>OX392453.1:12357594-15047202 GCA_947623535.1 Coelioxys conoideus | reverse complement strand
TGAAAAATATCAACGAAAACTGGTGCATTTTCGGTGTCTTTCTTACTTTGATCATTATTTAAACATATTTAAATGTTTACAATGCAATAACAATTTATATTGTTTTATTCGTGAAAGTTCACAGATTTTTCTCTTGTGAAAAGTCACTGTGTAGCTGCTATGATAACAGCACAATAAATTTCCAAAGTTGAAAATTTGCCATTTTTTTTAACAACGATTTTCTCAAAAACTGTAGGACATTGAGAGAAACGGATTTCAAATTCGTATTCAGCTCGAAAAAATCTATAAGAATATCATAGTAGCGGTTACGAAATAAAAAAAAAATCAAAATTTGTTGTTCAGTGTAATCAGACACGCGGATCATTTGTGACGTGGATTCCTCTTGCTACTTCGTTTCTGTCTCTTATACTATATTTTTGATAGATAAATCTGATATTTGTACATGCAGGTTGTATTTCTATTCTGTATACTTTTCACGAGTATCTCGTTGATAATTAGGTTTTTCACAGAAGGATCGTTGATCTTACATAGCAAAGTTGATATTATAACGAAAGCTTGAGAATAGGGACAGTTGTTTCATAAGTATCGTATTAATAACTCGGCTCTGCGTAGAAAGATTGTCGATCTGGTATAGAAAAATCTTATACCGAAAGCTTCGTCTTACAATGAAAAACTTGATATAATGAGAGTTATTTCATAACTATCGTATTAACCCTTTGCGATCGAGTGGCGACTCTCACTCATCATTCGATTCAGTGCAACAATTTTTAATACATATGTTAAGTATAAGTAAATTTAACATATGCGTGGTATGTGTGTGGCGACAGGGAGGAGTGAGTGAGGGGAAGCGGAGCGTCCGTACGCGTTGTGCGACGCAGGAACAAATAAAAACGCAGATCGAGAGAATCGTCTGCCCGAGTACGACGTAAATTGCATTCTTTTTTTCACAGTAACCTTTAACCATTCTTTTTCACAATATAATTTGTAGTTAAATTTATAATATTATACACGTGATGTTTGAGCACAGTGAAACAAACAATATTGGTAATTAATAATAAAAATATGATTATTTCAATAAGATTGATCAAACTTTTTAACCAGATAGTTTTTCAGTTGCTATTTGTTAATGGTAAAAATACTTTTACACGACTGCAAAGGGTTAATAACTCGGTTTTGCGTAAAAAGATTGTTGATCTTACAATGAAAGCATGATCGTACAATGAAAGCTTGATCTTGCAATGAAAACTTGATATAATAATTACAGTTGTTTCATAAATATCGTATTAACTCTCTGACGGCCGTGTCACCCACATATGGGTGACATCAAATTCCTCCACAGATTCAACAGCTATAATAGCGGACAAAAATTTAAAACTAAATAGAAAAAATAAATAATTGATTTACTGTTCATAAAATCTATAAATAGTGTTCTACTTCCGGTGTTAACTAATTAGACATTTATTTATACACTTATAAAAAAAATTTCATTTTGATATTTTGCTCAGTAGCGAAGTTACAAAAAAAGGAACAAAGTTCGTATAATATTTCAAATTAAATATCGTCTTAAACTTTTGTTCGGTACTGTATATTATTCAGAAGTTGTTCAGTTTCCTATCTGAAAATGTTTGCATTAGCTACTCGGGACTATGGAAAATAAATATAACAAAGCATTATAAAAATATTTGGTGAGATTCGAAAAAAATGAAAACAATACCTAACGCGATTTTCGATTGTGTGGCAGTCAATGTATTAATAACTCGATTTTGACACAAAAAGATTGCTTACCTTAGATAGAAAAATTGATCTTATAATGAAAGCTTGGTAACACTGCCAACAAATTGTAACTTTTCCGATGTTCTAAAATCCGATCAGTTATTATTATAGTGTTTCTGTGACGTGAGAATCACTATCTTCGCTTCGTTTCCCGCGTTGCCATCTTGCTTCTGGTATCGTAAGAAAAAACGACGCTGCAACTTTCTTTGGGTGCTTTTTAAAGGTGAAAATCTGCTCTATCGCGCGGTATAGTTCGATTTTCCACTACACCCTTAGTGTTTGAGATAAATTGAAAAATGTACGTAAAAATTGGTGTCTCACCGCGTTCATAGATTGTTCAAACATATTTAAATATTCCGAATGCATAACAGGCAGACACCGTTGGAAGTCTACAGACTCTTTTGATGCAAACGGAATTTCCGAATCTTTTATAGTTACCTCACAAAATTGTTTTGAATTTCGAAAATATGCTTTTCTTCAGAAACAAATCTCTCAAAAACTGTAGGCGCTGGCGAAAAATGGATTCGTAATCGGCGCAAGAAACACTATAATAATCATTGATCGGATTTTACAACATCGAAGAGAAGTTAAAATTTGTTGGTCAGTGTAATAGGGACAGTTGTTTCGTAAGTATTATATTAATAACTCTGTTATACGTAGAAAGATTGTCGATCATGCATAGAAAAATTGATTTTACAACGAGAGCTTCGTCTTTCGATGAAAACTTGATATAATAGGGACAGTTGTACTATAAGAAGTGTAACGTTACAAAAACTGTTTTGTAAATAGCGAATTTTTTTTTCTGATCGTCGATCAAATGTCTGAATACACTCCGAATGTCTCCGAATGTACTCGAACATGTCCGGAAAGTTGTGAAATCGGTTGACGATTGAGCCAGGCCCACTCAACGCTAATCACACACTGGCTTCGGACGGTTAGCCCGTTAAGACCCGACAGATTTTTCATAATCGATCGTTGGTGTTTATAGTGATTTAAAAGCACGAAGTCCGGGGGGTGGATCTACATTGTCAGAAGCTACGGTTCGTCCCGCAAGGATAATTCTACGGCCTCCAGGCACGACGAGTTAATTTTTTGGACTCGAGGACAGCCATGGCCGGTGACACATGTGCCATTATCACGTGCTTCCTGTTCCTGACAGCTATCGCGCTCGCCGATGGTAAGCTTTCGTTCTTTTATCCTTTTTTAAAGCTGCACACTTCTGTTGGTAAGTTCGACACTTCAAGTACTGTGACAATCATACTGAATACACAAGTGAACTTTGTGCTCGTATCAATCGTTTATTGTAATAATATTGTAGGACTACTTTCAGTGTTTTCGAGGAAAACAGTTTTATCATTGTTTTATCAAACAATGATATTCAATGTTACAGAGAATTATATTTTAAAGGATCACCTTGTACATTACATTTATCATCTTGCAAGCGTCTGAAGTTTCAAGTATCTTATTAGTAATATCAATTAGAAAAATTGTTTTATATATGCAATGATGCATAATATGATATTTAAAGAAAGACCTTGCACAGTACATTTATTATCATGAACACGTAACGCGTTTGTAATTTCAAGTATTTGATTAGAAATCAATTAAAATCCGCAAAGCGATCGTATCACGTTTGATATAACGTGGACGATAGATTAAAGAACCTACGATCAAAGCAATGCGACTTTTATCAAATGTATACAGTAAAAGTCCGCACAGTGCAGCGGAGGCCGGAATCGAAACATGCACTGTGGCGACCGTGGAAGCGAAATTTGATACTCGGTAAAAAAAGAAACCGCCGCTGAGACGGTGAGGCATTTAAATGTCCGACGATGTTCGAACAGAGGGATACGATGTGCACAGTGGCGACCCGGTATGTGTTTTCGAGCCAATATGAGGGGGAATAGACGCCACAGTGGCGATCCGGTATCTGTTTTCGAGCCAATCTGAGGGGGGATAGTCGCCACAGTGCACAATTCGGTGCGTGTTTTCGAGCCAATCTGAGGGGGGATACGACGCAAACCGAACGTAGAAAAGGATAGCGATACAAACACAAAGAGGGACTGAGGTTCGAGACGTTCGGCAAACATGAAAGACTCCTGCGTGTTCTGTCTTGTAAATTCAAAAATCAAAATTCTTTATTTTTGGTTTTTCGTGAATGAAACGTTTACCATCGTATTCGTCTCGATTTTCTGATTAAAATAATACTAAACACGATATAATTACGATCATAATTACCTGTGTAACAAGCCATAAAAGTTTATTTGTATCTCTGCCGTAAATATAACATCCGAAACATTTATGGCTTGTTACACAGGTAATTGTGATCGTAATTATATCTTGTTTGGTCTTATTTTGATCGGAATAACCTCACGAATATGTTAGAAAAGTTTGCAGTCAAAAAAATATAAATATTAAAAAATTATATTGCTAAATTTTGAACTGGAGATCTGTCAGCCCCCATCAAAGGAACCGCGGCGAGAATCGTGTTACACTTGGACTGGCTCGAGCGAGGCGAACATAAGCGCAGCAATGACGCACGCATAGGCGCAGGAAGAGACGTTTTCCACTGTGGCGAACAACCGAGTAGTGCACTGTGCGGGCTTTTACTGTAAATGGGCTTTTTGTGTGGGATATGAAGATAGGAACTATTGTTTGCTTGTAACAATTCGAGTTTCACATAAAATTTACGTGCAATAGTTGCTCGATAAGCCATTCATAGAGATGTTAATTGAATTTATTAACATAATGTGTAGTAGGTAAAATGGTATAATGGTGTGACTACTTTATACACCGCTTATACAGGGTGAATCACGAATCGTGATTAGTGGAAATTACTTTGTTATTTGCTTTTGCAAGGTTTTAAGATACCTTTAACGTGACTATGAAGAATTATTTTTCAAATCTCTTTTTTTTATGTTTTTGAAAGGTCACCTTATATTTTTTTCAAATAAACATATAATTTTTTACGCCTGTCTGTCAGAGGATTTTAAGACGAATCCGGTGGATATCGGGATTTTTTCATCTGGGTCGAGAAAAAATTAAAATACTTTATATTACAAGAAATATCATACGATACGCCATTGTACGCGTTCCAATGTTGTGACCTTTCAAAAACATAAAAAAGAGAGATGAAAAATAATTCTTCATATTCACGTTAAAGCTCTCTTGAAACCATGCGAAAGCTGATAAAAACATTTTCGAACGGACTGCTAATAACAGAGTAATTTCCACTGATCACGAGTCGTGTGTCACCCTGTATAATACATTACCATAATAATAATAATATATTACTGTTATGATACTACATTACTATTAGTAGAAAATTAAATGTCTATGCCATTTATTCAACGTGTCCCTATTTAGCTATAAATTGCTACGTACACTATGCGGCCGACAAGTTGTCCGGTGAGGAGATTTCGCCAGGCGTTCAGACGCGACGGTAGTAGTTGACCGAAAAAAAAAGATGGTCGCAGCGAGTCTAACGCATTTTCGGCGGCGGAATTTATTGGTTCGCGCGGTCACGCACACTAGTTGACCCGAAGACCGTAAACAATCAGTAGTCTGCGATCGTCAGTCGGTGTCAAGTTTCGACGGTTCTAGGTGGGGGTAGGAGGAGCGATCGCGTAAGTCTTATGTTTCAGGACAACCTCCTCACCGGACAACTTGTCGGCCGCATAGTGTATCTGGATATAACAAATGCTTTTTTATTGTTATGATTGTCGATACTATGGTTTAGGCATATAGAACTAGGAGCAAAACTAATTTTGAACCTTCCTGTACAATTCAAATATATTCAAATACAGTTAAAGTACAAGAGAAAAAAATGATAGTGAATTTGAATTAAATATATGCTTGCTCCCTAAAAATAAGATTAAATTTTCATGTTCCTTTATTCTGAAGGAAAAGTATAATTTGTGCAACGAGATGGGCCTAGCTTAATTAAACAATTGCCAACTATGCAATTAAACATTCTCGAAAATTTGTTTTCGCACGTTCCTCTCATCCTTATGTATCGTGTCACACATGTAATTCTTTTGAATATTCAACATTTAATGTTAACTATCTATAGCATGCAGTCGATAATTTTATAGGCAAAACTTGTTTAAGTCTCTAAATTAATTTAGATGCAATATCTCCGTTAGTTCTATCTACTTACAATCGCGATTCTCTCCAAAAACGTAATAATCGAATTGTTTATCTTGTCATACCGATAACAGTTCAATAGTTCAATGTTATAAACCAGATTTCAAAGTGCCATTATCTGATTTCCTTACAACTGAAAGTGACTATAGTAAGAAATACAGAACGCTATACGTATACTGCAAAAGCTACATACCGTAGTTACGTACCATAACTAAATACCATTATTAAAAAAACGTCAGTTACCACGTTTCGTGTACAAAAAATGAAATCAAATTATTACTATCGGCGCTACGTAAAAGGCATATTATCGAATTTATCAACAACCTATCGGTAAAAATATCGAACGATTTATTGCACGATGCCGTTATAAGGAGAAAATTCGTTTATTACCTAACCTAATGCAATTAGCAGGGCAACTGTTGTCTACGGAACATCGGACTAACGCAGCTTCGGAACGAGTGAACGATCTGTGGTGTTATCATTGTCACACATCCGACGATGGAGAAAGATGTTCCAATCTGACCGGAAATTACAGCGCTTTCGAGCACAAGTGCACTGGCGACAAAAGGACTTGCATGGTAATGACAAAACGATAACAACGGTTTCAAATCTTTGCTGATAACGTTAGGAAACAGCAAACACTTGAATGAACGTAACATGTCACGTTATCTCGGAATATCTTGCGCATGAAGCATACACTCGCAAATCATACCGCCATTAATGTCCAATTATTTATATAGCCCCATCAAAATGACAAAATAACATACTAATCAAAATCTCGAACCATTGAAATTAGCGGTATTTCATTTATTATTAAAAAATGTAAGTATAAATACAAGTATCAAAAAACATGAGAATAAATATAGGTTAAAGAATAATTTTTTGATTCATTACTGTAAAAGGAAGTACATAAATTTGTACAAGGATTTGTACAAGTTAACAATGAAATAACGGAAGAACATTAATTTTCAACCATAAAGTTACAAAAAAGATTAAAATGTCTAAAAGATTAAAACGTTAAATAATTTTCTTTAATAACCTCTTTATAAATGTCCGTTTTTTTCTGAATCTATGTGTACCTACCTTATTTTAAAAATTTTCCTGGTAACTTCATAGGATATATCTAACATTGAGTATCATGTTTCAAACATTATCGATAACCTATCAAAACAATGTTTTAAACAAAAAACTGTTCTCGTTAAAAAATAAAAATCTCTTCTTTCAACCCTTTGGACACGAAAGCATTTTTACTGATGTCAAGTAGCAACTATTAAACATCCTGATTGAAAAATTTGAGAAATTTTTTTCGAAATTATCATTCTTTTATTATCAATCGTCAGTATTGTCTGTTTTATTGTTTTCAAACATCGCGTGTATAATATTATAAATTTAGTTCGAAGATATTTAATCACAATTGTTGCGTTGGAACAAATAGCGAATCTCTCGAGTGCAAAGGGTTAAACGACAAACGATTTTTTATTTCAGAAATTTCTCTTTAGATAAACTTTAGATACTTCAAAGATACTGTGACCTTTAGATAACAAAAATTTACAGATTCAAATCGATCGAAACTAAACTTGACGAGGAATTATTTAGGGAATAACAAAAATTGTTTAATAAACAATTGCTTTTCTTTTTACAGGTAAAGCGATTTTCGTACACCACCAGTACAGAGGATTCGACTTCTAGCCCTCTGACATGGTCGCTGGAGAGAAACTGTACCAGCAAATGCGAACCTGGATGTATAGTAATCGGTGAACGTACAAAATTATCCGCTTGCACAACATGTTGCGAACAATCATTGTGTAACGTTGGTACAGGAGCCAGCAACGACTTGACGATGAAAGGGTTAGATGTGTTTCTAGCTTCGTTGCTACAAATCACTTTGACCGTCATCATGTATCCCTCGTGATATTGTAAATAAAATGGTACACCCGTCTCCGCATGTAAATAAGTAATTCGATTTATCGTTCCATTTCGACTATTCATTCATTCAATTGAAACGATTTTTCGCGTATAATTTACTTACGTTTCATGCATCTCGCTGTAATATACTTACAATAAGTTGTAACATATCTAATGTCTATATATTATCATTAAGTTGTACGGCATTAGTTTAATTTTGTAAAAAGGTAATGTTCATTCTGACAATGTCATATATAATTACGGTTATTCTTCTAAAAATAAAAATGAGGCTCTAACTGTGGTTCGTTTAATAAAGAGTTCCTAATCTGCTAGTGACCGTATTTTGAGTTCCCGAATAGACAAATTTCAAAATTTCCAACACTTTGAATTCGTAAATTTCCAAATTCCTCAAATCCTCAAATTCCCAAATTCTTAAATTCCAAATCCAACAATTCCCAAATCCCCAAAATTCCAAAATCCCAAAATTTCCAAATCCCAAAATTCCGCAAATCAAAATTCCCAAACCCCAAAATTCCCAAACCCCAAAATTCCCAAATTACCAAATGCCAACATTCTTAAAATTCCCAAATCCCAAAATTATCAAATTCCGAAATCCCCAAATCCTCAAATGTACAAATTTCCAAATTCCCAAATTCCTAATTTCAAAAATTTCTAAATTGCTATTAGTTAAGTTTCAAAGTTTTCAAATTCCCAAATTATATAATTCCTAAATTACCAGATCTCTACATTTCCAAGGCCCAAAATTCCCAAAGTACCAAATTACCAAATTACCAAATGCCAACATTCTTAAAATTCCGAAATCCCAAAATTTCAATATCCCAAAATTTCCGAATCCCAAAATTATCAAATTCCGAAATCCCCAAATCCCAAAATTCTCAAATATACAAATTTCCCAATTCCCAAATTCCTAATTTCAAAAATTTCTAAATTGCTATTAGTTAAGTTTCAAAGTTTTCAAATTCCCAAATTATATAATTCCTAAATTACCAGATCTCTACATTTCCAAGTCCCAAAATTCCCAAAGTACCAAATTACCAAATTACAAAATGCCAACATTCTTAAAATTCCCAAATCCCAAAATTCCAATATCCCAAAATTTCCGAATCCCAAAATTATCAAATTCCGAAATCCCCAAATCTCCAAATCCTCAAATGTACAAATTTCCAAATTCCCAAATTCCTAATTTCAAAAATTTCTAAATTGCTATTAGTTAAGTTTCAAAGTTTTTAAATTCCCAAATTATCTAATTCCTAAATTACCAGTTTCTTAAATTACCAGATCTCTACATATCCAAGTTCATAAATTACCAAACTCCAAAACCACCTAAATGACCGCGTCTTCTGAAATTTTCGCAGCACATGTACCGTTATTATTAATTTAAACAGAGTTAAATTTCGCAACAGTCACACGGTGCTTATATGACCGCTTAACAAACTAAAAATAATTTGTTTCAACAAAATTAATGTCGAGCCGAAAAAATATGTTATGTATCCACTGTGTACAGGGTCAACTGTTCAAAGTTACGTAGTCTCGACCGCTGATACATTTACAGCTGCACTCAATTAATGAACATACGTGGTTACACAACGTTAAATGGAATCGTTTAACTTAAAGTCGAACGAGCTATCTAATAATGTTGTGGAAATTTACGTGTTACCATGTTCGCAGAAACCCGCAACCGTTCGATCGACCACCGTTACGCTACACTTGTGTTATTTCAAGAACGTTTCTATGAAAATTGCATACATTCTTATCGTACAGAACGTTCTCGTTTGTGCATAATATAAAATATATTTTTGCAGTTTTCTTATTATTCGCGGTTCGAAAAATTATTTAATCGTCGAATGCACTTGTTTGAGTAATATATACATATGTACACAAGACAGGCATCAATTATTTCAGCGTAATTAAGTTTGAATGGAAATCTTGTAATTAACGATCAACGACTATTATCTCAAACCGAACAATTAACCCTTTGCGCTTGAGAGGCGACTCGCATTCGCCATTTAATTGAATGCAAGAATTCTAAATAAATTACTTTTAACTACACTTGTAGTGTTATACACATGGTGTTTGAATATAGTGAGACACACAATATTGGCCATTAATAATAAAAAAATAATAATTTCAAGAAAATTCAGCTGATTTCAACTAGGAACATTTGTTGTTGTCATTTGCCAATAAAGAAAAATGTTTCGGGTGTAAAGGGTTAATATTTGTATGACCACCACGATGCTAAAATCTCGGTTTTCATTATGAACCTACGATATCTCTTCCCGGAGCTGCATATTCTCCGATTCTTAATTTTTCCCAAATTCCCTCATTCTCAAATCACCAAATCCCCATATTCCCAAATTTCCAAATCCACAAATACCTTCATGTCCGAATTTCCATATCTCCAAATAACCAAATTCCCTTATACAATAATTTCCAAATCTACAAATGCCCAAATTTCCAAATGCCCACATACGCACATCCTCACATCCCAAATTCCCAAATCCCCGAGTTTCTACATTTCCAAATCCCCAAATTCCCAAATTCCTAAATCCCCAAATCCCCAAATTTCTAAATCACCGAATTCCTAAATTCCCAAATCACCGAATTCCTAAATTCCCAAATCCTCAAATCCCCAAATCCCCAAATCCCCAAATCCCCAAATTCCCAAATCCCAAAATTCCCAAACTCCAAAACTTCCAAACCCCACAACTCCCGAAATTCCCAAATCCCCAAATCCCCAAAATTCTCAAATGTACAAATTTCCAAATTCCCAAATTCTTAATTTCAAAAATTTCTAAATTTCTATTAGTTAAGTTTCAAAGTTTTTAAATTCCCAAATTATCTAATTTCTAAATTACCAGATCCCTACATTTCCAAGTCCCAAATTACCAAATTACCAAATGCCAACATTTTTAAAATTCCCAAATCCCAAAATTCCAAAATCCCAAAATTATCAAATTCCCAAATCCCCAAATCCCCAAATCCCGAAATTCCAAATTCCCAAATTACCAAATATCCAAATCCCGATATTCCTAATTTTCCTCATTTTCTAATTTTCCAATTTTCTAAATTCCAAATTTCAAAAGTTTCTAAATTGTTAATATTTAAATTCCTAAGTTTTCAAATTTCCAAACTACCAAATTCTTAAATTATTAAATACCTAAATTACCAAATATCCACATCCCCAAATACATAAATTACCAAATATCCAAATCCCCAAAGCCCCAAATCCCCAAATCTCCAATTCCCATTTTACCCCCTACTATATCACCGCGTGCCAACTGTTTTAAGCTCGAACGCGCGTTACTGGAATCTCGGTCGTTATTAAGAACGGGCCACGACCGTTTCTCTTCTGGACCCTCCAGTGACGATGTCTGGATTTAATTCTCGTTTATCGGTTCCATTACGAGTTCACGGTCAAAGAGAAACGCGGAATTCCGTTCGGACGACGAGCAAAAGACGCGGTCCTCGAGGCTCGTTAACGCCATGGCAGCGGACAATGCGTTCGTGAGCATCCCCGTTTCTGTCGACGGTGATGGCACATAAAGTTGCCATTATTAGAACTTCAGTGGGCGGCAAGCGTCGGTGCTTTTACAAGCCTCGCGTTCGTGCTTACTTTTGCTCAGAATCGGTCGGTTCACTCGCGTGCTAGCACGCGTTTCGTGCCGGGTTTGTCCTCCTCGTGTTGCTAAACACACTCGTGGACCTCGTTGTGCACTGTGCCGCCTCGAACCAGACTTCGATTCGTGAAATTCAACCCTGTTCACTGCTTTTTCACCCTTTCCGCCGATAACTCTTTACGTTCAGTCGCGTAACACGGTTCAAAGTAAACGTACACGACGGGACTTTATGTTGACGCTAAGAATCTTAGTGTTTTCAAGCGGATCCAAGTAAAACAACCTCAGTGTCTTTCGAGCATTTCTTGGTAAACTAGTCTAGTGTTTTTAAAGCGTTACCTAGTTAAATATTTTCGTGTTTCCGAAGTATTTCCAGGTAAAATGCTTATTGCGTCTCTTAAACATTTCGTAATAGTACACGTCTAGTGTCTTTCAAGAATTTCCTAGTAAAACACTCTAGTGTTCTTGAAGCATTTCGAAGTAAAAAATTTTGGTGTTTCCGAAGTGTTTGCAGGTAAAATGCTTGTAGTGTCTTTTAAGCATTTTGTAACAATACACCTCTAGTATCTTTCAAGCTTTTCATAGTAATGCACCTCTAGTGTCCTTCAAGCATTTCGTAGTAATACACCTCTAATGTCCTTCAAAAATTTCCTAGTAAACCATTCTAGTGTTCTTAAATCATTTCGAAGTAAAACATTTTGGTGCTTCTGTAGTATTTCCAGGTAAAATGCTTATAGTGTGTTTTAACCATTCTGTAGTAATACGCCTCTAGGGTTTCTTTAAGCAATTCGAGGTAAAAAAACCTATAATGTTTTCTAAACGTTTCGAGGTAAAACACCTCCAGTACTTTTTAAGCACCTCAAAATAAAACACTTAGTGTTCTTTAAGCATTAAACTGAAACATTTTAATGTTTTATTAAGTCAAAATAAATTTCATTTCCTTTTTCACCGAAATAAACGCATTCCTAAATATATTCTATTGAATCAGTTCTATATTTTCGTAAATGTTTTCAAGTAAAGAATTTTAGATTCTCCGAGATATGTAATTAGGAGAAAATAACAGTGATAATGCATTCTTCTCTGTTTAAAAAACGGAAGTGTTTAATTCTGTAACATTTCATTTGTTTGGCTCAAAGTGAACATTTAAGAGCTCGTTAAAAATACAGTACATCCAGTGTAATTGATTTGGGATGTTTTTTTACTGCCAATACATTTTCGCGAAGAGACAGATTAGTTTCTTGAACGAGTTACATGCATATTTATATCTTTATTCCATTAAAAAAATAATATAAATACAAAAATTAAATTTAAATAATCATTATTATTTAATCGACGTGTTTTATATTTCACAACCTGTATAATTGAAAAGTAACTACTGTTATTTAAGCTCTTCGAGTGTTAACACTAAACCCATGAGCTTATAATGCGCAATTAATTCGAAATTAAAAATAAAGCTGAAAGATCGATAAATAAGGAATAAAGCATTAGCTGATCGCCTTAAGATCAGTATCTCGATAAAAATCAGTCCCGATCTCTGTGCTACATTTCTGTATCAGAAAATATAATTTAATTAAAAATAAAAAATGTATAAACAAATCTTTCGACCAGGTTAGTAATTTGATATTACTATATAAAACATTTAGATCTGCGGTGTAGTTTAAATTTAGATTTGCAACGAAAATCTGATGTACTTACAATGTTTGTCAAAAACAAGATACAGCATATTTCGTTTAAGTTATTTCATATTTATTTTACATTTCATCGTTCATAGTTAAAAGTCACAGTAAAAAAAACTGCAGCGTATAGTTCCTGAGCATGTTAGAAATGAAATATTTCTGGTGTGAAGGAAAGTAAATGATATTATGAATGAGGGTGTCAAACAATTGGATTACGGCAGCTAAAACGACTTATTTTTAAATTCAATTAAAATGCACAAACAACCGTTTGAAATCTATAATGCATACAGTGTGTTCTAAAAAAACGTTCAAGGAAACTGATAAAAATTAAAACACTTATTGGTTTTGTTGTGTCAACGTTAAGATTAATTGATCAAAGACAAAACATTTGTTGATTAATTATTCGAAAACATGTGTATAACAAATTTTCATCGAAAACACGACAGCACGAAACGTTTCTGCATTTACGAAGGAGAGCAAAGGTTATTTAATTGTATGTACAATTTTGTGATTAAAATATTCTTGCTTGAATTTCGAATATAACGTAACCTAATGCACAATTTCGTTATTCGTATCTATGTATTCTCGTTCGCAAGTTAGATGCAACGAACAAACGAACGGACGAACTATGAGGAGAGCACGTGTTCCATTTTTGTTTCGATAAATGAGCGCTTCTAGGAAACGGTATTTGACTTCCGCTTTGCTTTCCACTTAGTTTTAGTTTCTACGAGACGAACTCGCGCTGTGTCTAAAAAAAAGTCTCACTTCAAAGAGCGTCAAAATTAATGAGAAATTCTTTATTTCATCTATAAAGTAAAGTAATTTCGATCAAAAAATAATTTGACAAAATGGCGAATAAAAGCAAGGTTGCATTTAACCTAAAATGCAGCGAAATTATATGAAAATTTGTGATTTCATAAATCATCGCAGAAAATTTCGAATAGGTTAATCAACACCTTTCAAAGTTAAAATGATTTCACTTTTCTCTAATTGTGTATAGGTTTTTATGGAAAACGTTAAATACAATACATAAAATGGCACTAAAAAGATGCAACAGATTTCTAAAAATTATTTGCACGCATAGTTTTAGTGCAATGTAAAATATTTGCAAAATTTACACTTTACACGATACGTAAGTAAAAATGCAACGAAACTAGAACAATTTATTTGTCTTCGTTGTAATCATTCACAAAAATTACGTTTAAAAAATACGGTTTCAAAATATGGTTATGATACGATTAAAAATATGTTTGTCATATTCCATTTTTTATATTGGTACAAATTGCAAGTGTTGATTATACCAATAAGTTGAACATAGTAAAAGAATACAGATGATCAGACAAGTAGATAATGCACACAGTGAAACTTCGCGTACATGATCAAACACTATACATTTGTACATTTGTACGTACAATACAGATTATTGAGATAACAAATTTGATTCTAAACACCATTTATGTAATATTGAGAGTATTTCTTATCTACTTATAAGTAATTAATATAATTAAAATAGCTCAAGTCACACGTGATAACCACAGTAAACGTAATAATAATAATAATAATAATAACCAAATATCGATATAATCTCAAATCTGTACACTCAGACAAAATTTGGTGAAAAAGTGTAACAAATGAAAGAATTGAAAAATAAACAATTGAACAAATGAAAAATATGATCATTATAAAGGTCTTCAACTCCAAAAGAGAATGATGTCATACATGGAATTATTACGAAAACCAATAATAATTACAAAAAATGAATAATGATAATAATTATAATAATAGTCAATAATAATTATAATAATCAATATATATAAATCAATATCAATAAATAAAATCGATCGATAATAAATCAATCAATGACAACAACAATAAGTCAACAATTAACTCAATAATATTAAAACAACAGTGTGTACGTTTATTTTAAACAGGTTTTAAATCATCTGACGGTAAACAAATAAAACGACTATATCCAAAAAAATTAATTTCGCAACGACAGATATTTTGACACGCCATTTTTGTTACCGATTAACATAAGAATATGTTTATCGCTCGGTTTCTATATCGAATCGCAAACGTGTCCAGTTAATACGCGAATGTTGCGATAACAGTTACTCGTGAAAGGGTTAATAACCTGTCAACCAGGGAGAAATTAAATATAACAAAGGGATTTATTGTGTCAACACGTTCATTCGAAATTCGCGTTCATTGACACGTACAGAGGCGTGCGAAGTGTAGCGATTGTCGCGAAAACTCTTATCGCCCGTTCCATTTTTCGCGATTAACTCCGGTGTTGCTGAATTGTTAACACGTTGACTGACACAATGAAAATGAACGTACGTGACAGAACACTTTCCACTAAATTATACAGCGCGTACTAGGGGAGCTCAAGAATCGTGGGCAAAAAATCGATTTCCATGAACTGTTCGAGCTTACGAATTTTCTTCGTTCTTTGGACGAATAAATGCATTCGCAACAAATTTCGGACAAAATGGGCTGTTCTTACAATTCGTCGCGATTAAAATTATAGAAGAGCGAAAATAAGAATAACTGCAAGTGCTTTTTTTTTAATTTGTCATCCGTTTATGAAAATGCAAGGGAGGAATAACAAATTTTTCGAATTTTTTTAAACAACCTCACAAATATATGTTAGTGGTAAAAAATTGATCCAACTATAAGATTTCAAATTTTTTATATTATCTCACGAGCATATATTAATGAAAAAAAATTGATCCAGCAATAAGATTTCGAATTTTTAGAACAATGTCACGACCGTATGTTAGTAGCAAAAATTAATCCAACTATACATCAGAATTTCAGTGATAAACCGAATTACGAACGTTTCATGACTACTTGTACTTAAATTCAAACTTAACTATAAAAATAAATAAATAATCAATAATACGTAAAATGGCTTATACAATAATTCTTCATCTTAATGAAGGTTAACATACACTTCGACTAAAGCTTTTAAATAATTTTTTATAATTCAAAATGAGAAAGGTAAGATCCGTCATTTTTACGGGGTTCCGTAAATCTAGTGTCAACACTAAAACCATCAACAGGTCAAAATGACTAGTTTCAAGTTTGAAATTTTATATCCCAAAACTTTGTCGCCGCTCTCTTGCCAAAATTACTGTAATGTTTTATTTAGTTAATGAATTGTAGTATACGTTAGGTGATATTGCAGTATTTATTCATTTATTTGTCTACTTTATTTTCACTTTTGAAGTAAGTATGCATTTAATGCCGGTACGTCTAGCGTTAACACTAAAACTACCGACCTATAATGCACAATTATTTCGATGTTAAAAATGAAATTGAAAAATAAAAGAACATACGATGAAACATAAGCGAATACACTCATAGATTCTTTATCTTGATGACTATCAGCATAAATGTGAAGTAGATCAGCTTAACAAATTTGAATTAGGACATTTGTAAAAGGGTCATTTGACCCCTTTGGTAGTTTTAGTATTAAGTAGAGTTACCATTTCGATCTACACAATTACAAATACCCGTTGTAACTTTACAACTCTAAATACCTAAAGTTGCAAATACCCGTCCGCGTTAAATTCCGATTTCGTCTATAATTTAGTAAATCGACGATGGGAAATTCGAGGACCAAATACGCGTCAGCCAACGTAAGAAGCCGTGGTTCGCGCTCGGTGTCGTCAACGAAATTATCGATCTCAAAGAAACATGTAATTACAAGGGATACGTGATACCGATATCGATCACGCGTAGTACACAAACGACAGAACCCTTGGACTCAAAGTGACCGTGACGGAGTTCCTTCTAACGAGATGAAGCCGGTAAATTGAATCTTCGAATATAACGTAGAATTGTGGCCCGGTACCGTCATAACAGTAATTACATTCGGTGGCAAACGAGTATGTCTGCGGAGTATCGAACATCGTCGGCCAGAAAATCCCGTTGAAATTTCATTAAACCGAGGAGGAGCCATGACGCAATCTAAACTTCCGAGTTTTCTCCTGACCATGTGGCTGTTGGGCACGATCGCTACCAAATCGCGAATGAGCGACTTTCTGCAGAGTTTGCAAGAATACGAGATCGTCCATCCGCGTATAATCCCCGGCGGAAACTTGCGAAACAGAAGATCGGCCACGGAAAATCGAGCCACGACAGAGGACGAAAACGAGCAGCCGGTTTTTCTCGTTATAAGCAATTGGACCTTGAGGACGATCACGAACGATCGATTGATCATTTCGTCGAATTTCACGGTGGACTGGATGCGTTCGAACAAGATGGAGGCGACGTTAAACGACGTCAAAACGGGCTGTAATCTTCGACAGGGCAGTTTGGAAAGCGACAGGAGCTCTTTGGTGGTGGTTACGCTATGCGAACAGGACGTCTACGCTCTGATGTTGATAGATCGGAAATCGTTCGTCGTTGAACCGTTGGCCGATGGCCAACACGTGATGTACCAGTCGAAGCACGCCGGATGGTGGTCCTTCAGGGAAAATCGTGATACCGTGGCAGTCGGACGAGAAAATCCTACAGGTGATACGTTCATGTCTGATTCTTGTTATCGCGTTCAAAGCGGGATGAATTGATCCTCGTTCGGATCGAGTCGGCTAAAATTCTCGTTAGTCTGATTCTTCTTTAGGAGATTTGTGGTTTTCGAAATTTAGATATCGCGGAATTTGGGGATTCGTGTATTGGATGGGTTGGGAGTTTTAGAGTATGAGGAATTTGAGCGTCGGAGAAGTTGAGGGTTTTGGAGATTTGGAAAGATTCGAGATGTTGAGTATCTGGGAATTTGGTCATTTGAAAAGTTGAAGATTAGGAAGTTGGACTTGTGAGAAGTTGAAGATTTTTATATTGGGTGTTTGACAATTTAAAGATTCGTAAATTGGTTAACTGGGGAATTGAAGATTTGAAAGTTTGTCATTTGAGAAGTTCAAAATTCGAATATTGGTCATTTGAAAAGTTAAACATTTGAAAATTGATCACTTAAGAAGTTAAATATATTTGAGAAGTTAAATATTTGAAAATTGGTCAATTGACAAGTTAAATATTTGAAGATTTCTCATTTGAGAAGTTGAAGATTTGAATATTGGTCATTTGAGAAGTTGAAGATTTGAATATTGGTCATTTGAGAAGTTAAGGATTTGAAAATGGGTCATTTGATCAGTTGAAAATTTGAAAATTGGTCATTTGAGAAGCTAAGGATTTGAAATATGATCATTTGATCAGTTGAAAATTTGAAAATTGGTCATTTGAGAAGCTAAGGATTTGAAATATGATCATTTGATCAGTTGAAGATTTGAAAATTGGTCATTTGAGAAGTTAAGGATTTGAAATATGATCATTTGATCAGTTGAAAATTTGAAAATTGGTCATTTGAGAAGCTAAGGATTTGAAATATGATCATTTGATCAGTTGAAGATTTGAAAATTGGTCATTTGAGAAGTTAAGGATTTGAAATATGATCATTTGATCAGTTGAAGATTTGAAAATTGGTCATTTGAGAAGTTAAGGATTTGAAATATGATCATTTGATCAGTTGAAGATTTGAAAATTGGTCATTTGAGAAGTTAAGGGTTTGAAATATGGTCATTTGATCAGTTGAAGATTTGAAAATTGGTCATTTGAGAAGCTAAGAATTTGAAATATGGTCATTTGATCAGTTGAAGATTTGAAAATTGGTCATTTGAGAAGTTAAGGATTTGAAATATGGTCATTTGATCAGTTGAAGATTTGAAAATTGGTCATTTGAGAAGCTAAGAATTTGAAATATGGTCATTTGATCAGTTGAAGATTTGAAAATTGGTCATTTGATCAGTTGAAGATTTGAAAATTGGTCATTTGAGAAGCTAAGGATTTGAAATATGATCATTTGATCAGTTGAAGATTTGAAAATTGGTCATTTGATCAGTAGAAGATTTGAAAATTGGTAATTTGAGAAGATAAATATTTGAAAATTGGTGATTTAAAAAGTTATAATTAAAAATTGAAAAATTTCGAAAATTAGAAAATTTAGGGTTGGAAAGTTAAAGGATTCGGAAGACTGACAATTTAAAGAAGTTTGGAAATTTGGAAATTTGAGTCAGGAAAGTGGAACTTTGAGAACTTAATAACTCCCAAGTATATTTTCACATATTTTATTATCGTATACGTTCGTATCTTATATATTCCATTTATACAATATTTTAACATGTTTTGAATATATGAGGGTGAGTCATAAGTTTCTTCTTTTTTGATATGAAATAGAAACGATCTCCGACGAATATTTTGCAAGTAAGCGCCGATACTTTTAGAAAGAGTAAATAATGATGTTTCTTGAAATATGGAAGAGGATGACAGAGCAGAACAGTCCATATCTAATACAGCGAATCAATCTTAAACAATAAATATTGCGTATCCATTACGTATCAAAAAAGGAAGAAAGTTATGTGACGCCCTAATATAAACTTTTACAGACTCGTAATAAATTGTCAACTTAATCGTACTTTGGTTTAAACATTTCAGTCTTTACACTCAAAAACATTTTTATTATTGTCGCACAGCACCCATAAAACTTTCTAGTCGAAAAGCTCGATGAATTTTTTTTTTAAATTGTTATTATTTTATTATTTTATTAGTATTAATTTATAATTAATTAGAATTAATATTATTTTACGAAATTATTATTTTATTAGTCGCCAATATTATTTTATTATTATACTAAATATATGTGTACAATACTACTTTAGTTAAAAGTTAGTTATTTAAAATTATTGCATCGAATCGAACTACGAACATGAGTTACCCCCCGTCTATAATGAACTAATTCAACATAATTTGCGATTCATTTCCAGAAAAATCCCGAAGATCAGAAGTTCGAGAAGGAAAAAAGAGAACGGGAAGAAATAGAAGAAATTCCGCGAACCATTATTCTCAAGAGTTTTACAATCTATCCGGTGATGTATTCGACATGGAATATCCAGCAGACGAAAGATTGATTCTGTACGACGAGAATGATAATATATCGTCGGAATACAACGATACGATAATGGAGCAATTAACGATCGACGCGAATTCGGAGGAAATTGATTACTTTTCTGGTTCTTCCTGGCACAGAAGCAAAGCATCGAGTAAGCAATACCAACCTTCGAAGATATCATATAAAATTACAATTTGAATACTAAGAATCGAAATTGTTACAGCATTCGAATTTCTTTCTATCTTGAAGTAAACCCAAATATTATACGAACTGTATAGTGCACCCTCGACTGTCGCACACAATTGGTTCCTGAAAGTGTGTGCGAATGTTGAATGCTCGAAAGTAGAGGGATGTAAAAAAAATATACACCAAAAGCGGTTTTTTTTTAAGTATTTATTTAGCTTTCGGATGTTTTCTTTATAGACTTGTCAAGAGTTAGTTGAATACCTCCTTTTTTTCTCTTTTCATGATAAAGATTTTGATTAGGATTACAAAATCCCAAAATTCAAAATTCCAAGATTACAAAATCCAAAATAGCCGAATTTCGAACGTCTAGAGGTGCCAGTAATCCATAAATACCAAACTTCCAAGCTTCAAAAATCCCAAGATTACAAAATTTCAAAATTTCAAAATTCAAAAATTCCAATGTTCCAAAGTTCAAAAATTCCAGTTTCCAAATTCCAAAATTCCAATGTTCCGAAATTCTAAAATCCCAAAAGTTCCAAAATTCAAAAATCCCAAAGTTCCAAAATTACAAAATTACAAAATTACAAAATTACAAAATTACAAAATTACAAAATTACAAAATTACAAAATTTCAAAATTTCAAAATTACAAAATTACAAAATTACAAAATTGTAAAATTACAAAATTACAAAATTACAAAATTACAAAATTACAAAATTACAAAATTACAAAATTTCAAAATTACAAAATTACAAAATTACAAAATTGTAAAATTACAAAATTACAAAATTGCAAAATTACAAAATTACAACATTACAAAATTGCATAATTACAAATATCAGAAATTCCAAGATTACAAAATCCCAAAGTTCCAAAATTCAAAAATCCCAAAGTTCCAAAATTACAAATTGCCGAATTTCGAAAATCTAAAATATCCAATAATATCATTAAATATCCAATAATCCACGAACTCCAAAATTCCAAAAGCTTCCGAGGTCCCAAAATCTCAAAATCGAGATATACGTTCTCCATTGGGATCGAATTCTTCCATAATAGTTAAAAATTTGTCTAGATGCATAAAGGCTTCGTTCATATTTTTAATTTGTCAAAGTATTGACGTTAAAAGTTAAATACAAAGTTGAATTATTTAAAATGTGCGAAATAGCGAATCGTGCGAAAGTCGAGGGCCAACTTTATACAATTAAATACAGCAGTATAATAAAAACTGCTCCAATTGCGTGACTTATTCTGTATATTTCTTTTTTTAATAAATCTATTTCCTAGAGCGTTCAGTATGGAAATATGCGAGAGTATTCGGTTCGAAATTATGCGGTGGAAAGTAATTTATTATCTTCCTTTTTAAGAGAAGCACACTGTTAATAAAGCATTACCACCGCGATGGCTGGAACTCGGAATAGCTGCTGATTACTCCGTAATTGATTTTCACGGGGTTCGAGTGCAACAGTATATCATGGCACTTTTAAATATCGTAAGTAATAGACCAAAATTAACAAAAATTATTCGGTTATCGAATAGGGAACATTTTTCATTATAAAATGCAATAAAATGAGCGTTAGTCATTGAAATAATTCTATTAACCGTATTAACCCAATTCTATTAACCCAACGATTTTAAATAAATAGTAAAACAGACGGTATTGGTGATTAATAATAAAAAATAGTGATTTCAACAAAATTCATCAAACTTAATAACCGCAACGTTTTACAATCGCTATTTGCCCAGATAAAAATGCTTTCGGGTGAAAAGTGTTAAACATATCTAAATCCAGAGGCAGAGTATCTATATTAAATCACATTTTTCAAATTTTTCAGAAAAATAAATGAAAATTACAAAAACCATAACTTTACATAGTTCTTACACTGTAACATAACCTATACAACTTTAAGATTAAATTACGTTTAGAGTATATTAAAAATTAGGAAACTCGAACGAAATCATTTTTATGGGTGAAAAGTATAGAAAATTTGATACGATATACATGCAAAATATTATTTTACTTAAAAACGTGAAGTTAAAATTCCCTGACTCTGGCACGCAGATGCGAATCTTCATTACTTTACGTTTTATAAATTAACTCGTCATGCTATGAAAAAATAAATAATTTCTGTAAAATATACTGTTAATTAAAATTGCTTTAAAAATTACGTTATTGTTCAAGGTTAGCGCGATTTATATGGATCCATCACTCGAGTCTAACATGATCCTAGTGATTGTACGAATGATTTTGTACACAGAAAAAAGAGACGGTAGGGTAAGCAAAGCAATATTTCATTTTATTATTCTTTAAGCATATTCCGCTCTACTTTTGTTTACACAGTGCTCATTGTACATTTATTTTATACAATGTACACGAAACATTAAAGATTAAAAAGAATATGTTTCATTAAAAATACGTTCACGATTCTGTAGGATAACATTTTTTAGATTTCTCCCTTTATTTAAGTACAATGATAGAACACACGTTACAAGATAAACACACACAAGAAATAATAATCGCGTAAACCGAAACTAGGAATCGTAACTGGATAATCGTAATCGTAGTCATGATTTATGGCTGTTCGTATCGTATCGTATTGTATCGTATCGTATCGCTCACTTTGTCTTACTGTGTCGTCGCGTCGCAGTCGCACCCTTTTATCCTAGCGGCGCCCGAACGTTCTCGATGCTGCTATTCAAAGGATTCCCGAATTTTCGACGCTCGTTACATCGTCTCACTTTTCAAAACACACACACACACAAACATACTCGCGCTAGATCCACGCACTCAGCCGTTAAATATGGGTCACGGATTAACCGCTCAGCTGTTCGAACTGCTGTTTATCCTTTCGCGATCCTTCGAGCAAGTTCTCGACGCGGCGGTTAATCCGTACCTCCTACAATTCTTTATCAAACTATTATACGTGTAACCACTTAATTTACTTTGTAATTCTGGGGTGTGAGGTAGATTGAGGTGCGAATGAAGAGTGTTTATGGACGAGCGATAGAAATCGAGTGAGTGAGAAGAGCGTTTGGAACTGCGTGATCGAACTGGTGACATTGGGGGGTGCGAGGACCGAATGTTTAGGTTATAAGATAAAAAGGTGCGTGAATGCAGTGAGCGAGGTAGTCGTAGATGAGAAGCGAGAGAATACAGAGCGAAAGAGTATAAAGAGAGTATTGAAAGAGTATTGAGAGAGTATAGAGGGTAAAAGAGAGTAATAAAGAGTATTTGTCCACACATATTAATAAAGACGTTATTAAAAATCCTACATAATGAAAGTTCGTTTAAAAGTAAAAAATTTGTTGTTGAAGTTCGGGCATTATCGAAGTTCCTCGATCTTATTAAAGACATGAAAAATAATAAAAATATTATACGTAAACAGCCCTAATTAGCTTACTATTTAACAGTTTGAGTGCCATATCACCTGCATGAGAATGACGTATGAATTTTCACATAAATCTATCACCAATTTCAATGGAAATATTGTACATAACAAAATATAAATAAGTCTAATAAATATATTAAAGATTGTCGAATAAACAAGGGTTGGATATTATGAAAATTGTTTATAAAATTGATCAAAAATAGAATTACTTCATGAAAGAAATTGAAATTGTTTCAGGGTGGCACCCGAAGTGTTAAATTACATAACATTAAATATTTGATCGACAATTACGTATATAAATAAAAGACGATTCTTTTTTTTATTGGTTTCTTTATTCCACTTTGAGTGTTTTGTTAACGAAGATTGACAATTAAAAATTTATCTCGTAGGTTTGGCGCGGTGATGCCAAACGTTCTCTGGAAAATGTGAACAGGTGGAATAGAAAAATGTTGTCTTCCACGGATGTACGTCATGATGTAGCAGTATGGTTAACGAGATTGGACATTGGAGGTCCTTCGGGATACGCCCCTGTATCAGGAGTATGCGATCCGGCCAGATCATGTGCCTTAAATCGAGACGAGGGTTTGACCAGCGCCTTTATCATTGCACATGAAATTGCACACATGTGAGTGTTGCACGTTATTCCTTTAACAAGAACTTCGAAAATCTTTATAGATGCAGAATAGAGCCGAACGGCGTTACAAATAATTTTCAAAGTATAAAAATTCCAAAGCCCTAAAGCACCAAGAAATGTTCCGCAATTTCAAATATCCTAAATTTAAGAATCTAAAAATCCTAAAGTTCCAATATTACGAAAGTCCAAAGTTTTAACCTTCAAAAAATCCAAAGCCCAATGCTCCAATAACCAAAAGTCTAAAATCCTAAAATTTTAATGCTCTAATGTTCCACGATTCCAAACATCCTAAATTTCAGAATCTAAAAATCCCAGAGTTCCAATGTTATAAAATCCTAAAGTTTTTACATTCAAAAAGTCCTAAATCCAATTTCTCTAATATTCAAAACTCCAAAATTCCAAAGTTCTAGAGTTCCAAAGTTCCAAAGTTCTAATGTTCCAAAATTACAAAATTCCGAAGTTACAAAATCGCGAGATTCCAAAATTGCAAAATTTCACATCACCGAATTTCGAAATTTTGAAAGTGTCAGTAATTCACAAATACCAAACTTCCAATCGTCAGAAATTCCAAGATTACAAAATCTCAAAATTACAAAATTACAAAATCGCGATATCCCGAAATTGCAAAATACCACATCGCCGAGGTTCGAAATTTTTTAAATGCTAATAATCAACAAACATCAAACTTCCAAGCATCAGATATTCCAAGATTACAAAATCCCAAACTTCCAAAATTCCAAAATTCCAAATAGCCGAATTTCGAAAGTCTGGAGGTGTCAATATAATTCACAAATACACAAACTTCCAAACATCAGAAATTCCAAGATCAGAAAATCCCAATGTTCCAAAATTCCAAAATCCCAAAGTTCCAAAGTTACAAAATTACAAAATGACAAAATTGCAATTGCAAAATTCAAAATCGCCGAATTCCGAAAATCTAAAATATTTAATAATGCCGTAAAGTATCCAATAATCCACGAACTCCGAAATTCCAAGCTTCCGAGATCTCGAAAATCTGGAAATCCGAAAGTCGTAAAATTCTGTAGACTCCGGAAGCAGAATACCTTTGGAGACGAATCATTAAATTTCGAAATCAACACATTTTCCCGTAGTCTAGGTCTAACGCACGACGGTGACGAGTCTACTGGGAACGCGTGCAAAGAAGAGAGCTCTCGAGGAAGCGTGATGGCGCCCATGGTTGCCGCGACGTTCCATCACTTTTACTGGTCCACTTGTTCGAGAAATGAGTTCCACCGAAGGGTGAGGTAGGAAGAAGCGTATCACTTAGGCGTGCATTTTTAGAATTACATACTCTTAAAATAGGTGTTTGCAGACGGAGGTCCTGCTTGTTGAACAAGCCGAAATATGAGGGTTCTAAACAGCTAAAAGCTGCAATTCGTGAATCGTTCACGATGGACGAACAGTGCCGTATTGAATTTGGCGAGGGGTATGTATTTTTTACCGTATCACATTTTATTTATTAAACAATATGTACAGGGTGAATCACGAATCGTGACCAGTGGAAATTAGTCTGTTATTAACAGTCGGATCCAAAATGTTTTTTGCGTGGTTTATGTTTTTGAAAGGTCACCTTATATTTTTTGCAAATAAGCATATAATTTTTGTACGCCTGACTGTTAGAGGATTTCGAGACGAATCCGGTGGATATCGGGATTTCTTCATCTAGGTCGACAAAAAAATTAGAAAACTTTATATTACAAGAAATATCATATGCTACGCCATTGTACGCGTTCCAATGTTGTCAACAAATTAAAATTTGTTCTCAAACGCAAAAGCAAAATTTTCGATCGGACTGCTAATAGCAGAATAATTTCTACTGGGCACGATTCGTGATTCACCCTGTATACAGTATAATATTTCTTAAGATATTTAGCGAAAAAAATTTCTTAAAATATCTAGTTGATTTTTTACGTTTATGTCAAAAATATAGTTTTTCTAAATATAAAGGAAAAAATTCAAAAATATAAACGCAATCATAGCAGGTATGTTTATCGTTACACTAGACAGAGAGAAATATCGAAAAATTGTGGTTCTTAAGCTATTAATGATACGTGAAGATGCGAGCAGTTTGTACTGTAATGTAAGAGTTAGTAGTAAAAAAAGGATCTAATCAGTAGGAACACTGTGTGTTTGTGCACCAGGAAATATTGAAATAAATACTTCGAGAATGCACTGTGTAAAATTCAGTTGAGTGATATTTATTAGTTAATAAGTAAATTAATCGAAAGTAATAATTAACTTATACTAAAATATATATAAGTACGAGAGTACGCTCGATACTTTTAAAATACAGGAGTTCGCCCGAAGAAGTCTTATCCGAAGTACGTACGATTTGAAAATTCTGTTCTTTTACAAAAAAACGCTGGGTTTTATGAGTTCGTTGTCAGGGTTGTCGATGGGGGTGACTTCCCTGATTGGACAACTAATGTTGTCTTGGTGGATAAGGAGGCGGTCTTAGTATTTCCTATTTCTTGGAAAAATCCACGCCCAACGTCATGGTCACTCTCAGGTAGGGTGGTGTCCGAGGTGATGTCACGGAGGTTGTGTCCGGCAATTTCTAAATATCTTTACTTTGGGTCGAAACACTCCAGGACCCTTCCTTATGGTTGGCAGAGGCCTTAAATTTATGGCACCAGTTATCGAGTTAAGTTTGCCGATGTTTTATGGTGCACTGTAATAAATTAACGCTTAAAAATGTTCTGTGCCAGTGCTGCACGTTTCAGATTACAATAAAACGGTTTTTCTAGACAGCGCGTAAAAGTCCAAACACTGTGTATTGTTTTAATCGAACAATTAGCAATGTTTGTAAACACTGTCTCGGACAGAGACGATGGCAACAGTGGTATACGTAACAAACAAATCATACTAAATCATTCACTAGTTGATCAAACTTTAAAACCGATTTTCTCGAAAACAGAGTCTCAAATGAGAAAATGTTATACCAAATTTTTGTCTTATTTTGTTGCGTAGAATCACCCACTGCCCGATTGTACTACGAATTCCGGCCTACCATGTATATATTTAAAATTGACGCATTGAGTGTTGTAAAATATTTAGGATTTATAATAAATGAGAACTAGATACTAGTGAAACTATAATAGACAAAAAAACTGTTGGGCAATGCTGTGATTACTGCGTCGATTACGTTTTCATGTTACTTGATTTAATTAAAAAGAAAATAAAGAAACGGTGTTTCTCGTTTAATTAAAATTGTTGTTCGCTGAACGCCGCGGACCACTGATTATAAACGTGGTTATCGTACCTTAATTGCACATAATGCGAAAAGGATTAGATTGTTAATTAAGATACTGCAGCTGCTTAATTTCTACAGTAATTGAACAAGACACGATACGATCGTAGCATAAATAACTTAATAAACTGAAATTATTATGCAAACTTTGTATAATCTTTCTTTGTCGGCGTCGTTGTCGTCATCTGGCGGAAAATGTCGAATTTAAAAGAATATAAAATTGAGAATATAACAGCGCGTTTAAAAATGTGTGTCTAAAATCGAAAACTAAGAAACGTTTGACGATCATTTTTTTAATCCAGCTACGAATATTGCAAAACGTTGGATGTCATGGAACCGTGTTCCCTTTTATGGTGTGGGAACAGTAATATTTCTCAAACGTGCAAAACTAAAAAAGGACCACCATTGGAAGGAACTATGTGTGGAAAATCTAAGGTAAATTTGAACATCTTATTATAACTAAATATAAGAAAAATACATAACCGACTTAATTAAACGGTGACAGTTCCATTATTATTTTCATTTATTTTTAGACACAATTATTTACAATAACAAATACTTACAATTAGATTCTTCACTTTTTGATATCTTTAAATTTTATATCAATTATCATTGATGTTTGTTTCACGTTAGCCAGATAGCGATAATTGTTAAACTATCTAGCAACTGTAATTGCTAAACTGAACGAAACTTCTAAATACAAAGGAGATGAAATATTTGTTATCCTTTTTATACCTTCTTAAATTTTATCTATCAATCTCTTGAATTTTATAGTTGTCTAGAAGCAAACGTAAATTAATCTGAAAAAAGTCAATTATCATATAAATAAAGATTAAATAAAAAATTATTCAAAAGTGACTTAGCAATGTTATTTATTTGATATATCACAGATAACGTATGATTAAAATATTGATTTCGAATGATCTATGCACGATCAAGTTTAACCCATACTTAGACTTTCATTATAATATACGTATACATATGTATAATACATACAGCGAGGATTTATTAAAATACTAAATAATATTATTTTATTAATATTCTAAATAATATTGTTTTATTAATGTACTAAATAATATTGATTTATTAATGTACTAAATAATATTTCTTTATTAAAATACTGTGCAATAATTTTAGTCTTGCGTACATGGACGATGTCAGTCAACCAGTAAAAGAAAATTCAACGTAGGAATAGTGTTGAATAAACCTAGGGACGGAGGATGGAGTGCGTGGAGTGCCTGGGGAAAATGTTCAAGGACATGTGGGATAGGAATACAATGTCGAACACGAAAATGTAACAAACCAGTGTTAGTACCTCTTCTCTCTTTTCACTTCAAAAGTAAATCACATTTTCTATCGAATCTGATTGAACACGTTTTTACATGCATATAAAGATTCATCCTTAAACATAATTTCATCCTTTACAGACCAGTCTATGGAGGAAAATATTGTTCTGGTTCTAATGACGATTGCAAAGTTTGCAACTTACCGAAGTGCTCGGTGTCTGTTGATCTCAGAGCTCAACAATGTTTCAAACTCACTAATGTATTGCGTCTTGAAGGAATTTTGTCGAAGTACAACGTGACCTGGCTACCCTATGAACCCGACCAAGAGAACTTGAAATGTCGACTGACTTGCAGGAGTAAAGAAACTGGCGAAATATTTGACTCGAGAAGAAATCTAATCGACGGCACACCTTGCTCTTACGGATCGACGAATATATGTATACAGGTAAGAAGACATATTTATTATGCTACTAGATGAATGATACATCTTGTTATAATACACGATAAATAAATATTAAGGTTGTTATACAAGATAAGATTAAACGGAAATAGGAAAACGGGATGCTAATATACTCGATATAACTGCGAGGGCAATATATTGAACACTAAACAATTTATTTGGAATAAGAACGAGTGTAACAATGCACTTATATTCGATTTAAAGGGTCCCATATATAAATTTAAAAATTTTCAAATTGCCAAATTATAAAATTTTCAAATCTTTCAAGTTTCCAAATTTCCACATTCCCAAAATTGAAAAATTTTTAAATCCAATAATCCCATACACTATGTTCTTAAATTTTTATATTCTCAAATTTCTCAAATACTGAATTTCCAAATCCCTAAATTCTAAAATTCTCAAATTTCCAAACATCCAAACTTCCAAACTTTCAGGTTTCTAAATTTCTTAAATTTCACAGTTTTCAAATCTCCAAATTCTCAAACTCCCAAATCTTTCCATCCCCGATTATTGAATTCCTAAATTCCTATATTCTAAAATTCCAAAATTTTCAAACATTTAAGTCTCTGAATTTCATAAATTTTCTAGTTTTCAAATGTCCAAATTCCCAAACTCCTAAATCTTTCCATCCCCAATTATTGAATTTCCGAATTCCTAAATCCCAAAATTCCCAAGTTTTCAAATATTTAAGTCCTTGAATTTCATAAATTTCTCAGTTTTCAGATACTCAAATTCTCAAATTCCCAAATCTTTCCATCTCGAATTAGCAAATTCCCAAATATATACCACTTTCTAAAAGCTAAAACTCTTCAATCCCGGAATTTCTAAATTTATAAATCTGTACAAACGTGGTTCTATTTTTATGGCCAATTTCACAATGTTTCCACTCCTACAATCGCTCCCGTGACCAAATACAGAAAATTTCATAAATTCTCAAATTTCATTAACAAAATAACACTCACAAACGACGAACGAATAAAGAAATAAATTTTCAACGCAGGGTGAGTGCCATCAAATGGGATGCGACAATGTTCTGGGATCTAAGAAAGTTTTCGATATGTGCGGAGTATGCGATGGAGACAATTCGAACTGCGACAGTATAATGAGCAAGTTTCAACGGAAACTTCGACGAGGTCAGTTCAAAATTCAATTGTTAGAAGTTCTTCTCGAAGTCGGATAATAGCTCGGAGATGGAACGCCGTTCTTAATTAGTTTAATGGCTGATGAACAACGTCAAAGTGTATACTCAGTTAATTCCGCCTAAGAAACGAGATTTCGCGCTTTCGTTTTTCTTCGGGTTCTCCGATGTAAAGATAAATGCAGTAAAATATGTTTGCAGAAACCTTCGGTTATCGATAAATTCTTAGTAACAAAAACAGATTCGAAGAAAATTTATGTGAATTTAAAATAACAAACTGCTATATACACGTATCTTGAAATATGTACAGTGAATATTCGATAAGTGCACAAATGACCTGTACGATAAGTGCACAAAAGTTATCCCCACCACCGGGGGAAAGACCCCTCGAGACGCCCAGAAGCTCGCTCGCCCAGAAATGTAACGTGAGACGGGTTGGGGTACATATATCCGTGAAATACATATGCAAATATAAAACTTTTAAGTTTCGATTTTCTCATTATGAAATTTCTACCAATAAATTCTTCACGCTTTTCTGATTAAAATGAGATCAAACACGACATAATTTGCACTATATTTACTGGTTTAATTGACGATACAAATTTGTGATGCAGAGCCAGTGAAAAAGAAAGAGACGCTGCGATCACGGCCAGTCGGCAAAAATCAAAAGTCTGTTCAATTGTTTACAATCCGAATGCGTTGCTAACTTTTTTATTTTTAATTCATTTTTAATAAAACTTTCCCCATTACATTCCTGACAATTTCACGATTAAAATAAGACCAAACACGACGAAATTCGAGTTATATTTACTTACAATAACTTATTGGAGTAAAGTTCTCGATAGATATAAGCGAAACACGATTGGAACCAATTAACTGTGACTAATATTAAACGATTTACAAATTTAGAGGGACAACTGCAAAGTGGCAAATAAAGTAGAAACAATTATTCTTCAATAATATTTTTAATTTAATTTCATACCATAAGCCATTATTTGTTTATGTTCTCTCAATGCATAGTGTAACTGTTCGGAACGTGGTTACTCGCGTCGCGAATCACCGCACGGACTTTTATTCCGTGATGCAAGGTTGTAAGGCTCGCGCCTCGATTTCGAATACGGTTCTTAACGACGCGTTGCTCTGCCGAATTAACTTTAGAGCAATATCGTAATAAATCGTAAATATTGTGCAAATTATGTCGTGTTTGGTCTCATTTTAATCAGAAAAATGTAAAAAATCTATTGGTAAAAGTTTCATTACGAAAAAGTCGAAAATAAAAAAGTTTTATTCTGCATTAGTATTGTCTAACTGTTATGGTACTGTTTGTTTACATTTGTTCTCCTTCACTCACTGTCCTTTTCTACGTTGGACAAAACATCAATCAATGTAGGACCTGTACGATAAGTGCACGAGTTCAGACCCAAAAGATGTGCACTTATCGAATATTTACTGTATTATTTCCATTACTTTAATTATCTTTCATTCTCTGTTGTTTTCATTATTTTTCACTTCATAATACCTTCGTTATTTTTATTTAAAAATAACAGATGATTGCCTTTACGGAAGATCTCAGGAATGTTAATTATATTCGTTATTGTCTCTTTACAGAAGTAACGAGACTCGCTATAATACCCCGTGAAGCCCATAATTTGTCCATGAACATCACGATGCTACCTCCTCCGTTTTTTAATCAACATAGTTTACAAATCGTGATAGGAGATAGACGAAGAAGGCGGAATATGCAAAATCACTTGACTTCCCGAAAAAAAGATTTGATAATCGTGCAAGGTGCAGCTTTTCGTATACAGAAGCACGACAATTACACGTATACTGTTCGATCTGCTGGCACCGCTTTCGAAGACGTGGTGATCCTGGTAAAAGACTTTCCATGTTCAATTTTAACATAGAGACGAACAAATTGTATAACATTATTTCGTGTAACAAAGTATTGAGTTTAAGCTTAGTCTAAATCTTACGAAGATAACGTGCTCCTTTAATTGCTGAATTATGTTTTAATAGTTCGTTAATCTTCTGAACTTCAATTTCTTTTCAGTTGGTAGCTCCGCGAAGCATAACGGAGCAGGGAACTTTGGTTTCAACGTCTTTGGAATATTCCTTGAATCGTGATAAACGAAACGGGAAAACCAGATACAAGTGGTTGTTCGGGGGTTGGAGCTTTTGCTCGACAAGTTGCGGGAATGGAACACGCGAAAAGATTATAGTCTGCAAAGATGAACAAACTGGAAAAATAGTATCACGAAGGAAGTGCTCATTGATGACTAAACCAAATCAGGAAATAGAAAAATGTAACGGATTCAGGTACAAGTCATTAGAAATTAACTTTTAGATTTATAGAAACAAGAACAGTACATATTGCTGAAAATAATGATAATTTAACAGCTAAGATGATTATTTTTCATTATATATTTTTCACACGTTACAGCTGCACATTTAAATGGCTACCAGGTCCATGGGAAGCGTGTTCGGCTACATGTGGGAATTATGGTATGCAATTACGACAACTACATTGCGTTCATTCAGACTTTAATGGAACCGAAGTTAATAAGTATAATGAACTAGAAGTTTACCGCACAATGGTGCAACCATCGATATGCAAAACCAATACCGTGCCTATAAACAAGAGGGAATGTAACAGAATTCCATGTCCTGGACGTTGGGTGTTTACAGAATGGTCTTCAGTAAGAAAATATTGTTTTGTTTCTGCCTCTTTTGCTGAAGTACAGAGTGGGGCAACAACTTTGTCCACCTTGAATATTGTCATTATTTGTAATAATATGAAAAAATGTCATACAGGGTGTCCTAGAAGTCGACGTCAACCCGAAACCGGGTGACAGGCTAGGTCATAAGAGTTATCAGAAAAATATAAAAAAAAATCTAAGTCGCGTTTTTTAAAAATTATAGACATTTCAAAAAAATCGAGAAAATCTGTACCCTGTGACGGTCTTTTCACTCCTGTTACTACAAATATTGACTTTTTTAATCATTTTTTTTTGTTTTGTAATCCTGAATACTGCCTCTTTAAATCCCGGTCAAAAATTTAAAGCCAACTGCTCGGGCTTGGAAGTAATTGTCACTTTTTGGCCAACCGAAGATTCAAAATGAAAACTTAGCCCAGTGTTAACTGACCATACTGAAAAAAAATGATACGAGCCAAGTTTGGCAAGTAATTTTAAAAGTTGGCGCATTTAATAAGGATTCCAAAATGGTATGACACTTGCTAATTCGTGTAGGAATACGGACAAATTTTCGGATTTAACGAGACTCGAACCCGCGCGCTCCTCAGATCACGAGACGTCGATGCTACGCACTGAGCCACTGGCGTCCGCCTGATATTCGTCCTTACCGTAATCCAGTTTTGAACAAATTTCTCTTACTTACTTAAAAATGATTCTAATGTAACCGTGGCTTTCGTCAAGGTCGTAACTTTAAGATTCCAGTTGGAGTGAGACAGAGAGAGTTATTTAAAGTGTGAGAGAGACAGATGGTGACGCTGTTAAATTAAATTATTAAATTAAACATCAATAATTTGGATACTTACATTTATTAAATGCACATCAATTGTTTAACATCAATTATTTGCATTACAAGAGATGTTCAAACTGCCTTCCTTCAGCCGCAATGAAAGCTCGACATCGGATAACCCGATCTTTTTTAAGAAGATGTCGAGCTTTCATTGCGGCTGAAGGAAGGCAGTTTGAACATCTCTTGTAATGCAAATAATTGATGTTAAACAATTGATGTGCATTTAATAAATGTAAGTATCCAAATTATTGATGTTTAATTTAATAATTTAATTTAACAGCGTCACCATCTGTCTCTCTCACACTTTAAATAACTCTCTCTGTCTCACTCCAACTGGAATCTTAAAGTTACGACCTTGACGAAAGCCACGGTTACATTAGAATCATTTTTAAGTAAGTAAGAGAAATTTGTTCAAAACTGGATTACGGTAAGGACGAATATCAGGCGGACGCCAGTGGCTCAGTGCGTAGCATCGACGTCTCGTGATCTGAGGAGCGCGCGGGTTCGAGTCTCGTTAAATCCGAAAATTTGTCCGTATTCCTACACGAATTAGCAAGTGTCATACCATTTTGGAATCCTTATTAAATGCGCCAACTTTTAAAATTACTTGCCAAACTTGGCTCGTATCATTTTTTTTCAGTATGGTCAGTTAACACTGGGCTAAGTTTTCATTTTGAATCTTCGGTTGGCCAAAAAGTGACAATTACTTCCAAGCCCGAGCAGTTGGTTTTAAATTTTTGACCGGGATTTAAAGAGGCAGTATTCAGGATTACAAAACAAAAAAAAAAATGATTAAAAAAGTCAATATTTGTAGTAACAGGAGTGAAAAGACCGTCACAGGGTACAGATTTTCTCGATTTTTTTGAAATGTCTATAATTTTTAAAAAACGCGACTTAGATTTTTTTTTATATTTTTCTGATAACTCTTATGGCCTAGCCTGTCATCCGGTTTCGGGTCGACGTCGACTTCTAGGACACCCTGTATACGAAACTTGAACGGTGCAAAGGGGGACATATTGTGATACATATATTTTTTAACTGGGTGGAGGCATAGAGGAGATTTGAAGGTCATGACCATTTTTTTAAATGGAATGGTATGTTTTTTTTATCACCATGTGATAGCCGTCGTTGAGACGACTTCAACAAGCTATCGTTCAAGGTCATGCAAGTTCAAATATTGGTTTTAAGTAAACTTACAGATATCATAGGTGTTCGATGTGATAAAAAATTAAAAGAAATCGGGAAAAAAGAGCCCACTGACAAAATGAGACACGCTTCATAAAATCGGTACCGTGTAAATCTTGATGTAGACTAATATGATATGGATGAAATTTATACCGTGCAAGAATTCGTAGCACACTCCTTCTACTGATAGCCGATTCCCGTTCAATCTGTCGGGAACTAATATGTGGATTATGTGCTACAACTGCGAGAACACCAACTTCGCTTCCTTCATCAGTTGCTCTTTTACGATAACTGCTCTTACGCGTATCCAAATTCCCGATTTCTTTTAATTTTTTACCACATCGAACACCTTCTATGACATCTGTAAGTTTACTTAAAAACCATATTTGACCTTCCATGACCTTAAACGATAGCTTGTTGAAGTCGTCTCAACACCGGCTATCACATGGTGATAAAAAAAACATACCATGCCATTTAAAAAAATGGTCATGACCTTCAAATCTCCTCTATGCCTCCACCTAGGTGAAAAATATATGTATCATAATATGTCCCCCTTTGCACCGTTCAAGTTTCGTATGTGACATTTTTTCATATTATTACAAATAACGACAATATTCAAGGTGGACAAAGTTATTGCCCCACCCTGTATAATGTGCACAATTACTTTGCTTTCTTGGGTGAAATATGTATATTTATAAACCTAACAACATAATAGGTATCCATTTAGGATGTCATGGATATTCTTGCAGGACAATGTAACAAGAATGCTTTAACGATTGTATCGGAAATAACATTTTATATGTATATTTTTGTTATACATATAAAATTATCTTATGTTATATATAAAATAATAATAATATTATTTTTGTTCACAGTGCTTGAACAACAATGGAAAGGGTATAAAATCCAGAATAGCCAGATGCATTCCTCCAAATAATGAATCATTTTACACCTGTGACGGACGAACTATTAAAACAGAAATACGGTCCTGTACAAACCATATAACAAGAGCCATTGAATTTCCATTTCGTTGTTGGTCAGAGGAGAGCCGATTCTGTTCTATACCGAGTCTGAAACGTTATTGCAATATTCCGGCATTCAGAAGAAGATGTTGTCGCACTTGCAAATAATTCTGTGCAGTTTTCATAACTTTTAGTACTCCTAACAATTGTTAGTACTTTAATTACTACAAAAGCTTAAAGAGAATTCATAAAATAATATGCAAACGTTATATGTATAAAGTCAATTGATGAAACTAGTTTTCATTATTAATCATATGATTATTGCTAATTTATAAATTCTTATTCCATGCATGTGCACCATTGAGAATAGAATTATTTTTACAGCATGATCATTCTGTTTCAAAATTGAACATAGCTGCCAGATACACTGTCCTGGAATTCAATGTTAGAACCAAGCCAAGGAATTGTTACATAAGTGTGTATTTATAATTGTACAAAGTATTTAATTTGTAAGGCTGTTATATACTACAGAATATTATTGTAACATAAATAGATTTAAATGAATAACCATAAATGTGTTCAAATTTTTCAAATTTAGTAAAGAATGTAATGATGATTCACGAGAATGCATTAATTTCGAATACAGTCTGCAATATTGACACTGTGCTTCAAAAAAATATTTAACATACTTAAATCAATTTGTGTTATGTCCCAATATATAAGAATTACGTATTTTTACCAGATTTTTAAGCTGTATACATTGGGAAGTTTTAATAAATATGGAACAAATAGGTGAAATTATATATTTATTCGCTTCAAAATCTTTGTAATAATCCAATAATTCCCAAATATATTGCTTGAAAAATATAAATCAACGTTAGAGATAATACATTTAATATTTATATTATAATTTGATATAATATTGGATATAAGAAATATAATTTATTCGAAAATTTATGCTATGTTTTTTTACATACATGCTTTCCTAATACAATTTCCCAATTTTAAGCACGCAAGTATTGTAAAGAGTTGCAAGTCTAGTAAAAAGTTATTTAATTTTTACGTCATTGTCGGAATATATTCAGAATAATTCTAAGAAAGACTACTAAAATTCAAGAAGTGACACTTTTAATAACTCCTTTCCAATCATGTATTCCTGATACAAATTCTGGATTTCGAACATTTGGTATTGGTAAAGTACTCAAATTATGCTGCACTGAAATAAAATTCGTAGTATGTATTCTATTTTACTATTGTTGTCATTTCTGTTTACTTCCTATTTATTATTTCTGCATCAGGAAATCATACTCGACTTTTAAAACGCGGCTAACTTCAATAAGATAGTTTACGCAATTAGAGTTAGAGTTGCTTCACTACGATATACTTTCTGTTTCTTTACTCATGTACAGGGTGAACAAAAATATGTCGATTTAAAGAAGAAATGGTGCTGATAAACCACAATCGGCTACTATTAAACTTTAAAATTTTCAAATTTTTGGATTCCAAAATTTACAAAATTTCCTGATTTTTAAATTCTCAAATTTTCGACTTTTCAAGTTCCGGATCTGTATATGCAACAATAGGCATGCCTAATATATGTGTACACACTGAAAGATCACTTAATGTACACCGTTGGAAACATGAATATCGTAAAAGCGCCTGCGCGTTTAAACAAATAGTCAGTTCCAGTCAGTTCCTAAATGTGTGGCCGAAATAAGTCAGAAAGCAGTAGCAGTTCTGACAGTAATTTTTTGACGTAACATTTTTCTTAGTTCATTATAAATAAGTAGTGATTGTTTTATTAGTTTGTAAGAATATTTTTCGATGCATCAATATAGAGAGCCCAATGAAACGTAATATTATCAATTGGTATTCATTTTGGTTAGAACAATCATTTTTTAGAACACTTATAACCAAATAACGCTTACTTTTTGTTTAGTAAGCTATTAAATTTACATTGAGGAATCAAAAAAAAACGTAGCGATTAAGTTCCATGCAATTTGAAAATAAATCGAAATGAGTAAAAAACGGAATCGACAATCTGATCCAAATGCAGATCTCAGTGATGGTTCGACTGATTCATGTGATAAATCCTTCACTGCAGGTTAGAGTTTTTACAATGTGTTTCAGAATTTTATCTCTGTGATTCTTTATTAATGGTAAAGTTGTGAAATTACTAATTATCAGATAGAAGTAAATTAATCTTGTAAATAAAAAATAACATTTATAATATGCCTCTATAATATTGTGAATTGAATTACAGTAACATTAACTATAATAAAACAAGTTTAAGATAGTGTATTTATGTTCATAAAGTTTAAGGTATATAATATATATTTTTTGCAGGTAGCAAATGTCGACATAGTGGGAAAGCATTAAATTTTAATAAAATTAGGAAATATATCATTAAAACTGGGATAAATAGAGAATGCACAGATTGTAAAAAAAATGCAAGTAATTCTACAAAAAATAAGGAAGAGGTATTGTTATTAAATTTAAATGAGGATTACCTTAATTATTATTAAAGAATGTTGTTATGGTAACAATGTTTTAACTTCAGGAATGTGCAATAAGTTCAGGAATATTAATTTGCTTACAATGTGGGCATGAAAGTTGCGGAAAAGAAAAATGTGGACATGCTTTAGAACATTATAAAAAACCACGAAGTGATTGTCATTCTTTAGCTGTAGAAATTGATCGTTGGGTTGTTTCATGTTTTGAATGCGAAATAGAAGTTAATATTGACTGCAGGTACATGTAATATCAAATTTGTGATGATATAAATGTATACATATATTGGTGTAACAGCTCAAATATTGAAAAATGTTAGCTAAGAATTAAATAATTACTTTGAATTTTTAGTAAAAAGCTTCAAGACACTATAGACTTTTTAAAAAAGGTTACTACCGTAATGAATAATCCCTCTCAAATTAAAGTGACACAAAATCAAGTTCAAAAAGAGACTGCTAATGTAGATAAAAATGAAAAAGAACAGATTTTATATAATCTTCCTAAAGTAGGGGTATGTACATTTTATAATACTGATTATAAACAAGCAATAATACCTTTAATGCAGTACAGTTACAGTGTACTATTGTATCTATACTTACAGTGTAATGCACAATTCCACTTAAAGTGTGCAATACACTTACAACATATTTGTACTTATACCTTGTCACAATTCCTTTTCAGGGTTTAATGAATTTGGGAAACACTTGCTTTTTCAATGCAGTTTTGCAATGTTTAGCACAAACACCTTTCTTAGTAAAGGTTCTTGAGGATTTACGTCTTCCTGGACAAAAATTCATTTTACCAGGTGGAAAGCACAAACCTGCCAATAGTTCAGAAGAAATTGAATTGGTAAGCCATTGTTAAAAATAAATTGTTTGCAACTTACAGGTCTAAGATTATAATAAAATAATGCTATAATCTCCAAGTGTATTATTAGTGTCAGATAATATAGTCTTAAGGTGCAAGCACATAATATGTTGGATTGTGTTCTAGCCATTTTTAAATTTACTAATATGCATTAGCTGTGATGTCATCCATATGTGAGTGACACACCATTTGTTATTTAAATAGAAATACATATATTAGGTATCTTGAGTTGTAAGTAACAAATACAACAAAGCATCACAAAAAAACAAATCAGACAAAATAATAGATGAGATTTGTTAAATATAAAAATACATGGTATGTTGTTAAAACTTTAGTGGAATAAATGGACATTTATTTCAGCCTCCAATAGAAGGTACTTTAGAAGGCTGGGGTTGTTTCACTTCAATTTTATATAAGACACTTACCGAAATGCAAAACTCTGATGGACGTCAAGCATATTGTCCCTCGGAACTATTAAATTCATTTAAGAAGAAAACGATGCAATGCATGGATGGAGGACAACATGATTCACACGAACTTCTTAGACATCTTTTAGAACTGGTTCGAAATGAAGATCTTCGGGTAAGGTTTAATTATGTAATTATGACAATAAAAAATCATTACATCAATAAAAATTTCGTATCATCTAATTAGTAAAGCATACTGTTTGTGATTACTATTTATATTCATCACGTGACTACTGTTTCTAATGTAATTTATAAAGAAAATAATTTTGTTTTTTTTTTAGAGATATCAAAGCATAATTTTAAAAGAAGTTGGTTTGAATCAAAAAACCAATCCAGAGGGAGTAGAACACAGCCTAAAATCTCGCGTAAAATTTTACGGAAATCAGGCTAGCGCAAGATTACTTGGGCCAGAACTAGTTTTTCGAGGAGTTTTAGTTTCCGCAGTGGAATGTCTTGATTGCCATCATACTTCACAAAGTATGGAACCTTTTCTAGATTTAAGTTTACCAGTGATGGCTGACAAACCGCAACCACCAGTTTTAAAGTAAGATTTACTCAAGCAGCTACATCTAGATATTTCATTACAATGTTTGAAAAATTCCTTAAATTTCTGTTTATAACTTAAGGTTTTAAATATAATTATAAATAAATAATTTTGTTATGTCCACATTTATTTAAGAAGGAAGAATAGTGGTTTTGAAGATACTTTCAACGTAATGGCAAATAATATTTTGCATACCTCTGCTAAAGATCAAATAAAAAAAGGGTTGTCTGCTCGAAAACATCGGAGAAATAGAAAGCAAGATAGTGCAAATATTTATGAAAGATTCATACTTGACAAAAACAATATTGCTGAAGAAAATAATGGTAGTATACTTGAATCAGGTAATATACTTTAATTTCTATATGTTGTACATGATAATTTTGTATGCATAAATGTAATAAATAAATATAATGAGCATAATTTGGTAAGGAAGATATAAATGTTATTTGTTAGAAAAGGGCGATGCGGATGTAGAAGATAACATAGAAGCAGAGGGTCTTCCAGAAGTAGCTGAATCAGGTTATAGTTCAGAAAAGCAGTCTGCATTAGCAAGTCCGGCTTCTCCGTCGACTGATGTAATAAAACCAAATGAAACTATGAATGAGCTACCATTAAATAATGGTTTGCAAATGACTCCAACAAATAATTTGAATTTACTACAACTTCAAGATCTCTTTAGTACAAAAACGTTACCTGGGTATGTCATTATCATAAAATAAAATAAATAAGTTTCATTAAATAAATTTGTTTAACAAGTAACTTATATATTTCTACAGTTCAAGTCCAACGAATGCATGTATGGTAAATTCATCACAACCAAAAGTTTCGGATGGATTAGATAGCTCGGAAAGTATAGAAAATGAAAATGAAATCCAAACTGGATATTCGCTTTCTACTTCCTTAGCAGCGAATTCAGATTTAACGAGTCCAGAAGTACCAACGATTAGTCTTAGTTCAATTACATCTAAGGAAAGTCCAAATAGTCCTCTTTCTGGTAGTGTAAATGGGGAAAATGCAATTACTGAAAGGCCTGTACCCATGCTTGATCGGATCGCAACAGAAGAATCTTGGAATGAATGGTATTGTTTATCCGCGGTTTAGTTAAAGTCATTATTCTTGTCTATTGTAGCATAATTATCCAATTATAACATTTTTTAAATTTTATGTAAATAATAGGCCAGCAAGACGAAAAATAGAAGAATATTCAAATGAAGTTAACAACGCATTCGATGGTGTCATTAACAAAATTTCAAAAATAATTATTAGTTCTAATAGTCAACAATCTCCTACTAGATATCCGACTAAGGAAGGAGAATGTTTAATACAATCATGTTTAAATCAATTTGCAGCTTTAGAATTAATGAGTGGTAGTAATAAAGTTGGTTGCGAAGCTTGTACTGCCAGAGAAAAAAAGGTATATCAATATTACATAGAAATTTAATTGTAGAAGATAGATAATCTTATCTCTTACATTGTCTACTACTCTTATACTGTCCATTTTTTGTTACATTGCCCTATATAAATAAATATTTCTTTATAATTCTAGGTAAAAGGAGATTGTAAGATGGTATGTACTCCAAGTACAAAACAATACCTAATTTCTCGAGTACCTGCAGTATTGATTCTACATTTAAAGCGTTTTCAAGCACAACGAATTGATTTTCGAAAAGTGACAAGACACATTTCATTTCCTACTTTACTCGATTTAGCACCTATTTGTAAAAATCATAAAAAACCTAGAATTTATGCACTCTACGGTGTCGTTGAACATAGTGGAACTATTCATGGAGGACATTATGTTGCCTACGTAAAGGTAATCTGAATATTAAACATCGTTTTAAAATATTATAATTTTCTACTAATTAATACATTCTTTAGTCCCGGTTACCATTAAAGCCAGATGATCCGCGGTGGTCATTTTTACCGCCAAAGGATCCGCAGGATATGCAAGAGAATTCAAACACTTCAAGTTCTGATTCTGAAACTGAAGAAGCAACTGTAACCCTCCCAACTATAATCGAGCCACCACCTGGAAAGTGGTACCATGTCTCGGATTCTAGGTATATACTCTTTTTCCCCCGTTTTATGTAACTATAAGTTTAACATTATTGATCAAACGTAAAAACGTTTTGTCAAGAGACCGTGTACGTGATAAATAATAGTTCATTAAAATCCATAAAATTATAGAATACATAGAATATTGGGAAATAATTTATTGATTATTAATCAAGATTTGCATGGAAATAAGTTGACTGATTTTAAAACAGTCTTCAATTACAATAAATCAACTTTTGCTTCCTCTTATTATTGGTTAGTCGCAGATTTCATAAAAAATAAAGTTGAATTTTATTTTTATTTTTATATAAACATACACCGACATTTCTATTTTGTACACGACTTATTTTTATTTTTTAGAGTATCAGAAGTCGATGAAACGACTGTACTGCAAAGCCAAGCTTACCTTCTCTTCTATGAGAGAATTTTTTGAATGTTATTTATCAGCAGCCGCTAAAATAAAGCACGAGGAACTTGTATTTTACGACAGTAAAATGCTAAATAGCGAAAGAGATTTTAAAATTCTATAAACTTCAATTATTTGATCTGATTGAGAACAAATATGAAGATTCACTTGTGAAACTATGGACTTTAACATAAAATACTGTAATTGTGAGATGTATAGTTTGTTAATGGTACCAATTAGTACTTCCATTAAAATTGTTTTTCATTATATTTAAAATTGTTAACAGAACATTGTATAGCATTTTTAAGTATTATTTTAAACTATATTATGATCGCTATTATGATCATTATTTTAAAAAACACCTACAAAATCTTTATTTTATAAAGAACTTGTGTGAATCATTCATGATAATGAATGCTGTTTGTACTTTGATACTCATATTTCATAAATATTATGAAAATTTGTCGCATTAGTGAAATAAAATATTTTACATAAAAACACATGAAATTTGCATTTAGAATTTATAATTGAAGGTGAATATTTTTATTTTAAAGATATTGTAATTGAAAATGTAACTGTAAAGATTCACATTTCGTAACATTTTTTTTATTGTACTATATTTTTAAAAATCGTTTATTATCAGGTTTTTAAAAAATAGTCCGAACACATGTATAAAGTGAAAAAACAGCAATCATTACTATATTATTGATAAAAGGAATAAAGACAATTGTAAATCTGAATGAACAACAATAGATTTCGGCTATTGGTATTGATTGAAACGAATAAAACACCGAAGGATGTCCAAAAGTTCTCTAATTTTTAATTTTATATAAAATATTTGTTTGTTTTCACGTATATATATATTTATATATATATATATATAAATAACATTTTTTTCAATGTTTTGGGTATTCCTCATAGTATCTAATTTTAGTGTTTCCATATCATCCAATAGAAGTAATAGAAGTAAAACCAAAGTTAGTGTACTTTATTTTACAATTGTCGTTATATCTCTTCAACCTATTACATACTTGATTGGTATTATTAAAACTATTATTAGTTGACGTTTTATAACATTAAAATTTAAAAACGGAAATGCTATTGAAAGCTGTTATTGTCATCCGTTTAAAATATAATTAATTTTTAAATCTAATTTCAGTTGTTAAGGTCCTTGTATTTATGTGTTCCAACAGCATTTATGATAATAAATTACTACGAACTATAATTTTTTGTTAAATATTATACATGAAAAACTTTTGAAATGTAATACGAATATATTGGCTTACCTAGAAGACGGAAATTAGAACACCAAGTATTGTTTTCGCCGGAAATTTTTTCACAATTTGCTCTTAATTCAAAACGCTTCGTCTACGAGGATGCACTTAACTAGTACTCCTACATGGATCTCTTGTTCAAAATTTAGTAATTAGAATGTATTTTTTTATCTTGTAGGTTGTAAACTTTAACTTCCTTTCAATTCCTCTGTGTGAAAACTGTACTACAGAGCAATCATGTAATTCTATAAAGATATCGTTCTCGAAAGAAATCTCAAATACACTTTAGCTGTTAATTATCCGTTCGTTTAACTTACACAGATTTTTCTCCTTTCTTATAAACACTCTCATTTTCTCCGTAACAACACACATTCTAGGTTTTCTCCGCAGTAGATTTTTGTCATATTATAACTGATGCAGATACTGCACAATTCTAAAACTTCTACATCTAGCAAAATTGGAACATATTTTACACACAGCGTTTGAATACCGTATTGTGAAACGGAACGCATGTTTATGCGCATGCGCGACAAATCATAAAGTACATAGCCAGTGAATTATACAGGGTGTCCCACAAATATGGTACGAGCCGGAAAGGGGTGGTAGATGGGGCTATTCTGAACAACTTTTTCCTTTGCAAAAATATTGGGTAGTTCGCAAGAGGATATTACATATTTAAATAAAAGTCCTATCTATATTGTAGGCGATAAATTAGTTAATTAGGAAAATGGGTCGGATAGTACCCGGTTAAGGATCGGCGGTGGGGAGCCTTGCACGCCCGAACGTTAAGAAGCGCCCGAAAACACCCGAAGGTAGCGGCGGCCAGTGGCTCAGGGAGAGCATCGACGACTCGTAAACTGAGGGCACGGGTTCGATTCCCGGAGTCCGCATTTGTAATCCTGACGCTTACAATATAAGAAATTACTTGAATGTTTATTTCATAAAAACTTCAATGGGATCACAATACTTTTCTAATTTTAATCTCGTCATTACATTTTGTTTTCTTTATATAATAAATACAAATTAAATAAATGAAAAAAGAATGATTCATATTCTGTTATCGAGGATAGTACTTTAAAATTGCAATACAAATTTCTATTGCATCCGTTTCAAATGGATGCAGTAACATAGCAGTCCTCACATGTTCTTCAGGAAAAGCTTTTACTAAATGATGACGTATCTCTGATCTGATTTCAAGGAGTTCTCTTAACATCTCTGGAGGCATAAGCGCGTACAGTGGATTTACAGCGGGCTCTGCTTGTATGTCTGAGGCAGTTGGTTGTTGATTTGACGGCGAAGGTGAAGCTATGTTTGAATTATTTGGTAACCAAGCTTGATAAGATTCTGGTGCCGAAGCAATACGTGTTACGTGCTGATGTCCCTGTCTTCCTTCTAAATGATTCCAGCTAAATAATTAAATTAAATTTTCCATTTATATGTAATAGTTTTAACGTAATATGTCTAAATTTATTTTATCATTTTTATACAGTCAGTCGGTAAAGTAATCAAATACTTGTGTTCCAAACTGTTAACAAGTGAAATAATGTTGTCATGGTTTGAGATTCGAACATTCAACCATGTTTGCGAGGAATGTGCATATGTAATTTTTTCAAGGATGAGTATGTATTGTGATACCTACTATTTTTTCTTAAGAATATGATAGAGAATATTAAACTAAATATAATTGTAAAACGGCCGTTAATTTACAATATTAAGGTAAAGGTACCAGTAGCTGAGCAGTTAAGAGAAATCTTCCACGGAAATAATGGTCCGCTTACTCTGTCAATAATAAATGGCGAAAGTCGATACTTGGAGACGTTCTTCAAACCTTCTAAATTATGTACCAAGATCACTTTTAAAAAAAAGTTAAGTTATACAAATTTGAAAAATATATTTAAAATATAAGAAATATATATAATTTATTGAATTCAGACGTTCGTTGTTTAATAAACATACTTCACTTCATACGACGTGTCATTTGAAGCGTTGTAGCAACCAGAGTTTAAGTGTACCCTTAGTCACTAGTTTGTAAGTTTTGTATATAGTAGTTGGTGAGCTTGTTTTTAAGGGGCGCGCACCCCCGACTTTCTCAACATCTAAAAAGAAAGGCAGAACAAAAAGAACACGCGTCAAGTATAGTAGCAGCGAATAAAGTCTCCGGATAATTCTAAAACAAAGTTTATATATTCGGTCTAATTTTATTTTCCCACTCTGTGCAAGTACGCCACCGCTTACTTTCATCGAAAGTCGACAACTTATAAAAACCTTACTTTTTTTATGTTTTTTAAAAAATGGTCAACTACTGATACATGATCATCTACTGGTACTTTTAGCTTATTCGTTACGAAATTGGCAAGTACTTCTGTACACAATGCAATAATAATATTGGGATTTAAAAACTAAGCACTCACTTCATGTCAGCTCTATAAGGTGACTCGTTACTAGAATGTCTAGTTAAAGGTCTGTGTTGTATCCTGGAAGATTGTGGTGGTAACGAGTTCATTGGTGATGCTTGTTGGTATTGACTCGATCGACGAAGTCGAGGATCATAAACTGGATTCAAAGTTAATTGTCTTTGAAGTCTTCTGTGCATATTTGGAGGTTCCCCGTCTGACTTATTCAACCCTGGTTTATTCATTCCTACTGACCAACAGGAGGGATGATAACCTGCTAATAAAATGTATTATAACAATACAATTATGTGTTTCAGACACAAAGTTATACACTTTTATAATAAAAGGTGTAAGCATGTAACCTATGATGTACTTTTCCTTTTAATTTTGCTACTGTATACACTTTTATCTCTACCTTGAGAACTTGTGGTAGGGGTTGTTTGCGTCCCTTGGACTCCAGAATTTGTTGGTTGCTTGGTAGCAACATTTTCTACGGATTTACTTTTTATAACTGAAGGTAATCGTTGAACACTGGTAGTTACTGCTGATCTAGTTTTACACAATGGCTGATGTTGAGATACATTGAGCGATGTATTAGTTGGCAAAAGAAGGTTCGGACTTGGATCTTTCGCTTGAAGATGCTTTTGTACGTGTTCTACTAATTTTTCTGTAACTGATTTTTGAGGATGAGGACCTCTTTCCGGATGTCGAAACTTACATTTATTTCCGTAAGTGCATTTCTGTAATAAAAAAAAATGTTCTTTAATATCATAGCATACATCGATTTTCAATTCTTAATAATTAAAATTCTACGACTACAATAAAAAATGGTTAAAATATCGGTTAAATAAGTATTGAAATACATATGGTTTTTTCAATTATCAATATACCTTTGCGTATGGACAAGGAGGTGCTGGTTCAGATTTTCTCGGCGAAATTCTTAAAAAATTTTCTAAAGTAGGTCCGCTTCTACCTAATGGATCATCCGGTGGCATAAACCGGTCATTTACGAAGGTATACATTAAAATTCTCTCTTCTATAACTTTCCGAAATTCTGGACTTTCCTGCGCCAAATCTCTATAATTATCGTTGCTGACAACTATACCATCTATCTCTGCAGCTAATCTTAAAATATAACGATCATCGTAACAAACCATTCTTTTACCACCTATTAACCTGAAATCCAAAATTGAAATATATAATGAGCATAAATACATATAAGCAGCACAAATGCTTCTAAGTGTACAAATTGTTCAACACATTTGGAAATATGAAAAATCGGAAACAGAGATTTTGGAAAATTAAAATTTTGCGAATTTGAAGATCTAAAAAGCTAGTTGTTTAGAAATTTGGGAACTTAACATTTATAAAATTTATAAAATGTACAAAATTTGTGGATTTAGAAGTATAATTCACATATGTATATACAAACCTAGATGGAGTGAAAACCAATAAACGATGTCTTTCCAATTCACCAAGGATCTCTTGATCAGCGATCGGATTGTCAATTCGGGAAGCTTCCTTTCTCCACTTTGGCACAAATACGGTAATCTCTTTATGTCCTCTTGCTTTAAACCAATTTACACAAATCTTGATCCCTCTGCAGGAAAATATTTCTTTGTTTCCATGACTCATTGCTACGTTGCTTCCGTCTATTACAATAGGCCTCAGCCTGCTGGAGCATCCACTACTTTCATTAGTAACTAAATCATTGTCTACGATGCTATCAGACTCTTCCGGTGCGTCGATCGATTTTTGGGAACAACTGGCTCCGAGTTTGATCAATTCGGCCAAAAGTTCATTTTGTTCTGGATCTGGGCCCAATTTTTGTAATGCTGTTTGAACTAAACGTTCGGTATAACCAAGTTTCAGAGCAAATTCTACTCTGGCCGTGTACCCTAAAAGAATCAAATAATTTACATCTATTAATAACGCAATGAATATATATTTTCAAGTAACGTTTTACTGATTATTTAACATTTATGGAAATTCATTTGTCACAAACCACTCTTTTATAAAATAAACCTGTTATCCTGAAACTGAATGTGTTAGTATCTTTCACTATTTACTAGTTTACTATTTACTATATCATATTTGTTGATCTCTGCGCTCTAATTTAATCATACATAATTATAGAAAAATAATTAATTGCTTGCTGATATACAATGCAAGAACAATCGAAGACTTTTTAGATAAAGGGTAGTAATTCTATTTTTAACGATTTCAAGTAAATTAGAAAAAAGTATTTATAAAATTATAGATTTGCTTTAACATTAAAAAAAGATTATTATCTTTAGAAAGTAGGAGTAATATGTGCTTCTTTTTCAGTGAGCCCTTCAACTGTTAGGTCTTCAATCTCTTGCTATGTATGTACTTGCCCATGTGGAGATCAAACTTCTGAAAACTATACACGCATATTTCAATTAATCTGGTGTTTCTATAAAATAAAATAATAACGATATTAACAAATTTATTATTATAATTAATTGGTATAGACAAGTACATTAAGGGAATAACACTGAAAAGACAGGATTCAAGCTAATTTGGAGTAATTAATCACAAAGTTGAAATAAGACAAATATGTTCATTTTTGTAACAAAATTAAATATTATACCGACCGACGTTTCATACGCGGTCAATACAAAGTTTATTACATATAAATTACTACTGTTACATACGTATTAATTTCTTGTTGTTATTTAAAATAAAATTAGTTATTTGTTAGATCTTGTAACGCGAGTATTATACCATAAGCCTTTTATAAGATAAAGTTTATGTACAGTACGAAAATTAGTGTGGCAGTACAGGGTACGTACATTGACGGCCATAGTAGGCTTTCTTACTACACAGTTTTTTGATGGTACATTTCTAAATTTAGAATTTTTCTAATTTTCAAATTTCAAATTTAGAAATTTACAAATTTACAAATTTAGAAATTTAGAAATTTAGAAATTTAGAAATTTGGAAATTTAGAAGTTTAGCAATTTGGCAATTTGGCAATTTAGCAAATTTATAAATGTAGAAATTTAGAAATTTTGCAAATTGGCAATTTATAAATGTAGAAATTTGGTAATTTAGCAATTTATAAATGTAGAAATTTGCCAATTTAGAAATTCAGAAATTTGGCAAATTTAGAAATTTAGAAATTTGCCAATTTAGAAAATTATAATTTTTAAATTTAGAAGATTCAGAAGATTCGGATATCTGGAAATAAAAAATTTGCAAATTGACATATTTGATCTTCCAAAGTCGAAGGCTCATTCCTGTACACCCGTTCTTAGCGGAAGAAAGCTTATGTTGTATCCGAATATACAGTGCCGAGCATGCTATTATCCTTCCCTAGGAAAAGAAGCATCTGTATTAATATTTAAGAGTCATTAAGTTTTATTTAAAAAGCAAAGATAACTGTGAAATCTCAGAAGATGCACCTTCACCGTCACAGCCTAATTTGCACCTTAAAATATAATCTTCTTTCTGAACCTTTTTTTGTATCCTTCCAAATAAAATAATTAAGGGCGACAGGGTTAGATGAAACACACCGGGCAGTTAAATCGCTCGTGAGCTACCAGTTGGGCATGCCTGTTCTAGGGAAGACCAGCGTGCTCGACAATATACCGATGTCGGAGGTGTTAATATGTAATGAGAACAAATTTTAAACGGCAATTATTAGTGAAATCAACAATAGTTAAAAGACGGACGGTTATGGCAGGGAAATGTTTAATTCGGAAGAATCGTGTTTTTAAGGGGGTTACATAAATACAAGAAGCAGGTGAATGAGGACAACTCACCGAGGAGAGTAGTAAGAAACCCGACCTCGAATAGACTCAAATATGTATGATGGCCTGTCACATAAAGAAGTTTAGGATCTTCGGTTGAAACACACGAAGCATCAGTGCCAGGAGGGGAGGAATCCCTAAAATGTTAGAGAAATTTGTGATAGGTACGAGCATGACGTGATCAAAATTTATTAAGATGATCTCGAAGTGCGTAATCACAAAATTTGCAAAGAAAGGTTCCAAGGAAAAGTGACAACATTATACTGTATCTCGAGGAAAATGCTTCGATTTTATAATGTTTCGTGAATCGTTAAAGACGAAAGTAGTATCGTAAACCTACAAATGATCTCCACACAGGTCGGTACAAAGCTTTCTATCTTTTTTCATTTCTTCTTCTTCCTTTTATAAAGGTGAATTTAGTGTTTCGGGAGATTGAACAATTAATATTTTATGTACAGTTTCGATTTTTAAGATACAACGTTATAATACAAATTGTTATTTTATTAGGTGCGCAATGGAAGATCGATAGTTACAATGCATTCCGTGATAAAGGTGTAACACAGAAAATATGTGATAGATGTTATTTTACATTTGTATCGATAGCTGTACAGTTAAGACTAGTTTTTATCGAAGAAAAAGGTGATTTTATTTTTTTTTTTTTTTATTTTTTTTTTTTAGAAAAAGTTGCTTACCCGGACTCTGATTAGGCGGACTTCCTTGAACGGTGACATATTCTGCAAATTCTGCAGCCAAGGTATCTGAGGCGGTCCTGGACACATCTGTATGATTTGGAGTAGCCGCCTATAATATCGTATTAAATAATTAATTAAGCACCAGCTGATAAGTTAACGGTATTTCGAAATGTCAACTGTTTTGCATATATTTAAAACGTAACATTTCACAGAATGGCCTTTTGAAACATAGTCCTTTCGTGTATCTACGAAATCATTGATTCTGAATTATATTTGAAACAAGGATTTAATAGTTTCGAGAGATGCATAATTTAATGTAACCGAATAACTATTTCAGAAGTGAACGCGCAAAAAACCATATGAAAGTCATTAATATTATTTTTTAGAACTACGTTTTTTGCACGAAAAAAAAGAAAAATAAGGGGGGAAAGGAAAAACAGAATGTTTCGTAATATTCGAATTAAAAAATACGCTATTTTATATGAGAACTGGAAATATCACGTTATACCGGAATTTCAAATAATCAAGGCTCTACTTTAACACAAAACGGTTATGTTTAATAAAAATCAATACCTGTAATTCCACTTGTGAATGGACGTTGGTGGATCCGATTGGATCCTCGGTTTCGTAATCGCTATCGTAAGAAGAGTCTTCTGCGTCGATGATGCTTTCAGTTTCCAAAATGGTACAGTCCACGTATTTCTGAAGAAATAGAAGAAATTGATACGTTATAAATAATTTATTGGTTTAGAATACAATTTCTCTAAAACAAATCATATGATTCTAAAGAACCTTCGTGTATCTATTAACTACTTTCGTTAATATTTTTTAGGTTCTCATTAATTTACCATTGTTTTCACTTAGGTACACATTTACACTACTGTACTTTATTTTTATACCGAGTGTACTATATCGGAGAATAACGTAGGTTTCCTTTGGGCTAGGAAGAAGGTAAGAGAAGGGCCACTCCCAACTACTTCCCATTTTGGAAGATCAACCGTGTAATTTCTAAATATTTGAATTTGAAAATTTCTAAATTTTACATTCCCAATTCCGAAATTCCCAACTTTCAACATTTCTAAATCCTGAAGTTTCTAAATTCGAAAATGTCCGAATCTGCAAGTCCCCAAATTTCAAAATGTCTGAATCTTTCAGTTCCCAAATTCAAAAATGTCTGAATCTTCAAGTTTCCAGATTCAAAACATGTCTAAATCTTTCAATTTCCAAATACTCGAATACGCAAATTGCCACATTTCTAAATTCCCTAATTTTCAAGCGTCTGAAACCCCAAATCCCCACATTTTTACATTTTTAATTTTTGAAATTTACAAAATTCATTATGGCAACCTAGTGTGTCCACTTACGTTCATATCGATTTTTGAGTAACCAAAAACTCTCTTTCATTAGTTCAGTAACGTTACCATTAATTTTTTACAATGTTTATAATAGAAATAGAAATCGGCGTACTAAAAAGAAATAAATAGGTACAGAAACCAGTATTAGAAAACAAACAGTGTAGAACTACAGGCATCAATATCGAAAATAAATATCGTTTGCCAAATTGACTAGCAAAATAAATTTTTATTTCAGGATATTATAATATTTTGGAAAATACGTTATAGGTGATCAATATGCTTTAATATTTTTACGATGAAAGTTCTGTATTTCGTATAAAAATCTTTGATGGAGAAGCAAAGTTAGCTTAAACGAGGTATAGCTCTTTCAGGTTACCGGATATGACTGTTAGCAAAGATCCAGGTGAAAGTAAAGAGACGCGGCAAATACTGTTCTTTTATTCTGAACTCTCCTACTTCACAAGTAGAAAATCAGTAATTAAAAAAATTCCTATATTATGTTCGAATCCGGAATAATTTTCGAATCATTCACTCGTTAATTAAGTAAAGTCGTTAAAGAATTATCTCATCGATTTTATTTTATAAATCATTACATTCGTTTTCATTTCATAAAATTTTCATTATTATTAACGCATTTGTTATTAAAATTATATTATTTTTCACATTCAATTGAATCGCATATACTATTTTTATTCGTCGAAGGAGAAGTTATTCGAATCAAACTATTCATTAGTTTAACTATTTGTATTATAGTGATTGAATGTTTATTACAAACGCATGATAATATTTTTCAAACGTTTAATCTTTCGTTAGCGTACACGATAATTAATATCCTATATTCATTAATAAAGAAATCTTTGACCTTATGCATGTAAGTATAACGTATTGCAAACATTTCAATGAAAGTCGACAGAAAGTGTTGATCACTTGCTAGAGACACAGTGATGAATGTTAATGTCGAAGGCGTTACTATTAACTCGGTACATATTTCTTCTTAATAATCAATCAAGATCAATTTATTGGAAATGGATACGAACAAAGGTGAACATTTTTAGCGTTATATTATTGAATAGATCGTATCGTATAATACGTACGGTATAATTCCAGTGTGTCTAATAAAAATGATTAATTCTTCTTTTTTTTTACTAGCTACCATGCAAATAGTATTTACAGATGCAAGCAAATAAATACACGTTTCAGATGCAAATATAGTATACACGGTGACACAATAAAATGTACACCCGTTTTAAGTATCAATATCAAACATTAAAATGATAGTTATAATATTGAATGAGATACGTAAATGTCATTCATTTAAATGGCGCACGTATCATGAGATATTAAACGACCATAATGGATCGAGATCAATCGTTCTCAGTTTAAAAATAGCCAACATATCGTCAATGTCACCTCTGTTCATTTTATTCATTAGATTATACGGTATTATGCGTGCACTTTATTATGGTACATTTGTATTAAAAAATAGCTTGGTACCATTGATTATTTCAGCAATATGAATTATCTTGAAATAAACTGCACGAATAAATTTATTATTGGCTAAAATCAAAAACTTTGATTTTGATCGGTACAATCTTTTAATCGATACAAATGCTTAACATTATTGTATCGATAATATGATTGCGAATGATCACTATGTATACTAGTTTGATCCAACGGAAAGCGTTTAGATTTCAAAATAATCTAATTCGCATCGTAAATGACGGTCTCATGTTATTTAAGATTTATGGTTGAGTTAGGTAATTTAACTTTTTTTAATCTACGTTAGTTTTTCATTTTTATGCGCCTTAGGTTTTTTCCTGTAACCGTTGCAATACTCTCTGTCGAATCTACTGCGCAGTTTTGCATTTTAGTTAGAATTTCGAACTAATTTCGAAGTCGCTAGTGTTTTTTAGTAATTTCGAAATCGCTAGTATTGTTTAGTCATTTCGAAATAGCTAGTATTTTTAGTAACATCGAAGTCGCTAGTATTTTTAGTAACTTCGAAGTCACTAGTATATTTTAGTAATCTCGAAATCGCTAGTGTTTTTTAGTAATTTCGTAACCGTGAAAATGGCGAGCACGAAAGAGTTTATGAGATATAAATGTAAATTCTGTCCACAAAAATGTTTTACAAAATATCACGCTCTTAAGAAATACTAGACAGTAAAAAATGACTTTGTAAAATTTGATCAGAAATAGCATCGACTCAATAAAATCGCGACGCTTTGCAATCATAAATATTTCTGTTAAACATAAATAGTTAATTTAATTCTCTTGAAAAGTGTCGTGAAACCGAGAAAGACAGAGAAAAGACAAATCGTCGGTTGTGTCGATATAGAAATGTACCGGAACGGTTTTCGACAGACAGGATCGTATCGAAACGGTCGAACGAGACAAGACACAGGACCATAATGAAAAAAGCGCAAAATTTACGACACTGCATGTCACGGGTTGCAGCCTATGCCCTACCAACGGCTTCGTACGCTCCTACGTCAGGCTACATATCGCTTTCCCAAGCCCAACCTTCTCAATTATACACTTACGCAGGTATCTGCAATATAATAGAGAGAATCGAAAACCCAATAGGTGATATTGGAACATAAGCACGCCGTAAATCAACCAATAAAACGTTCATGTACAGTTAGTCGGTAAGAATTAAGCGCACGCTTGCGTAGGTCGTGAAAATTGCCGGTAAAATAAATATAGAGTGCTCCGGAGGTAAAACGATACAACTTTACGAGTATATTTTGCAAGAAGAAACGAGGAAAAACGTGCCATATTCATAGAGGACTACGAATGTTATCAATGCATGTTTTCGTGATAATATCCGTATTGCACAACGGGACGTGCATTCACGGACATTGATAAGTTAATATCTTCACTTGGAAATTCGAAATTTGTGTAGATTTCAATTTCTTTATTTTTTGAGTCCGCAAATTCCTAATTTTTAGGTCTGCAAATTCCTGATTTTTAAGTCCGCAATTTCCTAATATTTAGGTCTGCAAATTCCTAATTTGTAAGTTTGGAAATTTCTAATTTTTAAGTCTGCAAATTCCTAATTTTCCAAACTTCTCGAACACTAACATTCACAAATTTTAAACGAGAACTCACAAATTTCCAAATCGGTAAATTAGAAGATGTTCAAATTCTCGAAACGATGCGATTGAAAATTCTTAAATTATGAAATTCACAAATTTTTTAATCACGAAATTCCCTAATTCCAAAATTTCTAAAAATTCTGCAAATTCCCCAATCTTCGGGTCTGGAACTTCCCACTCCACAAATACATACTAGATGTTCAAACTTAAACTGATATTAAAATTTTATTTATTAATACTTTCGTTAGTTATATATTTATTTTTGTCCATTAACCCTAGATTTACGGAACGAGCCAAAATGACTAATAAACACATGTATTATTTTAAATTAAAAACACTACGAAAAAGCTTTTATCAAAGTTTATGTTAACCGTTGCCAAGATAAAGGGTCATTGTATAATCCAGTTTACGTAACATACTTTATTTACTGTCTTTTCTAGTTTAGTTCTAATTTAAAAATAAATGGTCATTACACGCCCGTAAATTTAGTGTTAATACATTAATCAAGCAGCACTCGCAGTTTCAATATATTGAAAACAGTAATTATATAAACACTCGTGTATGCATAAAAACACACCTAGAATTGAAACGCGAGTTTTTCTCAACCTCTTATGTATTATATTGTTCAAGCTTTTGATACAAATACATACAATTAAAGATTCATTTATAAATTGATAAAATCACATTGTTGTACTCTGACTGTACAATGTACTCAACGAACCGCGAAATATTAAAGTGTAAAATGTGGTAAATAACCTAACGATCTGTGAAATAAGGTATACGTACATATGTACATGCTTTATGTTTTACCTGTGTAAACAACATATGAAATAAGCAATTTACGATTAGTAAAAGTATTGAAGAGTTTATTGTTAATGAAATTTTCATTACCTGCGCTCTACGCCTTCGAATAATGCTTGCACGCATATTATTACGCTGCTGACCATCACACTCATTAATCACCGGTATATCAAGAATGAAAGGAAGGAAAACTAACGCAAACCTAACCTAAACTTACTTCGCCTAGAGAAGCTATAATTAATTATAATTACCGATACATCATTAATATGTTATTCGATATTAGATTCGATGTTTGAACGTCGAACCTAATTCGATGTGACTTTAAAGGAGAATAATTTGATAAAATTATGTACACGATCTGTGTATCGGGTTAGGTTAGAAATTTAAATACGAATAAGAAGTTAAATGATAAAGTTGCACGCTACTTTCTATTCTGGTCATCCGGTTTGTTAATGATATTATCGATAATACTGGATATTAGCAATACTAATCGATAACATTATCGATATCAGCGGCTCTAGTTTGAAGTTCGAATAAATACTACGCACAGTAACTATATTGAATAAAATGTTCATCAATTATAACACGAATATAGCACGATCGTGAGTTTTTTCAAATTTTAGAGGTATTTTTCCCAAAATTGGCTGAGTATCAACGGCCAAAATTGCGTTTGCGTTTATTATAGATATGAGCCAATAATTTCGCAGAATGTATAATGTGAAATACAGAATCACCTTTTGCGAGAACTTCAAAGGACATGTCAATTGATACACCACTAGATTCAAGTATAAAATAAACTTTTTTTTAACAATGGATTTAACAATACTGAATCATGTAACGTAAGGATATACATATAACGTGAGGTTTTATCACATATAGTGATATAACGAGAGGTATACAATATGCGGTGATATAACGTGAGGTACACAACGTATGGTAATATAGTGGGAGGTAATACAACACCTGATGATATAGTACAAATTGATACGCGTGCGATATAGCACGAGGTTATATATCGGAATATAACACGAAGTTATATAACGCATGGCTATGTAACGCAGTGATATCACAAAATATAGCTTTTTTGTTAACTCGCAATTCTATTTGATCGTTTCTTCGTTTTGTTAACATTTTTTAAACGCCTTTAACAATTAAAAATGATTGTACTTTTATTAATTTTAATAATGGAACGGATAACGGTAACATATAAGTTATTAAAAATAAGTAAAAATATTTCGGAATATAATAAATGTATAGAGTAGAAGAAGGATAATGGTTAATATTTAGATCAAGTTGATGGAAGCTATTATAACTTATATAACAAATTATGTACATTTTCAAGTTTCCTTTTTTAGTACGGTTATGTGTAATCGCCATTACGTCAAGAAACTGCATTTTTACTTAAATTATTTTTCAAATTCTTAATATCAAAATATAAAAGGTTTGTACAATTACTCTGTTTTTTAAATAAACATTAATTTCCAACTGCATTCTACTTTCATTAATTTCACTTCATTTAATTGACAATGATATTAAAAGTGAATTTACAGACATAAAATGATAGTATTAATTATAAATATTTCAAAGTAAATAATTAATTTATTATTATAAATGAAAACAACAATTAAAATGAGGTATCTTTCTTGCTGACTTACTGAGAAGAACAAACTTTGTTATACTTGTTTTTTTTTAAACATAAAATATTGTATCGCAACAATTTAATATGGTACAAAATCATAAATTTCGTAATGTTTGAGAAAAATATTTTTGAAAGTTAAGAATACTATCATCGTATCTCGTTGTTCTAATTTAGGTCGCGATCCCACTCTAACAAGTCAGTTTATAAACAAGACACAAAAAGACAAGTTACAATTATAATTCATAAAGTTCTGTCATAAAACATTATATTCAATAATTTAAATCGATTTGGATGACATTAGGTACTATCGATAATAAAAAAGTAAAAATTCAAGTTATGAAACTTAAGTTAAAAACGATATGACATTCAATAAATTCGATAAAGATCGAATGAAGCAATTTATACAATTGTTCAGTTACGAAAATGATTTTTGTCTATCGTTCCACGTACGAACAACAAAATCCTGATTATAAAAATGTCGTTAAATCTGTTTTCAATTTGAAACGGGTTTGCTGTTCGCGGTAAAAATACACTGCGTTTCGCAGTTTCTACGATCAACAAAAACAGAATCAAAGCTATAAAACGTCGTATCTGATGTAAACTTACAACTCTAAGAATGTAGTAGAACTAGCGAAGAAACTCTAAATGATGTTTACCTTAAGCAATCGTCAAGATATTGTAACATTAATCGCGACGCTCTGGGCGCGTTTAATTGAATTTGAAAAATCGGAAAATTAGATAGAATTCATCAGAACTTACCTTTCCGGCGACGGTCATATCTCCTTCCACGAATCGTAATCGATCGTATCCTTTCGCGTCCAAAGACCTTCTCGAATCCGTACAAATACTATTATGTACACAAATCATACACGCGAACGCGAGCGCGCACACAACTCAAAGACACGGGAGTAAGAAAGACAGACCAAGAGTAAGTAGCTTTCACAAATACATTCCAGGCTCTGATTAAAAAGCGTCGATTGAAATTGGTCTTTCTATCAAGAACAACAATGATCTCTGATAAAAAAAATCGTACGAAAAAATTCGAACACAAAGAAATAGTAAAGGCTGAAGCACGCTTCCGGGATATTCCGTTAGATCCTGGAACGGTATCGATGTTCAGAAGAAAGCAGGACAGAATAACGACTACTCGCGGCGACGGCCGGTCAGTGAATGGAGCGAGCGAGAGCTACGACGTCATTACCCCCACTCTCGACTACGAGTCTTCGGGCAATGTCGTCACAGGCAGCAATGGCCACGAGTAGCCACGAGCAAGTTAAACTAAAACTGAATCGCGATTAAATAAATAACGAGTGGACGGTATAACGCGTGGCCATATAACATGAGACTGTACAGTGTACACCGACGAGCATAGTAGGCATCACTCGTTGGTTTCTAGTTGATAAATTTTCAGATTTAGAACTTTATACAGTTCGAGAATGTGGCGATTTCAAAATTTAGAAATTCAGGAACTTCGGTAATTCGGAAAACTAAAGATTTGAAAACTCAGAAATTTTTAAAATTTTAGCGTTTGGACATCTATAAAATTTGGGTAAACAGAAAACTAAGAATTTGAATTTTTTTCAGTTTGAAAATTTCAAGCTTACATGCGATTCCCCAAAACCGAAAGTAAGTGGTGGGGTGCCCCTCTACATTCGCCTTCATTCAAACCAAGTTTACATTGCACTTGACTGTACGTATACACATCTCATTTTATCTACTACACCCACAGTCTCATATCAGTACATTATACCGGTATAGAAACTATTAAGACACGAGTGATGATTTATTATTTTTAATAAAAGCTCCATAATATACATAATCTTCTATATTGATTTGCATATTGTAATATGCACATTATAAGTTATAATAAATGCCTGATACGACATATTATCTTTCAGATAGATTATTACAGTCAACACCATTTTAATCAAAATCATGTTGTTTTATTTGAACTAATACAACTGGAATATTGCACAATTTATTATTTGGAAAAACATACTTCAATATTCAATAAAAATATTATATAAAAATGATTTAAACACGTAAGAATATTTTAACAAATAAGAGTCATACATAAGTTATATATTCAGTATCATATAATAAAATATTCAATAAAAAGAATATTAAAGTATATACAGTTAATTAAGTAGATGAAAATTAGACATTTAAACTCAACTCTTAACATTCTACTCAATTACTCTATTTTAATTAGATTTAATGTGCGTTATGTCCGATATGTTATCAAAACGTATCTAACTAAAATTTCTGACAACTATAACATGTTTGACAAAAACATGAAAAAAAATTTCATTATCACCCAGTTTGGTTATTCAAATAATAACCAATTAATAGTGTATCTCAATATTCAGATACTGTAGCGTATTTCAATTGAATATATGTATAAACCGAATGTATAAACCATCACCCAATACAAAATGGATACAAAAAACTTTCAAAAATAAAAAAAAAATACTGAAATCGCCAAAAAAATCGTAATAAACGTCAGACATGTCATTCAAAATGTTTGCTGCTATATTCCATCTTTATAATATAAAAAATAAATTTTAACCGAAACCTAATGTGAAAATCATAACAAAAGATTTATCAGTTATGCCAATAATTGTAACAAAATAATTATTATTTATTATTACTATTGTAATGATAACAACTACTGTTATCAACCAAACATTTTTGCTACAATTTAAAGCAACTGTACACACATGAATTTGTGTAATTAAGCTGGTGGAACCCAACCACCAAATGCTTTTTCCAATTCTTGAGCTACAGCGATACACAAGTTATCATTATATGGGGCTGCAACAACCTTGAATAAAACAATTTCATAGTTAATTAAACAGAAAATAATTTCACAATAAGAATCAGTAAGTTAATATCCAATTTTTTACCTGTATACCAACAGGTAATCCATCTTTGCTTAAACCAAGAGGCACTTGACAAACTGGAAACTTCATGACATTGAAGAGGCACCAATAACCAAAATTAAAAGGTCTAAAATAAGCTGTATAGTGATAACCGGCTGGATAAGGTGAGGATGGATACAATAGCACCCCATTATCTTGCAATTTATCCTAAACAATAAAAATACCCTATTTAATTGAATTTTAATGATTAAATTACCAAACCAATTGAAAAGTTAAAATTAATTTATACATATTTAAAATGCGTGACTTTGAATTAAAGCATACCGACAAAAACGTTTTCATAGATTCAGTTACATCCGTTGCCCATTCAGCATTTTCTTCTGGAAAGAAATCTTCATCGATTAATTTCATAATTACAGCAAATGTATGCTCTGACTTTCCTGTTAATAATTTGATAATTTCTGCACTCGCACTTGTGTAATGCTAAAACAAATATTATTTTTGTTATAATTATTCTATTCTTTATTTATATAAGTAAATGACCCGTATTTATTTATATAACTATTTGTATTTTGTAACAAAATGGTTAAAATTATACATTCCTGTAATTTGAATAAATATTTTAAATAGTATAGATAGTGGTATTGTACACATAAACAATGTAAAGATAATGTAACGCATACCTTTTTGTTTGTTATATTTAATTTAAAATTGGTCTCTTCTTTGGTCATCCAATACCTCCATAGTCGAAAGCTATATTCAGAACCCGGTATTTTTATCTGCAAATATTCATTTTTACTAATAAAATCAAGAAATAAATATTATAGATCATTAACTTGAGTAAGAGATATTATGTAGCAATTAAACTTATATAATTATTTTCACACCTTTGTTGCTGATCCAGTAATTTCTCTTAAATGGTGTACTGCTTTTAGAAGGGCATCCCTCATTTCAAAACATACTTTGCTAGCTCTTATATCACCTGAACTTTCTTGATAAAAAATATTAAGATTTTTTACATTTACTACTGCATCAAGTTGTAGTAATGGTGGACATTTTTCTCCTATTAAAACTTTTAAAATAGGTGCTAAATCTTCTGCCTTCTTACATATTGGACCTGCTTGTGCCATAGAATCAGGAAAATCACCTTGTCGAAGTCCAATTCCTTTTAATGATATTAAACCTGAAAGCAGATTTATTAATATCACATATCATAAGAAAATTTAATTAGTTACAAAAAATTTATCTAATATAAATCTTTTACTATATACCATATACATATGTATATGTATATTCATAATAATAATTTATGTATATTAGAAAAACCTGAAGTTGGTTTATATCCAAAAACGCCATTAAAGAAGGCAGGCATTCTGGTAGATCCACCAATATCACTGGCAATAGAAAATGCTGAACCACAAGCAGCAATTATTGCTCCTTCTCCACCGCTACTTCCACCAACATTCCTAGTAGTATCATATGGATTACAAGTTTGTCCATATAAAATGTTCCTCGACTCAGTCCATAAGTTTAATTCAGGAACATTTGTTTTTGCTATTAAGATTCCACCAGCATTCTTTATAAATAATACTGCTAAAGCATCTTCTTGAGAACGATAATCACGTCTGCTTATTAAACCCATTGTATGAAGCATACCTAAGTAATTACTTTTATTAAAATATTATACAATTATGACTAATCAATGAATAATAACAATAAGAACAATGAAACACATTTTAATAAATTGTATTAATAGTTCACTGCAGTAATTATTTCACTAATGTTAAAAGTACCACCACTTAAAGTAGAAAATAAATAAAAAAAGAAACATTCAATAAACATTATTACCTTTAGCTTCATTGCTGTCTTTTGTTGTAAAAGGTACACCTAAGAAAGGCTTTTCTTTTTTCAATGAATCAGTATTTTCTAACTTATGTAACAGTTGATCTATTTGTTTAGCTTCTTCTAAAGCTTCAGAATACCTGTCTTCAACTACAGCATTTATTATGCCATTTACTTCTTTTGCTCTTTCTATAAATGTTGTAACAACTTCTACAGAAGACACATTTTTTGTTCTACAAAAATATTTACATATTGCAATTTTATAGATGTTAGAATCCTAATCATCCTATATGTTTCATACCCTTATGATATTCATAAAAATTGTTATTAAATACCTATTAATATAACTAATACTACAACACAATTTAAATAGCTCACACAGATACAATACCTATCATTTTTGTAGTAATAATTTAATATAATAATCATACTTTCATAATCATTTTATAATTTTTTTCCTTAATTATGTTAAACATTAAAACCTAAATGTTAATATAAATAGTACCTTATCTTTTCAGCCAACTGTGATGCACTCAGTAACAATAAATCATTTTTTATTGGTGGTACCTTTTGTGATTTATTGTTGTAATAAAATCCAAAAACTAAGTCTATTAAATAATCAAATACTATGTGAAATTGAATAATTAAACATTTTAAAAAGTATTTTACCATACTTTTTAATGCTTCACACACTGTTTTGCACGTACCATTTTCCTAAAAAAAAATAATATCATCAAAAACAATAATTGCACAAAAAATTTTGTTTTATTGATCATCAACAGAAACATACTTGTGTCAGCAAAAATATACATTGTGATAGTCATTGTAACAGATCAACACAAATTATCATTCTGATAATATTTTTTGTTAATAATTATCAGTTATGTTAATCAGTTAACTAGCAAGTGATATATTTATATATTCAAAAATAAAAATTTTATAATAGTCCATTACTCAAGACAAAATTAATGATCAATATATAAATCGTTTCGCTATTATAGTATATACTAATATAACTTAAATTTATTCAATATTTCATTTCAGTATTACGAATCAAAATTAAGTATGCAATAACTATTTAAATCCGAAATGGAATTTAAGTGTGTATGAAAATTAATGTTAGCAAAAGTATTTATATAAATGTATGTACTTTTTTGGCATATATTTTTGCTAATTAGTAATAGTATTGAGTAATAAATTTTCTTAATTACCTGATACTTTTTATTTTTCACTGAAGTACACATATTGATACAAATATTAGTATAAACTGTTAGATACCTAAGTATATAAACTGTTCAGAAATTAACTCAGCAAAATTGACGAATACATTAAATATTCAACACAATGTAAAAGTGTACAACATGCAACATTTTAGGTCTGATCTTATTTGAAAATTAAGATTTACTTTAACACTCTCGAAACCCGTAAGACAGCATAATCACTGTCACTAAGGAACGTATTTACTATACTTTGGTCAACGAGAAACTATACCCATTATACAACGAATTTTCATTCATTCTGCGCATCTCACTATCATACATCGAACATATAAGATCCAGTGATTTTTTATTTTGCATACTTTCTATATCGTTATTTTTTTCCTTGTTCATGTATTATTGGTTACCATGTATACAATAAACGAAATGGAAAGTGTATAGTAATGAAATCAGTCGAGGTGCACGAAAGCGTTATGTCAAATGCAATTTACTTTATTTAGAATTACGTAAAAACTATCAAATTTGTATAAAACTTTAATTTATTGGATTCACAGGAAATATTGTATCATATTATATTGAACAATATCGTTGAAGAAAATATAAAATGCAAAAAGTTAGAAGAGAGAAAGTGGTATATAGAAATAAAATTTTCATAACAAATTTATACACAGTTTTTTAAAATTTATTTACTTCCAGAATCAAGCCATTGAGTCACTTTGGTTGCAAAAACAAGAAGGGACACAAAAGAAAAGAAGAATAGATGAAGCAGAAAAGTCAGGGGATATATCCACGCAATGTAAAATTATCCATTGTTATAAAAGAAGTGAAAGACAGTATTCTATGATTTTTTCGAAACACAGAATTCTGTCTGAATTAAGGGCACATGTCATTCAAAAAAATTGGAGTACAGTTAGAAATTTATTTTTATTATTACTTCATTTCTCTGTAGATCTGGAACCATTGATATGGCGTTACAGTTTTATATTAACATTATATAGTAATATTGATAACTTATCTAATGTTTCTCAACTTCTTCAAATGTGTATTGGTTGTCTTCATTCTGACAGAGATTTAATATTAAAAAATTTATTGCTATTATCGCATAATAAAAAATGAACTTCCATATATTTGAATTAAATGTGATTCTTTTTTGTTATAGAACGGTTGGAATTACGTTATTTATTTGATGAATTTGTAAAACATTTAATATTTAGTAATATTTCTAATGTCATATACTATAAAATTGTGTCATTATACATTTTATGTCTTTCATAATGAGTTTATCTTTACAGATAAAAATCGTATCACAAAATATATTGATGCATAAATAATAAATATTTTGGTGAAGAAAATATGTAAAGAATTCTTTAATTAAATGGAAATTAGTTTTGATATATTATGAATTCTGAAAAGGAAATAATCATAAAAACTAGTACATAAAAACTATTTTTACTTCTTTATAATTTGAAGAAAGTCATTTTGTCTCAAAAGCATTCGTATAACTAGATTTTTGGTTTAAAGGCTAAGTCCGTTAGTTTCGTTAATGCTCAACACGAAACGGTTCTTCGATATTTGCGATTTTCGAAATTTCGGCATTAGAAAATTTTTGAATTTGATAGGGTGATTTCGTGTTGTGGAGGTGGTACAATTCCCTTTGCTCTCCTATTTGATTCGCCAACGTAGGGGTATTTGCATATGTATGTCCGTCACTGATTATGGCACTACTTACGTGCCATCTGTCGGAAGAAAGTAATATAATTTTGCTGGTTTTACTTTATTCCATAAACATTCAGTTTATCTGTATCTGCTTTACACTTCTTGTTCCTTCGATAGGCATATGTATTTTTAACAAGTATTCAAAGGCATTTATATGAATAATTTATAATATTATAAATATAGCGTAGAAGGCGTTAATATATAAAGAAAATTATGTGTTCAAATAGTTGAGATTGGAGATTAGATAATAAAATGCATACTCAAGGAGTGAAACTGAAAGATACGTCGTAATTTGCGTTTGATATATTTTTTATCCTGCCATAAAAATGGATTTTGGTACATTGTTGAGTGTAGCACAGAAAAATGAAAATAGCAAGCAGGTAGTTATATTTCTTTCTTAATATTTCTTTATATCTAGGACAGTCTAGTTGAACTATTTAATTCTTTTTATAGCCGATTGCCTGCTATCAAACAAAATTTGCTCCACCTAAAAAGCCAAGCAAACAGGCTAAAGCACTTTCGGACAATATAAAGAAGTTTCTAGAACGCAAGGGAGAGGAAGAAAAACAAAAGGCTTTAGAGGAAAAGAGAAAAAGAGAGGTATATTTCTAATTAACTATAATGAATTTTATAAACGCTTATTTCGTACGCAAATATAACATTTTTAATCGTTATTACTTTTCTTATTTTTAGAATCTGTTAGCATTACGTGACCATAAAGCACAAAGTCGGATAAATAAACATTTGAAAGTGTGTAAAGCAGCAAATAAATCTGTATTGGCAGATGCAATTGACAATGAGAATACAGCTGTTACAATGGCAGGTATGAAATAGTATTATATAAGTGAAATAATATTTTCTTCACTATATTTAAAACATGTACTAATATTAATTAAAATTGAAATGCAAGATTTCATTAACGTTGATATCATTAATGTAAGGTTCATCCCTGAAAACAATTATCAATACAAAATTTATAAACGTATTAAAACGCATATATATATTAATTTTCAATGAAATCATTAACAAAATTTTATTGTTTCGAAATATATTAGGTTGAGTCATAAATAATTTTCATCTTTTTCCTTTATGTTTAATATACTTTAATGCTTATATTTAATATATTGTACAAGGCACATCATGCAATTGGGGAAAGTTATATATATATATATGAAATTTGCTAAGAATTCAAAAACTATTGGGAAAAATGCTATATAATTACATTTGTCAAATGTATTATTATACACTTATGAAAAAGATGAAGTTGTAGGAATATAAACAATACACTATTGTTCAAGTTTTTCCTTAACAGTTTGTTTGTATTCCTTATTAAATTGAAGATATAGCTTGTCCCAGTTACATGACATACTTGTATATTCCCCTTTGCTATTGACAATCTTTTTCAACTTATCTAAAACTTTCTTAATTATTTGTGCATAAAAATTTGCTGGGTTTTGATACAAAGTAATTATCAACAAACTGCTGTTCATTATTTACTTATTCATCATTTACAAATACTTTTCTATTAAATTTATTTTCTACAGTTCGGGAAAGGTGGTAGTCAATAAGAGAGACGTCCGATGTATATGGTGGGTGTGACAAAACTTGAACAACCAAGCTCCAAAAGTTTTTGTTGTGTAAGTTATGTCATGCAGTCTATTTTATGTATTTCTTTCACCAAGGAACACATATTCCCAACTTACTGATTTTTCCAAGTTTTTTCAAATAATGAGAAACAGTAGATTAGAATGTGTACAGCTTGTTTGTTAATTTTCTTTCTTTTTGCAGTGGATTTTGATCCACTCCCCATTAAAGTCCAGTATATTACCCGGTATTAGTTCATTTTTTAAGTCCAAATCTCCTAAATAAAAATTTTGGGCATTTATTATCATATCATTATATACTTATTTCAACATGCAGAACAAAAGTAATGAGTGTGCATCTTTTTGTTTTCCAATTTTCCTGATTTAATATTGAGCTTGAAATGTGTAGTCTCTGACTAGCTAGAAAATGAGTTTTGTATAAAACAGCAAAAAATGTTACTTGTAATAAACCACATAGATTTTTGTAAGAAGATAAGATATATGTATATTACTTTCAGTGGAGGATATTTATGACTCAACCTGATAGTATCATAAGCAATAGTCAGTTGTAACTATAGTAGACACTATTTGTTTCACAGGTATCAGTTAAGTATCAAAATTTGCAAATTTTAATTTGTTATGTCTGACTTTAATTTATGTCAATTAATGAAAGTTATTACAGTTGGAGATGTAAATACATTAGTTGTATATAAGAATTTAATTTTCAGTATGTTTTTTTAATATAATTATTGCTATAACATAGCAGTATATTTGCACAGATTGAAAATTTAATTTTTAACTACAACCAAGCTGGATATAGGTTGTAATTTCTGAAGAAATTAATACAAAGCTGTGTGTGATCAGTGATCTTCGTATTAATGAGTATTTAGAAGTACCAGTCTCTATCCATAATGGGCAGTGTTTTTGCCCACAGGTAATTGAGTATGAATATGTACAATCAGCGCAATGCCTTCTTACTTATCCACCGTCCAACAGGGCAGTGGGATTTTGTGGATTTACATGGCAGAGGATTCCAAGCAGTTAAGGTCAGACTAAATATAATTCTAGAGTAGTCTAGAGGACAGACTCTAGATTGATTATTTTTATTAATCAAAATGTCTCTTATTTTTATTATATAAAGTCAGAACCAGTAGTATCACTAAGTAAATGTAATAGTGATTCTACTTATAAACTAAGACTTATCTTATTTAATATTAATTGTAATTAATTTGTTGTTTACAAAGAGATAGGGTTATTTTATTATTAAATTACTTATTTTGTATATGTGAAACATGGCTTTGTTCATATGTGAGTTGAAGTAGCACACATTGATTACTGCCTCCTAAAATAAATATGACAATCGGCTCACTGCTATTAGTACATGCTGCTCTAGGAGTTTAATTTTGTTACAAATCAGTATATACATTTTTAACACAGTACCTCGAAAATGTGTATATATTGTAAAGCACTCAATTCATCTTCGAAAGTGCTATCAAATGTTTGGGAAAAGCATATATATTCTACTAATACCGAAGAAGTTTAATTTAGTAAGCATTCTTTATGAATTTTGATACATTGTATATGAATTTTTAAATTGTATTTCTTCACTGACTTCTATTTTTGAAAATTCATTAAAAGAAAAAGAAACGCAAAGGGAAGGGGTTAAGAAGCTAAGAAAATAAGTTCCATTAAAAAAGAAAATAATTTCTATGTATATTTATATAATCAATTTATACATAAATAACATCTTTTTATTTCACACAACTATTAATAAAAACTTTAATACAACTCTAGGGAATAATGTTATAAATTGAATGCAGTAGAAAATATATCTTCTACATGTAAATCATTAATACCCATTATAATTTAAGAAAACTATATTTACGAAGAATAAATCATATATCTTCCCTGAACATTTTAATGCAATTTACAATTATAAAATTGTATATCTCGGTAATTTTTATTTTTCTAAAATATGTTACAGATATGATTTATTTAAAATCTGTATATTTTCTTTTTCTATTAAACAAAAGATGAATGATCTATAATTGTTATATTCAATACTGTTGAAAGTATTGACAAAAAAAAAAAATGAAACAGCAATTGAAAAATAATATGAAAAAATTATTAAATTTTAGGTACTAAAAATATTTTTTTTTCTGCTTATAGGTCCATCTCAACCTGATGAAGATGATTATGGCTACGTTTCACAGGAGGCCTCCGCATTTTATAATCAGCTAATGACTAAATACAACAGTACACCATCACAAAAACTATTTTCTAGTGATAATCGGAAACGGACAATAAAGGACATTGCATCTACAAAAGTAAGAAAATGTACATTTTGTATTAAAGTTTAAGAATTTACTTGAAGAATGTTATTATGAATTAAAAGTTGAACATGTAAAGTGTTGCAACCAAGGCTGATAAAATATATATATGCAGTTATACATTATTAAATTAAAATTCATTTTATTATTTGAATTTTGATTTTAGGACAGGGTGAAACAAGCTTTAAAACAACAAGAAGTAGAGGAAGCATTAGGACATCGCCGAAAGAGAAAATCGTCTACAAAGGAACCGGAAATAGAACCAGATACGAAAATTGAAAAAGATGACGGCGATGATAAGAAAGAAAAAGACGAAAAACCGAAACCGAAAAAAAGACCAATGCCACCGCCAATTGATTTTAGTGAATTATTAAAAATTGCAGAAAAAAAACAGCACGAACCAATTGTAATTGAAGTAAAGCCAAAAAGTGAAGAATCAGAAAGGCTGTTAACGAAAAAGCAAATGATAGAATATGCAAAAGAAAAGGGATGGCGAGAACGAAAAGAGCAGCGGAATAAAGTGAATAATACGAATAAAGATGGCATTTCGACTGTATCCAGTAAATCTAGTAAAACACAAGAATCTCAGGTAAATGATACAAACAGGACGTCTAAAGTATCTGAAAAACCAAGTACAACATCGTCAATACCAGGAAAAAATTCTTTAAAACCGACAACAGGAACACAACCACCCATTAAGAAGGTTGTCGAGAAACCTGTGCAAAGACCTATTGAGAAATCTGTTCAAAAACCTATTGAGAAGCCTGTTCAAAATAAACCTAATGTAAATAAGTCTAGCGTAGTATCAAAATCAGAGAAGGATATACTTTTAGAAGAACGAAGGAAGTTAGAGATGGAAAGAAAGAAGTTGGAAGAAATGCGACAAGCTATTGAAGAACAAAAGAAAAAGTTAAAATTAAGTAAAAGTAAGATCGAAGATATTAAGAATATGAAATCTGAAAAGCCAGTTTCTAAAGCGAAGGTTCCGGAAAAACAAGATTCATTGAAAAACATACCAAAACAAACCTCCACAGCGAGCATAACAAAATGTCGTACGCCTCAAATGATGAATGATAAAATAAAACAATTTCCGCCAGCTGATCTTAGACCGATTAAGTCTAAGCACTTACCTCCTTCAAGGGAACACAGAAGACCAATAGCTGCTCATAAACGTGAGTAGTTTCATATCTTAACTATCAGTAATATCAGTATGATAATGTTTGACATTGTTATTAGCAGTTCGTTTAGTATAAATAGGATATACATGTATGGCGTTAAAAAAACGTAATTCGAGTTATAATATATATGTATAAATAGTATAATTTCTGTTCAGTAACCATAGTAATAAACTTTTAGGTCGCATACATGACGATGAAGATGAAGAGGAATTTGACTCTGAATTAGAAGATTTTATTGACGATGAAGTAGAAGATGGTACCGAAGACTATAGTAAATACATCAGTGAAATATTTGGTTACGATAAAAATAAGTATAAATGTGCGGACGTCGATGACGATGCAGCTATGGAGAGTAGTTTTGCACAACAGCTTAAAGAAGAATATGTATCTACCAAAATAGGTAATGTTAAGACACTACTTATATATCCGTGTAGTGCCGCATATATGTTATTTTTAATTCTATACAAAAATTGATTAAACATATATATATATCTGTTTTAGGTATTATGGAAGATTTGGAAGATATGCGTATGGAAGCTTTAGAAAAGAAACGAAAAGCACTTCTAAAGAAAAATATAAAAAAATGATTATAATACTGTTTATAAATTTTTATTAAAGTCTATTTAATAAACTATTATATAACAACTGAATGGATTTATGTCTGAAAGGGTTAAATTTGTTACTAATTTTAATATTTTTGTTGCGATCTTTTTGTATCGAAAAAATACGTAGTGTATGAAAAGGCGACAACCGTATACTAATACTTGCGTTATAATTTGATTTTACTTTTTCATACAGAATAATGGTCCAAGTACAAATACAGACCTTACCCTAATCATATCTTGAAATAGTTAAAAACGACTAACGACGCCATTTTTCGATGAAGTCTATATCGGAAAATTTAATTTATCCAAGAACGATGTATTTGAACTAAACCACACAAGTTATATAAATATGTATTATATATAAGTGATAGTTTTTCATGTTGCCGAAAGATGTACTTATCTGTTTCATATATAGAAATATATTGTTTGGAACTAAAGTATTATTAACACGTTATTAAATCGACGTAAAATAAGATATGTAACTCGTGATTGAAACGTACCATTCTTTACAAATTAAATTACGCGGTACGGTTTTTGTCAATAAATGGCTGCGCTAATCGTAATCGATACAATCGTTTCGTGATTCCGATTAGAGGTTCTTCAAAGGACAGTAGCCAGTGGCGACACGTAACGTCTTGAAAGAAAATCGAGTAGCGTCGTTCGGGTAGGTAAGTAAGCGAGATAAGGTAAATAAGCAGTTCGTTGTAGATTCGAAGTTAGGCGATAGAGGATATAGAGTAGTGAACGAATAGGAGCGATCGTGGTGGGGAAGATTGCCAGTCGGTCGAATTAGTGAATACGCGGTGCCGTTCTCAGCACTTCTTCAGTCGCATCGAGCTACTCGTGGAAGGCGCGTCGCGTTGTGCGTGCATGCATGCTTGCGTGCGGTTAAACGTGCGTGCATGTGTGTGCCTATTATTGTGGTGTACCCGAAGTGGTCGAGTGTGCATGTGTACAGGCTATAACACGGTGTCGCGCGGTCTCGATAGTGCATGTCGTGATTACTATAGTCGTCGTCTCGCCTCTCCGTCCATCGTGATCACGCCAAATGCACGAATCGCGCTTCTCGAGATCTCGCAGTAACAACACCCGTCGCCGTCGCCGTCGTTGCTGTGCCGTTTGACAGCGCGGCCGATTCGAAGAACGAAGAGGAAAGGGGAAGTCGCGTCTCGTCCCGCGGTTGATGACTCTTCGAACGATCGTGTCGAATACGCGACGAAGAAGGAGGAAGAGAAATTGAATCGTTTCGTCCCGTCTCGTCTTGCTGGTGTTTTCGCCTTTTTTTTCCTTTCTTCTCGTTTCTTCTCCCTCACCTCCCCCCGCTTTCCCCCCCAGCTCGCATTCGAGACGATTTACCGGCCCTTTTCGCCCGTTTCCTCTCGGTTCTCTCTTTGTTATCGGTTAACTTTTATCCGATCGAACATTCTCATCAAAATGAAAATAACGCAGAGGTATAGTCACGCGATTCTGGCACCTGTGTCGATCGTGATATTATTATGCGGTTGCACCGATCTCGTGTCGTCTCGATCGCCGCGTTTCGCCGAACATCCAAAAAACGATACCGGCTCGGAGTTCGTCGATTGTGAACGCACGAAGCCTTTCTTCGAGAGCAAGAACATCACAATCGCGGTTGCGAAGCAAAACACGCCGGAGGATGTGGCCAAAAGTAAGTGACCCTTTTCGTATTGTTAGCGCCGTGATTTTAACGACGTGAACGTTGTATTTTGACAATTTACGAATGTCGGATCTTGCGTTACGACATTTCTACCCAACAACTCGGTGTACGGGAAAGGATCGGATTAAATTAAGCGAGATCGAATGGACAGTTTCGAACTTGCGCCGGTAAACGATAATACCGCCGGCGGAAAATTTTGAAAATGACAAACCTCGACTTTGTCGGCGCTCGGGATAGGAAACAAACTGAAAATCTCGATTATAACCGTTTCACGCTAATTACGGAGTTCCATTGGGTACTTCACGACAGTCGTTACATTAAACGACACTTGATCCTATTGCATCAAATAGCATTTAAGTGCTTCTTGTAAAAATTTGCTTCAATTGTCGTGAGATCGATCAATTTTATATTAAGGTATCTTTTATGCTGCACATGCCGCCGATACTCAATCATTTATGAAACACTTTTTGGCGCGTCTTTTTACAGTTTCCTTCGAAACAGATGTAGGCTTCATTCGTGTTATTTGTATAAATAAATGTCGACTCATGTTGAGGCTCGTATATGTTGCAAAATTTCTGGTAATGTAACTTACGAATTCTTATTAATACGAAATAAGAGGAGTTCTATAATTTTAGATAAATATTTATGACATTTGCATAATATAATATATAAATAAATTCTAGTATATTATACATATAATATTACGACCGCCACGTTAAAGATTATTAATAACAGTTACATTTTAATAGAAAATTCTTATTAATACAGTAGGTATTATCTTCCTAAAATTTGACTCAAATTATTACTCAGGTTTAATTCGTTTTTATTTTGTATTTCTGTATCTTTTAAAAATACTTTCGATCACGAATAGAAACACGTTTTTGAGAATAATGGGACGACTTTATTTAACACTAGATTTACGGAACCCGTCAAATTGACGGATCTTAGATTTCGTATTTTAAATTACGAAAATTAATAAGAAGCTGCAATCAAAATGTTATCCTTCGTCGAAATAAAGAATCATTGCATGCGTTAGTTTACGTATTGTTCATTATTTTATTATTTTTATACCTTGCTTTCGATTTAAATGTAAATGGCTATTAATCGTCCGTAAGTCTACTGTTAACACAGAATTGAACGATCACTTAATTTTTCTTCAAATGCAATCATGCAACGAACACGTACGGAACAATTAGAAATTAGTTCGAAATTCATGTTGAATTTTCCCCGGTAGCTTTGTTAGTCAGAATTCTGTATTATAACGAGAAACAGTTGCAGAATTACACGCTCAAAGTTACGTTGCAGAATTAATTAATTTTGCTGGTTTCCAATGTAGATGAATCTATCGGTACGAATGCATTCGATAATTGGATGTAATCTTCATTGTTCAAAAGGAAATTGATTACGGAACATCGTGATCTGCATTATCTCATTGTAATTGTTGGTATCGATACGTGACATTTGTTTCAATTAAGTCCAATTTCTATTCAGTTAATATGAATCAATATAAATGTTATAAGCATATGGAAACTCCCGCCATTATATTTGAATACGGAATGAAGTTGATTTTAGCAACACAAAGACGAAGAGATTGCAAAAATTGTAATTTTACGAGGTTAACGTGTAGACATTTATACGTTGGTGTTCCGAGTATGTGCTGTTTAACTGAAATTTGTACAGTGTTTGTATAACTATGAAATAAAAGTTAAGATAAAAGGTAGATAAGGCTACTACTTTAAAAATGATAAAAAGAAGCTTATAAACGGTGATAAAATTACCGACAGAACTAATAAGAGTCCCGAAAAAAATGAAGAAAACTGGAACATAGAGTAAGATATGTGGGCAGCAGATTGCAGTACAAGTTCCATTAGTTCATCTGCCAACTTACCAGACACGTACAGTCCATCCGCGACAGAACAGAAAAATTAAAATTTTTTTAGTTTCTTTTCAGTTTAAATATTTAACTAATTTGAACCGCTACATGAAAACACGGCGAGAAAATAACTTTTTATTACCAAAATAAACGTATAATCAAAATGAACGTAACTCAAATTTTGTTCAATCATATAATGAGAAATTTCATTATCAGTTTGATTTATGAATATTCTTCAAAAATTTTTAAATTGCAATAACACAATACTAATCAAGTACAATAATATTAATTAAGTGCACTAAAATTAATCGAGGAAAAAGAAAATATTGAGTCGAACCTTGCATCAAACGACGAGATTAAACTCATTTATTTTTGACATTTATATAGTTATGCAATATATGTATAGAAGATGCGTAACGATATCAGAATTTCGTACGATTAACTACGATATAAACTAAGGTTATGTAACACATATAAGGATGTACACATATCTTTGCGCGAACTTTTAACAAGCGATTAGATTGCAAACATTATCTATATATAGAACAACACGACTTGTATATAAACTCTCACAATCATTCACAACTGCATCGATATAGCCGATACGCATGTAGTTTCTATCTGAGAAAAACTATGACTGTTTTCACTGCGATTTTCATCTCGCATGTTGATTGATTGATTCATCGACAGTTTTCCAACAACGCTATAACTATAGCGTGCACCGATAAATTTTACTGTCCAAAGCAACTCGTGTACTTTAAGTCACACACGCTAAGTTACTGTAAGTAACCAAAGCACAGACACGTGCCTTAACCCTTTGCACTGGAAAATATTTTTACTGGTAGCAGATAGCAACTCCTTCTGGTTGAAAAGTTTGATGAACTTTCTCGAAGTTATTATCTTTCTATTATTAATTGTTCGATGTTTTATTATGTTTATACATCATTTGTTCAACACTATACAATTTAGATAAAAAATACCTATTCTAAATTGTTTTATTAAACAAAGTGGTGAGGGCGAGTTACCTTTAGATTCCAAAGGGTTATTATAAAGTAAAAACACATTTCGAGGAATATTTTGCAAGTGCGGCCCAAAAATTTTAGAAAGAGCAGATAAGGAAGATTCCTGGAGATGAAAGAAAGTGATTGAGCGGAACATTTCATATTTAATGCAACGAATCGATCTTGAACAATAAATATTGTGTATCCATTTCGTATGAAAAAAAAGGAAGAAACTTATCGGGCACCCTAATATTATGTATTGTGTGACACAAGCACTTATCGCAGTTGATTAGCTGAAGGTAAAAAAAAGGAAAATAGACACTTGTACAGCAGAATATACAGGGTGTCCCAAAAGTGTTGAAGGAGCCGGAAATGGGAGGTAGGTGGCGTCATTCTGAACAACTTTTTCATTTGTAAAAATGTCGTATGGAGCTTCGTTTTTAAATTATTAACGAAAAACATCGACCAATCAGAGCGCGAGAATCGCGCGCCACGCGATTCGACCGCGACCGCGGCCAATTATAACTCGGGCCTACGCATCTGCGTCTGAGTGCGCGCAATTCTCGCGCTCTGATTGGTCGGTGTTTTTCGTTAATAATTTAAAAATGAATCCCCATACGACATTTTTACAAATGATAAAGTTGTTCAGAATGGCCCCACCTACCTCCCATTTCCGGCTCCTTCAACACTTTTGGGACACCCTGTATACACTATGCGACCGACAAGAAGTCTGGTGAGGAGGTTGTCCTAAAACATAAGACGTACGCGATCGCTCCTCCTACCCCCACCTACAACCGTCAAAACTTGACACCGATTGAAAATCGCAGACTACCGATTGTTTACGGTCTTCGGGTCACCTAGTGTGCGTGACCGCGCGAACCAATAAATTCCGCTGCCGAAAATGCATGAGACTCGACGCGACCATCTTTTTTTTTCGGCCAATTACTGCCGTCGCGTCTGAACGCCTGGCCAAACCTCCTCACCGGACTTCTTGTCGGCCGCATAGTGTATATAGCGTTTATTTCTAATGGATAGAAGAAAACTGATTTTCACATAACAGTTTGTGTACAAACACCAATAAGAAAATAAGAACTGTAGCTTCTAATATTATGTAAACGATTCGCAAATTATTTCAACTGTTTGGAAGTAATTTTTCTTTGACGAGAAGATTTTTATTCTTTTTAAATGTTGCCGGAGGTATCGCATTCGCGAATACATGTACGATATACATACATACATACATAGATCATACATATTGAAACGTGTAGCCATATGGTTACAGTAGGAAGGAAAGGTTTGAAGTGTTGCATCCAGAGAACAAATGCTACGAACGGTTAGTATTACATCGATCATGTCCTGATATTGTATTAACATCACCGTCTGAAAATATGTTGCGAACGTGTTTATAATGTGCTAGGTTAGTTAAATTTATTTTCGTACAAATTTTATACGGGCGGTGACTGGAAAATGGGGTGTTTTATATAGACTGCATTGCTATAAATACGCCAGCAGTGAAAAGTATAATTTCATTCCGTTAATCAGTAATAAACGTTTCTGTTTAATTAGTAATAAAAGGTAGTCAAAATAGTAAGTTCGTTTCTTCCGAAAGAAGAAATATCTTCGTGCGCATAATTCCGCAGCAGGCAATGAGATTATAGTTGCAGCTACGAACAGTAGTTGCAGTTTGAAAAAAGATAATTTCGTAAAGAAATTTGATAATTGTGTTTGCTCTGTTATCTTCGCGAAAGTGATACATCACGTATAGTTTAATCCCTTGCCTTGCAATATAGTGTCACATTCGTGACAAACACTATAATTCGAATGCGATAAACCAGATTCGTATTTTTACTGTAATTGAATTTTTGGTTCAGTTTTCAACCAAGGATCGAAGAATGCATAACGTATCCAACATTTAAAATTTTCTTCGATTATCTTCACGTTGTAGTAATACTAATTAGCTAGCTGCGCATGACGCAACTTTCCAGAAAATTGTAGGTGAAGGGGTTAACAGTATAATGCTATTCCTCATAATAAGCACACGACATAACTTAAGCATCACGATATTTTAAATTTTAAATAGACGACACATACTCGGCGGATCGCAATCTAACAACAATATGGCGAATAGTCATACTTACAAAGAAAACAACCTGCGAAGAAATGTTACAGAAAGTTAGTATTACATCGATCATTTCTTGATATCGTATCACCATCATCGTCTGAAATGCGTTGCGAACATTTTTATAATGTACCAGGATAGTTAAATTTATTTTCGTACAAATTTTATGCAGTCCGTTCCACATGTGGTTAGTTCGTTCCACATTGTTGTATTAAACAGAGTGGTCAGTGTGAGTCATCTTTGGAGTGCGAAGGGTTAATAAAAAAAAAATTGGCGGCCAGATTATGTTAACAGGTGATTATATCGGTGTGTCGTAATCACCGGCACACGGCGCGAGGTGGTTTCCGAATCGTTAAAGGTGTTTAGGCCGCAAATGGGATTATTTGCGAAATCGCTTAAGCGACGATTTCTGATACAGGCTATTACTGGTCGCGAGAGACTCAATGAACGAATAGCTCTCTCCCTGAACGATCGTGTTCTAACCCACTTTACACGACTGCAACTACTCGTCGAATCGAGGGTGAAGGGTCGCTGATGTAGCTTCCGGTTTTATGCGCTTCCCCGCGTCAAGTGTCGTACATCACACCTAACTGCGAAAATAGGGGCACATAATTGGCCGGGTAGAGTATCCGGTCGGTGCACCGTGACGATATTATTCATTTAAATGGATAAATCAATTTACAAAATCTACTTCGGGATTAGCGTTATTTTTGCTGATGGAAAACGAAGTTACCCGTCGGGGTTCGAGCCTCGAGCGTACAAAGGATAAGACATTCTTTTACGTCGTGATTTTGTAGGTTCTAGGGAAAAATTTGTAAATTTTCAAAATGATAAATTCGAAATTTGATGGATTATGCAATATGTAGATTGGCGCATAAGAAAATTTTAAAATGGATAAGTTTATAAATTATAGAATTTGAAAATTTATAATGGACAAATTCTAGTTCTCGGATATCCAAATTGTCAAATTCCGAAAATTCTGAATTCATAAATCCCCAGATTTCCAAATTACCAACTTCCCAATTTGATAATTTCCAAAATTACCAAATTACCAAATTCCAAAATTGCCTAATACTTAAATCTCCAAATTTCATAATTATAAAATTCCCAAATTCCTTAATTCTCAAATTCTTAAATACTCAAATACCCAATCTCCAAATTTCAAAATTCCAAAATTCCAAAATTCCCTAATTCCCAAATTCTCAAATACTCAAATCTCCAAATTTCCAAATTTCCAAATTACCAAATTACCAAATTCCCTAATTTCCAAATGTCCAAATTTAATAATCATGAAATCCCCAAATTCCCCAATTCTCAAATTCCCAAGTCCCGCAATTTCCAAATTACAAAATTCCTAAATTCCCCAATTTCTAAGTTATAAAGTAATTAAATTTCGAAATTTCCCGATTCCTGAATCGTCGAACTCCCAAATTCTGAAATTCGGAAGTTGTCAAATCTCCAAATACCAAGCTCGAAATTCCAGAGTCCGAAGATCAGAATTTTGATTGTGCATCACCTGGAGGGTCCACGATCGTTTCGGTGAACACTTAATCCGCCAGTCACTCCCATAGATACATTAACTCGAAACGGAACGAATAAAAAAAAAATGTCTACGGTATTTTGCCGTGAGAACGAAACTGTTTCGTAGCCTCGCCGTGAGCCGTGCCACCCTTGGCCGCATCGTAAACCGTTTAAAACATTCTCACTGTCGGTTCCTTTTATTCTCCGTATTCTTTCTTTTTGTATCTTTATTCGTGGCGCCTCTGCCGTTCCGAATGATTCAGGATAGAAACTCGTCGCACAGGTACAAGGATTCTAGTTCTCGCGGCATTAAGCCTTTCGATACATGCACGTTTATCTGATCCTGGTCATCTAAACCGCTACTTGCAAACCACTTACCATCCGATTCGTTATTTCTTTCATTCTGTATAGTTCTTTTTAATCGTCGATCGTTTAATTAAAACACCGTTCAGGTGACTTGCTTCGTAATTGGTACATATATCTTATTTCGGGCAAATCAGACTTTCCTGTTGGACAAGATAGTTGCGAGATAGTTGTTATGTTTACATTTTTATCGAAGATGGTCACTGCAAAGGATCATTTATATAGAAATTATTTATAAATCTTCTCCATGAATTTTTCTCCTTAAATGAAGAATAAAGGCGAGGACATATTGGGTTGTTCGGAAAGTAATTTCGTTTTTTCATGAAAATGAGAAATGATTTTCATGGGACACTTTTTTCTTGCTTGAACAGCATTTTTAAAAAAGCGAAATATTCCGAAATTCCTGCATTTCACTTTCTATGTCTGATAGGTTATTAACCACAAACTACTGCATGGAATCAATCATGCAACTTTTTCACAAACAAGCCTGTTGGGAAAAAACGAAATCACTTACCGAATAACTGAATAATACGTGATATTAAAAAAAATAATAGTTTTCAAAACAGATTTTTATACCATTCCGAAAGGATTTTAGGATTTGAGGTTTGATCAGATCGTATGAAAGATTACTCCATAAGGTTTGCTTATATCGTACAAAATTATTGAAAAATGCATGTGACTATTTATACGTATATGTATACAGTACACTATGCGGCCGACAAGAAGTCCGGTGTGGAGGTTGTCCTGAAACATAAGACGTACGCGATCGCACCTCCTACCCCCACCTAGAACCGTCGAAGCTTGACACCGATTGACTATCGCAGACTACTGATTGTTTACGGTCTTCGGGTCAACTAGTGTGCGTGACCGCGCGAACCAATAAATTCCGCCGCCGAAAATGCGTGAGATTCGCTGCGACCATCTTTTTTTTTCGGCCAATTACTGCCGTCGCGTCCGAACGCCTGGCCAAACCTCCTTACCGGACTTCTTGTCGGCTGCATAGTGTATGCATAGTTAGCTACTTATACAGGCAGTATGTATACACTATTAGATATTTACACATACAGTATGTATATGTACAAGTTAGCAAGTATAGTTAGTTATGTTAAGTGAATCGTTTATTATGCGATTTTAATAATTGTATACACATATTTCATATACATATAAATAGTCAATTGTGTTAAGCGTTAATCGTGTGAAACAGCGTTAAAAAGTTCATACTATGTACCATGCAAAATAAGTAATTATAATTTTAATCCTCTAGGAGATACTTTTGGAGCGTGGCCATTTATACATACAGTATGTACACAAGTTAGCAAGTTTAATTAGCTAAGTTAATCTAGTTAACTTATGTTAAGTGAATACTTTATTATGCCGTTTCAATAAATGTGTACCCACACTGTATGTGTAAATAGCCATTGTGTATACATTCTGTAAGTGTAAATATCGTTAAATGAAATAACGTAATAAAATAATCGCCGAGAAATTTATCAAAAAAGGATTTAATTTTGAAACCAATGTTTTGTATTAAAAAATAATACCGTTAATTTTTACCAAATAAACAATACGATTGGGTTTTTCTCGGTTAATCTTTACTGACGATTAAGACTTTATTTTTGATCTAATCAATGTCTAGGATCATATTTATCTCGTGATCGGTAAATCGATCGATGCGTGGTTTATTTTAGGAAACAGTATTTCAAGTCGTATCGACGGTATAGATTAAACTGTACATATCTCGTTTATCCGATCATCTAAATTCAAAATCGATATAATTGTTATTTGCATAGTTGTACTTTCGTATCTTCGAATCACACCAGGCTATCTACGTTTTCAAAATCCATCATTCGTAACAATTTGGATGTAAAAACTATGGTTAAAATTCAGTACCGTGTAAAAGTGTATCGGTTTGTAACATCGTCATTTAATTATAACGATGAAATAACGTTTCGGCGGCGTTATCGAAATCGTTGCGAAATCTTCGTTATCGCTGGTAAATTTGTATTTTCGCCACGAAATGTAATTTGTCGCGTTGCGGTTCGTTCGTTTGCTTCTAATTGCGTTATTTTTACGAAAGTTCGGGACGTTTTTATCATTCGTTTACAGTTACATTGTGCGATGAACAAAAAGGGTATGAAATCGTCGAGAATTCTGGCAGAACCTTGAAATTCTTCACGCACGAGAAATTTATAAATTACAACGAGTTATAATCGACGGACAACGTTAGCGTAAAGTCTGTGAAGAGCAAAAACATCGACCTACGTATCGTTAAAAAAGTGCAACCTGTTAGGCAATAATCGTTTCTTGTGGAAAACGATGCGCGATCGTGCGTGGCCGATCTGATTTTTTATTCGATAGATTACGTGCTGTAATTTATTTACAGGTTACTTTAATACAAATACGTTAATAATCTTCGTGTTCTCTCCTTTATAGGAAACCACAATTCATTTTTCATTCGATTGTATAATTAAAATGCAACTTTTTTTTTTAATATTTTCTTTCGTGCCGAATGCATCTTTGTAATAAATTTCGAATTTTTCGTATATCGGTTTTTTGAATAATCTTCTTTTTTTATTTTTTGAATAACTCTATCTGTTTATTTTTTGAATAACCTTCTTTTTTACTCTATTTATGCTTATTAATCAATTGATCGCATACACAAAATAATTTCACAGAATCATCATTATGAATTATTCATAATCTTAATCTAATTTCAAACGTCTAATTTAACCCTTTGCGCTCGAGTAGCTACTCTAGTTCGTCATTCGATTCAATTCAACAATTCTAAATAAATAATTTTTAACCATACTTATAGTATCACTCACTCGATGTTCGAACATTGCGAAGCAGACAGAATCAGCGATCGATATTAAACAAATAATAATTTCAACAAAAATTCATCATACTTTTCAAGTAGGATATTTTGCAGTTGTTATTTGCCAATAATAAAAATGCTTACGATTGCGAAGAGCGTTAATCTAATTTCATATATCATTGTATTCGATAAATATTATTATATGTTTGCAACTAAATAACTTTGTAACTAAATAATTTTGAAACTAAATAACTGTACCTTTGTAACTAAATAATTTTGAAATTGAATAACTGTAACTTTGTAACTAAATAATTTTGAAACTAAATAACTGTACCTTTGTAACTAAATAATTTTGAAACTGAATAACTGTAACTTTGTAACTAAATAACTGTTACATTGTAACCAAATAACTGTTCAGAAATAAATATATAACGCTAAAAAACATACAAGCATTAACTTAACGTAGAGATGTGGGTCTATTATGCCACAGGTATATTAACACGTATACCTTCAAATATCGAATCGTTCGTTAAAAAAGTTTTCAAGCTGGACAGAGAAGAAGTGGCGTAGACGTACATCTTTTTTCGACCTTGCAGGTAGACATAGCTTGTTGATGGTATGAAGCGTTCCATAAAACCGGCGAAGTATCGTAAAGTTTCCTGTCACGAGAGACTTTACCATCCCGGGTGTCCTTCCTTTTTGTCTCCTTCTCACTCTGTTCCCGTATTCTTTCGTATTTCTCGGATCCTTTTGTATTTGTCATTAGGAGTGGCTTCACCGACCTGGCTAACGCCACACGCACTCACGGTGGCCAGGTACCAAGAAAAACCTTCCTTTTTCCGACGACCATTTTTCATGCCTCATCATTTACGGCGTATTGTCCAATTTCTCGAACGATTACCAAAACTTTTGCAATATTTATCGTGTTCGTTTCGTGCTCGAACGATTTGTCAACCTGGTTGGACGTCGGACTTTTCTGACTGGCGGATAGTAGTTTCGCTTATGCTTTGTAATTATTGTATTTTGAATACGTATTTGATTGGGTATTTACTGATGTTGATATTCGCTTTTGGAGTGGCGCATGTGAAGAATCTTGGGCATTTGAAAATTTTTGGGATTTCAGGAAATGGGAGGTTTGCCAAATTGGATATTTGGAAATTTAGGAACCTGGAAATCGAGAGGTTCGGGAACTTGAAAATTTTTTATCTAGGGAACTTAGAGATTTGACAAATTCGGAAATTTGGGAATTTAGGGATTTGGAGACGTAGGAATTTGCTGATTTGAGAGTTTCAACAATTGGGGATTTAGTAACTATGCAAGTTTGGGATATATAGATTTGGAAACTTAGGAATTTCAGCATTTAGGGACTTAGGGTTTTGGATATCTGGAAAATAGACGATTTAGAAATTGGAAGTTGGGGAATTTCAGGAACTGAGAGATTTGCAAAATTAGATATTTAGGAATCGAAGAATTCAGAAAGGGAATCTAGGAACTTGGGAGATAGAGAGGTTTTGAACTTGAAAATTAGGAAAGGTTCTAGCCGAAAAAGGTAGTCAAATGTGCCCTTGAGTCAAATGAGAAACCCAATTCGTCAGTCGATAGCATATCTAAAAGAACATCTCACACCAAGTTTCAACCCCCTATCTCATCCGTGAGGGTAGTAAAAGGGAAAAAACAAAATTCCGGTTTTTGGCCTATTTTGCCTATTTAATTTCGTACAAAAATTCCGAAAAAATTCTGAAACATTGAAGTCCATGTAGCGCATACTATAGAATTATTTCAGATTTTTTGATCGCAAATTGTGGTTGTGAAAAATCATAAACCGAAAAAAAATCGGAAATAATGCGATTTTTTATTAAAGATGTCGAAACACTACTTTTATATAAATGCGGTAGTTAGGTATTGGTAAAACTATTATCCCCTAATTTTTTTTTTTAGATTTTTCGGCGAGGTGCGTCGTAGTTAAAAAAATCAAAAACTGATTTTTTCGCGCGAAAACCGAACTTCTACTTCGAATTTTTATGTCTTCTTCCGATAAAATATGTATTAAGCAATTTGAAGAGGATTCACGTTCACACAAATGATTATGGATTGCAACAATGGAACTAGCTTAATTAATTAATTTTATATTATGCGTATATACTAAAACGTTTAACCGTTTTCCAACAACGTCGTTAGCGCAGCGGTTAAGGCTCCTGTGACTGATGACCGCTGCACGCTCTTTTTGGCGCTGGTTCTATCCCGCCCGAACTAAGTCTTTTTTTCTTTTTTTTTTTAATTGTTAATGTCTTTTTATTCTGATTATATACTTATGGATACTACTTATTTAAAAACATTTCTAATGTATCTTAGGAATATTTCAAGGTTTGTTTTTTGTTTTTTAACTTGAAAAACTTTGACAACTTCAAATTCATATAAAAATAATTGCTGAATATTTTGATTATAAATCTTAATTGTGCTACGATTTTATATTTTCTTTGTTGAGTATATATAGGAAAAATGTGAACTTAGGAATTCAAGCATTTCACTATTTTAGAAATCAAAGATGCAGCTATTTTACAATACAAAAATATATGAATTTCTGAAATCGATATTTAAGTTTTTGAAATTCGAACATTGAAAACGTGAGGAACTAGCTAATTAAAGAATTATAGCGCGAGAAAATTTAAGTGGACTTTGGCAATCTATCAATTTGCAAGAAAAATTTTTAAATTCGAAGCTTTGAAAAAAATAAAATTCGAAGCTGTAAAAACACGAAATTTTCGGCTTTAGAGATTAGATCATTCGGGAAATTTCAAAATTCCAAATTTCGAGACGGGACGAAACATCGATCGTCGAGTTTCCGTTGAAAAATAATTTCAACGAACGCTCGATATCCTTTTGGACGACCCACTTCGCCATGACACGAAAACACGAAGAGGACATTCAGCGTACATTTGCTGGGTGCAATTACAGTAGAATGACGATTGCTCGATAAAATACGATAGAGTTAGTGTGTATCTATCTCGCAAGGGTCACGGACGGACAAATAGAACGAGACTAACGGGATCCTCGAGAGGTCCTGGCTCGTTTCAATAGGTCCTTTTAGCCTCGTTCCACTTCGCGTCCATTTCTTTTCATTCGCCACCCATCGTCTTTACTGCAAACATGTGTGCACCCTATTTCGCACGACATATTGCACCCGCTGCAAGAACAGTGGTTGCTTGCAAACATCGCCAGCGGATTTGCGAGATGTTTCCGGTGCGCGAAAAACAGGCCACCGATTAATGTTTCACTTGGCAAATATATTTGTTACAAGAAATAAATTCTTACTGCTTCAGTAAATGGATATACAGGGTGTTCGCTAACTGTTGTGCAAGCATGAAAGCGAATGATTCGATGCAAAAAAAGAATAACTTTCTTTCGGATTCCCAAATGTCCATATTTCTTCAAAAACTTTCCGAAAACGAAAATCAACGACGTCGGAAAATACTCGATCAAATACATATTCAAAGTATTTGAAACTCGTGTCATATTATGATTCTACGAGAAAATAAGTTGCAAATATCGAATAAAAATTTCTTGCCAAGCTTTGTTTTCGTGAAAATCAATTTTGAATTTTCGTCGGCTATACATGTATGTACTTACGTGATTATGTCTTTTGCTGCTTCACTTTTATTTATCGAGTCGTATTAAATTAATACTTAGTCTGCTAAGTCAGTTATATATTGGTAGTATTTCAATTTCTATACAGATCTAACATTTTACTAAAAAATTTTTCGCTTTCCTAACCGAGAATACTTGCATTTATTAGTTAATTCCGTGAAAAATATTATAACAAGATGTTGCAAAAATATTTGGTAAAATTTGTTAAAAACGAAAATATTACCAGTTTTCAATTAGTTAGGTATGGCGGAAAATGTGTTCATTGTGTACCCTAAAGTAATCACAAGTTGCGAATAACTAAAAGAAATGATTATTGTAGCCATTCAAACATTAAAACAACGGAATACCAGATTATATTAGCTAGCAAATGTATAATTAATCATAATTGAGAAATCGTCACATCCAAGCAACATAAAACTTGATAAGTTAATCAAGATCGATTTTTTAAGATTTGTCGACGATGTGGTCTCATAATTGTTAAATTGTCGAATAATAGTTAAATAATTGTTAAATTCTGAATTAATTACGAAATAATTGATAAATCGTAGAATAACTATTAAATAATTATCAAGTTGTAGAATAATTATCAAATAATTTTTAAATCGTAGAATAATTATTAAATTTAGTACAAGCAATTTATAATTTATAAAACAATTACGATCGATTAAAATGAACGACCCTTATGACCGAAAATTAGATCCCCGTCGGATATAATCTAGATTTTTGCAAAACACGTGCATCGGTGCATTAACCATCTTCCGAAATACGTCGAATACATTTTTCTATACAATTTCGTGGATAACGTGAAATTCCAATTATGTTACAGCGACTTGTGCCGGTTTGTGCTGTAACCGGGATACCGAGGAACAATTAAGACATCAGGCCAGAGCAGATTTTCACGACTTGATCCATCATCATAGCAGAAGTTTGCAAGGTCTTCTGGCAACGACGGCGGACGCATTAAGAGGTAATTTATTTCTTCATCATGAGCAATGCGTTTTAAATTTTCGAACAGCGAAAACAGTGTCCTCGTTGCAACTATAAAATATACATTATGTGTATGCACGCATGTTTTATAGCGTATCGAGTTAATTAATATGTTCAGTCAAATTTTAATGCTGAACACGCTCTTAACTCTTTCGTTATCAAATTACCTAATTGACTACTTTTCACTACTTAACACTACTTTTATATTTATGTGGTAGTTAGGTATTAAAATAAAAAAATCAAAAACTGATTTTTTCGCGCGAACAACGAACTTCTACTTCGAATTTTTGTCTTTTTCCGATAAAAATATGCATTAAGTAATTTGAAGAGGATTCACACAAATGATTATGGATTACAACAATGGAATTAGCTGAATTAATTAATTTTGTACTGTGTGCTTATATACTAAAACGTTTAACCGTTTTCCAAGAACGTCTTTAGCGCAGCTCCTACGGCTCCTGACTGATAAACCGCTGCACACTTTTTTTGGCGCTGGTTCGATCCCGCCCGAACTAAGTTTTTTTCTTAGTTTTAAAAACTTAGTTTTCTTAGTTTTCTTAGTTGTAAAAACATTCCTGATGTATCTTAGGAATATTTCAAGGCTTGTTTTTTTTTCTCATTGGGGAAGGACTACTGTGGGAGTCCTACGTTAATCGCAGACTACCCACTAAAATATTCCTAAGACACATTGGAAATGTATTTAAATAAGTAGTATCCATTGCTATATAATCAGAATAAAAAGATATTAACAATTAAAAAAAAAAGAAAAAAAAGAAAAAAAAAATTATTTCTTTTTTTTTCGGCCAATTACTGCCGTCGCGTCTGAACGCCTAGCCAAACGTCCTCACCAGACTTCTTGTCGGTCGCACGGCCGACAGTCTTGTACGGCCCACCTTTAATTCATCCCCTTTCAAATTGGTTTCATGACGCCGCGCCGTAAAAAGTAACCATCGGTATATCAATTAGGAAGCAGAGCCGTAAGCAGGAAGTTGGCTGAAATGACTTGATCCTTTCGATTGGAGGCAAAGTAGAGAGCCGTTGGTAACGACGGATCGTCTGTACGAGGCATTTCGCAGCCTCGTTTAGAACTCCAGAAATGGGATTGAGCGAAACAGTTTCTTAAATTGGCAAAACGGAACCGAGGTTACTATTTTTACGTGCCAACTGGAACGCTCGTTCCCCCTCTCGATCTTTATTTTCCCTCGGTAGTTTACCTATTTTATCTTTTCCCCGTTGTGTCTGTTTTGTCCTTGGGGACGCGCGCCATTTGATCGCGACGCTCGATAAGTATATGGTTCGTGAATTACCGAACTTGTTCCCGTTGGAGCTTCTCTCCTTTAAAGATACGTATTCACCGTGATTTCTTCCCCCTTCGTTGAAAGATTCATTTCTATTCACAATCCATTTTGACCTAATATTTCAATCGTGCATGATCGAATATCACAGTATGATACATTTAAACGTCACTCGTTTCTGCATATCATTTTTTTTTAAATCATACACTGAATTTCTTTTATTCAACTCATTTCCTGTACGATAATATGCTTTTATTATTATTTTACTTATTTTATTGTTTTATTTATATGAAGCATATACAGTTCCGTCTTTATAAGATATATCAATTTTTTATTTTTACAATATTATCGTTATGGAGATATTGTGTATTTATGAAAAATATCGGGTCGGAGTGGAACATTTTTGGTTAATTTATTATAAATTAAGAATTTATCACAATTGTGATAAACTCGAATTTATGTAGACAAACGAAAAAAAGTTTTCGAGTTCATTAATATATTTGGACAATTTTTTTTTACTAAACGCTCTATTAACTTTTTTATTCTCAAATAATTCAATTGACCGTGAAAATGATAATTTTTTAATAAATTTTTTTATAAATTTTTCCAATACATTTTTTTCCTTAACTGAAGAATGAAGATGAGGGAAATAAGTAAATATTATACGAGATATTAAACAAAAATAATAGATGTCAACAAATTCTTATATAATTCCTAAATCTTTAGGATTTAAGGTTTCATTATAATGTACAAAAGATTATTCTTTAAGATTTTATTATATTACATCATTATAACAAAATTATTAAAAAAATGTGGTTATTTATACATACAATATGTATACACAATTGGCTATTTATACAGGGTATCCCAAAACGAACGAAGCATCCGGAAATGGGCGGTAGCTGGGGTCATTCTGAACAACTTTTTCCTTTGCAAAAATGTCGTACGGGGCTTCATTTTTAAATTATTAAGGAAAAACACCGACCAATCAGAGCGCGAGAATCGCGCGAGCTCAGGGATGTCGTACCATCGCGATGCTCATACACTATGCGACCGACAAGAAATCTGGTGAGGAGGTTTGGCCAGGCGTTCAGACGCGACGGCAGTAATTGGCCGAAAAAAAAAGATGGTCGCATCGAGTCTCACGCATTTTCGGCAGCGGAATTTATTGGTTCGCGCGGTCGCGCACACTAGGTGACCCGAAGGCCGTAAACAATCGGTTGTCTGCGATCGTCAATCGGTGTCAAGTTTCGACGGTTCTAGGTGGGGGTAGGAGGAGCGATCGTGTACATCTTATGTTTTAGGACAACCTCCTCACCAGACCTCTTGTCGGACGCATAGTACGTTCGTTTACAGCGACGGTCACTGTTGCTCGTGCCTGCACGACGCCCCTGAGCGCGCGCGATTATCGCGCTCTGATTGGTCGGTGTTTTTCCTTAATAATTTAGAAATGAAGCCCCGTACGACATTTTTGCAAAGGAAAAAGTTGTTTAGAATGACCCCAGCTACCTCCCATTTCCGGATGTTTCGTTCGTTTTGGGACACCCTGTATATTCAGTATGTGTACACAATTGATTACTTATACATACATGCAGTATGTGTACACAATTATTGAAATTGCATATCCAACGATTCACTTAACACAATACCACTTACATATCACTTAACGTAACTATTTAAACTTGCTAACTTGATATATAAAAATAGCCAATCGTGTATACATACTGCATGTATACATAATCAATTGTGCACGCATACTATATATACAAATAGCCACATCCTTAAAAAGTATATGTTTAATCAGTCCATTCCATCAAAACGACCGTGGGCTGTTTACTTCCCTATTAGGGTAATAAAAGAAAACTTGAAGGGTGGCCAGAAGATATACCTACCGTTTCTTTATATATCGTGTAGAGCATAAAATCTAGTTCTTTGTTAAGAAAAATCCGTGAAAGCTCGCAGACAATTTCCGTTAGAAAGGTAACACCCTCTAGACATCGAAAGGTAACATCGACGGTGGTTTTTCTGCCCTTTTCTTCCTATTTCTCTTTCTGCACTGGCTCCCCGCTTTTTCTCTTCTATTTTGTCTTCTTTCCAGACACGTTCAGCTCGCTTTGCAGCTTTCGAAGTTTTTACTTTTTTCCTCCCTCGTTTTCGTCGTTTTTACCTTTCTTTCTTTCGTTCCGTTTCTCTCTCTTCATCCCTCACCCTGTTGTGCCCGTCTCTGTTCCTCCCGATGTTCGATTCGTTCTCTCGTATGACGTAAAAATGGCACGGGTCGTTTCTGTTTGAATTTCATCGAACGATCCCCCCTGTAAACGTGCGTGGCTGAGGTAAAGTTAAATTCGTAAGTACGAATCGAAGAAACGGGCGACGATAGAACAACGCTGGAATAAGAAATGCGGCCACGAAAGGAACTTGAAAGTCGCGTGTACACACTTTCGCGAAGTTTTCGAATTGAATAGGAATAATGGCGAGCAGTCGGGAATTTTTTTCCCGGGGAGGATAACAAGAAATACATATTGGCTATTGAATAATAAAGAGACGTTACGAGGGCTTGAATATCAATGCTTTTCGTATTACGATAGCTGTTTGTGACGCTGCGACGATACTCCTTTTGAATATTTACGTATTAATGCGTAATTAAAATTCCGAAACGGTATCTTTTGTTAGCTCGCTTTAGAATTGCATTCGTTCGAAATTATTATGCAGTTATATCGTTAGAAAATAAGTCAATTATTTGTACGAAAAATATTAACGTTCGGTTGTTTAAGGGGTTACACCACTCTAGGATTTTCAAAAAATCGAAAAGGTGTCTTGGGGTCTTAAGAATAAGGTACAATATCATTTATAGTCGGGAGAATTTTATAAGTGCCTTTATTTAAAATCGGAGGAAAATCTTTTCCGGCCGCAGAGGTATTCCCGCCGAGCAGCGTTCCAGTTAACCACCTCCTGAACCGCCATTTTGTTTTCAATTGCTTCATAAAAATTTAGTTTAACACTTCGATGTATAGGTAATAAAGACCCGTAAACATATTTTCCATGTTTGTTATAGTTTGTCCGGAAAAAATTCCTGAAATTAGGTAACTTTTTGGCGCTCTAGAGTGGTGTAACCCCTTAATTAACGTGTAGTTTATGTTCTATTTTCTGTTATAATAAATTATAATGAAAGCTTATTAAATTTTACGTAAGGTTATTCATACGGAAAATTTAACAAGTGTTTATTATAATTTATTATATTGTCTTACCTGTCGGTTTTTGGTGAAAACGTCACCCCCTTATAATTCTCAGATGATTTACATGATTTCTGCTTTCATCATAGACGCATAAAATATTTCGTTCGTTACGGATTGTAATTTATTATGAAACATAAACTATGATGTAAAATGCAAAGGCAACATGTGCTGTATAGTATAATATAATGCACGTTAACATAAATAATTCGTCTGTACCTTAACTCTTTTATATTTCTAAGATTAAAAATTTTCAAATATCACAGTTTTTCAATTCTTATGTTTTAAAATACCGCAGTCCCCAAATTATAAAATTCTTAATCTACCAAATTGTCAATCTACAAACTCACAAATTCTCATATGTTCCGTTATAAATTTTCCGAATTTTCAAGTTTTCAGGTTTCCAAATTTCCAAATATAAAATTCCCAGATATCAAGGCATTCGAATCCGTGAATCAGCGAACTATTCAATCTCCAAATTCCGAAATTTTGAATTCTTCAAATTTGCAAATTCCCATACTTTCTGTCTGAAATTTTCTGAGTTTTCAAGTGTACTGAATTCCATGCTCACAGATATACAGACACTCGAATTCTCGTGTCGTCAAACTCTTCAATCCCCAAAACCCAAAATTCTTCATTTATCAAATTTTGCAATCCACATATTCGCAAATTCCCATGCTTTCATTTGAAATTTTTTTAATTTTCAAGTTTCCAGATTTGCAAGTTTTCAAATATCCAGGAATTGAAATCCTCGTATCATCAAACCCCTCATTCTCCAAATTCCAAAATTACCAATTTACCAAATTTTGCAATACTCAAACTAGCAAATTCTCATACTTTCGAATTGAAACTTTCCAAACTTCCAAGTTCCTAGATTTCCAAGTTCCCAGATATCCGAGCATCCATATTCTCGTATCCCCAAGCTTTTCAAACACCAAATTCAAAAATTCTTAATTCACGGAGTTTCAGAATCCCCAAGTTCCCTAATTCCTCGAAGCCAAACAGCGTCAATAATCTATACCTAACACTAAAACCACTGATATAGAACGCACAAAAATCGAAGTTAAGAATAAAGTTAAAAAATAAATGACGAAACACGGATCAGTGCACATATTAGATCCTTATCTCAACGAAAATCAACATAAATTTCAAGAAAACCGCCTCGACAAATGTTGCCATTATAGATAACTTGCAAAATGTTAATTCGGCCGCTTGGGTAGTTTCACTGCCGAAAAACCGTCGTTATAAACGAGGAAAAAAACAAATTCCACAAAGAAAAACGAGTGTACCGAAAATCGAAGGTAAGCGGAAGAGATCAGAAAAAATGAACATCGATTCGAAATGAGTCCCGAAGAAAAAAAAATTGACTCCAAATTCCTACGGAGGGGGATGAATATTCGAATTCGATCCATGAATAAAATCGATAAACGAAGGTATCCTGCGGTCGCAACTGAACGTAGTGCAACGGCAGCAGCGGCCTGTCGATTGCACCTGGTCCAGACAACGGAACGTGGTCGCACGTACACCAGTTTGGCGGTGCAACGTAGCATATCTGGTCCTGTTTGATGTCCAGGACTGGGTTCCACGGTCCGGATCGGTCGGGTTAACGGCTATGTAGGAAGGGGAAAAGAGCAGACCGAGAGATATCGCTTTCTCGCGTCCGTATAAGGCCGTGCGTGCATTGCGACTCGCGTTGCTGTTCGATGCCGATCTTCCCTCTTTCTCTCCTTCTTTCTATCTATCCCTCCTTCTCTCTCTCTCTCTCTCTCTCTCTCTCTCTCTCTCTCTCTCTCTCTGTATATATATATATATATATCTCCTTCTTGCTCTTTATCTCACCATTTCTCGTCCTTTCTCACCCTCTCTCTCTCTCTCTGTCTCGAAAATGCAGCTCGCCACGAAAGCTCCGGGCCACGAATTCGAAATTGACCGACCCATTCGAGCCACGAAATGTGCTAGAGGTAATTATCGCGTGAAGCTGCTTTCTTTCGACCTGAGCCTCTGCTGAGACTAATTGACTGGATAAGAGTGTAGAGTTCTTATACAGGGTGTTTCGGTTAGAACGAGAGTTCGATGTTCAATGGTATCGGGGTGTTTAACATTAAAGGAGGTACCTGTATGTAGAAAGCCGAAATTAAACCGATTTTCCATACTTATTTCGAAGGATAAGGAGCGAATAAATATTTTGATGGTTTCGAGAACTATTTAATGAATCTTCCGACGTCCTTTTTGCTTTTTCTTTGTTGAAATAGAATACAAAATGGCGGAGGTACCGACTGTTGCGGTTATTTTAGAAATTTGAGGATTTGGGAATTTCAGGACTTGAGAATTTGGCAATTTAATGATTTGGTAATTTGGAAATTTGGAGACTTGAGAATTTGGAAATTAAGAAATTTGGGGATTTAAGGATTTGAGAATTTAATAATTTGGAAATTTGGGGATTTGAGAATTTGGAAATTTATTAATTTAGGAATTTGGGGATTTGAGAATTTGGAAATTTGGGGATTTGAGGATTTGAGGATTTGAGGGTTTGAGAATTTCGGAGTTTCGGAATTTCGCAATTTGAAAATTTGGGGATTTGAGCATTTGAGGATTTGGGAATTTAGGGATTTGAGAATTTGGAAATTTAGGAATTTGGGAATTGAAAATTCGAAAATTTTCGAAATAAAAAGTTTAGAACTACAGAAATTTCAAATTTTCAATTTCTCAAATATCAAATACTTGTTTATTTACTTACTTACTAACTTATTTTCTTATTTTCTTATTTACTTATTTACTTATTTACTTATTTACTTATTTACTAAATTAATTATATAATACTTTCTGGCCTATTTAGTTATATACTTACTTACATAGTAACTTATTCACTAAATTATTTACTTATCGACTTACTTACTTACTTAGTTAGTTACATACTTACTTACATAGTTAGTTATTTACTAAAATACTCACTATTTTAGTTAGTTACTTGCTTACTTCCTCGTTCGAAAAGTACTCCCGAAAGGTGGAAGATTACGTCAATGATATCGGGGAGGTTAAAAGTATTGCTGTCTACATTCAGTTTTCGCACGTGGGGTTGTTAAAACATCAACAAGTACGACCGCTGCAATTCTAAGCGCACTCGCTATCCCACCCAGCGGGAGAGCGTTGCTATTATTGTTGCTGGATGCATTCACGAGGCCGGACACGCGTGAGACATGTTTTATACAGACAATGCTGAACAATGAGACCTTACCTGGCTCTACGGAAAATTATCTCATGATCAAATTACATTAATGTTTCCATTCCTGAGTATTTACGAGCTTTGTGCCGGCTTGCATCTAGATCGTTCCGTTTCGAATTGCTTTTTAACGTCTATTTAAGATTAAGACGTTCTCGCTTCTTGAGGGACGATTTCATTAACACCGGAAGTCACAACTGCGCCCTATCTTTCGACTCGCATGTTCATAGCCTTTATATGTACATTTATTACTTTACCACTTTCCATCGTAATCGTAATTATATAGGAAAAATATAGATGGTTTATCATAAATATCATTATCATATTATACGTGTATATTATATTTTTATTATATTATAAACTGGAAATAACGGAAGTGTACTTTCTCTTTTAATTGTATTTGTAATATCTATACATATTTGGTTATAATATATTAGCATGTTATAATATTATGATACTATATTATATTATACATTGTAATATACAGGGTGTCCCAAAAGTGTTGAAGGAGCCGGAAATGGGAGGTAGGTGGGGTCATTCTGAACAACTTTTTCATTTGCAAAAATGTCGTATGGCTATTCATTTTTTAATTATTAACGAAAAACACCGACCAATCAGAACACGAGAATCGCGCACCACGCGATTCGATCGCGACCACGACCAATTATAACTCGGGCCTACATTTCTGCCTCCGAGCGCGCGCGATTCTCGCGCTCTGATTGGTCGGTGTTTTTCGTTGATAATTTAAAAATGAAGCCCCATACGACATTTTTGCAAATGAAAAAGTTGTTCAGAATGACCCCACCTATAATATATTATATATATATAATATAAACCTGAAAAATAGAACTGCACGTATTTGAAGTATCTGTATTTAATTATGTTATGTTATTATCATATTATAGTTACGTTTTATTATTATATTATAGTTAAAATGTTACGTTCTAGCGTATGTTGATACAATCATTTCAACACGTATGTAATTCTCTATTATCTTACGAAGTTGTCTCATGATAGAAAACAAATTAAGAACACAGTCATTTATGATAGCTTTAAGGTAGCACAGTTTTTCAAGTATCAGTAAACGAAAATTATTTATATTTTCACGTTGTCTCCTTGTACTTAAACCACCGCAACTTGTGATTTATAATTTAAATGTTATTCGAATTTATAGATCTTACTTTATTTATAATTTTACTTTGTTTATAAAGACTATAGAAACTTCAACTTTCATTACTCGTTTTAATATCGATGCAGTAAACAGTTGTGACGCATCTGACAAATAAATTATACGATAAGAGTTTAAAATCGACGACTGGAGCGCGCGTTATTAAAAGTTTCAAACGGTCGATGTCAAAATATTAGCGATGCAGTTAAAAGTTGAAGGGTTACGGAGTAATGTTTTTTATTTTATGATCTCGTTATCGTGGACCAAATTGCTGCAGATAAACTCGAGAACTTGTGACAACGTTTAGGATAATATTAAACGAGTTTACTTGCGGTTTTCGACGAATCTGTATCTTCTGAAGAATCAACAAATTCGTTGCAATTGCGGGAAAAAGTAATATTTTTTTATTCGGATTACAAACATATTTTATAAAAATGAAAGTTTTTCGAGTTTCGGCTACTTGAATTTTTGTATTCGCTCTGAGTTGGGTAAATTCGGGTGAGTTCGGTAGAGTAGCGTAATTTGAAATTTAGGAAATTTGGAGATTCGAAAATTTGGAAATTTAGAAATTTGGGGATTTAAGGATTTGAGAATTTGGGAATTTTGGAATCTAATTCCCACACTTGGGAACTTATAAATTTAGAAATTTAACAGTTTAGAAATTTGAGGACTTGAGAATTTAGGAATTTAACGATTTGGTAATTTGGAAATTTGGAAATTTGGAGATTCGACAATTTGGAAATTTAGAAATTTGGAGATGTAAGGATTTGAGAATTTGGGAATTTTGGAATTTAGTTATTTGGTAATTTTCAAAGTTGGGGTTTAAGAATTTGGAAATTTAGAAATTTGGGGATTTGAGAATTTGAGTATCAGGGAGTTTTGGAATTTAATACTTTACTAATTTAGAAATTGGGGGACTTGAGAATTTGGAAATTTAGAAGTTCGGGGATTTGAGAATTTGGAAATTTAGAAGTTTGGGGATTTGAGAATTTGAGTATCAGGGAATTTTGGAATTTAATAATTTACTAATTTAGAAATTGGGGGACTTGAGAATTTGGAAATTTAGAAATTTGGGGATTTGAGAATTTGAGTATCAGAGAATTTTGGAATTTAATAATTTACTAATTTACTAATTTACTAATTTACTATAGAAATTTGGGAAGTTGAGAATTTGGAAATTTGAGAATTTAGGAATGTGAAAATTTTCGAAATGAAAAATTTCAATTTCCCTAATATCGAAATTTCCATCTCTAAGAATTCATAAATTCGGTCACTTGGAAGACTAGAAATCCATAAATTAGTCTATTTGTCTAAATAAAAATAAAACATATCAAGACATACAACAGAAAAATCCTCGATCCCCAAATTCCGAAATGTCCTACCCCAGAAATTCATAAACTCGATAATTGGCAAATTCGACTAAAAAATTTCAAATCTAAAGAATACACAAACCCTGAACATCTAAACCAAAACACAGAAACTGTTAGGATTATGCTTAATGACTTTATTCTATAATATATGAAAGTACAGATATAATCGTTACGTGCAGCATGTTGCACCGCTTGGCTCGGAAGACGCTCTCACAGCATCGCAGTGAACTTCGTTAACGCATTCGATCGATTAACAAAAGACGATCGCGGGACGCGCGGTCCCCATACATCGCGGGATATACAAATATGGGAGGCAAACCTCCATCAGAAACGTATAGGAGCACATTTGCTCTGCATCACATCGAACTAGCATAAGCAACTTAGCGGCTCGTTTTATCGTCAGCTTTTCGTTAACCTTGGCGCTATCCTCTCTATCTAATCATCCTAGCGAGTATAGTAAACGAATTTTTCTCTCCGTGTTTATTTATTCCGTCGATATAAACTGGGCTTTAAAGATCGTTGACCAAAGCGTGTTCTTACAATACTTTTGGCTTCGCGTGTGGCGAGTTGCTGGAGGGAGAAAACAATTTTTGCACGTGCTGGGCGGGCCAGGTCATCGGCCTGCATCGTGGTAATTTATTTTAAACTCATCCGGCAAAATTTCTCTCGGCATTGCGCAATGCCATCAGTTTCATTCGGCTCGTTTCTCGCGACAAATTAACAAAATCAAGATTCGGATAAAGATGTTGCGCTTCAACGGCTCGTACGCGATCGGCAACACGAAAAATAGATGATGCTCCTTCTCGATTCTTTCGCTAGGTAGCTAGATCATCATTTTTAACGCTAGATTTACGGGCGACAAATGACCTTTTATATTTATTAGGTTGGAAACAATGAAATGGGCGTTTTTGTTTAGTCTGTGTTCAGCTGTATCTGAGAGGGATACATTGTAACGTGCGCTCGATATTTTTATTTATAAAGTTTAACATTAGAACACTAAAATTACCAAGTTGTCGCGCTTGCGAATTTCCAACTTTTTAATTTTTGAATCCTCCAAATTCTTAAATTATAACAACCCAACATTTCCAGATCCTCGAATTTCCAATTTCCGAATTTTTACCAAATTATTGAATAGGTTAGGCGCAGACCTAACCTAACCTAACCTAACCTAACCGAAAAAGTTATATAACCTAACCTGGCCTAACCTAAACTTGTCGATGGAAAAAAAAATTGCTGGTGGAAAAAAACCGCGTGCGGAAAAAAACCGCGTGCGGAAAAAAACCGCGTGCGGAAAAAAACCGCGTGCGGAAAAAAAACGCGTGCGGAAAAAAACCGCGTGCGGAAAAAAAACGCGTGCGGAAAAAAAACGCATGCGGAAAAAAACCGCATGCGTTTTTTTTCCGCACGCGGTTTTTTTCCGCATGCGTTTTTTTTCCGCATGCGTTTTTTTCCGCATGCGTTTTTTTCCCGCATGCGTTTTTTTTCCGCATGCTTTTTCCGCATGCGTTTTTTTTCCGCATGCGTTTTTTTTCCGCATGCTTTTTCCGCATGCGTTTTTTTTCCGCATGCTTTTTCCGCATGCGGTTTTTTTCCGCATGCGTTTTTTTTCCGCATGCGTTTTTTTTCCGCATGCGTTTTTTTTCCGCATGCTTTTTCCGCATGCGTTTTTTTTCCGCATGCGTTTTTTTTCCGCATGCGTTTTTTTTTCCGCATGCTTTTTCCGCATGCGTTTTTTTTCCGCACACGGTTTTTTTCCGCATGCTTTTTCCGCATGCGTTTTTTTTCCGCATGCTTTTTCCGCATGCGGTTTTTTTCCGCATGCGGTTTTTTTCCGCATCCGTTTTTTTTTCCGCATGCTTTTTCCGCATGCTTTTTCCGCATGCGTTTTTTTTCCGCATGCGTTTTTTTTCCGCATGCTTTTTCCGCATGCGTTTTTTTTCCGCATGCTTTTTCCGCATGCGTTTTTTTTCCGCACGCTTTTTCCGCATGCGTTTTTTTTCCGCATGCGTTTTTTTTCCGCATGCTTTTTCCGCATGCGTTTTTTTTCCGCATGCGTTTTTTTTCCGCATGCGTTTTTTTTCCGCATGCTTTTTCCGCATGCGTTTTTTTTCCGCATGCTTTTTCCGCATGCGTTTTTTTTCCGCACGCGGTTTTTTTCCGCATGCGTTTTTTTTCCCCATGCGTTTTTTTCCGCATGCGTTTTTTTTCCGCATGCTTTTTCCGCATGCGTTTTTTTTCCGCATGCTTTTTCCGTATGCGGTTTTTTTCCGCATGCGTTTTTTTTCCGCATGCTTTTTCCGCATGCGTTTTTTTTCCGCATGCTTTTTCCGTATGCGGTTTTTTTCCGCATGCGTTTTTTTTCCGCATGCGGAAAAAGCATGCGGAAAAAAACCGCATGCGGAAAAAGCATGCGGAAAAAAAACGCATGCGGAAAAAAAACGCATGCGGAAAAAAAACGCATGCGGAAAAAGCATGCGGAAAAAAAACGCATGCGGAAAAAAAACGCATGCGGAAAAAAAACGCATGCGGAAAAAAACCGCATGCGGAAAAAGCATGCGGAAAAAAAACGCATGCGGAAAAAGCATGCGGAAAAAAACGCATGCGGAAAAAAAACGTGCGGAAAAAAAACGCATGCGGAAAAAAAACGCATGCGGAAAAAAAACGCATGCGGAAAAAGCATGCGGAAAAAAAACGCATGCGGAAAAAGCATGCGGAAAAAGCATGCGGAAAAAAAACGCATGCGGAAAAAAACCGCATGCGGAACAAGCATGCGGAAAAAGCATGCGGAAAAAAAACGCATGCGGAAAAAAAACGCATGCGGAAAAAAAACGCATGCGGAAAAAAACGCATGCGGAAAAAAAACGCATGCGGAAAAAAAAACGCATGCGGAAAAAAAACGCATGCGGAAAAAGCATGCGGAAAAAAACCGCATGCGGAAAAAAACCGCATGCGGAAAAAAACCGCGTGCGGAAAAAAACCGCGTGCGGAAAAAAACCGCGTGCGGAAAAAAAACGCATGCGGAAAAAAAACGCATGCGGAAAAAAAAACGCATGCGGAAAAAAAACGCATGCGGAAAAAGCATGCGGAAAAAAACCGCATGCGGAAAAAAACCGCATGCGGAAAAAAACCGCGTGCGGAAAAAAACCGCGTGCGGAAAAAAACCGCGTGCGGAAAAAAAACGCATGCGGAAAAAGCATGCGGAAAAAAAACGCATGCGGAAAAAAAACGCATGCGGAAAAAAAACGCATGCGGAAAAAGCATGCGGAAAAAAAACGCATGCGGAAAAAAAAACGCATGCGGAAAAAAAACGCATGCGGAAAAAGCATGCGGAAAAAAAACGCATGCGGAAAAAGCATGCGGAAAAAAAACGCATGCGGAAAAAAAAACGCATGCGGAAAAAAAACGCATGCGGAAAAAAAACGCATGCGGAAAAAAAACGCATGCGGAAAAAAAACGCATGCGGACAAAGCATGCGGAAAAAAAACGCATGCGGAAAAAGCATGCGGAAAAAAAACGCATGCGGAAAAAAAACGCATGCGGAAAAAGCATGCGGAAAAAAACGCATGCGGAAAATAAACGCATGCGGAAAAAAAACGTGCGGAAAAAAAACGCATGCGGAAAAAAAACGCATGCGGAAAAAAAACGCATGCGGAAAAAAAACGCGTGCGGAAAAAAAACGCGTGCGGAAAAAAAACGCGTGCGGAAAAAAACGCTTGCGGAAAAAAACCGCGTGCGGAAAAAAAATTTTTCGATGGAAAAAAAAACCGCGTGCGGAAAAAAAACGCGTGCGGAAAAAAACCGCGTGCGGAAAAAAAACGCGTGCGGAAAAAAACCGCGTGCGGAAAAAATCCGCTGACGGAAAAAAAATCGCTGGCTGAGAAAAACAGCGCTGATTGAAAAAAAAGCGCGCGGAAAAAAACCGCTGGCGGAAAAAAAATCGCTGGTGGAAAAAAAATCGCTGGCTGAGAAAAAAACGCGTGCGGAAAAACAGCGCTGATTGAAAAAAAACGCGCGCGGAAGAAAAACCGCTGGCGGGAAAAAAATCGCTGGTGGAAAAAAAACCGTTGGCAGAAAAAAACCTAAATTAGTTTATTTATTATTCATGAATGAATAATAATTCAACAATTATTAAGATTTTTCTGCTTAACCGGTTTTCACCTAATAGCTTTCTATTACACGGACATCTGACGGTCACTGTTACTCGTACCTACACTACGCCCCTGAGCGCGCTCGGTTCCCGCGCTCTTATTGGTCAGTGTTTTACCTTAATAATTTAAAAATGAAGTCTGATCTAATATTTTTCAAAGGAAAAAGTTGTTCGGAATAGCCCAACCTACCACCACTTTCCGGCTCGTACCATATTTGTGCAACACCCTGTATAGTATTATTAATATCCTCTAATTATAAAGCGACATTAAAAATTGAATAAATAGTAAGCAATAAAACATAGATTTTATTCCCGCGTAATAATTTTGTAATGTACATATTACCACATAATATGTTCATCTCATAATATGTTTATCTTATAATATGTTTCTCCATAATTTGTTTTCCTCATAATACATATATTATCCCTTAATATGTAATCTCATATGTTACCTCACAATATGGTAATTACAATTCTGATTAGGCATTAATCATTTTTCAGTCGACCTGAGCGATTTTAGAAAGTAACCAGAAAGTAGAAAATGTCCAGCAGCCGGTTATTTCGAAATTTCACATTATTTTGCCCATCGAAATTGCTAAGTCGACGATTTACGCGGGAAACGATAATTCGAAGTTGCATCCTGGTATGTCGAAGATGCGGAACGTAAATTTTTCACTTCACAATAAATCATACGTCGTTAAATTGACAGTGTCGTGCATTCCCACGATGATAAATGCGCGTATAAATCGTATTACGAATAAAATCAGAATCTTTTCATAATTTATCACGATGTCCGATGAATCAGGGCTCGTTTCGAATTAAAGTCCGTTGCCGAATAATTTTTCCTCCGTTACGCGAATTATACGCGAATCGAAATGTATAGAAACGATATGATAATCAACGTTCGAATTCTTAATGAACGCGTGAAAAATGATGAAAGAGATCGGATACATTTTAACGAGCACGCTGCTTACGGAAAGTCACGATGAAAATCGATGCATAATTTATCGTTAATAATAATATTTTGCACTGACCTTTTTGCGGGTCGCGTAAACGACAGATGTGATCGGATTCAACTTTCTTTCGTTACGATTGAAAATCGTAATTACCTGGCAATAATTAAAATTTATTCAACAGGTTATTTATTACTTCTCGATTTTCAAAAGACATTCGGACTCTTCCTTGACTGGATATTAATCTTGCGTTTTTAATTACTCGTCGTGTCAGAGTGGTCGTTCCGTATCTCGCCTATGTTAACGCGATGCAAGGAACGATCCCTGTGACGTGAGAACCACTGTCCTCGCTTCGTTTCCCGCGTTGCTATTTTGCTTCTGGCATCGTAAAAAAAAAGACGTTTCAACTTTCTTTGGGTGCTTTTTAAAGGTGAAAGTCTGCTCTATCGCGTGATATAGTTCGATTTTCCACTGGACCCTTACTTTTTAAGATAAATTGAAAAATATACGCAAAAATTGGTTGCAAAATCGGTGTCTCTTCGCATTCAATGATTGTTTAAACATGTTTAAATATTCAGAACGCATAACAAATATATACCGTTGTATTCAGGAAAGTCCATAGAATCTGCTGATATAATCAGAATTTTAGAATCTTTTATAATTACCTCGCAAAATTCGTTTGAATTTTAAAAATGTGTTTTTTTTTTCAAAATCAAATTTCTCAAAAACTGTACGTACTGGAGACAAACGAGTTGCAGATTCGTAATCAGCACGGGAAACACTATAATAATCGCATAGTGGTATTTGAAACGTGGAAAAAAAGTTCAAATTTGTTGGACAATAATTAATGGAGACAATAAAAACATATAAGATGATAATTGAGCTGCTTGTAATAACTCATGAAAACAATGTTTGAAAGGTGTATATTAAATGAAGAATATTTAGGTGTAACGAAATTAAAAAAAATATAATTTGTTCTAAAAAAAAATGAGGATTATTTTTCATTTTATTTGTTGTAGCACCTTATAGTTTCATTATCATGTAGCTAACTTAATAACGAAGACGTATTTAATGGAATAATAACTCGTTTGACTTGAAGAATTATGCGATTCCGCGATAACGTGTTTTGTCACACACGATTCCGAAAAATCGTATTTTCCAATTTAACTCATTTGCCGCCGCGATCCCAAAATGTGTATTTGAATATACAATTTTACATATATTTTTCTTTTATCACTTGCAACAACGTTACATTAAATAAAATGTGTATTCGATGAATGCTTCTTAAATTATTTTTTATTTCAATGTTGTCCAACTAGTGAAAATATTTGATACATAATTCGACAACCAACGCAGTAGAGTTTAAATAAAAATTAGGCAGTTAATGGGTTAAAGAAAGATTCTCTAACTCGAAGATAAACTCGTGAAATAATTTTTAAGACGTTCGTCTGAGCGTTGTGTAAAATAAACGAGATGAAGTCCTGGTTGCATCACGATCTCTGTGACATCCTGCATATATCTGAATCAGCTTAGTTGATAAAGAATAATTAGCAGATAAATATAACGTTATCCAAGGTAAGTGAGTCACGCAGATGGAACGCGTCAGGTCACATTGCAGTCTCTGTCAACGAATTTTTATGCTGCACAGAGCACATTACAGCACAGAGCCAGCTCTTTTATCCTCTAGACCTCGATCTTTGTGACCTCTTTTTAATCTACAAGATTCAAAATCAACCGACAATGGAAAACGTTCAAACGGCTATGACCGACTGAATGGGCGAATAAAGGCATTCAATGTTGGTTAAATTAGTTGAGAAAACGCCTTTGTCGATGTACCACTTTGCAAAGAGGTTACTTTCGAGTCAATGACTTTGAGTGTCAAAAAGAGGAACACGGAGGAATTATGTTGACCTATTGAAAAGCACACGGTCAGTCGTGTCGGACATATTATGTAAACGATTATTGAGATAAAACGTGGGGCAAATTAGTAATTAGTAAGGTATTTCGAAGTTTTTTTTTTAGGTAACGCCGCCATTTCGAATTTGAAATATTTTGCGAATTTGGAAAATTGAAAATTTAGGTAGAATTTGGGGATTTCCGGGTACGCAGATTCAGGGATTTTGGGGATTTGAGACCTCGGAGATTAGGAAATTTGGGGATTTGTGGGTATGGATATTTGGAGATACCAGATCTAGGGATTTAGAAATCTGGGGTTTGGCAATTTCAGGATTTTTGAGCATCAGCATTTAGAGATTCGAGGATTTGTGGATTTAGAGATTTGCTGATTTGGGAATTTGGGGATGTACAAATCTGGCATTTGGAAATTTGATGATTTGTGGGTATAAATATTTGGAGATACCGGATCTAGGGATTTAGAAATCTGGGGTTTGGCAATTTCAGGATTTGTGAACATGAATATCTGACTTGAAGATTTGGGAATTTGTGGATTTCGGAAATTGGGGAAATTAGGGATTTAGGAATCTGGGGAGTTGGAGGCTTGAAAATTGGATAGTTGTGGTATTATGTTTACAATTTTGAGAATTTGGATTTTATTATTCACCAATTTAAGAATTTGTGGACTTGAGGATTTAGGAATGCGGAGATGCAGAAGTTTGAAAATTTAGAAATCCAGCATTTAGGTTTTATGCTTCCGAATCTTGGCAATTTGATGAATTTCGATAATTCTGTGAATGTAAGAAATTCAGAAATTGAAAAATTGAGTTTTGGGAAATGGAAAATTGTAAATCTAAGGATGTGGATCTTAAATATTTGCTTTTTTAGACATTTAGAAATTTGTGCAAGTCAAGAACTAGGTATTAGAAAATTTAGGCCCTGTGTGTTAGGAAATTTAAGAATTTGAACATTAGTATTCTCAAAAATATAAAACATAAAAGTTTGCGAATTGGGAAATTTGAAAATTGGAAAATTTCATTCTTTGCTATCATACATAACCCACATTATTATGACAAGTTCGAATACATTATAAATGCAAAAACCACCCACGAAACGTTTAAATAATATGATTTAACAAACGAAACAATTCATAGATTATGTGTATAGATAAAGTAGGGCCAAAAAACGGGTACATAAGGTGTATCTGGCGTACACAGGAATAACCATAAAACTGCGTACAAACAAAACATGAAAAAATTTATTCAGGCTGCACACCGATGTTGGACAAATATCCTCTTTCTTAACATCGAGCTTATCAACTATTTGTGACTTTACGTTAGAGCAACTGAGGCTAGTTTGGATACACATTTTAAAGAGTGCGAGATTTATATCCAAGTTTGCTGTGTAAATACGCCCTATCCGAAGCAACCTGTTTGATTTACACGAACAAGATTAAAATTGTAGCAGAAACTAGGCTTTTCTTATCTACAAAGTTTTTCCGAGACTTCTTAGATACACGCTTGAAAATACATCAAGAACTATGATACTGTTTTAATAATTTGTATACTTCACGATTGAACATTTGTTTTTTTTTTATTTTTATAAATACAGTAAAGACCCTCATAGTGCGAAAGAGGCCAGAGTCGAAATTCGCACTGAGTGGGCCAGTTGGAAGCGAAATTTTATGCTCGGCGGCTCGGTTGCTGGGGGGATCCCCCTTGGAATCAGTCAAGCATTAAACACGATCGGTACCGAAACGACCGAATATCGGTGAGACACATACTAACGCAAGCAAAGAAAAAGATTGCAATTTCCTTATTTCCTATTATTTTTTCATGAAACTTGTACCATGGTATTCGTCAGGTTTTTCTGATTAAAATGACACCAAACATGATGTAATTGCGTTAATAATTACGTACGTAACGGGTGAATAAAGTTTTTAACGTGAAAGAGGACGGCGAGTGGAAAAGACAGAGAGGCAGAAGGTTGAAGCGTTCGGAAAAGATGAAAGGCAGGCGGAGCTCAGACCTTTAAATTAAAAATTATAAATTCTTTATTTTTGTTTTTTCGTGAATCAAACTTTTACCATCGTATTCGTCTCGTTTTTCTTATTAAAATGATACCAAACACGATATAATTACGATCATAATTACCCTTGTAACAAGCCATAAAATTTTCGGACGTTAGAATCTAAGGAATTCGTATCTCTGACGTAAATGTAACGTCCGAAACTTTTATGGCTTGTTACACAGGTAATTATGATCCTAATTATATCGTGTTTAGTATCATTTTAATCAGAAAAAAGAGACGAATACGATGGTAAAAGTTTCATTCACGAAAAACCAAAAATAAAGAATTTTGAGTTTTTAATTTAAAAGACAGAATACGCAGGAGTCTTTCATGTTTGCCGAACGTCTCGAACCTCAGTCCCTCTCTGTTTTTGTATCGCTATCCACGTTCGGCTCACGGACGTGGACCGAATAAAACTTTTGCACTGAGTGGGCCAGTGGAAGCGAAATTTGATACTCGGCGGTTGTCCGTTCCACGCCGCGGCCAAAAGAACAAATCGCCGCTAAGGCGGCGAAGCACTGAAATGTCGAGCGAGACTGGTTCAAGCAAGGCGAACATAGGCGCAGCAATGACGCACGCATAAGCGCAGGAAGAGACGTTTCGCACTGTGTGGGCCAACCAAGCATTGCACTGAGAGGGTCTTTACTGTATATCGTTGGTCATTTTGGATTATAACTTATATGATTAGGTAATTATTTATTTAGTTATTTTATTTTAATTTTACTTATTTACTTTTACCTTAACCCATTGACTGCCAACTACGAGATATCTCGTAGTAAGCGTCTGTACCAAAACTGCCAGTTACGAGATATCTCGTAGTGAGTGCTGCGAGATTGGCTACAAATGACTATTTGAGGTAGGATTTATTAGAAAGGATGAATGCAAAATATATACAGGGTGTCCCATAATTACTGTAGGAGCCGGAAAGGGGTGGTAGGTGGGGCTATTCTGAACAACATTTTCCTTTACAAAAATATTGAATGGGCCTTCATTTTTAAATTATTAAAGAAAAACACTGACCAATCAGAGCGCGAGATTTTCGCGCGCTCGGAGGCAGAAGTGTAGGCACGATTGACCGTCGTCGCGAACAAACATATGGGAATCGCGATGATAACTAATCGAATCGGTTACCCAACGATAGGTAAACGATAGATAACGCCAGATGTCGGTGTAGAACAAGGCTATTAGGTGAAAGCCGGTTAAGTAGAAAAATCGGAATAATTATTGAATTATTCTTCATTTATGAATAATAAACAAACCAATTAGATTTTATTCGCGTAGTCAGGATAAATCGAATGTAATAACGATATTGTGGTTCGTTATCGGAAAGAAATAATCGCATAGATTAAATTTCGAAAATTCGGTAAATTATGATGATACAAAAGAAAAAACTCACATTCTACACCGACATCTGGCGTTACCTATCGTTTACCTATCGTTGGGTAACCGATCCGATGAGTTATCATCGCGATTCCCATATGTTTGTTCGCGACGACGGTCAATCGTGCCTACACTTCTGCCTCTGAGCGCGCGAAAATCTCACGCTCTGGTTGGTCAGTGTTTTTCCTTAATAATTTAAAAATGAAGGCCCATCCAATATTTTTGCAAAGGAAAAAGTTGTTTAGAATAGCCCCACCTACCACCCCTTTCCGGCTCCTACAGTAATTATGGGACACCCTGTATAGTGTAGAGAACATATTGATTATCAATTTTTATTATTGAAACTATTAAAATTACAGCTAAGGCGATTAGATCATATTTTGTAAAAGTTCATGTTTTCTTTAAAATAAAACTGCGGCACCCAGGGCAAGGAGCACTAAATTTGCATGGCAGTCAATGGGTTAAACGAGGTAGGTATAAAACCCGGAAGTCCGAATAGCGTTAAAAAATTCTATCAATCATTCGGTCGTTACGGAGTTCACTTGATACTAATTCCCCTTTTAATTAGCCCATTTCGGTAGATAATTATTCCAGCAAAGTATAATACGTTCGTCGGATATGAAAAATGAAAAGTAGAAATTGTTAGATTTTTGTACGGAACCATGAAAAAGGGAGATGTAATATCATGAAATGAAAAATTTTTATAATTCTTATTTTAAATATTCCGCTTTAGAAGTGCCACGATTAAAATGTAATTAAAATATTGGTTCGTTGAATTTCAATTAAAATACCGATTTATTGAAATTTAATGGAAATTTTAACGTAAGGTTAATTAATCAGAATTTGAAAGTTTTAACGAGACAGAATTTCGATAAAAATGTAATAAATCGGTATTTTAATAAAATTTTAATAAACCCGGGCGCGAATTAATCCTTCAGGAAACTCGTGTATTTTAATATCGTATTTCGCGAAAATCTCGTTTCGCGAAGAGTTCACGTAGCGTATCTACGCATATCATTGAATTTTCGCTCATCTCGGTCTCTCTATTATCGGTTGGACAAGGGTTTTGTAACCGTAAAGTACACGACTGTTATTTTAACAATGCAATAGCGGCAGAACTGCAATCCTTACAAATGGAGCTGAAGGAAGACAAATTGGACAAAGGCGTGGTTTACAATTTAAATTGTCCGTAATCTGATCTTAATGCACGTACATTACTAACCAGAAAATTAAATGTACCGCACGCGAAGCGAAATTTTCAGTTAAACGCAGAAATTGAGTTGCAAATTAATACTATTTAAAGTGGAAGTAGGTGAGTTGAGAAATATTATTATTCAAAGTGCAGCTAAAGATGCATTACAAAATAATATTATTCACAGCACAGTTACATGATGAATTACAAAATGATGCTACTTAAAGTGTAATTGAGAGACAAATTAGAAAATAATATTACTTAAAATGCAACTAAAAGATGAATTACAAAATGATGCTACTTAAAGTGTAACTGGGAGACAAATTAGAAAATAATATTACTTAAAATGCAACTAAAAGATGAATTACAAAATGATGCTACTTAAAGTGTAACTGAGAGACAAATTAGAAAATAATATTATTTAAAATGCTGCTAAAAGATGAATTACAAAATGCTGCTACTTAAAGTGTAACTGGGAGACGAATTAGAAAATAATATTATTTAAAAGTCTACTAAAAGAAAAATTACAAAATAATATTATTCAAAGTGCAACTACAAGATGAGTTACAAAATACTATTATTCACAGTGCAATTAGATGACGAACCGCAAATTAATATTATTTCAAGTGCAACTACAAGATGAATTACAAAATAACATTATATAAAGCGTAAATAGAAGGTGACTTAAGAAATAATATTATTTAAAGTGTTACTACAAGATGAGTTACAAAATACTATTATTCACAGTGCAATTAGAAGGTGAACCGCAAATTAATATTATTTCAAGTGTAACTGGAAGATGAATTAGAGAATAATGTTATTTAAAGCGTAACTGGATTGATGAATAAAGAAATAATATTATTCAAAGTGTAAGCCGAAGAAAAAATTAAAAAATATTATTTAGAGCGAAATTCGCAGAAAACTTTTATACTCTTTTAATGATACTTATATAAAAGAAAAGATAAGCTGTACGTGAAACAATCACAGGGCACATTTAACAATTAGTTTCGAAACCAATGTGTACGAAAGAGATAAATTTTATTACATTAGTTTTATTTTATTACCACAATTTTATTGCTTGGTTCGTGAAGTTACTGAAATTCAGAACTTGAATTGATGTTATTTAAAATGAAGAACGTCGATTGCTTTAAAAGTTCGAAGAAAAGTTTCGATCTTCATTCATTCATTCTTATTGAAATGTACTTACAAGAAGAGGGCTTCAGATTCTGTTCTGGGTCAATGATTTTATTGAAACTCTTAAAATATAGCCGACTTTTTCTTCATAAATCACCTGTCATGTAATGGCGGAGAGGAATTTATGAATTCTGATATTTGGGGGTCAAGAAAGATCGAAACTTTGGTATTGGAATTTGGTGATTCCGAAATTTCGAGATTTGTGGGTCTCGATATTTAGATATTCGACAAATTGATATACGGTGATATAAATATTTAGGAGTTCGACAAAAAATGTTGACATTTTGAATATTTAAATATCTAATAGTCGATGTTTTTGTTATAGTGATACAAAATTACCTCTTCGAAGTTTGGGAATTTTGAAATTAAGAAGCTTTAAAAATTGGGATTGGAAAATGAATTGGAACATGGCGAATAGGAAATTCGAAAATTTGGAATTTGGAACTTGCAATTTGAATATGTGATCTCTTTACAATTTATAAATTTGTGATATTTGAAACGTGGAAATTGGGAAATTGAGGGACTTGGATATTTGGACATTTTTAAATATAAGAATATAGGATATATGATTTGATAATTTAGTAATTTAGTTATTTGGAAAATTGCTAAATTGCTAAATTGATAAATCGATGAATTGATAAATTGGTAAATTGGTAAATTGATAATGTGATAATTTGGGCATTTAAAAATTTGGTCATTTCGGTATTCAAAAGTTTGACGAGATGAATTTTTTGAAATACAAAAATATCGAAACTTGGAGGTCTGAAAGTCTACAAATTTGATAGCTTATCTATTTGAAAATTAGTAATTGGTGAATTTAGAACATCGAAAGATAAAAACTTTGAAAATTCGATAATTTTCCTATTAAGAAGGTTGAAATTTAGTCTCGGTTGAAAGTTGTCTAAAGTAAACGGTGTACCGTATTTGGCCAGTTTGTCCACCATGCAGCCGCTCAATCTAAAATAAAGAAAAGACGATGGGACATTTGCAATCGTAATGCGTGATGGTGATGCCCGTAGTCTGAAAAGCCGGGAAGCCGACGTGATCGTCTACCCTGAAGGCGTTTCAGGGTCGATGCAGCGAAGATTTCACAAAGGCACGCACCTACATACTACGTTGCGAACAAGAAAGAGGACGGCGGAGGTGGAGGAGAAAAAAAGACCGACTAAAACAACGGGGACCGAGGAGGAGGTGGACAAGGAATCCGGAACGAACCGCCTACACGAGGGTGGATTTCGTGCAAGGAATCTTGGACCTTTTATCCGGATATCGTACACCTATCTACACATTTGCCATCATTTTTCTGTCGTGAAAGGAGATTCGGTGTACGTTGAGTAGATTTCCTTTCAAGTGAACATTGTTGTGGAAAACACGGTGTTTCCTTAAAAGATAAACACTATTCAAGTATTGACGTATTATGAAAATTATGATACACGAAATCACGTTGCGGTATGTGGACTTTGAAATATGTGAATAAAGATTAATAATATTTTGGAAATTTGAGAGTTTGAGAGTTTGGGAGTTTGAGAGTTTGAGAGTTTGAGAGTTTGAGAGTTTGGGAGTTTCAGAGTTTCAGAGTTTGAAAATTTGGGAGCTTGATACTTTGAGAGTTTGGGAGTTTGATAGTTTGACAGTTTGAGAGTTTGAGAGATTGAAAGTTTGAAAATTCGAGTTTGTGAGAATTTGAGTTTTTGAGAATTTGAGTTTTTGAGTTTTTGAGAATTTGAGTTTGTGAGAATTTGAGTTTTTGAGAATTTGAGAATTTGAGTTTTTGAGTTTTTGAGAATTTGAGAATTTGAGTTTTTGAGAATTTGAGAATTTGAGTTTTTGAGAATTTGAGTTTTTGAGTTTTTGAGAATTTGAATTTTTGAGAATTTGAGTTTTTGAGAATTTGAGAATTTAGAAGTATAGAAATTTGGAAATTTGTGGGTTCGGGTGCTTGAGAGTTAGCGTGTTTTAGAATTTGGCAATTTAGAAATATGTTGGTTCCGGTGCTTGAGCATTTAGGAATCTAAGAATTTGAAAACTTGATAATCTGATAATTTAAAAATTTGATAGTCTGAGAATTTAAGAATTTGAGATTTTGAGAATTTGAGAATTTGAGAATTTCAGAACTTGTAATCTTGAAAATTTAAAAACTTACAGATTTGAGAATTTATGAGAAGAACAATTAGAATGATAAAATTCAAAAACTTAAACATTTAGAAATTTACAAATATGACGATTTTGGGATTTAAAAATGTTTAAATTCATGTGCGTACGTGTAATTATCGAACAGAAGTGAATGTTGCGCCCAGGTGCACATATTGTAATAACTATTTAGTGAATATTTATACAAATGTACATTTTTCCACGAAACCGGAGAAGGAATGCGATATAGCGGAAAATTTGCTCCGCGATTGCAAGATTCAAAGCTTATAGAATTTAAAAAAAAAAAAAAGATGTCTACTCCGAAATTCTGCTTTATGAAAAGATATTCGCAAACTGCATTACTTTATTGTTCTACCCGTATTCGTTAAAGAACGAAACGCAACTGTTACTGGAGTTAGTATTAAACAATATTAATGCATAAATTGAGGAGTGTCATTGAAGAAAAGCGATGAGACAAGCTGTCTCGAAGCACACGCGTATCTTTTTGCTGCACAGCACGCTCGTTCACACATCAGTTATTATGAAGGTTGCTATTAAGAAATGTGGCTTCGAGGAATTGAATCAATCATCCGGCAGCCTTGAGCCGCTCTCAAACGACTATTATTTGTCTTCAAAATTGAAACGGGATTTACGAAAATGGACATACAGATCGATTAAAAAGCACAGCCAACAGATCTTAATCACCTGCGTCAGCAGAATTTTAATAATCCGTATCGGAATGTATAAACGTTAATAAAGAGGCGCGGTAACGATGATCCCGTTTTGTGGCGCGTAAATTTGAATCTGAAACGCGTATCATTGACGTAGAGTACATAATGAATACATCCTTTATCTCTTTTTTTTTCTCAAATTTTCAAACGGCTTATATATAAAATGAGATTTATATCGGAACAAGAATATGAGATTAAAATTTAAATGAGAATATTAATCTCTCTGTCGAAATTATGAATAAAGAGAATCGATATTTTATAAACGAAGATAATATTATTGATTTCAATTTAATTTCCTAACAAATTGACGCGATTTGTAAAACGTTTCGAATGAAAAATATCAACATATAATTAATATTAATCAATTTTTTTTTCTTCGTTGGATGCTTAATATTTGTTCACAATAAAGTTTCGTTTTTTAGTAGAGGAATAAAAAAAGCATATACAATGATTGACGAACGTTAATAATTGTTTACTTATAGGTTAATACAATTTTTTAAAATTATATATAAATATTAATAAAAATCTGTAGAATTTCTTTCGTTTATATAATGTTCCTATTAAATGATTAATAGAATGTTAGTATAAAAATTAATTACCATTATAACCTGTTGAATAATATGGTTTCTTTACACGATCTTGTTAATGTAAACAAAAATTGTAGACTTTGTTTCGCTCATATAATGTTCGTATTAAAATCACTATAATGTTAGTACTTAAATTAATTACCATTAAAAGCAGTCAATATTACAATTTTTTAACACGACCATGCTATTGTAAACAAAAATTTATAGAACTTGTTTCGTTTATGTAATATTCATATTAAAATTGCTGTAATGTTAGTACACAAATTAGTTACCATTACGAGCTGTTCAACAATACAATTGGCGAATACGATCGTGTTAATACAAGAAAAAATATGTAAAACTTGTTTCGTTTATATAATATTCATATTAAAATTGCTGTAATGTTAGTACACAAATTAGTTACCATTACATGCTGTTCAACAATACAATTTGCGAATACGACCGTGTTAATACAAGAAAAAATATGTAAAACTTGTTTCGTTTATGTAATATTGGTATCAGATATTAATTTTCGCCGTTTCATTACATAAATCCCGTCTAGCGTTCGACTCTTTTGCAGTTTTATTAATATCCATATTTTCATAATTACGTCGACGTTCAATATTCTCCGGCAACCACATTTGTTTTCGCGTAACCATCTAAAGCAGTGGTTCCCAAAGTGGTCTCTACGGACCCCCAGGGGTCCCTAGCATCATTCAGGGGGTCCGTGGACGATTAAAAATGATTTGGCGGTCCTTGGACAACGTGGGGGGGTCCGCGCAAGGTTTAATATAAAATTTGTATTCTATGCTTTATAGTAGGTTTTGCACTTGGGGGTCTGTGCAGGGCCGGTTTAGAACAATTGGTGTCATAGGCCTCAAAATATATAGTCAATTTTTGACTATAAAAAGGGGTCCATGTACCAAAAGAGTTTGGGAACCACTGATCTAAAGGAAAAGTTGCATTCCGTTTTAGTGGCCGCGTAGAAAATGTACCGAATATCTCGCAATCGTATCTACAGATATTTGTAGCAGTTATACGTGTACGGTATTTTTCGTATTCTCGAAATAGCCAATCATAAATGTCCTCCGCGACCGATAGAAAATTTACTATCGGAAAGTCGCTTTCTCATATAATATAGGCTGTCGAACCTCGAAACTTTCTATGAATTCTATACGCGACCGACAGAATACATTTTGCAGCGGAGACAAGTCTCAAAGAAAACAACATGCACCGAGATCTCGAACTATTTTTTCGCTCGCAAACTGCTTGAACGTTGACGGGTGAAAATGACTCGTTACGTACGCTATTGTTTAACTTCTCTCTTCGGATAAAGCCGAAGAAACTCGCTGTGATGCACGTCGCTTCATTATTTCTACAGAGTGTCCCAAAAGTGTTGAAGGAGCCGGAAATGGGAGGTAGGTGGGGTCATTCTGAACAACTTTTTCATTTGCAGAAATATTGTATGCTTCATTTTTAACTTATTAACACATTACCGACCGGTAGCCTATTAATAGGCTTTTTATCGCCAACGCTTACCGACCGGTAGCCTATTAATAGGCGTTTTGTCGCCAAGGCTTTTTTGACGGGTTTACCGTTTTGTTAGTTAGTTTTGAGGTATGTTGCTTAGTTGCATTAGTTGTATGGCTACTTGGATTCGTCAATAAATAATCAATCACGTTTAACAGAAAATAAACTATTTGTTTTGTACAAGTTCTTGAAATACGTTAGAGCACGCAGGAAAAGAAGTGGGAAGTAAGTAATATAGTGACCAGTGGTCGAAGTTTAAAATCCCAAAGACAATGTAGAGTTTGTGCAGTTCATAAAAAAGAAGTAGAACATGTTTTGTTTGTAAATTTTGCGAAATTCCATGACATAAAGGCGACTGTTTTGAACGATATCACACTTTAAAAAAATATGAACTATTTTTTATTTGTAGTCACCACTGTAATACATAAATAAAAAAAAATTTAGAATTAATATCATTAAAATAAAAGATTTTATTAAATCTAATTATCCTATAATAACAGAAAGCAGAAAATTTTATTTCAACATACAAAACGCACAGACACTCCCGCGCGAGAGTCTAAACCAAAACAGAGCCGGCGCCAAAGAGAATCCGTCGCTGAGCGGCCGGTCGGTAAAGTGTTAACGAAAAACACCGACCAATCAGAACGCGAGAATCGCGCGCCACGCGATTCGATCGCGACCACGGCCAATTATAACTCGGGTCTACACTTCTGCGTCCGAGCGCGCGCGATTGTCGCGCTCTGATTAGTCAGTGTTTTTCGTTAATAATTTAAAAATGAAGCCCCATACGACATTTTTGCAAATGAAAAAGTTGTTCAGAATGACCCCACCTACGTTTCATTTCTAGCTCCTTCAACACTTTTGGGACACCCGTATATACACTGTTGCTCATGTGTACACTATGCGACCGACAAGAAGTCTGGTGCCTAAAACATAAGACGTCTAAAACATAAGACGTACGCGATCGCTCCTCCTACCCCCACCTAGAACCGTCGAAACTTGACACCGATTGAAGATCGCAGACTACCGATTGTTTACGGTCTTCGGGTCACCTAGTGTGCGTGACCGCGCGAACCAATAAATTCCGCCGCCGAAAATGCGTGAGATTCGCTGCGACCATCTTTATTTTCGGCCAATTACTGCCGTCGCGTCTCAACGCCTGGCCAAACCTCCGCGCCGGACTTCTTGTCGGCCGCATAGTGTAGAAGAAATTTTACGAAATATTATATATTAATACGAAGAAAGATTTACGAAATAGTTAAAACTACGAAACTACGAAATAGTTAAAACTACTACAAATAATTAAACTACGCACGGAAACATTTTAAAAACATTTAATTTCTCACTTTACATATGGGCTGTTCACTGCACACGTCGACCAACTCCACAAAACAAGAAATTGTGAAAAACAATGAAATAATGTAAACTGTCTTTAACATTCCCTTTATAATATAAATTTAAATAAATGTTATAAAATGCATAAATACATAAGATAATATACATAAGATACATAAATATCTATTATATAATGGTACATAAAATTAATAAGAAAGAATAGCTAAAAACATAATTGTCCATAATCTTACAATTTTTATATGACATATAAAACACGACATATGACATATGTGTGCAGTGAACGGTTCATGTGGAGAAATTTTCAGGATGCACACGTGTTATGTACATACCATTAATTCACTGCAACTCGTATTCCAAAACGCACATTTTCTTGCGATGATTTGGTTTAAAATTGCTTTCGTCGCACGAAGATGCGAGCCATTTATTTTTTAAGTAAATCGCGCGAAACAAATCGTATAAAATAGGACCGGACAAAAATATGTTTGACTATACGTCGGTAGTTTTCGTGTTAAAATACTATTTTACGTTTTACTGAAATATTTACATTTCTGCTTATAAACGCTGCTGTTACATGGCGTCTGCGTTCAACATTTAGCGAGATTTGAATGGTTTATGAGACCAGTATGATATAGTCAACTTCCCTCAAATACGTATCGATGTTAACTCGCTGCAAATTTCCGTAGGAACGACCACCATCGTGGTCGCGGTACTATTTAGCAAGCATAAGTAGTCCAATTGTCGCTTGTTATATGAACGGTAAAGATTAAAGTATCGATCAGGTATCGAGTATGCAGAGATTCAATGCACATCACTGCAGAGGAATAATTCGATGCGTATCACGCCAATAGGAATACATGCTCCGCATAACGATTTAATCCGCTCGCTAGGCGAATTCGTAATCGATGATCGTATCGATAATACGATTTCGTATTGTCTGCTTCTTATTTCAGTTCCGAAGAAAGTGTCGCTTATTCGCCGATTCAATGTGTATCGAGGATCGATTGTGACTGAGCCAGCCATCGATAACCTTTATTTCCGCTCGCAAAAATAAACTCTCTGTTCGCAATCATTTTTTTTTTTATCGTTTTCGGAATTTCGCTGCGAGGCGTTGTACATTTCTTTGTTTATTATTCGAAAGCAAAGTTCGCTTCCGTTTCGTTCGTCGGATTTATCTGTTTATCGAAGTCCTTTCAAATATTTGCATCACTTTTTGAATGGGTAAATATCCGAAAAGAAATTGTGTTAATAATTGTTTAAAAATACAATCAACATACAATCTATATTAAAGACCACTTTGAAATACGCGATATTTATTTTAGGAATAAAGTGATTTATTTTTGTCGAATAAATAATTTCGATGAAGAGATATGCTAATATCGCGGATAAAAGTAATATTTTTCTTCGGTAAATGTGAATAGTAAATGTTAATCTATCATTAACTACTTTTTTGATAAGCTTCTGTTTAATCATGTCGGTTGAAAATATGATAAAATGTTTTAATTTATATTACGAAATGGAGTTGAGAGTTACTGAAACCCGATAGCTCGCGTTTTGATTGCAAATAATTAACGAATGTATATTCATGTTAATTGCTTGGAAAATGATTCGTTTCATACAGTTCTTCTCATTATACCGAATTGAATATATTTGTGACACAACTGTTGACATAACTACTTATTTTATAACTTGTTATTATTCTGCAATTCTTGTTTGTCTACGTTCAAGTAGAAAGTTTTTGCAAAAATTTATTACATTCATACAAATAATAAAACTCGAATGAGTTCGTTAAACAATTTGTTAGATTCTAACAGATTTTCTAAACTTGTGCTTATAACATATGATGTCAGTCTTGAGAATTCTCAAACTGTAACAGTTCTCAATTTAAAGAAAAATGAAACGTTACTAATACGTGTATTCAATTTCCGTTATCTCCGAAATTTAATTTTATTCCTATTTTTATTTTTACTTTTTATTATTTCCTATAACTTCATTCCGAATTATACAAATCATTCAACCCATTTCCATAGAATACGATAAAAAAGCAAATTGTTCACAATCTACGTTCGCATAATTTTTGAATGCAGAAAACAACCACGTAAGAGGAAGATTAAAAATCAAGAACAACCGAAGCAACCACATCAACATCGTACCAAGATACATTACTAGAATTTTTTAAATGTACAGAAATTCTTAACAAATTTTAAAAATTCTGTATAATCATCCACATTCGAACATAACCTTACCTTCGGACACTATTTAACAGTAGCTACTAACCCTGGTAGTTGATGCGACTATAAAAAACTACTTAAAGAAAAGAAAAATAAATGTTCTTATTCGAAGAACGAAATTCGAGTTTCGTTCAAACAAAATGAAGGTCGACATTCGATCAAACAAAAGGATACACATGGCGTGTGCATTTTAAACACGAAGCTGATCGATCGGTTCCTTAACACTTTTTCGTGTCACCCATATGTGAGTGACACTCGAATTTCTATACATATTTATTAGCCATATTATTCAAAATTTGTTCACCTTTCTTACTGTAAATACTCGCATTAGTTATTTGGAACTGTGAAGAACAAATATAACAAAGTGTCGTGAATATATTTGGTAATGTTTGCTTCAAATGAAAATACTAACTAATGCAATTTTCAATTGCTTTCGTGTGACAGTCAACGTGTTAAACATGAAAACGATGTTTCGGGTTCTGTAAATCCAGTGTTAAAGATCAAGTTAACCCTTTGCACTAAAGACACCTTTGAAGGTATCTTCACTGGTACCAATTAGCAACTCTAAAACTGTTTGGTTAAAAAGTTTGATGAATTCTTTCAAAGTCATTGCTATTTATACGTTGAATGCGCAACGCTGTTGGTTTAGTTAAAAAATACGTATTTCAAATTGCTGTATTAAACAAAATGGTGAACGCGAGTCACCTTTCGAGCACAAAGGGTTAAAAGGGAAATAAATGAACGATTGAGCGTCAATTAATGTATGTACGCATTGATTTTTTATCTCGATGAAAATCAACACAGAATCGAGGATACCACTTTGACAAAGTTTGTAACTAAAAATTGTTGAATTGTAGTTAATTTTTAAATTTTTATCAATTCGATAGGTTCAATGTGATAGATTTACGAGAAATTTGCCTCGTAAATCGGCGCAGTACGGTATTATCTAGAATTTTTCAAAGCACGTGGAATCTTGCAACACCTTTATCGCACTTGGACGAACATGACAAACGCCCATTGCATTTGTAAGAAATCGTGGTGCGACTTTTAAACGCGGTGGTTCACTCGTTCAAGCTACGATTATTGCGCACAATTAATTTTTGATATTCTTACTTACCAGTCGGTTGAAAATTTTCTTTCGATGATTCTTCTCTGTACGTGTAACAAACTTTGTATTTGTACGTGAGAAATGATGCATATCCATTATTTATTTATGAAAATATCTTTCATCCCTTTTTGTATGTTGGAGTATGTACTAAAAACAAATTTTTTGTATTTTGGAGTCTATAGTATAACAAGTATCTACATAGTATCTATAGTATCTATAGTGTAGGACAAAAGTATTCGTACTTTTAGTATATAGAAATAAAAACAATGTTTTCTATATATGAATCTATAGTGTATGAAATTTTTGTAAGTGTCCAGATCGTCAGTGATATAAATCGCTATAGTGATCAAAAATACATACATGTACGGTCCTGAAGGCCATAGTCATGAATGAATTTTTCTTGGTACACACTATTATACCACACTAAAGAATATACAATTTCATCCAAAAGAAGATTATCTTCGTGTCTTTAAAAATACTAAGAATATGCAAAGTGAATATAAGTGTGTCGTTAGTAAAATATAGTACAACTTTTGTCGAAATTCTTATCGTATACTGGAAAAACTACGTATTTCAGAAAACACTTGGTACATTCATGAAAAATATAGTTTCACGTTCGCAGAATAATTTTGTTTCTTTTACCGAATTGCTTATCTCGTAAAGTTTCTTTTGTTACCAACGGGTCATTCACGCTACGTTGCTCAGGATTTTTTAATCACTATAACCGACACTCGATATTTGCTGGTATAATCCGTCTATTGTAAAACATTTAGAATTCTTAGAAAGATTAATCCGAGAGGCACATTATCTGTTACAGAAGCGTATATTTCTGTAACAAGATAATTACGTATCTCCCCGCTAAACGTTAGATACAATGAAGTTCTCGTGCATTACCGATTTTATGAACGCATTTTATGATCTACGCTTCGAACCACCGTACGTTGTTTGTTTCTTTCTACTTCTTATCTTCGAATGAGAAATGTCGTTCTAACGGCATGAATAAAAACGTTGAAATTTATTGGAGCAAAGTCGATCGAAAAATATTCGGAAAAGATTTTAATCTTCTTGTATCCGATCTTCTTGTACGATCTGACGAATATTTTACAATATAACGAATGTTTTAAAATATAATAAATCTCTTAGAGTATAACGATAACCTTATAATATAACGAATATCTTACAGTATAACAGGTATCTTATAATATAATGGGTATCTTATAACTTAACGAATACCTTATAATATGTATAACAAATACCTTACAGTATTACAAATATCTTATAACATTATAACGTGTGTTTTACAGTATATCTTACAATATAATGGATATCTTACAATATAACGAATATCTTACAATATACCGAATGTGTTACGATATAATGCATATCTATAACGAATGTGTTACAGTATAACGGGTGTATTAACCCTTTGCACTCGAACGGCGACTCACATTCGCCATTTTATCTAACAGAACATTTTGAGTAAATATTTTTTAGCTAAATCTATAGTGTTCTGCATATGATGTTAAAACATGAAATGACAAAAGTGGCTATTAATGATAGAAAATAATTATTCCCAAAAGATTGATTAAACTTTTCGAGATACTACTTGGCAATAAAAAAAACACCTTGAAGAGCAAAGGTAACGAATATCTCGTAAATATAACGAATATCGCCTAATATAACGAATATTTTACAATAACGTTTCCAAGATTTCGTTTCCGTTTCGTGAGAACTCGATTCCGAGACAATAAATGTCAATTTGCCTTGACAGCCTTTTAGATTCACGCCGATTATTGTTTTGTTTCACAAATCCTGTACATTAATATGCCCTAAACGTCGGTGCCACGTTTTTAATATTTCTGACTGTCTTTCCGCGTTTCGCGTAGTATTCGTAATATTTTGACATTCTTCGTTTTTAAATTCGCGTACGTAGTATAGATCGAGGATTCGGTTCGTTGTTACCTTGATATTTCCGTCGTTGTCCATAACAATGGCGTTATCTCTGGTAGAAAGTACTTTACAGCCCTTGTCCATCATTTTCGAAACGGATAGTTTTGTGCGAAGGTCAGGAACGTATAACACGTTGGTTAGGTTGACGTTCTTCATCGTTCCGTCAACTTCCGTGGTAAACGCGACCTCCCCCTCGGCTGCAATTTCGGCTACACTACTATTCGCGAGATTTAATTTTCCGCACTTCGAATTGTCTACATTTGCGAAGTTGTTTAGTTAATTACATAGGTGCGACGTAGCGCCACTGTCCACGCACCATTTCCGGCAAGATACGTTGTTTTCCGCCCGCATGGCTTCGTATCCGTTCGTTTCCGTAAAATGTTCTACCGCGCCCAAAACTACATCTTCGGCCTTCTTCGCTGATGGTCGGCCGTTTCCGTGTTTCTTCTTGCAGTCGGCGCTTTTATGGCCGATTTCTCGGCATCGATGACATCGATATTTAAATTCTTCTTTTCCAGCTCTGTTTTCATCGTTTCCAGTCCTCCCCTTCTTTTGAGTCCAGCGTTTATTCGCGAACATCGCGTTCTGATTCGAAATACGGGCATCGTTTTTTCGAGCGTCACTCTCTTCGATAATTTTTACGCGAAGATTTTCCGGTAACGGCAGATCATCCCGCGATGCGATCGCGCACCTGAAATTTTCGAAGGTCGGGGGTAAACTGTACAGTAACATAATGGCTGTTAAATCCGCGTTTATTTCAACGTCCATTTCATTTAATTTGTCGATTGTGTCGAAGAACTTTCGCACGTGTTCGCGTACGTCGTCGCCGACTTCCATCCGTTGAAGTAAAAGTTGTTTCAATAGAGTGGCTTTACGAGCAGGCCCTCTTGACTGATATATTGTTTCCAGCTTTATCCATACTTCGCGAGACGTGGCACATCCCTTTACCTGTTTTAATTCGGAGGGATGTATCGACAGAATTAGATCGGATTTTGCTTTGCTATCGCCATTATTCCACACGTCTATGGCAGCGTCCGTCTTCTTGCCGATTACGTATCCCCCTGCGTCGTTTGAATTAGCATTGCTTCCATTTGCATTTTCCATGTGTCGTAATTTTCCTTATTTAAGGTCTCGATTCTGGCTACGTTCGAAAAATTCATCGTGACTGCTTTCCGCTCGACAACGCGACGTGTTACAGTAACCTCAAAAACATAAAAAATAGTTCGTAGCACTTTTACACGTGTTCTTGCAGTTCAACACTAATTTCAATATCCTGGGCCCATAACCTGTGAGCAGGGTGAATGTGGAAGTCGAACGGGACACGCGAGAGTACTGTTCCACTGCAATTGTACGCAAATGATAATAGCTTAATTAGCACATAAACCTTACGATCGCACGATACGGCAAGGACTAAAAAAGTCAAAAGGACGCGAGTCCTACGCTGCTACGATCGGCCACAGCTGATACCGATGGCAGCACCAGTCAAGCACGGATCACATTAACAATACTGCCAATATTCAGTCTATGTTTTATTCAAAGTATTCGCTAAATCGGCTGTTAAGTTCATTCACTTTCATCAGGCAGCGTTCAGTTTCCCAAGAACCGATAAGTTTAAACGAAAGCCGGAAACTCGTACATTTTCCATGCTTTTAATAGCGCGTTGCTTTCAATCCGTCTGCATTAATGGGACAGCATTTATCCGCGAGATAAAATATAATCATTGTTTCCTCGACAGCGACTCGGGTTCTCTGCTCGTTACATTAATTACGCAAATGTCTTGATTATCGTACGGTCAATAACGTCAATATTGGTTCATGTAGCCGCGTGCACGGACGTACACTATGCAATCGACAAGAAGTCTGGTAAGAGGGTTGTCCTAAAACATAAGACGTACGCGATCGCTCCTCCTACCCCCACCTAGAACCGTCGAAACTTGACACCGATTGAAGATCGCAGACTACCGATTGTTTACGGTCTTCGGGTCACCTAGTGTGCGTGACCGCGCGAACCAATAAATTTCGCTGCCGAAAATGCGTGAGACTCGATGCGACCATCTTTTTTTTTTCGGCCAATTACTGCCGTCACGTCTGAACGCCTGGCCAAACCTCCTCACCAGCTTCTTGTCGGTCGCATGTACACGCATCAGCCAGTTAAGTGTGTTTGACGACTATATCCGTCATGCAAATGTCGCAGAATTTTGTGCCATGATGACTATATCCGTCATGCGTAAAATTTTTGTTACAGACTTCTTTCACAGTATACATTGAATTGTTAGACACGTGTTGGTTATTGGCACATTTTCACACGCAACGACGCTTCTCTGTTTGTAACGATAGTCAGCGACGAAGCAACTCGGCATATGCGATTTAATGTCGTTTGCAATGGCGTTTTCAGAATCACGAATCGGTTTTTCGAAACGGGATTCATCGGGAATCCCGAGGAGACCGAAGCTCGGCTATCCAGAGATACTTATCCGCGGTTTTCTCGCGCCGCGGATCGTTTCAATACTTTTTTTTTTCTTTTCTCGCGAGGAACACAGATCCGCGGGGATCATTAGAGATAAGAGCAGACCATTGTCCGCTTACGAACGTGACTCGCGCGAGAGATAGCAGAATAGGCAGAGGCCCGGACAAAAGCTGAGAAAGAGGGTAGAAGCCGGAAAAGAAGGCAGGAGACCAGATTCTTTTTTCCATCCCCTTCCGTCGCGGCAATTAATGGCCCGCCAACGTTAATTGTCACCCGCGGTTTAAAGCCATGAGCTACGAACACGGTATTTCGCACATTTTCCACGGCAATCTTTGCCTCTTTTTCCCAGCGAGATAATTCGCCGCCGCGTGCAGAATCGATACTGTCGTTGCGATGTAATCGTTCTCTTCATGTAAACGTACTCAAAATTTCGAGTTTTTCTTCTTCTCTTTTCGCTTTGAAAATGCCTCAAATACTTGCAAATACTTCCACGTTCGAAATTCTCAGGTCCAGAAATTCGTAGTACTGAAAATCTTCAAATGTGCAAACGGCTGCGTCTCTGAATTCCTAGATTCCCAAATCCCAAAATATTCGATTTTCGGAGTTTCCGAATCGCAATATTTCCAATTACCTCCACGTTCAAAATTCCCAGGTCCAGAAATTCGCAGTTCTCAAAATCATCAAATGTGCAAATTGATGCATCATAAATCTCTACATACCCAAATCCTAACATCATCGATTTTCGAAGTCTCCAAATCGCAATCTTCCCAAATACCTCCACGTTCAAAATTCTCAGGTCCAGAAATTAGTAGTCCTCGATATCCTCAAATGTGCAAACTGATGCATCCTAAATCCCTAAACCGATGCATCCATTCCCAAATCCTATCATTTTGGATTTTCTTAGTTCCCGAATTGCGATATTCCCAAATACCACCAGGTACGAAATTCCCAGGTCCAGAAATCCGTCGCCCTTGAAATCACGAAATGTGCAAACGGGTACGTTCCCAAATCCCTAGATCCCAGATATACCTAAGATCCCCGTATACCCAAAATAAGCATCGTTCCACCACATAATTACGTTACATGAGGCGTAAAAGTTTTATAGAGGGTTACGGGTTCTTTTCAATTGCTCGTCCGCGTAGGATAATCCTTGATACCGGTGCAATCGTACAAGGCCCTAAGCAGTCGGCGTGGGCGTGATGGCGATCAGGTAACACGTACAAATACAGCGGAATATCGGTGTGAGCGGAGCCGTATTATCTGTGTAACGTACGCGTGGAACGGCACTAAACGGCTGGTTAAGCTCGAGATAAGAAAGATGACCCGTGTCGTCGGTAGCTTACGGGGCCATCTTTCTCTTATTTCTTCGTTCTCACAATACCAGCGTTACTTTTTCTCTGTTGGTCGTCGTATCGCCGTCCCTTTTCTTTTGCCCGATTCACGGCTACTTCCGAGCAGACCCGGCGAATCGTAATCTCCTTGCGAAATCCTCGCGAAAACATTTGCCGACGTTCTATCTAAGGTAAATGTATCCATTAACGACCACGTCCTCCTTGGTCACCAGCTGTTTCTGCCGTTTTATTGAAAACGCTCGCTGGTTGGTCGAAATCTTGCGTCGAACAAGTATTTTCTGTTTTGGAGATGTTATTAAAAATTTATCCCTAAATGGCAAATTTTTAAATATACGATTTCCCATATTTCAAAGTAGCTAGGTTTATGTATTCCTAATTTGCCGAATGTCTATATCTACGAATTTCCCAAATGTAACATTTTCAAAATTAATTTTTACCGTAATTTCTAAGGTAAATGTATACATTAGCGACCACCTCCTCCTTGGTGACCAGCTGTTTCTTCCGTTTTATTGAAAACACTCGCTGATTGGCCGAAATCTTGCGTCCAACAAGTATTCTCTGTTTTGGAGATGTTATTGAGCTATTCGTTAACACCGAAATTAGCAAAGTAGTCAAATGATCGTTTCACAAATTTTCTAATTTAAATTACAAAACTTGGTAACATGGTTTCTTGAAACCATCAAGATGAACTCTCAAAATACAGAATTACAATAACGTAACTTACAGATGTCGGGGTAATCACCCACCAAAAAGAATGTGTAGGTTTGTAATTATTTATTAACAGAAATAATTTACAATCGTTGATGGAAGGGCTTACAAAGAACAAAATAGCAATGAACGTAAGGTAGAAGATGAGAGAACACAATAAATGTAAGATTGAAAGTAGGACAACAATACGAGACAATTTCGAAATGAAAGGACGAAACACGCGTGCTTATCAGAAGGGTGTTCGTACAAGACTGATCCTCATAATATAAACTCGTCGCGACTCGTCGCGACTCAGCGGTCGGTAAATCACGTGGGGTCACCCCTACCCCGAGTCGAACCGATTCCGAATACCTGGCGATTTTACTCTTAGGATAGCCTGAACGACCCGTAGAATTATCTCCGTTCGTGGACCCTCACAACAAGTGATGCGCCGCATCACCTTCACGGGGTCTGATGCGACCTAAGCGGAACGCCACGCGTTCCGCCTAGCCCTGGCTTGAACGGCCCCAGGTTCGCCAAAGCGTCCCTGTGCACGCAAAGAGATCGCCAACCAAATTTCTATCATTTAAATAAACGTAAAACTAAGGGTTTTGATTCTGTTCTCAACAAATAATATGTGTATTGATTTATGTTTCATCGCTTATTCGTTTATTTTTCAACTTAATTTTTAAGTGTGCCTATTTATGCATACAGTACGTATACACAATTGGGTATTTATACATACAGCGTGTGAACGCAATTATTATAATAAACGATTCACTTAACATAACTTAATTGACTAAACTTGCTAACTTGTATACATACTGTAGGCATAAATAGCCACATCCTTAATTTTTGGCTTCAAAGTAACTGTGCATTAGACTTACATATGTATATGTACTTACATCGTTTTAGTGTTAACGATCATAATTTTGTGTTATATTTTAGTATTAACGAGCACAAAATGGAAAAAGTTGCTTCTAAAAGAAAATGTATGTGATGTATAAATATGTTTAATGAATAATGTTTTATTTAAACAACACATTTTTGTACAATATTAATTAAATAATAATGGGAACATATTAATTCTCATTCGTATAATTATTATAAAATATCGCGGTGTCGATAAAGGAGACGTCGGACTAAATTTCATTTCTATTGATAATTTTTGGTAAATATTTGATGGACAATGGAAAACTTAACAAAAACTACACATCTTTGTACAAATGTATAGTAATATGAACTTATTAATTTTCATTTATATAATTATAAAATATCGTCGTGGTCGATAAAAGAGACATCGGATTAAATTTAATTTGTATCAATAAATTTGAGTAAATATTCGATGTTTAACGGAAAAGTTTGCAAATTTTGAAAGTTAATATGTTCTCGGTCTATGTCAAAAAATAGAGAAAAATGATCAGAGACGGATGCACATTAAATCCCTCGTGAAAAGATGCGAATTGACTGCATCAAGGACTCTGGGAATACACATTCAGAATTCTCCGAGCTATACGTTCGCCGTTTCATCGATTTCTGCTTTATGCATGTATGAAATTTCGCGCACGAAGAAAGGAGGAGAATAGTATCGAATTTCAGTATGCGAATGATCGAGACCCTTGGCCCATGGGATTTGCCGCGTGTGCAAACACGTAGCTGATGACAACCTGGTTCATTCTGTAACCAGAAGCAACCCGAACGTAGATTTAGGGTGAATTTAATTTTGATATATCACATTTCCGAAATTCCACCGCCAGTTTTATTCTTGGTCTTGCATCGTTGTTCCGGCAATGGCGATCATCGGTTTTGGAACGAGACTTTTGGTACGTGGATTTGGACATTGTGGAAACCTGAATATTTGCAAATTTGGAACTTTTAAGTCTCCAGAGCACCAAATTGCCAAGTTTCATCGTTTCTGAGTTACAATGTCTTCCAATCCGCAAATTCCAGATTTAAAAATGATCAAGTCTCAAAGTCCTGAAATTCATAAATTAAAAAATTTCTGAGTCACAAAATTCTTGAATCCTCAAACTCCAGAATTCTCAAGTAAACTAGCCGAACATTTTCAAATTTCGAAATTCCAAAATCACCGAACTGCCAAGTCCCCAAATTGCCAAGTTTCAAAATTTTTGAGTCACGTAATTCTCGAATCTCCAAACTCCAGGATTTCCAAATTAGTAAGTCACGACATTCTCAAATTTTGAAATTCCAAAATCGCCAGATTACCGAATAGCCATGCTTCCACATTGCCAAGATGAGAAATTTCTAAATCACAAAACTCTCGAATTTCCAAATTATCAACATTCGAAGTCCTTAAATTTCCAAATTTAAAAATGTCTACATCACCAAATTATCAGGTTCCAAAATTCTATATCACAAAACTCTCGAATCCCCAAACTCCAGAATTCTCAAATTATCGACTTTCGAAGTCCTCAAATTTCCAAATTTAAAAATGTCTACATCACCAAATTATCAGGTTCCAAAATTCTAAATCACAAAATTTTCAAATCTCCGAATTCCAGATCATCAAATTTCAGAAAATTTTCAAATTTTCAAATGTCATCGTCATCAGATTACCGAATTGGCAAGTTTCACAGTTTCTGAATGAAAGTATTCTGCAATATATCCACATTGACAAATTAAAAAAAGTTTTTATTCTTCAAGATACTAAAATCAAAATCCCTATATGTATTGCCTTTAGATATTCTCAAACTCACAAATATGCCTTGATATTTTATATAATATCCTCATGTAATTTAACCATTCACATTTGTCACGATAAAAATTCATTTTCATGTTACTGTTAATGTATCTAATTATATCTAATTTATTTATGTACCTAATGTGTTTATGTATCTGATGTATTTATGTATCTAATGTATTTATGTATCTGATGAATCTATACTGTTAGGAATTGTCCTATATTTAACACAATGTATCGACTACTTTTCACCTTTACAGAACATGCATTGCTTATTTGCTTTTCAAAATTATAATAACGTATGTATTCAAAAAACGGTCGCGCAAACAGAGATCGGCTCGCGCGTCGTAAACAGCCGAACATTGCCGAATCACTCCGACACGCTCGAACGTCTTCCGCGTGGGACATGCAGTTGTTATTTATTTTTCAACGTTCCTTTTCAACATATACATATAATCTTGCAGTACTTAATTCTAGTTTATGTATTAACATTAACTTGCAAAGTCCATCATCCATTATTGTAACTTGCGTCTTAATTCCGGAAAAAAAAGAATCATAATTGCCGCGTATACAATATACACAGAAATATACTAAAATTTTTTACAAGCCTTCACGTTTGAAAATTTCATTGAAATTTTCAATAGCTGCTTATTAACATATGTATGAAGCGCAGAAAGCATACAACATTTTCCGGACCTTCCCTGCACGAAATTAATATTAATTTCATTCCGTAACATTTGAAATTAAAATAAAGGCAGTAAATACGTTCGAAGGGATTTTAAAATGCTCTAACGGCTGAAAAGCGAATTTTCAAAGGAATAATATCCCATTCCGATGTCTGGGCTATTTAACGTTACATCTGTGGGCTTTTATGCGTTCTTCGGAATTTATTTAAACGTATGATAATGCAGTTAAACGCGAATACCAACTCCGGATTTTCGGATTTGCATGGCCAAAGAGCGGATGGGTTGGTCGACCGATAAAGTAGACGAATATACGGTGTGTTCGCGATAACGTGACCCAGCGTTTTTAGAAACCTTAGAATTCACATATTTTTTCATTTAGAAACTTTGAAAATCGATCACTTGATACTTTCATAATTTGATAAATTGATCACTTCAGAGTTTCATAAGTTAATAATTAATGATTTAACAGCTAAATAATTTCATAATTAGATAATTTGATAAGTTGATAATTTCATGATTTCATAAGTTAAAAATTAATGATTTAATAACTTAATAATTTACGAATTAGATAATTTGATAATTTGACAACTTGATAATTTCATAAGTTAATAATTAATCATTTAATGGCATAATACTTTTAATAAACTTAACAATTTAATAATTTAATAATTTGAAATTTTGTACTTTGGAAACATTTGAACGTAGAAAAATATAGAAATACAGGAACATGAATAAATGTAGGAGTCTAGGGGTGTTGGAATTTGAGAGTTTACAAATTTGACAATTTAGGAAATTTTGTAATTTAGAAATTTAGGAATATAGGGGTATAGGACCTCAGGAATTTAGCAATTTGGTCTTCCGGAGTTTAGAAATTTGGAAATTTAAGAATTGGACAAACTGGAAATCTGGGAATTTGGAAATTTGGAAATGTAAGAGAACAGACCCTCCCCAATTTTGCTATTTGATAATTCGGAATTTAGGAATTTAGAGGGATGGAAATTGAGGAATTCGAAAATTTGGGAATTTAAGAAATTGGAAATCTGGGCAATTGGGAATTTGAGAATTTGTGAATTTGTGAATTTATGAATTTGGTAATTTAGGAAGTTGAGAATCAAAGAATTTGCAAATTTTTCAATTTGTAAAAATCGAAATTTGAGAAATTATGAATGAAAAAATTTGAGAATTTGAGAAGTTGGCAATTTGGAAATTTGAGATTTTACGGATTTAGTATTTTAGAATTTTAGGAATATAACAATTTAGGAATTCAAGTATTTAAATCTTGGAAATTCGATAATTTCTGAATTTTTAACATCCACAAGTTTGCATCGTCATTTCTCTTCCATTAATCCATCATCCGAGTAAACCGCCAATGCCTTCGTCCTCGTTTCGCCTACAAAATTCCTAGCTAACTCGACAGCGCGTACCTCGATAACGAAACCCCGAATCTTGCTAATGTTACCTTGGTTTTGCACGTTTCATGATCTTTCCCTCGTATCCGATTCACATCGGAAAGGTCGTAGAAGAAAGGTGAAAAGAGCAAAGGAGCCACGTCATATCTTGACGTCCTTATACAGAGGATGTTATATATCAGGTATCTCCGCGATTTTCGTGGCGCATGACTTTATCTTTACACGCTCGTACGTATATGTAGTTATACGTCGGCTATATTCACTGTGAAGTATAGTAATTTCACACGGTAGATAGAGCAAAGCGGGTCTCCGATCTAAGGACGCGGACCCAGCATGCGAGAACGAGACCAGACGACGAAAAAAGATGGAGGAACAGAGACGAAAATCATGCTCGCACGTGTCGTTGCCTCGGCAACCTAGTCTCTGGATTTCAGTCTGGTTCGTTCTATTTTCGATAGCTGCGGAAAACGCATTTCCACTACGAGGTCGAGATATTTATCGTACCGCGGGTCACGCGTCTTCGATTTCCTTTGCCAAACTATCATTTCCCACGAAACACGGACAAAATTTTACGTTGTCATAGCCACTGTCGAAATGGTACCTTCGCGCACTTAGGCTTCTCTTTTGTACGAATGCAGTTGCATTTATTCGAACGAGTCATAAGTAACTTCCGTTTTCTCGCCAAACATTTATTTCGTTCTCGTTTAATAACGAAATTATATTGAGTTATTATATTGGGTCTGAGAAAAAGTTCGTGGCGTTCTTTTTAGTAAAATTCAACTGTTTTTCTTATTGTGTGAAAATGATTTTATTTGAATCAAATGTAGGGGGTTGTTAATATACACGTTTATGAGTAAGTGTGCGATATGTTCACCGCCAGGAGTAACTAATATGGTATTTTTTTATTTTTTAATCGAGTATTAGGAGTTGTTAATGTATACCTTTTTGAGTTAATATGCGATATATTCACCGTGAGGAGTAAATAATACGGTCTCTTTTTTTCAATAATTGTCTATTGAGTATCAGGAGTTGTTTAGGAATGTAACTTGCAATTTAGGAATGTAAGAGTATAGGCTTTAGGAATTTAACAATTTGAGAAGTTGGGAATATAAGAATTTGCAAATTTTTCAATTTGGATATTTCAGAATTTGGATTTGGGAATTTTGGGATTTGGGAATTTGGATTTGGGAATTTTGGGATTTGGGAATTTGGGGACTTGGGAATTTTGGGATTTGGGAATTTTGGGGTTTGGGAATATTGGGATTTGGGAATATTGGGATTTGGGAATATTGGGATTTGGGAATATTGGGATTTGGGAATATTGGGATTTGGGAATATTGGGATTTGGGAATATTGGGATTTGGGAATATTGGGATTTGGGAATATTGGGATTTGGGAATATTGGGATTTGGGAATATTGGGATTTGGGAATATTGGGATTTGGGAATATTGGGATTTGGGAATATTGGGATTTGGGAATATTGGGATTTGGGAATATTGGGATTTGGGAATATTGGGATTTGGGAATATTGGGATTTGGGAATTTTGGGATTTGGGAATTTTGGGATTTGGAAATTTTGGGATTTGGAAATTTTGGGATTTGGAAATTTTGGGGTTTAGGAATTTTGGGGTTTAGCAATTTTGGCATATGGGATTTTGGAATTTTGGGATTTGGTAACTTGGGAATTTTTGAATTCGAGAATTCGAGGATTCGAGAATTTGGGAATTTGTGAATTTGTGAATTTGTGAATTTGTGAATTTGTGAATTTGGGAATTTGTGAATTTGTGAATTTGTGAATTTGGAAATTTAGTAAGTTGAGAATCAAAAAATTTGCAAATGTTTCCATTTTTGGCAATTTCGAAATTTGAAAATATGACAATTTGATAAGTGGGCAATTTGTAAATGTGTGATTTTAATGGATTTAAAAGGTGCATCGAAAATTCAACAAAGAATTCGCGGATGATTAAATTTAATCTTATCGGGCGCAGCAGCGGCGTGAACCATAATGGCGGCGAAAATTAGATTTTCGTCGTGCTACGATAATGGATAATTAATTACCCTAATAATGATCGGGATCGTGTCTGGTGTTAAGAGGCCGCAGATTATTTCGGTAATATTCTCTCGTCGTCGAGTGGACGTGTTCATCGCTCTTTGGCGCCACTCGAAACGGATAAGAACCTCCTCACCGAACGCTCGAAGCGGTTCCTTTTTTTTCTTATTGCCTCGCGCATCCGCACATAATTAAGCTCGCACATTGCACTCGTGTTCTTACTTCGAAGAAGAAAAAGAGTACACGCTACCTACACGTTGAACGGACGACAGAATCCGAAGGTCGTTTCTTCGCGTTCGCGCACTCGCAACCCTGCAAATTTGCAGGTTCTATCTTCATTTGATTGTTTATTTTCATTCGATCGTTCCGGTACGACGTGAATACACAATACCTTCGTTCTAATTTGCTTTCGCGACAATTGCTCTGTGCAATTAATTTTTTAGCCTCGCGATTGATTTTTGTCACAGAGGTTGAGTTTATAGGATGAACTTATTACACTGTACAACAAATTTGGACTTTTTCTAATTTTCTTTGTATTTCTACATATACGAATTCTCGTATCACAAAATGGCTAAATTTCTGTCTTTTCAAGTTACCGAATTTCCGAATGTAAAATTCTCGAACTTCCAAAAGCTCAAATTTGTAAGTTTTGATTTTCCATAATTTTCAAACTCGTAAATTTAAAAATTTATAGATCCTCGAGTTTTCAAATTATTCAACCTCCAAAGGATGAATTTCTACGAATAATTTTCTAATTTTCTTTGTATTTCTACATATACGAATTCTCATATTACAAAGTAGCAAACTTTGTGTGTTCCTAATTTGCTGAATGTCCATATGTAAAATTCTCAAATTTCCAATAGCTCGAATTTGTAACTTTCCATTTTGCTCAACTTCCGTATTCGCAAATTTTTAAATGATCAAATCCTCGAATATCCGACCTATTTAATACAAAATTTACATACTCTCGAATTTCCAAATTATTTAATCCCCAAATGTTGAATTTCTTCATATACGGCTTCTCGTATCTCGAAGTGCTAAAATTTCTACGTTCCTAATTTGACAAATAACCATTATCTCCGTTTTCTCAAATTTAAAAAATCGCAAATTCTAAAATTTACAGACTCTCGAATTTCCAAGTTATCTAATCCGCAAACGCCGAATTTCTACGTATACGAATTCTCGTATCACGAAGTGGCAAAATTTCTGTCTTTCCAAGTTACCGAATTTTCATATCTACGAATTTCCGAATTTGCATATCTCCGGTGTGTCGAGTTATCAGCTTCCCAGCTCCTCGAATTCCTGTAACCCTGAAATTGCCACCCACGAAACGTCCAAACCTAGAGCGTCGTTCGTCGATAAGCCACCTTCGTTCCTGCCGAATTTTCGAATCGCTCGAACAGACGAGCATCTCCGCAAGTAATCAAATTACAGCAATCCGTAATTCGGTGTTCGAATTACAACTGAAGAAAGTTCGAATGTCCAGACTATTCTGCATTCGGCGATCCTCAACTGTGCTGTTACCCCGTGGGCAAAAATGTATTATTGAAAATGTGAAAGTAAGACTTTCTTTGTATGCCCACTTTACACGCAGAATTAACGGCGAGTAAATTATTGGAAAATTCGGAATGTGGTATAGAAAAGAAACAAAAAGAAATGAAAATAAAACTGAATGACGAAAAAGTATATAATGTATTTTAGAAAACAGAGAAATAAATCTTTAATCAGCACTACGAATCTTTCACCTGCGCGGTTCCGTATCTAATGAACTATCCCTTCCGCGATAGCTCACCGCGACTCGCACTCACACACACATACATACTACTATTCGGCAGTACAATGTACGGTGCTGCCCTAGCCTGTATACAACAGGAAGGTGAAAAACACAGTGGTAAATCAACATACAGGGTGTCCCAAAAGTGTTGAAGGAGCCGGAAATGGGAGGTAGGTGGGGTCATTCTGAACAACTTTCTCATTTGCAAAAATGTCGTATGGAGCTTCATGTTTAAATTATTGACGAAAAACACTGACCAATCAGAGCGCAAGAATCGCGCGCGCTCAGAGGCAGAAGTGTAGGCCCGAGTTATAATTGGCCGTGGTCGCGATCGAATCTCGTGGCGCGCGATTCTCGCGTTCTGATTGGTCGGTGTTTTTCGTCAATAATTTAAAAATGAAACCCCATACGACATTTTTGCAAATGAAAAAGTTGTTCAGAATGACCCTACCTACCTTCCATTTCCAGCTCCTTCAACAATTTTGGGACACCCTGTGTATTTTTAAACAGACAAGAATTTACGATTATGTTACAATGTTTGTTCGGACGGCTAGTTTTATCTTAGATATTTTGTCTTTACTGGTTGGATTTTGAATTACATCTGGTCGCTGTCGCTAACTTTTCTTTCGTTGTAACTTTATGTTGGCGGAGGTGGTTTTTTGTAACGTCGCTTCGTATTGGATACTTTAATTTTTGGACGAAAGTTTAGGAAGTGGAAAGTCGTTCCACGGGGACTCCAGTTAGAACCAGGTAGGGTGGTTTGATCTTAGTCAGCGCAGTCCGGTACTAGTAATAAACCAAGTTGACCTTTCCCAAATGTGCTCGTATCTAAAAATTTTAATGTTGCTTGCGGACAATGAATCATAAAAATTGTTTCGCTTTAACTATTTTCAAAACGGTTGGGACTGGTCTTTCAAACTAATTTTAATAAATGCTATTCTAGAAAATATTTGTTTTCATTGTTATGCAGTAAAACGTCCAATACAATGCTATTTTAAACAGAAAATATTTGTCTTCGTTGTTAGGCCGTAACATGTGCAAATCAAAATTAGCCTGAAATTGAACATTCAACCGTGTTAAAAATATAAACGAAGTTTACCGTATTTGAACTTCAAGTGCGTGACGAGTGTAACTCGTTATTACATATAGTGCAAGGGGTTAACGATGAAAAGACGTCGTTGCCCGAACCGGTAGATAATTTTGTTCGTCGTCGAAGCCACAGGCGGTTAAAATTTCGTTCGTTCCGATTCCGGTCCAGCGACCAGGTTGCGTGGTACAGTTCCCACGTACCTTTAGCACCCCCTTCGTCCTCCAGGACGTGGCCACCATCATCAGATACCGTGGAAGCACACCGGCAAGGCATCGTCGTCCATCGGCCTCGCACGAACGAGCCTCCGCAACGCTGGGAGAGGTTCTGGCGTAGACGCAGGATTCGAAGAGCAGACAGTGGGACAAAGAACACGATGTCGTGGGTCCGGCCCGGGACGGGACAGAGAACGACCGGGTGAACGACAGAGAGAGAGAGAGAGAGAGAGAGGGGAGAGGAGAGACTCTCTCCCACACGGTGGCGCTAAAATAAAATGACTGGCGAAAGGAATGCCGAAGCTCTCTCCTCCCGGTACCGCGGAATGGCCTCAAGTGCCTTTTGGACGAGCTCGGGCGAGAGCAAGATGGAGAGCCGTTCAAATTGTATATACAGTCGAGTGCAAATCAGCCTTTCCTAACAAAAATATGGTAATCGAGGAAACCCGGGATTCCCGGTTGTGCGTTTTCAAGGACTTTCGAAGACACGAGTAAAACTTCAGAGTATTAAATTGCCAAGTCTCAAAATGTTTGAGTCATACAATTCTCACATTCACAAACTCTAGGGTTTGCAAATTGATAAGTTGGAAAATTTTCTATTTCTCAAATTTCAAAATCAGATCATCGAGTTGTCAAGTTTTTAAATTTCTTAGTCAGAAAATTCTCGAATTCCCAAACTCTAGTATTTCCGAATTAATTAATCAGAAGAGTTTCAAATTCTTACATTTTAAAATCAGGCCATCCTATTGCCATGTCCCTAAATTGCCTAGTTTCAACATTACTGAGCCATAAAATTCTCGAATTCCCAAACTTCAGGATTTCCAAATTAAGAAGTCGAAAAATGTTCTATTTCTCGAATTTCAAAATCAGATCATCGAATTGTCAAGTTTTAACATTTTTTAGTCATAAAATTCTCGGATTCCCAAACTCCAGGGTTTCCAAATTGATATATCAGAAAATTTTCAAGTTTAAGAATCACCACATTACCAAATTGGCAAATTTCGAAGTTTCCAACTTCAATTTTTTCGGGTGAGAGCAAGATAGAGAAGTGTTCAAATTGTATGTACAGTGAATTGCAAACCAGCCTTCCCTAGCAAAAATATAAGAATGGAGGAAACACGGGATTTCCGGTAGCACATTTTCATGGACTTTCGAAGATCCGAATATTTTTAAGCTGTATCGAGAATTTGGGATGTAGGAATTTGGAGGTCTAGGGCCTTTTTGCGGCTCGAGGATGCGAGGATGTAGGAATTTGTCAATGGAACTATTTTACAGCTAACAATTCAGGGACCTAGCAGCATCCAGATACTTCGGGATGCGGGGGCATTGGAATTTGACGCCGTAGATGTTGGAGACCTTGGGATTTGCTTATGTAGAAATATGGAAATGTTGGAATTCGTGGGTCCAAAAATTTAAGGATCTAAGTCCGGAAATTAAGCGGAGACTCGGTGTTAGGAGATTAGGTATTGCGTAGGTAACGTAGTCATTTGAGAATCTGCGCAATAATTTCGGGATCTAGGAATTTTGAGAATGTCGGATCTATTAATGTAGGAAAATGAGAATTCCAGAATTTGAGTAGGAATTCGTGAATGTATCGATTTGGAATCGAAGAAATTTGAAAAATCGGATATTTGAGAGTCTAGAAATTTGAGGTTTGGGAAATTTTACAAACATAACTCTTTGCACTCGAGAGGGGTCTCACATTCGTCATTTGATTTTCAACAACAATTTTAAATAAATAATTTCCAAATAAATGTATAGCATTACGCACGTGATATTTGAACATATCACACGCGCATAGTGAAAAAGACAGTATTGATGACTAATGATAAAAAATGATGATTTCAAACTGTTCAACTAGAAAGTTTTACTGTCATCTATTAAAAGTTTTATTATGAACTCAAGTTCGCTATTTGCCAACAGTGAAAATACGTTCGAACGCAAAGGGTCAAATATCGAATACTGTGTAAACCAGGAAGTTCGTAAATCTGAGTAATTGAAGAAACTACCAAGTTCGGAAATACGTAGCTTCGGTATTCCACAAATTCTAGATCTTACAATTAGAATCCAAGAAACTGTAAAATCTGCAAGATTAAAGAACCGTGGTACTCGGGCATTCTCAACACCAGGTTTACGGAACCCGTCAAAATAACGGTTCTCAGATTTCTTATTCTCAATTATGAAAATGATCAAAAAACTTTTTGCAAAATGCACGATATAAAGATCTTCATCTTTATATAAAGATCATCTTCATCTTCATCTCTTTCATCGAGATAAAGAATCTTTCTACAAACTGGCTTGTGCCTTATCCATTACTTACTTGTTTGTACAGACATGGACAAAATTAAGTGGACACTGTAGAAATGTAAAAAAATTTGTTGTTTTATTACAATGTTTGAAATAAATTTTAAATTTGAAACGTGAAATGTTTTTGTAGACTTGGAAAAACATTTATTTAATATACAATTTATTTATTTAATGTATATAATTGTACAATAAAGTTTTGATTTATAGGCATTATTAGTTAAATTAAATTAACCTTTTGTTATTTATGATACCTGTCCATTTAATTTTATCCACGACTGTATAGTTAATTTTTAATTCAGACATAAGTGATCCTCGAACGTCCGTAAATCTAGTGTTAACCCCTGGCCCTACAACTACGAGCTACACTCGTGACGCACTCGCTGTTCAAACATGGTAGACATTGTTAACATTTTTAATACGGTCGAATGTTCAACTTCGGTTTAATTGTAATTTGCGCATCCGAGGATCCGTAAATGGGAAACAGTCTTCACATATCAACTTTATTTAATCACTTTAATGTTATAGTAATAAATAGTTCGTTATGTCTGACGTACTTGCTGAATAAATCGTAGCACAGAGGGTTAAATGCAACGGTGAGAAAATTCAAGAACTCCAACTCGAGTTGGAACAAGAATTGGGTCGAAAAATTGATAAGTCTAAAAGTTTCGAAGGGTATCGTTGCCCGGTGGAGGTCTGCGTTGCAGCGGAGTGTACGTAGGCAAAAGAAGAGGTTTCGTGAAGAAAGAGCAAGAAGACGAAGAAGAAAGACGAAGAGGATGAGGTGGACCATCCACCCGGTCGTGTTGGACCAAGATGGCAAACATCGCGACGAGATGCTTCTACCTTGCGTTCCACATCTTCTCTTTCTTTCTTTTCGGACGTGTTCCGTTCGTTTCCTCCGGTTTCCCTCTCGTCCTTTAGCCGTCACTTCTGTTTCTTCTTTTGCGTTCCACGCCGCGTTCTATTATTCTCCCTTTACCGTCGATTTCCTCCTTCGCGCGGTATTCCGACGCTCTCGCACAGTTGATTCAGGCGAAACCAGACGAGGAGAATGTTACCGGAGTCCCTTGTATGTGCCGGCAATTTGTTCTTAGTCATCGTGTGTACGTGGGCTGCGAGATGGCCCTTCTTGGTTTACGTTCTACGGGCCGAGTCCATTATTCTTCGATGGCCGCTTTAATAGGTTGATATTTCTTTTCAACGGGAGATTTAACCGTGCGCGGTCTCGGATTAACCAATAAACGACGGGTTTAATTGAAGAGACCGCGATCCCGAAGAAATACTGTTCTTTGAACAATGCTGTAATTTAAATATTTGTGAATTATTAAGATTACGAAGCACGAAATCACGTTTTGCTGCGCCATGTGTTTGTGAACACGTGGACGGACATCGATTGAGTTTGTGCTCATAGGTGTAAGAAGAAAACATGACTCTATTATTTAGGGAAAATATTAGTAAAGTCCGTAACACTTATTTTTGTAAATGGTTAATAGACAGCTCTTAAAAAATATCTTGCTACGAGATAATTCTGCACGTATAGAATTTTCAGCACAAGACGGAAACATGTCTCTATTATTTAGGAAAAAATTTAGTAACGTCCATAATATTTATCTTTGTAAATGGTTAATAGACAGCTCTTAAAAAATATCTTGCTACGAGATAATTCTGCACGTATAGAATTTTCAGCACAAGAGGGAAACATGTCTATTATTTAGGAAAAAATTTAGTAACGTCCATAATATTTATCTTTGTAAATGGTTAATAGACAGCTCTTAAAAAATATCTTGCTACGAGATAATTGTGCACGTATAGAATTTTCAGCACAAGAGGGAAACATGTCTATTATTTAGAAAAAAATTTAGTAACGTCCATAATATTTATCTTTGTAAATGGTTAATAGACAGCTCTTAAAAATTGTCTTGCTGCAAGATAATTCTGCACGTATAGAACTTTCAGTAAGTATAGATAACTGCGCGCTATTTAAAATTCTCTCAATTGTTTTTCACGAGTATATTCGTCACGAGTAATAAGTAGCGACAATTTGCAGTTTAAATTGCAATTTTAGTGAAAACTAAATAAAATATATTCGTAAACTTCAAGATGTTTGAAATATTTTTAGAGCAAATCTAAATAAAGGGAAGAAATTTATAAATAATTTTATAAATAAAAAATAATTATTAACTGTGAATTATTTTTCTTAAATGTATCGTTGTCCTGTATTAGACATCATTGTGTGCACATTGTTTTAAAAATAATATTTTAGAAAGAATATTATGAAAAATATTATATGAAAACTAGCGGTTGCAAGTCGGAGATAATAATTGTGAGAACATTATGGATTCATTCAATAACTGAATAATTACGAATTCATCTTTTAAGATACAAATTAAAGGTTATGTTATAATTACGTTGAAAATATAATTTGTCACAGCGCATGCATCGCGTATCTTTCAGAAGGTATTCTGTTACGGATATTTTCGAAGGCCCCGCGCAATCGTCTACCATATTACCTTTTATTCATTTGTTTTCCCTTTGCGCGGGTCCTCGTGCCTCTGAGAAGGAGGAATGGATGCACAGAGTCACGAACCACGACAGCAGAAGTTTGTCAGCGTTTTTTGTATGCGACCCATTTTGAATATAATAAGTTTTTATACCGAAGTGTGTTTTCGTATATATCCTCTTTCGTTACATACACAACATATTCAATTTATCAAAAACGAGATATCGTATAAAACATCAGTTTGTTAAACGTACCTTGACACCTTGTTACAAAGAATGACTCAAGGAGCGGGTACGAATACGAAAATACGATTTCGTTGAAAAGGATCGCATTTGCATTTGTTGGGTGCATCGTTGCGTTCATGAAGAGACGGAGAAGTCGAAAATAAATACACATGATTCTATGATTCGACTCATTCGTGTATGTATATAAATAAAATTTTTATTTAGCAAGTATTTATTAAGGAGAAAAGAAATATAATTTACAAAGATCACAAAAAGTGTTTGAAACTATATTTTAATTGGTCACGAATTCCTTTGCTTTTGATTCATTGGAATGTTGAGCAAATCGACCAATAAGGAGAAAATCTTTCCCAACCAATATGGCCGACTTACCTCTTCCTTTCCTGCCACGTGTGTTCTCCTCGAACACTAAGCTCGGTGATCGAACCTACTACCGAAGATCAACCTAATCAACCGAACGTCCATTTAATTTCTACGTTACGGTGCAACATTTCACGCATATTCATTCTAAAGTCTAAAGTTTCACATTCGAACCGTTCGATTAAAAAGAGTACCCACTTCTGAACAATACTCGCATTGAAAGTAGCGAAGTTAAAAAGTTTTATAAATTAATGGAACTGTCATCCATTATCGCGGACGTTTTCATTTGCAGACTAAAACGATAAAACAGACGGATAAATTGAAATGGCAGCAGCTGCTGCACGATCGAAAATGGAACATCGCGTATTTTTACGGTAGTTAGAATTAAATTGTTGTAAAACGATTCCGTTCGATTACATATGCCTGTGTATAGGATATTCTATCTCAATAAACTTCGGTTAGTTCGGTAAATGTTCTCGTTAGCGTTACTGTCCCGCCTTTACGATCCACGCGCTGTTGCGTTAACTATAAAATCTTCTCACCCTTGTAATTCCCAGCTACTTTCAAGGAACTTGTTACTGTTATTGCGATACTTTTACGATCAACGTACCACGGCGATGGCTACGAAATTTTCTTTCGCAAGACGATCGCACGCTAGCTACACACTTCCAAACTTTGGATAATATTTCACCGCTAATAACTGAACAATATATTTTCATGGAATTTTCATTAAATCGACTGTAACGTGTCTCGCAAGCGATATAGATTACGCTCGTAATCTTGCATCGTACAGAAAATTTAGATAAAATGATCTTCCGTTATTTCGCTCAGAGTTATGGTTTAAATATTTGGACGAAAATCACGACACAGGGAAGACAGGACGTTTATTGAGTAATTTTTGGCTTGTGCATTTTTAAATTGTCGAATTTTCAAGTTTAGGAACCTTGAAAGTTTTGGAATTACAAATTTTTGACTGTGGAACTTTTGAAATTTGGGAATTTCAGGATTCAAAATTGGGAAATAACCCTGTGTGTCTGAAGATGTTTTTGCTGTTGGCAAATAGTAATCCTAAAACTTTGAAACGTTGTTGAACGGTTCGATGAATTCTTTCAAAATTATTATTTTTCTATTATTAGTTGTCATTATTGATACATTTACAATATTTAGGTTTCTGTGTTATTTCATTTTTAATATTCTGCATTCAATTAAAAATGCCTATTTTAAAATAGTATTAAACCGAATAAGCGCGAGTCGCCTTTCAATTATGGATAGTTAAAATTTGGTTATTCAAAGATTTAGAAATATTGAGAATCTTTTAGTTCGGAAGTTTGAGTACAGTAAATATTCGATAAGTGCACATCTTTCGGGTCTGAACACGTGCACAGGTCCTACATTAATTGATGTTTTGCCGAACATAGAAAAGGACAGTGAGCGAAGGAGAACGAATGTAAACAAACAGTACCATAACAGTGGGACAATGCTAATGCAGAATAAAACTTTTTTATTTTCGACTTTTTCGTGATGAAACTTTTAACAATAGATTTTTTACATTTTTCTCATTAAAATGAGACCAACCACGACATAATATTCACTACACAGTAAATATTCGATATGTGCACATCTTTTGTGTCTGAACTCGTGCACTTATCGCACAGGTCCTACATTAATTGATGTTTTGCCGAACGTAGAAAAGGACAGTGAGTGAAGGAGAACGAATGTAAACAAACAGTACCATAACAGTGGGACAATGCTAATGCAGAAGAAAATGTTTTATTTTCAACTTTTTCGTTATGAAACTTTTAACAATAGATTTTTTACATTTTTCTCATTAAAATGAGACCAACCACGACATAATTTGCACTATATTTACGTTTTATTACGATATTGCTTTAAAGTTAATTCGGCAGAGCAACGCGACGTTACGAACCGTATTCGAAATCGAGGCGCGAGCCTTACAACCTTGCATCACGGAATAAAAAAACCGTGCGGTGATTCGCGACGCGAGTAACCACGTTCCGAAATTAAATTAAAAATATTATTGAAAAATAATTGTTTCTACTTTATTTGCCATTTTGCAGTTGTCCCTCTAAATTTATAAATCGTTTAATATTAGTCACAGTTAATTGGTTCCAGTCGTGTTTCGCTTATATCTATCAAGAACTTTACTCCAATAAGTTATTGTAAGTAAATATAACTCGAATTACGTCGTGTTTGGACTTATTTTAATCGTGAAATTGTCAGGAATATAATAGAGAAAGTTGTATTAAAAATGGATTAAAAATAAAAAAGTTAGCAATGTATTCGGATTGTAAACAATTGAATAGACTTTTAATCTTTGCCGACTGGCCATGATCGCAGCGTCTCTTTCTTTTTCACTGGCTATCCTCCTCTGCGTCACAAATTTTTATCGTCAATTAAACCAGTAAATATAATGCAAATTACGTCGTGTTTGGTATCATTTTAATCAGAAAAGCGTGAAGAATCTATTGGTAGAAATTTCATAATGAGAAAATAAAAAATTAAAAGTTTTATATTTGCATACGTATTGTTACATTTCTCGGCGAGCGAGCTTCTGGGCGTCTCGAGGGATCTTCCCCCCAGTGGTGGGGATAACTTTTGTGCACTTATCGAATATTCACTGTATTTAGAAATATAGGAAATCAAGAATTATTATAATAGAAAATTTGAAAATTCAGATGTTGGAATGGTTAAAAGTTTGGAATTTTTAGAATTTCAGGATTTTTGGAATAGAGAACTTACAAACTTAGGAATTTTGATAATTTGGGAAATTTTACTTTAGAAGATTTGAGAAATTTAGGAATTTTGATAATTTGGGAAATTTTATTTTAGGAGATTTCAGAAATTTAGGAAATTTTACAAATGTGGGAACTTCGGGAATCGAAAATTGGGTAACTTGGACACTTAGATTTAGAAAATAACTCTGTTTCGTATTAAGTTGAACGATCATTAACAAAGTCTTAACTGCTATGGTAAAAGCACAACAAATTCCCAAAGTTGAAAATTGCAATTTTTTTTAACATTAATTTTCTAAAAAAACTATACCAGAGAAAAACTGTTTTGAGATTCGTATTCAGCTCGCGAAAATCTATAAGAATTTCATAGTGGCGGTCAAGATAAATCCAAAAAGTAAAAATTTATTGTACAGTGTAATTATATCTCGTGGTCGCGGAACAAGCCGTTTAATCGTCCCGATGTTTTGTTTTTCAGAAACGGTAACGATGCTCGCGATGCAATCGGAGAACAAAACCTTAACCCTCTTCGACCAAGTGTATCGCACAATGGCGGTGTTGAGCAGACCGTCGATAAAAGCGTTGTACCAGGCGATGATCGACTACGTGTCAGCCAGCAACACGCCGGACACCTTGCAGCAGCCGTTAACCCGCGAGATGCTTCAGGAACGTTTCATCGAGTTCTTCACGAAACTGTTCCCGATCGCTTACCACAAGGCCGTGAACCCGGACCAGTACGAGCAAGATTTCACGGACAACTTCAAGACCTGCTTGTACGAGACGATGGAGGAGATCCAACCGTTCGGCGATATACCGAAACAGGTGTCGAAATCGGTGAGCAAGAGCCTGGAGGCGACCAGGGTGCTCGTCCAGGCGTTGACTCTCGGCAAAACGGTCCTGGACAGGACCGACAGCGTGCTGTTTTCCGGTACCAGTCCCCAGCAGGAAGCCTGCTATAGCGCGTTGCTGAGGATGACCTATTGTCCGAGGTGCAAGGGCATCGGTCCCTCGGTTAGGCCCTGCAGCGGATTCTGCACTAATGTCATGAGGTGAGCACGATGTGGCCGACTCTTCGTAATTACTATGGCCGTGCCGGCGAACCTATTCACCGCGGCCTTTTGTCAATTTTCAATCGCATTAGTCATCCTGACGTCCCTACCTTCTCCGGGGGATCCTTCTCGACCGTGTGCTCGTTGAAAAATTCAACATACCCCCGGTCCGTGGGGTTTCATCCGCGTGTTCTTGAACCTTCGAACAATAGGGACAGTTGGTATTATAGTTTTCTCTCGTATATTTTTCTTCGGTTTTCTTTCTTCGGAAATACGTCCTCGTGTTTTCGTGTAAGTTCGCGGCCCGAGTGCTCTTCGACGGTTGGATTGATAGAGCCATTTGCTGATACGTTGTGATAAATTAACCGCACTTTGTAGTACCGGTTTTTTTTTCAGTGAAAATGTTTCTTTCTTCGCGGAGATGCGTTGCGTCGACGCGTAGATTGTATATGTATCCTTTGTGGCTATTTCGGGGATCGTATCATTTTGAAAATCCCCTCGAGGATTATGTTCACTGATAACCGTGGAGAAAATACGTAGACAATGGTAGCGAATGTGTCGGTCTAAGATATAAAGAAATGTAATAACAATAATAGTGGTAGTAATAAAAATAATTAGAGAAGCAGTGATCAAAAAGCAGGAAGAAAGCAGGAGAGAATAGGTAGACAATGGTGGTGAATGTAACGGTCTAAGATATAAAGAAATGTAATAACAATAATAGTGGTAGTAATACAAATAATAAGAGAAGCAGTGGTCAAAAAACAGGAATTAGTAATGATACTAATAGTAGCAGTAATAACAATAATAGTGGTAGTAATAAAAATAATAGTAGTGCTTGTAATACTATTAAAAGTAGTAGTAATAATAATATTAACAGTAGAGGTAATAACAAAACTACTAGTAGTAATACAATCATAATTGCAGTAATAATAATGCTAGTAGAAGTACCAACAATTAGAGCGGGAATAATAGTAGTAGTAATGAAAACAATAATAATAGTCGTCGTTAGAAATTGTCCTTTATTTAACACAATGTATCGACTACTTTTCACCTTTACGAAACATGCATTGCTTATTTGCTTTCCAAAACTATAATAACGTATGTATTCAAAAAACGGTCGCGTAAACAGAGATCGGCTCGCGCGTCGTAAACAGCCGAACATTGCCGAATCACTCCGACACGCTCGGTCGTCTTCCGCGCGGGACATGCAGTTGTTATTTATTTTTCAACGTTCCTTTTCAGCAGTAGTAATTAAAATTATATTATAAGCTTAACTGTGTATTACATATCAGTGATATTTTAAGAAATGACACTTTTCACGCGTGATATATCGTCGTTTGAAACTAAAAGGGTTAATAACAAAGAAACAATGACTTCAACAAAATTCATCAAACTTTTCAACTAGAACGTTTTACAGTCGCTGTTTGTCAACAATAAAACTTCCTATTTGAAAAGTTTGATGAATTTTTTTGAAATTGTTGTTTCTTTATCATTAATTCTCGATATTGTCTGTTTCGCTATGTTCCAACATCAGGCGTGTAATACTATAAATTCAGCAAAATGTTATTTATTTAAAATTGCTGCATTAAAGGGTTAATTTTATACAACGATGAATTTGAAGCAGCAGCGAAATTTCTTTTTAGCACGAATAAGGGATAAATTTTAATAATCATAAGCCGTGTAAATTCATCCGGTGCAAATTACAAATAACCGCATGCGGTTTGATCGATTGATTTCCGGATTCCTCGGGTCACTGCGATTCTTTTGTGGTTAATTTATCCGGTACGTGTACACGCTCGATGAAACCACTGAAACCGTTCACTTGAAATCTAAATATAGGGAGAGAGCACGTGGGAGTGAACCGAAATGCGTTTTGAAAGCACCTCGTGTCAGAGATGATTTCATTGCGCCTCTTTCTCATTCTGGAAGTTCAACGGACAGTATTTTTGCAGCTTTCATCCGATTACATTCGTGATATAAAATGTAAATCGGGAATCGTATTTGACAGGAATATTTATTATCGAATTAATTGCAACTGCGGATACAGCATTTCGAGAATGTAGTAGTCAGGATCGATTCCGGGAACTTCGTTGACACACGTGGTTTAACTTAAATACATAACTCATAAATAATAAGCTCAAGTAAATAACTCAAATTTTCACATTTTTAAATTTGCAAATTTCCAAGGTAATAATTTAAAGAATCTTAGGTTTCCAAGCTTTCAAATTTCCAGATTAATAAATTACTACATTTTTAAAATTCGAAATTGCCAAGTTGTTTAATTGTTAAACTTCCAAATAGTCAAATACGGAAATTTTAGAATGTCCACACTGGCAAATTCCTAAACTCCCAGATAGACAAATACCGAAATTTAAAAATTCCTAAACTTCCAAATAGTCAAATATCGAAATTATAAAACTTACAATCTCCCAGATAGTCAAATACCGAAATTTTAGAATTTCCACCCTGACAAATTCCCAGATTCTACAATTTCCAAAATACGAAAATTCTTAAATCTGTAACAAGATTATTCGTGGCGCGACTATGTATCGCCACTGTAGGGTCAATAGCTTACAAAAGTTAAAAAGTACGTGCCGGACAAGCCAAAATAAGCCTAAACTTGTTTGGAGTGAGTCACAAAGTGAGTCAGGAGAATATTCTTTTGAAACGATTCGATACCTTGACAAAGAGAAAATCAAAGCCAGACGTATTCTTTAGAAACGATATCGTTGGAATCCTTATAGGAACCTCAACAAATTTGTTCTACGAAATAAATGATTATATATCACACTTTAGTCATGCTTTTGTCAAATTCGATAAATAGCCTTTTCCATTCAAGGTGTAGGTACTAAATTAGTATAATAAATATCGTTTTTGATGACGCGACAGATACAAAAGCTTTGTCCATTTATGCAGGGAATAGTAAAAAAATACGAAATAAGGGTACCTGATATTCAGGAACAGCAATTTTTTAAATTTGGGAAATGAATCTGATATTTTTATGTTTGAAAATTTTTGAATTACGGACTTGTAAATTCTCCTGTTTGGGAATGAAGAACTTTGAAGGTCTACAAAATTTGACAATTAGGAATCTGATAATTGGAGATTTGGAACTCTGGGAATTTTTGGAGATTTGAGAATTAGAATTTTGAAAAGTTTGGAAATTGGGAATTTGGGCATTTATGCATTTGCGAAATTAGAGATTTGGAACTTTGGGGAATTGGAGATTTGAGATTTCTGTAGGAACTTGGGGAATGGAGGATTTCGGGATTTGGGGATTTCGAGATTTCGAGATTTCGAGATTTGGGAATTTTGGGATTTTGCGAATTTGGGGATTTTGGGATTTGAGGATTTTGTGATTTGGTGATTTCGGGATTTCGGGATTTCGGGTACTTAAGAATTTTGGGAATTTGGAAATTTCGGTATTTGGGCATTTTGAGATTTTGGGATTTCGGGATTTGGCGATTTTGACAGTTGCGGATTTGGGGAGTTGGGGATTTACGGATTTAGGGATTTAGAAGTTTAAGAATTTGGGAATTTAGTTTTTGGGAAATAGAGATATGTGTGTATCGGGAATTAGGATTTAGATACTCGGGTTTCTTTCAGAAATCTAATTATTTTACGATTCTGAAATCTTCAAATTCTGAAATTCTCAAGACCTGAAATCCGGAAATATCGAAATCTAGTAATCTAGGAGCCTAGAAATCTGCAAATCTCGAAATTTCGGAATCTTGAAACCTGAATTCTTGGAATGTTGGAAATTTGAAATCTTGAAATCTTAAAACCTTGAAATCTAGTAATCTTGTCATCTTAAATCCTCGAAATATCGAAGGTATCCAGAAATAGTAGAAATTTTTCCAACTGGTATAGCCGTTTCCCATGACGAAAATAACGTCGTTGCAGAGGTTGCTTGACGGAACCAGCATCGGAACTAGACCTCGCATGGTCCGGTTACGTGGAAACGGTCGAGAGGCTGGTGGTGGTGGTCGATGGTCGTAACGATCCGTTGGGCCTGAATGCCGAGAGGGCTGTCAGACAGTTGGACACCCGCATTTCGGACGCCATTATGCATGCTATGGAAAACGGGCCGGCGCTCGTCGAGAAGGTAAGTACCTACCAAAACAATTCTAACGCACGCCTAATCTCCATCGCCTTTTTCGACCGATTCCTCTACCTTTGATCCTGTCTTTTATTCTCCGTTCTTACGATTTCTCCTTTCCGGAGGGTCTCTTCAAATACTCCGATCAAGTTCTCCGATTCTTTAACGCTAAACCTACCGGCGTATAATGCACCTTTATTTCGAAATTGAAAATAAAGTCGGAAAACAAATAAACGAATGTTAGAACACGAATTAATGTACATATTAATGCTTCATTTCGATGCAAGTCAATACTAATCTCAAAAAAGCCACCTTAACACTTTGAGTGCCATGTCACCCACATACAGGTCACGCATGAATTCATACATATATATATGGCTAATTTTAGTTGAAACATTTAACATAACAAAGTTTAAAAAATGTTGGTAAATACATTAAGGCTTATCAAATAAAACAGGGTAGAATATTATGAAAATTGTCTATAAAAGTTATCGAAAATAAAATTACTTCCTAGCTGAAATTGAATCTGTTTTAGGGTGGCACTCAAGGTGTTAAAATACTTTGTAACATGGAATTAGCAATTTGTTAAATGGTCATATTAACCGCATTGGTGGGTTTAGTGTTAACGAGTTAACTGCGTTCGACGTTAATCGAAATATTAACGTGAAGTATTATTTTTTTAACGCGAAGTATACGCGTCGATCGGAAACTTCGTTTCTATGCTATTACCGTTAATAAATTATTAATTGTTTAACGAATAAAAGTCTAACGTTTCCTCATTCTTATTTACCTTTTTCGTATAATTTATGACAGGAGCATTTGTTCTACGGTCGTCGCGTATACTCGTCATTGGTTGATTTTAACGAACGAATTATAAATATTCCAAAAAAATCGAATATCGCCATACCAGGCGACATAAAGTGATATTTCAAGAAATAAAAAAAAGAACAAAATATATACAAGTAATTGCTGACTACACTTTCTATTTTGTATAAATATATGTAGGATAACATTTTGTAGATCTATCCCTTTATTCAAGTACAATGATAGAACACAGGTTACAGAACAAACACGCACAAGAAACAACAATCTCGTAAACCGAAATTACTAATTGTAACTGGATAACCGTAATCGTAGTTCGTGATTTATGGCCGTTCGTATCGTGTCGTATCGCTCACTTTGTCTTACTGTGTCGTCGCGTCGCAGTTGCACCCTTTTATCCTAGCGGCGCCCGAACGTTCTCGATGCTGCTATTCAAAGGATTCCCGAATTTTCGACGCTCGTTACATCGTTTCACTTAGCATTTTCAAATCACACATACACACACACACAAACATACTCGCGCTAGATCCTCGCACTCAGCCGTTAAATATGGGTCACGGATTAACCGCTCAGCTGTTCGAACTGCTGTTTATCCTTTCGCGCCCCTTCGAGCAAGTTCTCGACGCGACGGTTAATCCGTACCTCCCACATATATCGTAAATCTATAAAAAATGAATTTATAAATGTACACAAGTCTATACATTACATACACATATGTACTGCTTCATTTCAAATCCCACCATTTTTCTGTAATTTTCACTTTAGTATCTTTTTGTATTGTTCTGTTCATAACTTCATATAAGTACATATACGCGATTGGGGAAGTAGTCCCACGAGTGGACTGCGCGTCGCGGTCACGAAGGCTGCCGGGGACACCCGAACGGTGCCGAGCAAGGACCGCGCGATTATCCGATTGTCATTTGTTTTCTACCGTGTTCTTCCCTCTCGGCAAATGCGTTGACGTCATTCACGTTTTGTCGCACGCGTTGTTCAGATCGATATCATTAAAGTTATTTGTTAAGAAGTTGTGCTCGTTGTTCATTCCCGCTCATACACAACAATATCGGTTCATATATTACCTATTATTACCGAAAATTTCTTGTACAATTCAATAAGAACGATATTAGTTATGCACTTTTACTCGTTCTGGTAATAAAACAATTAATACGTTGAAATTCCATCGAGCGACTGGGAATTATCCTAGACAAATGTTCTAGAAAAATATTAATTCCAGTAAGTTCAATTTTGAAACTTATTTCGCAGTTAACCGTTTAATCGGACATTAAATTACAAACCTTGTGCACGTAGCCCTGGTGTAGCACAAGATATTTATTATTCTTTCAATATGCAAAGAGAATTATTATTGCTCAAGATCTTCACTCAATCATCAACTATTTGCAGTTATGCTTTCCAAGAACATGCATTATTATTCGCTGGTATATTTTTAACACTGGATTTACGAAACCGGTCAAGATGGCCGATCATAGATTTCTTATTTTCAATTACGGAAATTATTAAAAAGTTTATGTCAAAATGCATGTTAACCTTCATCGAAATAAAGAATCTTTCTATAAACTGGTTTATGTATTATCCATTATTTACTTATTTTTATAGTTCATCCTCAATTTAGACATAAGTGGTAATTGAATGTCCGTAAATCTAGTATTAACGGAGAAAATGATATAATCATTTTGTAGCGCAACTTTATTGAGTGCTATTTTTCGTTACAGGATTTTTTTTTTTAAATTAAGCGACGAATTAAGTTGTCTCTTTCGAGTTCGAACAATGTTCCCTCGTATATGAAAATGGTGTAGTATAATATTGCTAAAGTTAGCCTCCGTATCTTTCATTCTTAACCATTCATAACAGATAAAAAGTACATTACATTCAGCACGAGTTTTAAATAACACTATCTGAAATGTAAGCTACGAGACCGTGTATGCACTCGTTGAAGAGAAAGAAAGTACTTGCGTATAAATTGACCGTAGTTCACTAAAGACTACGTAATTTTTCGAACGAATCAGTGAGAAGACGTTAACCTGGAATAACAAGTAGTTTTCTGAATGACTGACTGGTCTCGAGTGGGGAAAGTATAAATATAACTTTGACGGTACAAGTTTTTTAACCTCTTCAGGGACGAACTTTTAATTTCTGTTACAACAACAAAAATGAATAATATTTTAATTCTTATTTGCTCAATAAAGAAAATGCGTTGTAAAAATTAAGTTCACAATTCAGTATTTCATAAAAATAAGTAGAAATAAAAAAGATGTGAACGTTTACTACTTATTCAAACTCCGTTATAATTTCTTTGAAGACATTCGTAAATACTACTCGATAGTGTTGCAAATACATTTCTACACGTAACAATTATTTTTACTCCCTAGAAATCGTCATACAGTGAATATTTGATAAGTGCACAAATAACCTGTACAATAAGTGCACAAAAGTTATCCCCACCACTTGGGGGGGGGGGGCGACCCCTCGAGACGCCCAGAAGCTCGCTCGCCGAGAAATGTAACGTGAGATGGGTTGGGCTATATCCGTGAAACAATAAATATGCAAATATAAAACTTTTAATTTTTTATTTTCTCATTATGAAATTTCTACCAATAGATTCTTCATGCTTTTCTGATTAAAATGAGACCGAGCACGACATAATTTGCACTATATTTACTGGTTTAATTGACGATAAAAATTTGTGACGCAGAGGAGGATAGCCAGTGAAAAAGAAAGAGACGCTGCGATCATGGCCAGTCGGCAAAGATCAAAAGTCTGTTCAATTGTTTACAATCCGAATGCGCTGCTAACTTTCTAATTTTTAATTCATTTTTAATACAACTTTCTCCATTATATTCCTGACAATTTCACGATTAAAATAAGTCCAAACACGACGTAATTCGAGTTATATTTACTTACAATAACTTATTGGAGTAAAGTTCTCGATAGATATAAGCGAAACACGACTGGAACTAATTAACTGTGACTAATATTAAACGATTTATAAATTTAGAGGGACAACTGCAAAATGGCAAATAAAGTAGAAACAATTATTTTTCAATAATATTTTTAATTTAATTTCGTAACATAAGCCATTATTTGTTTATGTTCTCTCAATGCATAGTGTAACCGTTTAGAACGTGGTTACTCGCGTCGCGAATCACCGCACGGATTTTTACTCCGTGATGCAAGGTTGTAAGGCTGGCGCCTCGATTTCGAATACGGTTCGTAACGTCGCGTTGCTCTGCCGAATTAACTTTAAAGCAATATCGTAATAAAATGTAAATATAGTGCAAATTATGTCGTGTTTGGTCTCATTTTAATCAGAAAAATGTAAAAAATCTATTGTTAAAAGTTTCATAACGAAAAAGTTGAAAATAAAAAAGTTTTATTCTGCATTAGCATTGTCCCACTGTTATGGTACTGTTTGTTTACATTCGTTCTCCTTCACTCACTGTCCTTTTCTACGTTCGGCAAAACATCAATTAATGTAGGACCTGTGCGATAAGTGCACGAGTTCAGACACGAAAGATGTGCTCATATCGAATATTTACTGTGTAGTGCATATTATGTCGTGGTTGGTCTTATTTTAATGAGAAAAATGTAAAAAATCTATTGTTAAAAGTTTCATAACGAAAAAGTTGAAAATAAAAAAAGTTTTATTCTGCATTAGCATTGTCCCACTGTTATGGTACTATTTGTTTACATTCGTTCTCCTTCACTCACTGTCCTTTTCTACGTTCGGCAAAACATCAATTAATGTAGGACCTGTGCGATAAGTGCACGAGTTCAGACCCGAAAGATGTGCACTTATCGAATATTGTACTTCGATAAAATTCCTTATTGCGCGCAAGGAAACACCAGTCGTTGCTTGAACTATAATTTCGGACACGTACGTACATATACATATAAATACACTTTTACTTCCCTCATGGCAACTGGCATTTATTTACTGGTCAGCAAATTTAGGAAAATCACAAATTTATTTTTTTCAACGATTTCGGAAAAGAATATAGTTTTATATAGGTTATAAACCGACTGTCCACAAACGTGGCTAACGGCATGTAGAGGTTAAATGAAAATTAATGGGAAGATATATTTAGTATAGATAAACACTAAACAGTACAAATAAAAATAAAAGTGTTTAATCTGTCGAGAAAATATTTTCTACTAAAAGAGGTTAAAAGTGTATTTTCGTCCCGATCCGAATACACGTAGTTGTCTTGACAAGCTGCTATTTCGAAGATAACAATCGCCGGTTCTTGTTACTTAATAATTAAGCGAATGTTCCGTGTACGATCATGTATAGTTGATAACCATTATAACAATCACAGCGATCGATAGAGCATTCACCTTTAGCAAACGATTTCGCGTACGAGTATGGTCAGACAAATACCTGTTCTGTACGAACACCTTTTTAATAGTTTTTTTACAGTAATTTCAATTAAGGGAGATAACATAATTACAGAGTTAATCGCGGTAACACAGTCTACTTTCTATTCGTTAAATCGTGCAGAATCAAATGTAAGCTGACCTAACTTGCAGTTAGTTTCTCGGTTTATTTCGCAAGAAACGAATATCTTCATAAAAAGTTATTATTGAAAGAGAATTTATTGCTTGATAATTTTTATTTCGTGCAAAATATTTTCGTACGAGACCAATTTTTACGTGCACTTCACATCGTGTGTGTAATTTACTTAGTATAATTTTAATATTTAAAGTAATATTTTAGTCATTTCTTTTTAGTGAAAGATGTATCGATTAGGTGTATCGTTACGATATAATTTGATTCATTCAATAAGATGAGTTTTCGCTTGTATAGATAAATTTGCTAATTTGTTATATTTTTATTGTAAACAGGTTAATAAAAAATTATTATCGAGCCGAGACGATTTGTCATAAAAAAAGTTCATTAGCAATGCGAATATCGTTAGCATACATAAACTCAGGTAGAAGCTAATAGCGAATTAAAGCAGGTAGAATAAAGAAATTAGTAGTCTATTGAAATTCGTATACAGTATGCATAAATTTCTCAAATTAGGTTAATTGTTCGGTGAACAGAAAATGATTTCGTAATTATTCAAATGACCTTCTGGTTTCATTTTTTGTTCGATAGCGTCAACAACGGCGTTTGTTAAACATTGAATACAGAGTAAAGAATCTTTCGGATAAAGTTTCGTTTCACAATTTTCCAGACAGATTACATTCGTGCAATAATAATGAAGTTGCAGTACGGTATTAATTAGAAAAATTTTCGTTTATCTTGACAAAATTCACGACGGCGCTTATCCCGAAGAGTAGGTTCAAAGTTATGAAAGTTCTTACGTTAGATTCGTATTCGGTCTATGGTCAAAAAGCGGTAAAATCTTAACTGGTTCTTATGAATTTTATCGTTCCCGAGGAAATTGGATGGCACCATTTATTAACTCTGAAAATATTTTACAGGTCGCACAAAAATGGAGAAACAGACATTTTATTCATGTTTGATGATTGAGGATTTGAAATTTGGGGATTTAGAGGTTTGGAAATTTGTGAAATTCGGGATATTTTAGGATTTTTGGGATTTAGGATTTGGAGATTTAGAGGTTTGGAAATTTGTGAAATTCGGGATATTTTAGGATTTTTGGGATTTTTGGGATTTGGGATTTGGGATTTGGGATTTGGGATTTGGGATTTAGGATTTGGGATTTGGGATTTGGAATTTGGCATTTCGGTAGTTGTGGATCGGGATATCTGGCTATTTGGGGATTTGAGAATTTTTAAATTTGGGAGTTTGGAAAATCGAGGATTGCGATATTTGGAAATTCGGGAGTAGGAAAGTTTGGGCTTAGGGAATTTTGAGATTTAAGAAATTTAAATTTTATCGATTTGGGAATTGGAAAATTGAGAAATTTGGGAAATATGGGGTTTGGAAATTTTGGGTATTGTGAATTTGAAGTTTGGGAACTTGGGAAGTTGTAAAATTGGAGAAATTTGAAGTTTGAGGATTTTTGGATTTGAAAGTTTTAGAGTTCGTGCTTTTAAATTTGTTGGTTCGAAATTTATAATTTAGCAAATTATAAAATTTGGATATTGGTATACTATACAATATCGGAGTATAGTAAAAAATTTAAAAATTTTCAAATGCGAGTCCATATAAAATCAATTTCGTTAAAGTATGCACAGGATGACCAAATTCCTAAACCCAGCACTGACGTCGATCCGGAACTTCGCACGAAAGTATTCAAAAGACTATATCAAATCCGCATTATGATTCCCGTAGTACCGATCCATCATCGTCCGAAACGTATGATCGGTATCTCGAAGCGAATATGATACTAGATTAAGAATCATAGAAAGGTTGTCCGACGACATTCTATCCCGATCATCAAACGGCGGATATAGGAACATAAGACACGCCGATGAGTCGAACAATTTTTCGGCGTTCTTTGGTAAAATAAACGGCGTTGCTTAGAGCGACCATTCCGCACAATTTCTCGAATTCCTTAGATCTTCTTTTGATCATTTTGTCGAAGGTGGGCCCTGCTCGCATCTCGAATCGTCTACCTGTGGACTCTGCGGATTTAGGATTTTTGGGATTTGGGAATATTGGGATTTGGGGATATTGGGATTTGGGAATATTGGGATTTGGGGATATTGGGATTTGGGAATATTGGGATTTGGGGATATTGGGATTTGGGAATATTGGGATTTGGGGATATTGGAATTTGGGAATATTGGGATTTGGGAATATTGGGGTTTGGGAATATTGGGATTTGGGAATATTGGGATTTGGGAATATTGGGGTTTGGGAATATTGGGATTTGGGAATATTGGGGTTTGGGAATATTGGGATTTGGGAATATTGGGATTTGGGAATATTGGGATTTGGGAATATTGGGATTTGGGAATATTGGGATTTGGGAATATTGGGATTTGGGAATATTGGGGTTTGGGAATATTGGGATTTGGGAATATTGGGATTTGGGAATATTGGGATTTGGGAATATTGGGATTTGGGAATATTGGGATTTGGGAATATTGGGATTTGGGAATATTGGGGTTTGGGAATATTGGGATTTGGGAATATTGGGATTTGGGAATATTGGGGTTTGGGAATATTGGGATTTGGGAATATTGGGGTTTGGGAATATTGGGATTTGGGAATATTGGGATTTGGGAATATTGGGATTTGGGAATATTGGGATTTGGGAATATTGGGATTTGGGAATATTGGGATTTGGGAATATTGGGGTTTGGGAATATTGGGGTTTGGGAATATTGGGATTTGGGAATATTGGGATTTGGGGATATTGGGATTTGGGAATATTGGGATTTGGGAATATTGGGATTTGGGAATATTGGGATTTGAGAATATTGGGATTTGGGGATATTAGGATTTGGGAATATTGGGATTTGGGGATATTGGGATTTGGGAATATTGGGATTTGGGAATATTGGGATTTGGGAATATTGGGATTTGGGAATATTGGGATTTGGGAATATTGGGATTTGGGAATATTGGGATTTGGGAATATTGGGATTTGGGAATATTGGGATTTGGGAATATTGGGATTTGGGAATATTGGGATTTGGGAATATTGGGATTTGGGAATATTGGGATTTGGGAATATTGGGATTTGGGAATATTGGGATTTGGGAATATTGGGATTTGGGAATATTGGGATTTGGGAATATTGGGATTTGGGAATATTGGGATTTGGGAATATTGGGATTTGGGAATATTGGGATTTGGGAATATTGGGATTTGGGAATATTGGGATTTGGGAATATTGGGATTTGGGAATATTGGGATTTGGGAATATTGGGATTTGGGAATATTGGGATTTGGGAATATTGGGATTTGGGAATATTGGGATTTGGGAATATTGGGACTTGCGATTTCAGTAGTTGTGGATCTGGACATCTGGCGATTTGGCTATTTGACCATTTGCGATTATGGGGATTTCGGGATTTGGGAATTTGGGAATTTGGAAATTGGGAATTGGGAATTTGCAAAATTTGCGAAATTTGAAGTTTAGGAATTTAAAGTTTTAGAATTCGTGTCTTTTAAATTTGTGAGTTCGTAATTTATAATTTTGCAAATTGTAAAATATGTATATTGATATACCATACAATGTCGGAGTTTAATAACAAAATTAAAAATGGATGTAAAAATTATCAATTTCGGCGTTCTTTGGTAAAATAAACAGCGTCGCTTACGAGCGACCATTCCGCACGATTTCTCGAATTCCTACGATCGTTTTTTTGATTATTTTGTCGGTGGTGGGTCCCGGCTCGCATCTCGAATCGTCTACCTGCGGACTCGTACGTGTTATATTTTTGTTTTCATTGTTATTGATATTAGCGCCGGCGGCAAAGAACGCGTGGAATTCCGTTGGAAGCGGCATTATGCGACCCGGTGCATTGTACGCGTTTCCATAAATTTGCTTTTTATTTAGGAGGGAAATGGACGGAACCAATTTGCGGCAACGATATGTTTCGCCCCGTCGTGGATTAGGGGGCTATTAATTTAAATGATCGCGAGAACTTCGTGGAAACTACCGGTTTGGTTAATCTTGAATTCAGGAATAACCCCAGATGTAGGCGTGAACTTTCCGAACGATGCAACGAGAATCAATTTAGGATAACTGTACCTAATGTTGATGCTCGATGTTGTAGTGTCGTGGTTTTAAGAAATTTTATTTTATAGTGCTGCTGATTTTAATTGATATTCACGAATGTTTGTGGTTGGCCAACGCACACTTTATTTACGGAGACTATACACACATATATAAACACAGTATTAATAATTTTATGATATAATGAATTTGTACATATGTTTTGCATGTGCAACTCACTGAGCTCTTTCTCTATGTCTAGATAACCTATAGATAATCTCTAGATAGTGTTGTGGTTTTCAGAAGTTTTATTTTGTAGTGTTGTAGATTTTAATTAATATTCATGAATGTTTGTGGTTGGCCAATACATACTTTATTTACGAAGACTATACATGAGAATTTTGGGACATATAAGGTTTTGATTTTAAGAATTATTTTTGATTTTATTATTAAGAATTATTTTTGATTTTATTATTAAGAATTATTTTTGATTTTTGTTATTTTTGATTTTAAGAATTTGAAGTTTAGGGATTTGCAAATTTGGAGATTGGGAAGTTGTCAAAGTTTGGGCTTTGAGAATGTTGGGCATAAGGGAATTTCGGGATTCGGAAATATTAGAATTTCTGGATTTGAAATTTAGGGGTGTAGAAATTTGGAAATTGGGAAGTGGAGAAATTTGTGAAATATGGGGTACTGAAGTATACCTCTTTTCTCATTTTTATTGCAATGCTATTAAGTGATCACAATTATCTTTTCACAAAATAATTGCTACTCTTTTTAGTACCATCAAATGATAATACTCCGCTTTATACAAAACAATTGCTATTGTTAAAACAAGCTAAAATTTGATAGTCGTGCAACAGCGATACTGAGGTAATAATTGCAACGATGCGTGCAATTGTTTCTGATGGAAATTTAAGAGAAAATCGATATTGTTTCGATAATTACGGAAGCTACAATAATTAAGAACAGTAAAAAATCAATTGTCATTAGATAATTAATTTTCGACAAATGAATCACATTTAATTAAGTTTACTACTGCATTAATTAATCGGGAATAACGTTTCAAGGTTTCAGAATAAGCAGTTATAACATCGTAACATTTAAAATATCGGGTTAATTATATCTTGTCTATGAACTAATATCGATGACGTGGAAGTTCATTATTAATATTGATACAGATAAATAACCGACTTTTATATTTCGCATGATTCGTCATTGACGATGATTTGGAGATTGAAAGCCAGGAACCGCCGAGCTAAAATGTCTCGTTTTTAATAATTAACTTTGTCATATATTTTCACGAGTCGGGCACGTGAGGCACTTGCACGTCAACCGTGATAAATCTTATTCGAATTTATAACATGTTTCAATCCGAGGTACGAGTAGAACTATAATCAGCATAGTCAAGGATTGCCGAATACAAAGTTGACGTAACATTTCAACTTTCTTTATCTCCTTTAATATCGTAGCTGTGATTAGTTAGTTCTGGCTGACGCACCTGACAAATGAGTCATAAGGGAAGAGATTGAAGATAATTCTCAGTGTAACAGAATTATGGTTCTCATTGTGGTAGAAACATAGACAAAGATGAGGTTGCTCCTTTCGAATATGTTTGATACGGTTGCAAAACTGTAGCACAGAGATTATGTAACATAATGATCCATAACGGAAGTTTCGATCATGTTCTTATTGATTGCCGATAGGTAACATCTAATTTAGGAGCTTGTTAGAAATAGAGACACATTTCCTGTTCAACGTAACCGACGTTATAAATCAATGTAAAAAATCCTTTTTTTTATCAAACACATGTTCAAACATAATTAACCCTAGAACCTACAATTTACTTGGCAGCCTCGACAGACGAGGTTAAGTAATTATTACAGCGTTGTTAGAACGAATAAAAAAGTTGAGATGTTGGGTGTATTTTGGATTTAGAGATTTTCAATTATACAAATTATAATTGGTATCGAACTCGAAATTCTGTTTCCATGCGAACACGATGTAGGTTTGTCATGTTTGAACCGCAATGTGCATCAACCTGACCCGTTCTATGCGACAACAATTTTTTGAACAGGCGATCGATGCGCTAGCATCAAAATGGGAAACACCAAGCGCGCATTATGCAACTCCAAAAGCTCGAATCTCGGGGATTTGGAACTTTAAGGTTTTGAAAATTTGGGCTTTGGGAATTTTAGAATCTGTGGATTTGAAACCTGGGGATCTGGAAAGTTGGAAATTAGGAAATTGGGAAATTAGAAAGCTGAGAAGTGTGGGAAATTTGGAATTTGAGAATTTGAAAATTGAGAAATTTGGGAAATATGGGGTTTGAGGATTTTTAAATGTGAGGATTTGGAACTTTAAGGTTTTGAAAATTTGGGCTTTGGGAATTTTAGAATCTGTGGATTTGAAACCTGGGGATCTGGAAAGTTGGAAATTAGGAAATTGGGAAATTAGAAAGCTGAGAAGTGTGGGAAATTTGGAATTTGAGAATTTGAAAATTGAGAAATTTGGGAAATATGGGGTTTGAGGATTTTTAAATGTGAGGATTTGGAACTTTAAGGTTTTGAAAATTTAGGCTTTGGGAATTTTAGAATCTGTGGATTTGAAACTTGGGGATCTGGAAAGTTGGAAATTAGGAAATTGGGAAATTAGAAAGCTGAGAAGTGTGGGAAATTTGGAATTTGAGAATTTGAAAATTGAGAAATTTGGGAAATATGGGGTTTGAGGATTTTTAAATGTGAGGATTTGGAACTTTAGGGTTTTAAAAATTTGGATATTGGAAAATTTCGGGTTTGGGAATTTTAGAATCCGTGGATTTGAAACTTGGGGATCTGGAAAGTTGGAAATTAGGAAATTGGGAAATTAGAAAGCTGAGAAGTGTGGGAAATTTGGAATTTGAGAATTTGAAAATTGAGAAATTTGGGAAATATGGGGTTTGAGGATTTTTAAATGTGAGGATTTGGAACTTCAGGGTTTTAAAAATTTGGATATTGGAAAATTTCGGGTTTGGGAATTTTAGAATCCGTGGATTTGAAACTTGGGGGTTTGGAAATTTGGTAATTGGGAAATTGGGATGTCGGGAAATGTGTGAAATTTGGAAATTGGGAAACTGGGAAATGTGGAAATTTTGAAAGTTGGGAAGCGTGGGAAATTTGTAGTTCGAGAATTTTGAAATTGAGAAGTGTAGAAATTGGAAAATCTGGGAAATACTGGGAAAGGAAATAATGGGTTTGAGAATTTAGAAATTTGAAAATTGAGAAGTTGGGGAATTTAGGTTTGGAAATTTGAAAATTAGGAAGTTGGTAAACTTGGCATATGGGAATTTGGAAATGTGGAATTTCGAAAATAATGTAATTTTGACATTTGTAAATGTCGGTACGATTAAGGTTTCCCCCTTAAATAACAACGATCGATCGTCGGTGCGTTGTGTACGTCAACAATTTTTTCCAGATGATCGACGCGGTATCATCAAAATGGGAAACGCGTGCATGCCCTAAAAGCTCGGGAACAACGAGAAGCAACAACTACGAACGAAATGAATAGATGCTATAAATTGCGACACGAGTCGTAAATTTCAGTCGGAGCGATCGTTCAGCCTCTCGCGGCATAGTGATTCGCGTATTGCAACGAGCGATAGGCGAGCGACACCAAGGGTCCTCGTAACGATGCACTTTGAACGACTCATATCGCGTTGGTGGAAAGAAGACGCGGTTCAAAAGACGAAAGAAAGAATGCGTAATGTGTATAATAAGCGCGTGGAACGAGACGAGTATCGGTTTCGAACATATGATACAGTGGTTCTGCGAGAAGGTTTTGTTCGTCGTGCCGGATGCGAACGTAGACGACGCGGACAACGTAGCTTAGCGAGATTTGCCGCGAAAGTTCTGCGATCTGGGGATTTCCGAGTAAGAGAAATTCGAGATAGGGGAGTTCGAGGATCTTCCGATTTGTGGTTCGGGCATTTCGGAATTTGGGATCCGGCGATATCAAGTTTTACGAGTTTAGGAGACCGAGGGTACTAGGGATTCGCGAATTTGAATATTTGTGATTTTACGATTTGGGGATTTACGTGTACGAGAACTTTGGGTTTGGGGGTTTTCAAGATTTTCGGATTTGTGGTTTGGATATTTTGGAATTTGGGATCCGGCGATTTTAAGTTTTACGAATTTCGGAATTTTGCAATTTGGGGGATTAAGAGTGTCAGGGATTCGTGAATTTGAACATTTGTGAATTCACGATTTGGGGATTTCCGAGTACGAGCACTTCGAGATACGGGAGTTTGGGGATCTTCGGATTCGTTGATTCTGACTTTTAGTAATTTGGGGTCAGGCGATTTCAAATTTTACGGATTTCGGAATTTTGCAGTTTGGGAGATCGAGAGTGTCAAGGATTCGTGAATTTGAACATTTGTGAATTTACGATTTGGGGATTTCCGAGTACGAGCATTTCGAGATACGGGAGTTTTAGTATCTTCGGATTCGTTGATTCGGACTTTTAGTAATTTGGGGTCAGGCCATTTCAAATTTTACGGATTTCGGAATTTTGCAGTTTTGGAGATCGAGAGTGTCAAGGATTCGTGAATTTGAACATTTGTGAATTTACGATTTGGGGATTTCCGAGTAAGAGAACTTCGAGGTAGGAGGATTTGAGGATCTTCAGATTCGTTGATTCGGACAATTTGTAATTTGGGGTCCGGCGATTTCAAGTTTTACGAGTTTGGGAATTTTGCAGCTTAGGAGACCGAGGGTATTAGGGATTCGCGAATTTGAATGTCTGTGATTTTACGATTTTCAGATTTACGAGTAAGAGAACTTCGAGTTCGGGGAGTTTGAGGATCTTTAGATTCGTTGACTCGGACATTTTGGAATTTGGGATCCGGCGATTTCAAGTTTTACTGATTTCGGAATTTTGCGGTTTGTAATACTGTAGAAAAAATAATGAATATTTTCTACAATAAACTTTTAGTCACATAATTCCACCTACATAACAAAAAAATAATTAATGTTTTATATAATAAACCTGTTAGTCACATAATTCCCCCTACATATCGAAAAAAACATTAATATTTTATACAATAAGCTTGTACTCGCATGATTCCTCTTACATATGGAAAAAGTAATGAACAAGTGACTTGTAATTACATACGTAAAATTTATAATCGATTATTTCTCTCTCAAAACAAAAACGTTAAACTTCTGAGCAAAGTTACGTCAAATACTATTGGCAAGGGAATATTTTAAGGTCTTAGGGCCCTTGTGGAGTCTTAATCCGGCACTGTCCGTTATACCCAAACTTCGATGCAATTTTACCTGCAGTACCTTGTTCACCTCCATATTTTTCGTACTTACTTCCGCGGCTCGTATAGCCGCCAGGCAAACACATTTTCCCGATATTAGAAGTTCTTTTTTTTCGGTAGTTGATTAAATTGAAATACCTAGTTGGAAGCGTGTTTTCAGGCTGGATATCAGCGTATACCTTTTTACATTTTTCTCCCCCTACTTCGTACATTTACGTATTCCTGTTCCTGCCTCTTTTGTTGAACCGTTTAGATTGAATCCCTTTTTTTTTTCTTTCTCCTTCCCGTTCTTCCTTACTCTTGCTATATTAATCCCTCACGAACCATTTTGCGTTATTATCGTTTCCTTAATTCGCAGTCTACACTTGTGCGGGTGTAAAAATACGACGACTTTTAGCTTCTCCCGTTATTTACGAGGAGAATATAAGCGTTGCATCTTAATTAAAAACGAAGCTAATTTGTGATCAAGTTGCTGCTGCACGTTTTTAACACTTTCACTTCTATGTCACCCGTGTATGGATGACACTAAAATTTCTACACAGATTCAACAACTACATTATTCAAAATATGAAACTATGGAAAATAAATTTAACAAAGTATTGTGAAAATATTTGGTAAGATTCGTTGGCAATGAAAATTATACCTAATGCAATTTTTAATTGCTTCCATGGCAGTCAACGTGTTAATAACGTTGCTGCATATTGGTTGAAATAAATTTGTAATATTGACCATACTGTTGTATGAGTATACAGGATGTCCCAAAAGTGTAGAAGGAGCCGGAAATGGGAGGTAGGTGGGGTCATTCTGAACAACTTTTTCGTTTGCAAAAATGTCGTATGGGGCTTCATTTTTAAATTATTAACGAAAAACACCGACCAATCAGAGCGCGAGAATCGCGCGCCACGCGATTCGATCGCGACCACGACCAATTATAACTCGGGCCTACACTTCTGCCTCCGAGCGCGCGAGATTCTCGCGCTCTGATTGGTCGGTGTTTTTCGTTAATAATTTAAAAATGAAGCCCCATACGACATTTTACCTCCCATTTCCGGCTCTTTCAACACTTTTGGGACACCCTGTAAATCTTATATAAAAAAACCAACCCAGAAGTAGATAACGTATGTGTATTAACGTATGTGCATCTGCAATTATTTCTGTGTCGCTCAACGAAGAGGTTTTGCAGTTTATGCGAACAAGCTCGAGTCGAATATTCGATACAATGTTTAGCATGTTCCATTTGGATCCACGAATCAGCTAATAGCAGCAATTAATAGACAGACAATAACTTAATGATAATAATAATATCTTATTAATGATAGAGAGACAATATTTCAGACGCTGACGTTAATACGATATCAAGAAATGATCGATGTAATACTAACCTTCCATAACATTTGTTCTCTCGGTGCAATACTTTAAACCTTTCCTTCCTCTGTTTTCTTCGTTTCTTTCACCGCTTGCTCCCTTTTCGTCCTCGAAAGGGCTCGCGCGATGCAATTAAAAGTTTCTCGCGCGTAGACTGTGCAGAAACGACGACAAGATCCAAATGGATGGATTCCCTTCTTGCTATCCCGCTGTTACAATGCCGGATCGATTAACAAGTGGATCAACTGTTCCGGCTATATCTTCGTTGCTCGTTTAAAAGGGTATTACGCGGCCAATGCATTTTTAATTGCACCGGTTATTCGGAATGGCTTTTAACGGCGGGCTACGTGCATTATTCCGGCCGGGCTTTCGCGGTTTCAGTTTCTGCTTTATTCAACCGATCTCTCGATCTTTCGAGCAGCTTGAAACTTTTATCTCGTCGGTTATTGGATCAAAATTTGACTGACCAGAATTCAGTTTATGTTTGACGCGCGCGATGTGAACTCTTTCGTTTCTTTTGGTAAAATTCGGGTTTCTTAGTTCACATGGGGTGGATTTATTTAGGGCTTGTTTTGGGATCGTTGAAAAATAATTCTGACACACTGTTGGAGATCGAATAGCAACTTCGAGGTACGAATATGAATCTACCATTGTAAGAATGAATTGTAATAAAGGAAGAAAATTATTTTTTTTTTTAAATAATTTTCAATAAATCTTTTACGGAAAATATTATTTGTTATTTTTAATTTGTTGGTTCTATGTTATTTTTAACGCGTCGATGGGTCATCGGTGCTGAGAATTCGGAAAAACAAACGAAATGAACTTTTGAGGATAAATGATTTTTAATGTCGAGATAATAGTGTACCCTAACAGAGTAAAGGATGAAATTGGAAAATTAAGGTTACATTCTTGTTCTTGATACTGTTTAAACTATTATAAGGCACGATTACTTTGAAGTTAAAAATGAAGCTGAAAAATAAATGAACAATTTATTGTTCATATGGATTTCAATAAAAATATCTTAACAAATTTTATAATTTGAAATTGGAAACGGACATTTGATCGCTTTGGTAGTTTTACAGTTAAAGTCAACACAATAATGTACACTACAAAATTAAAAGATAAAATTAAAAGATTAAGCACTCCTTAATAATATATTGTAGCGTGTCTGACCACGAACGTCATTTTTCACTGCGACGGTCACCGTGTTAAATTAATTAATTAGAAGGAGAGTATGCGAAATAAATTTTTAAAGGCTTTATAACGTTGAAAACGATATATATTATACGATCAAAAGGTGAAATTGATATATCAAGTAACAGTGTTACAGTAGCTTATATTATAGCGTGTCTGACCACAAATGTCAGTTTCCACTGTGGGGACCAACGTGTAAAATCTATTAATTATGTGACCCTTTTAACCCTTAGCACTCGAACGGTAACTCGCATTCGCCATTTGGTCTAATAGAACAATTCGAATAAATATTTTTTAGCTACATTTGTAGTGAAATGGACAACATTAGCAATTAATAATAGAAACTAATAATATCCAAAAAATTGTGTAAACTTTTCGGTCAGAAAGTTTTCAAGATATCACATGCCAATAGGAAAAATCCTTTCGAGAGCAAAGGGTTAAGTAATATCGTGTTGAATTTTGAAACTACATATTCTATGTGACTTCTCAAAATTTATAGTTCTTTTATTTTATACCTAATTGTACGAACGTATTTGAATCCATAAAAATCCTTAACGTGATCATAAATGGTGGATTTATCGTAGTTATAAGTTATTTCCCAGATTTAACACAGCTTCCGTTACGATCTTTTATTTTCATATTTGTTTTCGAACGAAGGCTCACTGCTGCAGTTGAAAATGAACACATTTGAGCGCGTTGAGCGCGCGCGATTCTCGCGCTCTGATTGGTCGGTGTTTTTCGTTAATAATTTAAAAATGAAGCCCCATACAACATTTTTGCAAATGAAAAAGATGTTCAGAATGACCCCACCTACCTCCCATTTCCGGCTCCTTCAACAGTTTTGGAACACCCTGTATAAACACCCTAATGGTCCGAAAGCAAAATAGCGTCGGGATAATTGTCTTCGTCGACCCTGAAAAATACTTTGCCACTAACAAATACTATCTAATTAGTAGTTAATTAATATTTAAAAAAATACCGATATCAATATCTCCGACACGAGCCATCACTCAAATACACTGTACGAGAATATAAACTATTAAATTAACAAATATTCGAACATTCGAGTTACACGAATTTCAAACAATCTCGCAATTATTATTTTTATCGATTGTACACGTATCCGTGGCACAGAGGTTCAATTATGTTTACAAAACGAGTTTCGAATTAAAATGTGTTAAGGTTTTGTAGAGAACGGATTACATATTCGTTTAAAGCTTCTCCAACCATGGAAGATACCACTGTTGCTTTTGTCGGCGAAGCAATAAAAAGTTTTTCTCGCTCTCGCCGTAAACGATTCCATCGAACGGTAAAAGTTACGACGTGCTTTTCATGAAACAGCAAGAAAAAAAAAGTTGATACCGATTCTATGCGGTGAATCAAAGAATGAATGCGAATTAGTCAAAGTAAGGTCTGTTGCAAACGATAAGAGCAACGGTGGTTACCGTTTCCACGCTGAAGTTTTTCGAACGTTTTGTGCGCCCACCGCTCGATCGATTTAAGGCTCAATCAATTTCTCTTGATTTCAATTTCCCCCTCGTTAACACGAGATTACGTTCGAAAGGGTTTCGCCGAAGTGGCTATTGAAAATTTCCTTTCAAACTGTTATCTGTTCAGACGAATCCTTTAAACTATTTTCTGCTATAATTAATTATATGCGTATATTCGTGATTCAATTAATATTTAGTTATATATATATAATTATTAACTTTTTTAAAGCTGTTATAATTTTTACATATGTTTCATTTTTGTGAACTCATTATTGTGCTTCGGTTTTCTAAAAAGTTTGTTTTGTATTGTAATAAATTGACGGGAACGATATTTTGTACGTTTTTATTGGGTTATTCGGAAAATTCTTAGCATTTCATACGATATATCCAAATTATTTAATTTTCAGATCAGCAATTTTTTACATTCGAAGATTTTGTAATTCTGTGTGTCTAAGTATCTCAGGTCCTGACTTTTCAAATTATTAAATTTCTGTAAATTATTATGAAATTTGATATTTTGATATTTCTAAATTTCTAAATTCTCAAATTCCAAAGGTTCCAAAATTGCTAAACTGAATAATCCAGAAACCATGAATTTTGATACATTCACATTTCTAAATTCTTTAATTCTTAAATTTATGCACTTCTAAAACACCGCATTATGAATTTTTAATATTCCATGTTTCTGTATCTCCAAATTTTTTAATTTTTTGATTCCTTAATGCCCTAGTTATTAAATTTCTAACATTTTCAATACCCGCATTATAAAGTTTTCAAAATTACTAAATTATTAAATCAATAAATTACCGAATTACTAAATTATTAAATCAATAAATTACCGAATCACTAAATTATTAAATCAATAAATTATTGAATTACTAAATTACCACATGAACAAATTACAAGAATACTACCTTATTAAATTATTATAAAATTACCAATTTACTAAAGTACTAAATTGAAAATAGTCAAACTAGTCAGAATTCCCATCCATTCAGGGCCTCGTTTGTTTCCACGATACCCAGGAGTAACGATTGCAAATGTAATCGATACGAATCGATATGTTGTCTCCGAATGGAGAACAAAGGCGTAGCCGAATCCGGAGGAGGGACACAAGAATAAATGTACTACTTTTTGCTCGATTCGGAACAACGTAGAACTAGCAGTCCGCGTACCTGTTCATACCTGGAAACTCATTCTCTTGTTCCTGCATGTTTCTACCTGTACAAACATTTGCCATGTAACTAGTACGAGCACTGAAATTCGTGCAACATACCAGAAGAGCTTTGTTCAAATCTTTTCGCAACTTTCTCTCTATTCTGTACCGTTCGAAGAAATTAAATGAACTTATCCAACCGCGACTCGAATCGTATTTTTGAACTGGAATCACGTAATTACGCGTAGACAAACATAACCATTCGTTAAAAAGAAATTTCTATATACGTGCACAGAGCAAAAATAACACGATTCGAGTTTCCATAGAGGTACAATTTGAAAACGTATGAGATTTTAACGCAACGTAACAAAGTAATACGCATGGATAAATTGTAACAATTTCGAAAAAAATCGACAGAATCGTGGTATTTTAAAGAAAAGGCCAACACTTCGTTAACACATTGTTGACTGGCAGTTTTACACGGAAACTATCTCATTTATTATTATTTCGGTTATTATTTCGTAATTGAACGCGCAGGTAAAACAATTCAAATGAACTCCAATAAACTTTATACGTAATGGGACTTTGGACATATGTATATTTTGTATAGCATTCAGTATTTCTTTTTAGTATGGTAAAGTGTATAGGAATCACCTAAGTACAATGGTACACAACAGGTTTTGCAAATATATCTCGTTTCGCTGAGCTTACCTTTTCAACAGCATATTCTACACGATCCAATTTTCTTTTTATCACAATCGTAGCTTAAATAACAAGCAAACTAGTTTATAATGGAGTAAGCCCGAGTAAACGGAATGAACGGAAGTTTTTAAAATATTCTATTATGCATTGGGTTTCGTAAATTGAAACAGAAAATACAAATTCAAATACGAATTAACTAGTGGCCGATGAACAATGTGTTAACCCTTTGCACTGGACAGGTGACTCAAACTCACCATTTTGTTTGCTACAGCAGTTGGGAACAGGTATTTTTTAACTAAATATATTGTGTTGTACATGCGATGTATAAATACAATGAATCAGCTACTAATAGCGGCAATTAATAAATAGACAGTAACTTAATGATAATAATAATAACTTAAACTTATTAATCATAGAGAGATAATATTTCAGACGCTGACGTTAATACGATATTAAGAAATGATCGATGTAATACTAACTTTCCCTAACATTTGTTCACTCGATGCAACACTTTAAACCTTTCCTTCCTACTGTAACCATGTGGCTACACGTTTTAATGTATATGATCTGTGTATGTATGTATATTGTACTTGTATTCGCGAATGCGATACCTCCGGCAACATTTAAAAAGAATAAAAATCTTCTCGTCAAAGAAAAATTACTTCCAAACAGTTGAAATATTTTTGTGAATCGTTTACATAATATTAGGGTGTCCAATAAGTTTCTCCCTTTTTTGATACGAAATGGATACACAATATTTATTGTTCAAGATCGATACGTTGCATTAAATATGAAATGTTCCGCTCGATCACTTTCTTCCTTCTCCAGGAATCTTCATTATCTCTTCCAAAATTTTTGGAGCGTACTTGCAAAATATTCCTCGAAGTGCGTTTTTATTTTATAATAACCCTTTTGGAATATAAAGGTGACTCGCTCTCACCACTTTGTTTAATAAAGCAATTTGGAATAGGTATTCTTTAATTTAATTGTATAGTGTTGCACAAACGATGTATAAACGTAATAAAACAGTTAATGGCGATAATTAATAATAGCGAGATAATAACTTCGAGAAAGTTCATCAAACATTTCAACCAGAAAGTTTTATAGCCGCTACCTGCTACCAGTAAAAATATCTTCGTGTGCAAAGGGTTAACGCACTTGGTGCCATCGAAATCTGGTGGTACCAGCGAAAAGTGTGAAAACTGCGAAAAGCGAGGGTTTTGTAACACCTTATGAAGAACAAACAATGGAAGGTCACTATTATATTTTAGATATGCTTGTAATGTTTGTTGCCTTTTACTAAAAATTAATCAATTGTTATTTATAATATTCTGATACATTTTGTACAAAGGATAAAAAATTGAAAAATAAATAACGAAAACAAGTCACAAATTGATTGTCGAGCCTTTGAAAACCGTAGAACCGATACTCAACATTTGCACACGAATATTGTTCGTCATCGTCTCGTTAGGAATTTCAGAAAATTTGATTCGTGTATAAACCGATGCTAAGGTCGATTCGAACCGATGTACAGAAAGTTGACAATCCTTTAACCCTTTCATTCGAAAAGTGATTCACACTCACCACTTTGTTTGATACACAAAGTTGGAATAGGTACTTTGATGTATATCATCGCATCACATCATATGATGTATCCATATAATACATCATCTATTCATATGTACATATACATCATCTATTCGTATGATATATTCATATATGTATCCATCGTGCACTTGTATGATGTATAAACATAATAAAACTACATTATTAAACATAATAAAGCCAATAGTGGCAATTAATGAAGGAGATATGATAACTTCGAAAGAATTCATCAAACTTTTCCAGCAAAAAGTTTTACAGTCGCTATCTGCTACCAGTAAAAATATCTTCGAGTGCAAAGCGTTAAAATGGATGTTAGGGGTTTGTAAATTCGTACGCCGAATAAAATAATCGACGTTCGCGGGGAGGTCCGCCCTTGGGTACCTGTACCTGTTGAAGAGGCGACGCCCAGGGGGTCCCGTGGGACCCATGGAATCCAATAATAATTCCACTAGCCGCCGGTCCGTGGGCGCATTCTGCTTGCATTACGTGTCTGCATTCCACGTGGCCTTTGGCCCCACCCCGACGAGGGGCCTCAAGGATCGTTAAGGTAGCACCTTAACGGCCCTTTTACGAAAAGACGCCCAAGGTGGTGGTTCCCGTGGCCCCACGGTCCCTCATTATTATTCACTACACGTTCTAGCCTCTTTGCGAACTCTAGTTATAGTCGTCTTTGCAACGTGGCCACCGTTTTCACTGACTGGCGAAGAACGTTGAAGAAAAATGTCCCGTCGCTGGCCGTCAGTTTTGGGAAATCGAGCGTCGATGGAATAGCTTGAAATTTATAGATACATCGAACTTGCATAATGTTTTCGAGTTTTACTCGAAATTTTTAAGTGTCAAGCTTTAAATTTGTGAGCGGCAAGATTTTTTGATATTTTATATTCAAATATTGGGATCGATTTTTTAAGTTCTCCAGTTTTCTAATTTTCTGGTTTTTTAGTTTCCAAATTTGTGAATTTTCTAATTTTCAAATTTAGTAATTTTCTCATTTTCTCGATTCCCGGTTTCCTAATTTCCTAATTTCCTAATTTCCAGAATTCCCAATTTCCTGATTTTCTAATTTATTTAATTCTTAATTTTCTCGTACACTAGTTTCCTAATTTCGTAATTTACTAATTTACTTTTTTTTCATTTCTCTGTTTCGTAGTGTTCTAATTTCTTAATTTCGTAATTTTTAAGTTTCCTGATCTCCTGGTTTCCTAATTTTTGAATTCTCAAATTCCCTAGGAGCCAAATTTCTATTTGATTACATTTTTAGATTACTAAATTCTGAAATTTCTCAAATCGCCGGATTTCCTAATTTCCACATTCCAAAATTCCTCATTTTCCACATTTTTTGATTGAACAATTCTGCAATTTCTCCGATTTTCAAACTCAGATTCAAAATTCTCAAATTATGAAATTTCTTCCATTCTAACCTACGCAATTTTCCAATTCTCCATTTACAAATTTTTACATAATCGAATTCTAAAATTACCGGAAATTAACAATTTAGAAACTCTCCAGTTTCCATATTTGCAATTCCGAATTGTCGATTTCCAGAATTTTCAAATTTTCGCGTTTCCAAACTTCCGTAACTTAAAATTCTTATATTCGGACGTCTCGAAATAACAAAATCAACAACTTCTCAAATTTTCGAGTTCTTAAACTGTTAAGTTCCCAATTTTGTACTTTCTTGAAACTCGGAAATGCATTAATTCAATAAATTCTTAATCTCTGAATCTAACTACAACTAATAATTCATTCTTTTTACATACAGGGTGTTCCAAAACGAACGAAACATCCGGAAATGGGAGGTAGCAGAGGTCATTCTAAACAACTTTTTCCTTTGCAAAAATGTCGAACGAGGCTTCATTTTTAAATTATTAAGGAAAAACACCGACCAATCAGAGCGCGAGAATCTTGCGCGCTCGGAGGCAGTCGTACTGGTCGGCGAACGGTTGATCGTGTTCGCTCCTGACCATGTAAGCCGACCACTACGGCTGCCTTCGAGCGCGCGAGATTCTCGCGCTCTCATTGGTCGGTGTTTTTTCTTAATAATTTAAAAACGAAGCCTCTTACAATATATTTGCAAAGGAAAAAGTCGTTCAGAATAGCATCACGTACCACCCCTTTACGGCTCGTACCATAATATGCGGGACACCCTCTACAATATGTTAGAATAATTGTTATTTTAATGCTATGTCGATCAAGGTTCTGGGGTAAGTGCCAAGAGGTCAGTCCTCTTACCAGAAGGCATTCCTGCCATCCCCACTCCGTGGCCAGATCCTTAAAGAACAACACCCCTAAGCAATGCAACGTCGGGCTGCTTGCCTTTTCCAGAACATTCCCATGCCTCTTCTTAAACAATCAACCCGGCGACACTCGATGGCTACGTGACTTCGTGTCACTGGTCATTGTCGACCGCCTGGGTTGCCATTCATATAAACACCCGATCATAAATGGTCCGAAAGCAAAATAGCGGCGGGCTAATTGCCTTCGTCGATCCTGAAAAATACGTTGCCGCTAACAAATACTATCTAATTAGTAGTTAATTAATATTTAAAAAAATACCAAAATCAATATCGCGAACGGTTGATCGTGTTTGCTCCTGACCACGTAAGCCGACCACTACGGCTGCCTCCGAGCGCGCGAGATTCTCGCGCTCTGATTGGTCGGCGTTTTTCCTTAATAATTTAAAAATGAAGCCTCGTTCGACATTTTTGCAAAGGAAAAAGTTGTTCAGAATGACCCCAGCTACCTCTCATTTCCGGATGTTTCGTTCGTTTTGGGACACCCTGTATATTGTTTTACATTTCAAGACCGCAATTATTTTTGCACCAACCTAATAATCTTTAACCCGATTTCCTCGAAGGTCGAAGGCGATCGAAATTTACCGCAAGCTGCGAACATTTTTCTTTTTGTCGACGATTTGAAACGACCGTCACGTTCTGTAGTGGATGATTTTATTGTTAAGCAGAAGATCGTCGATATCACCGCGGGAACATTTTGATTCGCCCTTCTGTCAATATGAACGTAATTAGGTTACGTAAGATGGTCAAATTGATGAATAGGATTGAAATGTCATTGAATGGCATTTCAAAGTAATTCGATAAAACGCCGTGAACATTCTTGTCGTTGACCAATGGACGAGGTTAGGTTTCAGTAGTTAAAGAAAATTTCAAAATTTATTCATTATATTTACTCCCAGTATTTCCAAGATCGAAATTTTTTAATTTCTAATTTGAATTGAATAAATTTGTTGATATTTCAACGAATTAAGTATTTTACTTTGAAATAACATCAATACAATTTTATTTTACGAACGTTATCATAATTTCACAATGTAAGTTTCTTAAAAACTACTCAAGTATCATCCACACGTTGACTATGACTATGATAAAACGATTTAAAATATTAACGACAAAATGTGCATTATTATATGCATATGTTTTACAAAATGTGCATTGTTACATGCATATATTAGGGGAACCGGAAAGTAATGTTTTTGCGCATGCCGACATTCGTTTGCTATTTATCAACTCATTGTGTGCTTCATAGAACATAGAAAATTTGTGCAATAGATGGCAAAAGTTTGTTGATAACGAGTGTGATTACATCATTGATTAAAAATAAACACGTGTTAAAAATTTATCTGTTCGACTTTAATGCAATAAACGACATTACTTTTCGGTCACCCTAATATATTAGAAAAGTGTGTATTATCACACGCAGATATTGTACAAAATATGCATCGTTAACTGTACGATAGTTCTCTGAACTCCACAAAATCGATCACGTTCTAATATTCTCGACCTTACTCGTCCACCTGAGAAAACTCGTCGAGTGTATGGTATATTCGAGCTTCGATCATTCAGTTTACTCTCTAACTGCCTGATGACGATGAAAGTGATTCGTATCGACTAAAAATCCACTCTGGAGAATATTTTGAAACAAGTACATCGAAGTGGATGGAAGTCGATTGTTTCTTCCGGCCGAATGTTAACCGTCTTGTCTAGAGGACAGTTCAACATGTATGACCTTTTCGTATAAGGGAGGGGAGAAATGAATCGCACTCGGACAACGATGATTCTTGCGTGAAACATGTCGTATTGTTAATATGAACTTCAAAATGTTAACAAGAGAGCAAATTAGTAAACGTTCAGTATATTAATTATGTTGGGGTATAAGGTAATATTTCAACGACAGGAAAGTACTACAGCAGAGAATTTAGGTAATTGAGGACCGTCTGTTGTGGGAAATTGAGATTCGTGGATATTTGGAGTTTAACGACTTGGGGACTTAGGATTTTGGGTTTTGGGAATGTTGGACCTTAGGAATATTGGGATATAGGGACACCGGGATTTAGGGATAATCGTGGTCTATCGATACTAGGGATACCGGGATATTTGGCATATAGAAATGTTGGTATTTGGGGATGTTGGTATTTCGAGATGTTGGGATTTGGGGATATTGAGTTTTGGGGATCTTGGGATTTGGGGATGTTTGGATTTGAGAATGTTGGAATTTGGGGATATTGAGTTTTGGGGATGTTGGGATTTGGGAATGTTGGGATTTGGGTATGCTAGGATTTGGAGATGTTGGGATTTGGGGATGTTGGGATTTTGAGATTTTGGGACTTAGGAATGTTGGGATTTGGGGATGTTGAGTTTTGGGGATGTTGGGATTTGGGAATGTTGGGATTTGGGTATGCTAGGATTTGGAGATGTTGGGATTTGGGGATGTTGGGATTTTGAGATTTTGGGACTTAGGAATGTTGGGATTTGGGGATGTTGAGTTTTGGGGATGTTGGGATTTGGGAATGTTGGGATTTGGGTATGCTAGGATTTGGAGATGTTGGGATTTGGCGATGTTGGGATTTGGGGATGTTGGGATTTGGGGATGTTGGGATTTTGAGATTTTGGGACTTGGGAATGTTGGGATTTGGGGATGTTGAGTTTTTGGGATGTTGGGACTCGGGGATATTGTGATTTGGGGATGTTGGGTCTTGAGGATGTTGAGATTTGGGAATGTTGGGATTTGGAGATGTTGAGATTTTGTGCATTTTATAATCTCAGGGACTCAAGCAACTTGTAATCTAGGAACATGGAGATCTGGGAATGTTTCTGATCGAAGAGATGTTTCACCACTGTGAATATTATGTGTAGTGATATGAGAATCTAGGTATACGGAAACCTAAGAATTTTGGGATTTCGAAATTTGAAAATCTAATACTGTAAGGAGTTCGGAACTTGGAAATTTAAGAACTTAAGAATTCAGAAACCTGGCAATTTTTATATCTGGCCAAAATTTTATAATTTGAAAATCTGAATACGTGAAGAATGCTAAGCATGAAGTAAGTTCAGAGATTTGAAAATCTAAAAATACGCAGATCTATACATTTAAAATTTGCTAAATTAAAAAATGTTGACATTCAAAAATTGAAAACGTCGAAAGTTCGATGATGTACGATTTTGGAAGATAAAAAAATCTACATATCAATTTCGAAACTGTTAGTTTTACATTCGAGCACTTATCGCAATGTAATATTGCAGCATAAACAATTACTATCGTATAGATAATTTATTCCGATGCAATAATTTTTCCCCGTTACTGGAATTTTACTGCTTGTCCGTTGGTAGCATCGGTATTTATTGCCGATGACAATTAAATACGCACAGATGGCTCATGAATATAGGAAACAACGATTTATCGATGCTTTCATTCGACGCATCGATTCTTCCGTCTTTCATCGATGCTAATTAAATTACTGCAGTTACTGAACATCGCCGTTGACGCTAATACCCCGGTTTAATTAATTGCGCGCATATTAATTATCCTATTAATGGATAACTTTCATCGAATCTGATGATGGATATTAGAGTCCTGCGATAACGCGGAACTCCAATTAACAATCGGATGGGAAACGAAAAATTGCAGAATTATTCGCTGTTAGATAAGCGATTATGCCAGCTGGCCAGGAAATTTATCAAAGCCGATCCGTGACTAAACCGTTGAATTATTAGGTTGTTGCATATCGAGTGACGGATTTCGAAACGTAGAAAGTCTCACATGATTTGATAACGCGAAAATACCGCAAAATGACGCGCGCGTCCACGTCGAACCCTGTCAAATATTTTATCTTTCGAAACTGCCGCCGGACAAGTGACAATCTATTACATACTTTATATCGTATTTTCATTTAACAACGTAAACTGTAAAACTTTCATTGTAATATTCATAACTTTCCGTTGTTTGCAGTTGACGGAGTTTCGATTTATGAATTTGTTCATTATCGATGCAAATAATGAGATGCTTAAAATGTTGACACTTTGTTGCATGATTTTTTCGATCTCGAACAGGAAAAATTACTGAACTCTCGCAAATGCCACTTATGCGAAGATTACTATGTTTTCTGTTAACAGAAAATATTTTATATGCAGATATTCTATTAAATGTTTTCTGTTCAAATATTCTATTAAATGTTTTCTGTACAAATAGTCTATTAAATGTTTTTTCTACAAATATACTATTAAATGTTTTCTATTAAGTATGTTCTGTTAAAGAAATAATTTCTATTAAAAAATTTTTTCAATTTAAATATTCCACTAAATATTTTCTATTAAAAAGATATTTTGTATTCAAATATTCTACTAAATATATTCTATTAGAAAGATATTTTCTATTCAAATATTCTATTAAATAGTTTTTATTAAAAAATACTTCCTATTAAAATGTCCTATGACAAAGATATTTTCTGTTCAAATAATGTATTCAACAAATATTTTCTATTTGAAATATCCTATAACAGTTAATAATAACTGTTAATAATATCAGTTGATAATAACAGTTAATAACTGTCAATTGTGCAACTGTATTACATTAAAAAGTATTACTATCAGTAACACTCAGATACCTCAAGATCGTAATCCGACGATTTCATCGAAACACTGAACATTAGAATAAACGAAACTCTCGAGATTCGTGAAAAAGTGAGCCACGGAATGTAATTGTAACTACTTATACAGAGTGTCCCAAAAGTGTTGAAGGTGCCGGAAATGGAAGGTAGGTAGGGTCATTCTGAACAACTTTTTCATTTGCAAAAATATCGTATGTGGCTTCATTTTTAAATTATTAACGAAAAACACCGACCAATCAGAACGCGAGAATCGCGCGCCACGCGATTCGATCGCGACCACGGCCAATTATAACTCGGGCCTACACTCCTGCCTCCGAGCGCGCGCGATTCTCGCGCTCTGATTGGTAGGTGTTTTTCGTTAACACTTTAACAACCGCTCACGCAATATGTGTGTGATAGCCGGAACAACCGTTAACGACCGCACACACAACATGTGTGTGATGCTACCGCCTAAGGTTGTTGGCCAGTACCACACTCTCTGTGTGACAATTTATGAATGTAAACAAGTGTGGATATTGCTATTGGCTTCGTATTTCATCGCCACGTCTTTGATTTTAGGTAATTATTGCCAATTTTAGATTTTACACTACAGTGGTGTACCACGTAAATTATGGATCAAATGTTGGCGGCTCTACGTTGGTGTCGTACACTAAGCTACCGTACAAGCGCTAGTGTCGCGTGTTTTCTATTAGCTTTGGTGTTGTGTACAAAGCTACTATTACACAATTGTTGTTGTTTTTGTTTTATGTTCATTTTTTTCGAGAATTTAATAAACTTTCTTTAAATTAATTCTTAAAAAATGTTGCCGGCCTCTGGCGACGTTTGACTGCGTAGACATGCGGCCGTTAAAGTGTTAATTATTTAAAAATGAAGCCCCATACGACATTTTTGCAAATGAAAAAGTTGTTCAAAATGACCACACCTACTCCCCCACATTTCCGGCTCTTTCAACACTTTTGGGACACCCTGTATTATTCCATCTTCGTGACAGTTGTCTGCCGTTCGCCAAATTCCGTCGTTCGCGAACCATTTTCATTCAGGTATTCCATATTCTATCCCGGTTTCGTCGTCGTGTCGTCTGCTCGTCCAACAAGATGGACGAAGACGATGCACCATTTGCGAGAGGAAGATGGAGGATAACGGAAAGAGACCGTACCTCGGACAGGCAGAAAGAGACGAGGGTGCAGAAAAAGAAGGAAACTTTCACGAGACAAGGTGAAGAGGCATGGCGGGAAGGAGCGAGGGAGGATAGGGACAACGTGGAGGAACACGGGATGGTTTAGTCGGAGAGGGAACAGTTAGATACGCGGCAGGTTCCCGCGGGAATAACAGGTTCCCCGAGGCTTCCTTTTTAACCCCTGTGATTCTCCGTCCGGCGTAACTGAACATCGATTTTATTCCATTAAATTCTTTCAGAAGGGACACGCGTATTAGGAATTCATGTTGTGGACGCTAAGTTTTATCGTTTTTTAACGAGACACCCGACTCTGACTAATCTAACATGCGTGACTGAAGACATATTGTACGACGTATTAACTGCCTTCTCAGGATGTTACGAGGATTTTCATTTAATCGTTAGCGACTTATATATTTGATTTATGTACGTATATGATTTTATAACTATATAGATTGAAGTTATAGAAGCATGGTGTAGTTATAAAATTGTTATTTTAAAGTAATCGTTATTCGTAGGAATGTTATGGTATTACTATTATTCATAGGAGTATTTTTAACGTACAATTTTGGCATTTGCAATCATATAGCACAAGCTTATTCTATAATATACCGGTGTTTTTGGTTCTTATACAAATTTTTTGCGTTTATGAAAGTGACGTGATATAGTTTTTAAGGAAAATAGTCAAATTCTAGAATTCTGAAATTTCTAGATTAATGAAGTCTGAAATTTTCTGTATTCGTAAATTTGCAAATTTAAAAAGAGTTTTTAATTGTTCGATTAGCAAAGTTTTGAATTTCGAACTTTTTAACTCAATTTCAAATTCCGTACTTTCAAATTTAATGATATTGTATATTAATGAACATCGAATTCGTTTATTATATGATTTTATTTGTATATTAATCAACTTATAATATGTTAATCAACATCAAGTTCGTTTATTATAAATTTAAGGATATTTTGGGATTTGAGAATCTTGGGCTCTGAGAGTCTGGAAATATGGGAATCTAGGGATTTGTGTGTTGGGAAGCTTAGGGTTTAAAATACTTTGAAGTCGAGAAACTTGGAGGTTTTCCAATTTGGAAATTTGAGAAATTGGGAACTTGATATCTTGAACACATTTAAATTTAAAACTTGAATGGCATAGAGATTTCGGAATACGGGAATATATGGATATGGGTATCTTTCGGGGTCAAGAAATTTAGAGACATAATGATTTGGGTTCGCAGAACTTTCGGAATGAAGATTTAGATATGTGGAAATTTAGAGATTCAGATATGTGAAAATTTTGGAAGTTGGATGTATAGAATCCTACAAGTTTGGAGATTTCCAAGTTTGAGAATTTGAGACTGAGAAGTTGGCAAATAGAAAAATGAAGGAATTGAGAAATTAAAAAATTGAAAACTTAGGAAATTGAGAAGTGGAGAAATCGAAAAATTGAGGAGTTGAGAAATCGGGAAATTGAAAAATTGAGAAATGGGGAAATAGAGAAATTGAAAAACTTAGTAATCGGAAAATCGAGAAATTGAAAAATTTAGAAATCGGAAAATCGAGAAATTGACAAATTCAGAAATGGGGAAACCGAGGAATTGACATATTGAGCAATCGGGAAATCGAGAAATTGACAAATTGAGAAATGGAGCAATCGGAAAATTGAGAAACTGAGAAATGGGATAATCGAGGAATGTGGAAATCGAGTAATTTGGAAATCGAGAAATTGTGAAATCGGGACATTGGGAAATTGAGAAATGGGGAGATCGAGGAGTTCAGAAATCGAGAAATTGAAAAATCGAGATATTGGGAATTTCAAAAAAATATTGTAAATTTAAAAATTTGAGATTTAAAAAATTTGATGTTTGAAAATGCGAAAATTTCAGAATATGAAAATTTGACAATTCTAGCACTTAGAAATCTGCAAATATTCGTATTTATAAAAACCTTCAACCAGTTAACACATACATACGTCCTCACCCAAAGGAAGTGTGTGTCGCGTACGAGTTTGCACACGCGCGAGTATTGGTCTCCGTTCTTCTCCACCGTGCGGTTCGATTTTGCTACCCTTCCTCCAAGTTTCGCGTGCCAACGACCAACAGGAGACCCAGTCCCCGACTGATCGAGACTTAATACGTGTCTTTCGGGAATTCCAGCCGTGGTATCCTGGAACTCGTGTTTTTCACGAAATAGCCGTAACGCAACGAGTTATCCGACCAAGGTGATTTCTTATCCCCGTGGAATTATCAGGCCTCGCATACCTCACCAATTAAAAAAAAAAATTGTAATCTTCTTACTCTTTCTCTTTCTCTCTCTCTATGTCGACTATTTTTCGTGGCCCTTTGAAAACTTTGTCGGCGTCCGATCGAATCCCGACCCTATTCGATTAAGCGGTTTTCTACCTTTAACATCGGTGTTTCGTACGTATTTAAGATAGCTGATCGTAACCGAATAATGGCGCGTAATCACTGGTTCTGAACCATGCTCATAGAGAAAGAGGATGAAACTGTTTTCTCTTTTACGGGTAGCAACTTCGCGTGGCCATTACGCTCCTGCTAGTTATTGCAGGTGCACCGCGATACAACGTGAAATTATATTATTAAGAAGTAACGGGTAACATGTTCGATGTTTCCGTCTCGCGATAACACTGTCGCGAGAATCTCTTAATTCGAAAATATTACGATTCGTGCGACTATGAATGGTAATTGCTATGAGAATACGGGAAATCAAGAAATTCAGAGATTAAAAAATTGAAAACTTGGGAAATTGTGAAATTAGAAATTGGAACATTGAGAAATGGGGAAGTCAAGAAATAGAGGAATTGAGAAATTAAAACATTGAAAACTTGGGAAATCGAAAAATTGAGGAATTGAGAAATCGGGAAATTGGAAAATTGAGGAATGGGGAAACCGAATAATTGAGGAATTGAGAAATTAAAACATTGAAAACTTGGGAAATCGAAAAATTGAGGAGTTGAGAAATCGGGAAATTGGAAAATTGAGGAATGGGGAAACCGAATAATTGAGGAATTGAGAAATCGGGAAATTGGGAAATCAAGAAATTGAGGAATTGAGAAATTAAAACATTGAAAACATGGATAATCGAAAAATTGAGGAATTGAGAAATCGGGAAATTGGAAAATTGAGGAATGGGGAAACCGAATAATTGAGGAATTGAGAAATCGGGAAATTGGGAAATCAAGAAATTGAGGAATTGAGAAATTAAAACATTGAAAACATGGATAATCGAAAAATTGAGGAATTGAGAAATCGGGAAATTGGAAAATTGAGGAATGGGGAAACCGAATAATTGAGGAATTGAGAAATCGGGAAATTGGGAAATCAAGAAATTGAGGAATTGAGAAATTAAAACATTGAAAACATGGATAATCGAAAAATTGAGGAATTGAGAAATCGGGAAATTGGAAAATTGAGGAATGGGGAAACCGAATAATTGAGGAATTGAGAAATCGGGAAATTGGGAAATCAAGAAATTGAGGAATTGAGAAATTAAAACATTGAAAACTTGGATAATCGAAAAATTGAGGAATTGAGAAATCGGGAAATTGGAAAATTGAGGAATGGAGAAACCGAATAATTGAGGAATTGAGAAATCGGGAAATTGGGAAATCAAGAAATTGAGGAATTGAGAAATTAAAACATTGAAAACATGGATAATCGAAAAATTGAGGAATTGAGAAATCGGGAAATTGGAAAATTGAGGAATGGGGAAACCGAATAATTGAGGAATTGAGAAATCGGGAAATTGGGAAATCAAGAAATTGAGGAATTGAGAAATTAAAACATTGAAAACATGGATAATCGAAAAATTGAGGAATTGAGAAATCGGGAAATTGGAAAATTGAGGAATGGGGAAACCGAATAATTGAGGAATTGAGAAATCGGGAAATTGGGAAATCAAGAAATTGAGGAATTGAGAAATTAAAACATTGAAAACATGGATAATCGAAAAATTGAGGAATTGAGAAATCGGGAAATTGGAAAATTGAGGAATGGGGAAACCGAATAATTGAGGAATTGAGAAATCGGGAAATTGGGAAATCAAGAAATTGAGGAATTGAGAAATTAAAACATTGAAAACTTGGATAATCGAAAAATTGAGGAATTGAGAAATCGGGAAATTGGAAAATTGAGGAATGGAGAAACCGAATAATTGAGGAATTGAGAAATCGGGAAATTGGGAAATCAAGAAATTGAGGAATTGAGAAATTAAAACATTGAAAACTTGGATAATCGAAAAATTGAGAAATTGAGAAATTGGAAAATTGGAAAATCGGGAAATTGCAAAATTTAGAATTGAGGAAAATTTAATTTAATAATTTTGATTCGAAATTATTACGATTCGTGCGAGTATGTATGCTAATTGCTGCGGTTCGATTCGGCAGCGTTCGTGTCGCCGTAGATTTTTTCGCGAATGTTAAGTAAAACGGAGAAAGAAAGTAGACAGCGATAGAGAATGGGGGCAGAATAGAAAGAGATAGAGTAGAGAGAGAGAGTAGAACTTCATCTTCGCAGAAGTATACCATTGTCGAACTTCAGTCTAGCTATTCAAATCGATCGGACAATATGGAGCACGAGCTCTTTTTATTTACTATAATACGCCCGTCATACAAATTCCGATTTTTCGTGTCTTAGAATATTCAACAGATTTCCAACAGCGTCGGTCCTCCATCGAAGTAGCAATCTGTTAACCATTTAAGCTCGAAGGTATTTTTACTGGTAGCAGATAGCAGCTGTCAAACATTTTAGTTGAATGGATCGACGAATTCTTTCGAACTTATTCTATCTCCATTATTAATTGCCCCTATTAGCTGGATCATTATGTTTATACGGCATATAAGTACATGATGGATACGCACACGAATAGATGATATATATATGAATATTTCATTTGAATATATGATGTATACATGGTGTCCCACAATTATGGTACGAGCCGGAAAAGGATGGTAGGTGAGGCTATTCTGAAAAACTTTTTCCTTCGTAAAAATATTGGATGAGGCTTCATTTTCAAGTTATTCAGGAAATACACCGACCAATCAGAACGCGAGGATCGCGCGCCCTAAGAGGCAGAAGTGTAGGTCCGAGTTTTAATTGGCCGTGGGCACGATCCAACACACGGCGCGCACGATTCTCGCGTTCTGATTGGTCGGTGTTTTTCCTTAATAATTTAAAAATGAAGCCTCATCCTATATTTTCGCAAAGGAAAAAGTTGTTCAGAGTAGTCCCACCTACCACCCCTTCTCGGCGCGTACCATAATTGTGGGACACCCTGTATATGCATACATCATATGATGTGACGATATACATCAAAATACCTATTCCAAATTGCTGTATCAAATAAAGTGGTGAGTGTGAATCACCTTTCGAGTGAAAGGGTTAAACGGTTATCAATTTTCTATACATCAGTTCGAATGCAGCTCATCATTATTTTTTACACGCATCAAATTTTCTAAAATTGAGTACTTAGTGTGCGCTACTGCTTCGCCTAATTAACATTAGATACTACATCTTCAAATACTGCAAGTTTCAGGAAAATCCGTTTCCCGTCGACCTTGATGTCCCCTCGTAAGACCTAACATAGCCAATGACGAGGTATCCACGTCGGATGGACAGAAAGAAGCGGAGATTGATCGGGGAAGAGAATTTGTTGGGTATTCGTAGTAGTTCCACGCAATTATTCGAAGTAGGCACCGAAAATACCGATGGAGGAATGGGTCATTGATTCCTCGGGCGGCATCGTGCCAGTGCTTCTTCTTCTTCTTCTTCTTCCTCCTCCACCTCGTTCGTCTCTTTCGTCTCGTCTTTCTCCTTTTTTTTTTCGGCGGTCTCCACGCGTCGTTCTTCGTGGGTCGTGGATGCCGGATGATTATATCGACCGCGTAGGAGGCTGGACCGTAGCCAGGAAAGTCGCGGCTAACTTCGGTGTATGCTCGTTCACCAACACGTAGCCGAAAGATCGCCGATAGAAAAAGCGAGGGAGAAGGAAAAAATATTTATTACTTGCAAGGGAATCGGATCCCCCGATAACGTTCCGGCCTTGTGCTGCAACAAATTCACCGTCGTATTTACCGGTTCGAGTAATAAGACCGTCAGGGCTTTCGAACGGTCCCACGTTTTAAGATTAAAACGCTGGTAGATTGTCGCAAACAGACTGAAAAATAAATCAAATTTGCTCCGATAACTCGTCGAGAGGAAACCTTGTGTTTTGAAGTAGCTAAGGACAGAAACTGGAAGACGCGTTTCTGCAAACCGTAGCGCGCGAAAATTTGAAAATTAATCGGAAACAGTTCAATGGGGTGCGTTTTGCAGAACATTCTCAGGTTTGCAAATTAAACATTCGAGGTGCGTAAAGAATGTCGATTTTCTATTCCGGTGTCCCATAAGTTTCTTCCTCTTTTTTTCGTAGGAAATAAAAACGCTTCGAGGAATATTTTGCAAGTAAGCACCAATAATTTTATGAAGAGAAAACAATGAGATTGTTTATGAGAATGATGGAAGAGGATGATAAAGCAGAACGCTTTAAAATTTAACGAATCAATCTAAAACAATAAATATTGCTCTCGTTTAATACATTGACTGCCACAAGGAAGCAATTGAAAATTGCATTAGGTAGTATTATCATTTTTAATAAATCTTGCCAAATATTTTCGCAATACTTTATTAAATTTATTTTTCATAGTTCCAAGTAACTAATGCGAGTATTTTCATTTAAGAAAGTGAACAAATTTTGAATGTTAGAAACTAATTTTGTTTTTAAACTTAAATTAAAGACTAATCTCTGTTTAAAAATTTGTTAAATTAAAAACTAATTTTGATATAAAAATTCCTAAAATTAACACTGATTCTGCTTTAAAAATTTGTTAAATTAAATGCAAATTTTATACTAAAAATGTCTTAAATGAAAAACTAATTTTGATTTTAAATCTTCTTAAATTAAAAACTAATTTTGTTTTAAAAATTTGTTAAATTGAATCTCAACCTTGTTTAAAAATTTTTTTCAACTAAAAACCAATTTCATTACGTCGTATTTTTATTTATCGAAACGCGTGAACGTGCACGTGACAAACATGGTGAGTGTCTTTCGTGCACCCCGCGAGAGCGTCGAAGTTTACGAAGGAAGCTATGGTTACGATACGTGTACGTCGTCGGTGCACTAAAACCAAGAAGCAAACCGAGTCTGGACAATTTGCCAGAAGCATAGATTATATATGGCATCGATAAATTATTTGTTCGGATGATTTAGATATCCACATACAGGGAAAATTCTACGGACGGAAATTTATTTTTGGCTGACTTTTTCCTTCGCGCCACGCTGTTCGTGCTAAAATCAATCCATTTTCTGCTGATATACTGCACACAGAAAATGTTCGTGGTAACGTATATGCTATATAGCAATTTTTAAAATACTTGCGGTCAACGTGGAAGCTGCTTTCTGTTCGTCGATTATTAGCAATTTTTCACGATTCGAAAATTATGGGTGTACGAGATTTGCGGATCAACGAATACGACAATGTTGGACTTTGGGGGTCCAGAAATTTGAGGATATAAAGATTTCAGGACGTTGGAATTTAGTGAACTAGAAATTTGGTAGTCTAAAAGTTTAGTGATCTAATGATATGGATACGTAGAGACTTGGCAATCATGAAACGTGGGGTCCTAGGAGTTCACTAATTTAGGGATTTGGGGGTTAAAAATTTGCGGAGTTAAGAATTTAGTGATCTACAGATTCGGTGTTCTAGAAATTTGGGGACCTAGGAATTTAGTGAATCAGAGATTTGGCACGCATGCAATTTGAGAACCTAGGAATTCAGAGAGCTGGAGCTTTGGCAGACTTTACAAAATTTGGGGACCTAAAAATTGACTGACTTAACAATATGGGGATGTAGAGATTTGGCAGTCACGAAATTTGGGGAACCTAGGAATTTATTAATCTAGAGATTTGGTAGTTATGAAGATTTGACATACAGAATTTTATACAACCTAGTGATATGGAGACATAAACTTGAGAATTCGCTTTTTAGGATTTGTCGATCCAGGGTTATAGGGATCTAGAGATTTGGCGGTCCCAACAACTGATGACAAAGATATAGGGACTTGAGACAGGAAAAGTTGACTATATAGAAATCTTGGAATCTGAGGATTTCGGAATTTGGGAATTCAGATATTGGAAAATTTAAGATAATTTAGGAAACTTGGGAACTTGAAAATTCATAAATTCAATGATTTGAACGTTTTAGAATTTGGAGTTTTGAAACGTTGAAAATTTACAAATGTAATAATTTGAAAATTAAAATATGTGAAAATACGAAATCATTAAATTTTCATATTTGAAATACTAATAACAATGCGAGATCACGTTCCATCCCTACAAACATACCGGTTGCATAAAAAATGTGAATAAAAATCATTTACCGATTTGATCATACATCGAGCACGTTTTGCTAGACATTTCGCAATAAATCTGCGTTTCAAATAAAAAATGCTAATGAACGTGGATGGTTTCCGATGTATTATAGGCGATATTTATCGACGGTAGACATTTGAACGGCATTAACTGTACATTTAGAAATAACATTAACTTTGTAATTAAGTTATTACCGTGTTTAGCCAGCAACATAGGCAAACGAATCAACGACTCCTAAAGGAATGCACCGTTTATCTGTGCATCTACCAACCAGCTAAATTGCACAAGCCACGATTATCTGCGAGTGTACGAGATAAATGTATTACGTTTCACGTTTAATTAACCGATTGACTCGACACCGTGTAAATACGCGTACGCAAATAAAGCACGAACCCTTCCCTATCGAGATTCGATCAATTAATGAATATCAAACGCGAGAATTTCATACGCAAGATGTGCTTAACGCAAACTACTAACAGAGACTGTTAGCGTACGTGCATGTAACAACAACAGTTGTCGACAACATTTGGAAAATTGCAGTTTCACGGATTCGAAAATTTGATAAGTTCAAAATTTGACGAGTTTTACGTTTGGGTACTTTGGAGATTGGAAATCTGAGGATTTGGGGATTGAGGGACTAGGAAAATTGGAAATATGAGGACTTGAGTATTGGGGGACTTGGAAAATTGGAAATCTGAGGATTTGGGGTTTGAGGGACTGGGGAAATTGTAAATATGAGGATTTGGGGGTTGAGGGACTTTGAAAATTGTAAATATGAGGATTTGGGGATTGAAGGACTTGGAAAATTGGAAATATGAGGACTTGAGTATTGGGGGACTTGGAAAATTGGAAATCTGAGGATTTGGGGTTTGAGGGACTGGGGAAATTGTAAATATGAAGATTTGGGGGTTGAGGGACTTTGAAAATTGTAAATATCAGGATTTAGGTATTGAGGGACTTGGAAAATTGGAAATATGAGGACTTGAGTATTGGGGGACTTGGAAAATTGGAAATCTGAGGATTTGGAGAGATTTAGCAATCAAAAAATTTGTGGACCTACAAATTTAGTGATCTTCAAACTTGGCAGTTTTAAAATGTAGTGTCATCGAATTTTAAAGAACCTAGTTACATGGAGACACAGAAATTTATGAAATCTAGAGTCCGAGGGACATAGTAATAACAATGATTTATTTGTCGATGACAAATTCAGAACTCGAACAAATTTGCGAACTCGACGATGTAGAAACGAAAAAATGTGCGATTTAGGAATTGGAACTTTTAAGAATTCAGGAATATTGCCATTTGGATATTTGCTGTAGAAATTTTGTAATTTTTAAAAGTCGAAAATTCGAGAATTCACTAATCAGAGAATGTACAAATGTTGAAACTTTCAAATGCTTTCCTTTCTCTTCGACTATTCTTGCAACTCAAAAATCAAAACAGTTATTCAACATCACTGATCTCTCTTATATCAAAGTTCAAAATAAAAAAAAAATATTTTCTTCGTACCTATTGTTTATCCAGACCGTAGTTTATGATTGTTACGTAGGTCCGAAAATTTGTCGTGGCTCTGAATATTTATCGAATTTTCAAACGTACGTGTAATTCTGACATTTATACGCGTACACGAGTGGTTATTCGAAAATTATGACAGGTTGGCCAGCTAGAAAATACGGTTGTTCCGTGTGTATTCTTGACGTATGTATATATAGAAACGTCGCTTTATATTCATGATATAATAGATTACACAATAGTATTCGGGCAATTTATATCGAGCAAACCGACCAATATATAAAACCATCCGCAATCGCGATTAATTGTTTATGGTACCAACGATGGACGCTACGTAGATACCACTGAAAATAACTTGCAAACGCAGAACGGAGAATATCGAGAAGATTCGTATCGGTTTTATCGGACAGGAGAAATTACGCGTTTAATGTCTTACGTGTTTATTAACACGTTGATTGCCAAACGAAAGCAATTGAAAATTGCATTAGTATAATATTTTCATTTTGAACAAGTTTTACCAAATATATTCACGATACATTGTTGTATTTGTTCTTCACGGTTTCAAGTAACTAATACGAGTATTTACAGTTAGAAAGGTGAACAAATTTTGAATTAGTATGGCTGTTAAATCTGTATAGAAATTTGATTGTCACCCACATATGGATGACATGGTAGTCACCGTGTTAAAAGTGGCTGATATTTTGTACTTTAAAAAATTAACGTAGCAGTGTACCATAAATAGGGTGGTATAGCGGTATGGAGTATGGAGATTAATTTATGGTCGCGTTGATATCGGGTAGATATATCGTTAAGTGTTGCACTTGTTTCAAGTTGAACGGCTGATATTTTGTCTCTATTAAATTCAAACGAAAAGAGGGCACGAGAGCATAAAATTACTCATCACCCACGTATAGCTTGCACCATCACTCAGACAATTACCAACCGCCTGGAAACAGAGCTCCTTATAGATATCGAACCATCCATGAGACGATGCATAATTCCGTCAGGCGGAGACCTGATTCGGATTTGTTTGAATCGAGACATGGAAATGCAGGAATTGAGAAATTCTGAGATTCTGAGATTTGAAGACAGAAATTTAGAAATTTGGAGATATGGGAATTTAAAAATTTGAACATGTGGAAATTAGGAAATTCGGGAATTGGGGAATCTGGAAATTTGGCGGTTTCGAAATTAGAGCATCTGGAAAATCGAAAATTTGCATTTTTTTTTTAATTTTGGAGATTTGAGCATTTGTAAGTATGAAAATCTGGGAATTACGAAATTTGACAATACTAGATTTTGGAAATTTAGGGCGTGTGGACTTCGAAATTTGGGAGTCTGGGGATTTGGAAAATTCTTAATTTGAAAATTTGACAACTTGTAGCATTGGGAATTAGAAAATCCGGAAATTTCAGGATTTGAGGATTTGAAACTTTGCAATTTTGAGAATATGAGAATTTCAGAAATTAAGAAGTTGAGAAATTAAGAAATTTAAATTTTGAGGATGAGAGAATATGATAAGTCTTGAGAATTTAGCAAAGTGAGAAATGGAGAAACTGAGGAATTGGGAAATTGGGAAATTGAGAAATTGCGGAATTTGAGAAATTTGCAAAATTGAGGAATGTGCAAAATTAAGAAAATTGGATATTGAAAAATTGAGAAATTGAGAAATTGAGAAATTGAGGAGTTGTGAAGTTGTGAAGTTGTGAAGTTTAGTGTTTGAGAATTTGAAAATTTAAGAAATTAGAAAATTGAGAAATTAAAAATTGAAATTCAACAGTTTGTAGAATCCAAAATCAGCGAACTTAGACGTAAACGAAGACAAAATTTTCATGAAATAAAATACCTACGCAAAATGCAGCAACTTATCCAAAAAATGAGGTCATTAAAAAAAAGTCTTTGAAATAACAATATAACAAAAATCATATCTTGAATATATTAAGTAATCACGAACATCGGCATCAGCTGATAATTATGAACATCGACATTATTAATATTCCTCATTACTTATAAATTAAATTGGAATAGATATTACAATTAAATAAATCATATTCTTATAATAGTACATACATTTATTTCAAGCAAATTACATTTTCTGGATACTGAATTACGTGGGATGAAAGGCTTTCAAGTGGCTTAATTAATGAAATTCTATGGGCATTCGATCGATCAGTACTCTGTGAGTGTTCTTCACTCGTTGTTTCTAATTCAACTACAATTTCTGTTCTGGTTATCGTTCGATCAGGGGACCCCGGGGAGATAGCTAACGAATAGAGAAACTAATACGAAACACCGCGATATTTCAGTAACTTAGTAAAGTCTGTACCCATTAGCTACCGTGTCTCCATTACTGTTGTACTATTTATTTAATTCCATTTGAAGATCACAAACAAAATCGATCTACTAACCAAAACCTTGAAACATCGAGGTTAAAGTATTTTATTTACTACTCCGATGATTATTCTTGTATTAACCTCTTCACCCACTTGGTCACATATGTGGATAGTCAGTTTATATTCTACATGAAGCTATATTCTTTTCTGAAACCGTGACAAAAATAAACGTGTAATATTTTCTACATTTGTTAACCAGACAATTTTCTTTATCGAGCAAATACAAATTAAAATATAACGCATTTTCAACTGAAATTGAAAATTCGTTCCTGAAGAGGTTAAGATAATTCTTGTATGTTCATTAACAAGTATAATGATTTAAAATGGAGATGGGTTGAGGCAGTGTTTGCAAAATGCGAACAAAGAAACTCTGAGGCCCGTTCGCACACACCCCGTACCAAAATTACGACGCAAAGTATTTCATACGAGCAGCGAAACGGGACACCAGAAAAATAAGATAACCTGTTGAAAACTGCGAGCGTGCGTGAAAAAAAAAGATAAGAAGGTACGCTGGCAAAACGTTGGCTCGGCTCCAGATTCGCGATCGTAAGTAAAGCTCTGCAATTAAAATTGATATTCGAACTACGAACACTCGTGGGAATACGTTTTTAATCGATAGAAAATGAATCGGGACGAACGAGGATATCTGACTTTGCATTTAGGGTTTGCTCGTAGCTCATTGCCGATTTTTATCCCCTTGCACTATGATTTATTCGACAGATACTAATTAATCAATTAAGTAATTAACCAACTAACTAACCAGCTAACCAACTAACTAACCGACTAATTAAATAAATAACTGACTAACTATCTAACTGGCATATTACATAACCTAACCATTTATTTGTGGACATATCTGACTACTGCTACAATCTTAAAACTAACTGACTAAATAAATAACTGACCAACTAACTAACTGACTAAATAAATAATTGACCAACTAACTGACTAAATAAATAAGTGACTAACTAACTAACTGACATAATTAACCATTTGTTAGCAGACATACACTCCTGGACAAAATTAAGTGGACATTGCAGAAATGTAAAAAATGTTTTGTTTCATTACAATGTTGTAAATACATTTTAAATTTAGAACATGAGATATTTTTGTAGGCTTGAAAAAGCATTTATTTAATGTATATAATTGTGCAATAAAGTTTTGATTTATAGGCGTTATTAGTTAATTCAATTTACCTTTTGTTATTTATGATACCTGTCCACTTAATTTTGTCCACGACTGTATGTAACTACTTCTACAATCTCAAAACGAACAATGAAAGTTAAAATGTCGTGCGCATTGTACATTCAACGATCTTCGTGTACGCGAAATATAATTAGACTCACAGTTTAAAAATTCCGAGCGTTCGGGAGATATGAGAAAAGTTTGTCACACTTGGACAGCGAATAAGTCACGGGTATAGCTCGTTGTTATAGCGCAAGTTATAGTCCCTCGTAGAGCGAGGGTTGTGAAAACGTAACTTGGCGTGATACGAGTGGCGTGATGTCCTTGCGACGAGTATCACGGTGTAGTCTTTTGTGATGTCCATAAATGAGCTTCTCTGAACAACTTTAATTTCTGTTCCTTACTCTCCCAACTGTATAACCATTTTATGACAAAATTCGTTTTGGAAATATCCTGCATCATGAACTTTTATTGCGAGATATGTTAAGATGTGGAAAATGAGATATTTCGTGCAAGAAATATACTGAATGCATTGTATGTATTGAATATATTGAATATATAGAATTTATAGAATACATTGAATATATTAAATATATTGGACATATTGAGCATATTGAGCATTTTCAATATATTGAACACAGTGAATATATTGAATATATTGGATATATTGAATATCTTGGACATATTGGACATATTGGACATATTGAGCATATTGAACATATTGAACATATTGAACATAGTGAACATATTGAACATATTGAACATATTGAACATATTGAACATACTGAATATATTAAATAGATTGAACACATTGAACATATTAGACATATTGAATATATTCAACATATTGAACATATTAGACATATTGAACATATTGAACATATTAAACATACTGAACATACTGAACATATTGAACATATTGAACATATTGAACATATTGAACATATTGAACATATTCAATACATTGAACACAGTGAATATATTAAATAGATTGAATATATTCAACATATTGAACATAGTGAACATATTGAACATATTAAACACACTGAACATATTGAACATATTCAATACATTGAACACAGTGAATATATTAAATAGATTGAATATATTCAACATATTGAACATATTAGACATATTGAACATATTGGACATATTGAACATAGTGAACATATTGAATATATTAAACATACTGAACATATTGAACATATTGAACATATTGAACATATTGAACATCTTGAACATATTGAACATATTCAATACATTGAACACAGTGAATATATTAAATAGATTGAATATATTGAACATATTGAACATATTAGATATATTGAATATATTGAACATATTGAACATATGGAACATACTGAACATATCGAGCATATTCAGTATACTGAATACAGTGAATATATTGAATATATTGAACATATTGAACATATGGAACATACTGAACATATCGAGCATATTCAGTATACTGAATACAGTGAATATATTGAATATGTAGGACATATTGAACATATTAAATCTGGCCCGTCATATTTTCAGAAAGTTCTAACAGCATGTGCACTTCGCTCAATTTGGCGGTTGTTTATTTCTAAGACTAACACCGGTCAGTCTCATATATCGCAAGAGTCTTTTGTTTTTTGGAAGCAGGTGTCAGTGATCGTTTAAATATATTCCTATCCGATTGTTTGAAATACTTTAGGTGAAGGTACTTTGAGTGTAGCGAGAAAGCAAAGAAGTTTTATCGGCAACCGTAACACGATCGACAAGAAATTCACGATCGAATTGAATTTTCTGCAGCGACGGCGTGTCGTCGTCATACGTGCCCGGAAAAGAATATCGGGACCTGCGAGTACTTTGGCAGGATGCACGCTCGTTGCCCTCTTAGCGGCCCTTTGAATGTTTAGCATCTCGTCGTGCATGTAGTTTCGTTCGTTGTCCTATTTTCATACGTGGCTGCTAACGTCCCTGACGTTTCGTTCTATTTTCTGGGTCAGCTCAGCGATTTTCGAACGTCACGCGCGTACCCAATCGACAAGAATAAAGCCAATCGTTTCGTAATAATTCCAGAAACGTGAATTTACCGTGATTTCATTTCGCGGTTGGGTACGTCCTATTCTGGCAGACACTCGACAGACGGTAGATGAAAGATATTCGGGCGAATTTTCCACCCGTGTGTTTTCCTTATCGGCTAACGTGTGATAGAATTAACGTACTAGTATATAATAATGTAATAATGTAATGGTATTCGAAAATATTTTGGCAATAAGAAGGATCGATGAACACGATGAACTGGTGTCGTCGAAAATTTGTTAATTTAAATTCGTAGCTGCAAATTTCGACATTTTTTAATTTAGAGAATCTGTAGAATTTTTAAATTTACGAATCTGATGGTTTTCATATCCGCAATTTGCAGATCTACAAATGACCAATTATTAAGTTTTCGAATTACTGTATTGGAAATGTGAAATATTTAATGAAAACTACAAGTTTCGAAATTATCGTAGATTCAAATTCCCATATAACCATGTTCTCAACTCTCAAATTCTAGAATTGCCAAATACTCGAACTCCCAAATTTCTAAATTTCTAACCTTCTAAATTTACAAATTCCTCAATTTCTAAATTCCCAAATTCACAAGTTTCCTAATTCCTAAATTCTCAAATTCCATATTCCCCATTTCCACATCTCCAAGCCTACAAATTCTCAAATTCAAAAATTCTAGAATCCTTTCGAATTCCAAAATTGTTAAATTCTCAAATTCCATATTCCCCATTTCCACATCTCCAAGCCTACAAATTCTCAAATTCAAAAATTCTAGAATCCTTTCGAATTCCAAAATTGTTGAATTCTCAAATTCCATATTCCCCATTTCCACATTTCCAAGCCTACAAATTCTCAAATTCAAAAATTCTAGAATCCTTTCGAATTCCAAAATTGTTAAATTCTCAAATTCCATATTCCCCATTTCCACTTCTCCAAGCCTACAAATTCTCAAATTCAAAAATTCTAGAATCCTTTCGAATTCCAAAATTGTTGAACTCTCAAATTCCATATTCCCCATTTCCACATTTCCAAGCCTACAAATTCTCAAATTCAAAAATTCTAGAATCCTTTCGAATTCCAAAATTGTTGAACTCTCAAATTCCATATTCCCCATTTCCACTTCTTCAAGCCCTCAAAGTCTCAAATTCAAAAATTCTCGAATCCTTCCTAGTTCCTAAATTGCTAAATCGAAGATCTTCTTTCCAGATTTCCGAATTTCTCAACTACCTTACCACCGAATGCGAAGTCGCATCTCGGAAACCACGTTTCCCGGCCTTTGAAGTTAACCGCGCAATAATTCGTATCTCTCTCTAAGATTCTCGCGAAATTCGCGGTACTAAATTTTGTCAACGTTTTTGCGAACGATCCACGTAGCGGAACGAATGCGGGAGACATGTAAATGGGGTAGCGGAATATTATTCGCGATTGCAATTGTAATTGTTATGATTTCTTTGTGCGGGTTGCAAATCCGCGTAGCGAAAGTCGCGTGTACACCGACATGAAGTACACGGGAACGGTTTTGAACGTGGCCAAACGTTTGTATTTCCCAACGGAGAGTTCTGGCCGTGCAGGAATATTCATAGCGTGCACGAACAACCGTTTCTCAAGTTTAGTTACATCAAAGAGATAGGTGGTTCTCTGGTACGCTGTTAGTAACGCGATGAAAGCGCGAACACGTACATAGAAAGCAGCAAACGCGAAGCTTCCATCACGGCAGAACGCACGGAATTGAACTTATTTTTATCATATCGTTGCCACAGGATATAAGCACGCTAAAGTTTTGCAACTTTTTCAAAAATCTCTCGTACTTCGGCACAAGGCGGATACGCGTTATCCTCCTTTCTAGAAAGGTTCACGGATCTCGTGAATAATTCTTCATTTTTATTCGTCCCATGCATAAATCAGAGGGTGGAGAATGCAAAAGGAGAATGTAAATGAAGCTAAATAGTGTTTTAATCGTGCTCGTATTATTTTATTCGCTATTACAGGGTGGCTAGAATGAACTGTTACAACTTCAAACCGCTGCAGCAGATACAATTTTAAATATTTTGTTCTATCCAAGGGAAAAAATTAGTCGAGAAACGTTCAAGCCTACGTCCCTAACATTTCAACATCCCCTAATACACATATCATCAAATTTCTAAATCTTCCAAATACCCCCAAATGTCTAAATCTCCACATTCCCTGGTCACCAAATGCTTTTATTTCTATGTATATTCGTTTATCCACGAAGTCCAAAGTCTCTAGATCTCTAGATTACCTTTCTGGGTCCTCGAATTTCTAATCAAGTCCCAAATGTTCAGATCCTCAGAAATCTCTAGGAAGAAAACGAAGATCCTCTCCCCTATATTGACACATTTTTTGTATGGAGAAGAGATTTCTTTCTGACTCATTGCTGCTCCTGTCGCCATGTTGGGTTTCGGTGTTATCGATACTCGTACACCGAAGTGCGCAGATCTGGTTATATGATCCCGTTCTCGCGTGTCCGATAACGGGTTCGTCCACCTTGATTTCTCAAAATATAAAACACGAAGGATGACATAGCGTCGCGACAGTATTTCTGTCTAACGGTGTCCCCTCACGGTCGAAAGGGTTAAACCGATGCGTCACGGATACGCGACATTGATATTTCCTTCGAGGGTATCGCATTAGCGATAAGCCAGAAATTCTTTCTGTCAGAAGAGAGATAGAGAAAGAGAGAGGGAGAGAATCGACACGGCCTAGATTCGACATCGTCAATAAATCCAACATGGCGCCGATAGAGCAGTTCGAAACGGAAAAGAAGAATAAGAAGAGTAAGCAAAGATCCCGAGGTACAAAGAGAGCAGGAGGATACAAGATAACGGGCGAGAAGCTCGGTATTGTATGGAGATAAGAGAAAAGAAGCAGGGAGAAAAAAGAAGGACGAAGCGTCGCGTTGAAACGAAAAGGATGAACGTCAGGAATAATAATGAGGAATTATGATTGCTTTGCTGCAACCGTGGACGAAGAGAGACAATAGCTCTTTTTTTCGCTCGTCCAATTACCGGAACGCTTGAGAAAAGCGACTATAGAAGTCACTGGGCGCGATCAAGAGCACAGGAAATGAGGCCTATAGGCGATGATGCCGTTCCTATACGTAACAATCCTTTGTACCCCGTTCGATCCAGTAATCGATCGTTGAATAACTGTTGTTGTAATCAAAGATAATTCCGCGTTGGATGCACCGAGTATAAAGGGATTAAAGGCATGTTTGAGCCCATTGACAGGGAGCGATTCTTTGCTCCGAGAGAAACGAGGCTCGTTGAAAACGCGATTTAACCCTCATGCGGGTATACGTCTTGTTGCGTTGTGTGCCGAACGAAGTACTGTTTCATCCGCCCATGGGGTTTAAGGGCTTCGGGGTAAAAGACCACGTTGTTTCGGACGCTGTTAGACGGTGCATTAGGTCAGTAACGACCAACGATGGCAGTCGTTTATACCTCTTATATTGCCGAAGTTCGAGTTGTAGGAAATTGTCGTGCACGAAGAGGTCGTTTGTGCGGTGCTTGAAGATTTGCACATTTCGGAATTTCTGATTGTGGAGGTTCATGCAGAATTTGGCGACTTTGATCGTTACAGTGTTTGACAATTCCACAATTTAATTATTTGTAAATTTGAAAGGTGATCAATTTGTCAATTTTCAAATCGCAATTTTCAGTTCTCAATTCTCCATTTTCAATTTTCGATTCTCAATTTCAATTCTCAACTTCAACTCTCAATTTCAATTCTCAATTTCAATTCTCAATTTCAATTCTAGATTTTCAATTCTCAATTTCAATTCTCGATTTTCAATTCTCAATTTCAATTCTCGATTTTCAATTCTCAATTTTCAATTCTCAATTTTCAGTTCTCAAGTCGCAATTTTCAATTTTCAGTCCTCAATTCTCACTTTTCAATTCTCAATACTCAATTTTCAGTTCGCAATGTTGAATTCTCAATTTTCAATGTTCAATGTTCAATTCTCAATTTTCAATTCGCAATTTGTCAATATTTCAATTTGTCAATTTTCAATTCTCTGTTTATCTCTCTGTTTATTCCTCCATTTGTCTATGTGTCAATTTTCAGTTCCCAATTTTAATTTCTACATTTGTTAGGTTGTCTATTTTCTGTTTTCAATTTCCAATTTCCAATTTCCAATTTCCAATATTCAGATTTCAATTCCAATTTTCCGTTTTTCAATTTTTCAATCTTTCAATGTTTCAACTTTTTAATGTGTCAATCTGTAAACTTGTCAATTTTTGCCGAATTGGTCGATACCTAAATTTGTCAATTTCTTAATTTGTCTATATGTCACTGTGACTATTTGTCACGTTGTCATCGTGTCACTTTGCTACCTTGACAATTTGTAAACTAGTAAATTTCCAACTGCGAAAATTTATAATTTTAAGATTGAAAATTAGACAAATTCTTCTTTCCCTTTACGATATCGAAAATTCGTAAATTTAAGAATTAAAAAATTTGCAATTTTGCAACTGTAAACATTTCTGATACTGTAAAAACAGACGCATTTCTACGAAACCGTAAATCAATTTTCGTTTCAGTCGAAGGTATTTAACCTGTCTTACAAACACTGTTTCGTCTTGTGCATGGTAAAGGAAATAATTAGGTGTCTAGTTTCTCGTGGATCATTTAGCGTAATTAGGGTTGTCGGTCTTAATGGGATGGTGTTACAGTCGCTTAAAATATAGCCAGCCTACTCGAGCTCATCGCATAGTCAGCTTTGTCGTCGAGGTGACGTTGTACAACCGTGGAAGGTGCAAGAAAAAGATCGAATTTTTCAATTTATTATCGCATTTCATTTCAAAGAGTTTCTCTTTGTCTACAGTCTGGTGTATTGATAATTGTTGCCAAGTATAATAATCTCGCAAGGTTTCTTGTTTCTTGGACCACAATTTCTGTTATCAAAGATAGTCGTTATCTTTCTCGTTGCAATGTTGGAAGCTATACTTAACACGCGATTGTCTTCTAGGAATCTTTTGTTACGAACAAACAAAGGTAGAAGCATGATAATAATATTGTATAAAATAATTATGAAATAATGAACGATGTTACACAAAATATTTATTATTTATGTATAGAGAAACAATGGGGTGGACGTAACATCGTGTAAAATTCCATTTGCAGCGATATATTGCGGGCAATTGTCGGTAATTGCAATTGTAATTATATTGCCGCTTGGAGAATTGCAATGTGTTATATCGCTAAGCATTGTATTTCTATTGGTAGAATTGCGACGCGTTATATCGCCAAGCATTGTATTTCCATTCGTGCAATTCCAACGTGTTATATCGCCAATAATTTTATTTCCATTCGTGTAATTACGACGTGATATATCGCCAACCATTGTATTTCCATTCGTGCAATTTCAACGCGTTATATCGCCGATAATTGTATTTCCATTCGTGCAATTGCGACGCGTTATATCGCCAAGCATTGAATTTTCATTCGTGCAATTCCGACGTGTTATATCGCCAATAATTTTATTTCCATTCGTGCAATTGCGACGCGTTATGTCGCCGATAATTGTATTTCCATTCGTGCAATTGCGACGCGTTATATCGCCAACCATTGTATTTCCATTCGTGCAATTGCGACGCGTTATATCGCCAAGCATTGTATTTCCATTCGTGTAATTGCGACATGTTATATCGTCAATCACCGCGTTTCCATTCGTGCAATTGCGACATGTTATATCGTCAATCATTGCATTTCCATTCGTGGAATTGCAGTGCGATGTATCGTCACACGTTGTAGTATTACGCATGGAATTAGTACACGTGGAATTATCGCGCGTTATATCGCTGTTTATTGCATTACTGCGCGTGGCATTGATGCGAGTGGAACTACCACTTGTTATATTGCCCCTCGTTGGATCCCTTTGAGTAGAATTTCCCCGATTATAATATCACGTGGAATTACTATTCGTTATATTACCACGTATTACATACATTGTTCCGTATCAAATTGCCATACACGGATTTACTTCCTATTATATTGCCGCTCGCTATATCATCGCGCACTTGTCATGTATTTTATTAGATGAAGAATTAATGTGGACATTAATTAGTGTTTCATCGTTCGTTTAGTTGTTTTTAAACTTCACTTTCAGTTTGAAAATAAACGTGCATTATGAGGCTGGTAGGTTCAGCGTTAAAGCCAGACCGGAGTCGGTTCCGCAAAATACATAGCCACAATCGATAGCATTCGAGTTCGATCGTGGACCATGGTCGGCGAGTCAAAGCGACTCGCAGCGGCGAAGGATGCATGGAATGCAATGGGCGCGCCACGGACCGCTGTTCTCCTCCACCCTTTCCTCTCCCTTCACCTTCTCTTCTTTTCTCTTCGGCTGCTTCTTCCTTCCTTTCTTCGTCCCATTCTTCGTTCCTCCTATCCCTCTCGTTCCTTTTCTTTCTATTCTTTAAGTCTTTCACGGTTGTACTGTGTCTCGACGCCGCGTACAGGACGATATACAGGTGATGGTCGCTATTTGCAGTAGCTACGCTGTCTCGTTAGGTTTAATTGATCTTAACCCTCTCGATGTATCGTTGCGTTCCGCGATTTGGATATTCCATAGTGCGGAGATTTCGAGATTTTAGCATTTGGAAAGTTTTCAGTTCGGGTATTTGGAAGTTTGGATATTTTGAGTTTTGGCAATTTGGAAGTTTGGATGTTTCGGAGTTTAGGAATTTGGAAATTTGGATGTTTCGGGGTTTAGGAATTTGGAAATTTCGATATTTCGGTTTTTAGGGACTTTGAGTAAACATAGTGATTTGGAAATTTGGTGTTCGGAAAATTTAAGCTTTTGGAAATTTGGAAGATTAGTAATGTGGAGAAATAGGAATTGTAGGTTTTCATATTTCCAAATTACTCCGCTTTCAAACCTTGATATTTACAAGTTTCATTTTCAAATATATAAACTTCAAATAAAAAAATTCATTTTCAAATTCGAAATTTTCAGACGTCATATTTCCAATTTCAAAATTCCAAATTCACAAATTCACAAATTATTAAATTCCAAATTTTCAAGGTCCCAAAATTCCAAATGTGCACATTGTACGATTCTTAGTTTACAAATTCCAAGTTTTCACGTTTATAAATTCCAAATATACTATATCTCAAAAATTTCACATTCACAAATTCCAAGTTTCCAAATTTCAAATTTGCAAATCTCAAATATACAAATCCCAAATTTGCAAATCTCAAATATACAAATCCCAAATATGCAAATCTTAAATACACAAATTCCAAATTTGCAAATCTCAAATATACAAATCCCAAATTTGCAAATCTCAAATATACAAATCCCAAATTTGCAAATCTCAAATATACAATTCCCAAATTTGCAAACCTCAAATACACAAATTCCAAATTTGCAAATCTCAAATATACAAATCCCAAATTTGCAAATCTCAAATATACAAATCCCAAATTTGCAAACCTGAAATATGCAAATTCCAAATATGCAAATTTACAAATCTCAGATTACCAAATTCCAAATTTTTCAAATCCAAAACTCACAAATATCCAAATCTACCAATCCCAAGTTTCCTATCGAAAGAATTAAGAAACGTGGTAATAATTTCAATAAACGATATATATGAATTCTCAATCTCCAAATTGAGAAACGTACTACCCAAAAATGTCATCGAACGCAAAGATCATGCCCACCAGCAACATTGCGAGTCTTCCATAATCGAAATTGACCATCCACCTTTCACCGCTTTTATTTCCTCTTATTTCACCGGTGTAAGAGGGGGTAGTTACTCGAATATTACCTGAGTGGTGTTCGAGCTTTTGCGAATTAATTTATTTGCGGCGGCGGAAAACGGAAACCGGCCGAACTGGTAGCCGTGGACGGCTCGAGCATACGACGCGAACAGTTTCGCTTATTTTCTTTATCCGTTTCGTGTAGCAGCGCTGAAAAAGGCCTGCGTTGGCGAGACACGATCGACAAAAAGATCCTCCTCCAGCTTGGGTAATTCACGTACATGGAAATTTACTGGTCGAGCGGGACAATTTGTGCCCCTTGGCGATTCAAGAAGATGAAAAACACCTCACTTGTTACAAATTTATATAAATACCTACCTAAGACGTATGCTACTGAGCGCCATTCTGCAACATGTCGGTGCGAGCAAAAAGATGGTGCTTTTATGCGATGAAATAAAGCGAGAATATCCCTTCATTGTATCTTGAATAATTTCTACAATTTCAGTTCCATCGTGTCGCTAATGTAAAATGATTGACCTGAAACTTTTTTAATTTGCTTAACACAGTTTGCAAATTTTTCGATTAATGAAACTATCCGAGATACTCCTTGCTTTTTGCAAATACAACTTTTCATTGTGTGCGATTCAAGAAGATGAAAAACACCTCACTTGTTATAAATTTATAAAAATACCTACCTAAGACGTATGCTGCAGAGGTATTCTGAAACTTGACGGTGCGAGCAAAAAGATGGTGCTTTTATGCGAAGAAATAAAGCGAGAATATCCCTTCATTGTATCTTGAATAATTTCTACAATTTCAGTTCCATCGTGTCGCTAATGTAAAATGATTGACCTGAAACTTTTTTAATTTGCTTAACACAGTTTGCAAATTTTTCGATTAATGAAACTATCCGAGATACTCCTTGCTTTTTGCAAATACAACTTTTCATTGTGTGCGATTCAAGAAGATGAAAAACACCTCACTTGTTACAAATTTATAAAAATACCTACCTAAGACGTATGCTGCAGAGGTATTCTGAAACTTGACGGTGCGAGCAAAAAGATGGTGCTTTTATGCGAAGAAATAAAGCGAGAATATCCCTTCATTGTATCTTGAATAATTTCTACAATTTCAGTTCCATCGTGTCGCTAATGTAAAATGATCGACCTGAAACTTTTTTAATTTGCTTAACACAGTTTGCAAATTCTTCGATTAATGAAACTATCCGAGATACTCCTTGCTTTTTGCAATTACAACTTTTCATTTTGTGCGATTCAAGAAGATGAAAAATACCTCACTTGTTACAAATTTATAAAAACGAAGGCAATTAGCTCGCCGCCATTTTGCTTTCGGACCATTTATGATAGGGTGATTGTATGAATGGCAACTCGGGCTGTCGACGATGGCCAGTCACACGAAGTCACGTAGCCATCGGGTGTTGCCGGGTTGATTGTTTAAAAAGAGGCATGGGAATGTTCTGGAAAAGGCAAGCAGCCCGACGTTGCATTGCTTAGGGGTGTTGTTCTTTAAGGATCTGGCCACGGAGTGGGGAAGGCAGGAATGCCCTTTGGTAAGAGGACGAAGCTTGACCTCTTGGCACTTACCCCAGAACCTTGATCGACATAGCATCAAAATAACAATTACTCTAACATATCTAACACAGTTTGCAAATTTTTCGATTAATGAAACTATCCGAGATACTGCTTGCTTTTTGCAATTACGACTTTTTGTTGTGTCTTATGAATATTACTGTCAGTATATTTAAAGAGTATCAGTGTATTTATAGAATATCGATATGTTTATATCACGTTCGAGATATTAATTTTTTAAACGGAAAAAACTTGCTATCGTCGCTCGTAGATGTTCGATAATATACATTTTTCTTTTCAATCCTTTTCGTAAATTTCCAGAAACTTTTTGCAAAAATTCCAGATCGAAAAGTGTATTTAGAGAGTTTAGATCAGGAATGTTCTTTGGATAAACACGCCAGGTACAAAAGTGATCAACGAGTAAAAGATTAATTAACATACTTCGAGCCAATGAAATATCGAGTAACGCACTTGATTAGTTAACTTCGATTCTTGTTTTTATTACGTGCCGAAGTTCGTGACGTTTTCACGATAAATGAGAAGTTGTCGATCCAGTTCGAACACACGCGATACCGAGTGAATACGGTGCGCTGGAATTCTCGTTTCGTGTCAAGTGTTACGACGATGGTAATCGTACAGTGATTAAAAAAAAAAAACTAATCGAACTACGGACTCTATAATTGCTTCGTGTCACAACTTTTTTTCTTTCGTGTATACATTTAACGCGTTGCAATTTATTTACGCAATTGATCTAAATTTGACGTCCGTGTCTCGAGCGTTACTGAAATCTCACGTCCGATCGTTTGCTGGATTAGCTAATTAGGTGAAACAAGTATTAATTGTTTCAGATATCAGGGAAGAGGAACCGCGACAAAATTTGTTCGACTTGTTAAATTTTTGAATTTTATACAATTTCAAATTTCGGACTACTAAGTTGTCAAATTTTGAAGATTCCAATATCTTCGTCAACATGAATCTCAACGTTTTCAATGAACCAAATTTTGTTGAAAATGTCGACTAATTTTTGAATTTTCGAACTTTTTAATATCCAAAGTTCTGGTTTTCCGAACTCCGTATTCTCGAATTTTCGATTCCGTAAATCCTTCAATTTGCGATATTCCAAATTCTCGAAATTACTCAGCTGGCAATCTTTCAAATTCCCTAAATTATTCAGTTTGCAATTTTTCAAATCCCCTAAACTCCGGAATTTGCAAGTTCTCACATTACTCAAATTCTTCAATTCAAAGGTTTCTAAATTCCCAAAATTCCTCAAATTGCAATGTTTCTAAATTCCCAAAATTCCCCAGTTTTCAGTACTTCAAATTCCCAAAAGTTCTCAATTTGCAGTGTTTCAAATTCCCAAAATTCCTCAATTTGCAATGTTTAAAATTCCCGAAACTACTCAGTTTGCAATGTTTAAAATTCCCAAAATTCTGGAATTTACAAGTTTCCAAATTCTCCGAATTCTTCAATTTACAGGGTTCTAAATTCCCAAAAATTACTCAATTTGCATTGTTTTAAATTCCTTTAAACTACTCAATTTGCAGTGTTTCAAATTCCCAAAATTCCTCAATTTGCAATGTTTAAAATTCCCGAAACTACTCAGTTTGCAATGTTTAAAATTCCCAAAATTCTGGAATTTACAAGTTTCCAAGTTCTCCTAACTCTTCAATTTACAGGGTTCTAAATTCCCAAAAATTCCTCAATTTGCAATGTTTAAAATTCCCGAAACCACCCAATTTGCAGTGTTTCAAATTTCCAAAATTCCACAATTTTCAATATTTCCAATTTCCAAAATTCCTCAATTTGCACTGTTTCAAATACCCCCCCTCCTCGAGTTACCAAATTTCCAGAGATTTTAAATCCCCAAACCTCCTAAGCTCCACGAACCTCGTTCCCAAACCTGTAAATCTGAAAATCTCCAAATTTCCCTGAAAGAACACCAAAACGAAAATACAACTGTGTCATATCAATATAATAATTTTTACTCGTACAATTATATAGTTACATGACGTTACGCGTATGTAACGTGTATGTAACCGTAATAAAATTGCTATCCAAAGAAAGGATACAACGTTGCAAGCGTTATTGCTGCAAAGTTAAGTGCAGCTCCCGTAATTAAACAGAAAATTTCAATTTCAAATACGATATCGCTGGAATATCACGGTTTATAAAATAAACATTATCATTTTTCGCTCGTAACGAAGACCTTCGTTGAAACTCGGCATACATATAAGTACATATGTTCTCGCGTCACGCAAATACGGTTGATGATGTATTCCTCGACACTCGTTAAACAGTTCAATGCACTCGTACGTGTTGCACGCAATTATAATTACATTGTAAATACGACATCGTGCAATACAACAGCGACTTACGCTTTAATTACCGTTATCGTTCTCGTTTCACCGCGTTTCGTCCTCTTTCTGCCCCGTGTTTCATACTCGCTGTTATCACGAACCTACACGTTTATGGTATTTGCTTCGTTACGGCCGGCTTGTTTGTTGGTGAAGGTTTGTCCCCAGAAGGTAATAAATGTACCTTTCCGCGTGTAAGAGAACAGCCGGAAACAGCAGCGAAATTTTCGGCAAGAATAACGCACCCTGTAAATTCTGATACTCCTTCCTTCCGGTTTTCTCTCGTCGCCACACAGGAGGATAAATTAACTTACTCGCGGCTGATTTCACGCTAAATCGATCACTGTTTCGTGCCGATGTCACGGATTTTCTTTCGAGTAGTGTACAGCGTGGTAAAAAAGTATTCGACACTTCATTTTGTTGTATAATAAATGGTATTGAGATTTTTAGTGGGTGATAAAGATACGAAGGGTGAAGATGATGGTTAAAATTTGCGACAAAAGAATCTGAAATTGAATGAGATATATTTGGTCCAGTTGCGTTTAAACATTATCAAAACTGTGGAATTAGTGTCGACGCCCTGATGTTGATTCAATTATTAATTCTAATTTAATTATCACGGTGACGAAGGTATGGAGAATGAAAATGACGTTTAAAATTTGCAATGGGAGATAGTAAAGTTGAATTAGATATATTTGGTCCAGTTGCGTTTAAATATTATCAAAACTGTGGAATTAGTGTCGACGCCCTGATGTTGGTTCAATTATTAATTCTAATTTAATTATCACGGTGACGAAGGTATGGAGAATGAAAATGACGTTTAAAATTTGCAATGGGAGATAGTAAAGTTGAATGAGATATATTTGGTCTCGTTGAGTCAAAGTATTATCAAGAATATAGAAATAAAATCGATACACTAACATTGATTTAATTATTAATTATAGTTTAATTGTCGGACTGCAGATTTCGAACTTGCTGAATGTATTATTTTAGATCAGAAGACAAAATAGCGGTGAAGAACCAAATTTAAAAATTTAGATATGAACATTTAAAAATTTATTATGAGAAATTTAGACATGAAAATTTAAAAATTTGTTATGAAAATTTAATAATTCTGGAAATTTAGAAATTAGAGATTTGAGGATTTGAAAAATTGCGAAGTTGGAGATTCTATCATTTAGGAATTTCGAAATTTTTAGAAATTCTAATTTTAAGAATTTGCGGATGTGGAAATTCGAAAATTTGGAAACTTGGAAATTTAGAGAATATAACATTTAGGAATTCGAGAAGTGAGGAATTTTGAAGTTTAATAATTTGGATCTTTTGGAAACTGGAGGTGAAAAAATTTGAATGTGTAGGAATTTCAGAATTAGGGAATACGAAAATTGAAGAACTTCGGGTTAGGAAATTTGGAAATTTAGGTATTTGTAAATTGGGAAATTGGTAAATTTAAAAACTTGCAGCTGGCAAGTTTAAGCATTTGGAAATTTGTCAATTCGAAAGTTGGAGAATTTGAAAATTTGACAATTTAGAAATTTCATGACTTGTAAATCTGAGAAATTGAAAATTGAAGAAGTAGAAATTTGTCAGACTGAAAACTTGTAAATTTGACGATCTAAAAACGTGAAAATTTGGAAAATTGTCGAGTTAAAAATCTAGGAACTTAGAAATGTGTGAAATCGAAAATGTGAGTACCTATATATAACTTGGCGAAATTGAAAATTTGAAAATTCACAAAATTAATAAACCGAGAAGTACAAAAATTCAGGAACTGGAAAATTTGTAAATTAGCATATTATGTACATACACATATAGATAATGGTCAGAGGTCCAACCTGCGTACAAAACATGCTCACACGTCCACATACTCGCTCATACCCGTACGTACATAATACAATTTACTATTCTTCTGGTGAATTCATAGAATCATAAAGCCATCGGGGTTATTTTTAACTTTAGAAAAATCATGAATAATCAACAATTTCAGCAATTTACCACGTGCTATTTATGTTCTTAAACTTTGTTTTAATTTAGTATGTCTTTCGAGAGCCAGCGCATTTTATTATTTTATGACTGTCGAATTGTTAGGCGACAAACAACCTCGTACTTTTTACCCGAGGTCATATTGACCTCACGACAAGCATTTGGTAAGGGCGGTTCTTACCCACTTCCCTCAAATTTTCCACAACCAATGAAATAGTTTAATTTTAACTTAGTCGTTTGTTCACCCCCAACAGCACACCAATCCCCACTACATACTTTACTCTGCAGAGAACATTACTTTTTCTCTTCGGTAGATTTCCAATAACTCTTAAAGAGTACACAACCAAATTTATATTTATCTTTAAAGTCCGTTCTCAGTTTACGAAGTGTTACTACTTTTCTTAAGTGCTAAATCAAGTTTCAGTTTTAATACAGCACAAACATTTTACCCTCGCCAGTTGCTTCGTTATTTTTCCCCTTCGATTGGATTCACTGATTCCACAACCTAACTAGTTCGTGGTTCATTAAGTTGAATCCCGGCGAACACACAACTGTTATCCGCTGATTTCGTTATCCACGCAAGGTCACGCAATCAATCCCCCGCGGATACGGGCATCTCTTACACCGTAAGTGCAAATCATCCGCGTACGATCGAACCACGTTCCTCGTAACAGAAGTTGAGAATCGCTTTACAAAGCGTCGATCGACATTCAATGGAATCCTTGATAACAAATAATGGGCGGTTGAAAATCGCGTCGAACCGATCGATACCTTTGGCAGTGATTCGCGTTTGGAAACGTGTGCCAACCAGTGGACGAGAGTCTGTGACGTCAACTCGGTTAAATTGGTTGAACTCTGAACTCGTGAGTAATCGGCCTGGCGGCGTTTCTCGCGTTTCATTCTTCATCCAGTTGGCCGAAGTCGAGAGACAGCCCGCGAAAGAACTTCGTCTCTCTCGAGTCTTGTCAGCCAGTGACGTGACTTCGGGACACGGTGCCCCGACCATCGAGTTTCCCCGCTGAAATTGCAAAACATATCGCCGGGAAACTGGGAAACTCGGCAGGAAAGTTTGATCGTCGGAACGTACGCGACTGACCACGTTCCAATTTATTTCGCCTAAGTTTCGAACGTTCTTCGATTCCCACGGAACGAAAGAGAATTTGCTGAAAAAGTATTACTTTTAATCGAAGTCGAACTTCGATTTATTTTATACAAATTTCAAAGAAATTGGAATAGTCATTGCGTTTAAATTTAATAGATAATTAATTTTGATCGAAGTTAAGTTTAGACAAATTTGTTTGATGTAATATTAAGGACAATTTAAAAAATATATTGCATTTTAAATTTGAAAGATAATTGGTTTTAATAATGGCCAAATTTAAAGCAGTATGTTTGGTACAAATTTAAGTATTGCATTTAAATTTGATAATTAATTAGTTTCAATCGAAATTAAATTTAAATAAATATACTCGATATAAAATTAAGGAAAACTTGAAAAACATACTGCATTTGAATTTAATAGATAATTAATTCCAATCAAAGCGAAATTTTAAATGAATATATCTTATGTAAGATTAAAAAGAATTTGTGAAACATATTGCATTTAAATTTGATAGATAATTAGTTCCAATCAAAGTGAAATTTAAATAAATATACTTTAATATAAATTTAAGGAAAGTCTAAAAAACGTATTGCATTTACATTTGACAGATAATTATTTTTTATTGAAGTCAGACTTAAGTAAATACATTTGATATAAAATTAAGAAAAATTTTAAAAACATATTGCATTTAAATTAGATATATAATATAATAACTTCTATTCGAAGTGAAATTTATATAAATACATTGTATATAAATTTCCGCAAAAGTTAGATAAATATATCGTATTCGGAAATATTGTTTTCTTCAAATATATTTAAACAAGAAAGTTTGATTAAAATAAAATGAAATTTAATAAAATTTTAATAAAATATAACGTATTGTTGTTTGTACAAACATTAATATAATTTCCCCAGAAAATTGCAGAAAAATATAACCGTGCATCGTACGTCGCATACCTCGAAAGAATAAAACGAATAAATTTATAAAAATGTTAAACATGCAAACTGAATAAAATGAACGAATTTTGTAAAAATAGCCGATCTCCCGGGAGCGTACGCAATTTTAAGAAGCTTATTCGTGAATTTCAAGATAAAAAGTTCCCACGACAAAAGTTTCTCTTTTATCTTGAATTTCCCTTCTTCGGAAGTTGGATTTCCTCGGTTTCAAGATATACGTACCGCGAGAACTTGAACTGCAGCTACAATTTTGTTGAAAAAGTAAATCAGTGTTGTATCTTCAGCGTAAAATTTGCATATGTTTAACTGACGATGCGTTGTAACACTTTGTCTTTCTCTTCTCTTTCGTTTGCTCTTTACTAAGTAAGTTTTGGTTAAAGATCTTTTTCTCCGCCAACTTCAAAATTTAGTCACGAGAAGATTATCAGCTGCGGGAACTTCGTCGCAAACTGTTATACACAGTTTTTGCGTGCAACTACATACACTCATGGACAAAATTAAGTGGACATTGCAGAAATGTAAAAAATGTTTTGTTTTATTACGATGTTGTAAATAAATTTGAAATTTAAAACGTGAGGTATTTTTGTAGACTTGAAAAAGCATTTATTTAATGTATATAATTATGCAATAAAGTTTTGATCTATAGGCATTATTAGTTAATTAAATTTACCTTTTGTTATTTATGATACCTGTCCACTTAATTTTGTCCACGACTGTACATTTGATAGAAACTTTCTATGTGGATGGTTTATGCGAACGACGTAAACGATGTTTATGCGAACGATGTGAAAGACTGTTTTTGTCAAAAATCTATTGAACAGAAAAATAATTTTCTCTGCAATGTTAAGACGAATAATTTATTTTCCCTAATACGATGTTTTTTGTAATTAAATGGAAATCCTAATTTATAAATTATAAACATATTTACAAATTGGCCACAATTTAATTTTTATATGTTTCGAGCCAAAATTCAATTATATTAAAAGGAACAATGAGATTTGCAACCCTTGAAGTGTAATTTACGCCATGATATAAAGCAAAGGGTTAATGTATAAATAAAATCACCCGAATACAATGTTTCAAATTACATATTTAAAATAATCTTATGACTCACATTTCGAATGAATAAGAGATACGAATTACGAATTAGAATAGCCTAGAAGAATTATGAGTTCGAAATTAATTGTTTATCAACATTAATTTTCATCTGAATTAAAAACTTGTTCGAATAGATAAAACAACGAACAATTCTAAGTTACAATAACCATTAATAAAATGACGTACTAAATTAAACTGCAGTTACAATAGAATCATGTTTCAAAAATCTGTAAACCTACAATATCGTTTCAAAAAATTTTGGAAACAATAAAAACGTATTTCTGTTCGAATCAAACTTCTTTCCGTTCGTATAAGATCAATAAATTAATTTTCATTCGAATGAAATTCTCAGTTTTGAAATATCCTCTTTTTTCTCGAGACAGTAATATAACTGTTAAGATTACGTTAAACTATGCTCAACTTTGTTATTAGCCTGGAAGTTCGAGGAATCCGTTCGATTATAATTATCTACCTAACGAAATTTCCGGCTCGATTAATTCGTTCGGAATTGCGGCGTTACGATGCACCGAATCCATTGAATGCGACAAGTCGAAATATGTGTTGAACAATGTAATCGAATTAGCTCCATCGTCGGTTTCCTTCGTTATCTTGGAACGTGATCCATGCAAAAGACGACGTCACAGTCGACAGCCCTGTAAGTGCGTTATAATGCAGAGAATGAAGGCATAGCGCGGCATAGCGAGATTCTCTCTTCCACCCTGTCTGAGCTCGCCCGGTTTCGCTTTTGAAGCGACCGAGCTAATGGAAGTCTGTCATGAAATAAACTTGTCTTTACTTGTGTACACGCAACGATACCTTCCTTGAAACGCGTTCGGGAAAGCGCAATGTATCATAGGTTAATGGCGTTGCCCGATAGAATGTGCCCAAACGGCAGCACCTTCGGTTCCGTCGAGAAAATATATCAAGGGGGTTTTAAGGGACACTGCATACGTTGATTTTTGGGAATTTCTGGAGATTTGGATATGAGGAACTTGTGATTAAGCTGTTTAAGGAGCTTGGGGATGCTGTAACTTAGGGGCATGAGAAGTTGGGGATGTAAGAAATTAGAGACGTTGGAAGTAGAGAATGTAGAAATTTAGGGTCATAGTTGGGGGTGTAAAAAATTAAAGACGCAGGAAGTAAAGAATCTAGGGATATAGGAATCATAGGTTAACGGCGTTGCCCGATAGAGTGTGCCCAGACGGCAGCACCTTCGGTTCCCTCGAGAAAGTGTATCAATGGGGTGTCCTTTTAAGGGACACTGCATACGTTGATTTTTGGGAATTTCTGAAGATTTGGATATGAAAAACTTGTGATTTAGCTGTTTAAAAGCTTGGAGATGTAGGAAGTTGGGATTTAAGAGCATAGGAAGTTGGAGCTGCAGGAACTTAGGGACATGACAAGTTGGGGATGTAAGAAATTTAAGGGTATAGGAAGTTGGGGATCTAGGAATTTAGGGGCATAGGAGGTTGGGAATCTAGGAATTTAGGGGCACAGTAAGTTGGAGACTTAGGAACTTAGGGGTATGAGAAGTTGAGGATGTAAGAAATTTCAGGGTATAAGAAGTTGAGAATTTAGGAATTTCAGGGTATAGAAAGTTGGGAATCTAGGAATTTAGGGACATGACAAGTTGGGGATGTAAGAAATTTAAGGGTATAGGAAGTTGGGAATCTAGGAATTTAGGGGCATAGTAAGTTGGGGATTTAGGAACTTAGGGGTATGAGAAGTTGGGGATGTAAGAAATTTCAGGGTATAGAAAGTTGGGAATCTAGGAATTTAGGGCCATAGGAAGTTGGGGATTTAGGAACTTAGGGGTATGAGAAGTTGGGGATGTAGAAATTTCAGGGTATAGGAAGTTGGGAATCTAGGAATTTCAGGGTATAGGAAGTTGGGGATGTAGACACTTTGCAGCATAAGAACATGGGAATCTAGGAACTCAGGGGCTTAAGTTGGAAATCTAGAAGTTTAGGGACATAAGAAGCTGGAGACGTAGGAATTTAGGGGTATAAGTAATTAGAAATCTAGGAATTTGCGTAAATAGGTATTTATATATATCTTGGAATTTGAAAACTTAGAATTTGATGACTTTAGGATTTTCAGATCAGAAGATATGGAATTAGAGATTTGCCATCTAGAAATTTGAGAACTTAGGAATGTGAGAATTTAGACATTTGAGATTATAAGTATTTGTGAACATTGTCATTCAGTAATTTCCAGATTTGGAAAAAATTTGTGAACATAAATATTTGAAAACCTTATGATTTTACATCGTCGAAATTGAAAAAACGCTTGTAACGAAATACATTATAATATTACTGTTGGATTCTCTGCGTAAATTACGAGTGAATATTTTGGAAATATTTGTAATATACATCAGCGAATGGTTGCTTTTCTTAAGAAGGTGACCGTTTTGAGGAAAAGCGAGATTCTCTCACTTCTAGGGGGTGCATAGCTGTACTTCCCCTTAGCTTATGCGATAAAATAGCCTTAATACTATATAATAATAATTAATAATAACCTTAGCAGTCGGTTCGGTAATAGCACATAGTAAGCACAGTCCCTGAATTTAGCGCGTTTCAGGACTGAACACATTATACATTTTTCTAATTTTTACTATATGTATATATAATAAATATTCGTTAGCGTTTGTTGGAAGCAAACAAACTCCGTGGTTGATTATTCAACAATTACTTATCCCAAATTGCAATATTTACTTGTGCGTTACAAATAATCCAAAGAATTATTTATCACATAAATTTTAGTTACAAATCTAAGCCCGGAGTTATTCGATTTGTCTTTTAACCAGTTCATGCGGCATTATAGTTTTATTTGCGGCTTTAAAACGTTGCCGATGAAGTTTATATCGAAATATGTGACGTGATCCGTATATTGATTTGCCCCGCGGATTCGGATATACTAAAATTTCCTTGAATTCCGTTCGTGTCGGAATTTGCATAGATACACGCAATCTATGCAATCGAAAGTGTCGGGGCAATATGCAAACGTTGACATCGAACTGTCCGATATTCGTATAGTTCATCGAATCTGTTAATAGAATTTTCGCTCCGCCGTTCTTTTCCATACGCTCTATTCATACATGCATGCATACGTACATACACTGCCGCTCAAAAATATGTGGACACTTTCTTGACTCTTGCAACTACCTAAAAATGTTACGACGCAAATACGCAAATGTCTCTCGGAAATACGATTACCTAGTACGTATCTCGGTTCGCGCATTATTGGTGAACATATTTTAATAATAATTCATTAAATATTTCATCGACAATGATAAAATTATACCTTCTTTTCATCTACGTATTCACCACGTGCTTTTATGAACGCATTACAAGACGTAGCATTCTGAATATTCACTGTTTCGTTATTTCAGTATCAATAAGGTTCCACTAAAATTCCAAGATCGTCCAGACATGTTCCAGAAATGATCCCATAATTTTTCTATGGGATTCAAATCAGATGATTGTGCCGGCCATGTCATTATTTTCAATTCCGAGTTCCCTTGTAATTGCTGCAAACAATGTCTACATATTGCGGAGATGCTCTTCGAATCGTGCATGAATGTGAAGTTACTTGTTTAATCAGTGATATCGTTTGTTAATAGAAATATACATTATGTATATAAAATTCCACGAACATGGTAGATGTCCACATAAGTACTTTTGTGTGGCAGTGTACATACACACATGCATACGAGTATACATTCGTCTATGTGTAGCTTAATTTATCAGATTTATTCTTCGCGTTTAATATTCACGTGTGGTTACGTTTTAAAGTTTGATGTTACACATATTGTTTTTATGTTCTATAAACTAAAGATTTAAAAGGTACGTACAGTTATGGCTTAATTTAGTTTTTCTAGGTGAAATATGAATGGTTTGAATTTGGGGGCCTATGGGCAGGGGAATATAGGGATTTGAATATCCAGAAATTATAGGGGCTTAGAAAGATGATGATGTAGGGCTCGAAGATTGAGAAACTGGGTAATTCAGGAAATTTAAAAATATAAGTTGGAATATTTGAAAATGCAGAGATTCGGAGAGTTGGAAATTTGAAAATGCAGCGATTTCGAGACGTGGAATTTGGAAGCGCAAAGATTTGGGAAGTTGGGCATTTCAGAATGACAAGATTCTGAAACTTAGAAATTTAGAAATGTAGAAACGTGGAAATATAGAAATTTGCAAATATACAGATTTGAAAAGTTGGAAATTTAAGAATATAGAGATTTGGACATTTTGAAATTGGTGGATGCAGAGATTTGGAAATTGGAGAACGCAGATATTTGGAGATTTGGAAATTTAAAAATGGAGAGATTTGGGAACTTCGAAATATAGAAATATTGAAATTTGGAAATATAGAAATTTCGAAATTTAAAAATGGAGAGATTTGGAAAGTTAGTAATTTGGACATGTAGATGTTTGACAGTTTTGAAATACGAAAATATAGAGATTTAGAAAGGTTAGAAAGATTTAGAGGTTTAGAAAGTTGGAATTTTTGGAACACAGAGATTTAAAAACTTGTAAATTGGGGAATGCAGAAATTTAGAATCTTGTAAGTTTTAAAATACAGAAATTTGAAAACTTAGAAACTTAATGAAGTTGAGATTAGAGAACGTAGATCTTTGAAAAGGCAGAGATTTGGCAAGTGATGAAATTGAAAATTTGAACTGTTCGAAAATTTGACGATCAGTATAATTAAAAATTCTAAATGTCAAGACCTCGAAAATTCAAACCCTCGAACACTTGAAAGTACGGAAATGTAGAAACATAAAAATTTAAGAACTGTCCAATTTTCGTATATATCTTATTCAAAGAGAGCGTACGTTGCCTTCAAACGTAGCAAGGTTTCAACTCGTCTTATTCGAGAAAAGGATTTCAATTACTTCCGTCAACAAGTGAAACTCGGAATTTTAAAGATTCATGTGGCTATGACAGACATTCAGAAAAGTTGTGCGGAGTGCAAGACCTGTCTTCAAACACTGATGAATAACACATCCTGGCCTATCTACGAGACAATACCATTCCGAGGGTCCTCGACTATCTACACATGCTCGTATGTCCTGTCCAGACGACACGGCTCATGGCGAAGAATATAAAATACCATATCTATTGGAATTTCACCTTCCATGATGCCGAAAATAACGGACAACCGTCTCTTTGTCTACGTATGCATACGTACGAGCGTGATACAACATTGTTTCTACAATTTTTTGAACAAACGGAATAAATCTAAATAAATGTATAATCCTGGAAATAAATTATAAATAATATAATACTAACATTGTAAGTAATATAACATTACAGTAAATAAAAAAATATAAAAGAAAAATCGATATGAGAAAGTTGAAAATTGTATTAAAAAATGAAAAGGGAGTTTTGAAATTCTGGTGATATCATTTTATGATTTTATGATGCCATTTATAATATCATGCATAAATTTAATATTTTCTTTTAATTCTATATTAAATATATTTTCAAAAAATATTGATACAAATTGTCAAACACAGGCAGTTTTGTTGTAAATTTAAAATAAAAGTACAAATTATTTTCGGAAGTTAGAATACCTTCAGTATTTAATAACCTAGTTACTCACAAATAAACCCATCACAAACGGATATTATTTATTTCTTGTACACGCTTCTTTAACGAATGATTATAATTTATTAAATACCATATTTCGGGATCCTTAAAACTGTACCAATCATGGTACAATACATTTCGTGTTCAGTAATGAACAGAATCGTACACAAATAAATCTGTTAAGAATCTCAATACTACTTATTTCTTTATTATTTGTACTATGAAAAGAAGTTCCAAATGCTACGTCAAATATATCTCATCAGTATCTCGCCAGTATCTCGTTAACCACGAAAATAAGTTCCGAATCATCTAACACGCGAACGAACGCGGTGTTCCGCACGGAGTCGAATTTACACCTTCGATTACCATTTACCTGTGACTCATACGCGAGCGGGGATTCGGTGTACACCGTCGTTCAAAAACATGTGGACACTTCCTTAATTCTTGCAACTCAAGTCAACAGTGCCTAGATTCTCAAATTCCCCAATTTCAATATTTTATAATTTAAAAATTCCCCAAATGAACACTCCTTAAATTCTCGAATTCCCCAAATTCAATATTCTCTAATTCAAAAATTCCCCAAGTCAACAGTGCCTAGATTCTCAAATTCCCCAATTTCAATACTTTATAATTTAAAAATTCCCCAAATGAACACTCCTTAAATTCTCGAATTCCCCAAATTCAATATTCTCTAATTCAAAAATTCCCCAAGTCAACAGTGCCTAGTTTCTCAAATTCCCCAATTTGAATACTTTATAATTTACAAATTCCCCAAATGAACACTCCTTAAATTCTCGAATTCCCCAAATTCAATATCCTCTAATTCAAAAATTCCCCAAGTCAACAGTGCCTAGATTCTCAAATTCCCCAATTTCAATACTTTATAATTTACAAATTCCCCAAATGAGCACTCCTTAAATTCTCAAATTCCCCAAATTCAATATTCTCTAATTCAAAAATTCCCCAAGTCAACAGTGCCTAGATTCTCAAATTCCCCAATTTCAATACTTTATAATTTACAAATTCCCCAAATGAACACTCCTTAAATTCTCGAATTCCCCAAATTCAATATTCTCTAATTCAAAAATTCCCCAAGTCAACAGTGCCTAGATTCTCAAATTCCCCAATTTCAATACTTTATAATTGAAAAATTCCCCAAGTCAACAGTGCATAAATTGTATTCGTTTGAACTTCCTCGCGCGTCAATTCCTGGGTAACGAGCTGTACATACTTTTGAGCGGCAGTGTAGGTGGTAACGGAGGGAAAAAAAACACATGAGACCGGAAGTGCCGAAGGAAAGGAAGGAAGCGACTGTGAACGAGCCACCGAGCCGACGACGTAAGAGATATCGCGTTACCGGCTGAATAGTAAGATTTCACGTTATTGTCCCTGTTAATGACGCTCCGGTTGTTCTGTCGTGACGGTATAGCGATTCCTACGTTCGTTCACCCTTCTGTCTTGCCATCGATATCGCGTTATCGCCGACATCGATACCGTCGCCACCCTAGCCGGCCGATTTCGTGGTAACATCGAACCGCATATCGATTGTTCGCGGGACCACCCTGGCGGCAGTATGCAAACGAAGGGGATATCGCAGTCGCAGGATTTCCCGGATAGCTCGTTCCCGTAGGTACTCTCTTTTTTTTTTTTCTCTCTCCTTTTCTATTTGCCCGGGTGATCAAATAACGAGCAAGTTCTGATTTCGTGGAGCTGGCGATCGTTGAATGCCCGCCGCCATTTCCAGAACCGGCGGGGATAATTGTGAGGATCGATGAAACGTAAACGAGGAAGTTCGCGAACGGGTGTGTCGGTGTATCGGTGAATTAACCTCGCTACAAACCCGAGGAGCGGCGTGATTTTTCTCTATCCTTACATTCGTAGATTCTCGATTCCTGGATCTCGAAATAAATATATTCTTCTTCTTCTTCATTAGTGTTTTACGTCGCGTCGACTACGAGGTCATTGGCGACGGCTGTATGATTGGGTACTATATTTTATTGTACATGTTGGTTTCTTTCAGGAAATTTATAGTTCTTCTAATGTGGTTTTTAACTGTGAGGGCTGTGTCCGGTTTTATGATATACTTTTGTCTTTGAGGTTTAGTTTTGGGCATTGGTATAGAATGTGGACTACTGTGAGAGTTTCGGTGGGGCAGTATGTGCAATGGGATTGATCAGCTTTTTTTATTAGGTATTCGTGTGTTAACTTGGTATGACCTGACCTTAGTCGAGACATTATAGATTTCTCTTTTCTGTTTAAATTGCAGGTTGGGATTTGTTGGTAAAAATCTCGAATTATGTTGTGTATTTTTGTTGTCTTTGTTATGGTCCAGATTCTGTTCCAGTCTTCTTTTATAATTTTTTTAATATGGTTTATAAGGTCTTGATATGGAGTCGGAATGGATGTTTCAGCTGCTTCTTTCGCTGCTGCATCAGCTTCTTCGTTTCCCGTTATCCCTTGGTGTGGGGGGATGAAATAAATTTCTAAACCCCCAAACTTTTAGATTCCTGAATTTCTAGATCGTTCAAACACCTATTGTACATTCCCGTGTCTCTACATTTCCAAATCACGGGTTTTCTACATTTTTAGCCCCCACCAATTTCTAGATCCCCAATCTCTAGATCTTTGAATTTCTAGATCCCCAAATGCCTAAATTTCTATATCTTAAGATTCCCAAACTCTTGGCTCTTCAAATTCCCAGACTCCAAACGAGTTTCTAAAATTTCTAGAAACTTCAATCTCTAGATTTTCAAATTTCTAGATTCTCAAATACCTAAATTCCTATATTTCTAAATTTCCAAATACTTAGACCTCTACATCCTTACATCCCCAACTATAGATTCTAAAAATTCTAAACTTTCAAATCTCAAATGTCTCAAATTTCCAGGCACCAAAGTTCCTAGACCTCGGAAGCCCTAAATTCCTGTACCTCTCTATTTCCCAATCCCAAGGATCGTAGCTTCCTAGATATCCCCAAATCCCTCAGTTTCTGAATATTCCCAAATTCCATGGATGCTAAGTTTCCTAAGGATCCTAGTCCTCAAACGCATACATTTCTTTAAATCCAACCGTTTTCGAATTCCTATGCAAATTCTATTACCATGAAATCCGGACTTGCTTCTGACTTTTACAGAGACGTACATGTCATCGCAATAAACGTTGAAACAATGAACTTCCAACATCTCAGCATATGTAGCTCAGACCGAGATACCTCTGATCGAGGTACTTGCATACGCAGCGTTCATAAAATATCACCGTATCAACCTGTCTCCGTGTCAGTTCGTCCTTGTGTCGGTTCGATCTATGCAAACGAAAACGATTTGATCGAAGATTATAACGGTTGCACGATAACCTTGAAAATTTCTCCCGTAACGGATAGGATGTCTGGCAACGATTATGAGCGGCGATTCTTCTCCCACGCGAGGCCGTGTCACGAGACATCGTTCCATCCAGATAGAAAATTGTTTCAAGTCCCCGACCACGCGGTCCATTATCATACATTAACGCCGGCACGAAGCGCTGGCGGTACGTTCAGTATGCGTGCGCTTATCACGAGATAATCCGCCAATCTTCTAATCATCTTCGTTTGAATCGCGGCGTAGAAACGGAATACATTATTATCGTTTATATTTCGGGTCAAGGGTGACCCGAGGCATCCACTCGAGCGAAGTTATCGGTTTCATTCCGCGAAGGCTAACAGCGAGCACACGCGGAGGAGGCGGAAAATCCTCCTACCCTCGGTGCAGCCCGCGTGGGAGTTCAAGGAGTATGCGAGCATGCGAACTGTAACCACGCGTATTAACTGAACGCTTATTAGAATAATGCGGCATAAAATGTGTGCCGGTTTCGGTGACGTTGCGAAAGCGATCGCGACGACCCGCGATTTCGTTCAGCGACGATTTAGTTCGCGCGTTTTCGAAACTCGCAGATCTCCGGGTTTCGGAATTCGGGAATTTATGATGTTTTCGAATTAGAGAATTTGGACATTTTTTTTTTGGGGGGGGGTCCTTTCAATTCGATACTTTGAAAATGAGAGACGCGGGCGATTTGGACATTAGCGAATTTCGAGAATTCCTGCATTTTGGGATTTGGAGGTTTTGGGAATTTGTGGATTTCGATATTTAAGGATTTTCGGATTTCGATATTTAAGGATTTTCGGATTTAGGTATTTGGGGATCTAAGGAATCTTGGGAATGTTGAAATATTTTGGATTTAAGAATTTGTGGATTTAGATTAATAGGCATTTAATGATGTCGGATTATCGGAATTTAGGAATATGGGGATTTAGGAATTTGGAGATTTAGGAATTTAGGGATTTAGAAATTTGTGGATTTAGATTAATAGGCATTTAATGATGTCGGATTTTTGGAATTTAGGAATATGGAGATTTAAGAATTTGGAGATCTAAAATTTGGGGATTTAGGAATTTAGGGATTTAGAAATTTGTGGATTTAGATTAATAGGCATTTAATGATCTAGGATTTTTGGAATTTAGGAATAGGGGGATTTAGGAATTTGGGGATTTCGGAACTTGGGGACTTAAAATTTGGGAATTTAGGGATTTAGAAATTTGTGGATGTACATCTTTAGAGATTTAATGACTTTACGATTAAATATTTAGGGATTTCAGAATTTGGCAATTTCACGATTATAGAATTAGGAATTTTAGGATTTCGAGATTTCGAAATTCAGGAATTTTATAGACTTCAAGATTTAGAGTTTTGAAACAAATTGAGGTTTTAAACATTTATTGTAGAAACTTGGAAACTGAGGAACTTGAGACCTTGGAATTTGAAAATTTAGACATACAAAAATCTATATATGTATTTGGAACTACGGAGACTTAAGGACTTAGGAGACTTAGATATTTGGAAATAGAGAAATTTAAAAATTTGATAATTATAATATTCAGAGATTTTGAAATTGATGCATTAAAGAGTTAAGAAACTTGTATATTTGAAAATTTCAGAATTTAGTGGATTTCGAAATTGGGACATCTAAAAATTGAAAAGTTTAGTAACTTTCATATACAGGGAGTTCTAAGTCTCACATTCTTGGAAATTAATGGAATTAAGAAATTTAACAATTTGGGTATTTGGTACTACGGAAATTTAAAAGTGCAACGTAGACATTTCAGTTTCTATTAATTAAAAAATTTTTAAATTCGAAAATTCATAAATTATGAAAATCTGTAAACTAGAAAATTAGGAAATTCACAGAATCAAAAATTTGTAAATTAGGAAAGTCCATAAAATTGAAAGTGTGTAAATTTTCAATTTTTGAAAAGTATTTCAAAAAATAGTCAAGTGTTCAACTATGCAACGTAACTCGAATTCGCACACGAATTTGGCAAACGCGCAAAAAATCGTAACAGACTCTAAAAATACATATACAATGCAAAAAATTAATGCGAGAAACTTTTACGAACATAATTTCATTAGTTCCGAGAATGATCACGTTGGTACGAGTAGCGTTCGTGAAATCTACAATGAAAAATATAAAAAAGGAAACGGATATCAAAACGTGAACAGGTTCTCGTGGCGGATCATGAGGCGTTCATCAAAGAAAAGAAAAGAAAAGAGGTCACCATTTATCGTTGTCGAGCTATTATGAAACGTTTCGTTGCTGTAATTGGCATGTTCTTCGTTCTACTTTGACTTAACTGAAACTAATGCATCGTAAAGTGAAAAAGAATTGTTGAACCCGGATCCTATATACGTTCTTCGAATGATCGTTTTATCTATCCAGCTTTCTAGCTTGTTGACAAATCCTTCTTTTCTGTCTTTAATGGTGCGATACGTTCGCTGTAACCGGAATAACGGAACAAAAATGCTCATTTCGAACTGGATCGATTAGATCAGTGGTTCCCAAACTTTTTTGGTCCATGGAGCCTTTTTTATACTCAAAAGTTGTCCACGGACCCAGGGCCGATTTACACACTAGGCTTACTAGGCCCGGGCGTAGGGCGCCACGGGGGACCGGTCGTGAAAGTATTTGTGAGGTATTGCGTATTCGCACTAATTCATTTTTATTTTATATACACATTTCTTTGGTTGCCAATACTGGGTACGAGATGCGTTGGCATGCATGAACGTTTTTCTTTTGTTTTTAATCACTCTGAACGATGTTAATGGCGATGCGACACGCGTGGCATACGCGTGGTGTGAAGCTTATTATAATAAATACAATTTAATAGTACAAGTGTTAATCCATCAAAAACCCAACAGTATTAACTAAAAAAAAAAGGAAAAGAAAAAAATTTGTAATTCGTCTTATATTTCTTTATCATTATACGGAAGGCGCTAATTTCATCAGGCCTAGGGCGTCAATTATTGTAAACCGCCCCTGTACGGATCCCCGAATGAAAAAGTTACTATAAAGCATAGGATGAAAATTTTATATTAAACCTTGCGCGGACCCCCCGACGTTGTCCAGGGACCCCCAAATCATTTTTAATCTTCCACGGACCCCCTGAATAATACTGGGGACCCCTGGGGGTCCGTAGGGACCACTTTGGGAACCACTGGATTAGATCAAACTTATCGCTCGTACGAACAAATTGCAAATGAAACCGAAACAAGAAAACAAACTACGAGCGATACACTGTGGGAATCGTTTTCGAATTTTCGGTGCCTTCCGCGATTGACTATTATAATTCGTCAAATTTTATTTTTTGAAATCAGAAAAACTGGAGTATCGTTCATGCTAGAATTTCGGACAAGTATTAATGATATTTAATATTCGATGATCAACAAAGTTATTCACGAATACATCGTTAGAAATCTCGATACAACTCGATTCTCTATTTGTTTTATTACAAAATTACCAAATTCCTTTTTACACCACTGTATGTATAGTGTGCAAGAAAATTTATACAATGCATTAATTGTAATTTCATCCTCGTTAATTTAATCTTAAGAGAATTCCATCTAATGTGATGTACGTGAATGGAAAGCACATAAAATACACTTCGAAATGGTACACATTATTCATCATCATCATGCAACATCATTATCAATTTTCAATTTTTCAGATTTAAAAAATCATAATATTTCTAAATTGTCAAATTTTCAAATTCTCCAACGTTCGATTTGAAAAATTTCCAAATTCTCAAACTTGCTATCTGCAAGTTCTTCATTTTACGAATTTCCCAATTCACAAATACCTAAATTTCCAAATTTCCTAACACGAAGTTTTACAATTTTCGTATTCCCGAATTCTGAAATCCCTATATATTCAAATTTCTGCACTGTCCAGTTTCCAAAAGATCCAAGTTATTAAATTTCTAAATTCCTAAATTTGATATTCTCTAAATTTCCAAGTTTCCAAATTTTCAAATTTCCACGTCCGGAAATTCTTAAGCTTACAATTTCTAAAAATTACAAAATTTCTAAATGATCGAATCCCCAACTTCGCAATTCTTCAAATCCTCAAATCTCTAATTTCTAAATTTTCAAAATTTAAATTTGTTATGATTCTATGAATGGGCCGCAACAATTGTAAATCGTATTATCTACGTAAGTACGGGTATGCGCGAGTACGTGGACGTATGAGCCTATTCCGTACACAAGTTGAACCTGAAATCATCATATGGTATATGTTATATGCCAATTTGAAAATTTTCGAATCCTTAAATTTTTGTATTTCTCGGTTTACTAATTTTGTGAATTTTCAAACTGCAAATTTCTAAATTCTAAAATTTTCAATTTCGCAAAGTTCCATTTACTCACATGTTCGATTTCACACATTTCTAAATTCCTACATTTTTAACTCGACAATTTTCCAAATTCTCGCATTTTTAGATCGTCGAATTTATGATTATAATGAATGATTCTATGAATGCGCCGCAATAGTGTAATCGTATGTACCTGTAACACGCGAGAGCATAGCCATCGAGCATTCGTCGTTAATGAAATTAGCGGACGAATGGGAGCGGGCGTTAAAAAGAACGAAGATGAAACAATGAAGAATGACGCGGAAGGCGTGTAGAGTAGAGAACGACGCGGACCGTAATTGTACGATGTAAAAGGAGAGGATAACGCAGCAAGATAAAAAGGAAATCGGCGAAGATGACGAGAACGATGTTTGCACGCCCACGCGTGTCGTCTTAATTACGACAGAGCCACTGGCCGCTATTACGATTATACGCTTTCGAGAAGCTCAACCGTCGGCTTACTTCCTTTTATAGCCGGTATTAAAAGGTAATTGGGACGAACATGCCCATGGAAATATGCCGCCAGATACGAACGATAGTCTTAACTCTTTCACTACGAAAGCCGTATGTGTGTACAGGGTGTCCCACAATTATGGTACAAGCCGGAAGGATGTGGTAGGTGGGGTCATTCTGAACAACTTTTTCATTTACAAAAATGTCGTATGGGGCTTCATTTTTAAATTATTAACGAAAAACACCGACCAATCAGAACGCGAGAATCGCGCGCGCTCGGAGGCAGATGCGTAGGCCCGAGATATAATTGGCCGTGGCCGCGATCGAATCGCGTGGCGCGCGATTCTCGCGTTCTGATTGGTCGGTGTTTTTCCTGAATAATTTAAAAATGAAGCCCCATACGACATTTTTGTAAACGAAAAAGTTGTTCAGAATAGCCCTACCTACCAATCTTTTCCGGCTCGCACCATAATTGTGTATATAGATATACAGGGTGTCCCAAAAGTGTTAAAGGAGCCGGAAATGGGAGGTGGGTTGGGTTATTCTGAACAGCTTTTTCAATTGCAAAAATGTCGTATGGGCCTTCATTTTTAAATTATTAACGAGAAACACCGACCAATCAGAACGGGAGAATCGCGCGCCACGCGATTCGATCGCGACCGCGGCCAATTATAACTCGGGCCTACGCATCTGCCTCTGAGTGCGCGCAATTCTCGCGCTCTGATTGGTCGATGTTTTTCGTTAATAATTTAAAAATAAAGCCCCATACGACATTTTTGCAAATGAAAGAGTTGTTCAGAATGACCCCACCAACCTCCCATTTCCGGCTCCTTCAACACTTTTGGGACACCCTGTATAACTCGTTCCGAACGAATACATTAGCGTCGGTTACGCGACGAATGGACAATTTTCCAACGAATACGTACGAACTTTATTTAATTTCCGGGGGACATAATCGGCGAAACTGTATGAGATTGTTCGAATGAAAAATGTAAGCCGGCGTATATTCCGCATAACTTTCCGAAACCGACAAAAAAGTTGATTATATTCACAATAGGCGGGAAGTCATCGACCGCGAATTTTTGATCGATGTCGCTATTGAGAAAATTGAAGTACACGCTGACGAGGCGCGCTATGATAAATGCATTCATATTTCAGCGAGTGAAAGGGTTCAATCTAGCCGAGTACGTGGTAATTTTGTATCGACTTACCGCTTCATACGTTTCGTTGGAAACGTCGGTACCCCTACGGAAAAAGATGTACGAAGATTTGCGATTTTTTAAAAACGACGATAACAAGTCGTCATGAAAAATAACATTTAGTTCGCATTTCCCAGTCTGTGTGACAATGAGAAAAAAATAATAAATATTTATTATTAACGAATGGATTTGAACAAAATGGTACAATATTACAAATCTGTAATCTCTTGAAGTGATATACCAAATCTATGATTATGAAAAAAAAAATTTAGTTATCATTTCCAAATTTGTGTGACAATTAGAGAAAAATCATAAATATTTATTATTAACGAATATAGATTAAACAAAATGGTAAAATATGGAAGATCTGTAATATCATGAAGTGATATACAAAATCTATGATTATGAAAAATAACATTTAGTTATCATTTCCAAATTTGTGTGACAATTAGTAAAAATTAATAAATATTTATTATTAACGAATATAGATTAAACAAAATGGTAAAATATGGAAGATCTCTAATATCATGAAGTGATATACAAAATATATGATTATGAAAAATAACATTTAGTTATCATTTCCAAATTTGTGTGACAATTAGAGAAAAATAATAAATATTTATTATTAACGAATATAGATTAAACAAAATGGTAAAATATGGAAGATCTGTAATATCATGAAGTGATATACAAAATATATGATTATGAAAAATAACATTTAGTTATCATTTCCAAATTTGTGTGACAATTAGAGAAAAATAATAAATATTTATTATTTAACGAATATATTTAAACAAAATGGTAGAATATGGAAAATCTGTAATATCATGAAGTGATATACAAAATCTATGATTATGAAAAATAACATTTAGTTATCATTTCCAAATTTGTGCGACAATTAGTAAAAATTAATAAATATTTATTATTTAACGAATATATTTAAACAAAATGGTAGAATATTGAAAATCTGTAATCTCTTGAAGTGTAATCCCTTTGTTGAAATGTGACTCGGACAATAGACAGTACGACTATGAAAGAGGTTGTGCCAATAACGAAAGCATAAAGAAAACACGGTGACAAAGGTTCACATGTACAGATAATCCAACATTTCATATGCACCAATTCAATATATTGCATCTTCTCTGTCGAGCGAATATAAAATGAATTTTCTCTGATACAACCGAGATGAATAATTTGGTGAAGGGGTTAAACGCGCAGAGGTAAATGAAAATATTTTAATCGGTTTCAGGTGAGAAAACTATGCGGCCGTCCGGAATTGCAGGCATCAAACGGAGGAACCGTTACGAGTTCGGATGCAACTGCAACGGGGAAGTCGAATAACCTCGAGATGCACGCAGCTGCATCGGCTGCAACGCACAGAACAGTACCGACTCAATTGCACGTGCAGCTAGGTAATTTCTTGGCCAGTGTCGTCAGTTCACGGACCTTCTATGGCACTTTGGCCGACACGATCTGCGAGGAGTATCCTGACAAACGATGCTGGAATGGCGAACGCGTCGGAGAGTAAGTACACTTGCTTCTTTTTATCTGTTAACATTAAAACTACCGACGTATAATGTAACTGACATACTGTCGCACCGAAATCAATTTTTACACGACACTTGAAAATAACTCGTGTATGATCGTTGAAACGTGTCTTCGGGAAGCAACGTCGATATTTAACGTTTCGGTCGATTATTTTTAACGCTTGTGGTTGAAATATTGTATACTGTGGCGAAGGTTAAAAGTCTAATTTGTTCTATACTAGTCAAGTTTCAATACTGTTCACTATGACAGTTGGTTCTAATCTCCTAGCCAATCTTTTCTACACTATGCTACTAGTCTATGTGTTCTGTTTGATGTCACCTCGGTCGGGTAGACTTGACGGGGGTGAATCATTCTAATTGGCTATACAAAATATACAAAATTGTGGAAGGGAAGCAAGGTTTACGTCCTACTCGGATCCCTCCATTCGCAAATGTTACAAATTTTTCTAGATTCCTAAATTCCTATATTCATAAGCCTCTAAGTCCCTAAATCCCTAAATCCCTAAATCCCTAAATCCACAAATCTCCAATGCCCAAAATGCAAAAATTCCCAAATAATCTAAATTAATTCCAAATTTCTAAATTTCCAAATTCTAAAAATTCACAAATACCCAGATTCTAAAATTTTTACATTTCAAGTTTCCTAATTTCCTAATCGTTTTATTTATATAACAATCTTTGTCGTTCGTTACGCATAAATGTGTACGTTTAGTACATTTTGTTAAAGAATATCTTTGTATACGTAACTCGTACCAATACTTTGTATTCCTTTCGTGCACAATTTTATTCGAATCAATATTTTATTCAAATCATTTCTTTTACACAGATTCGTCTGAAAATACGCCGGATACTTTTATTCGAAGGAAAAGATGCTTAAAGATAAAAGTATTTGCAGATTTTTGCCGGAATTCGATAAAAGCGTGGAATTTTAATCTGTCGATCCATAAAAATCGAGTTCACGAATATTTGCAAATCGTAAAAATTGTGGCTACAACCCGAGAATTATCGCGACAAACACCGGAATGTGCTCCGACCGTAATCTAGGTTTATATCTCCGTTAACGGAAGCATTAAAGTCATATTCGAAGTCGTACACGGACTTTTATGAGCCAGGGTGCTTTTAACGTCGTCGATCCTCTTTGGAACGGGGAAACATCAAGTAACGACAATGCGCCACGTTTGAACCTCTTCTACGCACTGCGAGTACACTTTACTTCACTATAAATACGAGACTCACTAACACGCACAATGTATTATATTTAATTCTTGAATGACCGTATGTCTGGTTACTTGCTGACCCGACGCGTGATCGACTATATTTTATTTCGAACACTTCCTCGCTCGCTTGCTCCATTTTCGTATACAGGTTGTCCCAAAAGGGTTGTAACACCCGGAAATGGGAGGTAGGTGAGGTCATTCTGAACAACTTTTTCATTTGCAAAAATGTCATATGGGGCTTCATTTTTAAATTATTAACGAAAAACACCGACCAATCAGAACGCGAGAATCGCGCGCCACGAGATTCGATCGCGACCGCGGCCAATTATAACTCGGGCCTACGCATCTGCCTCTGAGCGCGCGCAATTCTCGCGCTCTGATTGGTCGGTGTTTTTCGTTAATAATTTAAAAATGAAGCCCCATACGACATTATTGCAAATGAAAAAGTTGTTCAAAATGACCCCACCTACCTCCCATTTCCGGCTCCGTCAACACTTTTGGGACACCCTGTACATGTAAGTAAAATAAAATATCTAATGACGATAAGGATGCTCCTGACCAAGTGTTTCACAATGAGTTCAATTCTATGCAAACAACAACGATGCCATATTGTAACCACGTTTAAAAAAAAAAAAAAACAAAACATCACGCATTGCTGAAATATCGAATATAACCGTTTTAGTGCCACGCAGCGCGATCATCCTGTTCACGTACTGTGGTGAATCGTGTCGTTATTTTTTCTATTAGTTCAGAATGGATCTTGTCGCGAGTCTGTCAGAGTTTCCTCTCGTAATTACAAATTTCCTTTCAAATAATCGTAAACAGCCTGCATAATTAGCTGTCTTTGTTTAACACATTGAGTGACAAGGTTCATTTTTAAGAATAAATGAAGGAAGCGCTATCGCGTTTCATGGCACAATTCGACACGGATTTTTAAAAACCCCTGCCACTAAAACGGATAATCAAATGTATGCTATCACGTAAATGAACGCTTGTTGTATCGCGTTGCATGTATGAAACGTAATAATTCAATTAGCGGTCAGATGAATTGAATGAAAAAGAAACGCGAGCGGAATAATAACAGTATGAATCGATGTATAAAAATTGTTGATTACGGCGAATTTCGTAATAACGTAATCAGAACGGGGATCGTTTCTGTCCGAAAGAACAATTCGAGAGAGGGAAACCGGCGACTGCATGCAAATTGCACCGTGATTAATGTAAATCATTCTGGCCAACAATTTTGCTTCCAACCACGTCCTCGTGTAAATGGCACCGAAATGAAACTTATTATTTGCTAATTAGAACGAACGTGCGAGTTAAAGGTGGAATGCCGAGGGGTTATTCTTACTGTGATCAGACTGCAAAGCGTATTTCTTTTTTCGCTTGATCTCTGGGGGAAAGTAATTCGTATTCGAACGAGAGACAATTAATATTTAACAATTTATCGAGACGTATTTTTCGTTTCTTGCGTTCCGGATTTTATTCACAAGTATCTGGTATTTGATACTTGATTTTTGATTAGTGAATTTCCATATGTGCAGACTATTTGTGAACCTAAGAATTTTTAATTCGAAGATTCAAAGTGCTACGAATTTTATAATTCGTAGATTAGGAAAATTAGCAATTTCAAATTTTGACAATTTGAAAATTCGACAATTTCAAAGATTGATCATTTCAAAATTTGTCTATTTGAAAATTCGACAATTTGAAAATTTGACAATCTCCAAATTCCATAATTTCAAAATTGGACTATTTAAAAATTCGACGATTTTAAGATTTGACAGTTTCAAAATTTGGCAATTTCAAAATTCGACAATTTCAAAGTTTGATAATTTCAAAATTCGACAATTTCAAAAATTTGACAATTTCAAAATTCGACAATTTCAAAATTTGAAGACAGAAATTAAAGAATGTGACAAGTTGGAAATGTAAAATTTCCAAATTGTAAATTCGTGGATGGGGGACTTCGGAACTAGGGATAATTCGGGACTTTCAAACTTAGGAACTCTGAAATTTTGCAATTTAGGGATTTTAACATTTAGGTATTGAGAAATTCAGGAATGGGAGAAATGTACAAATCTAGATGCGGGAATTTGCGGCCATCGAAATTTAGAAATTTGGGAATTCGAACGATTGAAACTCCCGAGATTTGCGGTTTTTGAGAATAAGGAAATATAGAGATTGTCAAATTTACGAATTTGGGAATTTCGAAATTGGGATTTTTTTTCGAGGAAAGTAGAAATTTCGAAAAGAAACTTGAGGAATATAGAAACTGAGAAATGTGAAATCTCAATTGATTCGAGAATTCTGGAATTTAGAACTTTGAAAAATTTTAGAATTTTCAAAAAATGTCACAAATACGGATTTAGCGCACTTAATGCGTGCACGAAAGACGCTGCGTAACAAATGTAATAAAACTAAACAATCTAAAAGAATACATAATTTATTGAACATTACAATTTGACTAGAGAAAGGAAACATAATTTATTGAACGTTACAATTTGATTGGAGAAAAAAAACATAATTTATTTAAAAGCTAAATTTTTACTAGCTTCTTGATCGATTCTTCGTACTCTCGATACGTCGCTATATTTTTCCTCGAAGCCGAAGTATATACAAACCGTGTTCAAGCGTTCAAAATTATGGCTGTTTGTAGGTAGTAAAAATCCATCGAATCACCTTTGTTTTCTTGTTGGTGCGTGGACGCCTGCCAATGTTGTTATTCAAAACATGATAAATTGCTGCGCGGTGTATTGTCGTGTTCTCAAAATAAAATATAAAACATCGGTGAGACAAAACAATAATTCGCTTTTTGTCGACGAAAACAGACACGTACCGGCTGTCGACGTCGACGAACATGTTAAAATTCTGTATTTTATGTACTCGCGTGCGTGTTCGAGTTCGTTGCATGCAATGAAATCGTAATAAAGAAACGGAAGTCGAAAGAGTGGCCAAATGAGTGTTTATGCATGTGGTAAAAAGAACTGCGATACGTTAAACGTTTGTAAGATGACTGACACCGAAGAGACGATATTCCGTACACGTTATGACGGAGGTATAGTTAAATCACGAGGATGGATAGATAAAAGGAGAGGAACGTGTATTGCGTACAATTTGGTATCGACTCTCGATTCGCACATTGCAATTACCGCTGCAAATACATTTTTGTACACTCGGATGCAACGTAGGATTTTTCTCGGACAAGTATATCGTACGTAAAAATGAAAGTTTTTACGAACTCCTAATTCTTCAAATAAGACTAAACTGAACGTCATTTTTAAATTTTTTGGTTCTCTGGTTTTCAAATCGGCAGTTTTCAAAGTTTCAATTTTGTCGATTTTATAGATTTCTGGATATCTAGACTTCTAGATTTCTAGATGTCAGGATGACTTTTGGATTTTTCGATTTCTGACATTCTAGACTTCCAGATTTCAGGACTTTTAGATTTCCATATGACTAGATTTTTTGATTTCGGGATTTCTGGTGTTATAGATTTCTCAATTTCTAAATTTCTAGATTTCTAGATTACCAGATTTCTGGATTGTTAGACGTCCGAATGCCTAGATTTTTTGATTTTTCGATTTCCGGATTTCTAGAATTCTAGAGTTCCAGATTTCAGGATTTTTAGATTTCCATGTTACTAGATTTTTCGATTTTTTGATTTCGGGATTTCTGGTGTTCTAGATTTCTCAATTTCTAAATTTCTAAATTTCTAGATTACCAGATTTCAGGATTGTTAGACGTCCGAATGCCTAGATTTTTTGATTTTTCGATTTCCGGATTTCTAGAATTCTAGAGTTCCAGATTTCAGGATTTTTAGATTTCCATATTACTAGATTTTTCGATTTTTTGATTTCGGGATTTCTGGTGTTCTAGATTTCTAGTTTTTATACATTTCTACATTTCAAAACTACAAGATTTCTAAATACCTTAACTTCTAACTTTCCTTATCCCCAGATCTCTACGCAGTTACATCCCATGAAAACACTAAATTACAACGTACCTACATTCCTATCGCTGGATCCATATGTCCTTAGACTTTTATTTATTTATATCACTATATCTTTAGATCCTTATATGTGCTCCTAATTCCTTACATCCTTACATTCTTGTATCCTTAGATTCTTACACCCTCAGGTTCCCATATTCTTATATTCTCGAGGATATGATCAGATGCTTAGTTTCCCTTCTTTATCTGTTTACGTTCTCACCTGCTATATCCCTGTACTCCTATATCAGCATGTCCCTAAATCCCTATATCCCAAAGCCTATACACGTATCCATATCAATAGCTCCCTAAAACTCAAGATCACCAAATTTGTACCACATTTCCTAATTTTCGAATCCTCAAAAATCTCTAAAATTCACCATAAGATATCCTGTTCACTCGTACTAGCGACATTTGCCCAGGGAAGTCAGATTTTCTCTCGCCTGTACATTCGTTTCAAACATGTTCGATGAATGGAAAGAGTATGATCAAAGAGCTTCATTTATACCGGGCCACGACGTTTATCTATTAGGTGTTGCAGAAAGTTCATGCAACTTATAAACACAGACGTATTTTATGCGCAACTTTTATACTTCTATCAACACGACGATGCTTCTTCCTCGTTTTTTTTTTCTTTTTTTTTAATTAAAGAGTTTTTACGTCACGTTAACCGGTCGTAGATATAGGATAAACTTTGCTTACTCTTGCGGCACGTACTTCTTACATTGAACAGATGTTTTCCAACTCCACGACGTGATGATATTATTAGTAACCTTGCAATAACGTTACGTCTCAGTACCTCAAGATCAAGATTATTCGTAACGATGTAATAAGGCGAAATAGTGTAATTAACAGAAAAAAAGACTTGTGTAAACATCAGAGTTAATCGTAAAAGAATTGTGGAAACATTATGCTCAACAAAATACCCTGGCATACTTGGTCTTTTTAAATACAATACACAGTAGCACAAAGTTGTACGAATAGCACAATTTATTTATATTCACGTAATGGTTGTAACGTGTTTAACATATAATACACATGTTCATTCTTATCAACATATTTGCATTCTTATCAACATATTTATATTCTTATCAACATACTTACATTCTCATTTACGGCAACTAATAATTGTTATTTTCCCGTTAATATTCTCTGTTCGGACCTCGAAAATCTTGTTCCAGTAAGAAGGGAATCTATCCGTATTTTATTAATTCGTTTGCATTGCCATTCTGTTTCCTTGTTCGTTCACAAAAATTTCCCACATTGCTGGAAGCGTAGTCCTTATATTTTGCGTTCACTATACATTTAAGTACATTTAAATTGGGTAGAAACCCATCACTACAATAAACCTCGGACGATTCCAAAGTTGCAAAACTGGATTCGAACGAATGTTTAAAATAATCGTAGCTCATTACGTGAAATGTAAGAAAGAAATCTATACGTATTTTATTAACTCCTTTGCATTGCCATTCTGTCTCCTTGTTCGTCCACAAAAATGTTCACTATATATTTACATTCAATCGGGCAGAAACCCATCACTACAATAAACCTCAGACGATTCCAAAATTGCAAAACTGGATTCGAACGAATGTTTAAAATAAGCGTAGCACATAACGCGAAATGCCTGCGTGTCGTCACAAGTATGGCCCAGGTTTGTCACGTTCGTAGCGTAAACGGTATGACTCGACATTACAAAACAAGGGGTCGTGTCGCATGAGAGGGAAGAAGGGAGGAAACGTTGCTCCATGAACGAAAGATCGACGAGGATGAGAAACGAGCGAAAAATAGCGTAGAAAACGTTGCGACATTGTGACCTCGTATCCGAGGCGTTCGGCCACATTCGTGGTGAACGCATCTGACCACGTTTCGTCTCTCTCTCTCCCTCTCTCTCTCTCTCTCTCTCTCTCTCTCTCTCTCTCTCTCTCTCTCGTTTCCTTTGGCCAGTTTTCTCTTCCTCTGTTCCGCTCGCACGCGTACACTGCCGTTCAAAAATATTTGTACACTTCCTTAGCACTTGTAACTATCTAAAAAAAGTTACGACGTCTTCGGTAAATTTGATTACCTAGTATGTATTTCAGTTCGTACATGGTCGACGAACATGTTTTGACACTTGATTTACGGAATGAGCCAAAATGACTCATAACACATTTTTTATTTTAAATTATAAACACGATGAAAAAGCATTTATCAACATTTATGTTAACTCTCGTGAAGATAAAGGATCATTTTATAAGTCAGTTTACGTATCGTACTTTATTTATTTTCTTTTCTAATTTAGTTAAAGATACACGTTACGATTACGTAAAGACGTCATTACACTCTGTAGATCTAGTGTTAATAATGATTTGTTAAATATCTTACCGATTATGATAAAAAATAATTACACGCGTATATCTTTTACATTGTACATCTTTTTATCGTTACATATCCGTCGCTTGCTTTTATGATCGCGTTTACGAGTCGTTTCATTATTTCAGTATCAATAAAGTTCCACACATATTTTAAGATCTCGCACGTATGTTTTTCGGATATGAGACACTGTTTTCGAACTTGTCTGTTTATTGATCCTACAGTTTTTCTGTGGGATTCGAATCAGACGATTGGGCCGGCCATGTCGTTATTTTTAATTCAGAGTTTTGTTGTATTAGGTTGTCCCATCAGTTTCTTCCGTTTTTGACATAATATAAAAACGCACTTCGAGGAATATTTTGCAAGTAATCAAGGAGTAAATGATGTTTACTGAGGGATGAAAGAGGGCGATACAGTAGAACACGTTGTATTTAATGCAACAAATCTTAAACAATAAATATTGTGTATACATTTCTATTAAACAAGGAAGGAGTTTACGGGACAACCTAATATATAACAACACTATCTAGTATAATTTTCAACTGCCTTAGTGTGGCAGTGAACATGTTAATCAGTGATATTATTTTTTAATAAAAATATACGTTATATATCCGAAATTCCCAATTCCCAAATTCATAAATTCTCAAATCCGCAAATTCCCAAGGTTCTCAAATTCTCAAATTCCCAAAATACTAAATTCTCATTCCCTGAATTCAAAAATCCTCAAATTCCTCAAGATCTCAAATTCCCATATTCCCAATTCCCAAATTTCCGAAATCCCAAATTTCCGAAATCCCAAATTCGCAAATCCTCAAATTCTTCAGGTTTTCAAATTCTCAAATTTCAAAATTCCCACTCTCAAAATCCTAAATTCTCAAATCCTAAAATCCTAAAATCCTTAAACCCTCAAGTGCTCAAATCCTCAAATTTCCAAAATACTAAATTCTCATTCCCTGAATTCAAAAATCCTCAAATTCCTCAGGATCTCAAATTTCCATATTCCCAATTCCCAAATTTCCGAAATCCCAAATTCGCAAATCCTCAAATTCTTCAAATTCTTCAGGTTTTCAAATTCTCAAATTTCAAAATTCCCACTCTCAAAATCCTAAATTTTCAAATCCTAAAATCCTAAAATCCTAAAATCCTTAAACCCTCAAGTGCTCAAATCCTCAAATTTCCAAAATACGAAATTTCCAAATCCTCAAATTCCTCAGCTTCTCAAATTTCCAAATTCCTGAATTCGCCAAGCCCCAAATTCCCAAAATCCTAAATTCTCAACTTCTCAAATTCCCAAATTCCCAAAATCCTAAATTCTCAAATCCCCGAATTCCCCAGGTTCTCAAGTTCTCAAATTCCCAAATTCCCAAATTTCCAAAATCTTAATTTCTCATGTCCCCGAATTCACAAATTCACGAACGCGGTTGGTGTTCGCATATATTTGAGCGGCAGTGTACTTGGCCAGCGATTATACGTATTCAACGTATGCATATACATACATATAGCGCCGAGAGAAAAGTAGGCGACGTCGTGGCGCCCGTTTGCTCCCGTTGCCAGACTCTTTGGCGGCTCGGCGTCCCACAGGCTGCTCCGATTCTCTTTCCTCCCTCGCAACCCCCGTTTCTTCTTCACGTGGCTTCTTGCGCAGCCTCCTCCTCTGCCACTTCGTCGCCTTCCGTCGTGACGGACCTTGCGCCATCGGGATATACATATCGACGGATTCCGACGCGCGAATTTAGATGGGGACGAAACCCGCTGGCGAGAAATGAAGAGGCTGTTACTGAGTAACAAACGAGAACAATATTTTCTGCTAGAATAGCGTTTGTTAGGGATTGTTGAAAGACCAGTCAAAAAGAAATAGTTAAAACGAACAAATTTTATGACTTATTGTCCGCAAGGATTTCTAAAATTTTCAGAGACCAGCATATTTTGGATAGGTCAAATTGGTTTATTACTAGTACCGGCCTGCGCTGACTAAGATTAAACGACCCTAATCTGGGTCTAACAGTAGTCCCAGTGGAACGGCTTTCCACTTCGCAAGGTTTTTCCAAAAATTCAAGTAATCAATAAGGAGCGACGTTACAAAAAATCCCTTCCGCCAAAATAAATTTACTACAGTAAAGGTTAGCAACATAGAGTCAGATCAAAATAGAAGTTCAACCAATCAAGATCAAATATCTCTAGTTAAACAAGCCGTCCAAAAAAAACTTTGTAAAATTACCGTACAAATTCTTGATGCTCAATATATCCAAGTGTTAGATTTAATACTGTGTTTTTTCACCTTCCAATTTTCCAATAATTCACCCGCCGTTAAGGCTGCGTGTGAAGCGGGCATTCGAAAATCTTACTGAAAATAATGTAGGAATTTGGAAATTTGAGATTTGGACACCTGCGAGGTTTTTGGGAATTAAGTCACTACAAGATTTAAAGATTTAGAAATTTGGAAGAATTAGTACTTTATTTCATATAACACGGATTCGCATAACGTGGCAATTTTTTGGAACGTAACTCCCATGTTATACGGGGATATATGTATACACGGTCCAAGGTCTTATTGCACTGTTTGTACATACGAGGTGCTACATTTTGAGCAGAAAATATGGCGGGATCTGGTGAAATAAGTAAAAGTGGCGTAGTCGAGAACGAGTTTAGAGCGACCCTAGTTGTTCAAAACCGTTCGGTACATTATATCATAATTATGTTTAAAGTATTCTAATATTTTTGAGCAACACTGTGCTTTAAAATCTAGGAACGACAAGAAAATATATATATATACAGGGTGTCCCGTAATAAGTGTAAGACCCGTAAAGGGGTTGTAGGGGAGGTGATTCTAAGTAACTTTTTCCATTGCAAAAATCGGGTCTAGGCTCTCGTTTTCATGTTATTAAAGAAAAACACCGACCAATCAGAGCGCGCGAATAGCGTCCGCTTAGCCGCGAGAGCAAAGCCTCGAACATACGGCCGATCGCGGACGCGAACAAACAAGTTAGTATCGTGCTATGTTACAAAGTTAAATCGCACATAAAATTGACTTATCCCTTATTTAGTAAAAGTTAATAACTGCACATTGTTATTCCCAATTCCCCAAATCTCCAAATTCCCAAATTCCCAATTCCCCAAATTCCCAGTCCCACAAATTTTCAATTGCCCGAATTCCCAATTTCCTAATTTCCTAAATTCCCAATTTCCTAAATTCCCAATTTCCTAATTTCCTAAATTCCCAAATTCCTAAATTCCCAATTTTCTAAATTCCCAATTCCCCAAATTCCCAATTTCCCAAATTCCCAAATTCCCAATTCCCCAAATTCCCAATTCCCTAAATTCCCAATTCCCCGAATTCCCAATTCCCCAAATTCCCAATTTCCCGAATTCCCAATTCCCCAAATTCCCAATTTCCCAAATTCCCAATTTCCCAAATTCCCAATTCCCCAAATTCCCAATTCCCCGAATTCCCAATTCCCCAAATTCCCAATTCCCCAAATTCCCAATTCCCCAAATTCCCAATTCCCCAAATTCCCAATTCCCCAAATTCCCAATTCCCCAAATTCCCAATTCCCCAAATTCCCAATTCCCCAAATTCCCAATTCCCCAAATTCCCAATTCCCCAAATTCCCAATTGTTTGTTAGCGTCCGCGATCGGCCGTATGTTCGGGGCTTCGCTCTCGCGGCTGAGCGGACGCTATTCGCGCGCTCTGATTGGTCGGTGTCTTTCCTTAATAATTTTAAAATGAAGCCTCGTACGACATTTTTGCAAATGGAAAAGTTCTTCAGAACGGCCCCGCCTACCTCCCATTTTCGGCTCCTTCACCATTTATGGGACACCGTGTATATATATAGAACTGAATTAATTTAGAGTTATAATAAGTGACAAACAAATAATCCATTAGCTTGAATGATTAATTTGCAAGGGGGTTAAAAGACACCCCATGACCACGCGTACTCTCAACAGTCGAGTCATTAATCCTTTGCGAACGTTTAGTTTAACTCTTTGGGGCTCTATGGGATTAAAAATTTCCCATCTTTTTGATTCACGATAATGCATAGTGGAATATTTTTAGCTCCGTCTCAAAATATAGCAATAGCTGCATATTCGTATCGAACAATGAGACCCACCCTGTAACAATAAATTGAATTATTATAATTTTTGGTTTTTATATTATGTGGTTCATTTGTTAATAAAAATATACTAATTTCAATTTAAAACGCAATAAAGTTTCTGTGCAACATGGATCTATTTTATTTTTGGAAATTTTGTGCCCCAAAGACTTAAGTGGCATAATAGCAATGAATTAATAGTAATAGGTTTTTCAAAATTGTAATATCTTCATTCACGATTTTTTTCGTTCCTATTAAGAATATCAAAGATCATTTGTCGTATTCGTATATGAATTTCTACAAGGATAAAATGGTAAGTTTACGATTTAAAGGGTTGAAAAACGTGTTGTCAAAAATTTCCACGGGAAACTTTGGAATTTTGGAATGTGCATATCGGAGAATCGGGAATTTGAAAAGTTGGATAATTAAAAATTAGCGAATTCGAAAATGTGAACGCATGAAAATGAATGAATTTCAAAATGTGAATACATGAATATCAAAGTTTAAACACTTGAAAATTAGTGATTTTAACAATTGGAAGACTTGAAAATTAGTAAATTTGAAAATTTGAACACTTAAAAATTAGTGAAATTCGAACAATTAAAAATTAGCGAATTTGGAAATGTGAAGTCTTCGAAATTAGTGAATTTGAAAATTTTAACACTTGACGATTAGTAAATTTCAAAACTTGAACACTTGAAAATGAGTAAATTTGACAATTTGAACACTTAAAAATTAGTGAATTTGGAAATGCGAGGACTTGAAAATTAGCGAATTTGATAATTTGAAGGCTTGAAAATTAGTAGAATTGAAAATTTGAACACTTAGTAATCACAATTAGTAAATTTCAAAACTTAAACACTTGAAAATTAGTAAATTTGACTATTTGAACACTTAAAAATTAGTACTATTCGTAACAGTTAAAAATTAGTGAAATTCGAACAATTAAAAATTAGTGAATTTGGAAATGTGAAGACTTGGAAATTAGTGAATTTGAAAATTTGAACACTTGACAATTAGTAAATTTCAAACCTTGAACACTTGAAAATTGGTAATTTTGACAATTTGAACACTTGAAAATTATTGAATTTGGAAATGTGAAGACGTTTGAAATTAGTGCATTTGACAATTTGAACACCTAAAAATGAGTGAATTTCAAAACTTGAAAATTAGTGAATATTTCGTTTTCTTTTCTTCGAAACAGCCGAGTTAGGTAGTTAACCGAATTATCGATAAGAAGTTTCTATACCATCTAATAACAATACACAGTTATGAAACTGTATGCTTGCACGAACACACATCCACTGCACTCTATGAAATTGCTGACTTCTGCAGTTGGCCGCCTTTCGTTCAAGAATACAAAACGAACGATACTTTGTCTCCGTTCGAGACGAACGATGAGCTTGCTTACACGATGACCCAATCTTCACAATGCGTTTTTTTTTTTTTTACTTTTATATCGGAAGAACGAGCTTGTTGATGCTACTTTAAGACAGACCGTGGTTGTTCGAAAATACGTACCGAACGTAATATATCATTTGGCATGCGCAAGACGGCCTTTAAGCTTCCTATTTTCGTATTTTACTACGCAGCCACCTATTTTGTGCATCCCGTTGCTCCATTTTTCACTTTCGTTCGTTTCGTTGATGCACTTTCTGATGGCCCACCGTCCTACATACCGTATTTATTGATAGACTTTTTGTTCGTCCTTGTTTCCAATGCGTCAAATCAGTACCTCCGCATTGCGGTCTTTTATCGTTCCAAGCTCGCGCAATTTTACTTATAAATATTTATTACGCGGATTTCCACCATTAGTTCGAATCACGATTCTATTTATTGACCTGTTTTTCCGCAATGATCGTTGTACGAATATTTCAGCGACAAACTGGGGTCGAAAAAGTTATAAAACACTTAATGTGTAAAACGCGACCTGTGGAACGCTTTTGAAGAACGATCTTGAGTTATAAGATTCGAAGGAAATAGATATAGAGAACTAGTTAGAAAGAAAATTTGTTTGATCGTTCAACCACGACACGCGAACGTTAATAACGATAACGTTGTTAAATAACTGAAGATGCAATTTGTTCATATCGAGATCACATCGCGTGCTAACTTTGATGTATCGTGAAATGATTCGATACGTAACTTCATGCATCATTCTGTAAAGGAAAAGTAAACACCTTTGATAAATTAGTTTAACATTTAGAATTCCTACATTCCTAAATTTCTAAATTCCCAAGACAGCAAATTTCCAAATTTCTACATACCCACTGTTTCATGTTTCTACATTCTGCATTTTCAAATGACCAAATTTCTCAGTTTTTATATTCTCAAATTGCACACTTCAAAAATTCCCAATTGCACAGTTATCAAATTCCCAATATATCCAATTTCCAAATTCGCAGATTTTCAAGTTTGTATCTCCCTATATTGCCGAATCAGAAATCCGAATCTCTAAATCTTGAATCCCCAATCCCCGAATTCCAAAATCCACAATGTCCCAAATCTCCATATTATCAAGTTCTCAAATTACCAAATTTCTAAATCCATAAATTCACAATTCCAAATTCCATAAATCCTCAAATCCTTAAATTGCTCAGGTTCTCAAATTCGAAAATTTGAAAATTCCAACATTCTCAAATTCCCAAAATCCTGAATCCTCAAATCCCTAAATTCACAAACCCTTAAATTTCACAAGTTCTCAAATTCCCAAAATCCTGAATCCTCAAATCCCCAAATTCACAAACCCTTAAATTTCACAAGTTCTCAAATTCTAAAATACTCAAATTCCAAAATTCCCAAACTCTCAAAATCCTAAACTCACAAATCCTAATATCCTAAAATCCTTAAATCCTTAAATCCTCAAGTGCTCAAGTCCTCAAATTGCCAAATTCCCAAAATACTAAATTTCCAAATCCTCAAATGAACAAATTGCTCAGGTTTTCAAATTCTCAAATTCCTGAATTCGCCAATCCCGAAATTCCCAAAATTCTGAATTTTCAAATCCTTAAATTCCTCAGGTTCTCAAATACCCAAATGCCTGAGTCACTGAATTCTCAAAATCCTAAGTTCCCAAATCCCTAAATGTTTAAGTTCCAAAATTCCATAATTCCGAAATTCCGAAATCCCCAAATTTCCAAACAGTCAACTCGCAGATTTCCCCGATGCAAGTTCCCAGACATTCTAATTTGTAAATATGTCTGAATACAGATAAGGAGAAGTTGTTGAAAACGCAATTTGTTTAATCGTTCGGCCACAACACGCGATCACGTTATTAAATGCCCGAAGATACAACTTGTTCGTATCGAGATCAAATCCCAGATATGTTCGACGTATCTTCTTCATGAATCACTCTGTAGACGAAAAAGTGAACGCGTTCGATAAATTCACCTGAAATTTTCTTATCGAAACGATTCCCGTGAAACCACGATGTCTTGTACGAGAGATAACATATTGTGTACTCGAACGATATAATTGCAGATATTTAATCTCAACGGGCAATTTAAATTCAATAAAATGTCCATGAATAGGAATGTAAAGCGAATATTGAAACATTTTATGCATCCCAACGAAGAGCAGCGGAAAGTGATGAATGGTGCGTCAACATTCCGTTCATTTATCTTCCATAATTTATGACTTACTTTTCTCGTACATTTTTGTGTCTACAACTAGCGTAACACCGTGTTGAAAAATACCTTCATTCATTTTTATCCCGCTGCGGAATTATACCCGTCAAGAAATTCTTTTGCTAATTTATAATTGGAACGTATTCGATATAATGGAATACAGAACGATTGTATTCAATAAAATGAATTACGAGTAGTTCCGTTATTTATAGCATTGTTTCATTCTATTATTTATGGAATTCATTAATTCTGTTACTTACAAAATCGATTAATTTTATTACCTATTGAATTCATGAGTTCTGTTACTTATTGTAGAATTGTTAATTCTATTACTTATGGAATTGCTTCACTCCGTTACTTATATAATTGATTCATTCTGTTGTTTATAAAATTGATCCATTCTTTTACATGTAGAATTGATTAATTCTGTTACTATAAAATTGTCGAGCAACGTAGAATTGTTAATTCTGTTACTTATAGAAGTGATTAATTCTATTACTTATTGTAGAATTGTTAATTTTGTTCCTCATAGAATTGATTCACTCTGTTACTTATAGAATTGATTAATTCTGTTACTACAAAATTGTGCAACATATTTAAAACCGGACAAACTATTTATCTAATCTCCTGTTAATCATTATGCATTAATAGATATTTTCAAATTTAAACGTTGTATAAAATGTTGCAGTGTTAGCTGAAAGGTTATGAAGTTCGAGACATGTCATCTTTTCGCCTTAAAATGTTGCTAAAATTCTCACAGGATTTCTTTATTGTTAATCTCGAAATGCTCCCATGATACTTGCCAAGCTTCCTCGTATTTATACTTTGACTGAAACGATCGTCCGCGGCGCAAACTCTTTTCTCCTCTTTTCCTCCCGTTCTAATTCCCCCGATTTCCTCTGTTCGCTATCTTTTCAAATTCCACAATCTCCTTTTATCGTATTTCGTTTTGATACCGCAGTACCTTCGGCCGAGGTACAAGAGATGTTCCACCTTTCGATTGGTTTCATAAATCTTGTAGCCTCCTCCGTTCCGAGATTATATTCTGACCTCTGACGGTAAAAAAGGAGAGGCAGGGGACAATAAATGGACACGAACGGCGGAAAAGGTCATACTCGATCTTATTAATGGCCTGGTAATTGTCACCGGCCAAACCTGTGTATCCGTGAAGGGATGTTTCGCTCGTAATAACGTTGTTACCTGATATTTCGACAATAATTCGCAGCGTAACTTCCTATTCGCAGACTAAAATTCTTTAGGAACGCAATTTTTAATAAATTTAACGCTAGATTTACGGAACCCGTCGAAACGACGAATATTAACCCATTGACTGCCACGCAAATTTAGCGCATCTTGCCCTGGGTGCCACGGTTTTATTTTAAAAAAGAACATGAAGTTTTAGAAAATATAATGATATACAGTAAATCCTCCCACAGTGCGACACTCGATTCCCTCCCACAGTGCGACACATCTCTTCCTGCGTCTATGCGTGCGTCGTTGCTGCGCCTGTGTTCGCCTCGCTCGAGCCAGTCCAAGTGTAACACGATACACTCGCCGCAGTCCCTTTGATGCGGGCCGCCAGATCTCCAGTTCCAAATTTACCAATATAATTTTTTAATATTTATATTTTTTTGACTGCAAATTTTTTTAACATATTCGAGAGGTTCTTCCGATCAAAATAAGACCAAACACGATATAATTACGATCATAATTACCTGTGTAACAAGCCATACAAGTTTCAGACGTTACATTTACGGCAGAGATACGAATTCCTTAGATTCTAAAGTCCGAAACTTTTATAGCTTGTTATACGGGTAATTATGATCGTAATTATATCGTGTTTAGTATCATTTTAATCAGAAAAACGAGACGAATACGATGGTAAAGATTTCATTCACGAAAAACCAAAAATAAAGAATTTTGATTTTTGAATTTAAAAGACAGAACATGCAGGAGTCTTTCATGTTTGCCGAACGCTTCAACCTTCTGCCTCTCTGTCTTGTCCACTCGCCGTCCTCTTTCACGTTAAAAACTTTATTCACCCGTTACGTACGTAATTATTAACATAATTACATCATGTTTGGTGTCATTTTAATCAGAAAAACCTGACGAATACGATGGTACAAGGTTCATGAAAAAATTAATAGGAAATAAGAAAATTGCAATCTTTTTCTTTGGTTGCATTAGTATGTGTCTCACCGATATTCGGTCGTTTCGGTAACCGATCGTGTTTAACGCTTGACTGATTCCGAGGGGGATCACCCCAGCAAGGGACAGCCGCCGAGTATTAAATTTCGCTTCTCCTATGCTCACAGTGAGCAGTTTCGATTCCGGCCTCTGTTGCACTGTGGGAAGATTCACTGTATATATATATCACCTAAGTTATAATTTTAATAGTTTTAATAATAATTTTAATAATAAAAATTGATAATCAACATGTTCTCTACACTATATGCATTTTTCATTCATCCTTTCTAATAATTCCTAACCCAAATAGCCATTTGTAGCCAATCTAAACTTGCAGCACCCACTACGAGATACCTCGTAGCTGGCAGTTTTGGTACAGACGCTTACTACGAGATATCTCGTAGTTGGCAGTTAATGGGTTAAATTTATTATTTTAATCCCTATGTTGTACTTTGTGGAGTATGACTCGTGACACACTCACAGATCAAATATAGCAAACTTCACTCAAATTTTTAATATTCCTCAACTTGAAGTTTAGGTCCAATTATAATACCTGATATTTCGACAATAATTCGCAGCGTAAGTTCCTGTGCGGAGACTAACATTTTTTAGTAACGCAATTTCTAATAAATTTAACGCTACATTTACGGAATCCGTCGGAACGACGAATATTAAATTTATTATTTTAACCCCTTTGCTGTACTCTTTTGAGTCTGACTCGTGACACACTCACAGATCAAATCTAGCAAACTTTACTCAAATTTTTAATATTCTTCAACTTGAAGTTTATGTCCAGTTATAATTCGTGTAATCAAGGGTCGCTGAATATAAAATAAATCATTTTCCTTTTCTTAATTCGTTTTAATATCGTTGCTGTGAATAGTTATTTTTGTCTGACGCAGTTGACAAATAAAAGGTAGTGCAAGGGGTTAAATTACGAAAATTAATCAGATGCTTTTGTTAAAAGTTGATATTCATCAAGATGAAGAATCATTGTGTAAGCTAATTTACGTATTGTCCATTATTATATTCGTAATTCACGATTTTTCAACCCCTTCTGCGAGCCAGACTCATGACGCACGCGATAAATAAATCTTACGATGCGAACACCACAAATTTCACTCGAATTTTTAATACACTTTAATTTGAAGTTTAACACGTTCCCTGCCGAACCGTTTTCTGAAGACTTTCCGTTCAGGCCGCGTGGGGCGTATACACCCCACAATCAATCAGTTGAAGCAACAATAGTTTTAATATTTTAATGGTCATTCACACAACTTGTGTATCAGCGAAAAGCAACAATTGTTCTTGGTACTATACGGATTTGTTGTGAGTAGTTACCAAAGTGTTAACACTATTTCTACCACGATTTTGTGTATACCTATTTCAATCAAAAGGTGTCTTTTGACGCATTTTCGTTTGAATACGCATTTTTAGATCCACGATGAGCTGGAGGAAAATGATATCGCTGAATTTATTTAACAACTATTGTATGAAAAGTCAAAAAATTAATTGTAGAAATTGATTCGACATAGAGAATAATTTTAAGTTGAAATTTGAAAGGTGTCTTTTCACACCTCTTGGTAGAAATAGTGTTAAGATGACCATAACTGACTTTATAATACATTCTTTGAAAATCAACATCGTACAATGAATTTACTCAATGGCCTGAGCGGAAAGTTCAGTATGGGGCGTATACGCCCCACGTGGCATGGAGCGTGTTAAATCCACTTTTAAAAGAAGCTGAATAGAAAATTAACACAATATTTAACTTTCTTCGTTCTTTTTAATGTTATAACAGTGAACAGTTACTTCCGACTGACGCACGCGATAAATAAATCGCCCGGAAAGGGGTTGAAAATGGCCCTATTCTGTATTGGCTATGATATTACATATTGGGTCAGCTTCTTCTAATAAAATGAATGAAACGATCTCCGTGAAGAACAATTCATAACGGGCGTATATCTCTTGTTGCCTCGTCTGCGCAGAATTCAGCGTTCATCCCCTTTTCATGATATCTTTCCGCCCCGCTAAAACAGAACGTAACGCCTTCGAATTCGTTCAATAAATCTTGCGGACAGCCCCACTCGTTCCAGGATTATTCACGGATCGTTCGATATATGTATAAAAAGAAACTGTCGACACTAACAGAAAATGGAATCCGTTAACCGGGAATAAAGATGTACGGTCTATTGTCACGTTAATTTTCTAGCTTTCGATTTATACGTACGCAATTAACCTAGGGCAATACGATGTTCAACAGATATCTGCATTTGTAGTACTCGATAGGGAATTTCATACAAAATTTTTATCGCTGAGTACTCAAATCATCAAATTGGTAAATCCATTGTATTGTCAGATCTTGTAGTGTCGAAAGCTGCGAAATTCACAGGTATTCGAATCCCCTAATTCTTGAATATTTATATTTTCGAATTTATGAATTTATTGTTTGCAAATTCTTTGCATATACAAATTTCCAAATTTCTTAAATATTCGAACTCTCAAATCTCCTAAACGTTCAAATCGTCCAATTTCCCAAATGTTCGAACCTCTAAATTTTCAACTTCTCAAATTTATCAAATACTGAAATCTCAAAATCCCCAAATTCTCGAATCCTTAAATTCGCTAATTGTCAAATTTCAAAATCGCCAAATCCTCAATTTTCAAGTTCTCAAATCCCCAAAATCCTAAATACATAATACCTAAATTCCCAAATTGTCAAGTTCCCACATTTCCCAAATTCCTACAATTCCAAATTTCCATATTCCCGAATTCCCAAATTCCCAAATCCTCAAATCCCCAAATCCCCAAATCCCCAAATCCCCAAATCCGCAAATTCCTAAATTCTCAAATTCCGAAACAGCCAAATCTTTAATTTTCAAATTCTCAAATGTCCAAAATCCTAAATTTCCAAACTCCTACATTCCCAAATTGCTTAATTCTCAAGTTCCTTAATTCCCAAATTCGCGAATTCCTAAATCCTGAAATTCGCTAATTCCCAAATTCCAAAATTGCCAAATCCTCAAATTTTTAAATTCTTAAATTCACAAATTATCAAATTCTTAAATTCCTAAATAACCAAATTCTTAAATTCCTAAACCTCTATATTCCTAAACTCGTAAATTGCAAAACACCTAAATTCCTAGATTCATAAGTCCCGAAATTTCAAACACACCAAATTTCCGATCTCAGTATTTCCAACAAATCCGAAAATTCCCAACCGCTCGGATCAGCGTTTCGCGAACGTCCCAACGATTCTCCTTCCCGATCCGGCGTACAGGAAGCAATTTACGAGAACGTCATATCCGTGGGACGCGGGATCGTTCAATCTGTCGATTCTCTCGAGAGCACTTCGATTCGCAACGGAATCCGCATCGATTCGACGAAGGAACGTGTCGCCGGTGTTCTCCACTTTGTTCGATGAAAGTTGTAGGCGTTTTAGCTCGCGGGGAATTATATTTCTCGGCTTATTTCGCGCGAACGAAGGCCGTAAAAGACCGTGGAGAAAATCTGGGGTTGGGAGGGAAACGGCAATACAGCCCCGAAGGAAGATCGAATCGAATTACGTCGTAGGGCGAGAAAGGCGGTTTCACTTTTCCCTCGATTGGCCACGAGGATTGAATCGTGGAAAGTTTCTTCGGGCTTCCATGTCGAATCGAATTTCATTTAGATTTTCACCGGGAGACGCCAGACGTCTGCTCGGGACTGGCCGAGCTTGATGGCACGCGAACAGCATTCCTGTCTGCACGGTAATCGTCCACAATTTATACCGCACCAGTCCAGTCCAGCTTTTCGAGTCCGCCGGACTAGTTTCTCGCTTCCAGTTACTTCCACGGAACAGGTGGATTTCTTTCTTTTTTTTTCACGCCAGCACGCCTCGTTCCGTCTTTGCTTTTATCTCTCCATCTTCGACTTCGCCACGTTCAATTAGACGCCGGGAATTAACGCTAGATTTACGGAACTCGACAATATATCTTGGTTATTGAATTTTCAAATTGTACACTTCGCCTAATTACGAGTACACCTGATTGTTACACACCGAAAAGCCAAGTTGCGAAGATCACCGTAAAGCCACCTTGCTAAAATCGCCGAAAATGGAAACGCGTCTCTCTCTCGACGATACTAACGTTGAAACGTCACAGAATTTATAGATATTCGCCTGTTAACTCGCCGAGGTCGTAATATTTTAGAATACAGGAGTTTTCGAGTGAACGTTTCGGGCTCGACCGCAAAGAGGTTTAATGGCGGGCCATAAAAGAGCCTCGGAATTATGGCGAAAATATGCACAGCGGCGTTAACTAATTTTTGGAACGTTTTTTAGTTTACGATGAATGAAGAAATGAACATTCCGATTTATAATGATTGGGAATGCTACTAATTGTTACTATGTATCTATATAATAATAGTTATAACATGCATCTTTTTATATTGCTCTTATGTTCTTTTGCAAAACACGTAAACGATAGAACACATACAAGGTGACTTTGAATTATGTTGCGTGAATACTTGAAATTATATAGAATTTATACTTTATATTCAACTGATTCATTTTCTAAATGTCTGTAGTCGTTTTTAATTCTAATGTATCTGCAATGAATCGTAATAATTTGTTTTCATTCGATGAAGAATCATTGAGGATCTAATATTAATGTCCACATTTCTTCCTCCGGCTATAGTACTTCGATTTTATTATAATTGCAATTGTTCTGTACATTAGTTCCACACTATTTAACACTGATACAACGTAGAATATCAGCGAGATCGCAATTAAAGCAGAATTTAATCAACTAGAAGCATGTTTTGAATGACGAAAATCATTTCCGAATACTTGATGCTTCTTTGACGAATGAGTATCATTTGTCGAGTATTATTCTTCGAGATTTGAAAAAGTGAGATACCAATAATGTTGCAATACCTTCGATGACCGTAAATCAGAATCATACATAAATCAAATGTAAGAATACATAACCATTAAAAATTTGTATACTTTTTATTTCTTCATTTATTACACCATAAAGAGAAATATCAAATATTCTTGATTAGTAGATAATTATAATTTACCCTATTGAAGTTAAAACTTACATTAAAACCTCTTTAATACTTAATATCAACATAATTATTCATAAACAAGTCCATTGCAAACGGAAATATTATTCGTTTCTTTATTGCGCCGTAAATAGAAATTTCAATTATAATCTTTAATACTTAATATCAACATAATTCATATACAAATCCATTGCAAACGGAAATATTACTCTTTTCCTTATTGCGCCGTAAATAGAAATTTCAATTATAATCTTTAATACTTAATATCAACATAATTCATACACAAGTCCATTGCAAACGGAAATATTATTCGTTTCCTTATTGCGCCGTAAATAGAAATTTCAATTATAATCTTTAATACTTAATATCAACATAATTATTCATAAACAAGTCCATTGCAAACGGAAATATTACTCGTTTCCTTATTGCGCCGTAAATAGAAATTTCAATTATAATCTTTAATACTTAATATCAACATAATTATTCATAAACAAGTCCATTGCAAACGTAAATATTACTCATTTCCTTATTGCACCGTAAATAGAAATTTCAATTATAATCCTTAATACTTAATATCAACATAATTCATATTCAAGTCCATTGCAAACGTAAATATTACTCGTTTCCTTATTGCACCGTAAATAGAAATTTCAATTATAATCTTTAATACTTAATATCAACATAATTCATACACAAGTCCATTGCAAACGTAAATATTACTCGTTTCCTTATTACACCGTAAAGAGAAATTTCAATTATAATCTTTAATACTTAATATCAACATAATTATTCATAAACAAGTCCATTGCAAACGGAAATATTACTCGTTTCCTTATTGCACCGTAAATAGAAATTTCAATTATAATCTTTAATACTTAATATCAACATAATTCATATACAAGTCCATTGCAAACGGAAATATTATTCGTTTCCTTATTGCGCCGTAATTGAAATTTCGAACACTTTCATCCTATAATTTTTGCTTTGTCTCGCGATAGTCTCGACGGATAAAATAAACTGTTCCAGTACTCATAATTCCATTTCATCGCGTATCGCGTGAAATTTATAAGCCACTCCGTTACAATGAAATAACGCTTTAAATTTCTTTGACGTTTACATTGTCCACCATTTTAACTTCTCATTTATGGCGGTGTACGGGCTCGTTTTCCTTAAAGTCGCATGATCGCACGAAACATTCGCGTGCATTGTCTTCGGTGATTCCAATGATTTATGTTGATCCTCTCGTGACCAAGTTTTATACGCCACGGTTTGCGAGAGATTTTATCGCCTTTAATTACAATGTACGATTTAACTGTATAAACGAACGAGATCTCACGTGCGAACACGGAATTTGCAGCGCGAAAGGTTACGTCGCTTTCCTTTTTATCGAATAACAGTCGTACTTGAATGCAGTTATTCGAATTTAAACGGTAGGGCGGTTCTCGCATTTACTTTGAACGGGTAGAATTTACCTTGCAATACAATTGCCCGTTTCGCGACAAAATCGCAAGAATAATTAACACCTTAGATGCCACCTTAAAACAGTTTCGATTTTTTTTTAGGGAGTAATTTTATCTTTGATAAATTTTATAGCCAATTTTTATAATATTCTGCCTTTCTTTATTCCACAAGCTCTAATATACTTATCGGTATTATTTACATTCTATTATGTTAAATGCTTCCACTAACATCGGCGATAGATTTATATAAAAATTCATACGTCACCCGTATGTGGATGACGTGGTACTCAAAGTGTTCATCAAATACGATTGACCTTCATTAAAGGAGGGTGTTAAAAAATGCCCATTTTTGGCATCGCCTGGAAATGAAAAATTCGTGCAGGATCTTTTAGAGTGTCTCCCAAGGAACAAAAAATGTCCTTATCACTTTCCCGAGAAACGATGGGAAAGTTGTTAAAAATATGTTCAAAGTATGAATGTAATTATAACGAAATTTACGTACATTTTACATTTTGTCGTCTTTTTCTTCAGATATCCGCCTTCGAAATAAGTAGTAAGGAACTCAGCAGGCAGATTAATTGAAACTTGAAATCGAGCAAATGCAAAGTACCATAAAATCATGGCTACATGGGAACAACATCCAACAACGCGTGCTCCGACTTTGCATCCACATGAGTGTGCGAGTATGGCTTACAGTGCGGTTTTACTCTTATATACTTTGATCCTGTATGAGTTTTTCATTTCCAGGCGATGCCAAAATTGGGCATTTTTTTAATATCCCTTCGTTATAATTACATTCATACTTTGAACGTATTTTTGACAACTATCCCATCGTTTCTCGGGAAAGTGTTAAGGACATTTTTTGTTCCTTGGGAGACACTCTAAAATATCCTGCACGAATTTTTCATTTTCAGGCGATGCCAAAAATGGGCATTTTTTAAAACCCTCCTTTGTAACGCGAAATATCTTCAAATCGAGGACATCTACGTCTTTTTCCAAATTCTTCTTCAAATTTGTAACAAATAGTCTGAAGTTTGTAACTCGCTTAATCCCTAAATCCCTATGTCTCCGAATCTCTAAATCCCCCAATCCCTAAAATTCGTGTATTCTATATGAACGTACTTAAAATACAACAGGCAATTTTTAAAGTAATACAATCAAGAATGGTACAAAATATAATAAAATGATAACCAAAGGATGGAGAACAAAACGTTAAGGTGCCTAACCAATGTCTCAAGTTAAGCACTCAGGAACGAGATGTGATAAAATATTAGGCAGTGTTCAGAATAGATAGTAAAACACGTTAAGACGCGTAGTCAATGTTTTAAGTAACGTACTCAAGGACATTGCGAAATATAATACACTCTTGATCAGAGTTCAGCATAGAGAAGAAAACGTTAAAGTGCCTAGGTAATGTTTTAAGTTATGTACTCATGACGTTACGAAATGTAATAAAACGTTAAGCAAAGCTCAGAATAGATAGCAAAACATGTTAAGACGCCTAGTCAATATTTTAAGTAACGCACTCAAGAATGTTATAAAATGTAACACGATGTTAATTAGAGTTCAGTATAGAGAAGTGAACGATAATGTGACTAGGTAATGTTTTAAGTAACTCACTCAGGGGTGTTACGAAATGTAATAAAATGTTAATCAGAGTTCAGGATAGAGAAGAAACTGTTAAGATGCTTAGTTAATGTTTTAACACTATTTCATCCAAAAGGTGTCTTTTGACGTCTTTTGAATCCAAATCATTGCCGAAACTGGTTGAGATTTCAAATTATGAGTTAAACGTAGATAATTTGAGGAATATATTTATTGATACACTGATGTGTATTTATTGGACATTATTTAATTCATCAAGCGACAAAATATTAACATCACATAAGTTTCATCCTGTTAGTAATATGACACAAAATCGGATAGAGGGATAGAGAACGTTGATACAGCTGAACAATTAATGCAACGAATCAACTTTAAACTGTTAATATTGTGTATAAGTGTCTATCAAAAAAGGAAAGGACTTATTGGACACTCTAATAAACAATCAATGCAATGGTGTACATTAAAATGGAACAGGGGAAATTAGCGTATATTTGCTGGGGGAAAATGATATCGCTGAATTAATTTAGCAACCATTGTATGAAAAGTCAAAAAATTAATTGCGGAGAAACGATTCAACACAGAGAATAATTTTATGTTAAAATTTGAAAAGTGTCTTTTGACACCTCTTGGTAGAAATAGTGTTAAGTAACGCACTGAAGAATGTTACGAAATGTAATACAATGTTAATCAGATTTCAGGATAGAGAACAGCACGTTAAGGTACCTAGTCAATGTCTGAAGCAACTCATCTCAAGCACTGACGAACATTACGAAATGTAATAAAATGTTAAGCAGAGTTCAGTATAGAGAAGACGTTAAGGTGGCTAGGCAATATTTTAAAGGTTGAATTTTAAACACCACCTTAGTAATCATCCCGCAGGTTTCGGTGTGACGTTTGGCTTAAAGAGCCGCCGTCTGATCGTTGATTAATAATCCTGTGGGCGCAGCCATGCTTTCGCCTCGCTATCCTTCGTTCGTCTTTCTCTCGCCTCGTTCTCTATCGCCGTTGCCAGCCTTATCCTCTTCCTTTCGCCTTCTCCTTCCCTCTTGTTTCGTTCAATTTTATCCGTCTCCCTTCCCGTTCATCCCTTTCGATCCTTTTCTCTATTCCATCGCAGCTCTTTCAGAAACTGCCTGCTCGACTCTGCACCTTCGAGCACGTTGCCGTTGCGTGCCGACGGGATTTTCTCGTGGAGGTCGTTCAACAGAGGTCACCGGGATCGAAGACGAGCAGTTAATTACGCGGAGTGTCGTTAATTATAACGGAAAGAAATTCGGATCGTTGCCGCGGCCTTTGTTGCCGTGAGTGCCATCTTCGCACTTGGGTGGCATCGATACCCTGTCTAGCATCGTGCCGAGGCGTGACTGTCCGTGTGGTTATGGATCGATAAGTATGATACATAATATCCGATTGTCGAAGATTGGTTGATGCAACGATAAATCGTCGAGATATTATTATGGCGCATAGAGGTAGAGATGATTCGAGTAAGAGGAAATTTATAGGTTTTCAGGTTCTCGAAGAACTTGTTTTGTAAATCTACAGATTTTTAGTTTACTGCGTTTGTGGATTCTTGGATTTTCAATTGCTTAAATTTTTTATGACGGGAATCGTGCAAAGTTACTGAATTCTAGGATGATATAATTTACAAAATTTTCAAAGTGTCGTTTGCACGGATTTACAAATCCTTTAATTTCTAAATACCGAAATTCCATAATTCCTAAGTCCCCGTATTGCTAAATTTCTAGATTTCGAAATTCCTACATTCCTAAATCCTTAATTTCCCAAATTTGAAAATTCTCAAATTTCCCAATTTCCGAATTCTCAAATCTACATATTTTCATATTTTCAAGTTCCTAAACTCTGCATTATCAAATGTCCAAATTTCTCAATTTCCCAATTCTTAAATTGCACACTACCAAAATTCCCAGCTCCACAATCACCAAATTCTCAAATCCCCATATTTTCAAGTTTGTAACTTACTAAATCCCTAAATCCCTATGTCCCTGAATCTCTAAATCCCCATATCCCAAAATCTAGAATCCCCAAATTTTCCGAGTCCATAACTCCCCAAATCCTAAATCCTCAAATCTCTAAATCCCCGAATCACTAAATCCCCGTATCCCTAAATCCCCGTATCCCTAAATCCCCGTATCCCTAAATCCCTGTATCCCTAAATCCCCGTATCCCTAAATCCCCGTATCCCTAAATCCCCGTATTCCTAAATCCCCGTATCCCTAAATCCCCGTATCCCTAAATCCCCGTATCCCTAAATCCCCGTATCCCTAAATCTCCGTATCCCTAAATCCCGTATCCCTAAATCCCCGTATCCCTAAATCCCCGTATCCCTAAATCCCCGTATCCCTAAATCCCCGTATCCCTAAATCCCCGTATCCCTAAATCCCCGTATCCCTAAATCCCCGTATCCCTAAATCCCCGTATCCCTAAATCCCCGTATCCCTAAATCCCCGTATCCCTAAATCCCCGTATCCCTAAATCCCCGTATCCCTAAATCCCGCAATCCCCAAATTCCCAAACAGTCAAGTGCTAAATTTCCTAGATATCAAAATTGCCACTTCTTGAAATTGTAAAATTTCACTAAACGCTTCAATTCGTATTTCCTTATACTTTATTTCATACACACTCTCATTTTATTCATAAAACAAAACGAGATATGAATACAAGTGCGAAATATAAAATGATCGAAGCGTTCTCGTGCGCCGCAATATAAATTGCGTAAAAATTACATTGGACCGTTTAATTTATACAACGACGAAGATTATCGTTTGAGTACGAGCGAAAAGTAAACACATTTCGCTATAATTGGTGCAAAAATGAAGACATCCGCGTCGTTCGGCGATTAATTTTGACGCGTGATAAATGCAACTCGCGCATGCTAGTCAGAAGTAGCAAAGCGTAACTACATTTCGTAATATGTTTCATAAATTTTAACTCGGTAAAGTAAAAATATGCCTTCATACGCCTTTTCGTCGGTTCTCTGCTTTTGCCGTGAAGAAATAAAACACACGAAACTCTGTTACGTGTTTTCAAACATGTTCTTACTACGACATAGGATAATTACGTAATAATATTACAAAATTCACGTTAGCGTAGAATAATTAAAATATCATGAATTATGTTATTTTTGGAAGATTTTAGTTAAAACTTTCTCTTCGTTAAACGATATTAAATAATATATGGAAACGTTATTAATTATTTGACACTTTCATGTCTTAAAAAAGTTGCATTACATTGCAAAAATATTCAGATATTATTAAAGTGTAAAAAATAATATTGTTCTCCATGTTTAAAGAAACTAGAAATAATTAATACAAAAAGTGTATTATGTTATGTTGTGTTGCAATCTATAATGAACAAAATACAGAAATTATCTGTTATAGAAAGTGCATACGCAAATTTTTACTTTGTATCATTTCTCACTTTCTTATCTGTTCAATTTTTATTTTTCTATCAATGCTTGGAATAATAAATGGTGTCTAAATTTATTGAAACAAATTGTTGCAATTGTATTTGCTTATAAAACTTCAATAATCGCCTGAAAATCGTGCGTTGAAGATTGATAATAAGTAGCACAACTATGAAACATGGATAAAGTTACCTTTTAATTTGAATAATTCAGTGCTGATTGCTTCCTGTAAAATCTTGAATTGCCCGCACAGTTGTTTTATTCATCGGGTTTAATTATTGCATCTAAAATTTTGTAAGTCGATTGCAACAAAGATTTATTACGATGTATGCGATTTTAATTAGCTGCAAAATGTGTAGAGAGGATATACGTAATTACTTACGTTAGTACCGAAATACATTTTCGCCAAGCTGTGACTTAAAATATGCGATTTAATTTCTAATTACCTAATCATTTCCGGAACGCGTGGTTACAAGTTGAAAATTTATGTGTAACATGGAAATGATTACGGTTAAGGATAAATTTTAGCAAGAATGTAACGTACTATGCCGATATAATTTGTTCGTTTAATGTGGCGGTATCCTTTACAGGCGAAACATTATTGCGCACGTAAGATAACCAACAATTTGTTAAATAAATTGAGCATTAATCCCAGTAATAAATTAAATTTTCAATATTAATACCGTTAGTAAATTTAATAAACTCAACATTAATACCGGTTGTAAATTAAATAAACTAAATATTTATACCTTATAATACATTAAATAAATTAAATATTAATACTCATTAATAACTAACTTGAAAAATGTTTTTATCAACTTTAGATATTCGAATCAATGACTTAAAATATAATCATTTAATTGCGTGAATAATAAATTGTATTAAAATATCCGTTCAAGTATTAATTATATCAGAAAACGTCTCAAATAAAAGTTGTGGATCTAGAAAAGAAGTATCTTTTGTATCATATTCTTTTTTCTCGTACGACATACGGTTTTCGAAATAAATTGAAAATAAGTTTTTTCTACAGATTTTGGGAACTCAAATTTCTCTCACGTATTTCTCTTCCATGAACACCAGCAAAAGTATATGTATTCTATATATTTGTTCTGTTATTCTAAAATTTCATTTGACAACATTTAAGATTGTTCAACTCGAGAGTTTCGAAATTTATTTCAACTTCAGCAAATGATTAAATCATCAAATTTCAAGAAATTAAAGACGATTTTCTACTACTTGAGGTAAACCATCAAACAATTATATCAATTTCGATTAACCCCTTGCACTAGAAGGTATTTTTACCAATATCAGCCAACAACTCTAAATCTTTTTGGTTGAAAAGTTTGATGAATTCTTTTGAAGGTATTATATCCCTAATATTAATCGTCACTATTAGCTGTTTCATGATGCATCATATGTGCTGCGCTACAGATTTAGTTAAAAAAATACTTATTCCAAATTGCTGTATTAAATAAAGTGAGTTGCCTTTCGAGCGCAAAGGGTTAATACAAATTTAATTTATTTCCATTGAATATCAAGAAGATCGACATTGTAACGGATATCAGAGAGTATGCGATTGGCATACTGTTAGCAAGATTCAACGAATATCCAAACTTCGGCAACGATCCTTTTGCAACGGATGCAAACGCAACAGCGATACCTTTCATCACGTAAATTGAAGGCTGGCTAGGTTAAAGAAAGAACCACCTTCCTGTAACTGTTCCAGTTTGGCCAATGGTTGCTTCTGCCTCTTTTAGCAAGAAAATTCGAACGCAAATTTGCACAGGGCGAACAAAATTTCCAGGTCATGCGAGCGGCAGCTGGTTACTTTCCTGAAATAACGAAGGATAATTCTGACATCGATTTAATCATTCAACGAGAAGACGAAGATCAATATGGATGGTCCACATTACAGTTGTAACTCCCTATCTACCGGTTGCTATGCGGCACGGTAACAGCAAATTCGAACGTACTAAATTTCTGAACAAATGAATAGCTGGATTTACATTGTGTCGCTTGGGATTTGTTCGTTACTTTTTTTTAGAGACGTAGCAATTTAAATACAGCGGGGTTCAAAATTTTTGGCGATGTAGAGATTTATAAATTTATGAATATGGAGATGTAGAGATTTGCAAATTAAAAAATTAAATTGGTGATTTTGAGTTTAGACATTTGAGGGTTTAGAAGTATGAAGGTTTGATAATTTGGAGAATTGGAAATTGAGGATTTCGGGTATCGGATATTTGGATATTTGAAAATTTAATAATTTGGAGAATTGGAAATTGAGGATTTCGGGTATCGGATATTTGGATGTTTGAAAATTTAATAATTTGGAGAATTGGAAATTGGGAATTTTAGGAATTGGATATTTGCATATTTGGAAATTTAATAATTTGGAGAATTACAAATTTTTGTATATAGGGATTTAGGAATTTAAGTATCTCGGGATTTAGCAAGTTCGGCAATTTCGATTTACGATTTGGGACCTTGGGTAGTCAAGAATTTAAGAATTTGCTGAAGTGGGAAATTGTGATACACAAATGTGTGAATTTCGTAATTTGAAAATTTAATAATTTGTTGACTTGTGAACTAGTGTTTCAGAAATTTGGGAACCTGACAATTAGTTTGAATTTCGGTAACGTAGTAGCTCAAAAACCTAAATATGTATCTACCGCTGAAATTAAACATCAACCTCTCCTAACATACTTTCCTCAAGGTTCCGAAAATAAACCATCTAATTAATCTGTATAATTATTAATCGTTTCAAATCCGTAGCAATGGATATAAATCCGCAAAGAATATACAAAAACAACGAAGTTGAAAAATAAATGAATAAACGATGAAACATAAATGAATACGCTCATTGATTCTTCATCTTGATGACAATCAGCACAGTTATGAAAAATCATTTTAACAAATTTCGTTTGAAGTAGAAAATTTGTAGAATGGTCATTTAACCCCGATGTTAACGCTAGATTTATGGAACCCGTCAACATGACGGATCTTAGGGTTCTTATTTTAACACTAAAACCACTAGACGGTCAAATGACCGTTTTACGAATTTCTGTTTTACGTGACAAAATTTGTTGAGATGCTTTTCTCGAAATCCGTGCTGATTCACATCGAGATAAAGAATTAATTTTATTTTTCAATTTCATTTTTAACTTCGAAGTAATCAAAATTGGTGGTTTTGGTGGTCATCGAGATAAATTAACGGAGAGTAATTTGTTCCTTCTTCGTTGAAATAATATATAAAAATACGGAGAATATGTATTACTTAATTTTGATATACAAAATTTTTATAGTAATTTGACTGTTGGGAAGGCTAGTATTATTAATATTTTAGACATATCGGTATTTGCTGGAGACATAGTGAATTTAGGAGTTTAGGAATTTTCAACAGAAAACGGATCTTACGCTGACACCCTAAGTAAAATACTTTAATTCCTGCTCTTATTTATCATTAACCCCAGATTTACGGAACCCGTCAAAATGGCGGATCTTAAACGTCTCATTTTAAATTACGAAAATTAGAAAGAAGCTTCTGTTAAAATGTAATTTACCCTTCGTCGAAATAAAAAATCATTGCTTAAATTAATTTACGTATCGTCCATTATTCACTTTTTACATTTTATACCTCGGTTTCAATCCAAATATAAATGGTCACTAATCGTCCGTAAATCCAGTGTTCATTAAAGAACCGTATTAATTATCGGATTTTGTACGTCTTTGAGCCTTGATAAATTATGTCGAAGTATAGGTAGAATTTATTGCTTTGCGAATCGCTTCGTAATCGATTGTTAACGTAATTTGGATATGTAAATAGAATTAACAAATTTATAAATTACGATATTCAGTTCTGAAAGAGACTACTAATCTGTCAATAATTATGTTGCCAATCTGACAATACTTACCTTGCTGATCTATCAATATCAGTTATGTTAATCAGTTGCTAATCTAACGATTATGTTGCAAATCTATCAATAGTTACGTTGCGTATCTATCAATTGTTACGTTGCATATCTGTCAATAGTTACATTTTAATATCAAAGTGAATGTAAACGAAGCTGTTGTTACAAAGCTTTGCTCCTCCCACAGTGACTTTATCATTCGGTAGAATCATGCTGACATTTCTGGCACAATATTGGGGTAGCTGTCACAATACGTCGGGGATTATTCGGGTATTACGCTTGAACGAGATTAATGTTTCTTACGTGACCCCTCGAGAAGCTATGGAAGTCGAGTACAACCATAAAGCGCTTTCGAAATGGTATGGATTTAGCATCGTTCATTGTTAGAGAAGTTATTGCCCATCGACACCGGGAATTCAATTTATTCGGATTATTTCGAAAAGAAAAATAGTGATACGTCGCGAATGGCATGCAAATTACGCTGATTAGGATTCGAAATGATGGAACGAAGTATAGGTGCACTGTCAGTTTAAGGAGAATACTGTTATTTGCATTCGAGTTTGGGAGAGGTAATTGTAAATTAGAAAATTTGGCAATTTGCGAAATTCTCTAGTTTTTAAATTCTGATTTCAAAATCTATGAGTATACAAATTTCGATTCTAAAATTTACAAATTACTCGAATGTACGATTTTAGAATTTACAAATTATCAAAATTTTGATTACAAAGTTTACAAATTTCCCAAATTTTGAATTCAAAATTTATAAATGATCTAAATTCCAGTTTCAGAATTTATAAATTACCCAAATTCCTATGTAAAAATTTACAAATTTCTCAAATTTTCGCATTTCGTGCTTCAAGAATTTTAATAAGTTTTTCAATATCAAAAACTTACAAAATTTCAATTTCCAATTTGCAAATCTTCCAATTTCCCAAATTTCCATAATTCTCAGAGTTTTAGTTTCCGAAATTTTCAGTCTTCAAAATTTGCAAAATTTCTAATCTTCAAATTCCGTTAACTTCCTATTTTCTTTATTAAATAAAATTAAGTTTCCAATTTTTCTAATTTTTTGAATAGAAATATTTTCATATAGTATTATTTCCAATAATTCCTGCGATTTCTCAAATTTCTCAAAATCCTCAAATCCCCAAATTCCCAGATTTCCACGTTTCCTAATTAAAAAATTCTCAGTCTCTGAAATTGCCATTTTTCACGCGTTCAGTTCCAAATTTTTAAATGTCCAAATATATAAATCCTGAAATTTCCAAATTTCAAAACTCCTCAAATGTCTGAAATCTCCAAATTCTTCGAATGTCCCTAATCTCCAAATTCCCCAACTATTCAAAATCCCTAAAATCCACGACGTTTCCCAATCAGAATCTTGCAAAATCTCGAACTCCCAAAATTGACGTTACTCGAAATTCCTGCATTCTCGAATCCCGAATCGTCGAAACGCCTAAATTCTCGAACATGCAAGTACGCGGATCCAAAAATACCTACACGTCCGCTAGTCGGACGTATTACGGCGCATTGTTAATTCAATGTAGGATGCACTATGAAGCTTCGCGGAAACGCACACATGTCGATCGATTTTCACGAAGTCGAGATAGCACGTGCTTTACGTTGGATTAATATTTCAATACCGTCGGTAGCAAGGTTCAAACACGTTATTCGAGCCACTTTGAAAACCCTGGATCTCCGCCTTCGTGTATAATTCAAAAGGTCTCTCCATTGGTTACGAATCACAGATCCGGGAGCATCTCTCTGTTGGGGAATTCGTGAATTAAAGCCAATGGAATTACCTCGTACACCGAGATGACGTTATGGTTGCTGTTTTGGTTAATTGCTAACCCTGCAAGTATTACGATCGATCTTTCACGCTGTTTTCCTACGGGGGATACACACGTATCTTATTCCCTGTCACGATGACCGCTTTGTCACGCGAGTGATGTACGCGAGAACTTAATTAAACGGAACATACGTGACCATAATTATGAAAGTGGTCTATGTCAAAATTAAAAAAAAAAAAAGACGAATATATCAATTATTTCGCACCACATTATTTTAAACTAAATTAATTCGATGTAATTTTTACGACATTGTCAAAAATGAACCATTAGATAGTTGTTGTTGTTTCAACATTGTATGGAATTCATTTAGTGTTAATTAGGAAAATGGTCTAAGTCAAAGATTTAAGAAAATTGAGTTTATCAATTACATCGCACCACATTATTTTGAACTAAATTTAATTCGGTGTAATTTTTACGACATTGTCAAAAATGAACCATTAGATAGTAGTTGTTGTTTCAACATTGTATGGAATTCATTTAGTGTTAATTAAGAAAATGATCTAAGTCAAAGATTTAAGAAAATTGAGTTTATCAATTACATCGCACCACATTATTTTGAACTAAATTTAATTCGGTGTAATTTTTACGGTATTGTCAAAAATGAAAACGTTAGGTAGTAGTTGTTGTTTCAACATTGTATGGAATTCATTTAGTGTTAATTAGGAAAATGGTCTAAGTCAAAGATTGAAGAAAATTGAGTTTATCAGGTATTTCACGCCACATTATTTCAAGCTGAATTAATTCAAATGACCCTTTTACAAATTTCCAACTTGAAATGACGAAATTTGTCAAGATGATTTTCTTAACACTAGGTTTACGGAACCCGTCAAAATGACGGATCATAGATTTCTTATTTTCAATTACGAAAATTATTAAAATATTTATTGCAAAATGCACGTTAATCTTCATCGAGATAAAGAATCTTTCTATAAACTGGCTTATGTATTATTCATTATTTATTTGTTTTTATAGTTCATTTTCAATGCAGACATAAGTGGACATTGAACGTCCGTAAATCTAGTGTTAACATCTGTACTGATTGTCATCAACATAAAGAATCGATAAGTGTATTAAAATAAAAACTTGGTAGTTAATGGGTTAATTTCGGCTTTCTACATAGAGGTCGACCCTCAAGTTGAATCCCGAACAAACGCACAGCATGCTAATTCGGAAAGTAACTCGGATCTTGGAAGAAAGAAGTTGTAGAAAGAAGTCGCAAGGTCACTTCGATAAGTTTCGATCGCGGCGAACCAGTTTTTATCGGGTTGATTCCCTTTGCCTTCGTTGTTGAACGAAGTTGGTGCACCGTTGATGTTGAACCGTTGTTGGGCGAGTTCGCTTCGTCGGCGAATTACGCTTGTTAACGATCGAAAGTGCTCGAGAGATCGAAGCTAGAGGAGCACTGAATCGAAGAGCCGTGGAAAAAAAAAGAAGCGAGAGTGGACTGCAATTGACACGAAGAGGGAAAAGAAAATATAGAAAAGCGTGGGACAAAGGGTAAACGAATGCTCCCTGTGCCCGGGATATTCACCGAGCGTGCATGACAATTTGAGAGACAGGCTGTGTTTAGCGGAACAAAATTCTCGAGAATCCTCGAAAGGGAAAAAAACCGGGGAAATTTACTTAATTAAAAGAACAGATAACCGCAAACGAACACTAACGCCGGGAACTTTAGTACCCATGCACTTTGTGCCTGTTACTTATCACGCGACTAGCAATTTTAGTGACAAAGCTAGAAATATGTGATATTATAAGTGTATTGTGACGTGCACGCTGTTGAGATTTGTAAAATAAAATCTCGGTAGCGCACATACCAATAAATTAAAATATATCTGCTGATTAAGTACCTGAAAATTGAGGTATGTGCAATACTTAAGTACCTAACAATTGAAATACGTGTGATAATTAAGTACCTAAAAATTGAAATATAATGTACTAATTATGGAAGTAATTAAACATTGAAATACATCTACTAATTAAGTGCATAGACATTTCAATATATGTATGTACGCTAATTAAGTGCATACAAATTAAGTGGTTGCAAATTTTAATATATGTATGTGTATCGTTTAATAAATAAAGATTCAAATATAAGTACTGATTAAGTGCACATATATTTAAATAGATGCACTGTATAAACGAACGAAAATTTAAATATATCGGTTACATAATAAATAAAAATTTTAGTGTATAAATCATCTAAACACCAAAATCTTTAAAAATATCTTATATTTAAATATTCGAAAACTTCGGTATATCTAATATATAAACGAACGGCTTAGTAACTGGACAATTGGAAAATTGAGGAACTTGTGGTTATGAGGATTTGAGAAATTCAGATATTTGTGGATTTTTTAAATATTATTTAAGTAAATTATGTTTTTCCATACATTCTTTACACTTGGATACGTCATTCCAAAACATATAATTTAAAAAATAATCAAATTATGGTGCTACATCTTCTAATTGCCAAAATTAAAAAAAAAAATCTTTCAACTCCAGAGTTTGCGGCCCATTATCACCATTTTAAAATGCACGATTACGGATAAAAAGAATACTTGTCAAATATTTTTTATATATCATATGTTTCATCAAAATTGGTATGTCCGAGTTAAATATGTTCCCGTATTAGTAGCTAACGTCGACTGTCAAAAATAAAAGTAATTAAACCACCAAATTCCGAACAAACTTGTAGAATCGAATTCGATGCATCGATCGAACGATATCAAAGATCGCGAATAAATAACGCGCATAAACGAAACGCTAATGAGGTGCGATGGAATCTAATGAAATCCCACAGCTGATTTATCAGTGACGCGCGCGAAAGAACGTTCGATCGATCATTCTCCAATTTAATATTAATTTGCACGCGCGGAATGCGCGGAGAATCAACGAACGATCGATCAACGCGTCGCCAGAAGCTTTTTTCGCGAACGAAAAGACTGGAGGAAAATGAGAGAAGAATTTCGCGAAGGAGACTGTGCGTACGTCGGGATTCAACTTAATGAACCACGAACTAGTTAGGTCGTAAAATCAGTGAATCCACTCGAAAGGCTAAAAATAACCAAACAACTGGCGAGGGTAAAATGTGTGCTTTATTAAAAACTAAAACTTGCACTTAAGAAAAATAGTAACACCTCTCAAACTGACAACGGACTTTAAAGATAAATATAAATTTGGTTTGTACTCTTTGAGAGTTATTGGAAATCTACTGACGAGAAAAAATAATGTTCTCTCCAGAATAAAATATGTAGTGAGGACTGGCGTGCTGCTGGGGGTGAACAAACGACTAACAATAAGTTAAAATTAAACTATTTCATTGGTTGTGGAAAATTGAAGGGAAGTAGGCAAGAACCGCCCTTATCAAATGCTTGTAGCGAGGTTAATATGACCTCGGGTAAAAAGTACGAAGTCGTTTGTCGTCTAACGGTTCGACATTCGTCACATAATAAACCGCGCTGGTTATCGAAAACCATGCTAAGTTGAAAAAAAGTTTAGGGACATAAATTGTACGCGGTAAAGAGCTGCAAAGGGCAGTTGTTGATTATTCATGAATTTTCTAAAGTTAGCAATTCTGTGGACGCGTCTCAACACGTTGCTTGGCTCGACTGGGTTAAGTTGTACTCGATTCAGTTCGGCTCACTCAGTTAGGTTCGGTTTGGTTCAGTTTGGTTCGGCTCGGCTAGGCCGGCTCGATTCGACTCAGCTCGGTTACGCTTTGCTCGGCTTAGGTCGGTTAAGTTCTACTCGATTCCGTTCGGCTCACTTAGTTAGGTTCGGTTTGGTTCAGTTTGGTTCAGTTCGGTTCGGCTCGGCTCGGCTCGGCTCGGCTCGGCTCGATTCGACTCAGCTCGGTTACGCTTTGCTCGGCTCTGGTCGGTTACGCTTTGCTCGGCTCTGGTCGGTTAAGATCTACTCGGTTCCGTTCGGCTCGCTCAGTTAGGTTCGGTTCGGTTCGGTTCGGTTCGGTTCGGTTCGACTCGGCTCGGCTCGGCTCGGCTCGATTCGACTCAGCTCGGTTACGCTTTGCTCGGCTCAGGTCGGTTAAGATCTACTCGGTTCCGTTCGGCTCGCTCAGTTAGGTTTGGTTCGGTTCGGTTCGGTTCGGTTCGGTTTGGTTCGGTTCGGTTCGGTTCGGTTCGGTTCGGTTCGGTTCGGTTCGGTTCGGTTCGGTTCGGTTCGGTTCGGTTCGGTTCGGCTCGGCTCGTCTCGGCTCGGTTCGGCTGAGCTCAGTTACTCTTTGCTCGGCTCAGGTCGGTTAAGTTATACTCGGTTCCGTTCGGCTCGCTCAGTTAGGTTCGGTTCGGTTCGGTTCGGTTCGGTTCGGTTCGGTTCGGCTCGTCTCGGCTCGGCACGGTTCGGCTCAGCTCAGTTACTCTTTGCTCGGCGTTCATTATTCATGAATTTTCTAAAGTTAAAAATAAGCCCAATGGCTTTATGATTCTAAGAATGCGCCGCAACAATTGTAAATCGTATTATCTACGTACAGGTATGCACGAGTACGTGGACGTGCGAGTATATTCCGTACGCAGATTGGACCTCAGATCATGATCTTGTTATATTATATGCCAATTTACAAATTTTCCAGTACCTCAATTTTTGTATTTCTCGGTTTACTAATTTTGTGAGTCTTCAAATTTTCGGTTTTGCAAATTTCTAAATTCTAAAATTTTCAATTTCGCAAAGTTCCATATACTTACATTTTCGATTTCACAAATTTCTAAATTCCTACATTTTTAACTCGACAATTTTCCAAATTCTCACGTTTTTAGATCGTCAAATTTATGATTCTAATGAATAGAACCCATGAATCATGATTCTATGAATGCGCCGCATCAGTATCGTATCCATAGACAACGTTGCTGCGTTAACTCTTTGATAATGTTCACAAACGTTATCGAATGCTCGTGACAATGTTCAGATTGATATTCTATGACCGCTTCTGGCGGTGCTTTTACGGCATCGAGCCGTGTCGGACAGGTCGCATAATATACAAATCGATCATTTGACGCGATACAATCTAATAGTAATAACGATAACAAAATGCGTGCGCGTAACCGAACGACAAGATTAATCGAAGGTTTTATCTGTCGAAGGGAAGCACGCCAGAGAACCGACGCCAGATATCGAGACGGTTTGGCATTCGATATTTATCCAATTACCATTGAGTTCAACGGAAATTGGAATTACGCTTCCGGAGCACCCTGCGCGTCGCCGCGAAGTATAGCCGCTTGCAAATGCAAAACGCTGCGATATTATCTGCAGTCGTTCGAAACGATTTTCATCGAACGGTCGCGAACAGTATTTAATGTTCATTCCATTGCGGACCCTTTCGCGATAAGTACGATCCGGAGGTTAGGCTTTGGACAAGTCTAGAAAAGTTTTCTATTTACGAATTTTCGTATTGCTAAATTTCTGAATCGTTCGAGTTTTCGAAGCTTTACGAATTCACATTTCTGAAATTCTGTGAAGTTCTAAATTTACAAATTTCTGAGTTTCCCTAATTTACGAATTTGCAGATTTTAAATTTCTTAAATATCCAAATCCACAAATTTCTAAATTTCTCAAATTTCCAATTTTCCTGATTCGTAAATTGTTTAGATTTTTTATTTCACATATATATATATAACTTTCTACATTTCCAAGTTTATAAAATCCTAAACTTCTAAGTGCACACAATCGCCATATTTAATAAATTTTCAAATCAAGAAATTTTTATATTTGCCAAACTTCCAAAACCAGAAATATCTAAATTACCTAAATCTCCAGAAGCATAAAATCCTAAATTTCCGAAATTTCCAAATTACTTAATTTATCAGATTTCCAATTCCTAAATTTTTGAATGCACGAATGTCTAAATTTCAAATCCATAAAATCCCAAAATCTCAAAATTTCCTAAACTTTCAAATTCACAAATTTCTAAATTTTCCAAATTTCCAAATCCATAAGATCCTAAATTTTTCAAGTTTTCAAATTCATAAAATTCTAAAATCTCCAAATTTCCTAAACTTTCAAATTCACAAATTTCTAAATTTTCCAAATTTCCAAATCCATAAGATCCTAAATTTTTCAAGTTTTCAAATCCATAAAATTCTAAAATCTCCAAATTTCCTAAATTTTCAAATCCATAAAATTCTAAAATCTCAAAATTTCCTAAATTATCAAATCCATAAAATTCTAAATTTTCCAAATATTCACATCCATATAATCATGAAATTCACGAATGTCTAAATATGCGAATCAGCAAATTCATAAATTTCTCGAATCTCCAAATCCGCAACTTCCACAATTACCCAGCTGCCTAGACTATCAAAACTTCCGACAAATAAGTATAAACGGTACGGGGGTGAATTTACAAGGCGCTCCGGGGGAAAAAAGTACGGAAAAATCTTTCCACGCCGGTTAAGCACCGGCGTAGAGAGCACTCTTGTTTTCTCTGCGATTCTTGAAAAGTAAGAAAATTGGACTCGAGACTCTCGGGTGTCTTGTAGGGTCGGTTACTGCTGACCTTCACGGTAATCAACACGTTAATAACCCACATTATATGCCGCGGCAAACATGGTTGTTGCTATTGTAGCAGCGAACATACTTATTTCAAGAATTGTTCATCGTACGAAAGGGGCAGAAAATTGAACAACATTCGACGTAATAGCACTCGGAGGATGCAAAAAGAAAGCATGGTATTTTCTTTTTTTTTTTTTTTCAACAATAGAATAACTTACGTGCACCTTGTACCTTACGAGGTTACAGCTTACGAAGTTCCCTTCGGGCAATGCTTGGCTGAACCGTGTGTTTATACACTTACGCATGCAAATGAAGGTTTTAATAACGCAACACGGCTACGAGTAACACCGCGATAATAATTACGCCAAAGGTAGACAAGCGTTTAACGTGACAAGAGAATATTATTCGGAATCCAAGAAACTCGTTACGGGAAATCGATGGTAAAACGCGTGCGTCATTCTATTTCGAAGAAAACGGTGTTTCTGTATTTTTTTCTTTTTTCTACATTTCTTTGCTGTTGAACTGGGCGGTTGTAAGTTATTACAGATATAATAGGTTGTCGTATATTTTGCAACATACAAATTATATTTGACACGGGGATGATAGGAGCGTGAAGCAAGTAGCTACGATGTACTAGTTTGAAGTTTGTGTTTTGATAAGTATACGAAAACCGTTTAAGAATTTTCCAAATTTCCAGATTTATACAATCCGAAAATTATTCTGAATAATCAAATTCGCGAATCTATATATTGCCAAATTTGTCGTTCACCAAATTTACAAATCTATATATTGGTGAATTTGTCATTTCTCTAAATCTTTAAATTTCCAAGATCGTCCAGAATAATCAAATTTCCAAATTCCTATACTGCCAAATTTTTCATTGAACAAATATATCATCCTCAAAATTTACAAGTTCACAGACTCTCTATTTTCAGATTCGTACATTCCCAAATTTCTAAATTTCTGTATTTCCAGAATCATCCTGAATAATCAAATTTGCAAATCCCTAAATTGTCAAAATAATTCTCAATAATCAAAGTTCCAAATTCCTATATTGCCAAGTTTGTTATTGCCGAATCTCCAAATCTCTAAAGTCCAAAAATTACCCCGAATAATCAAATGTCAAAATTTCTAAGTTCCCAAAATTATCCTGAATAATCAAATTTCCAAATTCCTATATCGCCAAGTTTGTCATTGTTAAAATCGTCATTGCCAAATTTCCAATCTGTAAAGTCCAAAAATTACCCCGAATAATGAAATTTCCAAATTTCTAAGTTCCCAAAATTATCCTGAATAATCAAATTCCCAAATTCCTGTATTGCCAAGTTTGTCATTGTCAAATTTCCAAATCTCTAAAGTGCAAAAATTATCCCGAATAATAAAATTTCCAAACCTCTAGATTACCAAAATCATCGTGAATAATCAAATTTCCAAAATCCTATATCGCCATGTTTGTCATTGTTAAAGCTGTCATTACCAAATTTCCAAATCTCTAAAGTCGAAAAATTACCCGGAATAAACAAATTTCCGAGCCTCTAGATTACCAAAATCATCCAGAATAATCAAACTTTCAAATTCGTATAATACTAAATTAGTCATTAACCAAATTTAAAGATTCTCCAACTCTCGTTTGTAGGCGTTTAATTAAGTTAGTTATGAAAATGGGTCGGATTCCCGGAGTCCGCATTTTTCGTCCTGACGACTACACGTTCTCCGAATCCGCACAAATTCATTCCCAAATTTCGCGTCAAAGCACAGTAACATCTGTACAGAATGAGTTGTTTAAGCATATTCGGTGTCGATTGGTCGCGTGCACGGTACTCGCTCGTTCACGGAGAAGATGGCTAACGAATTATCCGCAAGAGAGATACGGAGAAGAAGCAGTCGTTCTATTTGCGTTAGCTATTCTCGGATCATCGCGTTCGAAGGCGAACTCTCTCGCAGAATACATCGCGCGGCATTCATTAGTTCGCCATCGTCCACATGGTGTTTCTTCCTTCATCGCCGATTAATCATGCCGATTCGACTCCATCTTTCGTTCATCCTCCTCGCGTTTATCTTTCGCATTCCTGTCCACTCATCGTCTTTCAGTTGCGTGCGTTCTCGTTACGTTCATGTTGTCTCTGTTGCGGTGCATTCACAGAATCATAAAGCCATTAGGCTTATTTTTAATTTTAGAAAACTCATGAATAATCAACAACTGCCTTTTGCAGCTCTTTACCACGTGCAATTTATGTCCTTAAACTTTTTTTTTATTTAGCATGGTTTTCGAGAGCGGCGCGGTTTATTATTTCGTGAGTGTCGAACCGTTAGGTGACAAACTTTTTACCTCAAGTAATTTTGATCTCGCGACGAGCATTTGGTAAGGGCGGTTCTTGCCCACTTCCCTTCAGTTTTTCACAACCAATGAAATAGTTTAACTTTAACTTAGTCGTTTGTTCACCCCCGACAGCGCGCCAATTCCCCGCTACATACTTTATTCTGGAAAGAACATTATTTTTTCTCGTCAGTAGGTTCCCAATAACTCTCAAAGAGAACACAACCAAAGTTATATTTATCTTTAAAGTTCGTTGTCAGTTTGCGAGGAGTTACTATTTTTCTTAAGTGCTAAATCAAGTTTTAATTTTTAATAAAGCAAACATTTTACACTCGTCAGTTGTTTGGTTTTGCTTTTCGAGTGGATTCACTGATTCCACAACCTAACTAGTTCGTGGTTCATTAACACTAGATTTACGGAACCCGTCAAATGACGGATCTTAGATTTCTTAATTTTAATTACGAAAATTATTAGAAAGCTTATGTCAAAATGTGTGTTAACCTTCATCGAGATAAAGAATCTTTTTATAAACTGGTTTATGTATTAACCACTGTTTATTTATTTTTATAGTTCATTATAAATTTAAACTTATGTGGTCATTAAACGTCCGTAAATGTAGTGTTAAGTTTAATCCCGACGAACACACAGACACTATAGATCGATATTACATTTGTCAGTATAAGTATAACAAATTTACTGTTGTTTAACTTTAACCCCCTCGCGCCATTGTCTACATACAGCAATGGACAAAGGTATTCGTTCACTTGGGATGTAGAAATGAAAACAACACTATTTTTTTGTTTTATTTTTACATTCCAAGTGTACGAACACTTTTGTTCCTCACTGCACGTGGACAGTTAGTTTATAACATATACATGTATAAATGGATGTAACTTATAACCTATACATACGCATGTATAAAGCTATATTCTTTTCCAAAACCGTTGCAGAAATACATTTTTCATCTTTTCAAAATTCGCTGACCAAAAAATAAATTCCAATTGCCATAAGGAAAGTAAAAGTATCTTTGTACGACTGTTAGGGAACGAAAATAATTATTATGTCTAAAAATGCATTTGCAACGCTATCTAGCAAAATTTACTAATTGTTTTTTTTAAATTATACCGGGTTTTGCGTAAATAGTAAACGTTCACATTTTTTTATTTGTCGTTATTCTCTGATATTATAAATTCTGAATTTCATTTTTTATAATGCATTTTCTTTATTGAACAAATACGAAATATAAATAATTTTCTTTGATGTAACTGAAAGTAAAAATTCGTCCCTGAAGAGGTTAAATTTGAAATTGATGCGCCACGTGTATAATTTTGTCAGACCTACGCAACGAAAACAGTCGTCCGACATTCTACAATTTAATACTTGATGTATTTCCCTCCCTAATTTATCGCAGCCCCTATTTCCGGCACGGTGTACGCAGCTTGTAGAAGATAACGCGTTAATTTCGCATGTTTTGTCGTTATTTCAGGTACACGAAAACGGTAGTGGACTCGAGCCTAACGGCGCAGCGATACAACCCTGAGTTTACGATAACGACAATGTCACCGACAACTTCCTACGGCAATGCGAACACTAGCGTGCTCATTGACCAATTGAGGCACATTAATCAGGTGAGTTCACATCCAATTGTAATTTGTTCCTCGACTCAGCCTTGGCTAGCCTCGTTTCTGATTGAATTGTGTGTCTCTCGTTCACATCCTGTTTTCAACTTGCCACGACAAACGGGCAGTTCATGAAATCCATTTAAACGATTGTCTTTTCACGTAGGAGAGACGACAGAGGTTTGATACACAGGGAGATCTGATACACCGGGAAATTTCGTAGACGAGGAGTTCCGACAGGTCGGGCGGTTTGATATACAGGGAGGTTTCATACATAGGGTGGTTTTGTACGTAGCAACATTTTATACATGGTCAAGTTTGATATATATGAAGGTTTGTAACGTAGTGACGTTACATAAATACAGTGGTTTCGTGCGCAGGGAGATTTCATACATAGGGAGGTTTCGTACATAGGAACATTTTATACACAGGAATATTGAATACATAGGAAAGTTTAAAACATGGGAAAATTTAATAGATTTGGAGATTTCATACGTGGGAAGGTTTTATACCTAGGAAGGTTATACATAGTAATGTTTGATACATAGTAACATTTCATACATAGAAAGGTTTGACACATAGGTATGTGTCATACATAGGAATATATGATACATAGCAAAGTTTGAAACCTAGGCAACTCTGATGGATTTGGAGATTTCATACGTGGGAAGGTTTGACACGTGGAGAGGTTATACATAGTAATGTTTGATACATAGAAACATTTCATACATAGAAAGGTTTGATACGTAGAAAGGTTTGACACATAGGTATGTGTCATACACAGGAATATCTGATACATAGCAAAGTTTGAAACCTAGGCAAGTCTGATAGATAGGGTGATTTCATCCATAGTAAAGTTTGACATATAGAGACGTTCCGTAAATAGGGAGGTTTCATACATGGGAAGGTTTGACACATAAAGACGTTTCATAAATAAGGAGAATTCATACACAGGGAGGTTTGATATATAGGGAGGTTTCGTACACACGAGGGTTTGATACGCAGGGAGGTTCAATGCATAGAAAGGTTTCACGCCGTTTTGTATTTCCCACCTAATGAATAAAACATTGAAATATTAATGAATAAAACATTGTACATTGCTGTGTAGAAGTAGATGGTTCTATTTCTAAGTAGATGATGCTGACTTACGTGATCCAAATAAATTATCGACGTGAAATCTTTTTATTAAATAAAATATGTTTTCGCAAAATCAAATTCAACTTCAGATATATCATTCGACGTCTTATTAAGCAAGAACAATTTGTGTCGTATCCTCATCTCGATCGATAAATAATTTTTCACAAAATAATTTCGTTAAAACTCAGAGATTCGAGTGAACGAGACGATATTTGATTTCTAAATTGAATATTGAATCTGACCCATAGAAAATGAGGAAATACTAAGCAACAGCGAACTTATACTGAAAAAATTATGAATCCGTTCATATTCTATTAATACTACATTTACGGACGTTCAATGATCACTTATGTCTAAATTGAAAATGAATTATAATAATAAGTAAATATTGGATAACATATACATCAGTTTATAGAAAGATACTTTATCTCGATGAATTTCAACATGCACTTTGACAGAAACTTACTAATAATTTTCATAATTAAAGATGATAGATCTATGATCCGTCATTTTGAATGATTCCGTAAATCCAGTGTTAATATTAGGTTGTCCCATAAGTTTTTTCCCCTTTTGATATAATATAAAAACGCGTTTCGAGGAACATTTTGCAAGTAAGCAAGGAGTAAATGATATTTACTGAGGGATGAAAGAGGGCGATATAGTAGAACAGCTTGTATTTAATGCAACAAATCTTAAACAATAAATATTTTGTATACGTTTTTATTAAACAAGGAAGGAATTTACGGGACAACCTAATAAATACGTTAAATATATCCATTAGCAACCACGTGTCCATGATTGACCACCTGTTTATTTTATTTTACTATGGATGATAATTAAAATTATTGGTCCATTGTAAATTCTTCTCACGCGGAGATATTTATTGTCGAGTATAATTACAGATTTTTATCAAATAAATCACTGAATGACACGTGAATATAAAATCGAACGATCGAACAGTAATGGTCCTTTCGAAACCATATTTCAAAATCAATGTATCGCTTTCAACACCGCTTTATTACACAGTATCAAAACCGACAGCTTATCGCGTGAAATCTGGTAACGCCAAAGGTTTAATAAAGATACTTATCGCATTCTAATAGAGACGGATATTTTAGTGCCGTTTCGGAGCGCGAACGGGTAGCAATTAGTTTCAAAGTTAAATTAATCTGCGTAACCGCGCGTAATACGTGTACGCGTAATAAGGATTTCATTAATTACCTATTTCACGAGGCGGAAACTTGTCTCGATGCTGTTTGATAAACGTAATATATCGCTAAAGTCAGCGACGGATTCTGTTTCGACGAATGCAGGAAATGTTGGTACTCGCTGCTTGACATTTCGCCGATTAAACGCCGGTTACGTACTTTGTCCCAAATTATCTGCTCTTTCCTCAATAAGCTATTTACCTTTTAAAGTTACACGAGACAATTAGCAGGTACTCGTCGCATAAACGCAAGTTCGGGATTTCAATTCCTCAAAGACTTGATATTGAAATAATTAAATCGATAAAACGTACAAATAAAAATGCAGTGTTCGTTATTTTATTCTTTGCATAATTTTAATATTTGTATCGGGTATGTTACATTATATTAGGCATATACAGATAGAACGAGTATTATAAAAATATAAAACTATATTTAAATAAAATTATATTTTTATTATGTTTTAATACTATATCTTTATATTTTCATATTATGTTTTTATTCTATATTTTTAAATCATGTTTTCATACTACATTTTTAATTTTTTAATTCTGGTTTTGTATTATGTTATAAGATTATAATACTCGTTCATTATCTGTTAATTTTCTCGAACTTCGTTTATGATATTTAAATAAATTAAACTTAATTAAACTATTAAGATATTTAAATAAATTATTACGTAACTGAACTCTAAACATTTGTTACTTCTGTTTGAAAGTAAATCTTTTACATGCATTTTACATACTCTTTGAGAGTATTGAAAATTTTCATGGTCGTTCCTTAATAGTTGTCCCTTTTATAGTTATTTATAAAAGCAGTGATTAGACAATGTTCATATCGCACAAACGAGTTCTCACAAATACTTCCGTTTTATCGGTTGGACGTTAAAATCTATTATTTATATTTCACGTATACAGCCTTGAATGATTGATTTGATCGGCCATACTAATATGTTGAACGATTCGATTGACCATACAGATACGTTGAACGATGCGATTGACCATACAGATACGTTGAACGATTCGATTAACCATACAGCTACGTTGAACGATTCGATGAATGAATGTTGATTATATGAAAATGATTCTCCTTGCTAGTATGTACCTATTAACGTCTGTTGTTTACATTTCTAATTGATCAGGCTCCTATAATTATTCAAGCAAATTCAAACCACATATTGCACGGTATTTTTACTAACGTGTAACACGTTATTTCTGTCCAAGTACATTTGCAACGCGCAATTAAATATGCGCACTTTTCTTGTGTTTTACTCGCATGATTATATTCCATAATCTTCTCGGTGTCAAATATCGTTTACATTATACATCACAAATTTCACGAACATGGTACGTGTCGACATACTTTTGAGCGGCAGTGTACGACCGATATCTATTTTCAGTTTATCGTAATTTAGTCTAATTTAACACTAAACCCACTGGTGTATAATGCACGTTTATATTGAGATTGAATAACGGAGTTGAAAAATATATGAACGAACGATAAAATACAAATTGGTGTACAGATTAATTCTTTATCTTGACGAAAATCAACACGAATTTAAAAAAAAAACCGCGTTAAGGGGTAACGCCACTCCAGAATGTTGAAAAAATCTATTTGAGAAAATCAATTTGTTTACAAAAATTCTCAAACCATCTTCAAAACATATATGTATAATAACTCTCATTTGTCTTTAACCTTATACCTTGTTTGATTTTTACTTTAAAAATTCCCTAAAATCACCTTTTTGTCTGACTTCCAGAGTGTCGTTATCCCTTAACTCTTTCGCTACTACGGGTGACTATAGTCGCTCTGCACAAAATGCCATTGGCGTACTACGGGCGACTATAGTCGCCAATTGTTTTTATGATTTGTTTCTCACAAAATTCCTCAAAAATAACAATTACAAAAAAATGCTACATCAGTTTGGAGAGTTTGTCCGAATGTTTGAATCGAATAAAGTTAGTGCTTTCTGAAGATACATAATTTATTTTTTGTCCGACAACAGACACAAAGGTATAGTGTCTATCTTACTTATGCACTGTGCACATTTTTGGCGCGACAGTTCGTTCAGCAGAAATACCACGGCGGAAAAGTCGCCCGTCGCAAAACACTAAAACTACCAACGTATAATGCACAATTATTTTGATGTCAAAAATTAAGTTGAAAAATAAATGAACAAACAACGAAACATAAATGAATACACTCATAGATTCTTCATCTCGTTGACAATTAGCATAAATTTGCAGAAAACCAGCTTATCAAATTTTATCATTCGAAGTAGGAAAGGAGGGTGTTAAAAAATGCCCATTTTTGGCATCGCCTGGAAATGAAAAACTCATGCAGGATCTTTTAGAGTGTCTCCCAAGGAACAAAAAATGTCCTTATCACTTTTTCGAGAAAGGATGGGAAAGTTGTCAAAAATACGTTCAAAGTGTGAATGTAATTATTACGAAATTTACGTATATTTTACATTTTGTCGTCTTTTTCTTCGGATATCCGCCTTCGAAATAAGTAGTAAGGAACTCAGTAGGCAGATTAATTGAAGCTTGAAATCGAGCAAATGCAAAGTACCATAAAATCATGGCTACATGGGAACAATATTCAACAACGCGTGCTCCGACTTTGCATCCACATGAGTGTCCGAGTATCGCTTACAGTGCGGTTTTACTCTTATATACTTTCAACGTATTTTTGACAATTCTCCCATCGTTTCTCGGGAAAGTGATAACGACATTTTTTGTTCCTTGGAAGACACTCTAAAAGGTCCTGCATGAGTTTTTCATTTCCAGGCGGTGCCAAAATTGGGCATTTTTTAATATCCTCCTTTCGTCATAATTACATTCATACTTTGAATGTATGTTTGACAACTTTCCCATCGTTTCTCGGGACAGTGATAAGGACATTTTTTGTTCCTTGGGAGACACTCTAAAAGATCCTGCATGAGTTTTTCATTTCCAGGCGATGCCAAAAATGGGCATTTTTTAACACCCTCCTTTGTAAAAGGGTCATCTGACCCCTTTGGTAGCTTTAGCGTTAATTGCACGGTGCTCACCCAAACCGGCTAATATTGATATCTCTTGACCTGGCTATAGATAGGCCTGTATACCGCACCAAAGAACAAATTCCAATTGCTTTATGTATCTCTCTCAGTAACGTAACGTGTGACACCTGCGACATTTCGCCCCTATAAATTAAATACGGCACAGGAAATTCCGCGTTAAGCGAGTAATTCGCCGTGGTGTTCGCCTACGAATAACCGGCCGAGCAATAAATTACTTTCTGATCCGGAATTATTCATACGGCTAGTCGCGCGATCGTGTTTGACCCGCGTGGATACCGTGTGGACACAGCGAAAGACCCTAATAAAAGGCGCGTGGGTGAGATTGGCTTTCGCTAGTCGGCTCCGATTGTCTGCGATTGGCGAACAGGTGCGAACAACAGGTATCTGATATGCAGGGAATCAAGAACGACGACGTTGCTGTCCCTCTCGCTCGCGGCCGATTCGAATAATCGAAACGCTCGAACGGAGAGATAGAGACGTGCAAATTCTAAACCGTCCCATTGTTAACGCACGCCCGTGTCTGTCGTGATTTATTCGCGATAAATATTTATTTAAATTAATGCTCGCTTCGTCGAGTGATTCGCTCGAATTATTCATCGCGCTGCGATCTTTCGGGTCTTTTTGGATCAACCGTAATCGTGGGTTTATGTATGCAAACGTATGTGATTATGTATAATATATGTTTGGATGCATACGTTTGAAAATTGGAAAATTGGAAAATTGAAAAATTAAAAAACTTCAATATTAGAAAATTAGGAACTTAGAATTTTAGAAATTTATGAAATTAGAAAATGAGAAAGCTTGAAAACTGTGTATTTGAAAATGTTTTACTCATTGTTATTAACAACACGCATTATTGAATTTATCAATAGTACCACTCTCATAAAATTCCTTGCTCTAATCTTTTATAACTTTCAGTATATACTTATTCTCATTAACTCGTACGAGCCTTTCGATAATTGATAATTCTGTCATTATGGTCATAATATGCAACAACCGGTTTACATTAATAATATTAGTTACAGTTATTAAATAACTCTTTGATACAAATTGTTCGGACATTTCCTGCCGTTAAATTGGGCGTTAATACACGCGTCTAGAAATCAGCCCGGTCACTTCTGGTTGTTGCGTGTGCAACACCTGCACACCTGTCAACTGCAGACGTATCACACCTGTGTAATCCAATTTAAAGTCGTACAGAGTCAGAAGAAGAAACGATGCGTGTGACAATGTGCGAGCTCATGAATGATTTATGAATAACATAACATTGCACCTCGAGTATCGTTATTTCATTTTTCTTCGTTTTCGGTTAAGAATAAATTTTCATTCGTTTGTCATATTCATTCTGCAACTCGCTATCGCTATAAATCACCGTAATATTCCAGCTCACTGAGTCGAACAAGTATCTAAACGAAGGTGAATATTATCAAGCGAATAAATATAAAAATTTATACTTGCGAGCGATAACATAACGCACGGCATAATATTCGAACATTATAATAATGATTAATAAAGACGTAGAATATAAAGTACAGAGTATATAAAGTAAAGTACATGTATAGAGTACATATGTGTATACAGACTATCGACACATGAGCTATTTACAACGAAAGTTAATGAACTGCATTTTTTAATAAAATTCGATTTCGTCCATCTTTCAATTTTTACGTTTTATACGACCAAAAACTATAGCAAATGAAATTTTCTTTGAAATTAGAGTCATCCAACTTCTACTATAAGCCGTACGAGCTATAAATGTTCGTATGTCTCAAAATCGAAAAAAGTTCATTTGCAAATGATTTACATGCGTTCTTTTAATATTTCAATTTATAATGTATGTAAGTAATATGAGGGCTCTTTATCTTTTTCTTTTAACATATTCGCATTTTGTAAAACAGTTGCGAGCAAATGTTACTCATTATCGTATACACAGTTAGGCTACGGCCTTTGAAGTGCGTAATTTTTGAAAGATGTGACCTGAGAGACACGTTAACATCAGAAAGTGAAGGAGGCTGGTCGAGGATAATTAGTTGAATTAATTGATTTATTTGACGGTTTAACGTTGTTCGAACAACATACAAATGTCCCTTTGGAATAACATACAAATGTCTCTTTGGAATAACGTACAAATATCTCTTTGGAATAATATATAAATGTCTCTTTGGAATAACATACAAATGTCTCTTTGGAATAACGTACAAATGTTTCCTTGAAATAACGTACAAATGTTTCTTTGAAATAACGTACAAATGTCTTTTTGCAATAACATATAAATGTCTCTTTAGAATAATATACAAATGTCTCTTTGGAATAACATAAATATATATTTGGAATAATATACAAATGTCTCTTTGGAATAACGTACAAATATCTCTTTGGAATAACATACAAATGTCTCTTTGCAATAACGTACAAATATTTCTTTGAAATAACATACAAATGTCTCTTTGCAATAACGTACAAATGTTTCTTTGAAATAACGTACAAATGTCTCTTTGGAATAACATAAATATCTATTTGGAATAATATACAAATGTCTCTTTGGAATAACATACAAATGTCTCTTTGGAATAACGTACAAATGTTTCTTTGAAATAACGTACAAATGTTTCTTTGAAATAACGTACAAATGTCTTTTTGCAATAACATATAAATGTCTCTTTGGAATAACATACAAATGTCTCTTTGGAATAACGTACAAATATCTCTTTGGAATAACATACAAATGTATCTTTGAAATAACGTACAAATGTCTCTTTGCGAAAACATACAAATGTCTCTTTGGAATAACATAAATATCTATTTGGAATAATATACAAATGTCTCTTTGGAATAACATACAAATGTTTCTTTGGAATAACATGCAAATGTCTATTTTCTTACAGATTTTGCAGTCTCAATTGGCGATAGCACCCGACAGCGGAATCCTGCTCGCTGACGAAGCCTTGGATGGTTCAGGAAGCGGTGACAGGCCAATTTGGAGGAAGAATAGCAAAGACGACGTTGACACGGACGATGAAGACGTGCATGGTTACGATCGCGACGACGAAGAGGCGTCAGGATCAGGAATGGGCCCTACTACACCGGGTGAGTGTCGCAAACTTTCCTTGCATTCTGTATTTTATTATTTACTAAAACAAATGTTATTACCAAAAACGATGTTGTCTTGGAATATAATTATAATTGTATGTGTTTTTTTTTATTTTAACGTCGTTCGAGTTCGAAATTCCGAGATTTTTGAAGTTGTATATTTCGGAACTGATAAGGTCCTAAATTTCCAAACCAACGAGTTTCCAAATTCCCAAATCTTCATTCATATTTGTTTTTAAATTTTTAAGTTACTAAATGACCAAGTTTCCTAGTCTGTACATAGAAGAATGGGTAAATTTCAAATTATAAAACCCGCAAATTCGCAGATTAATCTTTTTTTAAGTGTCCTCATCTCTAAATGGCACAATATCTCTAAATCCCAAATTACAAAACCCCCGAATTCACAGATTGATAAATTTTTAAGTTTCTTCATCTCTAAATGGTAGAATATCTAAATTACGAATTACCAAGCTCCCAAATTCTCAAATTATTGAATTGTTCAAATACCTAAATATCAAATATTAGAATGTCCATATTCCGAAGTTTAGAATCTCTAATTCCAAACTTTCCAAATTACCAAGTTATCAAATTTACGAATTTCTAAATTCTCACACTTTCCATTTTTGCAGAACCCAAATCTCAAAATCTCCAAATTCTCAAATTTTTAATCTTTCAAGGACTCAAATATGCAAATTTTTAAACTCTCCAATTTTCGATCTTTGTAGAATCCAAATCTGCAAATCTCCACACTTCGAAATCTTTAAATCTTTAAAACTCCAAATCTCTAAATCCCCAAATTGTCAAATCTTCAAATCTTCAAATCTTCAAATCTCTAAATCCCCAATTCGCCAACCTTGCAAGTTCAAAAATGTCCAAATTATCGAATATCCAACTATCAAAACTTCCAAATCTACAAAATATTGATCAAATTTATTCGATATCATAGTTGAAACAAACGCATCACGGTTTACAAACATTTATTTCAAAATATTTCCAACGAAAGTATAAAACATGGACTCAGAAACTAAAATCTAGAACCTATTTCAGATCATAAAAATCAGTTAAGTCGTTTATAAATAAGTCGCTTATAAATAATCGCCACGTTGAAAATACTTGTTCGCATAACTCTGAAATTAAATAAATAATTCTTAATACGGTACTAACAGTTAAACATATTTTACTGGAATGCAAAGTTGATGCAAATATTAGAGGCAGCGAGAAATTACCTGCCGATATTAAACAATGTTTAAATGACAAAAAACATATAAAAGGAATAATAACATATCTTATGAAACACAAAATAATTGACGATGTCCATGGTACAGTTGGATTTAGATAATAAATAACTGATGACGACTAAGATAAGGAATAATAACATATCTTATGAAACGCAAAATAATTGACGACTAAGATACAGTTAGATTTAGAAAATAAATAATTGGTATATAGATGTAAACTATGGATACATGTAAACACGATGGAGTATAACTCAAAATATAAGAACGTACCTACTTACACTGTCGCTCAAATGTATGTGGGCACCCACCTTGTACGAGAAACGTGCGTTTTATATAATATACATTTTTATTAAGAAATAATATCACTAACGAATAAGTAACTTCACACAAATTCACATACACTGCCATTCAAATGTACGAGGACAGGTGTCCATGGTAAGTACCATGACCGCGACATGTGTCATATATAATGTATATTCTTATTAACAAATAATATAACCAATTCAATGAATAACTTCACACTTATGCAGATGCACGGTTGCCCACATGTATATGGACACCTACCATGTTCTTGAAACGTGTGACATATAATGTACATTCTTATTAACAAATAATATTACTAATTGAACGAATGAATTCACATTGATGAACATACACTGTCGCTCAAACGTATGTGGACACCTACCATGATCATGAAATATGCGATATATAATGTACGTGTTTATTAACAAATAATATAGTATATTTCACAAATCGTTATTAAAATGCGTTCACCGACCATGCACAAATTTATCGAAGACACCATAACCTGTTTAGGTAGTTACAAGAATCATGGAAGTGTCCACATATTTTTGAGCGGCAGTGTATGTATCTATGTGGTCGCTAATGGCTAAAAAGCAGATGCGACATTAACACTAAAACTACCAGCGTACAACGCACGCTTATTTTGATATTACAAATGACGTTGAAAAGTACATAGACAAACAATGCAACATAAAATAACGTACACATTTATTCGTCGTCTTCATGATAATCGATACGGATTCCGATAAAAACAACGTACAAATTATTGTAACTCGAAACAAGAAACTTGTAAACCGATCATTTGACCGTTTTGGTAGTTTTAGTGTTAAATAAATAAATGAAAAAAAAAAAAAAAAGAAAAATCGTGGTAGAAATAGTGCTAAATTGAATTCCGACCATTAATTTGTTTCGGAGGTCGCCGAGGCACTCGAGATCGAGACATTGTCTCCGGTCAAACCACATACAGCGAATTTAAACGCGAATCAATCGTTCTGTTTCAGATCCGATGTTGAACACGAATCGCGAGAAGCCGATCACGGCGGGTTCATCGAACGTTCATGCGTCGTCGCTCGTGTTGGCGATCGTGTCCGCGGTAGCCGTGATCGCTTAAAGCTTCGCGAAAAAAAAAGAAAAACGAAAAATTAAAAAAAGAGATCGACGCGAGAGAAGGAAAAACGACGTTTCGACGAGCCGCAAACCTAGACGTAGACAAACGAGTTTGGAGGCCGCTCGGTCAACGAACAGGATGATCCTGCTCGACACGCGGGAACGATCTCACGAAACTGCTTCATAGGTATTTATCGTGCCGTGAGATCGTGTCGCCGCGACTTCCACGAAACGGCTGGATATCTGTTAATCGTCGTTCGCGGCTCTGCGAAAAAAGAATTAAAAAAAAAAAAACAAAACAAAATAGTCCGGAACGCCGATCGGATACAGAACGAACGCTGTTCCCGCACGAGATCGTTGATCGCGAACCGAGAGACAATTTCCTAGGCTAAAAATAAAGAAAACCGATCCGTAAAGCAGCGGGCGCGAAGATAAAAAACAAACAAAAATCGAGAAGAAGAGGAGGAAGAAGAAGAAGAAGAAGAAAATCGTTGGATCGTTTCTTGACGGCCCATGGTGCCTAGCTTTTAACGGCCTAACGACACTTTATCGTCGACGAGAAAACGGGGTCTTCGTGGAACGACGGGGGAGAGCCAGGCTCTTGTTGGTTGTACATTTTGTTGCTCGTGAACGGAGAGAAATTTATATATAGGAGAAAGTAAAAAGAAAAAAGAGTATGAAGCAGCGAGTGCAAAAATCGTCGACTTATCCTCCCCCCGCTCCGGGACGAAACACCGTAGGGATGAAAGAGGGATGATCGTGGGAAAAGCTTTTTTTTTTCACCGTTACGACGGTGACTCGACGAATCGACGGACAAGAAGAGAGACTGGTCCTCCACGAAAATTGAAAGTAATTAGGGAAAATTTGTAGGGGATGTGATCCTCGTTCGGAGGTTCGAACGTTGTGCCGTCTCGTTGGAAGATCGGATTCAACGGTACCCAGTGAACTAAACTTCATACCGTTTGTCTATGTTGTTAGCAGTGACTGATGATACGTTGCCATATTAACGAAATAGAGATTAAACAGAAAATAAAATAAAAGGAAAAAAAATAAACGCGACTTGTACTCGAGCGTTTCACCCGTATACGGGGGTCGTATTTATTGAATCGCCTGCGAGACATTCGGAATAACGCGTTCTTCGTTGAACGATTTATGCGAACGAAGAAAATTAGGGGATACGTGACCCGTCTAACGAGCAATAATGATCGCGCGTCGTCGATACGCACACCTAGCCGTGAACATTTCGTGGACGACGGAGAATCGACCGACGGTCGGTGTCTCTTCGGTGAAGAGAAACTGTCACGGTCTCGTTTCGGTGGCTTTTCGATAATTCAACGTGACTCCGACTGCTATGCCTCTCGTTCGATGCTGTTCTTCGTCGAACGATCGAACTGCTACTCGCTCGCCAATTTTTTACACGTTCGCGCACCTTCTGGAGCAAATGGGGCTTCTTCGTCCGTCGAACACTTGGAAATTTAGGTCTTTCCTGTAGCCGAATGTTGGGATAGTCGAATTTTAGAACCTGGGAATCTCGGAGTGTAGAGGTTAGTAGAGAGAATTTGAAAATTTCGGAATTTGGGATATTTGCAAATTTTTAAATACTAGATTTGTAAATTTCCGAATTCTTGAATGTTTGTTTCTCCGGATTCCGAAATTTTCAAATCGCCAAATCCTCTGATTCTGTAGCTAAATTCTTGATTTCCGGAATTCCCGAAATTTCCAACTTTCCATTTCCCTAAATGCAAATCCCACATTTGAAGGTACCAAAATTCCTAAATTTCTAAATCCCCCAATCCCTAAGTCCACGGATCTCCAAATATTCAAATTCTCAAATTTTTAAATAGCTAAATCATTGATTCCCCGAATTCCCCAAATCTCCAAATTTTCATCTCCTTAACTTAAATCCTGAATTTGAAGGTATGCAAATTGCCAAATTTCTAAATCCCCAAATTCTCAAATTCCCACTTTTTCAAATCCCCAAATTCACAAATACTGAAATCCTCAAATATTTAAGTAGCTAAATAGTTAATACCCCGAATTCCCAAAATCTCCAAATTTTCATCTCCTTAACCTAAATCCGAAATATGAATGTTCGCAAATTCCCAAATTTCAAATACCCAAATTCTCAAATCCCCAAATCCCCAAATCTCGAAACCCCTAAATCCCCAAATCCTCAAATTTTCAAGTAGCTAAATTGTTAATCCCTGAATTCCCTAAATTTCCAAATGTCCATCCCCCTAAATGCATACAACCCAAATTTGCAAATCCCCAAAATCTGCAAAGCTCAAACACCTAAGTCGTTGAATCACAAAATTTGCAAATTTTTAATTCACTGAGTTCATAAATTTCCGGAATCCTAATTATCCAAGTCACAAAATGAAAAATTTATTAAAAATATTAAACACTGATAATATAAAAGTTACACCTAGTTCTTGAAGATACCCAGGTTTGCTCCAGAAAACGATCAGCTTCGCTTTCTCGAGAGTAACATCTCCAAGGATTCGTATCCATTTATGGCAACTCGAACGCCATCTTGATCTTTGGAGATGGAAGATCACGAAATCGCGATTCAAGTTCAATTATCAATGTAAAAATAATATAAACAGAGTAGATTAATCCTTCTAAAACGTCTCTCGTCGAAAAACGAAGAAGTCTTCTTTGTCTTTGTTTTGACAACGTTTTGCTTTGTATTAAACAAGTATGCGAAGGACCTATCGATCTTCTCTCTATTTCTTTCGACGTGACGTTTTTATTCGCGCACATTGCTGTATCCCATCTCCTCTGTGGATATTATTTTTATGATCATCCAACACCCGATAGATCGTTACGATTTTATAGAACTTTTCGAGACCAGCGTACGACACGATAAAATGGCTGCAGTCAAATTCTGTGACGATGTGGATGTTCCATGGACCTGGGAATGTATGGACAAAACTTACCGGTGCAGGATTTCTGCACGTAGAAGGAAAAAAAACGACGCAAGGCAGCCATATTACTTAGGAAAAATATTAGTTTTGTAATTGGTTTGCTAGACTGATCAGTTCAAAAAATAAGAAATACAAAAAGCTGCAAGCAAAATTAACGTAATTTAATTAAAATTCCTTAAACCGAATATCGTTTATGATCAACGATGACGGTAAGTTTGCAACCTCGATGTTTAAGTTCTAATCTGAGCTAACTGTCACATAACAAATATATATATATTGTACATGTATATAAATAAAATTTTAATTTAGCAAAGATATTTAAAAAGATTTGTAAGTCCACATGATTAAAAATATACAATTTACAAAAATTATAAGTAACGTCTGCAATTGTTTTTTTTAAGTTAGCCGCGGATTCCTTTGTTTCCGATTTAGTGGGATACTCGACAAATCAGAAGATAAAAGTCTTTCATGCTCGATATGGCCGTTTTACCTTGTTCTTTCCCGCCACCAGGTTTATCGCCGTCGTTTAAATTGCGGTATTAAGCCCCATCCATATGTATGTCCCTGGGTCCACGGGATATCCGGAGCGAATGAACTCCATCTTGGATAACTAATCACCGAAAGAAGGCTTCGATAGTTATTGAAAGTTTCTCGCGGATTTTTTTAACAGCGACGTGCTTTTTAACCCTTTGTAAAATCGTCAAAATTCGCATACGCATTCGACTAATAATTTTTGATATTCTCGACGGAAACGAAAAAAAAAATCGTGAATGTATATATTATAATATTTTTAATATATGTTTTGAAAAACTTATCGCTATTAATTTATTGCTATTACACGCTATTTAAACTGAATGTTCGCAAAGGGTTAACGACTCGACAGCGGTTGAGAGTACGCGTTGTCATCGGGTGTCTTTTAACCCTTTCGCAAATCGATCATTGAAGCTCGATGAATTACTTGTCTGTTATTTATCTTATTATAACACGACGCTAATTCGATTGTATACTTACACTTTTTCTCCTTGTTTCCCGATTTTTAACCATGCGAATTGTTGCTCAAAAATATTACAACACTTTAAAAATAATTATGATTCAACGTACTAAAAATGTCAAACGACTTGGTTACATCGGGTATGTCTTTCACGAATTATTTTCTTTGTTTTAACAGGTCTTGCTGTATTTTCCGCGAAAAATGTAACACCCTGTACATTCTTGTAGCGAAATGATACCTCGGTCGTATGTGCAACTAATTTGACCAAGTAAGAATTGGATCTACCGATCAGCTTATACATAAAAAAAAGGCTGATCGAAAATGTAAAATATCACATAAAATATCACATGTACTGTTACAGTAAGCTGTACAGTTATTTTCACTGAAAATATTAGATTGTTAATTATTTCGTGATAAGTCTATGTATTTCTAAATAATTTAAAAAATAATTAAAATTAAACAAATGGTAATGGTTACAAATTTTTAACCTTATTTATTTCTTATAAAATAAAAGTATTCTTCGATGATGATCATCGAAGGATCGTGTCAATAATGAAAAGTGTTTTAATATTTTTCAGCCTGATATTTTTATGTATTTTATACAACGAAAGGGTTAATGGAAATGATGAAACTGAACGTATCGTTAGTTCTTGAAGTATCATAATTTAACACGTTAACTGCCACAGTGAAAGTAACTTATACATACTAACAATTATTACGGATACGATCGCTTGATTATTGAATTTTAATTAGCATATTGCCTCGTGTTTTTTATCGCGACGATAATAATAATACCATTCAACCTTTCCTTCCTCGTTTACCGATTACTCGATCATATTAAATTCTGTTAACGTGTTAGTCATCGCTGATCAAATGTACAGTGCCATAATTTGTATTGCTTTATCGTCACTTTGCTAACCGATGCTCAACTTCAATTTTCTTGGAAATACAAACGTAAGTAGCAACAAAAATTAACACGCTCACAATCCGAGGCAAAATATACAGTTTATTAATTTTTTAAAAGAACAATGCTCGTATGTGGAATATGAACATACTCGTACAAATAACACGACAATGCAATAAACGTAATAAGTATGTTCTTCGAACAAATCGTGTTCTTTGTTCCTCATTGTGCATTACTTTGTCATTGACTCTGTTATAATCATGTATCGCGGCACGTTGATCTTCTTACTCTTCGTTATGCTATATTTTTTAAAATGTTAAATTTAGTTAGTTCAAAAATAAATACTGAATGTGAAGCATGCAGTGAATCAGTCTGCCGAATCTGACACCACTGGTAAATATTAAATGCCACGATTTTTAGAATGCTCATTGAAACATTAATGTATTTCTTGCTTCCGAATGATATTTTATTAAATTAATTACGCCATCTAACTGAATTATCCGTTACATGTAAAGAACACGCTAATGATTTAATTATCTGTAGAAAATTTTAAGCATGGACTGCCCTCCACAACCTTTGACCACCGACGTGGGGTCAGTGTCAGAAGTTAATTGTTTAATCAATCTAATTTTCATTTATAAACCGTATCTTATCGAAACCTACTTAAATAGCAAATAAAAGTAGGATAGACCGAGGAGAATTGATATATTTTGGATGAAAATATTCGAATAATACTTGAATGATGCTTTTTTACATATAAATTTGGTGTTACATTTTCGAACGGGGCCGAGATGAATTTTTGACACTTTAACGCGGAATATGTTAAACAAATGTTATTTCATAAAATATATAATTGTTTTAATAACACTTTGCCTTCATCTAAAAGCATCAAAGAGTGAAATGTGTACGTAATATTATACGTATTATCGAATAAAATAAATATTTCATAAAAATCGCACGGTGATAAAAATTTCATATAGGTAAAATAAAATAAATTGTATATCAATAAATTTCTTCCTAACGATCATAAATTATCAACAACTGAACTGAATTACAGAATTATGAATGCTAAATAACGTTTAAAGACCACTTATGTATATGTAAATTGAAAATGTACTACAAAAGTAAGCAAATAATGAATAACACATGAACCAGTGTACAGAAAGATTCTTTATCGTGATGAAGATTAACATGCATTTTAACGTAAGCTTTTTAATACTTTTCGTAATTGAAAATGGGAAACCTAAGATCCGTCATTTTGTCGGGATCCGTACACCTAGTCTTAAGTGAAAACTATAAAACTGGATCAAACTTATATTTCATCTATAATTAACTTCTCATAATGACCCCCTAAATATTCGTAGCAAACATGGTTGCAATCAAAATGGTCGTGTTCATATTTCCACTTGAATTACAACAAAGAAAGATATCCAAAAAAATCCTGGGTGGTCAAAGGTTAAAAAAAGTATGTCATTTTTGCTTTCGGACTCTCTGACCAACAAACGTGAACGTGTTAATATCATAAAAAAATGTGTAATTCATCATCATTGCATTTAGCACTAAACCTACTTGCACAGGACACACACGCGACGCTTTAAAAATCGAAATACAGTGTATAAATAAATAAGTTTAACTTAGCGTATTCATCAACGTTCTATTTCAATAAAAATCAACATACGTTTCAATAAAACTATAAATTCGGAATAAATTGACCAAATTACAACGTGAAATAAACCCGCGAATCGTTCGATCGTTCCGGTAGTTTCAGTGTTAAATGCATGATAGATTGTTCACGTTAATCGTCTGACATCGCACAGACGAAAAGTTGCATCGTGCTCGATCAGTTGGCAAAGTGATAGAAACGCAGAAAATCAACTCCAACGCATCGTCGCCATGTTGTTCTCCATATTCGATGTACAATCCCTTTCCGTTGAACATGTTTATACTCTGTCATATACACGTTTAAGCGTTTCAAGTGCCAAAACCAGAAAAACTAATTGAACGACACCCATTAAAATACCTGCGGTTATCCGATGCGATAATCAACTTTTCGAAACGTTTTATTGTTAGACGTCCGAGCTTCGAAACGGACCTCCATCTTGGCGATTCGTTTATTGAACCAAGAAAACGGTTGTAGACGTAAGAGAATGTTAAGTGATCTAGGAAAAGCGTCGCTATGATGGCCCAACTGATTTTGTATATTTGATTTTTTCGGATTTTCGAGGGTTTAGTGCCTTGTATATCCCTGGGCTATCGCGTGTAATATCGTAATCATCTTGTGCCCGACAGAAGAAACGAGAAAATCATTTGTATAGTCTGCGAAAAGTTGGTACCATACTTGTATAATCTTCTGACGAGATCGAGCAAGCGGAAAAAGTTTGTACTGAACCATTTGTATACGGGGATTTTTTTAATAATTCTAACTGTTCAAAGATTGCAAAAACAAAATTCTTATTAGATGACTGAGATACAAATAATTTTTTATCATCATTATTTGCCTGTTTTTACCTCATTTTTTTTTTAACAGTAGAAGACGTTTATTGTGATCATTGTTGAGTAATCTTGTCAAAGATTATTGAATTGAGAAAAATTCATAAATTGACATTCGTTTATTTATTGCTCGAGCTATTTATACTAATCATTTAGATAATTGTATTATTTAGTAGTGCATCCAACATTCAGTTATTGAAATGACTTCAGATACTTTAAAATTATATTCCTGGAAAATGGATTTTGTTTAATGGAATGTGCGTCGTATAATTTCTACTTGATACTTTGTTATCTAGGTACTTTCTAAGTACATTCCTATCTAGGTATTTGCTTAATAATCTACCAGTAACATTCTTATATCTAAAAAATATATAAATTACAGCACACTTCATAAATTCATATTACAAACTAATAATTACATTGATATAAAAGTTTAACAGAGGTCCTCCCTTCGATCCTTATATTTATATGAATAACAATTTACGGACATTTTTTCGCGCTAAATATTATGCTAGTTGAATTAAGTTGCTATAAAAATCGAGCAGAAATTACGAAGCACGAGAGAAATATTGTTGCAGCTGCGATAAACAGTTACTATCCACAGTATGTTGTCAAAGATTCATTAGTCGCAATCTTTGAACGCTTATGACCATTTTAATCATTCATTTACGGACACGGGTTAATACGATCATTTAATACGCTTCCTCGAACTCGTTAGCACAATTTAATCGTTCGCGATTGCGATTAGGCATCTTCGATGCAAAATCGATCGCGCAGGATTCAGGGAGTTCTATCGGCAAAGCAATTAATAAACAGATTATTATGAATTTCGATACACCGCCGAAGTTCCTAACTCGATTAAATTTCTGCGAGACAAGGATATCTGACGAGCGAAATATTTGCTCAAAAACATTTAACACTAAATCTACCAAAGGACCATTTAACAAGTTAAATTGACCATTTAGCATTTAAAGTTATAAATGGAGTGATTTTTGTTTAGATTCACGTTGATTTTCATCAAAATAAAGAGTTAACGTGTACATTAATTTGTATTTTATGGTTCGTTTATTTATTTTTCAATTTCGTTTTTAATTCCAAAATGTACGCGCATTATACGCCGACAGGTTTAGTGTTAACATGGAGTTTCGTGAGATATCGCTGTTCCAGAGTTCATTTACGTAATTCGAATCCGTTACAAATTTTTATAACGCGAAACAGATCTTTAACAAAAATTTACTGTATGTTCGAATAGTTATGGAAAGCGTAAGAATGCGAGAGTAAATAAATAGAAAAGTTCAATGCCTCTCGTAAGTTGTCCATAGTCCGCCATTGCGCGTCGGCATGGCAACGCGTGAGATTAAAGCGCGCGCAATTTGAAACGCGTGACTCGAACTTCTCCATAAATCATGGCTCTCGGTGTAACGAATAAATTAATAATCACAATTAGTTCATATATTCAGCGAATTTCGCGTTGCGTTATATTTCCCGTCTGTTTCTCTCGTTGTTCATAAACCCGGGGATTTGCAAATAAAACATACGCAACATTCGTCGTTACCGAGTTAAATGAAATGGAAAAATGAGAGTGTTTCGACCGAAATACGTACCGATAGAACATCCACGAAGGTTCGATGTTATCCTCTGTGTAAACTCTGTATAAAGACACGACTGTACAGGGCATTCGTGCTAACTAAAGAAAAAAGATGTATGCGCGTCCGATGTTCTTTTCCTCCTTTCGTATCTTCTTCGTCTTCCCGAAGCTCGCGTTAAATCCTGGACTGCTAACTCGATTAATGCTTCTTGAATCGCGCTCGGTTCGAGTTCCCCGACAGAAATCTAATTTCCAGCGAAACCCGGACACATTCGATAATCGTCGTCCTGGATCGGGTCCAGGCTTAAAGTTCTCGACGAGAACTTTGCTAACGACTTTTTCGACCGAGAAGTTGTTCTCTCTTTCTATCGTCGAGCGCGCGGTTTTATTCCTATGGTTAATTGTACGAAACAATAAACGATACGCGGAAGAAACTAGTTCATCGAGCAGCGCAGATAAGATAATTTATTTGCCCCGTTCAACGAAACTGTTTCGCGTAACGAGCGATTTACCGATCGATCACCCCGTATACAGGGTGTGCAGCGACATGGAATGATTCTAGATGAAAAAACAGATCGAAAATGTGAAATAGAATTTCGCGGGTTAACGCTTCGTCTTTTGCGGAAAATTTCGTTTGGTATTTCTATTCGCTCGCGGCGGTTCTCATTCTCTCTCGTGATTTTCTGTCACTGTAGGCAACTATAAGTTCCATATTGTTTAGAAATTTCGATATCGGCTAGAAAAATATCTTTCCGTAAGAACTATGATTTATGATTATGTGTTAATTTTTCACAAGTTCTTACATGATATTGTATATTTTACTATCAAATATTTGTTCTGTTAAAAGTACGTTTGTTACTGTTACATTGGTTCTGTTTCTAGCTGAAATTATACGATAATTGTTGTAGGATAATTTCTAGTTGAAGTTATGAATAATTGTTATAGAATAATTTCAAGTTGAAATTATACAATAATTGTTACAGGATAATTTCTGGTTGAAATTGTACAATAATTTCTAGTAGAAATTGAACAATAATTATTATACAATTATTGGTTCATGTACCGGACGACTAAAATAATTTACTTTAACATAATATTGAAGCGTGTTTAACAAAAATCAGATTCACTATCTGCTTTGCTTAATTTTAAACGTGAATTTCGTTCCAACGTAAGTCGTGTTTTATATTTATTTCTTAAATATCGATAATAAAATTGTTTACTGAGTACCATCGATTCGGAACCGCTGATATAATGTATGCAGGGCCGGCCCTACCGACGGTGCAATGAGTGTACCTGCATGGGGGACAAAATGAATCTAAACTATGCGAAATTCAAATGTAATAAATCATAACGAAAGTTAGATAGTAGATAAATAAGAAAAAAGTAATTTATTCCTTTCCACTTGAAGCCACACAATCAAGATATCATTAGTTAAATTTCTAGGTAATAAGAAGTTAGAGTAATTTAATGGAAACAACAATCGATAAACATACGTTATCGATACATATTGACAGTACCGAAATACTGACAATGATACCGTACGCTGATGATGAATTTGGGAATTTGTAGATTACAAATTTGCGAATTCTGGAAATTTAGTGATTCGGAAGTGTGGAAACATGGGAATTTGGGGATTTATATATTTGAATCGCCGAGAATTTGAATAGTTGAATCTTTGGGACTTTGCAGACGTTAAAATCGTGAATTTAGGGATTTCAGCTTTTGAGAATGTCGAATATGGGAATTTAAAAGTTTGAGAATGTTGAATATGAACATTCGAAAATTCGAGAATTTCAAATATAATAATTTGAAAATTTGATAATCCTGAATATGAGGATTTAAAAATTTGAGAATTTCAAATATAAAAATTTGAGAATTTCAAATATGAAAATTTGAAAATTTCAGAATCTTGAATATGAGCTTTTGAAAATTTCAGAATCTCAAATATGAGCTTTTTAAAATTTGAGAATTTCAAATATAAAAATTAAAAAATTTCAGAATCTTGAATATGAGAATTTGAAAATTTGATAATTTGAAGATTTCAGTTTCTGGAAATATAGAAATTCGGAAATTAGAAAATTTTAAGTGATCCTTACAAAAGAATTATTATAATTTTTATTTAATTTATTCCTGTACTTCGATTATTTTTATACTAACGTACTGTTAACTTTTGTCATTTTTTTTTTTTTTTGTAAATCATGTATCTTTACATTATTCTTATCACCAATAAAATCTTGAAAAAACTGTATTAAATTATTCGAACAGTTCAGTGTTACTACAATTTGTAAATTGTTAACAATTTCATTCAACATATCACTTGTCGTATACATACATATGTATATTGGTGCTATATAACTTTGAATAATTGAATTATTTAAATAATTCGAATACGAATTCTCTCTGTTTAAAATATTGAAATTTCGAATTGTCCTGTATACTTCCACCATTCGAATATTATAAGCCAATTAAACAAAATATTCGGCACAGATCGAAAGCCAACTAACATATTCATATTATAAAAATTTCTCGAATATTTTAATTATTGAAAGCTTAAAATCGTGTTCTGTCGTTATCCCAATATTCGAATATTCAGATTTTCGTAGCAGCTATATTTATGCCTATTAAATAAATATTTATTATAAACGATTAAGTATATATTTATTGTAAATCATCTCTCGCTAATGTCATGGAGCGTAATTTCGCGCAAGGTAGCTGCATACGTTCTTAAACATAATTCTCTGAAAAGCGGTAGTCTTCGATAAATGAAATTTTATTCCACATTTTCGATTTCGAATCACCACGTGCCTAATTGTACCATTCGCTTCGACATACCCTGTGCACGCATCATTCTCGAGATTGATAATACCGGTTATCGTGCGACTTCTCTTTCTCCGTCACTCGTTTCAAGGGAAAAGACCACCGGAAAGAGAGAAATTCGTGATGGGAATTATTATTAGCGTAATCAACTGAACTGCCAAATCCGTCTTGTTCCGGACGTTTGTAATCAAATTGGAAGCAGGAACAAGCACTAAATCGGACTGACGTTTAACAGCTTTATTTCGTATTCGACTTGAGCCTCCGTTGTTCTGAAAATTGTATAAGGGCTGTTCCATAACTACATATTGGATTTTCGTCGTCGGTTAGAAATAAGGACAACCTTGTTCGAAATAAAGATTTTTAATTGCAACAACAGAGCGTTTGAATCAATACACTTTCGTCACGGGCGTTTTATTATTTCAGATTTTTCCAGTGTCGAAAAATTCGTCGACGTTTTCGGTATTCAAAGCTTTCCACTTTCGAGCGAAACAATTCGGACGTTTTAACTGAATATTTGAGTGCCAATGTTTGAAATTGAAACAATCATTTTTTTTTTTTCGTGAAGATCATTTGTTTTTTCCGATGAAAGAAATACTTAGCGTTGATGAAAAAATGCTTTTCGTGTTATATGGCGCAAGTATGCTTTTTAATTAGCCGATGAAGTGTCGTGGAAAATTTACTGTGTCACAGTAATCACATGCAAAAAATAACGCAAAATTGCTCTAATAACAAAGAACTGGGTTTTCGTATGTCAATTTATGTATAACGCATTTGTCTATTTTTCCCTTTTAATATACGAGTAATAATATTTATTATATTAATAATAATAATAATAATATTTAAATATAAACAAGAAATCGTTGCAATAGCTATTATTATAATTTAATTTGCAATATAAATTTGTGTACCAACAAATACTTCTAAGCAATCGTTGTCTTAGAGTAAATGTATCTGATCCTTGACCAAATCAGATATTTATTTTTCACGTGTAAATCACGTGTAAATCAAGGGTATTATATAAGATATCTCGAATTTTTCTCGACAAATTGCAGAGATTTATTTAGGGTGAAAAAGTAAGATGTTATGACTGTGATGATCGATCATATTTATTATCTAATTCGCTTTTATTGGTAATTAATATCGTTAAAAATTATTATCTAGTATCGTTAATTGCTCGCTCCGATATTTTATCTTTGTACATGGATGTACATAAATGATACGAATAATGCGATCTTCTTCGTCGCTAGATAATTCCTAGTTTAATTCATCTCGTGTCCTAAATTTTCTTTTATGTGTGTGAAACCAATTTTACGTTGAGGAAAGACGTTTAATCTTCATTTTGAGAAATGAAATGATTAAATACATTAAGTAAATAGTTAAATCGTTCAGAAATGGTTAAATAAATTACATAGTTAAATCGTTAAGAAATAATTAAATAAATTAAATTGTTAAATCGTTCAGAAATTGTTAAATAATTAAAAACAGTATATTGGTACTTTATCCTAACGTTTTTATACACACGTCAACTACTTTTCTTCTTCTTTAAAGTTTAGAAAATGTGACACACTCTAATCCTTAAACCATAAACCTAATACATTAAAAAATGTAAAAATACTATTATGTAACAGGTGATCATAAGGTCAAAACAGACATACCTTAAAAATGGCGACAATTACAGTGGCATAAGCCTGTTTGCATAGTTATTGTTGATAGAACACCTGTTACGTCCACATATTCTTCTATCTTGTAAAGTGCAACAGCATTCAAGGTTCGTACAATATTTTGAACACCTTTATTCATTTATATGTTTTGAAATTATTTATTCATTCGGTATATTAAAAAACATTTTACTAGGAATTCAATAAATTTCACGATCTCATTAATGAAGAGAAACTAGGGTTATGGACGGTGTCAAACTAGGAAGCTTTCTAGTAATGAAGTCATCACATTATTTTCTTTGCCATTAATAGTATCGGTATGCATAAAATGTAAATTTGAAAGAAGAGATCTTTTAAATTCCCATTTTTCAAAATACCTCAGACAAAGCTTATTAATTATTATACACAATGATTAATTATAAACACGGTATAATTAATATGCGGCGTCTTACATAATAAAAATAGAAAATTTGAAACTGTTTATATTATGCAATTAAATGTCAAGCATACTTATACATTATCGTATTACAGCATTTATGCTTATTATACTTAAACATTCGACACTCGAATATTAAATTCACTGTATGCGATAGAGATACTCAAAATCAATCTGTGATCGCATTCAAAAAGAAATATTTAAGATTGATTTCCCAAAGAAATTTTTATCAGATAATTAAATTTTTACTTGTCAGACAATCCCACTAATTCTATCAAACACAGAACAAAATCGAATCGATAAATATCGCAGTTGCAAGTAGCGGAAGATTCAATTGTGAATACGCGATGGATAACTTCCTGTATCGACATTTATTATGGAACAACCTAATGCAAAAATTGAACGTTTGCGTGAAACGTTGCGAAGGAGTTCGATTAACCGCTTCCCATACTTTGTCTCTGACTCGTGACACACTCATAACTCAGTTACGATACATCTCGCTCGAATTTTGGAATATGTTTCAATTTGAAGCTCGAGTCCAAGTATAATTTACAAAGTCAAGGATCGCTGATTACAAAATTGACAAGGTATTTTGATATCCCTTGTTCGTTTTAACACTTCGACTGCCACGTCATCCACATATGGGCGACGCTTGAATTTCCATACGAATCAATCGTCAATTCGGTAAGAATTTTTTCATTTACCTAATTGGAAACACTAGCATTAATCGCTTGGAACCATGAATAAATATATTAGCTGTAAGGGAAGGTTCTGTCGTTTTTTTCTAAAGAAGAAATAAAATTATTTTTTCACGTTGTATTGAAAAATTCATTCAAAATGTAATGTCCTTTGTTAGTTACAACTGTCTACCAACATTCTGGCAGCTTATTTAACCCCCGGGAAAAGAAGTCCTGTGTTAACGCGGGATCTGACCTGATCATTCTGTGTAGCAGTTCGTCATTGACACCTGATGGCCTCCCTCATCTGGAATCATCTTTCAAAGAAAAATCGCCGAAAAGAAATTTCGCAAACCATCTTTTGCATGTTCGAGCTGTCACTGCGTACAAGTTTTTTGTTACCTCCATCGCGTTATTCCCTTTTTGGAAGTCGTACAACATACAATGTCTTAACACTAGGTTTACGGAACCCGTCAACATAACGAATCTTAGACTTCTTATTTTTAATTACGAAAATTATTAAAAAAAGTTATTGCAAAATGCATGTTAACCTTCATGGAAATGAAGAATCTTTCTATAATCTGGCTTATGTATTTTCCATTATTTGTTTGTTTTAATAGTTTATTTTCAATTCGGACATAAGTAGTCATTGATCGTCCGTAAATCTAATGTTAAGTGCACTTTTTCTTCACCCATGATAACAGTTCTACAAGTATGAAAAAATCGACTAAAATACGAAAAAGTGTGCGTAAATCGTCGAACATACTCTAAATTAACTGTTTAAATCGGTTTCGATTTACGCTACAATACATAAAAAAATCAAGAAAAAGTAAAAGACAACGCATAAAAGTGCACGTGTTCAAAAACGACAGAACTTTCACTTACACCCAATAGCAAAATATTGTGAACATATTCGGTAAGACTTATTAATCATAAATCTGGTCAAAAATTCAACAGCGTCAGCGATCAATGAGTTAATAGCTATTAACAGTTAACACGTACTAACTGGCCACACGAAGCTTATGGCAAGGGGTTAAGAAAGGATTCACGGACCGTTCGAGAACGTATCTCCTAAGCGAAATCGGCGAAATGTTGCGAGGCAATCGATTGCACGAACTGAAGACAACGAAGCTCGAGTTCGCGAAATCGATACGACCGCTTTCGAGGTCCGAGGTGTGAATTATTAGGGTGTCCCGCAAGTTTCTTCCTTTTTTGATATGAAATAAAAACGCGCTTCGAGGAATATTTTGCAAGTAATCTTTAACACTACACCTACCAAAGCGGTCAAAATGACCATTTAACAAGTTTCCAATTTTAAGTTACAAAGTACTTGTGTGAGATGACTCTTTTTAAATTCGTGTTGATTTTCATCGAGATGAAGAATTAACGAGTACACTAATTTGTATTTTCCGATTCGTTTATTTATTTTTCAACTGCATTTTTAATTTAAAAATAAACGTGCATTATACGCCAGTAGGTTTAGTGTTAATAATTTTAGAAAGATGAAATAACGAGGTTCCCTGAGAGACGGAAGAACAAATGAATTCGTATTTAATGCAACGAATCAACCATAAACAGTAAATACTATGTATTCGTTTCGTATAAAAAATGAAACTTATGGATACCCTAATATAATGAATGAGAATGAGCGTTTGACTGCGTCGAAGAGGGAGCCTAATTCAGCGTGTCTCAGGAGCACAATCGGCCGAAATTTCGAAGCGTAATTCATCGCGATTAGGTTAGGTTTAGCCGGCGAGCGTTAAAGTAAAATCTGTCTCGAGATAACCTCCGCAATTTGTTTATGGCTGTCCACGGCATCGAATAACGCGCCACTGTGTAAACCTCTTTAACATTTAGTTTATGGTTGTCCCCCTCTCTCTTTGAACGGCACACGCCTCCCGTATAGTTTATGGAGTTATCGTTGAATACGGTGAAAAGGAAGTGGCCTTACATTCGATTCCTTCGATTCGTGTTGCTTCGCTTCATTCACAGAAAAGCATCGTTGACACTCTACGAACTCTCTAATTATTTATAGTGCTCTTTGTTATACATGTTTTGTGGTGCTACACTCAATAAATTGTCGATCAATAAAAGTGATATATTTAAAGCAAATTAATTGTGTTGGTACTTGAAAAGATACCGCGTTTTCTGCATATTTCGGTACACTATGTGTAAGTATTTCCGATTAAAGTTATGTTTGCTGCGTTAATTGCGTCAGCGACATGTCTTAGATCGCTACACGTGCATTTTGTTGCTCGTTTTAGTTGAAAGTATGTATATGCCATAATTGTGCTGTCGTTGTGACATCTGTGTGAAAAGCTAAATTCACTTAGCTTTTCTTATATCGTTTAATTTTATTATGAACGAATCTCTGAAAAATGTTCGTATACTCAAACGATAATAAAATACCTAGTGTGACGTGCAATAATGTAATTCGTTAAAAATATCAAAAATTAATTTTTTTAATGTACCGCTTTAAATCATTGTTTCTAATTATTATGATCGTTTCAAACAATGTACAGTCTAGAGTAATATTTCAAAAATTTGAATGAACGGAAAAGTCATGTTTATTTATTAAATGAAAGAAATTCTGTTTATGTATTAAATAAGAAAATTATAAATATTTGTTAAATATGGGACAATAAGAAGAAACGTGCTGCAGCCTACATCATTTATCATATTTCTCCTACGAAGTTTTATCACAACTTCGATAAATATCTTTGATAATTAAAAATATTAAAATGAGATATCATTTCATTCTATAGAAACATATAAGAACAGCTTTTACATTTACTGAAATCTTTTCAATAACTAAATTGTTAAAAGAAAGATATTTATTACGTACCTTTTAAACATTCGCGATTGTATTGATAAATTTATATGTTCAAATTTACATGATCCTCTATCATCCTCAGAATATGTCAATCGTTTTTAAAGATATGTTTCGAGAGAAAACCGTATTAAATGTTTCAATTACAATGGAATCTTGATTATTCGAGTCTCGTGTCTTTCAAGGTGCTTTCACCTTTACATTGAATGTCAGGTATTGAACTTTGTATTATTATAAAATTTATATACTCACTGCTATTCGTCAATTTTTTATATCATATACAGGGTGCCCCAAAAGTGTTGAAAGAGCCGGAAATGGGAGGTAGGTGGGGTCATTCTGAACAACTTTCTCAGTTCCAAAAATGTCGTATGGAGCTTCATTTTTAAATTATTAACGAAAAACACCGACCAATCAGAGCGCGAGAATCGCTCGCCGCGCGATTCTATCGCTACCGCGGCCAATTATAACTCGGGCCTACACTTCTGCCTCCGGGCGCACACGATTCTCGCGCTCGGATTGGTCGGTGTTTTTCGTTAATAATTTAAAAATGAAGCCCCATACGACATTTTTGCAAATGAAAAAGTTGTTCAGAATGACCCCACCTACCTCCCATTTTCGGCTCCTTCAACACTTTTGGGACACCCTGTATTTTGATATTGTTGACCGACGTTTTAATTATACTTGTACGATGGGCATTTATTTACATCCGCCAAAGTATACAATTCTTCCCATTTTCATCAATAAAGATTTCATTATTTTCATTAGCTCGTATAATGGATCAAGCAATACTTGTACAGTTATTTAATTACAGCTTAATATTCTTGCCTTTTCTGTTACTACTTTTTTTGTTCGAAGCGTGTATACATTATAATTTAACGATTAGAAAACCTAGAAATAACAAAATCTTTGTTGGTTATCTAGCACATCATTTTGTTTATTATATCTGTACTAAGTTTTAGCGATACGACAGTTTCTTTTTCTGCTGGTATTAGTACCTATTCGTTAAAGAAAACTCATAAGAATATTGTGGTTAGCCAATTCCAAAGTTTTCATTTTATGATATGAAATTCTACTATTTTGTTTTTCCAATTAACCGCGAAAGAAGACGCGGATTTCAAAGAAAAACCGGGCTACAGAATGAAAAAGCTATGGCTTTTTTCTGTATTATCCGAGTTTTTATTATGCGAGGTGAGGCAGGATCAATATTGCCTCGGATAACTGAGACTCTTTTGTATATGGAAATATTTACAGCATCTCATATAATTTAAACTTGTGTTTAAATGAGCATCCTACAACATTCTCCCTTTCCCACAGTTAATTGATTTCTACTTAGCTTAATTTAAATTAGGTTGCAATTTAAATTTGCTAACGTTCAATTTAATTACTAAATTCTCTTGCTCCGACAATTTACGTGGTTTCAGATTCTATATCGCAGGAAAATATACTTAGAATGTCTAGGTTTTATAATAATACGTAAGACTGGATTATTTTTATATAGATTATTTTAGACCACGAATTGATTTAATTTAATTTATGTACTATAGTCATTTATAGTCGAAATCTAAAAAATTGTTTGTATGCACATTTATCATGATTCAATTAATAAATATTATTTTAAGTCAAATTATAGTCGACAATTTTATTATGAATTTATTTGTGTTATTCATAATATATGAATATGTGAATAAATACATATGCAACGACTTAATATACATATAATGTAACTATCCCGAACTGCAGATTTTATGAAGAAGATATTAAATCGATATGCTAGAGACAAGAACTTTTGAAATAGAAAAAGAAGCAGAAATATTTCTTCATACGATTACTATGATATCCCGAACTGCAATACGTCAATAAATGAATGATTACACTTTGTGAAATTCACTGCATGGGTCAATCTCATGAGCATAAATTCATTACATCTATTGATCAGAGGATATAAACTCTCAATTAAACGAACTATACACCGAGAAATAAATAATCCATCGAAGTATGTTCTGACTTACCAGAATGTGTAATTGCGAAAATTAAAAAAAAATGAACAGTTCAATTAATGAATATTTTTTAATAACGAATATTTCAGTATACCCATTAAAACTTTGACGAACGTGCCAACCATTTTGTCTACCGCAACACGTGCACCAAACTAGTAATTTCATTTTTGATCAAATATCTGTTATTATGTTAAAAGAATTTTTGTTATTAAAATATGTGATGAAACTCCATCTTTGATACAAACAATACATGCACACTGAATGAATATCCAGGAGTTCAATTAATGAATATTATTTATGAACAAGTATTTTAATATACCTAATAAAACTTTGACGAACCTGTCGACCATTTTGTCTGCCACGATCCAACGCGTGTAGCAAATAAATGGTTCGATTTTTGGTCAAATATCTGTTATTATGGCAAACAAATTTTTGTTACAAAAATATATGGTGAATATTTAGGAGTTCAATTAATGAATATTATTTATTAACGAATATTTCAGTATACCCATTAAAACTTTGACGAAAGTGCCAACCATTTTGTACCGCAACACGTGCACCAAACTAGTAATTTCATTTTTGTTCAAATATCTGTTACCATGCCAAGAAAATTGTTGTAATTAAAATATACGATGAAACTCCGTCTTTAATGCAAACAATATGTATGTGCACTTAATGAATATCCAGAAGTTCAATTAATGAATATTATTTATTCACAAAAATTTGAATATACCCCATAAAACTTTGACGAACGTATCGACCATTTTGCCAGCCACGATCCACCGCGTGTACCAAATTAGCAATTTGATTTTTAGTAAATATCTGTCGTTGCGGCGAGAAAATTCTTCTCATTAAAAATAATATTAACGAAACTCGGTCTTCGCCGCGAATAGTACACGTGCAATTAAAGAAACGACTGGTCGTTGAATGAACTTATTGTGTTCGCTTAAATTGGCTCGTTGAACGTTGAATGGCTCCGATGGCGAATTTAATTAAAGCGATACACATTGCCATCTACTGTAAGCTTCCATGCCCGACAGCTGCACCCTGTTGAAATCTAAAGAACAAGATAGAGACGAAACAAGCCAAGAAACGCACAGAATTTGCACTTAATGTACAATTTGTCATTCTCTAATTACGCGTCGGTGCTGTCGGGCTCTTTATTAAGTGACGTGCCGCGTCGACGACTGACAATCAGCGGAACCGCGTAAATCGTACAAATTCAAAGGCCTAATTCAATGTTTCTCGTATTACGTTAATCACGGTGCTACAACGGGCACGTATTACGTGCACTTTGAACGTTGCTTCATAGGATAATGCCGACAACTGAGTTTTCCCATGATCTAAAATATCTTGCGTTCGACGGCCAAGTTATTTTGCGTGAAAGTTGTGAACACCTCGTAAATCATTGATTTTTAATATTTTATATTTACGGTGTGCAATCCGGGCAGAATCTTCTGCCAAATCAATCCTCGTTAAATGTGCATCCGTTAAAAATAAGATATACAGTTGCATTTTACGAGATACTGCGAGATGCTGGAGAAAAATATGTGGTTGGTTTATGGAGCTGGATAATCCGTATGAAACATTTCTGTACCATCGTTTTCTAATATTACGCGAACAGATATATCCACTCGTCAGTTACCTTGTATTTATGCAAGAGTTGCTTGCAAACTCTTCATCAATATTGTATAGATAATAGAATATTTGCAAACTCTTCATCGATATCATATTTGTAACCAAAATATCCAGCCACATTTAACGAACATTCTATATTCCAAAATCGACCATGTGATATGCAACAGTAGTTAATATAAAATTCAATTACTTCGATCGATTTTAAAAAACACGAATATTATTTTTTTTGAACAAATGATGTTTTCAAATCGACAATTTGATGAAAATAAAATATACAGGGTGTCCCATAAGTGTTGAAGGAGCCGGAAATGGGAGGTAGGTAGGGTCATTCTGAACAACTTTTTCATTTGCAAAAATGTCGTATGGGGCGTCATTTTTAAATTATCAACGAAAAACACCGACCAATCAGAGCGTGAGAATCGCGCGCGCTCGGAGGCAGAAGTGTAGGCCCGAGTTATAATTGGCCGTGGTCGCGATCGAACCCCGAGGCGCGCGATTCTCGCGCTCTGATTGGTCGGTGTTTTTCGTTAATAATTTAAAAATGAAGCCCCGTACGACATTTTTGCAAATGAAAAAGTTGTTCAGAATGACCCCACCTACCTTCCATTTCCGGCTCCTTCAACACTTTTGGGACACCCTGTATACTTGCGTTTTACGAGATACTGCGAGACGCTCGAGAAAAATATGTGGTTGGTTTATGGAGCTGGATAATCCGTGTGAAACATTTCTGTACCATCGTTTTCTAATATTACGCGAACAGATATATCCACTCGTCAGTTACCTTGTATTTATGCAAGAGTTGCTTGCAAACTCTTCATCAATATTGTATAGGTAACAGAATATTTGCAATCTTTTCATCGATATCATATTTCTAACCAAAATATCCAGCCACATTTAACGAACATTCTATATTCCAAAATCGACCATGTGATGTGCAACAAACATAAAATCCAATTGTTTCGATCGCTTTTAAAAAACACTAGTTTTCATTTTTTTCAACAAATGATACTTTCAAATCGACAATTCGATGTCGAACGAAATATACGAGCCATGACGTTAAACATTTCGCATCGGTTTAATGAGATCGCTTCTGTAGGAAGTAAAATGCTGTCTACTGTCTAAAAATAAATAACAAGAAACGAGTCTGTTCGACCATAGCTTTTAATTAATCGCAATAAATACGCGTGACCGGCAATTTATTACTTGAGAAACATTCCAGCTAAGACACGAGATGGGGTTACATCCTCGTTTTAACGGACACCGGTCAATTGACTCAACGTTATCGTTTAACCCTTTGTGTTTTAATAACTGGCAGTAATAAGTAGTTCGGGTCACGGCGTCAAACATTCGCAAGATAAAAGAACTTTCTACTTCTTTCCTAATCCACTGTGCACCTTCGTAATTGCTTCACGAATATAATTTTGTGTTCCCATAATTTTTTTTCGCCCCGATTTTGTCCAAAATTTCGTCGATTTATGTTCGTGACAAGATAGTTTAAAGGTTTTCTGTAGGTTAATTTAACCCTTTGCACTCGAAAGCATTTTTATCGAAATGAACTGTAAAACTTTTTAATTAAACAGTAAGATGGATTCTTTGAAATTATTATTTATTATTAATCGTCAATATTGCCTGTTCCGCTATGTTCCGGCATCGCGTGTATAATACTATTTTAGTTAAAAGTAATTTTGTTTAAAATTGTTGCATTAAGTCAAATAGCGAGTACAAATGGTTAAAAAGCTCAATTTACGTATTAAAGTATAATCGTTATTTGTTTCTTTACGATCACGAAACAACGAACGAATGGTAAGACTTTTGTTTTATGATATCAAACCCATAAAATTCACACGATATAAAACAAAATATGATGATTTAATTTTGAAACTCCCCGTACAACCTTTATGATATTAACAAAGAATTATTAACGTTCGTAACAATCATTGTTCCGCCGAAGATTGCCAGTTAAAAAGTATTGCAAATTACAGCGTCGTACTGAAAATTATTATAGGCGCTTCGCGGACGCTGTAATTACACGTCTTAAAGAAACTTTATATCGTTGAATAATTAACATATTCGTACAGCGATCCGATGTGTTTCAATGAATTTGCAAGAGCTTCCACGGTACTCGTTGTAGCTTGTGATTGTACAAGAATTCAATAAACGCGAGAGCCTATTTAAGTCCCTCTAATTGCGGAGGATTTGCGATAATAAATTTCACCCGTTATCGTTTCGCATAATAAGGTTTTCTTTTCGTTCTTTGTATAAAATCGCTTATTACGGATTGCCACGGTTCCGATCGGCGAGAAAAAGAAAAGAAAAGAAATGACAACAGGTAGAGAACGATTCGGAGAAACGTCGAAACATTTTGAGGGCAAACGGCGCTCGTAAAAGTAAGGAAACGAGTCTCGGTAAATACGATTCGCAAAAGCAGTTATGTCTCTGAAAAGGTTTGCGGAACCATGTTTGCTCGAACGCATTTATTTACTTTGTAAATAACGTTTATCCTGAAAGATGTTGGCTCGCTTTCAGCCGTCTTGAACAATCGATTTAAAAAGTAATTACGCGTTGTACATGCAAATAATACTATTTGTTACTAAATGCTCGTTGTTGTTTCGTGCTGCATAGTCACTTTGGATTACTTTAATGGTGCTGGTTTATAGCTTTCGTTTATTGTTTTTGGATACTTGGAAATTCGACGTTTTTGAAATTCGGGGATTCGGTGAGACGAGAAAGTGGGAGTTTGAAACTTGAAAGATTGGAAATTTTGAAATTTATTTATTTAGAAATTTTTAAGTCCGAGAAATTGAAAGTTTGCAAATTTCGTAGTTTGAAAATATGGAAATTTGCAAACTCTAACGTTTAAAAATTCGAGAAATTGGAAGTTTACAAATTTGGGCATTTGAAAGTTTGCAAATTTGGTAATTTGTCAAATTGGAAGTTTGCAAATTTGGTAATTTGTCAAATTGGAAGTTTGCAAATTTGAAAAATCAGACATTTAAAAATTTGTGAAATTGGAAGTCTGGAAATTTGGAAATATAGAAAATTAAAAATTCGAACATTTGAAATTTTAAGAAATTAGCTTGCAAATTTAAGAAATTTGAGAAATAAAAAGTTCGCAAATTTAACATTTCGGAAGTTTAGAAGATAACAAACTTGGTTGTTTGTAGAAATTTTAAAATTTGAATAATTGGAAGTGAAAATTAAAAAAATTAAAACTTTGAAAATTTGATAAACTGAAGGTTTAAAAATCGTTTAACTATGGAATCGCAAACCTGAAAAAGTGTGTAAAGTTGAAGAACTCAAAATTCTATTTAGGAAATCTCGGAATTTCAGAATTAAAAAATGTAAATATTTGCAAATATTATTAACCGAATTTGAGGAAGGCGAAACTTATTAAAAGAAATAATATAAAACAAATGAAGGTAGCAATAGAAATGAAATACGCCCCCAAGAGAGTCCATTTAATAAAGAAAGTCGATGGTTTCCCCTTTCTCTACAAAAGTTAATTAAACTCGAATTCAAGCGTTGCTGTTCGTCAATCGATTGTCTCGTACCATGGATTCCCGGTTCTTTTTTCAATTTTTATTCGAATAAACTAATAAACGATAGAATGCCGTGGAGTCTGGATTCTATGATTTCATGAAGAGTAAACTAAAGGACGGAAAGGATAATGTATATGAAAGCGCAAAAGTGAAAATGAAACTGAAAAGCCTGTATATAGTGAATGCGTGTTGTATTTATGTTATATATGTTAGATATATATTATATACATATGTATGTATACTAATAACGCCGAATTAAAATGCGATCGCAACAAATGAAACATCGGAGAAAGTATAATTGCCAGTGAATAACCGTAATCTTAATTAGTCACGCTAATTTGTATACGCACATAATCCCCGCTAAGAAGCTTTATGATACTTGTTATATTTCTCATGAAGCAGGGAAAAAATTGTAAATTCGTTAAGATATCAAATAAATATTATATCATTTATTATTTCAGTAATAAAAAGATAATAAAATGTTATATACCCATCACGTTGTTTAATTAATGCCCTTCTGTTACTGAACATTTTCGCAAAAATTTGACCCGGAAGGATTATTTGTGAATCAATATGTAAGTCGTATTAGAATTGTTTGTTCATTTTTTCATTTAATGCACTCAGAATTTATTACGTTTATTAGCCCTTCGATTTAAAATATTATTCTGTGAATGAAAAAGTTAATTCTCTTTCAGAATGGAAAAATGTATTTTTTTTTAAACCTAAATTAGTTTATTCATTATTCATGAATGAAGAATAATTCAACAATTATTCTGATTTTTCTGCTTAACCGGTTTTCACCTAATAGCTTTCTACTACACGGACATCTGACGGTCACTGTTACTCGTCCCTACACTACGTCCCTGAGCGCGCGCGGTTCCCGTGCTCTCATTGGTCGGTGTTTTTCCTTAATAATTTAAAAATGAAGCCTCCTACCTTCCATTTCCGGATGTTTCGTTCGTTTTGGGACACCCTGTATAAAAATACATATACAAAAACGTTCCATAGAATCAAATACTCAATTTCTAAATATTCTTTCATCTACAACTATTGCGAGAAGTTTATTACACTTAAATTTCATTAATATCGAAAATTTTAAATATAAAGGAAAGAGAGGAATGTATAAACCTAGAAAAAAATATATCTCTCATAAAGGGATATGAATTCGTCGTGAAATAATTTCAACGCGAACCCATCGACCACCTTCGATACCAGCTGTTTAAATACGGTTTAAATTTATTATTTCTCGAAACGGAAGAGTTAAATATTCACCCAAACGAGTATCGAGCAGAACGATCATAAACGGATCGATTTAATTTTATTCCAGACTCATTGAGAAAAGTTTTATCAAATCGATCATCCGACGACGCCGATGTCCCGTTAATTAGCATTTCTCGCGGACGATAACAAAATCTAACACGGAAGCGAAAATAAATGAATTTCTTTGTTCGCCACTTCGCGCCAATTGTTCTCGAGTGTTCTCGAAACTCGCTTGGTAATCGCGTGATTTTCCAACGCGTGACACCCGACTGTCTTCTCCAATAATGCTTCTGCGCTCGAATTTGTTCGGACTTCTGCGTTTTAGCCGGAACGGAAAGCTGGTTCCCGTTAATCCTTCGCGCGACAGAAACGTTTTCAGTCCACCCTTTGAACGATTTACATCGCTTCCTTCGGGGCAGTGTAGCACACCAGGATCGCCGGACATCGCGACGAACCGATTCTAATTCAAATCGCAAAAAAAAAGAACCAACGGCGATCGTGTTCGAAAATTTGGATTCCAGCGAAAGCTTTTATCGATATTCGGACTCGTGTCGCGTACTCGCGACTCTAATTTTTTTTTTTTTAAGTAGTGGTTCATAGTCGCATAAACTACCAAGGTTATTAGCGACTGTTAATTAGTTTATGAAGGTAAGGTTATGATTGGATGTGGATGATTAATTTACTCTAATTTTTGTTCTTCTTTTTTTTTAAGTAGTGGTTCGTAGTCGCATCAAAATCAAATACCAAGGTTATTAGCGAGTGTTAACTGGTTTACGAAGGTAAGGTTATGATTGGATGTGGATGATTATACAGAATTGTTAATGTATCGTTTGATGCTATTGGACGTTCTCTACAGAAGAGTTCATATTAAAATGCTATTAGTTCTGGCGTCACGAGTTTACATTCGACGATTGTTTCTAATAATTCGTTACGACTTAAGCAATAAATTTTGTTGACCGATTATAATTTGTCGAAATTAGTCAAATATTATACTCAAAAATCAAATTGTTTGATACAGTTAAAGTTATCAGGAACTTGAGAACATGAGAAAGTTAAAAATATAATAGTTATTAATTTAGATGATTTCTTCGAGAAATGACCAACATTACTAGTAAGGGTTATTGTTAATATAAGGACACAAATGTAAGTATGAAAATATCAGCATATGTAAATATGAATATATAAAAATGTAAGTATATAAATACAAGTATATATAAATATAAATGTACAAAAATGTAGGCATATTGTATAAACATAAATATATAAAAATATAAGTATATATAAATATAAATATACAAAAATGTATGCATACATAAACATAAATATATGAAAATATAAGTATATATAAATATAAATATACAAAAATGTATGCATATATAAACATAAATATATGAAAATATAAGTATATATAAATATAAATAAACAAAAATGTATGCATATATAAACATAAATATATGAAAATGTACAGTCGTGGACAAAATTAAGTGGACAGGTATTATAAATAACAAAAGGTAAATTTAATTAACTAATAATGCCTATAAATTAAAACTTTATTGCACAATTATATACATTAAATAAATGCTTTTTCAAGCCTACAAAAATACCTCACGTTCTAAATTTAAAATTTATTTACAACATTGTAATGAAACAAAACATTTTTTACATTTCTGCAATGTCCACTTAATTTTGTCCAGGAATGTAAGTGTAAAAAGGTATGTATGTATAAACATAAATATATAAAAATATAAGTATATAAAATAAATATCAGTTTTCTCGAGAATTTCCAAGTTTCCAGCATTAAAGCAATAGTCGGGAATCGCACGATCGAAATTAGGATGTGACGCGCGTTAACGATTTTCATCGTTCAATGTCATCGGTGCAAATAAAAATCTATCCTCCTTTTGGACAATTTTCCACGTCCGATAACACTGATTGACGAGCATCGACACGCCGTTATTTGATCACAACCGCAACAACCAGCAATGCAACATGCAATGGCGATTGTGTTAGTCTACCGCAAACATTATACGCTTCCGCGGCATTCGTATGATCGGCATATGTTCAATTTGTGTATACATACATGTATATCTGTATATATAAATATGTATATGTATTAGCAAATTTTCATTCATACGAGAAGCGTGATGCTTGAAACGGCCCGAAATTATCGATTGCCACCCCTAACCATTTACCCGCATCCATTTTCAATTTGTAGCTATGAACCACGACAAATAACGAGGCGAAGATTGGGTTCATATAAACGAAAATGAAAATTCCGTGTTCGAATGAGGGTTGGCAGTGTTTGAAGCGGATTCAAATAAGGAAATAAATTCCGGATGAATATAGGGTGTTTAATTCAGCCATTATAGCGCTTGACGTTAATAGTCAAACATGATGATATTGGAATAATCGTAGCTTGATATACTCACTTAAGAATTATGTAAATAAAGTGATAATTAGGAATATTTATTCTGTATGACAAGGTAGATCTACATATATTTCGAAATCTCCATATTCTCAAATTTTTATACTTCGAACTATTCATCTTCTCTAGCTTCACAGAATTTCTGAGCTGTTTAAGAATATCATATTCTTAGACTTTTTGTGTATATAGATCTTTATATTTACAAATTTTTGTATTACCCGTGTCTCTGTATTCCTCAACTCATCTTACATATATCTATACATATACATATAGTTTAAAATATAGATTTCTGAAATGTCAGTTTCTTAAATTCTTATATCTCGAACTATTTATCTTTTCTAGCTTCACACAACTTGTAAGGTTTATATTATATTCTTAGATTTTTGGTGTACATAAATCTTTATATTTGCAAATTTCTGTATTACCTGTGTCTTTCTATTTCTCAGATCTACTTCAAATCTCTATATATGTACAGGATGTCCCACAATTATGGTACGAGTCGGAAAGGGCTATTCTGAACAATTTTTTCCTTTGCAAAAATGTCAGATGAGGCTTCTTTTTTAAATTATTGAGGAAAAACACCGACCAATCAGAACGCGAGGATTGCGCGCGTTCGGGGGCAGAAGTGTAGGCCCGAGTTATGGTTGGCTTTAGTCACAATCGAACATACAGCGCGCGCGATTCTCGCGTTCTGATTGGTCGGTGCTTTTCCTTAATAATTTAAAAATTAAGCCTCCTCTGACATTTTTGCAAAGGAAAAAGTTGTTCAGAATAGCCCCACCTACCATCCCTTTCCGGCTCGTACCATAATTGTGGGACACCCTGTATACATATGTATATTTTAAAATAAAAATTTCTGAACTTCTGTGTTTCTCAAATGTTTACATTTCCCCGCTTCTGTACTTCGCGAATTGCTATATCGTAAAAATTAGCATACAATATTAGTCGAATTAAAACTTTTAATGGTAATTGGTTTGAGGCTACTTAACTTGTCGAAAATTACGTTATAATGGTGAGTATTTTAATACCACACTATCTACGTCCCTTTATTCTTTTTATTTTGAATTATGAAATGTTGCGTAGCCGATGTTTAAAAGTTTACTCTTTAAATTCATATCTCCATACAAAGAAACCACGGTCATATTACAAACATGAAATATTAAAATGAATACGAAATGAACGCGGCGCGGTTGTGGCAGAATCGCTATTTTTATAAAACGCTTTAATTATGAATGCGCGCGGTCTTCCTGCCTATTGTTCCATGTTTATTAAATGACCTATCAAAACTAACATTATCTCGCACCGCTTTCATTTATTTTAACCAATTGAAGACGGAACAAACCGATGTTCAAAATTTCACGTTTCCTGTTCCAACCATGTATTATTGAATTATAAAATAATATTTTAATTTAACCCGATCAGTTTCGGCAGCGAATTTTAAATAATGAAAAATTACTGATATTTTATTGTTCGAGTAAATACGTGATCGCCGGTATTAATACGTTAAAATACCGCACAGTTGAAAGGGATGGTAGTAAAACATTTATTATAATGTTATTAATTGCACGAGGTATGACTGTGTTAATGTATTGACTGCATATCACTTAGTACTGAGAAAAATGTAATAAATATGCTGAAATGAACGAACTTGCACGTGTTGAAAATATGTTATAAATTAATACAAATGTTATTAATTATTTATTCATTAATTACACGTTTAAAAACAATTAATATTTTGTACAATTATTTATTTATTTATGGAATGAACTCTTCTATGCAGAGAGAAGTATAATGTAAGAGAAGAGGGTTAGACATGTTTCACAGTTTTACAAACAGTTCGAGCAAATAAGAGGCAAATTAATGCTTAAGCATATATGGATGTCACTTAAATTGTCATACGAATTCATTACTTATATTTGTCTAAAATTTGTTCACTTATGTAGTTGAAAATAATCATATTAACTATTTGAACTGTGAATAATAAATATAACAAAATATTGTGAAAATGTAAGATCGAGATTTGTGAAGAAAATAAAAAATCGTACGAGAAAATATTTAATTACTTCAGTGTTGTAGCCAAGGCGTTAAAATTTAAATTAAGAATAAAGCGAACAAATACAATGTAACGCGATATAAAATACAATAACATTATATCTATTTATAAAACATTGGATGCCACATATTAACACGAAAACGTAACACGGTTAAGAACAAAAGAGACTTAATTCTCGTCAAGTGTTTTAAGACCCGATTAATCTTCGAGTAACAAGTGTTTTAACGACGCTATAGTTTCTGAACACATCGAACGGAGTTAACATCATTTCCACTTCAATTTTGTTGATGGAATAATTATCGATGTAATACGTAATATTTTCACATCTCGTAATGTGTAAAATTCGTATTTTAACATCTCGTAATGTGTAAAATTCGTATTTTAACATCTCGTAATGTGTAAAATTCGTATTTTAACATCTCGTTAAGAAGCAACAAAACATGTCGGGCAAGCGAACGTTATCCGCACGTGTTCGCAATAAATGTCCCAAAACAAAAAAAAAAGGGTTTACGAATCGTGGGCTCGATATGAAAAATGCAAAACGTACGGTTCATAACCGCAGCGTGTAAAACCCGATGCAAAACGGCCGAGAGTCGCGGCTGAAAACTTTTTAGCCGGGTTATCCCGATGGAATGAACCCGAGAGGAAAGGAGTTCGCGTTCTCGTGCGGTTAACAACCGCGGAATTTAAATGGCAGCACGCGTTCTCTATTCTTCTATTTCCGCAATCGCAGTACTAAATTTATCGCGTTGGACTCCATCGTGGCGAACCGGGCAAAACTCGTTGTCAGACTAATCTTTATCGCGACACGCACGATCGCTATCCCGTAAAATTTTCACGGGAACGATATCAAACGGGGGGAGTTCGCGGTTTCTCTGCTTTGGTTTTCACAAAAATTATATTAACCCTTTGCGCTCGAAAGGTGACTCACGCTCACCACGTTGTTTAACCCATTTGCTGCGCGAGATAGAATTTGCTTGCCTGTAATTTTTACGATATTGTCGAAAATGAATCATTAGATAGTAGTTGTTGTTTCAACATTATATGCGATTCATTTAGTGTTAATTATGAAAGTAGTCTAAGTCTAGAATTTAAGAAAATTGAGTTTATTAGTTATTTAGCACCACATTATTTTTAACTAAATTTAATTCGGTGTAATTTTTACGATAATGTCAAAAATGAACCATTAGATAGTAGTTGTTTCAACACTATATGGAATTCATTTAGTGTTAATTATCAAAATGGTCTACGTAAAAAATTTAATAAAATTGAGTTTATCAATTAGTTCGCACCACATTATTTTTAACTAAATTTAATTCGGTGTAATTTTTACGATATTGTCAAAAATGAACCATTAGATAGTAGTTGTTTCAACATGATATGGAATTCATTTATTGTTAATTATGAAAGTGGTCTAAGTAAAAAATTTAATAAAATTGAGTTTATCAATTAGTTCGCACCACATTATTTTTAACTAAATTTAATTCGGTGTAATTTTTACGATGTTGTCAAAAATGAACCATTAGATAGTAGTTGTTTCAACATTATATGGAATTCATTTATTGTTAATTATGAAAGTGGTCTAAGTAAAAAATTTAATAAAATTGAGTTTATCAGACCAAAAATATACGGAAATATTAAATTACTTCCATTATGCATCGAAAATTAGTAAGCTTCTACCAAAATGTAAATTATCCTTCGGCGGCATAAACAATCATTGCGAGAGTTAACTTATGTATTATCCATTATTTAGTTATTTTTATATCTTGGTTTCAATTTAAATGCAACTGGTCATTAATCGCCCCTAAATCTGGTGTTAATATTAATACTAACAGATGGCCAAGATAAAAGAGACCCGGTATGAATACAGTAATACAAATTACTTACTGATATATTAACATTTTTATGTAAAATTAGTAAATACAGAATATTATGAATAACACACTGAGCATACGATAGTTTACAGGAGGTGTTGAATGTGATCACCATGAACTTCAATACGCAAATTAGTACGTCTCAATATGTTTTCAAAAACTTTTTCCAGTTCATTTGGTGTGATTCCCGCTATTGTGCGCGAATGTATGGTCTCTTTTATCTCGGCTACTCTGTACTATCACTGCTATCACAATGCATAATAACACAGACTTTTTACTGTCAGTACTGCCATTAATGTCCCGGGTAATATCGAACAAAAAGCTATTTCCTTCTCCCTGTATGTTACACGGCACGATGCGACACAAACGAATTTCTCTGCTCTCTGATCGTTTCTGTCACGCATTGAATATCAGAGACTTTCGCGCTATTCAGAACGCGTAATTCAATTTGAACCTTGGTAATCGCGTTTGCGGGTTGATTAGCAGAACCGCTCGCCATTAATCGTGCTACGCGGTAATTGCGTTAGGTACCGATATACCCTCGAAGGCTTTCTCTGTTCAGCCACTAATAATCATCACGAATTTATCGGGACTGCAGTTCCGCGAGCGTTTCGTTGCAGCCGTAATTTATAGTGTCAGAAAATCATGGCAACGGACCGCGTCTCGTGCGACGAAGAATATCGCGTTCGAAAATCGTCTTTCACGTTCGATTTTAACTAACTTGCAACATCGAAACTATACTTAGCTTTTTTAGCTTCCCCGATTGCGATTAACTTCATACAAAAATGATGTGCGACTACAGTAATTCGATACCTATATGACTTGAATAGTTTGAACAATCTTGAAAATCTAAATCTTTTCAGAATCGTTTTGTATAATGGAATACTTTTGTATTCTTAACAAATTTTCTGTAATTTCATTCGCCACTTTGTTAAGAACCTGTTCTTTTCACCTACACATGTTCAGCCTGTCCATCCACGCATGTTCTTAATTTATTAAAGAATGTACAACAAATATTCGCTTTTCGATTAACTGTTTTATTTTTTCAGTATCATAACAACATAACAATTTCCGTAATTAGCAAGTGCAATTATAGAATCTGGTTTGTACAACAACATAAGAAAGAAAATGACACGGTCAGACGATTGCTACGGTCGTGCCGAAGACGAATACACGGTACGTTGTCGATGCTTGTGTGAACGTAACACAAAACGAGTACGAGTTTTCAGCAACGTGGAACAGCGACAAATGACGTTTACTAAAAAAGTGTGATCATTACAGATGGTTACATCTGGTGCGGTACAATTTAACGTTCGGTTTTTTAGTGCTTCGGAATCATTGTGCTAACTACAGACACCAGAAACGTTTCGTGAAAGCTCCCAAACAACGACAGGCATTCTCTTCATCGGTCGCATTACATGCTACAAAGCTTTCGCGAAATATTTCAGTTCTCGTGCTTCGAGATCGCGAAACAATGACCTCCGGCTAATTCTAACGTCAAAAAAAAACATACTCTAACCTCGTTAAAGAATATGAAATACGATTGCACGAAATGAAACGTATAACAACAACATCCTACATTTCGATACAGTTCATACAGCGTGATCCTTGGATACCAAGAACATCTCCACCAGTTTGATCAGATTCTCGATGCCCTCCAAGTAATTCAAATCCAAAGAGGTTGGATCCTCCGACGGGAAGACGTGCGTGAAATCGATCATGTTGATCCGCACCCAATTCTGTTTCTCCTCCGAGGAACTGGTGAGCTCGTTCAACAGATCGTCGTAGTCCTCTTTCATTTTGACGATATCGTCGTCGAAATTGTTCACGTACGAATGAGTGCGGCACAGTCTGCCCACTCTGAGATCCGGACTACACGATCCGCTTCTGTTCAAGGTCTTCTCCTTTCCCATCGCGTCGTATTCGCTGCTCAAACTGATGCTCCTTTTAATAAAATGCGCCCTCTCCGTCGTACGATTTCTGCCGGTTTCGACACAGCCTCTGATCGAGTTGCCGGTCGTGTCGTTTAACGCGTGGACGTTGAACACGCTCGACGCGGACGTGCGGCTGTTCGATGTGGAGAACGTTCTCGCTATATGGCCGGCGGATCTGTCGGGCTTCGTGTTACGCAGTCGTAGATAGTGTCGCAGCCTTTTCGCGTCGTATGCGACCAAGAGGGAACTAGAATAAAAGCGGAACAACCGCTGCGTACGAAAGAACAGTAAGATCTTCCACAAGAAAGAGAGAAGCTTCACAATCAATTGACGACAGGGCGGTCTTTCTGGACTTATATTCAGGAAGATTTTCAGCGCTGCGCAGGAAAGAAAAGGCACTGTTTGCAGTATTTGAAAAGAATGAAACGAAAGAAAAGAGAAGAGGAAACACAGATTAATGTGATTTTTTTTTTTTTTTTTTTTTTTTTTTTTAATGTGTTCTCGGAGATTCTTCCAGCATTTCGTTATGACCGTTCCGCGTGCGACCCAACTGTGACATTTTACATCGCTAATTTACGTATGTAGATCGGGCTAACGGAACATCGGAGGAACGCTCGACGATCGGTAATATACTCATGAACGATTAGCTGGTGTGTCTGCTCTGTGCGATTTAATGTGATTTTGTAAAATGATTGAAGTTGATAATATACCTTCGACGACACCTTTTGCATCGAGAGTCTTGCCATAATGTTTGCCGTACTTTCTTAACTGTCCGGAAGAGGCGCAGTATGTTTGAAAGCCGGTTATACAGAATCCGTAAGTGCGTTTAGACTCGGCATACTTTAATTCTTCGGTTTCTCTCTTCTCGGGAGTGGCTAAGGGGTCCCATGTTCGTCTGCCGATCTTTATGTCCATCACGCACGGCTCCGCCATGCCATCGGTAATGTCTTTCAGCATGAGGAATGTTATTTCTGAAATAACACCGATATCAATAATAATACTGTTTAGCAATGATCACGCGAAACTTAACAACAATTTACGCTGTAGCTGTGCACGATTCTGCAGGAAAAGACATAAGCTTTTCTTCGTTTTATTTATAGAATTCTCGTTGTACTATAATATGTGACTTATTCCTTGTACGATAATATAAAATCTAAATACATTTTAATTTTAAGGTGCTGAGGATTCGGTCGAACCTTTTACAGTTTATGTCTACCATTTCGTATAAGTACCATTTTGTCAAATTGCAGATGAATCACGTTTGAAAATCCAACGTGATAATAGAAAATTATAAAAAATTATATACATTAAAGAATGCTTATCTCGAAAATTTTTGGAGTCAATTATCATAATCCGAAGAATCATTATCATTATAAATGATAACGAAAGCGTACAGAAGTGTAGTATTCATTTCTTTATTGGAACAAAAATAACTGTAACATTACAAATATGACAATGATTTCAAATCAATCATATTGGTAGAATAAAAACGCTGTCGACTCAAATGTTTATTATACGTTCTGCAATATATATTTGTTCGGTAATATTGCATATTTAGTATTATTTATTTTTGACAATAAATGGTATAAGTACAGGTTTTATAGCTAATGGATTCTACAACGTTGCACATTTAAAATATAGCTTTTATTAGAAATAAACACCAACTTACTTCTGCTAACAACTTGTAAATCTGTCGTGCCATAATATTTTGGTACATAATTCTTCAACTGTAGCATCACAGGATCTTGGGATACTTGTAAATTCTCATAGAAAGTAATTTCCCTTTTACCAAGTAGCGGTTTCACGACGGGTTTTAATACACGACCGTCTGACCCCCGTAGCATGCCTGCAACAGTTAAGCAATCAACGTTTTATGATATTAATTATTACATGAACATAAAAATAAACTAACTGTTTACTGAATTACGATGTAAGTGTACATATAGGATCTAAGGAAAATGATGGTACAATAAAAAGCCTGACGTGACCAGATTGAAAATTTTTTAAAAACACCTTAAACATAAAAAGAATCATACGAGAATCAAAAAGAATTAACTGTATGTTTTAATTAATAAACAATTAACTATATACGTAAGTATAGTTTTCGAAACGTTTACATATTTGTGTCGAACGTTAAATTTAAAAACGGTATATCGTAAATACGATTTTTTGAATAATTCTATATTATTGAATCATGTCAAAGGCTTCATGATCCGGCATTAGATATACAACAACCAAATAAACGATTTAAGCGAATTTGATCAATGAAGAAAAATAACAGGAAGCTGTTAGGTGAACATAGGTGAATAAATGATTTACTAAATATTTATGGCAAACTAGATGCTGTGTATGCATTGTAATCGACAATGTTTAACTAATTTGTGTACTCAAACTAAGTTTACTATTAGTCAGCAGTTCCTGTATAGCATAAACGCGAACAACTTGTATGTGAACAAATTAAACTCGTTATTAGTTCCCAATCGAAGAAAAACAATGCATCATCGTTGTTAAATGATTATCCTATTAATAATGATCATAATTAATCATCGCACAACGGGTCATCGGAACAGCGATAATTTAATTTTTAATTGTTCTCATTTTCGCGTTCTAAATGTTAGACTATCGCTTTGAATATTACTTTTTGAGTACATCTATAGTCTGCGATTTGAAAATTAGTGATACTATTTGTAATCGATGCATTGTTATAATACATTCATTTGCAGATTCGAGTCGCAGTTAAGATTACTTCGCCGTTTGAGAATGAAATATAATAATAATTGAGCACAATATCAAAAGGAATATTATTTACAAAGACAAATTAATTAGGATAAATAGTCATTTGATCGATATTGAACCAGAGTATGTAATCACAACTAAGGCACGATTGTGTGTTATTTATGGAAACAAATAAAATTAGAAACATGATTCCATTTATATTTACAATTGCTGAAAGTCATTCAGTGATACTTCAAAGATTGGTAATATAAAATTTAGGGGACAATTTTTAGTGACTTTTTTTTAGATTTTAGACTACAACAGAGACTGTTTAGCAAAATTTATCTATATCTTTGTCGAACACGTGATTATATGATGAAAATTTGTTTAATTCTTCTAAAATATATTATTACCGCGAACGTATACAGGGTGTCCCAAAAGTGTTGAAGGAGCCGGGAATGGGAGGTAGGTGGGGTCATTCTGAACAACTTTTTCATTTGCAAAAATGTCGTATGGAGCTTCATTTTTAAATTATTAACGAAAAACACCGACCAATCAGAACGCGAGAATCGCGCGCCACGTTATTCGATCGCGACCACGGCCAATTATAACTCGGGCTTGCACTTCTACCTCCGAGCGCGCGCGATACTCGCGTTCTGATTGGTCGGTGTTTTCCGTTAATAATTTAGAAATGAAACCCCATGCGACAATTTTGCAAATGAAAAAGTTGTTCAGAATGACCCCACCTACCTCCGATTTCCGGCTCATTCAACACTTTTGGGACACCCTGTATACTGTGTTCCAATCCAAATACGAAACATAATTATTCTGTTCTGTAATTTGTATACATATTATACTATATTGCTATACTTTGAACAGTAATTTCGATAAACGAATCAACTAGATTTCAAAAGTCAAATAAAACATATTTTGATCAAGACAAACGCAAATAAATATACTCCGCAATTATAATGAAATTAAAGTGCATTTTAATTTAAGATATACACACGATTTTGTTGTGTTAATTTTTGAAACATTGTGTACCTATTTTTTCTAAATATCTGTTTAGTGAAAATTAGTTATTCAAATTCTTCTATTTAATTTTATGTATTTACTAGGTATTTAGTTTAATAACTATATATTATGTAAAATTTAACTTCTTCATTCAACTAGATAAGTAAATATTTAATTCTTGGTATAATTAAAATTCAACTCGATTATGTCTCGTTTCGGTTGTATAACATTTATTCATACAGATATAAATATTTAGGTATACTTATATAAAGATATGATTATTTAGTTTGATCCATTGGAAATATCATTGGAAACGGGCCAAATTGTTCCTAAATAAAAAGCTGATATACAACCTCTTTTGACTCAAATTTATTTTCCTTTCCTAACATAGTCGAAATAAATGCGGATAGACAAAAAGAATAATAAGATGTTTTTAATTGAACAGTTGCCATAACAGTTGTTTGATCAAGTATCCATATACAGCTTTGCTGTAATCGATCATCAAATAGTTTGCTACAATTTTATTTAATTTGATCGAATATTTACCGATCGTCTGACGTTCATCGTCGAACGCGTGTCCAGAGACTCGGGATTCCAAAGGACTTACTCCAGCAGGAAATCTACGATCGGACGGAATTTCAGCTACCTCGATGTTCGAAAGCTTATCAACGTGACACAAAGCTTTATCGGTCTGAGAGTCCACGGTCGTCATTGTTGTTGCACTGAACGGTACGCGTTAATTACTTCTGCAATTAAAGAGCGTTGCACGATCCGCAAAGATCTTATCTTCGCTATAAAATCCACCTTCGCCACCGACGATTACACATGGAAGATTATTTCGTTTATTTTCAGCCCTCTTATTCCGTCTATAAAGACAAATTTCAGTTGATGAGGGGACCGAACATGCTGAACACCTTACTGCGTGCGTAATTTACCTAAAGGGTAATTTTTTACCATTAGTTAAGTAGCAGATATTGAAAAACAAATCGTTTATTTGAAACTCGCATAGTGCGAACAAAATCTGATCCATCTGTTGACAAAAACGAATTTTCGTTTCTTTTAATTCATCTTTGGATCATTCAATAGTGTCTTTTATTAATTGTGCTCGTTCAAAATTTAGTGATATACGATATATACATATTTTACACGAAGTTGGACCACTCACGAAAATTTAATTATAATAATTGTCAGCAAAATGGGAAACGTTCAAAGAGACGATTATGAAATTTCGATAAATGTACGTCCTTCGGGTGTTCGACCTTTGAGATAAAATTTTATCAGGTATTTACTATTTTAAAATTTCTATGCGCTTATCTGAAGGTATTAAAATAAATGTATAAAAGTAAACGTTGATTCGATGGAAATTGGCGTGGAAAATCGTATAATCAGTTCGAAAAAAATAATTTCAAGGAAAACGTGTTTGAAATTTCGAAATCATTCATCTTACTTATAAACAAATTTCAAGGCTAACTACATTATTCTGTCCATTCCAGGATGATGGTGCTTTTCATTTCTACTTTTAGAAGGTCAATCAAGGGTAACAGGAATAGTGACCCAAGTTCGAGCTGATTTTAGGGACCTCATGCGGAGAAATTAAGAAACATCGAACAAGATTAGTGATCTTAATCTCTCCTGCATTATTTTAAATAGTAATCGTAAAAAATGTTACAGCGTTAATCCTTTCACTATTCTTTTACATGTGTAATGATTTCAACAACGTCTTAATCGTTCAATTTTTGTTTATTTCTTATACGAATTAATGTTTGTGTTCGTATTCATATCGCTAAACTGAGGGTTGCCTTATTAATTGTGTTAAAAATAAGTTCATACACGTATTTTAAACGTCGACATTTTTGTCTGAAAACTGCTAACGCTAGATGATTACGTCACAAAGTGTAAATATCGCAATGTTACTACGATCGTTACAATTTTGAAGTAATCGTTACCTTTCATCATTCCTTTTCACTCGAACATCATCAACATTTGTACCGATTGTGTAACGGGTAACCGCACATCACTAAATGACATGTGTAAAATTTGCACTTCAAAATGATCGAGAATCGGAACACACACTCCCGCGGAAATTTTCAAATCTTATAACGAAATACTCGATTATCCCGCTAGATAGCAGAACAGGTGCGCGAAAATGGGATGAACTAAATTCACACTTTTATCAACAAATCGTGATGTTTTGAAAATGCAACGGCAACAACAATTGTATTTGTATAACTGAATGAAAGCGAAAACAATTCTTTGTTCTGTTTAACTACAGCCGCAACATAGAAATGTGTACACGCGTTAATTAATATGAGAACAATCGTTTTTCAGGAATCGACATGTTTAAGCAAACGAAAAAATGATGAAATACAACTCGTATGAGGTATACGTACATTTATTGGAAATAACAGAAGAATAATTTATTAGCCACTCTTCTTTTACAATTGTTACATCTATGACATGTCTATGTACTATTATAACCTAAATGGTAACCAAACTCACAATAGCACGATATAGCGTGCTCGAATATGTAACACTCTCACGTGAATAATTATGTTCAAATCCGTCCTTACATTAGGCGGAAGAAGATTATATTCAGAATTTTAAACTTCACATTATTACAAACGTACACACGTCTTTCTGTTAAAAGTCTTTCTAACTATGTCTACGTATTCTTATTGTTCTTTTTCGTCACAACGCGACAGTTCATTTATGCACCACTAGGGGGATATTGTTTTGGGAGATGAAAATCATTCCCGCCTTGTTCTACAACTTGTCACGTTTTAGTTCATTTGCCAAAAGTGTAATTTTTTGTTGATTGTTCCTCCAGGTTTTTTTTTTATTTTATTATCTAGCATCTTATGGATTTGGCTGAATTTTATTGTCTAGGATTTCTTTAATGGTATGTATTGCAGTATTCACGGTGTTTTCTCGATTTTACATTGTTCAATGTGTCATATAAACAAAAAAAAAATGAATAAAATAATACGAAATATCATTTTTTGAAATAATTTTAGCGTCATACAGGATTTATATTATAATAGATACGTCTCAAATGAATTAACAATTCAATTTTTTAATATAAAAACTGATATCCAGATTTCTTTCATTTGTTACATTTTGCAATGAATACTAACAAATTAAAAAAGAAACGTTAGTTATGTGGGATTGGCAGGGCCTCCAGACACAAAACTTAAAAATTATGGGATTTAATGTATAAAAAAAGGGGAAATGTCAGTTTAAGATTTAAAAGTATAAAAGTTTATTTTTATAAATTAATAGACATGTATTTATTTACAATGAAAAAAATATATTTTAACAAGTATTCATTTAATATAATGTGAAGTATCGCTAAATCTTTTAAATCTGTTTTGCTTCAAAACACCAAAAGTGAACTATATACTATGTGCTAAATCATTGAAATTATTTACAATATCCATAACACTTAATTCATATATAAAATATAATTACTTATTATACTTAAGCTGTCCATTTTAAACATCTTGTGTCAAGATGTGTACCTAAACACTTCATACTGCAATACCTAGCACCACATGGGATACATGTATAATTGCTAGGAAAACCACAAACTGCACAAAATTGTCTTTCAGGAAAACGCGATGAGGGTGCTTGAGCAGATGCATAATTGGGAGGATTTGGATTGATATTAAGATCTTCTTCTACTAATTGAGCAAAAGTTTTGCGAAAACGTTGTTTATAATATTCTGCTGATCTAGTCTTTTTTCTTCTGCCACCTCTATTATCTAAAGTTTCTTGAAATTTTGGAACTTTTTTACTCATTACTGAAACAAAAATATAATCTTACATTTATAATTATACAATAGAATATGAATAAAATTTATAATCTTCACAGTAAATTTACCTAAATCTGCATGAGGATCATCGTGAAAATTATCTTGTTCCAGAGCTTCCAATGCTTTCTTTTGCCTACGTTTACGGGCAGCTTCATCAAGCACCCTTTTTTGATAAGCATCTTTTACTCTACCAGATTCTCGGGCAGCCATTTTTACTTATTTTCCAATAAATTGCAGCTTTGAAAATTTGTTTATAACAGTTTACAGATGTACATGTTTTATAACAATTACTTATATTCCTTTCTCCGCTAAAGGGAACGATATTTGATCCATAAGATCGTCGACTTTTGCTTGTAATGTATCTAAAATATCAACAGAGATAAACAAGTGTCTTTCATCCAAGTCCTGGATAATAAATTTCCGTCCTAATGCAAAAGTCTCATCCAAATGCAAAAGAAACTGTTTCATAGCTGCATCGCTGTAAACATGAAAAATGAATAATTTTAAATTTATTTCTTAATTACAGTTACTTTTTCAAAATGTCAAAACGAAAAGGAGTTTCTCTTGATGAAAAGCGTGCAAGAATGCTTCAAATATTTTATGAAAAAAGAGAATTTTTTACTTTAAAAGAATTAGAAAAAATTGCTCCAAAAGAAAAGGGGATTGTAGTACAATCTGTAAAAGATGTAGTTCAAGCATTGGTAGATGACGGATTAGTTAGATCAGAAAAAATTGGCACTTCGGTATACTTCTGGACATTTCCAGGGTAAAAATAACATATATGGTTACACTTATATTTGATATAATAGAACTAATAATAAATAAATAAATACATTATGTAGAGAAAATATTACTGCAATAGAACAAAGAATATCTGAGGCTTCCAAAAAGATTGTAGAAGCAGAATTTAAACTTCAAAAACTAAAAGAAATTTGTGCCAAAGAACAGGTAATAAAAAACATTATCATAAAGTTAATACGAATTTGTATTACCTTAAAGGTTGTAATGATTTTAATACTTTGTAATTAAATCAATATAGATAGGAAAAGAAAACACAGAGGAACGGCAAACTTTATTGCAAGAACTAGAGCAATTGAAGGTGAAGGAAGATCAATTAAAAAAGCAAATTGCTAAATTCAGTGATGCTGATCCAGAAGCTATAGCTAAGCTTACAGCAAAAGCACAGGTATAAAATCATTAAAAACTGGTAGCTTAAATTATTACTCCTAATTACTATTTTCTAGGAATATAAGGATGCAACTAATATATGGACAGATAATATTTTTGCTCTACAAAGTTGGTGTAAAAAGAAATTTGACATATCCGAAGAGTTTCTTAACAAACAATTCAACATTCCAAATGACTTAGATTATAAGGAATAAAAAATAGTTATAACTCTCATTTTAATCAATGTTAAAAGTACAAACCATTCGACTAAAATTCCTTTTGTAACATTTACCATGACTTTATTATTTACAGTTTTAGTTAAATACAATTAACTTTCGTTACAAACTTCTAGGTTTCAAAGAACTTGAAATACAGTACTGCGAATTCGTGTTGTATTATTTCTCTTCGAACTTTCTAGACGACGAAGTCGATAGAATTTAATATACTATGCCTGACGGCAGAGGCGCCAGTAGTGTAATTTTATATTTGAGTTACCATTTATATCTACCAATAACAATAAAGAATTTGTACTCTATTGACGTAACTAGACAACGAATTTTCGTTTGTTCTGCGCATCGTCTCTGTTCGATTCTAAATACTATGTAATATGTGACCGCACGCATACACTGTTATTACGATCTTTTTTTTTTTATTTTTAATTATTGATTTCTGTATGTATGGATATTAAGCAAAATACTTTCTCTTCTGTATTTATACGATTATATGTAAATGTATTGAACTCTTGGGTGTAATATTCCTTTTATTTTGTATGTCCGAATGAAACGTAGGCTTCCATTCACACATCCGCCTCCGATTTTCAAATTCCTGAGTCCCCTAATTTTCAAATATCGAAATTTCTGAATTTCCAAATTCACAAATTTCCAAATTCCTATATATATCCAAATTTCTAATTTTGTCTGATTTTATTTTTTATTGCAAATTTTTTAAGAGAGCCCTGGTGGTATAGTTACCACACTGTTACCAATTTTCAATATTTGCCTATTTTTTACTACAGTATATATGACCACGAAGGCAAAAGCAGACTATAGAGAGGTCTCAGCCTTGTGTTTGGAAATTTCTCTAGAATTTTAAGGTGCGCGAATCCTCAGTTGCAATCTCTCACAGAACTAGTAACATATGTTACTAACACGCCCTCTGTACGTATATTTCCTAGTTTTATTAACTATTGCATCAGCCATTAAAATACCCTGAATTCAACCTCAGAGGAAGTCAGTGGTTACTCATCGATCGAAGCTTCTATTCACGGTCAGACTACCGTCGTCTGTAATAATCTCCTCCCGCGAGTTACGTTAAAGTAAGTTCGATTTTCTTGTTTTTTTTTTTAAATATTCAAATTATTGATTAAGGTGTTTGCGGTCTTCATTCCATTAATCCAATTTTTCTGAGAATTAAAGTAGGTGTATGAACATTAAAAATTGTGCCATTTAGAAATTTCGCGTACATGGTGTTCATAGCACGTGTAATCGAGTGATGAACTTTGGGAACCCATAACTAACGGAACAAAATTTTCTGATAGAACTTCCGCAAAATCTTTCAGTAGCTAAATAAAATATAAGTATAAGATGATCAATGTTACATAACACAACTATCCTTGAGCTAGTGTTCTATTATTACATTTTCATTAATAAAAATGCCCAAATTTGTGTGTAAAATTCAGTTTCGCATTAATCTTAGATGCAAATTCTTTTAATGCGCACGTGAAACGTTGGTCTCAATTAATCGAAAAAATTTTTGCATGTATGGTGTTTCAATTAAAAAATCATGTTCTTCTAGTATTTTACTATCCTTCGTATGATTTATTACCACTTTTGATTGTTACGTATGCTTTAAATTACTGCAATTATTACATTGTCCATTCTTCTACTGAAAAAGGTTTAACGATGTTTAAAAAGTTTAAAATTTGCTTTTAAATAATCAAGCTAGAAAATTTAATATTTGTTGTTTCTGTTTAATACATTTTTGTTTGAGATTTAAGATCAATAACTATTTCTTTATTGTATTAAAAGTGTGCTTGTACAGATACCATGAACCAAGAGTTGTATACGGAAATATTGAATTATAAAATTATTACTTTTTTGTAGATTAGATTAAATTGAAATTTATGCTTCTAGAGCTTTTTCATTCTAGGCAAATGATTATTACGTTAATGTCACTGTAGCAGTTTTAAAACTGACTGTTTTTACACTTTAATTTTACGTAAAAATAAAAATTAGAATATGATTCTGTTCTTTAGTAGTCAGTAAATTATTTTACTATTTAACTACTAGCCATTAATCACTTAACTCTTTTATCGTTCGCACGTCATTCACGACTGACACGTGCAGTCAGTAAAATTGAAAGTACTATAATTATTGACATTGTATTCTACCTAATTCTTTTATTACATGAAATTTTATTTTTTTATTTGACAAATGTATTTGTCACGCGTGTACATAAGTAAATTTCTTATGCTATTACGAAACGAAAAATCTTAGCTCACGTGCTTTGCGCTTACGTAACGATTGAAGCATAAATTAGTATTGTTAATTTACCTGTAAAAATTACAAATGAAAAATGTTCTTACACATATATTTTTAGTATAACACAAATTTATGTTTTGAATGACATTTTTGTAGAGTAAGCAACAATGGGAGCTCCCGCTGGTGATCCAGAGAAAGGAAAGAAGGTGAATTGATAAGACAGATTTACAGATACAATTGATAATTCATTTATTTTTTGTTTTTTTTTTTCCTTTTTTTTTTAACGAGTTTTAAATACATTCAAAGTGTTGATTATTTAAAATTAGAATTCATTAATGCGCGCGAAATTCTTGTTTCGTAATATGTAGATTGTGCATATGTGAACGCGATAAGCCGACATGATTCATATCTTGTCGATAATGTCGATGTATCGTTTTATTTAATTTATTGATTTCAATCAGTTATTTTTTTTTTTACATCTTTCGATTCGATAATATATAAAAAAATTATATAACTTTCAATTACACCTTATATTAAATATTTACATTTTAAATATAACCTTTTTTGTCAGCTTTTTGTACAAAGATGCGCACAATGTCATACCATTGAAGCTGGTGGTAAACACAAGGTAGGACCCAACTTACACGGAATCATTGGTAGGAAAACCGGTCAGGCTGCTGGTTATAGCTACACGGAAGCCAACAAAGCAAAAGGTATTTTCTCTTTTTTTTAACGAAACATACCTCGATATAGTGATTTCATTTCCAACATTGAAAATAAATATTTATTCCTCTAGGCATCACTTGGAACAAGGATACTTTGTTTGAATATCTTGAAAACCCAAAGAAGTACATTCCGGGTACAAAAATGGTGTTCGCCGGTTTGAAGAAGCCACAAGAACGAGCTGACTTGATCGCATACATTGAACAAGCAGCAAAGTAAATTTGATACCTGTCGAAGATGATCGAACACGCTAGACGTGTTAGACGGATGTTACAGAGGAAACTAGTAATATTATCATTTCAAGCCTCTTGAACATCCGATCGCATCTCATTCGACTCATTCATTGATTCTCCCCCATCTGGTACTCAAGTGTTTGCAAAGTCTGAATAGTGACAAATTGTTGTTAATTCTAAGTAGGTATATCATGTAACTATGTACATTGACAGGAGTCCAGCTAGGAGCAGCTAGAACAGACTCTACTTCATCATAAAAGATATTGCAGTGCTCTCTCACAATGGCTGTGCCATTTGTAGACTATGCACTATTATTTATTTGTAATCATACGTGATTCAACTTGTTCTACAAATTATTAAGTTGTAACACATGAATGTAAAAATACAGATTCGGCGATGAATTTGTAATACTCATTTTCTTCTGTGTTTACAAGAAAGACAAGTATCTAAAAAATTAAGTAACAAAGTACAAAAAGCAATAAAGCTATACATCCCACTAATGATTAAATTTACATTGGATTGACGTTGAAACACTGAAATGCTTAAACAATTTAGTTCTTTTAATTGTACAAAGGAGGAGATAGTGTCAATAGCTAAAGTTTTAAGAAGACAATGAATTCTATTCGAATTAATGAATGGAAGTAAAATAAATTAAATGAATAAAAATATTTGGTTGTAATACTTAAATTTTTTAATCCATTCTTAGAATCGTATTCATCCAGATTAGTATTTACATTATTCCGATAAGAGTAAGGAAGGATGTGGTTTGAAAATGTCAGGAAGCAACGCCTTTCCCGAAGTTTTATACACATTTCTGGTACAAGTTTCTGCAGTCGAATGCTGTAGTTCGTTATATTACATTCGTTTGATTAGTTTAAGTTTGATATTACAATGGAAATGTTCGATTCCTCCGAAGAACGCGAATTATCAAGTGATAATAATAATCTTACAGTGAAACACAAAGAGAATTCTTTGAGGCTTCGATTAGTTCGAGTTTTTAGTTCCGGTGCTTTGAAAAGTCCGAAAAGTCCATTAAGCGTCTCAAGTTCACAAAGTTCAAGTCCTAGTTACCATAGCCCGTGTACCAAGGCCAGGTATTCATGGCAATTACCTTCATCTAGTAAAGAGTGTCATACACCGCGTTCATCGGATAGTGGTGTTTCGTGTTCACCTTCAAAATCATTGACAAATACCGATATCACGGACTCACGAAATAGTGTATACAGTTCGCAAAGCCCTCACACTTCGACATGGTACGTCAGCGAAAGGTGAGTTGTGTTACAATATATCTTTAGTTTTACGATCGAAACTGATACTAAAAATAAAGTACCTTATATATTACATTTTATCGTGCTGTACTTTATAAGATGAAAATGTGCGTCGTGTATTAACAAGCGTAAAAAATTTTAATAATACATTGAAACGTAACTCTATCGTTTTCGATTGATCAAATAAATTCTTGCAATTGATTATAATGTAAATTCGATATCTTTAAAATAAAGTCACGTGTCAAGAGGATCGTATAAATCGAACTTATCGTTTATACATACACGGATAGTTTCCGTGATAGTGTAGCATCGAAAAAGTGTATAAAGGTGAGGCAAGCTTCGACGAGTTATCAGACGATCTATATTAACATCGAGCGTAAAAACGGATAAATAAATAGCTACTCTAAAGATACGTTCAAGCGAACGCACATCGGTAGAGAAGCGCGAATGGGTCGATGCAGCGCGTTACAGCGCCGACGTCGCAGAAAAGAACACGAAGACGAGCATCCCCACCATTTCTCTTCGTCGTCGAAACGATCGCGTCGACGTGAAGTTGCTTCTCTATCTAGCGTTTACAGCAGAGCGAGAAGAAAATATCCTCTACTTCTCCATCCCTTATTCTCTTTCTGGTTCGCGTCTAGTCTGTCACTTGTCGCACGAATGCACCTTGTCGTCGTGCTCCGCAGAACACTATACGAAGCGCTTCGAACCAGTGTACATCGGTTTGCAGCAAAGTAAAGTTGTCCCGTAATTACCTCCTCGCGAGGGATTAGGAATTGAATAAAATTTGACACAGGTACGTACCGTGAACGTCGAATGATCATTTATTTAACTATGCTCGTTCATCGTTTCCGTTGTTAACATATAATACCAACGAATTACGTATATCATTTTACGCGGTGTATCGGTAAACCAAACACCGATGACAGTGACAATCCAAAGTGCCGCGCTTTCTAGCAAGATGCGTAACGTCGGTATAACAAAAAATCGTGCGAAAAGATTACGCACGAATAGGATAAAATTTAGCTCGAATATAGGGACTTCGAAACGCTTGGACTCTTCCAAACATGTATAGACCATTACAGAAAAATCTCGTTACACAGATCCTCGTGTGAAATGTTTACGGTGCTTCATAAATCACCTCGTGCGTGAACAGTTTATTTTTGACCACGATTTATTATTTTTCATCGAGAAAGGCGCGAGTTTAAAAAAAGAAAACTGTGACTCTAAATCAAATTTTGTTCGGAAGAGTAAGACAGGTTTTAGAATAGTTCCATTCGTTTTGTTGACATTTCGTACGCGTCATTTATATTTCTTAGAGCACGTTGACATCGTTTGAAGAGGTTTTGCGATCGCGAAGCAACATCACATTTTACACTCGAGTCTTTCAAGTGATTGAGGATGGCCTCGAGCAAAGAGCATGATTTAGGACACGGTGTTTCCAAAGTATGTAGATACGCGTACACGGTAGCACGAGAGTACACGACATAGGTGTACACGTATACGCGTGTCCGTATCTATACCTATTTGTAGCCTGCATCATCGGGCAAAAAGTAGGTCTAGGGAATCAGCTGACCGAAAGAGGCGCGTGCGCTTCGTTGAAGGCAGAACACGTTTGAAACGCCCACTATAATACACCTACTCCCCGAATTCCGTAAAAAGTGTCGCTGATAACGGCAGAAAAAAAAATGCCTCTCTTAAATAATCGCTGATTACACCTACGTACACGTGCGCGGACATGTATTATATTTAGGAATGTAGGCCATGCATATTCGATTGAAATGGCAGTTTATATATTTAACATAAAACAGGCGTTAAAGGTTTCTACACCCTTTCTATTCTTAACAAAAAATACAAATCAGGCATGAACACGTTCTATTTTCAAACGGAATAACATACTTCACTTTACTTCGAATTTATTTGTTAAACGTGATTGTTCCACGGCGGATAAAATTTTTAAATTTCATCCAGCTCCATCTATTGCTTAACCGTTATATCAGCGCACTTTGCAATGCACACGTAACGAATCTTTGACCATGACCGAGTGAGCGTTTAGCGTGGACAAACATAGTCAAGATTGATATGACATTTACGTAAAGAGTAGCCGGATTTTGAAACTGACACTTTCCAGTAGCCGTTGAACGCGTATAGTTTCTTCAAATAGATAATTTATAACATCTTAGTTTTCGAAGTATATGCGTGTGGCCTATGATATAGGGATACTCTCACCGTTGCGTAAAACGGCTTTCTTAAACAAAAGAGGATTTGACGGTGAAAGGAGTTTCGCTGTTCGTCGTGAGAAAAAAAAAGTAGTGCAGAGGCATACGGAAAAATCTTATTACTTAACCATACTATGCTGGTTTGCGCTCTGTAATTGTAAAATCGTTAGTATACCATTGAGTTCAGTTCATGCGAGCTAGTCCGTCAATATATTTGTCAGATATAGAATGCAATGAACACTCTTTTCCTCCGTTTATTCAAAAATGAAGATGCTTCTATTTTCTCTTTAAAATTATGAATATGAAACAGTATTTAAAAATAAATAATTTTGACAAAAGTATTATATGATTAAACATTTCTTTATCTGTATCATTTAAAGAAATTATTTTGAGAGTTAAATTCGAGGTCGGCCATTTGCAAAAACAAAGCATATGAAAATTACATTCGGTACAATTCATTTATCAGACTCTAAATTTTCAGAAGCTGTTCGTCTTACATAAATAAATCAATGATCTTTCATTGACGAAACGGAGAATCAAAACAAAAGTACCAATTTATTTACCAATTTATTTACCCATTTACCAAACAAATATCGGGTTGTAACATAAATTCGTTCAACCGCCGTATCGCGTTACCCCTCAAAAAATTTGTTGCAGGATGCGATAACAACGAAGATATCATTTTGCTTAAACCTGGAAGTGCCGTTTATCACAATTCCTGCCAAATAAAGAAAAATATGTACTAAGATTAAAGTGGTTGTACCACATTTCGATGCTAGCGGTATTAATAAATTATTAATTGCTTATAGAATAAAAGTGTAACTTTTCCACATTTTTCTTTACCTTTTTTCGGATAATTTATAGTAGGAGCATTTGTCATGTGCTCGTTGCATAAACTCGTCAATGGTTGATTTTAATAATTTTTATAAATCTATTTCAATGGTTTTTTATGAATTTATTTTAATAATGTTTTTTTTTTAAACTAAATTGAAACCAAATAACTGGTTAAATCCAATCGAATACATACAATAATGAACTAGCGAAATTTCATAAAGGTTAACGATTCAAAATGAAGATAATTTCGTTTACAATCATAATATTCGGATTAAAATATTCAGTATATATTTCGATACATCTAAAGTATGTTTTAGATTAATTTTGATGATTGATTCTTGACAAGAACATTTGTTGAGCACATATTTTTGAATATAAAACTTGAACATTGTTCTGAATTTTCTTAAGGAAGGATTATAGGAGAATGTGTGTTGAACTAAAAACAGTGTATGCAATTTAACCCTTCGTACTCGAACGGCGACTAACATGTGCCATTTGGTCTAGGAAAACAATTTGAGTAAATATCTTTTAACTAAATCTATATTGTTATACATGCGACGTTTGAATATGGTGAAATATGAAACAGTGGCAATTAACCAGTTAACTGTGGCGTTCCCTTTTGTAAAAATACTCGTTAACCACAGAATAAGTGTCGGTGTTAAAATATTGGGCCAAAAAGATGGGTCTATTTTATAAAATAGACAATTTTATTACTAATATTGACTTATTTGGTGAACCAGTCAGCTGTGATTTAGGAATATATTCCTAATTCCTAACATGACATTGTCATGACAAAAAATTCTGCCACATCTCCATGACGGATATAGTCGTCAAACACACTTAACTGGTTAATAATATAAAATAAAAAATTGCAATTTATTAAATGATATAATAATATTAGGGTGTCCCATAAGTTTCTTCTTTTTTTATATGAAATAAAAACGTACTTCAAAGAATATTTTGCAAGTCAGCTTCAATAATTTTAGAAAGAGGGCATAATGTGGTTTCCTGAGAGATGAAAGAGGATGATAGAGCAGAATAGTTCATGTTAATTACAACAAATCAACCTTAAACAATAAATGTTATATATTCATTTCGTATCAAAAAAGAAGGGAACTTATGGGACACCCTAATAATTTATAATCATTTATTAAACTCATCAGTTAGAATGTTTATGAGATACTATTTGTCAATGACAAACATCCTTTTGAGTGCTAAGGATTAAAATATTAGGGGGCCGGAAAGTAATGTCGTATCTACGCATACCGATTTTCGTTGTTTCAGATATTTTGCTCAAAAATCGATTGATTTTTATCTATCCGGCATAGAAAATTTATACAATAGATGGCAAAAGGTTGTTGAGAACGAGGACAATATCATTGATTAAAAATAAAAACGTATTGAAAATTGATCTGTTTGACTTTACTGCAAGAAAACATTACTTTCCGACCCCCTAGTAGAATGTTGAGAAAGAATGATGCGAAAAACTTCGTCGTATTTCTCAATGTTATAATTCGTGAATTCGACTGCCACAATGCAATCATCTTAACTGAACAATTTTACAAATAAATATCGTCCGTTCTCCACAAGATCTCTCGGATCTTTCTGAAAGAAGCACCACATCGTTCGATTAAATCAAAACGTATATTCCAAGCTCCATACTTTCATCAGAAGTAAACAACAGCTCGATGACATCAGTCGTGACACACGATAATGACATCATGCATTGCTCGGTCGAAGAAAAAAGAAAGGCCGACTTTCCTCTTTCAAGAGCTACGATCACAATACATCAGGAAAATTCTCTGGAAGAGTTAAAATGAGGCACACAAGCGTCAGACACCGACTTAACCCTTAAGGGTCGTAAGTCACCTCTCACGTGACAACAGTACTTTGGCTGTGCGATCGTATGTCACGTTGCAGGTGACAAGTTGGACCCTGTCGAAATTCATGTCAATGAAGCAACGAGCAACTAACATTTCTAAAGATATACTAATGCTTTCTATATTCAACACTTAATATACAGGGTGTCCCAAAACGAACGAAACATCCGGAAATGGGAGGTAGCTGGGGTTATTCTGAACAACTTTTTCTTTTGCAAAAATGTCGTACGGGGCTTCATTTTTAAATTATTAAGGAAAAACACCGACCAATCAGAGCGCGAGAATCGCGCGCGCTCAGGGGTGTCGTACCATCGCGATGCTTATACGTTCGTTTACGGCGACGGTCACTGTTACTCGTGCCTGCACGACGCCCCTGAGCGCGCGCGATTCTCGCGCTCTGATTGGTCGGTGTTTTTCCTTAATAATTTAAAAATGAAACCCCGTACGACATTTTTGCAAAGGAAAAAGTTGTTTACAATGACCCCAGCTACCTCCCATTTCCGGATGTTTCGTTCGTTTTGAGACACCCTGTAATGAACGCAAGAAATGAATAAAAAAAATTTGGTTAATTTCTATAGCGGTAGTAGCAGTGAATATTTTTGATGATACGAATGATTTTGATTCTAGTGACGAGGCTAGCAATCAATTATTATTACATTCTAAGAAGAGAAAAAAATTTTCTTCGAGTAGAAAGAAAGTGACGTGGAAATAGAAAATATTAATAACTCGTACCGTGATTGGATTGAAATTAAGAATGATGATGACGACGGCCTCTTTAGTAGATTGCTTTTTAAATGCATATTACCTTAGAATTGAAAATGAAGTAGAAAAATAAATAAATAAATATTGCAGCATCATCTAACATATACCGCCATTCATTAGCTCAATAAATCATAACAGATATTTTGAGAAAAGGTCGGTCACAAAATTTTATCACATAAAATGTCAAACCCGAAACCAGTCATTTTGACTGGTTGGTAGTTCTAGTGTTCAAATATCATACATTAAAAACTTATAAATATTTAATTGAAACTGATAGATTTATAATACTCTTTAAAAAAATACATAATTTCTAACAAACATGTTATTGTTATAATACTGAAAATTTGTCGAACATTTACAGAAACCAGCTACAACCTAGTGATAAGAGTTAACACTTTGCGTTCGAAGATGTTCTTGTCAGCAGCAGATAGCAATTCTGAAACCTTTTGATTGAAAGGTTTGATGAATTCTTTCGAAGTTATTGTCTCTCTGTTATTAATTACCACTATTAGCTGTTTCATTACGTCTATACATCATATATGAAACGCCATAGATTTAGTTAAAAAATACCTATTCCACATTGATGAATTGAACAAAGTGGTGAATATGGGTCACCTTTCGACTGCAAAAGATTAGCACTAGAACTACCAACCAGTCAAAATGACTTGTTACGGGTTTGGCATTTTTTATTACAAAATTTTATTGCTGTCAAAATGTCTGTCATGTTTTATTGAGCTATTGAATGGTTGTATATGTTAGGTGATGCTGCAATATTTATTTATTTATTTTTTTCCTTTATTTTCAGTTTTGAAATAAGCGTGCATTTAATGCCGGTACTTCTACCGTTAATTACGAGCCACGATTATTCTTTTCCCCTCGCGACATAATAGAACGTCCTCGAACGACGCTTCCGCGCGGAAGTTTCGTAAAGTAACCGCGATGATTCCCACCGTTGTATCGCCGTATCATCAAACTATCCCGCGAAATAACGGGGGAAAGCTAGCTTGATTAATTGTTCCGATGATGCAGTGATGAAGTACTCGCCGCAGCAGCAGCAGCAAAAGGAAAGGAAGTCGGAGAGCGACGTCTGCTCGATCGACGCGACGCCTAATCGCGTGGCACGTCGTCGCTCGACGTCGACGGACAGCAAGAATCCCTCGGGTTCGACGACGAGGAGGTGTCGTTCGCCGTCTACGGGGATGTTCGCCTGGATGCGTGTGTTCCGGCTCGCCTCGATGCTCCATCGTGTCGGCTGCTAGACCGAGGTGTACGCGGCGCTCGCGTGCCGCGGACAACATTCATAGATGTATTTAACGAATTCGAATTAAAAAACAAAAGGACTGTACACGTGGCCACGTGCACGCACGCGAGCACACGCGATCACCGCGCGTGCATCGTGACACGTGTACAGGTGTATCCGACGACCCCTTTCTGTAGGTCGCGATCCACGTATACACACATAGGGTGGACGGTTCCGTAACGTAGGGACTGCCGACAGTAGCTCAATCATAGTGCGTTACGCGATTTTACGTGTTAACGGGCGTCGTACTGGCTACGTTACGCCTACCATGTAGAGACGACGTTGCGTGTGCCCGCCATTACGGGTCGTGGTTTTCCGTAAACGCGTGTGCACACGCGTGCGCATCGTTACATAGAGCGCAGTTTCCGGTTCCAGTTAATCTATCGGTCGTTTGCGAACCGTTTAATTAGCACGTAAGCATTGAAATCGGAGGTAATTCGTCGCGACGGGGTTGTTGTTGTTTCCGTCATCCACCCCCGTCCTCAACCTCGGTACCGTTCTACACCACCCCTTTTATTCGGTTCATATATTGGGTTACGCGTGCGTGCACGCGTGTACGATTACCTGCCATTGTGATACGGTTGCTTAGCTTGTACGTGAATAGTAATAAGGATCTAACTTGGTGCTATGTTCGGAACATTCCTCTGAGTATTTGAACCCTGTTTTCGTTCCCCTTTGCTTTTCTATCAGCTTATTGTACTTCGTTTCTTTCGTTTTTAACGATCCCCTTTATTTCGGTGTTCCCTTTTCTTTGTACTCATTGTCGTTCTATCGATTTCGTGGTGGATAACGATATAACACTCTAATGGATGAATATCGGCTATTTTTGTACGGGGATTAAATGTATCGTGCCTGTTCACGTTTCTGTTCGAGAATGTGTCGTTGTTTTGTGTTTGCTGTTTTTTTTTTTTGTGGAAATATCCTTCTGAGGACCGAGGTACACAATATTGCGCGCGCTTCAGGTATCTACGAATTACGAGGTTACATCCGATTTCATCCAACAGTTATTATTGTGCGATCACTACGGAGATTTGTCAGTGTTATTGATATCGATCGATATATTTTATGACTACGCAAATCGACAAATAAATTCGATATTTGCTTTAACGAAAGATCTACTGTTTAATGCGCCAATCCTGTAAATATCCCGATAATGTTATTTCCTTGTAGCAGAATGGTAGTGCAAGTAGTGCAATTATAGTGCAACCATGTAGTAAAGTCGTAGTGCAAAGTCGTAGTGGTAGAATCATAATGCAATTTTTTCTTTTAGAGATACGTGTTCGCTTTCGAGCAGTAACAGCTGCCGATAAAATATATGTTTAGTGACTTTTCGATCAATAAAGAGCAGCACTGGTTCATGAATTAAAAGCGTTGTGTTTTGATCGAATTTTTCTTTATTTCTTCATTTATTTCTCTGGAACGTCGCGTGCTAACGCGTTAAGTTATCGAAGGCAAATATAATTAGGCAAGTACCAACCATTTGTAGGACATACGGAGGCAGAGAAATAAACGAAAATGAGTCACGGGTCTGGGTTAAGAATAGATGCGTTTTGTTGCAAGGTAAGATTTACGTTGAATCGAAAGTAGCGAATATTTTCCAAAATGGTTACTCTCGCTTTTTCCGAGATTGGCGAACGAACTGCCGAATAGCTTTGAAATTATGATACAAGGTATAATTTCTCCGAATATGGGTCATTGGATTCGTCGGTTCATATACGACGACAGATTAAAGCGTGTGTGTTTATATACGCCAGTGATCTCACATTGTCAGCTCTATTCTCAAGGATCCATTTCTTCACGTAACACGGTACTTGTGTCTGCAAATATGAAAACGTTCCATATTTAGTTCAATATGTTCAATAAAAGCAATTTAGATAATCAATGATTCCATTATTTTTTAATCTTGCGTTCTGTAGTAAATACGGTATATGAAATAATACACTGTGACGAAGACAAACATTTGTATTTTGACGAATATTAATAACTATCAACTTTCGTAATATTATTATATCATTTTTCTTCAAATATACTTTTTTAATAGAAATTATATGTGCATTGTTATTATTGTCATCATTAGTTGGTCAATTTGAACATGCATTCTTTGCGACATGATAAAATCATATGTTCAGTAATGGCATTCTAAAAATATTAATACCGATTTACAGTAATTAAAATCGTTATTAGTAAGTTCAATTTTGCACCGATTTTTACAGCACGAAAATAGAACGAGTTAATATCGAAAGTTATAAATTTGTATATTCATTATAACATAGAATTTAACAATAAATATACAATTATATACAATTTAACAATAAATGTACAATTATATACAATTTAGTGAATATACAATTTAACAATATAGAACGATAGAAAGTATAGAATACAGCGTTTTAAGGCACCATCTTAATTTACTCAATTATTCCCACGGTTCAAATGAAAATAATCTTTTTAGGAAATGTAACTAAATAATGTTAAATAATAAAAATGTACATTATAATAGAGTTACAATGGATGACCGCATCATTTTGCGAGTTGTTTTCCGTAATGTTCTACCAAGGGAATAGAAACAAGCCTTCAACTTTAATAAAGCTTTGATTATGCAACTGCTCGTCACATTGAACGTGTTTGTAAATAACATAACACGACACACAATAACTTTAGTGGCTATTTGGAGATGTCCTTGCAATTTATATCGCAATGCCTGTATATGTAGCACTTTTCTTAAATACACAGCATAAATTGTTCGTCTCTGCATTTGCTGACGTTAAAAAAAATAACTTCGGTATAAAAAAAAACATTTGTCACATTATCGTACTAACGTAATCGACACATATTTTACCCTTAGCAAATAAGGAACATTCGTGAATAATTATCATCAGAATATACCGCGACTTTGTTCGATATGTACCCATTCATTATGTCCTTTAGCATGAAAATATTCTTTAGAATCTATACGAATAATCAACCAGGAATAACTTTGCAGCTGAAATCACGCGAGTAACTCGAATATTTCAAGAGGAAATATTATCTATTCTTTTGTTCTATTTGTTAATCAATATCAAAAGGATGATTGCGTAATCTTATCTGCACCGGGAACTTCATTTTTATTTATGATCTAAATGTCATAGGTGTGACGATCATAGAAGTGCAGTTCGGCTGATTAAACCGGAATATCATTAACGATACTAATTGCATCCTGATGCGGAATTAATTTCACCGGTTCCTTATCAGTGGTATCTGCTGTCATTATCAACTGCCCTTAAAACAGGTCGTCAATTATGGTTTTGCGGATGTTGGTTTCGTTATCAAATTAGTTCCTTTTATGTCCGCGTCACGTTATAATTAAATGAGCGTAAAAGTTAGTGTTTGTATATATGAGTAACCAGTAGAAATGTATTTCTAAAGGAAGTCGCTGGAAACGGTGCATCTGCGTATGTCAATATATATAAATTTGCAATTGACATGATCGCAAGTTATTGTACATAAAAAGATTTTCAATAAAAATGAGATTTTCGTTGTTTTTGCTACCTTTGCTTTATGCACATCCGTGTTTTTTATATTTACATCCTGTCTAAATGGAGAACAAACAAAATTAACACTACATTAAATGCATTAATATTATTTTAATAAGCTGTACATATTGTATAAGTTATATCATAGCATTTTAGAAGCTTCATTCATGCAAGTATTTAAAAATTTATACTTCCGCGCGCGCCATACAAAAAAATACATCTTGTGTCATCTGTCGGCGAATGGTGGAATTAATAAAATCGAAAGTTGCGATTATTTTTTTTTTCTGCTGCCTACAGAATATTCTACAACCACGATTAAATTAAAAAAATGATGATATAATGCGTTAGAAGCGTTTGAAAAAAATTGAAAATATTGCATTTTATGCGCTTAAAAATGGTTAGCCATCTAGCGGTGAAAGGTAAGAACGAATGAGTAAATGTTTCAAATACATTACCTTACAAAATATTCAACATTTTTTTTATTTATTTGGCAATGGAATGCTTGAGAGAACAATACATATGAAACGATTTTAGAATGTGTCATACATTATAGTATGCCGAAAATAACAAGTGCAGGACGTTATACTTCTCAAAACTTAGTTTCGTTAGTACATACCTTTCACCGCTAGATGGCTAGGCTTTTCGTGGTCCATAAAATAGAATATTTTTCATTTTCCTGTCCGGCACTTCCAAGGCAATATGATATTATTTTCTCAGTTAAATTGCCGTTGCAAAATATTTTACTCCTTTCAGAAAAGCGTAATAATTGCTAATTTTAAAGAAAATCACAATTTTCCATTTTCCTAGTTCCGTCACGCTTCGCTAGATGGTAATGGCGGTGCCATTTTCGACCGACCCCACGAAAATATACATTTCAAAATACCTCCACAGATTAGATTCTCAAAACACCTCAAATTTGCAAATTAATCACGTTACAATAAAATACTGTTTCTTATATACATTGTATGTATTCAGTCATTGTAATATCTCCATTATAAGTGTTAATTTCGATTGTGAAAATCATTATGCAACATTTCTTATGTAGTTTCTAGAATTCGACTCTAGAGCGTAATGAAAAGCGCAATAAAACAGCTTCCTATTATAAATATGTATGTACTTACTTTGTAGAAATTGTATTGTTTATCCATGTCTTAAATGCGTGTTGAAAAATTAGGCATACGGTGTAACAATGCATGGTTGTAGTAACAAGCGATAGGTATCAGTACTCTTAACTTCTATTTTCCCCAGGGAAGTTAGATTTGCACCTGAGTGTATGCCTTATGTACAATTCAGTTTTCTGCTGTCACTAGTGGTTATTTATAGGGCACTTATTTAAGAACGTTTTTATCCTATAATCGGAAAGTTGATTGCAACTTGCTAAATACAACTTGCTAGAATGTAATTTGCTAGAATACAACATGCTCGCTGCAACGCTACAGTCCATACCTTGTCATCGATATTGTACAAGTCACATGTCCTCAATGCATCATCCTCTATAGGTATCCGTAGTCAATGCATTTTACAAACGTTCAAAATGACCGCGACAATAGCAATTCGTTTCATTTATCAACCTCGATCGTTTTATCCAATAATCGATACATCATTAATAACCTTCGATTTCGTCGTCGGTAGGTTGCATACCGTAACGACACCCTCCGCGTTTGTCTTTTCAGCATCCTAATCGACGCGACCGACGAAGCGAGACTCGTTACTCCGCGACATCTACGCGATCGGTCGATAAAACAGGAGTCGCGGTCATCCCTCGGGAACCCGTTACTTTATCGACCAACCACTTTCGCCGTTTGGTCCAGTTCGTAGCTGTGGGTGGCAGGTAGGACAAACTCAGCGAAGGAGGGTTGGAGGGTGGGGAGGTGTACGGTGGTAAACACTCGCGCAAGAAGTACGTACATAGTCTCGCGAGGACTTGTGCTGCGATTACGTCGTTCCGGGATCCGAACAGCGATCGACGTACGCCGATCAATCGTGAACGGTTTCGTGCCGTAACCGCGAACGTCCCGTTTCCATTTTTTCCGATTTATCCGTCAAGTTATCGCGACCCGCTCGATTTATCCGTCAATTAACCGCGATACTCGCCGATTTATCCGTCAAGTAGTCGCGACACGCGCCGATTTATCCGTGAAGTAATCGCGACACGCGCCGATTGGTCCCGCCACATTTTTGCCGTGAGATCGCGTTCGAAGTTCGTGTGTCGTCGCGTTTTCGAATGTGCCGGTGAAACGACATCTCAAGTGTGCAATGAGACGTCCTTTGATTCGTCATCTGTCCGAGGGTGGTGGCGGTGCGGGTGAGAATGCCGGCGCCAGGAGGCAGCAGTCCATGAAGGAGGACGATCGCGCGAGTTACACCTGGAATTGTCGCGAATACGGACATCACCTGTCGTCCTGCGACCTTCTCAAGGTCCCCACGGCGATCAGCTGTCGCGGGCAGAACGCGACGCCGGAGCCGCGGATCACGCTCCACAGGTAGGCCGATTTCGATCTGTCCTGTATTCCTGCGTATTCCAGGAGTAGCTAGCTACGAATTTGTCCGGGTCAGTGGATCCTTCGGGGGCTCTTTCTGGGTAAGCGCGCTCGCGCAATGCACCCAACCGTGTTATCGGGTTATGTCTACCTGCAAGGTGGACAGGATGACACACTGAGGGAGATGCGACGTTTTGTTGTCACCTTAACAATGAATCCGATGCACGACTTACTTTCGACTTGATGCCAGATTTTTATGGACGATTAAAGAACATTTATATTTAGATTGCAACTGAGGTATAGAAATAAGTAAATGATGGACAATACGAAAAATAAGTCAGGCAATGTTTCTCTGCTTCGAGGAAGGGTGACTAACTTAACCCTGAATCCAATATACGACTTACTTTCAAATTAATGCTGGATTTTTATGGACGATTAAAGACCATTTATATTTAGATTGCAACTGAGGTATAGAAATAAGTAAATGATGGACAATACGAAAAATAAGTCAGGCAATGTTTCTCTGCTTCGAGGAAGGGTGACTAACTGAACCCTGAATCCAATGTACGACTTACTTTCGAATTAATGCTGGATTTTTATGGACGATTAGTGAACATTTATATTTTGGTTGCAACTGAGGTATAGAAATAAGTAAATGATGGACAATACGAAAAATAAGTCAGGCAATGTTTCTCTGCTTCGAGGAAGGGTGACTAACTGAACTCTGAATCCAATGTACGACTTACTTTCGAATTAATGCAGGATTTTTATGGACGATTAATGAACATTTATATTTAAATTAAAATTAAGGTACAAAGATAAGAAAATAAGGAAATGAACCTTACTACTTACTATTTTATAAATATACGTTTATTTTGAATTGTCACGTTAATAATAAGTTAATAATAAAATGACTGTTGCATAAACCTGAAAATTAAGTTTGTGGCTTTCTAAAAAATAAAACACAAAACGTAAAGGACACATTTGATGTGTGTACAAAATCGAAGATTGATCAATTCATTATTAATATATATTATGGTAGCTAATTTGTAAAACCTGGTTTCGGCAAAATCCTGTTCAAAGTATCGCGAATATGCTTCATTATCTTACTCTTATACCTAGCGCGTGACGATTGATTGAATTATCATAAACAAATTCATTAGTATAACTGTCGATTCATCTTAAAATAAAAGTTCCAAAAACTTTTTTGCATCACAGTACTTGACAATACAGAAATTTAAAGATATTATGATTCGAGCACATAGAATTTAGAAAATATAGGGATTTAAAAAGATACAGAATTTAGTGATATAGTGATTCAAAAACAGAAATTCGGAGATACAATAATTTGAAAATATAGAAATGTGAAGATACAGAAATTTGGAGATATAGTGATTCAAAAATGTAGAAGTATGAAGATGTAGACCAGGGGTGTCAAACTGAAAAGCTAACTTGGGCCAAATAAACAATGCTTAACTTTAGGTGGGCCGCAAAAAAAAAATCAATGTTCATAGAAACAAATGTACAATTTAAAATGATCCGTATAGTCTATAAATAAAGTATATTATAATTTTATATGCTGGTTTCGTTTCTAATTCACATTTCTATATTATTTTTACTTTGCGTCGGATATATTGACTGGGCCGCATGCGGCTCGCGGACCGCGAGTTTGACACCCCTGATGTAGACTGTAGATAATACAGACAGAAATTTTTACGTATAGACGTTTGCAGGATGCAAATCTAGGAACGCGAAAATTGGCAAATAGAGTTTACGAATATAGCAGCCGCATAAAATATAATGTCGATAATTCAAACGATCGTATAAATTCGTAAGAGACGAGTGGTTTTTCGGCGAACGTCGAATCGTTGACGAGATTATAAAAAAAAAAAAAATGAGGGTAAAATTTCGTTGGTCGTATATTTTCGTGCACAGATCAAGCTCCGTCCTATATTTGTGTGACCTAAATCTCTTCGGGTCATATAAGAAGAAAGGTGCATTTTGTAAATGACGATCATACCACTCGACGTACATTTACAGAGAGACGAACGTATTACGGAAATGTTTATCGCGTCGACAAATTGTCGCGATCACGAACGGGAATTGTTTTCGGAAAAATAACGGTGTCCTCACAGATCAGTTTTCCAGCAGAGCGTGTATGATCGGAAAAGTTTGTCACTTGTTTGCGTTCGCGGAGAGAACGAGAACGGTAAACAATTCGGAACGAAATAGGTCACAGACAAATGTATGATGAAAATAATTACCTTCGACTTCACCGATGGACTTCAGCAGTAAAATCTGCATTGAACGATGTCGCGAGTTTGAGAGATATCGTTGTCGTTTAACTATCCGGAACCGAATTAATTATCTCCGTTGTTGGTCCGTTAATTAGCGCGTCTTCGATCTTTACGCAGATTATTAATCGTTTGGGCTCGAAAGGTGACTTGCACTCGCCATCTTGTTTAATACAGCAATGTGGAATTGAATGAACTGTCTTTAATACAGCAATTTGAATTTTCAATTTGCAAATTGTGAAAATGTTATTCCAAAACTATGGAAATAATAAAAATATCATTCCAAATAATTAACTGTCTTTAATACAGCAATTTGAATTTTCAATTTGCAAATTATGAAAATGTTATTCCAAAACTATGGAAATAATAAAAATATCATTTCAAATAATTAACTGTCTTTAATACAGCAATTTGAATTTTCAATTTGCAAATTATGAAAATGTTATTCCAAAACTATGGAAATAATAAAAATATCATTCAAAATAATTAACTGTCTTTAATACAGCAATTTGAATTTTCAATTTGCAAATTATGAAAATGTTATTCCAAAACTATGGAAATAATAAAAATATCATTTCAAATAATTAACTGTCTTTAATACAGCAATTTGAATTTTCAATTTGGAAATTATGAAAATGTTATTCCAAAACTATGGAAATAATAAAAATATCATTCCAAATAATTAACTGTCTTTAATACAGCAATTTGAATTTTCAATTTGCAAATTATGAAAATGTTATTCCAAAACTATGGAAATAATAAAAATATCATTCCAAATAATTAACTGTCTTTAATACAGCAATTTGAATTTTCAATTTGCAAATTATGAAAATGTTATTCCAAAACTATGGAAATAATAAAAATATCATTCAAAATAATTAACTGTCTTTAATACAGCAATTTGAATTTTCAATTTGGAAATTATGAAAATGTTATTCCAAAACTATGGAAATAATAAAAATATCATTCCAAATAATTAACTGTCTTTAATACAGCAATTTGAATTTTCAATTTGCAAATTATGAAAATGTTATTCCAAAACTATGGAAATAATAAAAATATCATTCCAAATAATTAACTGTCTTTAATACAGCAATTTGAATTTTCAATTTGGAAATTATGAAAATATTGCACCAAAAATATAGAAATAATAAAAATATTATTTCAAAAATATGGAAACAATAAAAATATTACCCCAGAAATATAGAAATAATGAAAATATCATTAAAAAAATATAGAAATAATAAAAATATTATTCCAAAAACATGAAATAATATTTTTTAGCTAATTTATAATGTTGCACATATGACGTATAATCATAATGAAACATACAATCGTGGCAATTAGTAATAAAGAGATGAAAACTTCGAAAGAATTCATCAAACGTTGGAACCAAAAAGTTTTAGGATTCCTATGCGCTCCCAGTAAAAATACCTTCGACTGCAAAGGGTTAAATTCTCTAACTCTAAAACTGAGTTAATCAATGTGGCAAAAGCGTCCCTCAAATTTCCTGTTTTAAATTACAAAATTTGTTAAGACAGTTTTCTTGAAACCTACGCTAATTCTCATCGAGATGAAGAATTAATATGTGCATACATTTATGTTTCACTGTTTATTCATTTATTTCACAACTTCATTTTTAAGTTCGAAGTACTCGTGCATTATAACCGGTAATTTAAATGTTAAATTCCGATTGTCAAATTATTAATAGTTAATTATACAGGATGATTTCCGATTTCTTAATCATAACTGCACTTAATCCCGTGTCTCACGATTTATCTCTCGGCTGTGTCAGTCATGAACATGCGAATACATTTTATTACGCATATGTTACATGTATGCCGGTGAACATTTAATTATACTATGTTAGACGTATGCACATATTCGTTAAATTATACAAGCTACATACGATACTTCAAAGATATTTTTAGATTAACCAATCGTTCGTTCATACATATGTTACATACACATAGTCACGTATGTACATTTAACCCCTTGCCTTATGATTTATCTGTCAGGTACGTCAGTTAAAACTAACTAATCGCAGCTACAATATTAAAACTGATAAAGAAAGTCGATATGTTATGTCGATTTCGTATTTAGCGGTTCTTGGCTATGCAAATTATAATTAAAGATGAAATTCGAACTGAGGCCTATTAAAAATTTGAATAAGATTTGTCACGGTTGAATCACGAGTGCGTCACGTGACAGACTCGTCAAAGTATGTCAAGGGTTAATCTCGTTCATTTTGTGTATTTCTATGTTTAATTTTATACCATTGCAGTTTTCCACCGTGAAATGTGTTTTATAACAGAGACCGAGAGCGTTAACTTCATTGTATACTGTATATTGTTTCGATTTTATTCTACAGGGTGCCCCAAAAGTGTTGAAGGAGCCGGAAATGGGAGGTAGGTGGGGTCATTCTGAACAACTTTTTCATTTGCAAAAATGTTGTATAGGGCTTCATTTTTAAATTATTAACGAAAAACACCGTCCAATCGGAGCGCGAGAATCGCGCGGGGCTCGGAGGCAGAAGTGTAGGCCCGAGTTATAATTGGCCGTGGTCGCGATCGAATCGCGTGGCGCGCGATTCTCGCGTTCTGATTGGCCGGTGTTTTTCGTTAATAATTTAAAAATGAAGCCCCATATGACATTTTTGCAAATGGAAAAGTTGTTCAGAATGACCCCACCTACCTCCCATTTCCGGCTCCTTCAACACTTTTGGGACACCCTGTATACATACAGTAGCGGACAAAAGTTTAAGACGATCATTTGATTTGAAATATCATACGAACTTCGTTCCTTTTTTGTAACTTCGCTACTGAGCAAAATATCGAAATGAAATTTTTGTTATAAGTGTATAAATAAATGTCTAATTAGTTAACATCGAAAGTAGAACACTATTTATAGTTTTTATAAACAGTAAATCGATTATTTATTTTTTCCATTTCGTCTTAAACTTTTGTCCGCTACTGTACGTATCCACAGAGATCGAGGACACTCTAAAAACTTATTTCGACATATCGCATTATTTAAACACAGACATATTTCATTGCACTGTTTTGTTATAACTTTGTAACAAATTATTTTGAACGTTCAAATATAATACGTGTAAAGTAAAATTAAAAGGTATATTTATGTTTATATATCTTAATCCTACTTTTGCGAGTAGAATATTTAGTTGAGCAGTTTGTATATTCTGTACATATGTTTGTATATTCGTATGTACTTACATACATGTTTGTATATTTATTTGTATATATTGCACATACTGCTTGTACATTTTGCCTGTTTATTTTAAAATACTTGTTAATAATTTATTATTTATAAATGATTATAATATATAGCATTGCATAATTTATAGCATTGTAAAATACTTTGTTAATAATTTATCATTTATTCTGATTAACGATATATGTATATATATATGTACATGATAGGAGCATAGTTTAGTCGAACGCGTGGCATGTACTCTCCTCTTTGAACCCTAGTGTAATCGGACAATGCATTTCTCTAAAAATTCTTCGTGTGCTTTTCTATTGAACCTATTTGATTACTGATAAGGACAAAAGGGGTAACGCGAGAACGTCGAACGCATTTATTTGTTGGAACCTTGATAAAAACGTAACTGATACGTTCTAGTTGTTACCATATTGGTCTGTATCGAAAAACATCGATAATTCAAAAATTAAATTTCCTGATTCTCGATTATTTAAACATGTTATTAAAAATCTTTTGTACCTGTAAATAGTAGAATGTACACATAATACGAAGCTTCTCCCTAGACGGTACCAAATAACTTTATTACCATATTTGATCAACCATTTTCAATCGAGAATATCAATACAAGTTATGCATTTTAGTCTATTTGTTTTTTATTTATTTTAACAAATTCATTTACGAAAATGAGAGGAACAATTTTTTTATTTGTTACATTTTCCCTTTTTATTTGGATATGCTTGAAGCGAAAAACAACTGTTTTAAATTACGTCTTTCATATTGTAAATACAAATGCATATATTCGATGTTTTAATGATCACGCATTTGGCGATGGATTTGCGTATATTAATAAATGCTTGTTCATCTCGAAAACAAATGAATTACTATTTACGGTGTGCGCAAGAATTTTAATTCAGAATGATCTACCAAATGTAGGTAAATATAACTGGTAAATATATTAAAAATATAACTAGTATCTTCTAGCTCTCTGTTCACAAATTTGGTTTATTGTATATGTACATAATATATATTATAAATATATTATATCAAATATATTGGTAAAATCACTTACCACCGTTACAGTTTCAATAAAATTAATTTTTATTTAAAAGATGTGGGTACTAAAGTCCGAAGAAATCTAATGAAAAATATTTGTTTAAACAATGATTTTCTTAATTTACTTCTGCTTCGATAATTCATGCATCAAATGCGAAATTAAAGTAAACTGATAACAATTTATCAGATTAATTTCGTGTAATTAAACTTCGAAATACAGTCTCGATCATTATCTATACTGGACCATTCATGAATTATAATAGGCTTCCAAACGATAGCACCATGTTTATTAAAGTGCGCAGCGGTTTGACCTTCATAGTTTTCCATTAAGTTGTTAAAATCTAGTTAATTGGTTTACTATTTCGAGCTACCGCGCTATTGTTGCTGTAACAATGCGAACTTAAGTGTCTTGCATTGTTTCGTTACAGTACGTATTCTTCTCTGTAAAGTGTATAATACCACATCCATTATACACAATTTATATACGAACTCGATTAAAAACGAATCTATTTGGCGAGAAAAAAAATTTTGCGGTTTGGTAACGAATGTTAGAAATGTTTGCCATAATTGCAAATTAACGTTTTGAAAGTTCGTGATTTGGAAACTTGGGAAATTTGGAATTCGAGAGTTTTGAGATTTAGAAATTTCAGAATATGGGGATTTGAAAATTTAGAAATTTAGAAATGTGGGAATTTGGGGACTTGGGGATATGGAAATTTGGGGATTTAGGGATTTAGGGATTTAGGGATTTAGAAATTTAGAAATTCGAGAATGTGGGAAGTTGAAAATGTAGAAATTTAGCAATGTGGGAATTTGGGGATTTGGGGATTTAGGGATTTAGGGATTTAGAAATTTAGAAATTCGAGAATGTGGGAAGTTGAAAATTTAGAAATTTAGCAATGTGGGAATTTGGTGATTTGGGGATTTAGGGATTTAGAAATTTGGGGATTTAGGGATTTATGGATATAAGGATTTGGAAATTTCGAAATTTGGAAATGTGGGAATTTGGGAATATGTAAATTTGTGAAATTGGGAGTAAGTAAATTTTGAAATTATGAAATTGGGAATTTAAGGATTTAAGGATTTAGCGCGTTGGAAATTTAGAAAAATGAGAAACTGGTAGTTTTCAACTTTGAGAAGTCGAAAATTAACAAATTTGCAAAATTGAGGTTTAAGTATTTAGGAAGTTGAAAATTAGCAATTTCGAAATTTTGCAATTCGGTGGTTTCGAAAGTTGATGATTTGAAAATGTGAAATCTTCAAGTTTAAGAGTTGTGAATTGGAAAACTTGGAAATTAATAATTTGAAAATCAAGAAAGCTAAACATGTAGCCGAAGAAAATCCTACATCGTAACCGAGTGTACACGTTGCATCTGTAAAAATTGCAATATTCGAATATCGGATTTCGGTTTGCAACCCTAGTACGTACTATTAAACGGTAATGTACAGATAGTATTTTTTATATAATCAAGGAGGGTCATCTATTGCGAAATACCAGGGCCTGAGAGAGTATAGAGGACATCCTCATTCCACCCGGGATAGTCGATAGGACGAGCGGAGATGATCGTTGAGTGATAGATTAGTTTTGCCAGAAGGTACCGAGGGGAGAATATTATGCAATCGGTGCTAACAAGTAGGGCAATCTGATGGAAGAACGGAGATGACCTTGAACAGGGTACGGAAATGTCGGAAACGGAAGCTGGAACCTGGCTGCTTTTTTCTTTTCATTTTAAATCGTCGCACGACCATTTTCTGTTCAACCATTTCGATCGAATGTCGCGTCCTTAAATCAAGCAGTTGTAATGTCGTCTCCCAAACTTGCTACTTGTAAACAACCTTTTTCCTCAATTATATAAGATACAAATATTCATGGTATTCATAAATTCGTTATTTATGGTACAATACAATTGATAGAGGCGATTAAATTGGGAAGTCTTTTTCTCAATTTCTAAATTTTTAGATTTCTGGATTCCAAAACTTCACAATTTTTACATTTTTAGATTTCTACATTTCTAAATTTCCACATTTCCACGTTTCTACATTCCTACGTTTCTACGTTTCCACATTTCCACATTTCCACATTTCCACATTTCCACATTTCCACATTTCCACATTTCCACATTTCCACATTTCTACATTTCTACATTTCCACATTTCCACATTTCCACATTTCCATATTTCCACATTTCCACATTTCTACATTTCCACATTTCCACATTTCTACATTTCCACATTTCAACATTTCCACATTGCCACATTTCAACATTTCCACATTTCAATATTTCAACATTTCAACATTTCAATATTTCCACATTTCCACATTTCCACATTTCCACATTTCTACATTTCTAAATTCCAGATCTCTAATGCACAAATTCCTAACCCCAAATCCTAAAATGACCAAATCCGCCAATCCACAGCTCGAAAATGTCTGAATCCTCAAATTCGCAAACTCTAAATGTCTGAGTTCTCGAAATACCAAATTCTCAGGTTCCCCTATTTCCAAACCTCGAAATTACCGAATCACAAGCTTCGCCAAAATTGAAATGTTCTCCAATGTCTACGTAAAATGCATCAATACGATTCGCATCTAATACACGTACAATTTTACACAAATTTAGTTTTTGTATATAATATATAAATATAGTCCACATGTTTGTATAATATAAAATATTCACTATATCTCCTGAAAGGCTACAAAAATGTCTGCAATACGTGATCATCGAGTATTAACACCATTTCTACCACGATTTTGTGTATACCCATTTCAACCAAAAGGTGTCATTTGACGCCTTTTGAATACAAATCATCGCCGAAACTGGTTAGGATTTTAAATTATGAGTTAAACATAGATAATTTGAGGAACATATTTATTGATACACTGATGTGTATTTATTGGAGATTATTTAATTCATCAAGTTACAAAATATTAGGGTCACATAAGTTTCTTCATTTTTGTAATATGACACAAAATGGGATAGAGAGATAGAGAAGGTTGATACAGCTGAACAATTAATGCAACGAATCAACTTTAAACTATAAATATTGTGTATGAATGTCTATCAAAAAAGGAAATAACTTATGGGACACTCTAAGATACAATCAATGCAGTTGTGTACACTAAAATGCAGCAGGGTAAATTAGCGAATATTAGCTGGAGAAAAATGATATTGCTGAATTAATTTAACAACCATTGTATGAAATGTAAAAAAATTAATTGTGGAGAAACGATTCACCATAGAGAATAATTTTATGTTAAAATTTGAAAGGTGTCTTTTGACACCTCTTGGTAGACATAGTGTTAATCGCGTGTTTCACACTCGTGACCAGAACCATTCGGTAGAGTATCGGAAGAACAAAGAAGAATATCGTTATTTACCTCGAATATGGCATAGGAGGTATAGTATTTGTATATGACAGGCTGTATAGTATTTACTACACCTGAAAGGTTACAAAAATGTCTACAATACGCGAAGGTGGAGTATTAATCGCGTGTTTTATACACGTGACCAGACCCATTCGGTAGAGTATCAGAAGAACAAAGAGGAATATCGTTATTTATCTAGGATATGACATAGAATTTGATTCCAACGATGTCTCGTTTGATTCGTGGGCGAGTACATGGCAATTCCGTAGGGAGTAACACCGTGTGATGCAAGTTGCATACGTATACCGCGACACCTTTGATCCTCTACATAAGTAAATAGGCTCGTTCGTTTACCGTTTCCTGCCACTCTCTCTTTCCTTCTTTCTGGATCAGCTATTCTCACCTACAGGAGTAGCAGATGCCACGATACCAGAGGGCAGATCTCGTTTTCTCTCTTTCAGGAATTGCATGAGCGGGGAATCAGCCGGGAATCCCATGGTGGATAGTTTCTGACTTCAAACCATAAGTTTTCGCTTCCTAGATCGTAGCCTAGCCAAATCAGGAAGTAGTTTCTCGAGGATTTCGTTTCGAACGAGAAAAACCGATGATACAGTTACGCTCGCTGTGTACTTTGTGTTTTGTATTTAGCGTACGCGATCGATTATGTTTAATCCGGGACTTGTTTACCCGGAAAAATTGTCACTAGGACCACCCACAGTTTTATTGCCTCGGAAAACTCCCGTAACGTCGATGTAAATATATTAAAAGTATGACTAGAATCTTTTAGCTCTCCGTTCACAAATTTGGTTTACATTTGTATATAATATACAGGCTGTCTCAAAAGTGTTGAAGGACCGGAAATGGGAGGTAGGTGGGGTCATTCTGAATAACTTTTTCATTTGCAAAAATGTCGTATGGGGCTTCATTTTTAAATTATTAATGAAATACACCAACCAATCAGAGCGCGAGAATCGCGCCCGCTCGGAGACAGAAGTGTAGACCCGAGTTATAATTGGCCATGGTCGCTATCGAATCGCGTAGCGTGCGATTCTCGCGTTCTGATTGGTCGGTGTTTTTCGTTAATAATTTAAAAATGAAGCCCCATACGACATTTTTGTAAATGAAAAAGTTGTTCAGAATGACCCCGCCTACCTCCCATTTCCGGCTCCTTCAACACTTTTGGGACACCCTGTATATTATAAACATATTATATCAGGTATATTGGTAAAATCACTTACCATCGTTTTATAGTAACAATTTCGATAAAATTAATTTTTATCCGAAAGATGAGCTACTAGTATCCGAGGAAATCTAATAAAGAATATTTGTTTAGACAATGATTTTCTTAATTTACATCTGCTTCTATAATTTACGTATCAAATGCGAAATAGCCAAATCTGGAAGTAGTTTCTCGAGGATTTCGTTTCGAACGAGAAAAACCGATGATACAGTTACGCTCGCTATGTAATAATACTTTGTGTTTTGTACTTAGCGTACGAGATCGGTTATGTTTAATCTGGGACTCGTTTACCTGGAAAAATTGTCACTAGGACCCCACATAGTTTTATTGTCTCGAAAAACTCCTGTAACGTCGATGTAAATACACGGTGGGTCACCACATTTTGCCACCTAAATTTATGTCATTATTACTACGCATAGCAAACAATGTTTTCGGATGAAGTTGAATGGTTTTCAGAGGGGCACATTCTCATGGCAAATTTTTTGTTCGTAAGTGGACGTGTAAAGGACATATGAAGGTCATTAATGTTTTTTTAAATGGAATCATATATTTTCTATTGCATCAGCTGAAGCTCCTTCATATTCTTTGCAAAAAAGTATTAATCTATTTGTGTAATAAAAATCAGTAGTTTAGGAGACAAACTAACTAAGCGGAAAAAGTTGTGGATTCCATTAACAAATATTATCTTCAATTCTTTTTGTATAACATAATCTGTCATCTAACCTCCATTTATCCGTATTATTTCCGGATTTTTCATTATTCCTCGACTTTTCTTCTCATTATTCCCTGCTCTTTAATTCTTCCACTCTTGTTCGCATTATTCGTTGATTCTTCAGCATTTCTCGATTTTTTTTCGCATTATTCTTTGATTTTAATTCGTATTATCCCTAGATTATTCTTTACACTATTCCTTCAACTTTATTCATATTATTCTTTGATTTTTATTCGTATTATTGGTTTGATTCTTCATTATTTTTCGACTTTTTTTTCGTATTATTCTTTGATTTTAATTCGTATTATTCCTAAATTATTCTTTGCACTATTACTTCAAATTTATTCGTATTATTCTTTTATTCTTATTCGTATTATTTGTTTGATTCTTCATTACTCGGCGATTTTTATTCGTATTTTTTTTCACCTTTTTCCATATTATTCTTTAATTTTGTATTATTCCTCTTTTTTGCCACATTATTCCCCGAATTCCATTCGCATTATTCTTTGACTTTCAGTCATATTGTTCCTTGATTTTTCATTACTCCTCGATTTTTCTTCGCATTATTCCTTGATCTATATTCGCATTATTTCTTGAATGTTATTCGTATTATTCTCTAATTTTTATTCACATCGTTGCGTGATTTTTCATATTTCATTTCGTTTTATGATCCCAAACTAACACGACATAAATAGCAAATATATAAATTAACACAACTTCGAAAACTGTGATTAAAGAAATAAATGTTGACTTCATTCTGGTTTATGCGAGAAACAGCTCGATTTTAGATCGGATTCCTACGAAAAGCTTTTCGGAAGCTGCTCTGCCTGTAATTGAATTAATTTTTTATCAGTATTAGGGAAAACGACGCTCTCCTGCAGGGTCTTTCGTTATCGACGGAGCCGAATTCATTGTCGTTAGTTCTATTAGGAATTTTAATTAAAACTTTCATCGAGGAAAACGCCGCTCGATGTAATGCAGCGTTTGAAACGAGTCGTTGACGCCTTCTATTACGATATCAAGGGAACGCGAATGAAATGCTAATTCGTGGAAAAAAATTGGGTCGATTTCAATTAACGGTCGATAGCTCGCTTTATCGACAGAGGGATCAGATCTTAACGCTTTTGGAATCAAATTAAGCGAATACTACGTTTTGTTCATTATTCTATTGCGTGAAATTTAATTTCAGATAACTACAAATTTCAATGATTTCCCACTTGTTAATTTTTCAACTCCTGAATTCTTGAATTTCTGCATATTTAAATTTGTTAGTTTGCACGCTTCTGCAATTCCAAATTTTACCCCATCCAAATTACTTTTATATTCCCGATTCTCTGTGTCTTTACATTTGCCAATTTCTAAATTTCTAAATCACCGAATGTCCGAATTTTTATAAGTTGAAACTTTCAAATTCTCTCCACATTTAGTAAATCGCTATTTGATTCGCATCAATCTGTAACCTAGAAATTGGGGATTTGAAAATTTAGAAATTCAAAAATTTGGTAGTTTGGAAATTTGGGAATTAGGAAGTTTGGGAAGTTGGAAACTTGAGACCTTGTGGATTTGGAAATTTGACAAATTTTGCAATCTGGAAATTTGGTAATTTGGCAAATTTGCAACTTGAAAATTTGAGAATTTTGATATTTGAAAATTTAGAAATTTGAGAACTAGGGAACTTGGCGATTTGGAAATTTGGGAATTTGACAAATTTTGCAGTCTAGAACTTTGGGCATTTGGAAATTTGGGAAATTCGGAAATTTGCGAACTTGGGAACTTGGGGATTTGGCAAATTTTGCAATCTGGAAATTTGAGAATTTTGATATTTGAAAATTTGAGAACTTGGGAACTTCGGGATTTGGCAAATTTTTCAATCTGGAAATTTGAGAATTTTGATATTTGAAAATTTGGAAATTTGAGAACTTGGGAACTTCGGGATTTGGAAATTTCCGAAATTCGGTGTACGTGAATTTCGAAATTTTGATATGGGGAATTTAGAGACTTATTGTTAGAGATCTAGTAAGTTGGAAATTTATAGAAATAAAGAACAGATCATTTCCAATTTTGAAAACTCAAAAATGAAAAAAATGTGTAAAATTAATATTTTAGGATTTAAAAAGTTGAGAATTAGGAATTTCGAACTTTAATGATTTTACAATCTGGAGGCAACCCAGAAATTCGATATATTATTCGGCCGTTCTTTCGCCGAAATACTAAATCGACGTTCGTACAGTCTCTCAAAATATCGTTTGTTCCATAAATCGATCGATTTTTGGGCCGTAAATTGATGAACGCGGCGGGGCATAAGGTTCAAGGACGTTCTCAACTTTCGACGAAGATTAATGGTCGTTGCACGGGGAAGAAGAATGGAGCTATGGTAAAAAGATAATTCCACTAAATTTGACCTTCACAATGGCGGGAGATTGGGCACGAAAAAAAGCACACGAGACATACCACCGTAATTGACTATTCTAGTCGAGATACACCCTTAAATCTTCGTCCCACCCTAACCCTCGTATCAGTCCCTTCAAAAAATTGAACCCCAGTTTTGCTGCTATAATTGAATCGTTCGGAAGGACTCTATTCTTTTGCTCGAACGAAAGGGTTGCTACGCTTCGGTTTTGGACATGAAACCTCTTTTGACCCGAACCATAGTTGCCATTGTTGAAAACTGTGTTTGATACTGCGACAGAAGCGTGTCACAAACAAGCTACGAGCGAATTTTACACGTTTCTTAATATAAGAGGGAACGTATTTTAATGAGAGCTATTAACGTTATGACTGTGTTCAACTGTTTAAATTCACTTCTGTATTCTAGTAACGAACACATGTAATTAAAGACATTTTAATCATTGGATTTTGGGTGTCGTTATTTTTAAACAAAATTCGTTTTAATTTGTATTAATAGTATACTTTAAGGAGACAAGTTCCATAAATAAAAAAAAAATGTTTAGCAATATATAAATTAAAAAAAAGTTTTTAGCAATAATACATTGTTTTACGTCAATCAAGTATAACTCGAGCTGTATAGATAAATAATACAAAATAAATGAAGAATTATTGCGAGATTCAATGTTTTAATAGAAGTGATCTATTTTTTTTGCAGTTTCTGTATTTTTTCTAATATATGTATATTTTCGAATATCTATATTTCTGAACTTCTATATTCTCAATTTTCTAAATTTTTAACTTTCTATCTTTTCAAACTGTGCATTCTGTAAATAGAAATTTATGTTTATATTCCCTTGTGCAAGAAAATCGTAGATCGTCGCGATGAGACGCGACTGATCCACTACCACCGGTTCAAAAATACGTTCACAAATTTTATTTATAAATACATTACAAGTGCGTATGAGTATGCCACAAGCTTTGTATGCAACAGTGTTGTTAGTTGGTATAAATATATTACGTTAGAACGCAACAGACGATGTAAAATATTGCCTAACGCCCGCGCTGATAAATCATACATCCACAAATGAAACCCGACCCCCACCTCTCGTTCACAAATACGTTCACAAATTTGTTTTATAAATACATTACAAGTACGCATAAGTATATCGAAATCTTTGCACACAACCGTGTTGTAAGTTTACATACACTATGCGGCCGACAAGAAGTCCGGTGAGGAGGTTTGGCCAGGCGTTCAGACGCGACGGCAGTAATTGGCCGAAAAAAAAAGATGGTCGCATCGAATCTCACGCATTTTCGGCGGCGGAATTTATTGGTTCGCGCGGTCACGCACACTAGTTGACCCGAAGACCATAAACAATCGGTAGTCTGCGATCGTCAATCGCTGTCAATTTTCGACGGTTCTAGGTAGGGGTAGGAGGAGCGATCGCGTACGTCTTATGTTTCAGGACAACCTCCTCGCCGGACTTCTTGTCGGCCGCATACTGTAAATATGTTACGATAGAACGTAACAAGATGATATGTAGAACGTGGTTACATAAGAAACGGTAGATCGACATGTCATACGGCGGCGTATCTTCGGTTCTTTGTTTATAAATACGCTCGGTTGGATGTTGAAGGATATCATTGACTTGCAGACGGTTGCACGGTAGTACCGTATGCCGTGTGTCACCGCAGCGAGGCATACGTGATTTTTTCGATCCACAGATCGAGATAGTGATCCCCCATTGGGACGTGATAGGAACGCACGAGCGAGCCTCGTGCGGTGTTGGAAAAAAACCGTGCACACCAGGTTGCGCAAACCAGAAAGAGGGTTAAATGTACAGATTTGCACGAGGTGGGAGGTAGCCATTTATGGCTTCCTTCGATAATACCCTTGGCGCGGGGGTCTGGCGAACGCGCGAAGACCCCTAGGTGCTCATCAGATAAGAAACACCGAGTTACCAGGGAGAAACTTCCACGATTATCCCTGGACGATTGACTTAATTGCTTTTTTCTTGTGTTCCACTAGGCCACCACGTGATCAGGTACATCTCGATCGTCCATTTTATACGGGCCGTTTAATGCAAATACGATATGCGTCAAAGAAGTTGATTGCTGGGTAATGAACGGAGCATAAATTCTTTAAAATGGAATGCTGTATCTTCTTTTTTCGCGCAGGTCATTACGATGTGAATACCTTAAGGTGAAATTGTTTTCCCACGAGATTCGTGATTGTTTCGTGACCCATTTTTTTTTTATATACAACGCTCTTGCATCGAATTTTTCTATAATTTTACAGTTTCGCTTAATGTTGGAATCATCGAACCGGTTTTTAACGCTAGAATTACCAACCAGTCAAAATGACTGGTTTCGGGTTTGACATTTTATGTCATAATTTTCTGGTTGATCTTTTGTTAAAATATCTGACATGTTTTATTGAGCTAATGAATGGTTGTATATGTTAGATGATGCTGCAATATTTATTTATTTATTTTTTTTACTTCATTTTCAACTCTAAAGTAAGTATGTATTTAATATTGGTATTTCTAGTGGTAATGAGTTCACGGGGTTCTTATTTTAGATTAGAAAATTTGAGATCTTTTTTTTGTGTTCGAGTAGGTTGCACAGTTAATTCATTTTTACGTTTTACTTTTAATTTCGAGTTGCGTCCATTGCATGCCGGAAGTGCTTTTAACGCGTGCTTGATTTATGACAAAATAACGACGATTTAGATTAAGTTTGGGTTAGATTCGGATTTAATAATAAATGGGAAAGCAATTTTACGTACTGCGGAGCAATAACGAGCCGGATAGTAATTAAGTGAGTTTCAGTTCGGTTTTAGTTGGTTTGCGTTGCATTAAGTTTTCGTTCGCATCATTAATCTAGTCGCCATGGGGTAACCGGCTAGCAATTAGACAATTGCAGTAATAAATCTAGCTTGAATAAAACGCAAATCCATTTAATTATAAAATATAGGGCATACGTAACATAAATTTAACGAGAATTTGTCGCAATCTGACCCAAATCTGTGTTTCGAACATTAAAATACTATAATGTAGCATTGGAAATTTTTATTTAAATTAATGAGAGATTTATATCAAATCTTAAATTTCAAACTGACGTGCATAACTACTATTATTATTACCATTTGTAACATTATGTCGTCGAATAATGTCGAATTTTAAACGTTTTGAAATTCAACATTATTACTGGAAATTATTCATTTTGTATTACAAACTTAAGTGAATGATATATACAGATATTTTAATGAAAATAATATATAATCTTCAAATTGATGTAGTATATCAAGAAGAGTGTACATACAGTCGTGGACAAAATGAAGTGGACAGGTATCATAAATAACAAAAGGTAAATTTAATTAACTAATAATGCCTATAAATCAAAATTTTATTGCACAATTATATACATTAAATAAATGTTTTTTCAAGCCTACAAAAATATCTCACGTTCTAAATTTAAAATTTATTTACAACATTGTAATGAAACAAAACATTTTTTACATTTCTGCAATGTCCACTTAATTTTGACCAGGAGTGTATATCATGAAGATTATAGTCTTCAAATTGTGATATAGTACAGGTATTAATATAAGGTTATGTTTACATTATTAAACTATACCTTATCGTAATTTATTAAAAGTCATTGGGCTTTTTGAAATTGAAATAAATTAGAGAATTAATTATTTTATCGAACACGATTCGACATCAACCAATTTTTGCTTTACACAAAAAATTAAAATTGAACGACGGAATTGATACAAAATGGCGGAACAGCCAGTTAAGATATTTTATCAAGGTTTGAAGAAATTGGATTTACGCGTGTATTTTTAACATAATTTAATACAAACGCGAGTGATTGTATTGTAAGTTAAGAGACGGTTAAGAATCCTACAATTTCTAAACAAACGTCGTTTCATGAAGCTACGGACTTGTTTGATTTCATAGTATCGCAAAAGATTACGCGGTACAGAAAGGAAAATATTGTAAAACCTAATATTTTGAAAGGTTTCTCCTGTGATGTGGTTACAAAGGAGGGTGCTCGTCCCTTTTGTACTTGCGTGCGTAACCAAAGGAAAGGAACAGAAATTTAATCTTCATTTACTTAAACTTACAATCTGCTTAACTTCCATCTGCGAATAAATCATCTTATCTTGCGGAAAGACAGCTAACAATATAAGAATTACGGATAAATATAGAACTATAATCTTCAGATCGAAGGAAAGAAATTTAAGTTTGATTTACAATCTACTTAATTTCTATCTGTGAAATAAACTTCGTTTGCGAAATAACATTTAACAACATAAATAATGCAAATAAATATGTGTAACAATAATTATCAAATTGAAGAAAAGAAATAGAAATTTAAGTTTGGCGTACAATCTACTTAATTTCCATCTGTGAAGAAAATATATTTTCTGAAAAGACAACTAACATAATAAATAACGAAACTAAATATAATTACTAATTCGAAGAAAAGAAACAGAAAATTAACCTCGATTTACAATGTGCGTAATTTCCTTTTGATAATGAAACTTGTCTTACGAAAAGGCAGCTAACAATATAAAAATTGCGGATAAATATGTGTGACCATAATTTTCGAATCGAGGGATTCAATTAAAATTTAACGACGATTTACAATCTACTTAATTTCCATCTGTGAAAAAAAATTATTTTGCGAAAAGACAACAGTATAAATAATTCTACAATATAACAATATAAATACTCCTCATTGTATTCTGAAGTATTATTAAAAATTTTGTTACATTTTTCTCGCAGGTACAAAGTTCGTTTAAACATTTAACGTTTAAAAATAAGTACGTTTAGAATTGCTCGCAACGCGATGTATCAAGTTAAAAATATAGAACTCGGTTCAAACAGGATTGTTATGTTTATGAATGCTATCTCAGTAGCGTGGTTGAATTTCTTTGGTTTACGTCAAAGCAGATTGGACGGTACGTCCTAGTCTGTTAACGATGTGCCAGATTTTCGGAAAAAGAAGCTTTTGTAGTTTTCCGGAAATTCTGCAATACCGTTGTTTCATCCGGGGTTGACGAGATAGAAGAAATGCCGCCTGTAAACGACCAGTAGAACTTCCTGAAGTCGTTATCTCTGGGTGCTCTCCCGAGGGAATCTACCGCAAACAAATATCTGTAGCTTCGTTTGCGTCAAACACAAAGATTGGTAAAACGTGGCACATATGTTGCGGAAGACCCCTAGTTTGTTTTTTTCGATTCCCCGTTTTTCACCGTGTAAACCACCAGTACACGGGCCGTGTCATTTTTGCGTCGGGAAATTCGTTGCATTAATTCTTGCATTAAGTCTGTTCTCCGATTTAATTTGAAGATATTTTTTATAACTCATGGTAGTTAATTCTAATTTTTGTATTTAAGGTAGTTGGTATTTCGAACTATTCAATTTCTACGTTTTTAAGTTCTTAAATATCTAAATCTCTGCGCTTTCAAGTTCTTAAATCGAAAAATTTCTACGTTCTTGAGTTTTTAAACACTTAAATTTCTACGTTCTTAATTCTGTAAATATACGAATTCTTGAGTTTGGAAACTTGAAATACCTGAGCTTCTAAGTTTCTAAATTTTAATTAAATTCGCGATCTATAATTGGTATTTTTAAATTTCCAAACTTTCGAAGTTCCAAATTTTCAAATTTTTCGATTTTTCCATGTTTACATTCATTACATTTATTACATTAACAAATATCCGAATGATCACATTACAAAATTTCTAAACTTAGAAATTCATAATTTCTATAACCTAGATTTTCAAATTCCTAAATATGAAATTGTAATTAACAAAATTTCTATAACTTAGAGTCCCAAATTCCTAAATTCAAAATTGTAATTAACAAAACTTCTATAATACAAATTCCCAAATTTCTAAATTTAAATTTGTACTTAACAACATTACCTTAACCCAGCTTCCTAAATTTTTAAATTCGAAATTGTAGTTAACAAAATTTCGATAATATAGATTTCTAAATTTCCAATTTAAAATTGTACTTAATTATCAAAATTTCTATAATCCAGATTCTCAAACTTCTAAATTAAAAATTATAACTAACAACATTTCTATAACCCTAATTTCCAAATTTCTAAATATAAAATTGTAGTGTCTCTCAAATGATAAGAAGAATTTTGCATAGTTCTTTCTATCATATCTCCATCTGCGATGTAAACGCAAAGATCATTATCTCTTTTTCGGGCATTTAATTTGTCCATTACGATCGCATTCTAATTGCAGGGATATAAAATTTGTATTCTCTTATAGCAAATGCAAATTAATTATATACGAGTATAGTATCATTTCTTAGCTCTAATGTACAGTTTGAAGGTTTTTCACTGCTGTGACCGCATATTTTTTCGTGATTTCCGTGATCACGTTGTTATGTCGGCCAGACACGATCATTTTCAAGTAGGATAATAATACGGCGTGTTGGTCGCAGTATTATTTACGTAAATAACGAATCATACAGGAGCAATGATATACTATGATATTTAATCGTGCACAAATTATTTCAAAATCCATCGAAATTAAGAGGTGATAAAAAATATTTATTCTTAAACCGAACGAATATAGGCTACGCTACTGTTATTTTTATTATGGTCCTTCATTTTAATTACGATTTATTTGTAACCTTGATATATGCTTTTCAAGCAAATTTTTCAGCGAAAGTTTTATTACTACAATCAGTAAATACGTGACTCAGGTCGTCGACGAATTCGAAGAAGAATGCAACTGCACAGTACCGAAAAATGCCAAAAGCCATAATCATAAAGCCATAAACGTTACGTTTATATTAATTATTCTGGTATGCATTTTAAGACGAAATTACATCCTTCGACAACCATTTGGTAATATCGAAGCAATAAAAAAGAACTGTCAAAATAACAGAGTTTATTAGGCATTAACAACATTTTTCACACCGAATAGTAATATTGCTAATGACCAAATGATTTATTTAAATAAAAATTACTGTTATAAAAGAAGCAGTAAAATATGATATACGTATCATTTAAACTCCGAATTTCACAAATTTCAAGAAACAAATTGTAATTTTGAAAATTTTTTAAATCTAAAAACTCAAATTTCCAAATTCTAAAATCCCTAAATTCTCAAATTTATAATTTCTCAAAGTTCAAAATTCTGAAATTTTCAAATTCTCAAATGTTCAAGTTCTCATATTTCTTCATCCTCATAATTCTAAATTTCCAAATTCCCAAATTCTCATATTTGTTAATCCTCATACTTCCAAATTTTTAAATTTCCAAATTCTCAAATGTTCAAGTTCTCATATTTCTTCATCCTCATACTTCCAAATTTCCAAATTTCCAAATTCTCATATTTCTTAATCCTCATACTTCAAAATTTTCAAATTTCCAAATTCTTAAATTCTCAAATTCTCAAATTCTCAAATTCTCAAATTTCCAAATTCTCAAATTCTCAAATTCTCAAATTCTCAAATTCTCAAATTCTCAAATTCTCAAATTCTCAAATTCTCAAATTCTCAAATTTCCAAATTCTCAAATTCTCAAATTCTCAAATTCTCAAATTCTCAAATTCTCAAATTCTCAAATTCTCAAATTTCCAAATTCGCAAATTCCCAAATACTCACATTTCCAAACTCACAAATTTTATAAAACATCTGTTAGAATCTCTGAATTTTCACATTCTCGTATCTCAACTGCCCCAAATACCCGAACTTCTAAGAATCCAAATCTTCGGTCCTCGAACTTTACCGAAGCTCCAATTCACAAGTTCTCAAATTCTTACTCTCATTCCTTTTCATTCATTCCCGTTTGCTTCTTTATCTTTGCTTAATCACTGCCATAAAATACATCGGTTTGTATATAACGATTGAACCGTTATCTACAGCTTCCGTGTCAATACCATTTCAACAGTAATTAATAAGAGTTCAACATTTACGATCAAAATTCCACGTCCTACACGACCCAAGACCATTTAATAGATACGCTATCATAATCTACCACCTACAATATCAATACGGCACCTATCAGTCCCCCTCGCTAGCTAATAAACAGAAAAGGGTATCATATCAAGTTGACCTACAAAGTGTATGTATATTCAATTTTAAAACATATTTTGAAATAATTTACAAACTTCTGTATAGACACTGTATAATATAATAGTAATTCGGAGAATCGATGTCAGGGCTGTACGGTGGATAAATTCCTAAAATGCTTTCGACCGTTCGCCATGAAATCGAGCCAACCATAGAGTGTATCATGGTTAATCGCTCAGAGCAGGCCACTTATATTCAATGAACGTTGACATGGTTAGTACAGATCCCCCTGTTAGTCGTATGGGTTTATGTTCACCGTAAATATACGATATCTTCGGTCCCCAAGCACACTTCTCTCTGTATCTCAGTACATACGTACTCGTACGTGCACGCATATGTACACATATGTGCGTGCAGGGTGCGACCGAAATGTACGAACAACGTTTTGTTCGAAATTTCAATGTATATGCCATAGAATATTTGTTAATTGTATAATACGATTAATAATACAGTTTTCCAATATAATTATTTATAGGAAACACATAAGTACTTTATGTGTATAAACTATTTACATATATGATGTATGTGCACTGTACATAAATTGCACTGGATATACAGATATCTTTATACATTATTTATATACAGTATACATAGATTGCATTATACATATACTACTTTTTACATATTATTTATATTGTATAATATAAATTCATTTTCGATGATTCTTTCTAAAACAAACATAATTTTTTAAAGATAAAATAATAAGTATAATTAGTTAAATTTAATGAGAAACTGTCAAAATTCTTGAGAACAATATAATAATCTAAATTTACTCGATTTATTAAAAAGAAATATTTCTATAATGTCTAAAAATAATCCTTGGAGAAATATTCCGACAAAAATTGAAATCGTCCTAAACAAACGAAGAATAATTATAGCCTTCAGTCAATAAATATGCATGTGCATACCAAGAATATAAAAGCCGTTTATTTTGAAAGTGGCATAAGTCACTTTAAAAAAAAATCGAGTTAATGGTAACACTAATTACAATTGAACGGTATCTTTTCATTTAAAAAAAATTTCCAATCAATAAATTGAGAACTATTGAAATTTGTTCGAATGAAGTTTTGCTAATTAACGGTATAACGCGAACCCTTAAATATATCGACGTTTTTCAAAATAAACGGCACATATATCGAAATTGTAGTGAGTACACCACTCGTGCATTTTTGAGACTCCGTATGTGTAATAAGTGCGTGTAGGTATAACGTAAGTATGTAGACGGTAGCGTCCCCTCGGTACGATCCGAGGAGCTCCTCCAGGAACGAGACGGGAAGAATCGGGAAAAAAACAAGAAAAGACGAAGGAGGAGAGGCAGCCGGAGAACCGAAAGGAGAGAGTGATTGCCAGTGGTGATGAATTCAACGAGAACCGAAAACCACGGACTACCGTGTGTCCGCGAACGTGTAAAGGGTTAACAATTTCTCCACATGGCGCATTTTTCTTGTCGTTGCCGAGGAATGCGTTCCTCCTCGCTCTTTGTGTTTGCCCGTCGCATAGAAATTTTGTGAACAGTGGATACAAGTAGAACATGACTTCACTCGTTGACCATCGAGTTAACGCTAGATTTACGGTCGCGTAATGATCACTTGTTTTTAACCAGTTAGCTGCGATTGCCGAGTATACTCGTCATGGAGAAATGGCACCATTTTGTGACATGACAGAAATTTGGGGATATAGAGATTGTAGGAATACTGGAATTGGGGGATGTAGAAATTTGAAAATACAGAAATTAGGGGATATAGAGATGTTAGGAATACTGGAATTGGGGGATGTAGAAATTTGCTAGTACATAAATTTGGGGATATAGAGATTTTAGTAATATTGAAATTAAGGAATGTAAAAATTAAAAAATACAGAAATTAGGGGATATAGAGATGTTAGGAATACTGGAATTGGGGGATGTAGAAATTTGCTAGTACATAAATTTGGGGATATAGAGATTTTAGTAATATTGAAATTGAGGAATGTAAAAATTTGAAAATACAGAAATTAGGGAATATAGAGATGTTAGGAATACTGGAATTGGGGGATGTAGAAATTTGCTAGTACATAAATTTGGGGATATGAGATTTTAGTAATATTGAAATTGAGGAATGTAAAAATTAAAAAATACAGAAATTAGGGGATATAGAGATGTTAGGAATACTGGAATTGGGGGATGCAGAAATTTGCTAGTACATAAATTTGGGGATATAGAGATTTTAGTAATATTGAAATTGAGGAATGTAAAAATTAAAAAATACAGAAATTAGGGGATATAGAAATGTTAGGAATACTGGAATTGGGGGATGTAGAAATTTGCTAGTACATAAATTTGGGGATATAGAGATTTTAGTAATATTGAAATTGAGGAATGTAAAAATTAAAAAATACAGAAATTAGGGAATATAGAGATGTTAGGAATACTGGAATTGGGGGATGTAGAAATTTGCTAGTACATAAATTTGGGGATATGAGATTTTAATAATATTGAAATTGAGGAATGTAAAAATTAAAAAATACAGAAATTAGGGGATATAGAGATTTTAGTAATATTGAAATTGGGGGATGTAAAAATTTGGAAATAAGGATATGTAGAAATCTGAGAAATTACAAATTAAGGGAATATAAAAATTCGATGTATAGAAATACATATTGCAATTCGAAACAGCAAAAATCAAATGATGTACAAATCGGGCAAAAACACGATGCAAATACTTCGATACAAAAAGAATCGTAAAATCTCCATTATCTAAATTTTATTCACAACTCAAAATATGTACGTCACTACATTGTACACATATGTTACATGTACACTCGAGGTGGTGTTTCGAATCATTTTTTTCGTTGAATTATACTACATGCGAACTAAATTTAAACGGGATCATGGTACACATGCAATAAAACTGTAAAACTCGTTCTTTATCGGTAGAATGACTTCTTTCGCGTGCGAGTAACGTACAATTGACAAGATTGGTTAAGCAGTTGATTGCTGTACGAAGAGTGTATAATCTCAACGTTACACAAGCTGCGCTACATTTCACGTGAAAAAAAAGACTACGAAAATCATTTCTCCGTAATATCGCAGATTGGATGGGTCGAGATTTCTGTAAATCTCTGTGCAATTGCTATACCTTCACGAAACGCATGCCAAGTGTTTCTAGATCAAGCACTTCTTCGATTCCTGTTATTCAATTAGAATTCGTATCATCGATTAACTTTCACCGGATAATTCTGTGTCGAAGAAAAACGGGATAAACGCATTAGCGTGTAATGAATATCGCGAGTAATGTAATGGAAAATTAAGTATTAGGCTCTGCATATCGAATAATTCATGCCGGAACGTAACAAGCATGACATGATTTCGTTACATAAAATTATCCCGAAACAACACCGATGTTGCATTGGGTTCCTTCTTAAATTGTGGTTTTAAAAGAGCGGATAGTTTTAATTCTACACATTTGTATATTCCAAAATTGTAAATTACTTAAATTCTAAGTTTTGTAATTTATGAGAGTCCAAATTTCTTTGTCTTTAAGTTTTCAAATTCTAATTAAATCTTTTCAATGTTCCATATTTCCAAATATCCAAATTTCCATATTTCCAAACTTACTAATTTTCCAATTTTCTAATTTCCAAACTTCCAAATTTTCTGAATTTATAATTTTTAAATTTTCATACTTCCACGTTCCCAAATTTCTAATTTTCCAAATTCCCAGATTTCTAAATGTCGAAATTTTCAAATTCTCAAATTCTCAAATTCCCAAATTCCCAAATTCCAAATTACCAAATATCTAAGTTCTCAAATTTTCAAATCTCTAATTCTCAAATTTCTGAATTTTATAAAAATCACGTACTTATACAATGAAAAGATGTGACATAAAATTTAAGTTATCATTGTCCGGTAAATAATAATTTGTATCATTATATTCATCAAACTTGCATCTTTAATTTTAGAAGTGAAATTTTGCTTAATGCAATTATTTGAACCGGTATTCAACAATTCGCTGTTGACGGAATTTAACTATATTCTTAACGAAACATGAAATCTTCTGTCTTTAGAAATCTTTCATATACGGAATAACCTAATAACCTAGCATTTTTCATTCTTATTATACCATGACGTTCAGACTGGTGCTCTTAAACGCCGGAAAAGTATAAAAGAATTTCCACGCAACACGTTGCGTGGAAAACAGTGAAGAAATGAACGTTTCACCAAGATTTACACAATACACGCGGAAAATACCACTTTCTTTTATTTACAAAAACTGTACACAAGAAAACTGAAAAACAGGAATAAATTTACTTCGATCTTTGAATCAGGTTATACTTTCCTGTATATTAACGTCGAGTTATAAAGAGTTATCGTCTTAATCGGACAAAAATTATTAATACGAAAAATTCATGTATTTTTCTATAAATAATAATTACAGACAACTGTAACAATTCGATGCGACCTTTCGTCAAGTATAAAAAACAGTAACTTATAATAATTATTCACATTATTTATTTAGTATACATATATGTATCTATTAAATACACGTAAGAAGTTGATTACAAATTTAGAAACTTTTTGCAAACTATTTATACCGTTTACTTTCGGTTTAGAAAAAGTAACGAAGAGTTAATCGCTAGAAATTTCTGATGGTCGCGTGTATCAAATAGCCACAGAAAGTATGATGCAGGTTAGTTAACTGTATAATTTATAGTGAAAACTAGGAAACAATCAACTTTCGAAATTTCACGAGTATTTTCTGAATTTCGTTCAATATCTAACAAGTTGTTTCACTTCTCTCAAATGTTATACAACGATATTAATGTTTCTGACACTCATCACGCTTGTTTTCATTAGATGATTCGACGTGGCACACTTGCGAATTAATTTTGTGCATTTGCAAGTTCTCGTATTTCTAAATCGTGAGACTTTAAACGACCAACTCCCTAAATGTTCATTCTTGAATTTCCAAATTTCTCAAATCTTCAATTTCCGAAATTTTTGAATTATTCACTTACCACATTTCTCAAATACTCAAATTTTCAGTTCTTTTAAATTCTCATATTCCCAAGTTTCGATATTACCACGTTTTCAAATTCTATAGTTACCAAATTTCTCAGATACCATAATATTCAATTTTCTAAAAGTCTCAAATTTTCATATTACCAAATTTCCATATCACTATATTTTCAAATTCTTCAATTGCCAATTTTCTCAAATGCTCAAATTCTCAAATTTACAAATCCCCAAATTCTTACACTTCCAACTTTTGGTAACACTACTGAGTGTTATCCGCACGCATGTCATGTACCAATTGTCCAATTTGCTGGTTGGCCTACCAGAGCAGTTGTAAATGTAAAATAAGTAAATAAATGAAAAAAAAACAAATACTCAATTTTCTAATTTTCAAATTTTCTAGTTTTCTAATTTTCTAATTATCAAATGTCCAAACTTCCAGATTGTCTAGATCTCAAATTTCCATATTTCCAAGCCCCAAATTTTTTATTTTCTATATTTTCATATTTTTGAATTTTCGAATTTCCAAATTTTCTGATTTTCTAATTTCTTAATTTCCTAATTTTCTAATTTTCTATATTTCAAATTTTCGAACTTCCAAATTTTCTGATTTTTTAATTTAAAAATGTTCACACTTTCAAGTGCGTAAATTTCGAATTTTCCAAATTCACAAATTTTCAAATTTTTCAAATTCCAAATTTCTAAATGATCAAATTTTCAAATACCCAAATTTCAAGTTACCAAATATTTGAATGATCAAATTTTCAAATCTAAAATAAAAGCAAATGCCCAATATATCGATAGGTATACCGACGATCGTGGGTCGGTCGGCAGAGCTTTACAAGCTCTTCTGAACCGACGCGTGTTTCACACGCCGCGTTCCCTCCACGAGCCTCCCGTAAAGACTGCAGCTCCGAGACTGGAGGTGGTTGCGGAGGTGGAGGTGGCTCGCACGTTCGAAAGAGAGAAAGAGAGAAGAGAACGTTCTCGGAGATCGAGAGAAGGGAGTGACTGCCACTGGCGATGCATTGAGTAGCCACTAAAACAGTCCTCCGGCACTTCGATCCGTTGGCAGATCGTGCAGCGCGTGCCAGCCGCTATTTTTTATTCGATCGATCGATCGATCGATCGGTGAATCGTCGCGGTCCGCGGGAAAAATTATCGTCCTGATCGAGTGAAACGAATCGTGACACGTGGTTCCGCGAAACAAATCGCGTTCGCGAATTTCCCGCCAAGAAATCCGCGAATGAAGAGAAGAGAATTCGTGAAAAATCGTGGCATCGATCGGTACGTGCCGGTATACCAACAACGTCGAACAATGTTATCTCGCGATTGGCCGTAATTGCTGGAACGACAAGCAATTAGCGTCGGCTGATGTATACACCGTGGCTGGGTCGATCGTTTCGTTTTTTTCTTTCCCCTTCTCGACGACAAGATAGCCGAACGAATGGATCTGTAAGACCGCCGCGAACTGGAAAAATCGCGTCTCACGCGACCATAACGAGTCACTTCGCTCGCCGGGTAATTACCGCATCGCTAACGGTAATTACTCTCGGTCTGTCCGCCGTTTAATTTGCAAGGTGTAAAGTAACTTGCACTTCGAATCGTCCGTGTACGCTTTCCGATGGTTGAACGCAACGCTCTGTATCTGTGCCTTATTAATTCCATCTTTTTCCTATTTTTCTGACCGTTATCGGCGCTCTTTATCGCCGTTCCTTTAAAATCGTATCGGGGAAGGCTATCTCGGCTCGGTGAGTGGAAATCGTTTCCTCGAAATCGCGGCTCGTATGAAAATCGAGGCTCGCGCCAATTTTCGCTCATTTGTTAACCCTTTGCATTCGGAAGCATTTTTGCTGTTAGAACATAGCAAGTGTATAACTAACTAGCTAAGAAGTTTGATCGATCTTTTGGAAATTATTACGTTTTTTATTATTAATTGCCAGTATTGTCTGTTTCGCTGTGTCCAAACGTCACGTGTGTAATACTATGTACATATACATCGAAAGTTTGGTGTAATAACTTTTAACATTTATTACACCTTTGCATTCGAAAGCATTTTTTCTGTTAGAACACAGCAAGTGTATAACTAACTAGCTAAGAAGTTTGATCGATCTTTTTGAAATTATTACGTTTTTTATTATTAATTGCCAGTATTGTCTGTTTCACTGTGTCCAAACGCCACGTGTGTAATACTATGTACATATACATCGAAAGTTTGGTGTAATAACTTTTAACATTTATTAATCCTTTGCATTCGAAAGCATTTTTGCTGTTAGAACATAGCAAGTGTATAACTTACTAGTTAAGAAGTTTGATCGATCTTTTTGAAATTATTACGTTTTTTATTATTAATTGCCAGTATTGTCTGTTTCACTGTGTCCAAACGTCACGTGTGTAATACTATGTACATATACATCGAAAGTTTGGTGTAATAACTTTTAACATTTATTAATCCTTGGCACTTGGAAGCATTTTTGCTGTTAGAACATAGCAAGTGTATAACTTACTAACTAAGAAGTTTGATCGATCTTTTTGAAATTATTACGTTTTTTATTATTAATTGCCAGTATTGTCTGTTTCACTGTGTCCAAACGCCACGTGTGTAATACTATGTACATATACATCGAAAGTTTGGTGTAATAACTTTTAACATTTATTAATCCTTTGCATTCGAAAGCATTTTTGCTGTTAGAACATAGCAAGTGTATAACTTACTAGTTAAGAAGTTTGATCGATCTTTTTGAAATTATTACGTTTTTTATTATTAATTGCCAGTATTGTCTGTTTCACTGTGTCCAAACGTCACGTGTGTAATACTATGTACATATACATCGAAAGTTTGATGTAATAACTTTTAACATTTATTAATCCTTTGCAATCGAAAGCATTTTTGCTGTTAAAATATAACAAGTGTATAACTTACTAGTTAAGAAGTTTGATCGATCTTTTTGAAATTATTACGTTTTTTATTATTAATTGCCAGTATTGTCTGTTTCACTGTGTCCAAACGCCACGTGTGTAATACTATGTACATATACATCGAAAGTTTGGTGTAATAACTTTTAACATTTATTAATCCTTTGCATTCGAAAGCATTTTTGCTGTTAGAACATAGCAAGTGTATAACTTACTAGTTAAGAAGTTTGATCGATCTTTTTGAAATTATTACGTTTTTTATTATTAATTGCCAGTATTGTCTGTTTCACTGTGTCCAAACGTCACGTGTGTAATACTATGTACATATACATCGAAAGTTTGATGTAATAACTTTTAACATTTATTAATCCTTTGCAATCGAAAGCATTTTTGCTGTTAAAATATAACAAGTGTATAACTTACTAGTTAAGAAGTTTGATCGATCTTTTTGAAATTATTACGTTTTTTATTATTAATTGCCAGTATTGTCTGTTTCACTGTGTCCAAACGCCACGTGTGTAATACTATGTACATATACATCGAAAGTTTGGTGTAATAACTTTTAACATTTATTAATCCTTTGCATTCGAAAGCATTTTTGCTGTTAGAACATAGCAAGTGTATAACTTACTAGTTAAGAAGTTTGATCGATCTTTTTGAAATTATTACGTTTTTTATTATTAATTGCCAGTATTGTCTGTTTCACTGTGTCCAAACGTCACGTGTGTAATACTATGTACATATACATCGAAAGTTTGGTGTAATAACTTTTAACATTTATTAATCCTTTGCATTCGAAAGCATTTTTGCTATTAGAATATAGCAAGTGTATAACTAACTAGCTAAGAAGTTTGATCGATCTTTTTGAAATTATTACGTTTTTTATTATTAATTGCCAGTATTGTGTGTTTCACTGTGTCCAAACGTCACGTGTGTAATACTATGTACATATACATCGAAAGTTTGGTGTAATAACTTTTAACATTTATTAATCCTTGGCACTTGGAAGCATTTTTGCTGTTAGAACATAGCAAGTGTATAACTTACTAACTAAGAAGTTTGATCGATCTTTTTGAAATTATTACGTTTTTTATCATTAACATTAGATTTACGAACGCTTAATAATTACATATGTCTAAATTGAAAATGAAGTAGAAAAATAAGTAAATAATGGATAACACATAGAAAGATTCTTTATCTCGATGAAGGTTATCGTGTGTTTTGACACAAGCTTTTTAATCATTTTTGTAATTAAAAATAAGAAATCTAAGATCCGTCATTTTGACGGGTTCCGTAAACCTAATGTTAATTGCCAATATTGTCTGTTTCACTGTGTTCAAACATCACGTACATAATACTACAAACGTGGTCAGAAGTTATTTATTAAAAATTGTAGCATTAAATCGAATGGCGAGCGAAAGTCGGCGAACGAGCACAAAGGGTTAAGTGGCTCGTTTTTGATCGCACACAAATCGTTTTCACGTACCATATATTTGGTGGCTAATATGTTAGTATGCGTGATATAGTTTAACCCTTTGCACTACGATTTATTCGGTAAATACATCGGACGCAATGAACTGTTCGTTGCTACAACATTGAGATGACTAAAGAAAGTTCGAGTGTCAATATTGTTTTGCATTTAACGATCCTCGACTGTGTGATATATACATTGAACATTCGACCGTATTAACGATTTAAGGACAATTAATGACCTTAGTTTCGATTTAAATATGAGTGATATTTAAATCGAAATACATAAAATATAATATAAATATAAATACATGAAGTATATATTAAATATATAAATAAATAAATAAGTATAAACGTCTATAAGTAAATAAACATAAATGTATATAAGTAAATAGTATAATAATACACAAAAAAATAATTGTATAAGTAAGAAAATAAATTCAAATATAAATATAAAAATATATATTAATATAAATATGAATGATATTTAAATCGAAACTGTGGCATAATAATAAGTAAATAATGGACAGTGCGTAAACTAACTCAGCAATGATTCATAATTTCGACGAAGATTAATTTATATTTTGTCAAAAGCTTCTTCCTAATTTTGATAATTTAAAGTAGAAAATCTAAGATCAGTCATTTTGACGGGTTCCGTAGATCCAGTGTTAAAAGTATAAACAATATTTTCATTATCTGAACACGAACGTGTCGCGAGTGTAGCTTATCATTATAGCACGAGGGGTTAAAATTAAAAGTAAAACTACCATAGTGGTCAAATAGTCCGTTCCACAAATTTCGTACTACAAATGACAAAATTTGTTAATAAGATTCTTGACACCCGTGCTGATTTATCATCAAAATAAACAATAAATAATGTATCGAATACGATGTGTATTCATTTATGTTTCATCGTTTTTACCAACCAGTCAAAATGACCAGTTTCGGGTTTAGAATTTTGTATTACAAAATTATGTTACCACACTTTTGTCAAAATGTCTGTCATAATTTATTCAGCTAATGAACGGTTGTATATGTTAGGTGATGCTGCGGTATTTATTTATTTTTTTTTTGCTTTATTTTCAATTTTAAAGTAAGCATACATTTAATGTGTCGGTACTTCTAGCGTTAATTAGAAAATTAATTATATAGCCGGTAGTTTCGGTGTTTAATTTCTCGCGGGAACGATTGTGGTTACCAGTTTGAAATTCTCGGTGATTTTGGTGGGGATAAAGGAAAAATTGTGCGAAGCGTGCGCGTGGAATCGGAAACGTTATCGCGGGTTTCCCCCAGCAGGTTATCTCCCCTGTCGGTTTCAGCAGACCGAAGTCACAGAAAAAGGAAGACGCGTGTAAGAAAGTTCCTTCCGCGATCGCTGGTCGCGTTCATCGAAGAAACGCATCAAGGGAGTTAATCGATCGCGAACGATAACGGGATCCACGTGTATCCTGCTGTAAACGCGTGATCGTGATTCGTCGAAACGCGTAACGAGCTACGGGACCGTACGGTAAACCTACCCCCATGGATCGCGGATCTTCGTAACGAGCATCGAAACACGCTGTTCCTCTTTCGCCGAACACTCGGCAAAAACTACTATAACGCGATTCTGAGCCGACGACAGCCTCTCCTCGACCTTCACGAGCTTACCAACGTACCCGAAGAAACTGTCCCGAGTAATTGACGAACCGCTATAATTCGGATTCTGGAATATGACGCGACGAGGAAGAGTGTCAACCCCTTTCGATCCTGTGCGTTGCATTTCCCTTGAACAATATAAATAATTCAGATAAATAGGTTGAATATATAGGGGAAAGTTGGCAAAATCGTACCGCTTATCAAAGTATCCGTAACAGGGAATATACACACTAGCGGACAAAAATTTAAGACGATGATTTGATATGAAATATTATACGAACTTTGTTCCTTTTTTTGTAACTTCGCTACTGAGCAAAATATCAAATTGAAATTTTGTTTATCAGTGTACAAATAAATGTCTAATTAGTTAACACCGAAAGTAGAACAGTATTTATAGTTTTTATGAACAGTAAATCAATTATTTATTTTTTCCATTTAGTCTTAAACCAGGGATGGCCAAACCATGGCGCATTGAAGGGTTTTTCCTGGCGCACAAAAGAAATTTTTTTTCTAGAAAAGTGCAATTAAGACATTATAGATACGTGTTAAAGTTTTCTTATTATAATTTATATCCGTTGTGTGATTAACTCTTCCTTCATCCTAAGCAGAGTATATTTCATCAATGTCTCACTTTACTTGAACTCTTGTAAAAGGCGTTAAAGTTTTTTGGCGCATCTGGATTCGCTTTCTACCAAATTGGCGCATGATATGCAAAAGGTTGGCCACCCCTGTCTTAAACTTTTGTCCGCTACTGTACATATATATTTTTATAATATATTTTGTTACTGACAGAATTTCACGGGCAGTGGAATAACCAATTGCGTATTTTTGGTACACTTAATCAAATATATTTAATATATAGAATACAAAAGAAAAAACGCACGAGCGCATGTTGCTTGTACAAAGACATTTCGCGAACTACTAAAAATGCCCGCATGCAAAATGTAAAAGAAAAGAAAGAATATAAAAATGCACACTCTTTCAGCAGAGTAAGGAACACATATAGATCCAATTTTAACAGTTACGTTTGCTTGAGAATTTAATAAGGTATCCGTAACGTGAAATATATATAATATATTTTGATAAATTTACCCGAGAATTTAGCAAAGTATCCCTAATACGAAATATGTACATATATGTATATTTTTATAATATATTTTGTTACGTTTGCCTGAGAATTTAGCAAGGTATCCGTAACATGAAATATGTATAATATATTTTGGTAAATGTGACCGAGAATTTAGCAAAGTATCCCTAATACGAAATATGTACATATATGTATATTTTTATAATATACTTTGTTACGTTTGTCTGAGAATTTAGCAAGGTATCCGTAACATGAAATATGTATAATATATTTTGGTAAATTTGCCTTAGAATTTAGCAAAGTATCTGGTAGGATAATCTAATTGGTAGGTTTTATTAATCATAAAAATACTATCTAATAAAATTTTCACCTGCGTTAGCGTAGCAGTCAACGTGTTAAACTCTTTTCAGAAGAGATAGCGTCAGCACAACGTAATTAAAATTTTACTGTGATCCTTCTCAATTTTTGAAACTCGTTATAAACAGCACCAAACGTTATTTTTAAAATCCTATTTCAGATTATGCTGAAATAATTGCGTTTCAACTTATGAACGCTGCTGTTGCATGACGCCTGGATTCCACATTTAGCTAGATTTAGGAAATTCATTTAGGAAATTCAAGAGACCAGTACGATATTATCAACTTCTCTCTATATTTTCATTCGTTTAAAACTTACAATAATTAAAAATATATTTGCTATGCACCATGCACTATCGCGATGCATTTCATCGAAAATCTATTCCCTGATCTATTTCGTAAATTAATTAATGAGCTGATAGGTAAAAGAAATTCGGGAGTGCAGAGGGTTAAAAAAAAAGAATTTCGTCGCGGTCGAGGATATTGTATATCGATTAACTGAAGCGAATTGCAAACGGCGAACGAAAATAACACTGTACAACAGCCAAAACTCTTCTTGACCGCAACTATGAAATTCTTATAGACTTTCGCGAGCTGAGTACGAATCTGAAATATGTTTTTCTCTGGGACGTACAGTTTTTTTAGAAAAATTATGTTACAAAAAATGGCAAATTTTCAACTTTGGGAATTTTTTGTGCTTTTACCATAGCAGCTATTCAGTGGCTTTTTACGCGAGAAAAATTTGTGAAATTTCCCGAATAAAACGATATAAATTGTTATTACATTGTAAATATTTAAATACGTTCAAACAATGATCAAAGTATGAAAGATCCCAAAACGCACCAATTTTTGCTGATATCTTTAAATTTATTTAAGAAACTATGGGTTTAGGCGAAAATCTAACCATCGTACGTGATAGAGCAGTAAATATCAAGCGAAGTTATAAAGCCAGTTTTGTTTTCATTTTTGCTAAAATGTGTGAAAACGAAAATTCGAACAGCTCTCTAGAACCTATAACAATTTCATAGTGGCGGTGAAGAAAAGTAGAAAAAGGGTTATTCCACGCCGAAGCGATCACTTTTTCACTTCACCATCTGCTATATTACAAAATGATGATGATGAATAAAACAAAATGTATCATTGGCCAAGAGTGGTTACTAATATACTCTTCGGGGTATAAACAGGGTCATTTAGTCGTGTACCAGGTCTTTGCGTATTGCTTTGGGAAAGCTTCAAGGAATACGACATATTTTTTTTTTAATTTTAATCAGGTGTGCTTTTCATTGAAAAACGTAAAAAAAGAATTTGTATAAATTTTTTCATATTATATAACAGATTGACGAAGTCAGGAAAAAATATTTTGTAGTAGCCCAATCCTTTATGAATAAAACAAAAAGAATTTCGTTCAATCGGACGAGTAATTTCTGAGACAAAAATTCGTAAGTGATGTCTATTCTCGCAAAAATAGGCAAAAGCTGCAAACTTTGAAAGCTTGTAATTTTTTAACGAATTCGTTATCGGCAAAATGATGACTTAAACCCTCCATAATTTCACACAGACTATAACATATTTTGATTAAAAGAAAATCGCAGATGGTGAGGTCTAAAAGTGATCGATTCGGCGTGGAATGACCCAAAAGTCAAAATTTGTTGTTCAGTGTAATTATCGACCTCGATGAATGTTACTTTGCACGCGTCCGGCTGATGATGGATTGTTATTTAAATTCTGAACTTACCGGAAAGCGTGGCGCGTGCAATTAAAGTGTATTCTTCTTAGGGCGCAGACTGTGAAGGGATAATTTCGTTGAACTTTTCCCGAAGTCGATTCTGGAAGAGGGATCAACGGTGTATTCGACGGCTAATCGAGTTTCGAGCGATCTAAGACGGGAGAGAAGAAAATGAGGCCTGCATACATTGACATATATTAGTATTCTTAAGACGGAATTGAATTTCATGAAAGCGTTGTGCGCGTTTATTGTTAAAAACTCGAGGATTCATAATTAAGCGTCTCGCGGAAATTTGAATATTTTGAAACCGCGTACGAGTCGATATCTTTGTGAAGTTATAAACGAGGACTCTTGACGGAACCGTGTTATTTATGGGAAAATGCAGTGGTATTTGAAAAGTGTACGCATCTTGTTGGATGTTATGAGTACAGTGTTAAGTGAATAGTGTGATCGTGTCATCTTTAATATTATTCAAAAAGGTAATCAGCAAACGAATGTAGGATAAGATAAATATTTTCGATCTTTTTAACATTAAAACTACCGAACAACTTTGAACTTGCGAATTCGGTGACTTTGAGGTTTCGAGCTGTAGAAATTTCTAGAGTTTAAAGATTTGATACATAAGGAATTGAGAAATATGAACGTTTGAGTAGTTGACAACGTGGGGATTTAGGGGTTTCAAAACTTGGAAATGGGAGATTTGACAATTTTTTAATTTAGAAATTTTGGGATTTGATGCTACGGAAAAATGGCAGATTGCAGATTTGGTAAATCGGAGATTTAGAAATTTAGATATTTGAAAAGTTTGAGAATTTCAGGATTTGGTGAATTGGGGAATTTGGCGAAATAGGTAGTTGCGAATATTGCGAATTCGATGAATTAGCTGTTTGAGAATTTGAGAATGGGGAGATTTACAAATTTATAAATTAACAATTTGATGATTTAGGAATTCGGAATATAGTGATTAAGAGGTTTAAACATTTGGTGATGTAGAAAGGAGGTCTTATTTTACAAATTTCCTATTTTAAATGACAAAATTTGTCAAGATGGTTTTCTTAACATCTATATTGATCGTCGTTAATATAAACAACCAATAAGTATATTCATTTATGTTTCATCGTTTTGTTCATTTATTTTTCAACTTCATTTTTAATTTCAAAGTAACTGTACATCGGTAGTTTTAGTGTTACTATCGTTCTCGCGAGATTAAAGTGTGCAAAGGCTGTGAGTACATCGTTTCTAAGTTATTCTTCTGCTTAATTAATTTACTCGATGTAAAATTGCATTTTATTTCCATCCAGACAAGTTCCATTCTATAGAATATTTATTTCTACAAAAAGAAAATAATTAAAAGTACATTAAACTAAATCTATTAAATTAGATAATAGATAAAATATTCGACTATTTCTAAATATTTTACTGCGCGAAAATCGAATTATTGTTAAAGTAAATTGCAAAAATTCACGGCTGTTTCGCACGAAATCGGAAGCTCGTTAAAGTTTTACGTGAAACTTTGAAACGTTGAACGTTGTTATTATACACTCACACGTAACGAACGGTGAACAAGTATTTTTATCGACAGAAGTAGTATTATATGAGGTTGAGTGCACCGTACCATGAACTCGTTGTTCGTTATTTGGAAAATAACGGAATTAAAACACGTTCGGGGCTAGCGTTTAATAACTCACTTTCAATTCTGTATCTAGCGCATTAATATTCGACGCTCAATCGGAACACTCATCGACTGTGCTACTTATAGTTTAGCAAAATTTATATTCAAGACGTACGTTATGCCCGGAATAAGAACGGCTCGATGAAATGGATATTAAAGTGAAAATAGAAAATTACGTTTAACTCGTGCATTTCGATAAATATGCAACAGTAATTACATATTGAAATATCTTATCGCGACAATGTTAATTAGAATTACGGGACCAACAGAATTAACGGTTAGATTGTAATATTTCTGTTTCAATTTTTACTTTCCTCGATTATTATTGGATTTATTCGTTCGAGTAAGTAAGATGCACTTTTTTGGTTCATTTCAAAAGACACGGGTTGTCAGAATTTCTAGTAAGATATTTAAATTCTTCTTTAGTAAAAATACATTTTGCAGTCTATTAATTTCAAATGTTAACATATATACATACATTATAATTAATTACATATAAATTTTGATATCTTAGATTTCGATTTTCATTAGATTATTTATAGATTTACAGATCATATATGGATTTTTTATTGTAATTCATTTATAGAGTTTGAAATTCGTTAAATAGAAGTATTGATATCTATAGATTCTGAAATTCATTAAATATGAGTATTAACATCTATAAATTTTATAATTTATTAAAATCATACGAGTTATTAAATACATAATAATTATTTAAAATGGAAAAATTCTTTTATTACTATACTTTTCGTCTAGTGTACTAAATTGTTTGAATTTATTTTTGGAGTTACTATTGGACGCATATTCTTACCTTAACTTGAGAATGTAAATTCTAAATAACATTTAAAAATACTTAATTGTAATAAAGCATAGAATTTTCCAAACAAGAAGTAACATAAGTATGAACGGAAGGATTTTTCGTTAGACATAGTTATAAAATATTTGTTAATTTTGATAATTATAATGAGTTGTACAATGATATTTAAGAAATAGGTTGAATACACAAAAACTATAAAGCAGGATCGAGACAAAGTGACTAACTTCTCTTGAACGGATGTTTAATTAGAAATTTCTTTTCTCATTTTAATTTATCATCGCTTCCTGTTTCGCTCAAAAAGGAGATAATAAAACTTAACATAAATTTCGTTTAATTAAAAGGTATATCGTATCGTCTTTTCGCTTAATTCGCGTCTATCCTATCGAAACAAAGGCACGAGCGTCTATTATACTCGTTCAATTAAGATTTAACCAGCTGCATAAACCATAGATGAAAAGTCCGGCCTCGAAGGAACGGTTAAACATTTCATTCGACGATTCCGCGTCAAAGTTGCACGTAACCTCGGCCACGAGCTTCCGAACAAAGATATCACACGTTGAGCGTAAATATCCCGACTCACGATCGGTTTCCATTTTTTCCGTCAGTCCAATTAAACTAAGCGATTCGACGAGGGAATAAAGCAAAAGGAATTCGCGAAGTACGAAACACACGTCGGAAGTCCGCAACGAGTTTACGGAACGCCACGCAATTCAAAGTCGCTTTGAAAATCTGGACTCGAAATTAATCAACGCAATCGAGCCGTGAACGAGGGAGAGAATCGTCGAACCGTGGTCATACAGCTGCCCAAACGCGAGCATAATCGCGATTGAGATAAGTTTCGCGGAATCGTGTGAAAACCGTGAGGTGACGAACGACGAAGGATTGTCCGATTCGTCGTGAAGACGTCATCGATAACGCAATCGAAGTATTCCTCGTTGTGTATACACATAGACGCATCCGAACGTGAGTCACGTACGCGCATTTTCGATTCGAGGCATCGAGGACGCGGTACCGTTTGACTCGTCGCATTAGAGCCGGCGATATATCGGCCACCTTCATCTTGTTGCGTTCTACGCGATATCGGATCGGGAATCTCGCGATTCTCACGGACCGACAGCATCGATTGTGTTTCGAGTTTCTTCGTATGTGACGTTGCACGTGACCACCACGGAGATGCTGAAGATACGCATGCTGGATTACATCGGGGACACTGGGTGAGTGTTACGATACCGTACGATGTGTTTTACACCGCTGATCGAAAGTAGTGGTCATCTATTGTGTTCGTGGAATTTTTAATATACAGGGTGTCTCGTAACTAGTGTAAGACCCGAAAAGGGGTTGTAGGGGAGGTGATTTTAAGTAACTTTTTCCTTTGCAAAAATTGAGTCTAGACTCTCGTTTTCGAATTATTAAGGGAAAACACCGACCAATCAGAGCGCGAGAATAGCGCCCGCTCAGCCGCGAGAGTGAAGCCCCGAACATACGCCGGACGTGAACAAATAAATTACTGTCATGCTATATTACGTCAAAGTTAAATCGCACATAATAATGTTCAGTTATTCATTTTTTACTGAATAAGGGATAAGACAATTTTATGTGTGATTTCACTTTGACGTAACATAGCACGATATTAACTTGTTTGCTCGCGTCCGTGATCGACCGTAATTCATTAAACCTTTCAAACAAAAAGTTCTAAAGTTGCTACCTGCTAAGAGTAAAAATACGTTGGTGTGCAAAGGGTTAACAATTTGATGACCTAGGAACTTGGAATATAGCGATTAAGGGGTTTAAAAATTTGGTGATGTAGAAATTTTGAAGATTTGGGAGTTTGAGAATTTTGGAATGTGAGAATTACAAAATTTAGAAAAATTACTATTTGAAGATTTACTGATGTATAAATTGAACATCTGATGAATTGAGAATTCGACTAGGGATTTAGATATGAAAACATTTGGACATTTTGGATTTAAAGATTGATAATTTGGATGTGTGAAAATTTAGAAGTTTAGAAGTTTTGGAATTTAGGTCTTCAGGAATGTAAGATCGTAGAAATTTAGGAGTATAGGAATTTAAAATACAGAAATTAGGAAATTTACAACTTTAGGAATTTTGCAATTTAAAATGTACAAATTTAGAAATTTGAAAATTTCAAATTTCAAATTCGAAAGTACAACAATTTATAAATCTGAGAACGTGAGAACTTTTAATTTTAATGCGATGGCATTTGAAAACATAAAAGCAAAGAAATGTTAATATTTAGTCATGTAGCAACTTGAAAGTTCGCAAATTTTTATACTTTGGTTTTTGTGAATGTGAAAACTCAAAATAAAGGGATCGAGGAACATAAAATTTAAAAAACTGTTACATTTGATGAGATAAGACATTTGTGACCGTGGAAAGTTCGTAATTTTCAGACTTAACAGAATGTTGATACGTTACTGTTCACGTTTCCTTTACGGTACCGTCAACTATAACGAGCATATGCGTTTATAGTTGTACCTCCATGTTGGTGTAGGTTCTTGAACGAGCGAGGAAACTCATTCGAAGTCTGGTCGCGAAATGACAAGTTGAAGCGTAGATTCCTCACTTTAGGTTGGCCAGCATACGTAATTACATTCGCTTGCACGTGCAGCCAATTATTTTCTGCTGATCAACATGACTAATATCCAAGTTAAATTGATTTCTTAATTCTTTCACTCTTGTTTATATCGATATTAATAGCACATTGAAATAGACGCGTTCAAATATGTGTGAGGACATTTTTCCAAATTCGTTATCTCTACTAAATCCGTATCAAACACACGGTTACGTAATTAAAAAGTTTAAACAAATTTTTAATAAATCAGCACTTAACTCAATAGCTATACAAGGTTTTCTATTAATTTGAACTTCGAAGTTTCTGAACCCGTAACGTTAGATAGTTATAAATAAAAAATATTAGCAAAGTGAATTAATATCTATAAATTTAGTTTCTATATATAGGAAAAATGTGCAGTTACAGAAATAAATGAATTCGTTTTAAGATATGTTATTTTATATATTTTTATCGAATAATTTAAGCGTCTCTTAATCACATTCAAGTGCCCAGCTTACCGTAACGGAGAACAATCATTTGATACTTGATCCACATGTACATATATAAACTGATTCGTTTAAAATTGTAAACGACCGTTCATATAATCGCAAAATAAATTAAATAAATTCAGCTAATGGTAATAAAAGTGGAAATTATCTAAGTTTCTTCTCTAACGAGAGACATTAATCGCGTATGAAATAAAATTCTCTCGGCGGAAAAGAAAATCAGACTGCGAGTTTTCTTCATTTCTCTTCCGCAAGATACATTAAATTTTGTATCACGCAATTCACGAGTTAAAAAAATTAGAAACAGAATCTCTGTGAATTTTTCATAAAGTCAGTCAAATATTCGCTACTTCCATATTTTATAAATAAGTCTATCGTACATAGGGAAAATAAGTAAAATGGCCATTTTAGATCTTGTTGCTCGGCAAAGAGCATGTATGTGACAGTATCCATTAAAAATAAATTAATTCAGTGAACACTGATCATTTGTCAAAGGGTCTAGCTTAATAGGCATAGTAAAAATGCCCACAAGCCTAATTGAACGAAATTCATACCATTCGATAAGTTATCCAAAAAAAAAACCTTTTCGCAGAGTTTTCATTCCCTGTCTCCATTATTAGGGTAGTTACGGAGTGAACATCATTTTTCGGTTTATATTTAATATGTCGCGTTCTGCTTGATAGAAAATTGTAAAAAAATGTCCATGAATTTCTTCAGAATTTTTCGGTGCAATTAGGTTTTTAAAAACATTGGTAGAAAATCTTTCCAAATTTTTCAAACACCGAATCGCATAAAAAAATTCTGAAAAAATTCATGGTAATGTATATCGGTTGGTAGAATAACCACAATTTTTTTCGCAATTTTCTGTGAAGCAGAACGGGACATATTAAGTATAAACCGAAAAATGATGTTCAGCTCGTAACTACTCCAATAGTGGAGATATGGAATCAAAACTCTAAGGGGAGGGATTTTTTTGTATAATCTATAACGCTATGCATTCTATAATGCTATGAATTCCGTTCAATTAGGCTGGTAGTATTTTCATTATGTTTATTCGACTAGACCAGTGGTCGGCAGTTCGGCGATTCTTTCTAGCGCAGGAAGTGATATAATGAGCCACGGGATATATTAAAAACAATAATGAACAAAAGTTGTCCCGTTTTTCAGAAGTTAGGTTAGGTCAGGTGTGATGAACCCGCGTCACGTTTCAGAATTCATTTATTTCCCCTATGTACAAAAGACATATTTATAACGAAGAAGAAAGCAACAAATCTGTTTATATTAACAAACTGTTGGTGTTTTTAAATTATTAGTCTCCTGTTTGTTGCACCAATTCTTTCTAGCGTAGGAAGTGATATAATGAGCCACGGGATATATTAAAAACAATAATGAACAGAATTTGTCCCGTTTTGCAGAAGTTAGGTTAGGTCAGGTGTGACGAACCCGCGTCACGTTTCAGAATTTCTACAACTACGAAACAAAATCACGCTTGCAAAATACCTCGTTATTTTCCGGCTAGCATCGTTTATGCGGAATCGTTCGTGATTCGCATTCGACACTCGCGCGAATTTTCGCCAATTAGTCGGACGAGCAAAGAAAAGATTGTGGACATTTGTCGCCTCGATTCTCGGCCGGCTACTGTTTCTCATTTTCCTTTCGTTCCTTTTCGGCGTGACGTGCTTTTAAGAGCGGACCAGGTATTTGCATCCGGAATGAAATTATGATTGGGGGACCCATTTTACTTGTCTCGCGGTCGACCACTAGAAATGCACCGTCCGGAATACTAATGAACACGCTCAAGAACAAGACCGATATTCTTTTTCACTTCGGGATATAACGATGGCCCTCCGACGCACTTAACGTAGATAAAATTTCAGTCGGAATTAGAACGAGACCTGGTTTCATCGAGACCCTCTGTAGCGAAGATAGACTTAAATTTCACGAAAATTTACGATACAAACATACCACTTAAACCGTAATTGCCTCATTACCGACATGTTCGCTCAGTGGCTTTTAAATCATGAACACGGTGTCGAGGATCGTGTGTGCTTCCTGCATCTATCTTGATTATAAATTTCCTGGAACTTTATTTCGACGATTTTGTTAACACTAAACCTACCGGTGTGCAATACACGTTTGTTTTTTTTTATGAATATTAAAATTGAATAAACCGCGTAATTGATTGGGGTATACATAGGCGCGTTTCCTTCTATTGTTCTTTTGTTTTTCTGCGCTATATTCATTAAGCTACTTTTTGCGTTATTGCTTCTTCCAGTCTGTGACTCTAAAGGCGAACCACGCAGTCAAGATTTTTTTACCAATAAAGTGTTTCTTTTGTGCTATTATTTCTTAAACTCGTCTTTCTTGTGTATTGTGATTCGCTGTTTTCATAACATTATATTAACAATAAAGAATTGTAAAGTTCCTGTTGCAACAGTTTTGAAATTAAAAATGAAATTGAAAAACAAATGAACCAACAATGAATTGGCGTTGGAGGTGTATCGAGAACGATTAAAAATCCTCGATTAAAAACCGTCGTCAAATCGGATTTAACGAAACCAAATCGTTTGCACCTGAAGGGTGGAAAGTTTCAGCGAATTTATCGTCGCAATCAAAGTGTGAAATAGCGAGTTCCGTGCGGATTGGTAAATCAGTGATTGGCCCGTTCGATCGAGCTAATTTGGACGCGCGATTTTTCAATGGAACCCGATAAAATGATCAAAGCGTGAAACCGCGGCGCAGGAATACGTTTCTAATTTCCTGTTTATTCAACGCGACCCACGCTGTCAATTTGTCTGTGATGGTATAACGGTGTGGTATGATCGTTTAGTGGGTGCAAAACGTTGGCAAATTGATCTAACGAGGTCGTCGATGCTCGGACAGGAAGGCAGAGAGGCGTCACAAGGTTTCACTCGGTGAAACTTTTCTGAACAGAAAGAATGAGAGCGCTCAGTTGGACTACCGCAGGTTTTTATTTTTCAACTACGGTCGAACCTATTTTTTTTGCGATAGATAGTGATCGCATAAAAGAAATGGCACAAAGAAAAATATTCCGTTTCATAAATACCTATAACGAACAGTTTTTTATAATATATTAGAGGAAATTTTTTTTATGCGGTGGAAGCGAATAAAAAAAAGTTACACCTAGAAAATACGACAAAGATTTGCGAAATAGTGACAAAGTGCTTTCAAACAGAACAAATAATTAAACTACGCACGGAAACATTTGGAAAAAAATTTAATTTCTTACTTTACATATTCACTGCACACATCGACTAACTCCACAAAACAAAAAGTTGTGAAAAACAATAAAATAATGTAAATAGCCTTTAAAATTCCCTTTATAATATAAATTTAAATAAATGTTATAAAATGCATAAATACAAAAGTTGTGAAAAATAATAAAATAATGTAAATAGCCTTTAAAATTCCCTTTACAATACAAATTTAAGTAAATGTTATAAAATGCATAAATACAAAAGTTGTGAAAAACAATAAAATAATGTAAATAGCCTTTAAAATTCCCTTTATAATATAAATTTAAGTAAATGTTATAAAATGCATAAATACAAAAGTTGTGAAAAACAATAAAATAATGTAAATAGCCTTTAAAATTCCCTTTACAATACAAATTTAAGTAAATGTTATAAAATGCATAAATACAAAAGTTGTGAAAAACAATAAAATAATGTAAATAGCCTTTAAAATTCCCTTTATAATACAAATTTAAATAAATGTTATAAAATGCATAAATACAAAAGTTGTGAAAAACAATAAAATAATGTAAATAGCCTTTAAAATTCCCTTTACAATACAAAATTAAATAAATGTTATAAAATGCATAAATAGAAATGTGTCTATTATCTAATGGTATATAAAATTATTAAGAAAGAATAGCTAAAAAAATAATCGTCCACAATGTTACAATTTTTATATGACCTGAAAAGTTAATCGAGGTGTGAAGTGAACGGCTCGTGTGGAGAAATTTTCAAGATGTACATAATTCACTGCTACTCGACGTACTCCAAATCGCGCATCTTCTTGTGATGATTTGGTTCGAAATTGCTTTCGTCGCTTGAAGATGCGAGCCATTTATGTTTTAAGTAAATCGCACAAAAAAAATCGTACAAAAAGATCGCACAAAACAAATCGCATAAAATAGGACCGCACAAAAACGGGTTTGACTGTATAACCGCGCTCTTTTGTGGCGAGAGTCAAAAGCAATTAGTCGAATAGGATTATCGTTGGAAAGCATCGATTTCTAATCTTGCGCTTTAACTACGGAGTTGTTATCTAAAACGTCCCGGAATAATTTATATTGATCATCCATTATCCCTTTGCATTCGAGAGGCGACTAACTAAATTTGTTTACCAAACCTTGAAATATTCCTAAGATACATTAGAAATGTTTTTAAATAAGTAGTATCCATTGGTATATAATCAAAATAAAACGAAATTAACAATTAAAAAAAAAAAAAGAAAGAAAAAAAAAATTAGTTTGGGCGGGATCGAACCAGCGCCAAAAAGAGGGTGCAGCGGTTTATTAGTCAGGAGCCTTAGCCGCCGCACTAACGACGTTGTTGAAAGAAGATTAAACGTTTTAGTATATAAGGACATGATATAAAATTAATTAATTCAGCTAATTCCATTGTTGTAATCCATAATCATTTGTGTGAACGTGAATCCTCTTCAAATTACTTAATACACATTTTATCGAAAAAAGACATAAAAATTCGAAGTAGAAGTTCGTTTTTCGCGCGAAAAAATCAGTTTTTGATTTTTTTAACTACGACGCACCTCGCCGAAAAATCTGAAAAAATTAGGGGACAATAGTTGTACCAATACCTAACTACCATATTTATATAAAAGTAGCACCTCGACATCTTCAATAAAAAATCGCATTTTTTCCGATTTTTTTTCGGTTTTTGATTTTTCACAACCACAATTTGTGATCAAAAAATCTGAAAAAATTCTATAATATGCGCTATATGGAGTTCAATGTTTCAGAATTTTTTCAGAATTTTTGTATGAAATTAAATAGGCAAAATAGGCCAAAAACCGGAATTTCGTTTTTTCCCTTTTACTACCCCCACGGATGAGATAGGGGGTTGGAACTTGGTGTGAGATGTTCTTTTTAGATATGCTATCGACTGACGAATTGGGTTTCTCATTTGACTCAAGGACACATTTCACTACCTTTTTCGGCTAGACCCTTTTGTAATATAAAATGCCAAACTTGAAACCAGTCATTTTTACTGGTTAGTAGTTCTAGTGTTAAAGATAGTCATCTTGTATCACCCCATGTAGATATTTCTATAGATGAAATTCAATATTGCTGAAACATCGTTCGATCTTCCATCAATGTTTCTAACTGAGCCAATTTTCAAGTGTAACATTGAACTCGTCAGTAACGTATTTACGGAGAATGATATAAAATTTCACAAACTCTATAGAACAAGAGAATTGTCAGAGTATTATCTAGCAGGTACGAATGAAAACGATGGTAATTCAGTTTCTCCGTATCGACATGATTTATTGTTTATCAGCACGTGTACAGGCAATCGGGATATCTGTTCTTTCACTCGTGCTCATTACGTGTTGCTTTCATCCGTCGACGATAATGTCGAACGGTTTCAACTCGAACAATTCCAAAGAAATAAATTCCCTACAAATTCGATAACCTACTTGTTTTATTCTTAACGTTGTTGTAGCATCTGCTATAAATGTCATCGCCGATCACGATGTTCGATAAAAACGTTGAAGCTGCAGAATTTCATTCGTTAGTAAGAATTTAAGCCAAGAATGAATAGTATCAGATTATTGTATGATGAATTACGAGTTTCGAAACGTAAAGTGTCACATGATTCGATGAGAGAAAATTATGTTATTCATTGCGGGAATTATAGATGAATCCTTCAATGACAGAATGAATACAAAATTTATTGATCAATAAATCGATACATCAAGCATATCGATGTAAACGTGCATGAAAATTTAATGGAGTATTTTATAAATTAGTTATCATATATTATTATATTGTAAAAACTGTAATGTGTTTAAAAATTCACCGTTTAACATATTTCATTTTAATGCCTCGATGATGTTTGCTAATATTTAATTTAGTATTAATATCAGTAATATTTTCTATAATATGTTATGCATTCTTTGAAGTATATTAATAATTTTATTCAGAAAATAATGCAATATTACAAATATCTACTTCTTTCAGAAACAAGTGCCACGTTTACCAGTTTCTTTCTTGAAAAGAAATCATACAGTTTCTTTTGCTGTGTTTACGGTATTTGTTATAAACGAAATCTTGAATGCTAGGTGTACAAGTGCTGTAAGATAAGAGATTCGTTCCATTGATGAAAATTATGCTCAGAAAGTGTTACTAAACGTTACATCCGCTCTTTTGTTTTAACGATCTCAGTTATCCTTGTGATTGGTGTAGGACAATGTACAACTTGTGCCATGTATTCCAAACTTTCTCTTAAATACGTTTAATCCTGATTGTGTGTACAAGAATTACTTTTTTCTAGCGAATTAAAAAATGCCTGTGTCAGTATCCTCGTGCTGTACATCGAATAACGCTAATGTTGGCGGTGCCAAGCATAAGCTGGATAAAATGCATGGGTAACTTGTCAACGTCCATAACTCCGCCAAAAAAAATCGTAGGGACTTCAATTTTTTTTCAATTTGTGCACAAAAGTTTGTACTTTGCAACAATTTTTGGAACATTTGCGAAAACAAATTTATTGCACCCCATGGAGCGAATCAAAGTATGCAAACTTTTTAAATTTAAACATGTCATCTCATTACAGGGGGTGGCGGGGGTGGGGAACGCGTGAAGTCAAATCTGATAAATTGTGCTCAAAGTAGAAACTTCAAACATTAAAATGAAAAAAGAATTTGTAAGATATGATCATTTTCCGCGGAGTTACGATTACTTAAAGTTGAGTAAAATTTTGATAAAAATTCTTGTTGCGCTAATTTTGTTGCTCAGTGTATATAAAAATTTCTAAACTCTCGAATTCTAAAATTTCTCAACCCCGAAATCCCCAAATTTGACGAATTCTAAAATTCTCAAATTCCAAAATTCTCGAATTCCTAAATTCCCGAATTCCCAAATTCTTGAATTCCTAAATTCCCGAATTCCCAAATTCTCGAATTCCTAAATTTCAAAATTCCCAAATTCCCAAATTCCCAAATTCTCAAATCCTCAAATTCCCAAATTCCGAAATTCCCGAATTCATAAATTCCCGAATTCCCAAATTTCCAATTTCCCGAATTCCTATGTTCCTAAATCTCAAAACCCCAAAACTTCTGAACAACTAAATCCGTAAATATCCAATGTTTCAAGTTTAAAAATTCTCGAATTCCCAAGTTCCCAAACTCTCAAATCTCAAAATTCTGAAACTTCCAAATTTTCATATCTAAAAATTTCCAAATCTACAAGTTTGGAGTCACCAAATTTCGTAATCAAGTAAAAAAGAAAAATTAATAATTCCAAACTATTAACCAAAAACATCCCCGCGACATCTTTAATGTTGAACCACATAACACGTACCAACATATTAGCCAGAAAATGTGCGATATATGCATGTATATAATGTAAATGATTTCTTTGTGATCGAAAAACGAGCCAGTTAATAAATCATGAGAGTATAAGTACGTATACGTTATGCTAGGACGATAATGAAGCCGAGAAACGCTGATCTCGTAACAATTAAAAGACAATGAAGAATTGAAATGTACGGCGAACAGTATCATTCAATTCTATTCATTACGATAAAGCTGACAAGCATTTAATCTCGAACGAAATACGCTCGGTGCTATTAGTTGTTAACACGCAAAGTATTCGAGATAACAGATGCGGTTGTGTTTTAATAACAAGGACTATGTTCTTGATGCGTAGGCTGGCCTCTTACTATATTCATCGTATGTCGGGTGAGTCACTTTTGAAATATAATTAACGTGTATCCGTAATTATTAATTCGACCGCCACATATTCAACCTGCCATTCGTTAAGTATTGAAATTACAACATCAACTGTACACACGTACACAGCGAGTCGCATAAGCGTTCGTACGTTCTTAATTAATGACCGGTTATTTATGATACTGATTAAACAAGGGACCGTGGATTTAGCCTTTATATATTGTACCACGGTTAATATGGAGTACGGTCGTAAGTACATACTTCGACTTATGTCCTCTCGATTTGCTGTTTCGCACATACGCCGATTTTTACCGGCTACGCGATCGGTGTGTCCGATCGCAGAATGAGTGTGTATAGTTATCGCGTGTGCGTGATATACGTCGGGGAATAATTGTGGTTTCCCCTGGAGAAAATTGGGGAAAACCGGTTCCTGATTAGCGATAAGGAACATTCACGTTGGGCGAACGATTAAAATGTATTTTTAAATTGATCAATTTGCAGATTTAGGTTTACGGTATTTCTGACACAGAAATTTTGAATTCCTTCATTTGGAAATTTTTAATTACTGCATTTGGAAATTTAATTAATCGGACGATTGGGTAATTTAGGGTTTTAGGTAATAGAAATAATAAAAAAATTGGAAAATTTGGAATTTTGAGTGTTTCGGAAATTCGGAATTTCGGAAGATCGGGAGTTTGTGGATATGACATATTTACAGAAATATGAATATTTACATACTTACCAAATTGCGTTCTTAAAAAATTAAAAATCTGCGAATTTGACGATTTTTAAATCTGGGAATTTGGTAATTTTTCAATCTGAGAATTTGACAATCTTTAAATATGGAAATTTTACAAATTTTAAATGCGGGAATTTGGTCATTTTTAAACCTGATTTTTTGCAAATTTTTTAATCTGGAAACTTGGGAATTTTTAAATCTGGGAATTTGATAATTTAAAAATTTGAGAATTTAGCAATTTTTAAATCTAGGAGTTTGACAATCTTTAAATCTGGGAATTTGGAAATGTTTAAATCTGGGAATTTGATAACTTTTAAATCTGGGAATTTGACAATCTTTAAATTTGGAAATTTGACAATTTTTAAATCTGGGAATTTAAAAATGTTCAAAAAACTTAAATCTTTGAATCTTTACAAATCTATCACTAATTCAGAACTTTACACCTATTTCCATATCTGTTCAATTTCATAAATTGAATTAAAAGTAACCTTACCACGTTACAGACCAATGAGAACTCTCCTAACCTAATCGTTTAACCTCGATTTCAAGAATTTATAAAGATAATCAAATACCTACCAATCGATAGTTTCGAACATAAAACAATTGTTTTATAAACGAAACGAAATAGTACATCTACTTGTATGACATTTTTTAATAACTTTCAAACCGAAGTCTCGATTTGACGTTACAGAACACCCTGTAGAAGTAAAGTTCGAAAGAAAGTCAACGTGTAGAACTTCTCAATTGCTTATCTCAGTGGCCTATAGCGAATGAATTCGCGTAAAATATCGCGCAAATCTTGTACGTTTGTTTCTTCCTACTTTTATTCCGTATACCAATCTGTAGCTAGTGGGCAATACGGTTAGGTTGGTATTTGTGGAAATGACACTTCGCGGGCAAGGTTGTCCGGTTCGTATAAGTACTTTAGATACTACCTACAGTACATATGTATGTATCTGTACGCGTATATGTACAGAATGTTTCAAAGTTGGTGGAAAAATAAACGCGGAATGCTTTGATTTCGCTGTGTTTTTATTTCGTTTATGCTCACCGTTCGCTTTCAAACTTTTACTACGTTCGCGTTATTCGATTTATATTAGTCACTATAAATTTCAACGGTGCTACATAAAAATATACTGTGACGTGTACGTGTTTTATTAAACATCAACGAACAATTTCGCAATTCGAAATTGGAAACACTTGCGGTTTTCATAATTAATTACTTCAGATTTGCAATATCTTAATTAACGGGAATAAAAATATTGCAATATTCTATTATTTTTCTTTGAATTTTTCTACAGGACATTATTATTTATTATAGCAGCATTATTTTAACTATAGCACTATTCTAACTATAATAGTATTATTCTATTTTAATATATTAAAAAGAGAGTTCTGAAAAAACTTGTAACAGAGATGTAATTCAAAATCTTCGGTAAAAATGTTCAATAAAAATTCTCCAATAAAAATTTCTAAAGTTAACTGATTTTAAAATTGTGAGAAATATAACTTTGAGAAGAATTGTTCGTTCATCACAATTTTTCCATCGACACCGAATCGCGATTTCATTTGAATCTCCTTCCTGCTATTTAAGATATTTGTGAGGTAATTATACATCAAGGTGCGGCAATTAAATGACGAGACTAATGTGAAAAATGTGATTTATTGCAAATAAAGTTGCATTTGACACTAGATTTACGGAGCGAGCCAAAATGTCGCTTGACACATTTCTCATTTTAAATTACACAAACTATCAAGAAGCTTTTATTAAGATGTATGTTAACTTGTGTCAAGATAGAGGAGCATTGTATAAGCCAGTTTACGTATCATATTATTTATTTTCTTTTCCATATTAGTTTTCATTTAAAAATAAGTGGTTATTACACGTTCGTAAATCTAGTGTTAACTTGTATCCTCTGCCACATATGTACTCTCCTTCTTTATCTATACACTGCTGCATACGTGCCTTCCATTGTTCAAAACAACGCTGTGGCTCATCAGTGTCGGCCTCCTCAACAACTATACAGTTTTTGCGCTTTCCTGTTTAACGGACAGAAAATGTGTTCCCGTCGATGCACTTTTTACTTTAGGGAATAGATAAAAGTCACAGAGTGCGCGTGACATTTCATTATCACCGTACACTTTCTTTAACAATCGCAAACATGCCGTTGGAGATTTTTTTAATTTCAGAAGAAATTTCAAGTTAATTCGCTGCTCGAGTCAACCATGATCCCGACACTGCGACGCGACAGTGACCTCCACAATTAACATTGGAGAAGAAACGAAAGCAGACAGATAGACAAAACTTGCGAGTCGTTGCGCCAGAAGTATCAGGATCAATGTTTGTCTAAGTTCACAAATTCCCAAATTCCTAAATTCCCGAATTACTAAATTCTCGAATTCCGAAATTCCCGAATAACCAAATTCGGGAATTCCTAAATGTCTAAATTTCCAAATTCCTGAATTTCCAAATTCTCAAATTCCCAAATTCCCAAATTCCCAAATTCCCAAATTCCCAAATTCACAAATCCTCGAATTCCTAAATTCCCGAATTCCCAAATTCCCAAATTCCCAAATTCACAAATTCACAAATTCACAAATTCACAAATCCTCAAATTCCCAAACTCCCAAATTCCCAAATTCTCAAATTCTCAAATTCCTAAATCCCCAAATTCCTAAATTCTCGAATTACTAAATTCCCGAATTATTAAAATCCCGAATTACCAAATTCCCGAATTCCTAAATCCCTAAATTGTTAAATTCCTAAATTTCCAAATTTCCTAATTCCCAAATTCCTAAATTCCTAAACTCCCAAACTCCCAAATTCCCAAATTCCCAAATTCCCACATTCCCAAATTCCCGAATTCCTAAATTCCCGAATTCCTAAATTCCCGAATACCTAAATTCCCGAATTACTAAATTCCCGAATTACCAAATTCCCGAATTCCTAAATCCCTAAATTGTTAAATTCCTAAATTTCCAAATTTCCAAATTTCCAAATTCCCAAGTTCCCAAATTCCTAAACTTCTAAATTCCTCGATTTCTATAAAATAAGAAATGTGTCATTTTGACTAGTTCCATAAATCTAGTGTCAATGACAATCTCCGCCAATATACCGTTGCGTGGTGAAAAGTTCGCAGTCTCGTTATTTAATACTGGTAAACGAACGATTTTCGCAGAAACATCAGCGGTCAAATAACTGAAAGCACCTGTTCAATTTTCGTTCGAAAAATCTGTCTTCCTGACCGATGAAACTTCGATAAATCGAAACCAGTTCCGACTTAATCGAAATACAGGGATCGACGCGCTAACGTCACAATCTATTAACGTTTCTATCTGTTTCGGTCGTTATGACGAACGAACGCATAATCGTCTAAAGTGCATCGCGCAATTCGATTTCAATTGAGTTAATGAGAACGTGTCGATATTAATGACACTCGAAATGTAGCAACACGAACATTCATTCCGTCAAGGTTGTGCATGGCCTCCTTTTTCGTTCAATGTACACCGACGGAATGTTAATTGGCGTGTAATTTTCTGATTAATTATGCCTGTCCCTGCAAAAGAAATTCACCGGTAAAGAAGCAGAAGTTCTCTGCTTGCAGGAAATTTAAAATCTATCGTTCCGGTTCTTGCGATGTTCTTTCTTTAATTCATTGCCCTCGCTTTGAAAGAGGAAATTCAACGTTTTTAATTAAAGAAACGTTGTAGCTCGAATGTTTCATTTTTTGCGGCTACGTGATTCAGCCTACATTTTTTTCCTGTGCTTTGTTCTTTTCCTGAAAAAAAATGTTATACGTTTTTTCCATTAGCTTCGAACAGTTTTTTATAGAGGAAGTGCAGCGTGTAGGGAGTACTATCGGCAATTTTTTAGTACAATAAAATGTATGATTTAGTAGATGTTCTGCATGCAAGTACCTGAGTATATAAAAATTCGAGTGCCTTTAGACTATCGGGATTTTGAAGTGATTTAAAAATATGACTATTATTTACTGAAGTTAGGTTAAGTGGCTTTAGGTTAAGAGCCAGATAAAGTCAGTGTGGATGTATAAGTATCTACACATAAGGTGGCCAACGTAACGATATAAGTAAAATAATTGTACGAAAAAGAACTGAGTTTATTTTCTAGTATTTCAATCGTGCGATACTTCTTAAATTTATGATTGCCTTAGTGTAATCTAGTTTAACATTTTAATATTCTTAAACAAATTCTTTTCAGGACAGATTTTTTTGGAAAATTAACATGCATCTTTTTCTCGAAAATTAACACTCATTTTTCTCGTTTCTAGTTATTTATTATCGAACTAGGGTATTGGTCAAACAGTGTTCAGGAATAAATTTAAAATATCCTAAAACAGTGATTAATTAAGTATTCCCTTATTCAGTGAAAATATATACAAAGATTTCTTATAAAAATTGTTGAATAAAACCATGTTATTCTAAAAATAATCAATAACTTTTACTTCCAGTACATTGTTATTCGCATAGATTTTTGTGGCCATAATATTTCTGGTCAAATTAAATATATTAATCAGTACTTTCGACATAATTGTTCTATTTCGTATTCTGTTATTTTTCAAATCAGCATTTAATCAAAGTAAACGTCGTTCATTATCTTTGGAATATCTGCGTTTTATCAGAATAAAAAATTATCCTTCGTTCCAAGTATCTTCCTTTTTATTCGAAATTCTAATTTGATGTTCATTCGAGTCTAAATTTTATCGAAAATCTAAATTATACTCGAAAAGATATTAGTGCACGTGGAAAATTTGAGTAACAAGAAACTCGTTGAAGGAATAACTTGGAGCATGAGAATGTGTAGTAAAGGGGGAGAATATCTGAAAGGTTTGGTTCTTTGTTGAAACAGAGACGTTTCATATACAGGGTGTTCAAAGAAGGTGTCATATACCGACGAAAAATAGTAACGAAGAATGTTGTGAACATTCAACTTTTACAACAAAAAAAAGATACATCGTAAATTTGTTAAATATTTCATGACATACCATCACTTTATTAACCGAGAGATTATCAATATTTTTTAAAATTTTTTTTATCCCGACGAATTCTAACTTTGTCTAATTAAAATAGGAACTCGTATAGAAAATCTTAAATTTTACCACTTCGTTGGTAATTGCTGTTATAATTGTAATTTTTACTCAGGAGCGAATTCGTGTTTGGTCCAGATTAGTAAAAACTATGCAAATTTAGAATATTACTTAATATTGTGAAACTTATTCACTTTTGCTATGTCATAATTAAACTAGATTTTGGTATTTCTTATATTTCTCTTTTTTAATAAAATCAGTATGTAATTAATGACACGTGCTGTAATTTTTATTTTGGTAATATGTATTTTATGTACTTTTGTTTTATATGTTATTTTAAATGGATATTATTTTGTCGTACTCTATTTTATTTAATATAACAGAGTTTAAATTTTGCGTTCAAATTTCATGAAGTATCACCGGATAATTTTTATACACACAGGTTATACACAAATTACTTGCAAAGGTTTACAATTTATTTTAAGGCAAAAATTGTCGTAAAAATCTGAAACGAACGATTTTTGTATTAACCCTTTGCGGACGAGTGGCGACTCTCACTCGCCATTTGATGCAGTGCAACAATTTTTAATAAATAATTTTTAACTACATTTGTAGTATTGTACGCGTGAAGTTTAAATTGAGTGAAACATGCAATATTGGCAATTAATAATAAAAATATGCTTCTTTCAAAAAAATTGATCAGACTTTTCACCCAGAAAGTTTTACAGTCAATATTTGCTACTGGTAAAAATATGTACGACCGCAAAGGGTTAATTTTAATATCTCATTAAAGTTTATCGGCTTTATAGAATACCTCAAAGTTTGAAGATCAAATTGTCACATTTGTTTTTTTACTTACGCTGTCGAAAATTACAGTCCAGTAAAATTTGGTGATATGTTTTTCGAGCACTCTGTATATACGAACATGCAAATATGTAAAAGCTCTCGCTGCTGGTACTGTAAAACGCGAAAAGTATCACAGCCATTGCTTTTAGGAATTACTATATGAAATGGTTGAAGTGTAGCCAAAGAAAACGTACGCTCGTATTCAGAGAAGGAACCGAAACATCAACTAGAGACACAAAATGCGCGTTTTTGATCTTGCGAGTGATTTTAAAGTGATTTCGACTTCAATCCCATTTATTATTTACGATTTCGCAAGCAACTGTTACGCGTTAACGTATGAATCCATAAAATGAATTTATTTTGATTTTTCACGATCGTATCGCGAATAAGAGAACCGTGACAATTCCATAAAATGTAAGAAACTTAAAATTCATTTGCAATGGGAAGTTTTATGGGAATATATGTATAAGTCTTTTATTAACGTTTTCGATGTAAAATAGTTAGTTTGTTTATTAAAAATATTGGTTAGGATGCGTATAAATAAATAACAGAATTTAGAAGTAATAATCAAATTATTATTAACATTATTAAAACATTTGTATAAAGTAGAGACAACGAGCAGGCAATTATTACTGTTGTCTTGAATGACCGACTCTAATAAATTAAAATAAATATATAATTTTTCTCGTAGAATAAACAGATTAATCAATTAATCTCCACATTTTTATTATATTAATATTTTCAATTCACGTTCAAATTATTTACAATTATTTAATTACAAAAATACATATATTAAATATTAATGTATGCCAATTTTAAATTATCGTATGGAAACAACCATTTCATATAATTATTTTCGTTTGTTTCATCTTTATTTTAATCATATAATTAATTTAATTAATTTAATTTTCACCATTAATTTTTTTAATTATTTACTTTAATGAAATTACATAAATACATATATCAAACATTAATGTATGCTAATTTCAAATTATCATATGGAAACAACCATTTCATATAATAATTTTCGTTTGGTTCATTTTTATTTTATAGTTAATAGTATAAACAACGTACACTCAATTTTGATTATCAGTTTTATGAAATTTCACGTGCATCTTCATTTTCACCGTTCGCCAACCAAGTATGATAAATGTTAAAATGATAACAGTGATTTTATGTAATTGAAAATAGCTATTATCACTGATTAATCAAAAAACCATAATGTTCGACCAATTATTTGAAATCTCGTAATGTAACGACGAAAAAAGATGCGATACCCGTTCCGGAGCAAGGAAACAATTAAGAAAAACAGAGTGGTATCGCATTAAAGTAATTTTCCACAAAGAAATACAGTACGTGCCATATGAAAAGTATTTAAAGTCTCTGCGCGTAGTCCCGGCTTCGATACAGAAAAAAAAAGTAAATGACCAGCGATTACACGGGCTCGTTTTCTTCAGTCTTATTCAAAAAAACGTTTAATATCGGGTTGTCATAAATTTTGAACACTCCGTGTATCATTATGTAGAAACTCAAAACGATTTTGTGCACCGTGGCGCAATACATCAGTTTGGTCACGAAATAAATTTCTGTTTCGTAGTCAAAGAATAATAACTTACGATAATTTCGTTTCATATGCAACCGTGTATTTTGCTACGTTAAAAATATGCAAAATCGTTTAACCGTTACGCGCTTAATCACACATTGTTTCTCCTTCTATTTGACGTTGGTCAAAAGAACCGCAAGAATCGCTTATTCGAGGCCCAACAAAATTATATGCGATGCACGCATCGAGTTAATCAATCTTCCAAAGTTGCAATGATCAATTTTTTATAACACGGGATGTTAAATATAATGTATCTGTATAATAAAGCGATGTACGTAATTCGTTACCTTATATAGAGTGTCCCAATATTATCCCTACAAGTTTGCTAAATTCCATACTGAAATTTTTTAATTTTCAAACGTCACCGTTTTTAAATCGTCACATTATCAAATTTCCGATTCCCAAAATTGCAAATTTTCAAATTTATAAACTCTTGAATTCTCTAATTTCCATTAATCATAAATAATTCGCAAACATGGTAATTAAAAAATTCGTAAACTTATAGATTAAAATATTCATAAATTTTTTATTTCCGGAAGGATTAATTTTCTGAACTCTTCAATTTTAAAATTTTCAAACTTCATAATTTGCAAATTCCAAGTTTCTTTAATTTTTAAAGTCCAAACTTTCTAACTTTCTATCTCTCGAGTTTAAAAATCCACGAATTCACAAGATCACAAATTATAAAATCCTGAAACTTGAAAATTCAAGTATTTGTAATTCCTCGAATTATCAAATTTCCAAATTGTTAGATCCTTTCATTAGGAAATTCCTAAATTTTCGATTTTCTGAATTTCCACGTTCTCAAATTTCTATTTTTCTAAATTCCCAAATTTCCAAATTATATTTTGTAATTTCTAAATTTCTATTTTTCTAAATCGCCAAATTCCCAAATTTTCAAATTATATTCCGTGATTTCCAAATTTGTATTTTTCTAAATCCCAAATTCCCAAATTTTCAAATTATATTCCATGATTTTCAAATTTGTCGTTTTCTAAATTTTCAAATTATATTCCACGATCTCCAAATTTGTATATTTCTAAATCCCAAATTCCCAAATTTTCAAATGATTCTCCACAATTTCCATATCTTTAAACTGCCCAATTTTCAAACCCTCAAAACACAAAATTGACAAATTTCTGCAATCTCTATTTGATAATCAACTAATATATTATAAAAATCTCCATTTCAACTAAAAATTGCACCAAAATTGTAGAAATTTACAAATCGCACTTTTGTCTACAATTTCAAGTTGCTTTCGTTCATCCACTTTTAAAACGATTTTAAAGGGACGGATGTTCGATCCACCCTCATACGTTCGATGTTATACTCTTTAATAACCACTTTGAACGCTTCTCGAATGCGCAATTTCGCATGATGAGAGGCAGATTGCGATGCACAGTTCGTATACGAACTTTATCAACTCATTAGAAATTTTCTTCCTAACAAATAATGGTACACGTGTGTGCAGAATAATTATGAAACATAAACAATTTCAAAGCAAACGTTTAATAATAATCCTCGTTTAAAGAAAAAAAAAACCACATTGCTGCTTAATATTATAATTTCACCATTTTATTGATGATTTTATCTAGTTTATCTAGATTTTATCTGGTTCTTATACATTCGGTTAGAACAATCATTTTTAATCTTTTCATAATTTCACCTTTTTATTGGTGGTTTTATATAGTTTATCTAGATTTTATCTAGTTCTTCGTTACATTCAGTTGGAACAATCATTTTTAATCTTTTCATAATTTCACCTTTTTATTGGTGGTTTTATCTAGTTTATCTAGATTTTATCTGGTTCTTATACATTCGGTTAGAACAATCATTTTTAGTCTTTTCATAATTTCACCTTTTTATTGGTGGTTTTATCTAGTTTATCTAGATTTTATCTAGTTCTTCGTTACATTCAGTTGGAACAATCATTTTTAATCTTTTCATAATTTCACCTTTTTATTGGTGGTTTTATCTAGTTTATCTAGATTTTATCTAGTTCTTCGTTACATTCAGTTGGAACAATCATTTTTAATCTTTTCATAATTTCACCTTTTTATTGGTGGTTTTATCTAGTTTATCTAGATTTTATCTGGTTCTTATACATTCGGTTAGAACAATCATTTTTAATCTTTTCATAATTTCACCTTTTTATTGGTGGTTTTATCTAGTTTATCTAGATTTTATCTAGTTCTTCGTTACATTCAGTTGGAACAATCATTTTTAATCTTTTCATAATTTCACCTTTTTATTGGTGGTTTTATCTAGTTTATCTACATTTTATCTAGTTCTTCGTTACATTCAGTTGGAACAATCATTTTTAATCATTCCGTAATTACGGGAAGATATATGAAACATATTGTTATTGAAAAAAAGCAGTGCAATATTCGCTCGAAGAATAAATTATCACTGTTCTAAAAAAATGCTGTTCGTATAATCAACATACATAAGTTGGGTTTTATATAATTATAATTATGATTGTAATTCACAATCACAATCGTTCTTAATAATATGACTTATTGATTAATTAGTTTGATATTGAATGTCTGTGTATTTGCAACATTTTCTTGTCGCGTCAAAATTTTCTTTTTGGAGCAAAGTCTGTCATGTTGCAAACCGATAACTTTCCTATAAAATTTGAATAATTGTAGGCTGCGTTAATTTATCTTGCCGAAAGTCGAACAATTATGAAGGTACGTGATTATAAACGTATAATACCGATATAATATAATATAGTTTACATCATCAGTTAAGAAAAGTTCTCGTGGAAAGTAAGAAGTGCCTAAACTGATTTTTGAACGTGCACCTAACATGGAAATACGAAGAATATTCATGAATGTTTTAGCTACAGTTGCTTAAGAGTTTAATAAATTTATCGTACCAGCAATTATCGAGCTATTACAGCAATTTATAATCGATCGTACACGACGATCCCATGATTTAGCAGGTTCGTACAGGCAAAGCAATTCGAGCCTCCTTAATCAATAACAGATTACGACATGGAATCATTTTATTTTATTCACCGATGAAATTAATGCGTAACTCAACACCTTCGCAGATTATTTACTGCATCGACGTATGTTTCGTGGAATTCATGAGCCACGATACACACCTGCGCGGAAATACATCTCGATGACAGGATAAAAATCGACGGTTTTATGTGTTGAATATTGTGCTTATTAATAACACCGATGTAATTTTCTCAGCGTGATTCCAACAAAATCGCGTACGCCACCAAACAAGATAGACTCGTATAAATTCACGTGTGCAGTATTGAAAATTTGTTAAATCTCACATTGATATATTTCCAAATTTTCGAATTGCGCAAATTTTCGAATTTCACGAACTTGTAATTTCTTGAATTTCCGAAATTCGTAAATTCTAAAATTTCTCTAATTTCAAAAATTTTCAAGTTTCCAAATTTTCTGTATTCTCAAATTCCAAGATTTTCCAAATTTCTGAAATTTCTAAAATCTCTAGTTTCCCTTAATTTTAAAAATTTCATAAGTTTCACAAGTCTTCAAATCTCTAAATTTCCCAAATTTTTACAAACCTTTCGGGATTTCTAAGATCTCTAAAATTTATCATGATTCTTATGCCCAGAAATATCTAAATTTCCCAAATATTTCCAAATTTCATAGTTTATAAATACATATATACATTTTCCAAGTTTTCGCAATTTTCCGAATTTCATAAATTGACCAAGTCTATAAATATCAAATTTTCCCTCAATCCGAAATTTTCCAATTCCACCAAATGTCCCGAATCTTCCGAATTTCTCAAGGTTTCCAAGTCTCTAAATCTTTAAATTTCTCAATTTTCCTAAACTTTTCGGAATTTCTTGGATATCTCAAATTTCCCGTGTCCCCCAAATCTAGAAATATCGAAATTTTCCAAATTTCGCAAATCCCTCAAATCTTTTAAGTGAATGAGTATATAAATTTCCCCGATTTTCCAAATTCGCAAAATTTCCCAAGCCTATAAGTATCTAAGTGTCCGAAATTTCTGAATTTTCCAATTTTTCCAAAGGTTCCGAATATCCAGACTGTCCATAGTTTCAACTTTCTCCAAATCGATAAGTTTCTCAAATTTTTCTAATGACCGAAATGTCCCAAGTCTCCAAATTACTAAATTTTCCAAATGACCCAAGTTTCCCAGGTCCCCAAATTCCTCAAATTTTTCAAATGACCAAAATCGCCCGAGTCTTCAAATTTCTAAATTTCCCAAGTTTCTAAAATTTCTAAAAATTCCTGAATACCTAAATTCCCAAATGTCAAAATTTCTAAACCTTTATATTACTTAATCCCTCAAATACCCGAGCTCGTAAGTTACCTAACTCCAAATAAAAAAAAAAACTACCAATTTCTCAAATGTCGAAATTCAAAAATTTCCAACTCTCCATGCTGGAAACTATCCAAATATCCGAATCACGAAATATAATACTTCCGACCGTTCCATCCTCCAAATCCGTGCTCTCCGCAATCAGTGGCTGTACACACGAAAAGTGTTTCCACTAACGAACTTTTATCGTTCGCAAAGTAACAGAAAGGATATACATGTATGTACTTATATGTATATATGTCAGTATCTCCGAGTAACATCACCCAAGTAGTTGAACCCTCGTAGGGGTTAAAAAAGAGTGTCAAAAAATGCGAGCGTTTTATTCGAGACGAATCTTTCGCAAAGGTGTTCCCTCGCGTACGAAACTGGTTACCGGATGTAATACGCCCCCCTACTTGTTCGTTGCAACTTCCTTTGAAACGGGCACGAATCGCGCGAACAAAGAGTGGCAGGTTCAGCAGGTAGAAGAGCAGCTTATTCCCGGTTTCATCGTTGTCTACGATCCGGTATATAGACGTATATTAAATTAAAGCGAGAGTAAGTAGTTGATGCAGTGGCCGTGCACGTGGAGACCGCTTTGGCTAAGCCCGTTTCAACGAGTGGCCTCTTTTCACGACGATGTAAGACGAGAAGAGCGTAAAAATGAAGTGGGCGTGCATGAAAATATCGTTGGGGACCAGCTTTTGCACGACAGGAGCATGCCTCCTCGTGCTCTTTAATATTCGAGGAGGAGGAGAACCTTTTATGGACGGTTGAGTGACGGTTGAACAGATCTTGCGTATCCTCGCCTCTTTCGTCGTTCGTAACACTATGTGTGCACGATCGCATGAGAAAAATTCGCAACAAGGCTATTAAACGCGATAATATCGCCGGTGTGACGATGTTAAATCTTGTTCCTGCCGCGGTACGCTTCGAGGGGATCGATATTTCGCGATCTACACGTGTATCCGTTCGCGGATATTTGCATACTGAACCCTTGGCCTTTGATTCCTTTTCGACGGTTCCGCACGATCGGTAACTAATTATTACTACGATATCCAGCTACAGAAACGAAGCTGAAAGCTGTGGAAATAAAAATGTGGATGTTCGTTAGCTCGACATATGAAATCACCGAAAGCTTTTCATCGATTGCTTTTGAAGTTTTTGATACAACGTTGCATTCGAATATGCTCTTCTCATGGTAAAAACATGCTTTTTTTTTAAATAGCGCAATCTGCTGGAGAATGAAAGAATTTTCGTTCATTCAAAATCTGAAATCATTGAAAGCTTTTCGTCAATTGCTTTGAAATTTTTACATGACCGTGCATTTGAATACGCTCATGTCAGGTAAAAACATGCTTTTTTTTTTAATTAGCGCAATCTGTTGGAGAAAGAAAGAATGTTCGTTCTATTCAAATTTTCACACAATGTTGCATTTGAATACGCTCGTATGATGGTAAAAACATGTTTTTTTTTTTAAATAGCACAATATGTTGGAGAAAGACATACTGTTCGTTCCATCCAAATTTTTAATCGATTGCTTTCATATTTTCACACAATGTTGCATTTTAATACGCTCATGTCGTGTTAAAAACATGTTTTTTTTTTTAAACAGTACAATCTATTGGCGAAGGATATTGTATACCATAGGCATTATGAAATTAAACATATTAGAAACGTGCGCTTTCACTTTTCTTTCTTTTCTGTTTAATCAGATTGAGCCACAGTTACGCGTTGCCGAATACAGCTAGTGTTAAATATTATTTTGAGTTCAATGTAATATATCTGTAGTTTCACGTATATTATTAATATCAAATTCGGGACACAATTCTTGAGTAAGTATTTACCCAATTTATTTATTAGATTTAAGTTCGTCGCGTTTGAAATGTGCATACATATGTTTGAATGATCACATAATGCAACATGAGGTGTACATTTTAAAAGGTACAAAAAAAGAAGTTGAAAATATAGATTAACAATTTTTCGTACGTAGCTTTATTCTCGAGAAAAATCGAACTCGAATGATTTCGGTGTATTTATACCAAAATTTGTCGTGAGCACAATTGTTGGAGCGGGAACTTTAATATTCTTTATTGTTAATGTAGTATTATTAATACTATGAATTACAACACACGGAAAAGGGTGTTTAAGAAATAATGACACGAAAGAAACACTTTATTGATAATAACAATCTTAACTGCGTGGTTTCGTCTTTAGAGTCACAGGTTGGAAGAAGAAGCCACAAAGAAAACTTAATGAATATAGCGCAGAAAAATAGAAGGAATATAGCAAATGAAAAATAGAAGGAAACGCACCTATGTTCATTCCAATCAAACGTGCGGTTTATTTAATTTTAATATTCCTAACAACGACAAATGACAAGTACGGTTTTTTCATTAATATTTAGAATTAATAAATGTTACTAAACCTATAAGTCTACAATTTAACATTCTTCTTAATGTTGTTCATGTGGCTGCTAATTCACAACCTGATAAATTTAATCAATAACAATATGTATCATAAATAACAAAAATTATTGCCATAACACGTATTATACTGTTATTAATAATTACAATAACTGATTAGTAATATTTGTTGGTTCAAGTTAAGAATTTTTCAATTTCTGTCACTTCCTGTTGATCTATTTGACAATGTTTAATAACGAGTGTATATTAAGCGGTATAAATTGTTCAGAATCGATCACGAACTTTCATAGTTTTCGAAAATATACAGGTTTCAGTACGGATACCGTGTTATTTTAAAGCGTAATATAAATCCTGACCGCGTATTTAATTTAAACAATGTTCTGCCGGATAGAAAAAAAATAAAATTCTATCGAGTTATCGTGAATGTATATTACATATGTAACAATCGGTACATTATGTGAAATATTAACGAAATAACAGGTTGCGTGTGCGTGGCTGTAACGTGGCTCGATATAATTAATTCGATCTTGGATATAAATTGCCACGCGATATAAAACTTAATAGCGTTCGCATTGATAATGGTACAACTTTATTTCTCCTGTTTTAAAACGAAATTTATTATTTTAATCCTTCGACATCGATTAGCACGGACGATAAAGTGCGGCGTCGTTATAGGAAATGTAATTAAGCCGTTCGATCGGATACGTTTGCACGTTTTTATTTCATTCGAGCAATAATTTTGTACGTTTCGCGCCCACGATTGTGCGACCAAGATAGTTTCAATAAATCTAGATATGCGCATAGAAACGGGTATGCTTGATAGATTTCAGTGATAGATTTACATTTTTTTTTGTAATTTTAATCCTACGAGCCACACATTGAAAAACGTATAAAAAGAATTTGTTTAAATTATTTCATATTATATAACAAATTGACGAAGTCAGAAAAAATAGTGTATAACAGCTTAATCCTTTGTAAACATAATAAAACAAAATTTAGCTCAATCGGACGAGTAGTTTCTGAGAAAAAAATTCGTAAGTGAAGTATATTTTCCCAAAAATAGGCAAAAACTGCAAACCTTGAAGGCTTGTGAATTCTTAACAAATTCTAAATCGGCAAAATGAAGACTTAAACCCACTCTAATATAGCACAGACTATAACATATTTTGATGAAAACAAAATCGCAGATGGTAAGGTCAATAAGTGATCGATTCGGCGTGGAATGAACCATATACAATTTGTTGTTTGTACGAGCGTGTATATAACTGCTATTCGCATTTAATTTCAGAGATTGAAAGTCTAAAGACTTAGTATTTCAAAATTTGAGCATTTGGAAATTTGAGAAATTTGGGAAGTTTAAGCTGCGTGAACAATTTCAGCGGTTTGAGCAATTAGCGAATATGAGAATATCAGAAATTTCAGAACCTGGGTATTTCGAAATATGGGACTTTTGGAATTTCAGAAATTTGGGGAACATTGAACAATTTAAAAATTGGAGTATTGGAAAAATTGAGAAATTGAAGAATTTAGGTATTGCAACATATGTGAATTTGGGAATTGTTGAGATTTGATCAACTTGAGTAATTTGAGAATTTGAGAATTTGAGAATTTGAGAATTTGAGAATTTGAGAATTTAAGAATATGGGAATATGAGAATTTGGGAAATTTTAATAATTTGAGAATTTGGAATATTTAGGAAATTTGAGAAATTTTGGAATGAGAAACTTGGGAATGTGAAAGTCTGGTAAATATGAGAAATTTAGGAATTTGAGATTATGGAAAATACAAGAAATTTCGAAAATTTGAGCAACTTGGGAATTTTTTAATTTATGAAGTTTGAGAATTTTGGAATTTGAATATTCAGTAATTAATTTGGTAATTTATTGATCTTGTAATTGGAGAATGAAAAAATTTATAAATGTAGAAATTTGAAAATTTGGAGACTTAAGGATGTGGTAATTTGAGAGTACATAAATTTTGAAACCTTGCCGATGTGAAAATTTAAAAGATAGAGAATTCGGAAGCTTCCTAATTACGAAATGTGTCTCGTTGCGCACGCAGAAGGTAATAATTCACGGGCACATTGAAGCGTGTACAAATGCTAAATCGCAAACGAAAAAATCATAGGCTGTGAACGACGAGAATATACGATCGAAGTGTGTCACAATAATTACGGAGTTTGACGCGGCTCAAGTCACATTCAGCGTCCGGGAAAGTCGCGAAACCAGTTGTGATTGAAAGTAAAGACCAGATTAGACAGAATTAGATAATTCGTCCCCGCGATTTCGTAACGACAGTTTTACGAGTCACTGGTCGCTTTCGTAGTGTTTTTCCTTTTTTAAAAAAATACTACGCACGCCGCTTATCGGGTCTCGATTCCGCGGCAGCAGTAATTTATTCGCATAAAGAAACTATTCGTACGTTTTCTACTTTCAGTTTCATACAATTCGTGTAATTTATAACGAAATATATCTTCGACTAACTGAAAATTATTACGAAATTGTTATAACTGTTACTATCTGTTTTTATTCACGTTTACCGCATGATCTTAAACGATTATTATTATTATTGTAAATGGAAATCGTTCGTTTTTAATAACGTAAAATCAGAATACTGATATAAATACTATGAATACAGGGTGTCTCACAATTATGGTACGAGCCGGAAAGTTGTGTTAGGTGAGGCTATTCTGAACAACTTTTTCCTTTGCAAAAATACTGGACGAGGCTTTCTTTTTAAATTATTCAGGAAAAACACCCACCAATCAGAACGCCAGAATCGTGCGCGCCGCATGTTTGATCGCGACCGCGACCAATTAAAACTGGGGCCTATACTTCAGTCTCCTCGCGCTCCCATTGGTTGGTGTTTTTCCTTAATAATTTAAAAATGAAGCCTCATCCAATATTTTTGCAAAGGAGAAGGTTGTTCAGAATAGCATCACCTAGCACCCCTTTCGGGCTCGTACCATAATTGTGGGACACCCTGTAGTTTATATAACTATATATATAGTTTATACAGGGTGTCCCAAAAGTGTTTAAAGAGCCAGAAATGGGAGGTAGGTGGGGTTATTCTGAACAACTTTTCCTTTGCAAAAATACGGGACGAGGCTTTCTTTTCAAATTATTCAGGAAAAACACCGTCCAATCAGAACGCGAGGATCGCGCGCGCTCGGAGGTAGAAGCGTAGGCCCGAGTTATAATTGGCCGTGGTCGCGATCGAACATACAGCGCGCGCGATTCCCGCGTTCTGATTGGTCAGTGTTTTTCCTTAATAATTTAAAAATGAAGCCTCATCCGACATTTTTGCAAAGGAAAAAGTTGTTCAGAATAGCCCCACCTATCGCCCCTTTCCGGCCCGTACCATAATTGTGGGACACCCTGTATAATGATAAAATAGTATACAAATTTAAATTGCGTCGCAGTATGTTGAATGAGTTCTCATTTCGGGATAATCAAAATTTGAAATTGTTTTTATTAAAACGATAGATAAGATAAACAAATAATCGGAATTTGAAACAGACAATTTTGAGTTTTTTTTTCATTTATTTATTTAATGTCGCATCAGTTTTTCAGACATTAGCGACCACATTTAGATACATAGTTATATTCTTACTTTTTGAATTATGCTACATCGTGTTAACATATAACCATAGTTTACATCTATATACCAATTATTTATTATCTAACAATAAGTCCAATTGTACCTTAGACAATTATTTTGCGTTTTATAAGACATGATATTATTCCTTTTATATGTTTTTTGTCATTTAAACATTGTTTAATATCGGCAGGTAATTTCTCGCTGGCACTAACATTTGCACCAATTGGGCATTCCAGTGAAATATGTTTAACAGTTAGTATTGAATTACAATTTTCACAAAGCGGTCTGTCGGTTTTAAATATTAAGTACTGATGGGTTAGTTATATGTGACCTATCCCTAGCCTTCTTAATATAATTTTTTCTCTTCCTGTTAGGGAGAAAGCTGGGTTGTTTATCATCTCTTACTTCGTGTAATTTTTTGAGTAGTTTGTACGACGTATATATTACAATAATACTTAGAAGCTTTATGTACAATATGATTTTAATGAAAAATGTGACAAGTTGAGAAACGTTCTACTTGAAAACGAGATTATTTTTAATCGAAGGTAACGCAAGTTTCTGAATAACAAGCAACATTAAAAAATAAATTTGCATCTGTTCGTTCTTGTGTACCTTTATTTTCTAATTCATACTTAAACTACGTTTAATTCACTGAAATTATGAAACACAAAGCAAAAACACTTTCAAAGAACACTCTTCCGCGCAACTGATACAACTTTCGACGCAATTGTTTTGACGATTCATTTGAAATTCAATTAAAAACTTAAAACGGAGCTGCTCGCCATAACTCTAGAGTTGCGTAATAGTTTAAATAAAGCAGCTACAGTATTACTTATCGTCCCGAGTAAAATCGACACGAGTCGAATTTCTATTTCCGAGACGATATCGAACGGCGTTTAAGAAATTGGTATGAATTATGGCCGAAGATTAGGATATTGATAAAGTGTATCCGCAGAATAGACGATCAACACTATCGAAACAGGTATGAAAGGAGAAACTAACGTAACAAATCACACGAAACATTCAACGCACTGATTGCAGATGAAGGAAAAGAATTCTTGAACATATGAGAGTATATTTTATCTTGTCCGTTTGAATAGAGTTTCATAACAGGACGTTTATTGATGTTCAGGAGTTTGTTGACGCTCTATCAAGATTCGAACAAAACTATTTGTCAAGCTTCGTGCCGTAAATCGTTACTGTATAATAACGCACAATTATTATACGCGGGAAAATACAGTTCGCGAAATATTATACAATCATTTATCCGAAATATTTATCAACGCGTCAAAAAGTTTTAGAGTAACATGATTTGTAGCCTCTATTTATCGTTTATCGAGTCAACATTAATCTTAATATAAAAAAATTATAAAAGAAGACTGGAACAGAATCTGGACCACAACAAAAATAACAAAAATACACAACATAATTCGACATTTTTACCAACAAATCCCAACCTGCAATTTAAACAGAAAAGAAAAATCTATAATGTCTCGACTAAGGTCAGGTCATACCAAGAGAACACACGAATACCTTACAAAAAAAGCTGATCAACCCCATTGCACATACTGCCCCACCGAAACTCTCACAGTAGACCACATTCTATACCAATGCCCAAAAACTGAACCTCAAAGACAAAAGTATATCATAAAACCGGACACAGCCCTCACAGTTAAGGACCACATTAGAAGAACTATAAATTTCCTGAAAGAAACCAACATGTACAATAAAATATAGTACCCAATCATACAGCCGTCGCCAATGACCTCGTAATCGACGCGACGTAAAACTCTAATGAAGAAGAAGATTAATCTTAATAAAACAATTGACAAAATACGGTATATGAGTGAGTAAAAACGAGCTCTTTCATACAACATTTTGTTTATTCTTTTAGAAATGGAAACCACGAATTTGTTTCCTATTGAGCTTTTTGACGAATCCGGCTTTACAACCTTAATGAAACGAAATTTTTATAAAATGGATTAAGTTCAGTTTCTAAATACAGGGTGTCCCACAATTATGGTACGAGCCGGAAAGGGGTGGTAGGTGGGGCTATGCTGAACAACTTTTTTCTTTGCAAAAATGTCGGATGAGGCTTCATTTTTAAATTATTAAGGAAAAACGCCGACCAATCAGAACGCGAGGATCGCGCGCGCTGTATGTTCGATCGCGACCGCGGCCAATAATAACACGGGCCTACGCTTCTGCTCCTAAGCGCGCGCGACCCTCGCGTTCTGATTGGTTGGTGTTTTTCTTGAATAATTTAAAAATGAAGCCTCGTCCAATATTTTTTCAAAGGAAAAAGTTGTTCAGAATAGCCCTACCTACCATCCTTTTCCGGCTCGTACCATAATTGTGGGACACCCTGTATACTTCACGGGGTTAAAAATAAAAGAAAAATGGTATACAGTATACTTTATTTTAACCCGTCCATTGGGTTCCTGTTCTGATAAACAAATAACCGGTTAATTCGAAAGCATTTATACACGCGTGTATGTATATATGTACGTGTTAATGACTTATAAGTTTAATAAAGTACAACTTTTGTTATACATTTAAGATGTTTCATAACGTGTGAATTAAACAAGTTACGTTCTTGTAAAAGTCAGAAAAAATGATATCGTAGAAATATAATGTGCAAATTTTAATCAAGGTTTTTATATATATTTTTATTATTAACATACTGTTATTTATTAGGTAAAATTCTGCAAATTTTTGTATGCTAATACGCACTTTCGAAAATGATTTTTCATTGTTCACTTGCTTGTAATGTATTATATATTTTCTGAAATCCCAAAGTTTAGAAATTCGAAGTTATTGGAATTTTGAAATTCCGGTGTTCTAAAATGTCGAAGTATCAAAATTTCGATGTCCTGAAGTTCAAAAATTTCGAAGTCTCTAAGTATCAAAATTGTGGAGTTTTCACGCTGTGTAATTACAACGTGTCAGAGTAACAAAATTTAGAAATTGTAAAATTCCAAACTTCTACTACCTCTAAATACAAAAATTTCGAAGTTCTAATGTTTAAAATGTCCAAATTTCCAGTCTCCAAACTCTAAAGTTCAACAGTTCCAAACATTCGAGATCCCAAAGTACCAAAATTCCCAAGTTCTAAAGCTCTAAAATTCTAGTCTCAAAAATTCTGAAATTCCCCATTTCCAAAATTCGAAAGTACCGAAGTTAAGAAATTCTGAAACTCCATCTTTCAAAAATTCTAAAACCCCAAAGTATCAACTTTCTAAGGTTCCAAAGTTCAAAAATTCGAAACTTCCATCATTCCAAGGACTCAAAATTTCAAACTGCTAATGTTTCAAATTTCTAATCTTCTGAAGTCCCAAACTTTTAAAGTTCTAAATTTTTCAAAGTTGCAAACCTTCGAAGTTCGAAACTTCGAAAGCCAAAAACTTGCAATTTCCCAAAGCTATAAACGAAAAAGAAAAAACATTAAAATTCCAAACTTTCAAAATTTCAGACTCCCAAAACGGATAAATTTCAAAGTTCCAAGATAGAAAGCTTTCAAAGTCTCAAAATAAAAAATTTCACGTATAATTTTCAACATAGATCCGTCACTTACTTTATCGAGAACTATTGTTCATTATTTAAATATTTAAAGGTTTATGACGTACGAGTATGATGAAAAATGGGTGAATATCATGAAAGTTGTTAATTAAAAATATTAAAACTAAAATTATAGATTCACAGAATTTTCTATCCTGCTCAAGAACATTAAAACATTGTTCCTCCTTGAAAATTTTCTTAACTGTGATATCTGCTTGAGGGAAGTTATTGTAGGTCAGAATAACTCTCCATACAACTTTTCCTAAAAACGAAAAAAAAAAATTGCTATTCCAAACTTTCACAATTTCAGATTCCAAAAACGGACAAATTTCAAAGTTCCAAAACAGAAAACTTTCGAGGTCTCGAAATAAAAAATTTCATCATCCCAATATCCTGAAATTCCAAAATTCCGAAACCTGAAACCGGGAAAATCTCTAAATTCTCGAATCCCACAGTTGTAGAATTCTCCTTGGCAGACTTTTCTCGTACCTAATCTTTTTTTTTCTGAAAATCCGTTCGCGTCGAACACTTCTGTTGCACACGATAGAACAAAAATGACCCTCGAGTTTGGAAGTGAAAGCGATTTGCCCGCTATAAACCGGTACAAAAGAGGCGAGATCGAACGATAAGTCGTCACGCGCGATATCGCATGACAGTGACAATTGTTCTGCGTAACGGGTCATTTTATGTTACGCAAAACGATCGATGCAACGCGCGACAAGATCATTCGGACGAAAATCTAAGGTGTGACCAAAACCTTTACAGCTTTCCCGCAAACTACGTTGCTGTCCGACTGATTGATTTACTGTCAGCGCGAATGCAACAGGTGTTTCTACGCTACAAATTCTGTTTGCTTGTTGCGCATTGCACGAATATATTTTTGTACTTCATATACAAATATTCAGGTTTATTTCGATTACGACGAGAGAGCGAGCGAGATATCGTACCGAATTTGGAAATTTTGGAGTTTGGAAGCTTATAAAGTTACGTTTAGGAAGTTCGATGTTTGTGAATGGAATTATCTTCTGATTCAGAGATTCGGAGACTTAGGAAGTGGAACGTTTAGAAACTTGAGAAGTTGGACACTTACGAATCGAAATGTTATGCAACTTGGAAATATGAGGTTGAACTATCACGGATGGAAATAATATTAAATTTTAAGATTTAGAAAATTTGGAATTTACAGATTTCTGTCTTTCAGTTTGGAAATTGAGGAAAGAGGATGTAACAGACGCGAAACATTATTAAATTTGGAAATTTGGAAATTTGGAAATTTGGAAATTTAGAAATTTAGAAATTTAGATATTTAAAAGTTTAGAAATTTAGAAATTTGAAAATTTGGAAATTTGGAAAATTGGAAATTTAGAAATTTAGACATTTAAAAGTTTGGGAATTTGGAAGTTTAAAATTTATAAATTTGGAAATTTAGAAATTTAGAAATTTAGAAATTTAGAAATTTAGAAATTTAGAAATTTAGACATTTAGAAGTTTAGAAAATTGTAAATTTAGAAATTTGGCAATTTGCAAATTTAGGAATTTAGAAATTTAGACATTTAGAAGTTTAAAAGGTTAGAAGGTTAGAAATTTAGAAATTTAGAAATTTGAGAATTTGGAAATTTACAAATGTCGACACCTTAAAATTTGAAAACTTCGGAATTATAAATTTCTCAATTTTCAATTTAAAAAATCTTTAATTTACAAATTGTAAAACTATAAAATCTCCAAAACTAGATATTAATTTGTACATTTACAAATTTTTCAGCTACACCATTCTTAAATTCAGAGATTCCTAATTTTGCACAAAATTCATTCGATTTAATTCTAATCACAAAATTCGAGGATGTGATAATCTGAAAACGAAATGTGAACACTTGAAAATTTGGAAATGTTCAAAACTGAAATTATTAGAAGTTTAAAAATGTAAAAATTTACATTTTAGTCAAAATTTTTATTATTCATTCTCGAAGGCTAAACCTCCGAGGATTTCAATTTTTAATACTTAACCACCACAACACATTTTATGCATGCGCAGAGTATATTTCGCGAGGAAAATAAATTCTACCGTTGATTGATAAGTGGTAAATTGCATATTTTAATTTTATTTTGAGCCCTAGCGCAGAACGTAGCTGTCAGATAAAACGTTGACGTCAGCATTATTCTACAATCCTAATTCACGTTCCTTTCCATCATATCCCACTTTCTCGAGCCTCCGCCGAGTGTCTTTACACCTCGTTAGTCACTGTCTTGGTGAAAACGGACGTCAGGTCGATTTACGATTCGCCGACAGGAAGAAGGATTTCCATCCTGGATCGAGTATACTCGTTCGTTTTATCCGCGGCTCTTGAAGCTAGAAAATAATGTGCCGTCTGTATGGATCCTCCAATCGGGTCCTTATTCGTTTTTGAGCAACTACCTGAAGATGTTCCTGCATATTGATGCAGGATCTTATTGCATCTTGAGGAATTTCGTGCCATTCGTATTGTAATGTTGACTCTAATTGTTAAAGGGTAGTTGGCGGTCATTCTAAATTTTGAGTTCTAGTTGCTCAAAAACTAGTTGGGAATACACGATATTACATGACATAGTACAGACACCCACAGACGCGCACTCGCATACACAGACAGACACACACTTGCATACACACACAGACGCATACACAGACAAACACACACAAACGTACACACTATACCTATAATAAAACCAGCAATATCCTCGTGGTGTACATCGAATAACGCTAATGTTGGCGGCACCAAGCATGAGCTGGCTAAAATGCATGGATAACTTGTCAACGTACATAACTCCGCCAAAAAAAATCGTAGGGACTTTCATTTTTTTTCAATTTGTGCACAAAAGTTTGTACTTTGCAGCAATGTTTGGAACATTTGAGAAAAAAAATTTATTGTACCCCATGGAGCGAATCAAAGTATGCAAACTTTTTAAATTGAAACATGTCCTCTCATTAAAGGGGGTGGCGGGGGTGGGGAACGGCTGAAGTCAAATCTGATAAATTGTGCTCGAAGTAGAAACTTCAAACATTAAAATGAAAAAAGAATTTGTAAGATATAACCATTTTCCGCGGAGTTATGATTACTTAAAGTTGAGTAAAATTTTGATAAAAATTCTTGTTGCCCTAATTTTGTTGCTCAGTGTATATTAATTATAATACATATAAATTATTGTGCGATAACACGTACTCAAAACGGAAGATAGTTTTATGACAAAAATTAGATCAATTACTTTAAACTTACTCAAATGTATAGAGCATTAGAGTTTAGAATTGAATTTATCAGCAGTAGAAGTCAATCTTCTTACAATACAAGTGATTTAAATAATTTTTCATGTTAACACTAAACCTACCGCCGTAGAATGCAGTTTTATTTTGAAATTAAAAATGTAGTTGAAAAATGAATAAACGAATTATTGTACACATTAATTCCTTATCTTGGTGAAAATCAACATAAATTTCAGATAAGCCACCTTAACATACTTTCCAACTTAAAATTACAAACTTGTAAAATGGTCATTTTGACCGCTTTTGTAGGTTTAGTGTTAAGAATACTTATTAAACGAGGTAATATGACGCGATAAGTAATCTGGATCGCGATAGAAAACTCGTGAGCACACGAAATCGAATATACAAACCCGTTTCCTTTTCCGTTTCCGGCTGAAAAATCGTTTCGAGGAGTCCGAGGATCGTAATGTGCACTCTAGCACAGATTTAATTTGCCATAGACCGGAAACCAGATGCCGGAAAGGAGGGCGAAATGTCCGCTCTTGAGGCGTGATTGGAATGATAGTGTCGTCTTATTCAATTTCGGTTAACCTTGTATCGTACGTACGATAAGAAATTGTTACAAACGGATTCAAGTACGATTCGTAGCTTCTTTATTTTATAATAATATAATTCATATTCAATCACGCAATCTGCGGAAGAGCGTTGTCTACGGTAGGGGCCATTTTGTTTCATGCTTCGAGTTTTTCTATGTAGCACTTTGACTTTGCTTATTTCTGGCCGACGTATAAATTTCAACATAGACCCATCACTTATTTTATTGAAAACTATTGTTCATTATTTAAATATTTGAAGGTTTATAAGGTACGAGTTTGATAAAAAATGGGCGAATGTCATGAAAATTGAGATTAAATGTATTAAAAATAAAGTTAGAGATTGTCAGGATTTTCTTTCCTGATCCAGATCATTACAACTTTGTTCCTCCTTAAAAATTTTCTTAACTATGATATCTGATTAAGGGAAATTATTGTATTTAAGAATGATTCTCAATCCAGTTTTTTCAATGAAATGATGATCAATAAATTTCTGGGAGACATATAAATTTCTATATGACTTTATCGCGTATTTCATCGAAAACTATTGCTCATTATTTAAATATTTAAAGGCGTGTAAGCTGCGAGTTTGACAAAAAGTGCGTTGTTGTCATGAAAGTTGATGATTAAATTTATTAAAACCAAAATTACAGATCGACAGGATTTTCTATCCTGCCGAAGAGAATCGAAATTTCGTTTGACCATCGTACTTTCCTTAATTACGATATCTGCTTAAAATGAATGATCGTAGGTACCAATAAATCTCCATAGAATTTTCACAACGAAATAACGATCAATAAATAAATCTTTTCTGACCGTTCGAACCATTTCCTCGGACACGTCGGTCACGATATCTGCTCCAAATAGATCGCAACAGATACGAATATTTTTTTCCATCGATCCGTCAATTTATCATAACGAACAGAAACGGCGTAATACATTGATCACAATCACCTAAATGATTGGAACGTCGTTACGTAAGTTCGATTCCCTGCGGGACACGTTTTTCCTCGAGCCGCAATAGGGAAAATGAATTGCGGTTGCCTTCGAACGCCCCGTTTCGAAAATGCGGAGCGTGAAAATAATTTTGCGAAAAAATGAACTCTGACACACAGCATGGGGCGCGAATCACGCGGATAAATGCATTCGTGAAACCTTCCTGTCTCTCTTTTTTCTCTTCTCGCTTTGATGATTCCACGCGGAAGCAGCTGACCCCTCGTCGTCATTAATAACGCGGTGCGTTTGTCTGTATGTCTGTCTGTCTTCCTGCCGCACGCGCATCACTTTGACGATCAGCGTCGCGTTGCTCTTGTTACTTGCTCGTATGTAGCACGCGTGTGTAGATCGGATGAAAGGCCGGAATTAGGTACTGCACGTTGGTCGGCTAGCAGGTTTCTATGAGGCACCCTTCGTCTTTCTTCAGCCGCCTGTCTTCCCCCTATCGTTTGACCCTATTTTCAAAGCACGCGTCCCAATCGTTCCGCTTCCCTTTTCGGATTGCGACGCGCGTGTCATTTATCCAGCACGAAAACGCGCCCGTTTAGACCCGTTTATCCGTGTGCAAATATTACCGGATTTTGGGATTTCACGAATATTCGCAGCCCTATAATTTCTCATCCCTTCTTTGCACTCGTCAAGAGATCCATCATACGGTTATAGAGTTGTCAAGTTAATAACAAACGTTTGGAAGGATCTGCAGTCTGCGTTCGAACTTACCCCGCATGAAAATGTGTCCATTTAGATCTACATATGGATATGCAAATGTTACGCGATTTTGGAATTTTCATAAAATCTATGAATCTTGTTTTGCAGTCAAGAAAAGATTAGTCATACAGTTATGGAATTATCTGTCAAGTAAATAACAAACGTGTATAGAAAGTATCTGAATTTTGTGTTCATACTCATCCCGCATGAAAATGTGTCCATTTAGATCCACATATGGATATGCAAATATTACAGGATTTTGGGATTTTCTTAAAATCTATAAATCTTGTTATCTTATATCCCTCTTTTACAGTCAAGAAAAGATCAGTCATATAGTGGAATTACTTGTCAATTAAATAACAACCGTGTGTTCAAAGTATCTGAATTTTGTGTTCAAACTTACCTCATGAAAATGTGTCCATTTAGATCTACATATGGATATGCAAATATTACAGGATTTTGGGATTTTCTTAAAATCTATGAATCTTGTTATCTTATATCCCTCTTTTACAGTCAAGAAAAGATTATTCATACAGTGGAATTACTTGTCAAGTAAATAACAAACGTGTATTCAAAGTATCTGAATATGTTGTGCAAACTTACCTCATGAAAATGTATCCATTTAGATTTATATATGGATATGCAAATGTTACGGGATTTTGGAATTTTCATAAAATCTATGAATCTTGTTTTGCAGTCAAGAAAAGATTAGTCATACAGTTATGGAATTATCTATCAAGTAAATAACAAACGTGTATAGAAAGTATCTGAATTTTGTGTTCATACTCATCCCTCATGAAAACGTGTCCATTTAGATCCACATATGGATATGCAAATATTACAGGATTTTTGGATTTTCTTAAAATCTACGAATATTGTGATTCTATTATATATTTCTCTTTTGCCATCATGAAAAGATTAGTCGTAGATCGTGTGTTATATTTTTGGGGGAATTTCTCGTCATGTAAATAACTAGTGTGTGTTAGGTCCTGAATTGTACGTGTAACCCTTATATCATTGAATTAATTCTTTTCTTAAAAATATACCACCTCAGCGATTTATCGGAACTTTGTATTTATAGAATATCCTCGAATCGTTCTCTCCATTTATAAAAATCATTTATAAAAATGATGTGTATCGTACGAAATAAAACGATGTAATCGTAACAAAAGAAGGAATTATTTATACCAAGCAGATTGCAGAAAACGAAATATAACATATACTTATGTTTTCATATGATACAAATAAACGAAATATATCTCAGCATAATAATAAGATTCTAACATGAAATTAGATTATTTTACACATGAATGTCATGATCATTCAGATCGTAATTTTGATGTTCGCAATTAACCCGGGCGTGTACTAAAACTTCATTCGTATGAACATACCACGTACGGCAAAATTCAGATAACTGGGATAATCATTAAATAGTAATAGTAATTTCCTTCAGAAATGGTTACTTGTTCCTATAGCAGCTCGTTGTTGAACCAACCAATTCAAGCGCGAAATTCAATTATCCAGTTCTACATTGTACCTTCGTGTTCACGGAACTGGAATAATGTTCCACAATTGTTTAGATAATAACAGTCCTGCAGTGACTTCGATTTATCGGATGTTCAATGAAATTTCATTCGGTTCACTTGCACTCTGGTAAGTGGACTGCACCGTGTACTTTATATTTCTGCGTAATTTCATAATTCTGAGTTAGCAGATGGCACATTCGCAGTTGGAGATAATTTGGAACAATTGTTTAACTAGCTACAGTTCAGAGCAAATGTTTGCTGTGCAATTATTGATAAAATATTACTTGATCTGTACTTTCACTCTGCTTTTTTAAATGCCAAATGTTCTAAATATTCACAATTTTTAAATAACGAATTTCAAAATTGTTATAAACAATTATCACCGTTTCTTACACGAGATGTTTATTACACAAATTTTTTCGATTTTGAACACGAAGGAGTTCTTCATACTTGCATATCGATACAAAATTTTTGTATACGATATGTTCAATAGAAAAAAGATCTACTTATACAGATATACGTATTACTGTAATAAGATATACTTATTACGGTCTATTACACTGTACGATACAATTTAATTTTTTTTTTAATTTTGATAACAGCCACTATGATATTGTTATAAATTTTTGCGAACCGAATACGAAATCTGAAATCCGTTTTCCTTTGGTACGTACAGTTTTCGAGAAAATTAATGTTTAAAAAAATTGCAAATTTTCAACTTTGGGAATTTTTTGTACTTTTACCATAGCAGTTATTCAGTGGTTCTTTACACGAGAAAAATCTGTGAACTTTCTAGAATAAAACGACATAAATTGTTATTGCATTGTAAACATTTAAATATGTTTAAACAATGATCAAAGTAAGAAAGACCCCAAAAACGCATCAATTTTTGCTGATATTTTTAAATTTATTTAACACTAGATTTACAAAACGAGCCAAAACGACTCATGACATATTCGTTATTTCAAATTACATAAACTATCAAGAAGGTTTTTCAAGATATACACTCATGGACAAAATTAAATGGACATTGCAAAAATGTAAAAAATTTGTTGTTTTACTACAATGTCTTAAATAAATTTTAAATATAGAACGTGAAATGTTTTTGTAGATTTGAAAAAACATTTATTTAATGTATATAATTGTACAATAAAGTTTTGATTCGTAGGCATGCTTACTTAAATTAAATTAACCTTTTGTTATTTATGATACCTGTCCGCTTTATTTTGTCCGCGACTGTATGTTAACGTTTATCAAGATAAAGGATCATTGTATGAGCCAGTTTACGTATCATACTTTATTTACAGTAGCGGACAAAAGTTTAAGACTAAATGGAAAAAATAAATAATTGATTTACTGTTCATAAAAACTATAAATAGTGTTCTACTTTCGGTGTTAATTATTTAGACATTTATTTATACACTTATAAAAAAAATTTCATTTTGATATTTTGTTCAGTAGCGAAGTTACAAAAAAAGGAACGAAGTTCGTATAATATTTCAAATCAAATATCGTCTTAAACTTTTGTCCGCTACTGTATATTCTTTTCTACTTTATTTTTTATTTGAAAATAGATGATCATTACACGTCCGTCAATCTAGTGTTAAAAAGTTATTTATTGTATCGCCGTTCATTATCAGAAAATCACCGGTTCATATTATGGTGGAGGATGCAACAGTAAAACGAAGATGATCGAGTGCACGTTACTTTATTATTTCGATTGTCAGTTAGCCATGGTTTGAACCCTCTTCCTCTCCTCCGAATTTCATTGAAGAAGGTTTTTGAGTTCGAACAGCCGCCCGCTGTCAAAATTCGTCAAGGTCTGTCAAAACGATGTCACTGACTGGAAAGGGGACCACTACCCTTTCCAGCATCCCTTTTGTTTTCACGTTTTTCCAGTGTCGTTCCACTTTTTTCATTCTTCTTTTTCCATTATTCTACTCTTTTTCCTGCAGGGGGAACAGAAACCGAAACCGTCGAGTTTGTTTTCTTTCCGGTCCGTGTCTGGCTCGGCTTCTGTGCAACTATAACATTTGAATAAATAGTATATTAGTCGAGAAATTTGATACGTACAGTGTGTTATTATGGGATCCAGAAATTTCCGAATTTAGGAATTTGTGAAGGTTATGAACTCGAGTATTTGAATATTTAGGAATTTCGGATATTCGGCATTGCAAATTCGAGAATTCAAGTTTATATTTTTGTTCGACTTTATTAAAATTGATTCGTTAAACTTGCAACTCGAAAATTCCCGAATTTACAAATTCTCGAGTCTTCAAATCCCCGAACTTCTACATACTCAAATCCTGTATTCCTAAATTTGTAAATTGTCGAGTTCGAAGTTTAAAAATGTTCATATTCCGAAGTGTCGAATTTCGAAATCTCCACATCCGAAATTTAAAAATTTCCGAATTCACACAGATCCATAAATCCCGAAACACCCAAAAACTAAATCCCAAATACCCAACTTCGAAATAGAAAAATGTGCAAATTCCAAATCCTCGAATCCTTAACTTTGCAAACACCACGTTCTCAAATCCTCATCCTTGACTTTGAGAATTCCAAACTTCACATCTCCAAATCTGAAAAATACCCCTGCCATTCTTAAATCTTAAATTCATGAATCTCCAATTTTTCAGAGTCGACGCCAAAAAATGTAAAACTTTCAAGTCCTCCAATCTCGAAACCTGTAAATTGGAAATTAAAAGTTTTCCAAATGCACAAACCCATAAGTCCCGAAATCTTGAAATCCCAAATTCCCCATTCTCCAAATCCCAAATTCCCCAAATCTCAAATTCCTCAAAACCTAAATAACCCAAATTACTCCAAATTCGCCAAACTCCAAATTTTTTAAATCCCAAATAAACCAAACTCCAAATTCATCAGACTCTAAATTCGCCAAATTCCAAATTTCTCAAATGCCAACTTCCAAATTCCTCGAAACCCAACTAATCGGAACTCCAAATTCCACAAACTCCAAATTCGCCAAATCCCAAATTTTCCAAATTCTTCAAAACCCCAATTCCGCAATTCCGCAAATCTCCAATTCCCCAAATCTCCAAATCCCCAAATCCCCAAATCCCCAAATCCCCACATCCCCAATTCCACAAATCTCGAATTCCCCAAATCCCAAAATCCCCTATTCCCCAAATTCTGAGTTCTCCAAATCCCCAAATCCCCAATTCCCCAAATTCTCAGTTCTCCAAATCCCCAAATCACCAATTCTGCAAGTCTCCAATTCTCCAAATCCGCAAATCCCCAATTCCGTACATACCCAATTCCCCAAATTCTCAATTCTCCAAATCCCCAATTCCCCAATTCCCCAAATCCCCAGTTCCACAATTCCCCAATTCTCCAAATCCCCAAATCCCCAATTCCCCAAATCCCCACTTCCCCAAATCCCCACTTCCCCAAATCCCCACTTCCCCAAATCCCCAGTTCCGCAATTCCGCAATTCCGCAATTCCCCAATTCCCCAATTCCCCAAATCCCCAAATCCCCAAATCTCCAGTTCCGCAATTCCGCAATTCCGCAATTCCCCAAATCCCCAAATCCCCAAATCCCCATATCCCCAAATCCCCAAATCCCCAAATCCCCATATCCCCAAATCCCCAAATCCCCAAATCCCCAAATCCTCAATTCCACAAATCTCGAATTCCCCAAATCCCCAATTCCCCAATTCCCCAATTTCTCAGCTGCCTAAATCCTCAATTCGCCAAATCCTCATATCCCGAATTCCGCAAGTATCGAATTGCGCAAATACCCAATTCCTCAAATCCTCAATTCTCCAATTCGCAAATCCCCGATTCCCTAATTCCTCAAATTCCAAATTGCAAATTCTTAAATCCTCGAATCTCTGAATCTGCAAATTCCAATTCCTACATGCACAAATCCCTAAATTTCTACATCTCCAATACCAATTATTTCCAATTCTCAAATTCCACAATTCCGCGCCTATCAAAAATTCGTCACCGCTCCAAGACAACACGTATCACGAAGCAACGTTATACAACGTCACTCTCTTTTCCTTCAAGTCTGTGTCGTCTTTTTTTCTTCTGTCCGCCCGTGTACATGTCACAATGAATACAATCCCTTACGCAACAACCATTTCTTATTGTTCTTCTCCCGAACGGGACCAGCAGATTTTCCGTGCACAGGTTGTTCGAGTGGGTGCATTGTCCTTTTTCTCGCGGTCCCTGCTAACCGTGAGATAAGGGAATCGGGAAGAAATAACGAATATCATTTTCATATTAATCAGTATTGTGATTCATAATACAGGTTATCGCCTACGGCAATCTGCGTTATCGCCGTAACAGCAAGCGTACCTCCATTCACGCCTCTTCGTTTATCATTGCACACCGTCGGTATACTAATCTCGTTGTTTACGAAATCTGCCGCGTGTTCGTACAATGCAACCTTTATTTTTCATTTCTCTGTTTCCGTTGAAAGTAACAACCTATCGCACGCCTTCATCCGAACTGTCGGTCAGGATATCATGATATCTTATTGTCGCGCTAGTACAGTACCCTTCAAATCTATTACACTCAATTACACGCTTAATTAACTCTTATTCCCGATTAATTAATTGCGTGTTTATATATACTTGATGACTATTGTGATCAACGTTACCCCTTCTTCTAGGCAATTTATTTTTATTAATAAATTTTGTTGTAATCTTATTGACCTATTTCTGTATACTTGACACACATACGCGTAAGTAACAAGTAAATAGTTAGCTGCGAAGAATTTTCACTGGGATATCGGAATCTCGAGATTTGAAGGTCAGAAAATTTGGGAAATTTGGGATTTTGTGGTTCCATAAATCCGAGAGTCTAGGAATTTGGATATTTGGAAATTTGAAAGTATCAGAATTGGTGAATATGGAAATTCGAGGGCATAGCGATTAGGAAATTTGAAAATTTAGGTGTACGGTGACTGAAAAACTTGAAAATTTGTTAGTATAATGATTCGAAGACTAAACGATTCTAAAGCATAGTGACTAAATAACGTAAAATTCAGGAGTGGTAAAACTAGAAGATTTGGAAGTATAGTGATTGAACCACTTGAAAGTTCTGAAGTATAGTGATTCGAAAACTATAAAATTCGGGGGTATAGTGATTAGGGAAGTTGAAAATTCCGCAGCATAGCAATTCGGAAACTAGAAAATTCTGGAGTATACTGATTAAATAGCTTGGAAATTTGGGAATATAGTAATTCGAGAACTAGGAAGTTCTGGAGTATATCTATTAGAAAATTTGAACATTCGAGAGTATAGTAATTCGAAACTACAAAATTCTGGAATATGCCAATTAGAAAATTTCAAAATTCGGGAATATAGTAATTCGAGAACTAGAAAATTCTGGAATATACCAATTATAAAATCTGAAAATTCCAAAATGCAGTGATTAGAAAACTTGAAAATTTACAAATTTAATAAACCCGAGAATTGGAGAACTTGAAAGATTCAGCATCGTTAAATTTTTAAGCCAGAAAATTCGGAAGTTCCTTTTGCGAATTTAAGAAATTGAAAGGTTTACGCGTGGGTAAACCATGGGGGGGGCTACGTTGCACATGTGTGTACTTTACGTTCGTACACATAGTTTGCTCGCATTAAGCGAGAGCAAAGCGGTCCGTAGAAACGGGACAGGTTAGGTGAATGGATATGAACGAGTAGGTGAGTAGGTAGGTAGGTTGATAGATAGCTGGGGCAAGCGACTGTGTTCGTGTAGGTCGGGAGAACGCGTGCACATAGCCTAACATTCATGTGTTGCACTCTAACTCGCTCTAACACTTACAACGATGGTTTTAAGTCTGCATAGGATGCAACCATCGATTGGAATATTGTACATCCACGATACTTGGCTCCCATTGAACCATGTTTGAAAATATCTGGCCAAAATTGCATTTTCTAACTTCACATTCTTATTCGGTGAACACACATGAATATGAATGTTCATAAATTTATACCAATCATACACGAATGTACTCATACATAAATTTACGAATCAGACATAAATATAATCATATATAAATTTATACTAATCGGACATAAATATAATTATACATAAATTTACACTAATCAGACATTAATATAATCATATATAAATTTATACTAATCAGACATAAATATAATTATACATAAATTTACACTAATCAGACATAAATATAATCGTACGTTAATTTACACTAATCAGACATAAATATAATTATACATAAATTTACACTAATCAGACATAAATATAATCGTACGTTAATGTACACTAATCAGACATAAATACAATTATACATAAATTTATACTAATCAGACATAACTATAATCATACATAAATTTATGCTAGTTAAACATAAATATAATTATAAATAAATATACACTAATTATACATAAATATAATTTATATGAAAATGCACACCCATCACTCATAAGCTTAATCGCTATATATGTACAGTTGAAAATGATTTTTAGAATCGATCATTTACTATGAAATTTTATTTTTACTAACAACATGCATTTTTATTTGATGCTGGTTCTAATTCAAAAAATGTTCATATACATTCAAACGTTTCATTTTAACTGTTTATTATTCTATAATATTATTTTATTTTAACTGTTTGTCTAACAAAAAACGATGCCTGCGTTATTTGTATTTGTGTTAAAAAACATTACGTTCAATATTAAAAAGACATCAATAAATATACCCATTAGTGGCCTTGCCTCCATTAGTGAATTTCGTTAGGAACGATAAATAAAGGAACTGCAGTGGTCCCTCGAGCGCAAAGGGTTAAAAATTTACGACATAAACGGAGTGCGATACAGTGATTGTGTTGCGAGAAAAAATTAAAATGTCGAGTATAGATGTACATATTTTTTGTTATCAACTGGCAACTTTTAGCTTGCACGATATTCCATCGGAAGGGTTAAACACTCGAACGAGTTAATCGCCTAGCAAGAAACTTACAAAGGCGTACTCGACGATGCCAGTCTCGTATAAACAATATTCTGCTGGTGTAACTGTCAAGCGTTGTAGGATCGCTGACTTTCATTCTGCGTGTGCACGTTCGGAACAATAGCAATCGAACCGAAGAGACCAGCATTGTACTCGCGTAGTTTATGAGTGCCGCACATATGCCACGGCGTCACCCGGTATGTTATTGTCGGTGTTTTCCACGTTCGGATGCCATCCGACGACGGTAATGAAAGAACCTGTAAATCACGGACGCGATATTGGTTCCGACTTCTGGAATCCGTTCTCCTTCCGGTGCTAACGCGAATCGATTTCACTTTACGCTTCTTTTCCTCGCGGAATAACACGCTGGTGGGCAATATAACAAGCGGTGCACGCGACCGACGAGCATCCGCGGATAGCGATCGATAAGCGATTTGAATTTATGGGTTTCGGTATATTTTAATTTATGGAGTCATAAGTTTGGTACTTTCGAAACAACGATTTATTGGATAACCGATATTAAGGTTCTCGATATTTCTATGTTCTTGGATCGGTGAATTTCTGAATTTACGGAGTGATGCGTATTTAAATTTGAAAATTTGAAAATTATATATTTCCAATTTCGCGATTCTGCAAACTACGAAAATTATATTCTAAATCCGGAAATTCGATGATCTATGATTTGGAAAGTTGAAAACCTGAAGGTTGAAAAATTTCAAATTGTTATATTTCTAAATTTTGCATTTTTTTAATTAGCGAGCTTCTTAATTCGTAAATTTGAAGATTTCGTGTTTAAATTTAAGCGTTGTGGTGATATATTTTTGTGTTTGTGAATTTCCAAATTTCTATATTTACGAATTTCCAAATTTTTGCACTTACAAATTTCCAACTTTCTATACTTGTAAATTTTCAAATTTTTGCACTGGCAATTTTTCAATATTCCATACTGGAAAATTTTCAAATTTACAACTTTCTATATAAATTCTGTGAAAATATCTACAACTTGTAAATTTGCAAATTTTTACACTTCCAAATTTCCAAATTTCTATATTTGTAAATATAAAAATCAACAAATTTTTCATTTCTATATTCTTAAATTCCTGCGTTCGTAACGTTTCGTGATTGAAATTACCTACACGAAATTGATCCGATATTCTCCACGGCAAAGGATCAGTAGTCAATATTCATTTTATCGCGATATTAATAGAACGGAAAGATGAAGATCGTTTCTAAAGGTCGGGGGGAAACTACGTGCATCGCAACCCAGAAAATGAACAGCATATAAAAGGCTCGAATTGGCGAAAACCGCGGGTAAATGCATTCCAATAAACGGTTACGGAAACGATTCCATTTGGCAGCGAATTAGTTCCATTGTTGGTTAATAATTTCCAACCGAAACCTCCGGTATGCTTGAATCGAAATCACTTACGAATCGTTGATAACCAATCATGAACGTCGTCTTACTTTAAACATTTTTCTTCTCAATATTCAGGGTTACAAACAAATTTTAATAGTATGAACTAGTGCCAAATTAAAAATTTACTCATTTACACAGCAATTGAAAATTGAAAATTGAAAATTGAAAATTGAAAATTGAAAATTGAAAATTGAAAATTGAAAATTAAAAATTGAAAATTGAAAATTGAAAATTGGAAATTGAAAATTTTATATGGTACATTGTACATTGTACATTGTACATTGTACATTGTACATTGTATATTGTATACTGTAATAGGAATCGTAATAGTAATAGCAATAGCAATAGCAATAATAATTCCAATAGTAATAATAATAGTAATTATATTGTATATTATTCAATTGACGTTACACGATGTAAAATGTCTACTATCGCCAAATTATTGATTATAGTGATTGATAACCATAACTCGTTACGAACATGTGGAAACTTATACTTCACAATCAACATCAGCTCCATAATGCAAGGATATGCAACAATTTGCAAGGACATTAATATATTTACTATAATATGTGTCCCATATTATCGAACCGAATTATGAATGCGGTGTATCAACGTTACCGAAAAATATCCTCTTACTTTTCCCTAAAGCCTCAAAACCTAGTGTCCCATTTGTCGGCCTAGGGGCGGTTTTACAGTTTTTCCATAAATAGATTAAAGATTTGGCGTGCCACAATTCGTGCAACGATGCGTAAAAAATCGCGTGGAACTCCAGTACATATGTCGCGCGTGTGTCGAAATGGGACCCTCGAAAATTGTCATCTTTGTTGAAAGGGGTTCACGAGTACGTTTTTCCGCTTATGTGGAAGTTTATGGGACACGATTAATGGGGCGTACCCCCATAGTCATTGAATTTCGCTGCCGCTGCCGGAAAAGTGCGTCTGCCCGCAAAGGCATTCTTCCGTGACCATCTCGAGGATTTTATTGGCGATCTGCGTGCATTGAAACGCATCTGCGAAACCTGTCAGCTTTTATGCAAACGCCATTACTTGACGTTCATTTACATAAACGGATATCTGTTATGCGTAGACGAGCCTCTACTCGTGCGCGAAATCGTTATAAATAATATCAGTGTCCACATTTTAAAGGCTATGCCTTCGAAAGTGCATACTTTTGCAACGAAACCGCGCTGCAAATGTAACTGTTATGATTTTTTAACATTTGAAATTGTTCGGTGACTGTCGTCGAGTGACAATCAATTTTATTTGTGATTATTTTATTTTTACACTTTGATTGCCATGTCACCCATATACGGGTGACGCTTAAATTACTACACAAATGTAACAGCTGTATTATACATTTGTTCAATTTTCTAACTGGAACTACTTGGAACTACAAAAGATAAATATAACAGAGTATCGTGAAAATGTTTGGTAAAATTTGTTAAAAAATGAAAATACTGCCTAATGCAATTTTCAATTGCTCACGAAGTGTTAGTTAAATAGTAATATTTAATAGTAGTAGTAATTGCGTAAAGTTAATTTTCGTATTTATTACATTGTTATTATTTTATTATTATTATTATCTATTATTACTTTATTATTTTATTATTATCATTTATTATTACTTTATTATTTTACTGTATCATTTATTACTACTGTATTATTATTTTTGTATTTATTATTTTCTTTTTGCATACTACTATAAATATGTAAAAGTTGTATGTATACACGTACACATACACAGGGTGTGCCAGTTAGATATACGCTGTGTTATATTATATAACTCGATAGATAAAACGACTGGAGGTTAAGTTGATATGTCAGCTATTTCAAAACCGCAAATGTTTAAATTGGCCATCATCGACGTTAAAATTATCTAATATTTTCGCTGTCACTTTTACGCTCAATATTGCTATTCATATGTGCATACATGCATATCACTAGAACCTCCTAGTGAAACGCGTGTGTACAATTTCACACTGACGAGCATTTTAAGAGCTTCACCAGTACTACTATGTTTGTTCATCGAAACATATTATCGATAAAATTTATTATAAAACGTTTTAAACGTACAGAAAGCATTCAAACGTACATAACACCTACGCGCATTGAAATCAATATTATTTAATCAGAAACGGTCCTCGTTGAATTGCTAATTAAATTATCTAGTGCCTCAGCGTTTCGCAATTTCGGTGCCGTTGCAGTTCAATTTCAGTCAATTTCTTGTCACGAAACTATTTATTCTCGAGGTGTCCACGATAAGGTAATTGGCATGAAGAAATTGTAGCTAAAATTAGCGGCATATGTCATTAGGACAGCGAAAGATTGAGAACTAGTCGTGGGTGGTCAAAAGTCTCGTTGATTTACATAATCGACGATTACCACCTACGGTACTAAAGCTCGATGCCAACAACCGCGGAAACTTATGGGCGGACATATTTAACGCATAACGGCACACGGTGTGCCCGTGACACGGGGTTGACCCATAGAAACCGTGAAACGTCGAGAAACTGGGAAAGCCGGATAATTCTGAATGGCGGTGGATCAATCGGAAATTAATTATTCGCTAATGGGCAATTATGAACGTACTGCGCGTTGGTATTCATCGTTCGTTTCAACGAATGATCGGCCATTTTGTATCGAGAATACCGATGAAATGCTCATTTACTTACTTCTGTCAAACTTCAAGCATATCTAATTACAAGGATATTTAACATACTTTTAAACGAATGTAACGAGTAATACATTTACAAATCACGTTACAATTTCTGTATATTCACCGTTCAATATGAACTAAATGAAATAAATAATGTAATTAAAATTTAATTTAAATCAATAATCGGTATAAACTGCATATAAATTAAATTATTAATATAAGCTTCGTGCAAATTAAATAAATAATATACACTCGAAATGAATCAGATAATTAATATAAACCTCGACAAAATTTTATACAAACTAAATAATTAATACAGACTTCAAATAATTAATATAAAATTTATACAAATTATATAAATAGTATGAACTTCAAACGAATGAAATAATTAATACAAACTTTATGTAAATTAAATGATCAATATAAATTTTGTATAAACTTCATATAAACTAAATGATTTATATAAATTTTGTATAAATTTCATATAAACTAAATAATTTATATAGACTTCAAATGCATCGAATAATTCATGCAAACTTCATATAAATTAAATAAATAATACGAACGATATGTATTGTAACTTCGTATAAACCAAAAATATTGACTACAAAATTAATAAATTTAATTATCGAAATTTTGAGCTGTACGAGTAAATTTTTCACCCAGTTACCTTGCACAGCATTATCTTTTTCCACAACTCCTTCGCGCTCCAATAATACGGCAAAAATAATAACATCTGCAAATTAATGGTAAACAACACGTAATAACATCATCAACATCGGCAATCAAACAGTGGTATCGACTACCGTCAATTAAACGGTCAATATTAATTAAGATAGAAACCCAGACGGAATAATTAAGGAGGCGTTATAAAGATACGAACGGCAATTGCGCTATATATAAACATATAAACATATATAACGAAGAAAAATGAAAGAAAATTAAGAGAAATATGAGAGATCGAAAATGAGGGCGGAAATAGAGAAGTATTTAGTAAGAAACGAGAAGAGAGAACTAGAGAAGGGGAAAGATATTTCCCCTTTATGATTTATGATTTGTAAAGTAGTAAACCTGAAGGTTGAAAAATTTCAAATTGTTATATCTCGAAATTTTGCATTTTCTTAATTAGCGATCTGCTTAATTCATAAATTTGAAGATTTCATGCTTCGATATTTCCGAATTCGAAAATTGAAAAATTTATGCGTTGAGGTGATAAATTTTTATACTCGAGAATATTCAAATTACCAAATTTCTGCATTTGCAAATTTCCAAATTTATACACTTGCATATTTCGAAGTTTCTATACTTGTAAATTTCTAAATTTTTGCACTCGCAAATTTTCAATATTCCATACTGGTAAATTTTCAAATTTACAACTTTCTATACTTGCAAATTTCCAAATTTTTTCGTTCGAAAATTTTCAAGTTTCCATACTGGTAAATTTTCGAATTTACAACTTTCTATGTAAATTCTATGAAAATATCTATAACTTGTAAATTTCCAAATTTTCGCCCTTGCAAATTTCTTTATTTGTAAATATCCGTATTTCTATATTTGTAAATTCAAAAGTAACGTAACAAAACGAAAGAAAATTAAGAGAAATATGAAAGATGGAAAATGAGGGCGGAAACGGGGTGACAAAGACAGAAGGAAAAGTACGGAGTGGAAAAGAAGAAACACACAGGAGGTGAAGCGGAGAAGTATCGAGCGAAACGGAAAGAGAAAACTAGAGAAGGGGAAAGATATTTCCTCCCTGGGGGCCCACTCGTCGATTTTCTATCCCCCTTGCCCCGTTCACGTCTGTTTGCCCCCTCCGGAGCAGTTGTGCCACTAGGATCGGGGCCTTACGAGCGCGTGACGCATGCCTACTCGTTTCATACTCGCTTCGTCGGGCTACGCGTACGCACGTGTGTTCTTCGACGAGGCCCATTCAAGTCTACGTGCGGGAATCCTTCACCCTCGCCTACGTGTTTCGCGGGAATTCATTTTTTGCACGCTTTCTTCGACTTTTCTTGGGATTCGAATCCCGATCCGCTGCCGCTTCTCGAACACGTTGTCGAAAGTACGCGTAATCGCGAGCGCGAACAGTGTGCCGGCGTGTTTGTGCGAAGAACTTGAAGCGCAGTGACTTCTTCGTTGTAGAGGTGTGACTATCGATACCGTTATCGATAATATTGATAATATCGACACGCATGCACTGATTATTATGGTAATCGGCGCGAAGCTGAATGAATAGGCAGTTTTTGGATTTGTCAAGTGTCAGAGGCGAATTTTAGACACTTTCGGAATTTTAAAGTTCTTAACATTTTTGAATTTGCAAGATATCGGATTTATAGATTTTCACGTTCTCGGTTGTCGTAATTGTGTGAATTCACGAATTTTCAAATGTTCGATACTTGAATCGTCGAGTTTGACAATTTTTAAATTTTTGAATTGCATCTTTTTCAAATTAATAAGTTGCTTGACGTTTCATTTTTTCGAGTTTTCTTTATATTGCTAAATTTTCGAATTCGAAAACTTTCGGAATCTAACACTGCCAAAATTCCAAATTGTTATTTTTTCAAGTTCAAAAATTTATTTCGAATTTTCTTATCTACAAACCTCCAAATTTTCAAATCCCCATATTTCCAAGTAAATAAATTGGTAAACTTGAAAATCTATCGATGCAAACTCATAAAATCAAAAGCTGAATTGGCAGTTTATGATAATAAATATTCTCAGCATTTAATATAAAAATGCAAAATGTAGAATATAACAATGAAAACAAATTTGCATTTATAAATTATAAATTAATATTTAATCCCAGAAACATCATTTCTATATTCCACGTGCTGTATCCATATTTATAATATTATGATTGACACGTATAGATATGTAATAGTCAATTTAGTACATGTCACAGTTTGCTTCGAATTCAGTGAGATCGTCTCTTAATTGATATTAACGATATTATCTATGCATTAGATTATCTGTTATATTATATACCTAGACAATATGTAATTATACATTCATATAATATAATATACTATATGTATGTATACAATATACATAAGTACATATGTATACAATATACATACATATATTACATATATTGTCTATGTGTATACAGATATCGTGAAACAGACACTTAATATAAACATTATAAATTTCAAACAAATACAAACCAGTTACAAACAACCACCATACCGAATCAATGTAGTATCGATAAGGTATCGGTAATCTAGCCACGCCTCTATTTCGTCGTTGATCAAGTACTATCCTCGTCACGAGTGTTCTCCGTTTCACGATCGTGCTTTGTGATTTTCTAGGTACCCGTACGCATCGAGTGGTATATTAAATACATCAACAGTGAGACTTTTTTCGTACCAGCTCCGATTATATTTCGCTCGAATTTTTCCGGCGAGATCGCCGGTTCATTACGTCGTTGAGACGCTCGCGAATCTCGTAACTACGGCCGCTGGTAACGTCACGTGTCGATGATATTCGCGCAATGTTTACACGCGTACCAGTTTCGCAGTATCTCCGAGTGTCTTTCAAGAGTTCTCGTTGACTTTTGCCATTGGACATCCCGAGGGCTCCCCTCTATCCAGCCGGTTGCTGCCATACGATCGTCCGACAATCGGCTCCGCTCATACGACGCGATGCGAGCTTCGTGATCGCTTCGTCGCTGTTTCCGTTCGCTCCACGTCCATTTTGTCCGCGTTCTGATCCATCCGCGACCTTCGAGCTTCGACATTTCACAGACATTCATCGTTTCTTCGATCGAATTGATTGTTTACCATATATTCATCCAGTGAAAAAGGACCGTGAACGTATTACCCGATCTTCGTTGGCTGAACCGTCGAACTTCAACGTTGCACACACATTCATCGTTTCTTCGATCGAATTGATTGTTTATCATATATTCGTCCAGTGAAAAAGGACCGTGAACGTATTACCCGATCTTCGTTGGCTGAACCGTCGAACTTCAACGTTGCACACACATTCATCGTTTCTTCGATCGAATTGATTGTTTACTATATATTCATCCAGTGAAAGAGGACCGTGAACGTACTAGCCGATCTTCGTCGGTTGAACCTTCGAACTTCAACGTTGCACAGACATTCATCGTTTCTTCGATCGAATTGATTGTTTACCATATATTCATCCAGTGAAAAAGGACCGTGAACGTATTACCCGATCTTCGTCGGTTGAACCTTCGAACTTCAACGTTGCACAGACATTCATCGTTTCTTCGATCGAATTGATTGTTTACTATATATTCATCCAGTGAAAAAGGACCGTGAACGTATTACCCGATCTTCGTCGGTTGAACCTTCGAACTTCAACGTTGCACAGACATTCATCGTTTCTTCGATCGAATTGATTGTTTACTATATATTCATCCAGTGAAAGAGGACCGTGAACGTATTAGCCGATCGAACTCGACGGTGTTTCTTCTCGGCGACCGAGTTTCAGCGATTCGTGGAAATCGCGAGTGTTTCATTCATAAACTAAAATCATGATCGTTCCGTTCGCGATAAGCAACGTACTGGTTCGTTCCCGGGAAAGAAGTTATCGACGCGAGCCCTCCGACCAGTGTCCATCGCGAGGTAATCGGAGAATCGAGCAGTAAACCTACATTCTGAAGTAGCGGAGAATTTTCACGATAAAACGAACGGGATACGTATCAAATTGAACATTCTTGCTGAGAACGAACGAGTAACGTAACATCGTTCGCGTTTACTTAACTGAAACGATTCCTCGGCCGTCGTGGAAATAAAAAGTGGCTTTTTTACGCGAGGCCATTTAGCCGAGTACCATTAACCGGGATCCTGAGAATCGTACGAGAAACGTGTCACGAGTGTGTCCATTGATGAGAACGCTTTTGGTCGACGACCGAGCTCGCTTATCGTGCTGATACTTGTCTACAAGAAGAAGAGGAGGAGGAATTGTATAGCGAAATATATAGTGAAGAGAGAGAGAGAGAGAAGAGGAACGATCGCGTGGAGGAGTGTGTTGCATGTATCGTGGGTGGAGATCGAGCCGAGCTGTTTTCTCGTCGATAAGGCCGGCGAGAGTTATTGGGAAAAATCGTCGACGAAATAATTACTGTGTAGAAAGGGTGGAAGACGATTAATCGCCCTCTCGATTATTCCTGGCCGCGCGCTGGCGCTGATGTGTGGCTGAAAAAGACAAAAAGAAAGCAACGAGAGAACGCGTAGGTGCGCAGTGTACGTGTACGTGGGCGGTGTTCAATGATCTCGGTGTTGTCGTCGATTTTGTCGTCTATCGACCAGCGTCGAATTCGTCTGGATGCCAGTTTTGGAAGGCGGCGTAGCTAAAAAGCGAAGCGTCGACAGGGCAGCTCGCAAAATGAGGATGAGACTCTGCACCGGCTCCAAAGAGTCCTACACTCTGCTCTCCAAGAAACGGTAACTTGCTTAACCTCGTTTATGTGCTTTCGGCTCTCGAAACTTTCTTAATTATCTGCACGAAGAAGGTGATTTTAGTAACCTTCAAATATGTTGGGAACAACGTTTGTGAATGACTCTTCTCTGTACATGGAACGACGCTTGTCGTTTGGGCACTTCAATATCTGTGTTTCTGAGATATTCTAAATGTAGATTTAGAGTATATATATTATATATAAATTATTGAATATACATAGATGTCTTTTCGGGGAATACTTCTGGTATTACCTCAGTGCACATATGTATTACATTGTGACATTTTCTACTGTCGTTTGTTTACTATGTCTTACTATGACATGTGTCATATGTATACGTGTATGTATACTATTTTACGGTGAAATCGATTGTGAATTGGAAATTTACAAATTTACGAAATTTGGGACTGGCAGGATTAGAGAAGAAAATTTGAGATATTCAGATTTGGTATTTTAGATACTTGAGGATTTAGAAGAACTTTGATTTGAACATTTATCTGCAAGTTCGGGACATGAAAATTTGAATTGTGATATTCGAGAAATTTGAAAATATAAAAATTTGAAATCGTGAAAGTAGGAATTTAGAACTTTGAAAACATGAAAATTTAAGAATTTAAAACTTTGGAGACGTGAACATTTGGGAATTTAGAACTTTGTAAATATGAAATTTGAAAGCATGAAAATTTGGAAATTTTGAACTTTAAAAAAAGGAAAATTTAATAAATAAAACTTTGAAAACATGAAAATTTGGGAATTTGGAACTTGGAATACATGAAAATTTAGGTAATAAATTTATAATAAATTTGAAAAAAGATGAAAATTTGGCAATTAAGAAATTTAAAAACATGAACATTTAAATATTGAATAACGTTCAAGTTAATAAATCTCTAATAGTGTGTGTAAATTCCCTGAAACCTAGATACGATGTATTATAAACGAACTGTTATGAAACAAGAAATCTGAAATCCGTAATTTGCGAATACATGAGCTGGCCCAGTATTAACCCAACTTCTGCGAAGTGTCTCAAAACTTCCGAATTATCGTAGTTTACATACAAAATTACCATTCGAATGATGTTTTCGTTGAATACCAAACTTTGTGCAAGGTCACACCGATGTCCTGGGGGTATCGTTTTAGTTCACCCATTCAGACTCGGTGAGGAAAGTTCGGAACATCGTGCAAGCATTCTTCTTTTACGATGCATATCGTTAAGAGTTTGAAGATGGCCACGTTTTAGCTTAGACGGGAGCATACAAGGGCACTGTTGTCGTCAACATTGTACAAAATCGTGTAATGAGCCGCAATCTCGCGGTAATTTACGAAATGACAGACCATAAATATTTCGTTGGTAAATTGTGATTACGGGTTCGATCGACTGGACCGAATTTTTATCTCGGCGCTCGAGTACAGTCCACGACAAATCCAGCTCCTCCTGAGAAAGTATGACCACGGGGAAGAAACCTCCCACTCGTTGATTTTACAAGGAGTTTGCAGTTTTGAAAATTTAGAGGTCGATTAAGTGCAGTCGAACTTCGGTGATTTTATTTGTTGACTATTCGCCCGTTTCCTTGAAATTGCAGCTATAAAAGTTGAACTGTATCTTGGATTCTTCGGAGTTGAGTATTTAAAGATATGATAACTTAGAATTTAGCAATGAAGAAATTTGGGAATGATGTGTCTAGGAATTTGAGAGTGTTACATGAATCAGGAGATGTAGGAACTTTTGGGCATAAGAATTTGAAGATTTATTCGAAGATAAACATATGGATGTCTAAGAATTTAGCAGTTCAAGAATTTGGGGACTTGTATGAGTTTAGGGACAAAAATATTTGAGGTCCATAAGATTCAGGGATCTATGAATATGAGAACCTAGGTATTCGCACGTCTATAAATTTGGAACTATTGGAATTTAGAGATCTGGAAATTTAAAAATAGGAGGAATTTGGGAACGTAGAAATTAGGAAACGTGTGAATTTGGAAATATAGAAATTTAGGAACATAGGGATTTGAGGACACAGAAATTTTAAATCGTAGAAATTTAGAGGTGTAAGAATTTGAGAATCTAGAAATTTTTGAACATAAGAATTCGAGGACGTAGAAATGTGGAGAAGTAGGTAATTGAGAATCTAGAAATTTTAAAACATAAAAATTTGAGGACGTAGAATTTGGATGAGTAGGTATTTGAGGATCTAGAAATTTTAGACGTAGAAATTTTGGAACTTAAGAATTTGAGAACATAGGGATTTGACGATCTAGAAATTTTAGAAGTAGAAATTTTGGAACATAACGATTCAAGAAATACAAGTTTGGAGACACGTAACTTTTGATACATAAGAATTTGGAGACATAGGAATTTTGAGATACGAAATAATGAACATAGAAACTTGGGGATATCGATATTTGAGGTTCATGAGATTTAGGAAAACTAAAAAACTAATGATCGTATGATCGGTCTGCTAGGTTTAGTGCAAAGAACAAGATGGCAGGACTCTTTGTCTCGAAATGGAGTCGCCGATGCACCAACATCCGACGACTGCTCGTAACAATGTTTTATTCTCTCCATTTCGTATATTTATAAATCCTAGAAAAGTGTAGAAATTACCTGTTATTTGGTAGATGTCTATAATACACCGAGATAAGGAAAAAATGAAGCAAGTGTTTAAATTTTTGTTCGTCTCTGTATATTTTCTTCGAGCTTGTTACTGATTAAGATATTCATCTTATACCACTTTATTATGGAAATATATTGCACGAAGAGTAACTGGAAGCTTATTTATCGAAGGTTATCTGTATATTCGATGCCCCCCGCAATATTCAAGTAAAATCTTCAATAAGAGCATTACGTTATATGCAGACTACTCTCCCTCTCTCTTTCTCTCACACGGTTTCTTATCCTTGAAGTTCGAGTAATTTTTCAAAATCCAGTAGGTAGTTGGAGTTCCTTACAAGGCCCCCTAATTGCTTTAGCCGGACAATTATGGTATCCACTGGCTCGCTCGAATTGATATTTAAAACTCCATAGCAGTAATATACGGGTCGTTTCGATTCGAGTGCGAATTGCCCGAGAAGTCTCATTCTCTGGCCGCGGATTTTGCACTGGAAAACTCATGGTCATCGAGTTGAATCGTTTTATTCCGATAATATGAAAATTAGATACGTGCTTGGACATACGTTCGTTGATATTCAAATGATCGCGAACGTGTTCACGGGAGTTTGTATGTTAAAATCGGGTCGAATTGAATATTCGCGAGTTGAGTTACGCGTACATTCGACGAGCTAAATCAAACGGTGAGCACTGTTGGATTAAACAATAAACCGAGTCAACACTTGTTTGTGATATCTCTGTAATTTTCCAATCTTTCAAATTCTTTAATGATTTATTGTTTGTGCTAAAACGTACCATTTAATACGACAGTGTGCTCCGCAAAGTTGCAGTCAGATAGATCAATCACGAACATAGTATATAAAAATGAAATTAGTTCGTAATACTTTAAATACAAATAAAAATACATCATAATACACTAAACAAAAAGACCATTATACATTAAGTAAAAATGAATTTGGTACTCGATACATTAAACGAAAATAAAATTAGCTCATAGTGAATTACATGGAAATTAAAATAGCCCATAATACGTTAAACAAAAATAAATTTATCTCATAATATATTCAAGAAATATAAAATTAGTTTATAACACATTAAATAAAAATAAAAATGGTACATGATACATGATACATGAAACAAAAATAAAATTAGCTCATAGTACGTTAAAAAAAAATAAAAATACATCATAATACATTAACTAGAAATAAAATTTGCTAATAATAATACATTAAATATAAATGAAATTAGCTCGTAATAATACATTAAATATAAATAAAATTAGCTCATAAATATAAATGAAATTAGCTCATTAAAAAAAAAAAAATAAAAGTGGAGCATGATATATGAAACAAAAATTAAATTAACACATTACACATTAAGTGAAAATAAAATTGATACATGGTACATTAAAAGTAGCCCATAATACATTAAACAAAAATAAATTTATCTCATAATATACTAAACAAAAATAAGATTATCTTATAGCGCATTAAATAAAAATAAAAATGGTACAAGATACATTAAACAAAAATAAAATTAGCTTATAAATATAAATGAAATTAGCTCATTAAAAAAAAAATGAAAGTGGAGCATGATACATGAAACAAAAATTAAATTAGCACATTACACATTAAGTGAAAATAAAATTGATACATGGTACATTAAAAGTAGCCCATAATACATTAAACAAAAATAAATTTATCTCATAATATACTAAACAAAAATAAGATTATCTTATAGCGCATTAAATAAAAATAAAAATGGTACATGATACGTTAAGCAGAAATAAAGTTAGCTCGTTAAACGAATATAAAATTATTCCATAATAGATTAAAGAAAAACGAAATGAGCTCAGAATACATTAAATGAAAATGAAGCTGTTGCATAATGCACCAAATAGAAATTAGTATAATACGATTAGCACGAAACGTTTCCACGAAAATGCAGGGATGTAAAGTATTGCAGCGGCAATTGGGGTTGAAATTATGGTAATTTGAGGCACGGAACATCATGTCCGCCGTTGTTGTAAATATCCGTTCGTGTGCACAGCTTAAACTATTTGCACAGACGCGGAGGCGAGAAAATCGAGAATTCCAAGCGGACCTTCGTGAAAATATTTTCGTATCCGATTACGACTGAATACGATAACCGCCTTGATGACTCGGGAGATCCTTTTCACAGCGACGTGACTGGTAAAAATATTGCGTGTACCGCAAATGAATCGACGCGGTACGAAACAAACGACCCCAGAAATTGTCGTGCAATTAATTACCGGCGTTACGGTGAACGTCTCATGAAAATATACGTCACAATATTTAAAAACCGCGGTGACCCGCGCGGAATTTAATGTTGAAGACGATTCAGCTGGTGTTACATTGTTTTCCATTTTTAAAAATATTTTGCCTCGTTTTATTCTGACAATTGTAAATACATGTAAATACGAAAATTTGGGAATTTTGATTAAGATTTTGGATTAAGGAATTTTGAAGTGAACAAATTTACTGACTGAAAGGTTGAAAGTTGAGAAATTCGATGTTGTCTCGATTTATTTTGACAATTGGGAATATGGAAATACGAATATTTGTGAATTTGGTGAATTTGTAATATGTGAATTCGGAGGTCTGGAAATATAAATATTGGTACTGAAAAAGTTTTGGATTAAGAAATGTTGAAATTAAAAAATTTACTGACTTTGAAAGTTAAAAAATTGTAGTATTAAGATATCCTCAAATAGTGTTTGTCCTACTTTCACATTGAGTAATAAGTATGGGGTACCATTTAACTGAGTTTTCAATACTAAATTTTCCTACGATTGAAATTCACCATCGATATTTCAATTTAAAATTTATATTCGACTGCAGTTTGTACGTACATTGGATGCTATGCGTCGAAATGTATTTTAATGGAAGCTCTCAAATTATTAATAACCTTGTTTTATCTATTAGTTGACGAAGTGTATTATCCGTAACAGAGTAACTAAATTCTTTTCTTTTCGCTTAAACGTATGAAAACCGCTTAGGATTATCTTAATGAGACGAATGACATTCACGGCGCTCTCATTATCATAATTACGTTCAATTCGTTTCAATCTACTTATTCCTTGTGTATCGGATTAAAGATTCGTATTGAATATAAGCATAACATCTTATTGCGGATATATATTTCATTATGAAGTCAGTTTATACAGCTTTGAAATAAAATGTAGGTCATTTGAACTCATGTTCATTAGCATTTAGATCCGGTTAATTTCGCTATAAACCCGGTTATTTAAACACTCTCTTAGTTTAAGGCAAAGAAAGACGAAGTGTTTCCACGCAAAATAGTTCAAAATTTAGGGTATTTATCGAAATTATTGAAAATTAAGAAATTGACTTTTTTTTATACTTTTTGGGACATCAAACTTGCGAATAAATACGTTTCAAAAATTCGAGTTAGCGACTACTTTTCAAGTTCACAATTTTCCAAACTGTTATTTTCAAAACTTGATGTTATAAATTTCAAATTTTCACATTTTCAAATTCCTAGATTTTTAGATTTTTTGATTTCTAGAATTTTTGATTTCTAGATTTATTGATATCTTGATTTCTAGATTCGTAGATTTATAAATTTCTTGATTTATAGATATGTAGTTTCGTAAATTTCACAATTTCCGAATTTCCAGTTTTCCAAGGTTCTACACTTACAAATTCAAAAATCACCAAATCCCAAATTTTCGAGCCCCAAAATTTCCAAATACGCACCTATCCAAATTAAAAATTTCCACGTTCCTAAATTCTCAGATTTCAAAATCTGAAAATTTGCTAACACACGTTTCAAGAATATCGCCCTTAAATCACCATTACATGCCATTATGCAAAATTCTTTCGGTATCCCCTGATATTACGCAAATTTCGAAGGAAATTAGCGTTACGAAGAAGTGGGACGATAACTATCTCGATGACTCGGATTTTCTTTCGATCGATAGACGAGTAAAAACGCGTCCCCGGTGCAAATTAACCGATACGTTGTAACGTCATGAAAATTATGACATCGTAGATCGCGTGCGGGACCCCAAGAATTATCGCCATTAATAATGATTTAGTTGAAAGGAATAGGAAAGGGGTGTGCGCAGGTATAAAGGCAAACAACATTTATTCTCCGTCTCTCCCCGTATATCGATCTCCGTTACATGCGTTTCTTCTGTAACGCGCGTGTATCTACTCATTGGAAACTATAGTTAAACCGAATAGCGTTAACTCTCGATGGTGAACCTATAAATTTCAAACCCTTTCCTTTTCTCGCGAACACGCCATGGCACCGCGATGGCCCTTTCAAGTTGGCCATTTAACGCGAGATGTTTGAATGCTACATATGTGCATATTGTTACGATCATATTACCAGAACATTTGTGCTCGATTCTTAGAAATTCTTTGTTACGGTTCGTCGGCTGTATAGACGTGTAATCCTGTAAAATGTAATCGATAAAGTTCGAGGAAATTTTCTACCATTTTGTTTACACGAAAGCGTTTCACGAAGTAAATTTATTTTGTAGCTTTGGTGGACTTTTGTTATCGAATCGTATAAAATCTTTATTGGTTCGTTGTAACACTTTGAGTAGCAAAATCATGAAAAATTTTGTCAGTCAGTAATTTTAATTTCAATAAATTTCGCATAAAATTTTTATCGTTCTTCTCTGTTTTCTATTACGCAAATTTTGGTGTATTTAACAATGTTATTTATTATATGCGATACTAATACTATTTATGAGATATAATACAAAATGTTTTTCGATGAAAATAATTTATCAGAAATGGGAGTCGCGACGTTCAAAGCAATATCATCGTGATGTACAATATTTCAAATAAAACGAATGTAAATACAGGGATGTTACTAAATGAACATGAATATAAACACAGTAATGTTACTAAATGAAAATGAATATAAATACTGAAATGCTAATAAATATATAAATAATTAAATAAATATATTATAATAATAAATAAATATATAAATATATAAATATCTAATAAGTATATAAATAAATATTTATGAATATAAGTACAGAAATAATACTAAATTAAAGTGTACATTAATACCGAAATGTTACTAAATACATATGGCAAAAGTAAAGTAAATATTGAAACGTTACTAAATGAATATGAATATAAATACTGTTATCAAATTAAACACCAAAAGTCAGTATTAATAGATATTTCTAAATGAATGGTTTCGATATTTTATCGGTTCACCTTTGACATTTGTCGCCATTTCCAACCGTTTTATCGTCAGCTAAATTGAATTCTTTTCCGAGGGAAATATTTTCCTATATCTTTTTTTTATTGTAACTCGATCACCTTTGCTTATCGTATTGTATAATCTGAGATTTTAGATTCCACACTCTTACGAATGATACGGTGTGCATATTTGTGTACCGTCACAAATTTTTATAATTTTTCAATCCTTCGGGTAATTTTACTCTGCCAAAATTGAATCTATACTCTTTCCATTCGAAACTAGGGAATTATATATGTTACTCAGGAAGATATTTGTTACGCATTAACGAAAGGGTATGCAATACTTAATCTTAAGGACATGCTACACTTCAACATAAAGATATACACTTTAGCATAAGGACGTACTCTTCAACATAACATTAGAAATTGAACTATAATAATAAAGATATTCGCTCGATAAAATTCGTAAACAATGTTTCTATCCTCAAAAATAGAATTTATAGAACGACAGTATTTATACAGGGTGTCCCAAAACGAACGAAACATCCGGAAATGGGAGGTAGGTGGGGTCATTCTGAACAACTTTTTCCTTTGCAAAAATGTCGGATGAGGCTTCATTTTCAAATTATTAACGAAAAACACCGACCAATCAGAACGCGAGAATCGCGCGCGCTCGGAGGCAGAAGTCTAGACCCGAGTTATAATTGGCCGTGGTCGCGATCGAATCGCGTGGCGCGCGATTCTCGCGTTCTGATTGGTCGGTGTTTTTCGTTAATAATTTGAAAACGAAGCCTCATCCGACATTTTTGCAAAGGAAAAAGTTGTTCAGAATGACCCCACCTACCTCCCATTTCCGGCTCCTTCAACACTTCTAGGACACCGTGTATATTAAAAATTAAGGCTAAAGTAAATCATGTTTATAACATTTCGGAGCCTGGGTGATTAAACATTTACGATTGCATCCACAGTTTTATTGTCATTGTAATTACACGGAATCACTGACCACATTTTGAAGAAGACATGAATTTAACTGCACGTGCTGTGTACATTAACGATCAAAATCTTGTCAAATATGATACTCAAACACTGAAGTTATTAAAACATCTTCGAAACGTTTCTCCCGGTGTACGAGTAGAACACGAAACGCGTATACAAATCACCGAAGAAAATCTAGCGATGTTATACAAAGTTGTACCATTAAAACTCGTACTCTGTATCGGAGAATTCGATAAAGATCAACTGGTTTGCTGCAAGTGCCAGATAAAAGATATTTCCCAAGATATTCCGCTCGCGTATCTGAACGACAATAGAAGATTTACATCTCGCGCATTCACAAAATGTTCAATAGTTTCGCATATATTCGAGATCGGCCGCGAGAATATCTCCACGCAGATCTATGGTGTACACGTATCGCGAAGGTTGAGACACGCATACACGGTGGGTAAAAAATAAACTATACCTCGCATTGCTTTCAATCCTCTGCGTCGTAGAAAATCGAGAAAAGGAGCATGTTCTTTGGTTATCTACTATTATCTATTATTCTACTGGGTTAGGTCATATTATTAAATCTTGTTTCGAGATTTACACGATTTAGAGTTAAGTGAAATGTTAGACTTCAAGATGGCGAATGGTATCTTAATTCTTCGCGTCGTTAAGAAACATAGTTGTTCTTTGTGCACATTTTTCTTGATACATTTTAACTGAATTAATATAAAGGTTAAGTGAAATGTTAGATTTCAAAATGATGAAACATATTTTGATTTTTCGTGTCATCAAGCAACATAGTTGTAATTTGTGCACATCTTTCTTGATACATTTAAACTGAATTAATATAAAGTTTAAGTGAAATGTTAGATTTCAAAATGGTGAATGATATCTTGATTTTTCGTGTCATCAAGCAACATAGTTGTAATTTGTGCACATCTTTCTTGATACATTTAAACTGAATTAATATAAAGTTTAAGTGAAATGTTAGATTTCAAAATGGTGAATGATATCTTGATTTTTCGTGTCATCAAGCAACATAGTTGTAATTTGTGCACATTTTTCTTGATACATTTTAACTGAATTAATATAAAGTTTAAGTGAAATGTTAGATTTCAGAATGGTGAATGATATCTTGATTTTTCGTGTCATCAAGCAACATAGTTGTAATTTGTGCACATTTTTCTTGATACATTTTATCTGAATTTATATAAAGGTTAAGTGAAATGTTAGATTTCAAAATGGTGAATGATATCTTGATTTTTCGTGTCATCAAGTTTCATAGCTTTTCTCTTTGTACATCTTTCTTGATATACTTGGGCGAATTAACATAAAAATTAAGTGAAATGCTAGCTTTCAAAATGACGGAAGGTATCTTTATTTTTCGTGTCACCAAGCAACATAGTTTTTCTCTGTACATATCTTTCTTGATACATTTTATCTGAATTTATATAAAGGTTAAGTGAAATGTTAGATTTCAAAATGGCGAATTATGTCTCCATTTTTCGTGACACCAAGTAACATAGTTGCTCTCTGTGTACATCTTTCTTGATACACTAAGGTGAATTAATACAAAAATTAAGCGAAATGTCAGGTTGGAGACCGAAAAATATTGCAATTCTTTGTCATCAAGTACCTCGGATGTTCCCTGTATACATCTTTCTTGAAACATTCTATGTAAATGAATTCCTTGCAGAAAAGCGTATACGTACGGTTGTAAATTTTTATCTAGTATAACTCATGTGCTGTTTCATTAAGCTGATACTTCAATACTTAACAAACGCAAACATCTCAATGAACATAAGTATGTGCGACTGTCACGCGAGGATCGTGCCACGCATATTGATAGTTACGTACAAAAGTGTTCCGTGGACAAAAGGATTAACACGAAGGATATTTTCGATTCTTTGTGTCGTCAAGTACCATGGGTTGTTCTTCCTGTGCATCTTTCTCGCAACATTCTGCGCAAATTAACATGTAAGTCGAGAACAAGCGATCGTATGTTCACAAGATCTTCGGTTCCGTCTTCCTCCACGATGATACCAGTTGCAGCTGCCAGAGTTCCGTTTCTGTGTCTGTCCTTCCTTTTTTTTCCCCCCGTCTCGCACGAAGCCTGTCTCGTATATCCGCTTCTCGATCCTCAAGGATGAATCAAACCTCTGTGAATCGCGCTCCATTCAGCGGATTTTCGATCGGCGGAGAGATCGCGGAAAGGAAACTGTGTCGTTAACCCTTGGGTCGTCAAGAGACTGTGTATGAATTACCAACGAAACGTTTAACCGTGTAGGATCAAATATTCCACGTATGTGTCTACCTGCGAATATCGCGGCATACCCCTGTCAGACCTAATTTGTTCCCCGAACTTGTTGAAGGTGTACCTTAAATTACTCCAGAGGCGGTGGTTAAACTTTGACTTAAAATATACTCTGGCTACCTCAACATCGAGCTTACATACGTGTTCTTACTCAAATTTAGCTCACGTTAGATAGTCTATCGTAAATCTTGTAAAACTAGTAAATCGTCGTAGAAAAAAATTTTCTGAGCAAGAGGTGCTCCAAGTTGTGCGTTCGTTATCGATGCACATTTTCAATCTGATTACTCGTGAACAATAAACTATTGTGAGCATGTTATAACATAGTTATTGTGGCACGTACTTTCCACTTGCGAGGAACTCGACTTTTTCAAAAACAATTTGAAGATGAGGTCAAGATGTAAAAATTAGTAGTAGGTGAAGACCTAAAAATTAGTTAGCAAATCAAGATCTGAAAATTAGTAACAGTTCAAAGTCTAAAAATTAATAGTAGGTCAAGATCTAAAAATTAGTAGTAAGTCAAGATGTAAAAATTAGTAATAGGTCAAGATCTAAAACTTAATATTAGGTCAAGGTTTAAAAATTAGTAGTAGGTGAAGACCTAAAAATTAGTTAGGAAGTCAAGATCTGAAAATTAGTAACAGGTCAAAATCTAAAAATTAATAGTAGGTCAAGATTTAATAATTAATAATAGATCGAGATGTAAAAATTAGTAATAGGTCAAGATCTGAAAATTAGTAACAGGTCAAAATCTAAAAATTAATAGTAGGTCAAGATCTAAAAATTAGTAGTAGGTCAAGATCTAAAAATTAATAGTAGGTCAAGATGTAAAAATTAGTAATAGGTCAAGATCTAAAAATTAATATTAGGTCAAGGTTTAAAAATTAGTAGTAGGTGAAGACCTAAAAATTAGTTAGCAAGTCAAGATCTGAAAATTAGTAACAGGACAAAATCTAAAAATTAATAGTAGGTCAAGATTTAATAATTAGTAATAGATCGAGATGTAAAAATTAGTAATAGGTCAAGATCTGAAAATTAGTAACAGGTCAAAATCTAAAAATTAATAGTAGGTCAAGATCTAAAAATTAGTAGTAGGTCAAGATCTAAAAATTAATATTAGGTCAAGGTTTAAAAATTAGTAGTAGGTCAAGATGTAAAAATTAGTAGTAGATCAAAATATAAATCCTAGTAGTAGGTCAAGATCTAAAAATTAGTAGTAGATCAAAATCTAAAAATCAGTAACAGGTCCAAATCTAAAAATTAATAGTAGGTCAAGATCTAAAACTTAGTAGTAGATCAAAATCTAAAAATTAGTGGTAGGTCAAGATCTAAAAATTAGTAGCAGGTCAAGATCTGAAAATTAGTTACTAGGTCAAGGTCCCCGGTTAATACAAAGTAATAAAAGAATGAAGCCGAATGGAGCGAAGCAACGATGATTAATAAATATTCAGCCGTTTTCCGACGCTCGAAACGGGGAGAGGGTAGGGATATAATTGAATTCCTTGTCCATCGCATTATCACATTTATTTATTTCTATACAGCGGCCTTGTCAGCGATCCACTAAATGATTTATTAGCAAGATCGACGTTCCACGGGTTGCATCAATTCCCAGGGCATCGTGGAGCTCGAACCTAAACTTTTCTGAGATAGCCATAAACCTGAATAACAGATGCGATACACTCACTTTTTCTTTACCTCTCCGTTACTTTATAAATTGCTTATTTCTTGTTGAATGTGAGACGTGACCCGAAGACCCCCGTTAAAAACAAATCGCGTATTTCAAGTTTCTTTTGTCTTTTCTTTCATTCCCAAGATCGAACACTTCTTTTCGACTATTAATTTTTGCTCACGCACGTTTTTGTTGGCACGTTTATCTTAAATTGTGCGTTCCATGTTTTTATCGTCGAATTTGAAAGAAACTTCACATATTTATGATTTTCGCATTTGAATCGTATTTCTGTTGCTAATGTGAAATAACAATAAATTTGTGAACGTGAAAATAGATTTTGGCGATGATTATTTAACCGTCATCCATCGTGTTCTTTTTATTTAAATAAATTTTCAAAGAAATTTTCTATAAAACAAAATATTTGTATAACATTTTTTTATACAAAAAAAATAAATTATTTATTTATTGTCCATTTTATTGCTTGTATCAGTTCAAAAATGTATATTTTGTTTATGAGTCAAAATTCTTTTAAACATATTTTCTTTAAACCTGTAACAGGTTCATTTTTTTTATAATTGAGAAATATGGTCGAATATAGCAATGGACATGAATCCTGAATATAGTTAAACGTTTTAAATATCCGATATAATTGCACAACGTTTGTACACTCGATTAAAATGTAGTATGTTCTTATCAGCATGATTCAATCTGCTTGGACGAATTATGCTGTTTCGAAATATAAAATACAAAACTGACAACGTTATAAAATCAACTAACAATAATTTTGCGTGTCGATCATGCATTAAGATACGATCTTTTATTGAATTATAGCTGTACAAACTTCGTGCAGAAATTTTGTGAATAATTTGGTAAATGGATCAGTTGTTTCCTCTGCAATAGGTAAAGTAGTAGTTACAATTCTTCATAATGTTGTTAGTGTTTATTATTCTTTGTAATGTTTCTTTTAAAATACCGTTGAATACTTAAACTACACGTTTTCATGACGGTTGCAGGCAGTGATAAGAAAGCAGTCTCAAACGCGGCCGCTTCTTATCTACTGAATTCATATCAACGTTAGTCTTCCTTTCTTGTGGTTTAAGCCCATTCTACAAACATTTTGAACTCAAAATTTTACCTTGTAAATACGTGTTATTTCGGTGCTCACAAAGTAACAAAATCGAGGAAACAACATATTGAAATTGCAAGATGAAAACGTAGATGAATCGTCCATATGCTTCCAAGAATTATTTAGTTTTAGTAATTGAACGTTGTATTTAACACCAGATTTATGGACGTTTAATTACGACTTATGTCTAAATTGAAAATAAACTATGAAAATAAGTCAATAATGGATTATACATAAAACAGTTTATGGAAAGATTCCTTATTTCGTTGAAGGTTAACATGTATTTTGACATAAGTTTTTTTAATAATTTTCGTAATTGAAGATAAGAAATATAAGGCCCGTCATTTTGTCGGGTTCTGTAAACCTAACCTAAAGCCAGTGTTAAAGAAATGCAATAAATAATTTTATCTCTATTGTATATTTGTTTATATGACCAGACACTGCATAGATTAATTTTTCGCTAAATTCTGTTGTAAATGTGCGACATAACATAAAATAAGTAGGTACTATGAAATTCTGTTTTAAATATACAGAAAATATTTAAAACTTGTATAATTTTCATAAATTATTCAGAACATTTGTTACATCTCGGGGACATAGTTTTTAGTTTCAGATTGGTACAATCCATCGCAAATTTGTAATAATGTGTTGTTTTTTTAGTAGATTTAAAATAGTCTAATACATTACTTTAATTTTTTTCTTAAATTATTAATATTATTATCTTGTTATGTTTATCATTTGTAGTATGGCGCTTATGTGCAAAATTGATTAATGTATTTTTTAAAATAATCGAGTACAACGTGTTTGCTGAATTAGTTTATTGTAGTTTGACATAATATTGTAACTTGTAATATAATACAACTCCAATATTTTCTTATTACAACTTTATTTTAAAATAAGTTGCGAAATATAGAAAGCACTTAATTATCATTACTTTTGTATCATTCTCCTCTATGGACGTTTTTATACAATTTTTTTATATACAATTAAATAATATATTTGTCTGCAAAATTTTCACTATAATGTATTTGTATAATACTGTCTTTTCAGTTTGACATAAGGTCGCAAATTTCAAACGTGACACAACTTTGTTTAAAAATAAATTAGGAATATGGAAAGCAGTTGTTTATTATTATCAATTTATTATTGTCACTTCTGCGTGTCTTCGTATATACTCAAGTAGAGTATTTCTTACAAAAGTGGAAACATAATGCATATGACGACAAAATTGGAGGCGTTAAGAGCGTCAGACCGGGAAAATAATTGCGTTTTAATAAGATTTCAACGAATTTTTCATGCAAATCTGATTAGGTTCGAATTGCTGGCCCATCTCGTGGTTTATTAATTCGTGGCGTGCGTGCAAGGCGCCTCGTTCTTAACTTTATTGCATCGCAACGATATCCTTATCAGTTCGAGGTTTTCGCGGAAACGAGGAATAATGGAATAGAATGGTCCATTGTGTAATAGCAGCGATGATTCGTCTGGTGTGATTCGCAGAACTGTGAAAGCACCGAAGTGTACGCGATTTCCACTAGGCAATATTCTGCAGCGATACCGAATAATAAAACCTTTTACTGGAAATCAAAATGTTGTTATATAAAATCGTATTCTTCTCATATCAAACTGTGTTATAAACAGATATCGTCGTGTGTCTATATTATTTCGTCGAATTAATTTAATTTTAAAGCGTTTCGTGAAATTTCGTGCGCGTATTTAACGCGTCGTGTGTCGGTATCAATTAATTAAATTAATTTAATTTTATCGCTTTTCGTTACAATCAGAGTGCACGTTTGACACAATAAATCAACATTATTGAACATAATCAGCTTATAACACGAAAGATTTTTATTCTCAGATGACTCGAAAATCGTGCAGGTTTTATTTGTTGAATATTCTCACGTTTATGGAGAACATGAATAGTGGATTTTAATTGTTCATTGCAAATTCAGTGAATACTGTTTGCATGCGTTATACGTTCGACGTATTTCACGCTTAATTACCGTCAGATTGTGATAATTTGTTTGAAATATTCCAACGTGGTAGCATAAAAGAGCAACAGCGACAATAAATCAATATACATTTATTGCTATTTATTAATTATGAACAGCTACCGAAAAGGTACCATTTTTTGTTTATATTTCGTATATTTTTTGACACGTTTTATATTTTGCATAATTTTTTGTACACTTTATATTCCGTATATCTTCTATTTTCTATATCTCATTTGTATATTTTATACTTTATATGTTGTAGATCTCATTTGTATATTTTTTATACATTTTCTATTTTGCATATTTTTTGTACATTTAGTTAGTTACAGGTTGAAAAGAAATTCTAAACTAGTTTTCTCTCTATAATACTAAATCAAAGCAATAATTCTATAGACGCTTTTTTATAACTCTCACGAAGTGAAAAAATGTAGTTATGTCGATTTAGCAGTGAGGTCCTCAATTGCGAAACACGTGGGTCAAAGACTTGATTTTCCTTTTAAAAACACCGACTTTCGTTTATTGCAGCGTAGGTTGTTTCTCCTGCAATAAAGCCATAAAAGTAACCGAACAGTTGGTCACTCAAAGTCGTGACTTGGCGAAATGAAGATAAAGTAATATTTATTGATTATTAACTATCTGATGAAATAAATATTCGCGCCTTTCACTCGCGAATAACTCATTGATACGCATATTATAACAGTGAGATGTAATATTTTCGTTTAACTCGAAAGAATAACATGCGCAACTAAAAAACAATAGTTTAAAAAAAGAACAACAGTGAAAGTTTCTCAATCGTATGATTCATTTGTGAACGATTGTAACAACAAATAATAATTCTGTTAAGCAGTTACCGTGACTCTACTATTCTAATAAATAATTGTAAATTGTACAATCGATAAAAATTGTACCAATTTACAATTAGTAAGAGTTAATAAAATTTTCCAAATACTTTACGCTAGTGTACAAAAAATTTGAACACATTCGCTACCTTCTTTCAAAGTCTATTGTATTAGGTTGTTCGGAATGTAATTTCATTTTTTTTATGAAAAGAAGAGACGATTTTCATCGGATACTTTTTTTGTTTCTTGAACAGCATTTTTAAGAGAGTAAAATATTCCGAAATTGTTGCTTTTCAATTTCCATATTTGATAGAGTACCAACCACAAACTACAGCGTAGAATCGATCGAACTTTTTCACAAGCAAACCTGTTGGGAAAGAACGAAATCACTTTCCGAACAAACCAATATTTTCCAAAAGAAGTAGCAAGAAATCATAGATAATTTAACCCCTTGCCATAGAATTTATTTTTTTGATCTGTCAGTCGGAACTGACTATCACAGCTACAATTATAATACGAACAATGACAGTTAAAATGTTACGTGTATTTTATATTAGATGATCCTTGATTATGCAAATTATAACTACATGTCAAGTGTACATATAAGCGTATAGAAAAATATCGCAAGTTTTATTATGTTTAAGCTGCGAGTACGTGACGTGTCAGACTCGTGAAAGTATGACAAGGGGTTAAAATCGTCATAAACATTTTTGACGAGTGTGAAATTTTCCATGTCGATCGCTAATAATAAATTCCTAAATATTCATTAGTTTCTTAGCGTTTTAAAGTGGATGCAATGCGTTGTTAAGCCTCGAGATGGCAAGAAGCAGGAGAGACCACGTGTACGGGACATTAAATTCAGCTCGTTTCGCCCACGTGGCTCGGAATCATGGTTGTCCTCTTAAATGCGGCCCACCACTAAATCATCCTTCGACCAAACGTGTCCGTGTCCCGATCGACCCTCTATTCGAAAATCCGGATCACAAGGGAGGATTACGAAGGACTTAAGTTGCCCGTCTGGGGTGACGAAGCCCCGGCATTACGGACAGACGTGTCTTTTATGAAGCCGGCTGTGCAACGTCGAATTCACCACGGCATATTTCAATATATGCACTTCGCTCTTCAACCCCGTAGATCCTGAAACCGGGAAGCTCGAATTACGTGATCGTACATTTAGCTTCCAGTACGCTCCGGTGCAACGGTAGACTCCCTTTGCTCGTGGCACCTATCGCCATTTGTCTTCCATTTTGCACGGGTAGACACGCAAACGCTTTAACATTTTTATCAATTCAATTTGGATGTTTGTAGGTTTTAAAATTTGTTAACTTGTAATCTTGCAAATTTGTAAATTTATAATCTTGTAAATTTGTAAATTTGTTGTCTTGTAAGTTTGCGATCTTGAATATTTGTAATCTTGTAATTTTATAATCTTGCAAATTTGTAAATTTATAATCTTGTAAATTTGGAAATTTCTAAACTTCACTTACAGATATACAAGTTGCTGAAAGTTCAGTTGTTTAAATTTACAGATTTCTAAATTTACACGTTCCTAAATTTCGGACAATCCTCAAACACCTAAATACACAAATCATTACATTCACAAATTCTAACAGTTCAGTTGTATTCAATTTACAGATTTATCAATTTACAAATTCCTAAATTGCGCATAATCCTCAAATTGCTAAATGTACAAATCAACACATTCACAAATTCTAAAATTCCGGAATTTCGAAGTCCCATTATTCCTAAATTTTAACATCCCCAAATTCCCGTCTCGAAACTTTAAGTTCCTAAATTATTCAAAGTTTACAAATTTTTTAATCTCCGCACTCTTAAATCTTCAAATACATAAATTCTCAAATTTCGATGTTCTCAATTCCTTATATTCACAAATTTCCAAATCCTAGGTTTACAAATTTTCAAATTTTTTCAAATCTTCAAATTTTGCAAAATCTCAAAATTCTTCAAATTCTCCGAATTCTCTAAATTCTCCAAATTCTCCAAATTCTCCAAATTCTCCGAATTCTCAAAATTCTCAAAATACTACAAATTCTCAAAATTCTCAAAATTCTCAAAATTCTCAAAATTCGTCGAATTCTTCAGATTCTAACAATTCTCCGAATCCTCTAAATTCTCCAAAATCCCCGAAATCTCCAAATTCTACAAATACTACAAATTTCCAAAATTTTCCGAATTCTAGAAATTCTTCGAAATCTCTAAATTCTCCAAAATCCCCAAATTCTTCAAATTTTCTAAGTTCTCCAAATACTACAAATTCTAAAAATTTTCCGAATGCCAGAAATTCACCAAATTCCCCAAATTCTCCGAAATCTCCAAATTCTAAAAATTCTCGAAATTCTAAAAATTCTTCGAATTCTCCAAATTCTCCAAATTCCCATACCTCGAAATTCCGAAACTCTCACACTCGCAACTTCACAAATCTTTAAATCCCCAAGCCTTAAACCCTTAAACTCTCGAAAGTCCCAAGCACCAAAATTCGCATCAGCCGGCATACACAAATTTCCAGACTTCCGAATTCTGAAAATCACAAATTCTCGAGTCCATGAAGTCCCTAACTTCCGTTCCTCGATAGGCCGTGTTCTAACTAAGATACGAAACGATTCTCGAGAATCGAGATTGGTTCGCGCTACGCGGAATCGTCGTTGCTAACAATTTTTAGAATAACGAGGGAATACCATTTCATTCATCTCGTCGCGTCATCGTTCATGCGACAGACCGGAAGCTGTGACACGATGCGAGAAGAATGTGGAACGCGGTTGAAAATTGAGCGGAATTAAGCCGGGTCAAAGATCCAACAGAGATGGTTTACCCGTTGATCGCATGGAAAATAAGGTTTTTCAAAGTCTTGAGTCACCACTTGTCGGGCCAGACGAAATGTGTGTTGCCATTAAGAGCAACGAGGAATTAATTAAGCATCTGCTTCCTCTCCCGTTATACTAACGCTCTTTCGGTTGCTATGTTTCTTCGGCAGTTTCTGATTTCAACGACAAAAAATCTGTTTTTCGTTACTGCGACACGATACTCGAGTCGACAATTGCCCCAAAAATCTAATTTCTTATCCTCTTCACGTCCTTGGCCACATATGTGGACAGATAGTTTATAACCTATAGAAAACTATATTCGTTTCGTAAACCGTTAAAAGAATAAATGTGTGATCTTTCCTAAATTTGCTAACAAGAAAATAAATCTCAATTGTCATAAGGGAAGAAAAAGTATCTTTATATGTATACATGTTACATATTTATATGTATGTACATGTCCGAAAGGATAGTTCAAGCAACGACTGGTTTATCCTTGATCGCAGTAAGCTGGGATTTTAGCGAAGTATTACGATTGTTAGGAAGTAAAAATAAAATATTATGTCGAAAAATATATTTGCAATACTATCGAGCAGTATTTACTAATGTCTTCGAAAAAATTATAATGGATTATGTATAAATAGTAAACGTTCACATATTTTTCGTTTGTAGTTATTGTTTGAAATTCTGAATGGTGAACTTTATTTTTTATATTGCATTTTCTTTATCGAGGAAATATGATTTAAAATATAACTAATTATCTTTGTTGTAGGTGAAATTATAAATTTGTTCTTGAAGAGGTTTAATTAATTAATTAACTAATTTAGTATTCTCATTCCTCGTTAAATTATTTTATAAAATTGACGTTGAATCAATATTCTGAGAATTGTCGTTTATCGATGTTTTATATAAATCTTCGTTATTTTTGTATGTCGAGGTTGTATCGATTATTTTAATAATAATCGAAATGTCCGATGCGTTTGTATGCTGTTAGGTCAATATTTCATCGATAGTGGAACCGCATTTCACAAATGCTAAATATTAGGTACCAAATCGTCCAATTCTTTTTTATTTTTAATGTTGGGGTGTAAAATGCGCGTGCATGGCCTATAACATACAAAATTCATGGTACACTAACTGGAATTAAGTAACGAAATTAATTATGCTACGTATGGCGGTGCGCGGTATAATTAATATACATGTTATTCAAGCGCTATTCATCTTGAGACTTCGTGCAAAACATGGCTGGGTTTTGTTGGAACACGTATTTTCAAGCATGCACCAAGTTTCAGGCTTTATTCTGTTGAAAAATTGCTGAACTTTATTCCACCGATGTGAAAAATAACACAATATTTCATGGAGGTATTCGCATAAAAGAGGATCTAATTTTAAAGTGTAAAAAGTGGAAGATAAATTCTTATTTAAAATTACTGGTGACTAAAGAATGGTAATAAATAATTCTTGTTTCGAAGTATATATACTAATTATCTAATTCCTATTTCAAAATATCGTTAACTTTTTATCACTACACGTTTGGGCATTTCACGATTTAATTTGGGAAACAAGGATCAATAATTGAGCTTCCGATAATCAGTAATTGAGTTCCGTGCAATTTGTTCGAGTTGAGCGTAGAAATTCGGTGAATTATTCGTGCCGAGTGAATTAAACCTTGTGGTTTTTGCATAATGAGAAACCATGAACGAAATGCTTGTTTATTTTCAATTATCGGTTTCGATGTGTCTCGTAAATGAATAACATTCGAATAAACAAAATTTCTTCCTCAAAGATTAGCTCTTTTTGCTTACTGTTTAATTTATTTCTAATTACTGTGCGTGCACATATACGCTGAAGATGGTCAGCTGCAATTCAGCATCATTTAACAACAGAGAGTCGCTCAAAGTATTCAAAATACCGTATCATATCCATAACGTTGTTAAAAAGAAAAAGTGAAATTCCTAGTATGTGACGTAGCCGATATCATAATAACCAGTCATTAATTGCGACCGAATACTATTGCGAGTCCCTGTACAGGGTGTCCCATTTAAATCGGCCCACTCAAATACCTCGGGAAATACTCACGATACGAAGAAATGTTTTAAACAAAAGTTACACGATTTTAGGAAACAAATTATCCCGTGAAAGTCTTTTTTCTTCTACATAAGATACATATACGATATCAAGGTCAAATTCTTTTTTTTTATACGTAATTATATAATTTTTAATACACCGTTCGATATAATTCGAACACAAAAGTGTAGAGTCACTTTCTACGAAAAATCATTGGCTCAGAAGATATTTCTATTTTATTACCAAGAAATAGAATTTCGACGTAGGTAGCATGCAACGTGCTTAATTTCGTGCTTGGATGTTTATGAACGAACGTTTCAAGGAAACGAGTGTTTCAAATTTCCACCGTGATTAATAGATCTCGTGTCCTTGAATTTCTGGTATCGACCCGAAACGGGAGAAATTCGATGCACGCCAAATTTCTTTGGAAATGTTAAACACGAAGTTGAATCATTAAGCGATGAACATCCGCGTCCGGACCGAATGACGTTGTTTAACCTGATCACTCATTCTGTTCCGACCACTAACTTAGGGATAGTCAGCGCAATAACGTGTACATTAGTTATTTACGTCGCGACCTAGTACAAAATACTATCTTCCGCACTGATTCTCTCCACAAGTGACTTTCTTATAGAGAATAACGAGCTACGTCGAACAATGCATTAAAAAATATATTAATATATTTATATTTATATTATTTATTATGCATTTATTCGTATGAATAATATACAGTCGTTGTACGTACAAAGCAAAACAAACATTAACCGAATGAAGTAAATTAAATAAATGTGAACTAATTGAGGTAAATTAAATGAAGTAAATTAAATGAAAGGAAACTAAGAGAAGAGAATTAAAAGAAGTAAATTAAATGAAATTAAACTAAAAGAAGCAAATTAAATGAAAGTAAATTAAAAGAAGTAAATTAAAGGAAACTAAACTAAATGAAGTAAATTAAATGAAAGTAAATTAAAGAAGTAAATTAAAGGAAACTAAACTAAATGAAGTAAATTAAATGAAAGTAAATTAAAGAAGTAAATTAAAGAAGTAAATTAAATGAAACTAAACTAAATGAAGTAAATTAAATGAAAGTAAACTAAACGAAGTAAATTAAATGAAGAGAACTTAAAAAGACTGTACGAATGTACACAAAAGGGTAAAACAAAATGACTGCGCTCTATTATGGCTCCTCGATGACTGGCCTCTTCCCGACCTCCCTAGTATTCGAGTGCCATAAAGCTGTAGATCTATTTTATCCACCCTGATTAACATCCCCGTCTGTATTAACATTTACCTTAGTCTATACGCGAATGTGTGCGAAATCCGTAATTTTCGACGCGTTCAAAACACGAATACGATCTTCGTATCTTTTCTACAAAGTCACATTTCGGATGCACAGCGAAACCGCGCGTAAGTTTTTCACGAAACGCTCGTTCATCGCGAATATTCGATCGGATCGATCGAAATGGAGCGGCCTGTACATCGGGACACGTAGTTCCGACTGTAGTAGAGGAAAGGCGTTTAGAGTTGGCTTCGCTTCTGGACAGGAAACGAGCAATTAAGCGGCAAGAGCGAGCTTATCTCGCGCGAGAGGAGCATACGAGGCAGCTTGGGGTCCGATGCTGTCAGGGGGTAGCCGATAGAGGGCGACAGAAAACGTAGAAAACAGAAAGATAGACAGAGACGGCACGGAAAAGAAGGTCGTAAACTCGTCCACGAATCGGCACGAGACCACGGTGTACGCTGTGTAAAGCGATCATGATTGGAATGCCATGAGGGTCTGTGCCTCCTATAGACTCGGGCCACACCGCAATAAAATCGGTGATTTAGCTCGAACCGTTCGCCGGGAGAGATCGGATAATCGAGGACGTGTAAAATTGATTTACCATGCAGATTTCATGCCCGAGATAACTGATTTTCTTGTCACGGTTTTGAATTTCCGACGCTTGATCCTTAATTGAACGCGTCACGAACATTTTCGCTTCGATTTTTCTCCCTTTATCCTTCCTCTATGTGGAAAGCCGAAATTGAGCCGATTTTCAATAATTATTTCGAAGGCTAAGGCACGAATAAATATTTTTATGGTTTCGAGGACTATCTAAGTAATACTTCGACTTCGTTTTGCAATTTCTTTGTTGAAATAAAATACAAAATGACAGAGGTGCAGCCTGTTGAATATAGAAATAAAAACAACAATATTTTCAATTCTATTTTTTTGTCCCGACGATTTCACGTTACTACACGATGTTATTGCCTCCGTTTTTAGGACACAGATTAGGACAGGATTACATTTTTTCAAATGTAATTAATGATATAGAAGATATTCTTGTTTTTATTTTTATATTTCAAGTGTACAAATACTTGTGTCCCTCACTGTACGTAATTTTTCACCTTGACGCAGAACATATTGGAATTTATTGTTAATTCATCCACAAAATCATATTTCTTTGTAAAATATGCCTATAATAAATTCAATGTGAATATATTTTATTATATGACTGTATATTATACTTAACAATTTGTTTATTAATTGTTCTGTTTTATTTTTAATTTCAAATTATATGCGAGTCCCTCGTACGACCAGTGTTTACATGAATGAAAATAATTGAAATGCTCGATTATGATACACCCTGTACGATCATCGAACTTTTATTACACGTTTGAGTTTTTTCGAATGACTCGAAGTATCAATTAGTCGTCGTTCAGGAAAGTAATCAGTGAAACGATGGGAATTAAATACGGTATCTGTGTCAGTAAGCGGCGCGAAACGCTTCATTAATCGAGACATGCAATATCATCGTCGATTAAACGTGCGAGTTTGTCAGTACAGGCAGATCGTACGAAATTTGGTAAACGGAGCAGAACTAATAACCAACAGCTGGCCGATAAAACCGTCTAATCCTGTGGAATTACGTGGAAATCTATTACGTGACATCCCGCGCAATCGAAACCAATGTAAATAAATTGGATTATGCGGATCGGTCACATTTGATACCAGCTCGAAGAAGCTCCGAATAAATTGAACAGAATTAATCTCTGGAATGATCGCATTATCGTGCGAGGAGTGTTTACACGAAATGTTCTATTTTATTTCTCGAAAGTATTTCGTGTTGTGAAAAAGAGATTTTTGATACATTTAATAATAAACAATTTCTATATAGTATTTTTAGTTAATATATCTTATTCTAATTCTATACGTAGTATCGGTAGATTGAAAGTTTTATTTTTCAAATATATTAAAAATAAAGGTGAATCGATATACAGGGTGTCCCAAAAGTATTGAAAGGAGCCGGAAATGAGAGGTCGGTGAGGTCATTCTGAACAACTTTTTCATTTGCAAAAATGTCGTATGGGGCTTCATTTTTAAATTATTAACGAAAAACACCGACCAATCAGAGCGCGGGAATCGCGCGCGCTCGGAGGCAGAAGTGTAGGCCCGAGTTATAATTGGCCGTGGTCGCGATCAAATCGTGTGGTGCGCGATTCTCGCGTTCTGATTGGTCGGTGTTTTTCGTTAATAATTTAAAAATGCAGTCCCATACGACATTTTTGTAAATGAAAAAGTTGTTCAGAATGACCCCATCTACCTCTCATTTCCCGCTCCTTCAACACTTTTGGGACACCCTGTATTTATAATTAGAGAAAAAGAAGGAAGTTCCGTGATCATTTATGAAGCAACAAATAAGGGGAAGCGAGAGGAAAGTGAGAAAGAAGAGACGATACTAACACGATACCGCGTCCCATTTACAAATGTAAAATGTCACCGTAGCAACTTGTTGATTTCGCTTGGCAACATTTTCGTGTAGTAAACATGAAAGTTCAGAAACAATATCTTCTAAACTCTAAGTATTTAATTTCTTAATAACTGAATTTTTCGATTTCTGAGTCTCTAAAGCCCTAACTTCCAAAATTTTTAATCTCCAAATTCGCAAATTTTCTGTGTCTAAGATTCCACAATCTTTGAAATCTCTAAACTTTTACACATTCAGATCCTAGAATACTTCAAATCTCCCAAGATAATCACCAAATCCACTAATTTCTAGATTCTAAATGTCTCAAGTTCTCAAAATTCCAGATTCCTACATTCCCGAATTCCTACATTACCAAGTTCCAAAATTCCTAAATTTTTAAATTCTTAAATTCTTAAATTCTTAAATTACCAAATTCCCGAATTGCCTAATTTCCAAATTCCCAAATTCCCAAATTCCTAAATCCCTAAATTTCCAAATTCTGAAATTACCAAATCCTCCAAATCCCAAATTCTCAAAATTCCCCAAATTCCCAAATTCCCTAATTCCAAAATCCCCAAATCCCCAAATCCCCAAATCCCCAAATCCCCAAATTCCCCAAATCCTCCAAATCCCAAATTCTCAAAATTCCCCAAATTCCCAAATCCCCAAATCCCTAAATTCCCCGAATCCCAAATCCCTAAATCCCTAAATCCCTAAATTCCCAAATTCCCGAATCCCTACATTCCCGAACCCCTAAATTCCCTAATTCCCCAAATTCCCTAAATCCCTAAGTTCCTAAATTCCCAAATTCCTGAATTTCCAAATTCTTAAATTACCAAATTCCCTAATTCCCTAATTCCCAAATCCCCAAATCCCTAAATTTCCAAATTCCTGAATTCCCAAATTTCTGACAGCTCGCATAACACCGATGCCCGTAATTAATATTTATCGTGCTCTCATCCTACGAAATCCGACAAAACTCTATGTACATCTCGCGTTATCTCCTTGTTAGCGCAGCTAATGCGACGAACGCGTCGACCGTACGAAATATTATTCATCGTAGCGGGCAAATTACATGGCTAATAATAAGGATTCAATTTACCGGTCGATGCAAACCGTTTCGATCTCGTTCCGTCGTTAAAGGGATACCGCGTATCAATTTCGTTCCGCGAGCGTTAAGTAATTCGTTAAGTTGCCTCGCGCTAACGTGCCGGACGGTCCGCGAAGGCTTTATTAAAGCAATCCGATTACGGCAGACCGGGGAGTCATGTTTGCACAAAACAGACGTTATCGAGCACGTAATCTCGGTGAATAGAATCGTACACCGTAACCACAATTCCGTCACACGCGGAAACGTCTGCCATAATGCCGACATGGGGGACGATCGTCCTCCACCCCTCTTTTCCTCACCGCAGACGTTTCCACAATGGCATAATCGGGAGGGTGTGCAGGACACTGGGCACTTTGTGAGTCACGCGCCATCCACCACCGGATCCACCCCTCTCGAGATCATCATCGACAACCCCTGCCGAGAGCCTTCGCTACTTTCCTTTTATTAACCTAACCTATCTAGACGGCTATCGGCATTTTTTTTCTCTCTCTTTCTCTCTTTCGGCCGTTCGGTTTTTCGTGCACTCGTGACCGATCGATTGTTATGCAAATTCGAGTCATCGCGGGAGGCGAACTCGTGGATCGTGATCTTCTCGTTTTTATCTCGTTTAGGTATCATTTTAGGGGCACACGTGGTTCACGCTGTTGCTCTAACGCGTTTGCGTCTATTAAAATGTGCTGCGAAAACAAACATTGTTTATTATCCTCTTATTTTATTGGGTACATTTATCTTTACGATTATTTGTATTATTATTGATCGTGGTAACTGATCATGATCGTTAGGTTTCAGTTTACCGTACTTGAGCGCCGTATCGTTGAATTGTGAGGGATGTTTTTTAAGTGTCTTCTTCAGGGAATTGTTAATTATTGGTCATTTTTGACTCGATATGTATCGTAATAAGAACGTACTTAAAAGATTCTATGTTTCCAAATATTTGTATAATCAAATTGTATTCCTCGGGAATTTATGTTTCTCAGTTTTTACATTTTATTTCTACTCTTCTCTGTATTTCTGAACTGCAGTGTTATGTTTAAGAAAAATAATCTGGTTATGTCACACAACCCGTTGTCCGTTGCTATCAGCGAATGCATTAATGTATTAGCAGTTTTAATCGAGGAATGATAATATTGAATTATCATTTAATATGAACTAAATATGAACTATTCTGCTCTGTTAGTCTCCTTTATCCCTCAGGAAATATCATTATTTACTTCATCCAAAATTATTGAAAATTTCATGCAAAATATTCCTCGAAGTGCTTATGTTACATCAAAAACAGAAGAAATCTAATAGATCTTAATCAACCATAATAATTGATGGCATTATAAAATACAAGTAACCAACAAATATTTGAAACATTAATCGTATCAAACTCGAAATTTTGATGGTGACTACTTAAAACTCTTAATGGACCGAATTATTTAGTGCAGCGTAAAAAAGAAATAGAAAATTGTTGGATCGATATTGGATGCAATTGTCGTACGACAATACACGTGCAACACGCCGTAGGAGAACAACTATATTATGCAAAGCGTTCCTGATTTATTTTCGTTATTGCGTCTTCATACGTGAAATATGAGTTCCATTTGCGCAGCGAACAGTAGAAACTGGTCATTGGACCCATTGTAGTGCACGGGTAATGATAATCGACGGGGTGTACAGCACGGTGGGCACTTTGTGAGTCATGCATCATCATCCGCTGCAACAACCCCGGGAATCATTGTCGGCAATTTATCCTACACGATTCCAGCCTTTTTTCCTGTTTCTTATTTTCACTTTCTGCTGGCTGAGTTCATAATCGGTTGGATAATAACTCCATTAACGATTCCATTCCGTGTAACTCTTCGATAGAATTATTTTTACCGTTCTGTATTTTTAGAGAGTGTTATTTTTATATCCTCTATTTTTAGTCAAAATTATGTTTAATTTACTGTGTTTTTGAAAATGATTATTTTTATTGTTTTCTATCTTTAGCGAAAATTATTTTTATTATTCTCGACTTTTAGAGACAATTATTTTTATACCCTCTATTTTTAGTCACGATTATTTTTATTTTAATGTGTTTTTGAAGATGATTGTTTTCATTGTTTTCTATTTTTACCTAGAACTAGTTTTATTATTCTCTATTTTTGGTGAATATTATTTTTATTTTACTGTGTTCTTAGAGAGGATTATTTTTATTGTTTTCTATTTTTAGTTAGAATTAGTTTTATTAATCTCTATTTTTAGGGAGAATTATTTTTATTATTCTCTGTTCTTGGAGACAAGCAAAAAACTTAATTTAGTGAATGATTTAAAGAAGGATTAAGAAGAGGGATCTATAATTTCATAAGATTGGTTGTTATAGTGTTAACCATTAAGTATCATATTAAGATTAGATTTACACTTTCTCAGTGAAATTTCTACAGTCCCTGCTTCTAAACCATATTATAATGCATGTTATATAAATTATAATATAATTAATTTATACAAGTAATAGATAATAGTAGAAGTACATGAGTAAGTATTCGCACAGTTAATTGTAATATATATAATTATACAATCAATTATATACTAAAAATATACAAAATTATATGTATAATTAATTTAGACAGATCGTTCATTCAGACCGATGAAAAATAATCAGTACAAATGATCCTTATTTAATTAATACGAGTTACTTTATAAGAGTTCTAGCAAGAGCGTAACTTACATTGAAATTAATCTCTAGTTCCTGAGTTACCACAATAATACCCAACAATAAAGTGTCAAATGTCTCTTACAAAATTCTCCCACGAACAAAACTGTGACGAGGCTGCGTTTATGGTAACGCGGTCACTTTCTAATTGGATTTTTCCTGTCAAACTCTATTTCACGACATAATTAACGAGCTAATTAATTTCGGTCGCCCGAAGGTGGCCTCGGATTGATGATTTCAATTTAGTTTTATATTGACCACGCGCGTATATTCAAGAATATACAGAGACGATGGCAACAGTGAAATACGTAACAAACAAATCACACTAAATCGTTCACTAATTGATCACAATTTAAAGTCGATTTTCTTGAAAACGAAGCCTCAAATGAGAAAATGTCATATCAAATTTTTGTCTTATTTTGTTACATACAACCACCCACTGCCCGATTGTACCACGATTTCCGGCCCATCCTGTATATTTATGTCTGTTTGTCCAAATACCTAAATTTCCAAATTTCTAAATCCTCAAATTTTCAAATTCCCAAATTTCTATATTACCAAAATCCAACATTCCCAAATTCCTAGCTTTCCAAATTCTAAAATTTCCAAAATCCAACATTCCCAAATTCCTAGCTTTCCAAATTCTAAAATTCCCAAATTTCAAATTTTTCAAATTCCTAAGTTCCCATATTCCAGTTTCCAAATACCTAAATTTCCAAATTTCTAAATCCTCAAATTTTCAAATTCCCAAATTTCTATATTACCAAAATCCAACATTCCCAAATTCCTAGCTTTCCAAATTCTAAAATTCCCAAATTTCACATTTTTCAAATTCCTAAGTTCCCATATTCCAGTTTCCAAATACCTAAATTTCCAAATTTCTAAATCCTCAAATTTTCAAATTCCCAAATTTCTATATTACCAAAATCCAACATTCCCAAATTCCTAGCTTTCCAAATTCTAAAATTCCCAAATTTCAAATTTTTCAAATTCCTAAGTTCCCATATTCCAGTTTCCAAATACCTAAATTTCCAAATTTCTAAATCCTCAAATTTTCAAATTCCCAAATTTCTATATTACCAAAATCCAAAATCCCCAAATTCCTAGCTTTCCAAATTCTAAAATTCCCAAATTTCAAATTTTTCAAATTCCTAAGTTCCCATATTCCAGTTTCCAAATACCTAAATTTCCAAATTTCTAAATCCTCAAATTTTCAAATTCCCAAATTTCTATATTACCAAAATCCAACATTCCCAAATTCCTAGCTTTCCAAATTCTAAAATTCCCAAATTGCAAATTTTTCAAATTCCTAAGTTCCCATATTCCAGTTTCCAAATACCTAAATTTCCAAATTTCTAAATCTTCCGATTCTCAAGTTTCCAAATTCCTAAACCCCCAAATTCTCAAGTTCCTAAATTTCTATATTTCCAAATTTCTACATACCCAAATTCCTACACTCTTATTATGTATACTGTTGCCCCATGGTCAGCGGACCCATGGCTTTTATGGCCCGACCTGAGTCGACATGTAACGGCGTAAGGCGCAACGGACAAACATAGAAAACATTCAAAATATAATTTTGTCTCAACAATATTAAATTGTTGGTGTACGTTTGTTGAGGTAAAGCACGAACGGTGCGTATACCTCTTTTAGAGAAAACTGAGCATAGTTTTATAACATCTATGGTTTAGGGTTTGGGGCCTGCGATGCTCCAGGTACCGCTGTATGTACTGCCTGTACAATTTTTACTTAGTTCTTACCGTGCCTCCAGCGTGTTTACACCGATCCTTTTTCCACCAGTATTTCCACCTTATTCTTCTATTCTTCAAATACATATATAACTATTACACTAATATCCCACGCGTACTTTATTTTACATAACCAACTCCAACAACGTTACATGGAAATAACAGAGTACGGTGGATATTGATACCCGTTGTTTATTGTTGGGCAAGGGTTGCGCTGAGGCGGCGGTGCATTACCGATGGTTTCGCTTGATAATATCGAAAGCCACGCGCTGAATTAATCTTCCTCTCGTGATCGTAAAGAACCCGCGAAACGTTCGTCGGCGGTTACGCGGCGATGCGTAACAGATGTTTCGCGTTCCACGCGTGTTATTTAACCCTTTCGGTAACACGCGCTCGCTTCATCGACCAGTTTTAACACGGTTTCGCGGCCACCGTCGTGAAATCGTGATTCGATACCGTGTTTTCCTTGTTTCTTGTTCTTTACGTCATTGGTTTCAACGTACAACTCGTTTTAACTAGGCCACTGAACTGAAGATACTCGCCTAAATTCGAGTTTTGCGGTATTAACGCGTTGATCGGTTTAAAAAATCTCCGAATTCTATGTTGAGGCTCGAAACAATAACTCGATCAAATTATATTGGATCCCGGCTTATATTCGTGGAAACGAAGGAGTAGACAAGCTAGACTAAATGGCAGCGAACACAGCTCCGTCAGGCCTCATCAAAATTTTAGAGATTTCAGTGAACAAGCTAATGCGACAGCTACTGACACTACTCTCGACATTGTCACAGACGTAGGGCTAACTAAAGAGAAGAATAATTATTTCACGTCTTCCATAACACAAGTGCCAGACCTTGGTTCACTGGGAAAAACTTGAAGCGAGAAATCATCGCGGCAGTCAGTAGGTGTAGAGCAGATTACTATAATCTGGCTTAGTCTTTAGCTCGAGTAGGTATAATAAACGACCAAATTTTCAAATATCTAAATTCTCAAATTCCCAAGTTCTGAAATTCCGATATTTCCACATTCCTAAGTTCCCAAGTACCTAAATTTCCGAATTTCTAAATCCTAAAATTCTCAAGGTCCCAAATTCCTACATTCCCAAATTCTTAAGTTCCTAAATTACTATATTTCCAAATTTCCACATTTCCAAATTTCTACATTCCCAGATTCCTAAATTCCCAAGTAATAAATTTCCGAATTTCTAAATCCTAAAATTCTCAAGGTCCCATATTCCTACATTCCCAAATTCTTAAGTTCTTAAATTACTATATTTCCAAATTCCTAAATTCCCAAGTACTTAAATTTCCGAATTCCTAAATCCTAAAATTCTCAAGGTCCCAAATTCCTACATTCCCAAATTCTTAAGTTCCTAAATTACTATATTTCCAAATTTCCACATTTCCAAATTTCTACATTCCCAGATTCCTAAATTCCCAAGTAATAAATTTCCGAATTTCTAAATCCTAAAATTCTCAAGGTCCCATATTCCTACATTCCCAAATTCTTAAGTTCTTAAATTACTATATTTCCAAATTCCTAAATTCCCAAGTACTTAAATTTCCGAATTCCTAAATCCTAAAATTCTCAAGGTCCCAAATTCCTACATTCCCAAATTCTTAAGTTCCTAAATTACTATATTTCCAAATTTCCACATTTCCAAATTTCTACATTCCCAAATTCCTAAATTCCCAAGTAATAAATTTCCGAATTTCTAAATCCTAAAATTCTCAAGGTCCCATATTCCTACATTCCCAAATTCTTAAGTTCCTAAATTACTATATTTCCAAATTCCTAAATTCCCAAGTACTTAAATTTCCGAATTCCTAAATCCTAAAATTCTCAAGGTCCCAAATTGCTACATTCCCAAGTTCTCAAGTTCCAAAATTCCTATATTTAAAAATTTCTACATTCCCAAATTCCTATGTACCCTATTTACTAAATTTCTAAATACCGAAATTCCCAAATTCTCCTGATTTCACATTCATAAATCCCTAAGTTTCCTAATTTCAAAATTTCTAAGTATCTAAATTCGCAGTATCTGAATCCCCAAATTCAAAAGTGTCTCAATCTCCAAAACTCCACATCCACAAATGTACAAGTTTCCAAAATTCCAAGTACCAATATCCTCAAATCCTCCAAATGCCCCAAATCACTGCTACAATAGGTGTACAGCAGATCACTGCAATCTGGCCTACTCCTTAGCTCGAATAGGTATAATAAACGACCCGAAACGTCAATGCGGCCATGAAAGGCAGGACATCGACCACGTACTATGACAATGCTATTTGTTTGATGACCAGAGAATAACCCGGATCAGTAGATTACATAAATTGAGCTACCAACATCCTTTGTCGTGCAACGTTATACTTCAAAATCCTACAACAGCTATATACAACGCCATACAATCGTTTCTCAAAAGCTGCAATTTATTAATCAAACTTAGCCTCACGAAATGCATTTCATTTGTAACCTGACAATTCATGTATTCTTCCGTTTATACATTTGCTTATGTAAACTATATGTAAGTTAAACTATGCAAAATAACCTCAATAGAGGTTGATAACTTATTCTGGTAAGTGTGAAGGATAAAATATTGGATAAAATATTAAATAAAATATATAAAAATATTTTAATATTTATTTAATAATCAAAATAGCATATTATAAAAAATAAACAGTACAAATACGTCAGACGTACAAAAATGGTGGCATTGACAACTTGAACGTGTCAAAAATAAATAGTTTTGTTTGATGTGATTAAACATAAATTTTTTAATAATTTTTCGTTTCATCCAAAATCATTTCACCGCTATTTAAATAATTTATAATTATGAACATGAATGCATTTAATTAACCTATTTTTCGTGAACTTTTACGTGGTTTGAAACGAACCATTAATTAGACGAAGCATTTTAAATGTTCATTAATTAACAGTAATATCGAGACTGTTTCGAGCAGGGTATTTATAGATCAAAGCGTTTCGACAAGCGAAATTGGAATATATGAATTTCGCGTAAAATTGCGGGAAGTGACGTAAAAACTGAATCGGTAACAACTGATGTGTACGGTTTAACAACAGACTTTATTCGATCACGGAATTACACGAAACAAAAGATGAAAAGTCCTGCCAGTGTAAAACGCCGGTATTGCAATTCGATGTAACAGACTCTGCGTTAAATTTTCACGCACTCGATTAATCGACGTTTTATTCGTTGCAAAATGGGTGCAGGTTTTTTTGACAGGAAACAGAAGTAGACTATAAAAAATATAAAAGGTTTGTTTGTAACATTTTTCCCGTATTTTATATTATTGCAAAATCTTTTTCCTCGAAACAGGGGAAATTTCACAAATATGTATTGAGATATGTATTTGGATGACTAAATGAAATGTATGAAATATATTTACATTAAATCCTATACGCTTTGTTGCATCAAATAAAGTCATCTCCATAGTTAAAATTAACTTGTACACACACTCATTTTACTAAAAGTGAAAGTACTTGTAAATTATGTATAGAATTCAGCTTTCAAACTCTCGTACGATTTAATTTTATCGGTGAGTCAAAATGATCCACTAATCGTTTATAACGTATTTGAGTTCGAGAGTTGAATTCGTTGTAAACGAATACAGTAACATTTTGACTCATAGATAGAATTAAATAGTACGACGTTTCGAAAGTCGAATTCGCCGAAAATAAGTACACGATCATTTTGACTCATTAACTCTCAGAGTATTCGTTTCCTCGAAGTAGGGCCATTCCACGCCGAAACGCTCACTTTTTGATGTAACAATCTACGATTTTGTTTTTATCAAAATATGTTATAGCCTATGTGAAATTAGGGGCGGGGGGGGGGGGGGGGATTAAGTCATCATTTTGCCGATTTCGAATTTGTTAAGCAATTACAAGCCTTCAAAGTTCGCAGTTTTTGCCCATTTTTGCGAAAATAGACTTCCCTTACGAATTTTTTTCTGAGAAACTACTGGTCCGATTGAGCTAAATTTCTTTCTCTTTTGTTCACAAAGGATCGGGCTATCATAAAATATTTCTACCGACTTCGTCAATTTGTTATATAATATGAAAAAATGTTAAAAAAACTCTTTTTTTTACGTTTTTCAATGAGGGGTCTGTACGATTAAAATTAAAAAAAAAATATGATCATATTCCCTGAAGCTTCCCCTTTAAAATGAGCCGTTCAGAATGATACAGGCTCGAAAATTCACGTTACAAGCTAAAAATGTTTATCAGTCTCGCTTTAAATTTCACGTTTATCAGTTTCACTTTAAATTTCACGTTTACCAGTTTCGCTTTAAATTTATCAGTTTCCAGTTTCGCAACATCGTCTAGGAGCATAACCTGTGCATTTAGTAATGCAATAATAGACCGTGTAATATCAATTATCCCCGGTTTGACGCAGCCTAATAAACGCAGGCAGTAAATTCGCGCGGAGGATGCAACTGGAACGAAGACGTTCGTTAATTAACACCGGCGTGTATTAGCATCAGAGTCCTAAATTTAGTTGTCGGGCTACCGCGGTCTTCCAAACTGTCGCGTGCGTGTCGGCGTGTATTTATTAAACACCATTCGGTAAACTGATATTGTAATCTAGCATATGGGTATAACGAGGTGCAAATAACTGCGGATTACGCTCGTAGCGGCTGTTAATAAAAGCAACGTAACGGCCGGGATCTGGCGTGTTTAAAAGCGACAGAGAATTTTAACGTGTCAATCGGACACGCCCGGTGAAACGTTCTCCGGGGTAATAAAGCGAATTAGCATCGCAGCGACGAGCATAATAATATAAACGAAACTAACTGACCGAGCGACGTAATTAATCGCGTGCTCGGTTCGTCGCATACCGGAAATTAGAGAAGGGCGGTAAAGTGTACGATTATTATTAGGGCGTTTAACACATTGACTGCCATGCCGAAACAATTGTTGAAAATCGGGTTAGGTACTGTTTTCATTTTTGTCAAATCTTATCAAATATTTTTACAATTGTTAGAAAATTAGAAATCGACAAATAGTCGGAGCAGGCCATATGCCTTTTGTCAGCGCTCCCTCTTCCTCCGGGAAGTTTCTCCGGGTCCAAGTGCCCTGAAGAATGACCATACTAGTACTACTAGTAACAGGGGTGTCCTCGGTTCGAATTTGGTGTCTCTGAAGACATTCTTGTATAGCCTTTCGCCGAGAGCAGATATAATAAAGAAAGATCGTATTTGAAAATACGACCATAAGATTTATTCGGTGGAGTCTATACTTCACCGCCTTTTATTACGTTTAGTCTTATACGATGTTTTGTTATATTTATTCTCCATAGTCCCGAGGAGGTAATGTGGAGATTTGCGTATTCGCTCTAGTTTATTTTATTTTTATTTTTATATAATTATTTTATTTCTGTAACTCGAGTTTAGAATGCAGACCCCTATGAGTTAAAGTTTAGCTCCGTAAGTCGAACATTTAGGATCGATATATACACTTTTAAGTCTATATACATACTACAATTTTTTTAACAATAAAAGTACCAAAGCAATCAAATATACATTTTACAATTTTCCTATTTCTACTGACAAAATTTTTTAAGATGGTTTTCTTGAAATGTATGCAGATTGTCATCGAGCTAAAAAATTAATATGTGTACTAATTTATGTTTCATCGTTTGTCAATTTATTTCTCAACTTCATTTTTAACTTTAAACTAATCGTGCATTATACATCGGTAGTTTTGATGTTGATACATTGTAATGTTAATACACTATAAAACAAGTATTGGAATGTTTATTCTCTGGCGAAAAAATATAAATATATTGATCCGTATAAATAGTACGCAGTAGTAGTCTATAAAAAGCAAATGGAAATAAGTAGATTAGATGAAAAGGGGAATTTAAATTAAATTTATGGACTTTGGCGTAGTGGGGCAAAACTGGATGACCGCACTCTATTATGGTTTTTTTTTGTCGACTGGCCCCCTTCCGATTTCCCTAGTTTTTAATATTTGAGGAAAAGTGACATCAAATTCTGTGTTTGTTCACATACATGATATGTGTGGCATAATTGCAGTTTCCAACAACAAATATTGTACATATTGTAATAACCTAATACTTTATCTATTTCTTATCAGTATACATATTAATTTTCCATAAAATTACGTGTACGTTACAAAGTTTCGAAGCAATGATTCAGCAATGATTAACACTAGAAATACCGGCCTTAAACGCATACTTACTTTAATATTGCAAATAAAGTAGAATAATAAATAAATAAATACTACAGCATCACCCAACATATACAACCATTCATTAGTTCGATAAAACGTGACGGACATTTCGACAAAAAGGCGGTAACAAAATTTTGTAATATAAAATGTCAAACCCGAAACTGGTCATTTTGACCGGTTGGTAGTTTTAGCGTTAATATCATTTTTTGGATCCATGATTGTTTCCTGGTCCACGAAATTGCTTCCCATAAGATTTATATGAACAAAATACGAATGTATAAAACATATACAGATTTGTGCAAAAAATATATAAATTGCTGATCCATGATGCGAGACAAAATTCAGATAGATTGAACCGTTACTAATCGAGAATTTGAGATTGGTATCGCCCGTTCTAATCGAGTATCGATCGGTCGAAGGACCGACGTTAATCGTGGGATGATCTAATGGTAAAAGCGAAACGCGAAGTAGTCCTGATTCATCGTTCGATCCGTTCAAGGTCGTTTGTCAGTCGTCCTCACAGAACATACAGGTAATTACCAGCGAAAGACGAGGTAATGCGATACGCGACGCACTGTCGTTACATGAAATTCCTTCGCGAGCAACAATGTATTGTAGGTTGAATCATAGTCTCGACATATGGACATTCCGATATAACGCTCGTTGCGTGTGTCGTAGGTGGCCCAATTGAAGGTCCCGAGAGTATCTAAATAGCGAAATTCCAATGTCTCTCAGTTTCCAAAACTCCAAATCCACAAATCCTCAATTTCCCAAATTCCTAAATCCCTACATTCTTAAACTTCTAAATTTCTACACCACCGAATTCTCATGTTCCTCTATATTTTCAAATTTCTACATTCCCAAATTCCTAATTTCACAAATTCCTACATTCCTAAATTTTTAAGTTTCCAAATTCCGAAATTCCTCAGTCCCACATTCCCAAATCCGTAAGTTACCTAATTTCAAAATTCCCAAATATCTAAATTCGAAAATTCGAGAATTCGCTGTATTTAAATAGCGAAATTCCGAAGTCTCTCAGTTTCCAAAACTCCAAATCCACAAATTTCCAAATACCAATATCCCCAAATCCTCAAGTTTCCACATTCCTAAATCCCTACATTCTTAAACTTCTAAATTTCTACAACCCAAATTCTGAAATTTCCAAATTAGTAAATCCCTAAATACTCAAATTTCCAAATTAGTAAATCCCTAAATTCTTAAACTTCTAAATCTCTACATCCTCAAATCCTCAAATTTCCAAATTCCCAAATTCCTACCTTCTTATATTTCTAAATTTCTACATCCCAAAATCCTCAAATTTCCAAATTCCTACATTCTTACATTTCTAAATTTCTACATCCCCAAATCCTTAAATTTCCAAATTAGTAAATACCTAAATTCTTAAACTTCTAAATCTCTACATCCCCAAATCCTCAAATTTTCAAATTCCCAAATTCCTACATTCTTATATTTCTAAATTTCTACATCCCAAAATCCTCAAATTTCCAAATTCCTACATTCTTACATTTCTAAATTTCTACATCCCCAAATCCTTAAATTTCCAAATTAGTAAATACCTAAATTCTTAAACTTCTAAATCTCTACATCCCCAAATCCTCAAATTTTCAAATTCCCAAATTCCTACATTCTTATATTTCTAAATTTCTACATCCCCAAATCCTTAAATTTCTAAATTAGTAAATACCTAAATTCTTAAACTTCTAAATCTCTACGTCCCCAAATCCTCAAATTTCCAAATTCCTACCTTCTTATATTTCTAAATTTCTACATCCCAAAATCCTCAAATTTCCAAATTCCTACATTCTTACATTTCTAAATTTCTACATCCCCAAATCCTTAAATTTCCAAATTAGTAAATACCTAAATTCTTAAACTTCTAAATTTCTACACCCACAAATCCTCAAATTTCCAAATTCCTAAATCCCTAAATTCTTAAACTAAACCTAAATTTCTAAATTCCCAGATTTTCCGCGTCGTTTAATCGTCCTTACAAAACATACAGATAATTACCGGCGAAAGACAAGGTAACACGATGCACTGTCGTTACATAAAATTCCATCGCGCGCAATAATGTATTCTAGGTTGAATCATAGTCTCGACATATGGACATTCCGGTATAACGCTGGTTGCGTGTCCTGCGAATCGAGAAACGTATTAAAAGCGATCGTAGGTATCGCGTGTGTCGTAGCTGGCCCAACTGAAGGCCCCGAGAGCACGTGGGTCCGTGTGCTGTGCGCATCAACGACCCGTGTATTATACACGGCACGAGCGCGATTGTATCTCGATTGCGCTTTAGAGATATACTACTGCCCATAAATTACTGGATAGCTCGGTATTTTTTCAAAATGTTTGATCGTTAAAGTAGTGCCGCGATGGGTATGGTTTTGCACGTGGGATCGAGTCGAATCGAACGCCTCGATTTTAACGAAAAATATTCCTTTCTTCGACGGATTTGCTTTTAGTATGTGATTTGTATCTTCGTAGATGTTGTTCGGAGCATGGTTATAGCGCGTTATGAGCGGTGATATATTGCCATTTTTTCTATGCTTTACTTGATTGTCATTTGGATAGGGTTGTTTTGGATAAGGGCAGTTGCGAAGGAGGATAATTATTGATTGCCAGAGGCAAAAGTGTGCGAATTTGAAATTCTTGAATTTCAAATTATATACTCATTCGCAAATTGTTAAATTTCTTATTAACTGAATACCTCGATCTGTTAGTGTCTAAAACTCTAACATTCTAGATTCTGAATATCGAAGTTCGCAAATTTCAAAAATTTCAAACCTCTGAATCTGCAAATCCCCAAATTTTCTGTGTCTCAAATTCCTTAACTTTTACATTTCCAAATTATTACACTAAATTTGTTAATCATTTATCCACCAAATTTCAGATTCTCAAAGCCTCAAATTCCTAAATTCCTATATTTCCAAATTCCTAAATTCCCAAATTTCTAATTGTCCAAGTACCTAAATTTCCAAATTTCTAAATCCTGAAATTCTAAAATTCCCAAATTTCTATATTACCAAAATCCTGCATTCCCAAATTCCTAGCTTTCCAAATTCTAAAATTTCCAAATTTCTAATTTTTCAAATTCCTAAGTTCCCATATTCCAAAGTTTCCAAATACCTAAATTTCCAAATTTCTAAATCTTCCGATTCTCAAGTTTCCAAATTCCTAAACCTCCAAATTCTCAAGTTCCTAAATTTCTATATTTCCAAATTTCTACATACCCAAATTCCTACATTCCCAAATTCCTCAAGCCCCACATTCCCAAATCCGTAAGTTACCTAATTTCGAAATTCCCAAATATCTAAATTTTCAAATTTGAAAATTCGCGTACCTAAATAGTCAAATCCCAAAGTCTCTCAGAGTCCAAAACATCAAATCCACAAGTTTCCAAATATCCAAATTAGTAAATCCCTACATTCTTAAACTAAATCTAATTTTATAAATTCGCAAATTGACAGTGTTTTCGCCCCATTAAATAAAAAAAATCGTCGACTCACGTTTTCGCGTTGATCTCGTCGCCATCGAAAAAACACTCAAACCCGATGGGGATGCATGATCGCTTCACCGAAACTTGCAAGTATCGCTCGACAACGCGGCACAACATCGTGTCTTCTTGAATCGTGCATCGCGAAAACGTGTTCGACGAAGTGAGTGTGTTGACAACGGCTTATCTATATCGAAGATTCGATGGCCTCTCGAGCGGTGAATTTGGAGGGTGCCATCGAGAGGCGTGAATGCTCTCTTTGTCGAGATGCAAATGTCAACGGGACACGCCGTCGTGTTGCATTATGTTCGGTGCACAATGCCGAAATACTCATAATAATGGTAATGAACGAAGAAATATGGGTTATGCAAATGCAAGGACGAGTCCGCCGGGACAGAGACAGGATATGGTAGATAGTCGAGGGGATGACAGAGACAGAGAGTAACGCAGCATCGAATTCATATTTTTCTTTTCGTGTTACGTAGATTAAAGGCACGAGGCTATGCCCCGTAAACGACATATGCTTGGTTGCGGGGCTACGCATATATCACGTCGTTGTCAACCCCTCGAGCGGTCGAACCCCCGAAATTACGAGAGCCACTGTTTATTATTTCTTTCTCCTCCTTCGTGGTACCCTCTGTCCAAACATACGGCGCACGGCGACGATCTGCCCTCTACTCTGCACCGTGTATTCGCGCCTCCCTGTTAATTTTTCTTTAATCCTTACAAGTTAAACAAATCGAAACGCGTCAAGACAAGATAACACCTTTTTTTTGCTTCTGCCCCTCTGTCGCGTTATGCGTATCCGCTCAGCTGCATGGTGGTTCTTGCAGCTACCGAATACACGACGGATGTTGACGGTCATTGGAGTTCGAGAGACTCCGTGGATTGTTTTGGGCAGAAAAAGAGGGACTTTTTCTGTGGACGTTATTTGACTGTTATTTGGCAAAGATATTTTATTTCTCGAAACTATTGTGGACAGAATTTCGTGTTACTGCGTGAACGGCTGTGTAATGGAGGGGTACGTAGCATTATCGATTACAGATTTGGTAAATTGAAGTAGCTGGAAATTAGAGACGTTGGTACAAGAAATGCTAGTTTAGAAATGGCAGATAGTCTTAATTATGAAATGTTCGCATTTCTGAATGACAAACTTTCAAATTTTCAAATTCTTGGACTTAGGCCTAGACTTTCAATTCTTGAACTTAGAAATATTGACAGTAGACATTTTCTACGTGCAAATCTTCGAATTTGCAAATTTAAAAATTTAAAATAGTTAATAATTAGAAGAAGTATATTCTGAGGATCGATAGTACAAGAAATGCTAGTTTAGAACTACAGATAGTTTTAATTATGAAATGTTTGCGTTCCTAAATGTTTAACTTTGAAATTTTCAAATTTGGAAACTTCGACATGTGGAAATCAGACATGTTCTACCTGCAAATTTTTAAATTTACAAATTTAGAAATTTAAAACAGATAATAATTAGAAGTATACTCCAAGAGACACTTATAAAAGAAATACCAGTTTGGAAGAACAGATATATTTACATGTAAAACATGTGCGTTTCTAAATGTCCAAATTTTCCAATTCGAAAACGTAGAAATATGGAAGTCACAAATTGTTGTATCTTTAAATCTTCGAATTTGCAGATTTCGGGATTTGTCGTCCAAAATACTAAATATTTAAAAATACGAATTAATGTATTTTTGAACTTCCAAGCTGTCAAATTATCTGCTAAGTTATGGAATTAATCGTCTTTGTCCAGAAAAAGTTAATCTTCTGTGTCAAGAAGAAATTAATCTTCTGTATCAAGAAGAAGTTAATCTTCTGTATCAAGAAGTTATTGATCTTCTGTGTCGAGAAGAAGTTTGCACTCATTGCTCTTGAAAGCTTTTTTGTTATTGACAAGTGGTATATCTTACGCCTTCTAATTGAAAAGTTCAATCAGTCTCTTGAAACTTTTAATATTTTCTGTCGTTAATTACTACTATTGCCTATTTCATTATGTTTAACACTAGGTTTACCAAACTCATCAAAATGACGGGTTTAGATTTCCTATTTTTATTTTACGAAAATTGTTAAAAATCTTATATCAAACTGCACGTTAACTTTCGAGATAAAGCATCTGTCTATAAACTGAATTATTTATTATTCATTACTTACTTGTTTTATGGATGTAGCAATTTATACATATAGTATGTATACACAATTAACTATTTACACATAAAGTTAACAAGTTTAGTTATTAAGTTAGTTAAGTCATGTTAAGTGAATCGTTTATTATGACATTTTAATAATTGTGCACATATACCGTATGTATAAATAGGAAATTGTGTACACATACCATATGTATAAATAGACAATTGTGTACATATACTGTACGTATAAATAGTCCATTATGTACACATACTGTATGTATAAATAGCTAATTCTGTATACATATTGTACGTATAAATAGCATTCCCCTATTTTTATAGTTCATTTTCAATTTAAACATAAATGGTCATTGAATGTTCGTAAATCTAATGTTGAAGATCACGTATGTAACACTGCGGATGTAGTTAAAAAATATTCATTCCAATTGTTTTATTGAACCAAATGGCGAATGCGAGTCGCCGTTTTAGCGCGGAGGGTTAATTTATACGAGGCACCATTTTTGATACAGCCTGTATATCTGTACATCTGAATTCAAGAGAAGATCGAGGAGTAAAGGACGCATCTTGCGGGCCGTCAGAATGTTCCAATATACTTGCGTGTTTATTCGAAGGCTTCGCTCGTACCAAAAAACGCAAAAACGAATATTAGCCTATGTACTGGGCGTGCTCTTACGAGCTTTCTCAATGTTGGACATGTGGGCGTTGTTAGGACATTGAACAGAGGTTATGGCACAGACAAAACCTTCGCTATTTTTCAATCAAGTGCACTTACAACGAATGTTCCTAATCGTTTCCTAGATAGATAGGTACAAAAAATACGGAGGAAACTGTTATGATTTTAGCAACATATCAACGTTTATTCGACGAATCGGATAGCTTTCGTATAGTTTTATGGGTAATTTTCTCCTACAAGTTTTTGCACTATACGATACATCATGCATCGTGATTCGCATGTATGTGGTAGTAGTATTAAGACTGTAGAATAATCGAAATAGAATTTTACGAAAAATACTATGAAACTGCAAAAGTTTTACTAAAAATTAAAACTAAAGTTTGGTAAAAATTTTTGTGCTTCAATAAAATTTCGTTTTTCGTTTAAACACATCCGTACTTGTTCGTCCATAAAGATACATGAAAGGAAATTAGAAGGATCTGAGAAAGAAAGAATCTAATCTAAAGATTCTAAAGAAGAAAGAAATTGAATTAAAAGAAACGTGAAATGCTGGTTTAAAAGCGGTTGAGGACGATGTTCACTGTTGCGGTAAATAAAGATAAAAATGAGTTTGAAATTAAATTTCACTTGCTGCTACCTTCAGGATTTACCGCACAGTGGGACAAAACCCCGAGAAATACGAAAGCAACTTAAGATGCCATTCTTTACATTTAATTTACTGAGCCTTCTCAAACTACCGCGTAAAGAAGCTATTAACTGATTAATCGCATATTCAAAGAACGTACGCGTGTTCATGCGTTCGTTTTACATTATTTGCTTTATACAACCTAAGTTCTTTACGGGAAAATATTGAAATTCAATAAATTGACTATAATTCTATTGCGTTTTTGAAGTGATCAAATTTAACACGCAATAAAATGAACCATTTTGAAATTAATGCAAAAGTTTGAGGGAATTCCGAATTCACTTTTACATAATATTTTACATAATATAGTTTCAGATTGATCGGTGATCGATTATTGATCAGGGATTCGGTTCATTCGTATTCGCTGTACACTTTTAGTTTCTTAAACGAAAAGTACCAGCAAACTATATTTATAACGAAAAGAAAAAATATTCGACAGTTCAAGAATAGGAAACTGTGTATGAAGTGTTGATAAAAATTTAATTAAAAACCTCGTTAACAACATAGAAACCTCGATTTTCCTGTTAATTAAACAAAATGGGGCAATATATTATGTAATCAATTTTCCCTTTTAATTATGTAATAAATAATTGATTTCTTATAAACGAACTTATATTATTGAACAACCTACAAGTGATTCCTTGTTCGGGTTCTAATTTTGGAATCCTAATTCAGAACTACCTACCCAGAAAGAATAACAATACATTGTATACATACAAATTGCTAAATGTTCTCTCGCAACATTATTTTTTCACCATTCTTACGTGAAACTGCAAGAAAAAAGATAATAGTACTATTCATTAAAGTATAGTAGCTATAAACGGAGCGGGCTTATTATTTCTACCAGTAGCGTATAAGACACATGAATGAGTTCTAATTCAAGATCTAATTTTCGAGATTTAATTCAAGTACTAATTTTACGTCTTAATTCGAGTTCTAATTTTTCAGTCTTAATTCAAGTTCTAATTTTCGAGACTTAATTCAAGTACTAATTGTCGAGTCTTAATTCATGTTCCAATTTTTCAGTCTTAATTTAAGTTCTAATTTTTCAGTCTTAATTCAAGTTCTAATTTTCGAGACTAAATTCAAGTACTAATTGTCGAGTCTTAATTCAAGTTCTAATTTTTCAGTCTTAATTCAAGTTCTAATTTTTCAGTCTTAATTTAAGTTCTAATTTTTCAGTCTTAATTTAAATTCTAATTTTTCAGTCTTAATTTAAGTTCTAATTTTTCAGTCTTAATTCAAGTTCTAATTTTCGAGACTTAATTTAAGTACTAATTGTCGAGTCTTAATTCGAGTTCTAATTTTTCAGTCTTGCTTCAAGTTCCAATTTTTCAGTCTTAATTCAAGTTCTAATTTTCTAGTCTTAATTCAAAAACTAATTTTCGAATCCTAATTTAAGCGTACCTCCATAGAAAAAGTATTAATTTAAGAGTCCCCACATGGAAAGGGTAACAATTCAGTTGTTCTTTCATAGAAGAAGTTATGGTTAATTATACATATAAAAATTGGAATCAGGAATCTCTCCCCGTAGTATTATTTTTTTACCATTCTCAGACGAGAGAAAAAAAGGTGATAGCGATGCCGAAAATTGAGTAGGTAAAAATGAAGGGAGCTTATAATTCGGTGGGTCGGTAGGTATCGATGAAAATCGATATTCGAACGAACCCAACGACCATTCTTAGCATCGACAGAAGGACTGTCATCCAGCGGGAGGTGTTCGAATCACGGGGCCCTATTGAAGGGATCCCTGGTCCGCAAAAACAGTACTATTAATATCGGCACACTCGCGTCCCATAAATCACAATGGGTAACGCCCGTTGGCGTTGATGCATCGCCCTATCGATTTCTTGATTTTCCATGCATCGTAATGAAGTTGTTGCCAATCGTGGCGGGGTAGCGGACGGCGATCGTTGTACATAGTTTGCGAAGGTGCAGCCTGTTTCGGTGATTGATCAACGCCGATAGCTTTCGTAGGACGCAAATATTTGCGCGTGGAATCACACTCGGCTGCGTATCGATCCCTCGATATGCAATTCACGGAATATCCAAACGTTGATATGACTTTTCTTTTCTCTTTACCCTCGCGTCGTCCGCTCACGAGCGCGCATATTTTCATACTTGAATTTTGAAACTGGCCGGGTCCAGTCGGAACAATTTTTAGATATTTAAATGCTCTTTAATATCTGACATATTTAAATATTTTATGATTTTAAATATGTGAAACATATAAACATTTGATGGTTTTAAATATCTGAAATATTTAAATATTTTATGGTTTCAAATATCTGAAATATTTAAATATTTTATGATTTTAAATATATGAAACATATAAACATTTGATGGTTTTAAATATCTGAAATATTTAAATATTTGATGGTTTCAAATATCTGAAATATTTAAATATTTTATGGTTTTAAATATGTGAAACATTTAAACATTTCACGGTTTCATATATGTGGTACATTTAAACATTTTACGTGTTCAAATATCTGAAATATTTAAACATTTTATGGTTTTAAAGATCTGAAATATTTAAATATTTTATGATTTTAAATGGTTTTAATAGTGAAATCGGGAAAGACAAAATAGACTGCAGATATCTTAATATTTTTTAAGTACACATGAAAAGTTTTTTACAATATGAAAAATTATTGTATTTAGAGATCGTAATATTTGTATGACTATTGCTCGGTGTTATTAACTATAAAAATATGTTCTGTCTTCCTTTTTATGTTTCTTTCTTGACCGTTTGACTGAAATTTGAAAAATAAATGAAAATGTTCATAAACAAAAATTGAGATTGTCATTGACTAGAAGTTTTATCCGTTTTCACAGATAGAGTCTCCTGTTATTGAGTAACAAAATAATTTTTGTACGAAATTAGTTTCGTTCGACAATATTTTACAACATAAAATTTTGAAAGAACTTGATGAATTTTACTTTTGTAACATATTCACGAAACATTAGTTTGTTCCTTAAATCTGCGTCACAAACATCTGCAAACCGTGCATACGAATTATATCATCCTTAATAATTAATTGTGATATTAATTATCGTATAATTAAGGGTGGTCAAGGTGAGGAAGGATAATTAGCGGGGAGGTTTCGTACTACCGATCACGGTTAAATAAAAAAAAAGGAACTAATGCCTTTATATCTTTTCAAATTCTGAATTTACTAGCTTTTTATCTTCTAACAAGCCACGTTGCTTTGATCCGAGATCTTTGAACCGGTTTCGACAAAGGAAAAAAAAACAATGTCAAAGAGGGAAGAGCGTTAATTAATAGCGTTCGAAGGTCCTGGAAATCGTCAGAAAGAAACGGGGAGGAATTGAAAAGGTACGAGAATAGGATGTGCACACCTGTGGTCTCGCTTTTGTCCATCGAAACTTTGCACTCTCGTGTTACACAGAGTTTAAACTCGCTAATAATTTCGCGGTAGCTCAATATGTATGCCTCTTAATCGATGCTCTCGTCCGACATCAAAGCGTACGTTGACGATAAATGTCGAACCGTGTTCCGGCGCTGGGACCATAATAAAATGATCAAAGATCAAATTGGCTTTGTGCGACACATCCCGCAAGCTATCTACGAAGTATTCACGCTGTATTACATCGACTAATAACTTCGAATTTCGAAAACACGATCCCCAAATATTCTCCATAGCGTCCTAATACTTTATAGTCTATTCTTACAGATCAGGAATTATTTATTTGTTACTTCTTATTTGACGAATATTCTTCTAATCTGTTACGTCGAATGATAAGTCTGTCTAATAACTTTAGTCACGTTACATATAATTTTAGTAATAAATGAAAATATTTGCTATCTAGGAGGTATATTACATTGCATTATGGTAATATTAGATGTTATATGATATTAGATGGTATTAGTTGTTTCTTATTGTTGTTACTAACAAGTTCCATTATCGATTATAATAATATTTGTTATCTACGAGGTAGATTACATTGCACTATGGTAATGTTAGATGCTATATGATATTAGATGGTATTAGGTGTTTTTTATTATTGTTACTAACAAGTGAGATTATTGGTTATGATAATACTTGCTCTACTGCGTATATTACATTGCATTATGGTAATATTAGATGTTATATGATATTAGATGGTATTAGTTGTTTCTTATTGTTGTTACTAACAAGTTCCATTATCGATTATAATAATATTTGTTATCTACGAGGTAGATTACATTGCACTATGGTAATATTAGATGGTATTAGATGTTTCTTATTGTTGTTACTAACAAGTTCTATTATCGATTATAATAATATTTGCTATCTACGAGCTAGTTTACATTGCACTATGGTAATGTTAGATGCTATATGATATTAGATGGTATTAGGTGTTTTTTATTATTGTTACTAACAAGTGAGATTATTGGTTATGATAATACTTGCTCTACTGCGTATATTACATTGCATTATGGTAATATTAGATGCTATATGATATTAGATGGTATTAGTTGTTTCTTATTGTTGTTACTAACAAGTTCCATTATCGATTATAATAATATTTGTTATCTACGAGGTAGATTACATTGCACTATGGTAATATTACATGGTATTAGATGTTTCTTATTGTTGTTACTAACAAGTTCTATTATCGATTATAATAATATTTGCTATCTACGAGCTGGATTACATTGCACTATGTTAATGTTAGATGCTATATGATATTAGATGGTATTAGGTGTTTTTTATTATTGTTACTAACAAGTGACATTATTGGTTATGATAATACTTGCTATCTACTGCGTATATTACGTTGCATTATGGTAATATTAGATGTTATATGATATTAGATGGTATTAGTTGTTTCTTATTGTTGTTACTAACAAGTTCCATTATCGATTATAATAATATTTGCTATCTACGAGCTAGATTACATTGCACTATGGTAATGTTAGATGTTATATGATATTAGATGGTATTAGTTGTTTTTTATTGTTGTTACTAACAAGTTCCATTATCGGTTATAATAATATTTATTACAACACCATCCAATAAATACCATAACCCCTTAACCTAGAATTTTGTCGGTAACTGTGTCGGTTAGAGTTAACTAATTACCACTGCGTTGTTAAGACAAATAAAAAACTTGAAATGTTAAGTATATTTTGGATGTAGCGCTCTTCGATCATACACATTATATTTATAATTTATGCGATATAGATTTTCTCGTTGATTTGTTTTTCTTCGTTTAATTGTACATTTGTCACGTCCAAACTGCTATTTGCGTCACTGGTCGAACTCGATATTATAAGTCAAAGAATTAATACAACTTAACAATAAGAAATATTATGGATTATTAATAATTGCACATAGGTACAGTTACATCGCAATAATTGTAATTCATCATAAAACTGTCTTAACGAACTAAACCAAATTATCCGCAGAAAATGTTTCAATTTCTGAAGAAATTGTTACAGGAAACTGCTACAATCTGTAAAGACGGTCTACCAGAAGTTACAAGAATAAAAAGAATATTTGTCTATTTTAATAAAATATTTCAGAATCGAACATATGACATGTAAAAGTACGAATTTTTACGTATTTGTATGGAAACGATACGTACAGTAATAATATAATAATGCATGTGTTATCGATAATGTATTGGATATGCGTGAATGGGTGGTAGGTGGGGCTATTCTGAACAACTTTTTCCTTTGAAAAAATATTGGACGAGGCTTCATTTTTAAATTATTCAAGAAAATCACCGACCAATCAGAACGCGACGGTCGCGCGCGCTTCGAGACAGAAGTGTAGGCCCGAGTTATAATTGGCCGTGGTTGCATCGAGTCGCGTGGCGCGCGATTCTCGCGTTCTGATTGGTCGGTGTTTTTCCTTAATAATTTAAAAATGAAGCCTCATCCGACATTTTTGTAAAGGAAAAAGTTGTTCAGAATAGCCCCACCTACCACCCCTTTCCGGCTCGTACTATAACTGTGGAACACCCTGTATGGTAGAACCGGAACGTGGATCGATTGATCGCATCGAATCCTGTAATCGATTCGATACTACATACATAAAACGAGCGTGTTCTTCGTGGCGCACAGGGAGCAGAAAAAGAGTCGGGACAGAATTATGAAAAATGAATGGAACGAAGAAAGAGGAAGTGTGCGTGGTTAGAAAGCTTTGTAATTCATCATCGAGCAAACTCGTCGACGGAGTAGCAATGGCTGATATGCATTAACATATTCATGCGTGACATTGCGAAGTCGCATGTCCAGGGAACATGCAACTGTTTGTTCGTCGATCTTATCATCAACCCTTTCTGTTTCTTCCCATTTTCGATGGAAACGGTCTCGTTGCCGTGATAACAGATTGGTCGAGTCGGAAATTCCCTTTCAAGTATATTGTAGAAATTTTAATTTTTACTTTCGTAGTTAGGAAATTTTTTATATCTAAGAATTTGGTGATTCAGAGATCGAGGAGTTTGGAGATTCGGAAATTTAGAAATGTAGATATTTCAGAATTGGAAAATTTTTTAAACGTAGAAATTTGAGAATTTGGAAGGTTGGAAATGTAGAAATTCGGATATTCCGTAATTTAGAAAAGTAGGAACTGGAAAATTCGGAAATGGAAATATATATTACACATATTTCGGGATTTGAGAATTTGGAAATTTAGATATTTGGAGATTCCGTAATTTAGAAATGTAGGTATTGGAAGATTCGAAAATGTACAAATATAGATACTTTAGGATTTGGAAATTCGGAAACGCAGAAATTCAGGAATTTGGAAAATTGGGAGAATCAGAAATTTAGAATAGTGGATATTTCGTAACTTGGAAGTTTAAAAATTAGTAAATTCATAAATCTAGGAAATTTGGAAATTTGAAAATTTAGAAACTGCAAGATTCAGAAAGTTAAAAATGTAGATATTTCAGAATTTAAAAATTCGAAAACCTCGAAATTTGGAATTTTTGTAAAGAATAGACCGTAACCTACATAAACAGAATATCATTAATTAATTTCGAAGACGTTGTAATACGATAAAAGCATAAATGCAAACGAAAGTGCAATAACGAATAAAACGAACCACTATGATTAGTTTTGAACTGACGAGCACGAATTGGAATAGTACAGTGAAGAGAGCTACAGATTGGCATTGCAATTTATCACTCTTAGCATGAAAGGGTCACTAACACCATTGATGATTTTCAACAGGAAGCCGCTGCTGACGACCAGTACGCACGCTCGAAAAATTTGCATATTAAAAGGATTTAAATGGCCTCGTGGCCTTATTTGGCCGGTGGATTTGTAAAAAATAAAGCATACATTTCTAAACTTTCATTATTCCTCCGGATAATATTTTTCACATTAAGTCATGTTGGCAATTGTAAATAGATTATGTGAATAAATTGTTAACCAAAGAAGACTTGCGTTAAAAAAAGATATATTTCGTTCTCAAAGATTCTTAATGAAATATCTTAAAATATACATTCATATCTGCTACATGAATATTACAAGCATAAAATGTTTTATGCTATAAAAATTTTATAACACAAAATATTTCTTATAGTATAAAATATTTTATTCATTAATGTGAAATTTTTAATACAGATAGTGAACAAAATCATTTATACAATTTGAAATATTATAAACATCGAAACAAAATTTCAATGCCAAGTACTACTTGTATTTATACTTCTATTTCTTCTACAATTTTGAATAATCTTCGAGGTAAAAATTTTGATGCGTTGAACAAAGTGAATCATCAAATAGAAAATATGCATTTTTACTTTTCATTTAGGTTATTTCACGAGTAGCCGGTACATAATTACATCACGCTTTCAAATACCACCACCTTTATACAGGGTGTCCCACAATTATGGTACGAGCCGGAAAGGGGTGGTAGGTGGGGCTATTCTGAACAACTTTTTCCTTTGCAAAAATGTCGGCTAAGACTTCATTTTTAAATTATTAAGGAAAAACACCGACCAATCATAGCGCGAGAATCGCGCGCGCTCAGAGGCAGAAGTGTAGGCCCGAGTTATAATTGGCCGTGGTCGCGATCGAACATACAGCGCGCGCGATCCTCGCGTTCTGATTGGTCAGTGTTTCTCCTGAATAATTTAAAAATGAAGCCTCGTCCAATATTTTTGCAAAGGAAAAAATTGTTCAGAATAGCCTCACCTACCGCCCCTTTCCGACTCGTACCATAATTGTGGGACACCCTGTATTAACCTTTTCCAGTTCGCGGAATTTTTATTGGTACCAGATAGCAACTGTAAAAATTTTTGGTTGAAAGGTTTCATGAATTATTTCGTTAATTACTATCGCTCTATTATTAATTATCACTATTATTAATTAGCTGTTTCAATAGACGTATACACCATATGTGCAACACTGTAGATCTAGTTAAAAATACCTATTTCAAATTGCTGTATTAAACAAGGTGGTGAGTGTGACTCACCTTTCGATTGCAAAACTACCTAATTTGTAGCAAAAATCACTTTCAGTTTATTTTAACTCCGTATCTCATCGTTATCTCTGTATCTCCGTATCTTACAGATATTCAGCATACTCGATATGTCTGAAAATAAGAATGATAATCCATATTTAGACGGAAATCCCTCATTCACCGTATCCGAAAGGTTTGACGGACGCTGTTCTCAATACGGAATCTTTTATCGGAAAAATGATATTGTGTTCGGTGCATGTAAAACACGAGAGAAACAGTTCGAGCTGGTCGTTTTTCAATCGTAACTGGAAACTTTCGTCCCGGTACACACTTGACGGCCGTGTACCGTGCTAGGGACTTTTCTCGAAACTGATAAACTCGTCGCGTCCAGTAAATCTGAACGGTCCGCGCGATAACTTTCACCAGATAAAATTCTTGTACGATCGATTTATAGAATCGTAACGAACCGGTGTGTACGTATACACGACACCGTGCCGCTCCAATTGTCCTTAGAACACGTTCGAAAATGAGAAATCTATTAGGAAGCACAACCTGACGCGCGTTTACGTTCGTTAAGTTCGTTCGCATGCTCGTCCGCTCGTTCACCAACGTTTATTACGTTAACTTGTTTAATTGGACCCGTCCTTTTATTTCACTATGCGAGTGCACGTGCAGCTCCCATAGAAACCCGATTCCTATGAGAACCAGTGTCGCCCTATATATACTCTCGTATACAGAGTCCCGTATGAAGTAATCAGCAAAATTAAAATTTAAGAAAATCACAAATTTAAATTTACCAATATTTCAATTTTCCAATTTACCAATTGACAAATTAACAAATTTTCAAGTATACCAATTCACTAATTCGCAAGCTTACCAATTTACCAAGTTACCAATATATTAATTTACAAATTCACAAATTTCGAGGATTACAAATTTAAATTTACCCATTTTCCAATTTTCCAATTGGCAAATTAACAAATTTTGAAGTTTACAAATTCAGTAATTCACAAGTTTACCAATTTACCAAGTTGAACTATTGGTAAATTGGGATATTAGAAAATTGAGAAATTTGGTTATTGGGAAATGGAAAAATGGGATATTAGAAAATTGGGATTTTGGGATATTGGGAAATTGGGAAATTGGGATATTGGGAAATTGGGATATTGGGATATTGGGATATTGGGAAATTGGGATATTGGGAAATCGGGATATTGGAAAATCGGGATATTGAAAAATTGGAATATTGGAAAATTGGGATATTGGAAAATTGGGATATTGGAAAAATGGGGATATTGGTATATTGGAAAATTGGAATAGTGTGAAATTGGTAAATGGGGATATTGGTATATTGGAAAATTGGAATAGTGTGAAATTGGTAAATGGGATATTGGAAAATTGGCAAATTCGGAAATTGGGATATTGTGACATTAGGATATTGCGTATATTATTTTTCAACATCATTTTCAATTTTGAAGTAAGTATGCATTATACATCGGTAGATTTAATGTTAACCCGTCGCCTGCCACGCTCATTCGACATAGTTTGCCCATAACGCTAACCATACTTTTTTGATCGTATAGTGCATACTACGTTGAAATATAATCTACATCGGATAAGTCGAATAGTATAATCGTGTTCGATTCATTTTTCGTGATAAGGAATTATATTAACTATAAGAAATTCGGAAAAACGACCGATAAAATGGGAAATCGCGAAAAAGACTCTACTACTAATTAATGCCATATAAAACACTATACTACAAAATTGATTATTCTGTCGTGTGTTTCTACGTTCACAATCGGCACAACAGCGTCTTCCAATCAAAACTTTGAAAACGCGAGTGTCAACTCGTGGTCGGTGAACAGTGTGTTAACCGATCGCTTTATCGAAACGGGTTGCATAAATGTAATTTTACGTAGAAACAGTTAGCGGAGTTGGTTCAATAATTTCATGGGAGTAAATATCCTCGCGATAGAGAGATACGAAGAATTTTGAAATTACACGGGCCGGTGTATAACGGAGGCAAAAACAGCGCGCCTTGATCGTGGAGAGAATTCACCGGAGATAAGATGGAAAATTTAATCCAGGGTAATTCAATTTACAACCGCATAACACTAACGTGCCACGAAATACCGTGGCACCTAGGCACGCCGATCTTTTACGGTAGCCGACGAAAAGGAATGCGCGATTATCGATAGACAGGACGATAACGGGCAAGTTCCTTAAGATTGTTACCCACTTGGAAATTAACAAATTGCCTTCCGCCGATGTAAATGTATTATTTATTCATGGTACGTGTATCTAGATGTCATAACATTGTATTAGGTTGTCCAGGGCCGACGAGAGAGTTATGTGGAATGTGTGAATTATTCCACATTTCGGTCTTCATTGTGTGCGGAATTGCACGTTCGAGAATATGAGGTGTAGTTCGTATGCATGAAACTGTTGTATTTGTAATTTCTTGAATTTCGAGTTTGGAAACTGTGGGGTTGTCAAATGTGAAATCGTCGCGTTTTTGGGTCACTGCTCAGACACGTTTACTATTATCTGATTTTTGTTTTTGTCAGTTTCTCAATTTTCCAATTGCTGATTTGACAATTTCTCAAATTTCCGTGTTCGCAATTTCTCAATCGCTGATTTTCTCAAATTATCAATTTTCCGATATTAACATTTCTCAATATTTCAATATTTCAATTTCACAATTTTACAATTTCTCAATTTTACAATTATACAATTTCACAATTTCACAATTTCACAATTTCACAATTTTACAATTTCTCAATTTTACAATTTCTCAATTTTACAATTTTACAATTTCACAATTTCTCAATTTTACAATTTTACAATTTTACAATTTTACAATTTTACAATTTCACAATTTTACAATTTCACAATTTCACAATTTCACAATTTTACAATTTTACTATTTCCAAATTTCCTAATATCCTAATAACCCAATTTCCCACTTTTTCTAGATATTAATATTTGAATTTTCAATTTCCCCATTTCCCAATATTCCAATTTCTGAATGTTCCAAACTTTCACTATCGGAATTTCTCAATATCCCGATTATTTCACTTTTTACTTTCGCAGGTTCCCAATTTCTAAGTTTCCCACATTTTCGATTTTCCAATTTTCCAGTTCCTAAAATTCAAAAATTCTAAAATTCCTAACTTCTCAAACTCCAATTTTCCAATTTTCCAAGTCTCCAATTCTTCAATTTCCAAATTTCTCAAATCTCTAAACATCGAAATGTCCACATTTCTAAATCTTCAAATCCCTAAATTGCTGAGTCTCTAAATCCAAAAGTCCTCAAATAGCAAAATTTCCAAATTCCTATATTCCCGATATAGAAAATCAATATTGCAATCAGTGATGAATAATCATGCATGCCACGTTGCGTTTCAATAGTGCTTTCAAATTGAATGCGATTGAATAAATGAAAAGACTAGCCTTAGGGAATAGTGAAACTCACATTTATTGTTTACTACTCCAACTTTTTACCTACAATTCATTCACCTTCTCAGTGATTTCCCTCGCATTTCAAATTTAAATAATTATGCACTTGACTTTTAAACGGTATTGCGTAACGCTGTCATTTTTAACAGGTCAGCGAAACTACAAACATTAATCTGATGCTGACAGGTGGAAAGTAGGGAGTAATACTAATATTGTAATTTATCAATCCTAAAATGAAGATCATTAATATAGTTGATTATTTCTAACTGCGAGACGCGATCGGTGATTGATTTGTGTACGTAAAAAATCTGCATATTAATGAAACGCGAGACAGTTTGTCGGATATAATTTATTTCGTTTGTTCGGATGTCGTAATCAGAAATATGAAGACGTACGGTCGATATTGGTCTCTAAAATTGTTGTAAAATATATTTTGTTATGAGTAATAATAATGATAAACAGATTTTAATGAAATCGCAAGTTATGTTCTTTTTGATATATCGCAAATTTCTGTATTTATCAATTTTTACAGTTGTCAAGTTTATATATTATCAAATGTTTATATTACATATCCAAATTTTTGTTGCATGTGATGTCGATATTTTCTGAACTCTACATTTTCGAATCTCTACATTCCCTGATTTCTATTTTCCCAAACATCGACATATTCGAGTGTTTACTGCCCCAAATTCCTATATCTCCCAATTTCTATATTTTCAAATTCTACGTTTGAAAATTTTGATAATCAATTCTTTATATTAGGTTATGTTTATAATTTCGAAGTGCATTTGATGTGCTTTTCATACACATATATATATCACTTTAGAAGTAATTGTCTCAAGACCAAAAATAATGGCGATGAAAGTATGATCAACGCTATAATTACATTCATATAATGCACAATTGCCTTGTAGTTAAAAATGAAGTTGAAAAATGAATGAATAAACGATATACCATAAATCAATACACGTATTAATTTTTTTTTGATGAGAATTAACACAGATTTTACGAAAATATGTGAACACTTCATTAATTCTTGTAAATACCTAAAAAAAGTTATGATGTCTTTGGGAAATTTGATTACCTCGTATGTATTTGAGTTCATGCACTGTTGGTGAATATATTTTAATAACGATACGTTAAATATCTTACCGATTATGATAAAAAATAATTACATATGCATAAGTGTGAAGTTCCACATTTAATTAGAGATATTATTTGTTAATAAATATTTTAACAAGAACTTTACAAATCTTTATTGTTAATATACAGGCTGTCGCAAAATGAACGAAACATCCGGAAATGGGAGGTAGCTGGGGTCATTCTGAACAACTTTTTCGTTTGCAAAAATGTCGAATGAGGCTTCATTTTTAAATTATTAAGGAAAAACACCGACCAATCAGAACGCGAGAATCGCGCGCGCTCAGGGGCGTCGTGCAGGCATGAGTAACAGTGACCGTCGCCGTAAACGAACGTACACTATGCGGCCGACAAAAAATCCGGCGAGGAGGTTGTCCTGAAACATAAGACGTACGCGATCGCACCTCCTACCCCCACCTAGAACCGTCGAAATTTGACACCGACTGACGATCGCAGACTACTGACTGTTTACGGTCTTCGGGTCAACAGCGTGCGTGACCGCGCGAACCAATAAATTCCGCCGTCGAAAATGCGTGAGATTCGCTGCGACCATCTTTTTTTTTCGGCCAATTACTGCCGTCGCGTCTGAACGCCTGGTCAAACCTCCTCACCGGACTACTTCAATTACGCGATTTATTCAATTTTAATATTCCTAACAACAAAAAGACACATTCTATATCAAAAAATTCACGAACGTGGTACGTGTCCACGCACATTTGAGCGGCAGAGTACACAATGTCCGAATACAAATAATCGAACGGGGTGCATCGACGATCACGAAGTATCGGTCGAATCGATCAACTCTTATCGTAACTGTATTCCTTGTCGCATTTTGATTAGTTTCACTATCCGTCTAACGACTGTTATTACCGATGCCCGTTCTGATCGATGTCGCTCTCAACGAGTCCAGCGAGTTCCAATCGAGAATCGAGAACACGGCTTCGTTGCTGTTCATCCATCTCGCTTAAGTGGTACATCGTGATTCCAAACTAATTGCTGACAGCTTTTCTACGTCGATAAGACGCGGGCATTATGCACCGATGCATATCGTTCGCTCGTTATAAGCCGGATAATTCCAGAAATTAAGTCGTCGACGTGAACAACAATGAAACGTTTCCTGCAACTTCGTTCGTTTTTTGGATCGCGAATGTATCGATAAAAATGAAGCCTCGTTCGACATTTTTGCAAAGGAAAAAGTTGTTCAGAATGACCCCAGCTACCTCCCATTTCCGGATGGGATTATTCGTTCGTTTTGGGACACCCTGTATAACTCGAATTACGTCGTGTTTGGTCTCATTTTAATCAGAAAAGCGCGAAGAATCTATTGGTAGAAATTTCATAATGAGAAAATCGAAAATTAAAAGTTTTATATTTGCATATGTATTGTTTCACGGATATACCCCACCCATCTCACGTTACATTTCTCGGCGAGCGAGCTTCTCGGCGTCTCGAGGGGTCTTCCCCCCCCCCCCCCCCCCAGTGGTGGGGATAACTTTTGTGCACTTATCGAATATTCACTATACCATAATCTATGAAACATCGTACGGAAATAAAAAAAATATTAATAATTGTTAATTTGGTGTCGGTACGAAGGAAAGTTTGGAAGAAATGACGAAAAATTTATCATTAAATTGTTAATAAAAAATTAAGTAGTTAATTAATCAAAAAATCGATTTTTTCAAAATTCTAGAATGGCATTGCTTCTTCATTCAAGTTTTACGTCGCATCGACCATCATGTCATTAGCGACGACTGGTTTCTGTTTTCTACGTTTTTGATTGGCTATATTCTGCTGTACATATTGATGTTTGTCAGGTACTTTGGGGTATTTTCTATGTGCTTCTGTGATGGTACTTTAGGGTATTTTCTTACGGCTTTGGTCGATGTTATTCCATACCTTTGTCTGTGGATATGATATTTATTGAATACGAACAGTAGGTGGTGGGTCGAGATATTCTTCCTATTGGTGGCTCTGTTATTTTTATGAGGTACTCGTGTGTGAGTTCCTAATGACCGGTTCTGAGTCTAGCCAAGATTATCCTGTCCTTCCTCTTAATATCGTTACTAGACATTGTTTTATACAAGTTCTGAGTTAGTATCGACATACTCTCGCGTAGTAGAGACACGTTTTCGGCAATTTTGTTCTCCTCTGTGGATCGACATTTTTCGCGAATTGCGGCAACGAACGATTTTTCGCTTATCAAATGCCGCGGGGGTATTTTTTGTTTTTCGAGTCGCGTTTATCCGCTTTTTGCATGATTCAGGCTTTATAGAGATAGTGGATTTCGCGTTCGTGGGATCGTGTAAAGTTGCGATAACGATTTAACGATAACAGTACTTGCAGGATTTTTCATCGGAGATAGATAATCGTTCGTTGTAAATCGTTTCCGATATTTCGAAAGTGTCGCAGTTTGCTTTGGTGATGCAAGCATGATACCGTTGTAGTTAATTTCGTAGCAATTTCCCTGAGTGCTTGTAAGATCTTGTGGACTGTTGTAGTCGGACGACACGGAGCTCATGCTTGTAATCACTGCGTGCGGTAATAAATTATGTATTATACGGTTTTTGAAAATAAGAGAAGAAGTAGCGAATTTATCGCGTGTTATGAACTGTACTTACTGAAATTGCATTGAATTTTACCGATCACTTTAGTTTCACTTGTATTTGGTACAAATTTCCAAATCTATGATTTTATAAACTTGTGAATGCGCAGATTTATTGATTTACGAATTTTTTGATTTTTTACATGTACGTATTTATGGATTCACAGATATGCAAATTTATAGATTCATAGATCCATAGATTTATAGATTCATATATCACGGATTCATAGATTCACGGATTTATTAATTTACAGATATGTAGATTCATAGATTTAGAGATTTACAAATTTACAAGTTTACAAATTTACAAATTTACAAATTTACAAATTTACAAATTTACAAATTTACAAATTTACAAATTTACAAATTCAGATTCACAAATTCGCAAATTTTTAAATACACAAATTTATAAATTGACCAATTTTCCAATTTACCAATTGATAAATTAACCAATTTTCAAGTTTACAGATTTACAAATTCGCATATTCGCAAATTTACAAATTCACAAGTTGACCAATTTACCAATATAACAACTTACCAACTTACCAACTTAACAATATATCAATTTACCAATTTACCAACTCACAAATTCAAAAGATCGCCAGTTTACCAATTTACCAATTGACAAATTGACAAATTGACAAATTGACAAATTCACAAATTCACAAATTCACAAATTTACATATTTACAAGTTTGCAAATATACCGATTGACAAATTCACAAATTTACATATTTACAAGTTTACAAATGTACCGATTGACAAATTGATAAATTTTCAAGTTTACAATGTCACAAATTTACAACACAAATTCATAAAATCACAACTTCAAAAATTCACAAAATCAATCTCTCACGTGATTCAGATTACCTTGTTTATCAATAACAATACACATTTATATTCCATAAAAAATATGTATTTCGTACAATCGATACATATTTCAATCCGCATAAACTCCAAGGAAACGAAAACATCAGCCTCAAAAATTTTCTTAACATGGTATCTGCCCTACACAAAACCGAAATTACCTGTATCACGGGAAACCACGGCGAGTGATCTCGTTAGAAAATACTATGGAATCAATTTGATAGCAATTTCGTGCAGGGGTGGTAGCCAGAAGGGCAGGTCGCGTTTCTAGCAGCATCATCGATCCTTTATGGCGCTCGGCGAAGCGGAATGCGCGATTATCGACAGATACGACGATAAATGCCAGTCGCAGAAAGATTGCGGTTCGTTTTAGAAGCTTGCCGATTTGCCTTGTCGAGGTAGACCGGCTTGGTTGTCCGCTTTCTCGCTCGTTCGACCTTCTTTCGCAACGTCCAACCGCTGGCTACATCGTGTTCCCGTTGTTATTGAATCTCTAAATCCCCCCTGGATATCGAGTCTAATCTCTACCAACTATCTCCATTTATTCTGCAACAAAATCTTCAACTTCCACAACTCTCCGGCCTACTAATTAACAGATAAGAGACTCATTTTCGTTCTCTATAAACCTTCCAAATTTATACACGTCGTTTTGCTCCAACGATAATTTCCTTGACAAACAGGCAAAGTTAAAAATAAAGGATGTGGTTATTTATACATACAATGTATATACACGATTGGATGTGGTTATTTATACATACATGCATTTTGCACACTTGCAATTTCCTAATATCCCAATTTCCCAATTTCCCAATACTCCACTTTTCCAGTATCCCAATTTTCCAATATCCCAATTTCCCAGTATCCCAATTTTCCAATATCCCAATATCCTAATTTCCCAATATCCCAATTTCCCAATATCCTAATTTCCCAATATCCCAATTTCCCAATATCCTAATTTCCCAATATCCCAATTTACCAATATCCCAATTTCCCAGTATCCCAATTTCCCAGTATCCGAATTTCCCAGTATCCCAATTTCCCAATATCCCAATTTCCCAATTTGCCAATATCCCAATTTGCCAATATCCCAATATCCCAATATCCCAATTTCCCAATTTCACAATATCCCAATTTCTGAATATGTCAGTTTTCAAGTTTCCTACTTTCCAAATTCTCAATTTCCCCAAATATAATTTTTTTTAACGAGATTTGAATAAATAATGTATTTATTCGTAATGAAAAATTCTAACCCTCGTGCCCAAAGAGTAAGATATGCATTTCTGAAGATTGTTAGAAAACATACAACAGTACCATCGGTATTTAATAACGTTTCTTATATACCAATATTATTTTGTTAACGGGATTCGGATAAACAATTAAAATAGACTCGAGCCATAAGATTTTGAGCGAAACTACATAAAGCTGTAATTTTAATCGCGTTTATCGTTCAATAAGAAATAAATGAAGCGTGTAACGCGTCTCTCTGGAAACTGGCCCAATTAAACTTGATCAGCAGATTGCACGCGGTAATATAACGCGAGCGAGGTGAAAAAAGAACGCAACGGAAAGTAAGCTGATGGAATTGCCAGTGTTTTAATTGGATCCAACTTTATGTCGTAATCGAATCAACAGAGAAATAAGACGCAATTACGGGACCCGTCTTCTTCGTAGTCAGATTATTTAAATTACTGTCACACAACTCTCTCTTTCGCCGCGATTGAAAAGACGGCTCTTCTTTTATCTCTGGTGGCGGTATTATGGAATAACGAGGACGCAGATCGATCCGTCGATCGCTCGATCGATGGAACACGAATCCGTCGATTGTATTTGAACGGTCGAACGGTTCGATGAATTGCACGAATCCATCGTGCTTCGACGTGATTATTCTTTCTTCGTGCCTTTTTGTTCGGACGAGGTGACGAACAACCACTTCGCATGATAAAATCGAGGCGTTCGTTCGATTATTCGACGTTGCGGCACTTTCTGTGAAACCCGGCGAAACTGTAACATTATAAAAACAACGCGATAACGTTTATTCTACTCGCGAGAGTAATACAGGGTGTCCCTTTTAATTTGTTATTGTAACAAATCTCATAATTTTGAAACAACAACTATCTAATAGTTCATTTTTGACAATGTCATGAAAATTGCATTGAATTAATTTAGTTTAAAATAATGTGCTGCGAAATCACTGATAAACTTGTTTTTTTTTCTAATTTCTACTTATATATGTACGTATATATATTTTTATTTTAGTTTATGTACATATATATTTTATTTGACTATTCAAAATGGTTTATTACAAACTTAAAACAGGGCAATGCAATATGTCTGTATTTAATATTAACATCGAATCAATATACAATATACAGATTAACCCCTAGAACAATATTCATTATTAATTATCAGTATAATTCTTATTATTAATTGCCAGTATATTTCTTATCATCAATTGCTAGTATAATTCTTATTATTAATTGCCAATACAGTCTAAACAGATAGTACTACATGTATAAACATACATCGCATAAATACTATATCACATAAACTTTTTTAGTTTTTATCGTACAAAAACTAAACGAAATCTACAGCTATAAATTGAGGTGAAAAATACTGATTTCAAAATGTATTGAACCGAATGGTGTGCGTGTCACCTCACCGGGGGTTAAATGGGACACCATCGATGGTGTCTCGGCTTTGCGTCAATGTCGTAGACACTGACGAGTTCGAGTCCCACCAGAAGAAAATACGAGTAGAAGAAAAATAAAAGAAGGTAGGAGCGTGATCAGCGGTCGAAAAGTTAGCAGCTGCTGCCAGATGTGCGTTTGTTTCTGACTTTGAGACGATTGAACCTTCATGGGGGAGGATCGAATTAGATGATCTTCACGACTTTCTCGAGAAAAGCCCGTAGTACACCATACTGATTCACTCTAGCCGCATCTGCTTCTTCAAAGTTTGCTTCAGCTTGTGTCCAGTCTGTAAACCGTTCACTCCGCCGCGATAGCAGATGATGAATAGCATCAAAAATAGACTAGAGCTCAGATAAAGAAATTTGTAAACGGTGGTATGCCATGAATCAAAGAAAATTGGTCCTCGTAAAACTGAATCGCGATATTGATTATTATCGGTTATTGAAAATCCTGTATTAAATTCGAATTAATTAAGCCCCACTGATGATTCAAAAATTAATCTCTCTGCCATAGTTTCGCGCGTGTGATACGTGGACGCAGCTGTGAATAAATCTTATTCGAATTTTCCATTCATCTTTCTTTATCCCCCCCACGTCCTTGGGCATATTATGAGGACAGTTAATTTAAAACATGTATAAAGCTATATTCTTTCCTTATAATTTTGTAATCTTTCCTAAACTTGCTAACCAGAAAATAAATCCCAATTGCTATAAGAGTAGTAAAAGTGTATACATATACATATTGTATATACTCGTCGGACGTTTATTAAAGTGTTTAAAAAAATTATAATGAATTCTGTATAAATAGTAAACGTTCATATTTTTTTATTTGCAATTACTATATTTTTTCAACTTCTGCATTGTGAACTTTACTTTTTATATCGCGTTTTCTTCATTCAGCAAATATGAATTAAAAAATAATTAATTTTCTTCGTTGTAACTGAAATTAAAATTCTTCCCTGAAGAGGTTATATGCTTTAATATTATATCTATGATTAGTTATCTTTTGCTCGATTTCGCGGTCTCAAGAAAGTGCTTAACCGTTGAAGTTAACAACTATAGATCAATTTATAGATCAATTTCTAATATCGTAATATTCAGAACTATTTTCTGATCGATATTTATAATATTTTCAGGAGACAGCAACTCGAACAATCAGTGTACTGTGAGGCTGAATCCCGGCGTGCCGCGCTGGAAAATGAGAGGCAAGATGTTCAAGGTGCCAACCAAGAAAAAATTAAGGTAACAGTCCATAAATATCCCTATTAGCTACTCGAGAAAATTGTGCTACTTTTTGTGCGAAAGAAAGAAGTAGTTGCAAATAATATTTTATTCAATATGTCAAACGATTGTTACACAGAACTATTTTTGTTATATATTTGTATATTTAGTATTACTGTTCGTTGTAACAAATTTAACGCTAGATTTACGGAACCCGTCAAAATGACGGATCTTAGATTTCTTATTTTAAATAACGATACTTAGAAAAAATCTACTGTCAAACGTAAATCATCCATCGTGAAAATGAAGAATTATAGCGTGAGTTAGTTTACGTATTATCCATTATTTACTTATTTTTATACTTTACTTTCAATTTAAATATAAACGTATTGAAGAATGTATACATATAATAAGGTAGAAATAAAAGATTCTAACTGATCTATCTGGTTCCTCAAACTGTTAAAGGAATTATCGATTATTTTTGCAATGAAAAGATTATAATTTCTTTGAAAATGTATCCTACACTTTGTATGTAGGAATAATGTGCACTTTCATAAACGTCCAAGGACTAATTATTGCCACATTGTTATATTCTTCACGCGTTTTTACTGCCGAACTCCTGTATTCATCGTGAATTTTATTACTGTGATCCGGTGTTATTTTACGTGCATTATTATCATACTTTTGTAATCGGTAGATTCATTCATGTACCACAGTACTTCGGTTTCACAATTATAACGGGAACTATAATGACCACTTATTGTTGGCATACGTCTCCTGACATTTTCCTTGCGCCTCGCGAAAGGTTAATAACCAAAACCCAACGATTCATAATACTAATTTACTAGGTAGCATTATCGTACACGATCTTCTGACTCGTTTTCAGAACTTAACACGTTATTTACGATTTACGAATGAGTTTGTCTTCTATTTGAAATATGTATTTAACTATGATTGCTGTTATTCTGCAATTCTCAAAGACTACTATTATTCTGCGATTTTTAAACACCGCTGTTATTCTACAATTTTAGAACATTTCTATTATTCCAAAATTTTGAGACCTCTTAAAATTTTGGAACTTTAAAACATTGCTGTTATTCTAAAATTTCTTAAATATTTTTATTATTCTAAACATCTTAAACCCTACTATTATTCTAATTCTTTTTTAAACATTGCTATTATTCTAACATTTGTCAATATTGCCATTATTTTGTCATTTTTAATCATTTCTATAATTATAAAATTTGTTTAACATTCTGTTACTTTAAGCATCTTAAACCCTACTATTATTTTAAACTTTTTTAAACATTGCTATTATTCTAACATTTGTCAATATTGCCATTATTCTGTAATTTTTAATCATTTCTATAATTATAAAATTTGTTTAACATTCAGTTACTTTAAGCATCTTAAACCCTACTGTTATTTTAAACTTTTTTAAACATTGCTATTATTCTAACATTTGTCAATATTGCCATTATTCTGTAATTTTTAATCATTTCTATAATTATAAAATTTGTTTAACATTCTGTTACTTTAAGCATCTTAAACCCTACTATTATTCTACATTTTTTTAAGCATTGCTATTATTCTAACATTTGCAAATATTACCATTATTCTACAATTTTTAAACATTCTTATTATTCTAAAATTTTAAAGCATTTCTAATATCCGAAAATTTTAAAACATTGCTCTTATTCTCAAATTCTAAAACATTACAGTTATTCTAAAGTTCTAAAACATTACAGTTATTCTAAAATTCTAAAACTTTATTATCATAAAAGTTCGTACTATTCGTCATAATTCTTTCGGTCAATAATGTTTAATGTGAATAAAACAGAGACAAACAAAAGCAGACAAAGAAGAAATAAATGCGTCACTTTCCTCAACATGGAACGATAATTATGGCATCGCATACAAGTTATCGAACAACAAAGTGTTAATTTAACTTTAGAAAATTTCTCCACTATATATCAGCAAACGAAGGCAATGTCGCCGTGGTGGTTTCAAGCTCTGTATCGGAAATTGGACGAGCAATTGGAAAACCACTAAAAAGCAATCGAACATCTCTTTGTCGTTCAATGAATTGATACGTGTTTCACAATGTACTGACTTCTTCACACACTGGTCAGCAAAGCTATTCATGTACTGCTTCGAAACAAATGAGCTTTTACCGAATAACATGTTAGGGCATCATGAAATCGTAAAAAACTTTTATCCGTATCATAATACCAGAATCAAGTTCATTATACAATAAAAAACCACGATTAACACTAGATTTACAGAAGTTCAATGACCACTTATGCCTAAATGGAAAATGAACTATGATAAGAAGTAAACAATGAATAATACATATACCAGTTTATAGAAAGATTCTTTATCTCGGTGATGGTTAACATTCATGTCGACATAAGCTTTTTAATAATTTTCGCAATTGAAAATAACAAACCTACGATCCGTCATTTTGACGGATTCTCGTAAACCTGGTGTTAACACTATTTCTATCAAGAGGTGTCAAAAGACACCTTTCAAATTTTAACATAAAATTATTCTCTATGTTGAATCGTTTCTCCACAATTAATTTTTTTACTTTTCATACAATGTTTGTTAAATTAATTCAACGATGTCATTTTCCTCCAGCTAATATTCGCTAATTTCCCTTGTTGCATTTTAGTGTACACCGCTACACGATTGTATATTAGGGTGTCCCATAAGTTGTTTCCTTTTTTGATAGACATTCATACTCAATACTTATAGTTCAAAGCTGATTCGTTGCATTAATTGTGTGAGGTTATTTTTACAATTGATGTTGGTATGAGTGTTGAATGAGCGAAGTTGGTATAAGTGCTGAGGGAGTAAGGTTGGTATGATTGAGGGGGATGAGAGAGTTTTGAATGAAAGGACGAGAGTGAACACGTGGATGTGAGAGATGAGATTATTATTAAGAATATGGACAAGAAGTTTATAAATATTTAAATATATAGACATTAAATATTATGATTAAGAGAGGCGTTTATTTAATTCCCCCACAAATTGTTCAGCTGTATCACCCTTCTCTATCCCATTTTGTGTCATATTACAAAAAGGAAGAAACTTATGTGACCCTAATATTTTGTAGATCGATGAATTAAGCTAGAATTCACAGCGTAATTAAATAATCTCTAATAAATACACGTCAATGTATCAATAAATATATTCCTCAAATTATCTACGTTTAACTGATAATTTGAAATCTCAACCCGTTTCGGCAACGATTTGTATTCAAAATTCGTAAAAAGACACCTTTCGGTTGAAATAGGTATACACAAAATTGTGGTAGAAATAGTGTTAAAGGAGGAAGCATATGTAGAGAAAGATCGTAGAAAAGTCGAAAAATTCGAGAGGCTGAAAATAAAGAAAGAGAATAATGAGTGTAATAAATTAAAAATAAATTTGAAGAAAACTGGAGCAGAAACTCGATCGTTAATTTTTGTTCGGTACGTGGCAGCACGTACGATTAACTTTGTTTCCGAAAATATTTCAACGAAGCTCGCGAACTAATTTCTAATAAAATGTAATTTCTGTCACGGTGAACACAGTTCGAGAAATATTGATAAATAATACGGCTTGTTGTTTCAGAACACCACGCAAGATTTATTCGAATTGCTGGAAAGGGTGCAGAGCTCGCGTCTCGATGATCAACGATGCGTTCTACCACCGTATTTTTCTCAGGTAGGCAATATATCAAATTACCAGCCGTTCCATCTTCTATTTCAATGAAACGAATTCGTGTTTCTGGGAAAGTTCGACGAGGTACGAGGAAAATAATTAAAGCTAACACGATACCGGCACCCGTATGCCGGATCTCTTTCTTTCGCTCTCTTAGATGTTGACGTTTATTGCTCGTAAAATCATTATCAAAATTAACGATAATTTACTGGACTATCATGATTCAGTGCCGGCGTCAAACAATTTGTGGCATACTCGTTTCGAGCGAAACGCGCAATTGTCGGATACGATTTTACGATTCCTCGTGAAAATTTTAGAAAAAGAAAGTTGTATACGACGTTGAGCGAAAGACGATTTGAAACGGTAAACGATTGGAGAAATCGCGGTGATTTTGCAAAACGCAATTTTGCGAAAGTAATGAATTTTTCATAAATACTTACGAAGTTGAAAAATCGAGAAAGCTAAGTATAAGAAAGAGAAAGTGTATGTTTTATTAAAAAACATTCTATCAGATGAAACTGAATGATCAAAAGTAAGTTGAACTATGTTCCCGTGGTAATATATGCATCTTTAGGTTTAACTATTAACCCTTTGCACTCGAATATGTTGTAATTGTTGGCGAATAGCAACTGTGAAACTTTGTAAACTGTAAAAAATTTACTAAATAAATTGTAGTTCGAGGGGTTAAGTATATTTGAACATGTATAACTGCAGGGGCGGTTTACAACAATTGGCGCCCTAGGCCTGATGAAATTAGCGCCCTCCATATAATGGTCAACAAATATAAGACAAATTAAAAATTTTTTTTTCTTTTCCTTTCTTTTTTTTATTTAACACTTTCACGACGGGCGCCCCCTTCGCCCGTGACACCCTAGGCCTGGGCCTAGTAAGCCTAGTGTGTAAACCGTCCCTGCATAACTGTATATTATACATAACGCTTTAACAAAATATTTTAACTGTTGGGAAATAACCGTAAAAGATTCTAGTTGAAAAGTTTGCAAAAATTTTCTGAAATTATTATTCTTTTATTATTAACCGTCAATATTGTCTGTGTCGCTATGTTCAAACATTAAGCGCATAATACTATACATTTAGTTAATGATTATTTATTTAAAATTGTTGCATTAAATCGTATGGCAAATGTGAGTCGTTTCTCGAGTGCAAAGGGTTAACCCTTTGCGGTCGAACAGCGACTCTCACTTGCCATTTGAATCAGTGCAACAATTTTTAATAAATAACTTTTAACTACATATGCAGTACTTTGCACGTGATGTTTGAACACGGTGAAACAGACAATATTGGCAATTAATAATAAAAATATGATTATTTCAAAGGAATTCATCAAACTTTATAACCAAGACGTTTTGCAGTTGCTATTTGCCAGTGGTAAAAATACTTACGACCGCAAAGGGTTAATTGCCTAATATACAATATGACATTATTATTATTTTTACTTATCTATACTAGGACCACTAATTTGTTGTTTGAGTATATGTATGAATAAAGAAAGGGACAATCGAGGAATGTATTGTTTTGCGAAGTGATTGCACTAAATTTGAAGTTTGCTTTCGTTCATCGCAACAGTTATATAAAATTGATTAATTAGCAAACACAGTAAAAAGTAATCTATTTTTATCATTTTAGGCTTTTATCATGAATTTTGAGATTCTTAAAATGTTCCTAATAAACTGGAGGGATTTAGGGTAGTTAACACGTAATCTCCTTATTTCTTCTTTCGTTACTGGTTTAGTTGTGGTGTATAATGGAAATAATTTAATATTTCTGTATATTTTTGGTCCGATAAACTCAATTTTATTAAATTTTTGGCTTATACCACTTTCATAATTAACACTAAATGAATTCCGTGTAATATTGCAGCAACAACCGCTATCTAATGGTTCATTCTTGACAATGTCGTAAAAATTGCATTAAATTAATTTAGGTTAAAATAATCTGGTGTGACGTAACTGATAAACTCGTTTCTTTTTTTAATTTTGACTTATACCACTTTCATAATTAACACTAAATGAATTCCGTGTAATATTGCAACAACAACCACTATCTAATGGTTCATTCTTGACAATGTCGTAAAAATTGCATTGAATTAATTTAGGTTAAAATAATCTGGTGTGAAGTAACTGATAAACTCGTTTCTTTTTTTAATTTTGACTTAGACCACTTTCATAATTAACACTAAATAAATTCCATATAATGTTGAAACAAGAACCCTTATCTAATGGTTCATTTTTTACAATATCGTAAAAATTGCATTAAATTAATTTAGGAATAAAATAATGTGGTTCGAAATAACTGATAAACTCGTTTCTTTTTTCTAATTTTGACTTATACCACTTTCATAATTAACACTAAATGAATTCCGTGTAATATTGCAACAACAACCACTATCTAATGGTTCATTCTTGACAATGTCGTAAAAATTGCATTGAATTAATTTAGGTTAAAATAATCTGGTGTGAAGTAACTGATAAACTCGTTTCTTTTTTTAATTTTGACTTAGACCACTTTCATAATTAACACTAAATAAATTCCATATAATGTTGAAACAAGAACCCTTATCTAATGGTTCATTTTTTACAATATCGTAAAAATTGCATTAAATTAATTTAGGTTAAAATAATCTGGTGTGAAGTAACTGATAAACTCGTTTCTTTTTTTAATTTGGACTTAGACCACTTTCACAATTAACACTAAATAAATTCCATATAATGTTGAAACAAGAACCCTTATCTAATGGTTCATTTTTTACAATATCGTAAAAATTGCATTAAATTAATTTAGGTTAAAATAATCTGGTGTGAAGTAACTGATAAACTCGTTTATTTTTTTAATTTTGGCTTAGACCACTTTCATAATTAACACTAAATAAATTCCATATAATGTTGAAACAAGAACCCTTATCTAATGGTTCATTTTTTACAATATCGTAAAAATTGCATTAAATTAATTTAGGTTAAAATAATCTGGTGTGAAGTAACTGATAAACTCGTTTATTTTTTTAATTTTGGCTTAGACCACTTTCATAATTAACACTAAATAAATTCCATATAATGTTGTAACAAGAACCCTTATCTAATGGTTCATTTTTTACAATATCGTAAAAATTGCATTAAATTAATTTAGGTTAAAATAATCTGGTGTGAAGTAACTGATAAACTCGTTTATTTTTTTAATTTTGGCTTAGACCACTTTCATAATTAACACTAAATAAATTCCATATAATGTTGTAACAAGAACCCTTATCTAATGGTTCATTTTTTACAATATCGTAAAAATTGCATTAAATTAATTTAGATTAAAATAATCTGGTGTGAAGTAACTGATAAACTCGTTTTTTTTTTCTAATTTTGACTTATACCATTTTCACAATCATGGGCACATATAGAAGTATCAAATGTTCGCGTAAGTAAGTGGTTGTCCCGAAACTTTCTTTTGTCCGCCACTGTGCTTCCATTTAATCGATACACGCGAAAACGAATCGATTAACGTGTTCACTTGCCCGGACACGGTCCACGTGCACGGCCAACAATAAGTCGGAAACTGTCCGCCTTGAATGACTCGAAGATAAATGAACATCATCATCCACGGTGCTAGTAGCAAAAACTGTTTAGGACGAATCGTTTCGACATGCGCTGCTTGAATTTCAATCAGGATCGTAAGCCGGTCTTCTCCGCGTGTATGAAATGTTCGGTTCACGGGCTTCCAGAGGAGGGGAGAAAAAATCTTGCCAGTCACGTGCTAAACTGCTCTAAGTCAAAAAGGTCGACGTGACAGGAAACGTTCGCAAAATTCATTAATCGTGTGCTCACCTTTCTCGCGGTAATCGATTCGTATACAACGATCGACGGCACGTCGCTGTTTGTCAACGATACCGACAATTTTATGATTGGGTAGATTATGACTTTGCAGAAACGGAAATCGCCTTTTGAATGAAACATCGAGGTTGCTGATCGATCAGCTATAGAATAGAATCGTGGGGTCAGATGTTTGCGGTGACGAGAACAAAGATTTCGGCAAAAGTCTTCTGAAACGAATTTCGGAACGTCTCTCTCTTCACGCGATCATTATGACGGTACATGTTTTAACCCTTTGCACTCGAAGGTATTTCTACTGGTAGCAGATAGCATTTGTAAAATCTTTCGGTTGAGAAAACTGATGAATTATTTCAATGTTATTATATGCGTGTTATTAATTGCCACTATAACTGTTTCATTATACAGGGTGTTCCGTAACTCTCGTTTGACCCGTAACGGGGTTATAGGGAAGGTGATTCTATGTAACTTTTTCCTTTGCAAAAATGGGGTCTAGGCTCTCGTTTTTGAATTATTAAGGAAAAACATCGACCAATCACAGCGCGAGAATAGCGTCTGTAAGTACGTGTAATGTAACGTGAGAATTACAGGCGATTGATGAATTGTGGGAAATGCAACATTATACGTATAAATGCACAGGATACAGATTTACTCTTTCTCTTTGCGGTAAAACTACAGTCGTGAGTATATTCAATTGTTTTTTGCTTCTTCACGTGGCATCCAAATGTACTTATTCATGTGCATAACACGTGGTGTGGTATCGTGAGAACTGAAATTCACGCGATTGCTATGGTTTCTCGTTGCGGAAATCAAATTCGATCGAAATTTATTCGTACTGTATACTTTTCGATAGTCGGAGAAAATAAATAGTAAGTGCATACGACAGACGAGGTAGAACACTCATGCAATACCTACATGTATCTACTGACATACTTCTGCGTCATCTATAATGAAGATGAAGCAACTCTATTTGTCCGAGAAATTGATTTGGTGTATTCTCGGCTCTATATAACGTAAAATTTTAAAGAGAATACGAAAGGTTTATTAAGAATAGACACAACCCATTTTCATTACAAATGACTCATGTACATATACGTATGTTGTCAATATTGTTAATATTTATTGAGTAACTGCATTTATCTTGCACGTTAAATATTTATGGAATATGTATGTTTTTATTTTTGAAAAATCGTGAAAATGGGGAGGTAGAGAAAAGAGAAATACATATTTTGGTTTTCGTCAGATCATTTCGTTAAACTTATACAAATTTCTACGCTGATATGTATTAACGATATAAATTAATCGCTTAGGGGCTTTCTTTATACAATTTTTGACGCTTTAGAATCCCCTTTTTCATTTTGGTATCATGCTCTACTATATCGACTGGAATTACATCACAGCGCACCAGATGATAAAAAGGATAATATTAATTCATATCATATTATCAATGATATATGTCAATTAAGAATAACAAAACGAAACATCCGTTAAACTAAATTTCATTGTAAAGTCAGATTTATCCGAAAATCTTGCACCAATTGGAATGTACTCTACAGTCTATCGGTAAAGTAGGGAATGACTGTGAAATTGTAACAAATTTTTTTCGAGTCACTAAAAATGCCACTCACAAACATTGTTTCTATGCAGAATGGAACTGTTTGCTAACTCTCAATTAAATCGGAAGAAACAGGTTTTTTTGCAATATAGCGAAGTGCTGTTGTACCATAGACAACGCATAAAGTAGACTGCTCATGGTATCCTTATCCGTATTATGCGATCTGAAATATCGACATCGTAGAAGATCTCAATTTTCATATTTGTTTTATTGCACACCCCGAGTTTCAAACCGATGATTGTAGAAACTATGTCAGATAAAGCAATCGAGGTTGACCAGGTAATAAATGTGAATAATTCTCGCCAGAAATAAAATTATATATGTGACGTTTGATAATGTATCGTCAACGCACTCTCATATTTTGAAATGCGAGTGCTAGTGATTGATTCACTTCCAATTCGCACTGTGTTATTATATTGTTTGCAAGTAAGGTGGAAATCATTTGGTATCACTTATTAATTACTCATCGACATCATTAATGTCTATCAATGTTTAATTTCAACTACTAATGGTGTTGTACGATTGAATTAAGTCTTCATTGATACAGTAAGACGAAAAACAGTATCATGAGTGTAAAACTCATGTAATTTTTCAGTAGGTATCTATATCTCATCTGATGATATCTCGTTAATACAATACCCTACTTTATCGATCGTTGCATTCTTCGTAGTCGGTAAAGTAGGTTTTACCGCATCGATAGTCTTCCAGAACGTTTAATAATTACAGAGTCCTAATGTCGGTATTATGTATCAGATGCTCTTTAATATTTATTTTTCTTTTAAGCACGTTATTCTTACCAAACATTTAACAAATTCGTGCAAGTTGAACATGTCATAGTCGAATATGTCTACCATCGATAACTACAAATGTAGGGGATAAAGGAGTTTTGTTAGTTCTATGGATCAACCACTAGATGGTTATGGTAACACTTCTGCTATGGGGGTTTATTCCCATATTATAAATCACTAATTAACAAATATTTTGAATGAAATTATAATTTATTAAATATGTCTGTTTCACATGAGTCCTGATGCAAGAATAATTGAACATTTGTTATTTTTATAAAATTGAACGAGATTGAAAAGACTGACGTTACGCATCACATCACATTGGCAATTTTAAACAAGATTTGTAATTAGAAAATAGAAGATTTCTTCTTGACAAGAAAATAAAGCGGTGGCAGGTAACGATGAATTCTTCCTTATCAACCAAGTAGATCTCCTTTATCGACCAAATGGACGGCCGCCACACTGCGTCTATGGAATGTAATCTTTTTACTTCCGACTTTCACATTTCAGGCTTACTGTAATCTTTCGAGTAGAACGTGTTATTTGCGCTAGTAAAACCGAGAGTTTCATATTTTACAAAAATGAAACGTATTTTTTTATCCTTTAGCTTTTACATACATGTTAACTGGGGCTAACTTTATCTTTTTTTTAAGCAAACGTGGATTAATTGTATTATTATTATTCTTACTGGTAAATAAATGTTATATTAGTATTTTCATTAATGACGTAAACTTTGACAGTAAAATTATCCTTCATTACTAAAATCATTTCTAAAAATTATCAAAATTTTGAAACGTAATGTTCCGATACGTTAAATAAAAAATGTACATATTTTTCATTAATTTTCGATTACAAAGTGAGATCAGGAATATCAAATATTAGAATACTAATTTTAGTCGAGTTTTCGTAAAACACAAAGCTGTACTATAATGTATATAAAACTTTCAAGCTACTTTACTGCCTGCTTCGTTTCATTACAATGGAGTTGCCTCGTTGAAAGGCGAATTAACCCGTTTTTAGAATAACCAGAGTTATTATTAATTAAATTAATAACAGATTTATTATAAAAGTCCGATAACTTGTTTATCAAACAACAAGTTATTCTATTAAACAACTTTGATTGTATAACTATATTTGTAAAAAATATAATGAAGATAATTAAAAATCATAAAAGTAATTTCTACTGAAATATACATGTATAAAAATAATTGTAAAAAATGGCAAACTGCAATGTTTTAATTCTCTCATTTTATTTACAATTTATTATATACATTAAACAATATTAATGACTATAATAAGATACCGCATGTCATAAATTTGATTCTCAACGTAATTTTTGTATTTCTAATTATATGATTTTATTAGTAACAAACTGGGTGGCCTTTACATAATATATTCATACTAAATCCTTATGCATCGGGTAAACGAACTGTAGCCGCTAAAAGAACTCTCTTTTTAAATTATGAGCTATAATTCGTGTCGGTACGGAAATTCCGCACGTTATCTGTATCCATATCAAACTGTCGAACGACTTTTAAACACCAATTAATTTGCAATCAGAGAAAGGTTTAATTGCTTCAACGCAATTAACGTATCCAGAAAATCGTTCGAGCAAGAATGAAAAAAGCACGCGTTCCAAAATGAAATATCCCTCTAAATATGCAAGAAATATTCGACCACGCACGCTCGAATAAAATATCAAAATTTCGGTGCAATGTGATAAAATCACGTGCAGTCCGGTATACTTCGGACAATCATTAACCGTAACAGTTTTATTCGACTCTTTCGATTATCACGCTCTGAAAAACTTAGCGTTCATTTAACGCTTCCTTGTTAGAACGTGCGCCAAATACAATTAACAGACGGGTTGTTTTCTTTTTTTTTTATCATTTGCCGGAGATACCGCGCGGCATTAAAGTTGGAAATGCGGGTTATTGTTATTGGTGGAACAAGATGCATGCACGGTTCTCAGGATGTGAAAGGGGGGAGGAGACGGGTTTCCGGTGGCGCAGGTAAGCGCGCCGGAAGTGGCGGTTCAACCGGCACAACCGGTCGTCATGGTGTGACTTTAACCGAATGGCCGGGAAGATATTTTCTGATTTCTGTCTGCTCGCGAACCCGTGAAGATCGGAGATTCGAGTTTGGCGACGTTCACGGTATACAACAGGTTATTGTATCCGCCTGTTTCACGTGGGAACGACCCCGAATGTGGCGCGCAACAGAAGCCGAACTTGACATCGTTACGCTTTGAGCACTTTACGAAATCGCTGTTATATCTCTGCCTCTGCCGAACGAAACTCGAGAAATGTAGCGATCGAGGTAAATGGCCCCGTTACACTGTCCAACAAATTTTAAATTCTTTTCGACGTTCTAAAAATCGGATCAGCTAGTACAGGGTGCGACAACTGTAGGTACCATATGATAAATGCTTATAAAATAATGAAAACGTAATTAAATAGACTTCAGTTCGCGATGTTTATTTACTTTGGTTTGTACTGTTAAAAAAAATTCATTTGTTGAATACAATATCGAGCAAATGTGAACACTACAAAGAAATGCTCGTTTTTGGGCATTTTCTATAACCTTTTGCAACGTTTCGGGCATTATTTCCGTTACTTCTTTGCGAATCGCATCTTTTAGTTCCTAGAGGGACCGTGGTGCATTAACGGTGCACCATGCCACATGCCATAAATGCCTTTTATGCATTTGAATATTTGAACATGTTTAAACAACCTAAGAACTCGGAGAGACACCGATTTTACACCAATTTTTTCGTATATTTGTCAATGCTGTATTCAAGAAAGTCTACAGAATCTTTTGATTCAAACCGCACAAACTTGGTTGGAATTTCGAACATGTGCTTTTATTTCAAAACCAAATATGTCAAAAACTGTACGTGCTGGCGAAACACGGATTGCAGATTCGTAATCAGCGCAAAAATCACTATGATAATCACTAACTGGAATTTAGAACGTCGGGAAAAAATTAAAATTTGTTAGACTGTGTTATCGGACATATAACAGCATGATCGTTTAAAAATAATTGCTTTTATTAACGCTGCAACTACCAGTCATTCTGACTGGTCTCGCGTTTTATGTTACAAAACTTCGTTGACACACTTTTCGAATGTTCGTCATATTTTGTCGAGATTAAAAATAATTGCAGTTATTGCCGCTTCGTTCATATGTTTATTTTTCTGCAGTCGGAAGTAACGTGTCCGTTTAACGCCTATAGTTTCGGTATTAACGTATCAACGTATTTGCATAAAATATTCCTCCTACTTTTTTGAGTAAATCACTTCTCCGCTCGGGTGTCCTTCCGCCATTTTAAATAGACCGATTTTCTGTTTGAATATCCTGCTGTGTTTTTAAGTAGACCACTTTTCTGCTTAATGGCTCGGATTGCGATATAGAATCACATTTGTGACGCACGTACGGTTGTAATGTGATAAACCTGAATCCTATTTGCAGTTTTGAGTTCAGTATTAATTAAAGTTTGTTCCGTTAAACTCTGATCCAAATTAGGGATAAATTAAAAGAATATATACAATTTATACCTATCGTTTTTATTTTCTTTATTGATCTTAACATTGCAATAATAGTTAATTAATACTGACTGATGCAACTCTTGAAAAATCATAGGTTAGGGGATTACATATCCATCTATGTCTTAAAGTAAAAAACTAAAAATTTGTACAATTTATACAATTTATACAATTTATACAATTTATACAATTTATACAATTTATAAAATTTATACAATTTATACAATTTATAAAATTTGTACAATTTGTACAATTTGTACAATTTATACAATTTACACAATTTATACAATTTATACAATTTATACAATTTATACAATTTATACAATTTATACAATTTATACAATTTATACAATTTATACAATTTGTACAATTTGTACAATTTATACAATTTGTACAATTTGTACAATTTATACAATTTATACAATTTATACAATTTATACAATTTATACAATTTATACAATTTATACAATTTGTACAATTTGTACAATTTGTACAATTTGTACAATTTGTACAATTTATACAATTTGTACAATTTGTACAATTTATACAATTTATACAATTTATACAATTTATACAATTTATACAATTTATACAATTTATACAATTTATACAATTTGTACAATTTGTACAATTTATACAATTTGTACAATTTATACAATTTATACAATTTATGCAACTTGTACAATTTATACAATTTATGCAACTTGTACAACTTGTACAATTTATACAAATTTTTTAATAGTAATACAAATGCGTATCAAACTGTTCGTTGAACATTATGTTTGGTACCTTCTTAATTGATCATTAAATCTTATTGATATTCTGCGACTGCAAAGATGAAAATTGTTCATCTGTTTTTCCTTATTATCAATTGCAACTTTCCCTTCGGTTGAACAAAAAAGTAGAATGGAAGATATCAATAAATCAGGCATAAAGCTGACAAATGCGACATGTGCAGAATAGTTCTTCCGATTGAGATCGTTCAGTTTCTCTTTTAGTACTAAAAGAGCGCAACGTGTGAATGAGTATTTTCACAAAGAGGATGGTAATACCGTTTCACATACGTCTTACTCAAATTACCCCATTTCGTGATTGCTGTATCAGTAATAAAATTCCAAGTGCTGCTTTGTGTTGTGCAAAAAAGCATTTCGATCGAGTAATACGGGAGTTTCAGGCTTTGTTCGTAGAACTTTCTTCGGCTAACCGTGATACTGTAGATATTTCGTAACTTACGAAATAGATAGACGAAAATTTGTTGTGTTTATTATGGATAGAAATTTTGGAGATTCCGAAATTTTGATATTTGGGAATTCGAGGACACGAGAGTTTAAATTTTTGGAAGTTTGGAAATGTGAGAATCTGGAGATTTGATACTTCGTAAACTTGGAAATGAAATTTGGGAAGTTGAGAATGTTGAGATTTGGTAATTTGAGAACTTGGGGCTTTGAAAGTTGTTGAATTAAGGAGTTAGAGATTTGAAAATGTAGAACTGTAGTAATTAAGAAATTTGTGCGTTTGAAAATATAAAAATATAAAAATTAAAGAATTGGAGAAATAGACAATTAGAAAATTAGAGAATGAAGAAATTAGAGAAATTTAAAATTGTAAAATTTAGAAATTTCACAGTTTGACAATGTAAGAATTGTAGTATTAGGAAATTTAAAAATTAAGTAATTGGAATATTTGGAAATTTGAAGGTCTGAAAATTTGATAATCTGCTTGCACTACTCTTATCATTCAGATTTGATAATAGATAGAGCCACTGAAAAGGTATTTTTAAAATTATAAACCTTCATATAACAAAATAACTCATACTGTTCTATTAGGTACAATAAATGAACAACCCCAATCAGACGAATAGTTCCACCTACGTATACCCAACTATAAACGATATTTTTTCCAATATTATTTCAAATAGCCCACATCCACTGAAAAAATCGATAAAAAAGGCAAGAGCAAAATATCAATATCTTGATATCGATTCGTTCCAGTCAATGCTTCCTCAACCTACAGTACAAACGTGCCCGAAACATCCTCCACCATAAATAACATCAAAATTTCGGCTTTTTAACCAGCAAGAAATTATTTTCTAAACGAAACCTAGTCGTTTCTCGAGAATAAAGCAGGAGCTGTCGACCCACGCATCGAGACACGAATTTCGTTTGTTGCTCAAGTCTTCGACTCGGAGAGTACTCGTTAAGCATGGAACAAGGTTAACGTTTTCAAAGAGTTCACGAATGAAATCGTGTATGTAAGATGGCGGTGAAAGGGGCCCAGGGAAACGGCGGAGGGCGACGGGGAGGAGGAACGCGTCGCGAACAGACTCGTGGCTGAAGAACGTTGTCGTTTTCGGCCGCAGGAAGTTGGGTAAAATAATGAAAGAGTTGGACACAAAGGAATGGGAAGCCTACTCGCAACGAAATAAGTCGACCACGAAATGACATCCGCTCCTCTGCCAGCCACTGGCTGCCATGACAGTCTGTTTCCTCTTGGTTTCACCTTCCTCCACCTGTCGTTACCTACGGGCACCAAAGAATTCCTCCTGCCTCCGGATGAACCCCTAAAAGGATTACATGCTCTGTCTTCTCGTATCATGATTATGCCTACACGATTTTACCCGCAAAAACGAATGTTCGAAAACGGCGTAAGAATTGTTCAATGCACGATCCTTGTGGTTCATAAATTACGTGAGAGGTGTACCTAAAAATATACTGTGGCTCAAAGTAAAACTCGGACACTTGCATATTTTTGTCTTATGAGGAGATCATTAGTTTAGAGCACGAATTAAATGAACGATCGAGTGACTTTTATTGAGTTGCAGTTACAAGCATGAAAATCCATGAAAAACGGAAACAAAATTACATTGTATTAATTAATTAAGGATCAGAGAATCGAACTGAAAGGAAAAACTTCTGAAACTAACAAGGGGACCACAGGGTCGAGGCAAAACGGATTTTCCTGAAACTTGCAGTATTTGAAGATGTCGTATCAAAAGTTAATTAGGCAAAGCAGTAGCGCGCACTATTCAAGATTTTGCGAAAAAATTGCATTTGAAAATTGTTCGTCTGTCTATAAGGAGTTTGAGTTAACCATGAAACAACGAGCTGAATAGCAGCGCGCGTAGCGTACAAGATTCCTAATCGGTAGATTGTTGGATCGACAACGCCATTGGAATGCAAAGGGTTAAAAATCAGAATGTGAACAAATATCGAAATCCAGCAACTTGAGAAATCTGGCAACTTGACACTTTGAGAATCTCAAATGTTGCAAATTAAAAATATCCATAATTCGGAATATTTTTAAACATTACAGACGAAGTTCGAAAGATTGGAATTTAGAAGTGGACAAATTCGAAAGATTGGAATTTAGAAGTGGACAAATTCGAAAGATTGGAATTTAGAAGTTGATAAGTTTGAAAACTTGACTCGACAAAAATATCATGCATCGAAGAATTTTCAAACGAAACTTCTTCAAAAACGGAGCCACGAACAGAGAATCGTCGTCCTACGTATTTTATCGATTCTTTTAATATGAAATCCATCTACTGTGTCTCGACTGTTGCCAATTCCCCGCGGCGTTGTATTGATTCGCATAATTTTTTTGCGCGTCGCACAAGCAACGAAAGCGCGTAAATAACGTGAATCTTTTTATACCGTCGAAGTCGTGGGAAATATCAAAGAGGAGGATTAAGCTTACACGCTCGATGGTTGTCGAATAAAAGCATCCTCGCGGGATTATTTCCCTCGCGGAAGGTATTTCGCGTTCGAGTGTACCAGGGATTCGGACAAGTGTGCTTGAATGCAATTATAACGTAAAATTAATAATCGATGTTTCGAAACGAGGCAGATGTCGCCTCGGCCTTTTGTTTTCCTTCGTTATGCCGTTTTAACTGCGTTCCGATACCGGGGGAAATGTCAGCCGCGGAGATATTAAAACGTTCGATGGTCTCCGTAAAAAGTCAACAACCAGTGAACATAATGAAGTTACCCGGAGTATCGGGAAATTGGTGTGCGTATCAATTGATGAATCCACACGCGGTTCCTCGGAGTCGCGTAATTTTTCTGTCGATGCAATTTTTCTCGCGGTATACGAACGAAATTACCGTTAAACGATAAAATGATACAGGATAATGGTGGTATAATTAGAAACAAATTAGGATTGTGTATGTTTCGATCTTTAACATTTGCTTAACCCCTTCAGACCCGATTTTTTTTTTCGTTTAAGAAACAATTATTTTATACTAAAATTAATTAATTTATATGAATGAAAGCAACAATATACTTTTTTCAAAAATATTGATTTATTTATAATTTGTAAATGTATATTTTAATGGACATATGATCCTTACACAAAATTTGTTTAAACCTATACGTAATAAAATACACCACGAAAAGTATTATGTACATTACAATGCCCACAAGGTCCAAAGGGGTTAATATACGTTTATGTAACTTTTGTTATTCTTACTTATCTATACTGGTACCAGTAATTGTTAGTTCGACTATACGTATAAAGAAAGAAAGAGACAATCGGGGAATGCATTATTTTGCAACGTGATTGCACTAAATTTGAAGCTTGCTTTCGTTCATCGCAACTGTTGCATAAAATGAATTAATTAACAAATACAGTCGAATGAACGAATAAATATGAATGCCGACCAGACCGAGTATACCTCATTATCATCAATAAGAAATATTATTATTATCAACGTATTAACATTACATTTACGGACGATTAATGATCATTTATATTTAAATCGAAACCAAGGTACAAAAATAGGTAAATAATTGACAATATTTAAACTAACAATTCTTTATTTCAACAAAGGATAACTTACATTTTAACTTCTTACTATTTTTTAAAATAGTATCTAATCTATTAAAAAAAAAATAGTACTATCTATTAAAATAAGAAATCCAAGATCCGTCATTTTGAGTTTCGTAAACTCAATGTTAAAGAAATTCGATAAACAATTTCATTCTTATTGTATGTTTGTTTATATGACCCGGCACTCCATAGATTAATTCTTCGCTAAATTCTGTTGTAAATGTGCCACATAACATACAATGATTAGGAACTATGAAATTCTTTTCTAAATGAACAGCAAATACTCCGAACTTGCTGAATTTTCCAAAATTATTCAGAACATTTGTTACATTTTTCAGTGACAATTTTTCGTCTCAGATTGTTACGATCGATTGCAAATTTGCTATTATCGTATAGTTCTTTTTTTAATAGATTTAAAATACGAGTTCCATGAATCTAGTGTCAAAGTTGTTTCGCACAAGACTCTGCAGCATGTTGTCGATACGTCGTCATTTCGAAACGGACGGGAAAGTATTTTGATTTGAATAGCTGCAAATTGGATGAAGTTAATCACGATGGATTCGTTTCTACGCTTCGGAATAATGGATTACTTAATAACGCGTTACTTTCCGTTCGAGTGGTTCGCCCAAAATTACAACGCTTGCCGCTAGAGAAATTCGAGAAACCGCTTCGATTAAATCGTTAAAAAGCCGTTAAGACACGAGCCATAAAGCACGGCGCTTTGGTTTTTATTGCAATGTTGAGAAAGTATGCGAGCAATTCAATTTAATGTAATAACCTACAGTTTCGGAATAATTTTCGCGATATTATGGATAAGCCGTTCGACAATCTAAGGTTCGTGCGTTAACTGGTATCAAGTGTGTATCGATCGATATAGCATTGCATCGATATTTGCGGTCGTATTGGAAATTGTGTACATCCATAACCTCCCTGAATAGCGGCGCTGAGTTGATCCCAACTTAAACGCATGGGAATTAGTATAAAACGTTACTTAATTTGATAAAGTATATTTAATAAAAATTAGGAACTTAATTTTGAAAATTCAAAATTTCTATATATGTATAATCTTACAGGAGATTAAATGCACCTGATTATTTAAATCTAATTATTTATGACAAATTATTCATTATTTATTATTTGTTCACTATTTATTTTGCATAATTATTTCATACATTATGCTATACACTATGCACATATCATACATATATTCTGTATAATATAATGAATATAACACATGCAAGAAATGACCAATGTTAACTGCCGTTAAAAAAAATGTTTTTTTTTTAAATTTACAATGTATTTAAAAATATTATTACTATAATTAGAATGAAGGGTACATACTGTGAAAAATTATATAAAAAATGCTCGTTTAAAAATCGTTAAAAGTGATATTTAAAGATTTGCGAATTAAAAATAAAAATGTGTTCAAAACTAAATTTTAGTTACTACTATCTTAGGACATACTCTCACTTCTTACATTTACTACACCGAGTTTTGTTAAACTACCACGTAAAGAAAATATTAACTGATTAATCCCACCTTCAAAGAACGCGTTAAATTATTTGCCACATACATCCCAAGCTCTCTATGAGAAAATATTCAAATTTGATAAATTGACTACTGCGTAGAAACTATAATTCTATCGCGTTTTTAAAGCAATCAAATTCAGCGCGCAACAAAATGGAACGTTTTGAAATGAATGCAAAAATTTCAGAGTTCCGAATTCACTCATATGTAATTGTTTCAGATTGATCGACGGTCGAATAGTTTTTGTTCTCGTCATGCATTCGATTCGCTCGTATTCGCTCGTACATTTTCAATTACTTAAACGGAGAGTGCCAGCGAACCATATTCATAACGAAAAACAAAAAATATTCGACTATTCAAGAATTGGAAACCGTGATCGATCGACTGTAAGGAGAATTTGATCAAAATTTAATTGAAAACCTTGTTAACAATATAAAAACCCGGATTTTTTAATTGCTTAATCGTAATGGAACAATACGTTATTGTAGGATGTTTTGTACTTCGATGTAATTCCTTCAATAAAATACTAGTTAAATCATTGAATTCCGTGCTACGCGAAACATGTCACTGTTTTAATAACAACACGTTGATTTTACTCTCTTGACTATATTCGGCCTAATTGTATCTTGCACCTAACATACACAGGCATGCACACAGCAACACACGCTGTAACCACCCCGCGATATAATACCAATTCTCATCGTAATTATCTAGTAAACAATTGATTTCTCATAAACGAACTTATACACTTGCCCAACCTTCTAACAAAGTTCTTATTCGGGTCCCAATTTCCGAATCGTAATTCAAAAGCACGTAGATAGAAAGAGTAACAATTCGTTGTTGAAGCTAACATAAAAATAGCAAAATGTTCTTTCGTAACATTATGTACCCACCATTTTTACGCGAAACTGCGAGAAAAAAGATACCAGCACCGTTCATGAAAGTACGGTAGCTATAAACGGAGCGGGATTATAATTTTGACCAGCAGCGTATACTACACAGAACACTTTGTAACACGAATCTCGTTGCACGAGAACAGTAGCGGCAATATCTTCTGCAAGTTACAGGAAACGACTTTATACGGTTGTCGGTTGTGCCTAATTCGAAAATATCTCGAACGAGTCGATTGATCGTTAATCTGCCGCGGAGCAAGAAAAAAGAAAATGATCGAAGTTCGCGTGGAATCGAGTTTACGCGCTCGATGGCGACCATGGCAACGTTTGTTCACGGCACGACAGCAGGATGGTGGGAGTTTTAAGAACAGCAGGACGTTGAAGAGATGGGGCCCCGGGGTGCGGCGAGGGCGGCAGGGGCTAGGGTTTTGCGGTGGGGAAGGAGAGACGGCAGACGAGGCAAGCCTCGAACCGTACGGTCTCCCGATGCCAGTCGCGCTCCTGCACTTCTGCGTAGTCGAACTCGTTGTACGCGTTTCTTCTCTGCTGTCTACGCGTTCTCGCGTGTGTGTGCGTGTGTATGTGTGTTCACCGCGTATACACGATCCTGTCAGCCGAACGCGCCCACGGGTGTAAACACTTTCTATTCTGACCTCGCTCGGCTGATCGAAACGTGGGCGATCGACAGAGAAGCTAGGACAAACGAAGAAAAAGTGACCGCACCGTTAAACGCGCGATATACCTGTGTGTACGGTATCGTACCTTCGTTACGACTGCTCGAAACCGAACGTACTTCGAGAATGACAGGGAACGGGGATTACGCGAAGAATCGTACGATCGAAACGGACCAGGATCGAGTGGATTATGTGTTAAGAATGTCAGCGAACGTGAAAGGAGTTACGCGTTAATCGTAAGCAGCACAGGAAGGAATATTATTCGCGTACCGTGAGAGTACCTTTCTTCCCGCGCGTTTTTTTTCTCGTTTTTAAACAGCGAGCGTAACGAGATCGTCGCTTATGACCCGTTTGAATGTTCGTACCCGGTGTGACGAGAGATCCGTGCGATATCGAGATTCGATTTTACGCATTTCGCGGATATCGGAGGTGACCAGCGTTTCGCGCATAACGTAGTAACTGTAAAGGGTGCAACAGGACACTGGCGTTAGGTTAGGTCGGAGCATCGGGATCGAACTGGTTTCTCCGTAGTGCGGACAATAAAGGATACGTGTTTAAGTTTCCGAGTGAATCGAGGATACAATAAGCGGTTATGATGGGTGTATTGAGGTGGAGGCACGATCTCAGATCGGATGCCGGCCAGCAACAACAGCAACAACAACAACAACAACAGCGGCCAAACACTGAACGGTCTTCGACAGGACACAATAATCACGCGCATGCGCATACGCACACATTGCCGAAACTTATATCACAGGTGAGTTTTTCCCGCGCTCTCAAACGCTGCAGTAGTTCGATAATTGTATTTCGAATTTTACCGTCACGCACGAATATTGTTTAAAAATATTAATCGCGAACGTGTTATGTTCATACATTTATCTTATTGCCTATGATCTTTCCCCATTCGTTCGTTCATTGTTTGGGATTTGAACGAATTTTTCGGGGGGAATCGAGGGATCAGTTATCGTCGTTCAATCAGATTTGAACGGACACTGTTTTTTGTGACAGACAGATGTAGATCTATGAAAGGAAAATACTGTATAGCTTACCTTTCGTTTTATGAATGGAACATATGTTTCACGAGAAGATTGTTCATAGGGATTATCACCGTGAAGTGGTGCAGAATACATTCTATATATGTATATGTATATCGAGGGTATTTAAGTTTTAGTCTGCTCTTAAAAATTATTGCTTGTACAAATTGGTGGATCAGACTATTCGCATTTATGTATGTTCAGAGTCTTCACTCTTCTCCTTAAAATAATATTTTACGGCGTTGAACATGAAACTTTTATGGTCGCGGTAAAGCTGAACATCGTGGAAGCTGCAAGCTATTCTTCAAATTTTTAATTTACAAATGTAAAAATTCTCGAATTCATAAAAATCCTCAAATCATAAAATTGTATTACCGAATATCCTAATTTTGAAATTTCCATTCTTGTAATGGATTTAAATTATAATTAAGATTCGAATATTTAACGTATATTTACCTTTTGAAAATTTCGTAATAACGTAATAATTTTTCCATCTTGCTGTTTACCCGCGTCTCGCGAACAAATCGCAGCACCGAGACCTTCAACATTCTTAACAAAAACGCCAGGGGAACATCTGGCAGAATTAAACTCGTCGAAATTGTTTGTCGTTTGGCAGGGATACAAGTTACCGTCGAAACATAACGTGCTCACGAGTTCCACGCGATCTGACTCGAAATAGCTTTAGTCGTGTTTCAAACGAAACAAGAAATACCACGACTATAATTCTTACGTCTACTTTCAAGCACAATCCTATTCCCCGCTAAAGTATTAATCTATTTTGAAATAATTGATTTAAGTCGGGATGAACTGCCACCAGTTGTCTTCAGTTTTAGAGGATAATGCGCATGAAGTTGAAAATTTTCAAATTTAACTTTTCATAATATTTTAATTTTTATATTTTCAAGTTTCGAACAAGTAAATCGAGTTCGCAATTTTTTTGATTTTCAAGTTTTAGAGTTCTTAAATTTCCAGTTTCAAATTTCCGGATTTCCAGATTTTAAAAATTTCTAAATATTTAAATGATAAAATTCTTAAATTTTCAAATAACAGAATTTTTTAATTTTCGAACGACAAAATTTGTAAATATTCAAATGATAAAATTCTTAAATTTTCAAATGACAAAATTCTTAAGTTTTCAAATAACAAAATTCTTGAATTGTGAAATGACAAAATTCCTAAATCTTCGAATGATAAAATTCTTAAATTTTCAAATTACAAAATTCCTAAATTTTAATATCATGAAAGCCCGAAATTTAATAAACTACAGCTTTTCAGGCATAACAAATATTGAATTGTTTCATAGAGGTTATAAACTTAATTGTAAAAATTAATTATAAATTATTATCTTCTCTATATGAAACGCAGATGGTACTGTAAAATTGTCAAATGTACTGCTACAAGAATAAATTCATCGCCCGCAAACCTTCCCGGTTTCTTTTTAATTCCATAATACCGCGATATTTTTAAGCTTGTTCGTAACACGGAGCCACCAAGCGCGAAGGATTCGCCATAACCTCATCTTCTTTCCAACCTCCAAAAATAAAACGCGTGTTACCACCCAAATAATTCCATATTTTTTTTCCCGAATTATTTACCCCGTGAAAACGCTTAGAACTAAATCATCGATTACCACAAGAGCTACATCAGGGGAGAGACATTCAAAACACCCTAATAGGGGGCCCAGAACGTAAGCTTCGTAATGGGGGCACATCCGCACCCAAATGGACTCCGAAATAGACAAAAACATCTGCTTTTATTTCCCTCAACATACGACCAGGATTTACTATGTTACTTAAAAATATATAAAATAGATCGGTTTCGAAAATGTGCTTAGCAACCGTTCTAATTAAAAACGACCCTGCATAAACGAGGAAACTATTTAACAAAATATATCGCTCTCAATGATGTCGTTGGCGACAATTTTCAATTAATATGCGATTATGCAAAGTGGCTTAAAGCATGCTTATTTGGAACACATTTCAATAAATACACAATGTCCATTTACCATATTATTTAAAAATATCCTTTTATGAACAAGGAAACGATTTAATAAAATACATACTTCTCAATTAATATGCGATTACGCAAACTGACTTACATTGTGCGTATTTGGAACACATTTCCTTAAACATGATGACAATTTGCAGTCTTCCATAAAAATAACACTGTATGAACAAAGTAACGATTTAATAAAATAGGTCGGTTTTGATAATGTACTTAGCGACCTTCTTACTTAAAAATAGCCCTCTATGAACAAGAGAACGATTCAATAAAATACATCGTTTTCAATGATGTGATTAGCAACACTTTTCAATTAATATGCGATTATGCGAACTGTCTTGCAGTATGCTTAATTGGTACACATTTGTCTAAATCCGACGACAATTTGCAATCTTACATAAAAATATCCTTTTATAAACAATTTAAGAATGATTTAATAAAATAGATCGGTTTTGATAATGTACTTAGCGACCTTCTTACTTAAAAATACCCGTCTATGAACAAAGTAACAATTCAATAAAATAGATCGGTTTCGATAATATGCTTATCGCCCGTGTATTAAAAAATACCCCTTTATGAACAAGTGTTGGTATGAAAATCTATACAGTCTGCGTTATTACTACGATGGTAGCAATGATAATGTTTTTCTTTTGTTTTTTTTTTATTGCAATTCAATTCAGTTCTGTTCTGTACTCGGTTCGGTGCAAGATGCACGTGCGTGTGTTTCGCGTTTCCTAATTATACTTATATTCTATTTATATTATTATGTTACCCTTTAATTATCTTCTATATTAATAAACAGTTCTTTTGTATTAAATATTGCGTAATTCTGTCAACAAGGGAACAACTTAATAAAATAGATCGGTTTTGATAACGTACTTAGCGACCTTCTTACTTAAAAATACCCGTCTATGAACAAAGTAACAATTCAATAAAATAGATCGGTTTCGATAATATGCTTAGCTTCCGTGTAGTAAAAAATACCCCTTTACGAACAAGTTAGCTATTTAATAAAATGTATATCAGTTTCGGTGGTGTGGTTAGCGACACTTTTCACTTAATACGCGATTATGCGACCCGGCTTACATCGTGCGTAATTGGGACACATACCCTGGCAGTACCGTATATCGATCGATTGGCATTGTTGGAACCGGTAAACGCGAACGATCGGTGTACCAGGACGCGTAACAGCTTGAGAAGTTTGCCCGCACATTCCCGGACGTTTGTGTATGCCCGCGATCTTAATTCCCTTTGGCCGTGCATGCCGATCGCTTCCGCGTGTTTCGTTTTCGTGCGTTGCAACGGTCGCGCGGATGCAAGCGGAACGCCCCGCGTTGTTACGCTTTTTTGCGAGCAAGCTCGACGAGCTTTCAGCCGCGACGTAAGGACGGGAAGCAGCGGCGAGACAAAAGAAAAAAAAAGGGACCAAGGTGGAAGAAGCTGGCGAAGGAAAGGAAAGGAGCAATGGTAAGAAACGAGCGCGCGGTAACTGTAACCACAAAGATCGGCTTCGTGGTAATTTTCCTCTAACAACCCGTTACTCCATCGTTCTGCGCCGCGAGACGCTTTAAAAAGTCCTATTTTCCCATGACCGGTCGACTGGATTGCTCGCGTGTACGTGAGACGCTTGTACCCGTACGTGGAAACTTATACGCGCGTACAGGGTGTTGCAAAAGGATGGGACCCACATACGGGCCACGGAGTAAACGTATCGACGCGTTATTCTTATTGACAAAGCTCTTTCTGGAACTTCCAGCACTTTTTAACGCTCCGTGCACGATTAACTAGTCGGCTGTGTTTGACGAGTATACTCGTCATGAGAAAGTGGCAGGATTTTGTGTTATGAAATATAGAAACTTGAGTGTCACCCATATACGGGTGACATGGCAGTCAAAGTGTGAACCAGTTAGATGTGGCGCCCCCTTTTGTGAGTATACTCATCGATCACAGAATAAGTATCACTGTTAATGTATTGGATCAAAAAGATGCATCTTTTTTTATAAAATTGACAATTTCATTACTAATATTTATTTGTTTGTTTAACGAATTAATTGTGATCGAGGAGTATGCTCGTCATGAAGAAGTGGCAGGATTTTGTGAATGCTGAATAATGGCGACTATTTATTGAATATTGAATATTGAATTAGGTATCTAAATTCTTAAGATTTAAAATTCTTGAGATCATGTAAGTAACTAAATTTTGTCATTTCTGATATTACAAATTCGTGAAATTGTACATTTGGAAAGCAATAAAATCAAAAAATTTCAAATTTTCGAAATATGAAGATATTCCGAATCTTCAATTCGTGAAATTCTCAGAAACCTACATACATAGTTGGAATTGCAACTTTCAAAATTCTACGTCCACAGAATTCCAAATTCTCAAAACTTTACATTCCCACAATCCCAAATTCTTAAAATTCTACATTTCTAAAACACTAAAATTCAAAAATCGTATATTCCTAAAACTCCTTAATAAAAAAATTCTACATTCTCAAAACCCTATATTCCTAAAATATTAGAATTCAGACATCCTATATTATGAGAATCCTACATCCCCAAACCACTAAAATTAAAAGATTCTACATTTCTGAACCAGTAAAATCTCAAAAACCTACATTCCTAAAACATTAGAATTTATAAAATCCCATTATCTAAAAACTCCCAAAGCCAAAATTCCCTAAACCCGAAGTTGTAAATTGCTGGAAACTCCAGATTTTCAAAAGCATAAATCTCCAAATCCTCAGATTTTTGAATTCCCGTACCCGAAATCCTGTAATATCTTAATCCGAAATTTCTAAATCCCAAAATGTCGAATATCTTAACCGGAAGTTTCCTCGAATATCCTCAAATTTCCGAATCCCAAATTATAAAAACCATAAATCTTCAAATCCTCAGATTTTTGAATTCCCGTAGCCGAAATCCTGTAATATCTTAATCCGAAATTTCTAAATCCCAAACTGTCGAATATCTTAACCGGAAGTTTCCTCGAATATCCTCAAATTTCCGAATCCCAAATTATAAAAACCATAAATCTCCAAATCCTCAGATTTTTGAATTCCCGTACCCGAAATCCTGTAATATCTTAATCCGAAATTTCTAAATCCCAAACTGTCGAATATCTTAACCGGAAGTTTCCTCGAATATCCTCAAATTTCCGAATCCCAAATTATAAAAACCATAAATCTCCAAATCCCCAGATTTTCGAATTCCCGTACCCGAAATCCTGTAATATCTTAATCCGAAATTTCTAAATCCCAAACTGTCGAATAACTTAACCGGAAGTTTCCTCGAATATCCTCAAATTTCCGAATCCCAAATTATAAAAACCATAAATCTCCAAATCCTCAGATTTTTGAATTCCCGTAGCCGAAATCCTGTAATATCTTAATCCGAAATTTCTAAATCCCAAACTGTCGAATATCTTAACCGGAAGTTTCCTCGAATATCCTCAAATTTCCGAATCCCAAATTATAAAAACCATAAATCTTCAAATCCTCAGATTTTTGAATTCCCGTAGCCGAAATCCTGTAATATCTTAATCCGAAATTTCTAAATCCCAAACTGTCGAATATCTTAACCGGAAGTTTCCTCGAATATCCTCAAATTTCCGAATCCCAAATTATAAAACCCTAAATCTCAAAATCCCCAGATTTTCGAATTCCTGTACCCGAAATCGTCGAATATCTTAACCCAAAATTTCTTCAAATATCCTCAAATTTCCGGATCCCAAATTTTCCGATTTTCAACTTCTGTCTCCCAAAATTTCTCAAAGAAAGATTCGAAATCTCTGTACGCGTATCTCCGAACGTCATCAGGGTACAAAGAAATATTCCGTAAAAAAGTCTAATACTGCAATGGACCCTACAATTTGGTTTTTTTCTTTTAAGTACACGCTGTATAATTGCTCGACGGGTGTCTGGACGGTCGAACGAGTTAAAGGTTCCCTTTTAACGACTCGGCAGCGCATGTTCGACGATAGGCAGTTTAATTCTTGCCGAAGACGACCCGGGCCTGATTGGCAAGAATTACACTTGGCGTCGAATGAATGCCCGTTTAAAGGTCTTCGGAACGACTACTTATTAGCAGCGTGCACGTTGCTGGTTCGTCGTGCCTGATCTTACCGATAATCGTATTGTATGGGACCACTTACGCTAGCTCCACTTGTTTCGCCTTGTAACCGCGTTCAAATTGAACCGATGTTTAGATTCGCGTCGGGTAATTGGGAATGATCCAATGTAGAGTATCGAATCTTGATTCTCTTTTGAATAAACTATACGGGATTTTCAGCGATACAACGGGAAACTGGTTAATTCTGTAAAAAAATATAAGTTGAACGTACGCGATACAATTTTGTCGTACAATGCTCGGTTTTTTAAAAAATTGCATTTGAAAATTATCGAATCTGGATTCCCCTTTTAAATAAAGTGTACGCGATTTTCAGCGATACAACGGGAAACTGGTTAATTCTGTAAGAAAAAATAAGTCGATTGTACGCGACACAATTTTGTCGTACAATGCTCGGTTTTTTAAAAAATTGCATTTGAAAATTATCGAATCTTCATTCTCCTTTGAATAAAGTGTACGCGATTTTCAGCGATACAACGGGAAACTGGTTAATTCTGTACGAAAAAATAAGTCGATTGTATGCGACACAATTTTATTGTATGATGCTCGATTTTTGAAAAAAAATTGTATTTGAAAATTATCGAATCTTGATTCCCTTTTGAATAAAGTGTACGCGATTTTCAGCGATACAATTTTGTCGTACAAGGCTTGGTGTTTGAAAAAATTTTATTTGAAAATTGGTCAAGATAGTTGTGAGGTTTAATTTGATACGAGAAAGATGACAAATACGATAAGGTTTTTCTTGACTCAATGAGTAATGTATGTCGTAAATTAATACTGCTGGAACGTATTATCGGTTATTACATTATGTGACATTATTGACACACGTATTAATGTATGCGATAATTTTGATTAAAGTTTGATATGCGCACTTAACAGCATGAAGGGATAAAAATTATTTTATCGGTATTAGTAATTACATGTATTGATTTGTAACAATTGTTAACTGCTGAATGAAACGGACAAATGTTGAAATTGTCATAATTATTGTAGGACATCATTTTTTTTGGAAGATAAAACAAAGACGTAATTTTACTTACGATTCTTAAATTTTTCAAGTTTTGAATTTTCAAATTGTTTATTTTTTGGGGTTGATTATCAACGAATCTGAGTGTTGTATATTTCTAAATTAGAACATTTTTAATGTTTACAGTTTGGAAATTTTTAAATTCTAAAATTTAAATGCCTGACTATTTGAAAATGATTAAATTAAAAAATTAAAAATTTTAAAAGTAATGAAGTGTGCAAAGTTGAGAATTTGAAAGTTTAAAAATGTTGAAATTTGAAAACATGAAAATTAAAAAAATTGAACTTTTGAAATTCCTGTATTCCTACTTTCCCAGTATTGAAGTTTGAAAATTGGAGAATTCGGAAATTTGAGCGTCATAAAATTGGTAACATATTTTATATTTGAAACGTACTGTACCTAACAGAATCAATATACGCAGCAGACAGAAAGAATTAACATTGCAAAGTCGTTACCGTGAAGTAATAAATTCAGTTTTCAAATGTCGCTCCTGTATTTACGAACGAATCGATACGTTGAAACGGAAAGTTCTTTTCCCCTCTAACAGTATATATTTCAAAAACGATATTTTATTTATCGTAAAAATTCACTTACACCATTTTATACCTCCTTCGTATTTTATACCGCGCGAAAGAATAAAATTCTTTCGTGATATAATAGTTGCGCGTAATAATTACGATATTAACATCGAATACCTAACAACAATACGATATGAAGGTAGACTCAGACGCGTTTAAACAATTTTTATTGCGGCACAAAGCATTTCTTTCCGTAATTTGTTCCAGATTAAGCCATTGAAGCACGAATAATGAACCGTGTAATTAAAAGCCGCATTGATAATTGAGACTCGTGAATATAAACATATTTCATTCCGTTAATGAAGCGATGTAATCTGCATGGTTAATTACGGACGATATCATTAATCACGGAGCTTTTCTGTTCAATAACTTCATCGATGTTAATATTTTTCTCACACTCTGTAGTTTTTCATCGTCGACATTCTTTGTATCGTTGTACCGAAGAACAGGATCCGCATAAGATCGTTTAGTTCATTCTAATCGACAATTGAACGAACAATAATATATATTTTCATTGTAACAGAAGGGGAGTGGAATTTTTTCTTACATAAAATTGTTTCGAAAGTTATCGAGCAACAAAAAATATGCATAACCGAAGAAACATGTCGACAAGTTAAGTTAGACTGGTTTCATAACATACTTATTATTAATAGGACTACGTATCTATTTAAAATAAACGAATACCGATGGAATAATTCTTTTTTTCGATTGATTTATGTTTTCACACTGTGGGGATTAACGATTACAAATGCATAGTGGAGTTGATTTATGTAAAAGAAAACAAATCTGAAATATTTTTTTACTTGTGTCGCTACTAGAGTCAAGAAATTATAAATACTAATTTATATTTAAAGAACGATGTATGCAAATTTAATTTTTTAAAACCGATTTCAGCTTGTTTATGTTCAGAACTGATTCAAGCTAGTTCATTTTTAAAAAGAAATATAAGCTACTTGTATTCAAAAAGCAACAAATACTAATTTATTTTTGGATACTGATAAGTACCTACATATTTATTATTATGTTCTTCCTCTGTTTATTTTTTCACTGTATTTGCAGTTTAAAAGTGTACAATAAACGCTGACTAGTTTAGTGCCAAATTTATTCCCAACAATTTGAATCTCAAAGGATCGATGCAAAGAGTCTCGTGCATTATAAAATTTATTAGAGCTTGTTTGCAACGATATCTTCTTTGTATTTTGCCGCATTGTACTTGTTTCTCAATGAATATTTGCATTAAATACGTTCGAGGTTTACGTAAACTCATCGTGTATCGAAGGTAACGTTGTCGTAACACAGAAATTATTGAGAAATCGGTTTTGAAAACGAATATAAGGCACTTGAACGATACAGAATGCACATAAATTTATATAGAAGCACAGTTTTTGCATAAAAAGAAACTAAATATATGAAATAAAATCAATTTAAGAATCGGCACACAATGGATCGCGATAGAAAACAAATTTCAATTCACTTGTTCGAATTTGCATCACCATTTTACATTTTAAAATTAACATTTTAAGCACACGTGCTTCAATTATTATATGTAGAAGTTCAGTCAAAATCAAAAGTATAGTTTTTGCAATATGCGATATAAAATGGCAGTACTAGATGTTACGTTATTACACGATATCACAGAGTCGCAGTAACATTTAAAATTAGGTGTTCAAAATCATCGAGTTAATTATAAAATTAATATTAAGATTAAATTTTTAAGACTAAATAGAATATATTTCGTCCGTATGAATGTAAGTTATAAATATGAAGTTAGGTTAAATTAGATACTGGTTTGTTGCAATTATATCAAATATGTAACAGATACCTAATTGTAATTATTCATTAGTAGATAATTTTTAAGCGATTAATACCATACGTTGATTTAGCGTAATGAATTTTTAATTTTCAATGAAATAAAACTTGTGTTCCCACTTAAATTTGTCTTGTATTTAGCAATTGAAATTTTCGATTAATTATATTTTGAAATTTTTTTCTATTGATAAAGCGCAAAATAATTTCGATGGCTTTCTGTATACGCGTATCGTTCGATGATAAACGGAATTCGATACCGAACGTTTGTTAATTTATATTGCACGTGCTACATCGATAATTATTTTATCGATGGTTAGAATTTGATATCTTCGTTGAGTGTCATCGACGATAATGTACAGTGATTTGAAACTCAAGTGCTGCAACGAGTGCTTTGCACAAGGTAATAAAAGAGCAGTATAAAATCTTTTTCTTGTAGAACAGAGAAAAAAAAGAATATACATATTATATATTTTATGATACTTTGCTTCCTTTCGCTAATTGTTAATTACGCGATTTAATTTTTTGATGCGCGATTTGATTAATGTTGTAATAAAAAACATTTTCGAACTTCTACAACTAGCAATAGCACATAAATCTCTTACTACATTAAAAATTGATTTACAGAAAAATCGTATACTGTTCATTTTTAACGTAATGTACCGATAGAAGACGAAAATGCAATTACAGACTGCGAGAGATGTTTTTTTTAATTGCATTAATAAAGAAATATGCGGTTCATGTTCATCGAAATGCGAGAATTTTACTGTGTATTATTTTATAAAAATTCTAAAATTCCATTTTAACATGATTTTATAAAGAATTCTAAAAATTCGTGTTGCTATTATTAATTTATGTTTTACCACTGATTTAATTACTCTTCTAATTTATTTGTTATCGACTGTTTATTTACTATTCCAATTTATCTGTTATCACCTATTTATTTACACTTTTAATCTATTTGTTATCACCTATTTATTTACACTTCTAATTTATTTGTTATCAACTGTTCAATTACTCTTCCAACTTATGTTGTATCACCTATTTTTTTATGCCACTAATTTATTTTTGATAAGCTATTTATTTACTCTTGCAATTTATTTCAATTTTAAAAATCCAACTTCCGTTGTTCAGATCTTAGTAATTACGCAAATTAATACAGACCCGTTGATAAATAATACTTCACTTCCGTGTTTCCTAATGATAAAAAGCTTTTGCGATAATGATTATACAAAGAAAAAAAGTACCTGTTGTTTCCGAGAGTAACCTCTATAAAAATCCGCAGCTTCAATTCCGCTGTATCTTTCAGTTACATCGCTCAGCATCAAATAAAATGTATTCCTTTGATACGCAACATTTTTGTTCGCGTCTGCAGAAATGGCTACTTCATACGACGTAATCCGACAGGTACACGGAACGGGATAAAAAAAGAAAACTATGTAGATGTAAAAAGAAACTACGAACGCGTAAAGCAATAACGCAAACATTTTGCGGAGCACCCTTCGCGATTAGGATAATACGAAATGCTTAATGCGAGGGAACGGTAAATGCTTTCGATCTGAATAAATATTTTCGGTAGCAGGACCCCCCGAAACTCTCGGAATATTTGTGCGCGCGTATGAAAATAAAATTCATCGACTTTGCATAGCGAATCGCGTCTCACGGAGCTCGCAACATAGTGGGAACTCGTCATGCCCTCGAAATAGTCAATTCCCCGATTGCATGATTCATTGGTTCTGCCCACTTCGCCATTACCATAACACCGAGATCGATAATAATTTACATAATAGCTTGTCCGTAATTTAGCTAACAATCTTCCTTGGCGGACGTTGTTGCATTATGATTTTGTCTCAATGCGATCGCTCGAACAAGGCATCCTTCGTGTTTTAGTTTCCTTTCTGGTTCGTTCAGTAAAAACGATCCCCCGTTAGGTCGTTCGTTAGCACTTTACGACTAATTTCTTGCGTAAAGAAATTGCCGTTTTTATGTTTTACTACGTCGGAACGACATCCGCGGTTTTTTCGATCCCGGTCGAAAAAGAAACCGAATCGTTGCGCGTTTTACATACCGTTTCGAATTACGGGAAAATCGTGATCATACGTGATTATGATCAGCCGAGGAAAAATTATACAGTCGATGGTAAACGCAAGACTCTCTACGGAAAATATGGCTGCCGGAAAGACGTTCCTAGCTCGTTCAGTTTTAAAGAGTCGAGAATTTGAGCCGAGTTAAGAGTTTACGGGAAATTGGTACTTGAGGCTGTAGCAATTCGAGGTCATAGGAATTGGGGTAAGTTGAATTTCGAGATGTTCGAAATCTTGGAGTTTATGGATATGGGAATCTAGTGATTTGGCGGCCGAGACGTTTGAAGACATAGAAATTTGTGTCTCTGTGTGTATTTGTGTATCTTTTAGGGACTACACGTGGGAGCTTGGGATTAGGAGCCTTAGGATTTGGAGATTTATGGATACGAATATTTAGGGATTTGGGAACGTGGATATTTGTAAATCTAGGGATTTGTTGACGTAGGAATTCGAGGATTTACGAATTTTAAGAGTTTAGAGATTCCAGGATATAGGAATTTTTACATCTAGGAATTCGGAGATGTAGGAATTTAGGTTTTTTGGAACTTTCGAATTTCAGCATTTGGAAATCTGTAAATATTGCTATCTGAGCATTTGGGAGCATAGGTATTTGTAAATCTAACGATTTGAGGAAATCTAGAGATTTGGAGACATAAGAACATGTGAATCTAGGTATTTGGGAATGTAGAAATTTAGGGTCTTCGGAATTTGAGAATTTTGAAATTTGAAAATCTGTAGATATTGTAATCTGAGCATTTGGAAACATAAGTATTCGTGAACCTATGGATTTGAATATGTAGAATTTGTAAGTCTTTGGAATTTAGGAATTTTGAGACTTGGAAATTTGTAAATATTGCAATCGGAGCATTTAGATACATAGGTATTTCTAAATCTAGAGATTTGAGGATGTAACAATTCGAGGACCTTGAAATTTGGGACATTCCATATTTAATAATCCATTGGTATGATGATTTAGGAATTTGTGGCACAGAAATTTATCGATCTAGAAATTTGAAGACAAAGATATTATGAGACTATGAGATTTATAAATCCAGGGATTTGGATGCCTAGTAATTGAGAAACATAAGACTTCGGGAATCCAAAGATTCGAAAGCCTAAAAATTTTTTTATGAAAAAATTTAAGGATCTAGGGATCCCCAAACGAAGAAATATCGAAGAATTCAAATATTCCCTATCTGTAAATCACTTTCCGTGTCCTGTTCTAAATACAAAATACAAATTCCCGGCATAAATTTGACCCTACCTTTTAAGGCAAAGTTTTAATGCAAATTGCCAGTGATAACATAGTTCGTTCCATTGAACTCGATAAAACATGAAATATGCGAGTTAAAGGTCCTAATCTCGGCTCGAGTATGAATCGATGCGAAATTATATACACGAGAATATTCGAAGTGTGCTACTCTGGCGATACTCCACAAAAATTGAATAACTTCTTCGTTGCGAAAGCAACGGCCGAGATTCCCACGTACAATTTGCACGTCTACCCGTTCATTCGATTTTCCGTAAGGTCCTCCATTTTTTTTCTTCTTTTTTGTGTGCTCCCTACATTACGCGGCTGCATTTTCCCTCGGCGCTCTATTCACTTTTAAATTTCCTTTTCATGGAAACGCTGGATACACACTTTCGTACGGCGTGGTAGCCTTCAATGCTTCGAGAAAACAGTTGTGACTCGTAAATAGCTACAACTGGATTCGGCCGTTGAAATTTCTTCATTTGCATGCACACGGAAAAAGATTCGAGCCCGCATCGTTCGTCTTGCGACAGCGAAACACCTATACGTTCTTCCCTGTTTCTCAACGATTCGTTCAAAAAATTGTTGCAATTTTGATTGCGAAATCGACGCTTCCGTTATGAAAGCGTGGGTGCCGTAATCGATTTGAATTCGATGGGTACAGAGTACTTATTGGATGTGGAAACGAAGTATTTTTCATTTTCGCGTGCAAGCTCCTTTATTCGGGAAACGTTAGGATCGATTATTGAAATCTTTTTTCGTTGTGATCGATGATCTTTCGACATTTTTTTTCTATTTACGAATAATGTTGGATTGAAAATTTGGATGTTTTAAATCAGTTTATCGAAGCATTGTCGAACATCGGAATATCGATCGATTGACGGGTAACTATACTTTAATTTGTGTCAAAGAACATTGCACTAATTACGATTATTTCAGTTGCATAAATCGAAGTGTTATTCTGTTTATGTATATTGGAATTTATGTTAATTTTGTTCATCTTAATATCAATATATTCATATTGCATCCTTACAATCGTTAGCTGAACTTCAATTCGTAATTACATTGTACTTATAATACATGTTGATATTCAACATGCGTGTTTTATATATTTTACGCTGTGCGATATTGTATTTCTTCTTTTTTGATATCATGTTACATTGTATTCCTCATCTGTTGATATTATGTTACATTGTATTTCTCCTCTGTTGATACTATGTTCCAAAGTATCTTATATATCATGTTACATTGTATTTCCCCTATTTTTATATTAATGTAAATTGTATTTTTCCTCTGTTGATATCATATTACATTGTATTTCACCTCTTTTGATATCATGTTACATTGTATTCCTCATCTGTTGATATTATGTTACATTGTATTTCTCCTCTGTTGATACTATGTTCCAAAGTATCTTATATATCATGTTACATTGTATTTCCCCTATTTTTATATTAATGTAAATTGTATTTTTCCTCTGTTGATATCATATTACATTGTATTTCACCTCTTTTGATATCATGTTACATTGTATTCCTCATCTGTTGATATTATGTTACATTGTATTTTTCCTCTGTTGATACTATGTTCCAAAGTATCTTATATATCATGTTACATTGTATTTCCCCTATTTTTATATTAATGTAAATTGTATTTTTCCTCTGTTGATATCATATTACATTGTATTTCACCTCTTTTGATATCATGTTACATTGTATTCCTCATCTGTTGATATTATGTTACATTGTATTTTTCTTCTGTTGATATTATGTTACACTGTATTTTTCCTCTTTTGATATCATGTTACATTGTATTCCTCATCTGTTGATATTATGTTCCAAAGTATCTCTTCCCGCTTTATATAATGTTACCTATTTTTATGTTATGTTACATTGTATTTCTCCTATTTCCCATGTTGTCACATTGGATTTTTCTATTATTGATATCATGTTACATTGTATTTCTCCTTTTTTGATGTCTTGTTACATTATACAGGGTGGCTGGAATGAACTGTTACAACTTCACACCGCTGCAGCAGATACACTTTTTAATATTTTGTTTTATCCAAGGGAAAAAAATAGTCGAGAAACATTCAAGAAAATGATTTAATGGTCACTGCTTGATATAACCTCCCCTTGCACGAATAATTTCATTCAAACGGTGAAAGAATGAATCGCACGCTGCCCGTATGTGAGATTGTGGAATCTTCTTCCATTCCCGGACAAGTGCTAATTTTAGAGCGTCTAAACTTCGATGTTTTATTACATTGATCTTGGCCTCCAAAATAGCCCAAAATACATTACATTGATTACATTCAAATGCTGGAGCTCACGAACGTTAATTGGAACTGATGTTCCAGCTAAATATGAAGCAATTACAGAATTACGCTTCAAATCCATCACTGTAACCTTACTTTGAGATGTAGTATACGAAATAGCTTCTGTACGCCTATAAACAATTGAATGAACTATCAATATGTCAACTTTCAGATGGATTGCGTGAGCGGATCGACAGACGCATCAGTATGAACTTAGTAACAGATCATTCCAGCCACCCTGTATTTCTCCAACTTTTATACAATGTTATGTTGCATATCACCTCATTTGATACTATGTCACATCGTATATCTTCCCTCTATCGCTGATTTTATCTAAACTTCAATTTGCCCGTCATTCGTCCCAAGGCGATTACAGAACTAAAACCTATCAAATCATCCCCATCATATTTCTTTTCGAGCGAAGGCTTTCAGGTCATAAATCAATGAAACATCTTCGCTCTCCGGCGTCATTCGTGCGGATTATAGTATACCGCTATTCGGTGTCCCAAAAAAGGCTGAAAATCTGAAAACTCAAAGATCCATCGCGATCAAAGTGTTGAGAGTGTGGAGTTTCTGAAAGTACGGAACACCAGCTTGGCGAAGAGAGAAGTGGTTGGTGTCCGTAAAAGCCGGTCGCACGTATGGTTGCCTCGACTTCGTTTTAAAAGGCATCTCGCAAAAGGGGCCGCACAGCTGTTCGTACGGCTGCATTTCCCGTGATTTTTTTTCTTCTTTCTCTTCTTCACATTTGGTCGTATAAGGCCCGAAGCCAAGGCGTGCCGTTGCTCCAGAAGAGAGACTTTTCGTGAATTCGGCGTAGCAACGACGCGTTTCGCGCTCGGCTGCGATATAAACAGCCAGGTGCTGAGGTGTATTGCAGCTGCCAGACCGTCTGCCTTCCTGCCGTACTAAAAATCGATCCATCTTAGACCGGAATCGAGTTCTAGCTATCGTGTGCTACCCAACGTACCACACAGAAAATCGATACTCTAGATTACCCTTTAACCCATTTCATACCTACGCCGATATACCCAGTTTCTCCTACGCTACACGTGCACGGAATGTTATGATTTATGCGAGACGATATCACGAGAGAAGCTACCGATCGTGGATTTCAATGAGGTTCAACGAGAAAACCTCTCGCATGTAAAGCGCGTGCAACTTGAATTTGAACAATAAATCAACTGTAATAATACTTGAAATTGCGCGATAAATGAACAATAATGATAACTGAAATTCGATAATAAATCAACGATAATAATATTTGAAATCGGACAATATATGAACAATAATAATTCTTCAAATCGAATATTAAATGAACAATAATAATACTTGAAATTCAACTATAAATGAACAATAATAGTACTTGAAATTGAACAATAAATCAACAATAATAATACATGAAATTTAACTATAAATGAACAATAATACTGCTTAAAATTGAACAATAAGTCAACAATAATAATACTTGAAATTTAACACCAAAACAAGAATAGTACTTGAAATTGAACAATAAATCAACAATAATAATACTTGAAATTCAACTATAAATGAACAATAATACTGCTTAAAATTGAACAATAAGTCAACAATAATAGTACTTGAAATTTAACACCAAAACAAGAATAGTACTTGAAATTTAACAATAAATCAACAATAATAATACTTGAAATTCAACTATAAATGAACAATAATACTGCTTAAAATTGAACAATAAGTCAACAATAATAGTACTTGAAATTTAACACCAAAACAAGAATAGTACTTGAAATTTAACAATAAATCAACAATAATAATACATGAAATTAAACTATAAATGAACAATAATACTGCTTAAAATTGAACAATAAGTCAACAATAATAGTACTTGAAATTTAACACCAAAACAAGAATAGTACTTGAAATTTAACAATAAATCAACAATAATAATACTTGAAATTCAACTATAAATGAACAATAATACTGCTTAAAATTGAACAATAAGTCAACAATAATAGTACTTGAAATTTAACACCAAAACAAGAATAGTACTTGAAATTTAACAATAATTCAAGACTAATAATACATACATAAATTAATTCATGTACAAAGAATAGCATAGAGAATAACACATTAATTCTATGTGTCGATAAAGCATACAGCATGCAAGGGTTTCTGTGTCGATACTTCCTTCGTTAAAGTATCCATAATCGGCAAGAAATAACGTATTAACCGACGGTAACGGTTATAAAGGAAAGATTCCTAACGAAGAATCGATTGTTTGTACCCAATCAAGATCCTACAATCGAAGGTATTTATTTTCATCCCGTGAAAGTCTCAACAAGCCTTGAAAGTTTAAGGTGGCCTTACAACGGTGTAATAACAGTTATTAGTTTTGGCCAAGTAGCCTAACGATAATTCGATGCCGAGGAAAGAGCAAGTTGCCTTTCTCCGCGATTTTGATTGAGAAAGCAATTTTTATAGAAAGCGTTGTTCATAACGAAGTTCATGCATTAAAGAATAGTTTTGTTGTCGTTATGCGCATTGCGACAGAAGGTTAATGACAGGAAACGATAATGGTGTACATTTATTCCCACACAACGGCCAACGTAGCCAGAGAGGCTGTAAAATTCATTTTCTCTTTCGATAAGAATATTTCCCTTTTCAAGCACTACAACATCCGAAACGCTGCTTATACCTGTGCCTTACCAAGATTTTCAAAAACAGATGATCGAAGCTGCAAAAGAACTGTGGAACAGAAATTGGGAAACATCACCACCTACCGCATTACATAAAATTCGTGATAATATACAGGGTGTCTCGTAACTCGCGTAAGACCCGAAAGGGGGGGGGGGGGTGATTCTAAGTAACTTTTTCCTTTGCAAAAATTGGATCTAGGCTCTCGTTTTCGAATTATCAAGGGGAAACGGCGATCACTCAATGCGCGAGAATAGCGCGAGCGAAGCTTCGAACGTACGGCGGACGTGAACAAGCAAATTAGTATCATGCCATGTTACGTCAAAGTTAAATCTCATATCTACTAAGCAAATAAAAACTCGTTGTACATTAAATTCACGAATAGAGTATAAAAATAGTAAAATAAAGCTAGCTTATTTATTTGAAAATAATCCTGCTTCTGCGCAAATGGTTCCTCGTTACTGGGTCGTTTAACTGGTCCTGATCTTTCGTAAAAATAGTATGCACTCCGAACAGCTGATGTTGCAGTCAGGTCAGTGAACTAACTTTACTTCACTGTCACTTTTCATCACCATTTTTCACTTCAATATTTTGTATACGATATTAGTCCAGCAGTCTTTATGAACCGAACAGATCAAGCGATACTAACTAGATTAAGAATAGGCCACACCAAATTAACACATTCCTTTCTTATTACCAAATAGAACCCAATGATCTGCGATGTGTACAATGTACAAATCTCCATTAATCACATCTTAATGCAATGGCCTAAATACTGCGACAAAAGGGTACAATATAACATATTAAACGTAACAAACATACTACAAAATGTGAAGTGCAGGAAAATTCTAAGCTTACTGAGAGATATTGGTATCTATTACCAAATGTAATACCTGTAGGTTACGACACAGTCCCAAATTAAATGGTCACTTATAACCTAAAAAGGTGCATGTGACTTTAAGCATTCAATTAACCCTTTGCACTCCAATGGTGACTGACACTCACCATTTCGTTTAACACAGCAATTTGGAATAAATTTTTTTCAACTAAATCTAAAGTGTTGCACCTATAATCTATAAAAATAATGAAACGGTTAACAGTGGAGAATAATAATAGAAGAATAATAACTTCGAAAGAATTCATGAAACTTCACCTCAACCAAAGTTTTGGAGTCTCTGTCTGCAACCAATGTAAAAATACCTTGGAGCGCAAAGGGTTTAAAAAAAAAAAAACAAATATTTCCCTTTCGATCGGTGGATTCGCCTAACCGACCTGGTTATTCTTCCTTCGTGCCTTTCTTTTCCACGACGACCCGATAAATACATGGCATCGCTGTAATTATCGATCTTATCGCGGAATTCAAATGAACGTCAACGGGTACGCGAAAGGTTATCGCTGCTGGATCGAAAGATAACATGTTCGAATTAGCTTAAGGAGCACGTGTACGCGTGCAATCTCCTATCGAACGGTTTTATTCGGTGTCATGAAAACAACTTGATATTTTAACACTTCGTGCGCCGCTGTTTGCCTACCTGTTAATTTCGCCTTTTCGACCTTAACCCAATTTTCGGGGTGTATACGGCGTCTAGCTGGAACGCGTCGCAATAAACGCGATAAACCGTAGTTTCTTTTCGATTAGGGACCAGACGGCACTTGTCCCTGGATTTCTGTGTACGTTACGTTTTAATTTGTGTTCGCGCTACTGTTTGTCGAGCGGAATTATGGCGATGGCGTTGCCATAGGACGCGGTGGTTTCGGCAAATTCAGCCACGAACGGCGTTAATACATTCACGAACCGTGTTTAGAGAAATTGCATTTTATTTTACCGAATATTTCTGTTTTATTCGTATTTAGTTCGAATTTGCAGATATCTTATTTGATGAAATTCTTGTATTTTTTATATCTACATATTTGTAGGCTTACAAATTCATAGATTCATGGATACTAATTCACAGATATGCAGATTCATAGATTCACAGATTCACATATTTACAGATTTACAGATTCACAGATTTACAAATTTACATATTTACAAATTTCCAAGTTTACAAATTTTCAAGTTTACAAATTTTCAAGTTTACAAATTTTCAAATTTACACATTTTCAAGTTTACAAATTTATAAGTTTACAAATTTACAGGTTTACAAATTTTCAAGTTTACAAATTTACAAATTTTCAAGTTTACAAATTTACAAATTTTCAAGTTTACAAATTTTCAAATTTTCAAATTTACAAATTTACATATTTTCAAGTTTACAAATTTTCAAGTTTACAATTTTCAAATGTACAAATCATAGATTCATGGATTCATAGATTCACGGATCCACAGATTCATAGATTTACAGATTCACAAATTCACAGATTTATAAATGTACAAATTTACAAATTTATTAATGTAGCAATTTTTGAATTCACAAATTTACCAACTTACTAATAATACCAATTTATAAATTTAAAAATGTATTAATTTACTAACTGATCAGTTTACAAATTCACGAACGTACATTTCATTTCAATTCGTCGTGCATACGCAAAGTACACCAAACTTTATTTGGATCTTATTACATACTATTGTATTCAATTATTAAAAAATGATAACCGATGTGATGACATTCTGCCTAAAACTGCTGGTGAACATCGAAGTTATAAAGTTTGCGTCTAATCTGTTCAACGTGTCGAAGTTAGGGCATATGGAACAGTACAGATTAGATTGGGTGTTACTAGAAGATGACCATGGTTCACAGCAACAATTTCATTGTTGGCGCACCTTCTGCTTCGCGTGTATACGAGAGTGTATACATGGGTGCGTCCAACTATGCGCGTCCCTACTGAATTATTCATCCCCGTAGAATACATCGTCTCTCTTTGTTTCATTCTTCTTCTACGACGAAACAACTCCTTTTCTCTTCGGTTATTCCCCTTCTTCTCGCTTTTCGGACATACGATCCCGCCGGGAGGACATCTACGACCTTTGCGAAATATTTCTGGAAAGGCAGAAGTTCGTCTTATAGATTTCATTCACGAATCGGTTGGAAACATGTCTGTTTATAGAAATTATCTCGCGTCCCTTGAATGGGGCAGAAAATAGACACGTCGCGAGTGGTGGGATGGATTTGGACGATTATGGGCTGGAGAGTACGGATATTTTCATAATTGGGAATTGAATGGGTCGGAGTTTTGGAAGTTGATGTATTTGGAAATTTGGAAATTTTCGAACACTTGAAAATTTAGAATTATTGGAACATTTGAAAGTTTAGATTTATTGGAACATTTAAAAATTTAGAATTATTGGAACATTTAAAAATTTAGAATTATTGGAACATTTGAAAGTTTAAAGTTATTGGCACATTTGAAAGTTTAGAATTATTGGAACCATTGAAAATTTAGAATTATTGGAACCATTGAAAATTTAGAATTATTGGAACATTTAAAAATTTAGGATTATTGGAACATTAAAAAATTTAGGATTATTGGAACATTTGAAAGTGTAAAGTTATTGGAACATTTGAATGTTTAGAATTATTGGAACCATTGAAAATTTAGAATTATTGGAACATTTAAAAATTTAGGATTATTGGAACATTTGAAAGTGTAAAGTTATTGGAACATTTGAAAGTTCAGAATTATTGGAACCATTGAAAATTTAGAATTATTGGAACATTTAAGAATTTAAAAATTTTTGAACAAAATTGAAAATTTAGAAACTCGGCGACTTAGTAGTGTAGGAATTTAGAGACTTCGAAATTGGAAGATTTAGAAACTTGGTAATTTGAGGAATTAGGAAATTTGAAAATTTAGGAATTTAGGAATTTGAAAAGTTTGAGGTTTTGAAATTTAGCGATTTAGTAAATTATCAACTTAAGATTGTGGAAAGTTTGAACTTCCTAACTGAAGCTTTTGCATAGTTAATAATTTATTAATTTAAAAACATAGAAATTGAAAATTTGTTAATACTGTAGTTTAGTGATTTAGTAACATACCAATTACAAAGTTTATAATTTAGAAACTCGGAAACCTGAAAACATTATTTTTACATAACATTTGAAATTTCCAAATTTTCACATTGTGAAATTATAAACATCAATCTATTAATGCAGATAATGCACATAATTTATTAATATAATACACACCAATTTGCAATAATCGTAAAATCATCCTCTTCCTTCACATTTCTATGCAGTACATAAAAATTACAATTGTATTGCGAGTGTGATAGAATTCTTAATTGACTAATGTCAACTAACAAATCTTGGTAAAATAAGCAGACAATCGTAATGAAGAACGTTATTAATTTAAAATGTTGAAGGGCCGTACCGTATGTAATACAATAAATCTACTGTCCATGTTTCGGCAAATATTTCCCCAGGACATCGCAATTGATTATTGCTCCAAATGCTCTGTTTGAATTTCTGTTTGATCAAACTGTTTTGCTATCTTTCCTGATTGTACTGTTGGGACATTCTCGAAGTATCTCGCTTTGCCTGAGTTTTTTTCGGTTCAGCAGAGCGAGTTTCGTTCAAGTACTATTCTTTTGTCGATTCTCCTTTTAAAATACCTCAGAAATAGTTCCTTGATTTTTCTATAAAAGCGGAAAGTTATTTTATCCTCGCACTTCCAATAAAGCAGTAAACTTTGATGTTTTTGAAAAACACGTTTCGAATCGCGGAACTTTATGTGTGTACATAGTAAACGAAAGTAATAAATTATGGTTTTAATATTGAAAATAATCTTTATGTTTCTCGTAATTTTTCATTTACTATCATGCACAATATTTTTGCTGCTGCACACTTATTACTTTTATTTAACTCGTATTTATGTTTCCCATTTCTATTCATTTTTCCAACTATCTATTGATTTTAATATACATAGCCATTTGGAGTATACATACGTATATTAAGAAGATACGTAATCACATTCTGTTATTTCTTTCTTGAGCTTATGAACATTGTATAATATTTTATTTGCAGGAACGGTATTGTCAGAATACTTTTGTAATAATGCAATATTCTTATAACAATACTTTTTCGAATAAATAAAAATTTATGTTATATGCGAGTGTACATAAATTTGTACCGTAACGTGTATTATTAAATTATACTTCGTTGAACTTATATACATAACTGCCTTGCTTAATAACAAACCATAAAATGTGCCTATTTCAAATGCTCCAAATATCTGATAAACGATACAGAAGCTATGTTTTAGGTATTGTTCAAATTCTCACAAGATACAACGTTGATTAATTGTATCATATATGCAAACTTACCGAGCGAGATAAAGTGGAAGTTTTTCGTATAAAAAAGTGTTTAAAATTTTTATGTCGCGTGAATAGTCGCAGGTAATGTTTATGCAATTTGCAGAATATTTACGGCGTTTAATTTCACGGTTACAAGAGCCACGAAAATGCAGAAACAACGATACCATATACTTCGCCAACCACGAGTGTTCTCCGACGATGGTGCAAAAAGATGCCCGTTAATTCAATAAATTTTTAATGGCAAAAAACTAGCGGGCGAGCGTGCAGCTTGAGCGTGTACCATTTATTAGTGTAGTCACGAGCAGCTTGGTTTGCACCATAAATATTTCTTGCGAGAAAGGAAAGCAAAATCGTGCAGTATCTAATTAGATTTCTTCTTACGTGAACTTGCCCGACTTTTTTACGCGTCCTGGAAGAAAACCACTCTTGATCTTGATGCTCTTCGTGGCTTGCATTCCCCGTGTAACATCTATTTCGGTTGGTAAAGCAATGGAAACGAAATTTCACGTCGTTATGTTGCATCAAGTTACCCGCGTTGGGTTTCATTCGAAAAATCTCGCGATACCTTACTAAAATTAAACAATGACGGATATACACGTCGAACACGAAGCAAATATACTTATTACGAATTTTAAGAAATGAGTATAGCAAAACGAGAAAGGACTACGAATAATATTATTTGTTCGATAAAAAAATTAACAATGCATTAACGTTAAGTGCGCTGAAATAAGGTTTCGACTGTTTTTGAGCTCAAATTTATGTAATGAATATTTATACTTTATTGAATTTCTTAGAAATTTGTTTAAAAAATACTGTGAGTACTTGTCAATATTCGTAAGGGTGAATTTATAGGGACCTCCACATGGAAATTACAATGAAGAATTTGTTCGTTACACAATTTTTACTCTATTAATAATATAGTCAAGAACTAATCTGGCATTTGTAGGAAAAATATGGCAACCACGGAGAAATATGCTTTCTTGGGATTCTTAAAGATTTGAACATTTGACACGTTTGATCTGCTCAGAAATTGTCAACATAGGTGTAGTTTTTAAATTTGAGGCCTTGAAAATTTGAAAACACAGAAGTTTAGTAATCAAGAAATTTGAAGATACCTCGAAATTTCGGAATTTGGAAACATAAATTGAGAAATTGAAAAATACAGAAATGCGAAAATTTGGAAAATTATAAAATGTGAAAATTTTAAAAATTGGGAAAATGTGAAAATTTGAAAAATTGGGCAAATTGAAAAAAGTGAAAATGTTAAAAATTGAAAACTTGAAAAATATAAAAATTGGAAAATTGGAAACTTTAGAGATTTGAATACCTGAAACGTTTCAGAGATAAATTCAGAAATTATGAATAGATTTTCGAGTATACATTGGTCTCCGCATCCGAAAGCAACTAACGTCACATCTATGTGTACGTACATATGTACGTACATATGTATGTACTTACGGAGGAACGAATACGTTATTCTATCGGTCCAATCACGATTTATTATGGACGCGAATTGTCCCATGGATCGCAGACTTTCGTGTTCACAAACATACCTGTGCAAATACCAGTTACATACACGCGATAGGTGTATACGTACCATATGTGTGATCGTACGGTCGAGTCATAGCGCATACACACGATGAAGAGAAACGGGAAGAAAGAGAAAACGAAGGAATAAAGATGAATCTGCACTCACGCAGTTTGCTTAGGGTCGAGGGATAATGCAGCAAACTCCCCCGGTTTGTCAGGGGTTAAAAAGGCCCCTCTTTTCTGCCGATTTTCCGTCTCGCCTTCGCCGCTTGCGTTATTAATACGCGAGTTACGTTCAGTCTTTTCCTTTCCACCTCTCTGCCTCTTTTCCTGTACCTGCTTTTCCTTTCTTTTTCCCTCCTGTTTGCACTCGTCGTTCCTCGGTTAGCTAAACTCCGCTCGAAACTCATCAAGGCCCACCGATTCGTCGACCTCGAATACCCTAACGTTGGGAAAGGAATATACGACAGTTTCATATTCTTGACAAACGTTTTCTCGTTAACCGGTACGTTTGTAGCTCGTTATCTAGTCAATGATACACTGGCTCGCATTAATATCCGAACACCGCCATTATTGTTGCGACGAACGATTTTAACTTTCGTTTTTTGAACGAAGAATACGTACGTACGCGGTTCGAACATCTTCGCGAAAGAGACGGTTTTATTGAAATCTTCCGATTTTTGTCATATTTACGGAGTAACTAATTCACTGATATGCAGATTCATAGTTTTACAGAGTCACAGATTCACGGATTCACATATTCACAGATTCATAGATTCATAGATTCATAGATTCACAGACTCATAAATTTATAAATTTTAAATTAATTTTTAATTTTAAATTTTAAATTTATAGATTTATAAATTTACAAATTTTTACATTCACAAATTTTCGCATTTACAAATTTATAAATTAATAAATTACCAATTTTTTAAATTTACCAATGTACCAATTTATGAATTTTCAAATGTACCAATTTACTAATTGATCAGTTGAAAATTCTCGAATCTAAAATTTTTAAAATTCTCAAATGCAGACAAATTATTAAAAGGAAAAACCGAAAGAGTCGGTTTTGTCGAAATCTTCCAATTTTTATCACTGAAAATTGATCTGGATCCTGCAGGTAGATTTTATTTTAAAAATGATGTTTTAGACGTTTTCTGTAACAAATTTTTCACCCTCCTCATATATAACACAAATTATTTCTCTTTAAGTTCGATTTTTGTTATTAGCCTGACCAGAATATTATGTCGTTTTTATTAGTAGATGACGTTTATTCGATTTATGTATCGACAGTTTTTCTTCGACAAATAAATACATCGTTTTGAAGCTTATACTTTAGAGTATCTTATTGAATAGACTGTACCAAGTTTAATGCAGTTACATATGTTACATTTGTAATCGAATATATTTTAAAAAAATTATGAAACTTTTTCACCAATTCGATATAATAGTCCAAAAATGTTTAGTTTATATGATTTATTTAACATTTTGCGTCATTCGCTTCTTAACAATTTCAAAAACAACATTTAACAAACTCTGTCTTCGCGTGTGATAAAATAATCAAAGAATGTATTATGGATACATTTTGTGTTTTCAAATATGATTATTTAAATGACTATGACTGATAAATTAATAAATTACAGTTTTGTTTACCCTGCAAAAATATATTATGTCTCCTCCACATTTTGTACAGGAATAAAATATAAATAGAATCATAAATTATTCGGAAATGTTTCAAATTTCCTTACCCATTTCGGTCCACACTTTTCTTATTATAATTTACCACGGTGTATTTGCTTTTCTTAAACTTCAAACGACTATTTAATATGTTTCGCTTAATCACTCCTTAAGTCGCTTATCCCGTGAAGGGATTAATTATTTTATGATCGAGTCTTAGTATAATTACAAACTACTCAAAGGTTATACTAGAACCAATATCACTACATGGTGGACTACTCTGAAATATCAAATCAAGTATCAAGTAATTCGATTATATATTTTTCCTTTCAAGAAGGATTACAAACAGATTCAAAAGAATATCGAAGTTTTTAAACACCTTTTTCAAATAACTTATGCGAGGCAAACCAATCAGAAGCAAGGTTTCATTCGTCAAAAGATTTTTTAAGATGCGGAAGATTACAGAGTAACGAGATAATAATGTTCCAAGCTTAATAGTTACATCCTTCTTAATTGTAAGTTCGAGGCTAGAAACACTTAAGTAGGAAATATGACGCATCCAATCGTAATTGCAAAGTATGTCGGATGAAAATAGTGACTGGAGCTAATAACAGTTTGTCATGTTAGAAGTCTTGTTTGCAAACTAAGTCAATTCATGACGCTACAAAAACTCCGAACGATATACACACTGTACTAAAAATATTAATAAATTCTTATTTATCTCATTATGTTTGGCCCTGTGATGAAAATATAACTTCCACGAACTTCATTGCCATAAACGATCAAATTCATCAGATCATTTTACCTTTCTCTCTTTTCTATTTTTACCAGATACGAATTTGTTGCTAGACATTTATCCATTAACCCTTTGCACTCCAAAGCATTTTTATTGTTGGGAAACAGCAACAGTAAAACTTTCTAGTTGAAGAGTTCGATGAACTTTTCTGAAATTATTATCTTTTTTATTAATAATCGTCAATATTATCTATTTCGCTATTGAGGTGTCCCGTAAGTTTCGATATGACATAAAAACGTACTTCGAGGAATATTTTGCAAGTAACCCCAATTTTTTTTAGAAAAAGTAAATAATGATGTTTCCTACAGGGTGAAAGAGCGAAACGGTTCACATTTAATGCAACAAATCAATCTTAAACAATAAATATCGCGTATTCGTTTCTATAAAAAAGGGAAGAAACTTGTGGGACACCCTAATACAAACATCGCGTGTGCGATGCTATAAATTTAGCTCGGAGTTATTTATTTAAAATTGTTACATTAAATCAAATGGCGAACGCGAGTTGTCTCACGGGTGTAAAGAATTAAAAGCGACACGTTATAAAAAATTATAATTTCCATATAAATTGTGATAACCGTGCAAAAATTTAGCTACTTAATCACACCACGTAGCCAAACACGCGTTCAAAGTTTTAAACCTCTCCAAACATAATGATTCAATAATTCTTTATTTCATAAATCGCTCAACCCCTTGCACTATGATTTATTTAGCAAATGCGTCAGACACAACGAACTATTCACTGCTACAACATTGAGTTAGCTAAAGATGTTCGAATGTGAAGACTGGTTTGCATTCGTCGATCCTCAACTGTGCAAATTACAATTGGATTTAAATTGAACATTGGATCGTGTTAAAAATATGAGCAAGGTTTACCATATTTGAACTGCGAGTGCGTCACAAGAGTAGCTCGTGTTAAAAACGAGGTACGGTGTTAAAAACTCTCTGCATCTCATTCATGTTCAATCTGTATGTTTGCAGTACTTTTATCGTCGTATTAAGAGTAACCCAATAACAACCACATTCCTATTAGTGATCACTACTTCTCTTTGTCGAAGGCGGTAATTAAAATAATCTATTGATCAACAGATCGCAGTTATGAATATTTCATTCGCTATCACAAAGATTCTCATATTAACTGGTAGTTAATTAGATTGTTCGGAAAATAATTTCGTTTTTTCTGAAAATGAGAGACAATTTTCATGGAATACTTTTTTCCTTGCTTGAACAGCATTTTTAAAAAAGTAAAGTATTCCGAAAATGCTGCCTTTCACTTTCCATATTTGTTAGGGTAATCACAAACTACTGCGCAGAATCAGTCGAACATTTTTCACAAGCAAACCTGTTGCAAAAAAAAACGGAATCACTCTCCGGACCCAATAGTTTACAACTAGAGATTTTTGTAAGATCACAGTCGTCACAGTGGAAGGGGTTAAAAACAGCCCTGAACGAGAAACACCTTGTCAAGAGTCGAATCGTGGTCGACACAGGGCCGTAGTCCGACCAGATCGTAAGGATCACCCTGTACACGGCACTGTTCTCTGTAGACCCAAAGAAAATGGTCGATTAGATAAGAATTCATCGGGGCCGTAACAAGTTAAGTAAGTTGTAGGGGTAGGTATACGTTTGTTCGGTGGAGTTTTCGCATGGAGCACATTTCTGTGATCAGGTTTTATCAAGTATTACGTTCCCTCAATAAAATTCGACATCGGTATAGCCGGGAATTGCATGAGTCAGACACGAAATTGGCCTCTTATCGTGACTACCCACGGTTCAATCGATTCGTGGAGCCGTTGCTAGTCTCTTCATCCGTTTTCTCCGGCCTGTAAGAAGAAGCGTGTCGATGGGGTGGGTGGGTGCCGTCTATTACTGGTCTTCGTCTAGGAAACTTTCCCCCTTTTTTCCCCCACCCCTTACGGTCGTTTGCATTCTCCCCTAAAATTCTCGGAATGGAGATACCGGCGAGATACCGTCGAAGGGTGTCTCTCCCTTTTCTATCTTAGACCCATCACTAATGACGCGCTCGTTCGTACCTTCGTTGGTACTTTCATCCTGAGCTAGGTAGCCACGTAACTTCGTCGTGTTAACGTTTAGGACCGTGTACATTTTTGTTCCTTCGATAGATATCTAGCGATATTTTCGAGTGCGCGATCTGAACGCTGCATGTGGAATAAATTAATGTTGTCTCGATACGGTTGTGCATAGAGAAAGTCGAAATACGGGTTGTCGCTTTTGTTTCGAAACATACCGAGTGTGTTTAGTACTCTTTTAGGCGCGACACTTCAATGGATACCTGAGATACTGTTCCTTTATGATTTACGAAATGAACCTAAGTAATGTTCGCTGCAAATTATGTACAGCGAGGGACAAAAGTTTTGAGTACTTTTAAGTTGAGTTTTTTTTAGGCGCGACGCTTCGATGGATATGTGAAATATTGCTTCTTTATGATTTACGAAATGAACCTAAGTAATGTTCACTGCAAATTATGTACAGCGAGGAACAAAAGTTTTGAGCATTTTTAAGTTGAGTTTTTTTTAGGCGCGACGCTTCGATGGATATGTGAAATATTGCTCCTTTATGATTTACGAAATGAACCTAACTTACGTTCGCTGCAATTTATATACAGCGAGGGACAACAATTTTTAGTATTTTTTAGGCGTGACACTTCAATGGATATCTGAGATACTGTTCCTTTATGATTTACATTTAATATCTTTTGGTAAATTTCATTCTCAATTTGTAAATTTCACGCACACGAAGAGTTTCGTGACATCGTCGAGATCATGCTCGCTTTATCTCACTTTGCGAAGAATTTGAACTAGACTCTCGCAATATTTTCAGTGAAAGATGCGAGAAAGTTGAGCTCCGTATGTTGACGTACGATCTTTGATCGCTGGCAAACATTTTCGGTTATGAACGAAGAGCGAAGAAGCTTTTGAAGGCAAGCATGAAAGTACGAAGTTCCAGCAAGTAATCGAGAAATATGAAAAAAGTTCTTTCGCAGTCTAAAAGCTGTATTCACACATGAAACACCTCACGGGTCCACGGTGATCCGTGCAAATTTAATATCTTTGAATAACTGAGAAAAGAAAACACGAATTGGCTGGTCATCGATTTGTTAACACTAGACCTACCAGTCAATCAACATGATTGATTACAGATTTTATATTTTCTAATACAGAGTGTCTTGCTTTTGTCAAAAATGAATCATGGCAATGAGAGACACTGATATTAAACAAAAGAATGTTTGTTTTTTAATTATTCCGAGTTAGAGTATAAAACGATTAATGACATCCTTCAGACCCTTGATAATAAAATCTTCTTATACCGAAATAATCGGAGTTATTTCATTAGCATTAATCCCATATTTCAATATACACAAAGAATAGTTGTATGAATACTGTGTTGTAAGAATACTTGATTCTTATTTACTTATTTACTTTTGCATGTTATTTTCAATTTTAAAGGGTGCCTGGAATGCATGTGGTTCTAGTACGAAGGAGGGTGTAACATACTTGAAAATATTATAATTGTATGATATAATCATAATACAAATTATGCTAATAAATATTATAAATATCGTAAAATACAGGGTGTCCCACAATTATGGTACGAGCCGGAAAGGGATGGTAGGTGATGCTATTCTGAACAACTTTTCCCTTTGCAAAAATATTGGATGAGGCTTCATTTTTAAATTATTAAGGGAAAACACCGACCAATCAGAACGCCAGAATCGCGCGCGCCGCATGTTTGATCGCGACCGCGACCATTTAAAACTGGGGCCTATACTTCAGTCTCCTAGCGCGCGCGATCTTCGCACTCCCATTGGTTGGTGTTTTCCCTTAATAATTTAAAAATGAAGCCTCATCCAATATTTTTGCAAAGGAGGAGGTTGTTCAGAATAGTATCACCTACCACCCCTTTCCTACTCGTACCATAATTCTGGGACACCGTGTATTATGCAATATCGTTATATGGCAACGCAATATAATAATATTAGGTTGTTCGGAAAGTAATTTCCTTTTTTTTTTTATGAAAATAAGAGACAATTTTCATTGATATTCCTTTTTCTTGTTTGAATAGCATTTTTGAAAAAAGTAAAATATTCCAAAAATACTGCTACATTTTCTATATTTGATAAGGTACCAACCACACTCTACTGCGTAGAATCAGTTGAACTTCTTGACAAGTGAGCCTATTGGGAAAAAAACGAAATCTCTTTCGGAACAACCCAATATAATACTATAATATAACAATGTAATATAATAATATAATATAACAGTATTTTAAATAAAAATAAACAAAAACTAAGGAAGTAAAGTTTCAATTAAGCCCGTTTCTCAACACAGACAAAAAGATGTTAACGTTCGAGAAGTTGAGTTTCCAGCGTTACCCTAATCAGTGTACACCGCGTCTGCGATGATTGCAAAAAAAAAAAATCATCGATGAAATCTCTATCGAAAGTAAATAATGAATATTCAGCAAAAATTTCCCTGCGTTTGTTGTGGATGTCGTTTCCTGATCTGGCCATCATGCTGGCAAGTTCGCGCAGTTCGCTCTAGCGAGTTATAGCTTTCTCGTATTCCCTTTCTTCTGGTCGATGCAATCGAGGCTTTCCTATGGTTGGCACTCGATGACTCACGTCATACAGCACGGTTATGCCTCTTACCGAAGTCTTATTCCCTCACTTCCGTCCTGCCCACCTCTCAACCCGCCATTCGTATGTGTGTCTCGTTCTTTCTCTCCCTCCCCTCTTCACATCCTCCATATTTCTTTCAATTTTCTAGCCCTGACATTACGCCCGTAACAAAGTATCTCCTCGTCGTTTTGTGCGTTTCTTTTTCGGGATACCGGGGAGAAATTAACGACCCTCCCCGTCGCAGATTTATCTTGGTTGATGTAATTTTTTCGAATAGTATCCGACGAGACGAAAGAAACACAATGATTTCACGCGATTTGTTACGTGTTGTTTCGTTGTACAGGTTTGCTCAAAAACTTGGGACTGCTCGGGCATACTTGAGACTGTGCCCAAGCTAGGGAAATTGTGTATGAAACTTATTTGACAAATTGTACCGGCATATCGACGTATAAGGACTAAGAGATACTAAAAAACACGAACAATGGTTCCATTCATATTCAACGCTAAAACCACCAAACCAGTCAGATGACCTTTTTACAAATTTTCAGTTTCAAATTACATTTGTTTTAATGGTTTTCTTGATATGCGTGCTGATTCTCATCAGAATAAAGAATTCATATGAGATCGATACGATATTAAACACACTAATTTATTCTTCTTCGTTTGTTCATTTAATTTTCAACTTCATTGTTTACTTCAATGTAATCGTGCATTATACATCGATAGTTTTAGTGTTGATGACTTTGGTCTTTATATAAACGTCTCATATAAAATGCCATTTACAAAAGTTTCCTTATAAGTTTTGCAAATTTCAGTTTACAAATTTTTATAATTTGTAATCGACTCTAAAAAAAAAATTGTGTAACTATATAAAATCTGACGAACGAAAGACGAAATACGTGCACATACAGTCATGGACAAAATTAAGTGGACATTGCAGAAATGTAAAAAATTTTTGGTTTTGCTACAATATTTTAAATAAATTTTAAATTTAGAACGTGAAATGCTTTTGTAGACTTGAAAAAACATTTATTTAATGTATATAATTGTGCAATAAAGTTTTGGTTTATAGGCATTGTTAGTTAAATTAAATTAACCTTTTGTTATTTATGATACCTGTCCACTTAATTTTGTCCACGACTGTATGTCGTTGCTTTCCAGCAAATAATTTTTGAAACGCCAAGTGTACCCTTTCATTCACTATCCCCAAACCAAACACCATGGTTCAAACAAAGTGCCTTCTCATCGATTTACAGGGTAGCATACATCCAGCATGACACGTACTCGGCGTATCATGCTTCCTGAATGTGAACAGGGAAATAATGCAGTTATTGTCGATAACTGTGCGGTTTACAACGATACGATTGGCGCCTGTGAATAATAATGCCTCGACAGATTCTGAGTAGTCCGGGCTCATAAACGGTACAACTTGTGAAACACGTATCAACATAGTGAATAAATCGTGTCATTTATATTAAACACGATTTCTTGTCCCCTATTCGTGCACGCATTTTACGAGAAATTCTCTGGCGTTCTCTGCTCGAAAACTGCAGTTACCGAACCGCAATAATGATTCTTCCTTGCAGTATTTGTGCGTGTATTGCTTTTATCGTCGTGTACTGCTTTTATCTTTATCGAGATCTCTCTACCTTTCTATACACATCGTCTCTGTTTCATTTTTATTTCCGTGTATCAGTATTCCGCAGCACTGATTTGACTGCAGCTTGTATCTCGTGCAGTTCATCGGGACACTCTTTTGTCCCATTTTTTCCCATTGATTTTCGTTGACGATTAACCATTTATCTTCTGAATAGTTGGGACAGTTCCATCCTTGATCGTGAGTCAATCTTTCTAATAATAAACGTCATCGAAATTCATTTTGCTTTTTATTGTACGAAATGTATGTATCTATTTTACGTGTAAATATAAAATTACATCAAATGTATTTTCCTGTAGTCATAATCTGGTTAGATCGTTTTTTACGTTCGAACATTGTACACTCAACTAAAGTTTTGAGATTCAATTTGAAGATACTCGAATATGTAATACGTAGAATAAATAGAATTTAATCATGTAATAAAACAATGAGATCCAGTTATTACAATCACGAATAATGTTATCGATCGGCTGAGGTTATCATAATCAGTCGGTCCTAAAATGGTCTATATAAAATTGGTTGGATTCCACTACTAAATTCGTACTTCGATTATCGCTATCAATTGTGATCACTATACTCAACAAGGATCTTCAAAAAAGAAGTTCTTTTCAAAAACTCTTAAAAACTACAAACTCTATTCCTTACTGAAAGAGTGTTTTCTTTCCTTTGATCGCAGCATACTATTCGACAAATTTTATTTTATTCATTTCAATCATAATTTTATATTATTCTTATTTCATTTTCGAAAATAAATACATTCTGCATCGTTTACAAAGGAATGTACCGTATGCATATAATTAACCAGTTAACTGTGGCGCTCCCTTTTGTAAGTATACGCGTCAATCACGGAATAAATGTCGGTGTTAAAATATTGGGCCAAAAAGATAGGTCTATTTTATAAAATAGACAATTTCATTACTAATATTGACTTATTTGGTGAACCAGTTAGCTGTGGTTTAGGAGTATACTCGTGACAAAATATTCAGCCACATCTCCATGATGGATATAGTCGTCAAACACACTTAACTGGCTAATTAAATTTGTGACGAATGTATTGGGTTGTTCGGAAAGTCATTTCGTTTTTCCCCATCAGTCTTGCTTGTGAGAAATTCTTAGAATTTGGAAATCTGGGAATTTGAAACTTTCATAATTTGGAAATCTGTGAATTCGGATTTTTCTGAATTTGGAAATCTGAGAATTCGGATTTTTCCGAATTTAGAAATCCGAGAATTCAGAATTTTCCGAATTTGGAAATCTGAGAATTCGGAATTTTCCGAATTTGGATTTTTCAGAATTTGGAAAGTTGAGAATTCGGAATTTTCCGAATTTGGAAATCCGAGATTTCGGAATTTTCCGAATTTGGAAATCTGAGAATTCGGAGTTTTCAGAATTTGCAAATCATAGAATTCGGATTTTTCAGAATTTGGAAAGTTGAGAATTCGGAATTTTCCGAATTTGGAAATCTGAGACTTGGAGAAAAATCAGTCTTGCTTGTATATAAGTCCGAATAATTTATGGTTGTTACCGTATCGGATATGAAAAGTGAATAGCAGCATTTTTCCACGAAAATCATCTCTCATTTTCAAAAAAAAGAAACGAAATGACTTTCCGAACGACCTAATACATTGCGCAAATGTCACGCATTGTTTGCAATAAATTCGATAAGACAAAAATGTTTCGTCCATTGTTCGTCTTATCGGTTGATTATCGTTGTTAACAAATGCAGGTCCCACAACGATCACAATAAACGTACTTCGCTGTATTAGATATTAGTAAAAGAGGCAGAAGAAGAAACGTGTCTCATAGATTGGCTATCTCCCCTCGCTGAGTATACACCTAGTCAGTGAGTCACAAGTTCTTGTCTCTTCCACTGTTTCTCATCGAGAGCTAAGCAATACGTCGTATCTATCGTAATCAACCTCCCACCTTTCTTCCATCTTCGACAATGTTTCTATCGAATAATTTCCACGCTCACGTGCCAACGGCCCACGAACGGGCATTGTTCGAACCGAGTGTGTTCGTTGTTTTGATATACCGGGTGTTTCAAAACCGCACCATTCAATGGCCAATGACTTTGACACGTAAGATGAATCTCTCCATCGGCGACCATGTCCCCGTTAGTGACCACTTGCTCGTCTCGTTTCATTAAAAATGACAAATATAGCGATCCGCTTGGGCATAACCTTCGAACATCGAAGCTGAAAATACTTTATCTTCCATTTGAAACATTGTTTCTTTTCGAAACTTCTTTACAAGTACAATTACACGTATTAATAAGATAAATTACTGTAGTTGCACTTACTTCCGTACAAAAAATGTATGAATCTATGAATGAAACGTATGAATCTATGACAAAAAAATCGAATTAAAAAGAAACATGCAATTATTGTTCTGTCGAGATGTTAAGCGATAACGAGGTGTATTTATAGCTCGTAACATATTTATATGTATATTGTTGGTTCGGGATATACATTTGCGCATGTACTTTCTGAAATTCGAAATGAAATATTTGATCGAAAATATCGAAGGTTTTCGACGTTTTCGTGATTGTGAAAATCATAGATAAGTGGTAAAATTGAATGTTGCGGCGGTAAAAATGTCACGAGGCATCTGCGCCATTTTAAAAATACCTTTGCACTTTTCAGCGTCCCTTTGTACTGCTTTTAGTGCGAGCTATACTTTTAACCTTTATAAAATGCGGCATTTACAACAATGAATTCCATTCGAAGATTGTAATGCATTTTTTTTTTCTAAGTACAGAATGCGTCTTATTGTGTTGCGCGGTGTAAGACAAATTATACTCTCAAGTCAGTAATTTATGTATTGTAGACAGATACAATTAGAATGCACGTTTCTGTCGAAGAGAATGCTGGAGAAAATTTACGGTAATCATTAGTTGATAAATATATATATTGCACGGCCAGTATGGGCCAATAAAATGTATACACACTGTGTTATTATTACATTATTAATTCAATGGATAAACTGAAGAAGTTAAATTAATTTTAGCTATTTTAAAAGTTCGAATGTTCAAAATGACGATTATAAATATTAAAGTGATTACATTTAATATAACATTTTTATTATCGCATATTAATTATATTATATTATTAATGATATCAAACATTAATTATACACACAATTTATTGGCATTCTCTGTACTTTATACAATATATACAAAAGTTTTCATCACCATATTACAGAGATGTTTTGTGTATATTATTTTGCCCCATCAAAATTAGTTACTTTGTATGAAAAGCGATGCTATTACATTCATTGTTTTAAATTTGTTCAATCAGTATGAATATCAAATGAAGCTCGTAGAAAGTTATTACTGTTATTGCAAAAATGTCGTATAGGGCTTCATTTTTAAATTACTAACGAAAAACACCGACCAATCAGAGCGCGAGAATCGCGCACGCTCGGAGGCAGAAGTGCGGCCCGAGTTATAATTGGCCGTAGTCGCGATCGACTCGCGTGGCGCGCGATTTTCGCGTTCTGATTGGTCGGTGTTTTTCCTTAATAATTTAAAAATGAAACCGCGTACGACATTTTTGCAATTGAAAAAGTTGTTCAGAATGACCCCACCTACCTTCCCTTTCCGGCTCCTTCAACACTTTTGGGACACCCTGTAGTCGTCCACTCTTATACAAGATCCACCTTTATGGCCTGTTCGAGTGACGAGAACGTTTCGATTCTATCCTAACTTGCAGGTAAGCCACGTATTTCCCCAGGCTTTACCTGCACTTTCTTCGCAGAACCTGCATACGTTCACTTACCTGTACAGCTTGGTTCATAAATCAGCATAAGCTATGGAAACTTCTCTTCGTTCTGTAACGGACAAAGAAATAAAGAATATTGAGCTCTGCAAACGATTTGTGAACAACTATACTGGTTATTAAGCGTTAAAAATTTTTTCAAACGATTTTTGCTCTAATTTTGCGAATAGCGAAAAATTATATTTGTGATTATTAAATATCGAAGAATAATATTTTGTAATTGGTCGGCAACGAAGCGTTAAAATGTATTCTGAACGACGCCATATTGGTGCATAACTCGGTTCTGTTCTAATTGCAGACTTCTTTTGCTTTATATTAGCATAAAGTTAATATGAAAATGTGACTACAGCGAAGATGAAGTAATGAATTCGAGGAAGTAATGTAGATATTGATGTTACATCATTGATAATTTTTTATCGAATGAAAAGCAAAACTTAGCGACGTATCCCAGATATATTTGCATTAAAAACGTGTACTGTTTACGACATATATAGATGTTTATAAAATATGTTCATTCAAGACAAACTACGACTACTTGGTAATTAATAGAATTATTTATAAATAATTATTTTTAAATGTAACATTGTGCAAAAGTAGATCTTTATCATTCTGAGGAATGACGTCAAATGTTGGGATTTATAAAAATTACGTAGGAATTTATTTGCAAAAGATTACTAATGCAATAATATAACGCTATAATAATTTAGTCAGATAATTTAGAGAAGACAAAGATAATGTGTATGTCGTTACAGTGATGATATGTATGCATTAGTAAGTTGTGAAATTAAATAACAATTATACATTCGAATAATGTATGCTTAACACGTACTTGCTATAGAAGGTCACAGATTGATGTCAAGAATGTAAAATAATTGGGTAATTAATGAAAGATGAGAGAAGAAATTTTTTAATAGCACCACTATTAATTTTAAAATATGGTATAGTATGGAACATACTAAATTGAGGATCTACATAACTTTATTTTGTACAAAGAATACATTCAAACCCTAAATTTCAAATAAAAGGAAAAATGGACTTTTTACTCTTTTTATAAATTTTGCTGTTTATCCTTGTATTTTACTTTTTATACAAATTGTCAACTGAAAACCAAAATAGTTCATGAAAAAATGCTTATCTTTAATAATTACAATTTTATTTAATAATGTGTAAAAATTTGTCTAAGTGTATAATAAATGAATATACATAATTGATACTTGCCACTTGTTACAATTATGGTACTTCTGAAAAATAAAAGAGCTTATACTCACCGAAAATTATTATTTGTTGAATTTAAGTTCATGACTCTGTGCATGAACTGTGGAAATGTACAAAAAATTACGTATCCCGAAAGAAACAAGTATTAACTCGTAAAAGAATTAGACGTTGCAAAAGTAGAGTGTACTAATTCATAAAAAAGTTTAGTATCTTTAAAATGTTTATTATCGCAAACGATCCTCCACGAGATATCGGTTTTAAACAAAATTTCTCGACGAACTGCCATAAATAGCCAAAGGAGGGTCATGGTGAGTAGTTCTTGAATCACCATGTACATCCAGAGAAGATGGCCGTTGCCTCGAGAGACGTGTCCTCTTCAGAATTTAATCTTTAAAGACTTTAAACCCTGGCTAGCTTGTTGGCCTATATACGTAAGTCTGAATCGTTTTAAAAATGACTACGAATTTTTTTTTTTATTTTGTTTATACTCGTGACTACGGGCAATGAAATTATAACGAAAAATGTTTTTGTGCGAATTAAAAACATTCAACAGTATTATTTCTGTATGCATACATGTTTTCTATACTTCCGCGTCTTCGTTCGATGTTATGCAAAGTTCACTTTTTATCGCATTCTGTTTTCCATTTCTTACGTAACTCATGCTAAAAACACGCTTTTCTGAAAATCTTTACGTCAAAGAAAGATAATGTAATGGATTACAATAGTAACATTGTAAAAGATTACGCAACGACAGGAAAATATTGAATATTGTTTATAAATTCTTGCACCGTTACGATACGTTCATTTTTCTCGGGGTTCGCAAACGTGTTCTAAAATTGTGAACTGAGTGATGATTTATGGTTAAAAAAAATTATCTTATCATCTATGATGCATATGTTTCTTGACATCTATGATAATTTTTCATTCGTATAAAAATTTAGTCGAATCGTCACTGAATAAAAGTTGACAAATTAGAATCATGTTTAATATTTATATATTCATTTATTAACATATGTATTATACATTATAATAATCTTATTCGTTAACACGTTAACATATCGCCATATTAATATACACTCATAGACAAAATTAAGTGGACATTGCAGAAATGTAAAAAATGTTTTGTTTCATTACAATGTTGTAAATAAATTTTAAATTTAGAACGTGAGATATTTTTGTAGACTTGAAAAAACATTTATTTAATGTATATAATTGTGCAATAAAGTTTTGATTTATAGGCATTATTAGTTAATTAAATTTACCTTTTATTATTTATGATACCTGTCCACTTAATTTTGTCCACGACTGTATGTATATCAACTCTAATATTAAATTAATAAATATTTATTATTTTCTCTTTATGATTTTATGATTCTTTATGATTATATATGATTTTTCTAAAACTCAGTGACTTTTCTGAAATTTATGATCGACGAGGATTTTCCAATAAAACGTGGAGTTTCACAGTTTCGCTGGAATTATCGAGAAATTTAACAAGTGTCCTTAAACTTTTGAGCTCTACTGTATGAACGTAATCGTTGCGGCCACCACGTGTACACGGCCAGCGTTTTACTTCGCAGTAAGTCAGTTAATTACGTGTTCATTATCACAACGGTAGAAGGAACAGGAACTGTAGTTATCGCGTTAAAAAAGTAGCTCGATCGACGCGAGGTGACCTTTACGTTCAATTTGAAGGAGTTTGAAAGCCGTCTGTTCGAGCTCGATTGAATCGAATTGATCGGTGCATCATTTTTTAATTCGAGAAACGGAGTACCTCGTACTCTGTTGTTGCGTGCTTAATTTTTCCTACAACTATAACGAAATTGTTACAATCGTCAACTTGAAGTTTTCACGTATGTGCGTAGAATTTAATGTTGTTCAATCCGTGACTTGAAATGACGATTCATCATTTTATGCGAAGACTAATATTAGAAAACTAATATCACTAATATTACTAATATTAATCGGTGAATTTGAATGGTTTAGAATCATCGTGTGTTTTTTTGCGTAATTTTTGCGTAAGAGTCGAGTTTATTAGATTTAAACACTAAACCTACCGGCGTATAATGCAGCTTTATTTTGAAATTAAAAATGTAGTTGAAAAATGAATAAACAAACAATGAAACACGAATTAATGTACACATTAATTCCTTATCTTGATGAAAATCAACATGAATTTCAAAAAAGCCATGTTAACACATATTCATCCGGTAACTTTTTACACCGCCATTCATCAAATGTCGGCATTTTTTAACACTATCTTTTCGTAAAAATTATAATTTAATATACTCAGAATTAAGAGAACAAAAATCAATTATTCTCTGTAATATACAATTGACGAATTTTCGTCATTTGGCTGTAGGTGATTCTTTGAAAAATGACGAATTTTCGTCGAGCGAACGAATATGTTAACATACTTTCTAAATTAAAATTAGAAACTTGTTAAATGGTCATTTGGACCGCTTTGGTAGGTTTAGCGTTAAACGCTGTATGAAAGATCGCTTATTATGAAACGATCCGTATTATGTAGCTCGCGTTAAAGGTCAACTTTCGCCACTAATTTCGGTTGTCATTAATAAAGCATCGCACGGTGTGCATACAGAGTGGTAATTCTCTATTCGTATCACCGTGGAATCATACTTTTCGTACACACGCACCGTGTTTAAATATTTGAGTTGCGATTAAGGTCATCGTGTTTCGTTGCCGCCCGCCCATGAAAGTCCCCTGGAAAAACAGGCACAATGGACGCCGTGCGATTGTTTTTCGTCGTTTCAGAACCCTCATCGCGACAATATACCATATTTTTTTCTTCCCACGGCGTAGTTTCCACGGGAAAAGAAAGCTTTCGCTCAAAAGTGTTTCACTATGACCTCCCCTTCCGCGAACTACTATAAAACGCACGAGACTCTTATGATTCTATCGCATGTATGACAATGTAACTTCTGTAAGATTAATACGTAATACGGTAAAATAAACGCGTATAATAACGACTTGGACAATATCGCTAAATGACTATATATTCTTTAAACGACAAAATGTGGGCGATGTCGCGTTGTCAATGATTCCCCAAAGAATGCCCTTCCTCGAGGCTGCGAAGGCTTTACTGCCCCTCGCCAAAACTCAAGGGCCTCAGTTGTTTACTGCCCTGACGTCACAATATTCGGGTCCCAACGCCTTGGTGGTCGTCGCGCTGGGACCGTATGCGTCCTATTTCGAGTTCGAATGCAGGTCAATTTGGAATTTTCTTACACTTCGTTTATTCTTTTCGCGATGCAATAAAAAGGTACGGGTCCTCGAATCTTTACGATTTCGTGGCCCAAAGGAATACGTCCTTTACGGCCTTTTTAAATCTTCTTCCTTCCGAGTACGTAAATCGACTTCGTTTCTCGGATATGAATAATCGAGATGTCCAAATGCGCGATATAGTAGAAGAATTTATTGGAGATGTTCTTTTTTTTATGACAACGCGAGAATACCGTCCGAAATGTTTTTATCTTCTTCAGGGACGAATTTTTATATTTCAGTTTGCGACAAATAAAATTTATTCTATCTTAATTCGCACTTGCTCGATAAAGAAAATACAATGCAAAAAATAAAGTTCACGATTCAGAATTTTTTAAAAATAACTACGAATAAAGAAGCGTTTACTACTTATACAAAACTCATAATTTTTTAAAGGCATTTGTAAATACTACTCCATAGCGTTACAAATACATTTGTAGACATAAATTAGACATGTTTACTCCCTAATAATCAGTTATTGCTTGAACTATCCTTTTGGACAAGTACATAAATATAAAGACACTTTACTTATGGCAGTTGAAATTTATTTTCTAGTTAGCAAATTTAGGAAACACTACACATTTATTTTTGTAATGGTTTCAGACAAGAATATAGGTTATAAACTAACTGTTCACACATGTGGCTATGTGTCTGGCAAGGTTAAGGAACGAGAAGGGGGATATAATATGAATTGCTTCAAAAATGATTTAAGAATACCTTGGAAAAAAGGCTTTATAGAAAGCAATTACTAACTTTGCATCGATGCAGTTGTATTCAGAAGATTGTCAGGAAAAATCTGTATTTTCTGCTTATACATGGTGTCCCACAATTATGGTACGAGCCTGAAGGAGGTGGTAGGTGAGGCTATTCTGAACAACATTTTCCTTTGAAAAAATATTGGATGAGGCTTCATTTTTAAATTATTAAGGAAAAACACCAACCAATGAGAGCACGAGGATCGCGCGCGCTAGGGGGCAGACGTGTAGGCCCGAGTTTTAATTGGCCGTGGTCGCGATCGAACATATGGTGCGCGCGATTCTCGCGTTCTGATTGGTCGGTGTTTTTCCTTAATAATTTAGAAATGAAGCCTCAACCGACATTTTTGCAAAGGAAAAAGTTGTTCAGAATAGCCGCACCTACCACCCCTTTCCGGCTCGTACCATAATTGTGGGACACCCTGTATTGTATCGCTACAGTCCTTTATGTATTTTCTATCGTTATCATATTAACCATTTGCGCTCGAAGGTGCATTTACTGGTAGTAAACTGCAAACCTAAAACTTTTTCGTTGAAAAATTTGATAGATTCTGTCGAAGTTATTATCTCTCTATTATTAATTGCCACTAGGTGTTTATATTTATACATCGATGTGGAACATTATACTACTGTAAAAAAATCCGTACTAAAAATTTCTGTCTTCAACACAGTGATGAGCGTGAGTCACCTTTCGAGTGCAAAGGGTTAAAGTTTGTACACTCTAGTATCAAAATTTCTCACAGAAATCGCGTTTCACGAGTTCGCCCAACTCTTGAAGATTTAACTCTTGGATCGGACTGTCGCGGATATTTCAAACGCTTCGAGAATAAAAATTAATGCCATTGCAAATTATTCTTTCCGGTCAATAAAGAAAAAGTTGCGGTTTTTAAAAACTTGGACGGCAATGTGCGCGCACGATTTTCTCGTTTCTCGCTGTTCCATCTGAACGGATCTGAAGAATGAATGGGATTTTAACAAGAAGGCTGCGAGAGGTGGAACGCGGCTGAAAAGAAGACCAAACAAACGAAGGGCACAGCAGAAAAGGAGAATATTGAAGGAAACGAAACAGCGGACAAAGCGATTAAAAGAACTCCGCATACAGTTACCGACAAAAGTTACGAAGCGTAATTATTAATCTTACAAATTGCCTTATTCATATAATTCTGTTATATTTGAAACTCTATGCCGATACGATTTCACGCTGTTCAAACGTCGAGCAAACTTTATGCGCTTACATATTAATCGTGTACTTCTATCAGAAATCCGTCATTTTTTATTTATAACTGCTGTAGCCATTTTATGGAACTTCAAGCATAGACTCGATATACATATACTATTATTTAGTATACACTACTATTTAAACTCGATATATAATTCTATTTAGTACATACTACTATTTAGACTCGATACATGATACTATTTAGTATGTACAACTACTTAGACTCGATATACATATAATAGTTTAGTGCATACTACTTTTGTAATACTGTTTAGTACATACTAGTACTTAGACTCGATTTATAATACTATTTAGTATGTACTACTACTTAGACTCGATATATAATACTATTTAGTATATACTACTATTTGGACTCGATATACAATACTATTTAATATATACTATTATTTAAACTCGATACATAATACTATTTAGTATATACTACTATTTAGACTCGATATACAATACTATTTAATATATACTATTATTTAAACTCGATACATAATACTATTTAGTATATACTATATTTAGACTCGACGTATAATACTATTTAGTACATACTACTATTTAGGCTCGACACATAATACTATTTAGTATATACTACTATTTAGACTCGATACATAATACTATTTAGTATATACTACTATTTAGACTCGATATTCAATACTATTTAATATATACTATTATTTAAACTCGATACATAATACTATTTAGTATATACTATATTTAGACTCGACGTATAATACTATTTAGTACATACTACTATTTAGTACATACTACTATTTAGGCTCGACACATAATACTATTTAGTATATACTACTATTTAGACTCGATACATAATACTATTTAGTATGTACTACTATTTAGACTCGATATACAATACTATTTAATATATACTATTATTTAAACTCGATACATAATACTATTTAGTATATACTATATTTAGACTCGACGTATAATACTATTTAGTACATACTACTATTTAGGTTCGACACATAATACTATTTAGTATATACTACTATTTAGACTCGATACATAATACTATTTAGTATGTACTACTATTTAGACTCGATATACAATACTATTTAATATATACTATTATTTAAACTCGATACATAATACTATTTAGTATATACTATACTTAGACTCGACGTATAATACTGCTTTGCGACATCTTTATCTTATAAAATCGGGCTACATTTTGTACAATTCAAATTTTGCAATTTGTTGCGCCAACAAAACAATGTAAATATTTCGAAGCGTTACTCTCAAAATGTTATCGTCATTAATGACTGTAGCCGGAGCAATTTGAAATGATTAAGAAGAAGGAGAAGAAGGAAGTATTAAAAAGGGCGGAAGAAAGTGAAGTGTAGTTTCCTAGTGTAGAGTTTAAAAGTAATGCGGATGTGACTGCTCGGATTACGTTTCAAAGTCTTCTTCGTCGGCGTCTGGCTTTAACTTCCTGCAATTTCTGATCCCGTCGTGTGCTGTTCATCAACGAGGAACTTTACCGAGCTTTTCTTTTTCTCGTTCACTAATTTGTTCCTCCTTTAACGACGTCTTAATTACAAAAAGATCATTTACAAATGCCTCTTGCCGGAAAACGCTGCAACGAGCAAAGATATAAAAAGAAACAAATGATTGTGCTATCGAATAAATCGTCGCTGCGGTGACGTTTTCACATTTTTGTATCGTAACGTTTTCTGAAAAAATGTTTCTCGTATTTACGAGACAGCGCGACAGAATGTTTCATGAACAAAAAGCATTTTATTTACAAAATATCAAACATGTTGTACGAATTTATTCTCTGATGCTATTTTTTCCTTTGAAAAATAAAATTTTTAAGCTCGAGGATGTAAATAAAAAAGTCCTGAAAGTACAATTTTTTAAAAAAACTGATATTGTTTGTAACAAGAATGTTTACGCAAAAGCCAAAGTCTGTGAATACTGTCACAGATGCTAAATACAGTTACAGTTTCTGTACTTTATTTTTGTATAATTGTAGAACAATATTTTGACAGAAAGTTTTCCAATTTTCGCGATCGAAACGTTGTTTATTTAATTACTCAATTTCTTTTCTTCTCTTTACGTTTACCTTGAATAATTTATTATGCACTACCGTCATTGTATATACTAAGCAACGACAAATACAAATAAATAAGCAGCGATAAATAAAAATAAATCAATAATTCTTGTCTCGTAGGTACACGTGTCTGTTCACGCAGTATTTTTAATTTCTAAAATAAGTCTCGACCTCTTATTTTGAAAGACTTGTAGAGGCTTAGGTTTTGGCTGCTGAAAAGTGCCTCTAAATTTGTGTACGACAGGGAACAACGTAAGAAAAAAAAGGGGGGGAAACGAGATGGTCTAGTCGAAATGGAAAGAAGAAAACGATGATCTTTTGGTTCTCGGTCTTCTCTCCCTGTTCTTCGCCGCCAAATATAAACTCGAGTCGAAGCTTTGGGGAAGAAATGATGTCGAGAAGAGGATCGTGGTGGAAGAACAAAAAGTCGAGGAGTGACTGCAACTCCATCATGCTATCTTTAGATCGCTCGATTTTATGGGAAATTCCTCTTTCTTGGATTGTAGCGCTTGCAAAATTCGAATTAGGTTACTTGAGGTCGTACCTGTTGATAAGCGCAGAATCGCTCAAAAAACGAGCAACAATATTTTTCTAATACGTACGTAATTTCGTTTATTAAAAGCTTGAAGGTGTATCAATTGTACTAAATAACGTGTAATTTAATTTAGTAAAAAATAGAATTATTGGATATTGCAACGGATTACGCACATACACATTTGTATAGAGTAAGGGTCACTATAGCTAAAGGAACGGTCCTACAGTTTATGGCACTCTTCTCAAGTGGCAAGGACCGAGGAAAACCCGAAAACAGTCAGTCGTCATCGAGCCATAGCAGAGTGGACAGTATTTCCAAATTCACAATAATTCTTAAACAGTCTCTAATTATTTGATTGCCCATTTTATATTCATTCACTTATATTGCATTGTGCGGACTACCATTGTATATTTGTCTTTACAAATAAAGTTATTCTTGTGAAACAAATAAATATTCCAACAAGAATTCTAGCAGAGAAGTTTTTATTAAATGTATCTAAAATAGTCTTCGTTAAAAAATTAATCGGATTGAAAATTTTCCATTTTCTTCCTTTCGTTCAGGGTTTAACACTAAAACTATCGACGTGTAATACACAGCTATTTTGAAGTTAAAAATAAATGAACAAACAAAACATAAAATAATGCTCTTATTAATTAATTCGGGAGAACCATAATAACAAAGTTTATCATTTGGAATAGAAAAATTTGTAAAACGGTCATGTGACCGCTGTAGTAGTTTTACTGTTAACAATATTGGCCTCTTAATAAATTTTAATAAGAATTGTAAAATTTTAACGTAATTTTCTCTGTTACTTTAAAGAAGCGTACACTAAACTCGTACCAAATTACTATGTTTGTTTCGATCGTACATATCGGTGCGTCGAAGGTCGTTCACTCCCAGAATTTTTCACGATCCGTAACTTGTAACATTCAATTTCTTTATTTGCAAGTATTCGATAAGCTGGACAGTTTGATTTATCTTATCGGTGTGTACGCCGACTGGATAACTGAATAAGTAGACCGAAAGCTTAACCTAATTTTAGTTCTATTTTATTTTCATGACATTTCGAAACACTCTTTTCTAGCTTCATCTGTACAGTTCCTAATGAAAATTTTCACTTAAAATCAGCCGTTAAAAGTCAATTCCCATTATATCCGTTTACTACAAATTTATAGAACTTTTATATAAGTGTTTTTTTATTTATAAGTTTCTTATGTAAGCGTTCTTTTATTTCTAGGTTTTTATATACAAATTCTTTTGTTTATACATTTTTTATTCACAACTATTTTTACTTATAAACTTATAGGTAGAAGAACTGTTTTACAATTCCTCTTATAAATTTATTACTAATTTATGAGGTAACGTTAAAAATGTGTGGTTTCCAGAAAAATGAGAGAAACAAAGGAGAAATAGTTACAAGAATTGTAATGAAGATGTGAAAAACGGAGAATATGATTTCACGATAGAAATATAGTAACATAAAATGATAAATGCAAGGTCTGAATCGAAAGAGTAATTCAATCTCAAATATACTGTGAATTAAAGTACATTATCATAAGTGTACTGCATATGACCAGTGTTCATCATAGCAAGTAAATTATGATCATAATGAAAATGATCGTGTTGAAAAGATATCACGTTAACACACGACCGAGTAACTAACTTAAACACTTTTCTATTTTCCCTTCAAATGCAATTGTTGTGGAGCAAGGTGAACGGAGTGAATAAATAATTGAAACGATTAGTCAAGAACGTGCCGGAAGCACATTTGCTCCCGTTAATTAAACAGGCGACGCCTGTTCCTGTGCGACATTTTAACAAGCCGAACACTTTGAACTTTCTGCCATTTGTTCCATTTCCAATTATACCTAACGAAATTACAGTCCCGTTAATACGCGTTCGAATAATCTGACCGCCCCGTTTGAACCATGATTGAGCATTTGATCGATAATTATCAGATGTAAGAATGCTTTGTAAAAAAAGGAGCTACAGTGATATCTCCCTTGTATCTTCTTTTATAACGGTTGTCTGCAGAGATTGGGAGCTAAGAACGCGTTGCTAGAATATAACTAGTAGAAAATAAGAGCATGGTATAGAAAATAGAGCACATTAATAGAAAATAATTTAAAAATTCACTAAATGTTGAAATAACTATTATCAATCACCGATGACGATTACAGGGGAAAAATGAAAAAATTCTAGTGAAATTGCTAGATGAATAAAGACTCCAGTACAAAAAATTGTCTTCTTCTTTTTGCTCTCTAATTAGTCAGCGAAAAATTAAACTCAATTAAAATTCAACTTCAGTGAAAAATTAAAAGCTGTATAATTCAATATACATATACATATATCGTAATCATCGTTTTATGTAATATAAATATAGAATCCACGTATCTGATAAAAGCTTCTGTCTAATTGGCTATAATTATATTTAATCGATCGATTTTCCGATGCTTGTTGTATAGTACAACTGATACTATGATTGCAATATTGTATGATACATATAGAAATTGAACTATTAATTTGAATAATATGTATAGGAATTTAAGAAATTTTCATTTATTGAAATTTATTTAGTGGAATTTAAGACATTTTTTTTTATAAGGATTGAACTATAAATTAGGAATGATACGTATAGGAATTGAACTACTACTTCGTATAATATATAAAGAAGTTTAACTATAATTTTATATGATACGTATAGAAATTGAACTACAATTTTATATAATACATGTGGAAATTGAACTATTATTTCGTATAATATGATAGAAATTTAATACAAAAGGACCCGGAAATGGGAGGTAGGTGGGGTCATTCTGAACAACTTTTTCATTTGCAAAAATGTCGTATGGGGCTTCATTTTTAAATTATTAACGAAAAACACCGACCAATCAGAACGCGAGAATCGCGCGCCACGCGATTCGATGCAACCACGGCCAATTATAACTCGGGCCTACACTTCTGCTTCCGAGCGCGCGCGATTCTCGCGCTCTGATTGGTCGATGTTTTTCGTTAATAATTTAAAAATGAAGCCCCATACGACATTTTTGCAAATGAAAAAGTTGTTCAGAATAACCCCACCGAGCTCGGATTTCCGGCTCCTTCAACACTTTTGGGACACCCTGTATATAGAAATGGAACTATAATTTTGTATAATACGTATTAAAATTAAACTATTAATTTGTATAATATGTATAGTAATTTAAGAAATTCTTTTTATAGAAATTCAACTATAAATTCGTACAATACAACTTTCGTTTCTATTTGTTCGTGCAACAATACGTTGGGTAGTAAGAATAAAATTATTAAGATCGTGAAGTGTGTTATCTTTCGTCGATGGGGTGTGGACACAGAGTCACGTAGAGATGAAAGCAGCATTCCGAGTGTTCAGGAATACACGAAGTCGTTCCTTTCGCTTACGAAATGTCTCCGACGAGAAAAAGCTGGCACCATTGTGAGGAACCAGCTGGAAACTGAAATAACTGATTGCCTGTTCGATATCCCGCCAGTAGCGATATTCACGAGCAGTCGTTCACATTATAGTACCACCTGCCGCAACACCATATGCTCCTATTATTAGCGTTTGCCGCCGTGTATACACGGTGTACGCCGTTTTCATTGCAACATATCGAGTATGTCCTTGTTCTGCTTCCAAACGATAGATGAAATTTCGGTTTTGTCGAGCACAGTCATTTTCTATAGCCCTGAACAGTATACGAAAACAAAATATCCCGTTAAAAACAGTGTCTATTTAAAGATGGTTGATTTTACACAAGAATTTTCTACGTGTTTACGAAATAATATTTTGAAGATTTCTAAATTAGTCTCATATAACTGCATATGAAATGGCCGATTTCGAAACCTGTCTGACACAATTTTATGACATAAAAGTAAAAACAGTGTCTATTTAAAGAGGGTTGATTTTAAGTAAATATTTACTACGTGTTTATGAAATAATAATATTTTGAAAATTTCTAAATTAGTAGCATGAAATTGTATATGAATTTTATGACAAAAGTATTACAACATGATATTTACGATATATCAGTTCAAAGCTTATTCATGTATCAGAAATAATCGTTTAAGGGATTTCGTGGAAAAAATATTCATGAAAAATGTGTGCTATCAGTGATGTCAGACGTTAAGCTTCAAATCGATGCAACATGGATGCTTTTTTACGATGATCTCGTATCATCGAATGGCGTCGACGTTCGAACACTCTGTACTCGATCGCTATTTGCAACAAAAATGTTCGATCTGTTAAATCAGATATTTTCAGAGTTTATCTATTCGCCGTTCGAATATGAAGTCAGAAAACTTTCCAAGGAAATGTTGCGTGTACGAAACCTTGCGATACCCTGGAATAGATATCGATCTGCTTTCAAACCGAACGAAGAAAATAGAGTTGTTTTGAAATTTAAATTGTACGAATCAGCAATTACAATAAGATGCAGTATTCGTAATTTTATCATTGTGCTCCACTTTGCACCTGCCCGGAATATATGATTTACGTATGTCACGATCACCTTTTACGTACATTCATACTTCAACCCATAATTTTAAATTATATCCTGACCATTCTTCAGTGTTTCTCTACTTTTATGTATAAAAAAGGAATATTTATTAAACACAGGAGACATCGTATCGTATATGCTATGATATCAGTGTATGACAGTTTATTTATTGTGCATATTAACAAATTTTATTTTTATGTGATAAATATTGCACGCAAAGGAATTTTTGTAAAATCTTTTCTCTATTTTTATGTATAAAAAAAGAATATTTATTAAACGTACGAGACATCACACATATGCTATGATGTACGTGTATGACAGTTTATTTATTGCGCATATTAAACATTTTTATTTTACGTGATAAATGTTGCACGTAAAGGAATTATCGTAGAATCTTTTCTCTATTTTTATATTTAAAAAAAGAATATTTATTAAACGTACGAGACATCATATATGCTATGATATACGTGTAGCGATAGTTTGTTTATTGTACATGTTAAGAAATTTTATTTTTATGTGAGAAATATTGCACGCAGAGGAATGATTGTAGAAATAAGTGTCTCATTCGGGGTAAAGTTAAACGTTGAAGAGAAGCAGAAGGAATTTTTTCGTGAAATAAATAGCCGTACTAGCCTTCACGACCTAAAAGTACCGGGAATAAGACGATAGCTAGCCAGAAATGGTAAAATGGTCTAACCTTTTACGGAGTGCACCTGTGAAGTTCTATTACCCGTTGGATATGTCTTCAGCGACATTTTCTTAAATGGTCAAGTTCTAATTTGCCCGTCAGAAACGTACGTTCGTACTTTGTCGCGTTATGGCTTTTATTTGACGGCGAATACATTGATTTTAGAAGTTGCTGCGTAAACTACAAAAATTATTATTAAAGCGTTATATTTTATGATTTGTGATACGATATATATTTGCAATTAATATGAAAATAAAATGGTTGTTATTATATTAATTGTCATGGGTGATATTAATAACTTTGATTAATTAATTGCTATAATTTAATCTTGTATTCTTCTATGCGGAAAAAAGCTTCTGTACGATTTTTCCGCTCGATAAGTTCCGTTTCGATAATTCCCTAGAATAGTTTATTGAATCTAGCCTAGTTTAAACTCCCTATTTCTTAAATGACTCAAATCATTTATTTGATCGAAAATATTCGATTAAATTTATTAATCATTTATTTAAGTAAAAATGTTAGTTTTATGGGCGCTGTTATTTATTATGGAAACAGTGAAAGCAGTAAATTAAAAAATAAAATTAATGTTTCTGAAATAAAATTCCTAAAATGAGACTCCGATTGAAAATAAAATTAGGTCTTATTATGATCATTTAGGATTAACGTACTTGCTCAAAGTTTTAAAATAAAAAGTGATAAATAACAAATAAATAAAAATAATACGGCAAATAAAAATTTAATTAATACAAGCTTAAGTTAATTGTACTTTTTACGAAATGGCACATTATAAATTTGAAATCAATTTAAATTCCATTTGGTATGAATCTCGTTTTGTATTATTTCATTGTTTCATTTTGTGTCAGTATTGATTCCTATCCGCGTAATTGCTCCATGATGATTTATTTAATTATATATTCGTTTCACGGACGTAATTCAAACGCGTCATATCCATATTTAATATCGAACTAAATTTAAAATCTATAATTATGATAAATGAACGTTACAATTTGAAATTTGTATTTGTTGCACAGTTTGAAGTTCATAAGAAACGCGCAACACCGTTACTTCTGTAATTAAGTTTAACCGAGAACAAAATGATTATTAATATTATTCATATGTTTGAAAATATTATAATGAATATCGTTATATGGTAAATCAGTACGGTTTAATGTTATTATTACTTTTAACGCTGTTAAAAAATATATATACTGGTTATGATAAATTTATAAAATTGCTGCCAATTCAAATTAATGTTTATTGTACAATTTTTAATAATCACTCGACTTTTGTTCACTCTGATAAACTTTAACAAATATGTATAACGAATTTTTGCGCGAAGTATAAAAAATAGCAATGTGCTATCATAATTTTATAATAGGTATACGAACAAATTTTCATTTCGATATTACTTACAATGGCAATTAATATTATAATTTTATTAATTCCTTTGTACGATAAATGATACAAATATGAAACGATGTTTCTCATTTAAACATTGCACATTCTTTTATTCTTACTTTCTTAAAAGTCATCTTCCATGATCATGCATTTTTTCATTCTATTCTTTTTATTCTGTTAGAGGCATCGTGATACATTTTTCTCCCTATCTCCTTTATGATAATTCATGGCTCGTCGACTTCGAAACTTCTGTGAAAGGGAAATACGAAGAATAGTAAATCTGCCAGTATTTCTGAAGAAGTCGGGCAATTTTGTAAATTAAACTTTACATCAGCCATCTATATAAATAACTTGCTTAACTTCTTACCGCACAGGGTACCATAAGTAACATAAACTAACCCTTCGTTTATTTTTCATGTAATACGCGCGACACATGTCTCATATGCGTTCTTCCGTATTTTATGTAATATAGTGTTACGACTTTTAAACATGAACTCCTATCTGTACTTTGAAAATATTTTGAATATTTTAGAAACTTTTAAAATATTTTTAGAAAATATTTCGAATATTTCCTTTAAAAATGTTTACAATTTATTTACAATGTCGTATAGCTTACGCATCAATGAGAAAACTTTCATAGTTCATCCTAGAATTTCAAGTATTTAAAACTTTTGTAAAGTAAAGCGAAGATTTTTCAAATAATACGCGATCGTGCATTAATTTTATTTTTTATTGATATTCTTTTTTTAGTACAAATTTGAAAAATAACGTGCATCGTATATGATGCAACAAGTAACAGAAATAAAAACATTGTTTAATTCTGCCAACGAATTTGTTCAATATTTTTCTTATAGAAGATGTATCTTCTTACATTTGATATATTATACATTTGTTCATATAAGAAACAAAAATCATGCAACAAAAGTTAATTTTACTTGCTGAAAGCATCAGCGTTCTATGTCGAAATAATTCTGTTTCATCCAATGGCTACTTCTTTGATATTCGATTTCGCCAATAAAACGTGTTAAAATTTTCATCCTTTCTATTTACCTTTGCTTTTAGAGCGATCCTCGACAGAAGGATGCTAAAATCGTGATGAATCTCTCGAAACACGAGGAATTTACCGTATCTCTCAAAGGTGTCAATTTAACATTCCGGAAAACTCTTTAACACTTTGACTACTGTTTCACTCATATCTGGGTCATGAATCTCATCATGATTTCTACAGAGATCTATTACCCATTTTCCGCGAAACTCTCTTGCTTATCCACTTTCGAACGGAGATAAACGCAGAGAGATCGATCACGAAGATACTTGATCAGATTTGCCTGAAATTGATTTACTTCTGGAACAAATTTTTATTCGGTTTACTGCCGCTTAGCGGAAAAGTTATTTTTACGACAGAAATTTGACGATTTAGAAACTCGGATACTCGGTAATTTGGTCATTTGATCAATTTTACAATTGGAGAAATCGAAGATTTGGGCAAATTGAAAATTTGAACAACTAAATAAAAACATTTGGGAAATTTGAAAATTTAGACAGGTAAAAAATAATTGGACAATTTGTATGTTCGGACAATTAAGAAATATTTGAACAATTTGCAAGTTTGGAAAATTAAAAAATATTTGGACAATTTGCAAATTTGGAAATTGGAGATATTGCGACTCTGAAAATTTGAAAAATCGAAGATTTGAAATTTCAGAAATTTAGTGATTTCACCATTTGAGAATTCTATGATTTTAACCCTTAGAAAATTGATTATCTGAAAATTGTGATATTTCAAAATTCAATAAGTTGGTAGTTAAAAATTTTCAAATTTGGAAGTTTGAGAATTTGGAAACTTGATAATTTGGAGAATTGATAGGTTGAGATCTTGGAGATGTGATAATGTAAGAATTTATAAATTAAAATAGTTTGACATGTAGAGATTTGAGAATCTGGAAGTTTGGGAGATTGGTAATTTAATAATTAAGTAGTCTAAAATATTCGTACAATAAAATATTATAGAATCGGCAAGTTTGGCATTGAACAATTGAGAGATTTAAAAAATTTCAAAATTTCGATATTTAGCGGACCGAAACTTTCAAATCTCAGAAAATGAAACATTGGATAAGCCAAGGATTTACAAAATTTCACAAGACAATATCTCGAAATTCATAAGCTTAAATGTGTAAATAGATCAGAAAACCGTAGAATTGAATCATTTAACAATTAGCAACTGAAATATCTCACTTTGCATTTTAACCATACAATAACTTACTATTAAGATTCAAGATCGAAACCTCGATAACCCGTTAATATCCATCATTAAATTTGTCTGTCAACCCTGTTGATCGTTTATTATTGCAATTATTTATGTATTCAATTCGCGAGAGAAACACGTAAAGCGCGAAAATTGGAAAGTACATAAGAAAAAGGTAATATCGAAGTGACCTGTCGTGATTACAGACCCCGAGGGAGGACAGAGCAGCGTCGAGTCCCGGTAATCAGAATAATCACACACCTACACCGTCCCCATCGCCTGTTGGAGATGCACCCGTTGGCAGAGCTCTTATGGAGGCTGCGCTTCAGCAAGCCACTTCCGGATCTCAGCCACCTCTGGTGGTGACACCGCCTGGATACTGGGTGGACGGTACCGATCATCAACATGCCCTGGACTCAGCTGGCAGGGCGTTACTTCCGGCGCAGCCTGCCTGGCAACCGAGGATAGATCAGGATGATACGGCCAAATGCTACAGGCGGTTCTTCGTCGGACGGGTACGTAAATCGCCCATTTTTACCTGCTGTAAATTTTAACACTCGAACGACCAATCAGTCAAAATGATTAAAGAAAATATTAACTGATTAATCCCGCTTTCAAAGAAGGCGCGTGTGTTCGCCTTAAATTGTTTGCCTCGTACATTCCAAGCCCTTTATGAGAAAATATTCAAATTTGATAAATTGACTACTGCGTAGAAACTATGATTCTATCGCGTTTTTAAAGCAATCAAATGCAACGCGCAACAAAATGAAACGTTTTGAAATTAATGTAAAAATTTCAGAATCACTTTCAGATGTCACTTTTTTAACACTGGAACTACCAGTCAAAGTGACTGGTTTCGGGTTTGGCATTTTTTTATTACAAAATTTTATTACCGTCCTTTTGTCAAAATGTCTGTCCTGTTTTATTGAGTTAATGGATGGTTGTATATGTTAGGTGATACTGCAATATTTATTTATTTTTCTATTTTATTTTCAGTTTTGAAGTAAGCATGCGTTTAATGTCGGTACTTCTAGTGTTAATTAACACTTTGACTACCATGACACCCATATGTGGCTGACACTCAAATTTCTATACGGATTTAACAGTTTTATTATCATAAATTTGTTCACTTTTCTAACTGAAAACACTCGCGTCACTTACTTTGAACTATGGAAAATAAATATGAAAATGTATCGTGAAAATGTTTGATGAGGTTCGTTCAAGATGAAAATACTACCTAGTGCAATGTTTAATTGCTTCCGTGTGGCAGTCAACGTGTTAATATTCACGAATGTTCGTCGTTGGCCAACACACATTTTATTTACGAAGACTATACACACACTCGCACATACATAGTTGGATATTTAGACATTTGAGAATGTGGAAGGTTGAGAGGTTGGTAATTTAAAAATTGAGTATTCTAAAATATTCTAGAATCGTATATATACAGTCGTTGACAAGAATAAGTGGACAGTTACTGAAAGTAGGAAAAGAGGAAGTTTATCCGAATTAACGTAACTGTTATTTTTTACATTGCATTTGTTTTATTGAACAGATATGAATTAAAATATAATTAATCTTCTTTGTTGTAACTGAAATTAAAAATTAGCATTGCATATCATAGATCGACATAGAAAACGCAAGCGCAAACACGAATTAATCAGTCAACCATATGTTAAATTATAAAATTTGTTACGGCGGTCTTCTTGAGATATATATTGATTTTCGCCAAGACATCGTCCGTATATTAATTTTCGTCTTATCGCTTGTTCATTTATTTTTCAACTTCATCTTTAATTTTGCACTATGGATGCATTATATGCCGATAGATTTAGTATTAACTCGTTGATTAACTATGAATTTTTCATCGTGCCATGCATATTACGTTGAAATATTATCTGCAGCGAATAAGTTGAGTTGTATAATCGTGCTCGATGTATTTTCCGTGGTAAAGTATTATAGTAACCGCAAGAAATCGGGAAAAAGGACCAGTAAGGTGGGAAATCATGAAAATGTCTATAGTGCTAATTGATGCTTTTATTCTGGGCCTGTTTCTACGTCCACAGTCAGAGCAAGAGTGTCTTCTAAACGAAATTTGTGTTGCGAGCACACCAACGTCACCATGGCCCTTGACAACTATTTATTGCCCTTTTGGCCTCGAGAAACTTTCTCTTGTGACCAGCAAAACGCCCTAACTGAACGCACATGGCCCGCTTTGACCGCACGCGGTTATAGAAACTCCAAATTTTCTAACGATGGTATTATTGAACAGCTTATCGATATCGATATTTATTGAAACTATACACTTTTGGCGCTGCAGCCGAGTTCATACTAACAGATTAACGATAGATCAGCCTACATAAAATGGACACTTTTCAATTAAAGTTAGTGCTGAGATCTACCATACACGCTGTTGCTCATCTCAACAAAATATGATAGACATTTTGTCGAAAGTATAGCAACAAAATTTTATCATATAAATAGAATATAAATGTAATACAAAATGTGAAAATCTGAAACCAGTCATTTTGACTGGTTGATAGTTTTAGTATGAAAAAATGAAGTCGAAATAGCAGACCCTTGTTCTTAATAATTATTTGTATTGTAGTGTATTGGGCCACAGACGTCAATTTTCACTGTGGCGGTCAACGTGTTAATACAAAAATTGCTGCACATGCAAAAGAAACTATATTTCTATGTATATGTATACATATATACATACGTACGCACATGCAACATGCATACATACATACATACATACATACATACATACATACATACATGCATACGTACATGCGTGCATACATACATACATAAATATATACATACATAGATACATACATACATACATACATACATACATGCATACGTACATGCGTGCATACATACATACATACATACATACATACATACATACATACATACATACATACATGCATATATATACACGTATATTACATACAACATAAGTTGTCTTTGAACTGTTTTCTGAATTATTCAACTATTCTTTGAACTATTGCCCATTCATTTTCCTTCGCTACCAGAAAATAAACGTGTCAACCTGTATAAAATGTTCATGAACGTTATTCTTTTAATTAAAATCGGTACATATGGGAACGCGTGTCGAATATTTCCACGGAAAAAAATCGGAATAATTCGAACCGTAACCGACCCCTATCGTAACCTCGAAATCATTGAAAGTTAATTATGTATAATTTATGGCGGTACATGAACAGTATCGTGTAGCAACGTGTTTAGAGTTCCGTAAATAATACTGCATCTATTAATTCGGTATTAGTATCGATTAGCAACCGTGTAGCCTGCACGAACGTACCGAAACATATCGATTTTCTGTAAGTTTCCACTCGGTTTAAATTACACAAGTTAGTCGAAATCGGGGGGGGCATTGTGTCAAATGATTCTCGTTAATCCGTGTTATTTGTCATTCCATAACCACTCAATTTCACGGAGAGGCCGATACACATAACGTCAAATGCGACCCGTAATCCCATTGTGTTGCAATTCCGAATCGTTTAACTAGAACACATCGTCGGTAATTGCTTTCGATCACTGCCGAGACTACAAATCCATATTAATTAAGTAACACCGGATGGGACTTAGAAGATTACAATTTACTATACCTTGGAAACAAGCAGCTGCGAATATTGTTGAGCTTTTGCCAACTTCGTTGTCTGTACCCCACATTTAATTGCTTTATTATACGCCATCGTTGTCGTTTAATGCAAAACCAGGGAAAGGTTTGTGTATGGGGTGTTTCGAAAATACGAAATTAAACTTTGAACAGATAGTTCATTTATTGGTTAGAGTACTAAGATGTGCATACAGTAGTCAATGACATTTCAGGCAGTCTGCATTTTGAAATTTAAAAATATCCAACTTTTACCATTTTAAATTGTTTCATTTATTAACAACCTTGGAAATTTATAGAATTTAGAAATTCTTAATTTGGAAATTCCAAAGTGTCATTCCGATTCTCGCGCTCTGATTGGTCGGTGTTTTTCGTTAATAATTTAAAAATGATGCTCCATATTTTTGCAAATGAAAAAGTTGTTCAGAATGACCCCACCTACCTCCATTTACGGCTCCTTCAACACTTTTGGGACACCCTGTACACATGTTGCAGATATATCGCAAATGTACGTGCAAGATCTAATTACCGCATTGTGAACACAATGGCGAGGCAATGGCGAAGCAAAATTGTGTATTGAAGAAGTTATGCTGTCGAATAAACGGTTCCTAGATATAGATTGTATCTTTATGCATGGCGACGCGTCATGCTATAAAAGCAAGTTTCTAATCAAGGTTGTGGTTGATCAGCATGTACGAACCTTGTCCTGGTCAGGTAATAACCCTGATACGAGGATTAAGAACTTTATTGACTATGGCGAAGAAAGGAATAAATTGGTGCACTATGATCACCAAAGACCAATAGAAAAGCATCTTCGACTATGGTGTCACAATGAAGAAACAAAACAAATGACTGAAAACATTACTAACAGATTCCAAACCGTACAACAATGATATCAAAGTGCAAGAACTGACATACAAAATATTGATTATTATTTGCTCTTTCTCTGTTTGATTATTCAAAGTTTCAGTTTAGGTTTATTAAATTCTTATGATTGTTTGAAAGAAGATCCCTTACGTTTATAATTGAAGAAACAGGCACTTGTTTTTCTTCTCGACGATGTTCAAGTGTAAAGGAAAAGAAGAAAATGTTTAATTTTGCTGAAGCAGGAAAGTGTGTATTCACTCGTTCGGTCTAAACGCGCTCTTAGGTTGTGCTTAAAATACTTAACAATTTGACTGACATGTCACCCATATATGAGTGACAAATTTCTACGCAAATTCAACAGCTGCATTATGCAAAATTTGTTTACTTTTTTAACTAAAAATAGTGACTTGAAGCTATGGAAAATAAACGTAACGAAGTGTCGCGAAAATATTTGGTAAGATTCGTTAAAAATGGAAATAGTACCTAATGCAATTTTCAATTTCTTACGTGTCAGCTGACGTGTTAATATAGTGTTTTAAGAGCGTGCATATACAATTAACAACGTAAATAACACTAGAAGTACCGGAATTAAATGCGTGCTTACTTCAAAACTGAAAATAAAGTAGAAAAATAAATAAATAAATATTGCAGCATCAACTAACATATACACCCATTCATTAGTTCAATAAAAAATGACAGACATTTTGACAAAAGGACGGCAATAAAATTTTGTAATAAAAAATGCCAAATCCAAAACCAGTCATTTTGACTGGATGGTAGTTGTAGTGTTAAAAAAACACGCAGTAATATTCGATAGAATGATGAATATTTTTGTGTTCGATGGTGCAATTTAAATTTTTTCAGCCGATTAATACGTATTTTAAATTTCGTCATTACGTTCCCATTTAGAATCATCGATAACCTGTAAAGGATCAAGCGATGCAGCAATATTATAATGATCTGTTCAACACCGATTAATGGTAACAATGAAATCACGAGGAAGACCTTTACTAGCATACCGTCGCGATGATTTTTCGCTGCAAAAATTTTTATATTACTTTTGACCTTTCATACCCCTTCTCGTTCGTTAATAATACTTTCTATTCGGCCGTTCGTTATTTTTATTCACATTTCACTGAATTCAAGCGTGATTGTACAATTTTATTTGGTAAGATTTCCTGCTATAGTGAAATCTTGTTGAGTAACTCGAACATCTGTCTGTGTTACAATACGTTGTTGAATATGAAATGGTGGATTTCGAAACATAAAGTGCCTGATACGATAAAGATCCCGTACTAATGCTTTCGTACAATCGCTTATTTCATTATATCATAATTTGAAGCTCGATGCTCGATGAACATATGCTCATTAAGGCTTGATCGATATGTTCTACACGAAATGGGTAGGTTTTTGTTGGATCGACAAATTTATTATTCAGAACCATTTTATCAGTTTGTTCTAATGATTCATTAATAGCAGATAATTTTATGAAGATAAAATTTTCAAGGGACTGTATCTTCAAATTCACATAGGATTATAGTTTTAAATTCACGTTAACTATTTTCAAATTTACGGGGGACTATATTTTTAAATTCACGGGGTACTGTATTTTTAAATTCACAGAGAACTATATTTTTAAATTCACGCTATGCTATCTTTTCAAATTCACGGAGGATTATATTTTTAAATTTACGGGAAATTATATTTTAAACTTCACAGGTGACTACATTTTTAAATTCACACGTGCGTATATTTTCAAATTCACAGAAGATTAAATTTTCACAATACTATATTAAATTCTCAAATGCTCACAATACTATATTAAATTTTCAAATTTTCACAATACTATATTTGAAATTTGTCATTACACAACAAGCTGATATTCTTTCGAAAAATAACCACGGTTCCGATTTGTTCGCTTACTTTGAGATCACCCGGTGCAGAAGTTACGAGTCCGGCGATGGGCACAGGTAAAGAGCCGAAGGTGGCTAGAAAGGGAGGCGAAACCGGGATAGAAAGAAAAGGATGCTCAGGAAAAGGAAAAGAGCACTTCGGTCGTGGGAGTGGGAACGTTCTCATAGTCTACAAGCAATGGCTATATAAGAAGAAACTCTCCTCTCCTTTTCGACATCCCTGATTTTCATCCTTAACCGCTTTTACGACGTCTCCTCTGCTTTTCTTCCATCTACCCTCTTCTTCGTCAGCTCGTTTCCTCTTCGAGGATTATCTGTACAGTCACTCTAACCGGCCACGGTCAGATTCCAATTTTAAACCTTTCGAACGTGTCGTCGTTACCCGTTCCTTCCGGGATTTCCTTTTTCCCGTTCGCGTGATTTTCAGCGAATTACACCGAGCAGAGAATGTACCGCTTTCTCTCCCTTTCAATCGCGTTGTCTCGCGGGCTTAGGCTACGTGAGAACATCGACGATCGCGAATGAACGTGAACTTTGCTTATGAATTATGGTTGAACGTTCGTTTGTGATCGGTAAGTATAATTAATCGCAAGTGAATGGCGAGTAGCGTGCTGTTTTTCTTAAATATTTCGCTCTACCGAGTAACGTATTATAATTTATCGTATTTTTTATTGTATATATGATAGTCGTTTAGGTGTAGTCATCTTTTATCGGCACGTTAACACTTTCACGACCGGTGACACTAACGTAGTGCCATAGACAGGCCAGTCGTTGTTTGCCGGTGACACTTACGTGGTGTCACGTGATGACTCCCACGTGGTACCTACCATTGGTCAGCCATTTGCAAACCTTTTTCGAACGTCAGTTGTTTAACACTTTGAGATTGAACACTATCGCTAGAAACTGCGTACTTTTTCACGAAATACGTTTCAATTTTTGCATATTGATGAGCAACAAGGTATGTTGTTTCTGAGAGTGTTGCACGGATACGATAAAATAATGTCATAAAAAAGCAGTTAAGTTTATTATGTTGTCATGAATTTTGTTCTATATTTGTACGTTTTAATAATTGTCACACAAAGAAAAATCATTGTTGTATAATAATGTTGAATTATTTCGTGAATTTACGTAAAGTATTTTTACATTAATTCTTCAAAAATATTGTCGGCATTTGGCGACGTTTCACTGTGCAAACTTGCGGTCGTGAAAGTGCTAACAATGAAATGTTAATATTATTCTCATTATCACATATTATTAAAGGTTAATATAATTATCATTATCACTATCACATATCATTAAATGTTAATATCATTATCATAAACATTTTCATTGCCATTATCATTGTCACTATTACATATCATTAAATGTTAATATCATTATCATAAACATTTTCATTATCATTATCATTGTCACTATTACATATCATTACATGTTACTATCATAATGGTATAATTAATCGCAAGTGAATGACGAGTATCGTGTTGTTTTTCTTAAATATTTCGCTATACCGAGTAACGTATTATAGTTTATCGTATTTTTTATTGCATATCTGATGGTCGTTTAGGTGTAGTCACTGTTTATCGACACGTTTACAATGAAATCTTAATATCATTATATTAATCATCATTATCATTATGACATATCATTAAATGTTAATATCATTATCATAAACATTTTCATTGCCATTATCATTGTCACTATTACATATCATTGAATGTTAATATCATTATCATTAATATTTTCATTGTCATTATCATTGTCACTATTACATATCATTGAATGTTAATATCATTATATTGTTAAATGTTAATATATTAACATTTCATTGTTAATATGTGAACAAAATTAATAAAAATAATTATATTTTTGCATGTTTCTAAATGAATTGATCTTTGAACGTAATATTGAATATTTGTCACAAATATCATTATCAATGAAAGTCGCGTTTATGCTGACGTTCTTTTCGTCGATCACGAGTTTTGTGACTACATAAATCTAAATAGAATGAATTTTCTGTGAAAATATAAACGAATTTCCTGTTATTTTGTTATTGATCATATATTTCTCGTTACGTTGAACAAATTTGTCTCGTACATTTTTTTGAACGAAGTCGATCACTTATCGATCAATTTCGAATTGATGAATGTAAAAGTACACATGTGCGACACGATGCAAGAAATATCGTTTTGCAAAAACGAATGGAATTCAGTATCGATTTATCAAATTATTGTATATTCAATATGAAAAACGACAGTTTCAAATTCTATCAAGAAATATGGTAAATGATAAATGTACGCATATCCCGATAAAATTCGTAAATTAAATTGTGCCGGAAATCAAAAATCCAACAAATCCTCGATGATTCGATGCTGCATTTTTTTTTTTATAAATCACAAAACTGTGTTTCTGTATCGCCTTTATTTTTATAATTTATCAACCTAGCTCGTAAATTATTTTTGCAATTACCAAAATAGCCATTAAAATTAATATTTCTTTAATTTATCTTATCATGTTTCATCTTTCTATAAATTTGAAGATACCAGTGGGAATTATGTCGAATAATCCACATGCTCGTCAATAATATTGAACCGAAATTTGTAATCAGCAATTTGACAAATCTCATATTTATCGTTTGCTTATCTTTTCATAAAACTCCCGGCTCCATTAAAACGAATCGTTCCGTGTTCAAATTAATCGTCTCATTATTAGTAACACGGGATCCAGATTTGTGACCATCAGTTCGAGAAATCCCTGGATAGCAATTCCCGTATGAATCGGAGCTCTCACGCACTATGCTCGAATTTTTTCCCTCTATTTCGGAATTTCGAGGCAGCGTGCGGCGTCCGATGATGAAAACTACATTTGTCTCTCGGGAGACAACTTTGGACAGGTCTGGGTTAATGGAATAAGAGTAGCCATACTGTTTCTGTAATACAGCCACTAACAGTATACGAATAACCAGTTTAAAAAGTTTAATTAAGTTAATCGCGGTCACGTTCTACCTCCTGCAATTATTTTTATTTAATTTCGATCGAAATACTTTAACATAAATCACCGTCGGTGCTGTCAGTTATGAGAAACGGACACTAAATTGTATCACTCGAAATTGCCATATTTGTAAGTTAACACGAAGAAAGTTTCTTCTTTCGCAACGATAACATTTATCCGATTAAAAAACGAAGTTGCAAACGTGTGTAGCCTTATTTCGTTGTGGTATTAGGTTACAAATGATATTTGTTCTCCTTTTTAATTAGACGTTTTGCACGTTCATCAAGTCAGTGGGCAAGTAATTGGATTAATCGGTGATATCTTATGGTACAACCTAATAATCAAGATTTCCTACCATGACGTTACAGATATTAATTATCTTCAAATTGCTCGTTTATCTTCGCCTTTTCTGCTCGCGTTCTGGGCTGCTCAGTTTACCGAAAACAACGCGGAAATTGCATCGGAATTGTGATAAATAAAACACTGTTACGGGAACTGTTAAATCAATCTTCTTTCGTAATTAGTATACGAAACGGCGCATCGTTGGAACGGGGTATTCCGTGTTTGTTTCTTTTCCGGTTTTACCGTGCTCTTCTGGAAAATGATATACGATCATTCCATTTTAACCACTACCGTCATTTCTTTCTTGCCTTTAAGTGCCAACAATGCAAATTGCTATACGCTTTATTTAGCATTCGCAGCCCTGAATTTATAGTTTATTTAGCATGCACAGCCCTAAATTTATACCTTATCTTGTATATATAGCCCTAATTGATATAAATTGTAATGAGAATAACGCGTATACGCGAATTACAAACATATTAAACCTGTGGACAATGCACACGTAATTCGAAATTACGATTAGAACAGAAAAAAGTGGACAAAGAAACGATTTTTATTTAGAACGTGCAGCTTTAAAGTTATGCTTTATTTAGCGTGTACAGCCTTAAATTGGTGCTTCCTTCCGCATCGAATTCGCGATTGTTTCATTCGTTCTCTGCATGTTTACACCGTGCAATCTGGAACACGATATTCTTTCCTATTTTTATATTTTACGACGAAGGTTATAATTCGCGAAAATACGTAATCTCTGGACACCCTAGGAAGCTCTCTGAAGCTCTCGGAGCACAATATGCATACAAGAATGTATCATTTATTTGTGTCGATAATTTAATTATTATTTTATATTTCATATACTATGTATTATTTGTTTGTGATGACAATTTAATTATCAGTCTATATTTCATATACTATGTATTATTTATTTCTGACAATAATTTAATTATTAGTCCATATTTCATATACCCTGAATTATTTATTTGTAACGATAAATTCATTATCAGTCTATATTTCATATACTATGTATTATTTATTTCTGACAATAATTTAATTATAAATCTATATTTCATATACTATGAATTATTTATTTGTAACGATAATTTAATTATCAGTCTATATTTTATATACTATGTATTATTTATTTCTGACAATAATTTAATTATGAATCTATATTTCATATACTATGAATTATTTATTTGTAACGATAATTTAATTATGAATCTATATTTCATATACTATGAATTATTTATTTGTAACGATAATTTCATTATCAGTTCCTATTTCATATACAATGTATTATTTATTTGTGACGATAATTTGATTGTTAGTTTATATTTTATAAACTAATATAAGTTAGAATAAACAGGATAAATAGGAGGAATGTAGAATTGCGTTATATTACCATCGAGTGACGAGCACATTTTTAAGGATCTTAAAATTCATCGTAGCTGTTCCTGCAAACGCCATCTCCAATTACTTATCCCAGTTTATCTGTCGTCTATAAGTATCTGTGCCTCGATAAGCAGCAACGAACCGTCGTAAATATGTCAGTGATGGACGATAAACCGAGGCTTAGACAAGAATTAACCGAATCGAGGAGCAACGCGAGAGGGAAAGTCTGGAGAAAGAGAAGCACTTTTTATGTCCGTTGACAAAATAGCTTTTATCGACAACGGGCGAGCCGTATCTATCGACCGAGTTAATTACCAGTGAAACAATAAAACGATAAGGTCAATGCTCGTACGAGAGTGATTTTCTTCCATACTTTAATTAACTTAATTGAACTTTCAGAAACTAATTTTGCACGTGTATATTCGTACGAAACATACTCGGTATCCATTATAGTACATATAATTCATGTTTATACAGGGTGTCCCAAAAGTGTTGACGGAGCCGGAAATATGAGGTAGGTGGGGTCATTCTGAACAACTTTTTCATTTGCAAAAATGTCGTATGCGACTTCATTTTCAAATTATTGACGAAAAACACCGACCAATCAGAACACGAGAATTGCGCGCCACGTGATTCGATCGCGACCACGGCCAATTATAACTCGGGCCTACACTTCTGCCTCCGAGCGCGCGCGATTATCGCGCTCTGATTGGTCGGTGTTTTTCATTAATAATTTAAAAATGAAGCCCCATACGACATTTTTGCAAAAGGGAAAAGTTGTTCAGAATGACCCCACCTACCTCCCATTTCCGGCTCCTTCAACACTTTTGGGACACCCTGTATAATGATATAGATATTTGTATACATCTTGTCGACATCTTACACGTATGGTCTTCTTTTAACAAAGAACCATAAGATGAATATGCAAAAAACGTGGCTTGACCAATTGAAAACGTTTGAGGATAATTTTGATGTGCACAAAATGAGTATGAAACGATCGGACGATGAATCATACATGAAGGACAAAATTTGTGATAACTGCGATGCTATATCTTGTATATAAATAAATATAAATAGTTACTGCAAATGGTATATGGTTAATTTAAAGACGTTATCAATTTTTAATAGATTGATACAAATTTTGTAGTAAACAGAAGTCACTAATTTTGTAAATTGAATTAAATAATTGTATATAAAATAATTGTAATAAGGAAATTCTTATTATTTTTATATTTCTCTATATGATATATTCAATTTGTAGTTTTACGCTCTCTGTATAATGAATATTAATCCCATCATCGAATCATCTTTACAGATGGACAAAATCAGCTTCGTTTGATGTAATAAATTCGTAAAATAACAGAGACTTCTTTACAGTAAATATAAAATAGAAGACACTCCCTGGGTCACGTGGAACAGAATGCGAAATTTAGTTTTGGATATTTAATCCTATCATTTAAAATTACGAATATTAAATTTAAACAGTTAATTATGAAATGTTATAAAATATTTTAAATTTTAGAAAAATATTTTTGTAAACGTATATTGTGAATCTTGCATAAAAATATTACGTTTATTTTCTATAAAAGGAACGATATTATTTGAAAAATGATTTGAAATTATTTTCTTCTATAATATGTAAATAATAATTAACGCTGAATTGCGTTATCTGACGTTCGCTACAAAACCGTGGGATCGATGAATACGTAAAAGAATACATACTGCGTTGTCAAAAATTCGTCTAACAGATTATTTGCGCGAAATATTACTTGCTTCGGCAATAAATTGCCAGCTTATAGGTCATGAATAAAAATGTATTCGGCAGAAATTGAATAATATTACTACTCGTGCATTCAGCAATTTCGATATCGAATTCGCTCGCGACCTGCGCAATAAAAGTAAAAATAACATAATCGAAGGAACTTATGGTCGACTATCAGCAGTACTTGATTAAATAGAGTTAATTGCTAGAAAGAGGAAATACAATACTGTGTCGATATTGTCACGGTTAAAAATAAAGTTATCACTGATACAACACTTCTATGTGTAATTTATGTTGATCAGTTTGTTTAATATGCGTAAACTGAATCGAATTTTTGCCGTCTTTGGATCTCGGCCTTGGCGGGAAATTAATATCATATTTGATAATAGTGGGTGTCGAGTTTGCCAACAATTATATACTCTATATAATTATAATTAGTTTAATCAATTATGCAATTGTAATATACAGAATGACAATTAGAGCATGGTTATAGTTACATTCTATACAAACAACGAAAATTTCAAATTCTGTCGAGCAATCACTATAGCACTTCTATAGGAATTTGGCAAATTAAAAAATTTGGGGATTTGAGAATTTGGAAATTTGAGAATTTAGGAATTTGGACCTTTTGATATTTGAGAATTTGAAAGTTTGGGAATTCGAGGATTTGGGGATTTGGGAGTTTGGGAATTTGGGGTTTTGGAAATTTAGGAATTTGGATATTTGAGAATTTGGAAGTTTGGGAACTCGAGGATTTGGGGATTTTGGAGTTTGTGGATTTGAGAGTTTGGGAATTTGGGGTTTTGGGGATTTGGGAGTTTGGAAATTCGAGGGTTTGGGACTTTTAGAAATTTGGAGTTTGGGAATTTGGGAGTGTAGGAATTTGAGAGTTTGGGAATTTGGGAGTGTAGGAATTTGAGAGTTTGGGAATTTGGGGTTTTGGGGATTTGGGAGTGTGGGGATTTGGGAGTTTGGGAATTTGGGGTTTTGGGGATTCGGGAGTGTGGGAATTTGCGAATTTGGGAGTTTGTGAATTCGGGATTTGGAAGTTTGGGAATTCGAGAATTTGACGCTGTACAGATTTGGGAATTATAAAGTTTGATGATTTGAGAATTTGGAAATTTGGGTATTTAGGAGTTTCGAGATTTGCGGATTTGCGGATTTAAGAATTTATTTGTTTGGTAATTTCAAAATCTATCTAGCAATGACTACGGCATTTTTGTACACTAATGTCAAAACTTTCCAAAAACAAACTTTCTGTAAAAAATATCGGAATCAATAAACGGTTTATGTATCCCGTTTTAAATTGTAAAGTAAAAACTTGAGACTTTAAAAGATTCTATACATAATTTACTAAATAACGAATTCTTTGACGGGTCTTCAGGTATCACAAATTCATAAATACTCCCATTCATACACGTTCCACAAAGCCATTAAACATATTATTTTATTATTTTAATAATCTTATCTTACTCAGTATCTTATCGCAACAGATCCTGTGACTATACTCGTTAACAAACGCTTTATTAGCAAACAGCCAAACAACTTGTACAACGAATCAACTTAATCAATGGTCACGTAAATGGAGTAAACAGTATCAAGTGGTTTACTGTCACAAATCACCGGTCCTACACTCGCTATTCGCCGCAAACACGAGCAGAAATCGTGAAGTGATTGTAGAATTTCCACAAGCATTTCGCGACTATTTTATTTTTCTTTTTTTTTTTATTTTTACGTTGTAATAGGAGTTCTCTGATGGTTGGGTCACCGTGTAGATTTGTGGGCTTATTGTGCGTGCATGCGTGCACGCATCCTGTTCTCATTGCGAGGGTACACAATACGTTTTCAAGGTGCAACGCTTTCCTGAGCTACGAACGTGTACTCTGGAATCTAAAATGCAAAAAAAATGATGCATTAAAATTTGAAATGATACAAGAAAACTTAATGCCGCGTGTTTAATTCGATGACACACTCGACGTACGAGGATACGAACAATCTAAATACATATCAAATTATATAATATTATCACACTTTTAGCGATATGCATTTAGAAGTTGATCAGTATGTTACTGTTCTGCTAATAGTATGAATATTTAGAATTTTACAATTATATTATTGTTACTTTTAGCAGTATGTATTTAGAATTTTACAATTATATTATTGTTACTTTTAACAATATGTATTTAGAATTTAGAATTTTGCAATCATATTATTGTTACCTTTAACAGTATGTATTTAGAATTCTTTAATCATGTTATTGTTACTTTTAACAGTAGCTATTTAGAATTTTATAATTATATTATTGTACTGTTAGCAGTATGTATTTAGAATTTTATAATTATATCTTCGTACTTCTAACAGTATGTACTTTTTTAGAATTGGATACTTATATTATTATACTGTTAACGGTGTTAACAGTAAAAATAAAATAAAATGGATTAATATGTATCTGGAAGTACTATTATTTTAGTTTCTTTAGAATCTGAACATATTATTACTTTAGATAAATTAATATCTGCACATGTTATTATTTGAGATAGTTTATTATTTAAAAGTATTATTACTTTTTAAATTAGTATCTGAAAATATTATTACTTCAGATAATTTAGCATCTGCACATATTATTATTTCAGATGGTTTAATATCTGAACATATTATTACTTTAGATAGTTTATTATCTAAAAATATTATTTCTTTAGATAAATTAGTATCTAGAAGTATTATTACTTTAGATAATTTAGTATCTGAAAATATTATTAATTTAGATAATTTAGCATCAACGCACATAATTATTTCAGATAGTTTAGTATCTAAAAGTATTATTACTTTAGATAAATTCGTATTTAAAGCTATTATTATTGTAATAGTTAACCATCTAAAACAATTTATTCATAAATAACCCTGTAGCAAATCGAAATATTTCGAAAACGTCTTCTCACTATTCACATAAAACTTTATAACACAAAATGCTTAGAAAAATTGATACGTCTCCCAAAAAACAGGACTGTTCGTCCAACGACGTAACTCAAGCGGCGTTAAGCCTGACCCCATGAAATTTCAAGATGATTATTTTCGACCGTTGATATGTCATTCGATCGAACGGGCAATCGGATCAAAGTCAACCAACGAGCAGTGCAATTTCGCGATAGTCGGTCGGTCGGTTCCGATGGTAAAAAAGGTCCGCTCGGTTTCATCTCGCTTTAACCTTTTCTTGAATGTCTTTTTTTGTTGTTTGCAGGAGCACGTGAACCTGGTGGGTAGAGACGGAGAGAACGGGCCGGTGCTGGTCTCGGTGAAGGCCGAGACAGTCGCTGGACAGGAGCACTGGAGGGTCTTATTGCGATTGCGAGCTGGCTCAACCCACGAACTGGTACCAGCCGTGAACCTCGGTCCGAATCCATCACCCGCGAAAATGGTCAAGGTGACGTATCCATCTCTTTCTTTCACTGAGATTCAATGTCGTTCTTCACTTTTTTTTTTTACCGAACGCGGTCTGACTCCTGGACGACGCGATTTGCATTCGTATCTTTGCCCGTACCACGCTACAGATCATAATTTGGGATCTTTTGGCTTGTAATTTTCAGGGTAGACTCGCTAGATATATTAAATTTGTTGTATACATTTTGGTAGCGGTCTGACTCCTGGACGACTCGATCTGAAGATGAACAGAGGATTATATAAATTTGCAAATAATTATATCGACATTGAGCAAAGTATGTCTAGTTTAACACTAGAACTACCAGCATTAAATTTACTTTTAAGTTGAAATTTGGGTGTGCAAATAAATAAGTGAATACTGGAGTATCTACCAACATGTACAATTATTCTAAACCTCGATAATATGTAGCAAATATTACGAAAGAAAGTATTGCAACAAAATTTTGTAACATGAAGTGTGAGACTTGGAACGAGTTATTTTGACTGGTTGGTAGTTCTAGTGTTAAAAATGGTAAAATTCACTAAAATCTGGGAAAGAGTTACAAACACTTAGGCAGAGCATCGTATCACAGTCATAATATTCATAATTTGACACAATTGTACTTTTAAGTTGAAATTTGGGTGTACAGATAAATAAGTGAATACTGGAGTATCTACCAACATGTACAATTATTCTAAATCTCGATAAAATGTAGCAAATATTACGAAAGAAAGTATTGCAACAAAATTTTGTAACATGAAGTGTGAGACTTGGAACGAGTTATTTTGACTGGTTGGTAATTCTAGTGTTAAAAATGGTAAAATTTACTAAAATCTGGGAAAGAGTTACAAACACTTAGGCAGGGCATCGTATCACTGTCATAATATTCATAATTTGCCACAATTGTATTTAATCTTAGGACAGTTCCACTTGAATCCTAAATTAGTACAGTCAGTTTAATTCGGACGTATATAATTTTCTCTTCGTTCGATTTTTCTTTAAAACCTTCAAGAATACTTGCCTAACAATCTCCGCATAGTTGTATTAAAAACTGAATATGTTCAGTCTTCATTTTATTAGGTCTACCGGAAAGTTCTGCCCGATAATTTCGTTTCATATCAGAACATGTGTACGCACTCTCTTTTTGAGCCACATATGGCTAATTTCTTTATAACTGCGTTTACAAAGATGTGCCCTACGAAAGTAACTGTGGCAAAAACATGGGTTCTGATAAGTTCATTTGCGACGCCGCATGTTGTATGATTTCTAAAGGATAGAAATGCTACCGAAACGTGTCGGAATTTGATAAAAGTTGTTGGTGGAGATTATGTTCCGGGCAGAAAACGTGTGTGAGATGGTTCGAAAAATTTGAAGTAGGTGATTTCGACCTAAGCGATAAGACACGCTCTAGGTGGTCAACTTTGGTTGATGCAGATATCGTGAAGACCATAATATGATCCTTTTTGGATAACATTGTGACCTTTTTTGATAACATTAAATTACTCGGCTCCATGAATCATTTTCGACCATATATGGAAGGATCTAGGATCGATAGATTGTTGAATGTAGGAAGCTAGGATCGATAGATTGTTGAATGTATTAAAAACTGCATCATTTTCTTTCTCTTTATAAACGGACAGAACTTCCTGGAACATCGGAATAACTGTAATGTTTATTCACAATTATGTTAAATATAAGTAAATTGATTGCAAGGAATTTGAATTATAGTTTCTTATCTCGCATTAGCAAAATTTAAATTGATCCTATTAAAGTTAGAACAAATGAATAATTTGATGAACGTCGGTACGTATGCATTGTCGGATAGTTTGCAAACGGTTCATGAGAACGTAATACAATAAGAAATTCTTCATTGAAAGCACGTTGTATCGAATTTCCGTCTGTTCTCGTAATTGCTTGTAAGCATCGAACAAACGCGATGTGAAAACTTTCGCGAGATCTTGTTTTGCATTTATAGCCTCTTGGAGGTTTGGAAACTTTCGTATTAGGCATTATGGGGATTTGCGAATTTGGGAGTTTGGCAGTTTAGGAGTTTAGGGATTTTGGCATTTGTGGATTTAGGGATTCGGAAGATTATGAATTTGGGAATTTTTAACTTTGGACATTTGCGGATTTAGAGATTTCGGGATTTAGAAGTTCGAGAATTTGGGGATTTGGGGATTTGGGAATTTAGGTATTTGGAAATCTGGAAAGTTGGGAATTCAGGAAATTGGAAAATTGGGAATTTGACAATTTAGAGATTTGAGGATTTAGAGATTCGAGGGCTTGAGGATGTGGGAATTTCAGTAACTTAGACAGTTTAGGAGTTTGGAGAACGTAGGAATTTAGTTATTTCGTAATTTTAAGATCTGGAAATTTGATAATTTAGGAACTTGCAAGATCGGGAATTTGGGAGTCAGAAAGTTGGAAATTCGATAACCAAAGGATCCAGAAATGTGGGAACTTTAATGTTTAAGTATTGAATCAAATATAAATTTACGATTCTGAGAACTTCCGAATTTGTAAGTTTAACAACTCAGAATCTTGAAATTTAAGAAATTCGGAAATGTCTCCACTTGAAAATTCCAAAATACCTAGTATTTTCAAATTCATAAAAATATACAAATCCCATAATTTACGAAATGGAAAAAAAACATCGTATCATTACAAAAAACACAGATATTTGAAACAGAAATAATATATACCTCACTAGGTTGTAGAATCCGTTCTGAGTGCATATTTCCAGGATTAAAGTGTTATAAATTATAATGTATATAGTTAATGTCGTTCACAGTTTGACATAGAGTTCTTTTTACAGGCGATCAACGAATCCTTGAACGTGAGCACCCTAATGCCTGTTGTCTGTTCCGGTGCTGGCACGTTAATAGCACGGTACGACGAGCACGCTTTGGTGTCGAGGTTTAAATTTGGTGTTCTTCATCAACGCGCCGGCCAAGTGACTGAGGAGCAACTTTTTGGGAACAGACAGATTACGCCGGCCTTCCAGGAGTTTCTCGATTTGTTGGGCCAAAAAATCGATTTGAAGGATCACAAAGGGTTAGTAACAATACACTAGAGTTAATCAGAAAATTGGCAAGTCTTTAGAGGGTTGGGGTAGATGAATGTCTAAAGATTCGAGGATACGGTGACTTGGAAATTTTAGAATTCGTAACTTTATAGAATTTACGGAATTCAAAGATTTGGGATGACGAATATTTCAATGTTTGATGATTTTCTGAGAATTTGGAAATTTCAGGATTTAAAAATTAGAAAATTTTGAAATTCGAGAATTCAGAGAATTTAAAGATTTTACATTACCAGTATTTCGATGTTTGGGGATTTTCACAAGAATTTGGAAATTTGAGAATTTCAGTATTTGGAAATTTAAGAATTCGTAATTTTATAGAATTTAGGGAATTTAAAGATTTGTAATTACCAGTATGTCGATGATTGGGGATTTTCACAGAATTTAGGGAATTTAAAGATTTGGAATTACGACTATTTGGATGTTTGAGGATTTTCTGAGAATTTCGAAATTTCGAGATTTAAACATTTGGAAATTTTTGAATTCGCGATTTTAGGGAATTTAATGATTTGATATTACGAGTATTTGGATGTTTGGGGATTTCCTGAGGATGTAGAAATCTGAAGATTTTAGTATTTGGAAATTTAAGAATTCATAATTTTATAGAATGTAGGGAATTTAAAGATTTGGAATTACGACTATTTGGATGTTTGGGGATTTTCTGACATGGAAATTTGAGAATTTCAGCATTTGGAAATACTTGAATTTTACAATTTTGAAAATTTGGAAATTTAGAAATTTGGATTTCTAAGATTTGCAAATTTGCGAATTTGAAATTTTTAGAATTTAAAAATACAAAGATTCGGGGATTCAAAAATTTGATAATTCAGCAACTTGGGGACTTCAGAATTTTGCAAGTACGCTACTTGGAAATTTAGAAATTTAGAAATGTGAACATTTGCGACTCTCGGAATATGGAAATTTGAGAGTTTAGATATCTTAGAGTCTGGAAATCGAATGATTTGGAAGTCTCACAATTTGCTACTAATTTGAAACCAGGAATTTGAGAAGTTGGTAAATTCGGAATCTAAAAATTTACAATTTTTGGAATTTCAGGATCAAAAAATATCAAAAATTGGTCATTTCGGAAATGTTTTAGAATCAAGAAATTTCGAAACTTGGGAATTTAAAAATTGGGAATTGGAAATTCAAAAATTTAAAAGAACTAGACTATTCTAAAATTTAATAATATAAGATTTTGGTGAATTGCAAGTTTTCGAATTTGAAAATTTGATGATTCAAGAATTTGAGATTTTGCAGTTTTTAAAATTTATAGACCACAATTTAAGAGTTTGTCAAATTTTTACATCTGATCATTTAAATACACTTAAACTTAAATACACTCTCCATTTGATGTAACGCAACAATTTTAAATAAGCAACTTTCAACAAAATGTATAGTATTATACACGCGATGTTTGGACATAGTGAAAAAGACAATATCGGCGATCAATAATAAAAAAAAAAATAATTTAAAAAAATTCATCAATCTTTTCAAATATGAACTTTTACAATTACCATTCGCCAACAATAAAAATACTTTAAACTTTATACTACTTAATAAAAATACTCGAACGGCGTATATTAACACATTTATCCCATAACACAAATCCATATTCATATTTACATACATACATTATATTTAGATTTTAATTTTTTTATTTCATGTATATTTTATATTAAATATTCCAGTATCTGTTCCATTAAATTCCTTTAAAAGTTCCAATATAAAATCCAAATTAATTTGAAGGAAAAGAGCGTCACCCATATGTGGATGACGTGGCGACGTACGTGTTAAATAATATTTACGCTGGAATATTGATTGTTCACAGGTACCGGGGTGGTTTAGATACTCGACATGGACAGACAGGTGATTCCGCGGTGTACGAGGTATTTAGAGGGCGCGAAGTGCTCTTCCATGTCGCATCCCTGCTCCCGTATAGTCCAGGGGACTCCCAGCAATTGCAACGGAAAAGACACATCGGCAATGACATCGTCGCGATAATATTCCAAGAGGAGGCAACTCCTTTCAGTCCGGATATGATCGCCAGCCACTTCTTGCATGCATTTATCGTGGTACAAGTCGTCGACCCCTGCACTCCTAATACTAGGTATATTATTAGTAACCGCATTTACGTACAGTGTCTGTGTAGTAAGGTCGCGAAATTCGGATTACGAAATCGCTATTTCGATGTTTAACCAAAACATCCGGTTAAAATAGTCTCTGGAACGTTTCCACTTGGCTGCACTAACGGATAAACTTCGCTCACGATTTATTGCCGGATTCTCCATTTATTGCGGGCCTGACCACCCGACGACACTCTGCGCTTCGTTTTCTTGCAACGACTGTTCTTTCGTTTTTAAAAAATCCGAGAAAATATTTTTTGATCATCCTGCTACGAGGTGTCTCGATGAAACATACGAGGTGTCTCGGGATTTAACGATCATGCACCGGAACATTTCTTCGGGATTTAACGATGAACAAGAACATTTCTTGAAGACTTATATTATCTTAAAGACTTCTTGTATATTAAAGATTTCTTGTACCTTGAAGACTTTTTGTACCTTGAGGATTTCTTGTATCTTCAAGACGTTTTATATCTTGAAGATTTTTTGTATCTTAAAGACTTCTTATATCTTGAAGTCTTCTTGTATGTTGAAGATTTTTTGTATCTTGAAGTCTTCTTGTTTGTTGAAGATTTCTTGTATCTTGAAGACTTCTTGTACCTTGAAGATTTCTTGTATCTTGAAGACTTCTTACATCTTGAAGACTACTTGTATCTTGCAGTCTTTTGTATGTTGAAGATTTCTTGCATCTTGAAGATTTCTTATTTCTTGAACATTTTTTGTATCTTAAAGACTACTCGTATTTTGCAGTCTTCTACTATCTTGAAGTCTTCTTGTATCTCGAAGACTTCAAGATCTTTCTAAAAAAGATTTAAAAAAAAAAATGCGTTTTTTTTTTAAATTATTTAAGATTAAATTAGAATATCTGCTGTCAATGGTTAAAATGTTGTTCCAACGCGTTACGAAAATTTCTATAAATCGTCTTGCGAATGTTAATACGTGTTTAAACGTTGAATTTGTTTTATAATGCAGGTACAAAGTGAGTATCACGGCGCGAAACGATGTACCATGGTTTGGTCCAGTATTACCAACGCCAGCTGTGTTTTTGCGAGGTGTCGAATTCAAGGAATTCCTTCTGACGAAGTTGGTGAACGCCGAAAACGCTGCGTACAAAGCCGAGAAGTTTTCGAAGCTCGAGGTAATTGTATATTCGAGTACGAGCGAGGCTTCTTTCCGTTAGGGGAAATGGAAGAAGTAGATGTATGACTCACTTTTCTTCCGATCGAAAGTTATCAACGTAAAACAGTGTCCTCCATTCGCTAGCTGTACTTTCTCCGAATGTTATGTTCAATTATTTATGACAGCAGTTCTTCATTAGTATGCGAAACGTGTTATTGATTGGTTAACGTTTTTAAATTTTTCAATTTTCCAAATCCCCAGTTTTGTGAGTTCTGCAATTTCCAAGATCCTAATTACGCGTTTAGAAATGTCTGAATTACCAAATTTCTAAAGTTCCAAACTTCCAAATCCCTAAATTCCTAAATTGTCGAATTTCCAATTCACTCATTTCCAAATTCCCAAACTTCCATATTCCGAGGTTTCCAAATTTTCAATTTCTCAAGTTCCCCAACTTCCAGATCCACAAATTTCTACATTTTTAAATTCATAAATTCCTAAACACCTAATTTCCAAAGTTCCAAACTTCCATATTCCTAGTGTTCCAAATTACCAAACTTTTAAATTCCCAAATTACCGAACTGCCAGTTCCCCAAATTTTTAAATTTCTATATTCTTAAATTTCCAATTCCCTCATTCCCAAACATCACAATTCTCAAATAAGCTCACCTTCCAGAGCCCCAAATTTCAAAATTCCTCAATTTTTTAAGTTCCAAGCTCCTCATTCCCAAATCCACAATTTTCTACATTCCTGAATCCCTAAATTCTTAAATTTCCAAGTTTCTGATTCCCAAATTCCCGAACATCTTCCATATTCCCATACTCCCAATTTCCTTGGAATTTCCAAATTGCCACATTTCCAAATCCTCAACTTCTCCAATTCCCGATAATGAAACAAAAACGTACACCAGCCTCAGAAACATAACCCGAACTTTTGTTAGAACGTAACACTCAAACATACATTAAACGTACAGTAAAAATGAAAAGACTGTAGTTAATTGTCAAGAAATCCAAAGCTTGCTATCGAGTCTTATCAAACTCGTTATTACTTGAACGCATCATTACCGAATCGTATAAAATAACTAGTGATCTCTAACGAATTGATTTCTTCGCAAACAGTTACGAACGAGATCGGCCCTCCTGGAGTCGCTGACGGAGGAATTGCAATCGAAAACGGCTGAATTCCTCGGCGGTGCGATCGGTTTGGGCGGCAATAACCTGGGATTCGGCGGAAACTGTCCAGTAAGCCCGACAGCGAGCGACGCCTCTGGATCCGGCAGCGGCGGAAGTGGCTCGAGATTTATCGATACCGTGAGAAAAGCGCTGATATCGCGTGTACGGAACGCGTCCACGGAGAGCGTGCCGCAGCAGTTGTCGAAGAAAGGTCAATCGGAGCCGAGTCCGCCAAGCAATCGACAATCGACGACGAAGATCAGCAGCAAACGTTCGGTGGAGCCGTCGAGCCCTTTGGGTTCGCCGGATCTGACCCTAAGAAGGGACTCGGAACGCGGTAGCCCGAGTTTGGGTAGCCAGGACAGCAGTTTGTCCAACACCGACAATCAGGACAGCAGCTTGGCCACGTTGCAACAGGACGAGGTGGATCGTAGGGAATCCATTGCGGCCGTTTGCTCCAACAGCGAGGCGACGTTGACGGACAAAACTACCGTGTCGTCCGTTCAGAGACTGACGCACGAGAACCTGCGGAAACAGGAGAAGACGGAGACGACGCAACGTGTCATTTCGGAGAGCGACGACAGCTCGTTGAACAGCGAACTCGAACTGGACCAGGCCGTGTATCCGGACAGCGATACCGGCCTCGAATCGATGAGCTCCGCGGAAACTCATGACACCGCCCGGTGCACCACCAAGGACGGGGTGCTTGAGAACGAGAACTTAAGGATGGAGGTTACCAGGCTGAAGTGCGACAAACTGGACCTGCTCAGGCAAAATGTGGTAGGTTCGGATACGCGGACATTTTTTGCGCGAGTAAATTTCACCTCTCTTCAGACGTAGGCACAGTTTTGTACAATTATTCGTGTACATACGTGGTAACTTAATCAGACCGAGTGTCTTCTGAAACTTGTACTTTATAGAAATTGTAAAATTGGAATCAAAATGGTAACATTGCAATTGAAATTGTAAAATTGGAATTAAGATGATAACATTGCAATTGAAATTGTAAAATTGGTATAAATATGGTAAAATTGGAATTAAAATTGTATCGAAGGTGACACAACATGTGGTACATATTTGTTTCATGAATGAAGGCGTGTCGAATAGCTAAATGACAACTTTATTCTTTAAATAGAATAACCCACTGTTTGCATCACTAATTGTATTAAATCTACATTAGTATCTACATTCACTTTTAAATAAGAAGTATGTATGTATTAGTAATTAGTTAATCATTATCTCGTTAACTATTAAATTTTTAAAGTTTTTACTCAGAATTTTACCTTTTACACTCAAAGATTTTGTTTTGACGTTCAAAATATCGACACAAAGAAGACGATCGAGTGGAAAGGATTAATACTCATGTTTTCTCAGTACTTCATACAATATATGTCTTAAATTAAAGAAAAATAGTGGAATGTGTTTAGAAGAAAACAAAATAATTATTTAGAAAAAGCAGAACATTTTGACGTACCAACTGCTATTAATATTGATTGAATAGATTCTTCCGTAAAAAGATCTTGTATTACATAATTATAGCTAGAAAATTTTAGAAATGCTATAAACATCGCAGTAATATTTTATTATAAAATGTTCATGTTATCGTTTTACGCTTTCAATTTTTCGAATAACCCAAAACATTGACTCGCGTTTACAAAGTAAGAGTTACCATGTTATTTTGCAGTTACTTAATTACAGTTTTATGTTACAGACTTGCCAACGCGACATAAAACGTCTACGAGAAAAGGAGTTGCAGTTGCAGTCCGATCTTGCGGCTGCCTCAAAGGAAATCCTTCGATTACGAGCTATGTTGAAAGAATGTTCGACGAGTATTCCTTTGGATAACAATAATCAGCAAACGTCTACCGTTTAAAGATCTTGTGAAGATGCTATTGCAATTATTAGATTGTAATAATTAGTTGAAAACTCTGTATAAATTACTGATTCGGTCTCGTTTCTTTTAAAGAGAACCACCCGATGAGGTATCTTGCGAAGAGTTTGAACGCGCAATTGAAGTGTGCTTTACGTATTTGTTTTCAACTGTACGATTGAACTTCTTTAGATAGAAATTGGGTACAAATGCTGTATATTATAAGAGAAAGGGTCAGTGAAGATTATTTAAAAAACGAAAAAGCGAAAGGAAGGAGAAGAAGAGATGATTCTGCGATATATACATATATACATATATATATATATATATATAATATAATTATAGCGGCGCGCCTTTCACGATATTTACCGCGTAGACGCTAATTGTTACTTTTTAGTAGTATTTGTTTGACTTTTAACCATTATTATTTATCTATTAATTTATTAATAGATGTAAGTTAATCTCTGATAGTCAATATAATTATCACACGCAGTACACAGATACACGATGAATAAAAATGATAAAATCATTTAAACAAGTAGGTGCATCTTGTCATTATGATAGGTACTTTAGAATAAAAAGTAACATGGCCTTTAGACTTAGCATTTCCGAATCTTGAGAGTAAATAAACAGAAATTAATATAACAATATTTTACCTGTAATAAATGTTCAAAAATTGAGACCGTATATATATGTATATATATTACATATATATATATAATAACAGTTACAATGCTCGTATTGTTTTAGAACGAGGGGACTGTACATTGTCCCATAAAACAGTATAAAGCGATTGGTATAAATGTTGACACGCTTATGGGCTCTAGAAATATGTGTTTTATCGATATATTTCTGACGTCTCACATTGAAACAAGGATATGTATCGTTAGTTACAGTATTTATCACGGTAAATATTACCGAAAAAAAACCATTACTAGTTTTTTAGTATTAGTCTGAAACAATTGTAGGAGATACGAAAGAAAACCTCGTTAGTTAATCTTCCGGTTATATCGTTAGCGAATGTAGGATAAAGTAGATTTTTTTTAGCCGTTCTTACGGTTGTAATGATTTAGCTGCACCAAATTGTTTGATGGCACGCAAACGTATTCTCATGTGTCAGTAACACGCGAATAGGACACGTATTATCATTGATTGTTCACCAATACGCAAAGTAGACTAAGTGTACTTTAGTTGCTTGGTTAACGCACTTTGTTTTTATTACCTTTCACCGATGGTATTAGTATGATTTATGATCATTATTATTACTATTGCTACTGCTACTATTATTATTAATATTATTATTATTATTATTATTATTATTATTATTACCATTATTAATCATCGTTGTACTTTATTCAGTCTTTTTCTTTATTTTGTAAATAATCGGCTATCTTTCTACAGAGAAAGATTAAAAACGTGTGGAAAAGAAAGGACAGAGGGACATGAAAGTTCACTCATATGTAATACCAAAGTTTATCGTAGTAAAATCTCTTCTCTTAGTTTTCTACATTCCTTTTCGTACAATATTTGCCGCTATAATCTGCATATAAAATAGTATATATACTTTTCTCGAACAAACGTTTTTTCTACAAGTACAATCCTTTTCTTCTACTGTTGAATTTCGAGAAAATCTTTGTATGCCTTTACAGCTATTTTGCAGATACATTACAATTATCACTGCCTACACTGTGTCGTTTTGGTAACGTACCACATTTACACGAAACTACTGATGTGTTGTTCGTGCAGTACGACGTAACTTTTTTTAAATTACTTTTATTGATTTAATATTGGTAATCTTGTTATTTACAAAGTTGAACGGCAAGTGAATTGTGATTGATGAATATTAAAAGTAATTCAGAGCTACTGTTTTTTCGACGATTTATCTTTGACTTGTTTAAAACGATAATGTTTGTGATGCTGGCTAAAATCTCTCCGTAAACGATGCTTCTATAAAGTACATGCAGCAATCGGGAAAGTTGCTACGAACATTTTTCAGTAACACTGTTTTTAATGGTCATTTAAAACAAAACTAAAATAACAAGCATGCGATATATGCATATATATTTTATACGTTTTACGATCAATGTATTTTTACAAAGTTGTTTCAGACTGAGTGTAAAATAGCTCACTTGAATGCTTAGTTTCGTGAAATTTGTAAAATCGGGTACATATGTTATACGTAACTGCAGCTTTTCAATCATACAAATTGAAATAATTAACATCTTGATGAACGTGTACCGCGGTCACTTTAAAAACGAATATACACACGCACACAATAAAATAAAACTGATGTTGCAGACAACAGAATGCAAACAAATTTGAATATTTTTAGAAAATGTGTTACATTATTATTAGGTGCAAGTATTTAAACATCTCTACTACTGCAAATTGAATTTCATGTATATAACGTAAAAACAATTAAAAAGAGCGTCTCTTTGTCTAAAATTTAGAAAAATAAAAGACTAAGTTTACCATTCTCTAGTGTGATTTCTATGCTGGCCTTGCAAAATCAAAGAAAGATTATCTATATTACAAAGAAATATGTGTTATTATATTATGAGACGGAGCGAATGAGAGAGTGAGAGTGAGAGAAAAAAAAATATTAATGCTATAAATATATATATATATATACACACACACACATATATATATATTTTGTATTTAATATTAATTGCCCAAATTTAACAGAACTGCGAATACTATTATTATTCTCTGATACTATGACACGAAAGTATATATTTCTTATGACTGGTGTAAGTATTCGCATTCTATTTTTTCTTTTCTATGCACGACTGTCAACTTGAAAATCAGTGGTAATGATGTTCGCCAATAAATAAAACAATTTAAGCCAAACAGTTGAATTTATCATTATTATGCACCAAGTATCATTCTTACTTTTCTAGGTTCTGGACACAAATACTAAGTGATCCTAAGGTTTTCCTTCTGTTTAGTATTCTGGAATACAATAAATTTTGATAAATATTTGTGCTAGTAACAAAACCATAAATAATAATAGTGGTATGAAATTCCAAATCTCATTCCCCTTATTTGAAGAACAAAATTCTGTGGTAGCTATTATTTTTTTTTGCAAAATAAACTATACTAATTCCTCAGTTTGTGTACTTTGTATAAATTGGCTTCCTCTTCTCACTGAATATTATATCATTATACCATATTCGTAGGTAAAGCATCACAGTGATACAATCTATAAAGAATGTATAAAGAAATAGTTTATGAAGTAGCCGATGTAAAAAAAAAGTGTTTCTGAAGTCTCGTTCTTACATATGCATTTATATTTACAATTTTTGCGCGCACTGTTAGGAAGGCGTCATCTATCGATCAAATGCAGAACTATTAAAATTAAAAAATTCGTTTTTTCGATAAATCAGACATTTATACGTTTCATTAATGATCAGGAATGATTCTACGGGCTCGAGAAAATTAGAAACATGTGTTTGGAGTGCGCTGAAACCATTATTTTCGAAAATGAAACGAATAGCATTTTATTGAGGTGAAAAAGCCTGGCGGTGGAAAATGAAAACTAACGGTATCAGTGATACTCCTTTCCGACAGTACGCGCGAAAATTGAAAAAATAAATACAAGTGTAAGATTGTGGCATCCAAAATTCGTTTTAATCAAATCACTTCACAATAAACCTTATCTTTATATTTTCTCTGCAAAAGAACGCTAATGTTCTAATTTACTACGTAGAATCACTTTTCCCAAACGTAAAGTATGCAACAAAACATGTTACTGTTGAAAGTTAAACAAGTACGTACGAGAATTGTATTATTTTTAATAAAGTAAAATAATGTTTGCTTCTTAGTTAACAATTTTATTATTTAACCTTTATTATTTAACCCCTTCTATTTCAGATTTATATTCTTCTTTCAATGAAATATATTATGATGAAATGTTAAAATAAATATAGGTCTATGCATGGTTACAGAAAATTGTGAATAAATGTGTTGTAAAAGCTTATATGGCATTAAATAATAACTATAAAAAAAACAACAGTTGATAATGGAATAAAAAAGGAAGAACAGAAAGTATGCAAAACGGTATATGTATTGTTAGCAAAATATAAATGACGTATAAAACATAATAATACAGCGAATAAACGGACAAAAAACGAACGCATTGAAATTGAAGAAAACTTCCTTGTTCTACGCCCAAAAACAAAATGTACGCCTGATTCAAACCTTCGTACTATTAGATCATTAATCATTCTCGCTTCGTAAACATCGAAATTATTTTGAAAAAATTATACAGTGAAATAACATATTTTCATAGACACTAACATTATCTAATAAATCCGTTTATTTCGAAAGGCAACTAAATATACTTGAAGCAAAAATTGTTTGATTGTCAGAAGTGTATAACTTAGTATGAATTAAAATGCCTTATTTAATGGAATGATACTTTTTTTCTCTTTGTATCATACAAGTCAGAATTTTCGAAAGTTTCTAGTCAAATACGATAAAAAATATCAAAAAATTACATTTTACAAAACAAACGAAATAGACAAATAATTTACTATTACATGACATTGTCAATTCGCATAAGTAAATATATTTTACATTTATTACGAGTAATTAATTCAACAATCCGACTGAAACTGTGCTAAAATATTTTCTAAAAATCGAACAACTTTTACTTCAGATACATTTTCCTATCTTTTTAATTAGCAGAGTTACGTAAACTCTTTTGTACTGAATAGATGCAACCAGAAATTTTTTAATTTGTTGTTTAGAATAAAAATAGAATACTCGCTTACAAAACTAATTTAAGTAGAAATTTCCAGTAACACTTCTTACAACGATAATACAGTCACAAAAATAAACAATCAGACTTTACATACATACATATACGTTCTATCGTAGAAAACTAAATATAGTGGCGTACAACGTAATATTATCGCGTTTAATTTTCCAAATTAAAATACTCAAATTAACTCGACTTTTAACCAATTACTAATTCACCTACTATTAACATACTTAAAATATAATACGACACAAATCAAACGAACATTGCAACTTCCTTTCGATTCTCTAAATTCTAAATTATAATATCTCCATTCTAAACCTGAACTTTACAGCTTCCTTAACTTTAGACATTCATGTACATACTATCGTAAACATAACGCAATGCGTTCCAAAAACAGTTACAAATCTGAACAAAAAATGGAATAATCAAAATACAATTTTCAAGCCATCCAAAATTAACAGACAACTGAAACTGTCTCCAAGTAAACGCTGAAATAAAATTGATACCCGCGTAAGATACAAACATAGACAACACAGATAAAATCAGTTACAAATTTGAACAAGAAAATAGAATAATCGAAATACAAAGTTCAAACCATCAAAAATTAACAGGTAACTGAAGCTGCTTCCAAGTAAACGCTAAAATAAAATTGATACACTCGCAAGATAGAAAAATTAATCCTCAAAACCATTTATAAATATTGACCCTCGACTTTCATTTTATAAAAAATAAATCAGCTATGTGCGCGAAACGCTTTGTAATACTAAACATTAAACATATTTTATAAAAATATACGAAATTTTTAACGGCACAAGGCGACTCCTTACATCATTAAAAAACAACTTCTCACAGCTATTCAATGGTTCAATTAACTGCAACCAGAAACAGCTTTTGGAACTTTGACAGTTAATCACGCCCCTGTTAAACTTTAATATAATACAATGACATGGTTTGGTCATTTATCTTTTCGAACGATATCATTGTACAATGTGTTCAGTGACATGGTACAGTATGTGCAATGAAACTGTACAATATCACTTTGCAATATGTTCAATGACACTATACAGTATCATTGTACAGTATGTGCAATGATACTGCACAATATCATTGTACAATATGTACAATGAAACTTTGTGCAACATGCACTTTCCGGCATACATAAGTCAATCGTGTAATTTATTCCTCGTTGTCGCATTTGCTCCAGTCTGTATATTCCTTCTTGAGCTTGATATACGCATCCGATTTCCTGTATTCCGGATCCTTCACGGTCTTGTTGAACTTATCGACATCGCTACTTGGCGCTTTAGCAACGGTGTCCAGTATCACGTTCGGATTGAAAGCAACAAACTCGGTGATTTTCATTAAACGCGTTTGGCTCGTGTTTTTCGACTTCTTGGACGGCGTCTCGTACGCGGACCGCGGAATACGCGTAAAGAACCGCAACTTTTTCTTCTCGAAGCTCGACACCGTCGTCACGGTGTTCCATTGAATGTTATCGATGAAATTGTTAGGCAGTTTCTCGCGCACGTAACGCATAATCGATTCCTTCTCGTCGTGCGACATGTCCGTCGGGCAACGATAATAATACGTCTCGTCGTTCTGCTTCTTTCTCATGTAATCCGTAACCACGAAACTGGGTAAATCGTCGTCGGCGTGGATCTTCTTGATGTCCTTGTACTTCTGTACGCAACAAAGACCGACGTAAATGGCGTTCGCGAAAGAACAATTGGCGCTGAGTTCAACCATTTCCTTGCCGAACGTTCGACCCAATGCAGCGTGATAGGTCAACGTGTACGGGCGCAGAGGATATTGATATAATTTTTGGTAAGAACCGACCAACCAAGTGCGCAAAGCAGGCAGAATCTGATAAAAATTTAACTCGTCGACGGTTAATGTGTCTCTCGAGTTGTCGTGCAAGAAACGGACGACCAAACTGTGATCCTTGTTGTTATTCGACTGGTTTATTTTTTCCAATAGGACCGCACTGTGAAGACCGTTCTTATTAACGTGGAAGTACTTGTAACCCTCTGCCAGTATCAGCCCCGAAAAGAATTTGCTCTTCTCTTTCGTAGAGATAGGTACATTTTTCGAATCCTTGACGTAAAACGGCGCGATGATATACTTCGTTCCCGACGTTATCAGATGATTTATAAACCTCTGTAATCGACCGGTGATATTATGATGGTACTGAGACATGTACAAAACGTCGAAATTTTCATCGACGAAGTACTTCGATCGGAAACAGCAGTACAGGTAGTAACGGAGATTGAACGTGAACGGTACCTCATTTTTCGGCCGGTTTTGTTCGATCATTTTGCGAAACCGCGATAGCTTGTTGTTCAACATTTTGTCGAAGGATCGTTTATCGGATAATTTCGTAACCGTCTTGTCGCTCAGAATATCGATGATATCGAAGTTCGTTCTGTTATGCAGCGACGTTTTGTGCATGGCGCTCAGTTGTGTCTTGTTACCGGAGAAAATTATGTGCACGCGATGTTTCAGCGATACTATGTACAACAGAAGCAACATGGTAGCCGACGGTAAGGTGCACGAATCCACGATGATGATTTTTGTGCCGGTGTTCAGGTACTTTCGCGAATACAGTATCAATTTGTAAATCAGATCGACGTCGTTCGCCTCCGACGTGTTGAACAGTTGGAGAGCGCGAGTGTACGACAATTGGAAACAGTTCGTGTAAAAAGATATGTAGGTATAAGCAGTGGCCGAATCTTTCAATTTCAACGAAATCTCGCTCGCTTGATCTCGTCGGAAGGTGATAAACTGTACGGATTTCGCGAAGGTCTTAGTTATGGCAGTTAACAGAAACGTTTTGCCGGTTCCGCTCCGACTGTTTATCGTAACTACAGCGGGGTCTCCCTTCCCGAATAAATTGTATATTTGTAGATACGCCAGTTTCTGTTTCGCCGTTAAATTGTTGTAATATTCCGAGTAGCTCTTGTTCTTCAACTTGTCCGAATTGATATCGATGCTAGGAGTATCGGAATTATCTGCGTCGCTACTCTCGCTGTCGTCGATTTCATCTTCGTACTCGACGTCGGAGTCCTGCACGAAATTCTGCACCAAACTGTGGGCACACTTATTTACTTTCCGATCTTCCATCTGTATCAAATTGAAAACGGTACCGATTAATATTGATGTTGATAAAGCGTAAATTTGTCGCAACAAAGTTTCCTCACCTTTAAAAACGAGTCCCGCTTCTGGTTACTTTCTTTCACTATTTCGTTGATCGACAGAAAACTCAAATTTTCCGAATGTGCTATACACCTTGCTCGTTCCAACGACGTCTGTAAATTGTCTGTAACAAAATTATTAAAACATACGTTTTTGAATAAGATCTGAATAATATTATGCCCTATCGAGCAGTCGTTAAAAGTTATTTTTTGTCAAATAGCGGACTTCGAAACACTTGTCAACAAAATACGTCATTGCATTCTCTGTTATTCCTGTTATTGTTTTAATAATTAATAAATGTAAATAGTGCTATATTGTAATACGAGTAAGTAAATGCAAGTTCGGGTAAAAATAATGTCAAAATTCGAGGTGAATATTTTTTTTATTCAACTATGTTCTTCTCGTCTAAACATAACAAGAATAATGGGTTTAAACTTGACAGATTTCTCGAAAAGTTATGTCAAAGTTATTATGTAACTTGTAATTCGATAGTTATAAATAATACTCGTATCAATCACTTTGTCCATATATTATTTATGTCATGTCGCATCTTCCATCCTTCCTGTTAACGAGACATTCCAACTTTATTGCGTTCCCTAATACTGTAAATATTCGATAAGTGCACGAATGACCTGTACGATAAGTGCACGAAAGTTATCCCCACCACTGGGGGGAAGACCCCTCGAGACGCCACGAATAAGTTTGTTGTGAGCCGAACGTAGAAAAGGATAGCGATACAAAAACAAAGAGGGACTGAGGTCCGTGACGTTCGGCAAATATGAAAGACTCCTGCGAGTTCTGTCTTTTAAATACAAAAATCATAATTCTTTATTTTTGGTTTTTCGTAAATGAAACTTTTACCATCGTATTCGTCTCGTTTTTCTGATTAAAATGATACCAAACACGATATAATTACGATCATAATTATCTGTGTAACAAGCAATACAATTTTCGGACGTTACATTTACGGAGAGAATACTGTATTAGATATCTGCACAACTTTCGGGTCTGAACTCGTGCACATATCGTACAGGTTCTACATTGATTGATGTTTAGAATTTTTTTAACAGTTTCAACAGTAAATCGCTTGGTGTCGCTTTTTGCAACTTTGCAGTTGTCCCTCTAAATTTATAAATCGTTTAATATTTGTCATAGTTAATTAGTTCCAATCGTGTTTCGCTTATATCTATGGAGAACTTTACTCCAATAAGTTATTGTAAATAAATATACCTCGAATTACGTCGTGTTTGGTCTCATTTTAATCAGAAAAATGTAAAAAATCTATTGGTAAAAGTTTCATAACAGAAAGTCGAAAATAAAAAAATTTTATTCCGCATTAGTATTGTCCCACTGTTATGGTACTGTTTGTTTACATTCGTTCTCCTTCACTCACTGTCCTTTTCTACGTTCGGCAAAACATTAAGAAATGTAGGACCTGTACGATAAGTGCACGCGTTCAGACCCGAAAGATGTGCACTTATCGAATATTTACTGTACTCTGATTTTGCTAACTTTCTTACCGACGAATTACAGTAAATATTCGAAAAGTGCACAAATGACCTATACGATAAGTGCACAAAAGTTATCCCCACCACTGGGGGGAAGACCCCTCGAGAAGCCGTGAATAAGTTTGTACTGAGCCGAACATAGAAAAGGATAGCGATACAAAAACAAACAGGGACTGAGGTTCGAGACGCTCGGCAAACATAAAAGACTCGTGCGTGTTCTGTCTTTTAAAGTCAAAAATCAAAATTCTTTATTTTTGGTTTTTCGTAAATGAAACTTTTACCATCGTATTCGTCTCGTTTTTCTGATTAAAATGATACCAAACACGACATAATTACGATCATAATTATCTGTGTAACAAGCAATACAATTTTCGGACGTTACATTTACGGAGAGAATACTGTATTAGATATCTGCACAACTTTCGGGTCTGAACTCGTGCACATATCGTACAGGTTCTACATTGATTGATGTTTAGAATTTTTTTAACAGTTTCAACAGTAAATCGCTTGGTGTCGCTTTTTGCAACTTTGCAGTTGTCCCTCTAAATTTATAAATCGTTTAATATTTGTCATAGTTAATTGGTTCCAATCGTGTTTCGCTTATATCTATGGAGAACTTTACTCCAATAAGTTATTGTAAATAAATATACCTCGAATTACGTCGTGTTTGGTCTCATTTTAATCAGAAAAATGTAAAAAATCTATTGGTAAAAGTTTCATAACAGAAAGTCGAAAATAAAAAAATTTTATTCCGCATTAGTATTGTCCCACTGTTATGGTACTGTTTGTTTACATTCGTTCTCCTTCACTCACTGTCCTTTTCTACGTTCGGCAAAACATTAAGAAATGTAGGACCTGTACGATAAGTGCACGCGTTCAGACCCGAAAGATGTGCACTTATCGAATATTTACTGTACTCTGATTTTGCTAACTTTCTTACCGACGAATTACAGTAAATATTCGAAAAGTGCACAAATGACCTATACGATAAGTGCACAAAAGTTATCCCCACCACTGGGGGGAAGACCCCTCGAGAAGCCGTGAATAAGTTTGTACTGAGCCGAACATAGAAAAGGATAGCGATACAAAAACAAACAGGGACTGAGGTTCGAGACGCTCGGCAAACATAAAAGACTCGTGCGTGTTCTGTCTTTTAAAGTCAAAAATCAAAATTCTTTATTTTTGGTTTTTCGTAAATGAAACTTTTACCATCGTATTCGTCTCGTTTTTCTGATTAAAATGATACCAAACACGACATAATTACGATCATAATTACCTGTGTAACAAGCCCTAAAAGTTTCGGACGTTACATTACGGCAGAGATACGAATTCCTTCGATCATCCGTAAATGTAACATCCGAAACTTTTATGGCTTGTTACACAGGTAATTATGATCGTACTTCTATCATGTTTAGTATCATTTTAATCAGAAAAACAAGACGAATACGATGGTGGTTGTTCCATTGACGAAAAACCAAAAATAAAGAATTTTGATTTTTGAATTTAAAAGACAGAACAGCACGAGTCTTTTATGTTTGCCGAACGTCTCGAACCTCAGTCCCTGTTTGTTTTTGTATCTCTATCCTTTTCTACGTTCGGCTCACTACAATGAATGTAGTATGTACCTATTCTATACATGTAAAACTCCAGACCCGAAGTTTTCACACTTATGGAGAGAATACTGTATTAATATTTAATAAAAAGTCGTAAGGGACAAATATTCCGCGGACACATATTTTCTATTTTTATCCATAAGTCACGCATCAAAAAGTACTTGAAAATAAATCAATGTTAGCAATGAAAATTGCATAAAAAAAAAAAAATTTTTTTAAATATTATTTAAACAAATGAGATCTTTCCCAAATTTTCCTTACACCTGGGCTCGTCATTCAAGAACACATCATTCAAGGAAAAATTATGTTCCTACCTCTTCTAGTTGTCAAAATATTCAAGAATACGTACTTCCAACCTCAAACTTTAGAGCCCATTCTCATCCTCTTAAAATGATTGCCGATAAAAAAAAAACGTGACAAATATTTTTTTGAAAATTATATCTCGCATAAGTTTCGTTAAAATTTTGTACAACAATAGCTATTTGGAATATGTATTTTTTAACTAAATCTATAATGTTGTACATGCGATGTACAAACATAATGAAACAGCTAATTTTGATAATTAACACTAGAACTACCAACCAGTCAAAATGACTGGTTTCGGGTGTGGCATTTTTTATTACAATATTTTATTGCCATCCTTTTGTCAAAATGTCTGTCATGTTTTATTGAGCCAATGAATGGTTGTATATGTTAGTTGATGCTGCAATATTTATTTATTTATTTTTCTACTTTATTTTCAGTTTTGAAGTAAGCATGCATTTAATGCCGGTACTTCTAGAGTTAAGAGTACATAGTGATATAATAACTTGAAAAGAATTCATCAAACTTTTCAAACAAAAAGTTTTAGAATTGCTATCTGCTATCGGTAAGAATATCTTTAAGTTCAAAGAATTGAAATTAAAATATTTAATTGCTGAAAGAAAATTTAAGGGAAGCAGGCAAGAATCGCCCTCATCAAATGCTCGGTCTTTGGTCAATATGACCTGAAGTAAAAAATGCGAAGTCAATTTGTCGCCTGACGGGTCGACAGTCATAAAATAATAAACCTCGCTGACTCTCGAAAAACATGTTGAATGAAAAAAAGTTTAAGCGTACAAATTGCACATAGTAAACAGCTGCAAAGGGTAGTTGTTCATTGTTCACGAATTTTTCAAAACTTAAAAATAAACCCGATGACTTTATGATACTATGAATGCGCCACAATAGAAATTACACGTCTTTCGTGATAAATCGAGGGTAAAATAACTGCGATGCTAAAAAAAAACAAGTGTAACACGCGCTTCCTTTTAACGGCTCAAAAATCGTAGAACATGTTGAACAAAGGTAAATTCAGATTTGCGCTAGATGAACAATCGCCGTACGTGTGTATTAAGAATATTAACAGAAAGAAACGATTTCGCGAATTATCGTGTACGTAAAAATCAAAAGATCTTGATCGTTCCTTGCATTTTTTATGTCGAATGATGAATAATATTCGCGGAGTAGGTATTTCAGGAATTGTTCGTGCTTATCTCTCTTTAGTTTTGCTTGTATCAAGTTGCGTCGGGACGCAAGCTAATACAAGAACGAATAAAGCATATTGAGAGACATTAATTAATTCGAAATGATTTTAAATTCGTGATTTAAAGAAGCTTAAATTTATAATTTGAAGAAGTTTGAATATTTAATTTGATAAAGTTTGAATTTTTAATTTAAATCGAAAAATTTATTTTGCATGACACAATTTAAAAAGATATTCGATGTATTTTTCATTAACAGATCTGTATTTACATTTCAAGAGGTGGAAATAATTACTTCATCAAATATCTGAAAAATTAAGAAATAAAAATGAAACGTTCATAACATAAATTGTTATGTTTGTAATGGAAATCATCTAAATTTATAAAAATTCATTTGCTTGAATAATATATTAAAAATTGGTAAGTTATTGTAATACATTTATTTATAGAATATTAAAACGATGTTAAAGCAATTTGAAAATGTGAAAATCACTGAAATTACTACAGCAAATTCATCGGATAATAAATTTTCTAAAAAATGTACACAACGAAATTCGTCGGATAAAAATGCATAAGTTGCACTTTAAACATTAAATAACTCTTTCGATTCTAATGATTTTATGAAACATATACGTTTTCGTATAATAGAAACACGTGCAGAACGTTATTTCAAATTATATATCATAGAAAAATTATATAAAACGGAATATCAAATCATATTCTTGATTACTGTGAATCGAGCTTTAACTTATCTATATATATATATGTATGATACGTTCAACAATGACACGCTTGTCAGTGTTACATACGAACGAAGCGGGATTTTCCCGTACTTTATATTATGTTTAATAAACATCCGCGCTCAAAATGTTCTTAACTCACGTACAAATCTTCAAAAATCCAATACCGATAAAACGGTGTAATGGTACACCGATATAATGTAAAGAAACTGCATTTCATTCAAATAGAAATTAAAATGATCATTATTATAATAAGCATCAGAAAAGGATATGTATCCATAAAATTACTCGTACAAACTTAACAATTTTTTAATGTTACATCATGTTTTCAGAAACGTACCTTTATTTTCTGTAAAATTCGAATTCAAGTCAATTTAGCGACACTGTAACGGCGCACTATACACTACGGGCACACTCACTCGAAGCACATACGCGCTCCACGAAATTATGCGACTGAATGACTGAATGCATTGTAATTTCGTTCTTTTAACAAGAGGGCGCTGAATCATCCCAAAGATAAGTTCGAGTTACTGAATGCTCTGGCAAATAAAATAACTAGCCTATCGATATCTTTGAAACTATCAGTTAGTTCTTTCAAAGTAAGAGGTGTTCATTATTTCTTTCTTGTATGATTGCAAAATAATAATCGTTAAATTGTTAAGTTGTATCAACTAATCCATTTTGTCATTTATACGGGAAGAGTGCATTCTTTTATTTGAAACAAATGAAATTGACTATCGAATACAACTGTCTGCAACTGTTTTACTTCTTTGTTACTTTAAATTAGCAAATTCTGTTCGACTGGTGAACAGTTGTCGAACAATGAATGACTGTGCCACCCCTGGTTCGAAAGATAAGCTTAAATATTTACTCGGTCAAAGCATCAAGCTTTCATACTTTTATCGACGTAGTCTAAATTCACTCGAAAAATTGTATCGTTCTTTGATGTAAAATTGTTTATACTAATACAATCGAGTGTACGAAAATGATAAGCTTTCTTATTTAATTTTTCGACTTCGAAACGAGGATTGACACGTGATTGAGCCTAGGTAGCTCACTATTAATATAATCTTCATATCATATGTATAATACTAATGATATTTAAAATCCTGCAAACATTAAAATAGTTAAAAATATATTTATACTTTTATTCATTCCTTGCTTAATTTTGTCCCTCATATATCATTTAAAATAATGTATTAAAGAACTCTTAATACTTCAATCAATTTTTTAAATAAAAACACACGTATTTGTTGTTATTTCATTATTGGTATGACTAGTGAAATTTCAAAAAGACATCTCACTTTTTCATTAAAATAATTACGCAACAAAGTGTTAATTTAATATATGTAATCTTATTTTATCATTGCAATTCTGTTCTGCATTAATTCTGGAATTGAAACCATTAAATAATTACATTTTTATCTAATAAACATTTGAAAACATAATTTTGATAAGCATATTGCTACTAAAATTTGCACCTCGCAAAATATCTAAAAAATGTTTGCATATAAAATTGTAAACATTTCGGAAATTATTGATTGTCATAATATTATACTCATAAGCGAGATGTTCGAAAGGATCGATTCGTGTAAAAAAAATTATGTTCGTCATAGGAAATTCCAAAAGTCTCGAGTTTTTCATTATGTATTGTTTTTTTCCTTTTAGTGTGTATGATGTGCGGAAAAAATGTTGATATTAGCGTGACAACCTTGTAAATCGGGATAGTGGGTATGTCAATTCTATCGTATCACCTCACGTATTGAACCTATTCAGACAGTACATATGTAGTATGTATTCACTGATAGCCTGCAAATAGCGATTAATAATATGATCGGATTGTTTTACAAGGATTATAGATATCAAAGTTCTTGGAGTTTGGTATATAGAAATAATATTAGCTTATCAGATCGATAAAACTTAATTTAACGCATGCAATTTGATCGGGACAGTATCAAAATTAATTATTACATATGCGGTGTTATTAAAATAAAACAGTTTTTAAAATATTCAGACTATACAAATGCATATTGTAATAATTTATTGTTCGTTAAAAATCAACGAAAGCAATACATTCCTTAGAAAATATTCTTATAAATAATAACAATTTCTAGGAAACAATCTCGATTTGGTTTTCGTGTATTAAAAATTGTGTATGTAATTTCACATTGCGTCAGACGTTCGTGTTTTATAACTCGTTTTTCTCCGCAAAAGCAGGAAGCATACAATCAGGTTTTCCCTCGTTTGTCTATGAAACAACATTATCGACACGATAAATCTTATCGGGATTTCCAAAACAAGCGACTTTTTAATAGCTTAGAATCACTATGACCAACGTCGATTAATTGTAATGAACGATTAACGTGATCTGCAGTGTGGCCAACAGTAAAACTTTTACCGTGAGTGCATTGTAAACTTTGGAATGAAAGCCGACCCAAGATAAAGAAAAGATATGCTATAAACCTTCATATCTGTCATATAACAAGCTTTTATTAATTTTGCCCATCTTAGATCTAATTTAGTTTGAGCTCGCTTTGTAATTCACTTGTGCGTTCGCAATGTTCATGTCATCGAATGTATATACTGAATGATTTTTTAGTCTGTATGCTCTGTAGAGAATCAATTTCTTTTCTTATTCACATATTTTTGTCCATCATATATACATCTGATTGACTAAAAATTTGCAATAGAGTGATAACTCTATGCGAAGACGAACCTGCTGAAGTTAGTCAAATAGCACGAAAGAGTCTCTCATTGAATGGAATTGTAATGATATCGCTTGAAGTTGAATCAAATATTAGGGATATAAAGCCGCGTGAATATTGTTACGCAGAGATTGCGCTCTGCATTTTTATAAGTGCGAATTAAGAGCGAAATTCAAACTAACAAAACATGTACACATGGCGTGCAGGATGTTCATTGTTTAAAATATTCATCGTGGGCGAGTGAATGAGGGAAAGTCGAGAAACCAGAGAACAAAGACTGTTCAGTTTAGTAATCACAAAAGCCTAGTTTATTACAGACCGTACTTCGATGTTTTTTTCTCGATACTTGAGAATTAGCAGATACCTCGCGATGCAGCGCCTATTCATACATTTCAAGAGGACCATAAATTTACGAGAGGTGTTTATTCTCGTCAACGCGGGTTGTCCTAAACTTTTCGTAGTACTCTGGGTCCCCCGCTTTCCCCTAACACGTGTGCGCGATATCGTCCTGAGTCTTGCCGGAGCGCCTCCACCTCCACCCGTTTGAGGGCGTACCAGGACCAGGGGAAGGAGACACTACCATTGGATTAGGGGAGGACAGGGATGATCCAGAGGGAGGACCCAAAATTCTAGCGAAGAGGGGTTTATTGTAAATCCGGCCCACCGAAGTGGAACACGGATGTGCTTCCTCGCCGATAAGACATACGCTAAATAAACTTCCCATCCACCCTTAGCTAGACACCGTTTCCCGTAGGGGCAAGGTAGATTAACGGCTGAGAAGACATTACTTGACCCGGCACTTATAAGCAATTATATTATTGTCCCAATGATCTTTCTGCTAGGTACTGACTCCCCCAGCAAAGTTCTCAGAGTCGTTTTTAACCAAAGCCCCGTTTGCCACTGTCTGAACAAGGGGTGTAAACCTCAGTGTGCCTTTGAAACCCCCAGCAAAGAGGGGATCAGCCAAAGAGAAGACCCTCTCTTGCGGAATCAGAACGATATCGAGTACCGGCTCAATCACATGATTTTCTTGCAACGCCTTAGAAAAGCACAAATAAAGTACTTAAAGTATAAAACTTATGTTTTTATATATCGCGCCTCGAGCAGAGTGCATAGCGCTCCACGGCCACCTACCTACGGCTAATAAAATCCCTAAGTTAAATCTTCCCGCAAGGCCCACACGCAACATTCGTATTGGTAATAACTGTATATGTTTTCCTTCCAACAAATTTTGATATTTTCATTGCCCAATTTACAAGAAAGAGCCATGATTTTTACTTAACAAACCTTTTTTTAAGTTTACGTACATAAAATATGAGAATTTGGAAAATAATATTCATATTGTAACTATATCGAGTTTACCTTGTTTTAGGAGACACAGTTACCAATCTAAGCATTTAACTACAAGGGTATATGTCTTTTCAATTTCCACATGGACATCAGGCTTTTATTTACGACTGGTAATTTGACAGTCGTTTTAAAATTTATGAAATTCTAAAATATGGAAGAGACATCCTGTCCAGATCAATTAACGGAAAATACAGGTTTTAAGATGTATAATTTAACTGAAATCGAATGGACATATAACTTATCAGATTTATTTTATTACAGACATCAATCAAGATGAGTTAATTCTTCAGCAGCAAAGGCGAATTGAGATGGAGGTTAATATTCACTTTTTATTTCTTTTAAAGTGTATTTATTAAAAACTGTTCTGTCAGTTAGCAATTACTGTTCATTTGAAAATTGTTTAATGTTATTCCAACATTGTTACTAGTGTTTATACTCGTTTGTTGACTTTTATAAACATACTATTTTGTTATTTGATTTTATTTTGAACCAAAATATAATTATAATCTGATTGAGTAGATCATGGTAATGTAATATCTTTCTTTATTTTATTAGTTACTATTGATAAAGAATGAATAAATATTTATTTTTCAGATATCCGAATCTATTGCTTTGGTTGGAGAGAAAGAACCCATAAAAAGTTTAGAACAGGAATATCCAGAAGATGAAGTATATCTTTCGAAAGCTAAAGCATTGGGTCAGAAATACTCGCACATTAGAAGAACCAGGCCAGATGGGAACTGTTTTTTCAGAGCTTTTAGTTATGCATATCTTGAAAAATTAATTGGAAATAAAGATGAATATGAAAAATTTAGAGAACTTGCATTAAAAAGTAAAGACAACTTAGTAGCATTAGGCTTTCCTCAATTTACTGTTGGAGATTTCCACGATACGGTAAATATATACATTAACAAATATTGTAATAATGAAATTACGACATACTTACAGTGCTTTATTTGTAAGCGTAAAATATTCTTTTGGTTTCAAATTATAGTTTATGGATGTAATTGATAAAGTAGGAGGGGATGCAGAATCAAGCTACATTGAATTACATAAACTTTTTAATGAACAAGGTTGTTCCGATTATGTTGTTGTCTACCTTAGATTAATTACATCTGGTCAATTAAGAAGCGAAGCTGATTTTTATCAGCACTTTATCGAAGGAGAACGTACTGTTTCAGAATTTTGCCGTCAAGTAAGAGTTATAAATATTAACTTACATAAGTGCTCTTAACGAATACAAATTATTTGTACAAAAAAATATTTATAAAACTAGCAACGAAAACCGCAGTCAGTATTGTTCATAATTTATGTGAAAATAGATTCTCATTTATATGTATTTTATATTGCAATAAAATTCATTTAAATCATTAAAAACTACTTGATTTTGCAGGAAGTGGAGCCAATGTACAAAGAGTCTGATCATATTCACATTATAGCAATGAGCACTGCTTTAGGAACTGGAGTACGTGTTCGATACATGGATCGAGGTGCTGGAACTGAAGTAACTGCACATGATTTTCCTGAAGGTGCTACTCCTGCAGTTCATTTATTATATCGTCCTGGTCATTATGATATTTTATATCCTTGATAAATTGTATGTTGCAATTTTTTGGAAAGACTCTTTCACAATAAGAATTTAATTATTTAGCAAATTGTATCTTGTGTATGTAGTCAAAATTTATAAAACTCTTATTTCATGAGATGTCACAGCACTACCTTTTTATATAATTAATTTAAACATTATAGAATACATAATATAAGTCTAAAATTTTGTGTAAAGAAAAAATGTATTTACATAGATACCGTATCTTTTTAACAAGGTACAAATTTGTCATTGACTTATAATTGTATTAAATTTTTTTCAAACTCAGGTTATGATTTAGTACATCAAATAAATAACAAATAACTTAACAAGATATTTATTATTTCTCATCAGTTTCAATTTACTAACATACATACATGTACACGAACACAGGAATATTTATATTTTCAGTATATATTGTATATAAATTTAAATCAGATTTAAAAATATTACAGAAAGAAATCAGTTTAAAAAATATGGAATCTAGATACTCAAAGAAAATCTTTGGTACAATATATCAGAAAGAATAAAAGGCAATTATTGTAATCAATGTATTTGTTAGTACTATACTCAAATTGTATAAAATATTTCTTACACAACAAACTAATGATAATTCAAATCAAATGATTTTGACAAAATCATTTTATAAATTACGAACATATCAGTGGATCCATTAAAAAAATGCAACAAACTAGACACTGTTTATAAAATTAAGACAAATATTTCTTACAATTTATCTTTGCATAGCACGTACTTGTTCAGTAACTTCTTCTAAAATTATAGAATTTCTATTAATAGATTCCATTTGATATTCTAAGTGAGTCGTTATAAGGGCAATTTTCTTTAAGTTATTTTCTGCACTTTCTAATCCATGTTCTTGTTGTGCAAAATTTTTTGCGCTATGCAACAACATCTGCAAATTGTATATTAATTATAAAAGAAATTTAAGTTTGTATAAAACTTATGCAACAAAACATTACCTCGCTACTTTTTGAACCCCTCTGTATTTGTCTTGCAAGGGAAGCAATATTATTTACATTAACTTGAACTCTATCAGCTAATCTCATTTTTGATTCAACGAATAAACTACGAGCACTTGTACTTGAAGCTGAAGCCATACTGTATCAGTATTATACAACAATTCTAAGATAAATTTTTAGATTTAATTGATTTCAAAGTTCATGTTCTTATTGTCTTATTTATTATACAACAAAAAAGCTACTTAAAGTGTTATATTACCTGTGATTATACACTAATAGCTTAGAATAAAGTGTTAATTTAATATTTTAATATGGAATACAGAATTTAATAGTATATTTAAAATTTATAATAAAAGCATGTTTAAATTGACAGATCTCGGAATGTTATCTCTCTGTTTGATCCTCTGTGCTTAGAGTAATAAATGACAATTACTACAAACGAGGAACAAAATAAGTACAGGCATGTTTATACTTAATGCGGTTAGATTCGACACTTTATCGCAGAGTGCACAACTTCTAGAATTAATAGGCGATTCCACATGTTTACGATTTTTAAAGATCAATCATTTTTCACTTTTCGCTCTACCTATTTTTATTTTTCGTTTACTTTGCATTTGGTAATTTATTTAATCCTAGGAATTTTTTGTTAACTGCACAGCACCACTGCTTTTAGTTCCGTTGCGCATATACCACACGCAACACTTCACACTTCACGTGCATCTTTTGAACACGATTAAATCTCGTTCTTATTCTATTTCTAAAAGTATATACTGTATATACTGATATACGACGTATATTAAGTTCATATACTGATTTATAAATTGTACAAAAAGTGGTTTTCTTATATTCTAAAAATTTTGAACAACGAGTGGAATATTTGCAATATATATATGTTACACTTGCTTTATTCATAGACGTTTAATGCTCGATATATGGAACCCTAAGTGGTGCATTTCGCTAAGATAAGTAGATGTCTTCGTTTAAAGAAAAAAAAATGTTAAAAGAAATTGTAATTTAAATATGAATCGTAGCTCTTAGCTCGATATTGTTCTCTACAGATTACCATTCGTAAAATGTTTAGAGACCAATACCGATTACCAGGTCACACCACGTGGAGGTGGCTACGAAAGTGACCCACCCTATCTCCAAATCCCAACCACCCTCCAATTGCAACTACCTCATTTATCGGAAGGATAAATGAGTGCTTATTCTACTTAGCCTGTAGGCTCGCGTAAATGTACAAGTTCTTTACTATGAAGTAGCAAACAACTTGTACCTCACGCACGCAACTTAAAACTAAACGCTTCCGTGTTCTAAGTTTGCACCCATGCTACCTAAAACGGTGTACCAAGCAAAGGGGCGAAGAAAGTTAGAAGAACTTTCGCAAATAAATTAGGAAAGAAAGTTGGAAGAACTTTCGAAAAAGGGAGGGACAGCGTTGTCAATGGAGTGAACCTCGCCCACGCGAATCGAACGGTGATTGCATCGTGACTTACGTGAACCTCGGGCAGAATTGAACCAAAAATACTAATAAGAACCAGTGAGACGTCCGAGGTTTAGCCTAGGGAATACCATAGACAGTAGATCGAGATGGTACATCAATCAATCTACCCCACTAGACGCCTCCATGGCGCTACACCAGCATTTTCAGCCCAAAACTTACAGAATTGAGCCTCGAATACCGATAAGAACGAGTGACACGTCTGCCGTCAGGAAACCCAATCATTCCTGCCCCCGTTGAAAGGGGGTCTAACAGAAAAACATGGAATACCTTAGCCGTCAGGCAATAGATGAGATGATGAGACATCATTCAGTGCTATCCATGCAAGACGTGTCCCACGCGCTTACCAGCATTTTCGGCCCAAAACTTACCCGGATTCACCGCATTATACAATCCACGTTCGATCCACGCGAGTCCGGAGCAATCGACAGACAATCACCGTGAATACTACAGTCTATCACGCGAACAATATCACAACCGGTCGTGAAAATGGGTGCAAGTTAGAAACGAAAGCGCTTCCGCACGCACTTAACACTAATTCAATGGGGCCCCGCGCTTTATTCTATAATCACGCACGCATCCTTATACTAAACGCGAATGTACCTCTTGTTCGAAGATTGCACTCGTATTATTTACGATGAAAAAGCAAAGGGGTGTTGGGGGGGGGCGAGGGAGAGGGGAGGAAGAAAGTTAGAAGAACTTTCGCAAAAGGGTAGTACATGCATTCTCTGTCGAGTGAACCTCGCCCTCCTGGACCAAAAGGTGATTATACTTACATGAATCGTGGCGCAGAATCCAACGAAGAGTACCGCTAGTCCGAGTGACGTGATGGCGTTCGGGTTCCCATTTCTCCACAACAAAATGGTAGAGAGGACACCCTAGTCCCAAGACGACGGATGTTGCATTCAGGTTCCCGTTTCTCCACCGCCGCCGGGTGAGGGAGGTCTAACAGAAGAGAGGATCCCTATTCCTCAGACAGCGTTCGCGATCAGGCTCCCATTGCTCCACAGCCGTAAGGGTAGAAAGGCCGCCTCAGTCGTTATACGACAGCGTTCGCCAGCGCACCGCCACGCAGTCCACATCTCAGGAACTGATCAGTAGTCCTAGTCCTCATCTGCCTCATGGTCCCTGCAATATTCGATCACCCATGGCCAGTCGGGTCCGGAACAATTAACAGAAAATGACTGGGTGACTCTACTTAAGTGGGTGACTCTATTTAACGCGAAAAAAAATTCACGACCGGTCGTGAAAAAGAGTGCAACCTCGAACAAGAGGCACGGGGACCCACCCGCCCGCCCACGAACTTAATACTAAGGTACAATGAGGTACGCATCCCACGATGATCCCACGATGATCCCACGATGGTCCCACGATGGTCCCACGATGATTCTTCGATGATGTATTCTTCTATATTCTTCCTTCGGGTGAAACCTATCCTGAAACATTAAATTGAAATTAATTAAAACCTGAAAATAAAAGATATTAAAAGCGGACTTTCAAGGAGAAAGAAGCCGGATTCACATGAAGTGAAAAACCCATGAGCTCCCATCCACCCTCCCACTAGCTCATTATCATAAATTCAAACCTGAAAATAAAAGAGAAATTAAAATCGAATTTCGTGAAGAAATAAACCGGATTCACATGAAGTGAAAAACCCATGAGCTCCCATCCACCCGCCCACTAGCTCATTATTATCAATTCAAACCTGAAAATAAAAGTGAAATTAAAATCGAATTTCGTGAAGAAATAAACCGGATTCACATGAAGCGAACAACCCATGAGCTCCCATCCTCCCACCCACTAGCTCAATATTAATAAATGAAACCTGAAAATAAAATAAAAATTAGGTGCGAGTTTCGAGGACACAGAAACCGGATTCACATGAAGTGAGCAACCCATGAGCTCCCATCCACCCACCCACTAGCTCAATATTAATAAGTGAAACCTGCAACTAAAATAATAATTAGGAGCGAGTTTGGAAGGGTACAAAGCCGGATTCACTTGAAGTGAACAACCCATGAGCTCCCATCCGCCCTCCCACTAGCTCAATCTTAATAAATGAAATCTGCAAATAAAATAAAAGTTAAGATTGAATTTCATGAAGAAGAAATCCGGATTCACATGAAGTGAACAACCCATGAGCTTCCATCCATCCACCCACTAGCTCAATAATAAATTGGAATTAATTAAGTCCTGAAAATAAAATAAAAATTAAGAGCAGGTTTCTAGGAGAAAGTAAATCGTCATATACATAAAAGCATCTCAGAAAACCGAAAGTACGATGACATGAATAATTTCCATACTTAGGCTTCACTTGCACAATCACTCATTCTTATGCTTTCACACTGCACTCATACTTACGCTTTCGTACTACATTCATACTTCAATATATACTTCTCTAGACATTGTACATGATCCCTCGATGGTCCCACGATGATCCCACGATGATCCCACGATGATCCCACGATGATCCCACGATGATCCCACGATGATCCCACGATGATCCCACGATGATCCCACGATGATCCCACGATGTATTCAGCGTTCGCATATATTATACCGATACACTAACGCATACTACAATTTATCGCTTATCGGACGTATATACGCTCTTATTATAATTGCATACTCTCCCATTCTCACGCATACTTATAAAAACGCTGCTTATTCTAAACACCGCAAATGTACCACTCGTTTTAACATTGCACTCATGTTATCTAAAACGAAACTCAAAGCTAAGAGGAGAAAGTTAAAAGGAAAGAAAGGTAAAATGGAATAAATATATAAGAAAGAAAGTTAGAAGAACTTTCGCAAAAAGATAGATCAGTATCTTTTGCCGAGTGGACCTCGCCCTCCTGAACCAAAGGGTGATCGAATCCTGATACACGAGAAACACAAAAGAGAATCGGAACGAGAGTATCAGCCAGAACGAACGATACATCAGCGAAAGATTCGATGCAAAGAGGATACTTTTGTATAAAGAAGACATATCTACACCTCGCAAGACATATTCTAAGAACTGGCCAGTATTACTTGCCCTAATCGGCCCTATGCCTCGCATCATACAATTCCCTTTGGTCATTTGGGTCCGGAACAACCGACAAAAAATAACTGAATAATACTACGATCTAACGCGTAGAAAAAGTCACGTTTTGTCGTGAAAATGAGTGCAAGTTAGAAACGAAAGCGTACTCGTACATTCGCTTAATACTAAAACTATGAGGTCCCGCATTTTATATTAAAATCGTACTCACGCTCTAATCACGTACACACACATACTTATATTAAATACCGCGAGGTATCCCCTGTTCTAAGATTGCATTTTTGTACAATCGGAAAAGATGTAAATGTAGACAGCGGTACGGAAGAAAGTCAGAAGGACTTTCTTTTGGATTTGTACCAAGTGATAAAAAAAATGACAAATTATTGCCACAGAATAATGTGACAAAAATTGAGAAATTGTAGTAAATATGATCGGTGTAAGTTAGAACAGGAGACACTTACAATTTACACAAGCTTTCCGTCACAATATCGTGACGGAAAACTTGTGCCCGAGCCCACCCTTCCTCCCACAAGCTCGGGATTGAAATAAAACTAATACTCGCATAACAACATAATTAACACAGGAGATTGGGGTATAGGAAACGACAGTCTAATTTATTTGAAATAAAGTACTTAAAAATACATAACGCGTTGCAAATATTTTTCAATAATAATTTCTTTTATTCCTGGATATATAATAAGAAAGACAATTATTTTTGAAAATATTGTAGAATACATGAAATTATAACTTCAACGTAAATCGTAGCTCTTAGCTCGATATTGTTTTCTATTCTTCGACTCGCGAAAAATGAAACTGAGAATTACATTCGTATTCGTGAACGAACTACAAATTCAGCAATTTTCATAGATCATAAATTTTGAAGTTTTGATAAATTACAAATTTGGAAATTTTGATGCATTACAAATTTTGAAATTTAGAAAAATTATAAATTTAGAAAACAATATCGATTACCAGGTCACACCACGCGGAGGTGACTACGGAAGTGACCCACCCTATCTCCATGTCCCATCCACCCTCCAATTGCAACTACCTCATTTATCGGAAGGATAAATGAGTACTTACTCTACTTAAAACTAAACGCTTCCGTGTTCTAAGTTTGCACCCGTGCTATCTAAAACGGTGTACCAAGCAAAGGGGCGATGAAAGTTAGAAGAACTTTCGCAAATACGTAAAAAAAGGAAAGTTAGAAGAACCTTCGCAATTAAGTAAAAAAAGAAAGTTTGACGTACTTTCACAAATAAATTAGAAAAGAAAGTCAGAAGAACTTTCGCAAATGAGTAAAAAAAGAAAGTTAGAAGAACTTTCGCAAGTAAGTAAAAAAAGAAAGTTGGAAGAACTTTCGCAAAAGGGTGGAACAGCGTTGTCAATCGAGTGAACCTCGCCCACGCGAATCAAACGGTGATTGCATCGTGACTTACGTGAACCTCGGGCAGAATTGAACCAAAAATACTGATAAGAACCAGTGAGACGTCCGAGGTTTAGCCTAGGGAATACCCTAGACAGTAGATCGAGATGGTACATCAATCAATCTACCCCACTGGACGCCTCCATGGCGCTACATCAGCATTTTCAGCCCAAAACTTACAGAATTGAACCTCGAATACCGATAAGAACGAGTGACACGTCTGCCGTCAGGAAACCCAATCATTCCTGCCCCCGTTGAAAGGGGGTCTAACAGAAAAACATGGAATACCCTAGCCGTCAGGCGATAGATGAGATGATGAGACATCATTCAGTGCTATCCACGCAAGACGTGTCCCAGGCGCTTACCAGCATTTTCGGCCCAAAACTTACCCGGATTCACCGCATTATGCAATCCACGTTCGATCCACGCGAGTCCGGAGCAATCGGCAGACAATCACCGTGAATACTACAGTCTATCACGCGAACAATATCACGACCGGTCGTGAAAATGGGTGCAACTTAGAAACGAAAGCGCTTCCGCACGCACTAAACACTAATACAATGGGGCCCCGCGCTTTATTTTAATCGCACGCATCCTTATACTAAACGCGAATGTACCTCTTGTTCGAAGATTGCACTCGTATTATTTACGTTAAAAAAAAGCAAAGGGGTATGGGGGTGCGGGAGAGGGGAGGAAGAAAGTTAGGAGAACTTTCGCAAAAGGGTGGTTTAAGCATTCTCTGTCAAGAGAACCTCACCCTCCTGGACCAAAAGGTGATTGAAATTACATGAATCGTGCGACAGAATCCAACCAGGAACACTGGCAGTACAAGGGACATGTTCGCGATCGGGTTCCCATTTCTCCACAACAAAAAGGTAGAGAGGACACCCTAGTCCCAAGGACGACGGATGTTGCATTCAGGTTCCCGTTTCTCCCCCGCCACCGGGTTAGGGCAGACCAACCAAGGAGAGGATCCCTAGTCCTCAGACAACGTTCGCGATCAGGCTCCCATTGCTCCACAGCCGTAAGGGTAGAGAGGCCGCCTCAGTCGTTATACGACAGCGTTCGCCAGCGCACCATCACGCATTACATATCCCAAGAACTGACCAGTACTCTCAGCCATCATCCGCCACATGATCCCTGCAATATTCAATCACCTATGGCCATTCGGGTCCGGAACAATTAACAGAAAATTGGGTGACTCTACTATTTAACGCGGCAAAAATTCACGATCGGTCGTGAAAATGAGTGCAACTCCGAACAAGAGGCACGGGGACCCACCCGCCCGCCCACGAACTTAATACTAAGGTACAATGAGGTACGCATCCCACGATGATCCCACGATGATCCCACGATGGTCCCACGATGATTCTTCGATGATCCCTGGATGATGTATTCTTCTATCTTCTTTCTTCGGGTGAAACCTATCCTGCAACATTAAATTGAAATTAATTAAAACCTGAAAATAAAAGATATTAAAAGCGGACTTTCAAGGAGAAAGAAGCCGGATTCACTTGAAGTGAAAAACCCATGAGCTCCCATCCACCCTCCCACTAGCTCAATATTACCAGAAATTATTTAATACCTGCAAATAAAAGAGACAATTAAAAGCGGACTTTCAAGGAGAAAGAAGCCGGATTCACTTGAAGTGAAAAACCCATGAGCTCCCATCCACCCTCCCACTAGCTCAATATTAACCACAAATTATTTAATACCTGAAAATAAGAAAGAAAATTAAAAGCGAGTTTCGAGAAGAAAGAAGCTGGATTCACATGAAATGAAGACCCCGTGAGCTCCCATCCACCCTCCCACTAGCTCAATTGTAACCAGAAATTAATGAACATCTGCAAATAAAAAGGATTAAGAACGAGTTTCGAGAACAAAACCGGATTCACATGAAGTGAAAAACCCATGAACATAAAATAAAAATTGGGAGCGAGATTCGATGAGAAGGAAGCCGGATCACTTGAAGTGAACAACCCATGAGCTATCCCAACCACCCTCCCACTAGCTCAATATTAAATCAAAATTAATTAAGTCCTGAAAATAAAATAAAAATTAGGAGCAGGTTTCGAGGAGAATGTAAAACGACAGATACATAAAAGTATCTCAGAATATCGGATGTACGAATATCTCAGAACTTCAAATAAAATCGCGGACTCATAGCACAATTTCGGAACACAAAATAAAATTACGAGAATGTTTGAAAGATCAAGGAAGCTTCGCCATAGGAAATGAGATTTCGAGTTTTGAAAATGTTGTGGTCTCTTGAAAATCCCACGATGATCCTACGATGACATGAATAAGTTTCATACTTATGCTTCACCTGCATAATCATTCATACTTACGCTTTCCTACTGCACTCACACCACAATCTATACTTATCCTGAACATTGTACATGATCCCTCGTTGGTCACACGATGATCCCACGATGATCCCACGATGTATTCAGCGTTCGCATATATTATACGCATACACTTAACTTACGCATACTACAATCTATCGCTTATCGGACGTATATACCCTTGCATACTCTCGCATATTCTCGCATAATCTCGCAACTATCGCATTCCCACGCATACTTACAAACGCATTGCTTATTCTAAACGCCGCAAATGTACCACTCGTTCTAAGATTGCACTCATGTTATCTAAAACGGTACTCTGAGCAAAGGCGAGAGAGTTAAAAGGAAGGAAAGGTAAAATGGAATAAATATATAAGAAAGAAAGTTAGAAGAACTTTCGCAAGAAGGTTGATCAGTATCTTTTGCCAAGTGGACCTCGCCCTCCTGAACCAAAGGGTGATCGAATCCTGACATACGAGAAACAGAATGCAGAATCGGACAGAGAATAACAACCAGAATGCACGATACATCAGCGAAATGTTCCCCGTTAAAAGGAGATCTAACTGAAGAGAAGATACCTTTGCCATAAAGACGACAGAATCGACCGCAATATTACGTCAACTGATTTCTACCTCGCTAGACATATCCTAAGGACTGACCAGTATTACCTGCCTTCATATGCCCTATGCCTCGCATTACACAATTCCCATTGGTCATTTGGGTCCGGAACAATTGACAAAAAATAACTGAATAATACTATGATCTAACGCGTACAAAAAATCACGAACTGTCGTGAAAATGAGTGCAAGTTAGAAACGAAAGTGTACTCGCACATTCACTTAATACTAACACTCTAGTGTCTAGTGAGACCTCTAGGTCTCGCACTCTCTATTAAAATCTCACTCACACCCTAATCACGCACACACACATATTTATACTAAATTCCGCGCTGTGTCTCCTGTTCTAAGATTGCATTTTTGTACAATCGAAAAAGATGTAAAAGTAGAAAGCGGTGCGGAAGAAAGTCAGAAGGACTTTCTATTTAATTTGTACCTAGCGATATAAAAATGACAAATTATTGCCACAGAATAATACGAGAAAAGTTGAGAAATTGTAGTAAATAAAATCAGTGTAAGTTAGAACAGGAGACACTTACAATTTGCACAAGCTTTCTGTCACGATATTGTGACGGAAAACTTGCGCCCGAGCCCACCCTTCCTCCCACAAGCTCGGAATCGAAAAAAAAAAACTAATACGCGCATAAAAACATAATTAATATAGAAGATTGATGGATGTGAAATGGCAGTTTAATTTATTTGAAATAAAGTACTTAAAAATACATAACGCGTTGCAAATATTTTTCATTTATAATTTCATTTATTCCTGGATACTTTCCAACAAAGACAATTATTTTTTAAAATATCGAGGAATACATGAAATTATAACTTCAACATAACTCGTAGCTCTTAGCTCGATATTGCTTTCTATTCTTCGACTCGCTAAAAATGAAACTTAGAATTGCATTCGTATTCGTGAATGAACTACAAATTCAGGAATTTTTATAGACCATAAATTTTGAAGTTTTGATGCATTACAAATTTTGAAATTTAGAAAAATTATAAATTTAGAAAACCATATCGATTACCAGGTCACACCACGCGGAGGTGACTACGAAAGTGACCCACCCTATCTCCAAGTCCCATCCACCCTCCAATTGCAACTACCTCATTTATCGGAAGGATAAATGAGTACTTACTCTACTTAAAACTAAACGCTTCCGTGTTCTAAGTTTGCACCCGTGCTATCTAAAACGGTGTACCAAGCAAAGGGGCGATGAAAGTTAGAAGAACTTTCGCAAATAAGTAAAAACGGAAAGTTAGAAGAACCTTCGCAATTAAGTAAAAAAAAGAAAGTTTGACGTACTTTCACAAATAAATTACAAATAAATTAGAAAAGAAAGTTAGAAGAACTTTCGCAAATGAGTAAAAAAAGAAAGTTAGAAGAACTTTCGCAAATAAGTAAGAAAAGAAAGTTAGAAGAACTTTCGCAAATAAATTAGGAAAGAAAGTTAGAAGAACTTTCGAAAAAGGGAGGGACAGCGTTGTCAATCAAGTGAACCTCGCCCACGCGAATCAAACGGTGATTGCATCGTGACTTACGTGAACCTCGGGCAGAATTGAACCAAAAATACTAATAAGAACCAGTGAGGCGTCCGAGGTTTAGCCTAGGGAATACTCCTAGACAGTAGATCGAGATGGTACATCAATCAATCTACCCCACTGGACGCCTCCATGGCGCTACACCAGCATTTTCAGTCCAAAACTTGCAGAATTGAACCTCGAATACCGATAAGAACGAGTGACATGTCTGCCGTCAAGAAACCCAATCATTACTGCCCCCGTTGGAAGGGGGTCTAACAGAAAATCATGGAATACCCTAGCCGTCAGGCGATAGATGAGATGATGAGGCATCATTCAGTGCTATCCATGCAAGACGTGTCCCACGCGCTTACCAGCATTTTCGGCCCAAAACTTACCCGGATTCACCGCATTATACAATCCACGTTCCATCCACGCGAGTCCGGAGCAATCGACAGACAATCACCGTGAATACTACACTCTATCACGCGAACAATATCACGACCGGTCGTGAAAATGGGTGCAACTTAGAAACGAAAGCGCTTCCGCACGCACTTAACACTAATACAATGGGGCCCCGCGCTTTATTCTATAATCACGCACGCATCCTTATACTAAACGCGAATGTACCTCTTGTTCGAAGATTGCACTCGTATTAATTACTATGAAAAATAGCAAGGGGGGGGGGGGGAGAGAATGTTAGAAGAACTTTCTCAAAACGGTGGTATACTCATTTTCTGTCAAGTGAACCTCGCCCTCCTGGACCAAGAGGTGACTAAACTTACATGAATCGTGCCACAGAATCCAACGAAGAGTACCGGTAGTCCGAGTGACATGATGGCGTTCGGGTTCCCATTTCTCCACAACAAAAAGGTAGAGAGGACACCCTAGTCCCAAGACGACGGATGTTGCATTCAGGATCCCGTTTCTCCACCGCCGCCGGGTGAGGGAGGTCTGACAGAAGAGAGGATCCCTATTCCTCAGACAGCGTTCGCGATCAGGCTCCCATTGCTCCACAGCCGTAAGGGTAGAGAGGCCGCCTCAGTCGTTATACGACAGCGTTCGCCAGCGCACCGTCACGCATTCCATATCCCAGGAACTGACCAATATTCCCAGCCATCAACTGCCTCATGGTCCCTGCGACATTCAATCACCTATGGCCATTCGGGTCCGGAACAGTCAACAGAAAATAACTAGGCGACTCTACTATCTAACGCGATAAAAAATTCACGACCGGTCATGAAAATGAGTGCAACTCCGAACAAGAGGTACGGGGACCCTCCCGCCCGCCCACGAACTTAATACTAAGATACAAATGAGGTTCGCATCCCACGATGATCCCACGATGATGTACTCTTCTATCTTCTTTCTTCGGGTAAAACCCATCCTACAACATAAAATAGAAATTATACAAAATAAAATATAAGTTAAAACCTGAAAATAAAAGGTATTACGATCGGACTTTCGAGGAGAAAGAAGCCGGATTCACATGAAGTGAAAAACCCATGAGCTCCCATCCACCCTCCCTCTAGCTCATTATCATAAATTCAAACCTGAAAATAAAAGAGAAATTAAAATTGAATTTCGTGAAGAAATAAACCGGATTCACATGAAGTGAAAACCCCATGAGCTCCCATCCACCCTCCCACTAGCTCAGTATTATAATTTCAAATCTGAAAATAAAATAAAAATTAATATCGATTTTCCTGAAGAAAAAAGCCGGATTCACATGAAGTGAAAAACCCCTGAGCTCCCATCCACCCTCCCACTAGCTCATTATCATAAATTCAAACCTGAAAATAAAAGAGAAATTAAAATCGAATTTCGTGAAGAAATAAACCGGATTCACATGAAGTGAAAACCCCATGAGCTCCCATCCACCCTCCCACTAGCTCAGTATTATAATTTCAAATCTGAAAATAAAAGAGAAATTAAAATTGAATTTCGTGAAGAAATAAACCGGATTCACATGAAGTGAAAACCCCATGAGCTCCCATCCACCCTCCCACTAGCTCAGTATTATAATTTCAAATCTGAAGATAAAATAAAAATTAATATCGATTTTCCTGAAGAAAAAAGCCGGATTCACATGAAGTGAAAAACCCCTGAGCTGCCATCCACCCTCCCACTAGCTCAATATTAATAAATGAAACCTGAAAATAAAATAAAAATTAGGAGCGAGATTCGATGAGAAGAATGCCGGATCACTTGAAGTGAAAACCTATGAGCTACCATCCACCCTCCCTCTAGCTCAATATTAACCAGAAATGAATTAAATTCTGAAAATAAAAAAAAATTAATTGCAGTTTTTCTTAAAAGGTAAAACCACATATACAGGAGAGAATCTTCGAAAATCTGAGGTACGAAAATCTTAGAAGTCGAAGGAAGCGAGAATGAGATACGAAAATCTCAGAACTCGAAGAAGTGCACAGTTAGATACGAAAATCTCAGAACCCGAAATAAAATCACTAAGGGGTACGAAAATCTTAGACGTTGAAATATAATCAGAGAGGTACGAGAATTAAGGACAGATAAGAAAATTTCAGGACTCGATATAAAATTCCAGAAGGGTTCGAAAGATCGAGACAACTTCCATGAACGACATAAAATTTCTAAGAGTTTTGAGAATCCTAATTGACAATTATTGTAAGCTCCCTAAAAACTTACAAAAACGAAAATCTGAAACATAAAAAATATTATTAAGAAAGTAGGTTGGAGGAGAAGGAGTGAAATTTTTCTTTATTTGATATAGCACAATTAAAATAAGAAATGCAATGAAAATTGCGGATTTTATAAGAGTGAACAATGTAAAAGTTTACCAAAATTCAAAACCTGAAACATACAAAATATTATTAAGAAAGGAGGTTGGAGGAGAGGGAGTGAAATTTTTCTTTATTTGATATAGCACAATTAAAATAAGAAATGCAATGAAAATTGCGGATTTTGTAAGAGTGAACAATGTAAAAGTTTACCAAAATTCAAAACCTGAAACATACAAAATATTATTAAGAAAGGAGGTTGGAGGAGAGGGAGTGAAATTTTTCTTTATTCGATATAGAACAGGTTACATAGAAAACGCAATGAAAATTGCGGATTTTAGAAGGGAGAACAATGTAAAAACTTAACAAAAATGAAAACCTGAAACGTCCAAAATATTATTAAGATTGGAAATCGACGGAAGAGGAGCGAAATTTTTCTCGCTAAAAATTGCGAACTCGCGAGGGAAGAAACAACCTAACAACCTAACAAACAAAATCGCAAAACTGAGAAACGTAGAAAGCTTGAATGGAATAACGATCGAAGCAAAGCGGAACATATCACCGAAATTTGAAACGAAAGTGCAATTACCATTCTAAAGGGACTACAGATTTCTCACCATTTATGACATACATGGATTTGGGAAGTAAGAATAATTTATATTTTTTAAAATAATGAGTCGAAAGCAGAATATAAAATTGCGGAGAGTTCCGGAACTCTCAAAACTCTAATAAAATCGCGACGTGATTCTAATATTTTCAAATATCGTAACAAAATCGCGAGGTGATACAATATTTTCGAAGGTCGTAATAAAATCGCGAATTGATATGAAAATTGCAAAGTATGTAATAAAATCATGACGTGATTCTAATATTTTCAAAGTTTGTAATAAAATCGCGACGCGATACAACATTTTCGAAGGTCATAATAAAATCGCGAAGTGATATGAAAATTGCAAAGTTAGTAGTAAAATCCAGAAGTGATGTAATATTTTCGAAGCTGGAAATAAAATCGCGGCATGTTTCGAGAATCGCAAATCTCGATCAAAATCGCGACATGGTATGAAAATTTCAATGTTCCTAATAAAATCGCGAATAAATGATCGTGTGCTCGTCAAGTTCGAGCAAAACGCGTTCAATGATACTATATTTTCGAAGCTGGAAATAAAATCGCGGCATGTTTCGAGAATCGCAAATCTCGATCAAAATCGCGACGTGATTTTACATTTTTAAAATTCGTAATAAAATCGCGACGTTATTCTATATCTTCAAAGTACGTAATAAAATTCGCGACGTGATTCTATATTCTCAAAATTCGTAATAAAATCGCGACGTGACTCTACATTTTCAAAGTTCGCAATAAAATCGCGAGTCGACGATCGTGTGCTCGTCAAGTTCGAGCAAAACGGGTTCGACGATACTGTTCGTACCGTTAAAAAAAACACGCACACACATAAAATACAGAAAAATAATAGCGAGCATAGTGACAAAATGACTCTCCATCCTAAGATGGACAGCCATTGATAGTTCCCCTCTTCTTTGGCAAATTTTGCCGGGGCTCTTCGGCATATAGCCTCTTCTTTCTTCGGCTGCGGCCTCACAAAAATTCACTCGCGAAATTTTACGGTAACTCGGACATTCTTTGGCTTTGATATTAATTACATAAATTTTCGATTTCGTAGTCGATCGATCTCGAGAAACAGACAGCGGGCACTTTTATAGAAATAAAAATGAATCGCTATCGATTTCGTTCGATCATCGACAAAGAGATCAAAATTTTACGTAATCATGCAAATTCGTAACTTTAAGAAAGGAAAGAGAATTTAAATTTATACGGCCAGCGATTCTCAGAATGCGCTGTCCGTAAAAGAATATCCGAGCAGAATGTTTATTTAATTTCACTGCACTTCACTTCACTTCACTGTATACTTCATTTTTGCAATCGGGTCTAATACCACGACTGCGACTTACAATCTAAAAGGCTTGGCCTTACGAACAATCGAGCTCAAGAGAATATTAAATACGATTAAGTCGTATTTAGATTTTCTCTCTCGATTTTTCGTCTTTTACACTCCAGATACAAGCATGTCACGTAAGTTTTACGGAGGACAGAGAAACATGAATGCTTGCTCCGGCCCTACCTACTTAAAAACTAACTCAATCACACCAGAAGTATGCTACCTGCCTGCCTGACGCTATATTTAAAAAATTGGCAAAGACCATTCTCACAAAAACACACTCCACGGTTCTCACACAACCACCCGGGTGCAAAAATGCCTACTCCTAGGGAGTACGTCCCGGGACGTCTCCGACACCCGAGTTCAATACAACATTCACACTCTAAGATTTCATACCTTTTTCGCTGAAATCGACCGACAATCGACAGTGAATATTAATTGAACATAAACATATTTCATTTACTTATTCTTTCGAATATTTAATGTAATATGTGCATGTCGTAATAATTTTGTAATTACTCAACTTGTACAATTTTCAAATTCAATCTTGTTCAGTTGATATAACTTTGAAACGTGTACTGACTCTACTTGTTTACTTTTGTAATTCGATCTTATTGATTCTATATGCATCTTTCGACAGCATTTTGCAAATTCGTGATTTTATAATAAATTAATGTAATTTCTAATCGACACAAGGTCCACGGCCTAACCACACACACACGTGTAACTTGTGTCGAGTATAATTCACTGTCAAATTGTCGATCGCCGAAAACATTTTAAAACTAAACCGTGTTCACCTGCCCGAACTCATGCGAGTAGCATCTAAGCACGCGTATGAGTTTCGAGCATAAAAATGAACACGGCCAACAATATTTTCACCTACCAGTTTTCTTCATGTGTGCTGAAAATCCTGAGCTAAGAAACGTGATTAATAACATGCTAATAAAGCGTTCTCCTCAAAAAATGAACTTTAATATCAATGAATTTAATTATTATGAACTTAATATTTGAAAATGGAAAATGGAGAAACACTTTGCAAAAATATCTAAGTATATCGATTTCATTCTCGACAGATTTCCGATATCAAAGTAAATTCACTAAATAACCAAAAGCATTCATGATAATTAACTTCGATATCGAAATCTGTTCGTCGCGAAACTTTCTTGTACATTTGTGTATTTTTAAAAGAACCGTTCACGCGTAGGGAAAAGGTTAAAAGTGAATCTTTAATGGAATCTTTAATTATCGCGAAATCGGAGGGTAATCCGACTACTGTACTTAATACGCAACTCTATTTGTAAATTAAAACGCGATGTACAAGAAAACCCTACCCTGATCTAATATATGAAATACACAAAAATATGCAATTTGTACGAATATTGCACGTTCGTACGGACGTGGTCACTATGCTCGCTCAAAATTGTAAAAATTACAACCAGTCCCCGTGTCGTTTCGGACCATTCGTCCTGCGACATGATGGGAACCGGAGGAACCATAATGCATGCGACTCACCGATCGTTGATTCACACCGCCGCTTTCAGCTTGCACTCGATTCATCCGTGAGGTACTGCGTGTGCGATAAGATGTCACATGTGAGGAGGCACTGCGTGTGTGATGAGGCGTCGGTATGTGAAGAGGTACTGCGTATCATCAGGCGTCGTATGTGAAGAGGCACTGCATGTGTGAAGAGGCACCGCGTCCGAGAGGCAGCAGATCTCAGCGACTGATCCAGGATCGATCGGTTGCATTGGTTCGATCAGGCAGTTAGTCCTTCGGATTGACAACGAAGCGACCTTCTGTAAGCACAAAAGGAACACAATGATTAATAAACAGTTCAACGTCGGAATTTCGAGAAACATGCATTTGTTTGGGCACATTAAAATTAATTTGTTCAAGCATGCATTAAACGGGCTTCTTTAAATTTGTAAACACTCAATTTAACGGATGTAACATGCATGCAAGATTATTTGAATGTACGTTACAACAAAGCACTTGCACAATTATGTCGAAACATTTAGGTAATCGCACCGTAAAGTACACTGAACACTTGCACAATTATGACAAAGCACTTAGGTAACCACATTTAGAGTACACTGAACACTTGCACAATTATGTCGAAGCATTTAAGTAATCGCGCCGTAAAGTACACTGAACACTTGCACAATTATATCAAAGCACTTAAGTAATCACATTATTGAGTACACTGAACACTTGCATAATTATGTCAAAGCACTTAGGTAATCACATCGCAGAGTACACTGAACACATGCATAGTTATGTCAAAACATTTAGGTAATCGCACCGTAAAGTACACTGAACACTTGCACAATTACGTCAAAGCACTTAGGTAATCGCACTGTAAAGTTCACTGAATACTTGAATAATTATGTCAAAGCACTTAAATAATCACATTATAGAGTACACTGAACACTTGCACAATTATGTCGAAGCATTTAAGTAATTGCACCGTAAAGTACACTGAACACTTGCACAATTATATCAAAGCACTTAGGTAATCACATTATTGAGTACACCGAACACTTTCACAATTATGTCCAAGCATTTAAGTAATTGCACCGTAAAGTACACTGAACACTTGCACAGTTATGTTAAAACACTTATGTAATCACATTATAGAGTACACTGAACACTTGCACAATTATGTCGAAACATTTAGATACCCGCACCGTAAAGTACACTGGACACTTGCATAATTATGTCAAAGCAATTAGGTAATCGCACCGTAAAGTACACTAAACATTTGCACAGTTATGTTAAAACACTTAGGTAATCACATTGTAGAGTACACTGAACACTTGCACTAATGTATCCGTATATGCATGTACAATTACATATAAGACCACGCTGGTTAACACTATGTCACTTTAGGATGCGCACAGTAAAACTTGTTTTTACACTCCCGAATTTATGCACAAATATTATATAAAGCGCACTAATGTATCCGTATATGCATGCACAATTACATATTGGAACACACTGGTTAACACTTTCTCACTTTAGGAACCGCACCGTAAAACTCGTTTTTACACTCCCGTATTTATGCACAAATATTATATAAAACGCACTAATGTATCCGTAATAAATAACTCTAGGATGAACACGTAATTCGTAAATGGTATCCTTGACTCGTACCGATAAACATTAACAGCCCACATCTGATCCCCAAGGTAGCTCGGACTCAACTGAGCTAATTATGACCTCTTCAAGTTCGAACCGATTTGTGATTTGTCGCCGTATATCGCCAGGCCCAATCGCTTGCCATATATCGCGACCAATCATATGCGATCTCGCTTTTCAACCGTAATCGTCATGATTTTGTTTATTGTTACGATTTTTTATTTAACAATTTCTTCGGTTAACCGTTGTATGTTAATGTTTATAATGGTTTTTGTATGGATATCGAACTAAATGATCGTTGATTCTTATTATACACATTAACTCCGCATAATAGTTAATTTTCTCGAATTCTTAATTTGTTTAACTATATTCGTATTTAATTAAATTTAATGTTTTTTAACGACTTTGCTATTTGGATATGTTATGACATATTTGTTAATTACTGTATTATAACTGATGTTATTATACCTTTTAATTTTATAATGGTTTATTAACTAGTTAATTGTTGTAACAATAAAATTTTATTATTTGAATAACTTTCTCGAGCATTTGTGTCACGAAACGAATATTAATTATTGCTCTACAAGTTATTTTCTCAAAATTATTCATTTTTCAATCGTTTATTTATTTAATTATATTAATATCTGATGAAATTTAATGTCGTTTAACGAATTTTATATTTAGATATGTTATGACGTATTTGTTAATTACTACAATATAACTGTTGTTATAACTTTTAATTTTATAATTGTTTATTAACTAGGTAATTGTTGTAACAATAAAATTGTATTATTTGCATGACTTTTTCGAGCATGTGTCACGAAACGATTGTTAATTATTACACTACAAGTTGTTTTCTTATAATTATTCATTTTTCAATTGTTTCTTTGTTTAATTACTTTCATACCCCATGAAATTTAATGTTTTTCAACGACTTTGATATTTGTATATGGTGTTATATTTTTATTAGTGGAATTATTGACGTATGTTTAAAAACTTGTAATATTCATAAATTTTCCACACTAATATGTTATAAACTGATTGTTAATTATTAAAATATAATTCTTTTTGCTTATATCCAAAAATTTGTCAATTACTTATGCCTTGAACTGTTTTGGCATCTATTAAAGTGTATTATTTTTACATTTACTCGCGGATATGGTATGAAAGGTACATAAATTGTTACATTTCAATTAATTCGTCTGTAATTTACAGTTTCTCAATTACCATTTAGCTACATCATTATTATATACATCACTATAAACGAATGTTTGAACGAATGTACAACATTTTCGTTCGTCGTTACTGTTTCAATTGTCGATCGTTAATCGACAATAAAAAGTGTTTCCAAATTCATATTTTCGCGCGATTTTTACTGGAACAACACTACCCGTGTCATCTAGCGGTCAACCGTGAAACGAGCGAAACAAAAAATTGCGATTTTCCTTCAAACGAGACATTTTTACGAGTTGCAGATGCTCGCAAAGCATTCTACGGTCTCGATATAGTAAGAAAAACTGTTTTTCAGCACATTTTGAGCTTTTTATTCGAAAATAAAAATAAGTGCGTTTTATGGACCACAAAATCGTTAGCCATCTAGCGGTGAAAGATGGGAACTAGCAGAATTAAAATTTGGAATTCAATTTTTGGAATTTTCCAATTTTTTCGTTATATTAGGGCTTTTCGGACATTCTAAAGCAATTTTGTATCATTATCTGTTTCTTGCGATCGTTTAATCAGCCAAAAAAATCAATTTTCGATACGTTAAGGTTTTCGAAATTTTTGAATTAGTTCCAACATTTGACCGCTAGATGGCTAGACTTTTTTTGGTCCATGAAATTCACCAAGCATTCCGAAATGCTGAAAACTTTCAAATTAGTTACTTTACAATACAGTACTGTCTTTTATATCTCCTTTATGTATAGAACAGTCAAAGCACTGCATTTATAAATATAAATGTAAATTTAAATTAAAAATGTTAACTTTTATGTGAAGTTCAATTGTAAAGAACGTTATATTAAGTTGTAAATTCTATAACCACCTTTGGGAACGTATGGTATGATACAAAATGTCTTGCTTCGCAAAACAACCATTTACTTGCTAAAATGTTATTATGTAGCAATGTCTCATATAGCACCTCCTGATACTAATAACTATAATTTATTATTTGATCAAGCACGATCGTTTTTTTTTTCAGATTTCTATAATTACCATCCTGAAATACAGTATACGTAATGAAATAGCAATCAAAGATTTTATTGAATGTTAATACTTCAGATCATGTTACACGAAAAATAATACCGTGATATGGCACTCTTCTCTACTTCATTTGTACCAGACGTTGATAACCCTCTGCTGATAGAATACTATAAACTGTAAAGATGAAATACCGGCCATAGGAATTCGGTTTCGATTATAGTTTAGCCTTTTGTTCCTAGATGGTGGAAACGGAACCTGAATCTGAAATGAAATGAAAACAGTAATACTTTTCAAAGTCGTAATAAAGATACGAAAACAGTAAGCAATTTAATAATAATAAATAATTTTGTGCGAATGTCACATTGCATTCGATATAAAGCATGTCTGGGACTATTTGTTACAATGTTATTTTTTCAAACAGCACATCTACAGGCACACGCAGTCATAAAACTCTGAACAAGCATTCTTTGTGTCCAATTTTGTGATTGAGATTGCCTAAAAAGATATTTATCGTCAGTGAATAGAGCCGTGTATACATCACGCTCAATTTCTCTTCCTTTTTGCACGTAAAGATTAGCACTTCTGCGAAATCAGACAAAGTACGTTTACAGATTTATTTCCCCGCAAAAAACACCATCTTCTTTTTTTCAGAATTCGGTCCGTGGCATCACAAGGGTCATTGCACGAAGACATAGTGATTCGGCGGAAATAATACACTTAAAATAAATAATAATTAAAAATAGTACTAACCCTTTGCACTCGAAAGGCAACGCACACGCATCACTTTGTTTAATACAGCAATTTGAAATAGGTATTTTTTAACTAAATCTATAGTGTTGCGCACATGATACATAAACATAATGAAACTATTCATCAAACCTGCCCATCAAAAAATTTGCGCATTACTATCTACCAGTAAAAATACCTTCGAGTGCAAAGGGTTAATCTCTTCAACACTGAAACCACCAGCCACTCAAAATGATCGATTTCAGGTTTCACATTTCATGTTACAAAATATAGTTGCGGTGTTTTTGTTGAGATGAAAAATGGTTGCACGTGTTAGCCAAAGCTTCACATTCAGTATCATCAGTATTCAGTATTTTGAGTTTAAAAGTAAGTATGCATGTAACGTAGTTAGTTCGAGTGCCAATTACTATCGAATTGTAAAACGATAGTATTTTATGATTGCAATCTTCCTATAATTACTCTAGAACTCGACACAAATCATACAATTTAAGTGGATGACGATTAGAAAAACGTACAGTATTATTCTTTAAATTTTTAATGACTTCAATTATTTATAACAGTGATTGTAGGATTAATATAGTAGTAGTAGTGAATAGGACCTGTTTATTTTTATAATACATCTAAATGCAACATCGTAGCTAAGCTATCTGCATGATTTTAATAAATGACACAGTTACATCTTTTATGCAGCACTGATTCGTAGATGATCATTCACTATACACGTTTTCATCCAAGTACATCGTTACGCAACTCCGTGTTCCATTACCAGAAAATATTCAACCGGAATGATCCATCTGAATATCCTCTCATAACTTCGCGAAGCTATACCAGCAATATCAGACCTATACATACTTACGCATCGATGGTAGGATAACGTGATACGCAGGTCAGTGTTCTTCAACCTCAATGTCGATCGGAAAATTATTTAAAAAGTCTCGACGAAATTGTAACCCAAGACGAAAACGCGACGCTCGTGTAAATTATTTTTGTTAATTACGAGGGCGTAATAGAATCTGCTCTCGTTTGTACTTCTTATGGATTATTATGGATCTAGGGCAGTTTTATCAGCAGCAGGGATAAAAATTGAAGAACACTGTCTCATGGAACCCTCCTGTCGATGAACACAGTCGCCGACGTCGGGGGAATATTAAATTTGTTTCAGCGATATCGTTAGACATTACATATGATGTTTAGGCCTGTAACGAAACCCTCTGATTCTGTATCGACGGATTCAAAGTCACCGACGAGTATTTACCATGCGAGGGAATTGTAATGTTTCTACACATCGTAATTAACAGATTTGCAGATACAGATTTTCTGATCTACTTATTCAGATTTTCTAAGGATTTTACGTTTAAAATGTTCAAATTCCTTAATTTTTTTTATTTTAAAATTTGTTCATTTCTCAAATTATCAAATTCACAATTTGTGAATTCTTAAACTCCCGATCTCAAAATTGTCAAATTATCAAATTTAGAAATTCTTAAATGCTGAATCGTCTAATTCTTAAATTACCGAATTCCTACATTCCCAAATTCCAAGTTCTCAAATTTTACAGATTTTCAAATATTCAAATCCCCGAATCTCAGAATCTTAAAATTTTCAAATTCTCAAATTCCCAAATTACCTAATTTCTAATACCTAAAATTATGGATCTCCAAATTCTCAAATCTCTAGATCTTCTAATCCCTGAATTCGTAAATTCTCAACTTTCTAAATTTTCAAGTCTCAAATTTGAAATCTCAAATTTCCAAGCTCCCATATTCTAAATTATGCATCCTTCCTCATTTACGAAACTCTCGGGTTCCCATCTTTTCGAATATCAAAATTCTCCAAGTTCTGCAATTCTTAATTCTTGACACTAGATTTACGGGACCCGTTAAAATGACGGATATTTAATTTATTATTTTCAATTATGGAAATTATTAAGAAGTCTATGTCAGGGTGTATGCTTCGTCGAGATAAAGAATCGTTCTATAAACTGATATACAGTAGCGGACAAAAGTTTAGGACTAAATGGAAAAAATAAATAATTGATTTACTGTTCATAAAAACCATAAATGTGTTCTACTTTCGGTGTTAACTAATTAGACATTTATTTATACACTTATAACAAAAATTTCATTTTGATATTCTGCTCAGTAGCGAAGTTACAAAAAAAAGGGAGGAAGTTTGTACAATATTTCAAATCAAATATCGTCTTAAACTTTTGTCCGCTACTGTATGTATTATCTATTATTTCCTTATTTTTATAGTTCATCGTCAATTTAAACATAAGTGGTCATTAAACGTCCGTAAATCTAGTGTTGAACGACAATTGACCATACCAGACGTGAAAAAATTTTAAATGAAAACAGTCTGCCATATAATTTAATCATCGCTTACTACTCAGATTGTTGTTTCTGACGTTTCATCAAATTTTATCGCGGTTCTTCTGAGTCAACCTGTACATTAGTGGAATCGCCTAACGAGAGATGAAAGCTTCGACGCGCATCTAAAACGACTTCATTATGCGTGCAGCAAAGAGTGCATGGTTGATGCTGATTAATTACTCGATGACGGCTCATTTAAACGAGCACACGCATTGGTTTATCGTTTCTCACCGGTTTCACCCTTCTCCTTTCGATTCCCTGCTTCTCTTTTTACTCGCACCTTGTCCTTTTTCTTGTACACGTTGAAAACGAATTAAAATCATAACTCAAAAATTTCTCCACGCTATCCACGCGTATACCATACATAACATTGTAATAAAACATTAAAAAAAGGGTACTTAACTAGTAAAACACAATATTCACAAATTTTCGCTGTTTATAATAATTGTTATACCAATTGCCAAATACGGACGACACAAAAATCTATGAAAAATTTCTTTTACCATTTATTACATAAATTATGATGATATACATTATTAAATTATTTTTGTTTATTATTTTTAATTCATTATTAAATTATTATTATTAATATTTATTATAATGATTATATTATTTATTATTTATTTATTATTATTTTAATTTATTTTTAAAATGTTATTATTGTTTATTATATTATTATTATTATTTATTAAAATAATTATATTATTTATTACTAATTTATTATTATTTTAATTATTATTTTTAACTTATTGTTATAACAAAATAATTTACTCGAATAAAGAGTATTATGAATATTTATCTTTTTATTATTCTAACACTTATCCAGTTGTAATGAAGATTGACAGAATTCGTTGTAGTATTAATACACTCATTGTAGTCCTAGCATTCGTTAAAGTTTTAACAGTATTGATAAGTAATTCTCATAAAAAGTAGGTGCAATTTATTTATTTAAGGATAAATTTATGTCACACAGCATTGTTTGAAGAATTATTTACTAGATTATATCCATATACAAATGGATAAAGATTAGTGAGCTTCTTAATCAGTGAACTCGTCTTATCCCGATGAGGATTGATTCTTTCACTGATCCTTTATATAATTTACAATACTTACATACAAATTTTTAATACGTGGTTGGTAAAAACACGCAGAGACGATTTGAAAAACAAGCGGATAATAATAAGCGTATATTACGAGGAACAAACGCGTTACAAGCATCATGTACAAACAGATTAAAGAGCGTAAAGTCGTGGAGACAATTATTGCAACGATTGAAACGAAGATCGATGTCTAGCAAGACAATCGGGAGTTTCCTCGAAGGGTGTAATAATAATCGATCGATGGACCACTCGATCGGCGTGTCGAGAATTCTTAAACGATACCCGGGACAAATGGGACACGATGGCGAAAGAAGGCTGCTGGCGGGGACGAGTTTGAACTCAGCGATTTTAATTAATGTCGCTCGCTCATCGACGATCCGCTTTACAACGGCACCCCTTTATCGTGACACGAGATCTTTCAATCGCGTGGAAACTTTCCACGTTAATTATTTCACCGTCGAGGACCGCCAGCGAGGACAGAGCTATGCCAAAACGCGACGGAACCAGCGAGAAGCAAAGGACTTTTGAGTTTTCTATGAGGAACGGAGGGAAATTCGAGATTGAAATGAGAGCAGAAAAGTTTCTCGCGCGGCGATCTCTGTATCGTGGCTGAGATTTTCAGAAAAGTTTCACGAACTAACCTAAGACCGGTGTTCTCCTTCTTAACAGGAAGGACCAGCGAATAAATTTCGAGCCCATGCTCCATCTCGGCCGGTTAAATGCGGAGTTTAAGTTTAAAACATCCCCCGCGGATTTAAGATCATCAAGATGTGTATACACGTCGGCCACGGGGCAAATGTTCCTACTACGAATTGTGTGATAAATTTTGATGCCAAACGACGAAGGGTTATATTTTTATTGGATACAATGTTAACAGTAAGTTAACGGTAAATAATTGTTGGAAAGGTTGCTGGAAATTTAGAAATGTAGGGATTTGGGAATTTGGGAACTTAGGCATTTTTTAATTTGAGAACTTGAGAAATGGGGATTTTTGAAAAGGGGGATTTGGGAAATGGGAAATTAGGGAATTTGGAGATTTGAGAAATTGGCAATTTAGAAATTTGAGGATGTGGGAATTTGGAAATTTGAGAAATTGGCAATTTAGAAATTTGAGAATGTGGGAATTTGGAAATTTGAGAATTTGTGAAATGGAGAATTTCGGAATTTTGAAATTTGGGATTTCGGAAAATTGAGGGTTCAAGGATTTGGGAATTTAAGAATATAGGGATTTCGAAATTAAGAATTTGGGAACTTCAGGATTTAGATGTTTAGAGATTTGGCAATTTGTGAATTTAGGAATTCAGAGATTTGGTAATTAGGGATTTGAAAATTTAGGAATTCGGGGATTAATAATTCACAAATTTACAAATATGAAAGTACCAAATGTTAAAATCAAGAAACTGACTACACATCACTGTCCATTATTCTACTATTCAATACATCATATTCAATTATCTTGCATGCCCAATAAGGTTATAATATATTTATTATAAATTTTATTCGTTGTACATTTTGCAATAAAATATTTGTAGAAATTTATTTTTTTATAGCATGTCGTTATGAAATCGATTTCACATATTTATTTAACGCGATTTAACGCTTGCGATGCTGGGAACAGTACGCTTTGATTTGCTCATAGATTGTATGTTTTATCTATATTTCTATACATTCTATGTATAGCGCAGATGCGGGGATATAATGGTACTGAATTTATCGATCGCTATAGAAAAAAATTTGGCTATCAGAGATCCAAATGTATTGCGCTGAATCGCAATATTCACCACAGGTATTGGTGAAGGTTTTATGAAAGGTTTCCATGATTATTATACCGTGACATACGTTATTACTTTTATACGTAACGATACACGTGCAGCTGCGGCCATGAACACTTTGCTTATTGCATTTAATATATAAATATATATATATAATATACCCAAGAGTGTTGAAGGAGCGGGAAATGGGTGGTAAGTGGGGTCATTCTGAACAATTTTTTTATTTGCAAAAATGTCGTATGGGGCTTAATTTTTAAATTATTAACGAAAAACACCGACCAATCAGAGCGCGAGAATCGCGCGCGCTCGCAGGCAGCAGTGTAGGCCCGTGTTATAATTGGCCGTGGTCGCGATCGAATCGCGTGGCGCGAGATTCTCCCGTTCTGATTGGTCGGTGTTTTTCGTTAATAATTTAAAAATGAAGCCCCATATGACATTTTTGCAAATGAAAAAGTTGTTCATAATGACCCCACCTATCTCCCATTTTCGGCTGCTTCAACACTTTTGGGACACCCTGTATATCTCCATAACGATATTAAAAAAACGACTCTTTAATTTGATTGTGTGGTTAATTATCTCTTTTGTACAGTTTGCGGTTGATTCTGTAAAATTAGTGCTTGTGCTGTGTTGACAGTGGAAAGAAATTTTAGGATTTTGGTATTTTGAAAGTCTGGGGATTTGAGATTTGAAAGCGGAAGTGTTAGTAATTTGGAAATTTGGAAATTGAGGGATTTGGGGATTTAGAGCTTTGGCGATTAAAAAATTTTGAAATTTGAGGTTTTTAAAATTTGGCAATTTGGAACAGTGTGAACCTAAGGATTTGTGGATTTACAAATTTGGGAATTGGAGAATTTGAAAATTTGGAACAGTGTGAACCTAAGAATTTGTGGATTTACAAATTTAGAAATTGGAGAATTTGAAAATTTGGTAACTTGGAAGTGTGCAAATTTGGGAATTTGGGGATTTCAAAATTTGGGAATTTGGAGATTTAACAATTTGAAAATTTGGGAATTTGTAAAGCAGGAGATTAAAAAATTTGGAACGTTGGGAATTGGTGAAGTTGAAGATCTAGGAATTTATGAATGTTGATTTAGAAATTTGATACATTGAGAGTTAGGGAAGTTAAGCTTTAGCAATTTGTAAGACTTGATGACATTAAGATTTTGGAATTTCAGGGCTTGATAATTTAAAGAGTTTGAGATTTGAGATTTCAGAATTACAGAATTTGAGAGTCTATACATTTAAATATATGGAAGGTGAGTCATTTATAAATTTAGAAATCCAGAAACCCAAAAATTTAGAACTCTTAAAAATCTGAAATATTAGCTAACCTATTAAATATAGAATTGCCCTATTGAAATTTATAAATTACGAAAATAAATCGTCATAAATAAATTTCAGATCTGTGAACTTCGTCCTACAACTTCATCATCAATTCTCGAACTTCGCTTGAGAATTTGCAAATTCCATACTTCATTGTCCGAAAGTTCGAGGATATCAGGAAGAAGAAGAAAATCAGTTAGCTCACAACCTAGTCGCAGTAAGGTCCACAGTCGGCCATTTTGTCACCTCCTTTGACTCGCAGTTGTTAGTCCATATCGAACTTGATCCCATCTGTAGCCGTAACGCGGACTGTTCGTTCGTGCGTGATGTTAACAGAGAAGAGAATTCGGTTTTTTTCACCCCCGTACCTTCAGAGATTATTCTCGTGGAGGGTTTCTGTGCAGCGTCGACATGCACTTACCCTCGGATAGACAGACAGGGTTCCTAAAGGGTGATCCCATGACAGTAATCCGATACTTGACCGATACAGGTCGTCGCGTGGGATATGAAACACGTGTTTCCGTGGGCGACTGGCCCCGCCACTTTTGGAATATTTATCAATATGTTGCCGAAAGCGACGCCCGTTCTCGTTCCCTAGAAAATTACTAGCAGGTTGGTGCATATGAAATGTCGGATTTTTAAGCGAATAGATAAAACTGCATAACTTTTTCAAAAACCGTTTATTTAACACGTTCGCGGACGTGAATGCTGTAGCATTCATTTTCATGATGATGTAGAATGACACGAATGCTATAGCATTCAAACCTTGAAGTCAATTATTTTGAATTTAATTTTATATAACCTCAAGTTCTTGTAATTATTGTACCTGTCAACGTTTATTGTATATAACGATTCAAATATGATAATCTGACTGTCCCTATAAACTGCGTTTAATCAAATTTCGGATATCACAGCCAATTTAAAATAAAATGGCGGTCAATTTTTGCATCTCGCTGAAACTTTTACTGTCCGCGAACGTGTTAATAAAAATATGATCAATTTACTTAAGTGCACTTTTCCCAACGAGATTGATGTATAAATGATTGTATTAAGGAAATTCTGATCTTCGGAATCAAGAAACTCTGATGTTGAATTTTACAGACTCTCTTCGATTTCACAGCGTTTAGCCCGTGAAAAAGGTTCTAAATGTTAAAAAAAAATGAAAGTCCGTTGACGAAGTATCTGATAAATAACCTGGGTGTTGAAAAATGTCATACTTCGACTCATTTAATTTCACGATCGTTTTGTGCGACGCATTCGGCCAGCCGTTGTCCCGGAGAAGTATTGCATCATGCTGATTAATGAGCGATGGGTGTATAATTTTCCATTTTTTACGCTCTTCTCAAACCAGCCGCACATTTCGTTCGTCGACAGAATGGCCTCAAACGCATGGTTCATATTGCCGATAGCTCTTGCAGCGTTATTGCTAAATTTACACTCGTATAAAAAAATCACACGAATATCGGTTGAATTCATATCGGTACAAAATACAAATTAAATAACAAAAGGAAACACTTTTAAGAAAATCTTCTTTGTTGTAATGTGACTGACAATGGACAGACTATGAAAGAGGTTGTGTCAAAAACGAAAGCATAAGGAAAAGCATAAGGTTCGCATGTACAGAAAATCCGACATTTTATATGCACCGATCTATTATTAAATATTGTGCACCGTGTGCCGTTGAACGGCGAAACGGTGAATCTTTTAATTTAACGCGTAAACCGTGCACGCGATTCGAACTGACCGTGCAGTGTCGTTTGTTCGTGTTTCGCGAATTAACGTCACAGAAACGAATATTGTTTTCATCGGTACGACGTATCAATTTTTTAAGTGGTCGCAACGAGGTTTGGTCGATAAACTGTACCGCTTGTACCGTTCAAGAGTGCTAGAAATATTTAGTCACGATTTACGGTACCGGGAGCTAGACGTAATTAAATAACATCGGAAGCCATCAATTATGTTAGTCTCTCGACTTTGAATTCTACAATTTTTATGCTATCGAGGTGAATTTAGTCCGATGCGAAATTTTTATCCGTAGAGCTGGTTCGTATGCTGGTGTAATTATTGAAGCGGGTATAAGATTACGTGAAATTAAGGCGTGTATTAAATTGGCGCATATTTGATGTTAAGACATAGTGAAATATTAGTGAGTTTCGTATTTTATTATTACTGATAAAATTCGAAATATTCAGACACAAGAACTTTAATCAATTTTATAACTTAAAATATAGAATTAGACGTTCATGGTTGTGGTGTTAGCTGGAAAGTATGTCTAGCAATTTTAAATTGTTAACCCAAATCGGAGATATTAGATACGAATGTTGCAATAAGAAGCAATTAAACCTATTTACGACATTTCTCATTTAATAGGTATATTTCGGAATTATACCCATTAATTTCTGAATTAATCGAATTTATCGAATTCGTCGAATTCATCGAATTAATCGAATTAATCGAATTACTCAAATTCAACGAATTAATCGAATTAATCGAATTAATCGAATTAATCGAAGTAATCGAATTAATGCGTTAATCGAAGTTTTTCGATATGGGACCAAATAGAAATTTATGGAACCAAATAAAATTGTCAAAAATTTGTTATTACAGACTCGTTTTTTATGTATACGAAAAACGAACGCGCCAGAGAAAGATAGCCGTCGTAGACTTCTAAAACACCTACCTCTTTCGTTAATATACACATAGTAGTCCCAAGTGTACGTCCGTTAAACGAGAAATACTTTAGTCCCTTTAGACGAAATGTTTTAGTAACACTGTGAGCAGCTTTCGCTATTTTAGGGACGTAGAATTTTCTTGAGGGATGCTCGCAGGGACGAATTTAAGAGCTTGTTCAAAATAATACGCAGTAATTTACACAAACGAAAATTTATATGTTCACAACATATTTGGAAATTAATTAAATTAAAATTATGTTCAATGGATAGTTTTTAATAAATAAAATGAAGAATATGTTCGTTGCATACTTTTTAAGTAATTAAATTAAGATGATGTGCATTGCATACTTTTAATTGAACGTACTTCTTAATTGAAAATAGAATAGTAGAATAGTCGAATAATGAATTTGGCAAAATCACTGTCACGAAATTTTGTAATAAATTTTGAAACGTATAGAAATCAGAAACAAGTCCTTTTGATTGGTTCATAGCTTTAGTCCTAAATTTGAAACAAGATGAGTGTCACGAAAATCATACAAGGTTAATAAAATAGTTAATAAAAGGATTAATAAAGGGTTAATAAAAAAACAGTATTTGAACAAAATAGGCGCAAAATGTTAAGGAACAAAATGGATACTTTTAATATACATTTTTTAGATTTTGTCTAATCTATTACTTTATTTGTCGTCTTCAGTGAAACTGAATGGACACATAGTCACTAATGAGGACGTTGTCATTAACGGATATGTTCAGGTGCAATTTACGCTTCCTTTGTGTAAGGGCACGTACGTGAACTTGAAACTTTTATAATTTCCTTTCACATTTGCAAATCTTTCAATTTCTACATTCACAAATTTCCAAATCTTCAAATTCTCACATCCCAAAACCTTCAACTTATGGCATTTTTAAGTTTTCATGTTTCCAAATTATTGTATTATGAAATTTTCAAATTCACCGATTTGTTATATTTCGAATTTCTAAGTTTCCCAATGAAGTTATTGTTAAATTTTTGTTTTCCTATATTTTCAAGTTCTTAACTTTGCAAATTTTCAAAGCGCAAATTATGAAATTTTCAAATTGTCGAATTCTTCTAATTCCTACATTTCCCCAATTTCCAAATTTCGGAATTGGCAAATTTCCTTAATTCCTACATTTTGAAATTCCAAAGTTCTGAAATTCTCCTTATTCTTACATTTCGCAGATTTTCAAGTCTCGAAATCCTGAAACGCCCAAATTTTCAAAATTACAAAAATCTCTGATTTCTTTAAATTCCAAAACCTTCTAAATCTCTCAAAACTCTCATATTTTCCACTCCAAAAACGTCTGAACTTCGAAATTTTCAAATTGTCAACCTTTTTTGATTCCTACATTCCCCCAATTCCCAAATTTCTGAGTCGGCAAACTACCCTAATTTCTACATTTCCCTAATTCAAAGATTTTTAAATTCCGAAATTCTCAAATTCCCTTAATCCTCGCATTTCCCAGATAAGACTCGAAATTCTCAAACCCACGAATTTCCATAATTCAAAAATTTCTGAACACTTAAAATTTCGAAACTCTTGTTCGACAAATCTCCTAACACCCACTGAAAAGTCCTCTTATTCTTACGTCCCTAAATTTCCAAAATTCCTACCTATTCAACACAAAAAATTGTTGAATATTTAAAATTTTCAAATTCTTCGCTTCCGAACACGAAATTCCCAAACCTGCCGATTGAAGCTCCGTAAGTGGAACCACCTCCACCCGCTGTAATTAACACGTATCTCCTGGGAAGCCAGATTCGCAGTCGACTGTACGCGTGCCTTATTAAATGAGCGAAGTTTACTCGACGAGTCTCGATCGAAGTTCGAAATAATAACTATACGATATTTCAGTAAGATTAGGTTATAATTTCTAGCGCGTTTACGTGCGGAAAAAGCGATAAAAAATCGAACTTGACATGTATCAAAACTGATTAAAGTAATTATGCTCTTGCTTTCATAACATCTTAAAGTACATAAAACGAAGTAAAGTATACTAAAATACTGAAAATGTAATATAGAATTTATTTATATAAAGATTAATAGTAATTTCCTGTTCTTTCTTTCCTGAGTATATTTTTATTTCTTCAACATACTCAGAGATAGCCAAACATACTTGAAAAAATGTGCAAAAATTTATTTTGTTGTACAATTATTTCGAAGTAAGAAATAAGGTTGAAAAATAAATGAACAAACATAAACGAATACACTTATTAATCCTTTATCTTGATCACGATCAGCACAGATACGAAGAAAACAGGGTTTCGTAAAATTTTGATTTTTGCAAAAGTGACAACAATTTTACGAAAAAGTCAATTTTTCGAGGTGAACGGATTTTGGTCTTTTTGCAATAAAAAAAAGATTTGTTAATCGAAATGAAAAATCCTTCGTTCAGGCCCTTCGTAACGCAATGTACTTAAGTAATATTTTTTTATTTTGACCTCAGATAAGGCGTTCCGAAGGTATCACGGTCACAGCAAAAAAACTGACGATCTAGGAGACGAGTTATATTTCATTTGTTTTTTAACCCTTTGCAGTCGTAAGTATTTTTGCTTTTAGCAAATAGCGACTGTAAAACTATCTCGTTAAAAAGTTTGATTAATTTTTGAAAAATAATCATATTTTTATTAATGATTGCCAATATTATCTGTTTCACTGTGTTCAAACATCACGTGCATAATACTTCAAATATAGTTAAAAGTTATTTATTAAAAATTGTTGCACTGAATGAAATGGCGTGTGAGAGTCGCCGCTCGACCGCAAAGGGTTAATATTTTTTCATACAAAAATTTATTGTATATACACCTTAAAATATGAACATTTCGATAGTGTTTTGTGAATGTTTAAAAATATTTATTAAAATGGCAAAAAAAATTCTTGAAAGTCACGTAATTTTTCCGAACCCAAGTAGATATAACCCGTTCAGAGTCGAAAGTATCTAAGAAACCTACAGATACCAAGTACAAAATAATTGTGTTCGCGATTAATCGAGTTATCCATTTCCGATCACTTTTTTTTTTTACATTTCACCCACTGTGGCGGCGTAGGATCGTGGAGGGTTCGTCGTTGGCCAAACCACGGAAGCTCGGTCAGTGTCTCGGCCACCCTCGTGGCGTGCAGGTTTGCGAGGGAGGAGACTGCTTGTTCCCGGCATCCCCTCTAGATATACATACATATCCCCCTCCTCCTTTATCCCTCTCTCGACTTAATGCCAGTACGAGCGCGCGCTTTCGAACGACGCGTCGTGTCGTGTCGGCCGCGAGGGACGATCAGTCTGTTCTCCACGTTCTCCACGCAAGGACGATCGCCGCCGTCAATACCGTTCCCCTAATCTGTCCCACGAACTTTGACCGTGCTCCCGGCTGCCTTCCTCGCGATCTTTCTTATCGCCAGCTCGATGACGCGGGCCGCACGATGCTCGTGAAGTTCCGAGATCGGCGTCTCATCGGACCTCAGTAACGATTGCGTACGCGTCGCGTTCGTCAACGACGATTTCATTCCGCGACTAGTCTCTTCTCCGAAAACCGAGACACTCGCGAACGTTAAACGATCGTCGCCGATCGACGCGAGAAGGAAGTTCCGTCGTTTGTACGTTACGAAAGAGATCCGGAGATGTGATCCGTGCTTTTCGTTTCTTCTTTTTTTTTGCCTGTACGCGAAGCTGTCTTCAAGGACGAGTGGTGCAGTTCGTTAGTCGGTGAACGACGAAAGGGGTGAAAGAGAAAACGGTGGACAAATGCATCGGTGTAGACGGTAGTACGATCGGTCTTTTATGGCCTAGGGTGGTCAGAGTAGAGAGGCTCGTTGTCGTTTGAGGACCGATCGACCGTATCGAGATGAGACTGCTGTTGTTGCTTTCGATCTTTTGGCTGGCGTGCCGATGCGCCCGTTGCCGATCGGTACACGCCGATTCCGTCGACAACGAGATACGAACGAACAGGCGTCGATTTACCGTGGACGAGCTGATTAACACCAAGTTCCCACACGGAATCAGCGGCGATCTGGATGTGGACGTTTGTAAAGCGGGTAAGCGTCGATACTTGTCCCGTTTCTGTTAACGTTCGATTCGAACTTTGAACTCGCTTTTAATCTGAAATTAGTAATGACATTGAGAAATAAATAAACACACGACCGAACGTGAATTAAAATACACAGGTTTTTTCTTTTTCGTAGATTTCAAGAATATCTCGTTAATAAATCGTGTATCTTGCGATAAGTTGTGAACCGGCTCATTTGACCGCTTTGGTTGTTTTACTATTAATCTGAGCAGGGTACTAGAAACATGTTCGTGTTTTTATCGGGAAAAATTGGGAAGTCTTAGCAATCTAATCGAATTTTTTTACTATAATTGCTGCTTTTTTTGCTATACGTTTGTTCGATATTTAATTGAGTAAATTGAAAAGCTGTTTTCAAGTAAAGAAGGAGGGTTGGAGAATTGAGTAGAAATTAGTATCTTCTGGCACGCTGTATCGGTTTATTTTTACAGATCTCATGCAATTAATAGATACAAAATAATTAGAATATATTAATAAATTATACTGCATTACATTCGAAAACTTTGAACAATAACAAGCTTTGAACAACTGTATACCTGTTTTTGGATCATTAATTATTGTACGTATATTAATGTCATAGAAAAATTTGGTTAATTATTAAGTTATGTTCGAACAACAGATTTTGTATTTTTCAATCTTTTTATCTGGGCTAATCGTATTCTTTCAGTATAATAATTTTACGATATCTTAGTTCTTTTCCTATCAATTTTCTATAAATAGAGCCGATAACGAAATAAATGATTCAACGCTGTTCTTTTAATTACGTTTCGACCATTAGTTAAATACTATATTCCGTCGTATAATCGCTAAAAATTAAATTTTACTACACGATCGTGGAAATGGTTATGTCGCTGCAAAAATTTTCGTAGTATCTGCAGTGGCGATTTAATTAGACATACGGCAGAATAAAGGTATCCATTAAATGATTGTATAATTCTCTTCTTTGCTTTTGACTCGTTCCAAACGTTTTAATAACTCCTCTGTGCGTTTATAATGAAAAGTGGTGCAATTTTTGTATCCGTTGTTTCAAAAGCCTTAAAAAATAAAAGCTTTTCAGATTAAATGGTTGTTTCGCAGAAATTATTAATGAAACAACTTTTCATGCTTTCTCTTTAGGATGCATAATATCGGTACAACTCTAAAACTGAAACTATATCTTTAGTTTATTTCTATTCAATAAAATTAAATCTAACAATCCAAGAATATGAAGATTCAAGAATACGCAAATGATGCCGCAAAACTGGGGATACGTAGGGATAAGGTAATGCAAGGATGAGAACATCTGGAAATAGGTAGATGCAGAGATAGAAGGATGTAGGGCGAGGGGGATGTAAACATAGGAGGATTTAGGGATAGAAAAGCGTGGAGACATCGGAGTTTAAGGATATGGGGATATAGGATACTTGAAATTATGGAGATGTAGGGATGTAAAGATCTGTGGCTGTAGAAATCTGATGAAGTAGAAATATGGAGATGTAGGGGTGTAAAGATCCGTGGCTGTAGAAATACGGAGACGTGGAGATGTAGGGATGTAAAGATCTGTGGATGTAGAACTCTGGGAATGTAGAAATTATGGAGATGTACAGATCCAGGAATGTAGGAACCTGAGGATGTACAGATCTGGGGATGTAGAAATCCGGAGATGCAGAGATCTGGGGATGTAAAGATCTAGAGACGTAGAGACATGGAAATATAGAGATCTGGGGACGTAGAGATTTAGAAATGTAAAGATCTGGAGACGTAGAGATTTAGAGACACAGAGATCTAGGAATGTGAAGATTTGGAGACACAGAGATCTAGGACTGTAGGTATTTGGAAATGTAGATATTTGGAGACACAGAGATCTAGGCATGTAGAGATTTAGAGACACAGAGATCTAGGAATGTGAAGATTTGGAGACACAGAGATCTAGGACTGTAGGTATTTGGAAATGTAGATATTTGGAGACACAGAGATCTAGGCATGTAGAGATTTGGAGACACAGAGATCTAGGAATGTGGAGATTTGGAGACACAGAGATCTAGGACTGTAGGTATTTGGAAATGTAGATATTTGGAGACACAGAGATCTAGGAATGTAGAGATTTGGAGACACAGAGATCTAGGACTGTAGGTATTTGGAAATGCAGATATTTGGAGACACAGAGATCTAGGACTGCAGATATTTGGAAATGTAGATATTTGGAGACACAGAGATCTAGGAATGTAGAGACTTGGACACATAGAGATCTAGGAATGTAGAAATTCGGACATGTAGAGATCTGGAGATGTAAAGATCTATGAATGAAAAGATCAGTGAATGTAAAAGTCGGGAGACATAAAGATCTAGAGATGTAGAAATCTTGGGCTTTTGGTATAGAAGTACGTGAAACTGTTTGGATGTAAAGGTTTATACGCTTCAAGGTATAATTAAGTGAGTACCTAAATAAGTATCTACCATGACTGATATCTAGGGATGGAGTAATTTAGGTATTCAAAGACCCAGGGATGTTAATATCTGGAAATACACAAATTTAGGGATTTAAAAATTTAATGATCAAGAAACATATTTAGAAATATAGAGATCGAGAAATATATTAATGCAGGGTTCTAGAAATACATATATTAATTCAGAGATGTAGAAAAGTAAAGATCCATTGATCTAGAGATGTAGAAATTCCGAAATCATCACATTTGTACAACTATCGGCATTAATTGTCTACGGTGTAGAGAAATTTAACGTAAACGTTTGAAGTATCTCGAATGATTCAAAAGCAACAGAAAACAACGTTCTCGTATTCTGTACGCGCGCTTATGTAAAGCACAGATCAACGCGTTTTGCTATGAAAATGGTAAAAACGTGCACCGTTATCGGTATTGTACCAGATAACGAAGAAATTTTCTTCTTTTTCCGCTAGTTTGCGTAATACGTGTTGCGAAATGGCCGGCAATAGGAGATACAATTACGGGGCAGCATCGTTGCGCCCGACAGCAAAATTTGCATGTTATTGCAAAATATTGTCCGAACACCGACAAACTGCGATTAAACACGCGTTACTCGAATACTCGAATATATCGCGGGCTTTGTGTTCCGGGAAAATCTGTATCTTAGGAGAACGTTTATCGAATTTCAATTAAAACGAACTCTCGCGAAAGGACGTAACATTAAATCGCTACGAGTACTAAATCATCTTGTTGCTATTTAAAAGGCTGTTATTTATGTCGTAACCTTTGTGTCGATGACACTGAAGTATCCATCATAGTTACGGAGTATAATAGTACGATTATGGTTGGTATTATCGTTACGAAGTAAAATATCTAAGGCACGCAATTGTCATTACCTAGATTCTACAGAATTTTTCGTTCTGTCTCGAAACTGGTTCACCTACATTATGCCTCGAAAAGAATTTTAACACGTTATCGGCGATACACTTTGTGTGCACAACATAACGTCTACACATATTCAATTTCGAAAGCTTTTTCTGAATATTCATTTTATTTTACCCCTTTTCTTCGATTTAATGTAATTTAATGAGGTTTGAGAAAAAATTATGAAAAAGATAGGAAGGATATTTACAAAATTCAAAATGGAAAATAGTACGAAATGAAGGGAGAAGAAATGAATATTTTAATAAGTATTGAAAATCGTATTTATTTAAAATGACAAATTGTTAACAATGATATATCATTGTCCGGCAATAAAATGATTAAATACAACTAAATTATTGAAATCAACACAGTACATTCGGACTAAATACATTTCACCTAACGACTCGAAATCTAGTTTTGTGAGATAACGAACGTTCGATAAACGGTGGTCATCTAGCTGTTCATTACCTGCTAAATATTCTATCACGAAATACATTTGACAGAACTCAAAAGTTTCTTTGGTTCGCAATTCGTGAATAATAATCGAACTGAATTAAATAATTAAGTAATCAGTTATGCGGTGAAGGAATACATATAATTGCGTATGTGATGCCTTACCATACAATATAATTGTTTGTTGTGTCAGTCAGTTATACGTATTTTATATTCAATGATTATTGACTACGTGGATAATAATTGGATATGAATTTTATATGTAAACGTATTCAAAATTTTAATAAGAGTTATTACGTTTAAACTGTGCGTGTGTCATGAGTAAAAGTAATCAAAGTATGACAAGGGGTTAAGTAAGGGATCATACACCCAATTCTGTTTTTACATGATTTTGATTTAATTAGGAAAAAAATTTCATTCTCGTGTTACACGACTTATTTTGAATTAACACGATTGGCCCAAACTCTAAGAAGAAAATTTTGCTTTACTTTTATTTTTATAAATGCGACATTGGAGGCAAGGAATTAATTTTGCGTAAAAGTCAATAAATGGTATGTTATAGTTTTAAAACCGTTGTTTTATTAACCCCTTAGCCTACAATGTTGTCTCAGAGACGTTGTAAGTCGGCCGGGCCAAATATAACCAAAATGTCTCAGAGACGTTTTACGATCGGGCTAAAAAGCGACTTAGTACAATCATTTTTGCTGATTTCTTGGGACTGGAACCAATCGTCTATGTTTCCATAGATGCATTATATTTTTTACTCTCATGGTTTTTTTTTCCCGGTTCCTTTTAATTTTTTACCGCATCAAACACCTTCTATGATACCTGTAAGTTTACTTAAAAACCATATTTGACCTTGCATGACCTTGAACGATAGCTTGTTGAAGTCGCCTCAACACCGGCTATCACATGGTGATAAAAAAAACATACCATTCCATTTAAAAAAATCGTCATGACCTTCAAATCTCCTCTATGCCTCCACCCAAGTAAAAAATATATATATCATAATATGTCCCCCTTTGCACCGTTCAAGTTTCGTATATGACATTTTTTTCATATTATTACAAATAACGACAATATTCAAGGTGGACAAAGTTATTGCCCCACCCTGTATAAGCGAATCAAAGACGAGCGTTACCATCGTCGGCCATTGATTACGTTTCCACGACTCGTACTGAAGATCCTCGTGAAAGATCGATCACGAACGATCTTTGCCTAAGATACGACGGTCGCAAATTGCTCTTATGCTTTCGAATTAACGAGAAGACGAAGGAAGCAGCAGAAACCGAGGGACAGGCGAGATTGGCCAATCAAGAAGGAACGCGGCTCGGTAAGGGCAGCTGACCATTATTGAAGGACCTCGTTCCTGCGGCGTCCGATAATCTTTCCTTCTCCAAGGACCTACGATACTCTTTGTGCCTAACAGACGAAGTCGACACTCGAAGGGTCCGGCATCGTTCCATGGTTACGGACAGAAAGAACCTTTCGTCCTTCTCGAGTGATTATCTTGACCGTAGACCTTGCCACGGGCACGCTGAACGGAATCGAAAAGAATGAAAAATGACGCGATGATCCTTTCGGGCAGGGTGTTGGCCTCGCAGTTGGAAAAAAACGCGAACGGACGAATGAGAAATTCATCTTGCTCCTGGTCTTGTTCGATGGGTCATTTATATTTCCGCGGATATGCGGGGTGGTGTCGACCTGACACTACCGACGAAAAGGGGGTGATTCTGCGTGGAAAAGTATGTCAAAAATGTGTTACGGAATGAAATTTGTTATGTAGCCCCGTTTTCGAGGAGGTTGAATTTGAATAGTTTTGAACTATTTGTAAGAAAGTTTGTTTACAACGGAAACTGCTTGTTTGCAAATAGAACATTACAGAATCAACTATTGTTCGTTGATACAATAGATAATAACACAATTTGTTAACAATTAAATAGATTGTTAATTGTTTGTTGTTCCTTTAATTTTAGAATGTCGAAGTTTCAAAGTACTAAAAATTTGATTATTTTAAAGTTTACGAAGATATAAATTACCAAATATCTTTAATATCAAATGATCAAATCTCCAAGCACCAAAGTCCCCAAATAACAAAATTCAGAAATTATTAAGTATTTAGGTAACCTGATGACCGAACGATCAAATGTCCGAACCGCTGAATGACATTCCCACAGGACCACCAAATAGCCAAATACTCAAGTGATTCAATCTCCAAATGATCAAATTTGTAAAAGACCGAATTCTGATATTATCAAATCCCTTAATGACCAAATGCTCGAACGATCAAATCTTCAACTATCCGAGCCTTCAAATGACGAATCCTAAAAAAAATATATTCTCAAATTGTCAAATCCCCAAATGGCCAAATACCCTAATAACCAAATCCTTAAATATCCAAACCCTGAAATGACAAATTCCCAAATTATCTAATTCCCAAATCGTCAAATTCTCAAATATTCATTTTCTCAAATTACCAAATTTCCAAATGACCAAATCGGGAAATTTGGATTTAATGGATTTGGGAAATTTAATATCCAAACCCTGAAATGACAAATTCCCAAATTATCTAATTCCCAAATCGTCAAATTCTCAAATATTCATTTTCTCAAATTACCAAATTTCCAAATGACCAAATCGGGAAATGATCAAATCTGCAAAATACCGAATTTTTCATATTACCGAATGCCCAAATGACCAAATCCTCGAATGGTCAAGTGCTGAAATACCTAAATATCCAAATGACAAAATTCCCAAATCACCGTATACCAAAATTCACAAATCACGAAGTAAGCAAATCCCCAAATTACCAAACACCAACATTACCAAGCCCGCAAATTCCAAATATCAAAATTTCAGATCGATGCCTGTCATCAACATAATGCTGTTCTCATAAGAAATCGATCGTGATACTAACTAAATATTGAAATAGCTAATTCGCAATCGATAGCAAGGACAATATATTCCAAAAAGGAAAAAGCGACGCGCCCCTTTGAGTTTACCGATAAATTTTGTCGACTAAACTCGACAGTAATCGATGCGCGATGAAACTTACGAATGCTTTCGGTTCTCGCATAAAACGGCTTGATCGATGTCGGCCAATGTCGACTCAATTTTCCCTTCCGTTTGCACTTTGCAGAATTTTCACTAACAAGTGCTCCTCAAACGACAGAAATTGCTCTCCCCCATGAAAAAACTTTCGGCCAAGATCGGAATAGAATTTCCCCCTTCTCGTTCCTCCTGGTTCTTACAAGACCATTTCTTGTAACTGATACCAATTTGCATACTTGCCCCCTTTTAGGTTGAGCCAAGTATAAAATAAAGTGCGAAACAAAGTCCTCGCGTCGCGTTATAAAAGCTAAAAGAACGCCTATAAACATCGCGTTAAATCTCGCGAGTTTCGCTGAAAAAATTAAACGAAAACGTGACAGCAGAACCGTCGCTGGAGTTGTTGGGACACGGGCCAAAAATTCGCATTATTTTTGAACGATATTCGATGTCGCATTAGATTATTAAATGCTGTCGATAAATATGGTTGTGATTCGTTGTGTTCACTTTCAGAACAATATATGTAAACAAAATACATTCGTATGCTAAACTGGCGATATATGTAGAGGGTATATACTTATGCTCTAACATGGCGATATATGTACAGAAAATATATTTAACATATGTCCTAAACTGGCAATGTATGTAAAGGGAATATGTTCATATTCTAAATTGGCGATATATGTAGAGGCAATATATTCATGTCCGAAACTAGTGATATTTGTAGTGGGAATATATTCATGTCTTAAATTGGTAATACATGTAGAAGGAATATGTTCATGACATAAATGCAACATTTAAAAAAATTTCTAAATTACCAATTTTTTAATTTGAACATTTCTAAACTCCCAAACTCGAACATATCTACATTCCCGTGTCTCTTAATTTGAAAACCTGATAATTTGTATATCTAAAAACTTCTACATTTCTTAATTTTTAGATTTCGACATTTTCGAATTACGAATCTGAAAGTTCGTGGACTTGGAAATTTTTAATTGAAGAAATTTTTAATCTTAAGAATTTGTGAATTTAGTAGTTTCAAAGTTAACAAACTTGAAAATTACATACTTAATCAATTGAGGTTGCAAACTTCACAAATTGAGATATTATCATCTTAAAAATTTGGGAAATTGCCAACTAAAAAAAATTGAAAAATTACAAATTTGAAAATTACAAACTTAGTCGATTGTGATTGCAAATTTGATAAACTGAGATATTATCATCTTAAAAAGTTAGGAAATTACAAACTTAACAAATTAAGAAATTACGAAATTAATAGATTACAAACTTGATAAATTAAGAATTTAAACATTTAAAAAATTTAGAAATAACAAACTAACGAATTTGGAAATCACAGACGTAAAAAATGAAAAAATTTGAAGTATAATTGTAGTGCCCCAACATGGTACCCCTTGATCCGACTCTAACGACGGCACTGCATAATAGACTTCGAGCTTACAACTGTTCGCAAAAAATGCATGAATTTCGTCAAAGTGGGACAAAACAGCCTCTACAGCAGTGTCTTCAGGAATCAGACAATAACTTTGCAAGTATTTTTCGTTTCAAGACTCCTTCCAAGATAAATCGTTGTTGATAATACTCGATTAACCCCTTGCACTATAATAACGAGTTACACTCGTGACGCACTTGGATTCCAAATATGATAAACTTCGTTTATATTTTTAACACGGTTCAAACTCATTCTAATTTTGATTTGAACAGTTGAGGATCGCTGAATGCAAAATAGTCTTGACATTCGAACTTTCTTCGGTCGTCTTATAGTTATGGCACCGAATACTTCGTTATGTCTGACGCATTCGCCAAATGAAACATAGTGCAAGGGGTTAACGGAATCCTCAGGTTTTCACGTCGGAGATAAAAGGGTTGGCTGTTGCTAATTGCTGATTGTCGTGGGTGGGAGGCAAACGATCGACGCTTTGCGAGTTCGTTCGACAAACCGGTGGATTACGAAAGAGAGCGAGAAAAGGGGCTTTGAATTATCTCTCTTTCACAGGAACTTTCTGCAATTTAGATTACGATCAAACACCGACTGCATAATACCACGAGAGCAACTCGCTGTGTACAGATTACGTTTGTTTCCATAAACGTTAATTTAACCGGCGAGTACTTTCGATTTCAGTTTATAGAATTTAATCCCCGTTTAATCCTGATTGACGTATTAATACGGACTCAAAATTATATTTTATCGGTGCAGACAAATTAACAATCTATTCGTTAATGACGGATTGACTATCTCGGTGATAATGACCAACATACTATTACGTTACGTTATTACGTTGCAACGCGTTATGACGTTTCAAATTCGATGCAATCGGATGATCAACCCTTCAACAAGGGATGAGAAGTTGCGCCGCCATTCGAACGAAATAATAACCATTGTGTAAGAAAATTCCAAATTGACCTGCATTCGAACTCGAAATAGGACGCATACGGTCCCAGCGCGACGACCACCAAGGCGTTGGGACCCGAATATTGTGACGTCAGGGCAGTAAACAACTGAGGCCCTTGAGTTTTGGCAAGGGGCAGTAAAGCCTTCGCAGCCTCGAGGAAGGGCATTCTTTGGGGAATCATTGACAACGCGACATCGCCCACATTTTGTCGTTTAAAGAATATATAGTCATTTAGCGATATTGTACAAGTCGTTATTATACGCGTTTATTTTACCGTATTTACGTATTAATCTTACAATTGATTCAGAATTTTATTTTTTCAGAGACGACGCATTTTTTAACTTTCGCGAATCTTAGTAAAAATATAACCGAGCGTCTTTAAGAAAATGAGATCCAAATGTTTCGTATTAACACGTTGACTGCCACGCTAATATAGTTGTAAGTTTTATTATGTGGGGTGTGAGATAAGGACGTTCGAGCGAGATGCGGATGTAGAGTGTTTGGAACGAGAGTGTGAATAAAGAGTGTTTGGACCGAGTGACAGTTCTTCGCAATAGGAATGCATGTGGCGCGAATGGGTCAGCGGGTGTGTCTGTGTGTAAGTGGTTTTCGGGAAGAAAAGCGTGCAAGGATGCAAGGAAGTCAGTTAAGCGTGAGGATTAGTAGAGAGAAGTCGAGAGTGAGAATTGAGAGTTAAAAGAGAGAATTGCGTGTGAGATTAGAAAGAGAGAAATTTTGAGAGCGAGTACTGTATTTTGTTTCATATATATTAAATAATATTTGTTTTTTTTTAAAAAAGATTCCTTCTTGTCACCAAGATCCCTACAATTATACAGGGTGTCCCAAAAGTGTTGAAGGAGCCGGAAATGGGAGGTAGGTGGGGTCATTTTGAACAACTTTTTCATTTGCAAAAATGTCGAATGGGGCTTCATTTTTAAATTATTAACGAAAAACACCGACCAATCAGAGCGCGAGAATCGCGCGCGCGCAGAAGTGTAGGCCCGAGTTATAATTGGCCGTGGTCGCGATCGAATCGTGTGGCGCGCGATTCTCGCGTTCTGAATGGTCGGTGTTTTTCGCTAATAATTTAAAAATGAAGCCCCATACGACATTTTTGCAAATGACAAAGTTATTCAGAATGACCATACCTATCACCCATTTCCGGCTCTTTCAACACTTCTGGGACACCCTGTATAATATATTTTATGATTAATAAATCCTACCAAATATGTTCGCGATATTTTGCTTTATTTATTATTCATAGGTCCAAATTACTACTAGTGTTTCCAATTAGATAAATGAACAAATTCTTATTAACATTAGTTTTACGGAATCCGTCAAAATGACGGATCTTAGATGTCTTATTTTCAATTACGAAAATGATTAAAAAGCTCATAAACAAAATATATGTTAACACTCGTTGAGACGAAGACTCTATCTATAAACTGGTTTATGTATTATTAATTATTTACTTATTTTTATAGTTCATTTTCAATGAAGACGTAAGTGGCCATTGGACATCCGTAAATCTAGTGTTAAGGCCACCAGTGCCCTTACATTATCAATAGATTTAGGATTTCTACATAGCAATTAGAAATAAGACCGTCGTCCCATCGAAGGGTTCACAGACCGTTCCGTGGCAACTATAAACTCAAGAAGCCATAAAGACCCGCGCGTTTTCCATGTAGTTTTCGAGTCATTGTTCACATTTGGTCGACAAATTGACATTTTTACCTTTCGAGCCCGTTATTTCTAGCATGTTTAGTTAAGGTCAACGCGCTTCTTGATCCTTATTACCTGCCATGGTCCAGGAGCAAAACGTAGGATATTTCCGAGTAGAGGGGCCCACGTAGGGCGTTAACTTTGTTGCCCTTCCTCAATTTGTACATTTTCACTTAACCAATTAGAACGATGCACCCCCGTCAAGTCTACTCGACCGAGGTGACATCGGATAGATTTATTAGAATCTGGGAGAGTTGCATAGAAATAGATAGACAAGACTAGTTGAACTAAGAACAGACAGAACAGTTGATTGTAGAGACATAGTTGAATAGTTGAATAAAGAAGATAGTCATCCGTACAGTATAAACATAGATAACTTGTATAGTCCCGATCATATCGGGTGATCCTTCGAGTAGTTATTATATTTGTTGGCACAAGCGTGCAAAACGCCTACAAAGCTCGAATCTCCCTACTCGGGTAATCACGAGTACTTAACATCTAGTGATAAATAGATGAATGATTCGTATGAAAATTTAAGCGTCACCCATATGTGGATGACGTGGCGATCAAAGTGTTAAAGAAACATGTTTAAAAATAAATAATACAATTTCGCAGGGGCGGTAAATTGTGTTGAGGCACAACCGAGAATACTTTCAACAGGAAGCAACGGAGGTTGAACAATCCATTTTATTGAAAGCAATTTGTTTAACGTTTCCCAGCTTCAAGTTCTCGCGGGGAACACAAGAGCGTATTATTCCGTTCGCTGCAAAATGCACAAACAAATATTTTTCTTTCAACCACTCCAACATCATTGAACGAACATCGTCGAGAATTTAGCTTTGAAAGCACCTATGCAACGAAAGCACGCCGCGTTACCACGAACAAACCATAAACTACGTACAAGTTCACTTCTTTCCGTGAAAAATTTCTCTCGCGTGCTATTAACTATTTTTTATCACGCACTCGCGTACACAGTTTAAAGTTCTTCGCGAGTACACACGTTTATCAATCGGACCACATCGTCGATGCGCTATCTGTGTCTTTCTCTTTTATTCGAAGATAGCGATTCATCGTTTCCAAGCAATATAATTACTCGTTTTTATTTGCCGAGATCATCAATCACTGGAATCCACAAATTAATTACAGAAGCCGACAGAGAAATAAAGAAGAACGCAGTATACTACGATGTTCGCGTTGGTACGATAATATTCATTTATTTTCAAGAACATAATCATCCGCAAGTTGAACGTACTTAATGTAAATAAGCGTGCACCGACGATAATGGTGGAAGCCGGGGTGGCCGAGATAGAAAGGAATTTATTAAGTCGGGAACAGCGAGAACTTGCTAATAAATATTCCCGTAAGTGAAACAATTTATCCTCGTCCGATTTAAATAAAAAACGACGCCGTTCTCCGTTGGAAGACCACCCCAAGACGACCGTCAATTCGCTCTTACTTTTCAGTTATCTTCCTTCGACGTCGATTTAGTTTCATAAAAAATTAATTTCGTAATGCGCCTCGGTAGTTTGTTTAAAACAGGAATTCACTTTTACGCATATTAGTGGAAAGTTTTGTCAGCGTTTCTCATTCGTTGTCGCTGTTACACGTTACACTCACACGAGTACGGGATTTTAAAAGTAGGTCGACAGATAAAAGCATATGAAAGAGGTTAAACTGTTTAAATTTTCATATTTCCGAATACTCAAATTCTTATATCCCCAAATACTCAAAACGTCAAGTTTTCCAACCCCAAATTTTCAAATTTCCAAATTGACAGATTATTAAATTTACAAATTCTAAAATCCGCAAAGTATCAAATATAAAAGTTCCTGAATCCACATATTCACAAGTGCCATATTTTAAAACCCCCAAAATTAGAAATTCCCTTTTACCAAACGCGGAAATAACAAATCACAAAATTCTCAAACCCAAGTCCTCAAATCCCCAAATCACCAAATTCCTAAACTCCCAAAGTCTCAAATCCTCAAACCCCTAAGCTTCCAAATTCCCAAATCCCCAAATCCCCAAGTTCTCAAATTCCCAAATTCCCAAATTCCCAAATTCCCAAATTCCCAAATTCTCAAATCCCCAAATTCTCAAATTCTCAAATTCCCAAATTCCCAAATTCCCAAATCCTCATATCCTCAAATCCTCAAATCCCTAAATTTCCAAATTCTCAAATCACCAAATTCCTAAATTCCAAAATTCCAGAATTCTCAAATTTCCAAATCCCTAAATTCCCAAATTCTCAAATTCTCAAATTCCCAAATCCTCATATTCTCAAATCTTCAAATCCCTAAATTTCCAAATTCTCAAATCCCCAAATTCCCAAATCACCAAATTCCTAAATACCCGAATTCTCAAATTTCCAAATCCCCAAATTCTCAAATTCTCAAATTCCCAAATTCCCAAATTCTCAAATTCGCAAATTCCCAAATCCTCATATCCTCAAATCTTCAAATCCCTAAATTTCCAAATTCTCAAATCCCCAAATTCCCAAATCACCAAATTCCTAAATTCCCGAATTCTCAAATTTCCAAATCCCTAAATTCTCAAATTTCTGAATTCCTAAATTCCCGAATTCCCAAGTTGTTGAACCTCCAAATCCCCAAATGCTCAAAACCTTAAATTTCCAAATTCTCAAATTCCTAAATTTTCAAATTTCCAAATCCCTGATCCTCTTTGTACACAAGAAGAAATGCGAGTATTGCATCGAATTTCTATCGAGAAATCAAGGGACTTTAAAATGAAATCTTTTTACTCTAGTTGTTGTTAATCCGCGTAGTTATTTTTACGTCGGAAAAAAATCACTCGATAGTTTAACGCGACGAAGAAAATAAAAATTTGTCCACAAACGAAATGCGAAATTTCTCAAACGTGTTTCCGCGAATGGCTACACGACCACAAAATTATTCCGCGAATTCCTGCGAATTTTTTCTTCTCATTAAGCTCTACCGGCCATTACAGAGGCAATTATCGACGACTGACTTTTTCTCTATCTCGATTTGTTGGAAGTTCCATGAAATTACCACTCGGGTCGAGAAACGGGAGATTTTATTTCCCCATATCGATCTTCCCCAAGGTTTTTTCATCCCTTGCCAGCCCGCCATAAAGGTTCCACGCCATTTTCTTCGATTCTCCGCCGCTGGTCCCGTGTAATTTCATTTTGAAAATCCGACGTTCGTACAGAAAGAAAGGAAGAAACTCCTTGGAAAGTGTTAACGTGCCAACCTCGATTATTAACGTGGACGTTACCATTTATTATTCCTTCCCGCTCTATTAAAGCTCTCTATTAAATCATTTCGGACGCGTGACGATACTGCGATCTTCTTTGAATATACTCGCAACCAATTAATTCTACTTAATCGGAGAAATTTTCTCGATTTCTTTAAAAAACATACACGTTTTCGAGACCGTTCGAGTCTATCCCCTTCTCTTACGTTTAATAAAAAAATTCCACCTACCGCACGGCCAGATATCTCGACTTGTTCCACTAACCCTCTTACATATCCAAATACAGTCGTAACAATACAATAGCAAGACTCTGCAACGTGGCCAATCAATTTCATAATCGAATTGACTTCTCTTCGATATCGTTAACCCCTTGACGTACAAAAGACATCTGTGATGCGTCATTTACATCTTTATTCGTTTTTCGTTTTTAATTTGCTCTTTCATTGAAATATGGTAAACAATATTTTCAAGAACAACGAGTTCCGCTTAATTTGTGAGTCAACGCGTTAACTCGTTCGCTGATTAATTTTGACAATAACATTAATATTTATACGAATATTGATAATAGTATCAATGATACGATGCGCGTTAAGCAAATATAAATCTTCTATGTATCAAATATTAAATAATAATTTTTATATACTATTAGATGATGCATTTTCTATCATGTATATTAATAGTAATTAATACTCGATATAGAAATGGGTTTCTCGCGTATGGTTATGAAATTGATAAAACATCTTCGAATTAATCGTTTCTCGGTTTCAGTTACTGAATAATCATCGATTTTATGTAATCGGACCGATGTAATCGTTAATTATACGAGAAATTTATCGCGGGTTCCGCCCGTCGTTGCCGAACAATTAAAAACTTCGTTTCTCGTTTGCTCGACGTGCTTATTACAAAATATGCAACGCGATTCCCGAGAGACGCGCTCTGAGCTCATTGGCCGGGTAAATGTTCGGGCAAATGACACCGAAACATTTTCTGCTATCTCTGCAACCCTTGGCGTGCCATATCTTCTCCATAAAAAACGTATCGTATCGGAACGAAACGACCACCATAAATCGCGCGATCGATACCGGGGTAATTCTTATAATTGCAAAATCGAAAAGAACGATTTTTAACATTGTCTTCCCACGGATATCCCATTAACTTTTATGCTTTTTACTGCTATTGCCAAGTTGGCTGATATCCACCGTTTCCGAGTTTCGTTCGATTTACCAACACGACTGCTATTAACTCCAAATAAAATAACTGCGGCGATAGCCTCGCTGATTTATAGGTTATGATTGCAACTTTTTTATTTTTTTTATAATAGTATCTACAAGCTTTAGATTCTTTAAACTTTGAAACTTTTCTATTTATGAATTTTTTGAATTTTACAAGTTTTATAGTTTGCATTTTAAAGCTTTGAATGTTCGAAATTTAGAATTCTCAACTTCGTAGCAATTCTACGATTCGGCAATTCTACAACTCTGCAATTGCGAAATTTTTCGACTCTTCAATTCTTCAATCCTACAATTTTTTAATATGTCAATTTATCAACTTTTCCATTCTTCAAATTCACCATTATTCTATTTTTAAATGTGTCAATTCTTCAATTGGCCAATTCTTTAATTTATCAAGCTATCAATTTATCAATTTCTGAACATCGCAATTTCTCAATTTCGGAAATTTTTAAATGCTCAAATTTCCAAATTTCAGAACCATAATTTTGTCACTTCCAAATTTCTACCCATTCCAATCCTCAAATTTCTCATTATTAAACCCCAATTTGCAAAGCTTCAGATTTCTAATCACCCAAAATTTCTAAATCCGATCTCCGAATTCCCCAAATTTCCAAATTCCCAGATTCCCACATATTCACTTTCTCAGACCCCCAAATTTTTCCATTTCTACATTTTTTAATTTCCTCTTATCTTCTTAGCACTCAAATCCTCGAATCCCAAAATCACCAAATTCTCAAATTTCCAAACTTCCAAGTTTCTCCTTATCCCGTTATCTTCCCAATTCCCAAAATCTGCAAACTCTTCCATTTTCAAATCCTCAAATTCCATTTTATCTCCTTACCTCTCGAATCTCCAACTTCCAAGCTCCAAGCTCTCCCACTTCCAAATTCGCAAATTTCTCTTTATCGCCTTTCACCACACGCAATCCGCACTTCCCGCATCCACAAACTCTCCCACTTCGAAATTTCCAAACACCCCCTTAACACCTTACCAACTGATTCCCAAAAATGTCCAAAGCGTAAGAGGCTCCGTGTCCCGATCTTCTGCTCCGATAAAAACGGGCTTTTGCTCGGTAGCGTTGAAATAAAATGAAAGTAAAAAATCCGTAAACTTAATCAATTTGAGGATCGAAGGGAGGGAAAAGCAGGAAGCGAGCGAAACAGGGGCAAAAGGAAAGATCTGAAAGAGTAAGCCGACGAGGCCTAGCCGCAATTGGGACATGAAAAGCAGGTTCCTCGAGCGTGCATCAATCGCGTGCACCGGGACGCATTATAGCGCACGCGAGTTCAACGATACTCGAGCGGTCAGTCTTTTCATCGGGCCGAGTCCAAAGCACGCAGAACGGTACCTCGTGCTTTTTGCTCGTTAGCGAGACGATCTTCGACTACCGGGAACAACGATAGATCTTACGCGGGGACGAGAATTTTCCGGATCGATCTTGCCTATTTCATCCATCTCTCACCATTATCGGATAGAATTCAACCGCGCCGCAATTACGATCAAATTTCATTGAATAATTTTAAACAAATTACGGATACTAGCACATCCCTTCGTACTCGACACATGACTCGCGTTAGTTGATGTGACGCGACAATTTGGGAATAACTCGTTTTTAACGTATATGTAGTTACAAGTGTGAGGTACGATCATGAGGTGACTTGCACTATTCGGTTTAATACGACATTTTGGCAATAAGTCTTTTTTAACGAAATGTATGATTATACATGTGAGGTATGATCATAGTGAAACAGATAGTGGTAGCAATTAATAGAGCTTGCACTCTAATGGTGACTTGTACCTCCCGGTTTAATATAACATTTTAGCAAAAACTCTTTTTTGACCAAATGTATGATTATACATGTAAGGTATGATCATAGTGAAATAGATAGTAGTAACAATTAGTAGAGCTTGCACTCTAATGGTGGCTTGTGCTACCCGGTTTAATATGACATTTTAGCAATAACTGTTGCTTAACGAAATGTATGATTATACATGTGAGGTTTGATCATAGTGAAACATATAGTAGTAGGAATTAATACAACTTGCATTCGAATAGTGACTTACACCATCCAGTTTAATACGACATTCTGGCAACAGCTCTTTTTTAACGAAATGTATGATTATACATATGGGGTATGATCATAGTGAAACACAGGCCGACAACCGATGAGCTACAGCATTGTCTTGAACAATGGAAGATACGTATGCAGCGGTGTATGGATAAAGGATCAGTGTATGTTGAAGGGGATAATATTTAAATACAACTTTATTTAGAATAAATCACGTTCATCGCATCAGTGTCTGTGTTTAATTCCCGCAGCTCGTATATCTACACGTTACATCGCAACGTTACGATCCAAAACATGCTCTCTTAGATGTACCGTAGCTTTCAGTTTCGCGTGTACGACAACGTAACGAGAATCTACTGTATCCGCACTCCGCACCTACCTTCTATAAAATAGTTATCAACTTCCCGAATTTCGTAAGTTTCGTGACCGTCGATTACGGGGTTCCGACATAGTTTCGGACAATTCTTGCGGCGCAAAAAGGTGGTCGTTGCACGAAACTGTCGCGAGATTGTATAAATATCGATTTTACAGAAGGAACACTTCGAGGGGGACCGGCTTCTCCGCACCACGGAAAAGGTAGAATTGAAAGCTGTACTTCGAGGGTTTCGCGTGTTTCATAGGATTTTATGGTACGCCGGTCTATCAGCTGTTTATTGTGGATTACGGCCGATTGCGACTACGTTTTACAGTTCGACGCTTTGTTTCCGCGGTGAAAGATTCACTCGTCGCTGCAAACGTACTGTTGTACTATCTACAACCCAGGAATTGGCGTATCGACACACCCGTATTTTCAATGGCACAATCTTATAGGTTCGCGTGGTCGCGCGTACCAGTTGACTCGAAGAATATAAAAAATCGGCGATCGTCGATCGGTATCAAATTCAAAGGATACACGGCGAGCATGGATATACAGGGCTTGTCCAATATACTTATTGGATCGGGACTGATTTTTTGCTACAAGTGTGGAAGGTCGGGAAGCAATCTCTATTGGCTTGTTGGTGCAGGAGGTCGTTATGTATAATAGAAATCTAGGTTCGTTTGTTTTCCACTATTTGTTTTGTTTATATCGTGGAAGTGGAAGCGTATTTAGCGTTCGTGTCGAGATTCAAGATGCAACGAACCGTCGAGCAGCGTTGTGCCATCAAATTGTGCGTTAAGCTAAATAAATCTGCTACGGAGTCCTTTGATATGATCCGTGAAGCTTACAAGGACGATTCCATGTCCAGAACGCGTATTTTTGAGTGGCATAAATAATTGAGCTGGTTTTTTTGAAAGTGGTATAAGTCCATTTTTTCATATATTGAGATATTTAAGGGTTAGCATTTGAATCAATTTAAAAATATTGGCCAACTTTAATCAATTCGAGTGATATTTTTTACACTATACACCTTTTAAATTTTATTATGAAATAATAATTACTAAAATTATTTGAAAAAATAAACGATTTTTTTAGCTCCACATGGACTTATACCACTTTCAAAAATAACATATTAGAAGAAATAAAAACAGGAGCAAATTTAAGTCCATATTTTTATAGACATAAAAGCTTTACTGAAATGAATTTTTATGTAAAAAGTAATAGGTAAAATGAAGACATTTAAATACATGAATAACCAAATTTATTAAGAGTTTATTTCAGTTATATTAAAAATATAAAAATGAAAATTACTTCGTTAAGATCTTTAAATAAAAAAAAGATATTTTAAAATTAGTTTTCTTTTACAGTTAGCATATTGAAGTATTTATGGTGAATAGGTGGTATATAAGGTAATAAACTTATCATATCGTTATATTTCTCTCTTGTTATGTTCCTTGAAGTTTTATAAAGTGGTAACATATAAAAAAAAAAAAAAAAAAAAAAAAAACGCCGTGTCCGCACGCACGTACTCATCAGTCGCTGTGGCACTACAACTCGCAGTGCCGCAGCTATCCGATTTACCACAATAATAATTGCAATAAGAAAGTTGTTTTAATTATAATTGTTAGGAATGGACTTATTCGACTTTCAAAAGAAATATTTGTGCGATAGAATTGTACAGCAAAACTGTTTTTGTTTATTTTATGTCAAGATAGAACTCTATTGAAATTGTGATTGTAACTATGGAGAGAAGGTGTCTATAGCTCATTAAAATTACCGTTAATTTCGTTTTTTTTAAAAGTGGACTTATACCACTTTCAAAAAAACCAGCTCAATTCAAAGATGGTCGAGATTCTCAAATCTCCAAACTTCTAAACTCTATATACCTAAGGCCATATATTCCAATATTCCCAACTACTACAAATCCATAGAAAACAGACATTTACCGATTTTAAAAACACGAATGAGGTATCCTCTTTAGCTACAGAGTTGCAACGATATTTGTGAAGTAGCCACTTACCCCAAATTTATGTATTCGGCTCAATACGTCTGCGACGTCTTCGACTTTCGAAGTAACACGTCCGATTTCTTCATGAAACGATGAGCCCTACTTTCGTTTGAAACATCTCGCAACTTTATGCATAGTCGGTGTATCACCGCTTCGTATCAACGTTATTCGTGTTGAGTTTACGTAAAAATTATCTAGCAATTAATAGGAGGCTCCGGGAACTTCCGTCTGACTTTTGCTCGGGGCTCGTTTCTTCGCGTCGAGCCCGAAAGAATTCTACGTTCTTCAGAGGGAGGGTTTTTTTCAACGAAGCTGAGCCGGTTATGACGGTCATTACGCGATGAATTTTAATGCATTTCAGCGTTGCCGACATTTCCTATGCCAGCTTGAAAGTTCCACGAACTGCCCCCAACGGATGGACGTGCTCTTTTTCCCACCCTCGTTCCTCGCGTCCCATTCACTCTTTTCACTTTGTTTTTTTCCTAAAACTTTTATCTCCGCGAAACATGCGGTCAGGTTTTTTCAACTCCTCTCGTTCCCCGTTTCCTGACGCTTCGCTCTTACGCCTCTGTTACATTATTATACTGTAAATTGACTGGCCAGTGCGTTAATTATTGTCCTCGTTCTGATGCGAGAATATCGTGATCGAACGACGTTCGCGGGATTCATGTGCCGTTCGTATTTGTAACTCGTGCTCGGGATAAGTTTCAATTTTCGTTCATCTGCATGTAATCCTCGATTCGTTATGCTATCGAATATGGGAAAATATGCAAAATAAGGGAGTAAGCTTTGATATTCTGTTATTTGTGTCAGCTTTCTCACATGGAGTTTTTGTTTTTATATAGTTCACATTGTTTTTATACGTAATTTTGATCCTCTAATGTAGTGGGCAATTGCTCCTGCGAAAGGTAAATTTATAAATTTAAGTTCTGCAATTCGTAAATTTCTATTTGTACATATTCTTAAATGTCAAATATACACATTTTTGTGGTTCACTCTTTGCAATTTCTTAAATTCTTAAGGCCATATTTTCAAATCCCGAAATTCTCAAATTGCGGAATTCCTAACTTCTAAATGCTCGGAACTCAAATTTTCTAACCTCTGAATAATGAACACTCTAAATTCCCAAGCCCCAAATTTCCAAATCCCCGAATTCTTAAGTCCAAAGTTTTTAAATCCAAAAATTTACAAATCTATACATTCTAAATATCCCCAAACCATCGACAAATTCTTAATCTCAAAATTTTTAAATTCCCAAATTCTCAAATACAAAATTTTTTAATTCCCAAATTCTCAAATACAAAATTTTTTAATTTCCAACTTCTCAAGCTCCAAATTTTTAAATTCCCAAATTCTCAAATCACCTTTCCAAATCTACAAAGCTCCAAATTATTAAATCCCAAAATTTTCGACCCTCCAAATCCACAAATCTTAAAATTCTCAAATCTCCAAATTCTCAAGCCCCAAAATTTTCGAATTCGCTAATTCTGAAAATCCCAAAATTCCTAAATTGACAAATTCTAAAGCTCCAAATTTTTTTAATTCAGAAATTCTCAAATCTCCAAATCTGTTAAACCCCCAATTCTGAAACCCTAAATTGTCGAATCTCCAAATACTGAAGTCCGAAAATTTTCAAATCTTCGGATTCTAAAACCTCCAAATTGTCCAACTCTGAATTCTGAAATCTCAAACTTTCAAAGCCCCAAAAACTCAAACTTCGAAATTCTCAAATCGCCAAATTCTCAAACCTTCACATTCTCAAATATCCATTATTCTAAAATCGCCAAATTCTCAAGCTCCAAATTTCCAAAACCTCAAATACCTAAACCCATAAATCTCAAAATACCCAACTACTTAAAAATTACTCTTCAAATGTCACAAGCGAACATACTTCGTGCAAGAGTTGCTGATTTTCAATTAGAACGTCTAAAATTTCAAACGAATTTAACAAATTTATAATTAAACGTTTATAAAAGTGCTGTATGCGTTTGTAAGGGATTTCAATAACGTTTGTTTCGTTTGTTCTCAAGCAGTCGAATGGTTTGAATAGCTTTGCACGATGCTGCGACAGTCGTTTTAAACGTCCTGGATCGAGCATCCACGGAACGATAGCGACGAAAGAAATGAATGTACATTCCGATATGCATTGCTGACTTGTCGAAATTGTGCGGGAACTGAGCGTACGAATGGAAACTAACGATGCTCGTCATTCTCGCGAGAAATGTTTCAAAGTTCCCGACGATACGGGTGTGACATCGCTATAAATTCTGCACTGAGCCAAGATAAAGCTTGTTCTTTGGTGTTTGTCTGCATAATTTATTCGTTACTTTTGCTGGATATCGCGTATACATTTCGAATACACGGATAAAGTTTTCTATTATATTTCCATCGAGGTGTCTACTGATACAGTGAATTGATTAACAGCCTTTCCGATTGGTATATGTTGTACATGGAATCGCGTCACTGAATCGCTTTTTCTGTAAAGAGACGATCAATTTTATTCATTTTCGCATGTGGTTGATATTCGATGCGTACATGAATATTCGTAAAATCTTTGAATAATCAGTCTCTGTCAGAATGTTAATCTCCATCGAACTTGATATCTGATCTTTTAGACAAATATGTAGGGATTTATACAGGGTGTCCCAAAAGTGTTGAAGCAGCCGGATATGGGAGGTAGGTGGTGTCATTCTGAACAACTTTTTCATTTGCAAAAATTGCGTATGGAGCTTCAGTTTTAAATTATTAACGAAAAACACCGACTAATCAGAACGCGAGAATCGCGCGCCACGCGATTCGATCGCGACCACGGCCAATTATAACTCGGGCCTACACTTCAGCCTCCGAGCGCGCGTGATTCTCGCGTTCTGATTGGTCGGTGTTTTTCGTTAATAATTTAAAAATGAAGCCCCATACGACATTTTTGTAAATGAAAAAGTTGTTTAGAATGACCCCACCTACCTCTCATTTCACAATGGGATATATTATTTTACAATGTTATTCGTAAAAATTGTTATATAATGTACTATAGAAAGCACGTATTAATTTACAGTAAAATTTGACAGTATTTCATTTGCTGGTCCAAATCTTGCTAAAATTAAACCATTGTAAGTAATTGCATATGTAACTTGATTTCTTACTTTTCTGAAATAGGAATTCAACATTTTCACATATAAATGTGTACATTTCTGTACAGGCGCCACGTCCTGAACCGCTATTTATTTAATCAGAAATATAAATTTCAAATTAGGGAGAGTATGATTTATCTCCATCAACCCCCGTATGTTGACCCTGTCCCCAACCCCAATAAATTTGAAAATTGAATTACAAACGGGATTGAAAGAAGAATGATATTCTATTTCTTCAAAATATTTGGATCAAAATATCTTAAAGTTACCTTTAATATGTCCAAATGACACGAGGTTACTAAACAAAAAGGGTTTTAAATAACACGCGAATATTGTAGTTTCTCCTACATTTTGTATAAAAATTCTTCGTTTCTCAGAAAATGTCTGAATATCGATGTGGCACGAAAACATCATAATCTGTTGTTTGAGATGTACTACACGTCGAAATATTATAGCTGAAAACAAATGTATTATATATGTTCTATTTACGCTAAATGATCGAAAGATTCGTAAAATATGCAGTACAATACGTGCCCTTTCGTAAAACAACATGTACAGAAATACTACGGTATTCGAATATTAATGCAACTGTGTGTGTGCACGTTGATATACATACAGGGTGGCTGGAATGATCTGGTACTAAGTATATTAAGTTCATACTGATGCATCTGTCGATCCGCTTACGTAATCCATCTGAAAGTTGTAATATTTATAGTTCATTCAATTGCTTATATGCGTGCAGGAGCATTTTCATATACTACATCTCAAAGTAAGGTTATAGATTTGAGGCGTAATTCTGTAAGTGCTTTATATTTAGCTGGAACATCAGTTCCAATTATAGTTCGCGAGCTCCAGCATTTGAATGTAATCTATTTAACGATTGAATGTAATGTATTTGGGCTATTTTGAAGGCCAAGGTCAATGTAATGAAACATCGAAGTTTGGACGCTCGAAAATCAGCACTTGTCCGGGAATGGAAGAAGATTCCACAATCTCACATACGGGCAGCGTGTGATTCATTCTTTCACCATTTGAATGATATTATTCGTGCAAAGGGAGGTTATATCGAGCAATGAGCATTAAATCATTCTCTTGAATGTTTCTCGACTATTTTTTTCACTTGGATAAAACAAAATATTAAAAGATGTATCTGCTGCAGCGGTTTGAAATTGTAACAGTTCATTCCAGCCACCCTGTACATAATAACGCAGATGTAATATCATAGCTCGTGGAAGTTACGTGTCTCCCGGTATTCCGATACGTCCGCGCAATCACGCTATTACGCGGGCAAAAATACGTATCGTGCACCCAGAACTCGCTTCTCAAGAGGTGGCACCCCGACCGGAAAGGAATTCCACGTGTCACGGGAGAACACCTTTCGTTTCGCGAGACGATTCTGGAAATCGAACATCGTTCGTCTTGATTTACACCGGTCACGGTGCACGCTCGAAAACGTTGCTCGGTCGCGAACCGGAATCAACTCGCTGTAACTTGCGACTGACATCCGGATACTTTAAAGTTGCCTGAAATTCCGATTCCCCTAGCTGTTCGTGTACGCGTAACCGCTCCATTTTCAGTATTTCGGTCGTTCTTGATTCATGTCATTCTTCAAAACCTACGATTCGCTTCCTTTATCTCACGACGTTCAAGAAACATGTTCGCGGATCATTACATAGTTTGCTTACCGAATCAGAAATAATTATATTGAGCTTTTACTATCATTTCATTATATTTGTTTTGCATTCATTACACTCACATACATTATATTTTGATTCGATTCATTACATTTTTACAGATTATATTTTATTAGATTCATTATATTTCTATTAGATTCATTATATTTCTATTAGATTCATTATATTTCTACATATTATACTATTTCTATGAGATTCATCATATTGGTACACAACATATTTCTGTTAGATTCATCATATTGGTACACAACATATTTCTGTTAGATTCATTATATTTGTACACAACATATTTCTATTAGATTCATTATATGTGTACACAACATATTTCTATTAGATTCATTATATGTGTACATATTATATTTCTGTTAAATTCATTATATTTCTATACATTATATTTGTACACATCATATTTGTATTAGATTCATTACATTTGTACACATGATATTTCTATTAAATTCATTATATTTCTATTAGATTCATTATATTTGTATATGTTATATTCGTATTACATTCGTTACGTTTGTATGCGACGTATTTATATTTATTTATACTTTGTTATATTTGTATTATTTTGATTCATCCAACTAACTTAAATCTTACTATACGAAGCATAACATCTGCCTAATAAGAATTTATTATTCAGTTTCGAATTGTTCTCAGTCTAAAATATCATAATGCAAGCGTTCTTTTGATAACTGAAATCGAGTTTGGTATCAGAATTAACAAGTTTCAAACTCAATTATGTTATATTGCTCGTGCCGAACAAGTGACAATTTCTGTATCTGTTACTCTCGAGATTGAACATGTTAAGGTTCAGCAGATTACAACTGCTGATATTGTTGTCAATTTATTATTAGAAGATATCCCTTCCAGATAGGCAACAATGTAATATTGTTCGTGTAACCTTCAGATAATGTCTCGTTTGCTTTACTACTTTATTATCCTCTTTTACACATGAAGTTTTAAAAAATATGGTTATTTTCTTAATTCAGCGCTGTACGTAAATGTTACAATATCTATAATTAAAATCATAGGGTATACGTATATTATATTTATAATTACAAATATATAATATATTTCATATTTATAAATGCAATCATATAATATATCATAGGTTATATTTATAATTACAAGCATATAATATATTTTTTATATTATAACTATATCATTTAATTGTATATGACAATATTGCTATTGATATTGTAAAGTCTCGAATCAGAGGTATTAAACGGACTACAGGATTGAATACGTATAGAGGAAGAGGCGATAACACTAATGGTACGGTGATTTATAGCGTCTGTGGTTTTGGATGGAGACAATTTCAAGAATATTACGTGAATGTATTGTGCCGAATAATAATGTTCAGATTTTAATGGCATTTGTAAATGCTTCCTGTCCTGCGAAGCTATAGATTCGATTTAGAGAGAAGCACAGCCAGGTTATAATGATTTATACAGGGTTAGCGGTTTAGGTTCATGGGTCGTTGACGGTGTACTTGCTTACTATAGTGCCGTTTGATTAAATCCGACTGTTCATCGTAATGTCGTTATGGTAGAAATTGTATATCGTAACTCGCGCGCTGGATGTAATTACTAATTAATAATTATCCATCGACACAATAATTGCAGAGGTATGGTGGTTTATTAATTCAACTCTTTTGGTTTTTTTTTTGCTGCCAGGTGTTTCAGATTTCCCGTAAGGAATTTCCCTTTTTTTTTACAGATCACGAATGAACGCGTGCAATGATTGGTCTTGAACAATAGCGGTTATTGTAATTAGTCGCTCAATTACGGCAACGATCCTAGAAAGCGTGGAGTCATCAAGAAAGTTTGCAGCTTTCTGAATCTCGACCATGTGACCAAATTCAAATTCCTTTTGTGATTAGAAAATTAGCGGCTTCGGGTTTCTTTGTTTAAATCAGAGTTAGGTCGATTTTACTTGAAATTTAAATAATTAAATGACTAATTTATAATTAATTCATGAATTATTTGTATATTCATTAATTTTTTATTTTATAATGAATAATAAATCATTTCAATTTTATAATTCTTAATTTGCAAACAACATAAGAAGATTGATTTTATGTTGTGTTTATCTCAAATAAACTATGTTCAAATAATTACTTATTACAATACTGTATTGAATTAACAAACAGTTTGTCACAATGGGTTACTGAATTAATCTAATTACTATACTTGAATATAATAGTTAATGAACTATCTGAATATGTTGAATGAAACAGAGAATTTCATTCCAAATACGAATAACAAAATAATTTACAAACAATTATTTATCTATACGTACACCGATATAATTGAAATAATAAATTGCCAAATAAAATGATATATCTCAACGCTCGTGTTTCGGATAATTTATTTGCATAACGTTCAAAGTTATTTGAACTTAAAAAATTCACGATGACACGCGAGGACGATTTCTACTCTTTTATCGAAATAAAATACGAGTCCGTACAAACTGGAGCTTACATTTTATTATTTACACGTTTATTTTCATACGTCGTTGGCGATTTAAAAGTAAATTGGCCGATGTCAAAGAAATTTCAACCGATTCAGAGCGCGGAGGTCCGAGCTTACACGAAGTTCTCGACGATGCAATCGGATGTTTTTATCGACAGGATAAAAAGTCGATAAAATGCGCGGGAAGAGTCACAAACAAACGATCTCGCGTTCCCGTGTAGTGGCAGATCGTTTAAGCGAGTAATTAATTGAAATTCATAGGCGAAACAGTACGTACGGTTGATTCGAGTTCAGTTTCTTTCGTACGGTTGCCGGTGTTTATTTTCGATGTATCTCTTAATGAAGTGTTGTTAATAAAGGGGCAGAACGAGAGGTCGAAAAGGCAGATCAAACGTTTCTCTGGTACACGAACGAAACAGGGATAACGAGACACGAGGAGAGAGAGAAGGAGAGAAATAACAACGAGGACGATTCTCTCGTGACACGATGCGGCGTTTACCGCTAACGAGCGCGCTAATTGGCATAAACGAAGCCGCGCCCGCGGGAATGTAATCAAGTAATGCAATTAACGGTGTCGCCTAGTTCCTGAATGTTTTTCACCCTCGACTTCGCGATCCTCGCCGTCGACTCGGAGAATCACTTCGATTTCTTACAAATTTCCCAATCGCTCGGCAATTTTGTTTACTGGAGAAACCGATAATTGACCCGTGTGTCGAGCAAAGTTATTGATTGATCGATCGATACGAACAATTTTAATTATACGATGCATTCGTCAACACGATGATCGACGAAGTAAGGAATACGTATGTACTAGGAGGATAAAATTATAATTATTCTTGCTGATTAAAGTTATTGTGTGAGAGGTAGCAATTTTATTGAACTGTGGTGTTAATAAATATTTTTTATAGCAGAATTTTGGAACTTGGTGGGAATTAACTTTGTGTTGGGCCGTGTCCAATTCTCGAGTTTGTAAATTTGGAAATTAGAGAATTTAGAATTAGAGGAATTTTGACTTTCCAAGTTTATAGATTCTCAAGTCCTCCCTTTAAAATTTGCAACTTTAGAAATATACTTTGCAAATGTAGATATTTTTATAATTCTAAATTCTCTAATTCGCAAATTAGAAACTTAAAAATTGGGTACTTCCCAATCACAAAATTTGTTCCGTCTACATTTAAAAATTCAAAAACTCGATTCTTCAACTCACTATCTAATTCTTGAATTTGGAAATTCGGTAATTTAGGAAGTTGACAAAATATAACTTTATTATAAAAACTGCAAAGTTTTTAATTTTCAAATTCTTAAAATTCTTCACTGTCAAATTGTCAATGTTGAAAATAAAATTTAGAATATAGAAATATAGAAATATGGAAATATAGAAGTATAGAAGTATAGAAATATAGAAATATAGAAATTTGGAAATATAAAGATATAAAAGCATAGAAACATAGGAATGTAGAAATATAGAAATATGGAAATATAGAAGTATAGAAGTATAGAAGTATAGAAATATAGAAATATAGAAATTTGGAAATATAAAGATATAAAAGCATAGAAACATAGGAATGTAGAAATATAGAAACATAGGAATATAGAAATACAGAAATATAGAAATATAGAAATATAGAAATATAGAAATATAGAAATATAGAAATATAGAAATATAGAAATATAGAAATATAGAAATATAGAAATATAGAAATATAGAAATATAGAAATATAGAAATATAGAAATATAGAAATATAGAAATGTAGAAATGTAGAAATATAGAAATGTAGAAATATAGAAATGTAGAAATATAGAAATATAGAAATATAGAAATATAGAAATATAGAAATATAGAAATATAGAAATATAGAAATATAGAAATATAGAAATATAGAAATATAGAAATATAGAAATATAGAAATATAGAAATATAGAAATATAGAAATATAGAAATATAGAAATATAGAAATGTAGAAATATAGAAATATAGAATAAAGAAATATAGAAATATAGAAATATAGAAATATAGAAATATGAAAATGCAGAAATATATAAACTATAAATTTTCAAGTGCGGAAATTTCGAAAGCTCAGTGAGGGAGTTCGTATACTCAAATTTCCAAATGGCGACCAATCTGTCGCGATGGTTCATGATTTGACATTGCAGTCGCGCGCGACCATTAGTTGCAGCTGCGTGTATCGAAATTGTACTACATTTGGGAAAGAATTCTATGTTGACAGTTGGTCACATGCGACTAGTCGCCAATGATAATAAGCCGAAAACGTGACGAAAACGGATAAACAGTATAATAATCACACATTATGATCGTATACTATTGCATTACTAAAAACTTCATACACTTATTCAAGTATAATTGGCCACACATTACATAATACGACGATAAATAAACCTCCTTGTTATATTTATATTTTCTGCCATTCGTAACATGTGAAAAATTGGAACACTTTCTATAATTTCATGGCTGCAGTAGAATTAAGAAAATGTAAGAGTAGCGGTAAAAACGTTTTGGGAAGCTAATAGTAGTATCTGTAGATGTCATAGTGATAAACGAAATTTTTTCGAAAATGAATTGATTCCAGAAAAGCAAGGATAATTTCAAATATAGCTTGGTTAAATTTGGCTGAACTTAAATTAAAATTCTCTATTTCTTCGTTTCATCACCATTTTTTATGGTATACGTTGTACTGATTTCACCATCACAGTGAAAACGATCGTGTGCACATAATTTGGCACGCTATATTTGTAATTACTCGAAGCACGATCGTTTCATTTTTCAATTCAAGCGTTCCAGTTGCTACTTTGCCAGATTAACATAGCAAATACTGCTGTGAAAAGACAGACACGTAGCACGGCACGCCACAAACATAATTATTCAAAATATGATCCATTTTCTAATGTAAAATTTTCAGATACTGGCTTATGTAGTTAGTATAGCCGGCTATCTTCATGTTGCTATATGCACGCACAATGATTATAATATAACCATATTATGGCTGCACGTTGAATATACCACATGACATATGTATAGATGTATATACTTATGTGTTTTGTAACTTTGGCATGGTGTTCTAGAATACTAAAATTCGATAGAGGCTTTGAAAAAATATACAGACTTTAAATTCCCAAATTACCAAACTTTTAAATTTACATATTTCCAAATCCCAGATACTCAAATATACAAATTCTCAAACTTCCAAGTTTCCATGTTCTTAGATCCACAAATTTCTAAATTTTCAGATGGTCAGATTCCTAAATTTCCTCATTTTCAATTTTCAAATTCCGAATTTCTAAGACCCTAATCTTCTAAATTACAAGTAGCCAAATTCCTAAATATCCTAATTTCTAAATTTCCAACTCCCCAAAGCCTCAAATTCCCCAAAAAATCACCTCAACATACTTTCTAACTTAAAATTACAAACTTGTTAAATGGTCATTTTGACTGCTTTGGTAGGTTTAGTGTTAAATTCCCAAAGCATTACATGACGAACATGCACTTTTTTACTCTACATTTCGGAGGTTAAGAAAAATAGTTTAATGTAACGTGCAACACACAAAACAGTTGACGATGGATTAACTAAATCTTCAATTATAATAACGAAGAAAAAAATTCGTCGCCCCAATAACTTATAGCGGGTAGATACGAATAATGGATTTTACTTAGCTGCATCGGAAGTTACTTATGACTCGACCTGATATGTATAACGTTCGCGACGATCGCTTGTACGGATTGATTAATTACGACACTTGGAGAAACGAAGGAAAAGACACGACAGACGGAAATTACCGTAGAAAGATTACGTCAGTATGACGTGTTTCTCGCAAGAATTTCTCACAGAAACGGCACCGTTCAACGAACAACTATAAACACGACCCTTCACGAGAATAATAAGCGACTCGTTTAAGTATACGTAGATATTATCGCGATAGAGCTATGCGAGTACACCAGACATCAAAAGCTCGCGTCATTTCCGCTTTCTTTGATGCGAAACTCGATGTTATTTGCTCGAACCGACGAGAACCGTGCAATTCTTCGAATATTAATTTTTGCCTCGATAAACAACTACTCTCATGATTTTAACGAATATTTTTTGTTGATTCTTCGTAACTTTCATAAATGAAACTTCGGTTTAATTACGGGTGGTGACTGTTCGTAGAAAAGGATATTACAACGTAACATCTGGCGAAACCAATCTGCGGTACGAATTTTAATTTTATTTTTCTTGCCTAGTTTTTCTTGAATATGATATTCGTTATTGTTTCGTTCTTGTTCTATTTTCTTTTTCTTTCTCTCTTTCTCTTAACCCTTTGCCCGGCTCGTTATAATGAGATACACTTAGAACTGTTAACAATAGTAACATGTCAAGGGTTGCAGCGAGCTTGTACGCTAAGGTCAGCATTCTTCAAGATTCTAAGAACATAATTAAGTGGCGAGGAAATGAATGAACTTCAATTAAAGCATTTTTCCAGGGAAACAATACACTAATTGTCTGTGTTCTTTTATGTCTGTTTCGAATGAATCGACACGAAATTACGATTAATTAACATCGCATCGTTCATTATACGAGTTAATACTTCATTATTAAATACGAACTGTATAATGATTCAGTAATCGATTGTATTGACGAAGTATTTAACATTTACTGAATAATATTGAAATTATTAAAATTTCTATAGGAAGTAATGCATCATTATTAAATAGGATTTATGCAATAGTTTAATTATCGATAATGACGATGTATCAAGTCTAATATAGAATCTACTCTCATAAAAAATCACAAGAAATATTAAAAACGTTAAGGTTCATATTAATAAATGTAATTATACAGCTATTTAATAATTGATAATATTTGATTAAGTATCAAATATTTCATTTAATCAACCAATCACAAAAATCAATCGTCATGGAAAATGTTAAAAATGTTCAAATTTATAATAAGAATAAACACTTCATTATAAAGTAGGAATACACAATAGTTTAATAAGTGACATACTTTGACAAAGTATAAAATACTTCATTTAATCGCCAAATTACATAGATTAATCTTCATGGAAAATATTAAGATATTGGGTTGTTCGGAAAGTCATTTCGTTTTTCCCCATCAGTCTTGCTTGTGAGAAATTCTTAGAATTTGAAAATCTGGGAATTCGAAATTTTCAGAATTTCGAAAGCTGAGAATTCGGTTTTTTTTCCGAATTTGCAAATTTGAGAATTCGAATTTTTCAGAATTTGGAAATCAGAAAATTCTGATTTTTCAGAATTAGGAAATCTAAGAATTGGATAAAAATCAGGCTTGAATCGGAATAAGTCCGAATAATTTTTGGTTGTTACCGTATCGGATATGAAAAGTGAAAAGCAGCATCTTCGGAATTCTTCACTCTTTTAAGAAAGCTGTTCAAGCAAGGAAAGAAGTATCTCGAAAGTCGTCTCTCAATTTTTATATAAAAAAAAAGAAACGAAATTACATTCTGAACGACCTGTATACAGGGTGTCCCAAAAGTGTTGAAGGAGCCGGAAATAGGAGGTAGGTGGGGTCATTCTAAACAACTTTTTCATTTGCAAAAATGACGTATGGGGCTTCAGTTTTAAATTATTAACGAAATACACCGACCAATCAGAGCGCGAGAATCGCGCGCGCTCGGAGGCAGAAGTGTAGGCCCGAGTTATAATTGGCCGTGGTCGCGATCGAATCGTGTGGCGCGCGATTCTCGCGTTCTGATTGGTCGGTGTTTTTCGCTGATAATTTAAAAATGAAGCTCCATACGACATTTTTGCAAATGAAAAAGTTATCCAGAATGACCATACCTACCTCCTATTTCCGGATCCTTCAACACTTCTGGGACAACCTGTATATGTAGTTGCTCGTGTTGTATTGTAGAACATATGATTTTACTTATTTCGTCTTAAGCAACTTTGCACGAGTTCTTTTTAGAAAAACTGGTTGTTCATTGTTCATTAACACTGAAACTATCAAAGAGGTCAAATGACCCTTTTACAAATCTGCTACTTCAAATGACAAAATTGGTCAAAATGGTTTTCTTAACATCTGTACTGATTGTCGTTAACATAAAGATTTAATAAGCGTATTCATGTATGTTTCATCATTTGTTCATTTATTTTTCAATTTCATTTTTAACATCGAATTAATTGTGCATTATACGTCGATAGTTTTAGTGTTAATATGCTCATTTTTACTGCTTAGTTACCTTTATTATTACCCATTAGTTACCTTTGATTGAGTTTACTGATATTTTGTTAATATTGCGAGATTCTTTAAACGATTTCGTTTCTTTTGAAGTCCGCGGAATCATATATTTTACTGATTCGTAGTTGCACCGGATACCATCATCTTTCACTTTTTTTCAATCAAATTATTGCCAGATGAATCGATACTCCACTCACTTTTCATATACCCCACCCTTTTCGAGCCACTTTGGTCGCTTTGAACTTGGCTCCGTTGATGGCACGAAATGAATCTAATTTCGATACTGAGATTACTTATTTTAGAACCTTTTAAACAATTATTGATTAATTTAACACCTGATTAGTTTATATAATTACGCGTTCCGAGAAAGGAGCGTCGAGTTAACTAATACGTAATTTCAGTATTTTCACTGTTTCTCAAGATTCCATAATCGTTGACTTCTGCAATTCTCTGATTAAACTAAGAATTTGATACCCAAACATTGTCGATTACTAAACACTTATATTATATATTCGCATTATGAATTATAATATTTTTAATATATTAGGTTGTTCGGAAAGTAATTTCGTTTTTTTCACTAAAATGAGTGACGATTTTCATCGGATACTTTTTTTTATGCTCGAACAGTATGTTGAAAAAAGTAAAATATTCCAAAAATGCTGCTTTTCATTTTCCATATTTGATAGGCTACCAACCACAAACTACTGCGTAGAATCGAACTTTTTCGCAAGCAAGCCTGAAAAAAACGAAATTACTTTCGGAACAACCAAATAGAATCATACGTACCAGCGTCTCTGATAAACTTATCCGTTGAAACAACGTTCAGAAGAATATAATCGGTCGGGAACGTAATAAACCGGCAATAACGCGTCGAAAAATGGTCCCTTTGACCCTGTTAGGTATTATGGAATAAACAGAAATTAAGGGTCGGTCCGACCCTCATCGGCGATCTCTGCAGATGGCATGCCTCTCTAGTCTGCGCTTGGCAGTCGTCCAGTCATTTCTCTTTCTTCCTATTTCCACTCCCTTCACTTTCCAACGATTTTCCCCCGTCCACGTTGTTTTTTCTCTTTTCCGCCGTCGTTTCGACCGTCGTTGAAACAATCGGGCCGCGAATACCGCTTTAATTATTCCATTCTACTTAACTTACCGTTTCACGATCGTTCTTTCGGTCCTTTTCCGGTCGCGTGATAGCGCCTTTATCCTCATTTTTCCGAGCGGTTGCCGAGCCTTGTTAGATACGTGACTGTATCGTTAGCGTTCCAAATCGGGGACGACAAAAAAGCTGCGAAAAAGAAAAGTTCACTTCGGTTCACGCGAAACCCCTATACTCGCGTGCATTTTTCTCCAACTTCTTGTACGAAGCTGGACGTTCTTGCGCGGAGAGACTCGGCGAACTTCGACGATATCGAATTCGATCTGTGTTTGAGAACGGTTTTCACTTACGTGAAATGAGAAAAAATCGCGAATGAAATTTCTGTTACTTAGCGATTTGTTGGCTGCAATTCGGACTTCGGAAGTTGAATCGGAGAAACTGGAATTTATGAATTATTCGTTTCGTTCGATTGCACTTCGCGATGTTTGTTTAGGTACTGAAATTGGAGAAGTTGGAAATTTGTGAGGTAGAGAAGCTAGAGAAAATGAAGAATCTGGTAGTACAGAAATGTTGGAATTTGAGAATTTACAGATTTTTAGACTCGAAGATTAGGAATTTTAGGAATTCAGAGATTTGGAAATTAGACTGTTTGGGAATTTAGAGATTCACGAGTTATGAGATTTGGAAATTTGACCGCTTATGTATTTAGAGATTTAAGAATTAGTGAGATTTGGAAATCTAAGAATTAAGGAATTTGAGAATTTGAGAGCTCGAACGGTTGGGAATTTGAGAATTTATGAACTCAGAGATTTAACAATTATGAGATTTGGAGAATTGAGGATTTAGAGATTTATAGATTTGAGAATTATGGGATTTCGAAATTTAGAAATTTGAGAATTTGCAAATTCGGAGATTTAGAAATTTGTGAATTTAGGAACTTAGATATTTAACAATTATGAGATTTGGAAAATTGAGGATTCAGGGATTTATACATTTGAAAACTATGGTATTTGGAAATTTAAGAACTTAGGAATCTTTGAGTTTGCGTATTCAGGGATTTTGAAATAGGGATTGAGAATATGGAAATTTGTCGACTGAATTTTAGGAAACTGAGAATTTAGAAATTTCGAAAACAGAGAATTTATGAAATTGAGAAATCAAGAATTTGAGTATTTGCTACTTCAGGAAACTGTAGGAATTTAGAAATCATGACAATTTGGAAGTTTGAAAATATAGAGCTTGAATTTAAAATTTAGATCTGCGTAATTGCGTGAAACCGGATGACAGATCTATTAGGTCAAACATATATGTCCCAAAATGATTGATTGATTAGTATTATCACGATTTCGGCTGGATATACACATACACGTGAACAATTCCAGTCATATTAAAATATATGTACTTAATAATTTTAAGCAATAAGTGGATGTCGTTTCAGGAAAAAATTGGCCCTCTTGTTACTAAACGCTTACTTTGAGATCAAAGAAAATTTAATTCACTCTCACTTCATTAACATCATGCGAAAGTGTAGCTGTAATTTTTTCATGCTCGATATGAAATTACGAACGCCTTTCTACGTATAGCAGCGCTCTATCCGTGCCCTAATAGTTCACATTTAACACATAATTAAATTAATTACGTCTTGTACAACTTCGCTGATCGATTCATAATTAAAACGGAAAACAGAAACTGACATATATTGTTTCCACTAAATCATTAATCAATATTTCGTTCCTTCCAAGAGAAAAGTTTAATTTCTCTCGGAAGAAAGAAAAATCGTATACGCTTAATCAGAAATTCTTTATAAATCAACATTTCTTCCGCCACAAATATTACAAGCCAATCTCTCGCGCTTAATTGCTTTAATACAATAGATTGAAATTAATATTAATTTTTATTGCGTCATCCTTATTTTCTAACCTCCACACTAAAACACCCGACGTATGATGCACAATTATTTCCAGGTTAAAAATTATGTTGAAATATAAACGAACAAGCGATGAAATATAAATAAATACATTCATTGTTCTTTGTCTGGATAACAATCAGCACACATGTTAAGAAAACCATCTTAACAAATTTTGTCATTTGCAATAGGAAATTTGTAAAAGGGACATTTGACTCGTTTCGCAGTGCATACAAAATTGAAAATTATACATCCATCACTTATTAGTCGGCATGTCCCGATACTTCTTCGCGATCGAAAAATTATATGAATTAAAGTATGAAATTTTTCAACACCCAGGTTATTTATCAGATACTTCGTCGACCGACTTTCATTTTCTTAAACATTCAGGACCGTTATTACTGTCTAAACGTCGTAAAAATGAAGAGAGTCTGAAAAATTCAATATCGGATTTTATCGATTCCAAAGATCAGAATTTCCTTAATACAGTTATTTATGCGTTACAATCTCGTTTGATAAAGTGTACTCAAGCAAATGGATCAAATAAACAGATTTTGACAACAGATACGCGATATTATACAGGGTGTTCCACAATTATGGTACGAGCCGGAAAGGGGTTTTAGGTGGGGCTATTCTGAACAACTTTTTCCTTTGCAAAAATGTCGTATGGGGCTTCATTTTTAAATTATTAAGGAAAAACACCGACCAATCAGAACGCGAGAATCGCGCGCGTCGTATGTTCGATCGCGACTACGGCCAACTATAACTCGGGCCTACACTTCTGTGGGGTTTAGTAAATATATACTCTCTCTTGTATATTAATATGATTTATTAGTTTAATTAATAAAGGTACAAAGAAACGTGACGCTCGCTTTAAACTGCACACACGCGTTCCCATAGCATCTACACACAACTTCACTCTTACTACCCATACGCAACTTCACGCTATACACTTTCCTCTCGCTCATGTCACTCACTTCATTCTCTCTCTATCTCACTCTATCTCTCATTCGCATGTACGCATACTCAGTTACTCTTCACTCAATCACAGCAATCAAAACAATTTCTCACACAACTTCTGTCTCTGAGCGCGCGCGATCCTCGCGCTCTGATTGGTCGGTGTTTTTTTGTAATAATTAAAAAATGAAGTCTCATCCAATATTTTTGCAAAGGAAAAAGTTGTTCAGAATAGCCCCACCTACCGCCCCTTTCCGGCTCGTACCATATTTGCGGGACATCCTGTATAATATATTCGCTTTAAGGGAAGAACCTGATTTAGGACTCCGAAAAATGCATAAATTTGCACAATTATTTTTTTAACTTTAAATCATTGCAATCAATTTAAAAACTATTTAGTTGTATCATTGGCAACAAAAACTTATAAATCCAATTTTCTGTATTGAAAAATAATTGTGTTATATAACAAAAATATGTCACTGTTCACGGCACTACGCTGCGGACAGCCCTCCACTGTGTACACGATAGCGGCTGTTTTCTTTTTTTGAAACATATAACTCAAACAAATTTTTAAAACTATATGCCTGTACCTTCTATTTAAACTAACAAAAGTATTAAAAAGTTGAAAATTGACAAAGTTATTCAATGTTGAAAAAAATGTTCACTTTTTACTAAAAAAATTTAATGATTATTTGCATAAAATCGTTGTTTAATATTATCTTTTATATAATATTATTAGTTCAAATAAAAGCTATACTAATAAGCTTTAAAATATGCATCGGATCGTTATAATCCGTTAGCTGCAACTGTTTCAATCGTGCACGCATCGTCACAAAGTCTTGCTTTGAGAAAATCGCGTTTAAAGTCTTGGAGCCGACACTCGCGCAGTCTACCTGGAATTCGCACTCTTCGCAAGGGCATGTTTATGGTGTAAAACGAAAATGGGAAAATCCAAAATAAAGGGAAATAAATGACCCGTCTTCGCATTGCCAAATATCAGTTTATACAACAAACATGCGACAACCATTTATTATTTATTAGAGCACACCGTTCACTCTGAAGCGCGCTTCTTATCTATCTCGTCCTGGTGCGATCTTACAGAGACTATGACTATAAAAGTACTTCGAATTCCAACCTAAAACTTTGAGAAAATATTTTCGGCTGTATATACTATTGATAACCATAACTTCCAAAAAATCGATTTCTTGGACCCTCTAAAAACCAAGTTCTCCCCTTAGAAATCCGACATTTCATGTGCACCAACCTAATACTTTTCACCCACGCACCCGCGTCCATGTCAGAAAATGTCAGAAAACGACGCGCGATATTAACATTTCGGAACACATTTGACGGGTAAATCGGCGCACAGAAGCGAAGACAAAGCATTCCAGAAACATCAAACACTTCATCGGGCAACATCGTGCTTGATATACATTCACACGGAAAGTTTTCCAACGGAAACGTTAAAACCGACGACAAAGCCGTCGCGCAACATCGAAAACAAAGCGTGTCTACAGAAGGAAGCCTGTCTACGTAAGGGTCAACGGAACGAAAGGTTTGCGACCGACATTTTGCCAGCCATTCCTCTGTCGATGCATGCATCTCCTGCGAGTGGCATCCCGTACGAAATTCCAAGTCAAATTTGAACTAGTTCGATGCACGATCGACGAGGGGGGTGGACACAACGTGAAGCGCAGTGTGTCTGACCCACATAGTGAGCGAGGAGGACTCGAGCCGGAAGCGGACCGAGGATATAACAGAGAGAAAAGCCGGAGAGAGGAGGAACAGAGGTACAGAAAAGTCGACGAGAACAAAACCTGTACGCGAAGGAAACGGGCCGAGGACGAGGCTAAATGAAACGAGGTTGACTCGCGCCACCTCTTTTTCTCTTCTTCGTCGACTGAATCTCTGTTTCGCTCTACTTTGCTCTTTTCTGCCGAACAAAGAGAGGAGGGACGGTCCACGCGTTACGAGGAACGTCCGGCCGTTCTTCGACGGCCATTCGCGGTGGACAACGTACCGAAAATTATTTCGCCTATCCCGACGCGTCGCTTCCGCCTTGGATTTTCAACGAACGACGTGTTTGCTTGTTAGCGGCGTTATAATAAAACTGGGTAAATTCGACTTTACGAGCGGTCGTTGGTATAAAACGAGCAGGCACCGCGGATTATCGAGGATACTTTCCCGATCCTTTTTTTCTACTCGCGCTTTAGAGGATTAACCGGTGGTAGACTTTTACGCTGCGTTATATTTGCATAAAACTGGCTATAGACTAGGTTAATTGGCTATATATTGAGATGGTGTAAAATCGTGGTATTCGGTTATACATACATTGTTATGGTGTAAAATCGTGATAGTCAGTTACATATTGAGATGATGTAAATTCGTGGTAGTTGGCTATATATTGACATGATGTAAATTCGTGGTAGTTGGCTATATATTGAGATGATGTAAATTCGTGGTAGTTGGCTATATATTAAGATAGCGTAAAATCGTAGTAATTGGGTATACATATTGATATGATCTAAAATCGTGGTAGTTAGCTATATATTAAAATGGTGTAAAATCGCAGTAGCTGGCTATATATTGAGATAGTGTAAAGACGCGATGGACAGTGTAATAGCTTCCTGGTTTGATATCGAGTTCTTTGTAAATTCGTGTATTAGTATGATAGCGGAGAAACGATAGTGCAACGTGTGATGATATGGAGTAGATATCTAATGATGGATATATGACGTGTTGCCATACGAAACTTGGTCATACAGTGCATAGTTGTACGATATGTATTAATACGACGCGAGGGATTTAACATGTAGGAAGATGATTGACTGATGATTTGATGCACGGATATACCATGTGCGAAAATCCAACATGTGGTGATTTGATGCGTAGTAATATATTGCTATGTTATAACGCATGGAGATTGGACGCGTCGGAATATAATGCGTTATTGCACAGAGCATGGTAATTTTGCTTGTGGCTATATAACGGGTGGAAATGATTAAAAATTTGACGCGTAACTGTACAATGCACAGAAATGTATATCGCCTGCATATGTGACGTGTGACAATGTAACGCGTGGAAATTTGGCGCGCTGTTATGCAGCGCGCGGTAATTTGAAATGCAACTATATAACGCGCAGAAATCTTACGCGTGGCAATATAACGCGTGGAGATCTAACGCGCTGTCGCACAACGCATGGACAATTTAACGAGTGGTCATTCGTCTCGTGGTAAGACGAGTGCTGATTTGTCGCGTAGCTATACAACGCGTACAGACGTGACGAGTAGTAATGTAACACGTGGAAATAAAATGCGTTACTAAGAAATGTGCAGAAGTCTTAAACGTACAAATTTCACGCATGGCTATATAACGAGTAGCTATTTGTCGCGTAGCTATACAATGCGTATAAATCAAACGCGTGGCAATTTGGCGCTTGGCTATATAACGCGAAACAATTTACCACGCGGACTATTCAATATATATATAACAATTTATCACGCGGTGATTTAACGTATTACAACATAGTGTATGGTAATTGGACGCGTGGTGAATTGACAACTTGCTATTACAACATTTGGCGATCTAATAATTATGCCATATAACCTGTGGCAATTTAATACGTAATTACATAACGTATTCTACAAAATTTTTAAGGAAACAGGGGCTTGTTACTCACATTTCACAAGATGTACAATTCAGCGAGAATGGAAATGGTAGGTTCTTAACATTTAATTTGAAACGTAGGGTCAACTAAGTTCAAGCTTCCTTGCTCGTATCGTTGCATTAGCTCCGTCCACGTTCAAGAATAAAATAAAAAACAGCACAGCCTTTCTTGGTTAAGGTTGGTTGGCTGTCCTCCTAGAATCGAAAGAAATTGTGATGTTTAATCTAAATAAAATATTGCGTCGCGTTTATTTCGGTCTCTCCGAGAATGATTTTCCTAATGTGGCAAAAAATGATTTCATTTGTGGTTATTTCAAATCGATAGAATTTTTTGATGAAAGAATTGCAGTGTTATATACAATAGATACAAAAATTGCAGTTCACTTATATGATCATTGCTTTATAAATTTAAAGACAAACTTGATATACATATAAATGTCTCCGCGTGTTTAAGAGGTTAATTTTCTTATGAAATATCTTTTAACAGTGGAGAAAAATATTAAGGCATTAATACTTATTATCAATTTTAATATTATTATCATTACAATTATATACATATAATATTTTATATATTATATATAAACATTATTAATGTCACTTTTCATATATAATATATAACACAAAAAATATAATTAAATATGGAATATAGTTTACATAATACATGAAATACGAAACAGGAAAGTTCTGTATAATACATTTACCCCAAGAAATTGTTACGATTAAATTTTCCGCATGAAACTGATGTGACAAGGTGTTTTCTCAAACTTTCTGACAAGTTTACAATTTGAAAAATTCGAACGATGAAAAACAACGTTCGAAATCTCTTTTCTTATTTCCCATCACCTGGCTGTTCAATCGAAGATCTCAGAGAATTCTTAATGTATTCTTAATGGTAGCCAATACGGAGCGAAAATGTGGTAATAAATTTCTCGGAACATCGATGGACCGCTATACTACGCTATTACCTGAACTACGATATAGGGAACATTCATTGTCTTTACTGAAAAATGGCGGTAGCCGCAATTTCGGCACATACATATTATATAAAACGTCTGAACTCCATTGAAACAAATACTCCTACAATTCAGTTCTAACGAGATCTAACTGAAGTCAAAAGTGTGTCAGTAATGCAATCACTCACATTAAAGTCAATGATCAATATTAGTTATAAAGCACAGATGCCTAAAATACATCAAGACTTCGATCTTCTAAAAGGGTTTAACACGTTGACTGCCGCATGAAAGCAATTGAAAATTGTATTAGTTAGTATTTTCATTTTGAACAAATCCGACCAAATATTTTCACGATACTTTGTTATATATGTTCTTCACAGTTCTAAGTATCTAATGCGAGTATTTACAGTTAGAAAGGTGAACAAATCTTGAATAATACGGCTATTAAATCTGTGTAGAAATTTAAGTGTCACCCGCATATGGGTGACATGGCAGTCAAAGTGTTAATTCAATTCTTCTTATTGATTTAGGATATTTTACTTGTTTATAAAACAAAACCAAATATTTGATTTCAATTTATTTAGTATATTCAATATTTAAATTTAAGTTCATTTATTTTATTTAATATTTAAATTTGCATTTAAATTCATTGACTTTACTTAATATTTTTAAGTATATTTATTAAAGTATATTTATTTAAGTATATACTTTATTAAGTATATTTATTAAAATCGTTATTAAATTTAATTTAATAAACTCGAATCAAACATCTGATAATACCTTGGGTCTAAAAGTTTTGAATAGTTCCAATGTAAAACAAAGTTTAAAAACCGTATAATAAAACTTTAAAGTCAACTTTTAACTCTGCTCTGTAAGAAGCAATATTCCTATAAACAGAAAAAAGCTTTCACAAAAGCATTCCTCTCTATCTCGCCATTGTTCCATATTGCGTACAATTTTTTTCAGCTGTTGCATCTGAAAATAAAACCAGGACCTTTTGAGTGTTCATACATTTTTTTAATTAACGACTCTTTCAACGCATACCACTGCTCCGCGACTAATAACGACGCTTGAAATATGTATACACACGGTAGATTCTCTTTATATCGCCGCGTCTTTACCACTGCAACACGCAGTTCTTGTTTAACCCTTTCACTAATTTTGTTTAACCCTTTCAGCAATCCATTAACAGTAACTAGTGACCAAAATGGTACGCGAAAATTTGACACCATTCTTAGACTTGAAAGAAACAGTAATTGTAAATAAATTAAAGATATCTTATTATATTTATTTGATGTAACTTTTTACGTTATTTTAATTTATTTAACTCAACTTGCATATTTCTTCAATAACAACGGATAATTCAATATAAAGAAAAAATTCGAAATTGATAACGAGGAACTTTGTTTTAATATAACAACAACAAACACTTTTAACAAAACAAACTTGAAGGATAATAGAGACAATTTAATAATTCGTTTCCGTGCAAAATATCCTAAAACATTGATCAACAAACCTAAAAGAATGTGACAAATCTGATAATAATTGACTGAGGAATACTTCGAAACAATTGTTGATACATTTGTTGGTACATTACATAGGACGATTAATTTCATGGTGAATCAATCGGTGAAATAGGGAAGGTTTTACAGTGCAAAAATACAGGGAGAGTATATGTACGCCTTTCGTATATGTTGAAAGACTTTTAAGAGCGTATACAGGGTGTCCCAGAACTGTTGAAGGAGCCGAAAATGGGAGGTAGGTATGGTCATTCTGAATAACTTTTTCATTTGCAAAAATTGCGTATGGGGCTTCAGTTTTAAATTATTAACGAAAAACACCGACCAATCAGAACGCGAGAATCGCGCGCCACGCGATTCAATCGCGACCACGCCCAATTATAACTCGGGCCTACACTTCAGCCTCCGAGCGCGCGCGATTCTCGCGCTCTGATTGGTCGGTGTTTTTCGTTAATAATTTAAAAATGAAGCCCCATACGACATTTTTGCAAATGAAAAAGTTGTCCAGAATGACCCCACCTACCTCCCATTTTCGGCTCCTTCAACACTTTTGGAACACCCTGTATATACGCCTTTTGTAGTGAAAAGGTTAACACGATATGTGGATCCAAAAAATGTTTCGTTGTTGAAACTCCATTTGTGGCAATATAACGAGAGTCTACTGTATATATGTATTTCGTCTGCGTCGGAGGTTATCAGTCGTTCCTTCTTACGGCGACCTTCCTTTTCTGGAACTCTCATCCCAGGTGAGAAGTCGACGTAATCCTGAGGGATACGTTTTCATCACGTCCGGCTACTTTCTGCGTAGCAGCGTACTTCCTGACTTTGATTCTGTTGAATGCTCGTCTTCCACGTTCGCTCGAAATGACCATTCGGACATTTTCCACTCGAATGGAAAATAAAGTTGAAAAAGACTCGTTATATAAAATACACGCTCTTCAATTGATCGGCACATACGCAGGCTGTCACAAATTATAGCTCTCTTCCCAGTTATAAAATTGTGACAGTCTGTGTATGTACTCACCAGTTACAATAAGGGAATACATAACTTACAAAAAGATTAAAATATATGTGTAATATATATAAATTAAAATAGGATAAAAAATTATTCAATATTTTATACTATCACGGAGATTGCATTATTATATTAAATGGAGCTGTACTTATATTATTGTTTGAGTAGATTTTGTGCAACGTGAAAAATTACTATTAAGCTAAAATATTGAAAAAATAAATCCAATTGCGTTAATTACGCGGTGAGATACTTTAAATCCATATAATAAAATAAAAAATATGAAAAGTCTAAATAAAAAATGTATTATATCACGAGTTATAGATGCTTGCACGCATGTTTCATTATTTGCGTTAAAAATCGTAGCTGTATTTTGCAGATAATCGAAAATAAATGCTTCGGAAATATATGCTAATAGTTGCATAAAGCTGTTTCAAATTCTTTTTATTAATTCAACTGAAACGCTGGTTCGATTTACCGGTAATGTTAATGTGCCTATTTATGTCCATATATTTCTGTCTGCTATGTTTCCTGTTAATAATATACCGATACACCTGTAATTACGAGACACTTGTAAACAACGTTCAATTAATTAGCGCAAAGCTACGCAATAATCACTGATGCAGTCTCAATTCAGTACATTAATCGATGCTCCAAGTTCCGTCACTAATTGCAGGAAACATCGACCGTAGCAATAAGTGTAATAGACTGATTAATCTGTAATAGTTGCGAATAAAATTCTATTCTATATCTTTTTCATTCAAACACGTATGTTATTCGATGACGAGCACGAGTTTCATAAAAATTGTACGACTCCCGACCAATTTTAACCTACACGAATGTATTCCTTAGGTATTAAAATGAAATTTTGCATGAAACGAGAAATATTTCATCAACACCGTTTTTATTACTGGCTTTTAGTTAAAAATTTCTATATATGCTGCTAATAATTCTTTTTATTATATTCGCTCATTGTAGCAACAGGGATTGAATTTTAACACTACACCGAAACTTATTATTATAGGAAACGTAATCCTAGAAAAATTGGATGAGGCAGCGGATTTCAGAGATTATGACAATTTACATGTTACAAAATTTCTATCGGTGATTGAATGCGTTAAGTTTGGAGTATTGATATGCGTAGTATGAACACATGATATATTGCCACACGATGCGCCGCCATATGTTGTAGTGCCACGCGTCGAATCATAATGCGTCGCATTGCTATGTTTCGGATTATAACACATCGAATTGCCTCATTTCGAATTACCACATGTACATCGCCACGTGGCAAATTGCAACGGGTTGTATCATCATGGACCGAAATGGCATGCATTGGATTATCACGCGTTATATTATCACATCTCAAGTTACTATGCGGTAAGTTACCACATAATGAATTACTACACGTTGAACCACTTCGCGGTATAATACCACGCGTTGTATTGCCACGTATCGAATCACTACGCGTTGTATCGTCGTGCATCATAACTCGCTCGTTGGATTATGACACGTTGGATTACTACGCGTTGGATTACCACACGTTGGATTACTACGCGTTGGATTATGACACGTTGGATTACCACGTGTTGGATTACTACACCTTGGATTACTACGCGTCGGATTACTGCGCGTTGGATTACCACGCATTGAATTACTACGCGTTGGATTACCACGCATTGAATTACTACACGTTGAACCACTTCGCGATATAATACCACGCGTTGTATTGCCACGTACCGAATCACTACGCGTTATATCGCCGTGTGTCATAACTCACTCGTTGGACTATGACACGTTGGATTACCACGCGTTGGATTATGACACGTTGGATTACCACGTGTTAGATTACCACACGTTGGATTACCACACGTTGGATTACCACGCGTTGGATTATGACACGTTGGATTACCACGTGTTGGATTACCACACCTTGGATTACTACGCGTCGGATTACTGCGCGTTGGATTACCACGCATTGAATTACTACGCGTTGGATTACCACGCATTGAATTACTACGCGTTGGATTACCACGCAGTGAATTACTACACGTTGAACCACTTCGCGATATAATACCACGCGTTGTATTGCCACGTACCGAATCACTACGCGTTATATCGCCGTGTGTCATAACTCACTCGTTGGATTATGACACGTTGGATTACCACGCGTTGGATTACCACGCGTTGGATTACCACGTGTTGGATTACCACACGCTGGATTACTACGCGTCGGATTACTGCACGTTGGATTACCACGCATTGAATTACTACGCGTTGGATTACAATGCATTGAATTACTAAACGTTGAACCACTTCACGATATAATACCCCGCGTTGTATTGCCACGTACCGAATCACTACGCGTTTTATCACCGTGTGTCATAACTCACTCGTTGGATTATGACACGTTGGGTTACCACGCGTTGGATTATGACACGTTGGATTACTACGCGTTGGATTACCACACGTTGGGTGACTACGCGTCGGATTACTGCGCGTTGGATTACCACGCATTGAATTACTACGCGTTGGATTACCACGCATTGAATTACTACAGGTTGAACCACTTCACGATATAATACCACGCGTTGTATTGCCACGTATCGAATCACTACGCGTTGTATCGTCGTGCATCATAACTCGCTCGTTGGATTATCACGTGTTGGATTATGACACGTTGGATTACTACGCGTTGGATTACCACACGTTGGTCTACCACGCGTTGGATTACCACGCGTTACGTCTTCTAATTTTTACAACATGTACATTAATATCGAGAATATTCCCCCTATGGATCGTCTCATGTATGTCAGCGTAACAACAATCTGGCACACGACAAACGGGTGAACACGAAGATAAAGATTCTCGCGGAAATTCAAGATCGACGCGATAAATGATCCCGTTGCCTAATCCGGAGCGGCGTATGAATAACCGCGACGAAGGAACGAAACACAATTAAAAGTTGATTCAATCGCGAGACCGTGAAATGAATTTTGAGACGAGCAGAAGCGCGGGTCTCTCGGCTCGCGTTGAAACGGCTCAAGCTACGGATGCATTATTCAACGTCAGCCTCATATTCCGCGAGACACGAAAACAGATTCACGCCCAGATAGCGAAACTCTCGATTCCCGTACCACCATGGCGTCTCGCATCGGTGTGAAAACTTCTTCGACAGTTCGCAAACGTCGCGGCGAATAAATAGCGGGACGTCGGACTGCTGGCATTTCTTCGCGGTCGAAACTACAGGAAATCCATACGAGCTAGCTAGAGTCGTGTCAGAGGTTGATAGGCTATCTCTTGCCACTTGACTCGATCGGAAAATAGCGGAAAACGTTGCCGTAAGTAACGCTACTGTACCAGCATGATTGATCCGTGGACATTTTCCTTGCTCGACGATATCCGGTATGTCACCGCACCGGATATCGTGTGTCTATTATCGAAACCAGGACACATATTCGAATTTCGTACTTCACTCCATGATCTTATCCTTGCACTTCAACGGCTGCGTATATTTATGTTACTGTCAAAATTTTAATGTAACGTATGTACAGGTTAATTTATTATGTTGTTATCAGAATACCAATATAAACGTTTCTTTATAATAAGATCAATGTAAACGTTAATGTGATATGTTAATACAAAAATATTAATGTAACTGGCCAAAAAATATGTTAAGGCAAGAATGGGAGTGTGACAGGTTAATATAAAAATAAGAATGTAATATTTTAAAATAGTATGTTAATATAAGAATGTTTAGGTGCATTTCAATGTGATATGTTAATATAAAGATATTAATGTAGTACGTTAAAACAATACATTAATAGTAGAATGTTGGTGTAATACTCTAGAACAATGTACTAACATAAGAATGTCTATATTACATTGATATGATATATTAATATAAGGATATTAATGTGAAACATTACAAAAATATATTAATATAAAAATATTAATGTAATACGTTAAAACAACACATTAATATAAAATTCTGGATGTAATACTTTGAAACTATACACTAATATAAGAATATTAATATAATACAATAACATATTTTGTTAATGTAAGGATGTTAATGTAGAACATTAAAACGACATATTAACATAAAAATGCAAATGTGATACATTAGAATAATATGTTAATATAAGGATGTTAATGTGCACGTCAATTTGATATGTTAATATAAAAATATTAACCTAATACGTTAAAGCAATATATTAATATAAAAATGTTACTGTACACGTTAATCCAATATGTTAATATGGGAATGAACCTTAGAATTTGATAAAAGTGTGACTTTACATTCACAGAATATTATATTCATGAATTTATGAATTTCGACAGTGCACACAATAAAAATGACTAATTTTCATAAAATTTATACGCGCACCTTCCTCCAAATATTCTTCTATCATTATAAAGGTAGCCTTTTTGTCGTACCTCCTTATTTTTTAATTATCAAAAACCTTATTACCGTATTCAAATACGAAGTCAAATTTCAACCCCTTTAACCTGTCAAACACGTAAAAATCTTATCGAACAAAAATACAAATATACTTGTCAACGCTGGATCACTTGAACATGCTTCTGAAAATATTCGGTCAAAAGTTTCGTGCCCAGGCGAAGAAAGAGATGGAAAGCAAATATAAAAACGCGGTAACACGGAGCATGATCGAGGAAAGTTTGATCGTATCGGTGTACGAAAAAGCGAGCGAAGTGGTCGAAGAACGAAAAAGAAAAAAAGAAAAGGGATGGAAAGTTGACGTCAGTAGCGTACGCACGCGTTTAATCCGACGCGATAGAGGTTCGCTGCGATGCGAGAGGCTTCTCCATTCGAATCAATACGACACACGCACACCGGGCTTCTATATCTGCTGTATTAAACTCACCACGTCGTATTATCTTCGAATCCCGGTGTTAAAGTAAAGCACGAACGGTGCGTATACAAGTAGCCCTCCTACAACACGGAATCTTATGTAAGGAAATTCCAAATTGACCTGCATTCGAACTCGAAATAGAACGCATACGGTCCCAGCGCGACGACCACCAAGGCGTCGGGACCCGATATTGTGACGTCAGGGCAGTAAACAACTGAGGCCCTTGAGTTTTTGGCGAGGGGCAGTAAAGCCTTCGCAGTCTCGAGGAAGGGCATTCTTTGGGGAATCATTGACAACGCGACATCGCCCACATTTTGTCGTTTAAAGAATATATAGTCATTTAGCGATATTGTACAAGTCGTTACTATACGCGTTTATTTTACCGTATTACGTATTAATCTTACACTTACAACACGGTTTCGCTATAACACGATACATAAGTTGCGGAAACCCTCTGTTGGATTATTTAGAAATAATCCATAGCAAAACTGAATCTTGCAGTGAGAAACACTGCTTATTGTCTGCATAGACGGGCCATATTGGCAACACCAGATCTTATAAGGTCCTGAGACTGTTTCCCGTCGAAGTCCAAAGTAATAAACACGATGCAGGCAACGATTTCTCTTTTTCCTAAGTGGACAGTGGATTTTCTTTTCGGGGATCCGAGTGTCACGTCACTTCGAGTTCAGAATTTCTAGAGTAAAGACGTCCTTCCGAGCCGTAAAATAAAGTTTTCCTATTGTACACTCCTGGACAAAATTAAGTGGACATTGCAGAAATGTAAAAAATATTTTGTTTCATTACCATGTTGTAAATAAATTTTAAATTTAGAACGTGAGATATTTTTGTAGGCTTGGAAAAACATTTATTTAATGTATATAATTGTGCAATAAAGTTTTGATTTATAGGTATTATTCGTTAATTAAATTTACCTTTTGTTATTTATGATACCTGTCCACTTAATTTTGTCCACGACTGTACATATATAATCGTCTACCGTTGTATTCTTCCATTTCCAATACCCTCCTACAACACGGCATTCTATAACACGGTTTTGCACTAACACGATAAGAAGATTGCAAAAACCTTTGTACAACACTATACTTCTTCGGCCGCAGCGACGTTTGTCGTCTTAACACTAGATTTACGGAAGTTCAATGACCACTTAAGTCTAAATTGAAAATGAACTATGAAAAGAAGTAAACAATGAATAATACATATACCAGTTTATAGAAAGATTCTTTATCTCGATGATCGTTAACATTCATTTCGACATAAGCTTTTTAATAATTTTCGCAATCGAAAATAAGAAACCTAAGATCCGTCATTTTGACGAGTCCCGTAAATTTAGTGTTAAACATACACTGTTGCGGAAAGCAACAGTCCGGACTATTAAGACAAATGAAATAGAAATAAGAAGTGCAGTTGCTGCATGATCTTCGACATCCGCATACATTTATATTTTTAATAAAAATTAAATGGTTCATGTAGAATTAAAGAAAAAATATATTTGTTTTTAATAAGTTTTCGGAACGTAACCCCCTTTTTTGTACTGGCTCTGGGTCGCACACAACACGGTTTCACACAACACGGCATTTTCTAGGAACCTAACTACCGTGTTATAGGAGGGTTACCTGTACCTCTTTTTAGAGAAAACCCAACATATTTTTACAGCGTCCATTGTTTAGGGTTTGGGACCTGCGATGCTCCAGGTATCGCTGTATGTTCTGCCTGGACAATTTTTAGTTAGTTCTAACCTTGCTTACACCGAGCCTGTATTTTTTAACAGTACTTCCACCGTAACCTTTTCTTGTCCAAAGGTGTATATAATTATTACTCTAATATTCGACGCGTAGTTTATTTTTACATAACCACACCAACACCCGGCTACGAAAGTTTTCCCTGTATCCTATTCTTTTTCCTCTTTGCCACGCGATTAGATCGAGCAAGGAAACGGCGAATATAGAAATTCGGAACCATCGGCTTGGGAACGTGATCCAAAAGAGGGCTGTTTGGTATCCGTCCAGATCCGCATTGCAATGAAACAATGATAAAGACAGAGAGAAGCAGGGATGAATTATGTAAATGGCCGATTGTTGGAGTTGATCGTTTGCTATCTCCCTTGTTTATTTCTTTACGGACAATTTAATGATACGATAGTAGCTAGATTTGGGGGATTAAGTGGAAGACGTTAATTGAAACATCAGGATGAATTATTAAAGATGCATCTATTGATGTAGCTCTATGCTTGCTACTATAAACTCGCAGTTGCATTTGTAATTTGTAGTTTATAATTTACAATTCAGAATTTAGAACTTAAAAATTAGAAATTAGAAATTAGAAATTAAAAGGTAGAATTTAGAATTTAGAACTTAGAATTTAGAATTTGGAATTTGGAATTTGGAATTTGGAATTTGGAATTCAGAATTTAGAATTTAGAATTTAGAATTTAGAATTTAGAATTTAGAAATTTGAAATTTGAAATTAAAATAAAAATTTAGAATTTAAAATTAAAAATTTAGAAATTAGAATTTGGAATTTGGAATTTGGAATTTGGAATTTGGAATTTGAAATTAGGAATTTGAAATGTCGAATTTAGAATTTAGAATTTAGTGTGTCTTAAGATAATTATTCTGAAAATTATTATCAGAATTAACTATTTAAATATTAGTTATTAAAAATTGTTCCAGAATAGGTTATGCGATGATTATATGAACTAAACTAATTAAAACATATACATATGTATCGTAGTAATTTATTTGCCTTTAATCGGGTACATAAATTAAAGCTGGTAGACAGACAATTTAATTAACCCCTGAAACAAACCACATGTGCACTGTTAAATTTTAATCTATCCGTGTAATTACCTGAACACGAAATTGCATTTAAACTCTGGTTTTGCAAACCAGAAAAACGATAACATTGTTTTGTTAACGTACAGCATACGAAGATTTCGCATTGAAGTTAATGTTGCATACTTTGAAGATTATTTTAAAGTACGTATGTTTCGAATAAATTATCATGTAAGTACTTACACGCCAGTCTTTTAAGAGGGAAGAAACATGATGTACTTCTCTCGACAATAACTATAAAAAATGAAACAGCGAAAGAAAACGCGGGAATTCCAGGAAATAATAATGATTAAAAATTATTACTACAGAAATTGTATGTTATTGCGTTCTTTCTCCGTGTAAAATAAAATATAGTGTAAATTTATTTTAGTTATACGAAAAGTTCTCCGCGGTGCAGCGGCACAACTCATCCTGTGATTTATATAGCAAATATTCGTCTTGTTGTTTCACGCTTGCAAGGGATGAAACAAAGGGAATTAGGAAAACAAAAGTGACTGCCCCGGCAGGAAGAAGAATTGTTTATGAGAGGCGGTCGTTGCCACGCGATTTTCCTACAAATTTGCACAAAATATTATTCTCCGCTGACATATTTTTCATCCGATGAACAAACAACGAGACGTTAAACGACGAACATTATTATAATTAAGAGCCGTAAAAGATTTCCGCAGTTTAATCGGTTAACGATCTCACCATTATTCATTTCGCCGGATACTAAAAATTCACGAGTTTAATTACACGACGAATACCGTAGGTCTCACCTCTTTTAATTCGTAGATTTGAAAATTTGTAGCTCCGAAAACTTTTAAATTTGTGTCACCGGCGGTCTATAAATTTTGAAGGTTGAAATTTAAGATTCAAAAATTTGAAAATCAAAAGATTTGGAACTTTGTAAACATAAAATTTGTTAATTCGAACGTTTAAAATTTTAAAATGTCAACGTTACAAGATTTAAAAATTAGAACGTTTGCAAATCGTAAATTTTTTAGTTTGAAAATATTGATAATTGGAATGTTGGCCAATGTTAAAATTTTTTTGTTTGAAAATATTGATAAATGGGACGTTTGCAAATCGTAAATTTTTTAGTTCGAAAATATTGATAATTGGAACGTTTGCAAATTGTACATTTTTTTGTTTGAAAATATTGATAATTGGGACGTTTGCAAATCGTAAATTTTTTAGTTCGAAAGTATTGATAATTAGGATGTTTGCAAATCTTAAAATTGTTTAGTTTGAAAATATTGATAATTGGAATGTTCGCCAATCTTAAAATTTTTTTGTTTGAAAATATTGATAATTGGGACGTTTGCAAATCGTAAATTTTTTAGTTCGAAAATATTGATAATTGAGACGTTTGCAAATCGTACATTTTTTTGTTTGAAAATATTGATAATTGGGACGTTTGCAAATCGTACATTTTTTAGTTCGAAAATGTTGATAATTAGGATGTTTGCAAATCTTAAAATTTTTTAGTTTGAAAATATTGATAATTGGAATGTTCGCCAATCTTAAAATGTTTTTGTTCGAAAATATTGATAATTGGGACGTTTGCAAATCGTAAATTTTTTAGTTCGAAAATATTGATAATTGAGACGTTTGCAAATCGTACATTTTTTTGTTTGAAAATATTGATAATTGGGACGTTTGCAAATCGTACATTTTTTAGTTCGAAAATGTTGATAATTAGGATGTTTGCAAATCTTAAAATTGTTTAGTTTGAAAATATTGATAATTGGAATGTTCGCCAATCTTAAAATTTTTTTGTTTGAAAATATTGATAATTGGGACGTTTGCAAATCGTAAATTTTTTAGTTCGAAAGTATTGATAATTAGGATGTTTGCAAATCTTAAAATTTTTTAGTTTGAAAATATTGATAATTGGAATGTTCGCCAATCTTAAAATGTTTTTGTTCGAAAATATTGATAATTGGGACGTTTGCAAATCGTAAATTTTTTAGTTCGAAAATATTGATAATTGAGACGTTTGCAAATCGTACATTTTTTTGTTTGAAAATATTGATAATTGGGACGTTTGCAAATCGTAAATTTTTTAGTTCGAAAATATTGATAATTAGGATGTTTGCAAATCTTAAAATTTTTTAGTTTGAAAATATTGATAATTGTAATGTTCGCCAATTTTAAAATTTTTTTGTTTGAAAATATTGATAATTGGGACGTTTGCATATCGTAAATTTTTTAGTTCGAAAATATTGATAATTGGGACGTTTGCAAATCGTACATTTTTTTGTTTGAAAATATTGATAATTGGGACGTTTGCAAATCGTACATTTTTTAGTTCGTAAATATTGATAATTAGGATGTTTGCAAATCTTAAAATTGTTTAGTTTGAAAATATTGATAATTGGAATGTTCGCCAATCATAAAATTTGTTAGTTCGAAAATATTCATAATTAGGACGTTTGCAAATTTTTTAATTTTTTAGTTTAAAAATATTCATCATCCTTTATTCCGCAACGAACCCATATTAAAACGAGTGTCCAATTCCCGTCACTATTTTAGCAAACCTATGATAGTCGTCAGTGTAATCGATTGAAAGCGTAAACTGGAAAACAAAACAATCGTAGTCGGAATAATCACGAGCGAAACGTTATCGCGTACGGTCGCTATCGCTGCAACATTTAATGTGTCAAAATAAAAATTTGAAACGTTTCAAACGTCAATACCCAGATGTATCCACAAAGTTTGATTACCCTATCAATTTCCCCGTGTCCGTTACCGTCGATCCAGGTTTCGCTGCACGTGGAGAATGTGATCTCTACCAATTACGTTCCGATTAATACCGAAATGTGTAAGGAGGTTAAATAACATTGAAACTGCGATCGGTGCAACCACAGGATCATGGCTGACAGCCAAACGGAAGGTCGGAAGTGGTCCAATCTCCGAATCGATCTCAGAAGCCTCCTTTTCCATTTCCAGGACATTTGCAAGAGCATCGCCGTTATGAAAAGGAAAGGGACGGACGGAACACTTTACAGAACGGGCCAGACAAGAGCTACTTCCGGTTAGCTGGATAGAACGTCCGGGCTTTCCTATTGAAGAGCTTTCGATAGTTCGTCGAGCAATCGTATCTTCGATTCCATCTCCGTTAAATTTTGTCCTACGTTTCTGCCTATCTAATCCGTTATGTTCCCGGTCCGCTTCCTGTTTTTTCTTTAATCCCTTAACTTATCATTTTTCGTGCAGTCGCCCCACACCGAACACCGCTGCCGTGTTTCTACTATTTCAAAAGGAAATAAAGTTGAAACGTTGAACATACTTTACATTTAGATTACAATTAAAATTCATGTAGAGTATAAACGTAACGAGTTTTAAATTAATTTTAAATTAAAATTAAATTTAAAATTAAAAGGTATATCATGTACTAAAGAGTACGTCACTAGAGGTTTTATATAATTTTTTTTATTATTCCAAATGTTGATATTTTAACGTTCACCGGTTTTATCGTGCGGAGTTTCAGTTTAAGCTAATAAACGTAGACGTTCGGTATAAGTGATTGATAAAGTAATATTCCTTCATCGAAAGCTGTTACCGGTTTAATGACGCAATGAAATTCCCTTTTTCCAAATGGAGGGCAATCTTGTTGTCTCCGGGACTTTCATCGAGAAAATGGGAGCCGAAGATAATCTCTCGGCATCATCAAGTGAATTACAGCTATCCCTGATAAGAGCTTTTAAGGAATCATTCCCAGTGGCTGCCGTCTACTTTGATCATGAAAGATCTTTTCTTTCGTCGACGAGGACACACGAACACCAAATTCGTGCGACGCTGTTCAATCTTCTTTGTCCGCGAATGTTCTTTGTTCGAAATTATGACGCGTGCACGCGTTTGTATAACATTAAGCCGTATTAATTATTCTGAATCGGTAATAAGAAATTAAACACCGTTCCGGTATACCGATTTAAACCGAATGTGAGATCAGATTGCACATGGTATGTTTCCCGAGAGTTTCGTATCAAAACGAGGGCGTGATTGAATATCGAACTGGGTCAAGGAAATTGTACACGGAACAATTAATTCGCAAAGATTTGCATGGGCTTTCGGGTGATGTTTATTCTAGGTGAAATATTTAATTGGACCGTACGGATCAGCGGGTAATTATTCTCACTTGCAAACTCGATAAAAGGAAGGGAAACCGATAGAGACTATTCATGTCGCATTAGCGTTAATAGCATTATTGATACTCACAACTCGGTTAATATTAATAATAATCCGCTGGTGACTGCAGCATCGACCACTCACCGATTCCATAATATCACGTAATGGTGCCATATATAATGCATTCCTCGATTATTATGCAATTTCGGCTCTCTGCGACGCGCGTACGGTAATCTAATTTGGTTGAAAGTTTTTAAAATGATATTTTTATCCCGAACTCTCGTACCCGTACACGTTGAATCGCGTAAGATAAAAAATAACAAATTGCGGATGTCGCTCGCGGAAGACTCGGTGCTTTTTATACAATGCTTATTTTAATTAAAACGAACGTACGCATGTAACACGCGATCCTCTCAAAGTGGTTTTCCCTCCCAGCCACGCTAATCGAAATGTAGATTCAGAATTTCAAGCGGTCGTGAATCTAATTGGCAATCTAGCGAGTGTAACGGTGGCAGAGAACGTGTTAAAGTAAATTATAACCGTGTTGTCTTTGAATCGATGATCGTTAAGTAGAGTTAATCGTTTCGCTTCATTAAACGGAGGTCTCGAATCGAAGCGATTTTAACCGAGCACAGAATATTCCGGCGAATCTACGGATTGAATGGCACGAAATCACCGACTCGAAGCGAACAGGGGTTTGGCATTATGCGGTTTGTAACTGACTGGCACGGTGTGCGTGTACCGTGTGTCAAAATTCATAGAGAAATTTCTGTACCGTGCATTTCTGTACGTGACGCAATGGAAAATTAAATTTGAACAGTTCGTTGTTTCGTTCAGCAAGTATCGGTGTTCCGTTACCCTTCACGAATGCTGCAAAGAAGTGGTAGGACAACGCTTGACTTTTTTTGAGTGCAACAAACTGTGGTTCGTTCGATAGGCGATTTTTTTGTATTCTCCTCGTTCGGTAAGGGTAACATTTTGAGTGCTCGTTTGTAACGTATCGATGGTGCTCGTACAGTGAATCGTTATGTAAAATACCGTTGTCTGTTCGAATTGCAGCGAATCTGTACCCCGGAGGTTGAGTGTATTAAATCCGCTTTTATTTTTTGTTTTAATATTTTACGAGTTTCCCGTATCGAATTTTTCACTCTCTTCGTTGATAGAAAGTATTTCTACTTCGTACACTTTTTAATATAATAACGTACAAATGATATAATTCCGTAGGCTGTTTCGATTTCAGCAGGTTTTTAACCCTTTGCCTTATAATGACGCCTCCCAGGCGTGACGCACACAATTGTTGCAACGCGACAAATTCGGCTCCTATTTTCACCACGATCGAACTTCCAGCTGAATTTTAATTTGAACCCGTACACCGATGATCGCCATATCCAAAATATCCTTAACATTCGAGCAATCTTTATCCGTCTTCACCTTACAACGATAATTGAATCGCTCCGTCTGACGCATTTTCCGGCAAAATGATAAGTTAAGGGGTTAATGAAGACATTTTGAAACAAATATTTCGTGTTTTCAGATCGGAACTATAGTTACACGGTAATGTTCTCGGTTGCAAGCTAATGGCATTGATTGGACTAGGTCAAATAAATCGATAATCGATTAGTAGATGTTAAATTGATAAACAAAATGAACAATTAAAAATGAACAATTGATTAATGGGTATTGGAATAATACATTTTTAAATGAATTATTTGCTAATGAATGTTACATTAACCCTTTGTGCTACGATTTACTCGACAAGTGCGTCAGATATAACGAACTATTAATCGCTACAACATTAAGGTGACTAATGAAAGTCCGGATGTCAGGATTGTTTTGCATTTAGTGATCCTCGACCGTGCAAATTACGAGTAGACCGAAGTTGAACATTCAACCGTATTAAAAATATAAGAAAAATTTAACATATTTGAACTGTGACTGCGTCACGAGTGTAGCTCGCCATTTGGCTCAACGGGTTAATACAAAAAATTAATAACAGACATCACATAAGATTAACTACGTAGTTGCATAAACCTTTTGTTATAGTAGAAAGTATTATTTTGAAAACATAGTATTAAAAATATAAGCAAAAAACATATTTGAACTGTGAGTGCGTCACGCGTGTAGTTCGCCATTATAGCTCAAAAAGTTAATAAAAAAATTTAATACCAAATATCAGATAAGATTAACTATGTACAGTAGCGGACAAAAGTTTAAGACGATGATTTGATTTGTAATATTGTACGAACTTCGTTCCTTTTTTTGTAACTTTGCTACTGAGCAAAATATCGAAACGAAATTTTTTTTGTAAGTGTATAAATAAATGTCTAATTAGTTAACACCGAAAGTAGACACTATTTATAGGTTTTATGAACGGTAAATCAATTATTTATTTTTTCCATTTGGTCTTAAACTTTTGTCCGCTACTGTAGTTGCATGTACCTTCTGTTATAAAAGAAAGTATTATTTTGAAAATATCGTATTAAAAATATTGAACTGTGAGTAAATTAATGGACCAAATAGAGCGATGCGTAACGATACGTCGGTGTCATACGACGCAGCACGATAATTAAAATATCGTTGTCATATGAATGGATCGCGCACTGGAGATATGGGGAATGGACGTTACGCTTGGAGATTTAGCGAATGATCGTGAAACACCATAAATTAATGAGTCGGAGGGAAGGAAATGCATGCACGGTCCGTTGACTAATACGTACGTTCCTAATACTCGTTGGCAGAGGGACGTATTTACGAGAGTATCGCCGTGAATCTGCCGATTTCAACCCTCGTCCCTGCCCCTCTAGGGACATCCACCCCTGTGCGTGTGTACGCCTAATTAATTAACCGTATCGGACGTTTGAATGCAACGCCGCGTTTACTGTCACTGATTCTACAAAACTTCTGATAATTTATCGAAACCTTACCGTAACTTTTAAATCGGCCACACCGATTACTGTTCGAACGGCAAATGTAGATACTATTCACTCTATTTGATACGTACGAAATCGTGGCAGGTTCGGTGTAATTAGTGTCACGTGATCGATTGATCGTTGTCCCAAAGTGGAACGAGCTTCTGTGAATTCATAGCAGGAAGTGTTAATTGTTTCGATCCAAGATATCCGTAGAATTTCTTTGTTTTGATCGATCTCGATTTGTTTTTAACACTTTGACTGCCACGTGATCCACATATGGGTGACGCATAAATTTCCACGTGAATCAATCATCTATATTATTAAGAGTTCATTCATTTACACGATTAACTACTCGTATTAGCTACTTGAAACTGTGAATAATAAACAGAACAGTATATTGCGAACATATTCGGTGATATTTATTAATCATAAAAGAACTATCTATTTAAATTTTCAGCTGCCTCGTTGTGGTAGTCAACGTCTTAAGGGATCGTTCAACTGGGTGTTAAAAATTAAGTGGACATTAAATTTTCGTAAATACGTAATATGTGCATAGCGAATTCATAGATTTACTTCATTATTCCGCAGTTACTGTTCTACAAGTTTAATTCATTTCATTCTACCGGGATTACTATTCAAAAACTTCAACTAACTTGAAACAATATCACTCGAGTAATTCAAAGTCATAATAGGGATCTTGGTGACAGAAGGACTCGTTTTAATAAAAATAAGAATATTTAATATATAAAACACAAAATACAACGCACGCTCATACAATTTCTCTCTTGTGACTTTCACATTCCATTTGTCCCTCTTAATTCTCACGCTCGACTTGTCTGTCCTAACTCTCAACCGCTCTGCTTTAACTCCAACGCTCAACTGACTTTTCTTCCATCCTTATAACGCTTTTCTTTTCCCAAATCCACTTATACACAGTCACATCCGCTGACCCATTCGTATCACACGCATTCCCATTGCGAAGAACTGTTACACGATCCAAGCACTCTTTATTCACACTCTCGGTCCAAACACTCTACATCCGAATCTCGCTCTGTTCGTGCGAGGATGTTCTCCTTATCTCACACCCCACATAATTGTATGTCATACAATGAACAATTTGCATGAATTTTGTTCTGGTAAATGTCAACTTTAGCACTATATCGAATGCAGTATAGCTGCATCAAAGGTCCAACGGTTGCACCACTTACAGCGGCATGTCCCATCTATAACCCTTCAGCGTCTAATTAATTTGATACATGTACCAAATATCACATTATATTCTAAGTATCCGCCATTTACTCCAGTAGAACGATCTCACGAATATGTAAATGCTTTAGAGGATCATCACCTTGATTCTTTACTTCTTATTTTTTGTTCAACAATTTTCAATGACATCCAATATTGACGTATCAGCAATAACTACAAGTTCGTCATCGTTTAGTTCATCAAACTGGAAATTACTCTGTCCAATAAATTTAACATTTTTTCGACGTTCTGATAGTGTTTCGATAGTGTTTCTTGTGTAGATTATAAACCTGCAACCCGTTTTTCTTCAGTACGTACGGATTTGGATGATATTTGATTTAAAAAAAAAAAAACACACTTTCCAAATTCAAAGAAATTTTGTAAGGTAACCATAAAAGATACTAAGATCCTGTTTATATAGTATTTTCGATTTTGTAATTCGATTGTAGTTCGATTTTCCACTATACCCCCACTTTTTAAGATAAATCGAAGAATATAAGTAAAAATTCGTCTTTCCGCGTTCAATGACTGTTGAAACACGTTTAAACATTCGGAGTTCATAAAAAGCAGACACTGTTGTATTCAAGAAAGTCTAAAAAATCTTTAGGCGTAAACAGAATTTTAGTATCTTTTACAGTTACCTCACAAAATTGGTTTGAAAATGTGCTTTTTTTTTCAAAATGACATTTTTCAATAACTGTACATGCTGGCGAAAAACGGATCACAGATTCTTAATCGTCGCAGTATACACTATAATAATCACCGAAAAGATTTTAGAACGTCGATTGGACAATGATATCCGATGCAAAAGCGTCCTTGAAAAAGTACAAGAATAACTCCGGGCGAATCACGGCCGCGTAGGTTGAGATATCATCGTGGCTCGCAACAACGTCGAAGAATTAATTGAAGCGTATAAATCGAACCGCGTGTCCAGCAGTCGTTGACCAGTCTGCATTGTGGCCGGTATTTACGACTTAGCCCCCGAATTCATCGTCGCGGGTTCAACGATTGCGACCTCGTTAACAGAACGGTGAGATATCGACGTCGTGTCGTGTCGGTGGGTAGGATCAGGTTCGGTAATTTCCACCATCGACAAATTATTCGCCGCTGTTAATGGGACACGCGTCAACATTACACCGTGTCTGGATCGAATCTACTGTCCACGATCTACGGAGTGGATTAATTAAAGGAAATCGATCGGGGATGTCGATAAGATATGACCCGGCCACAATGGGGATCCGGTTTTATGAGACCATTCTTCCGCCAATACCGCTGATCTTGTACGGAGATTATTTTAACAACGATGCGATTTACACTGCGAACGATATCACCCTCGTGCTGCGAATATTTTAACAAGTGTTTCGTGCGCGAAACATCTATGACACGCCAGCGTTATCCGTGTGTCAAATGTTGCGTAGGGAATCTTAGTATTTTGTAAATTGAATAGCCTTTTGTAAATTTACGGAGTTACGATTACTCAAAGTTGAGTGAAATATTGATAAAAATTGTTGTCGCGCTAATTTTGTTGCTCAGTGTATATATTTCCAAATTCGTATACACTTGGGTCTCAATATCACAAAATTTCTATATCCTCGAATCCCTACATCCCCAAATCTTTACACCTCCAAATCTACACAGGGTGTCCCAAAAGTGTTGAAGGAGCCGAAAATTGGAGGTAGGTGGGGTCATTCTGGACAACTTTTTCATTTGCAAAAATGTCGTAAGGGGCTTCATTTTTAAATTATTAATGAAAAACACGGACCAATCAGAGCGCAAGAGTCGTACGCGCTCGGAGGCAGAAGTGTAGGCCCGAGTTATAATTGGCCGTGGTCGTGATTCTTGCGTTCTGATTGGTCGGTGTTTTTCGTTAATAATTTAAAAATAAAGCCTCATACGACATTATTGCAAATGAAAAAGTTGTTCAGAACGACCCCACCTATCTCCCATTTCCGGCTCCTTCAACACTTTTGGGACACCCTGTATATTTCCAAATTCGTATATACTTGGGTCTCAATATCACAAAATTTCTATATCCTCGAATCCCTACATCCCCAAATCTTTACACCTCCAAATCTACACAGGGTGTCCCAAAAGTGTTGAAGGAGTCGAAAATGCGAGGTAGGGTCATTCTGACCAACTTTTTCATTTGCAAAAATGTCGTAAGGGGCTTCATTTTTCAATTATTAACGAAAAACACCGACCAATCAGAACGCGAGAGTCGTACGCGCTCGGAGGCAGAAGTGTAGGCCCGAGTTATAATTGGCCGTGGTCTCGATTTAATCGCATGGCCCGCGATTCTTGTGTTCTGATTGGTCGGTGTTTTTCGTTAATAATTTAAAAATAAAGCCTCATACGACATTTTTGTAAATGAAAAAGTTGTTCAGAATGACCCCACCTACCTCCCATTTCCGGCTCCTTCAACACTTTTGGGACACCCTGTATGTGTATCTCCAAATTCGTATACCTTTAGAACTCTGAATCTCAGATCCTTATATCATCGTGTCCCTATATTTCCAGGCTCCTGTATTTATAAATCTCTACCCCGCGAGTCCATATATCCCTAGTTAATAATGTCGATAACACAAAGGATGAGATACAAGTTGCATTTATTCTGCATGTACGATGAAACGTAATATTCTGTGAAAATGTATATTGAAAAATAATATCATACATTCTCCATGGAGTACGATTTACCGGTACGAGTACTTTTAATGCTTACTCCAGGTACACCGGATTTCCATTGTACTTCGATTGTGCGGTAGAATTATTTTTTACCCCATCCACTGTTGGCTTACGTTCAATTGCGCGATGTACGGGATTTTGTATTGACCCAGATATTACATGAAATCAATGTATTAACCGTGCTGCACGAGGCTCGCGTTATGCAACGTGAAACCTTTATCGCGTTCGAACATTTTTCGAATTACGTTCGCATAGCTTTTTATCCAGTTCGAGTTCGAAGGAAACGCGTTTTGCAATATCGCGGTAATGCGAAGCGATGTAATTTGTTTGATTTTTATTTTGGACCCGATCGATATTTCATTGTTTTCTTTATCGTTGCACCGGCGCCAGGACGAAACAAATGTCGAAAAATATAATGCAAACTTTCATCGAACCAATTAATATTGACGCGGTGTAAACACTCGCGTTTAATGTTGATCCCGAACAATGCATCAGGGTTTCATCAATATTTATCCGACCTTAAATCAACGTTTGTTCGATACACTTTTATACGCTCGAGTTTATATTTCTGGTTAAGGGGGGACCTGTATGTACAAAGCCGAAATTACCACCAGATTTACGGTCGTTTAATGACCACTTATGTCTGAATTGAAAATGAACTATAAAAACAAACAAATAATGGACAATACATAAGCCAGTTTATAGAAAGATTCTTCATCTCCGTGAAGGTTAACATGCATTTAGCGATAAGTTTTTTAATAATTTTCGTAATTGAAAATAAGAAATCTTAGATCCGCCATTTTGACGGGTTACGTAAACTTAGTGTTAAGCTGATTCTCAATAACTATTTCGAAGGATAAGGAGGGAATAAATATTTGTATGGCTTCGAGGATTATTTAATTAATACTTCGACTTTATTTTTCAATTCCTTTGTTATAATAAAATACAAAATGGCGGTGGTACAGTCTATTGTGCACCATGAAGCAACTTCTAAAACGGTGTACACTCTAGTGTCGGTTCTTATTATCAGAAACAGTCAAAACGAAGAAATTTTATTAGTATGTAGTTGTAGTAAATGGATGAACCTGATAATATCGAAAAAAAATTAAAAATTGGAAGAATGGCAGACCTCGGAACAAAAAGCTTAACATTTTATAAAAAAAATTGTAGTGTTTTTTTGCAATAAAATGGCTTATTTCCGTGGTTTCAATCATACTCAACACTTTGTATACTACAGCAATTTGGAATATGTTTTCGTTAACTAAATCTATAATGTTCCGTATATGACGTATAAATATTAGGTTGTCCCGTAAGTTTCTTCCTTTTTTCATAAAAACGAATACAAAATATTTATTGTATAATGTTGATTTGTTGCATTAAATATGAACTATTCTGCTCTATCGTCCATCCATTCCCAGAGGAATCATCATTATTTACTCTTTCTAAAATCACTGCGAACTCTTTACAAAATACTCCGCAAATTGCATTTGTGTGTCATATCGAAAAAGGAAAAATCTTATCGAATACCCTAATATAATGGAGCAGGTAATAGCGGCAATTAATGATGCAGAGATTACGACTTCGAAAGAATTCATCGAACCTTTCAACGAAAAAATTTTCTTGTTGCTATCTTTTACCAGTAAAAATACCTTCCAGTGTAAAGGGTTAATGGTCGAGGAAACATTCGGACAACGTAGCTTCTACCATCTCGTTTTGATTTGAAATCGACGTACAGATAAATAATTTTCTCTCTAAATAGATTAGAAAGTATAATAGATCGCATAAATGTTCGAACATGCGATATAACACTGCTTATTATTAGATATGCACTGTCGCAATTGTACCGAATTAATGAAGCTCCGTTTTTAACTTCCCGACATCTTCACCGACAAAAAAACGTTGAATTTAATTTCGCGTAGAAATACTGTGTCATTTCAGCGGATATTTTCTTTGGAAATAAATTCTGTAGCAAAAGTTAATCCTTCCTCTGATTTGCTTCGTTGATATGACTTCGTAGATTGATATTTTCATTTTCCTTCGTGACTCCGAGAGAAAGCTGAAGATATATTTTCCGTGCAGATTCTCGAAATAACTCGTTTGCTACATCGTGAGAATTAAATATTGCGGTCCCGTATATTTTCTTAACGAAACGCTTAACCTATCTTAATTTTTGACCTAGCTTAACCGTAATCAAATCTTTATCCAATTTAAGCTATCGTAACATGAGATAATGTTCATTTTTTACGTTATATCGTCAAATGCAGCATCACTACGCCTTATATCGTCAAACATAGTATTTCCACGCGTTATATTGCCAATCCAGAGATTTCCATGCGTTACATCACCAAGAGTAGTATCCCCTAGCGTTCCATTATGAAGAGTTGTATCTCTATGCGTTGTATCGCCAAGTGCAGTATTTCCACGCGTTATATTGCCAAACATGAAATTTCCATTTATTATATTGCCGAATATAGTATCACTTCGCATTCTATTATCAGAGTAGAATTTCAACGCTTTATATCGCCAAGAATAGAATTTCCACGCGTTACATCGCCAAGCGCAGTATCTTCACGCGTTGTATTTCCAAGCGCGAAGTTTCCACAGGTTATATAGCCAAACACAGAGTCCCTTCATATAACATTGTCAGCAGTAGAATTTCGACGCGCTATATCACCAAGTATAAAATTTCCACGCGTTACATCGCCAAGCGCAGTATCTCAACGCATTGTATTTCCAAGCGCGAAGTTTCCACGCGTTATATAGCCAAGCACAGAGTCCCTTCATATTACATTGTCAGCAGTAGAACTTCGACGCGTTATATCACCAAGTATAAAATTTCCACGCGTTACATTACCAAGCGCAGTATCTCAACGCATTGTATTTCCAAGCGCGAAGTTTCCACAGGTTATATAGCCAAGCACAGAGTCCCTTCATATAACATTGTCAGCAGTAGAATTTCGACGCGCTATATCACCAAGTATAAAATTTCCACGCGTTACATCGCCAAGCGCAGTATCTCAACACATTGTATTTCCAAGCGCGAAGTTTCCACGCATTATATAGCCAAGCACAGAGTCCCTTCATATTACATTGTCAGCAGTAGAACTTCGACGCGTTATATCACCAAGTATAAAATTTCCACGCGTTACATTGCCAAGTGCTGTATTCCTTTGCACTAAATTATCAAGGGTAGAATTTCCACGCGTTCTGTTGCCAAGTGTAGAATTTCCATGCGTTATATCGCCAAGCGCAGTATTTCCACACGTTACATCGTCAACCGTAGAACCATCACGCGTTACATCATCAAACGTAGTTTCTCCGCCCGTTGGATTGCGAAACGTAGTATCAGCAGTCGGTCTATCGTCGGGCACAGTATCGTGTCGCGTTATATCGCCTCGGGCCATATATCCGCGCGTTAAAAAAACTTCACGTACCTTTCAAATTGCGCGATTCTCTATTCAAGCAATACCCGTAATTTTGTCAAGCGTTAAAATAAAATCGAAACTTCCGTCTCCTCGCATCGCCTTTTTACAGTTTCCTCGATCGCATAAAATTGTACTTCCGGCGAACGGTCTCTTTCGCGCGTCTATCGACGAGCCATCTTTTTTTCCTTTATCGAGCGAGAAAGACGCCACGGAATGCCGGCGGAGTATTTCCCCGCGTAATTTCCTAAAGTGTTTCGGCTTGAATTAAAATTTTCTCTATGGTCGATGGCCGTTTCGAGGGCCGGTGAGAAGTTCGCGCTCGTTTTCACGGAATCGCTTGTACAATATATACTGAAATATCCGTGTGCAATTGTCCGCGAGCCGCTTTGCCACAGCATTCGAACGGGTCTGGTATTAGCAGAACTTTTGCGAGCTTTCGATGATACTTGGCGGCGATTTGTGTCAACGACGCCGTTGTTACTTCGATTCGTGATCCTTCTTTCCCATTCAGAAATTCGGCGAGCCATTGTGACGACTGTCGAACGCGAAAGATTCTGCAAATAACACGCTCCTCGAAAACCATGTTCGTTCGTTGAATAGCATTCCATGCGTCGAATTTTATTTTTGTCTTCATTTTCTCTGCTCTGGTCGAACGTAAACAATAACCGACTTGCAATTCTAATTATAATGATCTATACGTTCAATTCGTAAGTGTATTTATAACATTGTTCAACAAATTTTTATTTTTTTTCGACGTTCTAAAATATATCTATGATTATTATAGTGTTTTTCCTATGGCGATTACGAGTCTCAAATCTGTTTTTCCATCAGCATGTACAATTATTGCAAAATTTGATTTTGAAAAAAAAAGCACATTTTGGAAATGCAAACCAATTTTGCGAGGTAACTGTAAAAGATACTAAAATTCTGTTTACACCCAAAGATTCTGTATACATTCACGAATACAACGGTGTCTGCTTTGGATGTAAACAGAATTTTCGTATCTTTTATAGTTACCTCAAAAAATTGGTTTGAATCTGAAAAAGGTTTTTTTTATTCAAACTCGAATTTCTCAAAAACTATACGTGCTGACGAAAAATAGATTGCAGATTCGTAATCAGTACAAGTAACACTATAATAATCACGGATCGGATTTTAGAACATCGATTGGCTGTTTGACAGTGTAATTAATTATGTTTGTTTAATTTTACGAAAGATTTTATGTCTGCACTTTCTTTCTGATGGTCATATGTCACTTCGTCTAATGAAACATATTTATTAGAATACATGTTCTTACGTCATTATTATGACGTAATACATAATTGGCATTATTTCGGACAAGAATGTTCGCTGTCCGAAGGTTAGAATGTAGTATGATTATCGAAACACGTGTTACGTGGCTTGTAATTCAGGATAGGTTACACTGTATCACAAATAAATACATACATGTTTGATCAGGTGGAGTCCTGTACCACATATCGTGTCATAGATCGAACCAGCACTATTATTCTGTTGTATGGAAACAGTAGTGGTGTAACGCCTGTAATTTTGTGTACACTAGCATTATAATACATTCTGAGTGCACATAGTAGAACCTCACTATATTGCCACGAATGGATTAGTTTATTTTATTTTATGAAATGCCTGATTATTAAAGCTCTTGCAGGTGAAACTCGTTAATTTTGTGGTACAACGCGTGGTGATATTACAAGAGGAGATAGCACGAGCAGTGGCACTACTCGTAGCGATGTCAATTTTTAAATATTACCGATTTTCAAGATAGAAACTTGGAAATATTGAAATATAGGAATTTGGAAATTGACAATTTAGATTATTGGAAATTTAAGGATTTGGTAACGTGTAAATTAAGAAATTCGAAAAATAAAAATTTGTATAGTTGGACATTTGGTAGCTTGAGAATTTAGAAATATGAATATTTAACAATTGACTGCGTCAAGAATTGGGAATTTGGATATCTAGATATTGGGTAACAAGAAGATTTAGAAAGATGAAAGTTACAAATTTTAATAGTTAGAACTTTGGTAACGTGGAACGGTGGAAATTTGAATGTTTTAAAATTGACAGTGTGAAGAATTAGAAATTTGAAAATTTTATTATTTGAAAATATAGAAATTTAAAAATGTGGAAATTTAGAAAGTTGAAAATTAAACGATTTACAACCTACAAGTGAAAAAGTCATTAAATTAAAAAATTTATCCATTGATACGGTTTAAAGTCGTAATTGCTTATCGCTGTCCTAAATAATAACAATTAAATAGCGTGCAATGCTACGTAAGTACATGCATTTTCACTGTGCCATTTAAAACGTTGAAATCTTTACCGAATGCAATAAATCCGTAGTTCTGGTGGCTTTACTTACTTCCCAAGATTACAACAATCGTATCAATTCGTGAAGAACACGAATCGAGGAAACAATAAATTTCAAAGATAAAACCTTAAATACATTAGCAGCCACGAATGTTGCTGATACAGTGTAGAGGCTTGTCACGAGAACGGAGCTCAGGAGAATTCCGTTTGCAAGACATTAACAAAGAAAATGAGTAATCGTAACGAGTACAGTGCCCGTACGATTACACGTAAAATAATACAGAATTTTTCACCAATACAGCCTTCCGCTTTGAAAGCAGCGATAAGCCTCGGTAACGAGAGTATTTCGTCAACGATACAGAACAAAACGGCCTGCCGTCTAGGGTCAAAGGCCAAAAAAGAATCGAACGACTCGTAGAATGCTGCAATCTCGGACGATCGTGAAATCATGCTCGCCAAAGCCAAACCGAGCCGAATTAGACGTTTATACGCTCCCATTTCGCCGAAAACCCCTACTCGGCTTGTTTCGTGTTTCATGCATGATGCATGAATCGAATCTGGCGAAACATAGCGCTACGTGTGTCACATGTATAGTTTATTGCCGCTTCTTCGTTCGTTCATGAAAGCAAGAAGGTCAACGCGTACTTTATTTTTAGCGAACACGAAGTGTATTTTTAGCGAAGCGTTTAACGCACTTCAGAACTTCAGTTCAATTAAACAAAAGATTCGAACATTTTCTGACAGTCGAATCTCGAAATTTTCAAATTGTCGCTGCCACAAATTTCTGATACCAAATTTGTTCCACCGAAACGCAATTACAAATCTTTAAACGCTAACGCTCAAAAATGTTCGAATTCTGATAATCTTGAAACTGTCAAATTCGTAAGTCACCGAATCTGTGATATACAGTCATGGACAAAATTAAGTGGACATTGCAGAAATGAAAAAAATATTTTGTTTCATTACCATGTTGTAAATAAATTTTAAATTTAGAACGTGGGATATTTTTGTTGACATGAAAAAACATTTATTTAATGTATATAATTGTGCAATAAAGTTTTGATTTATAGGCATTATTAGTTAATTAAGTTTACCTTTTGTTATTTATGATACCTGCCCACTTAATGTTGTCCACTACTGTATCTAATATACAAGTTTTCAAATTTTCAATTTTCGAAATCGAAGCTATCAGATTTCCAAATGTTCATACATTCAAACATAATGTAATAAGTATCTACGTATCTGCCCTTATATTTGCTTTCGACAAATTCTGACATTTTCGCAAAATTATTAAATAAAACTTTAATGGATGCCATTCGAAGTGGTCGATCACGTAAGGGTTTATGGTGGTTTAATCTTCGGCAAGAATGTTCTTGTACCACCGTCTTGTTTATTCCATGTTTTGAACTTCATTTGCATGATATCGCTCAACATTGTCGATTCACGATATTCAAAACGAAACGTAGCGTCGTTTATCCATAAATTCTGAACCGATAGAGTAACCCCCACCCCCGTCTACCCCGTTTCAACATTTCATTTCCTGATAAATGCATTCAAATAATTCCTTGGTCCTTCCCTCGTATTTACTCGTTATCTACGTTGTAACTTAGCATCTCGATAAACATAACAACACGCCCTTACAATGAACCGGAGAATTTGCATAAAGCCATCTGTCCTCTGTTCATTCGCTTTCCAGTTGTCGCTTCAAAGCGAATTCATCGTCGGAGAAAGGGGACAGAGACTCGTGAGACGAATCCACTCGATTTAAATGAATCAACATCGAGAAGAGCAACGTCGATGAATTCCCTCTTTTACCGTCGTTCCTCTTTCGACTCGATCATTTAATTATCTCGCCGTCGAGCACCTAACCTTGTCATTAAGAAATCGAACGAGTGACCACCGTGGAATTGCACGAACGTTTTTTTTTTTTTTCTTTTTTTTTCCACTTTTCCACGGTTCCATCGTAACGGGTCGTTCTTTTTTCTTTCTTTCCTACGAGTCTTTGTCCCCCGCGAGCGAGATCTTTGCACTGCACACCCTCGTAAAAGCGGGTCAAACAGCGAGAAAGAACTCGACGGCCATGTCCTTAATCCTATTATTGGATTTTTGAGGACGTCCCGACGCTATTATCCCGTTTTTTTCTCACTCGTATGCACGCGTCGACACGCACCCGCGTCTCTTTCTTTCCTTTCCACCCCTCTACGTTCGCTGCCCTGATAACCGATAAACGCTTCGAGCTGTTTACATCGGCCGCAACAACTGCAGCCGAACAAACTCTCTTTTCACCGATAACACGTCCCATGATTTATGAACGCCGATAACGGCCACGGTATAACGCGATGCACTGCGAGGCCAGTGTCTTGTAAACGCAGCCGTTATCGGCCAGAAGACATCTGGACGGTGATCGACCAAACGTTCGAATCACGTGCTAACAAGAAATGTAAATTCGAGTATTACGTGGCCGGTTGAGGGTAATGTTCGATCCCTCGTTCATCGTATTCGTTTCTCCATCGATACGGTTTTCGATGAAATCGACTACGAGGGTTAATACGGTGCCACCCCCAACGATATCCATGATTTACGCGATCTGGATTAACTCTTTGGGGCACGGTCGAATTAAAAATGTCCCACCTTTTTGATGTATGGTAATGCATGGTGGGACATTTTTAGTCCCGCTACTAAATATTGCAATAGCTGCATTCTCGTGTGTGTGAGACTATTCGAGGTCGTATAACAATAAATTTAATTGAATTATTATTTTCTGTTTATTCGTATTGTCATTTCTGCGTTATTAAAAATATACGAATTTTGTTTAAGGGGTAAAACCACTCTAGGATTTTCAAAAAATCGATTTTTTTTTTTGGGCTTAAACTATACTTTAGGATCATAGAAATAGAATGCCATGTGATTTGTAGTGGAAAACAAATTTTAAAAGAGTTAATTATCAATTTTACCACAGCTTCTCAGAGGTGCGATTCATCGCTTCTGTATTACTTTTACCACTTAAAATAATAATATTTCCTGTTACCTACAAAACATACGTTATTAGGATTCTTGGAGAGGTAACTAGAATATGATAACATTATAGCAAACGTGTTATGATAGAAATGAATCGCAGATAAGAGGCAAACAAGCACTACAAGGATTCAATACATCGTAAAACTTTAATCGCGTTTTTCTCAATACTACTTTTCTCATACTGGGAGGAAGGATTTCTCGGTGACTATTGCATGGATCGAATTGAAATTTTTACAGTAGCTGCATAACAATATTCTCTTTGGAAGTACGTAGCCGTTTTTTGATTGAATACAAACTTTTTTTTTTATAAACAATTCAATGCTCGTTTTGAGTACAAAAAGTCGATTCATTTCTTAAAAACTGCATAACTTCTACAAAAATTGATTAATCAAAAAACCCCTACGTACTTCCAAAGTCAATTATATATAGATTATAAATCTTTTTGAGTTTTTAATCTAGAACTCGCGCATGTCGAGAAATCCTTCCTCCCGTGGCGGTGTTTCTACGAAAGTTGTTTCCGCCGATGGGCTCTGTCGCCTCCATTTTGTACAAAAATGCCAATGAAAAAAATTATTTTTTGTAGTACAACATGTGTTAAATAAACCCTCTCAAAAGAAATTTCTTTCCGCTTGTCGTACTTCCAAAATAAATTGTCAAATTTAGGTCTTTTTTTCTGGCTCTAGAGTAGTTTTACCCCTTAATCGAAAATGCAATAAAATTTCTGTGCAACATGGGTCTATTTTATTTTCTGAAATTCTGTGGCTGAAAGAGTTAAACGATTTACCGATGTTCTCGTTTCAGGCGGTTTTCTCGGTGACATCGCTCTGCCAAATATCAAATACGAGACAGAATGGCGACAGCAAAAGCTCAATAAGAGTTACCTCGAAGAATTGGAGAAGTATCGGGACGAGGTACTGAAAGAGGGTCTTCAGGTCGAGGAAGAAGGTCTTACAGGTAAAGAACATTTTTCTGTTTAAACGGAAAACGTGGCATCCGACTGTAGATTTTATCGCGTCGCGATCGTTTAGGTCTCGTTCGTTGACGCGTGTGCACGCGTATGTAGATGTGTCCGTGCGTGTAGTGTTAGCGACAGGTGTCGTTTCAGAGATCCTTCAATTTAAAAATGAGCACGACGCTAACGAGGCGCATCAAGAGAACGAGGAGATCGTGGCTTCTCAAGAGAAATCCGAACCAATTATGGTGGACCGGAATCAATACAGCATGGACGGCGAGCTCGAGGGTGGATTCAGTTTTAAAGCACGGAACGACGATGTCAAGCCTGGTGTCAGGGACGAAGGAGTCGAATTCAGGTACTGCGAAAATTACTAGGAACGATCCACCGATAGGGCGATCATGAAATCGATGGCAAAACAATTCATTTTTGTAACGATGATTTGAAAATCGAGGAATTCGCGAAATTTCGAACGTTACGAATTTTGGAATGAGGAAATTTGATTTTGGGAATACAAAATTTTTGAATTTCGGAATATTTGAAGGTTTGATACTTTACCAATTTCGAGATCGAGATGTTGCAGACTTACAAAATCGTAGGGTTTGGGTATTTCTGAATTTCAAAGTTGGAACGTCTGGGAATTTAGGAATTTGGAAATTTGGGAACTTGAGAATGTAGGAATGTAGAAGATCGAAAATTTCAGGATTTGAAAATTTTGAGAATCGAAGACTTAGGAATTTAGTAAATTCTAGAATTGTTAAGTTTAAGAATTTTTAAATTTGGCAATTCAGTGATTCGAAAATTTGAGCATTCGTGGATATACAAATTTGAAAACTTGGGGTTTTGAACATTTGTATGTTCGTAATTTGCAATCTTCGAGACTTGAAAATTCAAAATGCGAGGTATTAGTAAATTTAGAAATTCGAAGATTCGGATATTCGAAAATTTGAAAAATTGGTAATTTAGGAATGTGGAAGTTTGAACACTTGAAAAATTTGGAATTTGTAAATTCGAAAATTTCAGAATTTGAAAATTTGGAGAATTGAAGACTTAGGGATTCACGAGATTCTACGATTTAAAAGTTTAGGAATTTCTAAATTTGAAAATTCTAAGATTTACAAATTTATGAGATTCTAAATTTGGAAATTTGATGATTTGAGAATACTGAAATTTCAAACTCTCGAAATTAAAAAATTCCATATTGCCACAAGTCTACATCATTTTGCATTCCAATGCACGTAACCTCTATGAGTACTAAAATTGTACTAAAACGGATTTATCGTCAGATTTCTTCCAAACTTTCTTTAATTATACCTCCTATAAAAATATAGGCACATTTGCATTAACAGCCGCAGTCTGACGTAATTTCAATTCGTCGATGACAAGCTGGTAAATTAAAAGGAAAAAAAAAGAAACGGGAGGAGGTAAACTCGAGAAAGTAATTAAAATGATGAAAACGAGTGTTCTCATTTTGCAGAATGTTTCGTGAAACGCGATTTGACTTGTAGATTAATTCGTTCGCGAGGATTTTTCTTTCAATTTTTTGAATCATTATTCGCAATGAGCTAGATATTAGATACGATACACGAAATAAAGAATTATTTCCTACTTCGTTTATTCTCTTTTTAATTGAACATGTGACGTGAAAAATTTATCTCGGCAGTCGCGAAACAAAAACGTACGTTCTCGTTCGTGGATTAATTAAAAGTACTAAGGTGATTTGCCTATCTACAATGTTAATTAAACGTGGATGATGAAGAACATGCATTGTTCGTGTTGCATATGTTTTTCACCGTTACCGTTATTCACACACGGAACATTTTAGTTTAATAATATCCTGGAAACATCTCTTGCCGCTACACATTGTTCAATGAATTTCAAAGCATTCTCGAATGTTTATCGCGTTGATGCTTTGTGCTTATAACAAACAATTTACTATGTTTCTGCTACGTTAACTTGTAGTAAAGATAACAAAACGTTACTTCGGACATAATATTATCTCCAAAAGATTTACCGAACATTTATCTACCTTCAAATAATAAATAAATTGATAAAGTAATCAAATAAGTGACAAAAATGTACAAAATTCAACGATGTCTTATTTCGCTAAAAATTAATCTACGTATTCATAAAATCACGTAATAATTGCTATAATTTAAGAACTATTTCCTTATAATTGTTTTTAATCTCATAACCATGCGTTAACTCGTTATAATACTGATCCACTTTCAGCACATAGTGCATAAAAAAATGTTTACCTATGAAAAATATAAAAATAAATATCTGTTTTAAGGAACATATATTCGTTGTACGCAAATGCGATTAATCCAATCGCGTTATTTAAATATCTGTTATTAAAAGAAAAATGATTGCTCAAAAAATTGGTGAATTAGAAAGCCCATCAAAGAATGCCCGTGTTACATACAAATATACATTGCACGTATATTTAAGGAATTATATGAATTTACAGATTGGAATCGACGACGTCGTCAACGAAAAAAAATCATTCATCACGGAAACAGAATCACGATATTTCGCACTCGTCGAACGTCGACGTCACGAAATCGAAACAATCTATTTCGAGATCGTCTCAGGAAGTCAATGATTTTTCCACGAGCACCGATAGCACCAATCAAATGAAGAATACAAACACGAAGAACATGGAGGAGGTGTTCACCGTTCAGCCGGAAAACAGCACGCAAAACATATCCAAGAGACGTCACCGACGCCATCATCGCAGAAGGTATGATTGAAATGGTGTCTTTATTTCGCATAAAAATATACTAAAGGGCGTTGAACATGTTGCAAAATCAAACAGTCGTTACGGGTGTATCATTTTACGAGTTGACTGCTGCAAGTGAAAAAAAGCGTGTGTGGTCAGACACATTGTAATACCAGAGCATAAACATAAATTATTATGCATACAGCCGTTCAGTTCATACGTTTTGCTTTCTTAATGAAATTAATCTCTTCATAAGATATTAATGCCGGATCAATCTGTAAAATGTCCGAAATAAAACAACTGAAAATTGAACTTAAGTTAATGCTTGTCAGACTCTTCATAAGATATTAATGCCGGATCAATCTGTAAAAAGTCCGAAATAAAACAACTGAAAATTGAACTTCAATTTATTAAGTTCTTCTACAATGATCATCTTACGAACTCTGGAAATAAAAGTACAATTTATCATAACCTCGTTTTCTAATCACTGCATTAGCCGTATATATAATAATACGAAGGCTTTTGATTTTACTTTCTATAAAAGAGAATGATTGACCCATTTTAACAAGAGGTCTTTAACGTCCAACATTCATTCAGAAATTGAAAAAAAAAGCATTCGATATCCAATGGAGTGGCTTGCTGCTGGCTTCGATAATAGAGTCCGCTGCTTTAACTCGCACCCTCCCTATCATCAACAATTTTCCGCTGGTAGAGCTACTATGCCAATAACAATGGCCGTCACCGTAAAGCTAGAAAATGGGGACCGATACTGCCGGTCGGGCATTTTCAGCCCTTAAACTGCCAATAACCTGTCAGCATCGGCACTAGTGTCTCTGATCGGTCGTAGTTGTGTTTGTGTATAGATTATGTACGTCTCTGATGCAACGTTTTGGGGGATGAGTCGCAAAAACGGCGAAACAAACGACGGTATTGAAAAAACCTATTCGTGTTTGTCGTTTTTCACTGATACTTTCATGAAACTATGATATTGCGTTAAAATTATTTAATTTTGGTGGTGAAAAGGTATTAGCACATACATCGATTCTTTTAAAATCAGTCTGCTAAATGTATAATATAGAATATACAATAATTATAAGTATTGTACAGTGTTCATTACACGTTGAATTTATGCAACTCGTGTTCTTTGTAAATTCACAACTTCCCAACATCTTGAAATTCTAAGACTTTTGGAGTCTTAATGTTGAAAATTGTTTAACTTAATTTAATTGTTTACTTTAGAATTCTTTCAATTATTTAATTTTTAATTACATATAGATTTAGAGATTTTAGAAAGCATATATATACAATTATCATATTTTTAAATATCTTAATTTCTAACTTCGCCCATCGAGATCCATAAATATTCAAATCCCTGGAATGGTAAATTTTCGTATCTCTAAATCCTCAAATTCCTATATGCCCGAATTTTCAAACCGTGAAGTTTATAAACATCCAGATATGTATTCCCAATTTCCAAAATTCGTAAATTTCCAAATCTCCAGATTTCTATATTCCCAATTTCCCAAATTCTCAAATTTCCAAATCTCCAGATTTCTATATTCCCAATTTATCAAATTCTCAAATTTCTAACTCGCCAGATTTCTATATTCCCAATTTCCCAAATTCGTAAATTTCCAAATTCTCAAATTTCCAAATCTCCAGATTTCTATATTCCCAATTCCCCAAATTCTCAAATATCCAAATCTCCAGATTTCTATATTCCCAATTTACGAAATTCTAAAATTTCCAAATCTTCAAAGTTTCAACTTCAAAAGCATAAAAATTTTCAAGTTTTCAAATTTCTAAAGTTCCAAGTTTCCATATTTCCAGCTGCCCAAAATCACAAACTCCCAACATAATTATCAACATACAAGCAAACCCGTCATGAAAATTATCGTGTCTAATCTTATAAACTATCTTGGCATTACGTTCGATAGTCAGTAAGTTCAGTCATGGCTTTCCGGTTTCGTTTCTCGTTTGAAATAGGCTTACGAAAGCGTTTGTTACTAGCGTGTATTCGACACCCGTAACACAAGATCGTATTGTGATTCTCCAATGAAGCTTCAGTGAATTCTGGAGAGGATTTAGCCGGACTTGATACCTTTGACGTGGTTAAGCCTTGTATCCGCAAAAATTTCTATCCACCTGTACGTCTCTACTATCTCTCTACCATTCGGTAGCTCTTAACTTGAAACGAATCACACCTTTTACAGTCTCTGTATTTTCAAACATTTTATCAACGTTATCACAATTACAGTACATTCGTACAATTTTCTAAGTGGTATCACATTATACTTGAAACCAAATAATATAAATAATATTATTATTTATGGGATCCATATAGTATATAGAGTAACTGTAACGAAATACTATTACGTAATATAACTGAACAATATTATACCACTCAGCAAGAAAGCAGTAATTTAATAATAATTTAATTTAAATATCTGTAAGTATAATTTATCAATATTTTGAGTAGGTGGTCAGTTATATTGAATATAATACATTAATGATTCAGAATGACAAGTATCGTACTATTGCCGACTTTCCCTTCAGATCTCTGGTATCTACAGGAGTATACGTATATGTGTATGCATACAATATATATACGTGCCTAGCAGAGTTTCTGGTAAGCGAGTAAACAATTTCTAAGTTCCCATGATAAACAGGGAGCCGAAAAACTGGGTCACTAAGGGAGTTTAATATGTAAGGACCGTACGACTCCGATTTTGGACTCTCTGTTTACCGCAAGAACTTAGAAATTGTTCACTTTGTTACCAGATACTGTTATAGATACCAGAGATACGTACGAAAGGTCGATGACGCACGGTATTTGAATTTTCAACTCCATGTTCCTTGAGTTACTTATATTTTGGACCCTCTGTTTGCCATCAGGACTGGGGAACTGTTTGCTCGGTTCTCGGGAACTTTATCAGACATATACAGGGTGTTCCAAAACGAACGAAACATCCGGAAATGGGAGGCAAGTGGGGTCATTCTGAACAACTTTTTCATGTGCAAAAATGTCGAACGAGGCTTCATTTTTAAATTATTAAGGAAAAACACCGACCAATCAGAGTGCGAGAATTTCGCGCGCTCGGAGGCAGTCGTACTGATCGGCGCACGGTTGACCGTGTTCGCTCCTGACCACGTGAGCCGACCACTACGACTACCTCCGAGCGCGCGAGTTTCTCGTGCTCTGATTGGTCGGTGTTTTTCCTTAATAATTTAAAAATGAAGCCTCGTTCCACATTTTTGCAAAGGAGAAAGTTTTTCAGAATGGCCCCAGCTACCTCCCATTTCCGGATGTTTCGTTCGTTTTGGGACACCCTGTATATGTACAGTCGTGGACAAAATTAAGTGGACAGGTATCAGAAATAACAAAAGGTAAATTTACTTAACTAATAATGCTTATAAATCAAAACTTTATTGCACAATTATATACATTAAATAAATGCTTTTTCAAGCCTACAAAAATATCTCACGTTCTAAATTTAAAGTTTATTTACAACATTGTAATGAAATAAAACATTTTTTACATTTCTGCAATGTCCACTTAATTTTGTCCAGAAGTGTATATGTATGTACTACGGGTACTAAAAATGCGTCCGCAAAGTCAGCGACATACGGTACTTTTTATCTTTCTGTTTTTTAAAATCGTAATGACTTTGACAATAGAAATCAATGAAATTGCAATATGGTATTGAGGCTTAATCTGTCACGTTAACAAATATTAGGTGGTTCGGAAAGTAATTTCTTTTTTTTTATGAAAATGAGAGACGATTTTCATCGGATACTATTTTTCTTGCTTGAATAGCATTTTTTAAAAAGTATAATACTCCGAAGATGCTGCCTTTCACTTTCCATATTTGATAGGGTACCAATCAGAAACTATTGCGTAAAATCGATCGAACTTTTTCACGAGCAAGCCTGTTGGAAAAAAACGAAATCGCTTTCCGAACAATCCAATATATTCGCGTTAATCCTTTCACCACGAAAGACTTATTATATGTACGTTATCACAAGTCTTTCAATATGAAAGACGTATATATGTATAAGATCTCTGTACTTTTGTACTATAAAACCATCCCTATTTTACCGATTGATACATCATGGAATTTATCGTCCTATGTAATGTACCAACCAATGTATCAACAATTATTTTGAAGTATTGTTCAGTGAATTGTTGTCATATTTGTCATATTCTTTTAGGTTTGTACGTTGATCAATGTTTTAGGATATATCGCACGGACATGAATTATTAAATTGTTTCTATTATCCTTCAAGTTCGTTTTGTTAAAATTCTTTGTCGTTGTTATGTTAAAACAAATTTCGTTATGAATTTCGGATTTTTTCTTTATACTGAATTATCCATTGTCATCGAAGAAATATGCAAGCTGAGTAAATTAAAATAACTTAAAACGGAACATCAAATATATATAAAATAGATATCTTTAATTTATTTACAATTACTGTTTCTTCGAAACCAAAGAATGGTATCAAATCTTCGCGTACCATTTTGGTCACTGTTGATGGATTTTCCATCGTGCTGCAGTTAAAGGGTTAATATTAACAGTTAATATCTATACGAAACAGCTAAGTGTTAGTATTGTTTGTCTAACAACAAATAAATGCCTAACAATGTTAACTGCGAGTTAATACCGAAGAAATAAATTGGACCATCGTTGCGATTGTCAGTGGAGTAACATCATTCACGACCGGTAAAAGAAATTAATTACTTTTGCCGCAAGTTCCGTTGAGCTAAGCAATAACATCGACCGGTAGGGAATTCCAATGAAGAAAAACGAGTAGAAACGCATTAATTACCGAACGATAAGAAAGTTTTTGAGGGGCCGGTTTTTTCCTCTCGGCCTCTTGCGGGAACGGATCCTCTGGCAGTTGTAAATTTCAGTCGTCTTTCGAGTATATCGGACAGAAAGGACGGCGAAGACGCATTAATTTCACCGTGAGTCCAATCTAATCCGGGCTTAAGCGTTTTTCATTGAAGAGATCCGTGAAGGTGATCGTGGCCACGAGAGTAGCCCTTGTCCTATCGATCTTTTTCTCTCCGTCTCGATTGCTCCCTGTTCTCGTTTCAACTTGTTCGAGAATGAAGAGGCAAAAAGTGGCGCGCACAGAGAGGCACGAAACGGCGGGAGAAATCGGTTGGGGGGGTGGAAAAAAAAATTGTTGGAAACGCAGAAAGACGGAAGAGGAGTGATTTATCGAGATCGGCCGAGGGAAAAATTTCGTATTCAGCGAATACGTCGTTCGATCGCTAGCGGATCGGTTGCCGTAACTCATCATTTTCCGCTGTCCTTCGTGACTTCCGTTCTGCAATCCGTATCTTCCGCTCCTGCTGTGCCTCCCCGTGGACCGCCGTTCCCTTTTTTGTTTCGTTCCTTTTTTCCTCGGTTACCGCGGCTTCGAAATTATCGTGCTTGTTGCCTGTTACTTGGATCGGCGAGCGTTCGCAGAAAACGAAGAATCCGAAGAACGCGAATGATTAAAGCGAGACTTTGCTACGAGCGATTAAATTTGTACCAACTACATACTACGCCATTAACTTGTACTACTACAAGGTAAATACTGTGCAAGATTTTGGAGCTCGAGAGGTTAAATCGTTCTTGAAGTTTGAAAAAGTGAAATTGTTTCCCGAAAGTTCTAAATTTATTATTGCTTGTTTATACGAGCGAAACAATTCATCTTCTTTCGGACATGAAGGAACTTATAAGAGAGGATTAATTGTAATATTATAATATTATACATTAAGGTTTATAATCTTGTGATGTGAAAAATTAATGATTACTAAATAATATGATATTAAGGATGAAGGATTATTTACAATATTATATTATAAGTTAACGATTACTTGTAATATATCATATTGAAGATGAAGAATTATTTATAATATTATAACATTAAAAATTAATGATTACTTGTAATATATCATATTGAAGATGAAGGGTTATTTATAATATTATAATATTATCATATTAAAGATTAAATATTATAGTAATTACAAAGTTTACACGCGATTCGTATTATAACCAATGCCGTAATTTCAAATACTTATTTTTCACGATATTCTAAATTTTCTATTTGTTTACTTCTTCGACGTATCGTCAGGAATAAATTATGTAAAAATTGTAAAAAAAAAAAACGGTAACGTGTTCGAAACGTAAACCGAAAGGGTAAGTGAGGTGAACGACAGGATGAGACAAAGGGGAGACGACAAAAAAGGGTAGGTGACCGCACGAGCCGTGTTTTTATTACGATGATTGATGACAAATCACGAATTCGTTGAATTCCAGCGAGCCGGCGGATTATTTCGGTATGGCGAGGACACTGATATATTATATTGTGGTTTATTGCTTGCTGGTTAGAGGAGACGGCAGGCGGTGGTGGCTCGTTTAGGGGTGGAGATGGATCGACATTCGAAGGGGTGGTAACTAGCACACGTCAAAGCTAATAGAATGATCTATGCGTCTCGCGATCGTTTGATTGAAATCCACGTCGTGTTGGCCGATGCGATGGAACCGAAAGCCATTCTCTGAATGCCGTGCCAATGAGGAAGGATGACATTTTAAAAAGGGTGTGCAGCTGAGTCGCATGACTTTGCATTTCATTGAATACCCGGCTGCGTGGAATCTTGACGGATTCTTGTGATTTACCCCAACATTTATAGTGTCTGTCAAACATTCATTGAACCTGCACAGTTTACTCCATTTTCTGTGACGTCGCTCGTTTATTCGTGTTTCTTTTCTTAAGCTAAAAAATTGATGGTCAATTTAGGGAAAATAATTCGAACTTTATTAGCAAAGTAATTAGGTACAGGTTACAGTGAACCTCTTAACGCGGTGATCTAACAGGTTTCATTGTAATATGTAACTGTAGAATATATGACATATGTAATCATATGATGTGTGCCGATATAATACATAGACATACAGTGGAAATATAATGCAAAACTATCTAACGAGTGGTAATTTAACAAGCGTATAATTTAATGTATTATCAACAATAATTTAACAGAATTAAACGAGTGTCAATTTAACGTGCTAATGTATAGAAATTAATTGGTTGGTGGTTTAACGCAAGAGAGTCTAATGCGTGACAACCGATCGTCTGTCGATCTAACATGTAAATATCTAATGCGAAGTAATCTAACGCGTGCTAATCTAACGTGTGGTAATTTAACGCGTGGCAATCTAATATGTAACAACCGAACGTGTGCCAGTTTAATCGATAGCTATCTAACACGTGATAATTTAACGAGTGGTAATCTAACACACGATAATCTGACGCGTAGAAATTTGAGGAATATTAATCTGACACATAGTAATCCAATCGAACGTACGTGAATCTAACACGTAGCTATCTAATGCGAAATAATCTAACGCGCAGTAATCTGACAAGATAACAACAATGATCGCATATAACAAACGAATATAACGGCATAGACGTCATCTAATGCAGTATTTTACTTCTCAGAATTGTCTTAATTGCTATAATTGATTTCCTTATGTAAAAGCTTTCCTATTACCGCGAAAGTAGCAGCCATTATTGACTTTGTTACCGGTGGCGGAACCTATTTAAACGTTTGAGCCGGAAATGCTGGAAAGTTTCGGCGTAGGGATTTAATGGATTTCGAGATTAGAGTGAATCGTACGATTATCGTTAGGTTTTATATCCGGAACTGCATTTGCGGTAACCCCTACAAAATCACTGCAATCGGAACAACGGTGTACGACTTTTGTTGCTCGTACCATCTATTGCTGGACACGGTATTAAGTAAGACGTATCGTTGTGCCTTTTAGACCCCCTTCAGTATCGAAGCAATTGAATCTAATGTCGAAATAAGTACGTTCACCAATTTGTAGAAACATGTACTTGAAATGTAAGGTATTAATGGAGTAGCAATAAAATCTGTAAGTTTCATACTTTTTTTTCGAATTAAAATCAATCTCCTATTCTTCGTAAAATTAAGATTCAACAGCAAATTAATAATTTAATTAACTCTCATTTCGAAGTGTCTCATCCAGTATTTATAACATTAGGAACGTATTATGTTTTATCGCTTTTCTTTTTAAAAAATGACAAAAAGTTAGGGATAAAGGACGTGGCACAAATTATAGGGGAAAAAACGGCTTCCGTCGAATTCGTTCATTTGGCAGCATAACATTCCCCGGACCATTTTGATCGAAGTCCTAATGGGCAAAAACTTCAGAAATCGGTCGAGGATTTATGATGTGCCCCATAAAAATGAGACAAACGCGCGAAAACGACTTTTCAAGAAAGATGTGTTTTAAATTACGCGCTTCGCATTGAGGTTCTATTTCATACGTAGCCGCAATCAATTTTTGTTACGCAGTTATAAACATTTTAACAAACAGAGGCTGGTGTTATTACAAAAACCTACTTTCTTTTCTACAAAAAAAAAAACATTACACGTCAAAATCGATTTTTTCAAAATTTAACCCCATTTTTACGGAGTATCACATACTTCCTTTAAAACAAGATAATTGACGGAAATTAATTCGTTTAACGTAGAAAGATACTATGTAAAAAATTAAAATAAAATAATATTAAAAGCTCCCTTAGGAGATATATTTTTTATTAAAATACGCATGACTGCTAACCTCTGATCGCTTTACAACAGGTTCCACGACGATTAAAAGTATATTAACGACGAATCACCGTAAAATACCTCGATATAATAAACTCTTTTCTCCAATCATCCTTGAGTTCCCTTTCGAAAAGTTTCTGGAATCCGTGATTACCGACACAATTTGTTCTCCTGACAGGTTAAATCGATTTTTCGTGTTTATATTTCAAACGTGTCACGCGCAAATCGCTTAAATGTAAGTATTCCCTTTTTTCCTTCGTTAACTGAACCGTCTGCGTTAACTGACTAATATTACAATCGATCTTAATACCCGAAGAAAAAAGTTGTACAGAATCATCTTCGATAGAAAAGAAATTGCATCGTTTCCCGATACATGAAAGTTGTATTGTGCACGCTCACACCTTGCATCAAACGTGTGGTATTAACTATTGACAGGAAACACGAGAAGGAACAGCTAAGAATTCTATCCACACAGGGAACATGTGCAATATTGAAAATATCCTGCTGGTACGAACGGTCAAAATGTATCGTAAAGAAAATTCTTTGTGAAATATAAATTAGCAGAAGAATTACTTTTTAAAGTAAAACAAATTCCGGGGCATCGAAAAATAAGTATGTGACGTTAAAAGTGAATACAACAAAAATTGAAGATAGATGCTCTTATCTCAATTCCTCATCTGCATTACATTATAATTACATCAACAGAATAATTTAAAATAATAAACTCCGATATATTAGATTTTTTTTTAAGTTTAACCGATTACGACACTAAAGTCTTTTTTAAGTAATATGATCGCGTTACGTTTCTCTTACAGTTATAAGCACAAACCCCACACAATTAGGCTCTATGCATTTATTCCTTGGTTCAGGGTCAAAAGTACCACCTATAAAATATAACTACAGAATGAATGCAAAGAAATCTATCCAAAGTTTAGGGATATTGCAGAATCTCTACGGACCCGTAACTGTGTAAAACAACTCGAAATGCACAATCCGAATACGATCTTGAACAAAAATATTGTCCGTTTGTTATGTATTATCACCAGTCGTATTGAACTTCTCAAACGGTTTAACACGTTCGTCCCCACGTCATCCAAATATGGCTAACGCTCTTTTTCTTCAAGTTAAATAGGGTTTTAAATTGGGGTTTGCTAAGGAATTTAATGGAATAAGCACTGAAGTATAAATACAAAATACATAAAATAAAAATATTGAAATATAAATATAAATGTAATTATAAATATAAATATAAATATAAATATAAATATAAATATAAATATAAATATAAATATAAATATAAATATAAATATAAATATAAATATAAATATAAATATAAATATAAATATAAATATAAATATAAATATAAATATAAATATAAATATAAATATAAATAGAAATATAAATATAAATATAAATATAAATATAAATATAAATATAAATATAAATAGAAATATAAATAGAAATATAAATAGAAATAGAAATAGAAATAGAAATAGAAATAGAAATAGAAATAGAAATAGAAATAGAAATAGAAATAGAAATAGAAATAGAAATAGAAATAGAAATAGAAATAGAAATATGAATATAGATATAAATATGGATTTTCTGGTCGACGAACGTGTAAAATAATCATGTTGCAAAAATCAGTGAACTCATAATACTTTGATTTTATGTAAATTTCTGAGTACACCGATATATTACCTCTTCGTGTGGATATTTGTTTTTCGGTAACGCAATAAATAGCAAACTTACAATTAGATGAAAAAATCGACTATAAACGTCGACCTTACATCGAAATAGAATTAAGAATGTATCGTCAAGTTATTCGGAAATCTACAAGATCGGACACATACGATTTTTTCCATAGAACACACGTTTTCGTTTTCTCGATGGAAAGCGAGGACACGCGAAATCGCGTGAAAAAAAGGTCGCCGGTATTACGTCGGGTCCAAAGTGACAACAATAAACTCTGTCGTGAGACAAAATGCACAACGGTTAAACTGACCCGTTGTCGCGGAGAACGATTCACAACAGTAAAAGCACCGAGGATCCGTCTGTGACGGTCGTTGAAAGAAGGCAACCACCTCTAACCGGTGTTTTTCTCGTCGGCAGGCCAGAAATCTCAACGATTTGCACGTACGAGAGCTCGGTTCGCCTCTCGTTTCTTCGTAGCTGGTGCACCCTTAATGGAACTCGCTCTGCTCGAGGCTCCGTTAATTAATTGTAATGCCAGGCCGATTCAGAAGCGCATAGCTCGACGGTCGAGAGTCGCCGCTGCAAGGGTGGTTCACCCTCGCGACCGCCACGCTGCAGCGGGGAGATAGAGGATCCGCGGAGAATTACGCCCCCGCGGTAATTAGTACTAATAAACGAGGGGGTATACGCGCGAGCTCGTTCCGATGTTTACGCGAAACGGAGGGGTGGAGGGGGGCAAATTATTTTTTCAAAGTGTCACTCCCCTCGTGCTGCCACCGCCACACCATACACCATTTTCCTACCCCCGTTTCTCGCTCCTTCGCATCGTATTCTGTCTTGTTTTGTCGCTCGGCACGTGTGTGAAAAAGTAATTTCCGAAATTAACCTCTTTTTTTTCTCTCGAACGCGTATGTTATTTATTACTTACAAACGACGTGAGAATCGTAATGTATCGGGTATTAGTGTTTTATCACCGATGTACGGACAGTGGAACGAAATGATCGCATTAGAAATTTAGTATTCGTTAAATATTTGTTGTTTAGTAGGAATAATTAGCAGTAAATAATGGTATTTATATACAGTGAGATAATAAGATGGTCACGTACATGCTTTGTGAAACACGCGGAAAACATCTTTCGCTTAGACTGTATTAAAATTAGTGAAAAATCCGTAACTGATTTGTAATCGTGATGCATTCATCAACAATTATTTAGTACCTTTTGTGTCAAATTCATGTAATATTTTATGTAAACATATCATTATTAATGTAAATTTAGACATAAATTGTCAATAAATTTGATTAAAAACATATAGTTTTTCGTTTAATAAATTAAATTTCTGTATTTATTTCTGTATTTCTATATAGGATATTCTATAAATTAATGTATAATTCATTTTGAACTTAATGCAAAAATATTTTTGAAATTGCAAATTTTTTATGGTAATTCACTGATTTAGTATTTCAATAATTTAGTAAAAATTTAATTGAGCAAAATGTATATGAATAATAATAATGTTGATGTAATAATTGAATTAATACAAATAGTACATTAAATTATACAAATTAATTATATATTATATTATAAATTATATATTAAAACAGAAATATATATATGAGGAACTAGATAAAATACATGTCTTTTTAATAATGTAAAATCGGCCATGCTTAATGAAATTATGTCATTAGTCATCAGTTACAGCAATGTCCCGATATATGACCATCAGACGAATCCATGTATGGTCATATGTATACATACATTCAGGGATGTGGATTTCTGAGAACTGACCGCTGTTATTTGAGAATAATTATTTTAATAGCTCAATTTATATATTGTATCATTGTTACAAAAACTTTGAATTTTTCAACCAAGTGTTACACGTACAGCTAACAATTAGTAGAAGAGTTAATACAATGTTTAACACTCTGATCGTACGAATCTCAATACGATTAAAGTTGTCTTGTAAAGATAAAATAAATATCTATGAATATATTTGCCTCGTTACAATAATTTAATAATCTGTCTCGAGTCAACAGTTGCAGGAATCGGTGGGGATAATTTGCGGTCATATATCCGGACGTTTCCGTGTATCACACTGGGCGTGAACTCGACATCGGCGGCTTAGTCGAGTTCGACAAGGTGTTTGGACGTTGTTCGGCTTCCGATATTCTGCAAGAGAGACTACATACTGTAACAACAATAGACGGGAAGACAAAGTTAAAGGATCAGAACATGTTCACCAAAAAATTGTCGATTCTTAAATTGTTATAGTTTGGTAAATTATTCAATCGTAAAATTAAACGCTTACGTACATGTTACAATAAACTATATTTTATACCTAATACAACCCCTCGAATTATGCATGCAACGTATTAAAAGCTGTAATGGTATTAAATATTTTATTCTACTCACAGATATATAACACGTTTCAAAATTATTCGCCAATGGCATAGCATGTACATATCGATTATGACACGGTTTTATCCGTAATAAGCGCAAAAGTTGTGTCCGCGTCCAAAAGATCGTGAAATGAAGATGTATAAGTTAAGAGGAAAAATACTGGTTTTATTTAGTGGACTGTATAAATGTTAGACGCTTGAAATATTAAGGGCCTGTCCCTTCGTTGAATTACAAGACTGTGTGTCCGACGGTCGGAGCAACACTTGATAGCACAGTGCTAGTCAAAATCAATCTGCCTGAAACTCCAAAAAGAACAAGCTAACTCCCGTAGCTTCTCCTTCCAGGTTTCCTTGCAATCCGTGATCAAGGTGGGATTGACGATTTTCTTATTTTCTATGTGCGGCAAAAAGTGCCTTGAGTGCCTGCAAAAAGTTTATGACATCCCTGTCCTCGAATTCGGCCCTGGTACCGGCCCGGACCGATGATCATGTCATAAACCGATGGACCCTCTAATACAGTCTTAACAAGTTGCACTTGTGCTCAACATTATATCTACGAATACAATTTCTCCAATGCTAAACTAACTAATCTACTATTTGAAATAAGCGGTATAGTAAAAGCAAGTCTGATTAAACCAAAATGTGTGTGCATATTCTAAGGTTCGTATATTTGACAGGAGTATTTGTACTAGCTATTCGCACAAGTGAATCCGAAAAACAGCAAAAATTACTGCTCCGAATTCTTAGAGCTCATCTCGTGGCACGTGCATAGTAGTCGGTAAACCAGAATGATCTAATTACGTTTCTACAATATTTTCCTCGTGACAGTGTTCGTCCATGAAAAGCGGTGCATATTGCTTTTCGCAAAGTCACGATTGCTTTCGCACAACGACAGCCGGCTGTTCGTGAACTCGTACAATCGTACAGGGACACTAAAAAACTCGCTCGTTTCGGACCAGGAGCAATTTCATTCGATATCGTAAAAAACTATGAAACCGCGGTACATCCGATTCGCGAGTAACTGTCCCGTTTCGATGGTACCGTTCGGTGGGCATTTTTTATATCCGTGAACACCTATTTTTTTTCCATTTGAGTCATTATTGTAGACTCGGTGGCTCTCAACATAGATTTATTTTTACTAATTATGTAATGATAATTCAATAAGGGCCGCCTGTAATTGTTGAAAATCGGTTTATTTCCGGCTTTCTACATAGAGGTCCTCGCTTGAACTATCGAATATCGTCTAGGTTTATTTACCCTCGATTCACGGCGCGGCTATAACAATTCGAGTAACGTCCATAAACTATTTCGCCGGAATAGAAGTGCTGAACCCGTTCACGTGGCTGGGAAACTAGTACCTCGATTATTCGTCCGATATTTACCTTGTCGACAGCCACTGACCAATGTTGATTATCCCTTGAAACGTCTGACCGTTTTACGATGCGATACCATCGATGGCGACGAAATTGCTATTTACAGGACAATAATGGGAGCCGGCCGCTTACAAACCCCTAACGCCGGTAGTAATATTCAATATTACGCTAATAGGATATTAATAACAGAAAGCTTGCCGACTTTAACGAGCCACTGTTCCGGCGACGTTAAAACATTTGATGGTCGCTTTGCGCCGTAAATTTTCCGGTCTTAGTCTTTTAACGAGCCTCGCGTTCAACGCTGCTCGCGAGTAAATTTTCCGGTGTTTCGTGTTCCTTCCCCTCTGCCTTTCGTCTTTCTCTTCTTCTCTTTTACGAGATTTTTTTCTTAAACGGAACCGGCTTTTCATTTTTACCTCGGTGAAACAAAAGGAGAAAGGTAGTTCAACCCCTTTCACGTACCTTTATGTGCGCTATAACTCGTACAGGGAAGATACGAAAGATTAATCTGGCGTTTTGTTGCCCTTAATGGAAACGATATTTCGATAAATAGTTGGGCCATTAACATTTTTACTTGGACATTTAGCATTTAGCGGAATGTACTCTGCGCAAGGTATTTTATAAACAGGCCAGTTTCTGTTGTCGATTTAAAAATTTTTTAAGTGGATTCCCGCATTTTCAAGCTTTTAGAGCCTGAAATGACCAAGTTTTCAATTCTCACGTTCACAAATTATCAAATTGAGATGCATGAATTCTCAAATACCCGAATTCTCAGATCCACACATCAGCAAATATCCAAATTTGTGAATTTCCGAATTTTTTAGTTTTAACATTTTCAAATCCTCGATTTCTTATTTTACAAATTTCTAGAACGCGAACTCCTAATTCCCAAAATTTCCATATTCCCAAATTCCTAGATCCTCAAACTTCCAAACCCCAGAATTTTGAAATGTACAAATCATAAAACCTCCAAATCTCTGGATCCCTGAAAATCTAGAATCCCATATTTTCTTATTCTTGAATTCCTAGATCCTCAAATTTCCATATCCCCGAATTCCTGGATCACCAAATTCCTACACCCCCCAGTTTCCATATTTCCTACTTCCTAGATCCCTAAATTTCCATATCCCCGAATTTCTAGATCACCAAATTTCTGTACTCTCCAATTTCTAGAATCCTAAATTTCTATACCTCCGAATCCCTAAATCCCCAAATGTCCATGCCCCCGAATTCCTAGATCCCTTTATTTTCATACTCAGAATTTTCAAATCCACGAATCATCGAATCTCCAAATTTCCAAGTGAAATCCCAAAATTCCCAGAACACCAAGTTCTTCCCAAATTTCTAGATTCCTTATTTCTCCAAATCTTCGAATTCTCAGATATAAAAATCTCCAAGTGTTATGTTATATCCTACTCCTCCCGTCGTCATTATTGTTATTATTATAATTACAATTATTATTATTATTATTATTATTATTATCGTCATTATTATTATTATTATCATTATTATTATGAGTACTATTATTACATTATTCTAATCGTCCCATTATTATTATATTATAATAAGAATATGCAAGAACAACATGTACAGATTCTTCGTATGAAGTATGCACTCCACCGAATAAACCTTGTGGGCGTATTTGAAAATACCATGTTTCTTTATTACATCTGCTCCTGGCGGAAGCCTATACAAGAATGTCATCAAAGACAACAAATTCGTACTGAGAACACCCCCGTTAATATGGTTGTTCTTTAGGGCCGTAGGGCCTGAAGAAACTTCCCTGATGTAGAATAAGCGCTGACAAAAAGCATATGATCTGCTTCGACTACTCGTTGATTTCAAGCTTACAAGCATAATCCCATTCGCACCATCTGACTGTCCTTTCCCGCTTACCTACCAGAAATCTCCCTCCCCCTCACGCCAGAACTCCTAACCCTAATGTTTTCCTTATCAAGACAGAACGAAGAAGCAATACTCCCGTAAAGCACTCCACAATAAGCAGTTCGTTAAATTAAAATTTTTTACACATATTGAATTCGCGCAAATCAGGTTGATTTTCTTTCGCACTTCCTTTAATCGGGACCAGGACCTAATTTTTCCTTGCATTTGTTATTCCGCCTGTTACACCGGTGGGATATAACAGTCAACATTTCTGTCTGTTAAAATCCTCAGATTCCCAAACTTTCCTCGGCTCGAATGCCTCGACGTCCGCATAAACACAAAAGTTTCGTTTCTAACGCCCGTAACAGCCACGTACCTAATTGATCATACAAACAAACGTGATAATAACGAATGAAAATTGTGCGTTGATTTCCAGAACGCCGAAACGCAGGCACCGCCGACGGAGGATACCATTGGTCAGACGGGAGTTCGACGACTCGTCGGACGAGGTGGTGTCGTTACACGATCGGCAACTGCGTTCGATCGAATTCTACGACATGGAGCATAAACCGAAGTATCTCGCGAACAAACGGGGCACCAGGAGACACGGTTTCTCAAGCAGAACACGAAGGGCCGCGACAGCACGCAAGGAACGCGTGTGGGACGACGGCGTGATCCCTTACGAGATCGATGGAAATTTTTCCGGTGCTCACAAAGCCCTCTTCAAGCAGGCCATGAGACACTGGGAGAACTTCACTTGCGTTAAATTTGTCGAGAGAGTACCCACCGAGCATCCTAATTATATACTATTCACGGAGAGACCGTGCGGGTGAGTTTGCCAACGCGTCGACGACAACGAAACTTGCACGAAAAAGAAGGATCCGTTGATCCGAAAGTTCGTACAGGAATTACGATAACGTCGCGCTTAAATCTGATCAAATACGATGCTGCCTTATGTTTATACGTTATTAACCCTTTGTGGTCGTAAGTATTTTTACCGTTTGCAAATAGCACCTGCAAAATTTTCTGGGTAAAAAGTTTGATCAATTTTTTGAAATAATCGTGTTTTTATTATTAACCCTTTGGATACCCTGGACGAGATATCTCGCGAACCGGTACTGGCAGAATAACGCTTTTGACGAGATATATTTTATAACTCATTTTATTCGTATGTCTGTTAGAAAGAAATAAATACAGTTTGATGCAATTATTTTTATTAACTTTTCACACGCTATAACTGAAAACACGGTGTTACGCTTATAGCGACGTTACACTTTTGACAAAAATGCCGTGTTTCCTTGCGTTCTCCATTTTCTTTGCATACAACACAGCGTTTTGTTGGGTATTTTTTCTTTGGCGTCTCCCGTATTCTTACAGGGAAATATCGAGACTTAAATCGAAGCTAACCCCTTGCACTATGTTTCATTTGGCAAATGCGTCAGATATAACGAAGTATTCGGTGCTATAACTATAAGACGACTGGAAAAAGTTCGAATGTCAAGACTATTTTGCATTCAGCGATCTTCAACTGTGCAAATCAAAATTAGACTGAAATTGAACATTCAACCATGTTAAAAATATAAACGAAGTTTACTGTATTTGCATTTCAGGTGCGTCACGAGTGTAACTCGTTATTATAGTGCAAGAGGTTAATCGGCCAATACCAAGACACGAGATATCTCCTCAAAAGCGTTAATCGGCCAGTATCGGGTCACGTGATATCTCGTCCAGGGTATAGAAAGGGTTAATTGCCAATATTCTCTGTTTCACTGTGTTCAAACATCACGCGCATAATACTACAAATATAGTTAAAAGTTATTTATTAAAAATTGTTGCACCGCATCGAATGGCGAGTGAGAGTCGCCGCTCGACCACAAAGGGTTGAACATGTTTTAAGTTGTTTAATACGCGCACGTTATCCTTCATTGAAATCTCCGTTCAATTAATCCGTGATTTCGCTGCATGCGAGCAATATATGACGTTAACACTAGATTTAGCAGTCAAAATGACTGGTCTTGCAATTTCAATTCAAAATTCCTATTGCATGTGACATTTTTTTAAAGTAAATAAAGACTGGAAACCCCACCAAACGCTTTTTCTATACACTAGTCAGAATGACTGGTTTTGGTAGAAATAGGTATACTCAAATAGCTGGTAAATCTAGTGCTAAATGATATACTAAAAAGTTCTTCTATCTGTATAAACGCGAATGAACTACGTGTTTGATTATCGAAGAAATTATCAAAAATTATATTATGTAGAAGACTTCGAAAGTAATTAAGATTTTTACAGCAACTTTCGAATAGTATTTGACAACCCTGATAAGTTGCGAAATCATGGATATATTGATTCAATCTTGAATCCTTGAATCATTAACTCTTTTCCTCGAAACGATCTCGTAGATGCTGCTCGTTCGTTGGAAAACGTGGGAACGGCGCCCAGGCTATAAGCATAGGCAAAAATTGCGATAAATTTGGAATAGTGGTTCATGAACTGGGGCACGTGGTCGGTTTCTGGCACGAGCACACCAGACCTGATCGTGATCGTCACGTCCAGATCATTCGTGACAATATCATGTCCGGTAAGTGTAATCCTCTTGCATGAACCTTGCAGCAGAACCTTCGATAACAAAAGCTCACGTACTCTCCTTTCTCAGAGCTTATTAGTTGGAACACAGAAATCGTTAGAATATATTGACGAAGTTTGATCGTTTGAAGGGGCAAGAACAATAGCTTCGCGCGCATATACCAATTCGTCCGTATGATCTTTGTTTCAACTAACTGTCCAACACTCGGAGTGTTTCTCTAGCGACAGTCGCGAGTAAGCGGAGTGAAACTTTGATGCGAAACTTTCGTGGCCGCGCCTCGATGAAATCGACTGGGAACCCAATATTAACGATCGTCGTTGGCAACTTAAACACAGGTACTTCCGTCGTGTCGAATGTTTCCAACGGTCCACGTTTCAGCAACTCCTACAACACCGTACACTCCACGGTATTTGGTGAACGTGAGAGGGATGATAGCCGAAAGACGCGAACTGTACGTGCTCGAATCGTGATTCTATCGTCGAACGGAAAACGACGTCACGTTTGCCTTCGCGGCGAACGGCTTTCCGTTCCAGATTAATGGACCAATTTGCCCAGGGTGCCGAGCAAATCTCACTAATCATTACCGATGACAACTAATCGGGCCGGTATTCTAATATTTACGCAACGGATGACAGTCCCCGGACACGTTGATCGCGTCCCGATTAATGGATACTCATAACGGGGAATAGTAACGAGCTGTTTAATTAGCGGTACCCAACACCGGTCCTGCACCACCATCTGTTTACGCTCTGAAATTACACCTTGAGCCGTGGACCCTCTGACAAAACGTCAACCGGTTACCGAAACTACGTACCACGGCTGACTGTGCTGTGCTTCCGTCCACGCTATTGTTCGGCTATTTCGATGATCAAACAGCAAGTTGAACGATAACGACCGAGTAACACTCTGGAAACGACCGTCCAAGTAGCCGTTCAGAACTACCTTACTCCCCTGTACCATTTGTATGATTCGCTTCAAACCTACTACTCAGATTCTGGCCATTCGAACGTTCTTGTGTCAGAGTTTGTCCTTTGTCGTTTTAGAAAATACTACAGTTTCAAAAGTTATTTCTAAGCGATAAAAATACCTTTACACATACATACATATATACATACAACTATATCTACACACATTGCTTGTTTTAAGTTCTTTTTAAAAATAAGAAATAACTTTGCTGGTATGTATATACCTATGTAGGTGCCTATATGTATGTATGCACATCATATGAATACATCTATCAGCATACACACATATACACATACACTACGCAAGTTCTTTATATCAATTCTTCTTCAGTAACAACAACCTACATCATAGCCGACATGTGTACTCGTATGAATCATAATTTGTGTAGAAAAATCAATAGTTGTGTAGAAAACAGCACGCCTCATTGAATGACCCCGAAATATATTGCCAAGGTGAATATGTTAAGTTATTTTTCCCCATACATGGAAAATCAACGAGGTGTGATCTTTTCTATTTAATTACCCGATCTATTGCAACAAATTGTTGGTGCTACTGGGGTATACTATATGTATATGGCCATTTCTATACGTATGGCAAAGTGTTAACTCAGTGATTGCCACGGTGGTCGCCAGTGACCAATCTCGTAAATTGAACGCTTTGACGGTTACACATTTTGCGGAATCTATGACTCTTTCAATTTTACGTACCCTATTACATCTAACAGGAGGTTATTAATAGAATTACGTTTCAAAGTTCCGTTTAATGCACGTTATGTCAAAGTGATAATATTGTGTCGATATAATTGCGGAAAAAGAGGAGGTTGGTATAAAATCGAATTAAAATTATATTTCCAGGTCAAGAGTACAACTTCAACAAATTGACAGAGGAGGAAGTCAATTCGCTCGGTCTGCCTTATGACTATGATTCGATCATGCACTACGCGAAGAATACATTCTCAAGGGGTACATATCTCGACACAATTCTTCCTATGGAGAGTCACGGAAAGAAACGTCCGGAGATTGGTCAAAGGCTTCGATTGAGCGAGGGTGATATCGCTCAAACGAACCTTCTCTACAAATGTCACAGTAGGTATTCTTAAAAAACATCAAAAATGCATCGACAAACATTTTCTATACGTAGGCTACAGTACATTTATGCAAGTAGCAAAACGTATCCAAGCGTAAATGAAATATGCTAAAACTATGCGGGATGTGTGTTACATACGTATTGCGTATTTTTGTATACGTTCATAAGATACAGGGTGGAATAAAAGTCAGAAACGGGGTTACGAAGTTAATAACTATTATATATTTTCTCTCCGTTTGCCTTTTTAGAATTTGTAAAGCTCGTCCAAAAGATTTATTATGGAAGGTTACACGGTTTTGTGGCGAACCGGCATCGTAGAATTTTATTTGGAATATCATCAGTAATGCAGATTCAACGAGCTTATCGTCCTTATTTTCATACGCGAAACCCTCCCTTTTGGTGGCGGATTCAGAAGCTCTCTGCAAGCTCAAAAATAGCGGGTATTTACACGACACAAACCTTTACATCAAGAAATCTCCATAAATCGTATTTTGAATAGGAAAATGTTAAAGCTTCCGAAATAACTTACACCTCTTGGTGACTATCGCTCCACCACGTGTTTTAGCATATTCTACCATATTTGACTTGCATACACGTTCTACGCATCACCGATCACGTACAAGATTCAAACAAATGCAAATTAGATTCGGAACTTTTCGATAAGCCTCGATTTCGACCGTGTTCCCTTTTTCTTTTTTGCTCCAACAACACGAATGTTCTGACTTTCTCCTCTTACGCAGGGTGTGGCAGAACGTTTCAAGAAAACAGCGGAAGTTTCGGATCACCGACTCATCCTAACGGATCACCTCCGATAGAGGGTGAACGATGCGAATGGAGGATCACGGCGACCCACGGAGAACGAATAGTTCTTAACATTACGTCGTTGAACATACTTAAGAGCAATCTTTGTCGCAGCGATTATCTCGAGATCAGAGACGGATACTGGCACAAGAGTAAAGTGTTAGGTAAGCTTAATAACACGATGGAAAACCCGAGTTAAAACCTTCTTTATCCAGATCCTGAGAGTATTATGAGAATTGATATCAAATACCGTGTTCACCGTATAGTCAAGAAAATGTTTAACCCCTTGCCATACTTTGACGTCTCTGACTCATGACGCACTCATAGGTCAATTACGATAGATCTTATTCGAATTTTTAATACGTTTCAGTTTGAAGCTCGAGTCCAAATACAATTTGCGAAGTCAAGGATCGCTGATTAGAAAACTGACAAGACATATTGATATTCTTTGTACGTTTTAACGGTGTAGCTATTAACAGCTAGCACAGACTGACGCACTTGCCAAATAAATTATTATTATTACCCTTTACTGCATGATGATTTATATCTGAGCCAAACCACGTAAACGGCCATTATATCTTGAGTTCACAATCTCTTGGTACATGTTAGGCCAGAACTGACCTTTCCTGACACGCTACATGAAATTTTTAGAAATAAAATGATTTTTTCAAATTTTCTAACTTTTCTTGACGACTAACATCAAAAGTAATAATATATATTTTTTGTCAGCTATTGCTAAAAATCATGCAGAAAGGGGTTAACGTACTTTACCTTACAGCTTCCATAGAAAATCAACGTGAGCTTCATGCACGCTAGATAAAACTAATTAATGTATTCATTTCATACGGTCTCCATGTTTGTGTTCCGCTTCAAATATTCGTTCGCATTACATAAATTTGACTCTATATTACGTATTTTCGTATTTAACACATTGACTGCCATTCGGTAATAATTGAAAATTGCATTAGGTAGTCTTGTTATTTTTAACAAATCCTACCAAGTATTTTTACAATATTCTGTTACATTTATTTTTTATGGTTCCAAGTAACTAATGTGAGTAGTTTCAGTTAGAAAAGTGAACAAATTTTTAATAATGTAGCTGTTAAATCAGTGTAGAAATTTGAGTTGTCACCCATATACGGGTGACATGGCAGCCAAAGCGTTGATTCAATGTTACGTATTAATTAAGTCATACACATTTATGTATGGTACACATTTCTGTAACAATACATAAGTAATACGTTAGTTTAAACGATCAATATGTCTTATATTTGCGAAATGTTTTATGCAGTTTGACTCGACTTACTATTTGATAATCATGAATACGATAATTTTAATGTATTTATTTGATCAAATACTGTGTGACAAATTAATAATCTTCTAATACATGTTCTGACGAAGAGGACGATAATCAGCTTTCACGCTGGGTGACAATTTGTATAAGGATTTACTTTGTTTATGCGATACTTTATGAATCCGCGAGCAATTAGTATAAATATTATATTTTACTGGATTTAACACGATGCAGCACTACGATGCGCCGAATGCCACTGTGAATACAGCTATGCTTAATATGCCGTTATTATAGTTAGAATTATTGTGGATGTCAGTGTTTCATACGTTCGCTGGCATTTAGTTGGAAATTCGTTTATCATAGAACACGTTTCTGTTCAACAAGCCAACGCAGCTTTTACCCCTTTGATCCTCGAATTCCTGTTTTTCATTTTCCATTTCGTTCTATTTTCGTCATTCCAGCATGATGAGTGTTTAGGCACTCTCAATAAAAGTATATATAATATAAAAACTCAGGAAAAATGGTAGGTAGAGGGTAGTAAAACTAATAATGGTTTCGATGTAATGGATGTCTATATAATTCAACTGCGTTTTAGATAAGTATTTCATATTATTGTAATATTTTTTGGTAAACATAATTCTGTATCAATAATATATGAAAGGAGGAGTGCCTAAATACTTATGAGCGGTAGTGTATATGTATATGTATTGTATACAGGGTTATCAGGCTATTACTAGACAGCATTTTTTTTTTTTAAATATTAACTGTTCAAAAAAAAATGAAAGAGGAAAAAGTGGTACTGTTTCTCGTGCGCAACAAAACGACATATGCATTTTTTATATATTCACATTATTTTGGGAGAAACCAATGTGACCTCCTATTTTTTAAATGGAATGCAATATATTTTTTGATATCATATAAAGGCGCGCACCAAGACGAATTCATCCATATGCTACACAATCACCTTCAAACAAATATATGGCATTCCTTTTAAAAAATAGCTCACCTTGGTTTCTCCCAAAATAATGTGAATACAACAAAAATTCATATGTCGTTTTGTTGCGCATAAAAAACAGTACCACTTTCTCCTCGTTCATTTTTTTTTGAACAGTTAATATTTAAAAAAAAAAATGCTGTCTAGTAATAGCCTGAACATCCTGTATGTATGTATACATTATATACGTTATATGCATACGTTACACACACATACAATGCGTGGTCGTTTATATTTTCTAACGAATACAAATATTTTACTTCTTCTGAACAAATGTTATTTCGTGGATCACTTAATCCAGCTTCTGTTAACGGAGGTTGTAATTGTAATTTTACTATTACGTCCAAAATGTAATTACAATAATTTACTTACATGGTACTCTTTTCGTTGTAAAAATTTTCTTTATTTACCATCTTCATTTCTGGTCGAATGAAATGTTTCGAACGCAGCACCTAGATGTCGCAATAAGGACTGTGAAAGCGATGAGGAAATAAATTGTCGAATACATTTTACTCGAAGTTCGCGAGCTTAAAAATCCCGCAACCTAATTTTTGGTATTCTTACCGACAATCGCAACACGATCCTACATTTCGATTAATCTTTGAAATCCGAGTAATGATTAAATCGGTTTGATCGCAGGTCGTTACTGCGGCAACGGGAAGATCCAGGATCCGATCGTGTCGACCGGAAGTCGAATGCTGGTTACGTACGTGACATCCGGCCATCAGAGCAACGGCCCGCGCGGCTTCACGGCATCGTACGAGGCCGTTTGCGGCGGCGAGATCGAACTCGACGACACGGGTCACCTTGAGTCACCCAACTACCCCGAAGGATATCAATCCAGCAAGGAGTGCGTGTGGAAGTTGTCGGTGCCGCAGAACTTTCAAGTGGCGTTGAAGTTTCAATCGTTCGAGATCGAGAACCACGACAACTGCGTGTACGACTACGTGGAGATCCGGGACGGCCATAACGCGGACTCGCCGTTGATCGGGGTTTACTGCGGCTACAAAATACCACCGGACATTAAGTCCACCGGTAACAAACTTCTGGTGAAGTTCGTTAGCGACGGTTCGGTGCAGAAGGCTGGATTCTCCGCCACGTTCATGAAAGGTGCGGTTCCTAATTCGGCGCCAGACGATTTTTAACAATTTGATGCGCACCAGATCGTTACGAATTCCGGCGGGAAACTATTGGGTTGTCGAAAAATTCATGACGCAAATTCATTCGATTTCTATCAGCTCATCGAATAAGTCGTGTCATTTTCTGACACTAAATTTAACACTAGAAATACCAACATTAAACGCATACTTACTTTAGAATTGAAAATCAAGTAGAAAAATAACTAATTAAATATTGCAGCATCATCTAACATATACCACCATTCATTTGCTCAATAAAACAACAGATATTTTGACAAAAGGTCGGCCACAAAATTTTATCTCATAAAATGTCAAACTCGAAACCAGTCATTTTGACTGGTTAGTAGTTCTAGTTTTAATTATAGTGTAGTAATAGGGTAAAGGTACCAGAAGTTGACACTTTAACGAATATTTGTCTATCTGTTACACAATTCTTCTATTATATTACAACAAGTATTCATTCCTGATGACGGTTGTAAATTTCTTTTCTTTTTTTTTTTCTAAATGTAAAATTTAATTCAATAGTCGACACAGAGAGGATTTAGACAATTTAGCATTGTTTGTTGCCAATTTAATAAATAAACCTCTTTTTGAATTTCAAACTACATAAACGAATGCCTTTTTTAAAAGGCATAAATTTTCAGTACATACATTTTAACCAAATCCTTGGCGATTTGCGTATATAAGAAAACACTGAAAAGTCGTAAGAGACGCGCACAAGTTTGATTAATCGGTTACTATCATAATTTTGAATGGCCGATATGCGCAGTAATTTTCAATTAAGCCGGTGAAGTGCGACAGTATACAAATTAATAAGTTTGTATTCCAACTTGTGGTGTCCTTATTTATTTACTTTCCTTTACATTTTTTTTTAATCATTGACATTTTGCCTATCGTTTTCAATGACTTCATCCCGTCTTTCCTTTACGAAAATAATAATTGTAGAATGTGACGAAAATGCACATTGTGGCCCTCCATCTTACTCTGACTGTAAAATCATCAAACCTATACCAAATCGCACAATCATTTTTCTGAAATGAAGCTAGAACAGTGAACTGTCGAAGGACGCAACAAAAAGATGAAAACAAATCACTGTAGTACCTCAAAAATTGACTAGCATTATCTGTTAGCAAAAATGCGTCATGACTATTCCGACAACCCAATATTTTATTCGCGAACAAAGAAGTTTTTAAATATGAAGATCCGAAGATGAGAATGTTCCGAATTGCACGAAGTAAACTTTCCATTATTCAAGCAACAAACTTTGCGAACAAACTTCGTCCGCTTCGACAATGCTTGATCAAGAATTCGATACTTTTTTTACTCTGTAACGAGTTTCAGAACGTTAAATGTTCTTGGAAAATCCGTTCATTGATTATTCTTTTGAAGGAAAAATGCGACACTGCTGTTTCGCGAATTAAGCATTCTTTTACCTTTAATTTTTCCGCGATGCGCCTGTTTCTTCCTTCTTATTGTACATACTACAATTTTACAATTCATGGTATTAAAATCTCGATTTCTATTTGGAACGAACATAGAATAATGCAAACATAATCTCGGATTCCACGAAATACGTGGCCGTCAAAGTGTTAATAAGGAAAATGTCAGATGGACAAGCAACAATACGAACAATTTCACGAGTTTAAACAATGTTTCAGAATTCGACGAGTGCGTTCTGATTGAACATGGTTGCGAACACAACTGTATAAACACTCTCGGTGGATTCGAATGTTCATGCAATCCCGGCTATGAATTACATTCCGATGGAAAACACTGCGAAGGTAAATAAAATCACTCTCGATTTCACTGATATCTAAATATTTTCACCGGATATTTTAACGAGATTCATTATACAAAATATCTGTTAGATGCCTGCGGTGGGGTGTTCGAGGACAGCAACGGAACCATCACGAGTCCTTCGTTTCCTGTAACTTATCCAGGAAACAAGGACTGTGTCTGGGAGATTATAGCACCGCCCCAATATCGCATCACGTTGAATTTCACTCATTTCGATTTGGAAGGCAACAATGCTCGCCAACAAGAGTGCGCATACGATTCCGTAGAAGTGAGCAGCAAACTCGGAGACGATATTTTGAGGAAACACGGAATCTTCTGCGGATCGAGACCGCCGCCATTAATTACATCAGAGGGAAACTTTATGAAAGTGACATTTACGTCCGATAATAGGTACATCTTCGAATTCAACAAAAGCGTATAATCAGTGACAAATCTCTCTGATAAAATCTCGTTCTCTATTGCCAAATACATACATGTTTTCATATATTCCGGATTTTTTTTTTTTTTTAACACTATTTCTACCAAGAGGTGTCAAAAGACACCTTTCAAATTTTAACATAAAATTATTCTCTATGTTGAATCGTTTCTCCACAATTAACTTTTTTACATTTCATACAATGGTTGTTAAATTAATTCAGCGATATCATTTTTCTCCAGCTAATAGTCGCTAATTTCCCTTGCTGCATTTTAGTGTACACAACTGCATTGATTATATATTAGAGTGTCCCATAAGTTGTTTCCTTTTTTGATAGACATTCATACACAATATTTATAGTTTAAAGTTTAAAGTTCAGCTGTATCAACCTTCTCTATCTCTCTATCCCATTTTGTGTTGTATTACAAAAAGGAAGAAACTTATGTGACCCTAATATTTTGTAACTTGATGAATTAAATAATCTCCAATAAATACACATCAGTGTATCAATAAACATATTCCTCAAATTATCTATGTTTAACTCATAATTTAAAATCCCAACCAGTTTCGGCGATGATTTGTATTCAAAAGGCGTCAAAAGACACCTTTTGGTTGAAATGCGTATACACAAAATCGTGGTAGAAATAGTGTTAAATAATGGCTCTACAATTATCCTAATAATAGGAGTTAATAATATTTGGATATATCGATTGATATGCACAAAGTTCAATTTGGCTAATCGTTATCATGTTTAGTCGACCTGTTGTCTTTGAAATGTTTTTAATAAATGATAAGTTTAATCGATAATAAATTTCAATAATCAATAATAAATTTGAAATATTTTATAATTATTACAGATCTTGATATGTTTTCCTTTTATTTACTCTTTTAATTACCGTTTTATTGCAGTATTCAAAAAACAGGATTCGCCGCAGTCTTCTTAACAGACATGGACGAGTGTGCCAACAACAATGGTGGATGTCAACACGAATGCAGGAACACGATAGGTTCGTACCAGTGTTCCTGTCACAATGGATTCACGCTTCACGAAAATGGCCACGACTGTAAAGAAGGTGGTTGCAAGTACGAGATCGTTGCACCCGTGGGTAGCATAACGTCACCGAATTATCCAGATTATTATCCTGGTCTCAAGGACTGTGTTTGGCACTTTATTACCAAACCTGGACATCGTATAAAGCTGGTAAGTTCTCGGGTACGCGTTATTATTCAATTAAGTTTATTTGTTATATCAAGACGTACTGTCGGAAAAAAAGGTTACGATATTTACATTCCACATTTTGCAGATTTTCAAAGTTTTTGAAATGGAATCTCATCAAGAATGTAATTACGATCACATCGCAATTTACGATGGCGACTCGCCGGAGAGTCACGTTCTCGGTAAATTCTGCGGTACCAAAGAACCACATCCAATCTTGGCTACCGGAAATCAAATGTACATGGTATTTAAAAGCGATGCTTCTATCCAGAGGAAAGGCTTCCTGGCCACTCACAGCACTGGTAAGATAGTCTTAAATTTTCCCAGCATAATAATATAAATAAACTTATCCTCCATAAAGATACAATATTAAAACAATCAATGTTTCACCACCTTATCATTCATGAACGCTTCAGACGATCAATACATTTTAAATATCTCAGTTACTACATTCAACATACATATACAGTGGAACCTCGCTTAACGAGCACCTCGCAAAACGAGTAATTCGCATAACGAGCAATATAAATTGTAAAAAAATGACTCGCGTAACAAGCGACGTTTCGCATAACGAGTGACGTGGATAGGGGAATCACCGAATTGTGCGATGGAACTTTTCGTGTCATTGCTGCATCAGTGTGTTTAGAACTTGTTGTGCTAGTATCTTAGTGTCGCGTGTGTTTCGCGATATAATAAAAGACTTAGGAAAACGTACAGTAACAAATAGTATTGGATACAACACAGTACAACAGGACGAACTGACAGTTAACAATTGCATCAATTTGTATGGTAAAAATTGTTTCGCTTAACGAGTGTTTCGCGTTACGAGTAAGGCTCCAGAACGAATTATGCTCGTTATGCGAGGTTCCACTGTATTATCAACACGATATTATCAATATTTCGGTATTATCAGTAAATATTTAGATTATGGAAGTGCTGACGATATTTCTTAGCTATTTGAGATCTTGTTTGTTGTATACTATGTGTATTTAGTGCAATAAATATGATGTTTAGTTTTATTGACTACGTTTCATTTTGCAGCTTGCGGAGGACATCTCGTAGCAACAAGCGAAGTAAAGCATTTATACTCGCATGCCAAGTACGGTACTCATAATTACGATCATAGAACGGACTGTGATTGGGCCATTGAGGCACCACCCGGCAAAAATGTTCATTTAACATTCGTCACGTTCCAACTTGAATCCGAAAGCGAGTGCAATTACGATTTCGTCGAGGTTTATTCCGGTTTGGACACGTCCGGTCTTCTTTATGGACGCTACTGTGGAAATAGCGTAAGTATAATTTTACTCTCTCTGCAATTTCACTTGTTTAAACCGGAAATCAGAACGACATTACACTGTTTACGAACCATCATCTTTGCGATTGTGATTAGAATGCAAATACTTAAAACGTATCCGAGCATACTAGAAAAAATAGAACTACTAGCCAAACATGATACTCGCTAACGATACTCGCGTATAAAAAATCTCTATATCAATCTTAATAATTCTATTATTGTATATATTAATTCTATATATTAATAGCTTCGATTGTTTTAACTCTTATCGCTCTTATGTCGAGCTCGATGTCGCATTTCTCTTCGATTGTATAAATAATTGAGATAAATAGTTTGGTTGAATGTATTTTCTTTTGTTTACTGCTTATAATAAATTAAAAATATATTTGTTGCGCACCCTTTGCTATTGCGATACATTTTATTGAATACACGTTTCTTGATCTATTTTGTAAATTAATTAAAGAGCTGCAGACAAAAGAAATTAAGGAGCGCAAAGGGTCGAAGAGAATATTGTTAACAATAAACCTATCAGTTCTGGTCAAATTGACCGTTTTCAAGCTTTTGTAAGATTTACACATATTTAAATGCCATAATACCGCTCAAACTATATAACTTTTCTTATAATATGCATATAATATATTCTTCAGTCTTTACTTCCAGTTTTTTTCTCTTTTCCAAGAAAAATTTACTGTGTCTTACCCACCGCGGTCGGTCAATTTTACCAATGGAGAAAATATTTTATGTATTATTTTAAATTTGTATAATTTGTACAAAAATAACGTTTATCTCAGAATCGGTTGCAATGAATAAGAGTTTTTGAATGTTCAAATTAGCGGTGTGGCTGATTTGAAATTTGCATAGATCGAATATCACAAAATTGGTCCGGAAGGTAAAAAGAAATTGCGTAAATAAGCGACGCTCGGTTTTTTTGTCAGTCATTTTTGTGAAATTATTAGGTGTACAAATGAATAATCGAATTTACTTTAAGCAGTTATGAAATCAATTTTAAATTGAATAGATTTTAAGATGGTTTTTTTGACATCTGTGCTGATTGTCGTCAAGAAAAAGAATCAAAAAGTGTATTCATTTACGTTTCATCGTTTATCCATTTATTTTTCAACTTCATTTTTTACATAAAAATAATTGTGCATTAGACATCGGTAGCTTTAGTGTTAAACGTAGAAGGAAGTTCGATCAAGCTACTTTGACATGCACGTGTGTTTATTGATCCACATCGCGGTCGAATCGCTTGATCTCGAATTAATTACATTCCAGAACACCACCGACTTCATCTCGATCAACGAAGCGTTGCTGGTTCGGTTCAGAACGGACGACACGATATCGAACAAAGGTTTCATGGCGTTTTTCGTCGCGGTCGACCGACAAGACAGCGGCGAGAATTACGGTGGTTCAGAAGACGAAGACGCCGACGAAGAGAATCTCTGATCCGTGTCAGGCCTCGCCAATCGAGTGGGCTACGGGTACCATATCGGTACGCTCTTGCAAAACAACGCTCGAAGTGAAAACGAATAAAGTCCGATGATCGCTGAGAGTCGAACGTGTGTGCCGTTTAATTGACTGGTAGCCAGGACACACGTGAATCTTGCTCGATCGTCGAGGCCGTGAAGCATTTTGTTCATTTCTCTGAGCACGTTCGAACGAATTGAACAAATCGATCGCGAATCGATCAATGTTTGAACTATTACTTATGTGATCGATGTTTAATCGAAGAAAGGTATTTTATGAGGTTAGTACCAGCAGACGAGGATAATTTATTCCATCAGTGAAGCGTTAATTAACGGCTTAATCATTTGGATTTAGCATGTACCATTCTGAAATTCGGCCTATGTCGGGCCAATCGTGCCATTCTATGTTTAGATAGATCGCATTATAATATATTACCATTATAAATTACACGTTCGGCGGGAATTGGCGTAATTAGGCTGGCACCAGAGTGGGTCTGACACACGTTGGACATGAATCGAAATCTAATTTCCAAACTTTCAAACCCAAATCACCTAATTGCAAGTTCATAACTCTCCAAGTTTCAAATTTCCAAATCCAGAAATTTTTTAACCCAAGTTCTACCAACTTCCAAATTTTCGAGTCTCCAAATTTCCAAATCCCCGACTACCTAAACCCCAAATTATATTATAAAACCCAAGTCTCCTAATTTTCAGTATTTGATGATTTTCTAGTTTACAAACTTCCGAATCCCCAAATCCCTAAATTTCTAAATCTCTAAATTTGCAGTATCTCTACGTTTCCTAGTTTCGAAATCCCTAAATTCTCAAATTTCAAAATTTCAAAACCTCAAACTCTAAACTTGCACATCTGTCCATTTTTCGGTTTTCTCCAAATCCCAAAATTCTCAAATCTCCATATTTCCACGTCCCCAAACCAAAATCTAAAAAATTGGCAAATACTCATAATATCAAGTAACGCAACAAAATATTCAAACTTGCAAATTCCAAATTTTCCAAACTCAGCTAATCGTGGATGGTATAATCCTCGTTGCGCTGATACCTAGTGAAACTAGATAACTTGGCTCGTTCCGGACAGAAATCCTAATTACGTCGGTGCCAGCTAGAAAGAAAAAGCGAAGATAAATACGACTTGGTGTTGCCAAAGTAATATTCTATGTTTAATCAACGAGTATGATCGGTGTATGAAGAAACAAAAAAGCGGAAGAGGTCGACGAGGAACGAGAAATGTCCTTATTTGGTTGACGTTGTTCTTTCAAACACTGCCCCGAACAAAACAATTCAATCATGTTCAAAACAATGGAAAAGAAATGTCACATCACCTTGAGTGTATATGCTTTGGAGTCCGAAACTATTTGTTTATTTGTATTTTTCTCTCGACAGAGGTGTTAAAGTTGTACCAACCAAGAATTTCATCGAAACGTTTTCGTGCAAACGGCTCTAAATATCGACAAGAAAACCGCGGCGAACGCGAACGAACGTATTTTAATTCGAACGAGGTAACGTTGCCAGACATTTTCGCTCAGATATGTTCGATGGAAATGTTCCAAGTGACAGTTCGTGCAAAATACTCGAATAATCTAGATATAAATTTAGTTATAGCGCTGTTCCGGTACGGAAGTGAGCGATTTAGAAATTCAAAGGAGGTCCCCGAATCGGCGAGTTTCGAACGAAACCATCCTCGTGGTTCTTCCTCCCGAACACGTTTATTGTAAATAGAGAAAAAAGAAATTTAGATGTAGACGTACTGCCGTTTTATATAATATAGTCATAGGATCCATCGTCGATCAGGCGTCTTGCTATCGAGTGGATTTACAGATTTCCAACGACGGTTTTCAAACCTGTACTTTCCTTTGTGTTTATCAAGATGTTACTGCAAAGTACTTTGTCGCAGAATAAACTTGTTGCAATCGGTTGATCTGCCACAGTGATGGGCAATCATGCACAGGAAAACATGGAACCGTGAGCGTTAACCGCAAATTTCTTAAGTGCAAAATCTGAAACGTTCATTCGAAAACTCGAAAATACGGCACTTTTATATTTATAAATTTTCAAATTTTTAAATCCCTAGATTTTTATGTATTTATATTTCTAACCCTCCGAGAATCGCTAAATACTTAAACTTGAAAACTTGAAATCCCGGGAACGAGAAAATCTATTCTACATCCTTCCTTATGTGTCCTACTTCGTACAATCTTCACCAGTGCACTTAGGGAATTTGATCTGCCCATTACTGATCTAGTAGATTGTATGGATTAGATAGTGATTAAATCAATATTCTACTGTATACTTCAAGAAAGTACAGTTAAAGCAGCTAGAAGTGTCTCAATGATTTTGTCGTAGCTTATTCACTTAACGTTACGAATCAAATAAACAAAAATTTCGTTAACGACATCTCGCAGTTAAACGATTGAAATATGTACCCGTAAAATTGTACACGTATGATTTGACAAATAGATCGAGCTACGAAACAAGAAAGGGGTCTAACAGTATAGATAACAAAATTTCATTCGAACGTGTAAAAGCGTTTATGAATCTTCGAATCTCTTCGTAATTTTTTTACGTAACGCACTGCCTCGTGTACGCCATTTTCCCAATGGATGCATCAAAGTTACACGGAAAACAAATTGATTACCGTGTGTTACACCGTTGCATGAATACCTGCATGGCCTATACCGATTCAAAGGAACACGAGCAAAGGAAAGAAACGTGCAGAAATGTGTATACACTCGCGGACAAGTTAATGCGTATAACGTTGATCCTTCGAAAATTCGTACGCCTAAGGTACACGTATAGTTGATAACAATAACAATGATAATACTTTATCTATTATCTGACGATAATAAACAATATTAAGCGCCGCGTCAAGTTCCTTTTTGTAAATTATATGTGATTTATTTGTTCTCAGAAATACACGTTATAGGCACTCTATATATATATATATTACTGAGCAACTATATACAACCAATACACGAGTCTCTTCTATTAAACAATATTCCTCGTACCCACTGGCGTAACTAGAATCTGGGGATAAACCTGGTACTCCAATTCATTTCGTTTGAAATAACATTTCCTAAGCTAACAAAAGAATGTTAGATAATGTTTCTTATTTATTTCAATAATTAATGCGTGAAGGAGTCCAATTTGCATTTTAAAGATATAAATTCGCATTCTTAGGAATCAATTTGTATTTTGGGGGCATTGGAAGAAATTTTACAAGAACATTCGCATTTTTAGGCACCAGTTTCAAATTTCAAGGACCACTTCTTATTTTAGAGCGACGAAAAGTAAAAATTTGCATTGGAGGTCAGATTCATCCCTACTTCCACCTAGTTACGCCATTGTCCCTACCAAAAATTATTCCTGTTCGTTAAAAAGCAGTAAGGAAAATATGAATAAAAAGTATGGAACTAAATGAACGGCCCACGCATACTGGAAATAAGTATGATCGATTCTATCGTTCGTGATGTAATTTACTACAATGTGTAGTGTTCGAAACAGTGAGCTGATGTCATTTTAACGATCAGTGATTATCAAAGGTAAGAAGTTCAAGATCAATCGCTCGTAAATATAGTACGAAGAATTGAAACTTGATTCTGCAGGTAAGTGCTCAATACGATCCTCAAGTAAATGATCTATAGAATTGAAATCATGATGAATAAACAGTTACTATTAACGATTTCTAAAGAAAAATTGATTTCATTGCATGATTCATGAGGATAAATATATCGATTGTTTTTATCACTTAAACGACAAAAAAGGTCAAACGACCAGTTTACAAGTTTCTTGTTATGCATATGTTACATAAATTGTTAAGGTGCTTTTCTTGAAATCTCTGTTGATCTTCATCGAAATGAAGAATTAACATGTATGTTAATTTATGTTTTGTCGTTTGTTCATTTACTTTTTAACACTAGATTTACAGACGTATAACCATCATTTATTTTTAAATTGTAACTAAAATAGAAAAGAACATGGAGTATGATACGTAAACTGGCTTATACAATGATCCTCTATCTTGACAAAAGTTAACATACATATTGATAAAAGCTTCTTGATAGATTTTGTAATTTAAAATAAGAAAGGTGCCATGAGTCATCTTGGCACGTTCCGCAAATCTAGTGTTAATTTCATTATCAATTTCAAATTAAGTGTAAATTGTACGCTGGTTTAGCGTTAATGAACCGAGAAATACAAGTCATCAGAATACGATCGAAGAACTAAAAAAAATTAAGTCTTTAAAAAGTATCGATGTGTTATACGCGAAGGAAGACTGCAATTCTATCTAACTATATTTGGTGAATGAGATCACTATAAATGCAAGGACAATAAAATGCGTGGTCGGCACGTTGCATCATCCAGCAGGATTGTATCGATGTAACGATTATGCTAACGTCTACGGACAGTTTCTACGATCGTTCCTGGGAAAGGTGTAACAGTATTATCTCCGCAAAGTATTCAAAACAACATTTCTCGACTGAAAATGGACACGTTTTATCTTTTAAACGGGGCATCGACGTGACTGAAAATTTCAATGACGATAACTGGAGAAAGTCACATTACGTCATTTTTATCTCGAATCAATGATATAAGACTTTACGCGAAAGAGAACAAAGTCAAAACGTGAGACTTCTTTGTAAACTTGACAACGAGGAACCTGAGAGAAATCCTCCCACGCAGTATCGCGTGATAGCTAGCGTTAATTATTTACTTGTTTTATTCGTAACAGTACATTTTGAATGAAATACAAATATTATCGATGAAATTCAATACATACATTGGGCATTAAATGTTCATATTTGTTTCAACTGAATCATATAAGACTAGAAGTACCGACATTAAATGCATGCTTACATCAAAACTGAAAATAAAGTAGAAAAATAAATAAATAAATATTACAGCATCACCTAACATATACAACCGTTCACTAGCTCAATAAAGCATGACAGACATTTTGACAAAAGGACGGCAATAAAATTTTGTAATAAAAAATGCCAAATCTGAAACCAGTCATTTTGACTGGTTGGTAGGATCTAGTGTTAAAACCTGACAACTTGCAAGTTACAAACTGATCTTTTTTGAATAACGCAGAAAAAAGGAGCTGTTCTTGTAGGGACTCTCTCCAGAGAGTACGCAATTCCGTTTTACATGTGTATCATACAGATGTGTTGTTTCCAATGGCAATAGTCTCTGCCCCACCTTGCAAGTCTTCCGAAGCAGCGGATCGTCGCGATTTACCGCTTTCCTTAGACGGGAACCGACCGTATGTGACCAATTTTAGAAAAAGTGAGCGGCCGTGTCGCACATGCGCTCTCTCACGACGACTCTCATCCTTCCTTGGCACCTCTGCAAGTCGAGAAACGACAGAATCATTCAACCGAACGAAAAAGGATCTCCTATTCAACGATTAACCTATTCGGGACTGGTGTTCTGCCAGAAAAAAATACCCTCAACTGCATTTCTTCTTCTCTGCAATAAACAATGTATTTTCTATAAGTTACAATGTACAGACAAACAAATCTAACTACTTAAATAATAACTCTAAAACGATATCGGTATGTCACACAACCATCTTTTCTTTATTATTTCACTTATACAACTTACAAGTTTAAAAATTTATAAAGAACAAAAATTGATAAATACATCGGATAAAATTGATAAATTCTCAAAGTTTGATCGCGTTGACAAATTTCTGCGCATCAATAAATATCGACTTCTTTATGAGATAAACAGCGTACATTGATGGCATTGGATACACAACATATGACACACACGATGCGTCCTTGGTTGCATTCGTGCACGCACAGTGTAGAATGTATATCCCCCACGGTGAAACGTTGGTCTTACAACATATCAATGTCTCCGCCATTTTGGGAGTTTCTGGAAGCTTAACTGAGCTAGCTTTAAACTCGGTAATTTCTTAGAAGCGGATAAAAATTGCTGTTACGTGAACTTCGATGTTAAATGATAAATGAAATATACATTAAATATCGTCATATTTAAAAGATGATTCTCGACAAATTGAATATATAAAAATGTAAATTAATGGTCCGATCTACAACATGTCAGATCGATTTAGCAGAATTTATTAAAAGGAAGTCATCTTGAATATTTGAAATAGACAAGTTTGCAGTTTGTTGCAACTGTCATGTGCATGCAAATTTCGAATAGAAATTCACCGACGTGAAGTCTATTCTTAACCAATGGGCAAGTTCAACGCCCATAAGCAACCGCGTTAGTTTTGCAACTAAGAATAAATGTCGCGTTGTTTTGCATTTCTCTGCCGCTCCCTCTTCTTTACTAGGTACAGAAAATTTTGAATAAACCTCTATTCACCTACGGTGCATAAGAATGTAAAGAAAGAAAAGACGGAAAATAATGTGTAACACTTACGTCAAGAGAAAAATACGATTATCACTTTACAATCGTGTGTAACTTTCTCTCGAATATCTTTTCACGCGTGCAACAAGAAATTCTGATGATCTTCATAAAACGGAACATTCTATGAAGAATAACGTTGTATGGTTTCTAGTAGCTGGAATATGAAGAATATTTCAACTTTAATATCATAATTAAAATTGATGAAATATAATCTGCAGAACAGTTATAATAATCAACGATGTGACTAAATTATGTATTCGTATAATTAAGAAAAAGAACGCAGGTATCGCGAGGTACAACCTACTTATCGTGAAATAATTACGTCGGTTACCGCTGACACGAATTCAGACATAAGCTAAATGTACCAAAACTAATTTCTAAAGTGTGTAAAGTAATTACTAAATACGTAGATTCCATCGTGCGTTAATTTATATTTAAATAATTGAATGTGTTTTATTAAAGAACGAATAAATTTACTACGCAATCACGCACTTTAATGCAAAATTATATGTCGGAAATCAATAATGATAGAGTCAATGAACAGGTCGTTACATACCAATTTTCTTGCTACACCCGACGAAATTTGTAAAATCAATAAAATAAATGTCGCATGACAGGAACCTGGTACTATATTCTACTAGTAAGAAACATGCGTGAACTCGGTACGGCGTTCTGCGGTCGTTCATCGACCAATCGGAACGAGGAATGAGATCACTGCCGACCAATCATCAGGCGCCAATACAGTCGATAGTCAGGGGTATAAGACCCCGCGGATAGCGTCACTCGCGCATTAATCGCTTGGTGTTCAACCGTGCTTTCGTTTGTGGTTGATAGCAGAAGCTCCATTACTTGCTCTAACTATCGACTACCTATTTTTTACAAGAACGTAAAACTCCTTTTCTAAACTTCAAAATGGTAAGTAAATAATCTGTGATTGTTTTTATGTACGAATCGGAACGTAATCGTTCAATTAGCTGCGGTGTTGAAGGAACACGATTCGCGTAAAGACGCTTGCACCGGCCGGCTCCGCCCTTTTCCGTTATGACTCATTATTAGCATCTAGATACCGTTAAAATGGTTGAAGCCTTTATATGTTAGATACAACCTTTTTGTTTATCTTTTTCTTCAAGAAATGCATTACAAAAAATGTTTTGAAACTTGAACGTAGAAATTTGAGATTTCTTTGTTTCGCGTCCATTGTATAATGAAGGGAAATGCGCGTCGTTTTGTATGACGCGATCGATACTTGAAATAAATTGTTTTACATATTTCTGTCAAATATTACAAAAGCAATCAGCGGACCACGGTATTGACCCATTGAGAATACATTGAAATATGTAAATATTTCAAATAACGTATAAAAAATTGCAAATATACTATAATTACAGATCATTAATTATTACGATTATAATTTAAATATGGTAATTTAATGAAGTTTATCATTAATTATCATTTACCATTAATTTTGTCAATTAATTGTACTCATGATATATGTTAGCTCTTTTCCTTTCTACACCTTGATAATTTTTTAATGGATCAATAAGAATGAATATTAAATACATGTACTTAATTTCTTTCAGAATTATTATTCTGTAGAAGACTTCAATTTTTAACCGAATCCATATTGAAATGTTATCACATGTCCATAAAGTTATTCTATTGCAATATGTTTAAAATGTTAATAATGTTTCTATTTACCTTGATGCATTCTATAATTTAAAAAATGTAGTTTTCATATCCATATAAAATAGGAATCATTTACAATGCCTTTAATGTATCATATGTCATCACATTTTTCAATTCTTTGTTCCGAACAATAAATGAAACATCTTTGTATTTGTATTTTTAGCGTGAATGTATCTCAATCCACGTTGGCCAAGCTGGAGTCCAGATTGGTAATGCATGTTGGGAATTATATTGTCTGGAGCATGGAATTCAGCCTGATGGTCAAATGCCATCAGACAAAACTATTGGAGGAGGTGATGACAGTTTCAACACTTTCTTCAGTGAAACCGGTGCCGGAAAACATGTTCCCAGAGCTGTTTTCATTGACTTAGAGCCAACAGTAGTCGGTACGTAATTATGTTAGATAGGTATATTACATTAGTTTATATTTTGTTACTAGGTTTTTCATTGCATACTTTTTCTCTTCAGACGAGGTTCGCACAGGCACATATCGTCAGCTGTTCCATCCAGAACAATTGATCACAGGCAAAGAAGATGCTGCAAATAATTATGCTCGCGGTCATTACACGATCGGCAAAGAAATTGTTGATCTTGTATTGGACCGTATTCGCAAACTCGCAGATCAATGCACTGGACTCCAAGGTTTCCTTATTTTCCACTCGTTTGGAGGTGGTACCGGCTCTGGCTTCACATCGCTGTTGATGGAACGTCTATCCGTGGATTATGGAAAGAAGTCGAAATTGGAGTTCGCAATTTACCCAGCACCCCAAGTTTCTACTGCTGTGGTTGAACCCTACAATTCAATCCTGACCACTCACACCACTTTAGAACATTCCGATTGTGCATTTATGGTCGACAATGAGGCTATTTACGATATCTGTCGTCGTAACTTGGATATTGAGAGACCAACATACACCAACTTGAATCGTCTGATTGGACAAATCGTTTCTTCCATTACTGCCTCCCTTCGTTTTGATGGCGCTCTCAATGTCGACCTGACGGAATTCCAAACTAACTTAGTTCCTTACCCCAGAATTCACTTCCCTCTGGTAACTTACGCGCCAGTCATTTCTGCTGAGAAGGCTTACCACGAGCAACTGTCGGTCGCAGAAATAACGAATGCCTGCTTTGAACCGGCCAATCAGATGGTAAAATGTGATCCACGACATGGAAAGTACATGGCATGCTGTATGTTGTACAGAGGAGACGTTGTACCTAAGGATGTTAATGCAGCCATCGCCACTATCAAGACAAAACGCACCATCCAATTCGTAGATTGGTGTCCGACCGGATTTAAAGTTGGCATTAACTATCAACCACCCACCGTTGTACCAGGCGGTGACCTCGCTAAAGTACAGCGAGCTGTCTGCATGTTGTCTAACACCACTGCAATCGCTGAAGCTTGGGCCCGTCTTGACCATAAATTTGATTTGATGTACGCCAAGAGAGCATTCGTTCACTGGTACGTCGGCGAGGGTATGGAGGAAGGTGAATTTTCTGAGGCACGTGAAGATCTTGCTGCTTTGGAGAAGGATTACGAAGAAGTTGGTATGGACTCTGCCGAAGGCGAGGCAGAAGGAGCAGAAGAATATTAAACTGATTCAAGGTTTTTCAACAACGTCTTCATCAATGATAAATAAATAAAATAACAGAATTCGCTATTGTTAGTTTTGTTACATTATTCCTGTCCTTTATATGTCTTCCTGAATAATTTATTTACTTAAAGCTCAATTTGATCATTTTTGAGAATGTTGTGATGAAACATTTTTTTTTTAGTAGTTGCTTTACTGATAGAGGTACTGTAATGTTAAAAGTGAATGATCGTGTTGAATATTAGTAATTTTCATTAAAATATTCCGGTCATTAAGCTCGGAGTAAATATAAAGATTTAATATGATAACGTTAAAGCATTATTCTAGATTTATAATACATTACTTGCATTGAAATGTATATGCATAAAGATTACATGACTACTGGACATAAAGAAATATAAGAACGCGGAAATTTGTGGTTTTATAGACGTTATCAATACTTGTTGGTCAACAAATACGTATCTAGGTGAAGTTTACATTAACGTTTCTATTTGGTTTACATATGATTTATAAAATGTTTGTAACAGAAATTGTACTTAAAATAAATAATTAAGTTATTTTATTCTGTTGCAATTTAAGAATTGAAAAGCTTGAGGTGTGTTGTCTTATTTTTATTTTACGGTAAACTGACGTCTATTAGCGTTACATTCTTTAATTCTCTCTTTGTTCTCTTTGCACTTATTTTGACCCGTTCAAATAGTTTGAATGCATCATCGCGAACAGTTCAACCGTTCTCGATTAGTGCGAGTTTCAAAAATAAACGCGCCCTTTTATACACACCACGAACTATTTGGTCTAATAATTTATCGCAGTTGTTTGCATTCTCTTATTGCGAATACAAAAATATCTCTTCTAATTCCTATCTTAGTTTCGTATGCACCAGTTCATCTCGCTTTATTTCAATAACAAGAATAGATATCTAGTTAAGGGTGCGTTTAAATTAAGTGAGCGAATTCGCACTCTTTTTCCACTTCAGTTCAACGTTTGTTCGCCGGAGCAACTAACAAACGAGAACGAATGCTCTAACAATATGGAATGCTCGTTCGTTGAATCAATTCAATGTAATTCATTCGACATAATTTTATTTCACGCGGTTTAATTCACATTGATTTAATTTCTCGCATTGTGACATTCGTCTGATGTGACCAAATAGATGGTCAGATTGCTGTCCAGGCCGAACGAACATGAACGAATGCTCTTACTCTTGCTGTACGCACGTTCTTGGTTATTTAGTACAAATGCCCCCTAAGAATCCGCCATGAATCGTAGCACCACACTTGCCATAAACGCGCATGCGCAGTATGGCAGTGCACGTTGGTGCATATCGGTGTGCACAGTGGTGGGTAAGGCGGTATTTTGTTAGAAAAAAAAAAATTGGCGGTCTCATTGGGTTAAAAATTGTGCAAATGTTATTAACGAGTAATTAATAGTGCGTCCAAATGAATGGACCATCTGTTCGGGATTACAACGAGTAATATGAGTGAGTGAATGAAATTTAAGTTAAAATTTTCAGTAACGTTTCCCTCGCGAAACAAAGTAAAAACCATAGTTCATATATCGATATAACGTTACATCGATGCATCGAAGTCAAATGACACTATACAATAAACATTGCGTACGAATGATTTCAAACATATTTGAATAAATGCCTCGAGACAGGTGTGTCGATGCCTTCTGTATATCGATATATTGTTTGCATACTGCTTGCATGGCAAGAAGCTGTGTGTCTTGGATGTATGCAGTGGAGTACAGCCCCTCCAACTCGAGTTCTTGTTGCAACGTTCTCCGGTTTCCTCATTCTCGTTTTTTTCTCGCGTGCTGAATAATACATTTAGATTAATATCATTTTAAAGAATGTTAACTTTATTTCATAACGATTTATGATAAGAATGAGTGAGTATTCCGGGGAGTGACGTGAACGTCCAGTGACTTCGTCAATTCTACCGTGCTTATCTTGTAACTTAAGCCGGAGCATAAATGAGACTTATATTTCTGATTAAACGTGTACACCTTAATGCTATACCTGTACGAAATGCATGCGTGTTGCGTGTGTCCAATACTAATAAATTTTGTTACCTACACGTGTGTTTGACCAATGTGCTATAGATAATTCACGTATAACAGGCTTTGTGTTGTGTTGCCTCTAATGCATTGAAATGCTCTTTTTTTTAACATAGGAATTCAAAGAATGGTGTGGAAAAGTTGTTTTCCTTAATATTTTTAATACTCCCCTGAATGTGAAGCACAATACCCTATACGTGGCAAATGAATCATGTAAACAGTATTTGATTGTTAAAAAATGGAAGAAAGTATTCTTGCAAATAATGAATGTAAGGTTAGATTCTTGTTTCATTTGTTGTTCCACTGTAAACTTAATGCAATTTGCAGTAATTACTTTTTATATTGAACTGTAAATAATAAAGGAGTACATGTAGATGCTTCATGTGTTTTATATTATATTTATAAAATTTTCCTTGCAATTATGTTGTGTCAAAATAGTATCAAAACTATATTAAATTGTATATGTAATATATAAATGTTACAAATTATTAATGTTCAAAATATATTCTTGCCCTTATATGTGTACTTTATTTATTTAAAATGTACAATATATCAGGCGTACCATGTATTTTGTATCATTGAAATTAAATATGCATGATTTCTTATTAATAGAGATCTTTGGCTAATAAGTACATGTTGTTTTAGAATCTTATGCTTTAAAATGAGTATTATTATTTATGTGTTTTTACATATTACAGACCACTGCAAAGCCATGAAGATGAGCTTCTCTTTATCTTCGCTTCAACCGCTCAGCCATAGCTTGGAGAAGCATGGCAGTGCGGGTGCAGCAATAGAAAGACCTTACAACAGTCTCACAAAGAAACGGTTTGTTTATTATTTTGGTATTACATGTACTTCAAATTAATGTACATTTATTTGTTTTTTGTTTATCTTTGAATAAATGTAAATAAAACCATCTTTTGCAATAACAGCAATTAATATCGGCACTAATTTGTAATCTATACTCAACTGAAAGTAATTAATGTTGTAGGAAAGATCCAAAGCAGCTTTACTCTCAACGTTTATGGGCAAACCGTGAGGATTGTAAAGATGATTTCTGGGCAGCAATACGATCTAATTATGATTATATTATGGATACTAACTTAATAGATAGTTGTAGGGTATGTATTGTTATACTTATATGTAATTAGTTTAAAATATTAGTAGCATATATTAATCTGCACTTTACTTTAACTTCAATAGGAAGCTAATGGTGAATTAACTTGGGACGAGACTGATGTATCTACACAATCATGGAGTCTTAAAGAAATAAGTAGTCAATTCTCAGAATTATATTCATGGTTAATAGTACTTCAGGAACTAATTTACTGTAAAGAAGAAAATTTGCTAGATAAAAGTCTGCGTGCGGTACGTAAATTTGTTTGTTTTTTAATCAGAAATCCTGTCCGAATTTAACGATTAATCATTTATGTACAGTAATTGAAACTAAACAAAACGTATGTTTCAGGCTCACATGGAGGAGCTGCGACGTAGGGCATATAGACGAAAATTATTTAATGAACAAGCGGGAAAATTAGTGTCACGTGCCCCTGCTTTGAAAGATGAAGTGGCGTGGCGTGTTGACCATTTAAACGCAAAATGGGAATTAGTCGAACAAATTATGGCACCTGTTGAGAGGCCAGTATCTAATCAACAAGATATATCTGCAGGTAATTTGTTTGTTAAATAGCATAATGGTAAACACGAAACGAGGTTGCTAACAGTGGAAAATGTTACAGATTTTGAACATGAAGTAAAATGTTTGAGAAAATGGCTTCGTGAAATGGAGTCACGGCTTCAGCCTTTGAGTTTTCATGTAGATTGGACATTGGCAGAATTGGAGGAGAAAGCAGTGGAACATATGGTGAGTACAAAAACAGCAATTTCTTAGAGAAGCTAAATAGCATTATTTAATATGAACTTGTATCTTCATAATAGAATACGTAGATTCTCATTTTACGGTTCATAAAAATTTGTGTTTTTTGAATATGTATTAAAATGGCTGATGGTATTCTGAATTTTTGTCCGTGTATTTTATATGATAATTATTAAATTAGAGTAGCGATATTGATTTTGTTGATGCAGTTCTGTTTTTTTTTAGCGTAAGTACTTATTTTCATATTTCAACATATTTTCACTAAAACATTAATGTTGTTAGTTCAAATTAATTAAGTACTAAAGAATCACAGATAAATGTTAATAAAAAATTGTGGATAACAAGTGCTCCTATCGGCATTGAGTTCACTATGAAAATAAATGGTCACCGTGACTACGATAAAGGTTTATACAATTATATTACGAGTATGTATGATATATGAAAGACAACTGATACATGTAGGATACCGATCGAGTTTTGTTGAATTACTGATTGAGTTAAACTGAGACCACATCAGTCTACTAGTGTTGGTAAACGACACACGATGGCGTTAGTTTCTCTGTTCATCGCCAGATGACGTTAGTATTATTGTTCTGTAAATATATCTATACTCGAAAATTAAAAAATCTATCAATAAGATTTTTACATTTTCAGCTGGTAAAATTAAATACTTTATGATAGTTTATTATTACATGATCTAAGTAGGAACAATACTTCGTCTACGCGACATATCTTATGCGACAAATGTATCATTATTCTTGAAAATTGGTATTATATAACAGAGATTTCATTCAGTTTTTATTGCTAATGAAAGGATATATTATCGAATAGCAAAAAGTGTAATGAATACGATAGTGGATTTTTTTTTCCTGTTTTATGTAGAAGTAAAAGAGAGTAATTTAGAACGATTTCATTTCCCGGTGTAAGAGAAACGTGCAGTTTCACATGGATTCCACGACAAGTAATAAATCGAGGATAATTCGTCGTTTAATTGCATTTGAGACCCTTTTTTAATCGGAAGCTTATAATTTCGATAATCGGTGTAATAAATAGATCTTTTCCCTTTTTGGTGTTCAATCTTCTTATCTCTAGAACATGTTCCGTCGTTAAAAGTTGTCACGTTCGTACCGTAAAAGACAAAGATGAAAAGGAAGAAAATTATTTATTATTCCATTATATAAATATCGATTTTCTTTTGTACAAAAATACAGCGTTAAATATATCGTGATAAAATATTGGATCTCATTCGTTTCCACTTAATACGGAAAGGTCCAGTTGAGGTCATTTTCATTTTTACCAGAATATTATCGTTCTTAATTGTTTAATTAACATTAATATCATTGTAAATCGCACTGAAATTCCGAGCACAGTTCCATCCTAAATTCAGAGATCGATAAAATCGAACAGGAAGCGTCTAATTCGAATAACTTAAATTTAGCTCTTTACGTTCGCGCGAATAAATTTGTTTATGCCTCGGTCTGGTTCATTGCTCTCTTACAACACCCACACGGCACGCGTGTTTGTTTTAAGCAAAAATTCCCTTACTAACCTGAGATCCAGCTAAATTTGCCGTTTCGATCGACCTATGCTTTATGCCGATTCCACAAATCATTTTCGTCTCGCGTGTTTGAAAAATAATCAAGCTTGAAACGTGCCTTAGCGTTATCCACCAAATTTCTCCTCGTGGTGTTATACCGAAACCCACTAACTCAATTCAAACAAAGAAATCTGTAACAATTTTGAGGGATATAAAAATCTGTTAAAATCTTTCAGAATTATTTCTACCCAAAGCAAATTAATACTAAAACTACCGACGTATAATGCACAATTATTTTGAAGTTAAAAATGAAGTTGAACAATAAACGAACAAACGATGAAACTTAACCGAGGAAAAAAAACAAATCTTGAAATATTCCTAAGATACATTAGAAATGTTTTTAAATAAGTAGTATCCATTGTTATATGTATAATCAGAATAAAAAGACATTAACAATTAAAAAAAAAAAAATTAGTTCGGGCGGGATCGAACCAGCGCCAAAAAGAGTGTGCCAGTAGTTTATCAGTCAGGAGCCTTAGCAGCTGCGCTAACGATGTTCTTTGATAATGGTTAAACGTTTTAGTATATAAGTACATAATATAAAATTAATTAAGCTAATTCAGCTAATTCCATTGTTGTAATCGATAATCATTTGTGTGAACGTGAATCCTCTTCAAATTACGTAATACATATTTTATCAGAAAAATATATAAAAATTCGAAGAAGTTCGTTTTTCGCGCGAAAAATTCAGTTTTTCATTTTTTTAACTACGACGCACCTCGCCAAAAAATCTGAAAAAATTAGGGAATAATAGTTGTACCAATACCTAACTACCACATTTATATAAAAGTAGCACCTCGACATCTTCAATAAAAAATCGCATTTTTTCCGATTTTTTTTCGGTTTTTGATTTTTCACAACCACAATTTGCGATCAAAAAATCTGAAATAATTCTATAATAGGCGCTATATGAACTTCAATGTTTCAGAATTTTTTCAGAATTTTTGTATGAAATTAAATAGGCAAAATAGGCCAAAAACCGGAATTTTGTTTTTTCCCTTTTACTACCCCCACGGATGAGATAGGGGGTTGAAACTTGGTGTGAGATGTTTTTTTTACATATGCTATCGACTGACAAATTGGGTTTCTCATTTGACTCAAGGGCACATTTCACTACCTTTTTCGGCTAGAGCCTTTGTCTTGAATATATACAGTTAGGAGCTACTTAAGTGCTTTGATATTAAAATTTAATAAAATTCAGAAAATAGAGTTAATCGATTTGGCAAGTGAGGCATCCATATCGTACACCGAATGCGATAAAACGAGAGGAACGGTAAAACAACCGAACGGTTTGTAACGATTCGTACATGACTTTCAATCCGCCATTAATTCCCGGAGGATCTTGCTTATTCTCTAGCGGGTTCACGGTTAATTAATTTCAAGGAATATATTGTTTGTGTGCGGTACCGTAAATGGCCACGATTTTTCGTTGCGTTATCGCAGCGTGCCAGTCAAAACGCATCATACGCTCAATTCGTTAATAGATCGCCTATCGTTCACTTTTCCATCGAATCCTGAGCGAAAGACAAAGCGATTAATTTATCGTATATGCGGTCCTTCGATTCAATAGGGAATAAAATGAAAGTTGCTATTAAGGCCGCGTAAGCAGAACGGCAAAAGGAGAAAAGAGATCAACGACATGATAATGATGCGTGTACGGTAACGAATGATAATTTATTTTACCGGGCGTGTTTCGTGTATTTATTGCACGTCGTTGCGTGTTCCATCGCCGATATTCACGATGTTCGACAGAATTTTAGTTGACCAAGATCGATGGCGATATTTAAGGTAAAGGTACTAGTAGTTGACCATTTTTTAAAAAACATAAAAAAATAAGGTTTTTATAAGTTCTCGATTTCGATGAAAGTAAGCTTCAGATGACACAGCATCTGTCGATGAAATTTTCGAACAATTGCATGCGAAGCGAAACATGTTTATTAACAACGAACGACTGAATTCAATAAGGTAAGTAATATGCTGTTATATTTCTATTTCTTTAACGTTTCTGCGAATAATAGCTATATGGAATTATTTACTGTTTAAATGATCACAGCGTTTTATAAATAATAAATACAGGCTGTCCCAAAAGTGTTGAAGGAGCCAGAAATGGGAGATAGGTGGGCTCATTCTGAACAACATTTTCATTTACGAAAATGTCGTATGGGGCTTTACTTTTAAATTATTAACGTAAAACACCGACCAATCAGAACGCGAAAATCGCGCGTCATGCGATTCGATCGCGACCACGGCCAATTATAACTCGGGCCTACAATTCTACCTCCGAGCGCGCGCGATTCTCGCGCTCTGATTGGTCGGTGTTTTTCGTTAATAATTTAAAAATTAAGCCCCATACGACATTTTTGCAAATGAAAAAATTGTTCAGAATGACCCTACCTACCTCCCATTTCCGTCTCCTTCAACACTTTTGGGACACCCTGTACATCGTTTTTATTATTATAACCTCAAAAAGCAATAATTTTGTTGTGGTCAAATTCTGGATATTACTAGTCTACGTTTTAAAGAATGGTCAACTTGTTGGATTTTTGCAGAAATCCTGTATGATATTTTGAAGGAATTTTACATTGCTGTGAAAACGTACGTTCAACGATATTTAGGTATAAGTCAGAGCCATAAAAAACGGTCAGCGCGAGCCCTGCGCCGAGGTCGTAGCTGACCGTTAAGAGAAAGCAAGACTCTCTCCTCTAGGGGGTGCATAGTTGTACTTCCCCTTAGCTTATGCGAAAAATAGCCATTTGTAGTACAACCTAAGAAGTCGGTTCGGTAACAACACATAGTAAGCACCGGCCCTGAATTTGCAGCGCGTTCAGGACTGAACACATTGTACATCTTTTCTATTTGTTTACTGTATATATAATAAATATTTGTTAGCGTTTATTGGAGGCAAACAAACTCTGTGGTTAATTATTCAACACAACTACTGGAGCTTTTGCCGAATTTTTAAATATATTTCTCAAATTTGTGTTAGATTTTCTTCTTTATTTAACACAATGTATCGACTACTTTTAACCTTTACAAACATGCATTGCTTATTTGCTCTCCAAAACTATAAAAACGTATTCAAAAAACGGTCGCGCGAACAGGAATCGGCTCGCGCGACGTAAACAGCCGAACATCGCCGAATCACTCCGACACGCTCGAACGTCTTCCGTGCGGGACATGCAGTTGTTTTTATTTGTTTTTCAATGTTACTTTTTAACAATTTGTATAATTTAACTTTTTTTAAAAAGCGGTATTGGTGTATAATTTAGAAGGTTTAAGGAACGTCTCCAAGTATTGATTCTTGCCATTTATTGACAGAGTAGCGGGTTATCATTATTTCTGTGGAAGATTTCTCTTAACTGATCAACTACTGGTACCTTTACCGTACCTCGTTCAATGAAAATATCTCTGTCATTCGATATTTTGTTGCCCCAAGGGAGACATTGATGCATTGCGAGTTTACATTATTTAGAGTTTGAATATGGTACAAAATTAATTTAAATCACAGATTTGCATACCACTGTACACTGTATATTAATAGTTAAATAGAAAGAATTCGCAATTAACAGAAGCGAAAGAATCTGTTGTAAGAAGAAAATATATTGTAGAATAGATTATAGAAAAATGTGTAATTTATAGGAAGCAGTATAGAATGATATTACGAGTAAAACCGTTCAATATTTAACAAATAATTAATTTTTTACTTAACGAGTCTCACCGATCCTCACCTGTCATACAGTAATATTAATTATAAGTTATCGATCCAGTTCCGAATAAACACGGTTATTATTCTTATTTCGAATCACGAAAGTATATATACATATTTTAGTTTAACGGTAGTCTCGACAGTTATGGTACTCTCTTACTCGTTTGCGTGTTTGTATCGCAATTTCTAATCAATTCCAGGAACCAAATCGTAACGAGAAAAAAAGAGTAGTTAATTGAAAGAAACGCTCGAGATTTCGACGCGAGTATATGCATTATATATATGTATTACTTGAAAGTGTTCAAACGCTTCCGTGTAGGTTGAGAACATCCGGAAATTGATATAGTTTCATCTATTACCGCGATTAGGAACATTAATTCCGCGATCGTATATATTGTTGAATATTCTGCTCATAAAATTTCACGCGAATAAATCTATTCGGATAATAATCGCGATACCTATTAACTGAATTTCACTGCATCCGTAATTAATATCCGTTAAGCAGACAGTTCTCTTCCGCTTCCCAACCATCCTTCGTCTCCATTAATCAACGTTCGAGCGATTTAAAATGTTTAGGAACCCAGGGATTGGGCAATTTTGTGAAGTTAAAACAGATCGGAATTTAGAAATTTGTAAATAAAAGGAAATTTTGAGAGGTTGAAAATTTGGGATTTTAGGGATTTATTGAATGGAAAATTTTGAGAGGTTGAAAATTTGGGAATTTAGGGTTTTGTAGCTTGGCAATTTTTGAGAGGTTGCAAATTTGGAAATGTAGGGATTTATTCAATGCAGGATTTTGAGAGGTTGCAAATTTGGAAATGTAGGGATTTATTCAATGCAGGATTTTGAGAGATTGAAAATTTGGGAGTCTAGGAATTTATTGAATGGAAGATTTTGAGAGGTTGAAAATTTGGGAATTTAGGGTTTTGTAGCTTGGCAATTTTTGAGAGGTTGCAAATTTGGAAATGTAGGGATTTATTCAATGCAGGTTTTTGAGAGGTTGCAAATTTGGAAATGTAGGGATTTATTCAATGCAGGATTTTGAGAGATTGAAAATTTGGGAGTCTAGGAATTTATTGAATGGAAGATTTTGAGAGGTTGAAAATTTGGGAATTTAAGGATTTGTGGATTGCGAAACTTTGAGGGGTTGAAAAGTGGGGAATTTAGGAGTTTGTGGATTGGGGAAATTTCGACGATTGAAGATTTGGAAATGTGAGGATTTGAAAGTTTAAGAATTTGGGGATTGGAGAATCTTAAGGAAAATTTCATAATTTAGAAATTTCTGAATTATAGAATTTTAGGAGATTGAAAATTTGAAAATAGAATATAGGGACTGAAGAATTTTATGCATTTGAAAATTTCGAAACTTAGAGACTTCGACACCTGAGAAATAAATGTAGTAGTGCAATAGTGCAACCTTAAATGCGGTTTCTGAATATTCGAAAACAAACAAATTTGAAAAACTAAATATCCAGTGCTTTTCTAAATCTTACCCTGAGAAACTACTTATATCTATCTTGTTATAGAATATTTTTCCGCTTATCCATTTTCTTTCCGTTCAATTTACATCCATGCGAAAGGAAGAACTTCCGATTCCGCGGAATCTCTCTTTGACCTCGCACAAAATGAAATTTTCCCGTGATCTTTTCACCTTTTCGCGTTAGACATAAATTATACTCCGTGCATCCTGTGCTAGAACCAATATTATTACATTATTATTTACATACGTTGCGTCGTTGAAAGGTTTATGTAACAGGTACGGGCGATTCTCGTTTTATCGCACATTTAAGATTAAAACGATGTGAAAGTGTCGTTATTATTATTATATATGTCCGAATCGGATGCAATAAATTCATGTTGAACCCATGGAACATGATCTTTTTCTCTAGGAATTGCTTTCGAATCGACCATACATCAAATTAATTTGTAAGCAATCTTGTTGCCGGTGTCGGTCCACGTTCTCAGTAAATCTGAAAATACATACATTAAAAGTGATTGGTGTTTTCATCGGTCGGATGTAACTTTCGTTTAATGTTTCAGTTGCTATAGTGAAAGTAACGTCGAACGATTCATTGTAATTAGAATTATTAACGATGTGATTGCTCGCGATATGTAATGATTATTTAAATTAGATAACAGAATATAAATAACATTTCGTTTATTCGGTGTTTGTTAAATTTGTTTATCCACCATTTTGTGACTTTACCGTGCAAAAATCTTTAAATCGCTACATGGCTTTGAATGAGGTTGTTGGAGTAGAAGAAATTATAGAATAAATTGTACAAGCGCACGATTTTGAATTTTAATATTTCTAAATTTCCTGATTTAAAAATTTTAGAACATAGAAGTTCAAGTTTCTACTTGAAAGTATCTGAGTTTCTTAATTTGCGCGTCTTTACATTCCTAATTTCTCCATTCAAAAATTTAAAAATTAATTAATCTGAAGATTTCCGAGGATTTTAATTCAGAAATTAAAAAATTTGAACTTATGTAAATGTCTCGATTTGAAAAGTTTGAAAATATGCGAATTTTTTTATTTGTAAACCCGAGAAATATTGAAATTTCTCGACCTGAGAAACCTCAAAATATGAAAATTTCTGGATTCGAAAAACCTCGAAATATGTAAATTTATTGATTTGAAAAACCTGAAAGTATGAACATTTTTCGATCTGAAAAACCTCAAAATATGAAAATGCCTTGATTTGAGAAACTTGAAAATATGCGAATTTTTTTATTTGTAAACCCAAGAAATATTGAAATTTCTCGACCTGAGAAACCTCAAAATATGAAAATTTCTGGATTCGAAAAATCTGGAAATATGTAAATTTATCGATTTGAAAAATCTGGAAATATGTAAATTTATCGATTTGAAAAATCTGGAAATATGTAAATTTATCGATTTGAAAAATTTGAAAGTATGAAAATTTTTCGATCTGAAAAACCTCGAAATATGAAAATGCCTTGATTTGAGAAACTTGAAAATATGCGAATTTTTTTATTTGTAAACCCGAGAAATATTGAAATTTCTCGACCTGAGAAACCTCAAAATATGAAAATTTCTGGATTCGAAAAATCTGGAAATATGTAAATTTATCGATTTGAAAAATTTGAAAGTATGAAAATTTTTCGATCTGAAAAACCTCGAAATATAATAATTTCCGCGATTTGAGAAACTTGAAAATATGTGAATTTTTCGATTTGTAAAGTCTGGAAATATATAAATTTTTCGATTTGTAAAGTCTGGAAATATGTAAATTTCTCGATTCAAAAAACTTGGAAATATGTAAATTTCTATATTTCTACGTATTTAAATGTCTTTGTTAAATGATTTTAAGTTAGAAAATCTTTAAACTTTTAAATTGTAGTTTGATGTTGATTACTGTTAAATATGTCGAGATGGATGCAAGAATTGTCGGAAATTAATTCGATCGGTGGTGTTACATGTATATTTCGCTCCATTCGAACAGAGGAACACGTAGGATGAGAAAAATTATGGGAACGTGGTAAGTTATTGACACGCTGCAAGTCGATAGGATTATTTACTTCTCTATGCAAGCAGAAATGCTAAGGTGTAGCATTGATGCTTCGCTGGTCTCGCTCTGCGATCCATGGGATTGAATTTCCTTGCGATACTTGTTCCGCGATATACAATCGGTGTACTTTTCTTCGAGTTATTTGTATTTCCTATACCTTGAAATAGATACGAAACTTTGACTTTATAACCGAGCGAAAAAAAATTCAGTTGCGACATTGAAATATATTCTATACGATCTAAAAATAAAAAAAAATGTTTATCTATTCAGATAGTTTAATTCACAGTTATTTTCATTTTGTATCATTGGTGACATTTTAACACGATTCTATACATAACATCCTGTACGTATAATCTAGAATTAAATTAGAAATCGGTTATCGGTTTCGGCCTCGATTTCCTGAATGTTTTGGTATTTGATTATTTGTAACCTACATTAGCGAAATAAATTGCGATGATATTTCTATTAAATTTTCAAGCATCAAGATTTCACCTAGAGATTTTCTAGATTATTTCGTAGAATGCAATATCTAAGGGAGTAAAATGTAGAAAAGTCATATTAAAATCGTTTTTGAAATTAAATTTTATATTACGTTGTTACGGGTTAGCACGTGTTCAGATTTGAATTACGGTCTACTTCCTACAAATCTTTCACCACTAACCTCTTTTTTTGAAACTAAAAAAGTGGATTCACGATTGTCAACAGAATCTACCGTTACTTTGACTATTCAAACATTTCTATTATCCTAAACTAACATATCAGATCCGAGCAAATGTTCCATTGTCAATTACACGAGCATCTGAATCTCAATTTCACATACACTAGAAACTCAATTACACATACACTCGAAGTGCAATTACACGTACACCTCTATCTCGATTTCATGTACATTTGAATCTCAACTTCGTGTACATTTGGATCTCGATTTCATGTGCATTTGCATCTCAATTTCGTATACATTGGGGTCTCTATTTCATGTACATTTGGGTCGCAATTTTATGCACATTTGGGTCTCAATTTCGTGTACACTTGAATCTCTGTTTCGTGTACATTCGGGTATCAATTTCATGTACATTTGGATCACTATTTCATGTGCATTCAAGTATCGATTTCATGTATATTTGAATCTCAGTTTCTCATGTACATTTGAATCTAAATTTCATGTACATTTGGATCTCAGTTCCATACTAATACCGAATCTCAGTTTCATGTAAAGTGGGATCTCAGTTTCATGTATGTATATCCGAATCTCAGTTTCATGTAAAATTGGATCTTCATTTCATGTTCATCCGACTCTCAATTGCACGTGGGGGAACTTGCCAATATTGTCTCCTAAATCGTACCACATTCAAATCTCGCTGAATGTTGAATGCCAGTTGCCATGTAACAGCGGAGTTGACAAGTTAACACGTAAATTTTTCAGCATAATCTAAAATAGTATTTTAAAAGCAACATTTAATCCTGTGTATAACGAATTTAAAAAGTCAGGTAAGTCTAATGTAAAATTTTAATTACGTTGTGCTGACGCTATCTCTTCTAAAAAGATTTCAATCGTGCTTATGTCATACTTATACATATAAGTCTACATTTCTTTTGTACATGTGACAATTCTAAAGACGTGTTAATACTTCGCTTTGATGTTAAATATAACAAAATTAGAAAGTAGTCGGCGAGTAGCCTAAATCGTACCGCTGTGTAGTATCTCAAATTATACCAGTACGAAAAGAAAAAAAAAACGTTTCAGAAAAAGAAAAAACAAATGTGTCGATACAAGGAAAGAAAAAACAGAAGAAATTTTCAGCGAAAAAAGCTAACCCAAAAGTAGATAACGGATGTGCATTACTAAATACGGCTTAAACCGACGCATCCGCAAATGTTTCTGTATCGCTCAATGAAGAGGAGTGGTTCCATAATTTATGCGAGTTAATTCGACCCTAAGATATGATATAATGTTTTGGATGTTCCATTTGGATCCATGAGTCCTGTGCGTATCAAGAAAAACCAAATGTTATTATTGTCCTCGATATTAAATAAAATGCTATTTTATCGGTCAGTCGAATTATTACACAAACAAAGATAGGTACGACTTTGGGAACTAGCAAGTACGATATAGAGATATCGGTTGCGTAAATCGTATTTTTGCGTGATCTTTCACAAATCCTTGCGAGATTAAAGCAACTGTTTTAAAATTACCGTGAACGTTATACATTGGCTGTTTGAACGGCATCCTATAAAATTGCAAAGCTAAATTCTCGGACAAACCTACCAAAACTTCGTATTACCGGTACTTTGCTACGTTTTCGGCAATTTTCCCCTACATTCGGATCTCGACATCGATACCAATAGTAATCGTTTCTTCAGAAATTGTTCGGTACCGTTTTGAGAGCTTCGTGGCAACGTGACAAGAATGTGGGTCCGTTTCGTTGCGATTACCGGAACAAAGAACGACTGAACTCCCGTGGCAGACTCAGATTTAACCCAGAGGTCTTGCGTATCACGCGATGGGTTACTCGAATTTCTGCTCAGCCGGAAAAATGATGGAGAGGAGCAACGGTAGTTCCCTGCATCTGGGGCAAGTCGCGTCTAATTGTTTACCGAGAACCGGTGAAGTGTCCGCAGGGTGAAGCCACGGGTACCGCTACCTTCAGAACGGAATTGTTACGTTGCTTTGAGTTGTTGGGTCACTATCGCCCAAAACCTGCTTCCCCGTCGATTTAATCCTCTTATACCTCGTTTATGCATACTCGATTACTGCGAATTCGCCTTTCGGCCCTTAATACGTTGAACGCCACGTCACCCAGACATGGGTGACGCACATTATCTTCAAGTTAAATAGGATTTTAAATTGGAATTTTCGTAGGAATTTAGTGAAATAAGCACTGCATTTTATATTTCTATGAAATATTGAAATGTACACTCCTGGACAAAATTAAGTGGACATTGCAGAAATGTAAAAAATGTTTTGTTTCATTACAATGTTGTAAATAAATTTTAAATTTAGAACGTGAGATATTGGGTTGGCAACTAAGTAATTGCCGATTTGTTCAATAAAATAAAAGAGTTTTTTTTTTACTTGGAATGAACTTTAATCTATGATGTATAAGTGAGATATGTTCGTTTTTGCACTCCATATTAATATTGAGGTAAAAAAAAAACTTTAAGAAAATACCTACGCAATGAATTTGTAAAGCTAGGTAAGGATGACAGCTAACATATACAGGGAGTCCCAAAACGAACGAAACATCCGGAAATTCGAGGTAGCTGGGGTCATTCTGAACAACATTTTTCTTTTGCAAAAATGTCGTATGGGGCTTCATTTTTAAATTATTAAGGAAAAACACCGGCCAATCAGTGCGGGAGAAACTCGCGCGCTCGGAGGCAGTCGTAGCGGTCGGCTTACGTGGTCAGGAGCGAATACGGTCAACCGTGCGCCGACCAGTACGACTGTCTCCGAGCGCGCGAGATTCTCGCGCTCTGATTGGTCGATGTTTTTCCTTAATAATTTAAAAATGAAGCCTCGTTCGCAATTTTTGCAAAGGAAAAAGTTGTTCAGAATGACCCCAGCTACCTCCCATTTCCGGATGTTTCGTTCGTTTTGGGACACCCTGTATAAGAAGAAGAAGATCACAACATTTACGGATATCATAAAAATGGGAGTGAGAGACGTCTATAACTGAAATCGGCAATTACTTAGTTGCCAACCCAATATTTTTGTAGACTTGAAAAAACATTTATTTAATGTATATAATTGTGCAATAAAGTTTTGATTTATAGGTATTATTAGTTAATTAAATTTACCTTTTGTTATTTATGATACCTGTCCACTTCATTTTGTCCACGACTGTACATATTAAAATGCATATAGAAGTACATATATGATTCTGAGCCCAGCGAGAAACTCAGCCGAATCACATTGGGCGATGAACGTGTTAAGTGTAAAGTGTCAAGTAAAAGTTACTTTAAAGCATATATAGTATACGAAACGCATTGATATTTGGAGTAGAGTGCAAAGCTGTTGCGAGAAACTGTTCATGTGACCCACCTCCGATCCGAGACGCGCGCGGGAGCAATGATTAAAAGTTTGTTTATTATCCTTATTTGAAGTGCTTCTATACCTGTAATAAGGTTTAGTCGGATGTTTCGGAAGAATTATTTACGCGGAATTTTCAATGCGATGGTAGATATAAAAACCATTGAAATGATAGCATACTAGCCAGTAAGTCACAAAATTATATTGGGGGAATCGAAAAGTAATCAAAATTACCTCGATGAACTCGTTCACAGTTAGTTTGTGTCGAGACACGGTCCTGAAAACGCGGAGGTTTTGTTATTACGTTCAAGCTTGGTTGCAAATTTTATTTTTCGGTGAAAAAATTTTTGTTTCACCAAGGAAGAAAGATGACAAGGCCAACAATAGAAGAAGCACACTTACGTCATTGTATGCTATTTTTGTTCGATCGAGGAATGAAGGCAAACGAAACAGCGAACAAAATTAACGTAGGAAAAAATAAGGGAGCTTGGGTTTGAAGTTTTACCTCGTGCACCCTATTCACCAAATCTCGTGCCGTCGGATTTTCACCTTTCCAGATCGTTAGAGCATACATTAAGAGGTAAAAAATTTACCGATATTGGAGAAGTGAAAATGCACTTGGAAAAGTTTTTCAATGAAATATCAAAGGACTTTTTTTAAAAAGGGAATCGAACAATTGCCTTTACGTTAGCAAAAGGCGTTAGAAAATGATGAAAATTATTTTGTTGATTAGCATTTAAGATTCCTTTAATAAATAAATGTTTTTCGCCAGCAAACATAATTTTGATTACTTTTCGGCCCCTCTGATACATTTATCTCTTACCGAACCTTTAAACGCGATTTTCTCGAAACTCGTTTTTTCATGTTCTTTCATCGTTCATTATACGAAACTCACTGTGCGTCCGTCCATATTTTATTCTTCAAGAAGCTTGACACAGAAATTTAATGATGCATCATACGCATCTGATAAGTTGGCGGTCGGAAACTGTGCAGACTCTACTCGATCATGCATCAACTTTTACCAAACGCGCACATAACGCTCGATTCGAACAGTTTTGAAAATTCGTTTAAATTTACTTTACAAATCTCTGTCGAACAAATATCTTTTTACAGTGCGCAAAACTCGTGATCAGATTCTGCCACATCGAAATTATTTTTATTTTTAATTTTAAAAACAAGTCGGAATGGTAAAATATTGATAGATTCGCTCGAATGTCAACATAAACAAGAAATCGAATCTCGTTCAAACTACTCCGTCGATTAGATTAAATTCGGATCAAAAAATTCCATGTAAATCTGTGGATCAAGTTTAAATGAAAAATGAATTTCACCTGAATGTACGTCAGTTACTTTATTCTTACAGTGAAGAACAAATGAGAGAATCCATTACGTTCCAATTACGAAGTGATTATAGATTATAACAAATTATTGCACAAAAATATGATATATACGTGGAAAAAATTGTGATTGTTCGAAATTAATGACGCACCTTATGCGTCCTATATCTATCCAATATACGAACAATGCACTGTGTACGAGATATTCGAGATAGCGTATGTCAGAAAAATAGGACATTGAAAAAGAAACTGCATGAAAGCGAATATAATGCAATGTGGTAATCAGTAGGAAAATGTAATGGATGGAAGCAGGGATAGAATTCTAGTACAATACTACTGAAGTGCACAGGAAAGAATTTGAAATGTGCTGACCAGTTTCTTGAGCCATAGGCGTTATGCACGCACGCGTTTAATTAACCCTTTGCGGTTCTGTGCCGGCTAATCTACATCGACTTTGAAAGTCCCACCGACTGAATATGTTCTTTCTTATCGCGATCGCTCTCGATCTTTTAAGGTCAGATCCAGGAAGAATCGGCTTTTATAACAATTTCAGCAAACTGTTTACCACGTGTACATATTTCTGCGATTCAACTACCGTTGTATCAAAATGGCTACACAACCGAAATCTTGGCTCATTAATTGTTTCACTTTATAGACCGTACACCGTATACCGTATTACTTAGCTCCAATTCGTTGTTTTCGTTCAGTTTCCAAATGCTCGGCCGACTATGTATAGTCAGCCTTGGTGTATACTAATGGCTACCGTGTAGCAACCGCGGAATAATGGATGACTATACTCGTTCACGGCAACGAAAGGATTAATGTACGAAAGTGTTTAAAACTGGATCACACGATGGCTGTGTTGATCGCAGGATTTTCACCGTTATTAAAGCATCAACGCAACAAAAAGCCACGAATCGATCTCTTTTCGCAGTTTCTCTTCCAATACGTAGTCCTTTCTCGTGTTTTTTTTTCGCTTAAATCGTACATCCTCGGAAGCGAAACTCGAACGATTTTCCCGGTACGCAGACCTAATCATCCAAGCATCGCGTGATCGAACCGATGATCAGCGGATCTTTTTTATCAACGTTATTATGCAAATTTCACGACGCATCTTATCGGGTGAATTCGCAGATGCGTCGTTATGACGTTCAGTATATGTACACTATCGTCTATAAGTCACCGGACACTTACTTATTTTCTTCATAAAGTCTCTAACATGGATGTGTTAATATATTTTGTTATATGTATCTACTATACGATAATTTCATCAAGGAAAATGAAAAACATGTGCATAAAATCTAAACAAACGTTTACAAACAAAAATTGGACCATTACTAAAAAAAAAACTATGATATGTCCCCCTCGGTTATCCGATCTCAATCCAATTGAGAAATTGTGGGACGAGTTAGATTGTAGAGCGAGGAAAGTATTTTGAAGGAAAATTGGAACAATATAACTCCAGAAATATTGAAAATATTGGTCCATAGATTGCCCCGATTAGTTTGAGTATACAACTGAATATATATATACTTTTAACATCATAAACAATCGATATCATTTATACTTCAGAATATAGATCCTTTAATAGCAAGAAATCGTTCGCATTTAAATTTTAGTAAGTGTCCGGTGACTTATGGATGGTAGTGTATATTAGGTCTACCGGAAGGTTCTGTCCGATAATTTCAAGTTTGAACATGTATACGCATTCTCTTTTTGAGCCACATATGGCTAATTTCTTTATAACTGCGTTTACAAACATGTGCCCTTCAAAAGTAACTATGGCAAAGATATCTCTTGTCATTATTAAGCTAGACCCGATCATGAAGACACGAGTTCTGACAAAGTTCATGTGCGGCGCTGCATGTTGTATGAATTCTAACAGGATAGAAATGCTACCGAAACGTGTCGATATTTGATAAAAGATGTTGGTGGAGATGGTGTTCCGGGCAGAACGCGTGCGAGATGGTTCGAAAAATTTGAAGTAGGTGATTTTGACGTTAGCGATAAGACAGGCTCTAGGTGGTAAATTTTGGTTGATGCTGATATCGCGAAGACCATAATACATACCTTTTTTGATAACATTAAATGTTGAAGTAATATTGTAATTAAGAAAACTCCCCTTCGACAAACTCTCGAGGAGCAATAAAATGGTTCGGCTCTCGAGATGTTTTATTGCCGGTAACGCTTTTCCAGAAAGCTAAAAATAGATGTACATGTACCTGAAAAGGTACACCGCATGAACTTTTCGTAGGTATAAGTATTTGCGACCGTCTGCTTTTCAGCAGTTCGATGTTAAGATCGGTTAGGACAGGACAGTACGCTGTGCCTGGGTTATTACAATTACGCATTTTATATTAAAGTTCTTTTTCACTGTTAAGATTACGTTTATCAACCTGCTTCCATCTCTCATATCCCTCAACATTAAATAACTCGGCTCCATGAATCATTTTGGACCATATACGGAAGCAAGGATCGATAGATCGTTGAATTTATTAAAAACTGCATCATTTTCTTTCTCTTCATAAACGGACAGAACTTTCCGGTAGACCTAATATCTTCTCGCGTCTCGCAATTACGCGACGTGGCCGCAAATAAAGATTCTTTAAGGCTGAGATTAGAATCGTTTACGCCATAAGTTCTCCTCGTTTCGCGTTGATTCACGAGAACGGTATCGAAACGCGTAAAACTTTTCATAGCGTTACGGTAGATTTCCCACGTCCCAGAATATGATTCTCGCAGTATGAAAACTCATGCGAGCGCGAGAAAGAGAGAAAGGAGCACCATTTTAATTTATTCAACGATCTTCCAGCGGTCACGTTCGAAAGGGTGTTGTTCGCAAAAAGAAAGCGGCCATTAGCGATCCGCTCGATCATGTATATCGGTTCGTTAACGGGACCATGAAGCTTTTCGAGAACTCATTAATTTGGAATAAAATTCAGCAAGACAATGCGTGACACTCGGCTTAATTGGTGCCGAGCGGTGCACGAGAGATCGCTTCCTGATTAATATAGCTCGTTAACAGCCCCATAAGCAGCCGGCTCTGCCCTGAAAACCGTACACCTCCTAAACGCTCTCGGCCCCCGATGTTTCTACAACTTTCTTACGGCATGGCGGCGCGTAAACAGGGTGAAATTGAAAGCGACACGAGCTAACTGATCGAGCGTGGAAATCTTTGATGAACACCGATCGCCTCGCAGAACGTTCGATAGAATCTTTGCATCTCGTGCTACGTGATTTACAGAACTCGCGGATAACTTGCTCTTCCGCGTCGAGTTACGAGGTACGTACTACGTCTCTGGATGTACCACAAGGTACAAACATTCTGAGGTACGACCGATCGAAAATTAGATACAGTCACGTAGACATTTTAATCTTTAAGAACTTTCAAACGATGCGCGTTGTTCTTCGAGAATTTTATGTTGTCGCTGTCAGACATTTTACGTTTTGTAGCTACTGTCAAACCTGTTTTCGCGCGGTCCTATTTTATGCGATTTACTTTCAAAATAAACTGCTCGCATCTTGCAGCGACGAAAGCAATTTTCAACCAAATCATCGCGAGAGTATGCGCGTTTTGTTCTACGACGAGTAGCAGTATGTGAATCTTGAAAATTTCCCCATATGAGCCTTTCACTGCACGCATCGATTACACCTACAGTGGGCCCTCGAATTTCGCGCACATCAAGAAGTGGACTTTATAATAAAATGTATTGCAATAATGCAGGGTGCGTAACAAACATATTTTTAATTTGTTACAAGTGGCATACAAATGAAAACGTCTTCGTCCAAGCTATTTCTCTGAATTACTTCTATGATCCAAGAAAATCGCTCGACGTAGGACCGGAAAGGGTTAAAATGTCTGGCGGGACATCAACATTTATTTCTCGACCGGTGTCTTCGCATAATGGTCAAATTTGTAAAGCGAGCCCCACTCGATCGCGATATACGTAGTTAAATAAATAAGTATAAACGATCGTGCATCAGGATGAATCAATCACTCATTTCTTCGCAAAGTCTGTCATCCGATCAAAAACGGGGGATCGGGTTTAATTGGATTCGTCATGGTACCGCATCGTCTAGTAACAAGTAAAAGCTACCGGGAATCACGGACCAGTTACGTAACGTAGCATTAAAATAATCGCCGAGCGTATCGATAATAACGGTAGTCGAGCTACTCCTCAAACGAGTACTGGTATCTGCTCGATTCAGTTCGCGTGTGCCGTGTTCATTGTTCGTCGACGATAATCCATTGTGTTGCAACGTGGAGCACGGCACTGCGAATGATCGACCTTTATACTGTTCGGTGTACGGCCGATGTTTTTCGTACAGTTTGTTGCGGCGCATTCATAAAATCATAAAGCCATTGGGCTTATTTTTAAATTTAGAAAATTCATGAATAATCAACAACTGCCTTTTGCGGCTCTTTAAGGGGCGATCCTGCTTTAGGAGCCCCAAAAAAAGCGTTTTTTAGGACAGAAAGAAAAGAGTAAGCCTAGTCAACTTTTTAGATAATGTTATTACATATTTGAACATGAGAACAAAATTTTTGTTAAAGAAAAATATTCAAATGCAGCCGAGTTTTATGCACATTTGTGCAACACCTTGGAACTCTAGTCCCCAATCGGCGGGAAAGATGCAGTTCGTAATTTTCGTTTGAAGTAAAAAGCCAAAGAGAATTTTAATTTTCATATATTTTTCCTCTAGATGAACTAAGAAAAACCCAAAAAATTGTGAAATTGTAAAATTTTCTCATGTTTGAACAAAAAATGTGCCTTTTTTAGGAAAAAAAATCGTTTCAACTTGCTAAAAAAATTGTTTAGAATTATTTTTCGTGAATTTTTTTAGTTCAAATAGAAGAGTATATAAAACTGAAGCTAACAAGCCTTGGTTTGGTTTGATTGGTCGTCTAGTGCTGTCGCAATCGCGGCCGCCAATTTAGAAGAATCGTAAAAACAAAAACTCGAGAAAACCCAAACTTCCGCGAGCAACCGCCGTCCTCCCTCATGAGGAAACCCATACAATTCAGACGGCACATCATGCATATATAGGAGGGCTCGAATGCACCCTAACATACACAGTCCTTTTACTAATTTAAAATATTGTTTCGAACGACCATTGAACTTTTCCAGGTACATTTGACCGAGAGAAGGAGCGCGCGCTCCAGTTGCTCGGACGCTCTTTTAGTGCTGTATCTTTGAAAGTATTGTGAATTAGCCTCTATAATTTTGGATACATATTCTTAGATACATTAACGATAAATTTAAGCAGTAAAAAAAAAATCGATTTTTTGAGCCTTCTAAAGCAGGATCCCCCCTTAAGACGTGCAATTTATATTCTTAAACTTCTTTTAATTTAGCATGACTTTCGAGAGCCAGCGCGGTTGTTGGAATATACAAAAATCAATCTCTTTGTTATTTCTTATTTAGAGGCAAGGTATACATATACTGTCCAATTAGATGTTCGACGAACTACGTTGTCGAAGATAGTCTTTCTAATGTAAGCATGACAAGATATTGTTGTATTCCGCAGGGATCAAGGTTATTATATTAAATAGTCGTGAATTCCAAACGGAATTTAGGCTATACTTTATTCAACGCGTACAGTAAGACCGATTGATATTTTGTCGTATAGACGTACGAGAGTTCGTTCTAAGAATGGAAATTATAACTGAAGGTTTTGGAAAATACAGGGATATATATAATGTGTTGAAGAATGGTGGAGGGAGTTGAGATTCGTAAGACCGGAGCTCGAAAATGACGCAGAGGGCAACGTTGAGAATGATGCAGAGCTGAGTATTGACAGTATGATTCGGAGTTAAGGGTGAGGTTATCGGAGATATTGAATAGTTGGATAGGGTATCTATTGTATATTGTTTTAGGCTGGAGTTGGACAGCATATCTACATATATTATTTTAGGTTGGCATCCAACAGCTTCCGCCATAAGTTTGTTAACGGAGTTTGTTGCGACGCATGCGGCTAAGCGTTGTCCTGGAGAGGTATTGGATCATGCCGATTAATGAGCGATGGGTTTATAATTTTCAATTTTGTATGCTCTTCTCAAACCAGCTGCACATTGCATTCGTGGACAGTATTTTCCTCAAACGCATGGTTTATAATGCCGGTAGCTCTTGCAGCGTTATTGCCAAATTTATACTCGTATGAAAAAAGTTACACGAATATCGGCTGAATTCATATTGGTACAAAATACAAAACAAATAACAAAAGGAAACGCTTTTAAGAAAATATTTTTTTCCAACCAAATACTTTTTCTTAAGTGCTGATTCAAGTCTTAGTTTTTAATAAAGCACAAACATTTTACCCTCGCTAGTTGCTTGGTTATTTTTGCCTTTTGATTCACTGATTCCACGACCTAGCTACTTCGTGGTTCATTAAGTTGAATCCCGAGGAGCATACACCTTAACACCGTTCGAATTCAGCGTCCAGGAGAATACAGGCAAGCATCGATGATCGTTTCACGACGGAATCGTTGCACTCGGTTGGCTAATCTAACCCGGGTCAAACGAGAAGCAGCACGCGATCACGTCTGGACCAATGAATGACAATGTAGATCGTGGAAAGTCACGAGTCACGACTCCCAACTTTCCCCCTGTATCCGTCGTGTGTCTCGCCACCAAAGCGAAATGCATTTTGAATCCAGTGTTTCATTGTTGGACAAGTTCGAGTGAAAGCGTGACGAAACTGGTATCTAATGAAGCATAATATGCTCGTTGCTGTCCACGCGTTCGTTGTATGTTCTGTCGATAACGTGGATACGCCCACGTGGTTAATCGCGTTCGATCATCGGGGGATGTTCTAACTGTTGTCCGTGAAATGACACGGCAAAGGCGTTTGTTTGTTAAAACGGTATAACGACGTTTTAGAGACTTCTGGATGGTATATTTTGAAGCGTGGTTAGCTAGGGCTTATTTTACTGATTATTGAACGAGCTGAGTAGCTTCCGAACAAATTGAAAAATCAATAGTTATTAGAGTTCTTCGAATCCATAGGTCCCTAGGCTTTCTAGAGTTCCTATGTTTTTATGTAATAGTATCTAACGGTCCCTCGGTGTCAAAAAGCCTTCTTTTCTATAAATTTTCTAGTCTTTCAAAAAAGTTTTTCTAGAATCTTTTCTTAATTTTCCTACAGTTCTTATTATTCGAATAACTGCCATGCAGACTAAACAAAAAGTGGAATTTCGTACACAAATAGTACCCAAGTCACTTTCATTTTTTTCCAATGTTGTCGAACTGTCATTCGAATATTGTGCAAAAATAAATCTTTGTGTAGAGATTCACTGGGATTCCACCAAAGAAAAACTTAGGTCACTGGAGTCAATGTACCCGGGTCCGAATTCGTACTAAAGGTCAATTTGGCCAACATATTGCAGGCCCAGACCGTTATTTTTCAGTGAAGTAATCATTAGGATTTCTATGCATTTTTGGAGAGTTCATTTACTCTTGGTTCAATCGTTGAAGCGTGCAGACGTCCTCGAAAGTATTTTTGCGGGTAGCAAATAGCAACTCTAAAACTTTTTGGTTGAAAAGCTCAATGAACTCCTTCGAAGCGATTATTGTTCTATTATTAACTCTTCGATCAACTCTTTCGAAGTTATAATCTTTGTATTATTCATTGTCACTATTAGCTGTTTCGTTACATTTATAATATGCGCGACATTATAGATCCAATTAAAAAACATCTACTTCAAATTGCTGTATTAAACAAGATGGTGAGTGTCAGTCACCTTTCGAGTGCAAAGGGTTAAATTCTATTAAATTTCACACACAACCACCCTATATCCCAACAAACGTAACTTGAATCCCCTCTCTCCTTACGCAGTAAAATACAGGAAACTCCATAAGATGGTCACGAATAAATATTCAGATAAAACGAAAGTTTAACACGTTGCGTATTAAAATTGTATCCGAAGAATATGATCGTGGCAGCTCAAATATATGTATTAGGTCGTTCGGAAAGTCATTTCGTTTCTTTTTTTTATGAAAATGAGAGACGATTTTCGTGGGATACTTCTTTTCTTGCTTGACCAGCATTTTTAAAAAAGTGAAGAATTCCGAAAAAGCTGCTTTTCACTTTTCATATCCGATATGGTAACAACCATAAATTATTCAGACTTATTTACAAGCAAGACTGATTTTTCTCCAATTCTCAGATTTCCAAATTCTGAAAAATCCGAATTCTGTGATCTCTAAATTCTGAAAAACCCGATTTTTCAGATTTTCAAATTCTGAAAATTCTGAATTCTCAGATTTCCAAATTCTAAAAATTCCGAATTGTCAGATTTCCAAATTCTGCAGAATTCGAATTCTCAGATTTCCAAATTCGGAAAATTCCGAATGATCAGATTTCCAAATTCGGAAAATTCCGAATGATCACATTTCCAAATTCTTAAAAATCCGAATTCACAGATTTACAAATTCCGAAAAATCCGAATTCTCAGATTTCCAAATTCGGAAAATTCCGAATTCTCATATTTCCAAATTCTGCAGAATTCGAATTCTCAGATTTCCAAATTCGGAAAATTCCGAATGATCAGATTTCCAAATTCTTAAAAATCCGAATTCACAGATTTCCAAATTTCGAAAAATCCGAATTCTCAGATTTCCAAATTCGAAAAATTCCGAATTTTCAGATTTCCAAATTCTGCATAATTCGAATTCACAGATTTCCAAATTCTGAAAATTCCGAATTCACAGATTTCCAAATTCTGAAAATTCCGAATTCTCAACTTTCCAAATTCTAAGAATTTCTCACAAGCAAGACTGATGGGGAAAAACGAAATGACTTTCCGAACAACCCAATACATACGCGGTTTAGAAAGGATACAATCGTGGATGCTTGTTCGGTCATTGCCATAATCGGCAATCAAGATGCGCAGGTTAATGTTTACGCAAAAACATACTGCACAGGCGTTAGGCAACACCGTGCTCACCTAGAATGGAGTTTATTGTTCGACGTATTCAGCCATGTGGTGTGGGAGGCGATTAGAAAAGTTGCCTTTTCAAAGGTGCCATGATGGGGAAGAGTTGAGGTTCAAAAGGTTGATACTGCGTGGGGATTCTTAGGTAAGTCCCACGTTATTGTGTACCGACGCTGGAACAATGATTCTATTCTGAATAACTGTTATAATTATGGATGCAATATTCCGCATTTTCCATCTCATTTATTTCGCGTTTTCCGTTTCGCTCGTCTCGTTTATTCAGCATTTCTCGTTTCGTTTATTTTGCACTTTTCGTTTCGCTTATTTTGCACTTTTCGTTTCGCTTATTTTGCATTTTTCGTTTCACTTATTTTGCATTTTGTATCTTATTTACTTTGTAACTCCCATTTTATTTATTTCGTACTTTAATACGGCGCAAATTGTTGTTCGCCGTAAAATATTCGAACATTATACTGTTTGTGTACTTATACAATAAGCAGTTTGTATAACTTTCCCAACATGAACTGTACCGGACTAACGTCGACTAATTTCATTTTATCCAAGTGTGCTCCGTATGCGTCCACGGTAAAGCGAGCAAAAGAGAATGCGAATAAATCCACGTTAACAAATTACAGTAATTTCCCCAACAAATGCCTGATCAATCATTATACCAGCGCTGATAGTTCTCTAATTAAATCTGAAACTAGTAAACGAGCTACATAACTTCTGCACTGATTATAATTAATTATATACCGTAACAGTACTGAAAATTAAAGGATCGTTAAACGTTCCGCGATCATTTTTCGCTTGGCAAATATACGCGCGCACACCTCGTAACCGTTATTATCTTATTATAAATTGTTTCTATCTGTCGGCCGGATCAAACACGCGTCGCTTGCGACACGGAAATGCGGCGTAAAATTACTTTCGTAGCTTCATCAGTTTCTCACTTATCATTCCATCGTGGACCAATGAACTGATTCGAGCACGTGTCCCTTTGAAACACGCTCTCTGTCCGTCGTTCGTCGTCGGTAAATTATTTTCACGAGTTAACAGGCTCGAGTAATCGAACACGAGCGTTTCACCGGTATGACTGGATGAATCCACGATTTAAAAGCGCGTAAATCGTTCCCGATCGAGACAACGGCATCGATACACACACGGTTTTACCGTGCATACGTGCTACGCCGCGAATCACCGGGACAGTCGTGAATTTATCAACGTTATGAAAAGATATTATCCTGTTTGTCTTACGGCCGAGTGAAAGTTAAGTCAGGTACCTAGACAGAGCCAGTTGAGAGAGATAAGTGTGACTCATGAGGGGAACAATGGACGTGGAGAGGAATTTGTTGAAGAGCCAGTCCCGCATGTAAGACCAATTGAAACAATTTGAAGCTATAATAAACTGTGCTGCTGTGAACACAGCCGTAACCGGCTGCTGTTCAGAGACACTGCTCGCTTCCTGTACCACTCGCATTATTATAATGCAGGCGTTAACTCGCTGCGTACCGTGGCTCGTTTCCTGATCTTGTGTCGCTGATGGCCACTCAATACACCCGTTGTGAATTTTCGACCGATTCGCTCGCTTTCATGCTCGTTCCGTGTCAAATACGCCGCGAGATACCTGCTGGAAGTGAATTATACTAATACAGACATACCTATTCTTTTAATAAAGGGTTTAAAGCCGCATCAACTGCAGTGGTTTTTAGCGACTGTAACTATAAACTATAGGTACAGATGGGCGAGCTCCGCGCTTTAAGGAGGAATTTCAAATTTTGTTGAGTATGCCGATGGTATCACAGAAATTGAGTACTGCCTCTTGGTTTGTTTTTGATGTAGTCACTTCTGTAAGGTTGGTTACAATTTTTAATTTTTTCCTTATTTGGATGTATCTTCTGCATTCCATGATGTGGCGGTGTGTGGTTACGTTTGTGTTGCATAGCCCGCACATTCTAGGGAGACATACCTCTTCCAGTACGGTCCTATTTTATGCGATATTGTTTTTATGTGATTTGTTTTGTGCGATTTACTTTGAAAATAAACTGCTCGCATCTTCGAGCGACGAAAGCAATTTTCAACCAAATCATCGCAAGAAGACGCGCGTTTTGGAGTACGACTAGTAGCAGTGAATTATGTGCATCTTGAAAATTTCTCCACACGAGCCGTTCACTGCACAACTCGATTAACTTAGCCGGTCATCTAAAAATTATAGCATTATGGACGATTATTTTTTTTAGCTATTCTTTCTTATTCATTTTATATACCATTAGATAATAAGTACATTTGTATTTATGCATTTTATAACATTTATTTAAAATATTATAAAGGGAGTTTTAAAGACGATTTACATTATTTCATTGTTTTTCACAACTTTTTGTTTTGTGGAGTTAGTCGATGTATGCAATGAACGGCTCATACGTAAAGTAAGAAATTAAATGTTTTTAAAATGCTTCCGTACGTAGTTTAATTATTTCCTCTGTTCGAAAGCACTTTCTCACTATTTCGTAAATCTTTGTCGTGTTTTCTAGGTGCAACTTTTTTTATGCGATCCGCCTCCTCCGCATAGAAAAAATGGTGTCTAATATATTCTAAAATACTGTTTGTTATAGGTATTTAAGAAATTTCGGAATAGTTTTTTTATGCGATTTCTTTTATGCGGTCACTATCTGCCGCACAAAAACAGGTTCGACTGTACTCGAACAGTGGGCACAATGTGTTCGTTTAATTAACTGGATTTAGGTATGAAACAAACGGGACGGTAGAGGCACAATGACCGCTTTTATCATTAACCCTTTGCGGTTAACGTTTTACATAGGTTTCCTATGTCGAGCGTGATTCGACTTGGTGTTTCTCTTGGATCGTAGAAATAATTCAGATAAATAGGTTGGTTGAAGATGTTTTCATTTCTTTGCTTCTTGTAATAAATTGAAAATATGTTTGTCACGCAACTTGCGTTATTGCAATACATTTTATTATAAACCCTCTTCGTGATCTATTTTGTAAATTAATTAAGGAGCTGTGGTTAAAAGAAATTAAGTACTGGAAAGGGTTAAGGAACCCATTAATTAATACGATAATTAAAGTTTTAAGTAATTCGAGATTGTTGAACATTTAGTTTTATTCGAATTTATAGAACTAAATTAAATCAATGTATCAGTTTTGGCTTCAATTAATGTTTTACGGGGAAAGCAAATTTTAATTGAAATTCGAGAGTCGAGATATTTTGAAGGTAATGAAAAGTATAGCTTTTAGCTAAATGGAGATTATTAGAAATTTAATTCTCATTGCATAAGATTTAATGAAAGTTTTATGAAGAAAATAAATTTTAGTTAATGGTTTGTGAGGCAAGGAAATTTTAATTGGCATTCAGAGTATAGAAAGATAATATGGTAATAAAGATTTTAACTAATTGAGGGTTGCTACAGATTTAGTTTTGTCTACTCAATTTTAATTAGAGTTTTATAAAGGAAGGAAATTTTAATTGACATTTAAGAGTATAAAGTCTATTCAAATTAAATTGTTATTTAATTTTCATATGAAAGAAACCAAGATTACGTTAATAATATTAATAATCGCATTAATTTAATTTATGTTATTAATTATATTACAATGTATATTTATACTATCTATCCACATTTATATTATAATGTATATTTATATTATTTATATTCACGTTTATATCATATTGTATATTACAAATTTCATTGTAATGTATATTATAAATTTCATTATTATTTATATTATAAATCCGAGCTTATTACAACTTAACATTTGATAAAATATTATGTAAAAAGTTTGCTCAATATTTAATTCAAGTAGTTGGATCAGTAAATCCTTTTTTCAAAAGTAAGAATTGAAAAGATAGTAAGTCCAAAAGGAAAATAATGTTTTTGTTTGAAAAACATTTGTACACCCAATATTTTCACTAAACGTACACAAAATATACCTCTTTGCACGATTAACGTAAAAATATGATATATACAGGCGGAAGGTTAAAAATGGCTGATTATAAACGAGGTAAGGAAGGATTTATATTAAACGAGATTAAAAGTGGTTGATAATGAACGAGGTTAAAAATGATTTATCACAAACGAGATTAAAAAAGGCTGATTATGAACGGTGTTCACAGTTGCACGAAAGCCATTGTTCGTCCCTCGTTTTCACCGAGTAACTTGTTGCTTTTCTAGAAGAGATTCCTCGTCGTCGTATAATACGACACAGTAGCCTAACCATTTCGTCTATCGACGTGGGCGAGACACGAAAGCAGAAGAAACCAGCTCGGAAACGAGTAAAACAGTGCGCTTTGCTCCGCTCGTAAATATTCTCGTCGCGATTGTATGCATCGTTTGAAAAGTACAAAAGATCCTGCGGCCATTTCACTGGTGGTACCACGCCAAATGTTATTCGAACGTCACAGTAGGTCATAGAGAGTTACATGGTTGCTGAAAGAACAGGAAACTTCTTCGAAAAAATATGAAAGACCGGGGAAAAATTCGAACCCGCGCGGTAAAGAGGGTACACGCTTTCTATTCGAAGTATTATGGTTTAATCGATGATCACGCGTGTTCGTCTTCGATTTGCTGCGACGAAAGCAATTGTCATCCTTCGAAATTATTGATCTACGCATTTCATCGCGATAGCGGTTCGTTACTCATGTATTTCTGTCGCTAGCCACAGCTCGTTGGATCGTTCGAATGAAAGCTAATTGTATTTTATTTATTTGTGTGGGAATGCACAGCTGAACGTAACCGGCATCCTTTAGATTAGGGTTAATGAAGGGACTCCTGTTAAACTCTTTCCTGTTTTCGACGTTTCGGGAATTTGGAATTCGGAAATTTAGGAATTCTTGAAATTTGAACAATTTGGGAAATTTCAGGAATGTTGGAATTTGTGAGGTTTGAAATGTAGGAAGTCCTGGAGTTTGAGAATTTAGGAATTATAGAAGTCTTGCAATTCGAACCTTTATGAAATCGTAGAATTTTAGAACTGGAAGAATTGAGATTATCTTGGAATTTGAGAATTTGGAAATTTAGATTTTGGTATTTGGAAATTGCGAAATTTAGGAGAACCTGGCACATGATAATTAAAGAAATTGAGGAAATCTTGGAATTTGAAAATTTGGAAATTTATGAAATTCTGGGATTTGAAAATTGGGAAATTTCGGAAATCTTGGTAGTTAAGAATCTAGAAATTTAGGAAATTTTGGAATTTGAGAATTTGGAAATATAGGAAATTCTGGGATTTGGAAATTGGGAAATTTAGGAAAGCTTGGTAGTTTACAATCTAGAAATGTAGGATATGTTAAAATTGTTGAATTTGGAAATTCAGGAAATCCTGGGATCTGGAAATTGGGAAATTTTTGAATTTGAGAATTTGTAAATTTCAGAAATCCTGGAATTTGGGAATTGGAAAATGTAGAAAATCTTGGTATTTGATAATTTATTTGGGTAATCTTGGAAATTAAGAATTCATGAATTTAAAAATTAAAAAATTTAAAACTTTCATATTTCAGAACTCATGAATTTAAGGATTCAAGGATTTAAGAATTTACAATATCTTGGAATTAAAAAGTCTATAAATTACGAAATGTACTCATTGAAACATATTGATACCTATACCTTAAACAAATTTTTTAAACTAAATATTTGAAAATTCGTGAATTGAAAAATTTCCTTTTTTAAAAATACTAAAATTAATCTCAATTAAGATCGCATCAATGATTTTTAACGGCGGAATCACATTTCATATTTCGCTCCTTATCTCATCGACATTATTCAGCGAAGCAAAGCAAAAAGGCGGCGTCCAATTGCGAATTAAGCGAACTATCGAAAGCATTGTTTAGAAAGTAATTCGTGCTATCTTCATCTTAATCGGTAGTCGTTGCATTTCTACGCTCTCTTTCGCGTTAACATTTTTTATTCATGCAAAGGCAGACTTTGTGATTTGCGGTAAGTAACTTCCTACCTGTAAAACTGATTTAGTCGATTATCTCCACGTATTCCTTATTCGTTTATTTAAATGATAATCATTTTTCCTTCATTTTGTTCGATGTCCGACCACCGTACTATCGAGAAGCAAACAGGTTTTCTAACATAGATCATGCTTGATGCAATACTGCACGCATGCGCTGCACTCTATTTGCACTATTATTTGCGATTTTTATAATGTCGCTGAATTAAATTACTACTTGTTACTTCTATCATTTTACATAATCAAGTTTAAATCAATATACTCGAATCGGTGTGATCTGGTTTATATCTACGTACACTTTCCGCTGACACTGAAATAAGTATGTAAAAACATTTTGCTAATATTTATTTGAGACCATCGAGCTTTTCGTTTTGTATTTAAGAGTCGGATGATTGTTTTCTCTCGAAACTCGCATCTTCGATCTATATAACTCGTCGATTTAACCCTCTGTCTACCGTAAGAAAATCTTTCATTCTCTACCGTACTTGTTCCAATGAACCCGTGTACAATATACGGTATATTTATTCACTTTGAACTTATACACTCTTGGACAAAATTAAGTGGACACTGCAAAAATGTAAAAAATGTTTTGTTTCATTACAATGTTGTAAATAAATTTTAAATTTAGAACGTGAGATATTTTTGTAGGCTTGAAAAAACATTTATTTAATGTATATAATTGTGCAATAAAGATTTGATTTATAGGCATTATTAGTTAATTAAATTTAGCTTTTGTTATTTATGATACCTGTCCACTTAATTTTGTCCACGACTGTGTATTTAACACTAGATTTACGGAACGAGCCAAAATGACTCATGACACATTTCTTATTTTAAAGTACAAAAACTATAAAGAAGTTTTCATCGAAATGCATGTCAACTTTTGTCAAGACAAAAGATCATTGTAAAAACCAGTTTATGTATCATACCTTATTTATTTTCCCTTCTACTCTAGTTTAATTTAAAAAAAAATTGTCATTATCGTCCGTAAATCTAGTGTTAATAATTTTACACGTAACATCTTTGTATTACGTATTTTTGGGGTAGGTACATCATTTAGATCCCAAGAATTTTAAGTTTAAATAACAGCAGTATCTACATACAGTCGGGTCCAATGGACTCGCTTGGTAGACAGAGGGTTAATCCGTGAACCCTGAATCATTTTTCAATACAGAAGACTTCACGTTATCTTGCTATTTTTTCGTTTACAGACACTTATTTGGCTTTCATTGAATAACAAAATTATATTAATTTATTATGTATTCGCCACTATTATGTACGACCTCCTCCCATCTTCCTGGCAGTTTATCAATTCCTTCCTTGTAAAATGTGGTTGGTTTTGACTGGAAGAAATTTTCGACAGCCTGCCCGACTTGCTCTTCAGAATTAAAGGTTTTTCCATTTAAAAAGTTTTGTAAGGAACAGAAAAGATGGTATTCTATGTAGGCAAGGTCGGGGGAGTAAGATGACTGAACAGAAAAATTTCCAATTTTGAAAAGCAAGTCAATTAGGCTGTCGAAAATTCCTTCCAGTCCAAATCAATAACATTTTACATGGAAGGAATTGATAAACTGCCAGGAAGATGGGAGAAGGTCATACATAATAGTAGGGGATACATAATAAATTAATATAATTTTGTTATTCAATGAAAGCAAAATGAATGTCTGATAAAAAAAGGGAAAGTTATAATAAAATACAGTGAGAAGCGAAGTTGGTTTATGTTCTGAGAAATTTATTGCCAACTATAATTTTGGTTCTTAACACTTAACGATCGGATTGTTTTTTTTGCGTTTCTAGGTTTCCAAACACTTTAAGAGAATTAGAGAATTAGATGAACATGTATGTATGGTTTTAAAGCATCGTAGTTTCATTAAATCGACGCTGTTATTAATAAAATTTTACAGAGCTATTTATTTACGTGCCTAGTATTTCCTAAGGTGTGTTGTAAAACATTTCAGCCTCGTGAAGTGGAACCTGACAGAATTGACATATATATCGTGCAAACTCGTTCGTGCTCGGCATTTTCACGGTTATGACATTTCTAAAAATGGCTATCTAAAAGGCAAAACAGCGCGGTAGGTTTAACAGACAGGTAGTAGGACAACTAATGGTAACGGAATAAAACCTGATGTTCATAAAAATGAAAAATTGGAGCTTAATAAAAATTTAAGAAAAAATGTAAAACTATGCGTAATTCGAGTAAACAGGTTAATCTGTCGTCTTAAAAAAGATAGAATGGAAAAAGTAAATTTACGTGACCTGTGTGTCGATGGAAAACATATATTTTTAATACGTATAGCATTGTGCATGCGTTTAAGTGTTCAAATTACATTTAGCCCATTAATTTCTAACAAATACGTGCAAATAGGCACAGTAAACATTTACCGATAATATTAGAATTATGATTTAACACTGTAAGATAAACGTGCGGTATTTACGCGAGATATGTGCTTAAGATAAATAGATAAAAACTAATAAGTAACTACAGAAGGTGTAGTAAGATGTTGAACGTAACGTTCGGTATAATCGTATTAATCGAAGATAACCGAATTAATAGCAGTTATACACAATTTATGTAAAGTCGTTTCAACACGTATGGTGAGAATAATTTCGATTTGGAGCACGTATTATTATCAACATTTAACGACATCGATATTCCGTACGAAAGAGTAAATGGACATAGTGAAAGGTGCATAAGTTCGTGCAAGCATTCCAGTAAACACGTTTCTATTCGGTTCATAAACAGCTGAACTTGATTACGTCAGAATGCAAGCGTAGAAACAATAATTCCCGTACGGTGCTTCCTCTAACGCGAAATTCATTTCAGCCACGCAATTAACGCATCCATGTCGTTGATTAATTAGAGTGTTGCGAGGAAACAAGATGGAGATCTCAGAGACGTTTCTCACGCGATCAGCAATGCGTACGCGCGCGTGCAACCAAGTCAAATTAGACGTCGAATTTTTTAATAGCTGATTATGTCCGTGTATGCACGTATGCGATTTAAACTTTCAGTAGATAAGGGGAAGTGGTAGGAAATAAATATCTAGGATCGTACGAGATGCTGGAATTATTCAAAAATATTTCTTTTATAGGGACTACATTTTCAAATTTTTCGAGTTTTAAATTCTCACATTTTTAAATAGACAAAGTTTTCAATTTCGGAATATCAAGATCTCTAAATTTTCGACTTTCCAGATCCTGTAATTACTTAACATCGAAATCTTTAATTTTGCAAATTCCTGATGCGGGTGAGGTGTCATTGGCCAAAAATGTTTTCTAATATACTTTTCCAAGTAAAAACAGGGTCATTTAGTCGTGTACCAGGCTTGAGCCTTACTTTTACCCTTTCTTATCAAATAATTATATATACCTAAAATGAAGAACAAAAATGAAATATGTGCGGACATGTTATTTGATTCTGAGAAAAAAGAAATAAAAATTTACAGTAGCGGACAAAAGTTTAAGACTAAATGGAAAAAATAAATAATTGATTTACTGTTCATAAAAACTATAAATAGTCTTCTACTTTCGATGTTAACTAATTAGACATTTATTTATACACTTATAAAAAAAATTTTCATATTGATATTTTGCTCATTAGCGAAGTTACAAAAAAAAGGAACGAAGTTCGTATAATATTTCAAATCAAATCATCGTCTTAAACTTTTGTCCGCTACTGTATATACAAAGATAAATTTGTTTTATATTATTTTCCAATATTTCACTGAAAAATATATGATTTCTAACAAGTTACGTTGGTTGTATGTAGACCATATCATTTCTACAGATAGTGTCAAAAAATGCCGGCATTTGGTGAATGGCGGTGCAAAAAGTTATCGGACGTGTTAAGGAAGTGGCTACATATTTTTGAGCGGCAATGTACACACCCGTCACGGTGTACAACAGACGTAACGCAACGCGATATCTGTTTCCTTCAAATAATCAATTTCAAAGAATGCAAGGTGTGCCAATACTTAGTTGATTCACCGTAGCTGGATACAGCCGTGGAGCACAGGAGTCGTGTAGAAACTCGATGCCATTCGGCGAAGGAAATAAAAATCTTTCTCGTCCGTCCGGTCGACCTCGACCAAAAGCGAAACAAAGCACCACCGAAAGGACCTTCCTCGGTGTTGTTGCTACACCCGCGCAAACCGTCTACCACATGCCCATCAACACACGGACACGCGTTCATTTTTGAGAACATGTTCTTCTGGTGGGTGAACAGGGAGACGGAGTTTGATCCCCATGAGCTTACCTTGTACCTCTCGTCTCGCGTGAAAGTGGCTAGATAGGAAAGGGCCACGGTTAGTTCCGCAAGATGCAAACGTCATTACAAGTCGTTTACATGAAAGCATGGTCCACGTTCGATCAATCACGTTGATTTACCATAGCGATCGTTTTTCGATCGAATCGACTGGCTCGCGTTCAGGTAGGCCTGCACCTTCACGCTAGGTTCTTGCAACTTACATTCAAATGTTCTTCCGTGTTTCCTTTTTTACACTCTGATCGTTCTCGCGTCGGCTGTTCGCAAATTTTTTAGCGATTTTTAATATGTCGTTGCGAGTATCGAAAGGTACGGGTGAACTGTGCTTATGGACGCTCGTCCGAGCATCTAAGCAGGGATCAGGTTTGTGCATTTGACAAAACAGAAATTTATGAATTTTTGAAGATCATAAACTTTTAAAGTTACTTAATTTTGAAGATTATCTATCTTTGAAGTTACTTAATTTTGAAGATTATGAATTTTGAAGTTATTTAAGTTTGGAGATTATGAATTTTTGCATTTCTTAATTTTTAAGTTTATCAATTTTTGGAGTTATTTAAGTTCGGAGTTTATGAATTTTGGAAATTTCTTAATTTTTGAAGTTACTTATTTTTGGAATTTATGAATTTTTGAAGTTACTTAAATTTGGAGTTTATGAATTTTGGAAATTTCTTAATTTTGAAGTTTATAAATTTTTGAAGTTACTGAAATTTGGAGTTTATGAATTTATATAGTTTAGACATTTGGAAATTTGAGTGACATAGGCAATTTGGGGAATTCGAGAAGTTTCGAAGTTTGGGAATTTGAGGACTTAGAAATTAAGGATATTAGGGAACTTGGAAATTTGGAAACTTGAAAGTTTAAGAAATTTGAGAAATTTAAGAAAGTGAAATTTGAGAAATATAGAGATTCCGGAAGTTTCAAAATTCCAGAAATTGGAAATTTCGAAAATTTAATGTGAATAGTTTAAAGTTGGGGGTTTAAAATTTCGGAATTTCGTAATCTGAGAATTTCGGGATTTGAGAATTTGCATATTAGGAATTTGAAAAAGCAGATATTCGAAAATTTGGAAATTTGATTTTAGGTTGTTGGAAACTAAAATATTCGTATATGCAAACATTTCAGAGGTTTTAAACTTGGAATTTGAGGATTTGAAACTTTAGTCTTTTCGAATTTGAGACATTCTAAATTTAAAAATTTTGAAGTTTGGCAAATTAGATATTTGGAAATTTGAATATTTCGAAATTTCGAAATTTGAAGATTATAGAATGATATATAGAAATATATAGAAATTTAGAAATATAGAAATCTAGACATTTAGAAATTTAGAAATTTAATAAATTTCATAGTATATTAGTATGTTTTGTATATATACAACAGTATGTGCAACAAATAACTTTATCAAATAATTTTTAATTAATATATCTATTAAATAACTTTATTCTTTGTTTAAAAAAAAGAAGAACATTATAATAACTGTGTTTTCAATAAAACACGTTGAAGAAATAAAGTTTCTCAGTCAGTTTCATTCCATGTTAAGATATTATATAATATTTCCTGCATAATTTTCAATTTTGTTATCCGTGTACGTGTTAATGTTATTTATGTCGTGAATAAAAGTGATGCAGCAACGTTACTGTAATATCAGTAATTACTTTTTAAAGACCTTCAAGCCTTGCTTCATTCTGCTTCTCCTCTGTCTGTGAAATTATAACTATTTTACTTAATTAGATCACTTTTTACGATCGGGAAAACAACAGCACATGGCTGGCTGCACTACTACATATCAAATTAATAGATGTATACAGAAAACAAAGCTGTTTAATTTCGTCCTTCGTCACGTAAATAACAACAGAAGAATGTATTTCGTGCTATTAACAGCCAGATTTTTCACGATTTTCTTGTCGCATTCTTCGCGAGAGAAAGGTTCACAAATATTTAGCGTGATTTCTGTCTTTTATTTCATGGTTCAGTAAGTTCACGAATCATTATTCATTCTCTCCTGAATTCCATTCGAATTCCAACAGTCAATAGATGCTTATCCATTGTATATTATCGTTCATTCCAAGTGAAATCTTATTATTTATATACCATAACCGTCTCAATCAGAATACTTGGACCGGTTTAACTTCAGATCCGCCCAGTCATGATCGATTAGTATTATATCAATATTGATTGAATCTTTAGTGACCACGCGAATCCGAAATACTATATTCAACTTAAATCGAATGTTAATATATTTCAATACAAATTAATCTTAATCGAATACAAACAACTCGTTTTTGTGATCAGATTGATCGAATAACCTGTACTCTTTCGTTTTGTGAATAGTATCTAGCGAACCTGTACGTACGATGGATTTAAATTACATTATAAAAACTGTTAAGGTTCTTTCTATCAAAATTCTATGTTAATAGACAATTTCATTTATCATTCGGTCACTTTTTCCACTTATTCCCAACCTGAAAGCAAAAAGTTTCCACTGTCGGAGGGTCAATATCAGAAAGCGTACGTTTTATCGTGAACCCACGGTGTCGTTGAACCTTATTATTACATAAATCGATACCAGATAAAACGTACATACGTACATCGAAATTACGTCGACCCTAATGATGTCTCAAATAACAAATACGACGAACAGTCAGGATCAGACCAGATATCACGCATTATCGTCATCCAAGTTTGATAAGCCACCGGACAGGTTGTCATTGACCCGTTATATCATTGTGGTATACATATACGTATATCAAACGCTGTATAAGGGCAGACTACGGTGAACAACAGTTTATCGACACATAACTCTCTCACGTTTGCTTCGTGACCGAAGCTAGCAGGTATAGATGCATTTTTCGATTCGATGCACCGGTATTATGATCTCTTACTTCTTTTTTCCTCGTCCACTGGCGTAATGTAGAACTTATTTCGCAACCATTGGATCAAATAATAACAAGGATATACTCCGAAATTATTGACCGAAACTCAGTGATACATATTCGAAGTTCCATCAAATATTTCAAGTTGATATTAAGAATATGTATATACTATAATTTGTTTTAAGTTCTATGTCTGAAGTTTGAAACATACAGGTATTCGAATATTATGTCGGTTTATGAATTATTCTTGTTGCTTAGAGTTTTCATTATTTTAAATATCATTTCTAATTCTTCGAATATCAAAAACATATTTCAAATACCATTTATAATATTTTAAATAACAAGAAATATTTTAAATACCATTTACAATGTCTTAAATATCGAAAAATATTTGGAAATATTTTAAATACCATTTACAATGTCTTAAATATCGAAAAATATTTGGAAATATTTTAAATACCATTTACAATGTCATAAATATCGAAAAATATTTGGAAATATTTTAAATACCATTTACAATGTCTTAAATATCGAAAAATATTTGGAAATATTTTAAATACCATTTACAATGTCATAAATATCGAAAAATATTTTGAAATATTTGAAATATCTTTTATAATCGGATTTAAAGTAGCAAATTTTGTAGTTAAGATTGCGGACGTAATTTTGCTATAAAATTGAAGGACAATAAACCCTTTGCATTCGAAAGCACTTATACCCCTGGCAAATGGCGAGTGTGCAACTTTCTAGTTGAAAAGTGTAATGAATTGTTATTAATATAAATATAAAATTTATAAGTTATTTATTTAAAATCGTTGCATGATTATAAATCAAATGGCGAACACGAGCCGTCTCACCACTGCAAAAAGTTCAAATCTCGGTATATCGCAATTTTTCCTATTCGTACTACACTTTCCGACCTCGAAAAAGAAAAAAAAACGATTGACGCACAAAAAATTACACTGTACCCAAGATGCACGCTTTATCTATCGTTAATTTATACCATTCTCGTTGAAAAATCATTGCTGCGACGGATATCGATGTTACCGTAGCAAAACGGTGACTCGTGCATTAACGGTTCAAACGTAGATAAATGAAGACGTACTCGCGAATCTTGAAGAAGTCCGTGTTCTGATTAACTGCGTCTAAACGCATCCGTTTCATGTGTGATTTATGCAGGATGTTGTATGTGATAAGAAACGGCCCGAGGTGCTCCCGAAGGATATGGAAGAAGCGTGGAAAATTATACGCGCGGTTTGAACCAGACGCTTGTTACGGTACTGTTCGTAATTACGCGAACGAAAGGAAGCTCTAAGAAGCTTGCTCCAGTTTTGCGGTTGCTTTAAGAGTTTATTATTCCTACGTGCCTGGTGACTGTCAACAAAACATAAATCGTAATTTTCCTTCATTTGCAATCTATTTCTTGTATCGTAATTTCGAGCCACGTTTAAGTGCATGTTACGTGGTACGTTGTGATTACTGTTAGAAACGATTCAATCTGCATTTCTTCGAACACGTTTTTGCGTTACACGCTCTTTACTCGCTTCAGGATCATCTTCAGAGGTTTCGTTTCTTCCTTTTCGTAATTTAACGTTTTATCTGACGGATAGGTCTTCGTAATGTTTTATATTTTTCTGTCGGAGCTATCATATTATACGTAAACTATATGCAGTCTAAAAATAGACTTTCAGTTTGATACGACGAGGAAAGTAGGAAAATTGTATCGAAGGTTTGATAATTTGAAAACTTCAGCATTTCCAAATTTGTTGGTCTTAATTTTTTAGAGTCTCGAACTTTTTGATTTTCAAGTTGATAAATTTTTAAATTTACATATCCCCAAATTTTCAGATTTTTAGATTTTCAAATTCCTAATTTTCGAAATAACCCCATTTTTATATTATCATATTCGTAAATTTCCAAATTCCCAAATTCTTAAACTACAAGTTGAGAAATTCCTAAGTTCTCAAATACTTTAATTTGCAAATTTTCAAATTATTAACAGATTCTCGAATCCTTAAACTCCTAAATTTCTCAATTTTTTAATTTCTAAATTTCTCAATTTCGCAATGTCTATATTTCTCAATTTCTCAATTTTTAAATCTCTATATTTCTAAATTTCACAATTTAAATTTTCCCAATGTCTAAATTTCTCAATTTCTCAATTTCTACATTCCCGAATATCCAAATCTTCAGTTATTCAAGTTTCGAAATTCCTAAACTTAAAAATTTTTTACCTTAAACCGTGGATTCTCTAAATTAGGAGACCGCGAATGAGCGACAGGGTAGTTCAACGCAATTCGTCGGCACTGTCTAATAATCAAAGTTGGAAATCATCAGAAAAAAGGTTCATCGCGCGTAATCGGCGTTACGTGTACCTGATATAAAATTACACGACGCTATTATTAGAAATCATCAGATTTCCACCGAATTACGTGCCAGAGTAAATTCCCGTGTTCGAAGCTTAAACGCAACAAGAGCTAATAAAGTCTTATTAACGTCCATTCGAGCAACCGACGAGAAACGAACGAAATTATCCACGACAGCGAATTACTATCCGACGTAATTATCTTTGAATCTTGAACGGCGCGATTCGACCGCGACTATGATAATTAATTGCACACGATCGAATCGTGTCGATTTCGTTCTCCGTCCACGGTCAGCTCGGGGTTCGTCGTCTGTTATACTTTCGAGCTGGCGATTATGTTAACACCGCGTACGACTATTCGACCATTGATCGTCTCTTTGGCTTCCTATCGCGACTTGATTTATTGCTAAGCGAACAACGCGTCTGGATCTCATAGTACTGTGTATAACAAGGTTGCGTATTGAATACACAACCTGTTTTCGTATCATTCGCTCGTTTTGCTTTTGTTGCAGAAACGTCAGAACGTTGCACAGAATAAACCGGTGCTCGCGAATTTTGCGCTTGCTTATGGTTAGATTGATTGAAATTGATTTCCTCTTTGGTCTCGTTGAGGCGCGTTAAGTTTCTGTCACTGGATGTATCGATATGGTGGACAGATTGAGCTTACTGTTCTCATTATTTATGATACAAAGTGGCACAGAATGATGATAATTATTGCCGATGGGACGAGCAAAATTTATACGCGAAGAAGTGGGACAAAAATTTATAAAAATTCTAGGACATTTTTCTTAGTGGGGGAATCTTTTATTCGATTCATACTCATTTGAATTAGTCAAATGATTATGTTTTTTTATTGAATATAAGTACAACGCTTGGTGACATTATGGTATTCGAATTAATATTTAGTATCGTTAGCATTATTAACATTAATTATTCCACATTGTATGTTCGTGTGTTATAATATTACGTGTTTGGACCCCATATTATTTTACCACACTATATAGATTATCTTACGTTATAGTATATTGCCGTGCGTCATACGTCTTCACAAGCGCCTTATATCTCCACGCGTTATATCATTACGCATCATATATTTCCACACGGTGTTTTCCATATGCTATATCGCCGCGTGCTATATCACCATTCATAATACCGCCATGCGTAGTATATTTCAAGCTGCTATATTGCCATCACGTATTATACCGCCGCGCGTGGTATATCTCTACTCGCAGTATCGCCACGCGTAATCTATCTCCACGCAATATATTGTCAAGTATTATACCGCCGTGCGTGGTATATCTCTACTAGCAATATCACCACGCGTTATATCGTCACTCATGATGTATCTCGACGCAATATATTGTCACGTATTATACCACCGCGCGTGGTATATCTCTACTTACAATATCGCCACGCATTTGATCGCCGTACATAGTATAACTCCGCGCACTATATTATATTGCCGTGCGCAGTATGTCTCCTCGCGCTTTACTGCCACGTATTATATATCCGAGTATCGTACATCTCTACGCGTTATGTTACCATACGTCGTCGCTTTCCTTTACGCGCTATATCGCCATGTATCATGTATTTCTGTGCGCTATATCACCATGCGTCATATCTCTACGTGCTATATCGTCACGTGTTGTATATTTCTATTGGTTGTACCGCCTCACGAATTATAGCTAGCGGCTCTTTCCCACCAGATATAGTGCACTCCTAATATATTACCAATTCGGAGAATTTTCGACCCAGTTGTATCGTCTATGGCAATATAACGGAAGTCTACCGCTTCTTGAATCAAGGTTCTGATTAACATCCGCGGTCCTTTTTTCATATTTTGTAAAACATATTTGTTAACCCTTTGCAGTGGAAAACATTTCCACTGTCAGCAAATGATATCTGTGTATATTTCAAGCTGAAAAGTTTGATGAATTTTTTTGACATTATTATTTTTTTATTATTATTATTTATTTATATATTAGATTATTATTACTTATCGACCAATATTGTCTGCTTCTCTATGTTCAAACACTACGCGTATAATACTATAAATTTAGTAAGAAGTTATTCGTTTAAAATTGTTGCATTAACTCAAAGGACGAATATAAGTGTTAACTGAAAGAAGTCGCGGTAATGACTGTTTTGAAATTTTATTGTTTTTTGATCATTACTGTACGATAAGAACGAATATACCGTGTCCCTTTGATGCACTTTATAAGCTGGAATTACAGGTCCTTTCGTCACACTTGCTACGTCATATTATTGTTCCTCGATCATTTCCGGGTACCGCTTCCCACGTTCGTTCTTCAACCACTCTGAACTCGAGTTCTTTTACATCGATATTGCATTCGTCCGCAGATTACGGGATTCCGTTTCCGACTTACGACAGTCGATTCTATTGTGTCGAGACTTCGCACGAAGTTGTTTCGTGCGGTGATCATCCGAGTTTATGAAAATTTTAGCCCTTTTGTTGCGCCTAACGATTCTATGCATCCTAGAAAATCAACCGCATTGCTAATTATAAATGGTACGAATATTTTAACGGTTATGCGAGTCGTCGAGTTTATATCGTGTCTATTATGACAATTAATTTGTACTTATCTGATAGCGAGTGAAACGATAAAAGCAACATTTACTTCCGTTTCTTACATTAAATAATTGATTCCGTGTTGCATTTTAAATGTAGCGCGTTAGAAATCCACGAAAGATTAAGTATCGATCAGATGAAAGCGTGTAAGAAAGACTTCTACACATTCGATGATACAAATTGGTGCAAATTAATTTAGATCTCCCGATACAAAGCGAAACTATCTCTTGCTCGTTAAATTCTAAACAGTGTTGGTCGATAAATCAACAGATTGTCGCATGAATAATTTATGTTACCTATCGGATAAGCGCACAGGCCAATCGATCGGGCTGCAAATAATAGAATATCTTTCTCCGTAATTGCTAATCGTTTTGTTCTGTCTTGTTACTTTTCCTTTTTAGCTACTTGCGAACATCAATTATTCAGAATAGCGCTTGTAATTAGTACGTGTATGTAACTTTTTGCAAATGTCCCCGGTCGCTTCGTACACTCCTGTCTTTCATCAACAATGTCGGGTGAGTTAAACGACGCGAATGAAGCATATACATAATGCAAGAGCTATCTTACACGCACGAAATTCGAATAACGTTGTAATCATATCGATTACGTATCGCTTAATGTGCAGGTAATAAGAAATACAAATTACTATTTGCATTTATGAGAAAGTTGATGTTGTTTATGTACTGTGGATCAATAAAAATCGTTCTAAATAGACGTTTTGTGATATTTGATGAATTAGAATTATTGCTTTGATAGTTTGTAAATGAAAGCAAGAATAAATGAACTTTCCGCTCTGCTTTACATTGCAATGCGTTGTATCACCAACGCGTTAGACTGCCGTTAGTTGTATCATTTATGTGCCATATGGTTATTGATAACGCGTAGCATCATCCACGCGTTATATTGCAGCGCGTAGTATTATCCACGCGCTATATTGCCACGCGTAGTGTCATCTACGTGTTATATTACCACGCGTTGTACCATCCACGCGCTATATTGCCACACGTAGTATCATCCACGCGTTATATTGCCACACGTAGTTTTATCCAAGCGTTATGTTGCCATGCGTAGTGTCGTCTACGCGTAACATTACCACGCGTTATATCATCCACGCGCTATATTGCCACACGTAGTATCATCCACAGGTTATATTGCTGCACGTGGTATCATCCACGCGCTATATTGCCACGCGTAGTATCATCCACAGGTTATATTGCTGCACGTGGTATCATCCACGCGCTATATTGCCACGCGTAGTTTCATCCAAGCGTTATATTGCCACGTGTAGTGTCATCTATGCGTTATATTGCCGTGCGTAGTACTATCCCCGTGCTATATAGCCACGCGTTATGTTGCTACACGTAGTATCATTCATTTGTTATATTGCATCGCATAATATCATCCACGGGTTATATTATTGCAAGAATTGTTACCTGCGCGTTGTATCGCCTACGCATTATAATTTCACGTGTAGTAAAACCTGCATGTTATATCGCCACCCGTTGTGTTATCTGCCCACTATATCACTCACGTGTTATATCACCAGCGCTTTATATAACCTTGGTATTATTTCGTCCACGTTTAGATCGGTATTCGTTGTATCGTCACGCGTTAATTTGGTACGCATTGTTGTGCTAAACATTGTGTGGTCAAGCGTTGCACCGTGTCACGTTGTATCATCACGCGTTATATCACCGAGAATACGTAACGCCAACTTTTGAAGCATCAACCGAGCAAGAAACACCGTATTACAGTACGTTGAGAGTATACTACACTCGGCAGATAATGGAATGCATAACAACGGGGTTCGTGGAGTAATTAGCCGAGATGTTCAAACACCGCTATCGTTTTATTGTTGTGACGCGTTACATCCAACATAGCGAACCCACTTCCTTAATTAGTATCCATGATCCACCATAATGCTACCGCGGTTACAGTGGAATAATTTTCTGACGAACCAACGTTCTATCGGGTTGCTCTTTCTGATACAAATTCACCAACAGCCGGACAAGCTGTTACTCCAGCATTATAATTAAGGGGGTACCTCTATGCAGAAAGCCGAGATTAAGCCGATTTTCAATAATTATTTTCAAGGATAAAGAGCGAATAAATATAATTAATTCATACTTCGACTTCATTTGGTGTTAGGAGTATTACAATTAAATAAACCGCATGATTGGAGGAAACATAGGTGCATTTCCTTCTATTGTTCTTTTGTTGTTCTGCGCTATATTCATTAAGTTACTTTTTGTCTTACTTCTTTTTCCGATCGGTGACTCTAAAGGCGAAACCGCGCAATTAAGATTTTTATTATCAATCTTTATTGATAAACACTCTTGTTTCTTTCGTGTCATTATTTCTGAAACACATTTTTCTTGTGTATTGTAAGTCGCAGTATTAATAATATTATATTAACAATAAAGAATTCTAAAGTTCTTGTTCTAAAATCTTGCAATTTCCTTGTTGAAATAAAATACAAGATTGCAGAGGTATAGTCTGCTGTGCTAGAAGCATCATGAAGCCACTTCTAAAAGGGTGTACATTCTAGTGTCGGTTCCTATTATTCGAAATAGTCAAAACGAAAAAGTTTTATTAGTACGTAGTTGTAGTAAATGGATGAACTTGAGACACCGAAAAAAATGAAAAATTGGAAGAATGGCCAACCTTGGAACAAAGAGCTTTACATTTTATAGGCAAATTGTAGTCTTTTTTGCAATAAAATAAAATCGTGTACACCGATTTTCAACTTGGCGAAAGAAGAAGTTTCGAGAAAATCGCGTTTAAAGTTTCGGTAAGAGAAAAATAGATGATTTTATGACTTACAGGCTAGTTTGCTATTATTTGAATGGCTTCTATATCTACCATTGCTTTGAAAATTCGACTACATAAACCTTATTACAGGTACAGAAGCACTTCAAACAGGGATAATAAATAAATAAACTTTTGATCATTACACGTGTGTGTTCGGATCGGAGCGAAGGTGGCTCACATGTTCTCGCAGCAATAACTTTGCACTCTACTCAAAATAGCAATGCGTTTCCTATTCTATAGGTTTTAAAGCAACTTTTTAAACGAAAAAAAATGACTTTTGACTCCATCCACATAGAGGTCCCCCTTTAAACGAATCAGAAAACAGGAGGAAGAAACGATTCGCAACAATGGCGAAGATAATGGAGCAAGGAATACGCGAAAGAAAAGCTCGAACGTCCTACGAAGGCAGTCAGGGCTCGAAAGATGGAGGGAAAGCAGCAAACGCATTGTGCCTGTTGGGTGGTAGAGACTCAGTGATGTATCGAGTTAGGTTATAACCTTGGTTCTGAACGTGTACAGTCTGTACCCAACTACTACCTAAGATTCCTTGCGATAGGGGCAATTATAGGGGAAAGAGACTATTCCTACTCGCCTTCGACTTCGGAGCATCGAATATGTAAACTTTCAAATTATCAATCCTTCAATTCTTTATATTTTTCATTTTACAAGTCATTGACTTTAATATTATTCAATTTTTGAAGTCATCGATTCGACAATCATTTAATTTTTCGAGTCTGGAATTCATCAAATTCTTCATTTTTCGTTTTCCAAATTCCCAAACATCAAAACTCTGAAATTTCCGAATTTTTATATTACCGGAATGACATGCAAGTTTCACAATTTTCAAGTTTTCAAGTTCTCAAGTTCCCAAATTCTCAAATTCTCCAATTCCCATATTTTCAAATTCTCAAATTCCTAAATTTCCTAATTCCCAAATTTCTAACATTCCAAATTCCCAAATTCCCAAATTCCCAAATTGCTAAATTCTTAAATTCTCAAATTCTGAAATCCCTTAATTCCCAAATTTCCAAATTTTCAAGTACACAAATTCCTAAATTCCCAAATTCCCAAATTTCCTAATACCCAAATTTCTAACATTCCAAATTCCCAAATTCCCAAATTCCCAAATTCCTAAATTCCTAAATCCCAAATTCCTAAATTCCTAAATTCCTAAATTCTCAAATTCTGAAATCCCTTAATTCCCAAATTTCCAAATTTTCAAGTTACCAAATTCCCATATTCCTAAATTTCTAAACTTCTCAACCCGTCAAATGAGATTACTAAATTGCCTAATTCCCTAATTCCCTAATTCCCTAATTCCCTAATTCCCTAATTCCCTAATTCCCCAATTCCCAAATTCCTAAATTCCCTTCATTCTCAAATACCAAATGCCTAAATTGCTAAATTCCTAAATTTCCCAATACCCAAATTCCTAAATTTCCTAATACCCAAATTCCTAAATCTCCCGATCCACAAATCGAAATTCCCAAAACCTCCAATATTCAGAGCCTCAAATTCCACAACTCCTCTCCCTCGGAGTCCTCAAATTTCCCACCATGCGTCTTCCCGCACATCGGAACATCATTCTCTAATTCCAATAAGCGCAAACTGCACTATCTCCAAATCCGCGAGTCTGCAATTTCTTGAATTCCTACGTAAGAAAGCGGAGCGACGAAGATTCAAGAAGTCGGCAAATCGGGGTCCTTTCCGTCCGGGTCGCCGTGTTCCCTAGGGAAGCGAATCTCGATCGCGGGTGTACGAAGCGGGTTCGTGCAACAGGAGCGCGTTCGCATGGTGTTAGAGGGGGACGGCGAGGCAAGAGGGAGGCGCGCGAAGTTTGTAGTTTTGTTTGGAGCCGATGTTTGCCGAAGGCGAGCGTTCGGCCGCGAACGACTGGCTTCGTAGCGTGTTAGAGCCGAGCAGCTGGCGGCCGGCTGCACGAACCGACAGAGTTCGCCGTTCCACGGTCGCCGTCGGTGGACGGACGCAGTGGCGCGCAGCTTGTTCCAAGATATCTCCTCCTCGCTTTGGCTTTTTTTTATTTCCTCCTGCAACGTTTTTCTGCGTCGACCATCTCGCCAACGACACAGAAAGAGAGAAAGAGAAATATCCCGTGTTGCTCGTCTGAACGCCTCTCCTTCGATATCCATCGCATCGCGGTCTGGAGCTCTGGGTCAGCCGGGCGACTCTTCTTCTCTGCTTCTTCGTCTTTTCTTCCCTTCTGGCACGCTCGTGCCATCCTCTGGTCGCTCGGTCCAACCGTTCCAACCGTTTCTTTATTCCTTCCCCCCCTCCTACTCGTCGTTTCCTCCCTCTTCTCCGCGTCTCTTTCTCTCTCCTTCTTCCTTTTTTTGTTTCTCTCTCCTCCTTCCTGTACAGCATCGTAACCTCCGCTGCCTACCTGAGCACTCTCTGCCTTATCCTCCTCAGTTACTCGTTCGACGCGGTTCCTTCGCCGCGAATTAATACGACTCCGCGATAATCTTCGTTCGAATGCTGCATCGGCGTGGTTCGCGTGCGTGCCAGCGAAGAGGACACCGCGTGGTGACGCGCGAGTAAACAGCCACGCGGATATGTGCCGGCTACCAGTTCCAAACGGTTCCAGTGTGTTTCGGCTCGGCCAGTAGTGCGCGGCTCAACATGCCGGTCGGTGCTCTTTTCGTCGTGTATACTCACGGTTGTTGTTCCTGTACACCTTCCGCCCGGTAGACGCGTGCGGTAACGTTCAGACCAGTTTGACCCGTTTTACGCGCCCGTTCACGTGCGCCCTGGGCCTGTTCGTCGTTCGAATCCACGCCGGATTGGATATACATTTTGGTAAGTTATCGCCTCGCTGTTCGTCTACGCGTTCGACTCCTCCGTTTCGTTCGAAGCTTTTTAGCCTCGTGCCATTGTTATATTTGCGTACAAAGAGAGGAGTCGGTGCCGGGAGCCGTTTGAGACGCTTGACACATTGCGTACGCGATTCTCGCGTTCCTTCTACGAATACAAACGGAGACAGCGGTGCACGAATTGTTCACGACGTTCCGAAAATAAAAATTCATCGCGGTTCGATCTCGGGTTTTTCAGGTAAAACCGTTGTGAAACGCCGCCTGTATGGTTCGCCTCGTTGTTTCCTGTTTTCCCGTGACTCGTGGAAACGAACGATTTCCGTCCCACCGGTTATCTGGCCGGTTAATGCGTTTTCCCGGAATCCACCGATAGGCAGACCGGTGCAACGCAACTACTACTTCGACTTGTTCGTTGCAGCTGCTCGTTCGCTCGCCAACGCTCTCTTGCGATTCGCGATACGACCACGGTGTTTTTTGCGTCTATATACGTCGTGTTCGACGGCGTCCAGGATGCTACGTGTTCCTTTGCAATCGACGCGAAGGATCGGCTCTCGGTGCCGAGTTTCGTCACCGATTTCCATCGGGTAAAGTTCTTCGTGTTTCTTTCGTGGTCGATCGTTGTGCTACGATCGATGGTGAACGACTCGCTCGCGATTATATAGCCGAACGAGACGCACCGTGCTTTCTTACGACGTGATCGATCTATTCGACTTATGCGAGACGGACGAGGCACCGCGGACGTTTAAGGTTCGTTTTGTGGATCGGTTAGGAGACGACGTTCGTGTCGGAGCATATTTTAACCCTCTGCCTGCGAAAGACGCGTATGTACGCCCTCACGTAATGCATTAACATATATACGAACGGTGTATAAGTTCGCCCTCACGCATCCATTAATATATACGTGAAACATGTACATTACGTACCTTCGTTAAATTTCCTCCAAACGCATTTACTGTTTTTATTAAATTAATGTTTGTATAATGTTATCGTGTATCAAACTAGTGTATCGAACTCAGTGTACATAAACACTGAGAAATAGGTATTTTGTTTTCTGTATTTTAACCCTTTGCACTCGAAGGTGTTTTTACCTATAGCAGATAAAGGTTCTAAAACTTCCTGGTTGCGAGGTTTGATAAATTCTTTTGACCTTGTTATCTCTTGATTAATAATTGCAACTATTGGCTATATCGATATCTTTATACATCATATATGCAAACCTATTTGGTTAAAAAATACCTATACCAAATTGCTGTATTAAACAAAATGGTGAGTGTGAGTCACCTTTTGAGCGCAAAGGGTTAATAGCACATTTAATTTCACCGGAATAAAAAAGTAATTTGATTTCCTTTTAGATCGCATGGTAATCTTCAGAAATTAAGTTCGTTAGTTTCGTGTATTGGAGAATGGTATTTGAAAGAACAGCAAAAAAATAAGATGTGAAAATAACACAGAGCGGAAGACTAAATTTAATATGTCACTGACTTAAACCACTTTAACGGTCAGTGTCTTGTGTTCGTGACTTTGACGACTATCGTTTTATGCCAACGTCCTCCGGTTTATTTTTATTAACTATATTGTATACTTATTTCGCAATCGCGAGGGTTATTGATTCCGTAAAATACATGGCCGTCAAGGTGATAATTTGTTAATCGAGGAAGTAGTCGTTCGATAAATATTTCGTACTAATCAGGAAATTTATTCTTTTTATTGGGTATAAGAGGTAATGATATACAAGATATATGTTTGCTACGAACAAAATCACTTGTTTCCGGTCTTTTCATTCTTTCAGAATCAATAACTGTGGAGTCGTTGAGAAACGGTATTATTTAACAAAAATTATGATGATCTCGTTACATATTATTTTTTCTTCCAGACGTTTCGCTGGAAAACTATTATGGTCTGGAAACGAATGGCTGAAAGCTGTGTTACGTTCTAAAGTTTCCTTGGAACTAATTCGAATATTATTCATCCTAATTTACCTTTACTTCGAATCGTGTAAGTTCAGCAACTTCTGACGTAAAAATTAGTTCGTTTATACAAAAATGAAATTGAGGCAAAAATTTCCTTTTCATTTTTGAAAGATTCATTACGAAACGGTACAGTGATCAACCACGTGTGTGGGAGACACTGGCATAAATAGAACTCTATAGCGAAGGATATAAATAGATATAATTTATACAAATCGATGAAAGTTTTTTACGACCGCGTTTCATCGGTTATATATTAGAACAAACGGGATAATCATTTTTTATCGGGTTCTATTAATAAGTAACTAAACTTTTTTAATCGTCCTTCATGATTCAAAATGTCAATTATTCAGAACGTAACGACTACTTGCTATTACTTAGTAGGTTAATTATACTGAAAATAATTATACTGCTTTTAAGAAATGTTCATTCGTTAACGCTTTGATATTTACGGCCACGTATTAGTGATTTTAATACTTAATTTTTTGTATCACTGTTTTTACACCAATTTTTTTCACTGTATCAAGAAATTGTGTAGATGCTGAAATTCCTTCAGTTCATATTCACTGTTTGGAATAAAATATTGTAATAAAATTTACGATAAATAATAAAATATATCGATTATAAAATAATTGTCAATTTTTTAATTTGGTAGTTTTACGGGCGACACTGATAGGTTTCAAAGTGTACTTTTGAAACCGATGAATTTACAAAAATAAACTTTCAGTAGTTTACGAAAACTTTTTTTAAGTCAGTGTCATCTCAATAAGTGTCGACTCTAGTTATCGAAAATCGAGTTCAAAATTACGATGAAACAAGCTATTAACCAGTTAACTACGGAATTTTTGTTTCAAAGATCAATTTATTAAAATTATTAAAATTAACCAGTGACGAGTATACGCGACGAACACAGGACAAATGTTTCTACTATAAATTATACGAAAAAATGAGGAAAAGTTATACTTTTGTTCGGTAAACAATTAAAAATTTACAAATGTCAATAGCATCGAAATGAACGCAGTTAACTGGTAAATTTGACGTTCTATTCTAAAAAATTCATATTAAATAACAAAACACTTAATTCTCTTTCACTCAATTCTGATTTACCACGAATTAGGACAAAAATTTAATTCTCTTTTTACACGCCTTGTTTTGATTTAACACAATCGACCCAAAATTCTAAGAAGAACATTTTTATTTTCTTTTATTTTTATAACTACGACTGTCATGACGAGGAATTGATTTTGCGTAAAAGTCAATAAATGGTAAGTTATAATATTAAAACCTTTGTTTTATTAACCCCTCACTATCGTCTCAAAGATATTGTAAGTCGGCCAAATGTAACCAAAGTGTCTCAGAGACTTTTCCCTGCTGATCGGGCTAAAAGCGACTTAGTACAATTATTTTTGTTGATTTCTTGGGACTGGAACCAATCTTCTATTTTTTCCATAGATGCAAAATATTTTTTACACGTATCCTTCGGGAACGTATCTATCGTGTAAAAACCAAATTAGGTATCTATACAAATAAGAACTTATACTGTTGATCAACCGATGCAGCAACTATGAAATAACATCAGTGTCAGCTTTCGGGATCTTTCACTCTAGTTATCCAAAATGGTGTCCCAAATTAAGCGCGAAGAAGCTAGTAATTTGACACTTTACCCCTAAAAATTGAAAGGTGCTTTCGGTATTGCGTCTCGCGGTGTTTCGAACGGGTTAATATGCAAAATGTTGAAACGAGAAGGCGAAGAGATGGATTCTGCGTGGTACAGTCATGTTCGACTGACACCTTGTGCAACCACGTGGAGGCTCCGGTCTGACGAACGACATTCGCGGTCGTTGAAGTCGGTCGTTTGAGGTCGAACGAGTTCACGTGGAATTGTCCATATAAAGAGAAAGTAGATCTTAGCGATTTTTTATGGGATCGACTCCGGCAGACCAGACGATAATGGCATCGCGACGACCACGTTCCCGACGAGCCACGTAATTAAGCCGGTCGCGTTTAAAATTACAGAAGAATGTTATTATCAGTAAAGCGGCTAGCTTCCTCGTTTATTTATTACCGTACCATCGGGTTTCTGCGTTACGCTTCTTCGTAACGTTTCTCGTTTTTCACCCTCTTCTGGAAAGACCCTTTTACCAGCTGAAATTGTTGCTTCTCCGTTCAATGTCGGAACATGTTCAAACTCGAAGTGTAAATATAATTCAAACAACAAAATTAATGTAGTAAAGTAATAACATTAATTTCGTCTTTTCAACGCGTTGTTCTTTCTATGCGTTGGATTTTCCGCGCGCTGATTTTTCTATGCGTTGTGTTTCGTATCCGCCGTTTTCCTACGCGTTGTATTTTTGCACGTTAATACTTCCACGCGTTGCATTCTCATGCATTTATTTCCCTACGTGTTGCAATTTTCTTCGCTTTGTGCTTTCCATACGTTGATTTTTCCACGCGTTGTGCTTTCCATGTGTTGATTTTTCCACACGGTAATTTTTTCATATGTTGATCTTCCTACACGTTGCATTCACGTGCATTGTATTTTCTTTGCATTTATTTCCCTACGTGTTGCAATTTTCTACGCTTTGTGCTTTCCATACGTTGATTTTTCCACGCGTTGTGCTTTCCATGTGTTGATTTTTCCACACGGTAATTTTTTCATATGTTGATCTTCCTACACGTTGCATTCTCGTGCATTGTATTTACTTTGCATTTATTTCCCTACGTGTTGCAATTTTCTACGCTTTGTGCTTTCCATACGTTGATTTTTCCACGCGTTGTGCTTTCCATGTGACGATTTTTCCATATGTTGATCTTTCTACGTGATGCAATTTCATGCATTACATTTTCTATGCGATGTATAGAAAATGTGCATTTACTTTTATGCGTTGGATTTTTTACTCGTTGATTTTTCTGTGAGTTGTAGTTTTCTGCGCGTCTTCTTTTCGTACGTATTGTTTTTCTACGCGTTGTATTTTCGTACGTTGATTTTTCCTCGTGTCGCATTTTTATGCGTTGACTATCCTACGCGTTGTGTTTTCTGTGCATTTATTTTTCCATGTACTGCAGTTTTCTATTCGATGTGATTTCCATGCATGTATTTTTACACGCATTGTAGTTTTCCACACGTTGTGTTACAACACACCGTGATTTTCCACGTATCATATTTTTTTTACTCATTGTGATCTCTTATGCATTACACTCCTCTATGTGTTGCATTTCAACACATTGCATCGTGGTTTTTAAAGTTATATTTCCTAGTTATATTTTACTTGGTATACTAGTTATTTCCTTCATACCATTCTCGTCTATACATCTCCACACTGTATTTTCATGTGTAAAACATTTATTCGTTACATTTTCACGTATTACATCGCTACTAGTTATATCATTTATCGTTATATTGCTACGCGTATCCAATAACGACTTTTAATACAATTAATTTAATAAAATAATGAAATTAATTGCATTATTTACTCTTGTACGGAAATCACATTACAAGTTTATTGTTGGGATACAAAACCTACAATTTTTGTATAAGAAATTGTACGGGTTATGGAATGACTCTCGTTGCTACATTTTTTTTTTCTAGGAATTACGTGAACGTTTAAGTAAACCAAGAAAGTTATGATAGGGGTAGATAAGCTAGATTTGTGGCGGCACGTCTAAACTTCTGAATGTCCAACTTTGTTTTGATATCGCAGAACAAATACGGCAGATATATATTTCATCATGTTGAATGTTTCATGTTGTACATTTCAGATGTATATTTCATTGAATGTTTACAAGGAAAGATTTTGGGAATGTTTTTAATTTCCTGGTAATGTGATTAATAGGTCTTTCCGTTTACTACTATCATTTTGGAATGTCATGCGATGGTAAGGAAATTGCATGTGTGCATGCATTGTATCATCGTTGTAAAATTATTATCACGATATTCTACGAAGGACAGACTGTAGTATGCTGATAACAATTCTCCTGCATATTGTTATTAACCGTTTATTCATATCTTGTCTCCAGTATTCTTTTATGTGTATCATTCAGACGTATCTACAATACAATTGAATTTTATTCAATAATATTTGCCTTTGAGTTTCATGCTGGAGATACTGCCATCGATTACCGATAAATTGTCGATATTTCCTTTATAAAGTGAGAAAAGTAAAATGTATTGCGTGATTTTATTGACGAAATCTATTATTATTCAAGTAGGATCATATTTTCATACTAGGGTTAGATTTGACGTTGGTAAAATTCAATTCACAATTCTTTTTATTCAAAACCGAGTGGTGGTACATGTTATTAAAAAGTTGTTTATTATTCTTTCACCAGTTACCTGGTTTTCGACGAGTATATTCGTCATGAAGAAACAGCAACTGAAACAAGTAACTAGTTAATATACCGAACACTTTAGCAAAACAATACTACTTATAAAATAAAAAATAAAATCCACTCGAATATATGCATCCTGTATATAACATTTATGAGTCATAATTGTCATGGATTCAATTTCATGGCTATCATAATCTAGCTAGATAAATAGAGTTATCATTCAAATGTACTTAACCTTGTTTAAACTTTTAATATAATCTTACCTAACTTGATACACAAGTTTATTAGCCAAACTTATTTATTTTTATTTCAACGACAAATTTAATCGAATATTATTTCAAGCAAGAATAGTTGGATTTGAATGCTGAACTTATACACCAGGTCAGGTTATGTTTGAAATGTAAATAAATATGAATTGCAGGTTCGAAGGATGAAGTTATGATCACGATAGGCAAGTTTGAAGTTCAAACCGGATTGACTAGATTCAGATGGTGAAGTTATGCATCGGGAAAGGTGAATTTGAATTCAAAACAGGTTGAATAAATCTGAACGAAGAAAGTTATGTATTAGGTTAGGTTACTTTGAAATTAAAACAAGACTGATAGAATGTGAATGGTGAAGTTATGTATCACGTTAGGTGAGTTTGAAGCTCAAACGAGGCTGAATAAATCTGAATGATGAAGTTATGTATCATGTTAGGAAAGTTTGAAGTTCAAATAGAACTGAATCGATTTGAACAATGAATTTATGTATCATATTACCTAAGTTAGAAATTCAAACGAGGCTACACGCATGCGTATGGTAAAGTTACGTATCGGATTAAATACGTTTTGGATTTGAACAAGACCGAATTGACTCGAACTTGTTTTTGGGAACTCCCATTTGCCTTCGCAGCATCTTAGTCACATTATCGACACTTAATGACAGCAGCACGTTTCAAGAACAATTTAACCGTCTGCCGCGTATGCGATAATGTGGCGTACTCGTTTACATGGCACCGTGCGTTTCGAACGTTTGCCGATAATTTGGTTGAAATTTTCAGACCCAAATTGTCAGACTTCTAAATTCCCAAATTCCTAAATTCCCAAATTCCCAAATTCCCAAACTCCTACATTTCTAAGTTTCTCAATCCGTAAACTGCAATTCCTAAATTTCCAAATTCCCAAATTCCCAAATTCCCAAATTCCCAAATTCCCAAATTCCTAAATACCTAAATACCTAAATTCCTAGGTTCTTAAATTCCGAAATCCCCAAATTCCTAAATTCCCAAACTCCTACATTTCTAAATTTCTCAACCCGTAAACTGCAATTCCTAAATTTCCAAATTTCCAAATTCCCAAATTCCCAAATTCCCAAATTCCCAAATTCCTAAATACCTAAATTCCTAGGTTCTTAAATTCCTAAAGCCCCATATTCCTAAATTCTCAAATTCCCAAATGTCTAAATTTCCTAATCCGTAAACTGAAATTCCCAAATTCCTCAATACCTAAATACCTAAATTCCTAAATCCTCATATTCCTAAATTCCCAAATTCCTAAATTCTCAAATTCCCAAATTTCTAAATTTCCCAATCCGTAAACTGAAATTCCCAAATTCCTCAATACCCAAATACCTAAATTCCTAGGTTCTTAAATTCCTAAATCCCCATATTCCTAAATTCTCAAATTCCTAAATTCTCCAATTCCCAAATGTCTAAATTTCCCAATCCGTAAACTGAAATTCCCAAATTCCTCATTACCGAAATACCTAAATTCCTAGGTTCTTAAATTCCTAAATCCCTATATTCCTAAATTCCCAAAGTCCTAAATTTTCAAATTCCCAAATGTCTAAATTTCCCAATCCGTAAACTGAAATTCCCAAATTCCTCAATACCTAAATACCTAAATTCCTAAATCCCCATATTCCTAAATTCCCAAATATCTAAATTTCCCAATCCGTAAACTGAAATTCCCAAATTCCTCAATACCTAAATACCTAAATACCTAGGATCCAAAATTCCTAAGTTTCCAAATTCCTCAATTCCTAAATCCTCAAATCCTTAAATTTCTAAATTTCCCAATCCGTAAACTGAAATTTCCAAATTCCCAAATTCCTAAATCTCACAATCCACAAACTGAATTTTCCAACACCTCCAATATTCAGAACCTAAAATTCTAAAACTTCTCTATCGAACCAAATAGATTTGAATGCAGCGTACTCGTTTGCATGGCACCGTGGCGTTTCGAACGTTTGCCGACGATTCGCTTGAAATTTTCACGTGGTTACGTAATCGTTGCATTTCGGTGAATCGAACCGCTGTCATCGGCAGGTGCCAAAAAGTGGAGCCAACTCGAGAATTCGTGGTGCACGATGCTTCGTCGACCGCGTGTACGCATATTAAGTTACGTGACTTAACAGTTCGCTGCTCTGAATATTGCGCGGCGATCCAGAATTAACGACACCTGCTATTTTCGAATGGATGTCAGCCTCCCTACCCAAACAATATTTCTTTTCTTCCCGTTCGATGTTACTCGCCTGGCATTTGCTCACCAAACTTCTGACTACTCATCGCCGTTTGAGTTTCATTCGACGTTCTTGCATTATCAACCACTTCTTCTATATTTTATCAGACACTTAAGCGTGTTGCACTCTCCTCTACGTCGCCTATAAGCTGGCGAGAAAATAAATATAACGTAATCTGTGTTCTGGATGGATCTGAAAATATTTGTTAGGTCAGTCCTCGAATCGCCAAATCTCCGAATTCATCGATTCATAAATTTCTATACTTACAATTTTTCAAATCTCCAAACTCACAAATTTCTAAATTCCTGAATTCTCAAATTTTCAAATTCTTTAATTTTCAAATTTCCAGATTCCTGAATTTTCAAATTTCTAAATTTTCAAATTTCCAAATTTCTGACAAATTTCAACGTTTCAGAATCCTTCAATCTTTAAGCTCTTGAATTGCTAAATTCCTGAATACACAAATTATCAAATTTCTCCAAATCATCAAATCTTAAATTCTCAAATTTCCCAACCTTCATTTCCCCAAATAAAAATTTCCGAATGTCAAAATCCCCGAAATTTCAAAAGTTTCCAATCTCTTCTTCCTACATCTCTAAATTTCTAAATATCTACCTTTCCAAAATTTCAAAATTTTCATATATCTCTAACTGCGCGAATCCTCGAAATCCAATACTTCTAAATTTTGTATTTACCAAATGTTATTTCTTCGACGTCTAGTATCCATTCGTTACATTTTCGATGCAACGTTCGAAGTAAAAATTTCGTAACCGCATCGTGAATTTCCAAATTCCTAAATTTTCAAATTTCCAAATATCTGAATTTTCGAATTTCTAAATTTCTGGCGTTACAACCTCTCAGAATCCTTTAATCTTTAAGCTCTAGAGTTGCTAAATTCCTGAGTTCACAAATTATCAAATCTCTCCAAATCGTCTAATCTTAAATTTTCAAATTTCCAAATCTCCGTTTTAAAACTTACAAAAAAATCTAATTTACAAAATGTTATCTCTTCTATGTCTATAATATTTTCGTTACATTTTCGACGCAACGTTCGAGATAAAAATTTCGTAACCGTATCGTGAAACGTTCTACCGCGAAGATTTCGGTCCGTGGTTCGTAGTGGGAGATCGGTTTTGTTACGACGGAAAAGGGGTCAATAATTTTGACGTGGTAGAGGGATGGAGTTCCGTGGTGTGACGAGCGACCGTGCGATTCCAAAAATACTTTTCTATGGTCCGTGAGTTGAACGTCTGGTGACCGGCCACGCGTGTATCCCACACGCGGCTCCTCCGTTCTTCCGTGTCACGGAACCCTGTGTTTCACATGTTACTTCGAAATGGCGGGAAATCTAGATCGCCGGCCTGTCTGCCCGATTTTTTGCCGTCTTACCAAAGCTACTGCGCTCGTACGAATCCGCTCGCAGACACTCGAATGCCTTTTGCTCGTGAAAGAAACTGAAACAGCCGTGAATCACTCGCCGTCGTCGTTCATCAAACGGAAGGAGGATATTAACCCTTAAGTATCGTCGCGAACTCATATTTGACCCTGTACGATCCCTGTCGTCTCTCTCTTTCATCGTGGATAATTAAACAATTATCGTAATCCTAATATTGTCGTATGTAACGTAAAGACATTATGCTACCAATCGTTTACCACTCTGTACGTAATGGATTTATGATCTGAGGGTGGATCATTTGAATTATATTTACTTTTGTTATAAACGAAATTCGTAATCATTCGTAGTGCTATATTAGAACAAGTATAACGCTATATTTTTTGAATTAGTATTTCTTGTTAAACAATTGACTCGTGCAAAATTCGAGATTTGATAATGGTATGTGATAATCTTATAATAGTAGCAGGTGGTGTGACATCTCAACTATAAATCTTGGATGTAGTTTGTAATAAACCGTTTAACACTTTTACTATATATGGATGACACTCAAATTTTTATATAAATTTAATAGCTATATTCAAAATTTGTTCACTTCCTAATTGAAAAAACTTGCGTTATTTACTTGAAATTGTGAAAAATAAATATAACAAAGTTATATAAATGTATTGCCTGCAATACGTGTCACGTGCTTACTTAATTGCTCGTCTATTAATTGAATATATTTTACACTGTTTTTACGGCCTGATAAAAAATCTATCATCTTATCCGGAATTGTATTACATTATTATTATTTTATGAAAATTTTATGATTGCACGAGTAGACTCATCCTATATAAAAATCGCTTTGACGATACAAAATGGAAGTAATGAGGATTACGGTCTCCCTGCAACATTATGTTTCCAGTTATATCTGTCGGAACAGCCCGGTAAAAACGTAGATTTGTTTACCACATTGAAAGCGTGCCTTTATGTAACCTGTCTGATAGATGTACGTTCACGCTGGAGTGGCGGATGTGAACGTTAATGGATGACTTGAGACTTTTTTTTTTCAAAAATATTAAAGATCAGGTTACTTCCAGTTACGTCGATTATCAACGTCGTGGCTGTTGCTGATCCGACGTCCAACGCGTAGAAAGTTATTAAATAAAGTAACAAAATTAGATAATCCGTTTAATTGAGCGAGCATTATCGTTAGAAATTTCACCGCCATAGCTCGATGTATCGTGTATGCTTGTTTTCAACTGAAAAGAAGCCTTGATACGTTGACTGCCACACCGAAGCAACTGAAAATTACATTAGGCGGTATTTTCATTTTTAACAAATATTACCAAATACAGGGTGGCTGGAATGATCAGTTACTAAGTAAGTTCATACTGATGCATCTGTCGATCCGCTCACGCAATCCATCTGAAAGTTGACATATTTATAGTTCATTCAATTGTTTGTATGCGTGCAGAAGCATTTTCGTATACTACATCTCAAAGTAAGGTTACAGTGATGGATTTGAAGCGTAATTCTGTAATTGCTTTATATTTAGCTGGAACATCAGTTCCAATTATCGTTCGTGAGCTCCAGTATTTGAATGTAATCTATTTAATGATTGAATGTAATGTATTTGGGCTATTTTGGAGGCCAAGGTCAATGTAATGAAACATCGATGTTTGCACGCTCGAAAATCAGCACTTGTCCGGGAATGGAAGAAGATTCCACAATCTCACATACGGGCAGCGTGCGATTCATTCTTTCACCGTTTGAATGAAATTATTCGTGCAAAGGAAGGTTATATCGAGCAATGAGCATTAAATCATTTTCTGGAGTGTTTCTCGACTATTTTTTTCCCTTGGATAAAACAAAATATTTAAAAGTGTATCTGCTGCAGCGGTTTGAAGTTGTAACAGTTCATTCCAGCCACCCTGTATTTTCACAGTAATTTGTTATATTTATTTTCCACAGTTCCAAGTAATTAACACGAGTACTTTCAGTTAGAAAAGCGACCGAATTTTTGATAATACAGCTGTTAAATTTGTATAGAAATTTGAGTGTCACCCATGTACGTATGACATGGCAGTCAAAGTGTTAATAGAATTTCGATCTGACGAAGTGTATACGGCAAAGGTTACATCAAAATTATTTCGTAATTTAACCAATTTATCGGGGCATATTTTTTAAACTATTGCTCGTAATCTGTGTTATGAAATCTACTAAGGAAAAAGAATTTCCGTTTTAGTAACTTGCTGCTGTTAGTCGGACAGCAAAATATAGGAAAATATAATTTGGGTCGCTGCGCGTTTTATTGCCGAGTGGTTAAATTGCTGCGCGTTCTATCGCAACGCGTTTTATCGCCATCATTATACATCCATCTGTTGTTCTTTTCTACGTATTGTATTTTTATGTTTTTTTTCTGTGCATTGTAGTTTTCGACGCGTTGTACTTTCTACGCATTTAGTTTACAACGCGTTGTAGTTTTCTACGCGATGTATTTTTACACGTGTTAACTTTTCCATGCGTTGCATTCTCATGCATTGTATTTTCTTTGCATTTATTTTTCTACGCTTTGTGCTTTCCATGCGTTGATTTTTCCACGCGTTGCGCTTTCCATGTGTCGATTTTTCCATATGTTGATCTTTCTACGCGTTGCATTTTCATGCATTGACTTTTCTATGCGTTGTATAGAAAATGTACATTTGCTTTTACGCGCTGTCCTTTCCATGCGTTGGATTTGCGATGATTTTTCTATGCGTTGTGTTTCGTATCCGCTGTTTTCCTACGCGTTGTATTCTTGTATGTTAACTCTTCCACGCGTTACATTCTCATGCATTGTATTTTCTTTGCATTTATTTCCCTATGTGTTGCAATTTTCTACGCTTTGTGCTTTCCATACGTTGATTTTTCCACACGTTTGTTTTTCATGTATCGACTTTTCTACCTGTTGTATTTTCATGCATCGACTTATCGATAAGCATTCCAGTATCGATTCCATATGTTAAAATCGGTCGAAGAAGCAGAATAACAATTTCCCATATTCGATTTTGTTTTCGATAGAAATTAAATCTAACAGTTTTTCAGTGTACTTGTGCGAAAAGTAATTGGTAATCAATACTGTTAGCTTAAAGGATTTTTTTATTAATTTTTACAATCAGTGGATGCCATAAATTATCGTAACTATTAACACTGTTTTATACAGAGTGTCCCATAAATGGTGAAGGAGCCGAAAATGGGAGGTAGGCGGGGTCATTCTGAACAACTTTTTCATTTGCAAAAATGTCGTACGAGGCTTCATTTTTAAATTATTAAGGAAAAGCACCGACCAATCAGAGCGCGAGAATCGCGCGCGCTCGAAGACCGAAGTGTAGGCCCGAGTAATAGTTGGCCGTTGTCGAGATCGAATCACGTGGCGCGCAATTCTCGCGTTCTGATTGGTCGGTGTTTTTTGTTAATAATTTAAAAATGAAGCCCCATACGACATTTTTGCAAATGTAAAGGTTGTTCAGAATGACCCCGCCTACCTCCCATTTCCAGCTCCTTCAACACTTTTGGGACATCCTGTATAGTCAGTCATTATTTTCTACACATTATGATCTATGCATTGCATTTCTCTATTTCTCGCTTAATATTCCCAAGTGTTGTATTTTTCTACTCTTTGTATTTCTATGCGCGGTATACTTCTTCGCACTTTATTTTCATGAGTTATACTTTTACTTGCTATATCTCCACGTATTACATCGTTACTAGAAGAAATATCATTTATAGTTATATTGCCGCGTTTTAAATTGCCACATGTATCTAATAACAGCTTCAATAACATCAGTATCGCAATAATGGCAATTTTAAGAACTTTCCGTTTCTACAGTACCCATTCATAGCAATTTCTCAAGAGCGTATCAGAAGCAACTACTTTAAATTGAAATAGTGTTTGAAACTTCTCAAACGTGGATATATTCAAGGAATAGATATTCACAAACGAGTTAACCTGTACATAATATTAAATCGTGATTTGTGACCAATTAACTCGATCTCAGGAAAACAAGCGTGCTCGATAATTTCTCTTGTCAGTCAAGCTGTTTAATTACCTCAGTTTCTCCATTACCGTGTTGACTTTCCTTTCAATATTCAACGTTTAATTCAAACGAATCGATTGCCGTGTTCGTTCTGATGCGGCGTGTTATCCGTCGGTGGTTCATTAATATAATTGATCCAAATGTCTCGATTCCGAGCACGGGTAGAGAGCTTCCTGTATACAGGGTGTTCAAAAAAAAAAAATTTCATATTTCTATGGTATATAGGAAAAATGTTTATATCTCAGAAACAGTTGACCTTTCGACCTATATTTACTAAAGCTTTTTTACTCGGTATAATGTATCCTATATACGATACAAATATTGAATGCTTTTTTTTGAACACCCTGTATATATATAAAATTGAAGTTTGTACAAAAGTAATAGTCTTCGACATGGTTTTGAACAATTACGATGAAAGTTAGCACACATATGTATTTTTTCATGGAGAAGGTTTTTAGATATATAAAAAGTAAGCGGGGAAAAAGGGGCGTGGCAAACCAATAAAAATTAAATAATTCGGTACATAATAATCATAGACAGACATAATTTGGTGTATGTGTACCCGAGGTGGTTGGCAATAATCCTACAAAAAATGGCCGGATCGCCACGCCTACTTCGAGGGATACTTATAAGTCAGAAACTACTATTGTTTGTGTAATGAAATTTTATATGGCGCTACAAGCCCCTAAAAGAAACTACTTTGTCGAAATCGATTTTAATATATACGGAAATCAATAAATATGCACAGGCAGGACAACGTCTGTCGGGTTTTGCTAGTATATCATATATAAGTAACACTAATCCTACCGGCGTATAATGCACGCATATTATGAAATTAAAAATGAAGTTGAAGAATAAATAAACGAACCATAAAATACAAATTAATGTAGATGTTAATTCTTTATTTTGATAAAAATCGACACGAATTTCAAAAAAGTCACTTCATATAGTTTATACCTTAAAATTGGAAATTTGTTAAGTGGTCATTTCGACCACTTTGGTAGATTTAGTATTAAATATTGAATGGTTTTTTTTTGGAACACCCTGCATACACAGACGGATTCGAAGCTCCACTTCAGATTTCCGTTTCGATCGATCGTTTTCTCGGGTCCCGTTCGATTTTTCGATCGTCCCGGAAAGCGTCTCCACCGTCTCTGTTGCCGTTTAATTACGCGAGCTCGTGAAAAGCGTAAACAGGCGGGAACTTTCTATAAAACGACTTTTACAATGTTCGCGGCACATTTTCTTCTGCCTGGCCGATGTATTTGAATAGAATCGAGATCGCCACGTATGTAGGTAGGTACGTGGTCGTTGGCTGGCAAAGTATACCGATGCGATATTTATTCGTTTGTTTGCTTATGAGGCGAGATTGCTTCCGTTGCCATCGAAGATTAAGGGCGGTATTGCCGGCATCGCGATGGTACGACAGGTATTACGCAGAAAAGAACGAGAATCGATGAGGAAGAGAAAATTGCCTATTTATTAAGGCGGACGTGAAAATGTAGTAACCAAATGCGGCAAATGAATTGGGCCAACGGTGTTGATTCATTGCGCAAATTGCGCGTGGAATTGCAAATGATATTTTGATAGAGTATGCGCCGCTGACTATTGATTCGATGGGAAATTTCAAGGAGAAAAAACGGTGGAATGGGAATTAGTGAAACCGTGCGAAACACCGTCGTTATTGTTTCGTTTTATTGATTTTAATGATAGATAACAGGCATTATTTTGTCGGATCGTGTACCCATCAAAACGGATATACGATGTTGACGAGATTTTTCAATCATTTCTTATAGGTTTACGGAAAATTTTATTTGCTTTAAATGGGCCAGTGTATGTTTCTGCATTCTCACATATTCGCCCCAAAATACACATCCCCGTATTTCTTATATATGCAGATCTTTATATTCGAATTTCTACATTTTCGACTCCCTAGGCTTGTGTATTCCTATGTTTCCATATCAGTATATATGTTGGTCCCTATATCTGAATTCCCTAGGCCCTACGTTCTCTGTAATCATAAATTCCTATACGTATGTAGATATGCTCAGATTCATATATCTTCAAATCCATATGACTAGATTTCGGTAACTACAAATTTCTGAGGACCCTGATCTGTATATCCCTAGACTCTTCTATCAACAGGTATTCCCAGGTTTCTATATCCCCCAATTCTACAATACTTAGATACTTATGTTTCTAGATTTCTGTGTCGTCACAGTTTTATGCCCACAGATATCAAGGTCTCTATATCGTAAATCCTTAGATATCGAATTAGATCCCTTGATATCGTAACAAATCCTTAGATATTGTAATAAATCCTTAGGTATCGTAACAGATCCTTAAATATCGAATTCTCTATATAACAGATCCCTGCACTTTCAGATAACTATATATCCAAATTTTTATATTCGTAGATCGACGTATCTCCAAATATTCTACCAAATTTCAATATGAACAAATTTGTAGCTTCCCAGATCTCTATATCCTCAGACTCTTCTGTCCCCAGATATTTACACATATACCCAGATTCGTATCTCGCCAGATTGCTATGTCCATTGATCCCTGAGATCACTATCTCTTAGATCCTTTTACTCTCAGATTACTATCTCCAAATGAATATCTCCAAATCCCTATTTCTCTGAATCTCTGTACTCCTTAGATCATTGTGTCCCCCAAATCTTTCTATCTAGCGATCTTTATACCCCTAAGTGCCTAAATTACCGTGTACCCGAATTTTTAGACTCCTGCGTCCATCAAGTTTCTATGGTTCCACTAAAGTAGAAGGAAGGAATACAGGCAGCCCTCCTACAACGCGGCATCTTATAACTCGGTTTCGCTATAACACGATTCATAAATTGCGCGAACCTTCCTACAACACGGCATCCTGTAACACGGTTTCGCTGTAACACGATAAGAAAATTGCAAAAACCTTTGTTCAACACTGCACTCCTTCAGCCGCGACGATGGTTGCCGTCTTAAAGATACAGTGTTGCGGAATGCAACAGTCCAGACTATTAAGACAAATGAAAAGGAAATAAGAAGCGCAGTTGCTGGAGGATCTTTGACATCCGCACACATTTATATTTTCAATAAAAATTATATGTAGAATTAAAAAAAAATAGTTGCTTTTAATCAGTTTTCTGAACGTAACCCTCCTTTTTGTACTTGCTCTGGGTCCCATACAACACGGTTTCACACAACACGGCATCTTCTAGAAACCTATCTACCGTGTTATAGGAGGGTTACCTGTACTTTGAAACGTGTTACTCGCGTATAATAAATCATCAGGTACTTCGGTGAAACGTGACCGTGAATATCGAAGTAAATTAAGCGAGCAGCGTTGGAAATTAAATCTCGAGTACATAAAGATAACGATTTGTGTCATTGCATCGGCACGCTTCGATTAATGTGTACAAATTAAACGCATGGTCTGTTATACGAGCGAAAGGAAATGAGAATCGCCACTTAATAAAACGTACATATTAATGGATAACTAACGCCCACACGAATCGAGACCAGTCGCGTAACGTGGTTGCAGGTTTCGCGAACGCAACAGAATTTTCAATAAATTCGGTGATTTTTCACGTTGACAAATGGCGTGTGTGTCGCGTGCATCTGTTCTCAAGTACGAAATGATAAATTCAGCTACGCGTACCGGAACAAAACGCGGCTAAACGGGGATAACACGAGGTAGTTTCTCGAATTAGAAATGTGTTTCCAGCAATGACATCATACGCGTTCATTCGAGTGAAACGATCGTTAGACGAGCTCGTAGCAGATCGTTGCGTTTTCTCTATTTGTTCAACGAACCCTGTCGAACCGTTCGATCCGTAATCGATCAATTAGCTAGTCTCGTTTCTCGTTGACTAATAATACAATTATCATCGGCTAATAATTTTGTCCCGTTTACGTTTCAACGGGCTCCAGATAACGTCGGATTTCGAATTTTCCCGTTTCGGAATATCCGCTTCGAAGATTTAGATAGTTGGGATTTTCGATATTCTAATATTTGAAAATATAGAATCCTGTAAATTTCGAATTTTGGAAATTTAGATATTGAAAAATTTAGATTTACCTACTCTAAATTGCTGCATTGAACGAAGTGGTGAGTGTGAGTCACCTTTAGATTGCAAAGAGCTAAAATGTGGATATCCGGAAATTGGGGTCCTTGCATATTTCCGAATTCGATAAAAATATAAGTACGTAGAAATATCAAGTCTCCAGATTTCAATGTCACTAAATTCCCAACTACAGAATCCTCACAGAATAAAAATCTTCAATTTCGTATCTAAAAAAATTGACTATCCATGATTGTCCACGAGCGTTCTCCACATCCAGTCCCCGCAGTAAATTGCTTCAACCACGTGTAATGAAAATCCAAGCTTTCCCTCCTTGGTTCCCGTTTCACTTAAATCTCGTCTGTTTTTCTCTTTCGTTGAAACGCAGGAAAAAGGCTAGTCCATCGAAAGCAGAAAGTGAGCAAGTCGATTGAATGGGCTTGGTGGTCTAATGGTGGTCGATTATGGTCGAAGATGGGGTGCGTTCATTTTTTGTTCATCTTTTTACGTCTCGTTCGATCGTTAATATCGGCAGAACTTTCAGAACACCTGCCTACGCGTCACGTGTACCGTTAATCCACGTATCAAATGTGCTTTCATTTCAGATCCTTCGTGAGTATTACTCTTCTCCGCGGCGTAATCATCGGTTATTAAAATCCCGTACAGAAAGCAAGAGCTTCCGAGGCCGAGAATCTCACGGACGATTCTGTGCTAGATTCTTGAGCTAGATCCTTCGATAATGTTTACTCTACGATTTACAACGTGCGAGAACTCGTTGCTCGCGTATCACCACGGTTCTTCTCTCACGAGAAACTAGTTTTTAATCGATTTTATGTGCCCGCGTTTGATTGGGGCGCGTTGATTTCGATCGCACTGCTCATTCGACCATTTCGTTTTGACTTGGATTCTATTCTGTCGAGATGTTTCGTGTTAGGGATTCAGGATGTATCCAAAATTGTGCCACTAGCGATCGAGTATCGATTCCGTGTGTTAACCCGTTGCACTACGAACGATTCTGGACATAACTTACCAGCTACTTTGTCGCGAAAACATGCATTTACAAATTCAATATTAAACAGGGTGTTACCTGTAACATATATTGCTGTAACGCTACTCACGATTTTTCACCCCCTTGCAGCCATCTTACAAAAAAAAGTGTAGAATAATATTCGCAGGGTATGAAGTGCACAATAGATATGAGCAGAGCAAATTTAGTAAACAGTTTGTTTTCTTAACAAAGTCGAGGTCACTTTGGTTTTTTTTTAAATAGTAACATATACATATGTTCTTTTTGTTTAATACATTTAGAAAACATCGAAACGAATTCAAAACATATTTTACATGATATTTTTACTAACATACTACTCGATTTATAGAAGTGGAAAATGTGAAATATTGCACCGATCGTAATTTTTTATCGTACTATAATTATCATTATTTCATTAACTGTAACAATTAAAGTCTTAAACGATGAGTGATGCTGCTCTTTTTTATTTCCAGATGTAATCATTGTTTTTTGCGTAACTGTTTATGCTTCACTTGAAAAGTTTTTTTTTATAAATCTTAAATTAAGTGGGTTTCTCATATCATGCTGTAAAATCGTTGGTAGCGATAGTTGCATGAAACTGGTAGAGTTAGCAAATGTAAATTTAATTGATGCCTTTATCGTAAACACGCTGTACAAGGCACCAGCTTAATCATCCTGGCTAGATTTCATTCTGTTGTATTATTTGGGTTCGATAAATGGATAATTATCGTGAATCGTAAATCGCTTTGTGTGGTAACACCTCAGAGTTTCGTAATTTAGTTTGGCAATTTAATGGCAACGAATGATGTAATCAAATTTGTTGTAATCGAGTTTGGCTATTTTTAGGTAATGGGATCTCATGAATTGTAGTGTTTGGTATGTTTGATCGTTTCACATTTTCAAATTATCTAATTTGTGCGTTGAGACATTACCTAATTTCTACATTTCCAGATTTTCGAATTATTAGATTTGTAAATTGCAAAAATTCCAAATTTTCTAATCTATACATTTCTGAGTTTTTAATTTACCTAATTTCTACATTTTTAAATTCCCAAATGATGATTTCTACATTTTCCAATTTCCAAATGAAAATTTCCACCTTTTCCAATTTTCAAATGATAATTTCTACATTTTTAAATTACCAAATGATCTAATTTCTACATTTTTAAATTACCAAATGATCTAATTTCTACATTTTACAATTTTCAAATGATATTTTCTACATTTTCCAATTTCCAAATGACAATTTCTACATTTTCTAATTTACAAATGACGATTTCTACATTTTCCAATTTGCAAATGATGATTTCTACATTTTCCAATATCCAAATGATCTAATTTCTATATTTTCGAATTTCCAAATGATCTAATTTCTACTTTTTCCAATTTCCAAATAATCTAATTTCTACATTTTAGAATTTCCAAATGATCTAATTTTTATTTTTCCAAATTTCCAAATTAACTTTTTCTACATTATCCAAATTTATGAATTTTGGAATTTCTGAATAGTCAGATTCAAAGTTTTCGAATATCCAAATTTCCAAATTTTTTAATTACCAAATTCATTCAGCTTTCGAATTTCTAAATGTTTTAATTCGTCAATTTGAAAAATGTTCAACTTCCAAAATTGCATTTTAATCGTGAAATAAATTCATTTCGACTCAAATTGTGCACTTCGAATATGTTCTAGCTCGCTTCGCGCGTTTAATCTGCTGTAAATATAACAGAGCAAATAAGTGTTGGATAAATAAATTGCAATTCAATTAGCACGAAACGTAGAGTAACTCTAGAGAGTGATATCGAAATACGGATCATGCGAATTTTATAACGGAACCGATGATTGATTGCTGAAAGTGCCAAAGAAGCGAGGAAATCGATGAAGTGTATCATTTGATGCAGTTTCTAATAACACCAGGACGTACTGCCGGCAATAATTTCAACCACTTACGTGTATTTATGTACGTAATGCTACTCTCTTCCGCGATGAAACTCACGGGTATAAATTAAACTTGGCCTACTGTTTTTAACTATTCGGCCGAACAACCTGGAAGATTGTTTCCATAGGCAGCCTCGAGCGTTCTTTATTCAGGTCGATATTCATCGATCTTCAACTTCGATCTTGGCTTATCTTATTCAATGCGCTTCGGAATATCGATACGATCGAAAATCGTCGAATCGACGTAAATTTCTACTCGAGGATGACAAAAATATTTCAAATTATAGACGTAGAAGATGATCGTTTCAATGATCACTGTAATTTTACACTATAGAGATTATCGTGCCGCCTTTAATTCTAATTCCAAGCAATCATTTTATGGTGCACATTACCGATGTAAGTGCGCTGCACAGCAAATATTGTACCTCTGGGCAAATATATATTATGGTTTAGAAACTTCGTATTTTTAGAATCAGAAATTTCAGTTGTAGAAGTTTAGATTTCGATATGATCGTCTTCGCAAAGGACTCTAAGTTCTTGAATTCCATATTCCATATTTTTTTATTTCCGATATTTCTGAATTCTTAAGTTTTTAAACACTTCCTATCTTCAAAGATTTCTGTGTTGTTAAGTTTTTACATTCCATAATCCTATATTCTTAAATTTTTCAATACCCATATTATTGAAATCCTAAATTTCTAAATTACCAAATTCCTAAATTCCCAAATTATCAAATTCATAAATTCCTAAATCACTACGTTATTAAATAACTAAATTCCTCAATTATTAAATACCTAACTACTTAAAGAACTAAATTTCTAAATTCCTAAATTCTTGAAGTTTTTGAATTCCATATTCCGTTCTTTTTATTCTGAAATTTCTGAATTCTCAAATTTTTAAATACTTCAGTTTCTATCTTCAAAGATTCCTATTCCTATTAGAAATATTCCGGTAATTGCACTGACAACCTTCAATATTTCTAAATCTCCAAATCCCCAAATACGTAATTTCCTAAGGCTCAAAACTGATCATTTTTCCAATTTTCAAGTTTTAGAACTCCTAAATTTTCTAACTCTTCGAATCTCAGACTTCCAACCCCCCAAATTAATATTTCCAAATTTCCAAATTTCTTAAGGTTATTAATTCTTGCCTACCGCGGAAGGTCAACACTAAATAAAGCTGCAGAGCCTGATCCACCACAGATAGATTCTACAATAGTCACAGTGATCCAGTTTCACACCTTGAGTGCCACCCTAAAACAGTTTCAATTTTAGGAAGTAATTTCAGGAATACTTTTAGGAAGTAATTTTATTTTCGATAAATTCTGTAGACAATTTTCATAATATTTCATCCTGGCTTATTCGATAAGCTTTAATATATTCACAAAATTTTATATACTTTGTTACGTTAAATGTTTCAACTAAAATTAGCGATAGATTTATGCATGTATTCATACGTCACCTGTGCTTGGGTGGCATGGCACTCAAATCTCGAATTAACACTTTGACTGCCATGTCACCCATATGCGGGTGACACTTAAATTTTTACACAGATTTAATAGCCGTATTATTCAAAATTTGTTCACCTTTCTAACTGTAAATACTCGCATTAGATACTTAAAACTATGAAGAACATATATAACAAAGTATCGTGAACATATTTGGTCAGATTTGTTCAAAATGAAAATACTAACTAATGCAATTTTCAATTGCTTTCATGGGGCAGTCAACGTGTTAACATATTATCATAAATGCTATTTCGCGATATTCGTACGAGGTGTTGAACGTCGTCGGACATTGAACGTTTCAAAATCGTCCATCAAACGCGAAACAAGCTCATAACTTGTAAAGGTGAACCGTGTTCGATTATCGTAACACGACAAGCGGGGACGCGTATCCAGGATAGAAATGAAGTTGCAGCGTATATCGCGATTACGTTCGAAACCGAAGAAATATTTTATGTGTCTCGTATCTACGGTCACGGATCCGTAGAAGGTACAAGCGCGGTTGCATTCGCGGATAAACTGCAAGCTTTCCTGAATTGTGCATTACGTCGGTGCATAATCACGTATAATGGCGAGCGTCGATACATTGTGGTGGTTGCGTCATTTCGTTGCAGCCGCTGCCTAAGTGAAAGGGAATGGAAAATATTTTTGCCGATGCACGTTCTTTTTTTTTCCCCCTATTTCTTCTCTCCCGTATGCATCGCGAACGTGGCACATGCCGCAGCCGCGTGCAACGTCGATAAAACTTCTCATCTCGCGTTCCTCGCGATTCGCGATGCCGATGAAATTCTCCGCTAGGGAATTTTCGAACGTTTCTCGCTTTCTGCACCATACGTTCGCCGACCGTTGCTAGTGTATGGCTCGTCACCCAGGAATTGGCGCTCGTGGAGGTTGAAATGAAAAATATGAAGTGCGTCTATGCTCAGCGTGAATCCTTCAAACTTGATGCCGATCGTCTACTGCTGTTTACAGGATCAAAATTAAAATATTAAATATCGATGGGTTCGTTACGGTCATTAAGACAGCTAACAACTTTTACACAGGAATAACATTTGGCCTGCACGTTGTTAGCACATTCATGGCGTGCAACGACCATAGCTATTTTTGAGAGTCCTTTTATATTTTTTCTTTCGCGATTTGTATGTTCAAGTGCTTTTGACGGTCTCAATAGTTTATTGCAGCTGTGCATTGCCAGGACACCCTTGATGACCACCCAAAGGAAATTCTGTTTTACAAGGTCTTGGGATCACGGATTTAGTTCAAATCTTGCAGGATGGTAGATTTAATTTCGCTGTTGATGAAGATATATGGTTACAGGTGCCACTATTCAATAATTTTTTAGATATTTGTAATTGAAGATGCAATTCACTCGTTAAATTCGGTTCTGTAGCAACCGATTACACATAATGGGTTTAGGAGCGGGATTTCGAGTCCGTGTAGGGTGAATAAATTTTTTTTTTATTTTATGTCTATTTTTAGATATAAAAATACATAATGGATAATAAATAAATCGGAAATGAAATGTCTTTAATGACTAGAAACCTTATAAGAGTTTCGCAAGAAGAACAGGAGAAAAGCCCTTTAACTGCCAGTTCAAGTTTCTAGTCATTAAAGACATTTCATTTCCAATTTGTTTAAACTCCATTATGTATCTCGCGCGGGCTAGGATGATGTCCAATTTCGAACAATGTTATTAGTAAAGCTAAAAACCAATCAGGACCACCACCCCGTCTTCTTAGTTTTCCTCCTCAGGAACTTTTCCTGCAGGAGCTGTCTTAACGAACGTTTTACAGTAAAAACATCGCTCCGCGACCTTCATATATATTATACAGTTATCAAAGTCAAAGTTATATTTTCACAGTCTTATATTTTTAGATACATCAAGACATAGCAACATTAGCAACATTTTCACAATCACAGATACATTTACACAACAACGAATTATAATTATAGTTTAAGTGTTAGTACATTGAACCAGTTATTGAAAATCAACAAATAAGAAATAACTTACCTAACAACAAATCACTCTAATGCCATAATACGCTATAGAGACACACGGGTTCGGTTATTATTAAAAAATTTCTGATCGCGTATAACAACTGCAGATTGTTTATATTCTTTGGGTCAACTGGTGTGAGTGACCGCGCGAACCAATAAGATCTTACCACTGAAAATGCGTACGAGTCGATGCGCCAATTCCTGGGTGACAGACTGTAACTCGTTTATTGTACGAGGAACTGATCGAGTTCGAAAGAACAGGCAAACGATCATCGGTGCACAATCGATGCAAATGTAACGGATTTATTGATGACCTTGATCCTGACCTTGCGCGTTAAACGCGTGCATAGACCATGACCGAAGTAATAAATATGCGCAATGGAAAACATATAATGAGCATGTTGAAGTGAAACTTCAGTGCGTATTGATATTGTGAACGCGTAACAGTTGCGCATATGTTACCACGTTGACTCTCACGATGGTCATATGTGACTGACACCGTATATTTAATTAAATGAATTATTTCTGGAAGAACGAGAGGAACATTTGAGACAATGATATACACTATTCTTAAGGTCGAGACAGTGGTATATGCTAACAGATTAAAAGATGAAGTTGAAAGTTCAAGTACTGTCGTTCTTAGTAATTTGTATTATAATTGGTCTGACAATCATCGGTTTTCACGAGAAATAGTTTGCTGTGACATGCTGTATTTGCAACTTTATTTTACATTTGTAATTATATACTAGTTTCTTTTTTTAGAGTTATGCATTAGTTTTAAAGTCACTCTAAATGCTTTTGAATATTTTAACAATTAACTGCGGAATTTAGTTTGAACAGTGAACTTATTGAAATTATAATATTAACCTCTTCACGCCCTTGTTCATATATGCGAACAGTTAGTTTATAACCTATAAAAAGCTATATTCTTTTTCGTTACAAAAATAAATGTGTAGTCTTTCTAAAATTTTTTAACGCGAAAATAAATCTCTATTGCCATAACGAAAGCACATGAAGGTGTCTTTATATGCAAATGTATATGTCCGAAAGGATAGAATAAAAATAATTGTTATGTCCAAAAATGTATTTGCAACAGTACCCAGTAGTATTTACTATCTTCAAAATAATTATAATGGGTTTTATATTAACAGTAAACGTTCCAATTTTTTTATTTTTAGAAATTCTAAATTGTGAACTTTATTCTTTATTTTACATTTTCTTTATTCAATAAATATGAGTTAAAATATTAATTTTCTTTGTTGCAAACTGAATTTAAAAATTCGTCTCTGAAGTGGTTAAGATCAACCAATGACGAGTATACGTGTCGAGTACAGGACAAATGCTTCTATCATAAATTACATGAAGAAACTAAAGCAACACGATGAAGAATTTCATTCGATGGAAAATTAATAAATTAACCATTTCGGTCTCACGGCGAAACCGCGTATACAATAATTTGTTTCTCAAATTCAACCGGTGTTTGATATTTGTATTTTACTCGGTGAAACCATGAAAATTTTCATCAAAGACTCGTAATTTTCCATATGAGATCAGACTTGCATTATCATTATTTATCCATTTTTACCTTATATTAGAATATAGCGGTTCAGTTGTAAATTTATTTCGAGTACCTGGGAGGTCCTTGAGGACTCTGGCTCGTTCGAATATTTTAGCGAATAGGCCCTCGCTTTTCTTCGTCAGGGTTGCTCTCGATGCCACATGTTTTCCAACGGGCAGAGAGAGAGTTTTGGAAAATCCTGGCAGAAAGCAACAGGCTCTCGTACCTTTCACATCGTGTTATATCCATAGTCTTTATTACCGTCATTAGTACAGACGCCTAACTGTTATATATTGCTGTTATTGTTATTGTTTTGTTTAAATATATTTTGTTGTCTGTTAATCTGTATTTCACAATTATGTACTTTTACCTCACGTTATCCTAAAAGTATAATCGCAAAAAATTCGCGAAAAAAATGAAATGTTGGTAGCGAAAGGGTTAATCGGTTAAGAATGTGATATTCGATGCAACGCGGAGATTTCTGATCGGTAAAATTGTTAATCGAACAGGAAGAAATTGGAGAATGATCGTGACCAACGTGTAGATCGCTCGACAAGACGCTGCATCGTCGATCGATCGTTAAAATAAGAAACCTCTGTTTCGCGGCCTATTGCGTTTCAGCCGGTTAAATGCATATTACGGAATAATGAAGTAATCAGGGAAGCCTTAAAGCCAACAGGGGCCGGTCTGTCGTCGGGCGAACCCGCAGCAAGGTTTAAAAACATCAACGTCTCCTTCGAAGGCTTCCCCTTCGCTTTAAAAGGATCAACAGCACGACATTGAATCGCTGGTTTTTTTTTTTTTTACCGACATAGAGCCACTAGCAGCCAGGACTAGTCTCAGCCCGTGGGAAACGAGACGTACAACCGTGAGCATCCTGGATTGCATGCTCTTTATCCCTGCGTTGCATTAAATCCCGACGAGAACCAGCTCCCTCGGTCGGCATTGCAAAAACTGGCAGAATAGTCTGCACAGAAATGCAATAACGAACGCGGACAGTATTTCTCTCTTTCGTGGAAACTACACGGAAAGTTGATTTACTTATTCTGTCTTTTTACCTTAAGCTCTTTAATCTATTTGCTAGGACGAATGGTACTTTCGTTTTTAAGTATTTTTGGTACGTTACCGAAATCTGCTCTGATTGGTTTATAAGTAGCGAAAACTTTAGCGTGGATGTGACAGAAATTTAAACGTTCGAGTAACAAAAATGTATGCATTTAAAATTTGTGTAAGTTAAATAGAATATTCAAGCACTGGCATAATTGCAAGTTTAAATTTGTATAGTCAAATAATTAGGGTAATTGAAATATTCAAATAGTTAAATACTTGAGTGCGCAATTCGAATATTTGAATTTTTCGTTTCATTGGAAAATTTAAGTCTTTCGGTACGAGAGAAGATGAAGCTTGAAATATGACTGATTAGAATAATTAAAATAATCAAATAATTGAACACTGGTAGAATTTGGGTATAAAATTCGAATGTTTAAATTATTCGGATCATTTGGAAATTTAGGTAGACGAATACAAGAGGTGTTGACGCTTGAAATTCAAATTATTAGAATAATGAAAGTAATCAAATAACTGAATACTGGCAGAATTCGAGTATAAAATACGAATATCTCAATAACTTGGCTCGCTAAAAAATTTTAATATCAGAAAATCACGCCGATTGAGGCTTGAAATTGTAGTAATTAGAATAATACTAATATTCGGATGGTTGAATTCGATACATAACAAAGTTTTAATATTTGAATTTAAGTTGAAGCTTCAATTCGAATAACTTAGATGAGGAATTCGGACAATTTAAATCTTCAAATACTCAAAAAACGGAAGAATTCAAGTATTCGACATCTAAAGAATTCAAATATGAAACTTTAAATATCCTATAGAAGTGGACACTTAATTATTCTGTATTCGAATATATTTGAATATCACAAAATTTGTATCTGATATTTAAATATTCGGATAATTTGAATCGTAATCAAGTTCGCGTTTGAAATTGGAATAAGTGGAATTGTTCCAAATTAATATTAAACAATAAATATTCTTAAATACTCGAGTATTCGAGTATCCGAATTATTTGAACAGGGAATTCGTGTTCGAAATAATCCGTGTTATTCGATCAGCTTATGAGTCATAGCTAATATGTTATGCTCTTAAGTCACCGTACAGTCTATTTCACATTTCATAGAATATCAGCAGCTAATCAGACTCAAAGGTAATTTAAAATTACTATTTTTGAGGTAATGAAATTGAACTTGCGCACGATCGTGCCTCGGGTTAATACTCTGAAAGTCGTACATCGACCTTATTACTGGTATTTAGAACCATCCTACTATTTTCAACTCGCGATCATTTAATAGCGAATACATTTGACATTTCAATTCGCTGACATTCTTATGGGCGTTATATTATTTTCTTACCGGGAATACTTGGAGTGTTTAGAAGGATTCTGTATTACGCAGTCAAGGATATCGAAACCACGTGCATTTTTACGTCACTGTTACACAGGTGGAGCATTTGCATGCCTGAAATTCTGTTCACGGATTATAAACACCCAGTAAATTATCTTATGCTCATTGGGTGTGAACTATGTGTAACCGTGAACGCCGCGTAATGCGTACAAAACCTTAAAGGGGTACATTAGCGCCTCTTCGGGAACGTTGTGCGGTTATGGCTTCTCGGTTATGAAAAATTCTCATACCGTCTACAGTTGAATGGATAAGTACGTGAAATCAAATCTCTCAAATCCATTTGGTCGAAACTATTTTCAAATTATCGTATATGTAAACTGACATCTATTGGGTTGATGCATAATTATCCGCCATTTATGTAGGCGCATTTTTTATTAGTGAAAATAGGTGTTTCGCCTGCAATTTTTTACAAAAATATTCTTTTATATTTAGTTAATAAAACTTCGTGCCGGAAGTCATGTTGAACTGGTGTCGTTTATGTAGATGTATTTTTTGTTAGTGAAAATTGACATTTTTTTTTACCTTTTTTAATAAAAATATGTGTCTATGTTTAGTCGATAAAAATGTTTATTTTCATATTTGAAATATGTGATATTTTTCATATTCATCGTATCATGCTTTACAATTGGAAGAAAGAACGAAATGTTGTATAGTCATTTCGCGATGTTAATGAACTTTTTGGCGATGGAACAATTGACGACAGTTTTATAAGTGTGAAGCGCCCGGTTGTCGACTTCTTTCTGAATCATCCACCTACCTGGTATTATTTGATTCGAAGCAGGCAAACCATTCCCGACATTGTTTTTTACCTGTTCCTTCGCCGAAAAATTCGATGAGATCACGAAACGAGTGTGCTACTTTCCTTTTTTCTAATTGTAAAGCATAATATGAAAAATATATTTCAATCTGAAAATGAACATTTTTATCAATTAAACATAGAGAAAAACTTTTATAAAAAAAAAATGTTTAAATGTCAATTTTTACTTACAAAAAATATGTGTACATAAACAGCAGAGAATTATGCATCAATCAAATATATTTCCACGTTCGTAAACTATCGAATATCAAAATTATCAGATTTCCGAATCTCTACATTTCCAAATTCGGTATATAGATGTCAACTAGTGATGTATGTAAAGTACCGATGTAATATAACTCAAAATGTAGGAACATAACTATGTATCTAAACGTGATTGTTAATGGCTAAAAAGCTGATGCGACGTTAAATAAATAAATAAATAAATAAACATTTCCAAATTCGAAACTTTGACCCGCCTTCGAATTCGTCCACCGCAATCGATGTAACAGTAATCCGTGCTAAGCAAAATGCGAAGTCGCTCATTTTCGTTTACAGCAAGCGAACGTTTGAAGTTGCTGACGATACAGAAATTCCGTTTCAATCAAAAATAATGAGAACGCCCGAACTCTTTGATACGTTTGGGTACACGATCAGAATTCGCGAGCCGATGTGTCAATCGAAGGAATCCCATTTCAGGAACTCGCGTGGTTTCCCGTCGGATGTTGCCCGCAGCGAAAGGGTTGATTAATCACGTGGCCTCTTTTCCGCAGGATTTATAGGGTCACCGGGAAACACAGGCAGCAACGATCGAAGATACGCGCGTAGAAATCGGTGATTTACGAGCCGCGGTTAGGAATCCGGGACTCGTTTATTATCACGAATGCAAAAGCCTTGAGAAATCGTCGGCTGCATCGCGATGTTTATCCGCTCAGCCTGAATCAACGGCCTATGGAAAGTGATTTTGAGGAGATATTTTAAGATATCGAAGATATTTTCATTGGTAGTAGATAATAACTCTTTCAGCAAACATTTTTTTATCTGAAGGCTTGACGAAGTTTTCGTTGCTATCTCTCTATTGTTAGTTGCCACTATTAGCTGTTATCATTATGTTCACCATATGTACAACACTGTAAGCGTAGTTAGAAAATATCTATTCCGAATTGCTGTATTCAATAAAGTGGTGAGTGTGAGTCACCTTTTGAGTGAAAGGGGTTAATCAGCTTCTGACGTCATATCGATCATAATGATAGAATTAAACAGTACTAAATATTAAATATAAATATCATTTAAGTAATTAATATTGTTATTAATATTAATGATAACTGTCATTTAAATAATTAAATATTCTATACAAATTTATATACGCACCGTCGACTCTTAAGAACCGCGCGAGCATTTCAAATTTGAAAATTGGGATCTTTTCAAGTTTCGAAGTTTCAGTATTTCGACGTTCGATAATTTGATAGATTGAAAATTTTCAAGATTTGAAAACGTTTAAATTCGTGAATTTGAACATTAAGAAATTTGGGAATTTGAGAATTTGAACATTAAGTAATTTGGGAATTTGGACGTTACGAAATTTGAGAATTGGCGCATTAAGAAATTTAAGAATTTGCATATTAAGAAATTTAAGAATTTGGATATTAAGAAATTTGAGAATTTGAACATTAAGGAATTTGAAAATTTGAACATTAAGTCATTTGAGAATTTGAACATTGGGAAATTTGGGAATTTGGACGTTACGAAATTTGAGAATTTGGACATTAGGAAATTTGAGAATTTGAACATTAAGGAATTTGAGAATTTGAACATTAGGAAATTTGAGAATTTGAACGTTAAGTAATTTGAGAATTGGCGCATTAAGAAATTTGAGAATTTGGACATTAAGAAATTTGAGAATTTGAACATTAGGAAATTTGAGAATTTGAACATTAAGTAATTTGAGAATTTGTACATTACGAAATTTGGGAGTTTAAACATTACGAAATTTGAGAATTTGGACATTAAGAAATTTCAGAATTTGAACAATAAGAAATTCGACAATTTTGTTAACGATACATTAGCACGCAATATTTGTCTTCTGGGTTGCCATTAATTTTATTTGTGTATATTATTATTTGAAACAATTAATTATTTGAAACAATGTTTCTCTCATCTATGATCTGTCTTCTCGCGTGTGCTCGTGTCAATGCGAAAACGGCTTTAGAAAACGAGTCAATGAGTCATGCGATCACATCATTTGCGTATTTATGAGCAGTTACGTCCGTGGTATACGCATGGTTTCCCGCCTGCTCGATCATGGACGCTCGTTCTGCTAAATTATTGCCTTCAACGCGCTCGTATCAGCCTCGGCGCTTGACCCCGCGTGTATCGCGGGAAATTATGCAATTCCATTGTAATTGCGGCCGAACTCGAGATGTAATCGTTAATTCATGATTTACGTGCAATTATGAGCGACTTCAACTTGTAATTTTTAATTGCTTCGCATACTGCGACAGATCGACTGTAGGTTCCGTACGTGGGAATGACGAATTTTTAAAAAATTGTATATCTTTTGCATTTTAATCATATGCTTTCTATAGCTATTTGCAATTTTTATATCGCGAAATAATGTATTCGGTGGATTGTTCGTTGAAGTTGACTTGGAACAAAATTTTTTTATAGTCTGTTATGCAGGATCTTCGGTCATCAATCCCATTTTTAATCTAATTTAGCATTTGGACTGAAAGTACTTTGAGTTTAATTTTTATATCGTGCAAAAATGTATTCGGTGGATGCTTCGTTGAAGTTGACTTGGAACAAAATTTTTTTGTAGTCTGTTATGCAGGATCTTCGGTCATCAATCCCATTTTTAATCTAATTTAGCATTTGGACTGGAAGTACTTTGAGTTTAATTTTTATATCGTGAAATAATGTATTCGGTGGATTGTTCGTTGAAGTTGACTTGGAACAAAATTTTTTTATAGTCTGTTATGCAGGATCTTCGGTCATCAGTCACATTTTTAATCTAATTTAGCACTTGGACTAGATGTATGTATTTTTAATTTACTCACTGCTAGGTGGAAGCTGCTTTTTGTACGAAGAAAATTTGTATGCTAAACATTTTCTTTTAAACCATAGAAACGAAATTACTTGTTCTTTTATTAATAATCTAAAACATTTTAAGCTCAGCCGCGTAAAACAACTGCACAAGTAAAAGTACGATGCTGCCTCTATGATGACATTAATTTGGTTCAGAATTATTGTATCACTCATAATTACTTTAACTTTAATCAGGGAGTATGTTGTAATAGATCACTGAATGATTAATTAATTTTGTTATCAAATCGTGACTCGAATTGAATCGTGAATCGAATCGCGAATCGAATCGTGAATTGATTCCTAAATTTAATTGTGACTTAAGTGGTATATCGAATTAATAATTGACTTGTGAAAATTAATTTAAAATTAAGTTACGTTTTTCGTTTAATGTTTATGTTTTCTTTTTTTAAAATTACAAAAGATCATAAAATATTAGCTCACTAAATCTAAATCATAGCAAAAGTAGTTCAAAAATTTGTAACCCTTTTCACTCGAAATGCGAGTCACATTCATCACTCTGACTTAATGCAAGGATATTAAATAAGCAACTTATAACTAAATTTATAGTATTATACACGATGTTTGGACACAGTTAAACGGACTTTATTAATAATGCAAGAATAATAATTTCAAAAGAATTCATCAAAATTTTCGACTAGAAAGTTTTACAGCTGCTATTTGTCAATAGTAAAAATGCTTTCGAGCGCAAAGGGTTAAAACGAAATAACGTTTTGCTTTCTACTCGTGAAAAATCATTGAAATGCACAATATTTATAAGGTTTCGTTAAAATTATTTAGGCATTATCGTGCCGATTATCTTTCGATGATCACCGAGCCAAATTTCATTTGAAAATAACAGTTAGATTGGTTTATTATTGCATAGACCCGTGATTTCGTTAAAAGTATATAATAAAGTTATAACTTGATAAAGTATATTCGTCTACAAAGATAGATTGGTTTTTTTTTAGATTTAATGCTATCGGAGGATTATTAGGTGTAGCTTTTTACGCCTCGCCATTGATAGCTGATCATTTTGCAATGATCAAGACGTTATTAATCTTATTGCAACACTTCAGCATCGAGTGTGCAGATTCATTTATCTCAAAACCTTTGACAGCTTTCTTCAGAAACGGTTCTTCGATTACGAGATATTTCTTCACATTTAATCGGAATTGAGGGAATATCGAATAGAAACTTTCAGAAGTCTCTCGTTGACCACACGGGAAATGTAACTTTTCATGCATTTCAGTTAAAATCTCTTGATTTTCTGTTATCTGAATTAGAATCATCAGAAATATTAGAAATGTGAAGTAGAAATAGTACGGTTTCAGAAATTATAAAAAGAAAGTAGAAAATCACGAAAAAATTTCGCATTTCACCTTTATCGACACTGCTACATGTCACATCAATTTAGTTACATAGGAAGCATATAACTTTTTATCCTCCTTTTTATTAATACTAAACCTACTAAAGCGGTCAAAATGACCATTTAACAAGTTTCCAATTTTAATTTACACAATATGTTAACGTTGCTTCTTTGAATTACCTGTTGATTTTCATCGAGATAAAGAATTAATGTACACATTAATTTCTGTCTCATCGTTTGTTTCCCAACTTCATTTTTAATTTCAAAATAAATGTGCTTCATACGAGTTCATATTTGTTTTATTTGCTGTAGATATGCAAAGTAAGTTTCACTTTATTATCAATCGTTTGCATAATTACTAAGGTGATAGTCTTTGGGGGCAAGGTACGGGGAGTAATAAATGTGCTTCATACGAGGGTAAGTTAAATATTTCATAGTTTTCTCTTCTTAGTGTATTGTTACATCGAAATAGATCATTCAGATCTTTATTAGGAATAGTTACAAAATTTGCAGCCGCTCGTGAAGTGAAATAAATGTACGAAGGAAATTCTATTACGTTTCGAAATCGATCGATCTTCCAAGAAACGAGACGAAAGGAAAAAAAAGCAAAGGAAAGACAAACCGTGAACCGTATTTTGAGCCGCATTTCAGCTGGTAATTAACGCGAAAGACAGAGAGGAAGACGCTTCTTTTTTCGAGTATCCAAATATGGTGCCGAGACCGCTACGGGTGTTTCGTGACTTTGTCCGGCCGCGGTGCAAAAACTGTGCCGTTAATGGTACCCCGAGAAGAACGTGCCTAGTTTTACAGCCCATAAACGAGCCTCGTGGCCAGGAATTAGAACGTATTGTGTTTCCAGATGTTATCGAAAGTAGAACGGTAAAATGTTGCCCGATACGATCTGCAGTAAGGATCGAACTCGAATATAAAATACATCGACAGGGAAAACGAACGGACCACTGCCGTGCCCCGCTCTCTAAACGGATTTTACATCCGGCCATGTTTCACGAATTATCGAAATTGTAACTCTTCGCGGAGAGAAAACGTATAACCGGCCGATTTTTCGTCCGGCGACGAATCGAAAGTTTTCCTTTATGCCTCTCTGTAATATTAGGTTGTTGTGTACCGAATGCCCGTTTTCGATACGTAGAAAGTCCGATACGATTCGATGACATTTAAGTACGTATCACAAAATGGTACTTACGGCGTATCGATCGAAAGCTCAACATTTCACGAAAATAACTACTTGCACGCTGCGTTCAGAGATATTCTTAATTCTTCTTTGATCCCTCGGCGTTTTACAAGTTTTTTATTTGTAAGAGTGACGATGGTAAGAAAAGAAGAATGGCATAGTAATGCAAATTCGTAATATTTGTGATTGTCGAACACAAATAAATTAAGGACTTTTTAAAGCAACATTCAATATATAATTGTTAATTGAAACTTATTCTAATTAGGAATAAAAATTTTTATCTTAATATTAGAAATATATTCAAGTCCGAATTAAAAGTGAATTTTATTTTTCACATATTTAGAAGATCATTTTATTAAGAATTTATAGTATTTTACTTTTTAATTTAAAAAAGTATAAAATTATTTACTGTAACTCACTCATTCTATTCTTAACGTTCGTCTTAATCATTTTATGTTATTAATTGCATACTTGTGTTGGAGCTCAACAATTTCGGTATAATGTACTACATGGTAGAATTGTCGTGCGTTGATATCGCCATATGTTCCAACGTGTATACAACATGTTGTGTCGCATTATATTCAAATTGCTACTCGGTGTATTACAATGTATTGGTATCATAATATGTTGTACTGTATCGCGTTGGTATTAATATAAGTTGCATCACAACAGTTCGGAATTACTACGTGTGTGTATCACCACGCGTTGTGTTGCAGTCTGTAGGTCTTTCCATGCGTTGAAATCTCTACATATTGTAATTACTACGCGTTGTACCGTACACCGTGGAAACTTTTACGAGTTGTATCGCAGCGTGTAAGAATTTTCACGCGTTGTGTTGCAGTGCGTGGGTCTTCCCACGCGTTGAAATCTCCACATATTGTAATTTCTACGCGTTGTTTTGTACCGCGTGGACTCTTTTACGAGTTGTATCGCAGCGTGTAAGAATTTTCTCACTTTGTGTTGCAGTGTGTAGGTCTTTGCACGTGTCGATATCTCCACATATTGTAATTTCTACGAGTTGTATCGTAGAGCATAGACTTTTTTACGAGTTGTACCGCAGCGTGCAAGAATTTTCACGCGTTGTGTTGCAGTGCGTGGGTCTTTCCACGCGTTGAAATCTCCACATATTGTAATTTCTACGCGTTGTTTTGTACCACGTGGACTCTTTTACGAGTTGTATCGCAGCGTGCAAGAATTTTCACGCGTTGTGTTGCTGTGCGTGGGTCTTCCCACGCGTTCAAGTCTCCACATATTATAATTTCTACGAGTTGTATCGTAGAGCATGGACTCTTTTACGAGTTGTATCGCAGCGTGCAAAAATTTTCACGCGTTCTTCTGCAGATCGCTGTAATTTCTGCGCATTGTATCGAAACATGACGTGATTTCTACATGCTACATTGCAAAGTGTCAACATTTCCATGTATTGTGATTTCTACGTGTTGTGTCGCAGCGTGTTGCAATTTTGATGTGTTACAATTTCTATGCTTTGTATCGCAGTGCGTTGTGACTTCTTCACGTTGTATCGCAGCGCGTTGAAATTTCTACGCTTTGTAATATTTATGCATTGTACTGCAGACCCTTATGATTTGTACACCTTATATCATAGTGCAATGAAATTTCCACGCGCTGCAATTTCTACATTTTGTACCGAAGCACGTTAGAATTGCCTCGCATTGTATCACCAATGCATTAACAATATTACTTATGGCATCATTACGCGTAATATCACCACATTTTGCATCACCACGATTAGTATCGCCACTAATTGTATCACCATACGTTGTACACTATGAATATTTGATTCGGAAGCCAATAGATATTGCAAGAGAAACTATAATAGACACCTATAATGGAAATTAAATCATTAAAAAAATGGAATAAGGACGGAGAAAATGTAGTTGCTATAAAATCTAAGTACCGATCGTTAATTCGTGATAACTAGATATTAGAGCGAAGTTTCTGGCCTAGTTTATCAGACATTACCATGCATCCATAAAGCCAGTATGAGGTCGAGTGGATCGAAATAAGGAACTGAAATCTGGTCGACAAGCGTCGTCGATTTACGTGACAAAGGATCTCTTAAATTTCGTAAAGATACGCGGTAGTTTCTCGGCGAATTAACCCGACGCTAATCGCAACACATAAATTGCGGTGAATCGCGGGTCGATACCGACGTTTAGATATCGTTTCGAGAGCCACGATTTACTGTGACAGAACCCCGTGGCGAGATAAAGAGGCTCGTCGGTCTCCATACTGTATATATGTATATATATTAGAAATAAATGATCCTTAGCTACCTACCGACGCTTTATGACCGATTCACATGAAATTCCGCTATACAGAGATCAATAGAATCGTTGCACTTCTTGAAACGAACGTTCAATAGACATCGATCATCGTTAATATCTTTCCGTGCGTCGGGTAATGCATCGTATCGATTGATCGTTCTTTGACAATCGATTCTAAAACATTGCGACGCTCATAGTCGATGTCGGTGGTGCAAGTAAATGCACGAGAAACGTGTGCTCTATTTTGAGGAGTATTTATTTTAATGCAACACGGATATCACATTTCTTCAGAAATATTTTTTTACGGAGATTTTAAAATAGGTTAGTAACAAATAATTTTATTTTGTGCATTATGCTCATATGAAATATAGAGTAGTATGGCACATAGGCAAGTTTTTTATGACGGCATACTTTATCAGTGTAAAATTAGCATTATTTTTCTATCAGTCTGTTACATAATTATTTTTTTAACAACATGTATTACAAATATATATATATATTTTTTCTTTTATTTGTTGTAGGTTTCACTCTGTTATCAATCTTTAGCATCATTATTAATTTAACAACTGGTATTACAAATATGTATTTGTTATTTGTTTTAATTGCTGCAGATATGCAAAGTAAGTTTCACTTTCTTATCAATCGTTTGCATAACTATTAATTGGACAATTTATATTACAAATATATTTATTACATGTTTTACTTACTGCAGATATGCAAACTAGGCTTTACTTCCCTATCAATCTTTTGCATAATTACTAAGGTGGTAGTCTTTGGGGGCAAGGTACGGGGAGTAAGGTGAATGTGGTAAAACAGACTACCACATTTTCTGTTCCTTACAAAACTTTCTGAACAAAAAACCTTTAATTCTGAAGAGCAAGTCAGTTAGGCTGTCGAAAAAATCTTCCAGTCCAAACCAACCACATTTTACAAGGAAGGAATTGATAAACTGCGGGGAAGATGAAAGAAGGTCATACATAATAGTGGCGAATACATAATAAATTAATATAATTTTGTTGTTCAATGAAAGCAAAATAAATGTCTGATAAAAAAAGGAAAGTTATAATAAAATACAGTGAGAAGCGAAGTTGGTTTATTTTCTGAGAAATTTATTGCCAATTATTATTTTGGGTCTTAACACGATCGGGTTGTTTTTTTCTGCGTTTCTAAGTTTCCAAACACTTTTTAAGAGAATTAGATGAACATGTATGTACGGTTTTAAAGCGTCGCAGTTTCATTAAATCGACTGTTATTAATACAACTTTACAGAGCTATTTATTTACGTGTCTAGTATTTCTTAAGGTGTGTTGTAAAACATTTCAGCCTCGTGAAGTGGAACCTGACAGAATTGACATATATATCGTGCAAACTCGTTCGTGCTCGGCATTTTCACGGTTATGACATTTCTAAAAATGGCTATCTAAAAGGGAAAACAGCGCGGTAGGTTTAACAGACAGGTAGTAGGACAACTAATGGTAACGGAACAAACCTAATGTTCATAAAAATGAAAAATTGGAGCTTAAAGAAAATTTACGAAAAAATGTAAATTTATGCGTAATTCAAGTAAACACGTAAATCTGTCGTCTTAAAAAAAGATAGAATAGAAAAACGTAAATTTACGTGACTTGTCCGTTAATGGAAAACGTGTATTTTTAATTCGTATAGCATTTTGCATCCATTTAAGCGTTACGATCAAACTACGTTTAACCCATTCATTTCTAACAAATACGTGCTCATTCGTCAAGCTTACTTATGACTTCACCTAATAATAAATCGTAAAAGATGAAGAAACGCCGAGCATCTCTATGTACATTGCCTGAAGCAACTTATGCGATCGAGTTCTAGCATGCTGGTCGCGAAAAGGCTGCAGGGCGAGACACAGCCACGCCTACGATTATATCGGCCTACCGTTTCGGATTCGTCTCGATTTCCTGCGAACCCTTGCCTGGTTAGGTTCACTGCCAGTCACGATTCGTCCACCGTGCACAGACGTCGACGATCGATAAACTTAGAAAGCGAACACAAGTTCTCTGCTAAATCGTCGAAGTCACGGTCCGTAATCGGCGGTATACTAGAACTGCAGCAGAGCAAATGGGTGAAACTTAATCAAAATCGTTACGGCCTATTTTGATAGAATTACATGCTCCCTCTGACTGTTCTTCTGGACACGTTTTTCACGGAAATGGAAAGCGTTCGAGAGTAGAAATTAGTTCAACGCTCGGTTCGCTCGAAACACCTTTGCGAAACTAAAATTCATAGTTTTTTGTTACCGTTGCATAGTTGCACTTTTCTTACACGTTTCTATGTAGTAACATTTAGACTCGTGTGCCCAAGGTTTCAATGTCTGAACATGGGCAGCATGATAAGAAGAATACGTGGGTTGAATAATACCGATTTCGAGTTTCAGGTCTCCGGTCGATACAAATGTATAGAGATCCCATCCAATCGCGTTCGATTGCACGAAAATTTTATCGTTCCGCTCCCAATATGCAGTTTCGATGTTCCGCACACTTCTACAAATTAAACAAGTTCCATATACGAATTTTCAGGTATATTGGTGAGGCTACATCATCGCTGATACAACGCATTAGTCGTTCGAGGTTTCTACTAGATTTGTTGCAGCTTCATACGTAGTATTGCAATGCGTTGGTATCGTCATATGTTAGTATTACAACGTGTTAGTACTAGGATGCGTTAGATTTTCAGGCGTTGGTATTACCGTTTGTTAGGTTGCGATTTGTCGGTATTACAGCGCGTTATATTGCAGTGCGTTGGCAGCGCTACGCGTTGGTATTAACACGCGTGTATTGCAACGCGTTGATATCGTAATATGTTGATATAGCCACGCATTGGTATTATTACGGGTTGATGTCATCATACGTTGTATTACTACGTGTTGTATCGCTACATGTTGTATCACTACACGTTGCATCGCCACGTGTTGTATCACTCCACGTCGTATCGCCACATGTTGTATTACTACACGGTCTGCCGCTACGCGTTGTATCACTACGCGTTGTATCGCCACACGTTGTATTACTACACGTAATACCACTCACGCGTTGTATCGCCACACGTTGTATTACTACGCGTAATACCACTCACGCGTTGTATCACTACACGTTGTATCGCCACACGTTGTATTAATACACGTTGCATCGACACGTATTGTATCACTACGTGTCGTATCGCCACATGTTGTATTACTACACGGTCTGCCGCTACGCGTTGTATCACTACGCGTTGTATCGCCACACGTTGTATTACTACACGTAATACCACTCACGCGTTGTATCGCCACACGTTGTATTACTACGCGTAATACCACTCACGCGTTGTATCACTACACGTTGTATCGCCACACGTTGTATTAATACACGGTCTGCCGCTACGCGTTGTATCACTACGCGTTGTATCGCCACACGTTGTATTACTACGCGTCGTATCGCCACATGTTGTATTCCTACGCGTCATATCGCCACACGTTGTATTACTAGGCGTAATGCCACACACGCGTTGTATAATTACGCCTTGTATCGCCACAGGTTGTATCACGACGCGTCGCATCGCCACGTGTTGTATCACTACGCGTCGTATCGCCACATGTTGTATTACTACACGGTCTGCCGCTACGCGTTGTATCACTACGCGTTGTATCGCCACACGTTGTATTACTACACGTAATACCACTCACGCGTTGTATCGCCACACGTTGTATTACTACGCGTCGTATCGCCACATGTTGTATTCCTACGCGTCATATCGCCACACGTTGTATTACTAGGCGTAATGCCACACACGCGTTGTATAATTACGCCTTGTATCGCTACATGTTGTATCACGACACGTCGCATCGCCACGTGTTGTATCACTACGCGTCGTATCGCCACATGTTGTATTACTACACGGTCTGCCGCTACGCGTTGTATCACTACGCGTCGTATCGCCACACGTTGTATCACTACGCGTTATACCACTCACGCGTTATATCACTCTGCGTTGAATCGCTACACGTTGTAGCTACGCATTGTAATGTGAACTTCCACATATTGCAAAAAAACTTAAAAAAAAATTTACCTGAATATAATTGTGAAATTTTACCACACCCTCCATGTTCCCCAGATATTGTCCCATCTGATAACCACCTGTTCCGGGCATTACAACACTTCTTTGCGGGTAAAAAGTTTGAAAATATTAACATCCTTAGAAACAGCTTGCAAAACTATTTTGAACAGAAACCAGAGAATTTTTATCAGGATGATATAATGGTCCTACCAAAAAAAAAATAGGAAGAAGCCATACAACGAGACGGTGATTACGTGTTGTCGTGAAACTTAAAAAACGACACGAACTTATGGGATGATCTAATTACAAGCATCATACGGAAGTACATTAAAATGGTAATAGTGAACTTCCTGTAATAATCTGTCGATCGACGAATTGGTTGAAATTACTATAAATTAATTGTACTTAATTATACATATTATGCAGCTGTGCCATATGGTTCTGTTCCCATCGATCCGAGTTATCAGCTAATGGGATACCCTTTTCATTGGCGCCGTAAAACCTTGGTCCGCTTCACCCTTTCAATGGATCGATAAATCAATGTGAAACCGGTAATATTGCATGGTTTTGTATCTGTCGGTCGATGCCCTAAGGTGGAAACTGTTACCAACGAATGTCATCGATACCGCATGGTGTAAAACACAGCTTAGGAACATTGTACGCACGCTGTAGGTCACTGACATTTGCAACTGTTCGATCAAGGGGTGAAAGACTGCTTTATATCTTTCTTGTTTCGACTTACTTCCTTAGAAACACGCTTTACTTTTATTTAACACTATTTCTACCAAGAGGTGTCAAAAGACACCTTTCAAATTTCAACTTAAAATTATTCTCTATGTCGAATCAATTTCTACAATTATTTTTTTAACTTTTCACACAATAGTTGTTAAATAAATTAAGCGATATCATTTTCCTCCAGCTCATCGTGGATCTAAAAATACGTATTCAAACGAAAATTCGTCAAAAGACACCTTTTGATTGAAACAGGTATATAGAAAATCGTGGTAGAAATAGTGTTAATATTCTCGGTATTTTTGTACAGCTTGTAACGCGTGTTCCTTTTTTCCCCTCTAATTATTCATTCGGTTTGAGACCCAGGAAGGAAACGTAAATGAGTTGAAATGAAAACGTTAGCTGTACTTCGGAGCAATTATCTCGCGTGTATGTATTGTACTGTATATATTGTTATGTTTGATTGCATCCGATCACGTGTATGATCTCATGTTTAATCGTATCCGATGATGTATACAGGGTGTCCCAAAAGTGTTGAAGGAGCCGGAAATGGGAGGTAGGTGGGGTCGTTCTGAACAACTTTTTCATTTGCGAAAATGTCGTATGGGGCTTCATTTTTAAATTATTAACGAAAAACACCGACCAATCAGAACGCGAGAATCGCGTGCCACGCGATTCGATTGCGACCACCGCCAATTATAACTCGGGCCTACACTTCTGCTCCGAGCGCGCGCAATTTTCGCGCTCTGATTGGTCGGTGTTTTTCGTTAATAATTTAAAAATGAAGCCACATACGACATTTTTGCAAATGAAAAAGTTGTTCAGAATGACCACATCTACCTCCCATTTTTGGTTCCTTCAACACTTTTGGAACACCCTGTATATTATCGTTTTTAATAGCGTGTCTCGTTACATTCTTTCCGTGTGCGTGCGTTTTAGATCTTGTTCTTGTAAATTTGAAATTTTATTCGAATTTCTACATAATTTACATCTATACAAGGCCTACTGTTTTTAGACGCGTAAAACGCAATTGTTGCTCTAGTAATAACGAGAGAAATGATAAATTTATCGACTTTATAAAAGTTGATAGTCGTTGAAAGACTATCATAAGAATATTTGATGAAAATTATATTCGTGATTTACTATCTACTTTAATTTGCCTTTGTTTAGAAAGTTTTTCTTTTTATTTAAGCATGAACAACTTCTATTGAGGTTATTTTGCATAGTTTAACTTACATGCATTTTACACAAGCAAATATATAAAAGAAAGAACACATGAATTGTGCGGTTACAATTGAAATGCGGTTCGTGAGGCTACGATTAGATTAATAAATTGCAGCTTTTGAGAAACGACTGTATGGCGTTGCATATAGGTGTTGTAGGATTTTGAAGTATAACGTTGCACGACGAAGGAAGTTGGTAGCCCAATTTATGTAATCTACTGATCAGGTTTATTCTCTGGTCATCAAACAAATGGCATTGCCGTAGGATGTGGTCGATGTCTCGTTTTTCATGCCCGCATTGACATTTCGGGTCGTTTATTATACCTGTTCGAGCTAACGCGTAGGCCAGATTGTAGTGATCTACTGTACACTTATTGACTGTCGTGATTTGGAGGATTTGGGGGTAATGGTATTTTGGAAATTTTGACACTTGTAAATTTGTGGATTTGGAGTTTGGGGATTCAGATACTACGAATTTAGATACTTAGAAATTTTGAAATTAGGGAACTTGGGGATTTAGAAATGTGAAATCTGGGAATTTGGCAATTTCGGAATTTGGAAATTTAGGAACTAAGAAATTTAGTAAACAGGGAATGTAAGTATTTGGGAATGTGGAAATTTGGAAATATAGTAATTTAGGAACTTGAGAATTTGGGAATTTAGGAATGTGAAAATATAGGAATTTGGAAATACAGATACTTGGGAACTTAGGAATTTGGGAATGTGGAAATTTGGAAATATAGAAATTTAGGAACTTGAGAATTTGGGAATTTAGGAATGTGAAAATATAGGAATTTGGAAATACAGATACTTGGGAACTTAGGAATTTGGGAATGTGGAAATTTGGAAATATAGAAATTTAGGAACTTGAGAATTTGGGAATTTAGGGACGTGAAAATATAGGAATTTGGGAATTTCGGAATTGAAAATATAGAAATTTGGGAATTTAAGAATTTGGAAATATAGGTACTTGGAAACTTAGGAATTTAGGAATATGGAAATTTGGAAATACAGTAATTTAGGAACACGAGAATTTGGGAATTTAGGAATTTGAAAATATAGGAATTTGGAAACTTGAGAATTTGGGGATTTAGACATTTGAGAATCTAGATATCTGGAAATTTGGTCATTTATTATACCTATTCGAGCTAAGGAGTAAGCCAGTGTTATGGAAATGTGTGAAATAATTCCTCCCTTTAGATACTCCTATGTCTGTGATAACGTCGAGAGCAGTGTTAGTAGCTGTCGCTTTAGTTTGTTCCCTGAAATCTGTAAAGGGAATTTTTATGTATTCAGAAAGTGTCACGTTTTCAAATGATTGTTCGGTTAAAGGTGTTGATAATGTCCTGCGTAATTTGTTCACCGTAATCGCTGTACCGCTTCGAAACGTAATCTACGCATGTTACATACCGTTTATTTTCTTTTGCGTTCGACACGTGTTACTGTGTTCAATTTGCATCGATCCGGTTATGCAATTAGCTGTAAATGCACTTCGGTTACGTAGCTCTGAATCGTCCTTAACAAGACTGCTTGAAAGTGCGAACGGTTCGCGAATAAATTTCGAAGAGAATCGAAAACGCGTTTAATTATGGCCGTTCGACGGGGAACCGTTTCCAAACGGCGGAAGTGCTTCTTTAATATTAGCACAGGGGTTAGTAACTTCATTAGCAGTGTCTGTGGACGTTGTTCCATGTTTATGCACGTATCTTCTCGGAATTTCTGCATCTTAGAATATTTCGAACGCAAAATCCGTTGTTTTACATTTTTTGTAACATTTTTTACATCGACTGTTTGGTTATTAACAGTAGGTGCTTTTATTATTATCGTCGGTGTGGTAATATTGAATGACGTAGTGTTATAATCTCGTTATAACGATTGAACGTGGTAATCTTTTTAACATGTTGGCCATTACGATGTTCCCTGCCGTACAGTGTATTCGTGAATAATTTATGATGTTATTCAGCGGTGACTGTACCATTAATGCACAGGTGTTTTTGCATATTAGATAGTTTTATGAATATTTCACATTGTTTGAATCTTGAACACAGTTAGTTTAATTTTGCTGTTGGTCTTTGAATTTCTTACTTTAACCCCTTGCACTATGGTTTATTTAACAAATGCGTAAGACATAACGAATTATTGCTATAACATTCTAGTGGCTAAAGAAAGTTCAATTGTCAAGACTGTATTTAGCGATCCTCAACTGTGAAACTTACAATCAGACTCGAATTGAACATTTGAATTAAATATACGTATAAACAAGATTTACCACATTTGAGGACATTATTGCGCAACGTGCTAAGTGCGTGATACATATTGATATTACTTGCAAGCAACGATCAGAAGTAATATGTAATTTCATTTAAATATCAATTAAATTCTTTTTGATTTATATATCTTTATGCACACGATCCTCAAACATTGATCACAATCGTATTTGAACATCACAATTTTTTCACAGAACTTAATAATATCTAACATCCAACGTTTAAAAATATTAAATATAATTTTACAAATTATGTAACCGATCGAAAATTAATTAACTTCCGCACAAGACATTTTATTTATATAACGAATCTATAAAATTATCGACTGTTAAATTGCCTGAATCCAAATCAAATGATTTGTCAGAGCATGCATATAATTTGTTTCTCCGTACGTAACCGACAGAGAAAACAACTTCAACGAGATGAAATTAATTTCAAGGAAATTGTGGTATCCGCGGATGATTAACATAAATAATTTTCTCTCGGGCGCGATAAACGCGCACCCAGAATGAGTAACGAGCAAAGCACGTGAACAGAAGTACAGGAAATGATTACGAATAAATGGTCAAAGTAGTGCTTTGGATTCGTTGATTCGAACGATTGTAGTAGCACACGCGAAACGTAATTGCGTTTATAATTCTCGCGGCGAACAAAACGGCTCTAAGATGTTGTATTCGTGCGGATTTTCAAGAACATGCTAGTTTCTTGATAACGCGGTTCCAAGGTGATCGTCCAGCTCCTCGTTTGAATAACTTTGGCCGCGATTATGGTTTCACCGTGTGTGGATGCGTTGCACACCCACGCCACGTTCGGTTCGCGTTGCGAGTATGTACACCGGCAACCATTCATGAGCTGCCTTTTCTAACCAAGAATAACGATACAGCCGTTCGTTAAACTCGCGACGATGAATCAAGCTTTGTTGAACCTTCTCCTTCGTGAGCGAATTTCGCTTTCGAGCTTGTATAATTTTCATCGATTCCCGTCGTCGAAAGTTTGTCGTCTAAGGTTTTACGAGCACGAAATTCATTCCGGTAATTAACCTTTTTATTTCCTATTTCTCTTCGCGATGTTTAAGCCTCGGATACATTTTTTTTTTTTTTTTTTATCAAAAGTCAACCGTATTCAGGACACCGATACGCGCGTGTAATTCTCTTTGTAACTCGTTAACTTTCTTTTTAATCCAACAACTAATGACCACTTATGTAGATACTATCGTTATCTCATTTTCTGTTTGTCATTAACGCTCTAGAAATTTGATTTACTGGACAAATATAATATATTGGTACGATAATATGTTGCTACTGATTTCAAATAAGTAAAATCATTTTACACGGAACTTTACTTCCTTGTACGATCCTGAAAAGATTTCTGAGGAGATTAATTATAGTATACCGTGGGAGGAAGGTATACTTGTGACAACTCCGAAGGTTCCGTTTCTCGACACAATTTTTTTTTAAATCGTGTGTGCAAAGATGTACGAGGGGGCAATCTTCGTTTGGTAAAAACTCGTCACCGGTTATCCCAGCGCTGGTCGAAACTCTTCCTCGAAAACATAATAGAAAAAACACAAGAAAGAGGTATAGATAGAGAGGGGACATCTAGAAAAAGGGGAAAGCTTAAAAATCGTTGAAAAATACCGATAGGGACTGACACGACGGAAAAGGGTCATAAAAAGGATAGTGAAAAGGTTCGCAAGGGCCTAGCACCTGACACTAAACCCGACGATAATCTGCAGAAAGCGTGAATAATTAGAGGACGTAAAGTTAGAGAAAATAGAAAGCAGGAAAAAGGACTTTGGAAAACAGACTAGATATAGGAAACAGAAAAAATAATAGTGTATGCCGTGCGATGGGTATACCATGGGATTGTATTATTGATAGTGAATCTAGTACTACTTTCTTTTTATTACAACATACTTGATTTCAGACCTTTTTCGTTTTTTTCGGTAACATCAACTTCGTTCATTGGTAAAGGCGAATAATTTAAGTTCTAGACCAAGTTGAAAATTAAAAGCTAGCAATTTGAAGCTCGTAAGTTGAAAATTGTCCGAATTTTTCTAGAACCGTAAAACGCGTTCATTTCGAACAATGCATTAGGTCTACTGGAAAGTTCTGTTTATGAAGAGAAAGAAAATGATGCAGTTTTTAATACATTCAACAATCTATCGATCCTAGTGTGGTACAGAAAAGAAACAAAAGAAATAAAATAAAACTGAATAGAGAAAAGTATACATACATGTTCAAACTTGAAACGAAATTATCGGACAGAACTTTCCGGTAGACCTAATATCGCTTCTTCTGGCACGGTGAATTATGGCACGTGTTTGGTTTTTAGCAGCGATTTCACCGCGAGCAAATCGATGAAAACGGCCGTTTTCGAGAAATAATACCATCGAGATCGGTGACTACCTTAAACAAGTGACTGCTCACCATCGAGTCCCTGGATCGCGGTGCCGATTTTGTTTTCGCCGTTGGTACACAGAATCCGTGGAACGGCATGAAAGTCAATAACTGTCGGTCGATATCTGGACAGTCGGCTACCAGAATAGCGACCTGCCGGTGGTTTCAGCGTAACCGTAATCTCGGAGTGGATTCAACCGTGAATTGTGTACTACTTTGCAACGAGTTAGACGAACAAGAAAGATGACTGTGTCCTCGGTCTCGAGCACATGCTACCAAGATTCGCGTCGGCGTAACGTCTATCGCTTGACTTTCTCGTGATCCTTACCGGGTTTCAATGATTTTGCACCTGACCATTTTGGAACGAAATGACTGCGAATGAATGGGGAAGATCGGGAACACGAAACGCTTGCACTTTGCTTTTCTATGAACACAGAATATTCATCCGCAGAGTCGATGACGATACTCTGATTTCGTACTCGAAATTTTAGTTCGAAGATCAACTTAACACTATTTGTACCAAGAGGTGTCAAAAGACACCTTTCAAATTTTAACATAAAATTATTCTCTACGTTGGATCATTTCACCACAATTAATTTTTTTACTTTTCATACAATAGTTGTTAAATTCATTCAGCGATATCGTTTTCTTCCACTTCATCCTAGATCTAAAAATGTGCATATGGTATACTTATTTCTACCATGAGGTGTCTTTTGACACCATAAGGATTTCATGACAGTGTCTATTTTCAAACCATTTTGTACATAAAGCGTACAAAACAGATGCACAAGTGTATAACATTTGTGCAGTATCATATCACTTATAATCAGATTAGAGAAACCCCCCGACTTCCATTTTAGTGTACACCGCTGATTGTATATTTTGTAGATTGATGAATTAAGCTAGAATTTACAACCTAATTAAATAATCTCCAATAAATACACATCAATGTGTCAATAAATATATTCCTGAAATTATCTACATTTAACTAATAATTCGAAATACCAACCACTTTTGGCAATCATATGTATTCAAACGAAAAGGGTTCAAAAGACACAGATGCATGCAAAAATATAAAAATTGAGGAGTCTCCGAATTTTCAAGTTCACGCGTCCTTATCTACGTTGCACCAAGTGTACTATTCATTTCTCAACCGACTATTAAAATATAATAGATCGTTTAGCAAGTACGGCATATTGCGAACCTCATATTGAAATTGTGGGAAGCGGAATAACTTGGGAGACCTAATTGTTGGATGTGGATTGAAACCTTAATCCTTCGTTTGTTGGGCAATTGCTGCAACCAATTAACTTATTTAGTCTAACTCGGTTCATTATTTTCTTTCTAACCCGATATCTAAAATGGTTATCGCGCATTCAATTGAAGTATTTCTTGTCGCGATAAAAAAAAAACTCTGGCAGAAATATCGAATAATAAATAAATGGCAAAGTGGCTGCATACAATGCGTTACACGATAAAATCACGATATTGGAAAACAATAAACGAGCGTGCAAAGAGAGAGAGAGAGAGAGAGAGAGAGAGAGAGAGAGAGAGAGAGAGAGAGAGAGAGAGAGAGAGAGAGAGAGAGAGAGAGAGAGAGAGAGAGAGAGAGAGAGAGAGAGAGAGAGAGAGAGAGAGAGAGAGAGAGAGAGAGAGAGAGAGAGAGAGAGATTATGTCTGTTGCTCGAATGTTCCGTAGATACGAACTGGCTCTAAATAGCGTGCTTTGCATAACGCGCAACTCGATATACTATCGTGTATCAGAAATCGAGTCCCCTGAAACGTCGTGTGCATTGAACGAGTACCCTGAACTCTGTTCGTCATCGATCAGGTTTATTATCAGCCACTTTTACCCGAAGAACGACACGATTGATCGTAATTACAGATACCGCGATTCAGGTTTTACGATTCCCATGGCCTACTTGGGAGCAATCAAGTACAGGAACAAGATTATTACTGTACAGGTAAACTCGTGAACGAAATTCATTACGGACACGCCAAAGCGTTATTATATTTCATTGCAATTAAAATATCGCGCGTCTTCCTCTCTGTTAGTTAACCGAGAAAACGTCTATATGACGCATCGCGAGGAAAGTTGATCGCACACCGTAAAATTATTCAATTTCGTTGGAATATGCGTTTGACAAAAACCAATCGACACAGGGCGAGAGAAAGTTCTGTGGACTAAACAGTTTACAACCGAGTTAAGGGAGGAAACTGGTTTAGTGGGTAGAAAAAATCGATTTTTTGGAAGTTATGGTAATCAATAGAGAAAATACATCCGAAAATATTTTGTCGAAGTTTTAGGTTGAAATTCGAAGTACTTTTATAGTTACTGCCTCGTAATTTACACATACCTTATAATTTTAGAACAAGTAATGATGTTTTCTAAGGGATGAAGGGGGCTGACAGAGCTGACATGGTCATATTTACTGTAACAAATCGATCTTAAACAAGAAACATTGTGTATTCATCAAAAGAGGAAGGAACTTATGGGACCATAAGTTATATGTTATTAAAAAGCAATAAGCTATAAGTATTAAAACCGGCCACCTGAATAACTTGACTATTGGTGATGGGAAAAAATGCATTAGACCAAAATTATTTGGTATCAAGGGGTTGATTATCCGAGGTTGATAGTTTTTTGATAGGTGGAATTGTCAAGGAGATACGCAGGTCATATCTGTTTTTTTTTTTTAATAGAACCATATATATATTTTTTGTCTTACATTCTGATAGAGTATTTCAAGAAGAATATAATGACATATTGGGAAGGTCATTCATGGTCCGGGTTAATTTTTATGGAAAATATTATAATTGACTTCTACCTAAATTCATATTATTATACTCGCGATGTTTGATCATAGTGAAACAGAAAATATTGCCGATTAATAATAGAAAGATAATAATTTCAAACAAAAATTCATCAAACTTTTCAACTAGAAAGTTTTACAGTTGCTATTTGCAAACAATAAAAATGCTTTCCAGAGCAAAGGATTCTAAAAAATACAGGATAATTGAGTCGCAGGTTCAATTGAAATTTTGTACACTTATAAATCTTGTTCTCGTATTTACCAGTAGATACTCAGTAGATTTTCAGCTATTTATAATGAGAATTCCATTGTCATAAATATTTTTAAATATTTAAAACACTTGTGCTTGTATGCCGGAAACACTTCGCTCGTATATATACTTATATAATCTTTAGACCATACTTCTATCAGCTCCTTTATTCAGAATTTGAACCAACATGTTTAAAATTTATCGAACCTGTACACTCGAGGTTCAAACTTTTGTTAATGCTGTAGTGAGCTACTTGTATGAATATTATCGCTTGTATCAATTAAAATCGTATAAATCTTGCTGCGCGAGCGAAATGGACGACAAAACCGAATCGCGATAGCGACAGGAAACAGAAGCAGTCAACCGGTTGATGTCAAGACGGAACGAGAAACAACGCGGTGCATTGTTCTATGATGTATCGGTACGTGTCGAAACTTTCTACAAATAAAAGCATCGCAACAGCCAACCGAGTTAAGAGCCGATCGAAACATCGTCAACCGGAAAAAGAAAAAAAAGAATTTTAGATACGTGGTCCGATAATTTACTAGATTGGAAACTCGGTACCGTTACATTTTCTGTTTGTTCTCGTATCACTGTACCGTGCTTTTTCTTCGTCGATTTTTGATTTTTTAACAGACGCACATCATTTATCTTCCTACAAGATGTTTCGAAGTTAAATGATTGAACTCTATGTGTCTACAACATTCTTTCCCTCGTTATAAAGAAGTCCAACTGTGCATCGCTTATCTTGATACTAGATGTTTCGGAGATAAATTATTGAGCTCTATGTGTCCGCAAACATAGTTTACATCCTTTCCCTTATTCTTTTTTTATATAGACAAGTGATTATTGATGCTAATGAAGAGTGATTGTTAATTTTGAAACGTCCTGTATACCTGTAGGGGTGTGGTAATAAGCTGTCTACATCAGTTTTTGTCAGTCAATAAATAATATGAATAAAAAGTAACGCTCTGCACTTGAAAGCATTTTTACTATTAGAAAATAGCAACTTTGAAACTTTCTAGTTGAAAGGCTTAATGGATTTTTTTGAAGTTATTAATTTTTTATTATTGATCGCTGATATTATCTGTTTCCCTATGATCAAACATCGCGCGTATAATACTATAAATATAGTTAGAAGTTATTTATTTAATATCGTTGCATTATATCAAATGTCGAACGCGTGTCGTCTCTCGTTCGCAAAGGGTTAAGTTCATAGTATGTTAACTGTTTTAAGACGAACAGTTAATTGTTACAATTGATCACAATTCATGTCAGTTCGTTATAATTTATTGCGAGTTATTACAATTCATGGCAATTTCGCAGAGTTTTTTGCATTTTATTACAATTCATGCTAATTCATTACAATTTATGTCAATGCATTATAATGTATTGTAATTTATTACCATTCATAATAATTCATTACAATCTGTTACAGTTCATTACAATTCATAACAATTAATGACAATTAAAGACAATTCATTACAGTTCATTACAATTAATTATAATTAATAACAGTTCATTATAACTCATTACAATTCACGACAATTCATTATAATTCATTGCAATTCATTACTGTGTATTAATTAGCAGCAATTCAGTATTTTTGCGTGAAAAATGTTAAGAATGACCATGTTCATCAATGTCATTTAATACCTCTGTTATCACTTTTATGTTCGATTAACGTTTATGTATTCGATTCGTGAATCCTCTGACACGTTCCGATATTATGATTTATGAATGCTTCTTGTTGCTTTACTTCGGCAGATATTCTCGTAAGATATCGTTGAATCCCGAGTGAAATTTCAGCCGTACAAAAGAAAAGCTATGAATATTCTTCCCGTGTTTTTCACCGATATTCCTTCTATGTTTTGTATAACTTGACGATAGAGTATTCCTAGTGAGGTGCATTAATTTTATAGGACTAGCGAGATTAGGACCATAAGATGGAGAGTTATTAACTTTTTCGATGCACGTTTCCTAGCTTTTCTAAATTAAAGCCTTCTTTGCCGTTCACCGTCCGATAAGTGCTCCAGATTATACACCGATACAGGACGTCGTTGGAAAACAAAGTATTCATACATGTAGGATCGGGCCAGAGGGAGGCGTGAAGAAAATACACGCACTTTCGTCGAAAATAAAAAAGCTTTACTAAAAAAGGAGATAATATAAAATAGTTGCTAAAAACGTGTTCGCCCGCGTCGCATCATGCATTCAACTCACTCGTTCTCACGTACATCCACGCACTCTCGCATTCCTTCATCTGGGGGTTCGTCCGGGGTCTTCGGCCCCCGAAGACATATCAGCTGTTTCGTCGTCGCATCGGTACGGTTTCATATAATCAGCGGATGTACTTGTTATTGATGGACCTTCGCTGTCGCCTATACGCGCTACCTCATAACGATTATTTCTTTTTACTTTTGTTATCGAGTACGGGCCTAAATATTTTTTCTTAATTTTTAACGCTGGACCGAATTGGGTTCGCTTTATAAATACTATGTCGCCTTCCGTATATTGTTTCGCTGGTTTACATCGTTTATTATATTGTCGCCTATTTTCTTCCTGTATTTTCATTAGGTTTTCTTTTGCTATTGCTCTCATTTTGTCGCGGTCTTCGTCGTATAACTGAATTGTTTCCTGTTCAATGAGGTTGATAATTTCGTGTTCTTGTTTATTTTTCATTCTTGTGCCGAAAAGGACTTCAAACGGTGTCATACCTATTGCTCTCTGAAATGTGCTATTAATACATTTTTGAACTTTATTTACGTGTTTATACCATTGGTCGGGGTTGTCGATAGACAGCTTGGTTAATACGGGTATTAACGTACGTATCGTGCGCTCTGCTTGACCGTTTCCTCGCGGTACGCCTGTCGTAATATGTATGTTTTTTATACCTTCTTCTTCGCAATATTGTTGAAATTCTGTGGACGTGAACGCGGCTCCTCTGTCGGAAATTATGCGATCTGGGTTTCCGAAAATTTTTTGTTGACTATCTAACTTATTAATTACTTCTTTAGCGTTAACTGTTTTCGTGGGATATAACCATGTAAATTTCGAAAATCCGTCTATTACTATGAAAATATATCTGTATGCTTTACGTGTCGCTGTCATTGGACCTACGTGGTCGATGTGATACGTTTCGAGCGGTTTTGTCCCTTTCGCGATTGGTGTTAATTCACCTTCTTTTTTTCCTGACTTTTTCTCGGATACTATACACTGAATACAACAACTAATGAATTTCTTTATTTTTTCTTCTAACGCTGGTATGTAATATTCCCTTTCGATAATTTCTTTCATTTTTCGTCCGTTAAAATGACCGTTTTCGTGCGCGTTTCTTATTATTTCTAAGTACATGCATGCCGGTACAACAATTAAATCTTTACCATCTTTGCGTTTCATTAATATGTCGCTTTGTACAAAATAATTTTCGTATTCTTCGGTTTCTAGGATGCGCTTAATTACTCGAAATCTTTCTTCTTCGCTTTGTTTTTTTCGTAATACCGCTAACATTGTATTTTCTATAACTAAAACCGGAAATCTGCTAAGTGCGTCTACATGTTTAACTCGCGTGCCTTTTCTGTGTTCAATAATATATTCGAATTCTTCTAGGGTTAATGCCCATCGTGCGACTTTGGGGGAAAGATCTTTTTTAGATAACGTTTTTTTGAAAGCTTCGCAGTCCGTCACTAACTTAAATGGTACGCCTAATAAATAAACACGGAATTTTTTGACTGCATTTATCACGGCTAATACTTCTAATTGATAGGAATGATACTTTCGTTCGGCGTCGGTCGTTTGCTTACTATAATAATATACAGGATGGAACGCGTTTTCTTTCGTCTTTTGCAATAGGATCGCTCCAAAACCTTCCTGACTCGCGTCGGTATGAAGCTCTGTTTCTAACTTTGGATTGTAAATTTGTAATACGGGTTTTGCCGATAAAATAGATTTTAACGTTACAAATGCTTCTTTTTGTTCTTCTTTCCAAATAAATTTCTGACTTTCTTTCGTTAGTTTAAATAAAGGTGAGGCGATTTTTGCGTAATCTTTTATAAATTTTCTGAAATAGCCGGTTAGGCCTAAAAAACTTTGTATTTGCTTTTTACTTTTTGGTTCGGGAAATTTTTGTACTGCTTTTGTTTTCGCGTCGCCTGGATAAACGTTTCCGTTTTCAATTTCGTGACCTAAGTATTCTATCCGCGAACGGAGAAATTGGCATTTACTCCAGCTGATCGTCAACCCGTTTTCAGCTGCTATTTTTAACGTTTCGACTAATTTTCTGTACGCGTCTTCGTCGTCCGCTCCCGGTATGATTATATCGTCAACATAAATAAAAATTACTTTACGCCGAATGAGATCCTGAAAAACTACGTTAATAAATCTTAAAAAACTTGTGGCACTAATGCAAAGTCCGAATGGCGTCTTTAAAAACTCATATTGTGCGTCTGGTGTTACGAACGCGGTGTATTTAATGCTTTCTTTCGCGACCGGTACGTGTAGATAACCGTTTTTTAAATCGATTACCGAGAATACACGAGCGTCTCTTAATTCGTCTATTTTCTCTTCGACGAGGGGCGTTGGGAAGTGATCGCGCTTTATTTTTTTATTTAACTCTCGGTAGTCTATGCAAACTCTATAGGACCCATTCTTTTTTGGAACTATGACTACCGGGCTTGCATACTCGCTTTTGCTTGGTCGAATAACCCCTTCCTTAAGCCACTCGTCGATTTGCTTATCCAGTACATTCTTTTCTTTTGGCGCTAATCGCCGCGGTCTTACGTTAACAGGATCGTTGTTATTTAATATTATCGTTGTTTCTATCTGTACGTTGTCCTTTTTCGCCGGTCTATATTCACTAACTAATCTCTCTATTTTGTCCTTATATTGTTCTTTAACGTCTAACTCATCTGTCGTAACGTGCATTATATCCTTTAATTCTTCGAACGCGGTGTCCACTACTTCCTGGGTATTTTCCTTCTCTGACTCGTTTCTGGAAACTGCGCCTGGTATCTCTTCCGTCGTTCTCGGGACTCTGTGAATCGCGATTATGTTACCTTTATTTACACACATTTCGACACCTTCCAAAAAATCTTGTCCTAAAATTATGCCGTGTGGAATCGCGTACGACGGCACTACGAAAAATTTAACACTGTATGTCTCGTCGTTCACGCGTATCGCGGCACTGAATGTTCCGGTCACTTTTGTCGTCGCGTTGCCGGCGCCGGTAATGTTCGTCATCGTCGCCGACAACGGAGGACCACCGATTTCCTCGTGCCGATTCTCCCGCATTAACGAAATGTCACTTCCGGAATCGATTAACGCGTGGCTTTTCACATTGTTCACTTCTATCGGACACGTCGTTTTCGCACTCGTTACACAATTTACGCTAGCAGTTTTAACGTTTTTTTCACTTTTTTCATTCTTTGCCACGGTGCACTTGCTCGCTATATGTCCAAAATTATTGCAATTGAAGCATTTTGGCCCTTTTCCCTTATCAGGGCAATCCTTCGCGTCGTGTTCCGGTAGGCCGCATGTGTTGCAACGGGGGGGTTTTGATTTACGCGGAACGTCCTTCTTTGTTTTTGCTTCTTCTTTTCTTCCTCCTGGTCCTCGCGCCTTTTCCTTCATCCTGTCGTATATTTCTAAATTCTCTCTTAGATCGCGTAACGTGCGTGACTGATACAAGATTGCTTTATTGTATTCGTGGTCTTCTATGCCATTGATAACATATTCCATAAGGGCCTTATCCTCGACGTCACCCTCGCTGGCTATTGCGCGCATCGCGTAAATGTATTGTCGTCCGCTTTCGTGTGCCAATCTTTTTCGCCGAAACAATCGCGAGTGTATCAGGGCACTGTTCACTTCTATCCTGAATTCGTTTTTCAATCTTTTCCGTAGCTCCTTCCATGACGTTATGTTTCTTTCTGTTGCAATAAATTGTTTCGCAGATCCCCGTAACATGCGCTTCGCGTAGATTAATTGTTGCAAATCATTCCACTGTAATAGCATGCTTAGATCTTCGAAATCCTTTATCCATTTTTTAACTGATATTTTGTCGTCGCCCGAGAAGTGTGGTATCGAATCTTCGACATCTTTGATACTAAATAAGCTGGGGCGTTCTGACGACGTTCTTCTCTTCCGATTACCTATTTTTGATGCTTTTCTCGTCTCTCGTTCTTCTTCTTCGTCTTCTGTGTCGCTCACCACTGCGCTTCGAATCTCCTCCTTTTCATCTTCCGTTTCGTCTTCCGTTTCGTCTTCCGTTTCTTCCTCATCGGGATCTTCATTCTGTTTCGTATACTTAATCAGTCTTTCTCGTAGTTCTGCCTTTTTTCCCGTTGTCTTTAAGTCTAATTCTTTAAGCTTTTCGCGTAATTCTTGTAATTTCATTTTCGATATTTCTTCCATCTTTGGTTGTTCCGTTGTTCTCTTAGTAGCGATCATCGTTCTGTCCAGGTCGCTTATCTCGTTTTCCGACGTGCGGCGTTCCATAGCGTCGTTTCCGTTCTCCTCTTTATTTATTCTTTCACTTTTGCTTCCGTTCACTTCACTTTTTACTTCTGTAATTTCGCGTTTCCGATTATCCGTTCAATCCGCTAACAGACGCTTTTTTTTTCGCGTTCACTTTCACTTATGGCGTCGTTACGCGGTCCGAACGTAACCGTATCGCTATTACCGTTCGCGTTTTTTCGTTTTTTTTTTTTTTTTCGACAATCCCTCACATCCCGGTGACGAGCCCCCAAATGTAGGATCGGGCCAGAGGGAGGCGTGAAGAAAATACACGCACTTTCGTCGAAAATAAAAAAGCTTTACTAAAAAAGGAGATAATATAAAATAGTTGCTAAAAACGTGTTCGCCCGCGTCGCATCATGCATTCAACTCACTCGTTCTCACGTACATCCACGCACTCTCGCATTCCTTCATACATCGTTCATGCAAAATTTCATTGCATGTGAAATTTTATTCGGAAAATTACGTTTGCAATTATATTTTACGTATTTAACCCTTTACACTCGAAAATATTTTTACTAATGTCCAATAGAAACTGTAAAACTTTCTAGTTGTAAATATTCATGCATTTTTTTTTATTATTATCTTTTTATTATTAATGTTGAAAATCGCTCAATCGCGGCCGAGCTTTAAATTCAAATACAGTATTCTTTCGTTTTTGTTTCCGTTATATGATATAAAAATCATTTAATCCATTTACATTTAAATCATTTAATCGTCGCGTGTATCGAATACCGCAAATACGTGTAACAGCTGTTTCAAGTTATTCGTTTGAATACGATACCTGGTATATCGAGTCATAGCAAGTAATTTGTAAGCGGACAAGTTCTTTTCGTGCCATTGTTCTCGCGTACGAAATACTCGTCGCGAAAAAAAAGCAAAGTGGTTGAAAGTAACACGGTGCAATATCAAACCGCGAATAGTAGTTGCTCGCTACTAAGAGATAAGTAGAACAATTGCACGTAATCGTACGCAATCTATCGGAGAAAGTGGGCTAATGCGAGCTAAGGATAGTGGTAACGTACACCTTTGTTCTTCGCTGATTTCAGCTGATTATGAGCGAAACATTCGTGCGAACAAAAGAATTTCTGACGGAGACATCATCGGTGACCGACGCCAGGAAGTATGAGTATCGATTTCAACTAATTTTCTGTTAACATTTTTATTTTAACACTTTACCGACCGGCCGCTCAGCCACGGATTCTCTCTGGCACCGGCTCTGTTTTGGTTTAGACTGTCGCGTGGGAGTGTCTGTGCGTTTTGTATGTTGAAATAAAATTGTCTGCTTTCTGTTATTATAGGATAATTAGATTTAATGAAATCTTTTATTTTAATGATATTAATGCTAAATTATATTTATTTTATGCATTACAGTGGTTAGTACAGATAAAAAATACTTCATATTTTTTTTAAGTATGATATCGTTCGAAACAGTCGCCTTTATGTAATGGAATTTCGCAAAATTTACAACTAAAACATGTTCTACTTCTTTTTTTATGAACTGCACAAACTCTACATTGTCTTCGGGGCTTTAAACTTTGACCACTGGTCACTATATTACTTACTTCCCACTTCTTTTCCCCGCGTGCTTGCTTAATCCACGCGTCTAGACGCTCTAACGTATTTCAAGAACTTGAACAAAACAAATAGTTTATTTTCTGTTAAACGTGATTCATTATTGTAGGAAGCCGGGACCGGGTTTTAAGAAAACTACCACTGCTCTGATTACTTTTAACTTGATTTTACTTCGACTACTTGCTTGCGCCGCTCTCTATATTCTAACATTCATCCTCACTCGCCTATCCTCTCTCGCATACTCTGTCTCTCTCGCACTCATTCTTTCTCTCTCTCGGTCCTCATCCTTACCAATCATACAAACGCTTCCAAACATTCTATCTATCACGCTTCCCGATTCGCGGTCTTCAAACGCATACTCATACGCACCTCAATCACGCATCACATTCGCGACCGGCGCGCAATTTCAATGCCACATTATTTATTTGCGAATCCAAGTAGCCATACAACTAATGCAACTAAGCAGCATACCTCAAAACTAACTAACAAGACGGTAAACCCGTCAAAAGAGCGTTGGCGACAAAAAGCCTATTAATAGGCTACCGGTCGGTAATGTGTTAATTTTATTTCGATTTACGTGGGTGTAGTCGCAGAGCCGGGGAAATGCGATGTTGTTGACGGATGCGTGATAGACGCGAGTGATTTATAGGATGCTATAATACAGTTTATTTAATATATAAAGCAGTGTGCAAGAAATATAACTATTAGCAAATATACAGAACTATTGATGGATGATTGTCCAAGTGAGAGAAGAAGACGCGGAAGGCTGTTTGGAACTAACTGATGGACTGGAGTTATTCCAGTTGTATTCTGAAGTATTCTGATCTGTCGCGATGATCTTCCTTTCTTATAATATTGGCAAGGAGGGCGTAACCACCTCAGAATACTGAGGGTGGAATTTGCCAGTACCACTGTCAACGCCCTGACTTTCCGGTAGGGGTAGAATTTGTTATAAACTAAAGGTGGTCATCGCGTGTACAATAATCCTTGGGACGCGATGGTCATACGACCGTAATAACCGTGACGGCACATAGCTGACAGCGTTTATGAAGCGTAGCCTATTCAGCTAAATACGTGCTAAAAAGTATAAAATAATTTCGCCAACTTACAGACTTTAGGACAGGCTTAATCGCCTATACCTGAGCATCTGCAAGCGGTCAATGTTATTTCCTTCGACGCTGTGACCCACGTGCCGCCACAGTGGGCTTAACCCTTTGCACTCGAAAGGTGACTCACACTCACCACTCTGTTTAACCCTTTGCACTCGAAAGCATTTTCATTATTGGAAAATAGCAGCTGTGAAACCTTGTAGACAAAAAGTTTGACGAATTTTCTTGAAATTATTTGTCCATTATCAAACTTTCCGGAATAAAACAATATAAATTGTTGGTTAAACAATTTTTGTTGACAATTTAAAATTTATTTAAAAAACTATGGATCTAGACAAAAATCTAACGAAAGTTCACAGATTTGTCTCATATCAAAAACCACTGAATAGATGCTATGGCAAAAGCAGAAAAAATTTTCAAATTAAAAAATTTGCAATTCCTTAACATTAATTTTCTCGAAAATTGTACGTTCTAATGAAAAAACGGATATCAGATTCGCATTCAGTTCGCAAAAATCTATAAGAATTTCATAGTGTCGGTTATGAAATCATTTGTCTGCTGTGAAGTGAAATCTGGAAAATTACTTCCAAATCTTCGAATTCTAAACATTGGAAATAAATCTTCCCCCTGACTCTAAGCAGCGGATGCTACAATTTTACAGAATTATCACTTACATCATCTACAATCGTGTAAACTTTGAAGCAGGTCATCCCATAAATCGCGGGCTCCTTTTCCGTATACCAGAATATGTATATGAATATCATGTTGATTACTATCTTCGTGTGACAAAGTGCATAAACCATGAAACGTTAAGTACCGAATTAATGTCACCTGATGAACTGGAAAGCGTGCAAGATTTATATATCGAACCGTACGACTATTAATCGTACGAATATTCGAAAGTATACATATACTTGCAAGCCTGCTACCGCTGTCCGATTTATGGGCTTTAAATTTGAGCAAGTACCGTTATCGAAAACGATCTTCGAAAGTTTTGCTCCGCATTCGGGGACGACAAATTAAGTTATGCTTTTACGGGCATAAACAGAGTCGTGCGATTAAAGGGCACATTTCGCGAACGAACGAAATTGTCCGACGATAAAATTAATAAGCGCGGCAATATGTAAATCATGCTGCTCGACAGTTTCATCTTCATAATTCACAACGATCGAACGTAATTGGTCGGATTGAAAAATTAAATTCCAATTACCGTCAGATATAAAAATATTAATTACTGTATTGACACTAAACCTACCAAAGCGGTCAGAATGACCATTTAACAAGTTTCTAATTTTAAGTTATAAGGTATAAGTTACAAGATAGTATTTTTATGATTAATAAATCCTACCAAATATGTTTGCAATATTTTGCTTCATTTATTATTGATATGTCCAAATGATTGCTACTAGTGTTTCAAATGAACAAATTCTTACTAAATGGATGATTGATTCATATGGAAATTTAAGCGTCACCCATATGTGGATGACGTGCCGATCAAAGTGTTAAGATGGCCTTTGTGAAATTCGTGTTCACCTGCATCGAAATAAAGAATTAAGTTGAGTTCTATCGTTCGTTTATTTGTTTTTCAACTTCATTTGTTGTAGTTTCTGTGATATAATATATTTTATTAGATTTTTCGGCTTACACGTCTGACTCGCTTTCGCTCGATCTCCTCATTACCTTATACAGGGTGTCCCACAATTATGGGAAAGGGGTGGTAGGTGATGCTATTCTGAACAACCTTCTCCTTTGCAAAAATATTGGATGAGGCTCCACTTTTAAATTATTAAGGAAAAACACCAACCAATAGGAGCGCGAAGATCGCGCGCACTAGGAGACTGAAGTGTAGGCTCGAGTTTTAATTGGTCGCGGTTGCGATCAAACATGCGGCGCGCGCGATTCTGGCGTTCTGATTGGTCGGTGTTTTTCCTTAAGAATTTGAAAATGAAGCCTCATCCAATATTTTTGCAAAGGGAAAAGTTGTTCAGAATAGCATCACCTGCTACCCCTTTCCGGCTCGTACCATAATTGTGGGACACCCTGTAGTTCGCACCCGTATGATTTCGCACCTCGCCTTTCCGTCGTCAACGGTTTGCGTTCTCTCCTCTCGCTCTATCACTCATTCCCTCTCATTCTTTCGTCACACAGCCTATCATTCGCTCCGTTTATAACGGTTCTAATTATTCATTTGTCCTCTTGAAATCCTCTCTCTCTCTCTCTCTCCCTCTCATACACACATTTAATCACTACACTTTTTGAGTTGAAAATAAACGTGCATTATACGTTGGTAGGTTTAGTGTTAAATATAATATCACGTTCCTATATACTTATTCCGTGTTGTATTATATGGTTGACGATATTGCGATGGATAATTTTTGAAATAGTAAAGGTATCCATTTATGTTGCCTTGGGATACAGCGGACTTGATCGATATTGCCTTGAGAATAGAGTAAAAGTCTATTTACGTTGTCATGGATGAATCTATTAGGTTGTTCGGAAAGTGATTTCGTTTTTTTTTCCCGCAGGCTTGCTTGTGAAAAAGTTCGATAGATTCTACGCAGTAGTTTGTGGTTGGTATCCTATCAAATATGGAAACTGAAAAACAGCATTTTCGGTATATTTCACTTTTTTTAAAATGCTGTTCAAGCAAGAAAAAAGGTATCCAATGAAAATCGTCTTTCATTTTCGTAAAAAAAAAAAAAGAAATTACGTTCCGAATAACCTAATATAACAGCAATACATATTTGGAGTTGGCAGATGAAACATTAGGTAGATAAAACATTGTTCTCTCATGTCGTTATAATACGGTAACGTTAACTTGTTAAATGTTAAAAAACGTAAAGCAATAGATTTAAGATTATGATGAAATTTTAATAACCATATGATTTAAATCGAATGATTTCAGGTACTCCAACGCGACATAGAGGCGCATGGTCGTATCGTCAGCTCGGTTGTAAAATTGGGCGACAAGGTTTACACGCAACAGTTAGATCAACAGAAACAGCAAGAGGAAGAGGAACAAGAAAAATCAGAGAAACAGGAACAACGAGAACCGCCACAAGCTTTACGAATCTCGAGATCGCTGGAACGCCGCTGGCATTTATTATTTCTACGTGCCTTGGAATGGCAATGTCACATTGAGACGCTCGTATCTCGCATAAGCAGCAAGGTGAGTACCCGTTTCTCTCTGTACGATACTGAACAAAAATTATTTAGGTTAATATTGTGTAAGATTATACATAATAAAAGCGGTGAAGTATGGACTTCGCCGAATACATCTTGTGGGCGTATTTAAAAATATTATGTATATTTTTTTATTGTATCTACTCTCGGCGAAAGCCTATACAAGAATGTCTTGACAAAAAGCATATGGCCTGCTTTGACTATTCGTTGATTTCTATTTTTCTTACAATTGTTATATCGGTACTTTAATCCGCAGACTATAGCGTAGTAACGCGACTGGCAGTCTGCAGCGTCGTAGTCAAACCCATGGTGGCATAATCCATAAAGATCTAACGCATTGTGATGCGACATGTGTCGATCTTCTCTGGCGATTAAACTGCTTTGGTGGTGATTTAGCGCATGACGAATTAACAATGGAAAGATATAACGCGTGGTTATCTAACGCGTTGTGGTCTGATGCGTGGTGATCTAACGCGTGGTGATCTAACGCATAGTGATCTAACACTTAGCTAACTAACGAGTGGTAATCTAACGCGTGGTTAACACTAGATTTACGAAACCCGTCAAAATGACGGATCATACATTTCTGATTTTCAATTATGAAAATTATTCGGAAGCTTTTGCCAAAGTGTACATATGTCAACTCTCATCGAGATAAAGAATCATTGCATAAGCCAGTTTACGTATTATCGGTTATTTATTTGCTTTTATAGTTTAGTTACAATTTCAATATAAGCAGTTATGTAACGTTCGTAAATCTATGGTTAACTAACGCGTTGTGGTCTAATGCGTGGTGATCTAATGTGTGACGACCAAACGAGTAGCGAACAAACACTTGGTGATCTAACACTTAACGAACTAACGCGTGGTAATCTAACGCATGGTAATGTAACGCGTGATAAGTTACCGCGTGGTGACCTAACGCGTAACTAACTAACGCATGGTAATCTAACCCGTAGTGATCTCATGCGTGGTGATCTAACGCGTGGTGATCTAATGCGTGGCGATTTCATGCGTGGTGATCTAATGCGTGGCGATCTCATGCGTGGTAATTTAACGCGTGGTGATCTAACTCGTGATAATCTATAGCGTGGTGATCTAACGCGTGCCGAACTAACGCGTGATGATCGAACTCGTTGCAACGTGCCATGCGAAGCGATACAACGGTGATTAACGCACGGTGATCTAATGCGTTGCAATCTACTATACGAGGTGATCTAATGCGCACTGATCTACTCACGTGGTAATATAACGCGCTGTGATATGACACGTGGCTATTAAACCGCATGGTGATCGAATGCGTGGTGATCGAAAGCGTGGTGATCAACGCATGGTAATTTAACACATTGCAATTCACTATACTAGAAATAATCAAACACGTGATAATCAACACATGGTGATCTAACGCGTAATGATCTATGTACCTGATAGTATAACGCCTTATAATATAATACATGGCGATTTAAGCGCGTGGTAACTTAAAGTGTGGCCGTCTACCTACGTGATGATCTAACGCGTAATAATATAACTCGTTGCGATCTAACCTCTTGCAGTCTACTATACATGGTGTTCCAATGCACGATGATCTACCTACGTGGTAATCGAACGCGTGGTGATCTAATGCGTGGCGATTTCATGCGTGGTGATGTAATGCGTGGCGATCTCATGCGTGGTAATTTAACGCGTGGTGATCTAACTCGTGATAATCTATAGCGTGGTGATCTAACGCGTGCCGAACTAACGCGTGATGATCGAACTCGTTGCAACGTGCCATGCGAAGTGATACAACGGTGATTAACGCACGGTGATCTAATGCGTTGCAATCTACTATACGAGGTGATCTAATGCGCACTGATCTACTCACGTGGTAATATAACGCGCTGTGATATGACACGTGGCTATTAAACCGCATGGTGATCTAATGCGTGGTGATCGAAAGCGTGGTGATCAACGCATGGTAATTTAACACATTGCAATTCACTATACTAGAAATAATCAAACACGTGATAATCAACACATGGTGATCTAACGCGTAATGATCTATGTACCTGATAGTATAACGCCTTATAATATAATACATGGCGATTTAAGCGCGTGGTAACTTAAAGTGTGGCCGTCTACCTACGTGATGATCTAACGCGTAATAATATAACTCGTTGCGATCTAACCTCTTGCAGTCTACTATACATGGTGTTCCAATGCACGATGATCTACCTACGTGGTGATCGAATGCGTGGTAATATAACGCGTGGTAATATAACGCGTGACTAATCCAACACCTGGTAAATTAACGTGTTGCAGTCTACACTACTTACTGATTTAACATGTTATAACGTAACGCGTGGTAATCTGATACGAAATGATCAGAGGCGCGATAATTTCACGCGTTGAAATCTACCTCCATGGTGATTTAACGTGTGGCTGTATAATGAATTTTGCAACCATCTTAGCGGTCTGCGATACGCCACGTCGCAACCTCGATCCCGGAAGGTTCAAAGTGCGTGATAATTTTCTTCGAGCATTTAGAACGTTAACTTTCGCGCAGGTTCCGTAATTTTAGTGCAACGAGGAAGTTTGTTGGCCTGCATGTGGGTGGCGTGTAAGTGAATATGATAATGCCAGAGTAGTCGTTTAATAGTTTCAGCGGTGGGTGTTCGTGGACGAGATGAGATTTGTGTGGCTGAACCGCGTCTTGTTCAACGAGATTAACAAGCAGCAGGAAGTTGTGGTTGATTTTCATCCGTTTCGTTCTTGTGGAATTTTTCCTAGTCACAGGTGACCCACCGGACTACTTTTTTAGTCATGGTCATTTATCGTAATCGTGTATAGAATGGTGTACCAAGAAACCATGGCCGATAAGCCGACATAATTTAATATTTATCACGATAATATTTTAGAATTTGTTGACAGTAAATGCACGTTTAGGGATATTAGAAGTTTAGATAATTATATGGCAAAGGATCGTTATCATCGTTCTCAATTGATCATTTCACTTATGCTGTAGCGGATATGCGATGGTGCTAAATGTCACTTTGAAATGAAGTACACTTGCGAACATTATGCCAAAAAGTATTAAAAAAACAGATATTATATTGAACATATCGTAAAACATGGGTAGAACATGTATTCAAATTTATTTATTAAATTTATGCTAGTCGGAATTAATATTTGTTGAACGAACAATAGTATTCAGGATTACGAAAGAAAACCAAAATTTATTCATTCATTTCAAACTTTAGATATATGTTTACACAATAATAAAATTTTGCGCAAAAAATTAAGTTATGCAAATTTGAGATATATATTTAAAAATTCGACAAATGCTCCAGCAGTTGACCATTCTTGAAAACGAAGACTAGTAGTATCCAGAATTTTACCACTAAAAAACGATGTATTTATTATTTATAAAACACTGTGAACATTTAAACAGTAAATAACTCCATATAGCTATTATTCACAGAAACGTTCAGGAAATAGAAATATAATAGCATATTAATTACCTTATTGAATTCAGACGTTCGTTGTTAATAAACATACTTCGTTTCACAGGCAACTGTTGGAAAGTTTCCAGAAAATTTTGAAGTTTACTTCATTTGAAGTAAGCGGCATCTGAAGCTTATCTTCATCGAAAGTCGACAACTTATAAAAACCTTATTTTTTAATGTTTTTTTAAAAAATGGTCATCTACCGGTACATAGTCAACTACTGGTACTTTTACCTTAAGGCAAATAATCGTGTAGCCTCGACACCTCGCGCAATAATATCTTGGTATTCGAATAAGAAATAATTCGTCATTTTTCCGCTTCGAATTGTGAATGGAACAGTTCTTGACCAAATGGTTAATCCGGAATGCCAGAGCTCAAGTAAACTGTATCAACCTAAATCGGATATCGGTAAGAGCCGTAACAGGCACGAGAGCGTTGTTCCTGTTTTTACGGCAACATCGTTTCAACGAAGCGAGCGAGACCGTGCTAAATATATAACTGGGTAAAAAGTGTCAGCCTGGCGAGGGAAATCGTTAATTATCAGGACGAATTACATCCGGCGAATGCTCACGAAGTATCGGCGATCGGTGACTCTACACCGTGTACCTTTCCTTCCCTTTTCCTTTTTCTTTCTTTTCTTTTTTTCGAATTGATCCTCACGGAACGAAACGGCCATTTGTATCACCCCGAGCGTGTTCGCGTTTGTAAAACGATCTCGCGTCGTAAAGCTTGATTAACCCTTTCCCTCCTGCGTGTTCCTGACAAAATATATCGCGGACAAAATATACTCAGACAGAACTCTTATGTCGCACCGTTGCTCTTGTTGTTTTATATATGTTGCGATACAGTTTATTATAGTAATTAGAGGTATTTTTTAAGACGTTTAACTCGATTCATTAAGCCGGTACGCTCCGGTGTACTTTATGCCGTTCGATTCTAAATGATTTCATTCGGTTCGATACGTTTTAATTCGATTCGTTTCAATTCGACATCGCCTAACTTTACGCGTTTCAATTTTACAGCGCATAATTTTACGCGTTTCGATCCGATATCGTCGAATTCCATACCTTTCAATTGGATACTATTTAATTCGATTTCTTTCAATTCGACATTGCCTAACTTTACGCGTTTCAATTTTACAGCGCATAATTTTACGCGTTTCGATCCGATATCGTCTAATTCTATACGTTTCAATCCTATACTATCTAATTCTATGCGTTTTAATTTGACACCGCCTAATTTTATGCGTTTTGATCCTATATCGTCGAATTCCATACCTTTCAATTGGATACTATCTAATTCGATTCGTTTCAATTCGACATCGCCTAACTTTACGCGTTTCAATTTTACAGCGCATAATTTTACGGGTTTCGATCCGATATTGTCCAACTTTACGCGTTTCATTTCGATACCATCTAATTTTATATCGTCATCGGTATCTAATATTATAGTATATTTATAATTATATATATATATCTAATACTGTCGGTTATGAAATAAAAAAAAATACAAATTTCTTGTGCAGTGTTATGGGTTCATTAATTACTAAAATCTATCGTAGAAATTTCATAACAGAAATATTTGGAGATTCCGAAATTCGAAAATTTCAAGCTTCGAAGATTCGAAGGTACAAAAATTGGCCACTAGTTTACGACGAAAATTGAAAAATTTGAAATATGGAAGTTTAAAAATTTGAAGATTCAAAAACTGATCATTAAAATAAAAATTTGAAATTTTAATATTCGAAAATTAACCACTAGTTCATGATGAAAATTTGAAATTTGTAAGTTTGAAAACTTGAAAATTCGAAAATTGATCACTAGTCTATAGTAAAAATTGACCAGTGGTCTATAATGAAAATTAAAAAATTCACCACTATCTTACAGTGAACTTTGAAGGATTCAAAAATTAACTACTGGTTTATAGTAAAAATGAAGAAATTTGGAATTTGGAAGTTTAAAGATAAAGTTTTGAAATAATGACAAAGTCAAAATTTGTTGTACAGCGTTATTGATTCAATAATTACTAAAATCTATCGTAGAAATTTCATAACAGAAATATTTGGAGATTCCGAAATTCGAAAATTTCAAGCTTCGAACATTCGAAGGTACAAAAATTGGCCACTAGTTTACGACGAAAATTGAAAAATTTGAAATTTGAAGATTCAAAAACTGATCATTGAGGTAAACCGAGTCTATGGTGAAACAACGAGAAGTAGAAAATGTCTAAATTTGTTGTACAGTGATAATCAGCTCAGCGCGTGTACGCAAAGGCCGCAAATCACGCAGAGTTTCACTCGGTTAAAAGCGTGACGATAGATGCACGGATTCGCGTAAAACTTTCTCGCAGGCGTACACCGAGTTCCGGTGTGCCGTGTCCTGATTTTGGACTTTTCACGGCTTCCTCCGTGCTGTTCGGCGAGTTTCAAAAACATCCACCGCGAAACTTTCATTGGCTGAAAAAGGAGCTCGAAAAGACTTTCGCCGGGTATCTCGGATGGAAATCGACGCAACGAGGACGATTCTTGCGGTCGAGTTTTCGAGAAACGAAATTCGCTAGTGATCATGTACGAAAATGGCAGGCTTCTAGGAGGATTCGATGAGAAACAGTGTTCGCACGAGACGCGGGTGGTTATATGTTCAGTAAAGGAAGAGGATTTTTACTTTCGTTGGCTGTAAAGTGAAACGCGACATCGCGTATCCGTTTTCATTGACGAACACGCGAACACGCGAGCAAAGTGCAACGCACGTTTTGACGAATATTTTATCGACGTTTTATAATCGATTGAGCAATTACGAAAGAGTGAACGACTTAACACTTTGATCGTCAAATTTGTCAATTCACGATACAAACGCGAGATAGTACTTCTCAAAATTATTACTCAATTACACTGTACAACAGCCAAAAAATTTCGTAACCGCCACTGTGATATTCTTATAGATTTTTGCGAGCTGAATACGAATCGGAAATCCGTTTCTCTCAATGTCCTACGGTTTTTGAGAAAATTGTTGTTGAAAAAAATTGCAAATTTTCAACTTTGGAAATTTTTTGTGCTTTTATCATAGCAGCTATACAGTGACATTTTACACGAGAAAAATCTGTGAACTTTCCCGAATAAAACGATATAAATTGTTATTGCATTGTAAACATTTAAATATGTTTAAATAATGATCAAAGTAAGAAAGACACCGAAAATGCAACAGTTTTCGTTGATATTTCTGAATTTATTTCAAAAACTATAGGTCTAGGTGAAAATCTGGCCATCGTGCGTGATAGAGCATACATTTCTGCTGCAGAAAGCATTGAGCGAAGTTAGGAAATCAATTTTGTTTTCATTTTATAAGAAAAATAGTTCTGCAAAACGCGCGTCCCTGCCAGTGGTACTCAATGCCTACTGCCTTGGTATAACGGAAGAACTGAACGGCGCGGCGCGATATAACACTGAGTACCACTATAGCTGCTGTGATAAAAGCACAAAAAATTTCCAAAGTTGAAAATTTGCAATATTTTTTAACAACAATTTTCTAAAAAACTGTAGGACATTGAGAGAAACGGATTTCAGATTCGTATTCAGCTCGCAAAAATCTATATGAATATCGTAGTGGCAGTTACGAAAACAAAAAAAAATCAAAATTTGTTGTACAGTGTTATTGTCTTCGCGATTATCGAATTTATGAAATTGCAGGAAATTTTTGTTTATTCTTTCAACACGGTCTATTTTTTATCATTCATTCCATTTGCGTTGATATCGATGTATGATTATCCCTTTGCACTCGAAAGCATTTTTACCGTTGAAAAATGGTAACTTTGAAACTTTCTAGTGGAACGTTTTACCGATTTTTTTTGAAATTGTTAAATTTTTATTATAGATCGCTAATATTATCCGTTTCCCTATGATCAAAAATTACGCGTATAATACTATAAACTTGGTTAGAAGTTATTTATTTAAAATTGTTGTATTAAACCAAATGACGAATGTGAGTCGCTCCTGTTGAGGAAAGAGTTAAGTTTAGAGTATTTTGTTTGTGTTAAGACAAACAGCTAAATGACATTAAACTATTTAACATTATTTATATTTATTTATAATTTATTAACTGTTACAATTTATTATAATTCATAACAATTCTTTACGATGTATTACAATTTATTATAGTTCACGACAATTCATTACAATTTATGACAATTCATCACAATTCGTGGTAATTCATTATAATTTATTGCAATTTATTACAAATCATGACAATACATACAGTTTATTATTACAATTTATTAATTACCAACAACTTAATATTTATAATTCACAACTGTTAAGAATGACCATGTTCAGTATCAGTGTTATTTAATACCTCTGTTATCACTTTTATGTTCCATTAACTTGCAAGAGGCTAATAAAAAAGTTTGGTACAACTCTTGGACGCACGTTGATTGATAATTACGGATTGGGTATACGTAATTCATTTAACTCGTCAACAAAATCATCCATCGAATCACTGGTCATCGGTGTCATAGTGGACGGTTTTATAACGTAACACTCGTTACGTTGCTGTGCGTTTTGTTTATAATTGTTCGTCTACACGTTGTTTTACGATCAAAAGATCTCTACGTAACTTGATTCTCTTTGGGTCACCGTTGATTGCTCGTTGCCGATAATCGTGTAGAAAATTACCGTCTTTATACGATGTTTAACGGTTCGGCTGTGCTGTTCGTACCAATGAAAGTGGAATATTTAGGTTCGAGTTTCACTGTAGAAAATCATGTGCTCGGAACATCTTGTATCGTTATGGGTCGACAAGTTTCCAGCGCACAATATCGGCAAGCATGCGTAACTCTGCGTGATATTGTTATCGCGATTAGATGTAAGTACAGTTGATCGACGAAGTATACATAGGTATATCTTAACGTGCTGCACTTACTCCACTTTTAAATGCAATTTTCAATTGCTTTTATGTGGCAGTGAACGTGTTAACGCAACGCCCATGAAACGCTTCTAGCTGTTTTCAGATTAAAAATGAAACAGAAGAATGAAAAATGAGGCATCCCACATGAACTATCTTGTACTAGTATCCCTTATTTTGACAAAGTTTGTTAACAATATTTGTAGTTTGACACTTAACAAACGAATGTCGCCATATTCGCGACAATATTACAAAAAAATCGAATGCCGTGATATTTTAAAAAATTTGTAATAATCTGTGTGATTTTTCTGTAATTTTCACTTCGGTATATTTTTGTATGGTCATATCTGTTCATATGCTACCATTATTACTAAAAGCTTCAGTAAAATCCAAAAAAATCTAGCACAACAGACTGCATCTCGACAATTTTGTATTTTATCTCATCAAAGAAATTACAAAATGAAGTCGAAATATCAATTAAATAGTCCACAAAGCTATCAGAATATTTATTCGCTCCGTATACTTCAAAATAATTATTGAAACTCGTCTTAATTTCGGCTTTCTACATACAGCTTGACCCTTAATCAAATAATCGTCAAAATCGTTAAATTATTTATTCGCTCCGTATACTTCAAAATAATTATTGAAACTCGTCTTAATTTCGACTTTTTACATAGAGGTTGACTCTTAATTAAATAGTCCTCAAAATCGTCAAAATATTTATTCGCTCCGTATACTTCAAAATAATTATTGAAACTCGTCTTAATTTCGACTTTTTACATAGAGGTTGACTCTTAATTAAATAGTCCTCAAAATCGTCAAAATATTTATTCGCTCCGTATACTTCAAAATAATTATTGAAACTCGCCTTAATTTCGGCTTTTTACATAGAGGTTGACTCTTAATCAAATAATCCTCAAAATCGTTGAATTATTCATTCACTCCGTATACTTCAAAATAATTATTGAAACTCGCCTTAATTACGGCTTTCTACATTGAGGTTGGCCATTAATTAAATAGTCTTCAAAATCGTCAAAATATTTATTCGCTCCGTATACTTCAAAATAATTATTGAAACTCGTCTTAATTTCGACTTTTTACATAGAGGTTGACTCTTAATTAAATAGTTCTCAAAATCGTCAAAATATTTATTCGCTCCTTATCCTTCAAAATAATGATTGAAACTCGGCTCAATATCGGCATTCTTCATAGAGGTGCCCCCTTAAGAGCAGCGTCGTAGCATCATTAAGAAAAAGCACTTTAAATAGTTTCGATCGTGAGTGCGTCACCGTTGAAAATATCGAACCGAAATTTTAAGTATGACGCCTCTAAATATGTGGACCTTGAAGCTGTCAGCAACGCGGTCCAGGCTATCCCGTTCAAAATATTTGCCTTCTTTGCGAGCGTTTCGTTTTACGAGCTGGACGAACGGGTAGTAATAAAACGTAATCGAAAGTGTACACGTTGGTGGACCGTTGTTCGACCTCATCAATCATCATTCTCGGCGTGGAGTGATTTTCACGCGACGGAACACGGGGATCATAAATGTCTTTCGAAAGAAAAGAACTGCTCACTTCCGTGTACTAAATTCGCGCATTAACGGATCATTCTTTTGATACGCGTACGCATTTTATTCTCATCCCGTTTTTTATACTATTTTTACGAACATTGTCCGTCTGGGTAGAGCTTGAATTATATCGTAACCCTTTTTGTTCTACGTTAGGTGAGCCTATTTGAATAGGCCCAAATAAATAAACTGTTTTGAAAGTGACGTTAATCCGTTTATGATAGATTCGAGATATTTGCGTTGGATTATGTTTAAAAGTATGGGTAACAGATAACAGAATAGATCAATATTTTTGAGTTTCTAAGGGTGTCACATTTATCATCCGAATTAGCATAATTAACACTATTTGAGAAAGTAATATGTTTTTGATGGCTATGAATGGATTTACGTCACTTTAAAAATCAATGAAACAACGTTTTCAATTCCTAAGAAAGCACAAGTTCATAGGAATGGTACATTTCCCTTGAAATAAAAATAAATGTATACTCTTTCACGTGATCAAATCAAAGAAATATTCACCTAATAAATAATTTAAAAAATATCCAACTTAATATTCAACATAAAATCAAACAAACAAATATTCAACAAAAATCCTTGTATTTTAAGTTTGTGAGTAGCCCTCGTATTTTCCATGTCCATTTTAAACGATGGAATTTACACCACTTTCCAAAAAAAACTCTTTCATCACTTCATTAACCAGCAAATTTTTGTGTCAGAAAATTTCTATGATTTTAAATATATTAGTAACAGGTGGCTTCAGAATGAGAAGATTATGTAAATACGTGTAACCGGTAAGGTAGCTAACTCGATTTTTTTTTAAAATGGACCACTTTCAAAATAAACGGTTCAAGTACGCATTGTATGGCCACGGGTTGTATAGCTATGTATAATGTAGCACTGCCATAGTTACATTGCCACGCATTTTATAGCCACGTGTTACTGCCACGGCACAAATACAAACGCGTTACATCGATGTGTTTTATACTTTCCCCGATACGTATAACATAATAGAGCGGAACGATGAGACTTAAGTTAACGCAATCGAAGGTTGATCCAAGTTCAATTTAATCTGGCCCTAAACTAGACATGGTATAAACATAAATTTAGCCAGTCTACTAGATTCAAACGATACCGGTTGATTAAGTAGTTTAGTAGAGTAATTGTAAACTATAACCACGTTTAATATATTTTAATCTAACCTAACTGAACTTAATCTTATCTTAACCGGACAAAACGTGTCCTTGCTTTAAAGCAATTGAACATACCTTTATCTTTATTTAGATGAACCAAATCTTAGCTTAACTTAATCTACCTGAACCTAACTTAATTTAATAGATTTGGATCATAACGTCTAACTTAAGCTAACCTTGCCTGTCCTAATAAATTTAGATAATAAAATTGATCTCAACCTAATCTACCATGATCCATTTAAATGATTAACTTCGACATATCTTAATTCATAACCTAATCTCATAACTACCTATAACTCGAATAAACTTATCTAAATAACCATGAACTTATTAAACTCGTGTAACTGAACTTAACGAATTTAACACCCTGAGTGTCACCCTAAAACAGTTTCCGTTTCATTTAGTAAATAATTTTATTTTCTAGAATTTTATAGACAACTTTCTGAGTATTCCATCCTTGTTTATTCGACAAGCTTTACTTACAAAAATTATTTACATTTTATCGTATAAAATGTTACCACTACAATCAGTGATAGATTTATGTGAGAATTCCTACCTAACCCATATGTGGGTGACACCGCACTTCAAATGTTAAATAACTAACCTAACTTAACCTAACCTGGTTACGCAGTTTCCTGATTCAGATTAAATCATTTTCCTCCGAGACAAAGTCATGTATCAAAACTGTTTAAATTAGGTATCAGATTAGATTAAGTTTAGCGTTCATACGGCGATAAACAAAGAGTAGTGAATTTTGCATCCGTCACTCTTGTTATCTTAAGCGACATCTTAACGACGCTAACGATATATCGCCGTGCCGGTATAATCGATGTATGAATAAGATATTGATAGCGTATCGATAATCGATAGCGTCGGCTCTGCCTGCGCGGCTCATCGCCGTAAAAAAAAGGCGCGTTCATAATTCGCGAAAGCTGTAACTTTGTCCCGTGAAAGTTTCCCAGGCACGTGTTTACGGTCAAACAGACCATATCTCGTAATATGGGGCTCGGTTTCGTTTTCGTTGCTCGTTTTGCATACGCTTTGATTGCTTATCGCGTGACTGGTCTCGCGATGTTCCCGCGGAACGAGTCTACGTGTCTCGATAACCCGATGCTGCCGGCGATTAACGACGATGAACGCGCGTTGCCGTGCACGCGAATGATTTGCACGGACGTTGATTCACGGTGATTCGTTCGACATTCGGTGAAAATTCGTCGGTACGTGTACTTTTATCGCGCGCTTAAAAACCGAGCCTAACGTCGTCCCGGCGATTTGCTCGAAGAGATGAAAGCGTGCGAACGCTCGCTCGACGGACGACGGATTTTTTTCGCGATTTTGCATAGAAAGTCTGCAACGTTCCATCAACTGTCTTTCAATGACTGTCTGATCGAGACACTGGTCGTATTAATTAACGATCTCGAGGTCCGTGATTCGAGGCGATCGTTGATTAACCAGTTAACTGAGTTCGACGAGTACACGCGACAGTTTAAAACTTCATTCCGATGTTATTAATATTAGTAAGTTATTTATTATTTATGGAATAAAAGTGTAACTTTTCATCATTTTTCTGTACTTCTTTTCGTATAATTTGTGATAGGAGCATTTGTTGTGCGTTCGACGTATATACGCGACAGTTTAAAACTTCATTCCGATGTTATTAATATTAGTAAGTTATTTATTATTTATGGAATAAAAGTGTAACTTTTCATCATTTTTCTGTACTTCTTTTCGTATAATTTGTGATAGGAGCATTTGTTGTGCGTTCGACGTATATACGCGTCAGTACAATACTTCATTTAGATGTTATTAACATTAACAAGTTATTAATTGTTTATAGAATAAAAGTGTAACAGTTCCTCATTTTTCTTTACTTTTTTTCTTAAAATTTATAATAGGATCATTTCTCCTGCGTTCGACATATATACGCGTCCGTTCAAAACTTCATTTCGACGTTATTAACATTAACAAGTCATTAATTGTTTATAGAATAAAAGTGTAACTTTTCTTCATCTTTCTTTACCCTTCTTCGTAAAATTTATAATAGGAGCATTTGTCCTGCGTTCGACGTATATACGCGTTAATTTAAAACTACATATTGATGTTATTAACATTAACAAGTCATTAATTGTTTATATAGGGTGTCCCAAAAGTGTTGAAGGAGCCGGAAATGGGAGGTAGGTGGGATCATTCTGAACAACTTTTTCATTTGCAAAAATGTCGTATGGGGCTTCATTTTTAAATTATTAACGAAAAACATCGACCAATCGGGACGCAAGAATCGCGCGCCACGCAATTCGATCGCGACCACGACCAATTATAACTCGGGCCTATACTTCTGCCTCCGAACGCGCGCGATTCTCGCGCTCTGATTGGTCGGTGTTTTTCGTTAATAATTTAAAAATGAAGCCCCATCCGACATTTTTGCAAATGAAAAAGTTGTTCAGAATGATGCCACCTACCTCCCATTTCCGGCTCCTTCAACACTTTTGGGACACCCTGTAGAATGAAAGTGTAACTTTTCCTCATTTTTCTTTACTTTTTTTTTTGTAAAATTTATAATAGGAGCATTTGTCCTGCATTCGACGTATATACGCGTTAATATTGATGTTATTAACATTAACAAGTCATTAATTGTTTATAGAATGAAAGTGTAACTTTTCCTCATTTTTCTTTACTTTTTTTTTGTAAAATTTATAATAGGAGAATTTATCCTGTGTTTGTCTCGTATATTTGTCATTGGTTCACTTTTATAATTTCAATAAGTTTATTTTTAAAACTAAATTCCGCGGTTAACTGGTTAACGTTTTTCTTCGTAGACGTCGTTTTCTTTACGAATAGTAATCGATTTTTGTCCACATTCATGAGAAATTTGATGAAACAACGGGAGATCGGGGTTCGATTACAATTTTGTACAAGCGAAAATTGCTATTTATATTTTTCACGAATGTACGGTGTGCGAAGACTTAAAAAATTGTAACGAACCGACGCAAAAGAGAGTAATTGCTTTGTGCAAATGAAGTCGGAAATTTTCTGTAACACCCACTGATAATGACGATTCATTAATGGTCGATACGATGATCGAACATAATAATACGGTAGAAATTGCATCCGTGATTATACCGGATCGAAAGAACGTAAAAAACTGGTCAGAAAAAGTTTAATATCTGTGGCAACCAGATCTTTATTACGCTGTGTATCGTGATTATAAACGGGGTTCGGTTTTGAAGCGAATAATCCCAGCTTCGTTTTTTTTACTTCGATTAATCACGTAATTATTGTGTTCAAAAAATGTAAAGAAACTAGATATTGAATAGAAGAACGGAGATTAGACTTGAATTGCTCTTCGATTTTATTTTATGCATTTTGTTGTACGCAATAGAAGAACTTGAACTACCGGGAGCGGTGTATTAGAATAATTAAAAATTATATAGTAAGCATAATAACGATGGTAAAATATGATAATGGTGGTAATATGGTAATGGACTTGTTATATTGCCACTGCGAACCGGAGGTATATCACATTTTCATAGAACGATGCCCCTTTTGTGATTGCATTCTATTACAATCTTAATCGTATTGCACTGTTAGTTTTAATTTCTACGTGTGTTAAATGTTGAGGATTACATTGTCACCTATTATATTCTAGTGTCCTGTATTCTCAAATTCACAAATTTCTAAATTTTTAATTTTTTAAACTTTCAGACTTCTAAAGTCCCAAAGTTTCAAATTTTTGATGTTCTAAATATTTAAGTTTTCGATTTCTTCATTTCTAAATTCTAAAATTTGGAAATTCATGAATTCTTAAATTTTCAACTTTTCAAATTTCCAAATTCTCGAATTTCTAAACTTCCACATTTTGGAATCCTTAAACTTCTATATATCCAAATTCTTAAATTCTCAGATTCTTAAATCGTCAAATTTCTAATTTTCCAAACACCTAAATTCCAAATTTCTAAGTTCTTCAATTCATAAATTTTGAAAATTCAACATTTTAAAGACTCTTAATCTTCAAACTCTCTAAGCTCCAAAACTCCGAGTTTCTAAACTTCCAAATTTTTGAACCCTTATACCCCTATATTTCCAACTTCTCAAATTACCAAATTCCTAAATTTTTAAATCCCCGAGTCTCTAAATTACCATATCTTGAAATTCCAAATGCCGAAATTCCCAACTTCCTAAATTTTAGAATTCTTCAATTCCTACATTACCAACTTCTTAAATTGCCTAATTCTCAAATTCTCAAATCCTCAAATTTCTAATTTTCTAGATCCCTAAGTTCTAAACTTCGAAATTTTGATGTTCCTAAATGTTTGAACCCCCAAATTCTCAAATCTCCGAATTTCCAAAACCCTCAAAATCCCTATATTTTCAACTATCAAAATTTCGAGGTCCCCAAAATCTTCGAAATATCAAAATTTACATTCGACAAACATGACACCGATTCGAACAATTCTCCGATCCTGCAGTCTCACCGTTAGTCACCCAACGACAAGTCTACTACAGCGACGGATATTAAAATTACCGAAAATGCTAATCAGTTACACCCTACGGCAATGGTAATCGATTGTTAAAAATTTTACCATGTTTAATGTATCGTTATGGTAATTCGCGATAAGGGGATCAGGGAACCCTTATAAGGTCAGAAGGGAAGGTATAAGCGAACAGGATAACGCAGTAAAATTCAAAGTGTGTACACGCGTTGCCGGAATTTTGAAATTTTTCTTCATGGTGTTGCATTGCTGGAATCGGATGAAAATCGTACGTGGGGTAGCATAATGAAACATATCTCATGCGCGTATGTGTGCCTGCATATTTAACCTCTCCGAGGGAAACACGGACATATTAAATTGCAGCGTTTATAAGCTTCGTGTGGTTAGTTATTTGCAAGTCTAACGATCGCTACTACACTCGTTTCAGTATTATAACCTATCCGCTATAATCCTCGATAGAATTTTCACATTACATAAACACGCGTGTCCGCGCATGGGTATTCGAACGTTTCCATTATTTTTTCCATGAAAATTAATGAGCGTTAAAAATCCGGATATATCATTCTCTTCTTTGCGGTTTAATTTTTCATCTAATTGGAAAGCAGCCTTGTTTATAGTCACTGTTATTAATATTCGGACACTGTACAGTATCTTATCAACTACTCGGTATATCTTTGCATAATCGAATGATCGTATTTTTTATTTACACGAAGAATGTTTTCTGGAAAACAAGGTCTTGCATGAACAATTTTTATTGTACATTTTCGATCAATTTTTTTCACGCGCAGTGACCTTCTTTCAACTTGCACCGCCATTTACAGTGTACAACAGTCGAATGATTTCTTAACCGTCACTAAGAAATTCTTATGGATTTTTGCGAGCTGAATACGAATCTGAAATCCTTATAATGGAAATGAAAAAATTCACCACTATTTAACAGCGAATTTTTAAAGTTTGAAAAATTCACTACTAGTTTGCAGTAAAAATTAAAAAATTTTGAATTTGGAAGTTTAAAGATGAACTTTTGAAATAAAGAAAAAGTCAACATTTCTTGTACAGTGTTATCGAAGTCCCTGTATTAACGCAAATTACAGTAAACCCCCTTACAGTGTACTACTTGGTTGGTCGTCACAGTGTAAAACGTCTCTTTCTGCGCCATTGCGTGCGTCATTGCTGCGCCCGTGTTCGCCTCGCTCGAGCCAGTCCAAGTGTAACACGATACTCGCCGCGGTCCCTTTGATGCGGGCTGACAGACCTCCAGTTCCAAATTTACCAATATAATTTTTTAATATCTATATTTTTTTGACTGCAAACTTTTTTAACATATTCGTGAGGTTCTTCCGATCAAAATAAGACCAAACAATATATAATTACGATCACAATTATCTATGTAACAAGCCATAAAAGTTTCGGAGTTACATTTACGGCAGAGATACAAATAAACTTTTATGACTTGTGAAACAGGTAATTATGATCGTAATTATAACGTGTTTGGTATCATTTTAATCAGAAAAACGAGACGAATACGATGGTATAAGTTTCATGAACAAGTAATAGGAAATAAGAAAATTTTAATCTTTTTCTTTGCTTGCATTAGAATGTGTCTCACCAATATTCGACCCTCGTCGTTTCGTCGGCCGCGAGCCGTGGCGGGGAAAGCGCAGCCGTCGAGTATCAAATTTCGCTTCTAACGTCGCCACAGTGTACAATTTCGATTCCCGCCTCCGGTACACTGTGAGGGGTTTTACTGTATTCTCGACCGAATAGCGTTTGCCGATACCTCTAGAAGTCGCAAGACAATGAAAGGTTTTTGAACAAAGCGGACAATTATGTTCCTGGTAGATATACCTACTAAATCTGCATTCGTTCGTTGATCGTTCATGACTGACAGTCGACCTCGTTTTATTACAATAGGTTACCTGCCGCAAATCAACTAACCTTCCAGGTTCGTACGGTTCAGGTACAGTAGTGGGCAAAAGTTTAAGACGATGTTTGATTTGAAATATTATACGAACTTCGTTCCTTTTTTTTTTGTAACTTCGCTACTGAGCAAAATATCAAAATGATTTTTTTTTTATAAGTGTATAAATAAATGTCTAATTAGTTAACACAGGAAGTATAACACTATTTATAGTTTTTTGAACAGTAAATCAATTATTTATTTTTTCCATTTAGTCTTAAACTTTTGTCCGCTACTGTATATGTAATTACAAAGCTGTGTAAGTACTTTTTATACGATGGCCACCATAACCGCGCACCGTGGAACTTACTATGGTGGACAGTTATTTTTCGATCGATCCTAAGATACGAAAGATCGTAGTTCATTCTATGCATGTTACATTCGGTTTGTTCGTAGACAATACCATCGTTTCACGTCTTTTGTTTACTTCCTTTTTTGTATTTACGATGGTTATAAGCAGCTGGATAAAAGGGAATCGAAATAGAATATTGTTGCTAGAAACATATCGTGTTTTGTTTTCGTCGCATTTTTAATTGCGGTGAATTTAATAGGAGTCGAAGAAATATAGCGCAATTTAATTAAGATTGATTGAGTTAATTAAGTTTTTACATAAAGATTATTTTATGTTATCGTGACGTGTCGTGACGGTTTTCACTTTAACGAATCGCTCTTTGTTTCTGTTTATCATTTTGTACAACGATCAAGCATATTTAAACGAAGTTATGAAGAAGTAGTTGATCGAGTTTAGCTCGTTCAGCTATAATTATTCGATATTCTTCGATTTTGTTTGCAGAAGTAATTGATCAAATGTCCAGCGAAGAAAGCTGCCGGAACTAATTTTGAAATTTGATAAGTTTGCAATTTAAAAATTCGCTAAGTTAGGAATATCGAATTTAAAAGCATGGTAATTTTGAAATTGATAATTTGGAATTGGAAAAGCTTGAAATTGTGGATATTTAAATATTTATTTCGGAATTTGGAAATGTACAAATTTGGTCATTTGGAAGTCTAAAAGTTAACTTGGAAATTTGGAAAGTTGGGAATTTGCTAACTTAGAAATTTGAGAATATAGAAATTGGCAATTTAAAAATTGGAAAACTAGTAAAAATAGAAATTTAGAAATTTGGAAACTTGGCAATATTGTACCTTTGATATTGGAAAACTTAAAAATCTGGAAACTTGGGAATTTGGGAATTCGAAATCATCGAAATGTAGAAATGTAGAAACTTGGCAAGTTAATACACTAAATTTTCGAAAATTTGAAAGCCTGGAAATTTAAAAACTTGGAAATGTAGAATTTTGGAGGCTTGGCAATTTAGTACCTTAAAATTTCGAAAAATGGAAATTTTGGAAATTTAAAAACTCGGAAATGTAGAATTTTGGAGGCTTGGCAATTTAATACCTTAAAATTTCGAAAAATGGATATCTTCGAAATTTAAAATCTTGGAAATGTAGAATTTTTAAGACTCGACAATTTAATATTTCAAAAATTCGAAAATTTGGAAATTTAAAAACTTCACGGTCTTCAAATCGGTACATCATCCGTACATGTTTTTTAACCTAAACAAAACTCGTATCTCTCAGTTCCTGAAACACGCTAATCGCCGCCAGAAACGCGCTCTTACGTGTTCATTTCCGTTGCAGTTATTAACGTTTCTCGGTAAAAAACATAATTTTTGTTCAAGCGAAAGATATCCGTCTTGAACTTTTATTCCATTACAATTTCACTAATTAAAATCTTAACTTTCTTATACCGCGTTCGTATATCTTGTGAACAGGTATATCTCGTTATGTCTACACAAATTACTAAAAGATGTCGAGTGAAGAGACGAGACCTCTCTTTCTCTCGTATTCGAGTGCCTTAACCGTTGATTCTGCGAAAATCGTTTTAGAGAGTACAGAGGAAGAAAAGTGGGCATTCTTCGTGGTCGTCTTTGCATACGGGACGCATAGTGTCCAAGAAAGTTGCCGTTTTATCTTTGTTCGTTGATCTTTTGACACGACACGACGTTGGGTCTCTTTCCCGAAGAAACGCTCGCTCGAAAAGGCGAAAGTGAAGGTACTAAATAGCTACGATACAAGGTGTAGTTCATGGTCGAATCTTCATGGTTACATCGAAGGAAGTTTACTTAGGCGGTGATGTGCCGCAAATCACGTACCGGAATTTTGCGAAACAATTCTCGCAATTTTATTGTTGATTCTTCGAAGTTCTGCTAATATTCGACATCCTTAATTTATGTTTCAATTCTTCGAATTGACGAAACACGTAATTCGGAATTATATCTTCACCCTCGTTTATCACTTTCACTGACATGTCACCCATATGTGGATGACACTAAAATTTTTGTATAGATTTAATATCCATATTATTCAAAATTTGCTCACTTTTCTCGCATTAGTTACTTGGAACTGTGAAGAATAAATAATAACGAAGTATCGTGAACATATTTGGTAAGATTTGTTCAAAATGAAAATACTAATACTATTTTCAATTGCTTCCATGTGGTAGTCAGTGTGTTGTATAATTTTTGTACTATTTATTTAAATATTACTTTTCTTATTATATTTTTCAAAGTTCTAATAATCTTTTCCATCCTTAATTTATCTCTCAATTTTCAACGACGGAGTCAAATTTTTGCTGACAAAACACATAGTTCAACATCAATTTCTCCCTCGTTTATTTAATTTTTTTATTATTCCTTCATATATTAATTTTTTATTATGTTCTTCGAAGTTCTGCTAATCTCTTCCATCCTTAATTTTTCTCGCAATTTTATTGTTCATTCTTCGAAGTTCTGCTAATCTCCGACATCCTTAATTTATATTTCAATTCTTCGAATCTCTGCTGACAAAACACGTAATTCAGAATTATAATTTCACCTTTGTTTATTAAATTTTTGTAGTATTTCTTTAACACTAGATTTACGGACGTTCAATAACTACTTATGTCTGAATCGAAAATGAATTATAAAAACAAATAAATAATGGACAATTCATAAGCCAGTTTATAGAAAGATTCTTCATTTCCATGAAGGTTAACATGCATTTTGCAATAAGTTTTTTAATAATATTCGTAATTGAAAATAAGAAGTCTAAGATCCGTCATTTTGACGGGTTCCGTAAACCTAGTGCTAAACATTACTTTTCTTATTATACTCTTCAAAGTTTTGCCAATCTCTTCCATCCTTAATTTATCTCTCATTTTTCATCGACGGAGTTGAATCTTTGCTGACAAAACGCATAATTCAAAATCATATTTTCACCCTCTTTTATTAAATTTTTGTGCTATTTCTTTAAATGTTACTTTTCTTGTTATATTTGTTAACATTTTCTCCTTTCTCGTTTATATTTGAATTTTTTATTCAGGTACTTTTCATATTCCCTATTTTTTTTTACATCGATACCAACATTATATTGTCAATTAACTTAACATAATTATTACATAATTATATTATACCAGATTCTCTTTTCTCAGTTTTGTATTATTATTGAATTTGTCATTTAATATACATCGGAGTTAGTCATTTTTCGTCCTTCGCCGAATATTTATCTTACGTTTTAATGGTCTTACACTTGGCTTTTTTTTATTATTCACAAATATTGTATGCTTTCATTGTACTTGACATTGACGAACGCTACGAATATTTGTACTCGTCGATATTCTATTAACAGCCTTTTCTTCTGCTACAACTTTCTAATCTCTGCTTTTATTCCTTCATTTTCTTACTCCGCTGTCAAAACGTCGTATTTATTGTTTTACGATACTGCCTTCCTGTCCCTTTACTTTCTTTTACCGCGCTTCTCCCTCCCTTTCGTTATTTCTTCCGTTATATTCTTTCACGGGTGCGTTCTCGACGAAAACATCAATAACATCGATACTGTATTATAAATACCAATCTATGGACACTAACGGTGCTGCCAAGATTATCCAGGATGAACTGTTCGTCGTAAAAATGAAAAGCCGTCGTCTGTGACGTGAGTTAAACCGATTAATGAGTTTCCTGCGAACGCGATACACCTGAATCCTTCCGATTACCTGTCCGTCTGTCTTCCAGTATTTTAAGTATCCCTTACATCCCTTGTTCGACATTCCTTCACCGACAAATTAATAGACCCGGTTTCTCTGCGTACCCAGTCAATTGAATCGCACCCTTTCGGTCGTGCAACCGCGGTCCTCCATTGTGAACAGGGTCGACGTCGTTCACCTAATCTAGCATTACCGAATTTCGTGGTGGCCGACCGATATTCTGGACGCAGGTACTCGTTCACAAAAGGACGCATAAAAGATAGGAGCAGGTAATTCGTTCAGGAAACGCGTTCGGGTAGGCAGTGCATCAACAGGTTGTCGCCGGTTAGGGTCATTGCCGGTTCGGGTGTTAGTTCAGTTTGGAACACGGGACAGTAAGGTGGTGTGTATAGTGGTTTGCGAATCGATCACGAAGAAAGGACACGAGCGGGTTTTCGATTGGCGTACGAAGTAAATTGGCGGCGTTTCGGCTGAACGACATGCGAGTGAGTGATTTACTTTTTCTTCTGGACAACACCTTCGGCTGGCGGTCGTTCTAGCTCGTTGCCCGACATGAACTTTATATTTACGAGCGTGGCGAGTTAGTTAGCCAGCTGGAAATGATTCTGAGAAAGGCGATCATTGCATAAGCAGCTGGTCGTCGATCGAATTGGTTTCTCCGTGCCAAGTTCTTCGCTTTTCAACCCGTTCCGCGCGTTTCTTCTTGTAGCTTTGCTGCGGAGCGACGCACAGTGAGCGAAATATAAAAAAAGTGATCAAAAACCAATATTATTAACCCCTTGCTCTGCTTTGACTTGACTTGACTCGTGAGGCACTCGCAGCTCAAATGTAACAAACTTTACTCAAAGTTTTAATGCTCCTCGACTTGAAGTTTAGGTCCGATTATAATTCCTGTAGTCAAGGATCTCTGAATGTAAAATACTCGTAGCATTTAGATTTCCTTTGTTCGATTTAATATTATAGGTATGAATAGTTAGTTCTGCCTGACGCATCGGACAAATAAATGGCACGGGAAGGGGTTAATTGCGAACATAATTATTATTTGATACTTGGTAACTGTAGGTTTCTTAGGACGGTATTTTCGAATCTGAACATTGAGATCTACCAAATGGGTCAAATGACCCTTTTACAAATTTCCTACTCCGAACGAGAAAATTTGTTGAAGTGGTTTTCTCGGCATGCGTGCTAATTATCATCAAGGCAAAGGAGCAATGAGTGTATTCGTTTATGTTTCATCGATTGTTCATTCATTTTTCAACCTCATTTTTATCTTCAAAATAATTGTGCCTTATACGTTGGTCGTTTTAGTGTTGAAAATTTGTCCAGTTTATCCATTTACAAAATGGAGGATTCGATATTAACTTTTTCCGAATTTCGCCCACTGTGCAATGGTGCTTCGCATCGTTGTATTCGAAAAAAAAAATCCCTTCCGAACGTAAATTTTTAACACTAGATTCTACGGACGTGCAGTGACTATTTACTTTTAAATTAAAACTAAAGGAGAGAAGAAAATAAATAAAATATGATAAGTAAACTGGCGTATACAATGATCCCTCATCTTGAAGAAAGTCAACATACACTTTGATAAAAGTTTGTCGATAATTTTTGTAATTTTGGTAAATCTAGTGTTAAAGATACACGTAAAAATATTTTTGCGAATATTAGCGAGGAATCGCGGGAAACCGGAAGACCAGGGGTAGTTGTCGTCGATTAACGGTTCGTGTATTTACAGTTGTTTTCTTGTTCTTTGTCGCGGAATCATACAACACAGGATGCGTGTGTTCTTGACTTTCTCTCTTGAGCATTCGTGTCGCGAGTCGTTGAATCTTTTAACTTGTTTGCTGGCAGATTGCGAAGAACGAGAAATCAACTCTTAATCGCGACAGGGTCATGGCTGCTGTTTCGATTAACTGTTACAAAATATGTGATTCAAACATGTGGAAGATGTGAAACATTTGTACCTGACTACTCACTCTTATTTTTATTCGATATCGTTTCTAGTGAGATAAAATCACATTCTTAATATTGATTTTGAAGTCGTGCGCAAATAATTTTGGACTAATTTTATAAACGAGATAAATAATAGTCTTCTGTAGTTTTTAACTATAGTGGAGTCTCGTTATATGGCCATAAACGGCGCTGTAGCGTTTCATTAACAGAACCTGATAATTTTTAAATTTTACGTATTCGTACATTTGAAACTATAAATTTCCAAACTTGTTACTTGATAATCTCTAAATTTCGTAACTTGAAACTATACATTCTGAAACTTGCAACTCGAAAATCTCTAAACTTATAAATTTGTAACTATAAATTCCTAAACTTGTAACTTCCAATTTTTTAATTTCTAAACTTGATATTGTAAATTTTTGAACTTGAACATTTGTCAGTTTCCAAACTTGGGACTTTGCAAATTTGTAAACTACGAAATTTCGTACATTTCTAATATTGAAACTTTGCAAATTTGTAAAATTGAAACATTGTCAGTTTCCAAACTTGAAGCTTTGCAAATTTGTAATCTATGATGCTTTGCAAATTTGTAACCTATGAAATTTTGCAAATTTGTAAACTATGAAACTTTGTACATTTCCAAACTTGAAACTTTGTCTGTTTCCAAACTATGAAACTTTATACATTTCCAAACTTTAAACTTTCTCAGTTTCCAAACTTGAAGCTATGCAAATTTGTAAACTATAAAACTTTGCACATTTCTAAACTTGAAACTTTGCGAATTTGTAAACTCGGAACTTTGCAAATTAGTAAACTTGAAACATTGTAAATTTCAAACTTTCCAGATATGAATATTTCCGGACATCCAAATTTCTAAATTTCCGAAATTATAAATTTCCCTAAATCTTTTTGCTGCGATAGCAAATCCTCACCATCACTATACACAAAACTCTGTCCAGAGGTAGCAATATAATCAGAGTCTACTGTATTCGACTCGTTATCGATAGTCTTTTATTCCCGACAAACGTCAATATTCGCAGAAAACTTCGCGTCAGCGTACGTTTCCTTTCGCATTTTAAGATTATCGCCGATTTCGAAGAATCGAGGTCGAAACCCTTGAAAAGCTTACAATTAGTCAGAGACTCGGTGACACTTGTTGCAAGTAAGTTTCTTCATCGGTTGATTGCCGTTTCCGCAAAGTGACCCAAAGAAGCGACGGGACACGTCCGACTGAGAGAATGTCAGACACGACGGTTTCTGCGATAATTTATGCGAGTGCACAATGTCTGAACCTACGAGGATATTATTCACTGTTGTTATCGTATTATTTACCGCCTCGAAACTGCATACTCCTTTTATCGTAATTTTATTCCAGGTTATGACTCGAAAAATACCATTTGCCACTCTCGTTTAAATAATTTTTAGTTCGAGTTCTGCGATCGATAATACATGTCTACTACAATCATACACATTAACTCTTTGGGGCACGGTGGAATTAAAAATGTCCCACTTTTTTGCTGCATGGTAATGCATGGTGGGACATTTTTTGTCCCGCTTCAAAATATTGCAACAGTTGCATACTCGTGTGTGTCTATTCGAGGTCCTGTAACAACAAATTTAATTGAATTATTATTATTTTTTTGTGTATTCGTATTATCATTCCGGCGTTATTAAAAATATATTAATTTTGTTTAAATCAAAACGCGACAAAATTTATGTACAACGTGGGTCTATTTTATTTTCTGCAGTCCTGCGCCTGAAAGAGTTAAACTATGAATCTGTTCTGCTCAATTTCAGCCTCTGTAATTTTTTTTATCTAGTTCGATACGTCTATTTTTTTAAACTTCGTTCCAGATGCGTAACAGTGTCTTCAAGATCATTGGTGACTTAAAAAATTATTTCACTCGCACGTTACCGGTAGATTACATTCTTTTTTTTTTTTTACTTAATCAATGCTTATCAGTTAACGCGGTCGATCGAACGGACATAAAAAATTAAAGATATCGGAAAAGTAACAGCATCTTTATCGAAGCACTTGCACGATAATCAATTCTTGTTTTACTTTCGAATCTCACCTGCTAACGAACAATTGTCGCGATGCCGTTATTGATAATCCGCTAAATAGAATTTTCCCGTATCATGAACTTGTTCTTGCGGGAAAATAGAGAATATCTGAAACAGATGAGAAGCAAAAATAATACGCACTTTCGTCCATTATATGCTGACACGTAGTTTCTTCGATCCAACGTTGAGCCAACTAATGGATCTTTCTGGGTAGCGTAGAAAGTTAATAAATTAAACGAAACCCGTGGTCATTCGTGAGCACCGTTCTGTTTCAAGCGGATTTAAGCAAATGTTGCGATTGTTATCGGTATGCATCGTTGTTACGCCTTTCACACGGCTTTGACCAGCAATTAAATTAACCTCTTAAGAGGATCAATGAAACGCGATCATCTGCACGATGCGAACCTTTGAGCGTTTGTAAACTCGCCTTTAAACATCCAACTAACATTTGTTGCGAATCATTCGGTGATTGCTTCGCACGATTTTCCGTGTCTATATACTACACTGAGCAACAAAATTAGCGTAACAAGAATTTTTATCAAAATTTCACTCAACTTTAAGTAACCGTAACTCCGCGAAAAATGGTCATATCTTACAAATTCTTTTTTCATTTTAATGTTTGAAGTTTCTACTTTGAGCACAATTTATCGGATTTGACTTCCGCCTTTCCCCACCCCCGCCACCTCCTTTAATGTGAAGGCATGTTTTAATTTAAAAATTTTCGTATACTTTGATTCGCTCCACGGGGTGCAATAAATTTTTTTCGCAAACGTTCCAAAAATGGCTGCAATGTATAAACTTTTGTGCAGAAATTGAAAAAAAGTTGAAGACTACGATTTTTTTTGGCGGTGTTATGTACGTTGACAAGTTACCCATGCATTTTAGCCAGTTTATAATTGGTACCGCCATCATTAGTGTTATTCGATGTACACCACGATGAGATTGCTGGTTGTATTTTGTACATAGTGTGTACGGGTGTGTGTGTGTTTGTGTATGCGTCTGTGTCTATGCAAATGTGCGTCTGTATGTGTATGCGAGTGCATACACATCTCATTTTCGTACAGAAAACGAAATTTCTTTCGGAACAAATTAATATTAATTTTTTAAATGCTGAATCGTCACGCGTTGAATTTCCATGGGTTTGAAATCGCTACGCGTTATGTTTCCGTGCTTGTTAAATCACCGCACGTTGTATTGCCACGCGTTATATTGTCACTAGTTAAATTTCTGCACGTTGAATTGCTGTGTGTAACCAATCCCTGCGTTATACAAGGTGGTCCAAAAGTGTTGAAAGAGCCGGAAATGGGAGGTAGGTGGGGTCATTCTGAACAACTTTTTCACTTGCAAAAATGTCGTGTGGGGCTTCATTTTTAAATTATTAACAAAAAGCACCGACCAATCAGAACGCGACAATCGCGCGCCACGCGATTCGATCGCGACCACGGCCAATTATAACTCGGACCTACACTTCTGCCTACGAGCGCGCGCGATTCTCGCGTTCTGATTGGTCGGTGTTTTTCGTTAATAATTTAAAAATGAAGCCCCATACGTCATTTTTGCAAATGAAAAAGTTGTTCAGAATGACCCCACCTACCTCCCATTTCCGGCTCCTTCAACACCTTTGGGACACCCTGTATATTGCTGTGGTTTTTATATTTCTACCCGTTATATTGCAATACATTATACCACCACACGTTGTACCACTGCGCGTTAAATTGTTGCAGCTTGAATTTCTTTGTGTTATCAATCGCTACGCTATACATTGCCGTGGTTTTTAAATTCCCATATGTTATATTGCTACACGTTGTTTTATCACCACGCGGTATGTCACCACTCGTTAAATTGCCGCACATTGAATTTCTGTGCGTTAGCAATCGTTACATTACATATTAATGTATTTTTTCAATTACCACGCGTTATACTGCCACACGTTCTATCACTACGCGTTAAATAGTTGCGCGTATCAAATTGCTACGCGTTCAATTACTGAATGTTGGAAATTGTTCACGTTATATTGCCGTATTTTCTCAATCACCGTGCATTATATCGCAACGAGCAGGAGCAGCATGCATCGAATTGTCGCGCGTTTTAAATCCGTACGCATTGTATTGCCACGTCTGGTAACATCACGCGTTTTAAATCACTAATTGTTATATCGCCACGCGTTATATAACCACGCTTCGAATCACCGATGCATCTTAGACCACTCCGCGTTATATTACAACGTATCAGATTGCTACGCATTTTTCAAATTTAACATTATATGCGTTTCTAAAATCTTAAATTGGTGAATTTGAACATTTGAAAATTTTGAACTCCTAAATTTCAATATTGCTGAATTCGAAATTAAAGAGTCTTGAACGTTCATCGTTCGAACGTATTAAATTTTTCATTGGCACAATTCACTCCCATGGCAGTATAATGATAGAATGCTGCATTACACGAACCGTTATGTAACATGGTATCAATCATTTCTAAATACTTATACAGGAATTCCGGAAAAATCTGTGGAAGGTTTATAATTTAGTAAACGTCGAATAGAGTTCGTGAGCAAACGATATTAGACATCTTGCGTATTTAATATAATTGCATTATATTGTAGGGACCGTTACGTAATAACACATCAATCACTTCTGAATACGTAAGAATTCATAATTGGTTAGCAAAGATCGGTGAACACCGAAAATGTTCGCCAACAAAGTTTCATTCAAACGAATTTATCGACGATCGTATCGACTGTATAATGCTCGCGATTTTATCTCGATCGTGAATTTATTTCTGCCTGTTATCATTGTACATTCAGCATTAGACTGCACATTTGTTCAATGGTACAGCCGTGTTAGTTGCATTCACTTTCGATACAGAAGAAAAATACGCAATGTATTAGATTAGATTAACACTCAAATTATCCACGTATAATGCTAATTACTTTGAAGATAATAATGAGATTGAAAAATAAATCAACAAATGATGAAATATAAATGAATGCACGTATCAGTTCTTAACAATATCAACTTAATAAATTTAGTTATTTATAAGACGATGTTATTTTGTTTGTAAAACGATCGTTTAACCGCTTTGGTAGTTTTAGCGTTAAAAGCCATACTGAAAAACGTACAGCCTTATGACCATTTAATTCGTAAATACATTTTAGTCTGTTGTCAGATACAATTAACATTTTGAGTGCCATGTCATCTACATATGTGTGACCTATGAATTTTTACATAAATCTATCGCCAATTTTAGTGGAAACATTTTACATAATAAAGTATAAATAATTTTGGTACATATATTAAAGCTTGTCAAAACAAGGGTCGAATACTATGAAAATTGTCTATGAAACTGATCGAAAGTAATATTAATAACACCGAATGTACTTTCTAAAAGAAATTGAAACTGTTTTAGGATGTCACTCAATGTGATAAAATTGATATAATTCTTTTTGGAATAATGTATCAAGTATTTTTTCGAATTCAGAGAACCATGTTATTCGTAGAAGTTTTAAATGACTATTATCGCTAAGTGGTGACCGCATAATAATTAATTTACGCTTATAATTCGTACCAACACTTTCTCAGCTCGAGTTGCACGCGTTGGATCTCTTGAATGGTGGCCTCTAAATTTAGTCGAACCTCGTTGAAAATGACCATTAATCTTGCATTTATTCCCGATATACACACGTTCTTTGTATCATATCAATGCCGTCCATCGAACGTCTTTATCTTTTGTTAGTCACTTTGTGTCATTTGCTCGATGCAATGGCGTAGTTCTGTCATTTCAAAACGTCCTGATTTTATTCTTTTATATTCCTAATTTCGAAACGAAGTTTTATCAATTTTGTTTAAAGTCATATACATTATACTTAGTGCGTATTCGTACACAGATGCACGCTCGATGATTATATTATTATCGCGCTTGAAATCAATGGATTCGATATACTGCAGCTCTCGGAGGCCTTCTTAAAAGTATGAGGTTGGTAGCACCTAACATAACCTAAAAATTGGGAGATCATACATGTTTTTCAAATACAGTGTATAAATACAAATTCCGTTTACAAGATTCTTTAAAATAAGAATAATTTTCAATGAAAATACAAGCAAATTTAACGTTTTTTGTTAGTTACCGTTTACAAGGTTCTTTGAAATAAGAATAATTTTTAATAAAAATACATACAAATTTAGCGTTTTTTTGTTGGTTACCGACTTCTTTTCACCGAACTCTTCCAAAAATTGTATCCTGTCAAAGAATTTGTTTCGTTGTTTAACACGTTGGCTGCCACGCTAACGCGGTTGAAAATTTTATTACATAGCACTTTTATGATTAACTAATCCTACCAAATATGTTCACAATATTTTGCTTTATTTATTATTCATAGATCGGAGTAATTACTACTAGTGTTTCCAATTAGATAAGTGAACAAATTCTTACTAAATAGATGATTGATTTATATAGAAATTTAAGCGTCACCCATATGTGGATGACGTGGCGATCAAAGTGTTAAAAGAATTTTTGAACAAGTTGTTTACATCTTCTGTGACGTGTATGTTGCAAGACTGTTTATACTAAATCGTTGAAAGAAGTAGTAGCTTAATTCAGCGTTTTGTGTTAGGCTAGACATATCGTCAATTTCGTACTTTTAAGAAGCTTTTCCCTCTCTCTGCGGCGACTTAAAAATATTTTCAGGTTTTGTGCCACGCGTTTTTTGGTCTTCTCAATATCGAGATACGAAGGAGCAAATTTTTGTTAGCTTTGTATATTTTTTTATTATAACGTGGTTCGCGCGTTCCTCGTGAATTCCGAGTATCGAGTGGAAATTTCTGTCGACACGTGCGATAATAGAATAACGCGTGAATTTTTTGAGAACACAGAGAGGAACGAAGAAGCATCAGCGATCGGGGAAGGAAACGATGTTTTACACGAATTCACTGAAAATCTCGTTGGATCGACGCCAGAGTAAAATTAGTTGAATCGAGAATAAAGACAGAGATCGTGGAAAAATCGTATCGGCCTTTGTGGATATTCGTTGCTCGACTAATTTTTGCCACACCCGGTTTCCTGATTTTATGCTTCTTTTTCGAACGTGTATAGACACTGATTTGTGCTACAAACATGTTCACTGTTATTTTAGATTCATTCGTTTACTTTTTCTAGTCTTTTGGTCCCGATAGCTAGTTTTTATACCATATTAACCCTTTGCCATATAACTACGAGCCACATACGGGTGACGTATGAATTTTTAGACAAACCTATCGCCGATGTTAATGGAAACAATTAACATAAGAAAATGTAAATACGATTGGAAAATATATTAAAGTTTGTTGAATAAAGAAAGGCAGAATATTATGAACATTGTCTATAAAGTTCATCGAAGATAAAATTACTTTCTAAAGGAAATTGAAACTGTTTTATGGTGGCATCTATGATGTTAATACGGTCGAATGTTCAATTTCGGTCTAATTGTAATATATACGGTTTAGGATCGCTAAATGCTAAACGGATTTGACATTCGAACTTTATTTAGCTATCTTATGGTTGTAGCAGCAAATAGTTCGTCATATCGCATTTGCCGAATAGATATTATAGAATAGTAACGCAAGGGGTTAAGATCCACTTAAATTAGTATTCTGTCGTATAATGTCTCGTTTCGGCTGAATTACTTTCGGCAAGGTCATTTGTTAAACACGTCTGCCACTTTCTTGATACGAATTAATATTTATTTACTCAATTATGACGATTCTAATATACAGTTAATTTGAAAAATATGGAGTACTCATAGTAAGCGAATCAGTATGTTTCATTAAGTACCGGGTATATATAGTAAGATAAACAAATCGTACGAAAAATATCAGATGCGTCAAAGAAAATGATCTCACGGAAAAATATTTTTCTACATAATTTTTTTCTAAAACAACATGAATGTGCGTATTGATCATGTCGACACCTTTCATATTTAAATTGTAGACTATATTCACTTTGGCTTGCTAATGTAACTTCTTTATCCTCTTTTGTACAGTTTTCATATTCGAGGTTTCGTAGCTGCTTAGTATAATAAATATACAATATCTATAGCAACATACAGTAATTGTTATTCTTCCGCGCTAATAATAAAATATCTGATTGGTAAGCAATGTTATTTTTGGTTATAGCTAGTTAATTAATCGTATCTGAAATATGTTTTCTGGTCGTTAATTTTGTTATCTCGGTTTAACTCTGTTTATCTATCTATCTAATATGTATTATCTATCTGTGACGATATATCTTCCATAGAATTTGAATTCAATACCTTTTCAATATTGTTGCAGAACAATTCTTCAACGCAGGGAAATATATGTGTAAATCACCCGCACGAATATTTTCAAAACAACTTTTCACTTCACTTTCTATATCAAAGTCACTGCTCAAGACTTAAACAGTAAAATTCGTCGTCGCTACTTTCAATCTCACGGTACACTTATTTCGGTAACTTTCTTTTTGCTATTTCAGAGCATTATTTTTCAGATGTTTTAACAAGCAAAAATGATTATAGTTGTTACTGTACGCAGTATGTCGCCCGAACGAGCAGTGTTCCGAAGTCAATACAACACTCTTATTTTAATCCTTAACGAACGAGCGCATTTATCGAAAGCAATGATCAGTGCATCGATGAAATATTAATAAATTGATTGCTTTATTACTGGACCGAGAAAAAGTGCATGATATTGAATTTTACGGAAGTTTTTAGTAATAACCGGTAGTACATGAACAGATATGACCATACACAAATATGTATACTGAAGTGAAAATTACAGAAAAATCACACAGATTATTACAAATTTTTTAAAATATCACAACATTCTATTTTTTTTTTTTTTTTTTTAATATTGTCGCGACTATGTCGATATTCGTTCGTTAAGGGTCAAATTACGGAAATTAACAAACTTTGTCAAGATAAGGAATACTAGGACAACTTAGTTCATGACGAGTGCGGCATTTTTTTATTTTTCAGTTTCATTTTTAATCTAGAAACAACCAGAAGTGTTTGGTGGAAGTTGTATTGGGGGGGCTCGATGTAGAAAGCCGAAATTAAGCCGATTTAGAATAATTATTTTGTAGGATAAGAAGTGAATAAATATTTTGACTCCATCCTCCCCATACAGTCATTAAAAATGATTACATAAGATAGTTCTTATGGATGAGAATACAGTGATAATAGTCACGCGTTTATTTCTCATTTATCAGCAAAATAAGGATTAATTTTTTATATTCCACTTCCAATCTGAGTCTAATTATAATGCACCTCCGCAATTCTGTATTTTATCCCAACAAAGAAATTGCAGAATGAAGTCGAGGTATTAAATAGTCCTCGTAACCATAAAAATATTCATTCGTTTTTTATCCTTCAATATAATTATTCAATATCGGCTTAATTTTGGCTTTCTACATAAAGGTGTCCCCCCTTAATTGGAAGGTAGTCGTTAGCCAGGGTTTATCGGACCGGGTGATTCGGTGTTTCAGAACGTGGTGCCATACCGTTGCAGTAGCGACAGCGACGAGGAGCCAGTCACGAAGCAGCCTCGACTCAGCCGTAGACATTCGCGAGGTTCTGGAAGGGAATCCCCGGGTCAGTCGGTTCGTTCGACGCGCTCGGACCGCTCGAAACGCCACAAAGCCACGAGATCGCGATACAACGAGGATTCAGCCGCGAGCAAAGCGGAATTCTCCGACACCGACGCGTCTTCCGAGAATCGATCGATCGGCGATGGATCCTATTTCGAGGTGCGTATGAATTCTCTACACCCAGCTAAATATTTTCGACCACGCTCCACACGCATCGAACGGTAATTGAACAATTTGAACCGTATCTCCGTTATAACGAAAATGTGTACACTTTATTTTAAGAGCTCGGAAAGAACGTGAATATCGTTCGTGGCGCCGAACTGTGAAAAACGTTTAGGCGCTCGGAGAAAATCTGGAGCCCGTATTGCGAGCATTATTCGGTCCTATGGGACCGAGTTAAGGGACCCATCGGCTCCATGGTGTCGTTTCTACGTTCGATTGCCTCGAACAGTGTTTCTCAACGCGATTTCGTGCCCGGAGCCGAGTTAATTTTTAACCGAACCGACGCCTTTTTGTTCGCCGAAATCTTTTCAGTGAAAAACGGCGTAATGTTAAAAAATGGAAAGGTTGTCAAGGACATCGCGAATCGGCCTCGGTTAATTGCCAGAGACTACGGAAGTTTAGTATCGTGATTCGATGTGTGATAAAACAAGTTGTGGTTTGGTGCTGTCTTCGTGGCCGTGTTCGGTTTTGTGATGGATTATTCCTCGATTTTTGTCCCGGGCGAGGATGGAAGATTTAGTGATGTAGTGTTAATGAACGGGCCTTCGCGAAATTCTTTTGTGACGGTTATGGTGTTGCTGTTCGAGTGAGATATATTAACCTCTGAATGGCGGAGTTAGGTTTTTGCCGAGTCGACGTACGAGTTGGAGATTGAATCTCTTTCTATTCGTGTTCTTTTAATACTACACTCTTTCTTCGGAGCGTTCTTGCGTTTGTCCTGATATTAGTATTTCGTTTGAATATCTTTGAAATTATTAAATTGTTATTTAATAGAATATCGCTTGAATTCATTCAATTTAGTTTAGACTCTTAATTTTTTACGGTGTTCACGTTTCATAGTTGTGGATCATGATTGACCCAGCAATCGTTGTTCGTTCGTTAATGTGGAATTTTTATGAAATATAAATTTTATCTTTTAGACAGTGAACGTAAAAGTGCCGATTCAAGGATTCTCTTATCCTGTAATCGCGATGTGGTAAGCATTACTATCAATGCGTGGTGTAAACATAATGTTGGGATAAAGTAGACAAATATTTATGGGCATGAATAGGGTCGATTCGCGTTTAAAAGGACAAAGTCTGTAATTGTTTTCAGAACAAAAAAGTTTCTCGTTAAAGCTTTACTTTAATCGTTTTTCAATATTGATTCTTGAACAACGTTCAAATTTGTATTATGCACATATTATTCGCTTCATTGACAGATTCGATTTTAAAAATACCGAGTTCGAAAACTTTTCAGAATATTCGTAAAAGAATTTACGAACTTATTTGTAGAAAATTACGGTTTCCAGTACTTTTCGTCGATTCGATAATTAATGAACGTCATATGGATATTCCTAAATATAATTTTTGTTATCACTAAATTACCTTTAACTTGCATCATTAAGTATTCTGAATTATTTTTTATAACATTTCTGTAAGAAGTTGAATGAAACATGTTACGAAAAATAATATATTGCGGATTAATACTTCATGAATTCAATCAGAAGTATGCACGTGATTGATATAACAAACAACGCTGACTAATATTACATTTTACAAACAACAATAACGCACAAACGAATAAAAGCATTGTGTCACAAATTATTTAGAATGTAGCAGATTTGCAAATTTTCAACTAATATCTTTTCCACTTTCTGTTTTTGCGCTTAATCAATAATCGTTTCATAATTATAAAATTGGATCGCAATCGACGATAACGATAACAGTAGGTACATTTCCCTGTTTCAAGTAAAAACTCAATTAAATGCTGTCGCGAATGTTCGAATGATAAAGACGTTATTATCTTATGAAAATTCAAAGTTATCGCAGTAGCTAAGAAAATAAAAACATAAGAAAGATATAGTGCTACTTTATCATTGTTATTACATCGAAAGATTGATTTTCGAAAAATGTTACATGACATTATCGTCCACTTGTCCCGACATTTATTAATTTATATGATCCATTAATTGTTTAAACAATAAGAGAATCGCTAAGGTTATCTTTTTTGTATAAAACAAATTGAAACAAATGTTCAAAGTGAGTTTCGTAGAAACTTAATCTAGAGACGTAGCAATACAGAAATTGGATAAAATAAATTTTTTCTTGTAAAAAGATATTTTGTATGCAAGCAATATAGAATTAATTAATAAGTTTCGAATATTTTTTTTTTTGCTTTGAATAAATACAGTAAACTTTACATAAGAGGACTATTTAACGAGTGAATTATTAAATACTGTACTTCCGTTTCGGTCAATTTGATCCGGCCGGTGCAATACGGTCATTCGAATACAACGTCAGGCATCGGACTGTAAAAGTGAACCTGATCCTTATTAGCTTAGAAACACACCATTGTTTCGTTTTCAGTGCGCAGAAACGGTCTTGCATACCTGACGCACGTGTTTCACCAACGAAATTCGGAGCATTCGCGTATTACACTGTACAGCAGTCAAATGATTTCATAACCATCGCTATAAAATTCTTATAGATATTTGCGAGCTGAATACGAATGTAATATGCGTTTTTCACTAGGACGTACAGTTTAAAAAAAAATTAATGTTTAACAAAATCACAAATTTTCCAATTTTTACCATGAAAATTAACTAGTTGTTAATTTTCGAATATTCGAATTTGAGATTTTTATTATACGTTGATAATAAATTTTCGCTATAAAATTCTTATAGATATTTGCGAGCTGAATACGAATCTGATATGCGTTTTTCACTAGGATGTACAGTTTAAAAAAAAATTAATGTTTAACAAAATCGCAAATTTTCCAATTTTTACCATGAAAATTAACTAGTTGTTAATTTTCGAATTTGAGATTTTTATTATACGTTGATAATAAATTTTCGTATTTTCATCATAGACTCAGTTTACCTCGGCGATCAGCTTTTGAATCTTCAAATTTTTAAACTTCCAATATTCCAATATTTCAATTCTTTTCAATTTTCGCCATAAACTAGTGGCTGATTTTTGTATCTTCGAAGCTTGAAATTTTCAAATTTCGGAATCTCCAAATATTTCTATTATGAAATTTCTACGATACATTTTAGTAATTAATAAACCAATAACACTGTACAACAGATTTTAATTTTTTTTTTATTTCATAACCGCCACTATGAAATTCTTATAGATGAGCTGAATACGAATCTGAAATACGTTTTACACTGGGGAAAGTCAAAATTTGTTGTACAGTGTTATTTTTCAGTTATTCTATCCTCGATTCGTTTTTAACTTCGTTCATTCTTTCACGCGATTAGAATTCCGTAGTTCGCAACAACGAATTTACAATGTCAGTTTGAAATCGTTTTATTCCATATTCTGTCGAGATCCACATGCATCCGGTCGGTTTTGTGTGATGCTGTTGAACGCATCAAAATTCATCGGTCAAAACCGTATAACAGAGAACCTCCCTAAACCCGTTCGACAACGTGGCTCTGCAGGGCCATAGGGCGGATACCTGAATATGAAAATCAGCCTGATCCTTATTAGCTGCCATTGTCTCGTTCCAAGAACAAAAGTGATCGTTGTGCCTCGACGACCCGACCGTCTCGAAGCTTGCCTCTTTTATCTACCCTGTCGATTTCACCCGCGAACCATGAATCATTTTAACGCACAGAAAACTTCACGCAGGCTTGTTAAAATACAGCGACAAGCGAAATTGATTTATTTACTGAGAAATTTATTGTTAGTACAATTATTTCGAGTCTTAACACTTACGGACGAATTTTCGGCACAGAAAACATCACGTAGGTTTATTAAAGCACACGGAGAAGCGAAATTGATTTATTTACTGAGAAATTTATTCTTTGCACAATTATTTCGAGTCTTGATGCTTAGGGACGAATTGTTTTTCTATGTCTTTCTCGGTTTTCAGACATTTTTTAAGAGAAGACATTTGTGAAGACATTCATTAAATGAATGAAGTATTATTAAGGGGTTACACCACTCTAGGATTTTCAACAAATCGACAATTTTTTTTTCGCTTAAAAGATGCCTTGGGGTCTTAAGAATAAGGTACAATATCATTTATAGTCGGGAGAATTTTATAAGTGCCTTTATTTCAAATCGGAGGAAAATCTTTTCCGGCCGCAGAGGTATTCCCGCCGAACAGCATTCCAGTCAACCAGCTCCTGAACCGCCATTTTGTTTTCAATTGCTTCATAAAAATTTAGTTTAACACTTCGATGTATAGGTAATAAAGACCCGTAAATATATTTTTCATCTTTGTTATAGTTTGTCCGGAAAAAATTCCTGAAATTAGGTAACATTTTGGCGCTCTAGAGTGGTGTAACCCCTTAAATCGACTTTGTTTTTGATAAAATTTTGCGAAGTTATTTATTTACGTGTCTGGTATTTGTCAGTGTGATATTTCGGAAAACATCCTTGTTAGATGGTATCCGACAGAATTGACGTATGTATCTTGTAAACTCATGCTCGTCATTTCCACGGTGATGAAATTGTACTCAGAAATGGTAATCAATATGCAAATAGTGCAGTAGGTTCAACGGGGAGACAATACTAAAATTAATGGTAACGAGAGAGGTTGATGATACTTAAATAAAAATAAATAAATAAATAATGGTAACGAGAAAGAACTCCAATGCGTATAAAAATGGAAAACTAATATCGCTTAATAAAAATTTAAGTAAAAGAATCTGCGTGTCCTGTCTTTGGAAGTCGGAATGGAAAAATATACACTTATGTTGCCTGTATTTTTAATCGACTAAAAATGAATGCACTTATAGATAAAAATGGAATAGAATAGCATTAATAATAGATATTAACGTATCAACATATTATACATATTAACGTATCATCATATCAATACATTGTGTACTATGTATGTTATACGTTGTATAATATGTTGTACTGACATAGTTCTTTTTTTTATTTGGTAGCACAGAGGAAGTATAAACCAAGGTCCAAATACGGGCTTGTAGAAGTTATGAGTTCCATGTAATGGTTTTCGCCTTAGTGGGAATAGTACGAAATTATGATTCAGAAAGTTGCTGAAAGATGTTGCTGAAAGCTAGTCGCTTGTATTTATTCTTGTCGAAGCGGTCTCTCGTATAACTTTACGTATGATGCATCATCGTTTTGAAAAATTTAACCGACGTGTTCAATTTATTTTGTTAACAATAACTTGTTGAACTAATTTGTTGATAGTACTACATTATTGATATTAAAAGATTGTTGTCTAAATATGGATTCCATACTTAATGTCATGGACTATATATCAGTTAAACTACTTTTTGACTTGTTTCAAAATTGCATTTCATGTTAAATAATAGTAACTCTCATTGTTATTCCATGTTTATTGCTTACTTGGAGCAAAATCAATTGCTTGTGTATTTAAAGTACTCTTCAGACAGGTGGTTAGCTTACGTCAGAAACATACGTGCTCGCTAATGAAAGTACAATCGTGTAAATCTTTCTGGAGCGTGATTAGGTGGAAATGTAGATGGAGGGAATGTGGAAAAATAGGTCCGGAGAAACCGTAGGTCTCGGAAACCGCGAATCTAGGGTAATATGGACATAGAAAAACGTGAACGCAGGGAAATCATACGCAGAGAAGTTGTAGACCTTGAAAGAACATAATCTACGAAATCGTATAGCTATGAAGAATAAATCTATGGAAACGGTAGACCTAAAAATACATAAACCTGGGAAAACGCGAACTTTGGAAGACGTGGACCTAGGGGAATTAGATCTGGAGAAATCGTGGACCTAGAAGAACGTAAATCTAGGAAATCGTGTACCAAGGAAAACGTCGACCTAGGGGAAACAGATCTTGAGGAACCGTGGTCCCAGAGAAACACGAATCTAGGAAAACGTGAATCTAGGGAAAGGTTGACCTAGGGTAAACAGATCCGGCGAAACCATAATCTAGGAAAAGTAAATCTCGTACCACATGGACCTAGGTAAAACCGAATCTAGGAAACTGTAAGCCTAGAAGAAAGAAATCTGAATAAACTATAGACGCAGGAAAACTTTGATCTAAGAACATGTAGACCTAGAGGGAAAAAATCTAAATAAACTGTAGAAATCCGAGAAAAAATATAAATAAACCATAGAGAAATGTAAACTTAGAACTACCAATATTTAACAAACGCGTATGTCTAGGAAAAACTTCGTTAAAACGCGCATAAACGATCTGCAACGTAGATACGGTGTCTCTTCAAGGATCATAAAAATAATAGCGAACAATATGGCGATTGTTTCTTTCGCGAATACTAATCTCCGTTTTATAACCGTGAAAGGAAAAGGGTCCGAACTCGCTTAATTATGAAAACAGATTGATATCAAAGGAATTCGTCAAAGGATCGTTGCGTGTATCAACAATGTGCATGATGTAGCGTTGTATTCATGACACACGTGCTCGTTACCAGTGTGAATGATCTATTAGAGTGCACAGAGTGGAACGCGTACCGTTTCCTTTCGTTGCGTTCCTTTGTTGCACGATGAAATTGATTTACAACCATCCACCGTTTGTTTTTTGACGTTGAAGATGAATCAATTTTGGCAATGAATCGAAGGCGTTGGCGTCTCTTTCTTTTTACTCTGTTTCTTTTGTCATTGTATATTGCTGACAGATGGAGAAAGTTTGAAATCTTTCATGAAGGATCGCCTTTTGATTATATTGCGTTTGTATTATAATATACGTTTTCGATACTTTCGCTGTCGTTTGTGTTCGTTCATTTCAGCGACCATAAATCGTTCGACACGTTGTTAATTTAAAAAAGGAGATTTTGTACATATTATTAATTAGAATACGGTGAATAGAACCGGCGGTTTCATGCTGATTCTGTCGATCCTTATCCTCGTTGCGAGAGGAATTGATTAATAACTGCAATGATTGTTCGTTTTTTATGCTTCTTTTATCGTCCGTTTTATGATTTCTTCCGATCGATCATCGATGAAAAAGAAATTTCAGTAACAAAAGTGTTTTATTTGTTCCCTTCGAATTTTGTTTGCGGATACACACTATTGAAAATGGTAATTGTTTGATTCATTCGTTGCATTATTTATTTACATTTTCTGAAGTCCGCTTGTTTGCATTATTTTTACACATTTTTTACAATTCACTCGTTTGCATCGCTTTTACACATTTTTATGTAAAAAATGTTAATTTTTATGTACTGTTAAATTTTATGTAAAAAAAAAAACGAGTAAATATTTTACTCGTTCGCATTATTGTTACACATCTTTATTGCAATACACTCGTTCGCATTATTGTTATACATTTCTTGCAATTCACTCGTTTACATTGATTTTTGGGGATTTCAAGTACTAAAGTTTCATAGTTCCAAAATTTTGGGATTCAAAAATTTCGAAGTTCCAAAGTTGTCGAAAATTGAGATTTCAGCTTTCAAAATTTTCAGTTGAAAAAATAAACTTATTAACCCTTTGCACTCGAACTGCGACTCACACTCGCCATTTGATCTAATAGAACAATTTGAGCAAATATTTTTAGCTAAATCGATAATGTTATACACGTGATGTTTAAACATAGTGAAATGTTCAACAATGACACTAATCAGAAAAGGGAACAAAATATTCGAAAAATTGATTAGACCCTTCAGTTAGAAAGTTTTTGCGATACCATTTGCTAATAACAAAAATTCTTTCTAGTGCAAAGGGTTGAAATTATTCAAATCAACCAATGACGCATATACGCGACAAACACAAGACAAATGCTTCTATTATAAATTTTGGGAAAAAGAGTAAAGAGAAATCAACATCACTTTTATTCTATAAACAATTAATAACTTATTAATGTTAACAACATCGAATTGAAGTATTGAACTGGTGCGTATATACGTCGAACGCTGGACAAATGCTCCTATTATAAATTTTATGAAAAAGAGTAAAGTAAAATGAGGAAGAGTTACACTTTTATTCTATAAATAATCAATAACTTATTAACGTTAAAAGCATCGACATGAAGTTTTGAACCGATGCGTATATACGTCGAACGCAGTTAACTGGTTAATAAACGATCATAAAAACAACCAATGACAAGTATACGCGTCAAACGCAGGACAAATGTTGCTTTTGTAAATTTAAAAAGAAAAGGTAAAGAAAAATAAGGAAAACTTACACTTTTATCCTATAAACATTTAATAACTTGTTAATGTTAACCTCTTCCCGTGCTTTGACGTGTCTGACTCGTGACGCACTCACAGCTAAAATGTAACAAACTTTACTCAAATTTGGAATAATCCTCAACTTGAAGTTTAGATCCGATTATAATTCGTGTAGTCAAATATCGCTGAACATAAAATACTCACACCATTTAAATTTCCTTCGTTCGTTTTAATATTATAACTATGAATAGTTAGTTCTGTCTGACGCATCTGAGAAATAAATAGCACGGGAAGGGGTTAATAGCATCGAAATTTTTGACACACGTGTACACACGTAGAACGCATTCAACTCGTTAAAACCCTAAGAGGTAAAAGATTTGCAACATCGAACGTTCCAGAGTCAAAATGAGAACGAAAATGTAATTTAAGAAAGTGACGATCCAGTTCGTCAAAAAAAAAACTACTAATAAGTGTTTATTATCGAGAATTTCGAGATACGGAGCTGCAATTTCATTATCGTTAAAAGGCGTCCGCGTTCCGGAAACGGCAGAGGATCTCGTATGCCACGAAAGCGTTTTCTTTTTCTTTCGTTCCTTTTTTATTTTCATCGAGGAAGCACGAAAATCTTTCTTGTTCGAGCTCGTTGCTTTGCCGGAGCGGAATGAGAACTCGACGGGAGAAAGTGCGCGGGGCCTTTTACCTTCTGAAATATTCACCGAGCTAAATAAAATAAAAATTGAAATTGATGTGTAATTACGCTTGCATACGCGACGTCCAAGGAACGTGGCTGCTTTTCAGTTACATCAATTTCTTTCATCTTCGCAAGGTGGAAAAGGATATCTTCGTTTACCTGGGGAAACCAGTTTCCTGGCTTATTACTTCGTTTCGGTGTGTGTCTTTCTTTTCTTTCTTTTGAAACTTGTTTTTATTTTCAATTACCACCTGATTCATTCGGTCCGTGCCGACGAACGTGTTGCGTAAACGCTGTTTATTACACCTTGAAATGAATTTTTCCTTTATTGATTGTCCGAGAAACGGTGTTTCTTCTCGTCAGATTTATCGTTGATCGATCATGTTGAGTAATTTCTCACTCTCTGTAATGTATTTGGTAATTCGTCGTTGGTCACTTTGTTTCAATTAAGGTTTCAGATAGTAATTTAATTAAATTGGACAAATTATCCAACAGGTTCGAGCAATCGCTAAGAATTTTTTTGACAAAGAAACGTTAGAACATTTTCGATAATTTATAACATGTTTCCAGCATAAATTGTTAGGTTATTGGAAATATAAAGCTCTTACTTAATATACAGTTTTGAAAGGTTAGATAGATGAAAAAGGTACATAAGGGATAGATTAAAAAGGAGAGAGTCGTTTATAAAACAATGTGCGTACCTATTAACTCTTTCAGTGTCAATTTACATTCGTTAAGAATCCTGACAAGTAATTTAATTTTCAACTAACTTAATTACTGTCGCGATATTTAGTTCCATTTTCTACACGCTATTTTTAATCTACTTTTAATTACACATTAAAATCGAATATCAATCTATTTTTGAAGTAACAGGAAAACTTGAAAATCCAAAAAAATTGGAAAATTTAGAAACTCGGAGATGTAAAAATCCGAAAGTTGAAGAATGTGAAATTTCGACCGCCTAAAGTCGTAACGAAGAACGAGAAAGTTGTTCAAATCTTCCAACACAAAAGCTAAAACACAAAGGACAGCGATTTCGATTTTTCGTCGAAACTTCGAATAAAAAAATAGTAGGCGTACAGCGTCGAATTATCGACACGAAACCGTAACAGCGTTCAAAGACAAAAAAGTCGTGAGAATATTACAGGACATCTTCATGAAAGTACGTGCGTGTCCGATTCATTGTGCACGGGCTACTGGCCACCGTGCGTGCTCGTTTCGTGACAAATTTCTTTCCACTTAACACACTATTCAATCTTTATTTATTGGTCGAACAAACCAGCCAAGGCCTTGATGCAATCGCACACAAATTTCACATTGTTTCTGTATAGAAACGGTTCGACATGCTCGCGCCGGGAGCACAATGAAAAATTCTAATTTGCGTAACGCGAAAAAGAAACAGCTACTTTTTGCCCGTTTGCTTTTTTCACTACTGCTGAGCGTATTTATTTGTCTACTATGTTTCCAAGGCTCTACAATGTTTTAGTAGCTGAAAGACAAGACACTGGTTTTACTCTCTAAAATACTTTACTCTTGTAACTCTATTTTGCAAGCAAACTATGGAGGGAAATAAAATAATTTAATATGCAGATCGTCCTGTAACATTTGGATGCCGGATAATCACACTCGAAGTAACCATTTTAGCAAAAAAATTATTTATCCGATGAAAATCTTATTAGACACTTTAAAACACATGTAGACACTGGTTTTACTCTTTAAAATACTTTCGTTGTGTAACTCTATTTTGCAAGCAAACTATGGAGGGAAATAAAATAATTTAATATGCAGATCGTCCTGTAACATTTGGATGCCGGATAATCACACTCGAAGTAACCATTTTAGCAAAAAAATTATTTATCCAATGAAAATCTTATTAGACACATTAAAAATCTAGAAATGGAGAAATTATGAAGTTTACAAATTTAATCGTGTGAAAGTTTAGAAATTTATTATTAAAATTTTATATAGAAATTCCCCATTGGAAAAGTTGATTATTTATGAGTATTTGCATTTACCGGTATTAATATTTATATACCACATTTTTATAGACGTATATCATACTTTGAAGACGTACACTCACGGACAAAATTAAGTGGACATTGCAGAAATGTAAGAAATGTTTTGTTTTATTACCATGTTGTGAATAAATTTTCAATTTAGAATGTGTGATATTTTTGTAGACTTGAAAAAACGTTTATTTAATGTATATAATTGTGCAATAATGTTTTGATTTATAGGCGTTATTAGTTAATTAAATTTACCTTTTGTTATTTATAATACCTGTCCACTTAATTTTGTCCACGACTGTATATAATTCATCATCGAATATAATATTCATACGATAACATAATATTCACCGCTGAATTATACAGATGCGAATATCAATATTCATGCGATTATCAAGATTATTACCAACATTAATATCAGTGTTCTCTATTGCACTCATCCGACAAATATTTACAGCCATCACTCATGGTAACTCGTATCACCTACAATAAACAGTACACTTCGAAGAGTCTATACATATAGACTCAGTTTCATTGTCTTTTGGCAAGAAGCGCATTCAACAGTTCTTAACTATCCACAAATATCTGTTACACAGATAAAGAGTCGTTCCCAAAATATCAATGATTTATAATCGTTCCCCACCAAGGAATATTCGATCGGCCTTTCGATATTTTAACGGAATATCGTAGCAGCGTTTATGTTAGCGTTCCAGTTAGCGGTTTGATCGATAATTAACTTCTTATCGTGAACAAATTATCGCGATAATCTGCTCGCTCTTCAAAGCAGCCAGTCACAGGCGAGAGACGTAAACGCGCGGATTCTCTCGACGATATTCGCGTTTTTAATTCGTATTCGTACGCTTCGAAACACCATGCACGTTGAAAAATCACGTTCTCCGTCGTTCACGGGTTAATCCCGATCATTAGCTTCGACACCAGTTTCATCTTTAGTTCTTCGACTTTGGTGACTGCTGGGGTATACATACTAATAATTCGTTATAATAATTGCAAAAATGAAATTAATGAATATATTTTTTTGACATCAAGGGTGGCAATAGCAGGGTCAGTTGCTAACTGTGCATTTGATTTGAACAAAATTATTGCAATATCTACATTAAGACAATTAGGATTAATACGAGAATTTTAAGGTTAGGTTTACGAGAACTTTTTCATTTATTGGTTCAAGCATTTTTTAAATCTTTAATATTTGTATGCGTAGGTAGGTTTATTCATTATTTTAGTAATAATGAAAATAAATGGGGGTGTGATTTATGTTTACCCTTAGTAGTTCGGTGGCGACGGAGCTCGCGTTGATTTAAAAAAAATTATTGCATTATCCACATGAAGTCTATTAGGATTAACAATGAGAATTTTAAGGTTAGGTTTACGAGAATTATCTTTTCTCATTGCTTGGTTCGTGTTTTGTTTAAATCCTTAATATTTGTATGCGTAGGTAGGTTTATTCATTATTTTAGTAATAATGAAAATAAATGGGGGTGTGATTTATGTTTACCCTTAGTAGTTCGGTGGCGACGGAGCTCGCGTTGATTTAAAAAAAATTATTGCATTATCCACATGAAGTCTATTAGGATTAACAATGAGAATTTTAAGGTTAGGTTTACGAGAATTATCTTTTCTCATTGCTTGGTTCGTGTTTTGTTTAAATCCTTAATATTTGTATGCGTAGGTAGGTTTATTCATTATTTTAATAATAATGAGAATAAATGGGGGTGTGATTTATGTTTACCCTTAGTAGTTCGGTGACAACGAAGCTCGGGTTGATTTAAAAAAAATTATTGCATTATCCACATGAAATCAATTAGGATTAACAATGAGAATTTTAAGGTTAGGTTTACGAGAATTATCTTTTCTCATTGCTTGGTTCGTGTTTTGTTTAAATCCTTAATATTTGTATGTGTAGGTAGGTTTATTCATTATTTTAGTAATAATGAGAATAAATGGGCGTGTGATTTATGTTTACCCTTAGTAGTTCGGTGACGACGAAGCTCGCGTTGTTCAATTAGCGACGTTTGATTGCAGGATGAATTATGTCAGTTGTGTGTGATGGAAGCAAAGTCCGAGGGAGCGGAAAATCCCCGAGAACGAATAAATCGAATCGCGTCCAGTTTGGGCGATCAGGGTGAAGAGGGCGACATTGAGGAGGACGCCGTCAGCGAAGAGGACGAAGAAGACGAAATGCCACCGACACCCGACACCGTACCGATGACAAATTCGACGGCCATCGAGGGTAACTGCGATCAAATCGACGGCCAACCCGCCGGAAACGTTGAACAATCGAACAGCAATAATCTGATCGCCAACGAACCTGTGAAACGTCGTAGACCGACTGAGGAGGTCGCCTCTTTTAACACGTAAGGCAATCTTATCGGAACGTTTTATCTCGTGGGCGTTTGCACCGTTATTGACGACGTGCTCGAACACAAGTTGACAGTATATCTTGTCCTTTTCGGTTATTCTCCACGATTTCTACTCGTTACTGCAACGATAACGCGGTACAAGGTCCAGACGTTTCGGGTTTAGTTTTTATTTGTCAAATTGTAGTTCGTAATACTTCGTCGATGTCGGTTTGAGTAACCTGTTTTATTTATTCGTGTTCACGCGACAATGAAACTGTGCATCGGAGACTGTTTCAACTCGTCGAGGTGATATAACAAATTTTGTGTCGTAGTTTGTAGATAAGAATAATGTATTCGGCATGTTCCTTGGTTAATGATTTCGATGCGAGAAAAGATATTTGTTATAGTAGATTCTTGTTATATTGCTGCTTTTATGTGGATCTTATGTGCACAGTGTGAGGAGAAAGAGTGTTGAATATTGGGTTGTATTCTAAGTTTGAAAAATTTTCGATCGCGGTAGTTTGTGGCAGCATAACCAGAATTATTATAACTATCTAGTATAATTTTAATAGTCGCACGTTATATCACTTTATATTGTTAAACATTTCCAAGTTCACTAATTTCAAGGTTGCCGAATTTTTTAATTTTCAATTTCCAATATCCTTAAATCACACATTAGGAAACTATCAAATTTCCAAGAATTTGACATTTTAGGTCCTTAAATACTTAAATTTGCACGTTCGTAGATTTGTATATCGTTTAAATTTTTTGATTCGTAAATTCGTAAAGTTTCGAATCTCCCAATTTCTAAATTTCTCACTCATTGAATTTCCGAATTCTTAAATCATTGAATTCCAAAATCCTTATTTTTTAAAAGTCCGTAAAGGATGCAGTATTTGAATTTTCAAATTCCTGAATTCTGAATTATAAATTCTAAAATTTTTAATTTCCTAAATTGTTAAATATTCGGATCTTCAAATTCCTAACTCTAAACTTTCAAATCTACAAATTCTAGAATACTCAATTTTCCAAATCTTTAAATTGCCAAATACTTAATTCTTTAAATTCATAAATTCTAAATCTTAATCCCAGAATTTCCAAATTCTGAAGACATCACATTTCACCATTCTTTAATTCCAACATTTACCAATTTTTCAATTCTGTAAATTTCAAATCCTCAGTTTTCCAAATTTTCTAATTAAAAAATGATTCAGTCGCTCAATTCTCAAATCTTCAAATACCTAAATGCACAATGTTCCTAATCCCTCAATTGCCAAATCATCGAATTCTCAAATTCTAATTTCCCCAAAACTCACAAATCCCCGATTCCGAAATCATCAAATTTTCTAATTAAAAAATGTCCCAGTCACTTAATTCTCGAATCCTCAAAATTCCAAAATTCCGGATATTCCAAATCCCCCAATTGCCAAATCATCGAGTCCTAAAATTCTAATTTCCCCAAAACTGACAATTCCCCGATCCTGAAATTCCCAAATTCTCGAATCACAAAACTCTCCAGCCTCCGAATCCTCAAATTCTCGCCCCACTTCCCGATAGCCATGGTCCCGAACGAAATTGGTCCACCTAAAAATTAAAAAAAGAACCAAATGTGAGCGAATGCCGAAGGTCGTGCCCCGTCCTCGTCCCTGCACCCGTCAAAACTGATCCCTCGACGAGCTTCTCGGCTTAGCGTCCGCGATCGCAACACGTCACTGAACCGAATCGTTCTGTATCAGATCCGACAGGAAATCGAAGAACTGCGCGACCTTCTACTTCAAACACCTGGACACCGACTCCGAGCAGAACGAGGAGGCGGCAATAGTCGCCGAGGAGTCGTCCGAGGAGGAGTGGACGTACACGGGGTCTCGCGCGAACAACGTGTCGGAACAACGCGAGACGAACGTGGTGGTGCGTTTGGACTTCGGTGAATCGCGGTGCAACGACGACCCGCAGCCAGATCAGAGGACCACGCATATGGAGAAAGCAACGAAAGACACGGTGGTCGGTATGGCGAACGTCGAGGAGACATCGAACGAAACCGACGCGTCATCTCGTCGCGAGAAGGACAGTGACGACGAAACGAAAAACGACAAGACGAGCATACAGAGGCTGATCAAGGAGGTGGAGAAATTGGTCGGCGAGGAAAGACGAACCGGGACGTCCAAGACGTTTCCTCCGTTGATACTCGACGACACGAAGGGTATCGCGAATAATCATCGTGCCAAGTACGCGCGGATAAAGGAGTGGTTGAAATTGAACTCTGTCCGTGGACACGATGGACGATCCACGTCACAGGTAGGTTCGCAATTATTGCTATTGTTGCGGGGTGTGTATTGTTCGATGATCACCATTTACGGACGTTGGATCTTTTTCTTTTCTTTTCTTTCGCTTATTGAATCCTTCTTAACGGGGATACGCCGTTTCATGCTAATCGAAATACGAGGAAAGTGGGCCTCATTGTTCTTGGAAATGAAATTTCATGTGCGATGGAGCGGCACTTTATTGTAGGCTCTTTGTTTTCGCTCGATAAACTCGAATTTAAATTTCCTACGTGTCGGTGCGAATTTTTTCGTGGATTGTTTCGAATTTTTACGCCGGGAACGATTCTCTTGGATTTTAGCGAGAGTCGGGTATCTTTATATCTTGGAGTTACTGCACACTTTTATTAGACTATTGTGTTTAGAATGTTTCGTAATCTTAAAACGATTATTCGTTGGTGATGATACGGATTTTTTTGAAGTTCAAGTACAGGTCTGGGCGAGGTTGGCCCGTTTCTTTGGCGGTCTCGTTCAGGGCCATATAGCGGGATCTCAACCGTGTTTATACGTACATGTTGAACGAAAGTATAGCGTGAGTTTCCTTTACACGAGAATTCGTATCTAAAGTTGGATGTTTCCAAATTGATCGATTTTCATATTTCTACATTTTTCAAAGCTTTGGTATTTCTGAATTTCCAAATTATTTATTTTCCGTATTGTTGCATTTTTACAATTTTTAAATTTTCGTATTTCTGCATTATTAAGTTTTCATGTTTTTGTATCTCTACACTTTTAAATTTTCTAACCTTCGCTATTTCTACATTTTTAAATTTTCAAACTTTCGTATTTTTACCTTTTTACGTTTTCAAACTTTCGTAGTTCCCCAATTTCGTATATTCCAAAATCATTCAATTTCTAGATTTTTTAGTATGGATTTTCCCCGTCCTGAATTTCAATATCTCCAAATATTTATGATAGTGAATTTCTAGTTTTCAAATTCGTAATTCGTAAATTCTTTGATCCTCAATTTCGTGAACTATCAAATCTACAGATTTGCAAACTCTCACGATCTCATGATCATAAATCCCCAATTCACCAAATGCCCAAACCTTCAAATTCCAATATTCCCAAATTCTTAACCTATTTCTAAATTTTCATCTTCTCAAAAATTCCTAATAACTAACGTATAAGATTTCTTTTTCTTTTCAATTACCATATTCATCATAGAGAAGGCACATTTTATTTTAACTGCATACCCATATTTGTATTATATAATCGAATTTGCGCAATCACGGGCAGCGAAGTAAAAGTATACCATACTTTTCAATATTTCGATTTCTTTGTTCGTTTTAACATCCTAAACCTACTTTCACTGAGCCATTCAACTTCTTCTAAAACATGCAACATTTCGGGAGTTCACTATTATTGCTTCAACGCTAAAACTAAGAATCTAGTTTCAAGTATCTAATAATTTGTGACTCTACACACGTTTTCTTTAAATAAAAATTCAATATTTTATCGTTTATTCGTTTTTAAGTTTGAGTTACACTCGAGTCACGTTTATCATCGATTAAAATTAAGTGGAGATTTACGGACGTTCGATAGCCAGTTACTTTTCAGTCAGAATCAAAGTAGAAAAATAAATAAAGGGTAATGTGTAATTTTTTTATAAAATGATTCTTTATTTTGACAAAGATTAACATAACATTTTAGCTAACATATACAAATCACACCATACATGTACACAAAAAATTTAGTTAACATATAATATGTAATTATATGTTAAAATATATTAAGTTGTCCCATAAGTTCCTTTCTTTTTGATACGAAATGAATAAAAAAAATATTTATCGTTTAACGTTGATTCGTTTCATTAAACATGAACTCTTCTGTTCTGTCACCCTCTTCCATCCCTCAGGAAACGCCATTATTTACTCTTTCTAAAATTAGTGGGACTGGCTTGAAAAAGTAATGCCAAATGAGGTACAATTAGCATTTCCACGTTATTTGGTTTAACACTAGATTTACCGAACGAGTCAAAATGGCTCATGAAACATTTATTATTTTAAATTACAAAAACTATCAAGAAGCTTTTATCAAAAGGTATGTTAACTTTTTTCACGATGAATAATCATTGTACAAACTAGTTTACGTATCATATTTTATTTCTTTTATTTTCTACTTCTGTTTTGATTTAAAATTACACGTCCGTAAATCTAATGTCACATCGGTTTAAAAATTACACAAAATATGTCACACGATTTTCCAATTCGAACCACTGGGCGACGGGTTCCATAGATCTAGCGTTAAGCCTTTGCACTCGAAGGTATCTTTACGGGTACCAGATAGCAATTCTAAAACTGTTTGGTTAAAAAGTTTGATGAATTCTTTTAAAGTCGTTGTATCTCTATTATTAAGTGCCAATATTCCCTACTTCGTTATATTTATACATTGAATGTGCAACACTATAGGTTTAGTTAACACGTGCATATGCACTTAATTTTCTATAGGTTTTTTTTTCTTTCCTTTTTCCTTGTCCAATTTCATCTATCAAATATTAACCCTTTGCGGTCTATAATTTCTTTTACCTACAGCTCCTCAAATAATTTACAAAATAGATGAAGAAGTGGGCATACAATAAAATGTACTCTAATAATGCAGATTGCGTAACATATATATTTCTAATTTGTTATAAGTATAGAATTTTTAAAAGATAACAAATATATTTCTAATTTGTTATAAGTGGCAAAGAAATGAAAACGTTTTGAATCAACCGATTTATCCGAATTATATCTACGATCAAAGAGGAACGCCATGTCGAGCCACACTCGACATAGGATCGTAAAGGGTTAAAGTTGCATTGACGGAGGATGCTCGTATGCGAATTTACGGTGCCCGCGAACGCGTTAAAAGATACATATTCCAAATTACTATATTAAATAAAATGGTGAATGTGAGTCACCTTTCGAGCGCAAAGGGTTAACAAGGGAAGAAATAATTGCAGAAACGTCCGAGTAGAACGGAAAAGTATGATCCGAGTTTCGGTGCGGGTCCGCGTTAAACAGATAAAAGGCGTTTTAACGAGGCACCAAGTGAATTACAACGTTTCGTAACAATTGTAATGAACGCGAATTGCAGCCGTTGGATAGTTGCGATGCGAGCGGCGAGTACACGACCGAAGAATCCGACGGGGAGAGGCAGTCCGTCTCGTCCGAGGATCTGCAGAGCAGCGTAGCAACGTATCGCCGTTTCGAAGGTGCACTCGGTTGCACGTCTCAGTCGGTGTCGCAAGAGATATTCGACGATGCCGACAAGACGCCGATGAACGAGACCCATCCGATGCTGGAGTCCAGCACGCCGAAAGTCGTGATGCGATCGAAACAGAAATCGAACGGTCCCAGGCCGTGGAGCGTCTCTTGCATATCGCAGATCGGCAACAACGCCAATCTGAATCAAACCAACGACCCGATTTCGCAATTCTCCATCTCCGAGACGGCGCTTCATCAGTTGATCGCTACTCCTCCGACCAAATCCGTGTCCTTAGATGCAACGTGAGTAATTCATCACCTTATTCTTAATTTCAACTCGTACACCTGAAATTCGAGCTGCGAGGTTATTCGATAGCTTGTCTAGAAACGATTTGTACCGTGTTTCGAACGAAGTAGCGACAGCTAAAATCGACAATTTTCTCGCAACTTTCTGTTGATTGACTTTGCGGATTTCGTGCGAAATTTTGTAAGAGATCAGAGATTTTTCGGTTAATGGCAAGGTATATAATTTTTAAAATATAATACACGTTGTTTTTATTGGGTTGTCCGGAATGTTCGTGCCGATTTGGAAGGAAAATCTAAACGCATGAGATTCAAGTTTTAGTATACATTTATTGGGAGGATATAGAATCTTTAAAAGATAATACACGTTGTTTTTATTGGGTTGTCTGGAAAGTTCGTGCCGATTTTGAAGGAAAATCTAAACGCACTAGATTTAAGTTTTAGTATACATTTATTGGGAGGATATAGAACTTTTAAAAGATAATACACGTTGTTTTTATTGGGTTGTCCGGAAAGTTCCGGCCGATGTTGAAGGAAAATCTGAACGCATGAGATTCAAGTTTTAGTATACATTTATTGGGAGGATATAGAATTTTTAAAAGATAATACAGGTTGTTTATATTTAACAGAAATAATAGAAGTCGTATGTTTGAATTGAAAATTTAAACTGTGTACAAGAAACGCAACAAAGCACCGAAAAATGACGATTTTTTTTGTTGATAGAGTTGCGGTTGTGTTCGTATTTTTTGAGTAAATACTCATATAAGAATAAATATATAATTTGAGTAAATAAACTATTACAGAGTGTACATTTATTGATTGAGCGTGCTAATAGCAATTGTAAAACATCCTGGTTGAAAAATTTGATAAATGTTGCTGAAATTATTGTTTTTATATTGTTACACGCCATTATTGCCTGTTTCATTATGTTCAAAAATCACGCGCATAATACAGTCATAATATAATAATACAATAATTACATATAAACTTATATAATAGTGACCAGTATTTGTTTGCAAATATAAATTTACTTAATATCTCAATCTCTGATATTCACAAATAAAATTTTCAATTATTTGTTGTTACTACTTCTCTTAACCTACCGGTGTGCCATAGAAAAATATTCGCAGTGCATAATTTCAAACAGCACATAGTTTTAACCACTATGTTAACGTTACCTTCTTTCTATTTACATCCTTTAACGATAGCAGAATAATGTTGGCAGTTTCAAGAAAACCATATCAATCAGCATGTTAAACTTAGCTTACAGTTATAGCAGAAACGTTGTCGTGCTAACTAAGCTCTGACGAATAGGTTCAAAGTGCTGTACGGACACACGCGGAGTAATTCTCGTATGGATTTATTTTTCTGACTATTCTAAATGTATTCGTCGGAACAATATTTATATTGTTTTCTCGAAAGATAGCGTGCAGGCGGAACAGTTCCGACTTTGCCCAACGAACTATGAATCTTTGCTTTTGTTGACGTTTATGTCTCTTTGGATCATTATTTCTCTTTATGCGCCAGAAGCACACGGTAACCCATTTATGGGCTGACCGTGCCCAACGTTGCTTGACTTCGATGATCTCTACGGATACCGGTAACAGCGTACGCGGTTAGGCTGTTCACAGTTGGAACAGTAGATCATCAGAAAACGTTTCTACTAGACCTTAATTAAAGCTATCGCTCTTGGACGCCCGTTTCGAGACCACGAGTCGTCTAACACTTTTGTTTTCTCTCTTTCTGAATCATAGAGGATCACGGAAGTCCTTCAACAATTCAACGTCCACGTTGCTGGAGGAGTCGATCATATGTCACGATGGCCGCGTCGTTCGAAACAGTTCGCTGCGCAGAAAAAAGAGCAGATTGCGCAAGAAGAATCTGGTAAGTCGGTGCTACTAGATTAGCCAATAAATTATATCGTTTTTGTTACCAAATGACCTTCATTTACATCGTTGTAGTTCGATTTATTATATTCTTTTCCTTCGACAATTCATACCCGGTTCTACCTTCTCTCGCATACGCGAGAACAAATGTTTGAGATTAGTATAAAAACTGTTTAATACTAGCTTTACGGACGATCAATGAGTATTTATATTTAGATTGAAAGCGAGGTATGAAAATAAGGAAGTAATGGACAATACGTAAACTAACTCACGCAATGATTATTTATTTCGACGATGGATAACTTACATTTTGAAGGAAGCTTTTTACTAAGTTTCGTAATTTAAAGTGAGAAATTTAATTTCCGTCGTATTGACGGGATCCGTAAATCTAATGTTAAGTATAGTATAAAAACTACACCATGAGGTATAAAAACAATATTACAAGTATAAAAACTACACCAGGTAGTATACAAACTCTTTCATATTTATTTGTACCAGCACTATCGTTTATATACTGATAAAATTGTTCATGAGAACAATTTTTGCTACTTTATGTTTGAATAAATTTCCTTGTCTGCAATTATTATTCTGTTTAGAATTCATATGTTTGCAAAGTTCGTGATCTTGTAGATAATACAAATATTTCTAGAAAGAATCTCGATAGGAATGTAGATATCGGAACTATCAATTAGTTCATCTTGATGTAATGTCTCAATAAAGGCAATTAATTATATTTTAATTCGTATTCGTCCAATAACGAAAATGCAGTACAAAAAACAAAGTTCACAATACAAATTTTGGAAAATAACTACAAATAACAAAATGTTGATGTTTGCTATTTATACAAAACCCATTATAATTTTTTTGTAGACATTAGTAAATACTACTCGATAGTGTTGGAAATAGATTTTTGGACATAACAATTATTTTTACTCCGTAACAATCGCAATACTTCGCTAAAATTTTAGCTTACGGCGCGCAAGAAAAAACCACTCGTTGCTTGAAGTATCTTTTCGGTCATGTACATATACTACACACAGACGCTTTTATTTCCCTTATGGCAATTGGGATTTATTTTCTCCTTAACAAATTTAGGAAAGATTACAAATTTATTTTTGTACCAATTTCGGAAAAGGATGTAGCTTTATATAGGTTATAAATATTCTAGTCGTTAAACATTCTTTTTTATTATAAAAAAGACCACAATTTTTCTACAAAATGTTGAGCTTTTCGCTTTTTCGAGGTCTGCTATTCTTCCAATTTTTTTTTTCGATATCTCTGGTTAATAAGAACCGATACTAGAGCGTACACCGTTTTAAAGGTCGCTTCAGGGTGCCTCTAGCACAACAAGCTGTACCACCGCATTTGTGTATTGTATTTCAACATAGAAATTGCATAATGAAGTCGAAGTATTTATTAAATAGTCCACGAAACCATCAAAATATTTATTCACTCCTTATCCTTCAAAATAATTATTGAAACTCGGCTTAATTTCGACTTTCTGCAGAGAGGTTGCCCCTTAATCAAATAGTTCCCAAAATCATAAAAATACTTGTTCGCTCCTTATCCTCAAAATAATTATTGAAACTCGGCTTAATTTCGACTTTCTGCACAGAGGTTGCCCCTTAATTAAATAGTCCTCCAAATCATAAAAATATTTGTTCACTCCTTATCCTCAAAATAATTATTGAAACTCGGTTTAATTTCTGTTTTCTACATAGAGGTTGCCTCTTAATGAAATAGCCCTCCAAATCATCAAAACATTTATTCACTCCATATCCTTCAAAATAATTATTGAAACTCGGCTTAATTTCGACTTTCTGCAGAGAGGTTGCCCCTTAATTAAATAGTCCTCCAAATCATAAAAATATTTGTTCACTCCTTATCCTCAAAATAATTATTGAAACTCGGTTTAATTTCTGTTTTCTACATAGAGGTTGCCTCTTAATGAAATAGCTCTCCAAATCATCAAAACATTTATTCACTCCATATACTTCAAAATAATTATTGTAACTCGGTTTAATTTCGGCGTTCTGCATAGAGGTTAGTCCTGAATTAAATGTCCCTCAAAATCATTAAAATATTTATTCACTCCATATCCTTCAAAATAATTATTGAAACTCGGCTTAATTTCGGCATTCTGCATAGAGGTTGCCCCTTAATCAAATAGTTCCCAAAATCATAAAAATACTTGTTCACTCCATATCCTTCAAAATAATTATTGAAAATCGGCTGAATTTCGGCTTTCTATGTACAGATCCCCCTTAACACGTTGACTGCCGTGCGAATTTCACGTGATTTGCCCAAGGCGCCTCCGTAAATTTTTCCTTATGCGATGCGTATTATGTTGAAATATTATTTACCGAAGATAAGTCGTGTTTTAAAAATTATTTTAACATGTTCTATATGGCATTAATTTCTTCAAACGTTATGGCAACAATGGTATTATTTAAAAATTGATCGGATCGATGTTTACTCTAATTTTGTATCTTCACTATTCTTCGCATCGCCGGTCACCGGTGGCCCCCACGGTGCTGTAGCCAAATCGAGTGCCGGTCACCGGTGACCCCCACGGCAGTCAACGTGTTAAAGACGAAACATTTGACGAAACTACACATTGGTTCGAGAACACGTTATTTGTTTGCAGAAGACAAATAGATACTTTCCACAATAGAATAGAATCCGTGAGATTTCGATCGTAAATATGAGTCTGTTCATCGTCGACAGGGTCGCAAGAGCGATTCCAGCTCGGAGGGTGTGAACGCGAATCAGTCCGCCGGAAGCGACGGCAGTTCGTCGAATCAGCAACGTTCGCCTCGCAAGATGAGCGGAAGTCGCGGAATAAGGACGATCTCGAGAGACTGCCACGGTCGTTTGACCACCCTGGTGAAATCCGGCTCGTTCTCGGGGTGCAGCTCGCATCAGCAGCTCTCCGGTGAGAGGACTATAGTCAGCGACCCGACACCGCCGTTCAGGTTACCTTGCTGTACCTCGGTGGCATCCACGTCCGAGACCGAACCCGAAGAGCAACGTAATTGCACCAGAAGCTGCTTCGCGTACGACGACAACCTGCTGGATACCGTTCTAAGCAACAAGGAGCTATGCAACCAGCAACTGAACGTCGACAGCGATGTGGAGATGAACAGCCTCGGCAACAACTCGTTCTCCGAGCAGGCTTGGGATAATTATCAGGTAAACGCGTTTAATCTTTAAACGTTTGAACGAGACCGCGTTGTTGTCGTCGTGTGCGTCAATAAACGTCGTCCCATAGCCATCACTTGGCTCAATTAATGGCGTCGTTTATGGTAGCCGCGGAAACCGTTAGGGTTGCAATCTTGCCCGGTACTTTTATCTTTTCGCTCGCGTTTATAGCTGAATACAATTTGTATAAGCCTATTTGAACGTACAGATTTGCATACGAAATTGATCCGATGATTCTGTTTATGTGGTTAGTTTGTTGGTTAATTTCGGTTGGATTAAACATTGAGCGTGTGATTGGCTCAACCAGATCCGTAGTTATGTTGTGAGTTATCTAAGTAATACGATTTTTGTGGTCGTAATGTAGAGAAAGAGGAACAGTAGGAAATGATGCGGATGTTGGATGACTGGAGATGATTATTATTTTTTATTTCCTTTTTTTTTATTGGATTCGCTCGGGAAATTGGAATTGGAATTTCCAAATTATAAATTTACAGATTATGAAATCCAACGTGATCAAATACATAAATTTCCAAATACTTGAATTTTTAATTTCTCAAATTTCTTAATTCGTAAATTCCGACATTTCTTTTTCCTCGTATAGACAAATTTCCAAATTGTTGCATTTCTAAGTTTGTATGTTTCCAAATCGTAAAATTTCCAAATTCGTAAGTTCCGATATCTGTGTATTTATATTGTCAAATGTTTTAATTATCGAAAGAGCCAACACCTCAAATACCCGAGTTATCAAGTTTAAAATATCTTGAAATAATCAAATTTTCATGTCCTCAAATCCTCATATCTCCAACTCACCAGAATTGGAAATTCGTTACTTCCCAAACTTCCAAATTCCCAATGTTGGAAATCTCTGAATTCTCAATTCCTCAAATTTCTAAACTCCCAAATTTTCAAATTCCTAAATCACCAATTCCCTAAATTCCCGACTTCTCAAATTTCCAAATTCTCAAGTTTGCAAATCCCTGAACTTCCAATTCTCCGAATTTCTAAATCCCACCTGTACAAATTTCTAAATCCCCAAATTCTCGAATTTCCCACTTACCAAATTTCTAAATCCCTACTGTACAAATTCCTAAATCCCCAAATCCCTAAATTCCCGGTTCCCCAAATTTGTAAATCCCCGAATTTCCGATTCTCCACATTTCCAAATCCCAACTGTACAAATTTCTAAATCCCCAAATTCTCGAATTTCCCACTTACCAAATTTCTAAATCCCAACTGTACAAATTCCTAAATCCCCAAATCCCTAAATCCCTAAATTCCCGGTTCCCCAAATTTGTAAATCCCCGAATTTCCGATTCTCCAAATTTCCAAGTCCCAACTGTACAAATTTATGAACCTCCGAATTTCTAATCTCTCGAGTTCCTAAATTTTTCAAATTCTCAAATTCGCAAACCCTACATTTCTTAATTTCCCAAATATATCAATAAAATACCCCGAAATCGGCAAATCTCCAGATGCAAACTTCCCAAACGCCCCAATCCAAATATCTAAATCCTCGAATCTCCAAATTTCAAAATCACGAACTTCGAAATTCTAAAATTCCTAACTCATCGAATTTTCGTCATCTCAAATTCCCAAAACCAAGAGCTCCATTTCTTACAAAAAAGTTTGACTCGAGTAAAATTAAAAAGACACGATACATCTACTTTTTAGCGCAGACTCGCCGCGATGTGATCACTGATTCATAAGTTCTCTGTCATTAACAGGAAAAATATATGAGCGAGCCATACAGCGAAGCACCTGACGTAGAAACGGCCCGAAGATTACTGGAGTTTGGAGACGACTACCGAAACTTCCTCGACAGTCAGTCCGATTGTGCTTCCAGCATGAGCGCAGTTCCAACTAGTTCACCGCTGCCCAGAAGTCGTATGCACCATGTACGTTCCATTCTATTCTTCTTTCTCGATCAAGTGTCTATATTCTTTTTATGACGTGGACACATCTGTTTATCGTATGGCATCACGTACAAAAACGAAACATCATATGGTCCAGTATCCCCACCCGATTACACCGACAAGTTCACGCAAGATCCAATTTTTCAATGCTCTTCATTCGAACATGTGTACTAAGGTTTTTTAGTTATTAGCAGTATTGTACATAAGTTGTCGAGTTAGCGTTGCTGCGGGAAGAATGTAATTCCTCTGCAGCGGATAAAACAGCTTGGTATTTTGTGTTTGAACGAGCGCCATTTGATTGTTTGCAATAAATTCATTTTTACCTTGCAACCTTGTCACCGAATTATTACCTTGTACCAGTTTCGATTACGCGTACCATGTGACGACTTTTTCTGTACACGCATCGATCGCGACACGTAAATTGTTCGCAATTTCCGTTTCTTATTATCTCGATTGTAACGTGGAACGATTCTTAGCGTTTGTTTTCTTTTTTCTTTTTAGTTCGTGTAGCTCGCCGCGTTGAAAAGAAATTTCCTTTCACTCGGGTCCCACCGTGTTGAATCTCTTCGTCTGTTATCGAGACTACGCTTGAGACGAACGCGTCTCTGCGATGACGATATCTTAACGAGGGTAAACGATGTAATTACAGATACAGTCGCTGCTGAAAATACTTTTACAGTCGATATGTAGAGCAAGATTTCATGACAACTAACCGGTCACTGTGAAATGCGTTTGTGATAAATATCGTAGTATACGGATCTCTAGCGATGTCGGTGGATATTTTTTTGTAGTCGATGACTTCTATAATCCGTTATTCGTTTCTTTTTTCTTGAAAAAGGGGCTTTCTTAGTTATGTACAGTCACGTGCAATGTACAATGGCTTAGATTAAGCGTGAGAGTGGGAGGGTCTTTCGCCATCTGAAAATGTTTAGGGGAATCCGAGATTTAGTTTAGGGAGGTTGAGGAGAGCCCGAGGAGAATATAGATGGAGCCTATTAAGAAAAAAGAATACAAGAATGTGTACATTTCTAAATTTCTCATTGAAACATCTGAACATTTGAAAAGTTGAAAATCTGTAAATTTGAAAAATTAAAAATTTGTAAATTGTAGAAATTGAAAAATCTGTAAATTTAAAAGATTAAAAAATTTGTTAATTTGAGATATTGAAAAATCTGTAAATTTAAAAGATTAAAAATTTGTAAATTTGAGATATTGACAAATCTGTAAATTTGAGATATTGATAAATCTGTAAATTTGAAAAGTTAAAAATTTATAAATTTGATGTATTGAAAATTGGTAAATTTAAAAGGTTAAAAATTTGTGAATAGAAAAATGGAAAATCAGTAAATTTAAAAGATTGAATATTTGTAAATTTGAAAAATTGAAAATGTCTATGTTTAAGGAATAAAAAATTTCGAAATTTGTAATATTAGAAAATTTGGAAATTACACAAAATTTTTTATGACAGACTTTTTAAATAGATTGCACAAACACTTTATTTTCTTGTTACATAATAATATTGTTCTGACTGATACTTACATATGTAGCTGTATTTTGGAGCGTTTAAGAGATATTATTAACATTGCACGTGTTAGTAATATTTATCGTTTCGTGTATGTTAGTATATACATTATATACATTAGGATCATTTGAAGATTAGTTCGTTATCTTCGGATTAATAAATCTTAGATAACTATCGTCAGTGAATTTCGAGAAACGATTCTATTTTTATCCCAATTAGTTTGAGCATCACTGGCAGACAGAAACCTCGACAGCTTCTCTTTGTTCTGCTTCGATATGTGTTGGCCAGTGGTGATCAAACATCGTGTTTCAAATTCTGAACAGGTTGCCTAATCAGATATAGTGGAAACTAACATATCTGATTATGTTAATATTGCACTTACGAGAAAGCTATTAATAAACCTTTCGATATTTCCGGTTGTATCTAGCAGTGTTCAGCAGTAATTAATTTCTGATAATTATCAACTTATTTTATTAATTTCTCTGTAACTCAACGTTAGACTACAATGAAAAGAAAATTAAAAGTATGGTTTAATTCGTTTAATCTTCAATTAATATCAGTTAAAAATACGAATAACAAAATCTCAAATTTATACTTTTGATTTATTACTTTTTATCGTATCAATGTAATACAAACTACTATGTTTGATACATCGATCATGTGTAACTTCTCTGGCAATCAATTTCTAAAGTTCATTAAATTAGAAATTAACATGAAAAATCAACAAGGCAACTCACTCCAGAATTCATATTAATTCTTTTATAACTTCTTTCGAGAATGATAATAATTTTTGCGAAACTCCGTTCCAGAAATCAATAGTAATTTCTTGAAATTTACTCGTAAATTTTGATTAATTTATTTTTCTATTGATCGTAGGATATCAATAAATTTTAATAGAAATTTCGAATATTGCCACCAACTAATTATTACAAATTTAGTTGATGTCCTTATACGTAAATACCATGCACAGAAGGAACATTTAAGCAATAAATATTAATAAAAATTAATTTAAGTAAATGTTCCCGTATGAGGGTCACCAAGCATGAAATTTCTACAATAATTTTAATTACTTTCTTTATACACCGTTCAGCTCCATAACAAAAATTTGAGGAATTGCGCATCAAATTTACGCGAACAATAGATATAACGTTATCTCCTCTGACACATCTCAACGACACATTTTATGTCGAAATTAACATATACCGATTAAACTCTACGTTGAACTTGTTACAGGAAATCGTAGATACCACGGAGGACAGCGACAGTGACGTAGAGGATATCCGGAACGTGGTGGAAAAATCGCAATCTCAGTTAGCCCTCGCTGAAAATCTATTAGCGAGGTCTAATAACGGATCGATGCCAGATGATTGCGTACGTATGATCATCAATATGTTATTCATTTGGCTTTGCGTGGGGAAAAAAGTACGAAAATTTTTGAACAGCTTGTTGAAAGGCTTCAAAAAGTTTGCTTCTCTCTTCTATCGCAAAATCGTTTCCCCTAGTGTTAATATTGTGAGCATGTGCGAACGCATGAAGTATTTCGTTTGGAGTTGGATGTCCTCCGTTCCACGCGATTACAAGAAGTGTGATTAGTTACAATTTTATCCTCGCTTCCTTGCGTTCTCGTTTTTAATTATGCGATTATTTTAGCGCATCTTGCGAGCGGTATATTGCGTTTACCGAGCTTCTTAGAATAAGTATGCTTTCATACGTGGCGCTGTGATCGAAACCTTTACTTCTTAAATTTTTCCTTTAAGTCTTTCAAATGACGACACTGTTGTGTGGAACGTTGTTTTTGTATTATATGTACGGTTAATTTAAATATGAAACATGAAAATAAATTAAATTAAATACGAAACGCATGTATATTATTTTTAATCAACATTCGATGCATTTTATACGAATAAAGTTATTTGTATTTATAATTTATACGTGTCGTATGTGACAAATTAAGAGACACGAAATTTCAGTACGCGATCATAGAATAATTATTAATAATTAAACGAAGAGAATTATTACATTCGTACGCATAAAAATGTAGCGAAGATGATTTTATAGAACTTCATTCTGTAGCCTTTTGTAAATAAGATTATTATAGCTCGAAAAGACAGTATTGTACCATAAAATCAACTTGTACCTGCTTTACAAGTATATGTTAAATGAATATTTAACGCGAAATACATGTACAATTATGTGGACGGAAAAGAAAATGGTCGTATAGCATTAATGTTTTGCATGTTTACTATCACCCTGTCCTTATTCCTCGCTTTTGCAATGTACATAAATTACGGAGACGGATATTCGCTCGATCGAGCATTTTCGTCCCTGGCTTGCTGAATAGGCGATTAGTGTTGTCGTTTGTGAGGATACCTTCATTCGGGAAAACACGCTGAGACGGTGCTTCTGAATGACAAGATGCAAGGTACGGTTATATTCCTTCAAGACTTTCCGTAATTATATGCAATACAGCATGTACGGTGTTTCAAAGTTAAATGATCGTACTTCGCAATCGACAGGGACGAGATGTACAAATATTGCTGTGGTAAATTCGATAATTTATATGCATTTCGATGATTCTAACGCAGCTTATTTGCTCAAATGAAAATTAGATTCTTTAGAAACACCAACGAGACCCATCCTGCCAAAAATAGTACGTTAGAAACTTTTCGATTAATTGTGCAACATTTCGAGTTTTAAAATTACGTTTTTCTTGTTCCGAATGATACAAATAAAATTTGAAAGATGTAAATGCTCATTATGAAAGATACAAAGGTTCATTCTGAAAGATGCAAATGAAAATTGTATTTTGTGAAATTATTCTAGAAAATATTAACAATGAAGTGGAATTTAAGTGAGAAATTAAGAGGTCAGATTTTTTTAAGTAATTGTGCGCTAAATTTTTCTTTAATAATCGTCCATGATGAGTTTTTTTGTACGAACAATTTCGAAATGTAGTTCGATCATTTCACGTTGAAACACTCTGTATACTGGTCTGTCCCTTTTTCTTTTAATTGCTGCTTTCATCAGCTTGAATAAAGTGAACAGTATCGGTTATAATGAGGTGCTAACTGGTGTGATGATTGATTTTCATCTTATTACCATTAACCTGTTAGTGGAGTGGTTTTCTATTCGTCGGTGAAATTCTTGCATGTAATGTAAAGCGATTTAAAACAGGTAGCGATTTAATTTCTAAATAAATGAGGATTGACAGGTAAATTCATCTTCTTTATAACGGGTTAATTACAGATAAACGTTCTTGATTAATAGGATATGTTGCTCAGAGTAATTGGAATATTTATCGTGTATAGTTTTGACACAAACGATGGTAATATGGAAAAATTATGCAAATACGTTTTTCTAAAAACGAATTGCTGATTGATCATTGCATAATCTATTTATAATTGCATGACTTAATATGACATATCATCTAATATAATGTATTATATACATAATAAAAATATGCAATATAATATAGTTGTAATATTCGACTTTTCGAATGAAAAAGAAAAAAAAAACTAAAAAATTAAAACTTGTTCAATAAGATACAGTATTTTATTAGGATCAATATATGTATATTAAACCTTTTATCGTAATGAATTAGTTTACTTTCTATTAATACTGTGTCTCATTTACAAACTAAATTATATTGTCGCAAGTCCTTTATCGTTACACGTTTACGTATAAGATTACACATTCCTCGTGTTTGACACGGGCAACAATAAGAAAGAGAATTCGTTAAACAATAATCTAAATATTATATTAGAAAGTTTGATCCATACTTGAATTCACATCGAATCTATATTTTTGAGATGTACGTAAATGTTTAAGAATTTGAAAATAGATTTTCACTTCAATAATTTCAAACGAAATATAAAGTCAAAACAAATTTTTATTCTTATCGTATAAATGCGTAAATCCTGTTACATCGTTTAAGTAATTTAAAATCAGACACGAAGCTTTCTAATTTCGAGAAACATACCGAATCAGTCAATGTATGTATTCTGCATTTCATAAAAAAATTCCTTCTGCGTTGCATCAATTGCTTAAAACAATGCCGAAGCGTCGATGTTTTCAGTTCAGTTCAAGAGATAATTGGTTCGGTGTTGATCCTTGCATGACGCTCTGTAAATATGTTGTATCTCGCGAACCTGACTGGCTGCAACATCGAGAATACTGATTTCTGTTGTTTGTGTTTGTAGACGGAAGTCGAGTGCGCGTGTAGAGAGAATTTACGGTGCCTTCACGCGTTATTGGAGTCGGTCAGCAATTCGTTCAGAAGCGAAAAGTACATGAAACAAGTCCGTGGTGAGTACAATAATCAAATTGAACGTCGATCATTCTCTGTTTCGTTGTCCTATATGACAGCCGTGTTAGTTACTGCTCTGAGCGGCCTCGTTTTCTTGCTTCTATCATGATTCCCCTTTCTTCGTTCTCCTCATTTGTCCGACCTAAAACGGTTTTACTTTTCAATTGGACATTCTAAACAGGCGAGAAGAAATGGTTCAGAGGAATGGTTCCCTCGTATCGAGCGATTGTTTTGTTCATTTTGATCGCATTGCTTCACGATACTTTCAATTTAGAGGCGATCATTTTAAATCCCGAATGTTGAGTTCGAATCTGCGCAAAGTATCTTTGATTTTACGAGCCTAATCGAATCGGTGACGCCGTGGTATTCTTCGTATCTCGTTACGAAAAATATATTAACGGAATTTTACTTGCCTGTGGGTTCGTTGGAATCGTCGACACGCGTTTCGCCTAAACGAATTCATCGATACCAGAATTGATCGACAAAGGTTTTGCAACTTTGGCAAATTTTCTTGCAGGTCTCTGTGTTAGTTTCACTCGTGTTATTTTGGCGATATCTTATTTTTTCATAGTTAATTTTACAGCGATACGGTGACAAGTATGGTGGACTCTCGCTATATTGCCACGGACGGAGCTGGAAGGCAGAAGATCCTTGGAATTGGCGATATAATGCGTGATAAATTTACTCGCGACAACCCGCGATGCGTGGTAATGTAACGCGTGGCGATACAACGCGCGGTAATACAAAGCATGGCGATCTAGCACGTGGTCATTCAACGCGTGGCGATGTACGATACTGCGGCCTTCTATGTTACAATGGTGATGGATTGCCATTGTTGTATGCATGCAACCGCGTGTAAAGGGAAACTCTATGGTTATTATTAACGTTGGCAGTATAGCAAGAGTTCACCGTATTTAGAAAATATCTTCACCGTCCTTGAGAAATAGCGATTGTGCCATTTGAAGTTATGTTATCGAGTTTAATAAAAATCTCATTTTACTCTAATATAATAAATACCAACATATGTGTATGTCATATATTGCGAATACAGTTATGCTTGAAAATTTCCACACGTGCATTGTCGATGCATACAATTCGAGAAACACGGATGTATGTCGGATAAAGCCGTTATCAATGAATTCTGGTATTGATGAAAATTGTGTCGATGATATCAACGCGATCCTTTCTTGATAATTGATTCTGAGATGTATAACTAATCATAAGAGTGGTAACTAGCAGATTTTAATCGTTTATTACGCGCGAGTCTGTTATTTTTGATAAAGATAAACGCCATATCACAAGCTTGCGTGTGTAAATAATACTTTTGTAAGTGATTTACGAAGACTGATATGCAAGTATTAGCATGTTATAGACACGCACGTCTTTTCTTTCGACGAACTTTGAGAACATATTCTCGGAGACGTCGTTGTTTCACGACGAGAAATCTCAATTCTAAGCTTCAAATTTTTGTATTACGTTTGTAATTATCTCAGCTGTTTGTTGAAAGTGTCCGTGCATATATTTTCGCTGTTCAAGGTGCGAACCGTAAAAAATATTAAATTGTTTGAACGTTTTGCTTGCGCACACAATCGTGTATAATACAATTTTTGTAATTTCGCACACATATACATAAATGCATGTGTAAAGGACAGTGGCGGGAAACGATCAATCTTGAAATTGTTGAGAAATGAAAAATTTTCTTATAGAATTAATTTATAAATTCTGAAAGCGTTGGAATAATTACGAAAAACCGTCCAATTAAAATGCTATAACTTAATCGTTACATAATTAAATAGAAAGTACTTATTCTGTAAAAAAAAAACACCACGGTTTGTCTGCTTAGTTTTTATGATCGTCGACAGATGGCGATAGAGGTACTGTTCTAAAACCTCACGTGACATAATCTGAAAAAGCATACAAAACAAAATTAATTCGTTCTTTTAAGACTTTTACCCCGTTAGAAATCAGTTTTTCATTGATCTTTAATAACAAGAAAGTTATTAAGACTTATTAGAGTTACTAATAAGCGTGTATGAAAGTCTGTATGTAAGCGGCAATATAACTAGAGTCAATCGCAGTAACGATAGCATTTCTATTAAAACGTAATTTTTTTTTTCAACGCATCCGGGATATATAATCGTTAACGCTATGAAAGAGTTTTCTGTTTCGTTCGTTTCAGAAATTGTTTGTTTTCCACCACAGCTCTTTGTCTTAGCCATAAGTTATCTGCATGCTGAGTGACGAATTATTTTGCACACGCTGATTTCAATTTTCGGTTGAACGCGACCTCGATAACGAATAAGTTAAGCTTCGTTTTATACATAGTGTAAATTCCTTTACGTGTTTTGCTTCCAAAGCGAATAACTTTTTCTTCTTTTGCAAGATATTCTGCATGATCGAAATCGTTTGACGAAAAAATGGGTTATCACCGTTTTAATTTGATTTGATTAACGGTTGTTAATATTAGTGTTGTTGTGTACTTAATATAATAAGGGAATTGAAGAATTGCGAGAGGAAACGCAATTTTGTACGCGTTTTATTTTTATAATGCTATTATTATTTAATTTCCTAACGCTCAATCAATTTTGCATATGTTTTTTTGAACGATACTTTGCTCGTTACTTTTGCCTCGTTGCGAGCGTAGCATCATCTTTAGAGTATTTTTCATTTTTAATTGACTTTTGTAATACGTTCATTGTAATTATTTTGTAATAAACATTGCTTTCTTGTGGCTTCTTACTTAATTATTCTTTCGTTTCTTTCTCTTTTTATTTGTCTTTACACCTATTGATGTCATCACTGATCCGTAACGTTAAAAAATTTAGAATTTCTACTAATTTTATCGTAGTATTTAATATATTGAAGAATGTGTATATAATAAATCAATGGATACAGTTTATATGTGTATACTTTATTCGGCACGTTTACTCTATATGTTAAAGAAATTTATGGAATGTGGTTTACTTATCTTAATTATATATATTTCTTCCAATTAAGGTGGCTTCCTTGTTTACGTCAGTAAGTCGATTTTCTATTGCATTAATTTGCTTGCAGCATGAATTTTTAAACGTTTATTCGTTACCAATATTATAGCAATTAGCAATTTTCTTAATCACTGAAATAAGTAGACCTTGTACACGAAGAAAGTAAGTGAGTTTATATATTGTATACTATTTAGTTAGTCATAAAAACGAATTAAAAATAATCCTCAATATTAATAGTACACGTATTGAAATCATAGATTATGATCTGCAATCTTAACAGAACCTGATATACAACCCTAATCAAAAGCACAGTTTTAATTCTTTTTTGTAAACTAAAAATTGTATAGTCTGTTAAATATGGACAAAGCAAATCGTACGATTATGATTCAATCTTATAGCGATTTTAAATACGTTTCATTAAATATTCACTTCCCTTTTTCGTTCACCAAGTAGTTACTTAATAATGCAAGGTTTATTGCTTCTATCATTGTTAGTGCTGTTATTTGTTATTATTGTCAGTTTGAGTTTCAAGAATATTGTGACTCTATTGAAAGTCTTTATTACCGCTGTTAGTACCTTAACTCCTTGCTTACAGTGGTAACCAAACAAGAAAAGTTGATGTTTAACTTGAAATTAAACGGAAGATCATAGTCAACATAACATAATCGCAACTGACCCCCATAAAACTAAACCAGCGTAGCCCCGTTATAACCAACCTCGACAAAATTCGAATAAATTATCTAAAAAAAAAAAAAACTAATGCATCGATTTAACAAAATGCGGAGCTGCACCATTATTGCAGCAAGGCCCACAATTAGCCTGTAACTAAACGCTACAATGAAGTTCTTCTTTGTACATACACGTCATTTACCATAAACCCCGAGTTAGTCACGCCAGCACTCACCGTTAATAAGTATGAAAGTACAAAAAAACCGAGCCTCAACCCTTGAAGCAACCTCATCGAGTCCTGCGAGCGCGTAAAACTCCTTGGATCCAGAAGCGAGCGCAAGAAGCCACCGATTCATCAGTCCATCGTCCATTAAACAAACGTTGAACCCTGGTTCTCTCGTCCGGTGTGCCGCCGTTTTTTTTCCCCCATGATTATCGCGCAGGAGAATCGAAATCCTGAAAGGAAGCGCTATTAATCCGGCCGATTCTTCCGGCGCACGACGCGATAATCCGAACGACGTGTGGGTGCATTCGCGTGGGTGGACATTCGCACGTACAGTCAAAGGAAAATCTGATTTTTGAGTACAAGTATGCTAGACAGCGAAGTAGAGGGCTTTCTTTCGTCCTTTTTCATTGTTAGTTTTACGTGACAAGTCGAAGAGGTTCGTGGGGATTCGAATATTTTAGGATAGGGTCGGAATTTGAGGATCTCGGGATGCGAGAATTTGTACATTCGACGGTACGTGAATTTGGGAATTTAGAATTTTAGGGACATTGGTATTTATGCATTTTTAGAATACGGAGAATTGCGCACTTCGGGGATGTAGGTATTTTGGGGGTTTTGGTATTTGGGGGTCCAGGATTTTAGGAATTGGAGAACTGAGGGATTTAGGTATTTGGGGATCTAGACTTATGAGAATGTAGGGATTTGGAGGTTTAGGAATTTGTGAATTTAGAAATTTGAAGCGATATTTCGATGCTTAGGAATTTGGCATTCAGAATTTTAGGGACATTGGTATTTATGTATTTTAGAAATACGGAGAATTGCGCACTTCGGGGATATAGGTATTTTGGGGGTTTTGGTATTTGGGGGTCTAGGAATTTAGGAATTGGAGAATTGTGGGATTTAGGTATTTGGGGATCTAAACTTTTGAGAATGTAGGGATTTGGAGGTTTAGGAATTTGAGAATTTAGAAATTTGAAGCGATATTTCGATGCTTAGGAATTTGGCATTCAGAATTTTAGGGACATTGGTATTTATGCATTTTAGAAATACGGAGATTTGCGCGCTTTGGGGTCATAGGTATTTGGGGGTAGAGGAATTTAGGAATTGGGGAACTTATGGATTTAGGTATTTGGGGACTGTGGAATTGGGGATCTACACGTATGAGAATGTAGGGACTTGAAGATTTAGGGATTTAGAAACTTGAAGCGTAGGTATTTCGATGCTCAGGAATTTGGAAATTTAGAAGTTTGAAGCCTAGATATTTTAGGGTGTAGAAATTTGGGAGTTTAGATATTCGGACATTTAGAATTTTATGAATTTAAAGGTATGATAATAAATGGATTTGAGCATCTAGGAATTTGGCGATGTAGGAATTTAGATTCTCGCGGATGTAGGGATATGGGAATCTAAGGATTCGCTGATTTAGTGATTTGAAGGTATAAGAATCTCAAGAAATTAGAGACATAGTCACTTGAAAATTTAGAGACATAGTATGTTGAGATATAGGAAATATAGGAAATATTGGAATATTGGAAATTCAGGTCTAGGAACTTGAGAATTTAGGAATTTTTGTTATTAGGAATTTGAGGATCTCGAAATTTGGGTTGTTAGGGATTTGGAGATCTAAGAATTTGGATTATCAGGGACTTGGAAATCTAGTAACTATTTGGTAATCGCGAAATTTGTAGACACAGGTATTTGGGGATTTAGGGATTTGAAATTGAGAGTTATGAGATGTCAAAGATTTGACAATCGCGGAATTCAAAGACTTAGGCATTTAGAAACATACGTACTCGAGGATCTTGACATATGAGGAGCTTGGACATTGGGATTTGAGAGTATAGAAATTTGGAGGTGCGATTGTTATTTAGAAACCTTGGGATATAAGGATCTAGGAATACTGTGATCCAGAAATTCGAACATCCGAAAATCTGTATTCCGGTAATTTCCAAATTTGATAACTCTCGAATTCCCAAATTTGGTAATTTGGAAAGAAAAAATATTTGAATATAGAGAAATTTAGAAATTTAGCGAACTAGAAAATTTGATAATTTAGGAACTCAAAAATTTGAAAACTGGGTGTATTTAGAATATTTAGAAATTTAGAAATTTAGCGAACTGGAAAATTTGGTAATTTAGGAACTAAAAAATTTGAAACTGGGAGTATTTAGAATATTTAGAAATTTAGAAGTTCAGCGAACTAGAAAATTTGATAATTTAGAAACTCAACAATTTGAAAACTGGGAATATTTAGAATATTTAGAAATTTAGCGAATTGTAAAATTTGGTAATTTAGGAACTCAAAAATTTTAAAACTGGGAGTATTTAGAATATTTAGAAATTTAGAAATTTAGCAAACTGGAAAATTTTTGGTAATTTAGGAACTCAAAAATTTGAAAACTGGGAGTATTTAGAATATTTAGAAATTTAGAAGTTCAGCGAACTGGAAAATTTGGTAATTTAGGAACTTAAAAATTTGAAAACTGGGAGTATTTAGAATATTTTGAAATTTCGAAATTTAGCAAATTGGAAAATTTGGTAATTTAGGAACTCAAAAATTTGAAAACTGGGAGTATTTAGAATATTTAGATATTTAGAAGTTCAGCGAACTGGAAAATTTGGTAATTTGGGAACTCAAAAATTTGAAAACTGGGAGTTACGGAAGAGCGATGATTTCGTATCAGAGATTTCGGGAATTAAAAGTTTGTCATATCATTATACAAAGTAAGCCTACATTGCATCCGAGTGTACACACCGGTGTATGTAGCAGTGCACCTTCGAATCTCACCTTATAAGAAGCAGAACGAGTCGGCGGAATCGCACGAACACGTTGTTCGGTCGTTTTCGTGTTGTTCGTCGGCGGGATAGCGAGAGGATCGTCTGTCCGCGTGTACCACGCTCAGTGGGTTGCTTTTGCTATCGCGAGAAACCCTCCTCCGCTCAGCTGATTCTTACAAGTTCGAACAACACGCGCCAGTTGACGTTCTGCTAAGCCTCCGTTCGTTTCGTCTCTTCCCAAAGTGCGAGACAGCTAAATTTTTAATCGTTTTCGATCGTTCATTCTTCCATCTCTTCTCTCGTTAATAAAAATTCGGTCTCGTTATCGTGAAATAAGTGAGTGCACTTCGCAATTGCTGAGTTGGTCGAAAAGCTTTGTCATTTTATCCTAAGTGAAAATGGGATACAAATTCGTTTGACAAAATTTGAATAAAATACGTATAGTGAAACTTCGTTGAAATTTTATTAGAGTGTGTGTATTAAGATTTTATTAAAGTTTTGTTAAAGCGCGTACTGAAATTCTATTGAAATTTTATATATACTAAAATATGTATATTTAGGTATATTAAAATATATGTTCTTTCATTGAAGTCTTTATTCATATTTTTATTAAAGATTTTGTTAAAATATATTTTACGAACTTGATTGAAATATATTATACACACCTACCGAAATATGTATTATTGAAGTATATATTAAAGCATATTAAATTATACATTTATATTAAAATTTTTATTAACAATTTTGTAAGAATGTACATATTAAGATTAGATTAAAGTGTACACCTACCGTGTGCAGTAAAATATATCAATGTCGGTGTTTATAAATTCGAGATATTCGTGTCTAAAAATATTGGAAAATATTCATGCTTGTGTTACTCTTGATACAGACACTTTTTCGATTTCAATCTTTTTCTTCTACTACAAAAAGAAAATTTGATAAAATTACTGAGAATTTTTTGACCTTTTTATACTAAGTTTATATCATGAAAAGTGTTTACATTGATATGTACGTCATAATAGTAAATTCTGCATAGAATTCGAAATCGTTTATTATATAGAATGTTAAACTGTTCACAAATTCGGTGGCGAATTCAACTGATTCTCGTAAAGATATAATATTGGTATTTCGTTCACCAAGCCACAGATTTATTTTAAATATTTTATTGAAATATGTATCCTAATATTAAAATATACTAAAATTTTATTATGTACATTCACCATTCTTTGGGTACACGAGATGGATCATTATTAATCATGGCTTTTAATCGATCATTATTGACCTTGCAGTACTTAGTCTTCTACAAGGATCACTTTTTATGAGAATATTCCCAACGCGAAGTATTGAAAGTCATAATTGCCTCAGGTTATGCCTTCGAATATGTTCGACGTTTCGCCTTTCATGAAAATAATACATGATATTAGTGAAATGAATCTTCCTATTTACCTTTTTAGTCCATGTGTATGTTTATTCAAATAAAGGCGTCGACTCATAAATATAAATTAGTATTACGTACGCGATACGTACTACACGCGTGAAATCAACACGTACTACGCATAAACGAAATTAATTTCGTCTGCCAAAAACGACAAATCTTTTCGACCAATTCGGTATTATTCTGAATCGAGTATCTTATGCGCGTTTCTACCAGCGTGAGTCATTGCAAAAAACTCGTTTAAGAACGTTTTGATACCTCGATTGATTGATCGCATTTGTGAAATAAACTTTGAATACATTCGATGATAAATTATTTCATGAATCATGTATCTTTTATAATGTTTTTATTGTACGAGTTTTCTTAGCACGAATTATTGCGAAAGTTTCATTTAAAAATGTTTTGATATATCTGTCGCATTTGTGAAATACGTTTAAATACATATTTGAAAATGGAGTATGGATAACTTATAAGAATTTTTTCTGTTTTTATTCATGGAAGCTCAACATTTATTATTTATTTATTATTCAATAATATTATTTATCTATTATTATTATTATATGTTATTATTTATTTTTATATTGTTCCGAGTTTTTTTTTTTATTTTTTTACTATAAAAATTTCTTGATACGTGTTATTGCAAAGTCATCGTTTAAAAAATATCGAGCAACAAGTCAAGAATGAATTACTTTGACGATTTACGTCTTGCAAACCGATAAATTCCGAATCATCTGAAAACTTGCTTGTCCAAAAATGATCGATGATTTAACCAGTTAACTGTGACGCTCACTTTTATGAGCATATCAATCGCAGAATAAGTGTCGCTGTTAAAATGTTGGATCGAAAAGACGGGTCTATTTTATAAAATAGGCAATTTGTTACTAATATTGACTCATTTGGTGAACCAGTTAGCTGTGATTGAGGATTATACTCGTCATGACATATAATCCTGACACTTTTCCATGACGAGTATACTCGTCAAACATAGCTAACTGGTTAATATACTTGTGAAGGTCCATGCACGAGAAAAAAGAACGATCGTTTTAGCAACGTGTGTTGGTGCTTCATCGGGTATCGTGAGCAGCGAGGTTTTGAAAGCGATGGAAGAAATGTAGGCTAATTCTGACAATAAGAGAATCACAAGGAATTAAGGATCGTAGTGACTGCTATTCGATAGCGTGCAGTTAGGTAATTTGCCGCCGATACATACGCTCGATAGCGCGTGCTATACATAGACACGGTTCATTCGGTGTTGGAGCGAAATAGTAAAAAGATTTTGTACCGTTGAAGTTGGTGGACTTCTCGACTTAATTAGCACATTGAATTGGAGAACAGTTAACCGAACCGCAATGATGGTCGAAAAAGCAGAAAACGGTATCAGAAAAGATGCACAGGATACCTGTTACGTCTATCAAGAAATTATCGCGAAGGATCAGCCGGACGGTGTCTGTACGTACCTTTTATGTTGAATCCTCGAATGAATCATTGTAAATGTTACCGCGAAGCTGCTTGATCGTTTAACTCTTTGAGGCACAGAATTTCATTAGAAAATAAAATTATTTCAGAAAGTAAAATAGACTCATGTTGCACAGAAATTTTATCGCATTTTGAATTAATCCATTAGCTACCACGATACCCAAATAGTGATTTCAATATATATTTTTATACATATTCTTTTTGTGTTACTTGCAATAGGACTGTATCAAATGAAATGTGCATTCGACGAACAATTACATTATAGTTTCAAAAATTATTTTCTGTTTCGATGTCGTCTAACCTGTACGAACGTGTATCATATTAATTTACAACTCGTGCGGTGAAATGCAAGAGAAAATTTGGTAATTAATGGGTTAAGCAATATTTTTTATAACACAGAAATGATAATACGAATACACAAAAAAATAATGATTCGATTAAATTTGTTGTTGTAGGACCTCGAATATTCTTACACGCACGAGTATGCAGCTATCGCAATATTTTGAAGCGGGATTAAAAATGTCCCTTCATGCATTACCGTGCGTCAAAAAGGTGGGACGTTTTTAACCCCACCGTGTCCCAAAGAGTTAAATGTTATTATCCAAAGACGATGTCGACAAATGCATGCAATTTCACGTCGTTTCCAATCGCCGATCGATAATCGTTGGGTACAATTGCCTTTCATGAAATGAAGGAAAATCGTGCGTTCGAATCCTTGGAACTTTTCTTTGTTCTTGTTCGATTGAATATTTTGAGATATGCTCGTATCTGTTCGAGTATTAAGACTTGAATGTTTGTAAAGTATAATTTTTATGGGACGGTGAAGTTTTACGTTTGTTTTTGGATTGGCTCGTAGCAGGAAAAGTTGATTTGTTCAGAAAGTAGGCGAACGTAGGAGGATGTTTAACCGTGTAACAGTTATTGGTGTTTTTAAATTTTTTAATTCGAAAGTTTGTAGTCTTTTATTGTTGAAAATTTAAAGGAATGAAAATTTCTATACTCGAATGTTGGTGAATTTTTTACTTTTTCTATTTGCAACTTTGAAAATTTAAGAGTTTGTTGATTCTTCAATTTGTACATTTGTCTATTTCCAAATTTCTTGTTTGAATATCTGACGAATTACAAATTTTTTAGATTTCTAGATTTCTTGTTTGACTGTTTGAAAAATTGAAAATTTGTTATTTGAAAATCTGAAAAACTGGAAATTTCTATATTTCCAAATTTCTTGTTCGGCTATTAAAAAAATTGAGAATTTCCTGTTTCAAAATCTGGAGAATTGCAAATTTCTGTATTTCCAAATTTCTTGTTTGATCATCTTAAAAATTGAAAATTTCATATTAGAAAATCTGGTGAATTGAAAATTCCTTGTTCGACTATTTGATACATTGAAGATTTTTTATTTGTATATCCAAAGACTTAAATATTTCTGTGTTTAAAAACATTTTATTTTGACAGTCTGAAAATATCAAAATTTGTAAGTTTGAAAGTGCAGGAATTTAAAAATATAAATTTTCAAGTTTACGACATATTAAATTTCCGAGCCGCGAAACTGGTAACCTAACTTATTTTTTTACCAATTTTAAACAAGCGCAAAAACGATCAGCAGTAAAAGCGCTAATTGTTTCTGCTTCGATCGATTACCTGGCACAATCCATCGATCGGACAATGTACTAAAACAGTGTGCAATTCCTCGCAAATTCGATCGGCATTCTGCCGGCATAAATTGTTTAAGGGAACCTTTAAACTTTCGTTTACGTTTCCACGTTACTGTAGGCGTTTCGAAATAGCGTTCAGAGTCTGACATCATTCCGGAAGATAACCCGGTATTCTTCTCCGTCGGTGTTCCGTTACCTGTCAAATCGATTGCTCATGCTCTTTTTCGTCGATAACTCGAGATCCCTCGACACATAATTAATCTTCTACGAGTTTCGAGCATATACATTCCCAATATTTTGTAATGTAACTGCAACCCTATTTTGAAATGCTACTCAGGCGATAAAAACTGACCGAGACGAATCGACGTGAAACCGATTATATGTATATACCATTTAAATTTGTATATTCGTACGTGCGTGTTAACGTATATTTTAGAATGTTTATAAAGAAGTGGTTCGGGGCTTCATAATTCGATACAGACAAAGAATGATTAATTGAAAGCGACATTTATGTAATTGATTTGAAACCTATAAGAGTTTACCTAAAGAAATTGTTTAATAGATAACACTTTGAGTGCCATGCCACCCACACATGGGTGGCACTCAAATTTCTGTACAGATTTAATAATTATAGTATTAAAAATTTGTTCACTATTGTAACTGACAATACTCGTATTAGGTACTTAGAATTATGGAAAATAAATATAATAAAGTACTGTGAAAATATTTGGTTAGATTTGTTAAAAAATTAAAGAACCACCTAATGCAATTTTCAATTACATCCATGTGGTAGTCAACGTGTTAATACTAGATACTTTAAAAATCAGTATTTATCATTGTTTTAGAATATCTAAAATGTGTATAAAACGTCCAAAAATTGGCAAAAGTTTTGCAGTAGCTCTAATATTTCTCTCTCTCTCTCTCTTTTGTTATATCGTCACGTGTATCACGTGTTTTTCACGTATTAATAAAAATATATCGATTACAATTATATTACAATAATTCTTTCGTTCTCTGAATTTAATTTGTAAACTTAATCTATGATTGTTTATGCATTTGTGGCAACGAAGTAACTTTTTATTCGTTGTTTGTTAGTGATTATGGTTAAAATTAAATAATGATAATCTTTTCTGTCGCGGCAATGATTATGCTGCGAATGTTTATGCATCTGCGACGACGAAAGAATTCTTTGTTAATTTTTTGTTTGTCGGTGAATGTGGTCGGTTTATGCTAACCTTTTTCTGGACGGTCAAAGTATTATATTTTCTATTTATTACGTCGTTCACAATTCGTGATTGTGTAGTGCCAGGAGAGGATCATGAATTCACGGTTAATTTTATCGCACGCTTCATTCTGACATAATTCATGCTGTTTGCGTCGATTATCAGCCTTGAATACATTTTCGCACTCCGAGATGTAGTCATTAGGCGTGAACGTAATAACATTTTCGGGAAATTTGCAGAGCGATAAGATTTTAGGAGTAAAATTTACTGATGTAGTCCGTAGTAAGATTTTATTGCAGAATTACTGATCCACTGAACAATTTAAATATTTTGTTATTAATCATTCGTTGAATATTGTTTATTAGCAGTATGGCATGAAATGAATATGTTTGTTAGAGATTAATAGTTTATCTGTGTTGAATACGACTAAAATGAAGATGGTATTCATCGATGATTTAACAAAGAAAAGTTGAAGTGGGTCATGCGATTTGGTTCTAGTTCAAAGTCAGTGGTGTGCCAAGCTTTATTAATAGATCTTTAAAGCCGGCTAACATCTTAGTCAATTTGCATTCTCCTAAAGACATTTGCTTCCATTACTGATTATTTTTTTTATTTGTGCTTCTATGGAACAAACATTTCTCGGTTTTAGTATTTTGGATATTTAGAAAGTGAAGCATTTTAGAAATTTAAGTGATTTTTTGGTTTTTGATGATGTGAGATATTGGGAATCTGGCTATTTGGGAATTTGAGAATTTAGTAATTTGAGATTTTATGCATTTGTAAATTTAAGATTTTATGCATTTGTAAATTTAAGAATTTATGAATTCCAGAGTTTGTGGATTTGTAAATTTGAGAATTGGAGAATTTGAGGTTTGAGTATTTGTAAATTAAAGAATTGGACAATTTGTGGATTTGAGAATTGGGGAGTTTGAGAATTTGAGGATTTGAAGATTTTAGTATTTGAAAATTTAGTGATCGGAGATTTGATGGATTTGGAAATTTAAGAATATATGAATTCCAGAGTTTGTGGAATCGTAACTTTGAGAATTGAAAAATTTCTGGATTTGAGGATCTGAGAATTTTTGGATTTGGTGTTTGGGGACTTAGAAATTTAGGGACTCAGGGGTCGAGAGAATTAATTATTTAGAGATTTAGGAATTTTTAAATTTTTGAATTTGGAAATTTAGGAATTTAATAATATAGAAGTTTAGGAATTTAATAATATGTGAGTTTAGGTATTTAAGAATCGAAGGATTGTACTATTTACAAATCTAAGGACTTAGCGACTTATGTCTTGGAAATGTAAGAATTTATCGATTTGAGAGCGTGGAAATTTACGAAGTTTGAAAATTGAGAATTAAAGTTTTGTAGATTCGGGCTCTTAGAAATTTAAGAATTTGGGTAGTTCAACATCTGCAAATTTGGAGACTAAGGATTCTTGGTGTTTCAGAATTTGGGGACTTTCCAATTTGGACAATTGAAACATGAGAACATGCTAAACTAATTTGGAGATTTGATAATGCGATACCTGTCGTTTGGATATGTAAAGATATAAGAATTCATGGATTGAACAGTATAGAATTTTAAAGATTTAGGAATACAGGAATAATGAAATTAAAAAAATGTAGAATCTTCACAGTATTTCGAACATCTGACTGTTTCCAAATTTCTAAATTTTCAAATTCAAAGGATTCCCAAATTTAAAAACTCCCAAATTATTTCTAAATATCTAAATGTAATACATTCCCAATTTAATACCGCAACAAATTATCGATTAAGAAATCGTAGAACTTGAAAATTTCATTGCAATCGCGAAGAACGTAAATTCCCTACATTCCTACCAAAATTTATGATATGTTCGTACATATTCGTCCCGCATAGTCGTCGTTCTTTTGTTCCACATCGAAGGTACCTATTCTAAAGACAATACATAATTCGTTGAAACTACATGATCGGCTCCCGATGGCCGACACACACGTGCCACGATGAAATTAAATAGAAAGCACTAGAACACAATCGTTCCGGTAACTATTTCTCCGTCATCCAAGATCCGTCCGCTAGAAACTTTAGAAGGTGGTTGATTAACGAGCTTGCATTCATTCTCGCGTTAACGTTGACCTGTTTTAACGTGGTCGCTTTCATAACACTCGCCACGTACGTGTGGGTGTCCACATACGTATGTAACTACCTGGATGCTTCGTACAGTTATGGTTAGCCTAATTGCATTATCTAGCTTGCGAATGTGTGAAACTTCAACGTTGCCCGTTCAGCTACGTTATATGCGCATCTTGTTGAACTATGTTACCCGATTAACTAAACTAAATTATCATATTGTCAGACATTATGTAAGGTACACGTGCCAAATCGATACGAACGCCGTCGGTATTGATTTATACGACGTGTTGCGAATAGAGTTATCGGGCTGTTGCACAAGTAATCATTGTTCGAATAATTATCGCGATTTATCGATACAAAATTTATGGTTCGGTTTGCTCAATTTTTTCTTTGCTTTGGAAAATGTTTGTGTTGCAAGGTGTTTTTTTTTTTTTATTTTCACGGATCGATATTCATTGTCGATGATTCGCGGTTTTGTGCATGATAGGTCCTCCGGTTTTGAGAAAATTATGCGTGAAAATTTCGGCGGTGCTGACATCACAAAATTCTTAGAAACGAAGGTTACGTCGTTTCAGAACTTCAATATCTCGACATTTTTAAGTTTCGATGTATCGAAATGTTGAATACTTCAAGTTTTAAGGCTTGTAAATTACGAGACCGTAAATTGAAAAATTCTTAAGTTCCATAGTCCAAAAATTTCTAAATCCCAAAATTCAAACATTCAAAAATTGGAAAAGTCAATCTTTCAAAAATTGAAAAGTTCAGAAATTCGAAAATTCATAAATCCGTCGATTTAACTAATCAAGAATTCAATCATTCAATAACTTAGTAATTTAATAATTCAGCAATTTATAACTCCAATAAAATACAAATTCGAAGATTTAGAAGTTCAAAGTTCGTAACTTAAAAAATTTACAAAGTATCAAAGCTTCGAAATCTCTGAAATTTGGATTCTCAAATGTTAAAATTCTAGGATCCCGATAATCTCATATCCATAAATCTTAAATTTCTAAAATTTCTAAGTTCAGAATGTCTAAATTCACAATCGCTGAATCGCTAATTCTCATGTCCCACATCCGCAAATTCCCAAATCCCTAAATCGTCAAATCCACAAACCCTTAAATCATCAAATCTTTAGATCCCTGGAAACTTAATTCCTGAAACGTCTAAATCGCCGAATTGGCATGTCCCAATCTGTCCAAGTCCATAATACCAAAAATCTTTAACCTTTTGGATAGCAACTCTAAAACTTTTTGGTTAACAAATTTTATGAATTATTTCGAAGTTATTACCTCTTTACTATTAATTGCCACTATTAGCTGTTTCATCGTGTGTATAGATCATACGGTGCAACAGTATCTGTTTAGTTAAAAAATACTTATTCAAAATTGCTGTATTATTAGCGTGTCCCATAAATTTCTTCCTTTTCTAATAGAAACGAATACATAATATTATTCAACTTTGATTTGTTGCATTCAATACGAACTTTGTCATCCCTCAGGAAACATCATTATTTAGTGTTTATAAAATTATTGGGTATTGCAAAATATTCTTTGAAATGCGTTTCCATGCCATATGAAGAAAGGAAGAAACTTATGGGACAACCTGATATACAGTGTGTCCCAAAAGTTTTGGAGGAACCGGAAATGAGAGGTAGGTGGCGTCATTCTGAATAACTTTTTCATTTGCAAAAATGTCGTATGGGGCTTCATTTTTAAATTATTAACGAAAAACACCGACCAATCAGAACGCGAGAATCGCGCGCCACGCGATTCGATCGCGACCACGGCCAATTATAACTCGGGCCTACACTTCTGCCTCTGAGCGCGCGCGATTCTCGCGCTCTGATTGGTCGGTGTTTTTCGTTAATAATTTAAAAATGAAGCCCCATACGGCATTTTTGCAAATGAAAAAGTTGTTCAGAATGACCCCACCTACCTTCCATTTCCGGCTCCTTCAACACTTTTGGGACACCCTGTATAAAATGATGAGTGTGAGTCATCTTTCGAGTGCAAACGGTTAAATCACCGATCCCCTAGATCCATAAAGCCTTAATCTCCTACATTTCTAAATTTCTAAAACACCAAATCTCTGAAATTCGTCATTCCGAAATAGCAAAGTCTCAAAGTTCCGTAAATACCGAATCTACAAATGGCAAAATCCTTAACCCTTTGAATACGGCAGACTTTGGCACGCACTGTTCGTACGGTACGGTACGAATTCACTCCCGACGTCCACTAGGTACGGCGAAATTTTTCGTTAGACATGCATTTCTGAGGAAGTACCATAAGAGCAATTATAAAATTTTAAGACGGGCGAAATAAGCGAAATTCGAATTCGGAATTCACTCCCGACGTCCACTGGGTACGGCGAAATTTTTCGTTAGACATGCATTTCTGAGGAAGTACCATAAGAGCAATTATAAAATTTTAAGGCGGGCGAAATAAGCGAAATTTAATTTGGACGCCAATTGGCGCCTACAGTACATACCGGGAAGTCAACATGTGTCGGACGCCAATAGGCGCCAACAGTACCGGGAAGCCAACATGTTTCTGACGCCAATAGGCGCCAACAGTAGTCAAAGGGTTAAATCCCTAATAGCAAAAATCTAAAAATTAATAATTTTCCAACTACCCAAAAATACCGAGGCGTAATACTTAGAAAATCTTCGAAACATCTAAAAGCATAAAATATGTTACGATTCAATATCTCGGACGTGGAATTCGAATTAATTGCAAGATCATTCGGACGCGGAAACGATTAATGAGCGGTTGAAATGTGAGCTAAGTGTACGTTCCTAGAGAGATAGGAATATCCCGATACCGTTCGGATCTGGTAACGCGTTATCCTTTGGCTAGGATTGAGACGTGTTGATCGCAGAAGAGGTACACGAGTTTCGACATTTTTTCAGTCGAGGGTGTTAATTAATCGTTATAGCTCGCATGTTGAACTCGCGGAGCCCCGATACCTCCTTTCCCGCGGTTTATTTTGCGTGACGTGATGAATGTTACACGCGTTTAGAGAAAGTCCTAATAATGTGTATCGGCCGATCGTGATTCTTGCGCGATGAAGGATGCTCGTAAATTTAGGTACCGTTTCCGCTAATAGCCTCTTGTATCGCGAAAGCAGCATGCGACGGGTGATCGATAAGGATTTTTCTCGAGCGCCGCGTTATTTTCACGATCTGCAGTTAAAACAATTACTTTAACACCGATCGGTAGCTGCATTAATTTTATATCCCTGGGGAAACTACTGTGAATGGAGTGTTTCTAGATAGATGGAAGTATTTGTAGATAGAGTTTCTAGGTACAGTCGTGGACAAAATTAAGTGGACAGGTATCAAAAATAACAAAAGGTAAATTTAATTAACTAATAATGCCTGTAAATCAAAACTTTATTGCACAATCATATACATTAAATAAATGTTTTTTTAAGCCTACATAAATATCTCACGTTCTAAATTTAAAATTTATTTACAACATTGTAATGGAACAAAACATTTTTTACATTTCTACAATGTCCACTTAATTATGTCCAGGAGTGTATATTATAAATATTTTTATAAATTTCTAAGTGTTTCTAGATAGATCGAACTTGTACACAGACACACTTCTAGATATATGTACAGAATTTCTGGACATACTTTAAATGTTTTAAACATTTTTTAATATTTCTAAGCAGATTGAACTTCTTGATAGATAGACATATCTTTAGATATATAGAATTTCTAGATTTACTCTAAATGTTTTTGCAATTTTTAAATATTTCTAACTAGATCGAATTTCTAGATGGATAGACACACTTCTAGATATATAGAATCTTTAGATGTACTCTAAATGTCTTTAAAATTTTTAAATGTTTCTGGGTAGATCGACTTTCTAGATAGATAGACATAGTTCCAGATAAATACAATTTCTAGACATACCGTAAATGTTTTTAAAATTTTTAAACGTTTCTAGGTAGATGGACTTTCTAGATATATAGAAACATTTCCAGATAAATAGAGTTTCTGGATATATTCTAAATAATTTAGAAATCTTTAAATATTTCTAGGTGGATCGAACTTCTAGATAGATAGAAATATTTTCAGATAAATAAAGTTTCTAGATACATTCTAAATATTATTGAAATTTTTAAATGTTTCTAGGTAGATAAACTTTCTAAATAGATACAAATATTTCCGGATAAATAGAACTTGTAGATATATTCTGCTGTCGATCGATAGTAATTTCTTGTTGAATATAAAATTAACTCAGCTACTTATCGTCGGTGTTAAAGTAATTATTCTAACTAAAATATATTTCTATCAGTTACTACTTCTTGAAAAAGAATTATATCTGATATTATAGTTTCTGAATCAGCCAAATCTATGTCAATTTCCCTTACTTTTTCTAAAGAGGCAGAAATAATAAGAGAACTTAATCAAGTAGAAAGTAACAGTTTTAAGATTATAAATAATATCAAAGTGATACGCTGAATAAAAGTGAAATAAAAATGCATTGTAGCATCAAAAGAACACAATAATTCTATACAATAACACATTGTCAGTTTCTAGAAACATAATAAAAAAAAAACAGTGTACACAATTTATTCTCACGGATCGAAATCTTGTAGGACGTAATTTAATTTCCATCTTCGCAAAACGGTACATAATGACGTGGTCGTTGTAAATGATCAACTATCAAGGTTAATTTCCTGTCGAATGTACAAAATAATTGCACACATCATCGGCGATATTACGCGCGGGTTGTAGATACATCTTCGATGTTTCGTTCTAGTTTATTAATAGCATCGCGGATCAAGTTGATCAATAAAATGACGCTAGCGCGAAGAGTTTCGTTCTAACATCATATAGGATGTTTTAAAGAATGTTAGTCATCGTAATAGATGTGAATTCGAGTTATATATTTTTGCCACGTATGTTTTGCAGCTGATTTTCATTGTATCGCCATTTTTGTAGGACAGATCTGCAATTTTTCGAATTCATTCGTTTCGAAAATTTTTATATTTTCATATCTTTAAACGCCTAATTTTTTAAACTTGTGAATTTTTAACCTTGGAAGTTTCAATTTAAACAATTTTTAACTGTAGAAAGTTATATATTTCGAACTTTTCATATTATTAAATTTCTAAATTTATAATTTTTTATATTCCTGAATTTCTAAATTTTTAAAGTTCGAAATTTGAAAATTTCCAAGTTTTAAGAATTTCTGAGGTCCTGAACTTTTATGTTTTCAAATTTATAAATCCCTAAATTTCGATGGCTTCGAATTTGTAAATTCCGAAACCTTAAAAATTCTGCATTTCTAAATACCTAAATTTTGAAAGCTTCAAATAACAAAGTTTCTAAAACTTAAAGAACTCCAAATTCCTAAAGCCCTAAATTTCGAGAACTCCACATTTCGAAGTTTTCGTAACTCCAAAAATTTCAAATATTCAAATTTGACAATTTGAAAATTGAGAATTTCCAAAAGTTCCAAATATCTTAATTTCAAAATCTGAAAGTTTAGAACCTCCAAAAATCCTATATTTATGAATTTGTAAATTTACCAATATCGCATTTCTAAATTTCAAAACTATAAAATTTCTAAATCTCGAAACTATGAATATTCTAAATTTCTTAATTTCAAGTTTTAAAAGAAATTCTCAATTTCGTAATTCTAAATTCTAAAATAATTCTAAAAGAATTCTAAATTCTAAAAGAAATTCTAAATTTCTTAATTCTAATATTTTAATATTTCTAAATACCAAAATCTATAAATACATAGTTTGTAAGAAATTATACACACCACTGTTCACACCGTTCATTAAATTGCAGTGACTCTCTGATCATCGCAATACCTAAACTATCATATACCACGATGTTCCTTTGCAGTAACTTTATTAGCGACTATATAATAACAATAATCCTTCGCGATTTCCTACTACGTTCCTACAAATGTCCCCATTGAAACAAGAGTACGAAGATTATATCGTGTCCAACGTGTTTGAAACACTCTGTACCCACGCTGCCAATTTCTGCTCTACTGAACGTAATCGTTCGACCGTGATAGCATGGGATGTATATTACATGTAATACACGATACGTCTTGCTACGGCAGCCGCAATTATTCTGCACATTCTCCATCATTTCCTGTAGGTCAGTGTGAAATTCATTGCTTTCCACGCTGATGTTTTCCGACGCATGTCGTTTCTTTTTTATCCCTAACCAGATGTTTCTGTCCTCGGAAGCATTTGTCAATGAGCATGTCCCTGTAATGACACCCTTTGTGCTCTGCATAATTTCGATAGTCATACACACGAGTTTAATTAACGGAACGAGGTCCTTTTTTTATATGTACCGGAAATTTGAAACAGAGTGCCTTACGTTGTGAAACAACCTCATACTGTAAAGAAGTCGTTAAATAAATAAAATTACCGTTTCCGATTTTCTTATCGAGACAGTAAAGATATAAATTTTTTTCTGCCATGAGTACAGATATTTGAATAAATTGAATCGAATTAATAACTATGATACCTCTTGCAGTTTTACTTTCACGATAGTAGCTTTTTACGATACCTTTTGTAGTTTTATGGCAGTAGCTTCGTTTTTAAATCATTTTTGCAGTGTCGCTTTTATAATAATAATTTTACTCTCGCGATGCTTTTTGTAGTCGAGCTGTTTACAACAATTTTTCGTTTTGGCACACGTTCTTTCTAAATACACATTTTTTGTGTGAATAAATTATTCACACATTTAGAAAGGTGTATCTAACGTGCGTCAGTGTCATGAAATAATAAAATTTCATAAAATGAAAGCATGAGTTATAAGAATAAGTTGCGATCTTTGTAATGAAATCGTTGAAAGAAACATGGAATTAAAATGAAAATATGTTTCGGAATACTCGAACGTCGTAATCAAGAATTGAAAGTAATTGAAGTGTAAAAGCTTTGGATCTCGTTTGTTACAGTGATTGTCTTTGGCATAGACGATACCGGTTGTAGAGAAACGTTATCTCGTAAAACATTATAATACGTGAAAGGATGAAAATGTTAAGCGTTCTTTTGTTTTCACGACCAGTAGAATGCGCCTACTTTTTAAGATCCCCCGGAATTTGAGATTTCACTTGATAAGTGCAGTTGCACAGCAGTTTTTGTGAACCATCCGTGACCAAGTGAAAGTTGTTTTTTCCGAGAAAACTATGAAAATGTCGGCTCAAGGATTTTCTAGGCGTTCTACAAATCTAATATGGATATGTCTACGAGTCTGGAACGATGAATGCTCGATGAAAAACCGTAGGAGGTTTTTTCTACGAGTTGTTAGTACTGACATCATCGTACATCTGTAAATATACGAATTGAACAATTTAAAAAATTGAAAACTTCGATATTTTGAATTACAATTTTTCGCTTTGTAAATTTGAAATACAGAATCATGGAAATGTAAGGGTTTCAAATATTTTGATCTAAAAATTTTTAATTATGATTTTTCGGTTTATGATTTTGAAATTTAGAACCATGGAAATGTACGAGTTTCAAATATTTTGGTTAAGAAATTTTTAATTATCATTTTTCGATTTGTGAATTTATGAATTGGAACTACGGGAATGTATAGGTTATAGATTTTTATATTTAGAAATTTTTAACTACAATTTTTCACCTTCTGAATTAAAAATTTAGTATTGCAGGAGTATACAAACCTTCAATTTTTAAATTTAGAAATTTCAAATTACAAATTTTCACTGTGAATTTAACATTCAGAACTATGGGAATGAACAGGTTTGAAATTTTCATGTGTAGTAATTTCGAATTGGAGTCTACAAATTTTCAAATTATCAGACTTAAAACTACAGTAGTATGAAAGCATCAAATTGCTTAATTTTCGTGTTTAGTGCTTCACAGGTATAGAAGTTTCAAATTTTTTTGTTTCCTATTTAGTATTCGATGTACAGAAATTTCAAAATCTTAAATCCAGAAATTGCATATGTTTCAGTTTTGTATCCTAGAAGTCCAAAAATATAGAACTTTCGAAAAATTAAAATATGTAGAAATTTATAAATTAACAAATTTAGCAATTGAGACACGTAAAGAATTACAAACTAAAAAATTTCGCGACTGGAAGTAGCAGAAATTTATAAATTCGAAAATTTCGCGATTGGAAATTACGAAAATTTATATATTAAAAAATTTACAACTACAGAAATTTCAAATTTTGCATCGCGTATTCGAGGATTAGGTCACCGCTCGTTCTGTCGCTGCACGCGATAGCGTTAATTACTAAATAAATTGCATATTACAGTTGATTAAAGTTCGAACTAGTTTCAAGTATTTACTGTCACAAAAATGTCGAATTTCCATACATCGCGTATCTAAGCATTAAATCGCCACTCCTTTGTCGCTGCACGCGATATCACTAATTACTATTAGATTAGTGCATATAAAATGTCGGATTTTCTGTACATATGAACCTTTGTCACCATGTTTTCCTTATTCTTTCGTTTTTGGCACAACCACTTTCATAGTCGACTGACAGAGTCACATTTCAACAAAGAAGATTTTCTTAAAAGTATTTCCTGTTAAGGGGAAAAAATAAATGAAGTGGACAACCGTTTAATACTAATAGTAGAGAACATATATTATATATACAGCGTGTCCCAAAAGGAATGAAACATTCGGAAATGGGAGGTAGCTGGGATCATTCTGAACAACTTTTTCCTTTGCAAAAATGTCGAATGAGGCTTCATTTTTAAATTATTAAGGAAAAACACCGACCAATCAGAGCGCGAGAATCTCGAGCACTCGGAGGCAGTCGTAGTGGTCGGCTCACGTGGTCAGGAGCGAACACGGTCAACCGTAAGCCGACCACTACGACTGCCTCCGAGCGCGCGCGATTCTCGCGCTCTGATTGGTCGATGTTTTCCCTTAATAATTTAAAAATGAAGCCTCATTCGACATTTTTGCAAAGGAAAAAGTTGTTCAGAATGACCCCAGCTACCTCCCATTTTTGGGATGTTTCGTTCCTTTTGAGACACCCTGTATATATAAAAGGATTACATCGATTTCGGTAATTTACGAACACGTGGTGACACTTTGACTCTCAAGAGGACAATAGGTGACGAAAATGGTTACATTCGAAAAAACGGCAAAACAGGTGTCGCTCTCGCAATAGACATAGTAGGTGACCGTTCGCGTGACACGTCATCGTCGCGGCGTACGTATACAAATTCAAAATCGCGAAAACACTTAACATTTCCTTTTGTTATTTTTTTATGTCTGTGTTTAAGGTCGCATCAACTACGTGGTTATTAGCGACCACACATGGTGAACCTCCTTTTGTTATTTGTTTTGTCATTTGTGTCGATATTCGTGCAATTTTTTTGTACGAGTATAAATTTGGTAATAACACTGCAAGAGCTACCGGCATTATAAATCATGCGTTTGAGGAAAATACTGTCAACGAGCGAAATGTGCGGCTTGTTTGAGAAGTGCATACAAAATTAAAAATTATACACCCATCACTCGTTAATCGGCATCATCCAATACTTCTTCGGTACAACTGTTGGCCGCATGCGTCGCACAAAACGATCGTGAAATTAAATGAGTCGAAGTATGACATTTTTCAACACCCAGGTTATTTATCAGATACTTCGTCAACCGACTTTCATTTTTTTTAAACATTTAGAACCGTTTTCACGGGCTCAACGCTGTGAAAATGAAGAGAGTCTGAAAAAGTTAACATCAGAGTTTCTTGATTCCGAAGATCAGAATTTCCTTAATACAATCATTTATACATCAATCTCGTTGGGAAATGTGCACTTAAGTAAATTGATCATATTTTTATTAACACGTTCGCGGACAGTAAAAGTTTCAGCGAGGTGCAAAAATTGACCGTCATTTTATTTTAAATTGGCTGTGATATCCGAAATTTGATTAAACACAGTTTATAGGGACAGCCAGATTATCATATTTTAATCGTTATATACAATAAACGTTGACAGATACAATAATTACAAAAACTTGAGCTTATATAAAATTAAATTCAAAGTAATTGACTTTAAGATTTGAATGCTATAGCATTCATGTCATTCCGCATCATCATGAAAATGAATGCTATAGCATTCACGTCCGCGTTTCCAAAGATTAGAATTTCTCGTTGGGAAAATGTACTTCAGCAAGTGGATCATAATTTGATTAAATAAACGCCTTTTGAAAAGAGATATGCAGTTTTATATATTCACTTAAAAATTCGACATTTCATATGTACCAACCTAATAAATAAGTTCCATGTTACAGTTGATTAAAGCTCGAACCAATTTCATATTACGAACACACGACCGCCTGTTACGCCCTGCTTCAAACTTGACCCGAACATTTTTCTATAAAATTCGTTCTTTTGTCAAAATCGTAAACTTCGTGTTAAACTTTCGTACCCTGAAACGGTAAGGAATAGCCACAGCTGTTTCGTCGTAAATCATCTGGTTTATTCACCATGGGAAACCCGTGTCGTGTTAAGTACCTCGTTTCACCGTGATTAATACTGTACTATTAAAAATACGATAATTGTTGATCATTATTGAACTGTTAGTAGTAAGTTAATTACATCCGAGGGGAGTTGTTGATTTATGGCGATTCTAAACTCGGCGCACCGTTTTCCCCCTTTTCTATTCACTTTCTTTCAATTCTTGTTCGCTGTTTACGGGACCATAATTACTCGGACGCCTGGGTCACGGTCACCATGTTACGAAGAAAGGAGAATTCGATCGGCTTTCACCGAATAATTTATTTGCCTTTTACGAAAACTGCTTACCAATCGGTGTTCGATTAAACGAAAGTAAGGTCGTCGCGTGATTTATCCACGGATCACCTAAGTATGCTTTAAGATGCACACATATGTATATGTATGAACATTATTGCATTATTGGCGATATTGAATTATAATGATATTGTGGTGTGAGCATATTGGAATATAGGAATATTGGGATGTTGAGATATCGTGATATAGGAATATTAGGATATACACATATCGGGATGTAGTGATATTAGGATATCGGAATATAGATATACTTGGATATGGAATATAGGAATATTGGGATGTGTTGATATAGGAATATCGGAATATTGGGATGTTGGGATAGTAGGATGTGTGGATATAGGAATATAGGGATATTGGGATAGTGAGATATGTGGATATAGGTATATGGGGATATTGGCATGATCAGATAGTGAGATGAGTGGATATAGGAATATAGAGATATTGGGACATGGGAATGTAGGAATGTGAGAATATAGGGGTATGGGTATATTGGGATTTACAAGTGTTTGGTTATATGAATATTGAAATATTGAGATATTGATATAGTGGGATCTGGGAAAATAGGAATGTGGCCGTGAAGGAATATTGGGATATAGGGATTCAGGAATTTGGAAATCTGGGAATTTAAGGATGTGGTGATACAAAGATCTAGGAAATACAAAGAATGAGGAATTTGAGGATCCAGGGATAAAGCGATCAGTGAGTGTTCTGATCTAGTGATATTAATATTCCGAGATATAGAAATCCACAGGGATGCAGTGATATAGTGATACTATAGTATAAACTGGAGAAATACAAACGTAGAAATCAAGGAATATAGAAACTATAATCATAGCACTCTAAAGGTATAAAGATTTAAGCTAACAGGAAAGTTTTGGAGGTCTATAAATCTGGAGATATGTGGATCTAGGATCATAGGAATTAAAAAATTTCAGAATACGTTTATCGCATAGATTTAGTAATATTTGATAAGCATGTCGATCGTGTATTTGCATATTCACTTTTGAATAAAAAATATCGGTAATTGAACAAGAAATTATTAGTACCAGAGGAATACTAATAAACTTTCGCGAAACGAGGAGAAAATGCATCACCGATCATGCATTTCATTCGATACGCTTTTTCTATTTCGATAGCTCCTATTTCTATCCAATACGCGTTTACTTGCTGTAAATTAACCGAGTAACCGCATTTCACGAATTAATTGAAACAAATTGGTCTTTCGCTGGTAGCGCAGCTATCATACAGAAACGAAACAACATAATCGCGATACGTGTTTCGTCGGGTAGTTACGTTCCTAGACGGTATAAAAATTAGAGTGATTATTAATTTGACGAAGAAAGCATGTCGGAGGTGCAATTATCCCGGTAATGAACACCGTTTTATATCGATTCCTTCAAAACTTCCGTGCTTGGAATGAAAACATTCCGTGTAGGTATTATTATAGTGTAGGTAAAACGCGAGATATCGCAGAGAAAGTATAATAAATAATGCACAATTTCCTCTATGAACTCTGTCATTTTTGCGTTGTTTGTACAGGAAATCATCGATCAAGATCTAATATTTTTATAGTCAAAAAGAAATGATGGAAACGTTCGTAATTTAACGCGCACGCGATTTCCTTCCTTCTTATTGTACATATGTACATATAGGTTATTATACTATGTATATTATTAGACTTCTAAGAAATTTTTTCTTCCTTTTTCGATAGAAACAAATACACAATATTTATTGTTTAAGATTGACTTGTTGCATTAAATATGAACTAGTTTGCCGTGTTTCCCACTTCCATTCATCAGAACACATCATCATTTACTTTTTGGAAAATTACACTTGAAAAATATTTCTTGAAGTGCGTTTTTATGTCATATCAAAAAAGCAAGAAACTCATGGAACATCCTAATATTAAATGTTGTATGTACATATGTTATTATGCTATATAATATGTCACTTGTATACTTATAATATATGCCCAATATACACATAATTGAAAATAATATCATATACATATGTGTGTGTAATGTATATTGATCTTTGATTTAAATTGAAAATTTGAGATTTGAATCTAATTTACCTTTTGCAGATTTAAAGTCACTTTCAACTTATATCAGTTTGAGTAAATTAGCTGAGTTTGTTAATCAATTTTACACGTAATTTGTTACATTACTAACCTAATTCTATAAAGTATACTCGAATATTACAAGTCAGATTTCTGAAATATAGAATTTCACATTTGAGCAGCGTTTTCTTTAATTCATATAGTATTTGATTCAATTGAAACTTGTTGTTTAGGAAATTTAATTAAATAATTATATGTAAAAGTATGTGGATTACGAACTTAATTGTTGCTCCAATAACTTGAATTTAAGCGTTGAGTTTCATCTTGGTACATCTCATCAGTACTTACTTCTGTATCATATATTTACATAATATTATTATTTATTAACTTAATTATATAATATATATAATTATTTACTAGTTTAAGTACTATACAATTTTATTATTTTAACCCTAGATTTACAGAACTCGTCAAAATGACGTTCGTTAGAGTTATTTCAAATCACAGAAATTACTAATAAGTTTTTGTCAAAATTGTCAAAACTTTTGTCGAGATAGGGTATCACTCTGTAACATCGTTTACGTATCATCCCGTATTTATTCATTTCCTACACCTTCTACAATTTCAAAGTAACCAAATGTTCGTAAACTTAGTGTCAAAATGTGGAATGAATTTTTATATATCCTGGATCCGTTTAAGTATCTTTGTCCTCGTGAAATCGGATGACATCGTGCGTACCCGTTTTTAAGGGCACGGTGTATAATGCGCATGAAGAAAGTACCAAAGGAAAGTATCAAAGAAAAAAAAGGGGTCATTGAAGCCGTACGAAACATATGTGCGTGCAGATATAAGCAGCTTGACCTAAAATGTCTGCACAATTATTTTCACTGACATAACGCGATGTTCGATTACGCTGTCAAAAAATTAGACATCGTTGAGTCATACGGATGATAGAGTTCCAAGAAATTTTAGCACGGGGTATTGAAAGTTTTAAATTTAGAAATTTTATATAACCTTCTTAGTACTCATTTGAATATGATACTTGTCTGACATAGGGATCGAAAATCAAGTTTTAACTCTACAATGGTCAGACTACTTTCGACACTGACTTTCACCGAAGGCCAACGATTCTTATCAAGATTTGACGAAATCTGATTTTTCCTTCGTAATAACAAACGCGTTTGAAGTTCAAAATACTGTTAGAATATATTTTGAAGCTTTTATATATGTATATTCTCAAAATTGTACTGTACTTGTTTAATATTGAACTCATCGAGGTTGGAAAATATGTACCTGCGTCAGAAAATGTGAGATATTGAGGATCTGGCAATTAGAAATTTTGCCGATTTAGAAATTTAAGAATTTATGAAATGAATAGTTTGAGGATTTATAAATTTGAGAATTTGATTGAAGAATTTGATTTGATTTGTAAATTTAAGAATTGGAGAATTTGTGAATTTGTGAATTTGTGAATTTGAGGATTTGTAAATATGAGAATTGGAGAATTTGTGAATTTGAGGATTTCAGGATTTCAGAATTTGAGCATTTGCAAATTTGAGAATTTGAGAATTTGAGAATTTATGATTTTAGGAATATAGGAATTTAGGAATTTAGGAATTTAGGTATTTAAGAATTTATGAAATGCACAGTTTGAGGATTTGTAAATTTGAGAATTGGAGAATTTGAGGATTTGTAAATTTAAGAATTGGAGAATTTGTAAATATGAGAATTGGAGAATTTGTAAATATGAGAATTGGAGAATTTGTGAATTTGAGAATTTAGGAATTTATGAATTTAGGAATTTAGGAATTTAGGAATTTAGGAATTTAGGAATTTAGGTATTTAGGTATTTAGGTATTTAGGTATTTAGGTATTTAAGAAATTTAAGAATTTAGGAGTTTAGTAATATAGGAGTTTAGGTATTTAAGGATTGCGAAATAGTGCAACTTAGTCTGAAGTTTTTGAGTTTTGGGCTGTTAGAATTTTAATAATTTGTTTCATCGTTTGTTCATTTATTTTTCAACTTCATTTTTAACTTCAATATAATTGTGCATTATACGTCGGTAGTTTTAATGTTAATAATTTTGGCAATTGAAAATAACAAAATCTAAGGTCCATTCTTTTAACGAGATCGGAAAAACCTAGTGTTAATATATATATAATAATTTACAATTTCATATGTGGAATTGCAAGTATTGTAAATAATATCTATGCAGCTGGTGGTGGCGATGAACGGCGTTAAGTTGGTACTGCTCTAATTTGTAGTAACGACGTTTAGAGAATGTCCGTTTTAACGAATGTCAATTTTATTTTTCAGGTATGTTGGAGAAATGGGAGTCCTTGGCGACCAAAGTCGAGGAAACGCAAATGGCAAGCGCGCTTCATCGCGAATTAACAGCTTTACGAACGGAATTTAAAGCGGCGCACGACAGACTCTTCTCGTATGAAATCACATTGGAACAGCCACACATATTGGATGAACGGATTAATCGAATCACGGTGAGACTGTTTTACTATTTTTGTTCATACCATGAGAGTGTATTGTAAGTTCCTTCTTTTTTTGACAAAAACAAGTTGTACGCAATATTTAATGTTTAAGATTGATTTGTTGCATTAAATAAGAATTGTTCTGTTCTGTCACACTTTCTCACCCTTTATGGAACGTCGTTACTTACCCTTTCTAAAATTATTGGAACTTATTCAATAAATTATTCCGCAAGTTGCGTTTTTATTTCATGTAAAAAGGAGAGAAAAGGAGAAACTTATGAGTGACTTTACACCTTCATAATAATACTAATCAAATTATAGATACTAACAAGATCAAATTATAAATATTACCGCGATTGAATTAATTATTTAATCTGTATTTCATCGAAATCTTCGTTCGAAATACGAAGTTTAAAAATTTTGACATAAAAATTCCAAGTTTAAAAATTATGTAGGGTTAGTGTGGTAAACGATTTTGGTTCGTGTCTAACATAACGTTGTCGGTAACGTTATCCTGTTGATAACCAAGAGTAGGTTGCCTTCTGTCGGTAACAGGTTCGACAGAAATGTTTTATATCGATCGCTACAGAAAATGCCTTTGTCGATGTAGCAACCTGTAGATGGCGATATCGTGTTATGTTTTCAAAATACGAAACTGAAAAGTTTTTAATACACTTCCATTTATTTTATTTTATATTGGAAAAAATCAATATTCACTTATACATAATTAAAAAACATTCTTTGAACAATTTACTTTTAATGATTAAAATCGTGTTACAGTAGTATCGTCCAATTAATTTTACATGAAAAAAAAAAACAAATTAATATCTACGAAATAGATTGTGAATAAATAATTAACCATTTCACGAATAATTATAGTTTTTATATAATATTTTCTCTCTGTGTGTACTGAAGATTCAATTCGTTCTTTGTATGGCTCCTTTTATATGTCCGTTGTATAAGTTCCTTTTCGTACAAGCAGGTTTATAAATTTTTATATTATCAAGTTTACGAAGTTTCAAACGCAGATACCAGTTTATAAATTTTCAAACAGAGCTACGGATTTATAAATTTTCAAACACACATACGGATTTATAAACGGTCAAACACAGATATGGATTTATCAATTCTCAAACACAGATATGGATTTATAAATTTTCAAACACAGATACGGATTTATAAATTTCAAAACACAGATACGGACTTATAAATTTTAAAACACACATATGGATTTATAAATGTTCAAATGCAGACACGAATTTATAAACTTTCATACACAAATACAAATTTATAAGTGTTCACGTACAGATACAAAGATTACATGGATAATCTTATGCAGAAGTGTCATATTTTGTAGTTCAAAAATTTTAGCTTTCATTGGCGTACTATCGTAGTTTCAATCATTATGGCTAATCGAATGATTATCGTGACACGATCGTGTCATACTACGTACCACATCTACGCCCTTCTCAGTGCCATACACCAAATCTGCACACCTCCGGAACACTTCAGGGTGTCCCGATAAAATTGTTACAAAACCGTCGCTTAACTCCGTCAATCCGTTCTCAAAACGATACATTTGATCCGCATCGAGGTCGAAATCTACACGGAAGCATCTTCGGCATTATTAAAAACATCCTCAGTCGTGCTCGAGTAGGATGGGTCGAAGATGAAAGTAGGCGAAATAGAAGTAAGAAAAAGAGCAAAGGGGACGGTATCGCCGGGGGTTGGAGAAGCCGGCGTAGATGGAGGTGGCGATGGAAGGCGAGGAGGAGGCAGAGGAGGTGGAGGTGGAGGAGGGAGGACAGTCAGGAGGCAAGGATAGAGGCAGAGAGTGGCGTAAAAGCGTAGTCGTGTCGCACGTACGCTCGTCTGACGGCGACGTGCTCGGCATCGCAACTCGCGAACCTGGCCAACCCTCGGAGTTTCCAGCCCCCGAGAGTCATCCCCGGCCTTCCTAAACCTCCCTGGCCCCTCTCTGGAAACCTCTGGAACACCCTGGTCTCCTCCCACCTTCCTTCTCGGCTTCTCTGTCGGTTATTTTCTCCGATTTTCTCCGCCGGGGACTCTCCTTCTCATTTTCGCCTTCTTCACTTTCTTCGCTTCGATTCGCCGCCTTTCCCTCTCTCCCCCGGATCTTCCGCTTCTCTCTCTCTTTTTTTTTTTTTCATTCCCAGCCACCTACCACATCCTTCTTCCTCCTTTTCGGTATCCGAGTTCCGTCGTCGCGCTCACGCTGACACGTCGTGGTTCCGCGTTCTCTCTTCTGCCAGATGTCGGCCTCATTGCGAAGACCAAACACATGCTCCCTATCTATCATCAAGATGTATTAGCGTCCAACATTTGCTGGGTGAACTGGTCGGTGTGCTGCATTATGCAGGAGGTAACCCGGGCGCGAGCCTGTCTAGCCACCAGACCCAACATGATCCTTCTTGTTTTACATGTTTTCGCGGGTGTACGGCTTTTGTGAAACGTTGCAAATTATCCGTACTCGACGTACCGTTACGAATTAGGTACAATGACCGATCGTTCGCGGATCGTTGATGTACCGGGGACGATCGGGACTGTCGGTGGTGACAGGCGATGTGGGTAGGATGTTGGTTAAAGGGGTTGTACCTACTTGGGAATCGGGAAAATTACGTGATTTTCAAGAATTTTTTTTGCCATTTTAAAAAATATTTTTCAATATTTACAAAACACTATCAAAAGGTTCATATTTTAAGGTGTATATGTATGAAAAAATATTAAAAAATAAATGAAATATAACTCGTCTCCTAGATCGTCAGTTTTTTTTATATCACTTGCGGCGACCATATCTTCGGAACGCCTTATCTAAATTTTATTATTGTTTCAATGGTCCTTTTTGTTAGATACTGACTCATCCAGCAAAGTTCCCAGATTCGTATAGCCAGAGCCCCGTTTGCCACCGTCTGAACGGTGCCCAGGTAACACCACGAGGTGGCGGGGTTGGCACTTGGCATCACCGTGGCGTTCTGCAAACCTCGATGTGCCTTTGAGACTCCAACGATCCGCGTATATCGAAACACCGTAATTCCAAAACCTAGGAGAAGAAGAAGAAGAAGAAAGTCAGACTTGAACTCTTCTTAACAATTCAATCGGCGCAGCCTATCGATTAGCTTGTTATCCGTATGAAAAGTAGACAGCGATCCTGAACGAAAGAGTTTTCTCACGGTTTGAGGGTTAGAACGCGTCCAGAGGCTGATCACGAAGCGCATAGCGCGAACGAGCGCTAATGAGCGGAATATCGAGAGGCAAGGTTCGTCCGGAATTACGCAATAACGTAATGAACGGTCCGACACGAAGAGGTGATCGAGTCGGTGGCACGATTGTCCGCAATAGTGTGTACTGGCTTCGATTGAAGCCTGTTTACGAATGCATAATACAAGCGGCACATTCCATACTGATTCGCGCGGCAAGCCGCTGCACTCGCTCATTCCGTCGCGCTTTTCGTCGTACGTCGTGCATGTCAAATACACTCGTCGCCGACGCTGCACCCGCGAACGATCGCGGTTAATCGATTCGTCGACGGTTTAACGTCGAATCGGGACTCGACGCGGAACTGAATACGACCGTTTGATCACCGGCTTTCATCGCCTTCGATTGTGCCACTGCTTTACAATCGCGTAAATAGCGCGAATTAGAGCGAAACACGTGTTAAGGGGGGACCTCTATGTAGGAAAACGAAATTAAGCCGATTTTCAATAATTATTTTCAAAGATAAGGAGCGAATAAACATTTTAACGATTTTGAAAACTATTTAATTTAGGGGCAACCTTTATGTAGAAAGCCGAAATTAAGGCGAGTTTCAATAATTATTTTGAAGGATAAGTGGCGAATAAATATTTTGATGATTTTGAGGAGTATTTAATTAAGGGGCAACCTTTATGTAGAAGGCCGAAATTAAGGCAAGTTTCAATAATTATTTTCGAAGATAAGGAGCGAATAAACATTTTAACGATTTTGAAAACTATTTAATTTAGGGGCAACCTTTATGTAGAAAGCCGAAATTAAGGCGAGTTTCAATAATTATTTTGAAGGATAAGTAGCGAATAAATATTTTGATGATTTTGAGGAGTATTTAATTAAGGGGCAACCTTTATGTAGAAGGCCGAAATTAAGGCAAGTTTCAATAATTATTTTCAAGGATAAGGAACGAATAAATATTTTGACGATTTTGAAAACTATTTAATTTAGGGGCAACCTTTATGTAGAAAGCCGAAATTAAGGCGAGTTTCAATAATTATTTTCAAGGATACGGAACGAATAAATATTTTGACGATTTTGAGAACTATTTAATTAGGGAGCAACCTTTATGTAGAAATTCGAAATTAACTCGATTTTCAATAATTATTTTGAAGGATAAGGAGTAAATAAATATTTTGTCAATTTCCAGAACTATTTAATTAGGGGGCAACCTTTATGTAGAAATTTTAAATTAAGCCGATTTTCAATCATTATTTTGAAGGATAAGGGGTAAATAAATATTTTGTCGATTTCGAGGACTATTTAATTAATACTTATGTCAGCTTATATCAACGTGTCAAATACAGTCCACTAATATCAAGTTACTTGTACGTGTTTAATCTTCGCCGCGAAGGAAAACGTGTACCCAACAGCCGTCATCGTCCCAAATATTAAATCTCCGTTGTCAACGGGAACGACAGATAAAAAGCTAATTTCTGGATCGAACGGGGTACGCGTGGCCATGAAGACAGTCGGGTCTGGTCGGCTCATAGGGATGCAGAGGCCGACCAGCAGCCAGCCGACCGCTCTGTATACCGAATTCGAATCAATTGATTGGCTGTTGATTGGAAATTGAATTAGATCGGAATGTGCGTGTCTGCGGGCCGGAGCCGGGACGGGAAAAGGAAGCTGGGGAAACCTGGAACCGGGGGTTGGTGAGCGTGGGTGAACGGAGGGGTGTGGAACGGGGCCCCCAAAGGGAAAGAGACGGCGATGCGGTGGGTGGTTACGGGCATGGAGCGAACTGCTTCTGCTTTGGCGATGTGCCCGGAATATCAATGCCAACCACTTTTCGTTGCGACCGCCGTAGGACACCGGTGCAAACCGGCGCACATTCGGACCAAACGGGACAATACGCGCGCATAACTGTTTCCCCGGTCCCGACTCGATAAATATCGCTGGACGATCGAACACTTGCGCAGAAACCGCGAATCGAAGATGTACCTTTTCCCCCGAATTGACTCTTTCCAATTGAGACCCTTTTACAGGGGCCTTTTAGATTTTTAAGAAATTCTTCGTTTTAAGCTTATAATATTTATCATTCCCATAATTTTCAGTAACATCATTCGCTGTTAGAAGGAAAGCATTTGGTAACCTACGTTTTCTAATACACGTAATCAACTTCTTTCAGAACTACCATAAGCTTAAGGGGTTAGACCACTCTAGGATTTTCAGAAAATCGAAAATTTTTTTTTTCGCTTAAAAGGTGCCTTGGGGTCTTAAGAATAAGGTACAATATCATTTATAGTCGGGAGAATTTTATAAGTGCCTTTAGTTAAAATCGGAGGAAAATCTTTTCCGGCCGCAAAGGTATTCCCGCCGAGCAGCGTTCCAGTCAACCAGCTCCTGAACCGCCATTTTGTTTTCTATTGCTTCATAAAAATTTAGTTTAACACTTCGATGTATAGGTAATAGTTTTTCATCTCTGTTATTGTTTGTCCGGAAAAAATTCCTCAAATTGGGTAACTTTTCGGCACTCTAGAGTGGTCTAACCCCTTAAAACGAAGAACACTCTGACTTCAATTTCTTAAAAATCTGAAACGTTTCAAAAGTTCCAAATATTGTATTCGGAGACTTTACGGTTGTAAAATTACAAAGGTAGTATTGGCCAGTAATAAAAAACAGAGTATATGTATAGATTTTCGTACCAACAGACCGTAATGATACTGTTGCCGCCCGTAGACCCTTCAGATTAGGGCAATCAGAAAATAGGTCCGGAACATTTACTACCTATCATGAACCGTGACCCGATCAACTTTTATTAGCGTCCACAACCGTTAGGTCGGTATAATTTTTGCTCGCTTGACCTTGCGCCGTCAGATTATCACTTGTTTCGCGCTCCTCAAAACTCTTTGACGCGGTAGGACATTCGATTCCGATGAGGTCGTAAATTAGCACCTCGTTCAATTTTCCGCCGATAAAGATCCTTTTATGAACGAGGAATTATGAAGTTGCCCGAAAGATGGCAAAAGCTCGTCGAAAAAAATGGGCAATACATCATTGACTGCTCTTTGCGCTGTATATAAATAAGTGATTTTGAAATATATAGAAAAAATGCGTCACGACTTTTCCGGCAACAAAATGGGCAATATATCAGTGACTGGTCTTTGCGCTGTATATAAATTAGTGATTTTGAAATATATGGCAAAAATGCGTCTCGACTTTTCCGACAACCCAATAGAAACGGTACAAAGTTACGTCTTAACCCTTTGACTGCTGTGCGCTCTCGGACCAATCCATTAATATGGACGGCGCGTTTTTCGCATGTCAGTCGCTGCGACTGGTTGTCCGCTGACTAGATATTTAGGTATTTATTTATTTTTTTCAATTGCCGATATTCAGTTGCTATGTTACGTAGGATAATAAATTTCATGTTGAATTAATCGGTAAAACAGTATTAAAGGTGTTATAGTAAAAAAATACAGAGGGCGTACATGCCTTTCGTACATATTGATGGATTTGTGAGGGCGTATATATACGCCTTTAGCGGTCAAAGGGTTATGAAAAATCGAAACGAGTTTCGTTCGGTTGTGTTCGTTTTTTGGACTATTTCATCCATGTCGATCTTTCTTCTCGTCCCCGTGTTTATCGTCGTCGAAATCGCAACAGTAATCCGACATCGAGACGCACGTCCGACGCGAACGCACGTCGACGATCGCGTCTCGCCATCGCTTTTCACGCGTCTGACCTCTTTGATACCGTGCCCGGAATCACGCCTGTATCCGTCGTTTACTCGTGCTCGGCTTTGCATAAATTATTGCCTTCCGTGAAGAATATCGATTCGATGCCGAGTATTTCGCGGACATCTTGCGGTCGACAGTCTACCTTCGATGGTATTCCGGAGAGGCGTCGACAGGTTGCTTCTGAACGTTGTTTTTCCGTGAATATGTAATTGTTGAGGCTCAGCAGCGAGCATGCTAGACCTTCTTGATTAAAATGCCGTTGTTACTGAAAATAGTTATTCCAGTTGGAGATTTTCTGGCGGTGAATCTTTTTATTTCGAACTTCAGACATTTTTGAACTTCGAGGCACTTGGGAATTTTGAGAAATTCGGGAAGTTTGAAAGATTTGAGAGATTTCCGAATTTTCACAAACTTCTGAATTTTTAGGAATTTGAGAAGGTTGAACGATTTTGGAACTTTGAAACACTTGTGAATTTTGAGAAATTTTGGGAGGCTTGAAAGATTTGACAAATTTCTGAATTTTGAGAAATTTGAGAAGTTTGAAAGATTTGATGTGTTTTCGAATTTTTATAAAATTGAGAATTTGAGTATCGGGTGGAAATTTGAGAAGTTTCGGATTTTCGATCTAAAAGGTTGGAGAATTCTGAGTGTGGAAGGTTTTAAATTGGGGGGTTGGATATTTGAAAATATGGGTACTTCAGAATGTTGACAATTGAATATTTGATAATGAGAGCAATTTAGTAATTTTAGAAACTAGGAATTTTCAATTGTTGGGGGTTGAGTTGTAAATCACGGGATACCACGAACTTAGAAACTTGGGGATTTGGTTATTTGAATATATAGATGTCCAAGAAGTTGGGAAATTGGAAGTTTAGAAATCTTGGAGAATACAGAATTTTGATATTTGCAAATTTGAAGATTTTCGAATTTTGACAATTTCTAACTTGCAAGATTCGAAAAATTGTACTCTTTGAAAATTTTGGAAAATTTAAACTTTGAAATTTTGTGATTTGTGAATTTAGAGAGTAATGAAATTTATAAGTGTTTACGAACATAGAAATTAAAGAAATTCATTTTTTACATTAATTTAACAAACTACAAAATAGTCTGTACTGCAATACATACAAACAAATACAAATATGTATTAATTATTAACATTAACTTATTATTGTATATAAAAAAAAGCGTAGAGATTAGGGTGACGTAACGGATGAAAAACGACACGTAACATGCGTGTTACATAAATCTGATCTCGTCATATCCCATCGACAACATCATAAATCTTATGGTCTCTCAATGCATTCAGGAAAAGTCCCTCGGTTGTGGAAAGATGATAGTCATGCTGAATAAAAAAAGAATATCATTCTATCACCTACTATTTAAACAACATAAAACAAAAATTCATACCGTGAAAGTTAGTAATTGCAATAACGTCCTAAGAACATAAAAATTTAATGATTTCGTTTCTCCAATTAATGCCAATGAAAAATATTTTCGCATTTATATATACATACTTTATGTTTATGTCGTAATTCGAACAATCTACTTTCTCCTAGTTTACGTATAATCATGTGTTAATATTTTAAGTAGATTCTGATTGTTGCTGTCAGACCGTATAGAAAGCTGGATATAAAAGTATTTTTAGGTTTATATAAGTTTGGAACCATGGAAACTTGAAAATTTGATGATTTAGGCATTTAGAAATTTTGCGCTTGTGAAATTTGGGAATTTAGGAATTTGGTTTTTATCAAATTTGGGAATTCAAAAATTTGGGGTTCATTAAATTTAGGAATTAGACATTCAGGATTTGTCGAATTTGGGTGTTTAGGAATTTGGTATTTGTAAAATTTGGGAGTTTAGGAATTTGGGGTTTGTCGAATTTTGGAGTTTAGGAATTCGGCATTTAACACATTTAGGAATATAGAAATTTTTTCTTTATTAAATTTCAAACATGTGAAATTTATAAGTGTAGATACTTCAGATTTGTAAAATTATAATTTTCAGAAGTTTAACGAACTGAAAATCAAAGAGCTTCGAAATTTGAAAACATAAGAATTTGGGAACCAGCAAATTTATAAATATAAGAATCTATAAATGTGGGAATTTAAAAATTCGATGATTCGGAAACTTTTCAAATTCACACGTCCTGTTCAACAAAATCTAAACCAAACAGTGGGACGTGCACACGCTCTCGCACAAAATCGTTCAATCGATTCACAATTCAACACTGACACAACTATAAACTCGAGTCCTAAAAAACATCTCACCCCGAAGAAAGAATTCTCTCAAACCCAAAACTGAATTTTTTATCGCTCGATTTTACCTTCAACCTTCAATTTACCAAAAAGAGAAAGCTGGTAGCGTATCGTTCGAAATACTTACGTCGAGTGCTAAAAAGAATCTCACCCCGAAGAAACAATTCTCTCAAACCCAAAACTGAATATTTTCATCGCTCGATTTTACCTTCAACCTTCAATTTACCAAAAAGAGAAAGCTGGTAGTGGTTCGCAATTCTTACGTCGAGTGCTAAAAAACATCCCACCCCTAAGAAACAATTCTCCCAAATACAAAACTGAATTTTTTCATCGCTCGATTTTACCTTCAACTTTCAATTTAGCAGAGAGGGAAAGCTGGTAGCGTTCGGAATTCTTACGTTCGACGTACAATATAAATGCAAGAAGGAAACAGTAGTAAAGAGTGCTGTTTCGTGGGTAGAAATTACTGGATGGAGCCACGGAAGAAGAGTACGGGATGGAAGCTCGATGACCGCAAGGACGACGAGCTTTACGATCTTCCTCGAACACTCTTGTGACGAGTCACGCGATGAGCGAGAGAAATGACGAGACACAGGGGTAAGAAAACGAGAAAGGAGAAACGAGAAGCTCTCGTTTTCGTTCTCCTACGTTCTGCGTCGTCCTCGTAAACCTGGGTTTATTTATGCGGCCCTCGTCGGTCGCCTCCTGCAGTAGGACGACGGGAACGTGACAACGTGACGTGGTTTCTCCATCGTCTTACCTCTACCGCTCTTACAACCCTTATGCTTTCGGTTATGTTCTTCCTGATAAACGCGCGTTTATTTCGTCGTCGTAGCCGACCTGTTTGATCCCCTGTTCGGGGCCGCAAAAAACGGGGTAGGTGGTTGTTTGCGTAACCCTTGCATGGGTAGACACCTGATGACATCACACGATCGTGTACGTATACAGGGTGTCCTGTAACTCTCGTTTGATACGAAACGGGGTTGTAGGGGAGGTGATTCTATGCAACTTTTTCCTTTACAAAAATGGGGTCTAGGCTCCCGTTTTTTAATTACACTGTACAACAAATTTTGACTTTTTCATTTTATATGAACTGCCACTATGAAATTCTTATAGATTTTTACGAGCTGAATACGAATCTGAAATCCGTTTTTCTCTGGTACGTACAGTTTTTTTAGAAAATTAATGTTAAAAAAAATTGCAAATTTTCAACATTGGGAATTTTTTGTGCTTTTACTATAGCAGCTATTCAATGGCTTTCTGCACGAGAGAAATCTGTGAACTTTCCCGAATAAAACGATATAAATTGTTATTACTTTGTAAACATTGAAATATGTTTAAACAACGTTCGAAGTAAAAAAGACCCCAAAAATGCACCAATTTTTGGTGATATTTTTAAATTTATTTAAAAAACTGTGGGTTTAGGTGAAAATTTAAGCATCGCACGCGATAGAGCAGACATTTCTACTGCAGAAAGCAACGAGCGAAGTTAAAAAATTACATTTGTTTACATTTTATAAGGAAAATAGTTCGGCAAAACATGCGTCGCTGCCAGTGGTACTCAATGTTGGCGCGGCGCCATGGTCTCCCTACCTTCTGTCTTGGTGTAACGGAATAACTGCGATCTTCATATCTGTGATCTTCAGGTTACATGCACCACCGGTGGTACACGCAATCATATTTATTTAGTGCGCTGAAAATATATATTTTATGACAACTGTAATTCTGTAAAATGTATCTCTACCAAAAAAAAAAATGTGGCATTATTCAAAATGTAATTAATAACTACTCTAAACAGGAGAATTACTTATGTATTGATGATATAATACAAAATACAAAATGGCCTGAACGACAAGTCATACAAAAATGGTTTGGCACGTAACGTGTTAAAAGATGATATTGAAAGCTTAATCACCCCTGCATAGGAATACTTAATAAAACGTGTATTAGTATTGTAATAGATTAATTAGAACATTTATTGAAATAATCGTTAATACATGTTATCATGGCAAACGCCGATACCGAACAGACGCTGTATTCCGGAGACAACAAAATAACACAAGACATACGTTGCAATCGCAATGCATGCAGCTCATATCAGACCATGTACGCCTCACACACACACACACTACAGTATGTGCATTCTAAGTAACGTGTATTATATGTAGTCTGAGCACGTGTATGTGATCGGTCGTGGACAAGTCGCGGCTGACCACAAACTTCGGGTTTGTGGCAGTGAACGTATTAAAAACATAATACCTGTGCTCAAAAGGTACAGCAGGGTTAAATAACGTATTACAGAGCAACGGAGCGCTAAAACGCCAAGTATAATATATGGCACTGTCATTAATTATTTGTTAAACGGACCATTTGTACCATCATTCGTGAACAACTCTTCTTTATTGTCGTTGCGTCGGAGGATTCAGTGTGTTAGTTCTCTTGAGTGTAGCACTACGATCAGTTTATACATCACTTGCACCCCTCAGTTGGTGGCGGGAGAGCCGAGCAGGCAATTTGTTTGAGTTAGTCGAAGAGGGCGACCGCTAAAAATGTATATTTAATGTTCTAGGCCGAACTGGCTGCGTTGAGGGATCGCAAGGCGGCGATGCTGGCTCTGAACGTCTCTACGCACAGGCTGATCACCGATCTTCGTAATTCGGCGTCGTTGATCTTCACAACGCTCAAAGACGGCGTGGCGGATCTATATCAAGTCTGGGACGAAAGCTTCCAAAAGTGAGTACCGCTTAATATACATATACAGCCGTGGACAAAATTAAGTGGTAATAGTTCTTAAAATTTATCAAATTTACGCAAAAAAAAAAACGCCAACGAAAGATAGCCTACTACTTTCGTTCTCGTTAAATAAAAATTCCCACGAAGTGACATAAATTAGCAGTAAACGCTAAGGACCCGTTCATTATCGTAGTAAGTATGGTTTAAACCGTGTCGGCGTAGTTTCTATAAGGAAAATTCGATGTGACAAGACGATCGATTAGGATTTAACGGTATTCGCGATACTTCGAGATCTTTCCCGTTGAAGAGAGTTTCTTTTTCCTGGTAAGGGCACGATTATCGAGTTCCGAACCGTCCGGTCTGCTTGAATAGCTGCTTCAGGATCATTGACTGACCGTTCGTTGGTCGGCGCGTGACGTTGGGCAAATATTATGAGAGGCAATGAAGCCTCGAAAGCAAACACCGGGAACCCTGTGGACACCATAGGTACCGGCAGCAAGGGCTCGGATCTTTGGGATTTCGACCCGTGTCACGGGATTACTAGTTTTAGCCGGGATCGCCGATTTAAGCTTCGACATTTCCAAAGTGACCGCCGCCGCGTCTATTTGAACGTTTTTTAGGTCGGTACACTATCGTTGACATGTTTTGCCATTACCTTGTTAGAGTCTGAAGGTAGAATATAGACTCTTCTGAGATTATGTGAAGAATGCTTACATATACCACAAATATGATCATATATTTATCATATTCTCCATGATTATTAAAATGATCTAACATGGGGGCATCAAGCTCGACGGAATCTAAATGAATTCCACATAATGTTGAGATAAGAATCACTCTCTATTGGTTCATTTTTGCGAATATCGTAAAAATTGCATTGAATTAGTTTAGTTCATAATAATGTGGTGTGAAATACCTGTTAAATTAATTTTTTTTTAATGTTGACTTATAAGGGGACATTAAGATCGACGGAAACTGAATGAATTCTTTATAATGTTGAAATAACAACCACTGTCTAGTGGTTCATTTTTGAAAATATCGTAAAAATTGCATTGAATTAGTTTAGTTTATAATAATGATATCTGAAGTAACTGATAAACTCATTTTTTTTTAATGTTGACTTATAAGAGGACATCAAGCTCGACGGAAACTAAATGAATTCCTTATAATGTTGAAATAACAACCACTGTCTAATGGTTCATTTTTGACAATATCATAAAAATTGCATTGAATTAGTTCAGTTTATAATAATGTTATCTGAAATAACTGATAAACTCATTTTTTTTTAATGTTGACTTATAAGGGGACATCAAGGTCGACGGAAGTCGAATTTTCCTCAAACTCGCAGTATTTCAAGTAGTCGTCGCTAAAATTAATTGTGCGAACCGGTATAGTGCGCCTCTCAAGATTTTTCAAAAACATTGCATTTGAAAATTGTTTTACTCGGAGATAAGGAGTTTTCGTTAATTATTAAACAACGAGTCTAGTGGCAATAGTTTTGAAAGTTATAAATATTTTGAATCTGAAAACTCGTAATGATAAAAGCCTAAAATGATAAAGTCGATTACTTTTTAAAAATAATTAATAAATGTTCCTCGGTTATTTCATTAAAATTATTGTTTATAATAAATCTCGTAGTTTTTTATTGCTTATTAGTCATTTATAGATCATTCAGTCTGTTTTGAAAATGGTATAAGTCAATTCAAACTTTAAAAACATTTTCGTATGAGAATCACGCAAAATTTTACATTTATAATAAATTTTTATTAATCGAGACAAATAAAATTCTAATTTTAAATGTTGCGTAATACAAAAATATTTTGTAATTTTTTAAATTTAATTTATTTAATTTAATTTATAAGTGTATTATAATACACTTTTATTATTTAACATGGTATACAATTTATTATAATTTTAAGGGTCTTTTAGTCGAGGCAAGATACGCTAAGTAGCCAAATAATGAAACGATGGTAATGTTATTCGTGTCAAATGAAACGAATCACGAATCTCGAAATTGATATGAGTTTTAAGGGAGGAGCACTTTGGGAAACAGGACGGTCGAAACCTTGTTTTAATTGCCGTATGAGCACTTGATTCCCCTGTACGATAGGGGTTTCACCCATGCAAAAGGGTTGACCAGTGACCCACTCGGGTTTTACACGGGTCAATCCTGCCCCTTTGTACGCTTTACAAATTCCTATTCTTTACACGAGTGCACACGAATCTTGCACGCGTAACTTACAAATCGACCGTGACACTCGACAGCTCGTTTCGATGAATATTTCGTACCGTTTCTGCGATTATTTTTATGAATATCCATCTTTCAATATATTGCCATTATCCATATTGCTGCTTTTCAAAGACTTCTACGTGAATATATTAAAAGACATAAATTGAATGATGGGTTTTCGAACGTTATGTTATCGTTATGCTATTTCGCCACACGTTAATATTGCTACACGATGCTATCCTGTATTTAGTATGTCTACGTATTGATATCGTGATGTGCAGTATCATTATTAGTTAATGAACGTCTGATGTCATTATGCGCTATATCGCTGTGCGTGGATATAGCACGTAGGATTCTCTATGCGTTATATCGCCACGCATCGATATTATTGTGCGCTGAACTGTAATGTGTCGATATTGTTACATGCTATATCGCCACGTGTTAGAATCGCCATATCTCCATGCATTAGTATTGTTACATGTGTTATCGCAACGCGTTAGTATTGCTACATGCTATATCGCCATTCGTTAGTAGTGTTACGCACTATATCGCAACGAGTTAGTATTGCTATGTCCTATATCGCCACACGTCGGTATTGTTCCGCTCTGTATTGCCACGCGCTATATCGCCATGCGACGATAATTGTTATATTATATCGCCACACATTGGTATCGTTTCATGCTATATCGTCGCGCATTGGTATTGTTATGTGCTAATATAATTATGATACATCGCGCTGTACCACCACAAACTGTATTGTTACTGCATCACATCGAGTTATATCGTGACGTGTTATATCGCCACGCGTCGGTACTATTGCCCGCTAATTTTCAGGTGTTGTGCTGTTACATGCTACATTAGCACGCGTTACATCACGTTACTGTATATCACGCCTTGTCTGTATCATCTATATCGTCATGTGTCAGAATTCTTACAATCTCCACATTATACTGTTATGCGTTATATTGCCTCGAGCTATACCACCCCGCGTCTGTATCAAGACGCGTTATATGATCACATATATTATCACTATTCGTTAAATTCATAGCTACGTATGCATGTATAATTGCAAGATATACAACTGAAAAATTCATTCCTCTTTTTATATTTTATATTATTTTATATATTCAAAAATGATTAGTATTTTTTCATGTCAGTAAGCTCTGTTCATAGTTCCAGAGTAATCCTAATAACATATCCGACATTTATATGTATATCCATCCATTATTTTTTACGATTTCATTTGTCACTGTTCGTTCGATTGATTTTTCGCTTACCAATTCAGAACTTACATACCAATCGGGGAATATTTGACAACTTTCTTCGATTCGCACGCCAATGTGAGAAAAAACGAGGAGACTAGTCTGTCCGGTTTGATTCGCAAGTCCGTAGGGTGTTTGAATTGGTCTCGGATAAAGTGTTTCTGTTTGCCGATAGTGCCATTGGGGAGATCCACTAATAATTTGACGTCTCGCTGTTTGCCGAAAGGCTTTGACTCTCGTTCTACTTTTTATTGTGTTGACCCGAGCCCGCGATTTTTCCATTCAATTTTGCTGCTAGCCTTCGCCGATTCCCGGAATCGGGGATAACTGTTTATCGGTCGAATGAAATTCGCCTTCTCTCTTTGCGCGTTCGCATTTCTTGTATATAGGGTGTTCGGTAACCGATAGTACAAACGAAAAAGGGGTAATCGTACATGGAAAAATAAGTCGAAAATATGCAATAAAAATTTGTCATACCAGGCTACGTTTTCGAGAAAATCGACTTTGAATTTTCGTCTGTCGATGCAACAGATTTCACAGTGTTTGTTTTTATCGTGACAGAAAATTATAAGAACGCAACGAAATACGACGTTGAAGTAATTAGAAGGTTTATTATTACAGAAATTGATGAAAATGTTCGTCATTCTGCCGAATACATAACTCTGTATCTCTAATTAAATTTCTGTCTAACGCTTCCTAACATATTCTGTTGTTTCGATGTACGGAAGGCTACAATAATCTTTTTTTCTTTTAATTGCTCGCATCTTGTGATTTCTTCAGAATACGCAATTCATTTAATATGACTATAGATAAAAATAGATAACAGATATAGACAATAGATAAAAATCAAGCAGAGGAAGACACGGCCAATTGTACGTGTACCAGGTGAAAATTCAAAATTGTTTTTCTTATAGACAAAGTTTCACTCGAGAAATTTTTATACTATATCTTAGACATATCTTTTCATGTGGAATCGCCACTTTTTAACTTGTACCGCCAGTTACCGAACACGCTGTATATTCTCTATCATACTTTTATTCGAGCATTCGTTTTTATTGGACGCTTTCATTTCTTTGTTAATTACATTTACAGACATTAATTGTGAAATTAATATTATTTGACAAATCTGTGGAATATATATTTGCTGTAATGCATTCGCAAATTGCGGAGTGTATTGATAAACGTACCTTGAATATAATGGCCGCAATAATATTGGATAGTGCCGATATTGATAGCGATCATTGTGTACATTTATAATATGCAAGTAACAAGCATAATATTAATTTAATCTCTTCATTTTATTGATTAAATTATAAGATAACATTCGTATATATATAAATGACACATTTGTATATATTATATAAGTGTCACATATGCAAATGTGTCCTATGTACTATATACATATTTAATACTTTTTTTGAAGACCGTGTATAATGGATAATACAGTCATAAAATTGACCATTTCCTATAACGGGTTTCCTATTAATTACTAGGTATTTCGAAGCATTAAATCCTTTATGTCTTTTGTAGGGCCATGAAATGGCCGCAGGTCAAATACCCCAGGTACCCCACCACTATACTCAACGTGTCCCGAATTGTATTTTTCAGGGGCAATCAACAATTATGCACCCTGCAAGCAGTACAGCAGTTTAGTATACGTTTGGCGGAGCTTCAATGTGCATTGCGAAGGGATAAAGACACCCTTGCTGTTTTGGACGTTGCTTTACAAGCTGGGGCTACGTCAGAGGTTGCCTCGTCCGTTCGTCACGTTGCCAGATTGTTGTCCGAGAAACAAGACATGAATTGTCAGGTAAGAATATTTCTTTAAATATTAAAGAATAAGTGGTCGGCTTACGTGGTCAGGAGCGAACACGGTCAACCGTGCGCCGATCAGTACGACTGCCTCCAAGCGCGCGAGATTCTCGCGCTCTGATTGGTCGGTGTTTTTCTTTAATAATTTAAAAATGAAGCCACGTTCGACATTTTTGCAAAGGAAAAAGTTGTTCAGAATGACCCCAGCCACCTCCCATTTCCGGATGTTTCGTTCGTTTTGGGACACCCTGTATATGACAGGTATTGTAAAATAAGTAAAAATTAGTTTTGTTTCGACCTATTTTCACATAAAGAATTATTATCCAGTCGTTCGTACAATTTTTTGGGCAGGCCACATATAATTCATAGTTATTGTAAAATGTAATGGAAAATGCCGATTGTACCGTAGGACGATAATGGACGAAATTAGACAGTATTGAATCCCGAGAAGTTCAATTCCATTATGAGGTCGACGTGTGCGTCGTCCATCCGTAATATGTGACGATTTGAGGCACGGGAATGGCTAAAGAGAAGGATTCGGAGGCGTGTAAGGGCCGTTAAGTGCGAGTGTTTTGCATCGTGATCCACGTCTTCGCACGGATAATGGCTATCCTCGGTTCCTTCCATCCCTTTCATGCTTCGATCATTCCCTCCCTCCTTTATTTTCCTGCTATAATACCTATTACCATTTATACGTACCTCTCGCTCTCTGTACCCACCGTCGCTCCTTTCACGTTTCAACGAGCGAGATTTCTTCCTTCGGCCATTATTCACGCACGAAGTCTTTGTAATTGATAAATCTGTCTGCAGATCCGAATGTTTCACGCCGTCTTTCTGACGTTTGTGAGAATATTTTGTCGATCTTGATGCACGTGCAAGTATATAGCATCATTTCTTGCGTCGCTCCTTTCTTGAACCCTTTACACTTTGCGTCACTTCTAAAACGTAGTTCTGCTTCAGTGTTAAAATACTGATAGATGATGTTGCTCCCTCTTCGCGAAAATATTTGTACACGTCAAGATTTATACGTAATTTCACAATGAAAAAGTTGATAATGTGCAATTATCGATGTCTTATATGCATTACACACATGTTACGATTAAATGACGATTCAATTTCCATATGCATGAATCATCTATTAATAAAAATTTGTTCATTTACCTAATTCGAAATATTCGTATTAATTACTTATATATGTATAATAAATAAAACAAAATATTGTGAAGATATTTGGTAAGATGTTTTAATCATAAAAATACCATCTAGTAAAATTTTTAACTGCCTCAGAATGGCAGTTAACGAGTTACATAAATATGCAAGTTTTAATATAGGGTCTTCACAAATAAATTATTCGTACATTGAATCACGATAATTATTTATAATTAAACCGGTACTATGAACTGTTAATAAAATTCTCGATGAATCGATGCTTTATTCGATCGGTTTAAATATTTCATCCAAATGTAACACCTCGAAATGATTCGACCAAACGTAAGCACGTTCTTCCAGTTTCTTTGAGAGCTCAATCCTTGGCTATTAAATGCTTGTTTCTTGGACTAAAAAAAAAAAATAAAAGTCGAGAAAAGCTCTCTTTCGAAGCAAAAAACGAACCAATAAACATGATTCGCCTTATAATCTTGCTATCCTTACGAGTCCCATATCCCCAGAGTTGTTCCATCTCAGCCAATCTAAGCGGGGAAATGGTTTCATGCACACAAGTGATACCCATGGGAACCGTTACCCCATCCAAGGACGTTGAATAATTGCTGGCAGCTATCTAACCGATTGAAAATCAAGGATACCGTGGGAATATCGGATAAATCAGTGACGGGCAGATCGGCTGCCCACGGAACTCGGGGGCATGTTGCGGGCAGCGATCGAGTGTACGATTATTGGAAACTTATTGGAAGTTTAGATAATTAAATATCAAGACAGTCGGAAATTTATTGGCAATTTGTATGTTTGAAAATTTAGAGATCGGGTAATTTGGAAATTTGTATATTTAAAAATTTCGAAGACTGGAAGATTGAAAATGTCTATGTTTAAAACTTTAGAAACCACGTAATATTGAAATTTGTGTATCCATAAATTTCGAAGTCTGGGAATTTGTAAATTTCTATATTGAAACGTTTAGAAACCTGGGAGTTTGCAAATTTGTAAATTAAGAAATTTAGAAATACGAGAATTTGGATTTTTTTTTAATGCAAAGATCTAGAAATTCAGATATTTTGAAGCCCAGAAATTCGATAAGTTGCAAATGTAGGTATTTAAAAATGTAGAAATCTGGTCATTTAAGGAAATTTAAGGAGTTGGAAAGTCGCAAATTTGAACATTTGAAAATTTGAGAATTGTGATACTCAGAAATTTGAAAATTTGGGGAATCTGGTATTTGCAAATCAGGAATTTGGTATTCAGGGAATTATGTACATGCTTTGGGATTTGGAAATCCAAAGATGTAGGGACTTGAGGATTTAGAGTATTGGAAAATCAAGAAATCGAGGTTGATTATTCGGTAATTTCATATTTATGGACTTACGAATTTGGGAATTAGAGAATTGGACTGCTTAGAAATTTAAAAATTTGTGGATTTGAGAATTTGAAAGTTAAAGATTTGGGGTCTAGGAATTTAGGAACCTCTGGATTCATGAGTCTAAGGATTTAAACAATTGGGGATTTGAAAATTTGGGAATGTTTAAATTTGGAAATCGGAGATGTTTACGTTTAAAAATTTGAAAGTTTGAAATTTGTATGTTTAGAAATTTGAAAGTTTGAAATTTTTATGTTTAGAAATTTGATGCTTGAAGATCTTGGGATATAGAAAACTATGAAATCGAGAAATTAGAGAATTCAACATACGAATATTTGAGAAGTTAAAAATTTGATAATACGAAGATTCGAGTGTCTATAAATTTCGAAATTTACAGACTCAAACAATTAGAGATTTAGGGATGTCGACATTTTAGAGTCGTACAAATTTCAAAGTTCGATATACCAGGTGTTTCGACATTCAGAAATGTAATGATTTTAAGAATTCAGAAAAATTGGAAAACGAACGCATTTGAATCTTTAAAAACATCGAAGCATCTGGAAACATAAATTCTTCCAATTTTCGAGCGAAAAAGTTTGAGAGCCAGGTAAAACTGGGTGGTCTGAATTTTCCGGAAGAGGGTCGCGGGATTAGAGGTAAAAGGGGTCAGATTAGAGGGGTAGGTACGTTTGACAGATGACACTTGTCGATATCGTGTTTCGGTTAAACGCCATCGCATCCCCCTATTTCCACCATATCCGTCTTGCATTTGCATATAAAGTAAATCTCTTGGCAAGCTCGGCTGGCGTCCGCTCTCTCCGCTTTATGGACTTAAGGAGAAAAGTAGCTCGAGGTGAGGCAGGTGGCAGGTTTGTTATCACGACTTCCGATTGCCCTGGCCCTGTGCTCTGCTCTTGTCAGAGAAACGTGCCGCCCGCGACGCGATATTTCCACCTCGACGTTGCTCATTTTTTTTATTCTTCCTTCCCACTACGCGATTAGAATAACTGTTTCCTCCACGAATACGTGATCACCGGAAGTCAATTATTCTATCTCCTTTCCACTAGTTCCGTTGATACCGTAGAAAACGAACGATAATTATCGAACAGTATTGAATTATTTATACTCGGATACAGTGTTTTATAGGTTGCATACACCCTTCTTATTACAATTTGCTCGTTGTAACGAAAAACTTAAATTTTACATGTACAATGTCTGATATAATTTGATGGCACTAAAGGGTTATAAAGTAGCACTTATGTTGGATCGATTTAAAGCTTGATAACAATGGCTGTTTATCTTTTGTTCCTTTCTATTATAAAATGGTCAGTTGCTCATTGTAGCAAACAGTCTTCAATTTCCGAATGTACACAGTCTGACACAATTTCATGCCATAAAGGTGTGACCAAATATCACTTATGCCATATCCATTTCAAGCTTAATAAAAGTATAATAAAAATATCTCTATAAACAGTTATAGACTCTTCCTAACACGAAATGGCGGATTGCTCATTACAGCAAACAGGGCGCAATTTCAAAGCATATAAAGTCTGACAGAAATTCATAACATAAAAACATCACGAAATATCATTTGTTCAGCGTCGATTCAAAGCTTGAATTTGAACAAAAATGGCTGCACAAACATTCCGTCCTTTTTTAATATAAAATGGCGGATTGTTCAACGAAACAATTAATATCCAATTTCGAAACACAAAAAATCCCACACAATTTAATCGTCATCGTATGCCTGAAATTAATGATGTACCTTCTGAAGCACTAAAAATATAACGACTCAAATTTCTCTTCAACAAAATTATCGTACGAACCGAAATGCAGCGGGGAAAGTAGAGGCAACACGAGCGTAGCAGTTGCCTTCGCAACTTCCAATTGTCCCCATGCTTATTTCGCCTGTCTGAAAGACGTATGGCCCGCGACGCGATATTTTTACCCTAACAAAGGTGCAAGACCGGTGGTTGTATCCGTGGGGGTAGCAACCCCCGCGCATTACACAGCAGCGTTCGCTCGACCGACGCCGAGCGTCGCGGCGACTCCGTTTCAAAGCGTATTCAAAGTCCTGTCAAGATGAAGCAATCCGCGGGGCTGGTTGCTCGGTTTCGTCGATCTACAACACTCGAGGGGATAATTTCATGTACGCGACGTTACATCTTTCTTTCTCCTCTTTCCGATACGACGACCCTTTAGCGACAGCTAAGAAACGCTCCACATTATTCGATCTCACCCCCCTATGCTTGCCTCTCGCTGATTCTGTTTCCAGGAATGAGAAACGATTGTGGAAAGAGGTATTATTGGGACGATAAAAGGGACAGATCTATAATAAATTCAGTGCGATTTTGATTTTTCTTTTTTCTACTTCTTCATGGGCGACGAATGTGTGCTTGTACTCTGTACTTTGTTGAACGTGTTTGTTTCTTTGAGGAATTTTATGGTCTCACTTATTGTGGTCCTGGGCTGTAAGGGCCGTGTCCGATTTTATATCATACTCCCGTGTTTGAGCTCCGATTCTTCTGCACTGGTACAATGTGGTCTATTGTGAGAGTATTGGTGGGGCAGTATCTGTAGTACGATTGATCAGTGTTTTTTTTATTAGATGTTCGTGCGTTATCTTAGTGTGACCTGACCTTAGTTTAGATATTATGGATTGTTCTTGTCTGGTTAAATTGCAGGTAGGAATTGGTTGGTAGATGTTTCTTATTGTGTTGTGTATTTTTGTTCTTTTTGTTGTGGTCCAGATTTTGTCCCATTCTTCTTTTATAGTTTTTTTTATGTGGTTTACGAGATCTTGATACGGGAGCTTTGTCGAAATAGAGTTTGATTACTTTTGCTTTTGTATGCCCTTTCGGTTTTTCGTATCAATCGTGTGATATACACGTCATGTACACAATGTATGTGGGATCGGACCAGAGGGTGGTGCGAATAATAACACGCTCACACGACAAAATAACTATAATTTAATGATAAGTAAACAGGGTAATAATATTTAACGAAAACGTGTCCGCACGTGTCGTACAACGTATTGTAACTGCCGAATATTCACTTCACTTTTATGTTTTCCACGCGTATTCCTTTTCACTCGTACACGCACTCACCTACACTCGTTCGCACTCTCTCTTGCATACGTGCACGCAGCTCTCTTATACTCGCATTCATTCATGTATGTATATGCACGTCCTCAGTTAGAAGAGTGTATTTGAATTATTCTAGAGTGCAATAAAATTAAAAATTTATAATGATATTTTAAAAATATTACAGCTAGATATAACAGAATAAACGGGATAAAATCAAGAACAGAAAGTGGAAGACAAAGGTATAAAGTTAGAGGACAAAATACGTAAAGCAAAATTGTCAATAGAGAAACGAGATAGAACCGAAAAAACAATGAATATAATAAGTAACGAAGTTATGATTGAGAGAGATTATCAAAATTTTCATACGATGATTTATATTAATTTACATATTGGTAATAATCTCTATTTTAGCCCTATTTTATATTTACCTTATATTGGAATATGAGATTAATACTAAAGAGTCAACTCAGACTATTTCCTTATGAGATTTCATTTTGAAGGGTCTAAAGGACGTCTTTAATCGTTTAATTCTCTAATTGGAAATGAATAAAAAAGAAAGTTTCTTTTGTTTAATAACAGTGTCTCTCATTGCCATGATTCATTTTTGCATGTATAAAAAGATTATAATAATCCTACACCTTAAATAACTATTTTTAAAATATCTTCTTTCGATAATACCCAAGAATAATTTCTAATTAATATAGTCTTTTACACTCATGTTCTTCACATCTTTAAACAGAAACTATGTAATAAAAATAGTTTTAGTCACGTAAGATAGGTCACTGCTCAGAAATTCATCCCTCCTAATATACATATGTATATTGTATATTTCATCATTTTCCTCATTACTTCGGTTATCGTGATTCTTATCCCCAACTCCATCTTTCCATTCACAAAGAAACCAGAATAGAAAATACATTGAAAGCACCCTTTCTAGCGTAAATATTTGACTCGTTCCGAGGGCATTGTTCACTGTCCGATAAGTGCGTCTTCGTGCGAACATTAAATTTCAACGAAATTGAAGATGGCTGGCCTCACCGCGAGAAATCCATAAATTTTGATAGGCATTAAATAAAATATTAGCGAACGGTGGTGGACCGTGCGGGTGTAGGGGCGAGAAAGGAAGTTTTAGGATCGTACACGGACTGTGCGAGTTGGCATCGGGGGTGTTGGCTACCTCAGAGGCAGCGACTCCCTAGGGAGCTGGGATCGTTAATCGCCCGAACGATTCCCTTTCGCCTCACGTACGGGAATGGGCCGTGGAATCAGCGTAAAAATACAAATTTAATATCGCCAGTGGATCGTTCGACTGACCAGTTGTAGACGGTGTCGACGAGCCACCATCACGTTTTTTACTAAAATTATGGACTAAAATCCTATGTGAAGAGTTGAACCTTATGTAAAAAGTAAAACCTATGTAAGATCGTTCATCAGTGACATGTTTTGTGGTGTTTGGCACATTTAGACCGGTTATTCTCTTCGTTGGGCCGGTTCAGAATCTTTACTGTCTTTATCTCGGGTTCACATAGTTCATATATCGTCCACATACCTTTAGCACAGTTTATACACTGCGCTAAATATAACACAGTTTATAACTTTGCTTATATACTTCGAGGTAGCTTTAACACAGTTTAGCGAAACTTCGTATTAAACGTAGATGATTAATTCGATTTCGGATATAAATTGTTGAAACGTAAATGTTCGCATGAAATGCAGATCGATTGATTTAACACTTTGTATTTTAATCTGAAAACTTGCTGAGTATAAGTTTGAAAATGAATGTTCGGAGTCTGGGGTAAAAGCGTGTTAACTAGGTCATACCCTAATTTTCAGTATACTTAGCTCTGGAGTGATGTCATCTTTGTCGATTCAACTCCTAATTTAAAGCCTGAATCGAATTTTAAATTTGATTTCGTTCTTGTTACTTTGGATAGGTATTTCTGTTTCATTTAAGTAAAAATTTTCTGTGCCAGGATTGACGCGGCTGAATTCAAGTCCACTAAACATGCTAATTTAGTTTGCACATCTACTGTAGTTTATGTAATATTGTATATGCTCAACAAGGTGGAGTAACGACTATAATTAATTACGTTCCATAAATTTTTGCCTCTTCTATTCGTCTTGCCCTTTAGATCGTTACATTAGTTTCATTCGCGTCGCCAAGTCCTAATTATACGCTACGATCGAATTAGATAGAGTCTAATTATAAGAGCGGATGGAAACAATTTGTAAGTCTATCTGACAATTTAACAACTCTCTATAATACGAGTTACTACGTCTTCATCGATGCTATTTCTGTACTGAAGAAAATTCAAGATTCGATATTTAAAAATGAATTTTATTAATTGATATATGAATTTTATTAATTCATAATTATATAATTTGTTAATCTTAAATGTACATATAGGTTGATATCATAAATCAGATACATCGGTATGTAGACAATTTTAGAGCTAGATCGATAACAGCAGATTTTGATCGTTTCATTGTTGTTTGTAAAAGTCAGTTGCTGTACTCGAAGTTATGCAATTTGAGAAATCCGTGTAGAACTGTACAAGTTAAGAGCTATATCGATGATTATAGAAATCGAAGACACCGTAGGTACATTATGACAAACCTAGAGTATGTTATAATAATAACGGTCTGATAACACGATGACAATTATACTATATGGTAGCTCAGCAACACAATTCCATATCTGAGTTGTAGAGTGTGTACGATAGCTCTATATGACAACTTTAAAAACTATATGATAATCCTACGTTTTAATTCTAGAATTTGTATGATAATCTTCTGTAACAATTGAAGAATGTATATGATAATTGTCCACGATAATTTTGCGGCTCTATTGATAATTAGAGAACTAGATGATCCTATTTATAAACGAGATATAGGGCTGTCATTAATCAGAAAACTCCATCAAAGCTAGAATTTGTATGATAAGCGTATATAATATAGCAATTGGAGAATGTATATGATAACTGTCCATGATAACTCAGTAGCTCTATCGATAACTACAGAACATGCGGGCTCCAAAATGCTGTCGAATTTAGAGATTCTATTAATGTCCATCGTCCTTCAGATCTTTATCAGTCGCTATAGAACTCTGCTATCGAAGTCTGAAGACTGGGTCCCCATAGCTATAAAGCTCTAAGACTCTAAGCTGCATGTAACAGATGAGCTTTTTCAAAAGCTATGGAATTCCGAGATTCTACTGATTTCTATCATATAAAAGAGTTCCATTGATAGCTAGGGAACTTGAGAACTCTATAATCGTAATCTGTAAAGATTGTATCCATAACTATAGCGCTCTGGCTCTGTGTAAACCCATGTAAGCCGTATGAGGCACCTAAGCGGCAGAATTCAGGGATGCTATCGATTACTATCACATTAGAGGGCTCCATCAAGAGCTAGCGGACTTAAGAACTCTTTAATCGCAATCTGTAAAGATTGCATCCATATCTATAGAGCTCGGGGAATGTGCAAACGCATGTAAGCCGTATGAGGCACCTGAGCTGCAGAATTCAGAGTTGCTATCGATTCCTATCATATTAGAGGCCTCCATCAAGATTTAGTGGCCTTGAAAACTCCATAATCGTAATCTGTAAAGATTGCATCCATATCTATAGAGCTCGGGGTATGTGCAAACACATGTAAGCCGTATGAGGCACCTAAGCGGCAGAATTCAGGGATGCTATCGATTCCTATCACATTAGAGGGCTCCATCAAGAGCTAGCGGACTTAAGAACTCTTTAATCGCAATCTGTAAAGATTGTATCCATATCTATAGAGCTCGGGGAATGTGCAAACGCATGTAAGCCGTATGAGGCACCTGAGCTGCAGAATTCAGAGATGCTATCGATTCCTATCATATTAGAGGCCTCCATCAAGATTTAGTGGCCTTGAAAACTCCATAATCGTAATCTGTAAAGATTGCATCCATATCTATAGAGCTCGGGGAATGTGCAAACGCATGTAAGCCGTATGAGGCACCTGAGCTGCAGAATTCAGAGATGCTATCGATTCCTATCATATTAGAGGCCTCCATCAAGATTTAGTGGCCTTGAAAACTCCATAATCGTAATCTGTAAAGATTGCATCCATATCTATAGAGCTCGGGGTATGTGCAAACGCATGTAAGCCGTATGAGGCGCCTGAGCCGCAGAATTCAGAGATTCTATCGATTGCTATCATATCGAAGTGCTCCATCGAGAGCTCTTCAGCCACAGGACTCGAAGGCTGCGAGGTTATAGAATCCGAAGTTGTCGATACCCGTTATTTGGTAGAATTGCATCGAACAAGTCTCCCTAGTCATACACTAGCTGTAATAAGGAATTCCCGCAATTTTTTTTCTACGCGATTGGTCCTTCGGGCAACGTGTATTCTGACTCGACTCACTTCGTACCTACTATCCGTTATACAAGAGTATACCGGCTTATATATAGGTTAGCTCGAAGGTTGCTACTTGGTATGCGGATCGCGCTTTTCATTACCGGAGCCTCTCCCGCTTCTCCGTCTCTTCCGTTGCAACAGCCTAAACCAACCCTCTCTTTCTTCCGCCCTCCGGTTCTAGCTCGTCTTCCGCCCCCTTTCACCCTTTTCTGCTCCTCTCTTCCTCCACCCTATCACGACTCCGCGCCACTTTTTTACTATTACCGCTGCTGTCTGGTATCAACGTTTCGTGTCGCGGCCTTGTGTCCCTTTTTTCCTGCTTTTTCTCCCTCCCCCCGCCTTCTTCTTCTTGTACGACGAAACAAGTTCATATCAAAGTTGAAACGGTTACGTGACGTTGGTATCAGTTGCGCTTGATGGGCATTGTTCGTCGGGATCTTCGAAAAGCGTCGCGAACGGCCGATGTTCTTTTCGGTGATCGACATGTACGACGTTCTTTTATGCCTTTGATTTGTTCCTAACGGTGGATCGTCGATTTTTTACCGATATAGTGTCGAGAGACTACCGAATGACTTTGCCATTTCGCAATGGGACAATGCTTGGACTTGAATATTGGATTATCGTGATCTATTGGTTTCTTGTAAACCGATTCAGAAATTTGTTTGTCCGGCCTTTGTAAACTGATTCTTGTTTCACCAGTCTTTATACATTAATTATTGTTTGACTGGTCTTCATAGATTGGTTTTTATTTGACTGGTCTTTATACCGATCATTGTGAATTGCTGGATATTTGTGTACTGTAAGTAATTGCCGTTGAAGTTCGGGAATTTACATTTAATTGGGAGGATTATTAAATTTAAAGAACTTTAAAGGATTATAAAAATTATAATTCGAAATTATTTAGAGGTATAAGTTATCCTATTAGAATAAATTACCTTAGGGAGAACAGGGTAACATTTTTTGGTAGATCAAATTGATAAAAATATTTGCGATCTCGATGTTGAATTAAGATAAATTTTAGATGCCGAAGTTTAAAATATTATATGATTTATTATTTACTTTGCAGATTTCAAAATATAAATGCATAAACTACCACAATCTAATTATGAGTATCTTAAAATCAATGAGCTGTTGTGTAATCATTATACCGCGAATTTTAAATGATTTTTATTTAATTTTTAAATAATTGCATTTGCATTTGCAATATATAATATGTAGTGTGCAATAGGTAATATGTTATATGTATTATCTAATATGTAAATCTGGAATGCGTATATTACAGACAAGGAAATTTTTATTTCCATTTGGAATACTTATTCTGTATTCTCTCATGATAAAAATATTAATTTTGTCAAACATATTTTCCAGCTATTCTTAAAGGCTTGTCACTCTATAAAGTATTGTGATGCCTTTTAAATATAATTTTCCGTAAACACGATTTAAAAGAAAACTTATTCGTTTTGTGTTCGTGAAATTGATAAATTTCCTTTTAATTTCTAAAAAGTTATAGTCGTCATCGTATCGCTGTGAGTGGTCCCTTTGATTCCTTTCTTTCACTCACCCTATCTGCTCCCTTCCTCTATATAATCGTCTTATACGCCTTCCGGTTGCCCCGCGGCAATAACCGACACTGGATTATGCAATATTCGATATCGTATTCCCTCCCGGAGTGTATTTATACCTATCAGCATCCCGTGATCTAATAAGGAGCACGGTTTAAGTACATCCTTTCGTGATTTTTCTCCCATAATCGATTGACGAGAAATACAAAGTGTACTACGCATGTATGAATAATCGATGTTTTAGTCCGCTATTTAAAATATAATCGATCTTGTTTCTTTAGCGTTTGAACTCAGTTATTAAAATTTGCCGCTACATAAAAACACGAGTTTACTTGTTATCGGTAAACAACGTTTAGGTATTAAAACACAAGTTAATTCACTACGGATCAACGATGTATATGCACGTAAACATAGTGTAACTCGTGATTGGTCAAGTACAACGTTTAAGTACGAAACAACGAATTAACTCGCGATTGTTGAAGACTTTGATTGTCACGTCATCCTAATATTAACGTTTCAATTTCCTTATGCATCAATCATCTATTAAGTAAGAATTTGTTCATTTACCTAATTGCAAACACTCGCATTAATCACTTGGACGTATGAATAATAAATAAAATTAAATAATGCAAACATATTTGTTAAGATCTATTAATCATAAAAATACCATCTAGTCAAATTTCTAACTGCGTAAGCGCAGTGTTCAACGTATTAACGCTTTGCGTACCAAAATTACATTTTTTTTGCGAATTTTTGTGATTGTCCTAATATAAGTCAACAATGGATAAATAATGATAGTACAAACCGGATTTCACATGAAAAATTACTTGTCTTTGAAAAATTTGGATGGTTTCAAAAAGTAATCAGTGAGAATTTGCGTAAAGAAACAAATTATTGAATATGCGGTTTCACAGTGAAACCGATGGGAGCGAAAGGTTTAATTCGCGATCGGTGAACAACGATCGAGCATAAAAACACGAATTACTTCACGTTCAGCAAACAATGTTGGAGCATAAAAATACAACAAATTCTGATGGTTTCACCAAGTAACCAATGGGAGTTTGCGTAGAGTAACAAAATAATTTAATTTGCGGTTTCACCGTGAAACCGATGGGAGCGAAAGGTTTAATTCGCGATCGGTGAACAACGATCGCGCATAAAAACACGAATTACTTCACGTTCAGCAAACAATGTTGGAGCATAAAAATATAACAAATTCTGATGGTTTCACCAAGTAACCAATGGGCGTTTGCGTAGAGTAACAAAATAATTTAATTTGCGGTTTCACCGTGAGACCGATGGGAGCGAAAGGTTTAATTATTGATTGGTGAACAATGTTCGAGCATAAAAACGAATGAACTCTGGACCGGTCAGTAACGCGTTAACAAACTCGGATCAGCTATTTTCCCGTCACCCTGTACATTATCTACCTCGGCGAGCCAGGTCGAGGTATCCCAAAAGAAAGAACGGGAACAGTCTATACAAACAAAGTTAAAAATGCGACTCGCGATGTTCGTGTTGTAGAACGGGACTGTGTTGAAAGACTCAACCACGGAGGAGGTGAGCAGCGGGGTGTCAACGAAATTCGGCGACTCGTCGCCGATCAGTCTCACCCAGGAAGGTGGTTCGTTGTCCGACAGTGGCATCTCCGACAGCGGAAGCGAACAGGAACTGAGCGAACGCGAACGCAGGCTGGCTGCCCTTCGTCGATTGACACGCAGTTTAGAAAATCAACTTGCACCTGGTAGCGAGGCGTTGGGCCAGCTCTGGAAAAGGGTCGAAGACACGGAAACGGAACTTCGGGATCTTCAGAAACAGTGCCGGGAACTGATTGTACGCACCGCGGCCAGCGTAGAAGCACGAGCTGCAAAACGCACCAGCAGCACTCAGGTTCATCATTTCTCCGAGTGAGTATTCTAATATCTTCTTTTCATTTCTTACCTGTTTTGGATGGTCCTGTATTATTGCACCTACGATTTGTGGATCTAATATCGAGACATACATTCTGTGTAAAAAGTATCTGGAATTTGTCATTTGACAGAGAAGCGTGAACGATATCGTAACAATTTTTTCTCTGTAAATTGGTGGTAGTATACTGCGTTAACCCCTTCCCGTACTTTAACGAGTCTGACTCGTGACGCACTCACAACTGAAATGTAACAAACTTTATTCAAATTTTTAACAATACTCTACTTGGAGTTTAGGTCCGATTATAATTCGCGTAGTCAAGGATCGCTGAATATAAAATACTCGTAGCATTTAAATTTCCTTTGTTTGTTTTAGTATTATAGCTATGAACAGTTAGTTATATCTGACGCACCTGACAAATAAATGGCACGGAAAGGGGTTAATATCTACTGTGTTGGTATCTGCTGTTTTTGTTAATTATACTCTTGTACGCTCTGCGATTTTCACAATGGCCAGATTAATGGAACAAAGAATTTGCATTAAGTTTTGTATTTCAAAGAAAATTCCTTGTGCCGAAGCCCTAAAAATATTGCTGATAACCTATGGTGAATCGTGCATGTCAAAAACACAAGCATATGAATGGTGTAAAACATTCAAAGATGGCCGAGAAATGGTAGTTGATTTGCCTCGTACTGGCCGGCTTTCTACGGCTACGAGCGACGAAAACATCAGCAAAAGCAAGAAGCTAGTGCATGAAAATCGTCATACGAGTCTTAGAAAGTTGGTTCATGAGGTGGACATGTATTTTTAGTCTGTCTATAACATTATCACTGATATTTTGGGCATGAAACGCATCGCCGCTCGCCTGGTTCTGAAAGATCTCAATTTTAACAAAAAAAAGCATCGAAAACAAGTCGCTAAAGACATGATTATGTTTTTGTCAAAAAAACTCAACGAATGTAATCAACCAAGCTCCGTGCTCACCGAGTATGGTCCAGTCTGACTTTTTGGTATTAACAAAGCTAAAATTACCACTTTGACGAAGGCGTTTTGAGTAGATTTAGGCCATAAAAGAAAATTCGTTGAAGGAGTTGAAGGCCTTACCTCAATCAGCCTATGAAAAATTTATGGAGGATTGTGTCAAGCGCTGGCATGAAGGCGACAAAATAAATTTTAGTGAATAAATCATTTTTTGTGTTTTATTTAACTTTTCCTGATACTTTTTACACAGAATGTAGAGATGGTACCAAAATAGTTAATATCTATTAGTTAATATCTGTATTAATAGCAATAGATCGTATCAAATATAGAGATCGTACTTTTGGTATTGTGGGTTCTCGTTATACTTTACTTTGGGAAGAGTAAGTGTGGAGAATTGGAAATGTATTGGTATTCTGAATTAGTGGTGTATTAACTTTTGGAATTGATACTGTACAAATTGTATAGATATTGTATAAAAAGCTGAGGAAGTTTGGAATGTCAGGAATTCTATGTAAACTCAGAAATTAGGAAATTGGTGAACCCAGAAAATAGGAAATTCATGAATTGGGACATTCGGAAGTTGAAAAATCTGTTAACCGGGAAATTAAGAAATTAGTTAATAGACACTCGAGGAATGGGGAAACTGGAAAGTCTGCAAATCCAGAAATTTTGAAATTTGACTATTGAGAACTCCAAAAGTTGGCAAGTTAAAAGATGAAGAAATTTCAAACTGAAGGAGTTGGAGAATTATAACTTGGAAAATCTAGAGATTGGAAAATGTAGTAACTGGAATATTTGGAAATAAAAAAATAGGAAATTGGAAAAAGGAGAAATTAGGAAATCTAGAAAGTGAGAAATTTAAAAACTGATTAATTTAGAAATTAGGAAATTTCAAAAATTGGAGAATATCGAAAGTAGAAAATTTGGAATTTAGAGAATAGAGTAATCAGAAAACTCTAAGACTTGAAATTCTGGGATCTGAGAACTTCATAGATTGGGAAATCCATCAACTAAGAAATTTGGAAATTTTTTAATTTGCATGTTAGTCAATTACAAAATTATGTAAAGACCAAAAAATTCAAAGATTAAGAAATGTACAAATGTATAAAACAGCAAATTTACGAATTGGGAAGTGTATGATCTTTCAGATTTGAAAAATCGTAAAATTGAAAAATGAAAAATTATCTCTAAAAACTCCTAACGAGCATACGAAATACTTATTATTGAAAAACTAATTTCGATGAGATCACTGAATCGTCAATACGTATGAAAACATTTGTTCCGGCGTAAACGCGCGGACTTTGTAGTTTTTTAATTTATTCCAACTCTTCGAGACTTTCGAGGGTATAAAGAACGATTCTCTTCGGCTCGCATTCCATTTGCATAACGTCGAAATGAGAAGCAAAGAATGAAGGCGTCTATTTAGACGTGGGGACAAGAGCTCGACTCGTTCATAGTTCTACTCCCATAACGCGTTCTTTCGCTCATTTGAATATAAGAAGTTAGCTGTGAATGAACGCTCCCTGTCTGTCTCCTATCCCGTTCGAATCGCGTTTCAACTCTCCAAGTAGACTGCAACTATTACGATAAATACGTGACATATTATTTGTTTACACATTTTTACAACAAGTTATCTGAGACCGTTGTGTAATTTAAGTCAGTACAATGAAAAAGTATTATCTTGTTTGAGTACCATATGTATACATATATCAACGCGTTGACTGTCGTGAAAGACAAATTTAACATGATCGAATGAATCGACACTGGACCGGCATTAAATGCATACTTAGTTGAAAATTGAAAATAAAGTAGAAAAATAAATAAATAAGTACTATAGTATCACCTAACATATACAACTATTCATTAGCTTATTCATCATTAACTATTCATTAGATTGACATTTCGACAAAAGGGCGGCAACAAAATTTTGTAATATGTCAAACCTGAAACTGGTTATTTTGACCATTGGTAGTTCCAGTGTTAAGAAAGGAGATATTAAATCAAATAAAATAAAAATATTGGATAGTATTTCATTGACAATATAAGGTTACCAACTGAGAGCTCAGATAAGTTAATTATCTATTCAATGGTTTTAATGGTAATGAAAAGTTCAATATATCTTGTTAGTAGGAGTGCGCGGTATAGATTCGGGTGTCGAAAAACTGAACTTCGAGAACGGCCGGAAAGGTTCGGGCGAAATCGGGCGAGATCCAAAATCGTACCGATTCCAGTTTCGGGCGAGATCGGGCGAAATTCCGAATCGTACCGAATCAAGTGTCGGGTGAGATCGGGCGAAATTCCGAATCGCACCGAATCGTGTTTCGGGCGAGATCCCGAATCTTACCGAATCGAGGTTCGGACGAGATCGAGCGAGATTCCGAATCGTGTTTCAGGATCCCGAATAACATTGTACAAGTATCGAGTATCACCCGATCTCACTCAATCTCTTCCGATCCTGCCCGATCTCTCTCGACTCCACCCGATACCTTCCGACCCCACTCGATTTCACCCGATCTTGCCCGATTGTTTCAATTCGGTCTAGAATCCCTAATTTCAAGTACTCTCGTATCCCTGCTTGTACACTTCAATCACGATAGTAAATGTTTCATTATAATAACGCTGTAAATGCTATATACTATATAGAATATACAAAAAAAGTGCAATTTGTTAGTAAAAAAAAACATGCAATTGTTTTATTAATATCTTAGGAGTAAAGAATTGTGATTAGAAAACGAAGCGGAGTCTTAAAACACGTATTTCCCTATTTAACTTTCCTTCCCCTAGTAATTCCGTTTCGGGATCCTCTCTTTCAATCGCAATTACTCCGAATTCCTATTATCACCGGGCCACCTTATTTAACTTTGTTTGAAGAATGCTTTTTTTATAGTCGCGTTTAATCACTGCTCGCTGGCTACAGTAATAGGTTTAGTTTTCGCGATACCATAAGATGCCGACCATATTGCATCGTAAAAAAGTTGTAAAAGTTCGTGGTCCTTTTCCCGTTCTCATACCCTGTTCTTCGTTCTTTCCTTTTAATCATAGAAACATCTTTACAAGTTGTCAATTTTATGTCCTTTTTGGGGGCGACTGATAGAATGTTTTACTATTATATTATTATGTATCTAATATATTTATTTTATATGCATTGTACGTAGGTTACTTTGTATTAAATAGCTTTGCTGTACGTATTGTATGTAGGTTACCGTTCGTTACACATCCTTAGTTTATACGATTTATAATATTTATAAAATTATAAAATTTATTTTATACATATTGTTATGTACGTTATGTGTACTTTGCTGCATACATATTTTAACTAATTTGAAGTAACTGAAGGTAATATATCGTTACTTTGAGTTATTAAAAACGCAGCTTCGAAAGTTTCAGGATGGAAAGATAAATATCTGCTGTGATTTTGTTTGAAAACTTGCCTTTTACTCATTTCCTGCCACGACTTTCACCCATGGGATGCTGTAAATTAATTTGCTCGATTAACGCGACACCTTAAAGTCTCGGAGATGCGGGGAGTTGTTGGTGCTTAGTTCTGATATTAATTTAATCTTCAACATGGAAACTAATCTGATTATTACGTATGCGACCAACAGTAATAAGTATGTGTATATTTTACTTCCGCCATTACGTTACTGAACTTTCATAATTCTTATTAATAGATACACTTTCCAATAATTTTACTTTTACAGCGACAGGCGTCACTTTTTATATTTTTTATATTTTTTACAATAGCACATACTTTTTTATATTTTTACATCTTTTTATAGTTTCTACAATTTATAGTGTTTTACACTCTCGAAGGTTGAAAATTATAATTCATCGTTGCTTCCACAGTTGATCATTGTTCAAACATATTTAAATGTTTACAACGTAACAACAATTTATATCGTTTTATTCGGGAAAGTTCACAAATATTTCTCGTGTGAAAAGCCACTGAAAAGTTGCAATGGTAAAAACACTAAAAATTCCCAAAGTTGAAAATTAGCAATTTTTTTAAACATTAATTTTCTCAAAAACTGCACGTCTTGGAGACAAACAGATTTCAGATACGTGTTCAGCTCACAAAAATCTATAAGAATTTTGTTAACGCTCGTGTTTGAAATAAATTCGTTCTTGTTGAATATTGCACGTGGTGTACCGACTAAGTTTTTATAACTATACTATAACTAATACTCGAAGGACCACTCCAATACTTAGACACTATACAAGCTATCTATGTTTCTAAACTATGATGCCATTCGAGTCGAGATTACTATGTTCTATGTGTTCTAATATAAGTTGTTCTATTCTATCCGATATCCTATGACTTGTACTACTATTCTGCTATATCTATAACTGACTAGTCGACATTCTATTCGATCTATTCGATGTCATCTCGGTCGGGTAGACTTGACGGGGGTGAATCGTTGTAATTGTCTATGCTAATATTACAAAATTGTGGAAAAGAAATAAGGTTTACGCCCTACTCGGGCCCCTACACTCGCAAATATTACAAGTATTGCTCCTGGACAGTGGCAGGTAATAAAATCGGGTAGCGCGCTGACTTCAACTAAGCATGCTAGAAATAGCGGGCTCGAAAGGTAAAAATATTAATCTGGCGACCAAATGCGAACAATAACTAGAAAAACTACAGGGAAACTCGCTGATCTTTATGGCTTCCTGAGTTTATGGCTTCCACTGAGCAGTCTTCGAACCCTTCGATTGGTCGACGGTCTTACGACTAATTGCTATATTGAAATTCTATTATAAATCTATTCTAAATGCAAAGGCATTGTTGGCCTTAACAAATTTCATACTGACGGTTATGAAATCATTTGGCTGTTATACTGATCGGATTTTACAACGTCGATTGAGTGTTTGACAGTGTAATCGAGTAAACACACAGCGGAAGCAGTTAAAATCGTGTAATAAATGTTCTCTTTTTCTCTGTGTGTGTATGTAGCAAACGCAAAAAGACGAGCCCCACGGAGATGGCCAGAGGAGGTTCGGAGCGGATTACGATGATCGCGACGAAGAGCGGTGCAATGGATGCCGGTGATCCCGACAACGAGCCAGGACTACCTCAAAGTTGGGTCTGGCGTATCCTGAGGGCGGCATTACCCTTTCAACTTGCTCTGGTGGCTCTATTCTGTGCCGCTTGTCTGCTGGAACCTCATTGTTGCGAGGCTGCCAACACTCTAAATTTGTCTCTCACCCCTCAGCTACGCTACGTTAGGGGACCACCACCGGTCTGAGCCATTTAACGGCTAGGCCATTGGGTGAACCTTCAAGCGGAGCTGAAGCTCCGTCGATAAAGAACGACTAATTTCTCCTCAGTCACCCGTGTCTCTGGCTTCGCACGAAGAGAGATAGATTTATTGATCGTCATCGCGAACGTGGAGGAAGTCAGCGACGATCGATCGTCGTTCGATACGAGGAGCGCACGATTTTCGAGAAAATCGAGTTTGATACACTGCCAACGTTGACAGGCGACCGAAATTATCGCGTACTCTGTTCGGTCTTCTCTTTACGAAGGAATCGTACGAGGTTTGTTTGTTCGTACGGTTTTCAGGGAAATTCGATCGTGGAACGGATTCGAGACGAGAAAATGAAGGCAACTTTTTAACGGGGATCTTGTTGCGTTCTGTTTGTGTAAATAGCTTTTTAATTTTAGCTTTTTAATTGTGGTAGGACATGCGGAAATGTATCATGGTTGTTTGTGAAACTAGTCGAATATTAAGGGTTGTGTTATTGACCGACATAGCGGACATAGGTGTATTCAGTATGTCATGCTGCAATGCACATTGTAGTACTTTGATAGTTTTTATTCGCTCTGAAATGATTGCTTTTCAAAAATCAGTAACTTTGCAGAGTTCGTTTAACAAACTCAAAATTGCAATGATCATGGGGTTCTATGTATTCTATGATCGTAATGTGTTTAAAATTTAAAAACTTGATTTTTTTTTTAGCATTGCCCATTAATTTGTCAGAAACTATGTAGACATCGATTTAATCTGAATTTAGAACAACTATAAGGTAATCCAGAAATAATAATTTTGCAAAATTGTGGTGTATATTATCCTGGGGGGAGAGAAAAATTGACATTGAATTTCGTTCTATTTTTAAATTGAATATAGTATTCAATTCCTCGTTTAAATAAATATTTAATTCCTCGTTTAAATATGTTCAATTCTTAACTTAAATAAAAATTAAATGGTTTGACATTTGAAACTTTGAATTCTTAATGATTTAAATATTTGGGAATTTGTAAATATTAAATGTTTCAGGATTTTAATTTTTTATGACGTGCAAGTTTGAAAATGGGGTTAGCGAAGCTAACTCTGTAATTAAGAAGGCTCAGAATGAATTTCTTCCTCGTATAAGCCTGATTTAAGGATCTACAATCACGTTGAATTTGAACCAAATAATTGTTCCAAAGGCACCCTTTTCTTGTTACTGGTATCACATGTTGGTCTACCATTTTATTTCTCAAGTATTTGATCAGATTAAATTCGTAGTGTCGGTCATAAACGAAATATCACGATAGAAAGTTACAATTTTGCCCAATATCTTTCTTTCGTATCTCAAATCGCTTTAATGATACAGTTCCCGCGAGTTCCACGAAATATTACTTACAATTTCTGAAAATTTTGGAGCAAACACTCGAAATTCACCGTCTCTCTAAACTGCACAAAGATACGGTCCTTTTACACCGACCTAAACGCATACATTTCATTCTGTACGAAAATTGAGATTATTTGTCAGAAATTCGACAGCCGAGTCGATCTCAAAGCACGTTGGCACAATCGATTCTCGATCTCGTCGTATCGTTTCAAAATTACTACGATTCACGCACTGCCATTGAAGGAACGTTGCTGTCAATTGTTGTCGAGCTCAAAGATGCGACGAGACAATGAGTTCCTGATCTCTCCAGGAAACCATTGAGCTTAGTTCCTTTTTCTCTCCACGGACTGAAACGCAACGAGCTGCGCGTTCCGCGAGGAAAATGTGCGCTCACTTGAGATTGTGATACAAAAGGAAAAAAAAAAAAAAAAAAGAATAGCAAAGAAGCATATATGCATGAATATTTGTACGTAAAAGTGACTGAGGCGCGACGTAGATAGGCGACAATGAGCACTAGGTCAAAAAAAAAGGATACGAAAGAACTAGAAGGAAATAAAATAATGATCAGTGAGGATACTTTTTTATACGTTTCTACGATATTTATCTTTCATGCGATCGCGTGAGAAAACGATAGAAGATGGGTAAGTACGATTTACTGTACCCAAAAGCAGGATCAAACGTGGTGAAAATTTGAACCACGCTCGATGATAATCGATGCCGAAACCTGTTCGAGAACAAGAGATAAGGTTCAGAAGTATTTATAAAGAGAAAACTTTATCTTCCTTATGCAGAGAGCACTTTGCATCTCGATCGATTTCTTTGTTTGCATAATTAACGAGGTTTCGAGAGCTGGATCACTGTATGAGACAGTGACACATTTTGTTATATAGTATAAATATTTATTTATATATATATATATATGTTGCAAATTATATATGTATACATACATGTATTATTATTGTTCTTAATTTAACGTCAAATATGAGGTGACATTTATGATGTTTTACGGATGTGTCCCTATAGAAACAAATATGACGGAAATGTGCTTAACTGCATGTTTCCGATGGATGGATTTTATTGCATGCTGATGTCGAATGACAGTAATATCATTTCGTTGTTTTGAGTCATTTGTTTCTTTTGTTTTTATATGATGGCTGCTTGCAGCTTACGAGGAGACGGATAGCATCGTTTAACGCTATCATGGGAGTTGCGATGGTACTTCGTTTAATACAATTTTGTTGAGTATTTTATTATTTTATATTACTCTTTTATATCACATTTGTGTTAAAATACTACATTTATTAATAACTCTGCATATCTTTCTGCAAATTTGATAGTTGACGTGTTAACGCGTTTGTGTGAGTATTTCTTAGGCAAATAAAATAGACTAGAATAATATTATTATTATAACTTCAAATTTTATAAACGAATTTTTATCCCATTCATTTCTTTTTTTAATTTAATGAACAGTGATGACAATAGAAGGCAGATAAGCCTATTGTTATTTGATGTAGAAATAAATAATATCTATGCTTTTTTTTTTATTAACTTTGTTCAAGTGGAAATTGGGTAATATAGTAATTCGACAGTTTACAAAGCTATGAACTGGTAGCCTGATATTTTGAGGAATTCGAATTCCAGAAACTTTTTAATTTGAAATTTCGAAACTGTATGAGTATCAGATTTTTAAACTGAATGATTTAGAAATACGATAATACAATAATGTAACAGATTCGAATTGTACAAATTTCGTAATATGGTAATTTGACAATTTGAAAATTCGACGGTTCAGAAATGTAGAAATACGATAATATAATAGTTTCACAGTTTGAAATGTTAGAGATATGAAGATTCGGTAAAATCATAATTCGAAGTTCCGAAACGTAAAAGTTTGGAAATACGATGAAACGTTAAAAACACCTACAACAATGTTAATACCATAGTCAACAGAAATTTATCACCTGAGCAAACGCGTTAACACCCAATCAATAAAAATCACGGAAAGGATTAATTTCAAATTCCGAAATGCTAAAACTCCGTTCTCGTTTCGTGAAAAAATTCAGCCACCTTCGGAATTATATTAAATGAAGTATTTTCGCGTAGGATTCTTCGGGTTGAACTTTTTGGTCGTTCCAGAGGGCCCAATTGCCCCGATGTCGCTGGACGCCAAAAAGACCCCACCGATCACACTGATTCGCAGCCACGCAAGTTCTTGGAATTCTAATGAAACTAACATTGACACGTCCGTGCAACCGGTCTCCGATGATAATTTCATTAAAATGCCATTCGATGTCGTGTTTGATATCGTTTACGTAGCATGTTCTACGTACGTACCAGCTTGGCTCGCGACCTGATTTCGAAGAACCTCGAGTTCTCTCGAATTTCATCCGCGGTCTTTTTTTCTTCTTTCGTCGATACCGTCACGAAGAGTCGTTCGAGTGTTACGTAATATTTTCGCTCGAAAACGAACGTGACGAAAGGTACGAATATTAGCCATACATCGACGCGGATAAAAGGGTCGTCGAGGGTAGTTTCGATGAAAACGGCCTCCGAAGCGTGATTCCTCTGCAACGAGGATCGCGATGGAGCGACAAAGAGCAAACTATTGCTCGGCCAACGAGTATAAGTAAATAGAGGAGAAAGTATGATGATAATAGAAAGGTGTGAAGTTTTTAATTGCACTATAGGAATTGTGTTTAGAGTTATAGATAGATTTTGATAGGAAGTAAGAGAAAACGTTGTCTGACGTTTTTAACGAGGGAAGGACTGCAGTCTGAGAGCCATTTTATCGGTTGCTATGAAATAATGATTGATAATATGATTAAAGCGAAGTGTTACGCATACTCCATTCGCTTCTATATATCGCTTGATGGATTCTTATTCTTGCGGACTTTGAATAAATCTTTTTGATGTTGTACAATGATTTTTCATAATATGCATGCAGAGTGTTCCTTTTTAATTGATTCGCTGGTGTTATAATGTCATTAAGTGTTTCGAATTATTGTTGGTTGCAACGTATCTTGGCTCTTGATTTTTATACCAAGGCGGTATTGCTAATGAAACGAATTATGTTCTTTCCGGAAATGTGTTTTTTAAACAAAGATCGCAAACAGATTTATTTCTGATATCTTTCATGGTTCTATATTTTAAGCGAGATTCACTTATTGACATTACTGTAGGAAATTGATATTTTTTAATATAGGAAATATGTATAAGTGAATTGAACAATATTTGTCATTTAAATCGACTGTAATATCTGTTTTGGAAATTAGAATTCAAAGTTTCCAAATTTGAAAATGTGAAAATTTGTAAATCTGTGAATTTGTAGATTTGAAGATTTGTAAATTTGTAAATTTGTGAATTTGTAAATTAATAAATGTGTACATTTGTGAATTTGTAAATTCGTAAATTCGTAAATTTGTGAATTTGTAAATTTGTAAATTATTCAGTTTTTAAATTTCTAAATCGGGAAACTGAAGAACTTTTAAATTAGATTTCTTTTAATTTTAAATTTGAATACTAGAAAATTTCTAAATTTCCGATTTTGGAAATGAAAAATTTGTGAAGCCCAGAATTTGAAAAATTAACATTTCTAAATTCTTAAAATTGACAGATTTTTTAATGCGAAAGTAGTATTAAACCTTGCAACGTTTCCACTTAAAAATTTAATCGTCACTCGATTAAAACGGACCACTCAGTGTGTAAGCTTGTATAAATCTCGGACTGTAAATTTTTCTCAACGATAGCTGCTGAATATCGATCGTTGTAATCATATCGGAAAACTAATCAATTTCCGATAGTAGCATTAATCATGGCTTCGAAAGTCAAGCGTTAGTAGATGACCAGCGACGAAGAACAAGAGCTGGTGAAAGTAAAAAATTTTATTTTTCTATGTCTTAGGGAATATTCTAATTTGTCAATATTGATTGATCGTATCTAACGATAACTTATGAGTTAACGTTGCCTTTTAACGAATGTTCACAACGATTCGTTTGATCGATCGATTTCAGAGTTCGAAACATCGAACTCGCGTTCTGTCTTCTGTGCCAGATATTTTTTAGAAATAGCACAGCTATATTTCATTGAATTTTCCATCCACTTGTATTCAATGCGAACACGCAGACTTTTTATAACTTTTAATATTCGAAAATTGTATGATAAACACCATACTTGAACAATTCATGTAAATATATATGCGTGTATAAATTGAACGAATTAATCGCCCTTATAAGAATGAATATTTTTTCTAAACAAAAAAAATACAAAAAAAGGAGAGAATAAATATAGACATTGTATCATTGATTTTTCGTAGGAGAAAACGAAATTAGAGAAGTCTATTTTGTGAAATATTTTGCTAGGGAAAGGGATTGTAGGCGATAAAAGAAGAATTTTATTATTAGGATGTATACAATTATCTTATGCTTCGATGTGAAACGTTCAAAATACAAGATCGCTCTATTTTTTTTTTTTTTTTTATTAAGATCGAATACACTTATTAATCATCGGTTTACTTTTACATTGAAATCATATTTTATGAACTCGATGAATGCGTAGGTGTTAACAGCAATCACAAATTTGATGTAATTTCGTTTATGATTCTTAAAAAGTGCATCGGCAAATGCGAAAATTTAGAAGTTCGAAATTTTCATATCAACATTTCATATTTGTAAATTTAACAAAATTGAAATAATATTGGATAATATTTTATTGACAATATAAGTTCTGAGCCAACTAAGAGCACAGATTTATTAATTCTCAACTCAATTTTTATAATAATAATTAAAACTTCAATATGTCTTGTTAGTAGGAGTAGATTCGGGTGTTGAAAAGCTGAACTTCGAGATCGATCGGAAAGATTCGTGCGAGATCCCGAATTGTACCGAATCGAGTTTCGGGCGAGATCGGACGAGATTCCGAATCGTACGGAATCAAGGGGTGAGATCGGGAGAGATTCCGAATTGTACCGAATGGAGTTTCGGGCGAGATCGGGCGATATTCCGAATTGTACCGAATCGAGTTTCGGGCGAAATCGGGCGATATTCCGAATCGTACCGAATCGTGTTTCAGGATCCCGAATAACATATAGGTATCGAGTATCACCCGATCACACTCAATCTCTTCCGATCGTACCCGATCTCTCTCGACTCCACTCGATACCTTCCGACCCCACTCGATTTCACCCGATCTTGCCCGATTTTTTCAATTCGGTCTAGAATCCCTACTGTCAAGTAGTCTCACATCCCTGTTTGTACAAAAGTGTACAAACTTACTAATTAAAGAATCGCGATAGTAAATGTTTCATTATAATAACGTTGAAATTTAAATGTATAAACTGAAAATGGAATATACCATATAGAGTATGCAAAAAAAATACAATTTGTTAATAATAAAAACATGCAATTGTTTCATTAATATACTATTGTAGTGACATTACTACGCTCAATATCAGTACACTATCCAGCGTGTTAAAAAAAAAATAGAGCGACGAAATTAGAAAACGATTCACGTTTAAACGAGCTATATGCCAGAGTTGTGAGTGGCTTTCACAGTTGGTGCACGATGCTTACCGTGTAAGCGTTACACGTTTACGAGTGTGTTTTGTGTTTAGCAGTAGCGATAATACGCGTCTGTCAAGATTCTCTGACAGATTGTATCTTGTCCGTTGGCAAGAGAAGTCGGTAAAGTTTGCAACCCGAATTTTATATTCCGACAGACTTTGACCGGTGTAGTGTAAACTCGCCTTTGTGGACACTTTTGTTTGATGTGCCGTATTTCGCGCGAAACCGTGAGAACATCTTCAGAGAACGGTTTTCTAAAGCGCGAATCGACCTGATCGAAGCAAATCGATCGTTGCTTTACGACAAGGAGGAATATTCGTAAAATACGGATAACGACGAGAGAAAAATGATAAAAGAAATAAAAAAAAAATATATACGTATAAAAATAAAAATTAAACGAGCGTATTTCTTCCAAGTTTCAATTATAGACGCAAGCTCGGAAAAGGATAACGAAAATGTGTGAACGAAACGGGGGGTCGCGTTTCTGCACCCTCCGTATTTTAACGTTGTTGTACTTACGTGTTCTTGATGATACATTACACACACGCGTACACTGCGCAACAACTTAAGAGCTGGTTGTATTCTCCGCATACCTGATTTTTTTATTAAAAACGGACAATCCCGCGGGATCGAACGAACTTCATAAAGATCAGCGAGCATGACGACCCCCTTTAGGGTCGTTAGAGAGAGAACTTAAGAAACGGAGCGATTTTCGTCGTTGTATATACTGTTCCGTAATAATTCTTCGTAATTAGCCCGTGGAATTGGGGAAGTTACGATGTTATATTTGAATACGAGAATTTTAAACAGAATTTCATTCAGAACTGTTTTACGAAGATAATATCAACAGATTAAACGCATCGGATATGGAATTTATGGAATTATTAAGGATATAGATATTTTGACTTCCGTGAGGGTCATTCATGATCCGTGAAATTTTGATTAAGCGGGTGAGGAATTTAAGCGGGTGTTCTGTTGAAAATGCTGTCTTTTTGCATCTTTTTCATAATGGAAACATACGTGTTTGTCTGTGCACATATGTACACGCGTTTAAAGAATAAATACTATCATTTATTAATAAATAAAAGGAGGGATTTAGATAAATCCTTCTGCAAAGATGATTACTTCGAAAACTTTCTCATTCAAGAATAAGAAAAAATCGATTTTGTCAAAGATCAAGATCATAAATGAAGGAAAATCATAAATAAAGAGAAAAGCATAAATAAAGAGAAATCATATTTGTCGAAGATCAGTTCATAAATAAGACAAGAGATCCATTTTTTCAAAGATCAAGTTAGAACACCTACTTAAATTTCTATCTATCTAATTAAATTTGATTATCGTGTCTTAAACACAGTAATATCTCGCTATAAGACCATATAGAACCTGAAAAAATAGAAAAATTCCAACCCCACTGTAAACTTCCACATCGGTCACTCAAATTAAACGGAACAAGAATATCAAAATCATCCAGCGTCAAAAATCGCTCCGTTTGTCGCGAACACAGTGCTGGAAAATGTTCGTGCACCTTTCAGGATCCGTAACAAAATGTAGATTTTGAACGATACGGTAATATCAGTATACAAAATCTATCGTACGAAAGAAACATCTTGTTAAGAGATCCATCCAATTCAGTGCCCTTGTTCGTCGAATATACGTTTTTTGTTTCATCTTGTTTCCCGACTGAAAGGCAACCGAACAACGAAGGTACAAGCACGAACGAAAAACTTCACTCGACGAACACGAGACCTGTCTCACCTGCCTTATTTACCTATGATAATGTGTATAAAGTACCTGAGAAATCAAAATATTACTTATATATCTGTATTAGTGTATGTACATTGAAGGAGAATGATTTTTCCGTTTGAAACTCGATCGCGAAAGAGAAATGATCGTGTCATGCTTGTGACGAGTTTGATTTTTGTCGCTGATTGTATTCGTCTTTTGTGTCGCTCACGGCGACCATTTTAGATTCTACTTTGCATGCGGTTTTACCTTTAACGAAAGTTACGATATAAGGTCCATGTATGAGCGTATGTATTTCTGGGGAAAAATCTATAAAAACAAAAAAATGGTATAAAGTAATAACAATTTATGTACGTTTACTTGCGGCCTATCGGCCGCGGGTTCTATTTTATACGATAATCGATAATTTTATGAAGGCTTGCAGTTTCCGGCATAGCTTTTCACCGACGAAATTGAAAGGAAAATTCGCATTTTTACGCAGTGAATTTTCTAACGAACCGGACGATTTTCGAATAATTTTATCGCGCAAGAAACTGCAAGTCATTTCTGCGACAAACTTATTTTAAATCTGTACTTTCGAGAGTATGATGTCTGTATTATTGCGTCTTACATTAAGCATACGAGCAAACTTAACCCTCCATGAACCGTTTCTGGAGTAGTATTAACGATCAGTATATCACGTTTTATTTTTCGTTCACCATTTGGAAGTATTTTTTTTTTTTGTGTACGTTTCTGTTGGAACGAGTATTTTATTCATTTTATTTGTACCGCGTTCGTTCAGAATGGAAAATTGGTTCACGGAGGATTGAGCTTGATTGTATCGATGAGTTTCGATTACAATTACTCGAGGACGCGATCGAATTTAAATATCTTTTTATATTTTATCTCGTCACTTTGGCGCCGTAATTTCGTGTATAAACTGCATGACACCTTAGACCAACATCAATGTAAATCATCATTTTCCACCGTTCTTTCAAATGTTTTAAATTCATTCACACACATTTTATCCGCAGGGTTTTCCGTTCGTTATTGTGTAGATTTTGCGTCAATTACAGCGCCGAATGTATTTTGTCGCAGTAAAGGGAACACGTTCGTTCAGATAACCTGGTTTCGTGTTATTTCGTTTAGTATGTTCGTGTCTCTACTTACACATCGTTTAAAAAATTGCAAATTGGATTGATCTGTTAATAATCATGTAACTTTGAATTTGTGGTAAATTAATTACAAATTCACATCATTTTGGGTTTGTACAGGTCAACAATTATATAACTTAACAAAATATATAATATTACTTGATATGTCTGAAATTTGTGTACACGAAGATAATTTGTTGATGGTTATATAGCGTTTAACTCTTGTGCAGACGAAAGTATTTATTTTCATTTTAAAAATATCGAAACAGGGTGCAAGAAAATTTAGTACCGAGTGATACTTGCAAAGAACATTCAATACTAAATGATGCTTGCAAAGAAATTCAGTATTGAGTGATTTTACGTTTTCACCAGAACACGAACGATTGTCATGAAGCATAAAAGAAAGGAGATACAGAAATGTGCAATTTTGGAGCATATAATTAAATTGAAGTAAAACAAAAGTTCGAATATTTATTTGCAACATGAAATCATGTACAACGAACGTTTTTCCTTTACTGTTTATTACTGTTAGGTTAAGTAGCGTTACTTTTATTTGCTCAGACTTGCGCGCGAGTTTGTCATTCACACCATTTCAAATATACCGCTCCATTCGTATGAAATTTGTTCACTCCATTCGATCATCTTTCACGCGTCATTGCATCTATCACATACTATACTTATATTCGAGCAATATCGATAATATTTTCTACAATTACAAAGTATTTTAGTGTATTTTGGCACTGTGGAGAAATAAATTACAGTTTTGGACAACATAACACCTATTTTTCTTCATTGCTATAGAAACCTGTATCGTTCATAAAAATTGTATTACAATATGTACGTATTTGGAAACCTTGGGATTTGGGATTTGTGGATCTAGGTATAAAGGAATATAGAGATTTTTGGAGCTAGAAATATAAGAACCTGGAAACTTGACGACGCTGAAATTTCAGCATAGAGATATTTGGAGATCACAATATTTGTGAATCTGGAAATACTACAATCCAGAGATGCAGCAGTATACATACGTCAGTACTTGTGGAGATCAAAAGGTATGTATCTAGTAATATCCGCGTCTAGGAGTTTAAGTACATAGGTATTTAGATATCTTGGGATTTATGGATCTAGAATTATGGAAATATAGTAATTTAGCGATCTATGAATTTTGGAACATAGAAATTTGTGAATCTTTAAATACGGGAATATAGAAATTCGTAAAGCCAGATATAATCCAAAACTTGGCGAATCTACGAATGCAGAAGCCAACGACTTTACGAATCTAAAGGACGCGAAATTCACAGCAACTTAAAACTATAGAAGTTCATTGAATCTAAAAACTTGCAAATTTAAAAAGGTTAAAAAATCAAAAAATATAAAGATTGGAAACTTGAAAAATTTGCGAATCGTGAAAATTCGTCAAAGTCTTGAAACGAACGATTGTCGAATTCCAATGGTTGTGTTAATTCAAGGTGAGCCTGTATAGCACCCGATTGTGCAGTACTTCTGTACGTACACGTAATCTCGTTTCGAAATTGCAACGTGTTACTCGTCGCATGATTAAAGGGCGATATCTATGCACGTCGGATTAAAGACCGCAGGTCGCAGTAATAATTTATTTGCAGCTTCGACTTACGATATCCTGGAACCATTAAGTAGATTCTCAGAGAAAAGTTTGGCCGTGCTTGGCCTACCTTGGGTACAGGTGTGAGTCGTAATAACATAGCGGCCGCGCCCTTTAACCTCTAATATCCCTACCTTCATACTGACTTCACTAACGCCGCCACAATCGACCCCGCACAGGTACACCGCAATCATCCTCTACCTCTGTATCAATCGCCAGCGGATTATTATTGCGGATACACTTAGCATTGCGCATTCTCTCTCTTACTTTTGGCACCGGGAATATTCCGAGATACACACGTATCTATCCACTAACCGTTATTCGCATTTTTCGCAATTTTCTTCGTTCTTTCGCACGAATTTTTTCATTATTTAATTATCCACGAGTTAAATCCTTCTTGTGATTTTGATCATTGCCAGAGCAGGTAAAGGTCTGAACCGGTTATTGGTGTATCAGAAAATTAATACGGAAAATTTGAGAAACTGCGATTTTCTAAGAAATCAGATATTATTTGTTTAAATAGAGAAATTTGTAGTAGCGTTGCAATTAGAAGGTTTGTACTCGGTCATTGGTTATTAAAAAATTAATACGGAAAGTTTGAGAAATTGCGATTTTCTCAAAAATCAGATATTATTTGTTTGAATAAAGAAATTTGTAGTAGCGATGCAATTAGAAGGTTTGTACTCGGTCATTGGTTATTAAAAAATTAATACGGAAAGTTTGAGAAATTGCGATTTTCTCAAAAATCAGATATTATTTGTTTAAATAAAGAAATTTATACTAGTGATGCAATTAGTATACATATGAGTGATGGAGTTGTAATAATCACGGGAAGACGAGTTTTGACTACAGAAAAAGAATCTCGAAGAACATAGATCGTACTCAATTCTTGTCTAATTAATCAGGGTAAATTTAGTAGAGACATAATTGATTTCATTGACGCAAGTATTTGTATTTTTGTCTTTACCTGGACAAAATTTTGTAATAGGAAGGAATAAATGTATTTTAACTGAAGCTACATGGAGAATTGGGATATACGAAAATTGGGCATGATAGGAACTGGCAATACAGAAACATTGGTAGTAAACATTAGGAATATAGAAACTAAAAATATAGAGATGTTATGATATAGAAAGGAGATATATACATTTAGAAATATAGTAGCGTGGTGTGAAAAATTTAGAAATATGGAAATTTAGAGTACAGAAATTAGGAAATGTAGAAATTTCCAAATTCAGATGGGGAAATGTAGTAATGTAGAAGTATGGAAATGTCAAAATATAGAAATCTGGAAATGTAGAAATTTAGAAGTGTAAAAATTTAAAAATGAAGAAATTTATAAATACATAAATGTGGAAATACAGAAATCAACGATACATCCAAATTGGTGAATACAGCAGTTTCGGAATATATTAATTCGATAATATAAAGTTCTGAAAATATAGAAATTAAGAAATATGACAATTCATAAATGCTTTACTTCGATAAATACAGGATAACATATACTCAACAAACAATTATCTCATTAAATATAAAATCTTGTATAATTCAACAAATTAAAAGTCCCTCAGGATTAGACCTGTCTCCTAAATCTGACAGAAGATAAAAATTACGTATTATTATTTAAGTCCTTCTTACATTTCCCTTTTTTTTAATATCGATGGTGACTGCAGCACGTCGACCCATAGCATTTTAACCCCCACCTGGACGGCTCTAATTTGTAATTTACGAGGAGCGAAGGACGAGAGAAATAAGAGCACGAGTGACGAGACCGCCGGCTTAACAGCAGGCAAATGAGCGAAGACAAGAAGTATTATTTTTTACGGGGACGACCCCCAAGCGAGCAAATGGCCTGTGTCGTGCTCCTCTATGACTCCTACGGGGTTTTTCTTCTTCTCTCTATCATCCTGGATACCCTTCGTTTAAACGCGAGCAAGAAATCTCCCTTTCGGCTTCTTCCTCCTTCACCCTTTGCCAGCCCAAAGGGTTGAGACTGGGCGAGCTGTAAATTACCAAGAGGGCATTTTGATTAAATTTTTTATTGTAGCCTGCCCGGTTACAACTGGAGGGAACTGACACGGAGCACCGGGTGATTTAACCTTCCCTGCTGGCCTGCGCTTTTATTTTCCATTCGCGTACCTGAATCTCTGATTAGAAGTAATAATTCGCTTGCTGCGTACGCTTATCGCGAAAACGTAACTGGAGAACGGTATTAATGGCGAAAGGAAAGGTGAATTGTGTTCGATATACAAAGTCTGTCACCCAGAAATTGGCGCATCGACTCATATGTATTTTCAGTGGTGAGATGTCATTGGTTCGCGCGGTCACCCACACTGGTTAACCCAAGGAATAGAAACCGTGGCGGTGTCCGCCACGATGTTCTTTCTAATTTGTCTTTGCTTCTAAACTTTTCTAACTTTCTCTTTAAAGTGTCGTGTGTGGAAATTCGACGAGTTGAATATTATCAGATTAGGACATTTCCAAATACGTAATCATTCCGAATGACCAACTTTAAAATTATAATATTAAACATAAAATTTGAGGAGTTTGGTAGCTTAGAGATTTAGGAGTTTCTGATTTAAAAAATTCAGTAATTCGAAAATTTGGAAACTCAGAAGTTTACGAATTCAAAGATTTATTCATTTGAAAATTTCGAAATTTAGAACTTTAGATACTTGGAGATTCAATAATTTGGAAATTTCGGAGTTCAGGAATGTAGAAATTTGCTAATTTGCAGATGAGAAAGTTGAAAATTTGCTAATATGGAAATGTGTAAATTTGCTAATTTATCCTTTTATCAAGTTACCAATTTACCAACTTCCCAATTTGCCAATATACTAGTGTATTAATTTGCCATCTTATAAATATCTTCGAAAGAATTCATCAAACCTTTCGACCAAATAGTTTTAGATTTGCTATCTGTTATTAGTAAAAATACCTTCGAGTGCAAAGGGTTAAGAGTATACAGAACTGTGTAATGATCAAAGGCGATTGTGAAGAACAATAAAGTCAATATTCAAATTTTTCTGCTTCCTCTCGTATTTCTTCAAAACTTTGCAAGAACTACGCTTAGGAGAGTTGATTTTTCATTCGAGGACGAAGACGCAAAGAGCAATAAATCGCCCCGAAACAAGAGATTTGTTACAGCAAATGTTTTTTGTCGTTCTTTGAGTTTTAAAGTTGAAGATTCGAAAAATTGGAAATGTGGAAATTACGAATTATCGAGTATATAAATTTAACAAATTTTCAACTTTGAAATTTGCAAATTGTCGTGTGTGGAAATTCGACAAGTTCGATATTTTCAGATTTGGAAATGTCCAAGTACGTAATCATTCTGAATGACCAATTCATCAAACCTTTCGACCAAATAGTTTTAGATTTGCTATCTGCTGTTAGTAAAAATACCTTCGCGTGCAAAGGGTTAAGAGTATACAGAACTGCGTAATGATCGAAGGTGATTGTGAAGAACAATAAAATCAATATTCAAACTTTTCTGCTTGCTCTCGTAGTTGTTCAAAACTTTGCAAGAACTACGCTTAGGAGAGTTGATTTTTCATTCGAGGACGAAGACGCAAGGTGAAAAAAATCGCCCCGAAACAAGAGGACCCGTGTATGAACCGATTCGAGCCGATAACAGAAATTCCGTCGGACATCCCCAGGTCGTTTGCGAAATGTCCACCGAGGGACGAGGGTTACGGGGGCGGCGGGGGTGAATCGGGGCTGAATCGACTCAACAAGTGTTACGTCAGAACGAGCTTGCGTCTAGGGTTTGGTCGATTCGCGGGGGGGGTGTAAACGTGCTCTTTCGTTCCTCGCCTGCTAATCGGAGGCGTTTCCTCGTGAGTTTCGCGTCTATTTCGCGCAAAAAGCGTTCTCGTTTTCGTCCTTGTCTCGCGATCGAAGGACAATCGTTTAGAGAACGCGCGTGTCGTCGCATACTAAATTCGCGTGACACGACATTGATTAACACGTTGTCATGTTAATCGCCGTGTCAGCCATATTTGGACGACGAACGAATTGATACTTGATCACTCATTTTATGGGGAATATTCTTAGTTACATAGGGGTAAATAATTTTTTTTTCACACGACTACGGAGACAAATTTCATGCAAAGAATGGAAGTTCGAGTATAATAATTTGGAAAAATTTACCGACAGCATCCTTATATAAATTATCTTCACAGAATATGAAAAATCTATATCGTAACAGTAATTGCTTGTGTAAGTAGCGTAAATTTATATAACTTTGTGTAAATTCCGCAGTTGTGTAACAAAGATAGGTGACAACTGTCAGAATGTATGTTTATTCTTGCACCTTTCAAATTTGCAGCTGGATTATGAATTTGGAGAATGGGAATTTGTAAACTTTAGGATTCGTACATTTACGCAAATGGAAATCTGAAGATATGGCAGTCTATGAAGTTGTGGATGCTAGGATTTGAATCCCTAGAGTTTTGCGGACGCAAGTATCCTTTAAGTTTGAGAAAATAGGAATAACGAGTATGGAAATCGAGAAATTTGACAATCCACGAACACAGCGATTTGCGAATCTAGGGAATTGGTTGCTTAAGAATTTGGACACCTTGAAATTGAGGAAAATATGGATATAGAAATCTAAGGATTGGCGAAAATGCGGGTATGGAAATCTAAGAAATTTTTGGGACCAGAAGTTTATGAATCTAGATTTCTAAATTCGCAAATTTAAAATTTCTCGATTCAGAAGTTAAGAAAATTTGAGAATCCGAACATTTAGCAATCTAGTATACGAAAATCTAAGAAAATTATAAGGGCAATCAACGCAACGGCATGTTTATGGTGTAGAACAAAAATGGGAAAATGCAAGATAGAGGGCAATAAATGACCCGCCCTCTCGTTGCCAAATATCCGTTTATACAACAAACATGCGACATTCATTTATTATTTATTAGAGCACGTCGTGCACTCTGAAACGCGCTTCTTATCTGTCTCGTCCGCGCTCGATCTTCCACAGACCGTAGCTGTAAAATTACTTCGAATTTCGACCTAAAACTTTTACAAAATATTTTCGAATATTTTTTTCCAAAAAATCGATCATTTGGACCCTCTAAGACCGGGTTGCCCCCTTAACACCTTGAGTGCCACCCTAAAGCAGTTTCAATTCGTTTTAGGAAGTAATTTTATTTTCGATAAATTTTATAGACAATTTTCATAATATTCTACCCTGGTTTATTCGATAAGCTTTAATATAAAAAAATTTGTATAGTTTGTTATGTTAAATGTTTCAGCTAAAATTAGCGATATGTTTATGTACGAATTCATACATCGCCCGTATGTGGGTGACACGGCACTCAAAGCGTTAATCAGATACCTGTCCCGACCGCTGTATCCCGGAAAAGCGTCCCTATCAGCCCCCAAATCGCCCCAATCCCAAATAACGACGCGGACGCGTCTAAATCGCGATCGTAACAGGCAACAACCGAGGACAGACTCGTTCGGTTGACCGTCTCATTGCGTTCCGGTCGCAGAAGCTCGGTTTGCATCGGACCACGGCGGGAGGATATCGACGTCGGAGGTGGTGGCGGTGGTTGGCAGGTCCGGTGGTAGCGGCGTCGGTGGAGGTGGCAGCCGGCATCGCGAGCGGGGCCGATATCCACGGAGGCGTAGAGGGATGGATGGCGAGGGGTCGACGGAGGGGGGGGAGGCGGCGGGCAACCAGGAGGAAGGAGGGCCAGAAGGTGGAGCGGTAAGGGACGTCGAAGAGGTAGGGGGTGGAGGCGGTAGGTGTCACGTGGGCGCGAGTAGGCCCCGCCTCCGCGAAGTAGCTGGAAGCACGGCGAGTCATTCATGGCCGAGCTAAAGGCTGCGCCACTCTCCGGGTCCGTCCAGCTGCAGCGGCTCGCGAGAGGAACCTTAGGGAACACCTGTCTCCCCCGCGTATCCGTGAACATCCGGCGAGGACCGCGCCGGCGACGACGACGTCGAGCATCAGGGAGACACCGCGACACGAGAGAAGCCGCATCCGCGACGCTTCCCCGCGTGTGGATCGCGAGAGTGCCCGGTGAGCCGCGTTCCGGGGCCGGTGGCAGGCTCACGGAGAGGCCGCCGGCTCGCGTCGTCCTTGGACCACCGGCCATCATGTGTTACCGACAGTGTGTCAAGTGATATATCGTCGAATTGCGTTCGATTATCATCCTCGTCTGCGTCGCGGTTGTTCTTGTTGTTGCTACCGGTTGTTGGTGTGTAGTCCGCGAGGCTGGTGAACGCGACGTGGAGGAAGATTGTCGTCTGGTGCGCGTGTACCCCCCGTCCCCGTCCTATCTGACGCGTGCACGCGACGATTTCTCGAGGAACGTCGTCGACGTTGAGCCCCGGGGTGATCAAGGTGTTTCGGCGAACGGACAACATTGACGTTCGTGGTGGAGGGCTGGCTGATGCACCGCGGCGGCGGCGTCGCCGGAAGCGGTGCTGCTGCTGGAGCCGCCGGTATCGCCGGTGGATCGGCCGGAAGTGGCGCGATACCCTCCACGAGTCACCGCGGCCTCGAGCTGGAACACCCGTCGGCGATGCCCGGCGCACCGGGTTTCCATTGGGGTGCTGTGCTCGCCGGGCACCATGCGGCCGCCGCGGCGAGCATGATGCAGCCACCCCTGTCAGCGGCCGGTGAGTACACGCCCGCGCCCGCACACCATGGACCAACGCATCCCGCCATGCCCATGGACCTTCACGTTCATCAGGGATTCCCTTACTACAGGTTTGTAAAGCGAACATTCTTCGGGTTGATTTCATCCGTGGGGTGATTCCGGTGGTGGGATACGATGACACCTGTTGGCGAACGACGCGGATTTTTTATTGTTTGGCTACGGAGCTCGTTCTTCGAAACGAGGAACGTCGAGAGTGTTGCGAGGAGGATGATCCTGGACGAACGTTTATTTGTTCGATTGTTTTATTTGTCAGAATTTTATTGCGGTGGCAGGGAGTCCTGGTTCCCTAGATCATCTTGTACGGCTGTTTATGGTATACGAGAAACGAAAAATGCACGTGGGATATATTGAAACGTAAATGTATATCTATAAATTTCTTGGTCTATGCATTTATCGTATTTCTATATCGTATCTCGGAATTCCCGTATCCTACTTCTGAATTCCTGAGGCTCTTATTGCTGAATCCCTATTCTCCGAAATTCATATTATCCAACATTCACATGTTTCTTGATCGTAATAACGTTAGATTCGTACGTATATCTTAAATCGTTGTGCCCCACGGTATAATTCTATATCGGTATACTGGTAACCCTCCTACAACACGGTTGATAGGGTCCTAGAAAATGCCGTGTTGCGTGAAACCGTGTTGTTTGAGACCCAGATCCAGTACATAAAGAGGGGTTACGTTCCGAGAACTTATTCAAAACAAATGTTTTTTTTTAATTTTACATAAACAACTTAATTTTTATTAAAAATATAAATGTATGCGGATGTCGAAGATCCCGCAGCAACTGCACTTGTTATTTCTTTTTCATTTTTCTTAATAGTCTGGACTGTTGCTTTCCGCAACACTGTATCTTTAAGACGGGCAGCATCGTCGCGGCTGTAGAAGTACAGTGTTGTACAAAGGTTTTTTCAATTTTCTTATCGTGTTAGGGCGAAACCCTGTTATAGAATGCCGTAGGTGGGTTCCCGCAATTTATGAATCGTGTTAAAGCGAAAGCGTGTTATAAGATGCCGTGTTGTAGGAAGGCTAGTTGTACTTCAATACTACTAGATGCGTGTAGTCCTATATTGCTATACCCCTATATCTGCACATGGTTACATCTCTGTTACTCTACAACAATATATCTCTAGATCCATATACTTCAACATCTCTAATACCCATGCATCACTATACTCCTACATTTCTATATTCTTGTATTCCCGTGACACTGTATTTTTGTACCTCTTCATGTCTCTAATACTAGATTCCTATAACAATAGAGTCCTAAAACAATACATCCCTATAATACTAGACTCCCATAACTGTAGATTCTTTTTACTTTGGGTCGCTATGATACAAGATTCGTTTATATCTTTCGATCCATTAATATATAGATCTCTGTGTTCTCGTGTCTGGATATCTTTATAATTTCATATTTCTAAATCCATTGGTCGCTAGATCTCTGCGTTCTCATATACTTATGCCCCTATATTCCGAACTTTCTAGGTCTTCGTATCATTATATCTTTAAATCTATACCCTTAAACAAATTATTAATATTAAATTTCAAAGATTGCAAGACTGAGCTTTATCAGTGCCATTTCTTCGTTCCACAAGTGCACTTACAGTCGTGGACAAAATTAAGTGGACAGGTATCATAAATAACAAAAGGTAAATTTGATTAACTAATAATGCCTATAAATCAAAACTTTATTGCACAATTATATACATTAAATACATGTTTTTTCAAGCCTACAAAAATACCTCACGTTCTAAATTTAAAATTTATTTACAACATTGTAATGAAACAAAACATTTTTTACATTTCTGCAATGTTCACTTAATTTTGTCCAGGAGTGTATAGTTTGCCACAGAATGAGCCCTGACAAGACACTAAAAAGAGCTGTGATCTGTTAAACCGTTTTCATTTTGATTTTCATGTTTTCATTATATAGTATAAAAAAATATTTACTTGTTCACTAAACACGTTAAATATATTTGTGTACGAAGTACAAGGTAGGTCTTTGTATCATCGTATCTTTAAATCTCTACATACCTATACCCTTACATCTGCAGATGCATTGATCTCTATTTCTCTGTATCCTTATACATACATAGTTTGAAATTCTTAGATGGTCCTATATCTTTCTATATCTATAACCAGCTATTATTTGATTATAGATTTCCAGATACACTGATTTCTTGAGTTCCGTATTCTTGCATCTCTAAATCTTAATATTTTATAGTACCTAAATCCTCATCCCTCTATATCTCTATACATCCGCATCATTATCCCTACTCATCGATTGATCGTCAAATCCTTGTAATTATTTAACTCCGTACCCTAATGTCCCTAAATCCTTAGTAAGGATGTGAAACGTTGAACATTGAACTAACCAGTAACAGCGCTCGCACAATGTTAAAAAATCAATAATTGTTTGCTTCTGCGTTATAGAAACGCTGTCAAAGGTCGAGTTATCTGATTGTTGATCGTTCGAGTCTCAATTATGTCGATGCACAGCGAAAGACTTTAGCGAAATATTGAAACATTACACAACACCTCATTGTATTTCGTAATATCGCGTACGTACGAGCGAAAGAAGATTTCATTTGACGCAGGCAAATACTGTCATCCTTCTACAATTCATATAGTTCCTTGTTTCCATGTAGGATTTGATGCGTGGATAAGTGCATAGGTAGGCAGTGTTAGGTTTCGGAATTTACCTTGTAAATATTTCTCTGCTAAACGAATACCACCATGTTTACCCATTTCGAGCAAACACCTTGCTTAAATACCGGACCCTTTAGTTCCTATTACACGAACGATCGAGTTCGTTGACGTTTCGCCGTTACATTACACCCGACTGTATTCCCATAAGCCGTAGAACTTCTCGAAAGCAATTATTTCGAGTACTATACCTTTTAAAATCAATTTCTTCTTATTCTCGGTTGAGAGACATCGAAATTATTTTGTGGTACCGAAAATTTGTTAATTGACATTTATCTATAACAAACTCTACAACTGTTGATGCAAATGAACGAAGAGATTAATTCATTTTCGATCCTTTTGGGATACAATGATTCACATTGCAATTAAGAAGAATTATTCATAATTCTATAATGTCCGTTTCGTTTCAAATTTATGTTTGTAGATTATTTGAAAAACGTTTCATTCTGTTATATGTAATTTTACATAATCTGTAACTTCGCATGAATTAATGTTATTCGGAATTTTGATAGTAATTCGTTCAATGCTACACCACGATTTTTGCAGAATGTCTCTCGTGGATAAAACAGATTTATGAAGAAATGTGTTTCAAGAAATCAGATTTCTTCATAAATCTGTTACTCCATCCGACTACTCCATAAAATAGTTACTACTATTTTTAGTATTTAAGATGGCTTTAATTAAAGTATCTAAGAAAATAGGTTCACAAAGAAGAAAACGCTTGACGTTAAAAATAAAGTACTAGGTGTACGTTCATATCACCCACGTTGAATGTATCAAAACCGTCAAACTAATTAAATCCTCGTCAAAAATGTCCGACTAATAACCACGTTTACCTACGAAGACGAAATTAAAATTGCGTCTCGTGTTCGAGCCACGTTACGTTATACTGCACGAAATTTGCCACATGAAAAAAGGGTAACCCACATTTCTAGAGCTTCTTATGGCGCGTATCGCGTGTTCAACTACGAAGACAAATTACCACCTGTCGGCAAGTCTCGTTTTATTATAAGTTAATTACAAAGTTCGATCGAAAGTGGCTCGTTTTCATCGATTTAATCGTTCGATAATCAACGAGATCGGAAACTCGAGCACCGTAGAAAACGAAGCTGTACGATATCTCGGTCGATGTTTTCCTCGATTTTTTTTTTTTATTCGTTTATTTATGCACACCGGTGAATTCTTACCGCGTGCCAAATTATGTTAAAGCGGCTACGTGTTGAGCATGCTCGCGGTATTACGGGATGCATTTAACGCGTCGAATATCGCGTGGGTCACCCATGAACGACATCAAAAATTTAACGTAATCGAATAATCGATAGGGGGAAAATGAAAAATAAATCTGGAGATTAACACGTACGTGATGTCAAAGCGTTTTGTGTTATCGATGAGAAGAGTTAATTTATAAACATCGTGGACGTAGCGGATTTATTTGGTGGACCTCGCGTGAAATACAGATCGCTATAGTAAATTCTTTTCGTCGTTCTTCGAGTTTCAAGGTTGAAGATTCGAAAAATTGAAAACGTGGAAAATACGAATTATCGAGTTTATAGATGTGAAAAGTCAACGTTGAAAAATGTCGTGTATGGAAATTCAAGTTGGATATTTTCAGATTAGGATATTTCCAAGTACGTAATTACTCCGAATGACCAACCTTCAAATTATTAAACTCAAAATTCGAGAAGTTTGGCAACTGAAAGATCTGGGAGTTTCTGATTTTGAAAATTCAGTAATTTGAAAATTTGGAATTTCAAAAGTTTAGGTACTCAAAGATTTGTTCATTTGAACATTTGAAAATTTAGAAGTTTGAAAATTTGGAGATGTAATCATTTGGGAATTTCGGAGTTCAGGAATTAGAAATTTGCTAATTTGCTGATGAGAAAGTTGAAAATTTGTTAATATGGAAATTTGCTAATTTATCATTTCATCAAGTTACCAATTAGCCAATTTACTAGCTTATCAAATTACTACATTATCATTTTACCACTTTACCAATTTAATGAATTTTCAAGTACAGAAGTTTCGGAATTTTCCACCTTATAAACTCCCAAATTTATAAACATGATAATTTCAAAATTTCGACCTGCGTAAATACGGGAATGGAAATTTGTAAATGCAGAATTTGATATTAAACAATTTTAATACTGAAATAATTGATAATTTAAAAATTTAAAAATACAAACACACTTAGAAACACAAAATGTGACAATTCGTTAATTTAGAACTTTTTAGATTCTTCCCACACATTGTAACATTTTCACTTCTCAAAAATAAAACTGTAAAATAGAAAATGACATTCTCACTTTCATGAAACATTGTATGATATATATTTTATCGGGATTAATGATACACAAAAAGTAATAATCATCAAATTTTACTTATCGTTCGACTCCTCAAGACGCGTTCACGCAACTCGTTAAGATTTTTCAATTTTATTACACCGAAAGAAGAAAGTCACTAGACAGGCCGAGCTCGCGTGATCCCTGTAATTTACACACGAATAAAGAATATATTATTTGACGTAATAACACTCAAAGTCTGCATGGAATGTTGTTTTATGCAGTCCGCGTGTTTCATTAAACCTTGCGAAAAATACACGTTCACGCGTTAAACCTCTTAACCAGCTATTGCTCATTTAATAATTATTATATCCAAGCTTCATAAATTATTTCGTTCGGTGTGCTCACCGATCTCACTGAATTTATTTACCGCACGCCCTCAGAAGCGCTCAATTTAACACGTTTTTACTTTGACATCGTTTTGTTTCGTAGTCTCTCATCTTTAGTCAAAAAGAAAACTTTTCACTCCTTAATTTCCAATTAATTCTACTACGGTCGTAATATTATATTAACACTAGATTCACGGAACAAACAAAAATCACTCAGGGCATATTTCTTATTTTAAATTACAAAAACTATCGAGATACTTTTATCAAAATGTACATTAACTCTTGTTAAAGATCATTGTACAAGTCAGTTTACGTGTCATACTTTATTTATTTTCTTTTCTACTTTAGTTTCAATTTAAAAGTAAATAATCTTTACATGTCCGGAAAATCTAGTCAGAAAATAAATGACCAATTAGTGTACGTTTAATTAATGTTTTATAATTCAAAGATTTACGTTGTATACCGATCTCAATAGCTGATCCTGTCTCAATAATTGCCACGTTCATCTTCAATCAGAGAAATGAACTTTTCTGCTAAGAAAAATTTATCATGAACTATTTTCTCGCAAGATTATTTAAAGTTACGTAAAAAATTATAACGTAAATGGAATAAGCTTTGTGCTAAAAAAAAATGTGCAAATCAAGTATCTTGCCTGAAAGATCGTGCAACGTTGCTGATAAATTTAGAATTATTTCCGTGTTTCATGGAGACATTTATAGTTTTTTTAATGCTCCGTGCCGCATGGTTCGGCTTTTATACCTTGAAGTTGTAATTCACACGAAACTAGTACAACGAGATTTCGACGATTTGTCAAAAGGTGGAAAGATCGCGTTTTAGAAAGCCGAGCGGGTTTTGAAATTTTCGTGCACAGAGACTGGTTAGCTGATAACGCGATATTCTTATACAGCGAAACCTGTTCAGAGTCTACACACGCGTGTCCCCTATAATATTTATAAAGGCGATTACATTCCGGACAGCGTGTGCGTTAATAAACTTCGAACGGACAAGTTTATCTTGTACCAGAATGATTCTATCGCTCATAGCGTTTGTCGCTGCGACCCGATTTGCTTTGAGGTGCAAACGCAATTAATTATGACAGGTCTCCGCTGAAATCGTTTCTAGATTCGTTGAATTCAACGACTTTGCCCGTTAATTGCAACGAGTCGAGATTATAACATAACTCATAACCGGTAACTGATATACAGTGGCTCAAAGTAAAACTCGGACACTTGCATATTTTTGTTTTATGAGTATATAATTAGTGGGGAGCACGAATTAAACGAACGATCGAGCGACTTTTATTAAGCTGCAGTTACCGACATAGAAATCCATGAAAAACGAAAACAAAATTACTATTAACCCCTTGTACTATAATAACGAGTTACACTCGTGACGCATTTGAAGTTCAAATACTGTAAACTACGTTTATATTTTTAACACGGGGTAATGTTCAATTTCAGTCTAATTTTGATTTGCATTGTTAAGGACCGCTGAATGCAAAATAGTTTTGACATTCGAACTTTCTACAGTCGTCTTATGGTTGTAGCACCGAATACTTCGTTATGTCTGATGCATTTGCCAAATGAAACATTGTGTAAGGGATTAATCAAATAACAAACGGAGTATTAAACTGGAAGGACATCAAATGCAGAGGTCTTGGAGAAGGTACTACAAGAAGAATGGACAAAGATCGACGTTTCGTATTGTGAAAAATTAGTGCCATCAATTCCGAATCGATTGAAAGCTGTCGCAACAAACAAAGGACTGCCAACTAAGTATTCAAAATAATGTAAAAGATATATATAAATAAACGTTCTCTATTATCCAGGTTTTAGTTTGAAATGAATTTCCCTTCGGTTGGGCACTTTGTTTCTTATTTAATTAATACATTGTAATTTTGTTTTGTTTTTCATGGATTTCTATGCCTGTAACTGCAACTGAACCCATTAACTGCCAAATTTTTATTTGAATTCAATTACGTCGGGTCTCAATTTATGTATCAAATACTTTAACAAGTTGGACAACATAGAAGTAAAAAATAATTTAAAAAACTAGAACGTAAGCATTTATCGAATGCACGTGATAAAAGAAAAATGTATCTAAAATGTATATTCAAATCCCTATTTGGAAATCGTGGCAGCAAATGGATTCATAAAAATCACTCAATCGTTCAGTTCCGACACTAATTATATACTCATAAAACAAAAATATGCAAGTGTCCGAGTTCTACATTGAACCACTGTACAATGTATTTTATAACATATATCACGTCATAATGTATTGTTAACCCTTTGCACTCGAAAGGTGATTCAAACTCAACACGTTGTTTAACACGTCGACTGCCACACTGAGACAGACGAAAATTGTACTAGATAGTATTTGTATGATTAATAAATCTCAACAAATATGTTCACATTATTTTGTTCCACTTATTATTCATAGGTTCAAGTAATTAATACGAGGGTCTCCAATTAGGTACAAGAATAAAATTCTTACTAAATAGATGATTGATTCCTATGGAAATTTAAGCGTCAGCGTATGGATGACGTGGTAGTCAACGTGTTAATATAGCAATTTGGAATAGGTATTTTTCAACTAAAGCTGTAATGTTACGTATATGATACATTAACATAATGAAATAGCTAATAGTCCAATTAATATTACGAAGGTAATAATTTCAAAAAATTTCATTAAACTTTTGACTCAGAAAATTTCACAGTTGCTATCTGTTACCAGTGAAAACATCTTCGAGCGTGGAGGGTTAAATAATGAGAGCAGAAATAAAATAACAACGCTGATAATTTGCGCAATTATTTCATGTATCGATTTATATTCTCGCTGAAAATTAATTCCTTCCAATGACCACCGTACAAAAATGTACCTGTGCAGTGTAGATAGTACAGAGAATATAAATTTTCAAATTTAATTTTTCGAAAGCAAAGTCAAACGTGATGGTCAGTTTGTTTTTTTGGGACATCCTGTATAATACGTCGAAGAGAATAATAGACGGTCGATGCTGAAATGATATAGGGGAACGATTAATTCGATAGTATTGAAAACATCCGAAGCCTATTTGCCGGTACACGTTTCGCGTTCGCTCGGGCGAATGGATTTACGACAGAACGCGTATGAAAAATCCATAAAAATCTTAATACAATTTGCTAGGAGATTAAGCCAGCCGGAGTGTATAATTACATCGAACGGTTCGTATACTTCCTTTTCAGACCGGCCCGGGATTACGTATCGCCGTGTACTGCATTATGGAGTGTGAATAATTATAGTACACGCTGGAACTGATGAACGAGTGTGCGCGACGATTAACAAAGAACAACTTCGCCGCTTTTCGAAACGCTTCCTCCTCGTCCTTGCGCAAAAAGGAGAAGAACGAGAGATTAAAAAAAAAAAAGAAAAAGAGCGGAGAAACGACTACTATAGCATCGAAACCGGCTATCTCGATTAGATCTTGTATCGGGCCCTATCGATCCTCCTGTCAATTACACCGAATCGTATATATCGAGCCGCGTCAATTACCGCGTACACGCCTTTTACACGTGAAATAAACATTGCGTCGGTCCCTGTGGGCGAAACAGCGAAAAATGTAATTGCCGTACACGCAGCGTCGGTAAAGCACCGTTCGCGTGCGTTTCTACTCGTGTAATCTAGAAAATTGATAACAGTTCGAAGTAGTTTGTACGCGTGCATTACGGGCCGAAAATTGAAAGCTGACTTTTGATCGTTTGAAATTGCTTCTGAAGATAAGGGATCCGTTTCATTTGCTGCAATTACCGTGTTCTTTCGTCAACTATCTTTTAGTATTTATGGTAGTGCTGGTATTGTTGCGGGGTAGTAATTATTAAGATTATCTGGTTTTGTGTATGGTTAAAATGGAATGTTGCTGGCAGGTAATATTTTCACTATCGCGACGATTTTATACGGATCTCAGTGATGTTTTTGGTTCTCGCTATATTGCCGTACATCGGGTTATATGCTAGCTAAATTATCATGCGTTTTATTATCGTACGCTATATCGCCACTTCGTTAAATTATTGCCAGTTGTATTACTACGTAAGGTATTGCCACGCGTTATATTATTACGAGTTTAATTATGTCGCGTTATATTTTCGTTAGATTACTAAAAATTATGCTACCACACGTTATATCGCAGCGCAGTCTATCGCCACAAGTCATATTACCAGATATTATATCGCCAGCGTATTAAATTACTACGAGTTATATTACCACACGTTATGTCGTCACGCGTTATATTTCTACATGTTATATCACCATATGTTATAATTAGCACAGGCTGTATCGCCACGCGTTACAATACTACTCGCTATATCGCCAGATGTTACTCTTCCACATTTCTTATAGCGACGCGTAACATTATTACACGTTATATCGCCACGCGTTATATTTCCACATGTTATGCCACGATGTATTATATTATCATACGCTATACAGTACCACATTTTATCTATAACAAGCGTTATATTACGACAAGCTATATCGCCACTCGTTGTATTACCGTATCTTATATCGCCACACGTTGTATTGCCATCTTATATCGCTACATGTTGTATTACAATATCTTATATCGTCGCGTGTTGAATTACCTCATGTTATAATATGATGCGTTAAAATACTGTGCGATATATTACCGCGCGCTATATCGCCCAACAATTAAATTGCCATGCGTCGTACTACTCCGTACTTTATCGTCGCGAATATAATTTAACATCTCCACACACGATGTTTAATTATTGCGCGCTATATCGCCGCGTATTAAATCATCGTCTAATTTCGCTGAAATACAACCATTAATGTGGATAATATATTCGATCATGATTCTTAATCTATCGTATCACTGAATGCGAACATTCTGAGCAGTAACTTTGAATAAGAAGAACATTATGTCGAATATCCGTCGATACAAATCAAATATCGTAATTATTTTAAATGCTCAATATACTAATATATGGTATAATAAATTTAATCGAAAGTATAATAAGTACCTATAGACACAATTACCGTGGTAACCTTAATAACATTTTTATCGTACAAACAATATATCGTACACGTATCGATTCGCATTAATCATCATAATCGAAAATCAGACTGTTGCTGTTTATCGAAAGATATCATCGAATATTGCAACGAGAAGTTAAAGTTATACTTGATCAAAATTTTATCTCATAATCTATCAATGTACATTAATCTTCGCAATCGAAAACAACAAGGTTGCTGTTTCTCGAAACGTTTTATTAAAACGTTGCAATCAGAAGGGATACATTATTGCGAACACCTTATGAGAGCGATTTAACTGAACGTCAGGGGTAACATGAAAAACTATCCCGCTATTTATCCTCGTTCGCCCAGACTCTCGTCGATTAATTAACATCGACGTGATAAGCTGACAGGAGGGGTTCGTACGCGACAACATTAGCGAGAACAGCAGCGCGACAGAAGAAACAGCACGCAAGAAACTTATTATAATCCGTGGCTCGTCCAGGTTATTAGCATTCCGCTATCAATTATACAGCGACCCCACCGCTCGAAATAACTATACAATGATGTTCTCTTTTGCTTACCGCCGTCAAATGTCAATACTCGGATGCAATTTGCACTTCTAGCTAAAATAACAACTGGCATAGATAGAAGGCTACTGTCATATTTTTCCAATTTTTGGAAATCAAATATACACGTCCGAAAATTTTTAAATTACTAAAATTACGTGTCTCTATTTCTACAAGTTCAAAATTACAAGTTTGTAATATTTAAAATTTACAAATTGATGATTTATAAATTGATAAATTGATAAATTGATTAACGGATAAATTGAGAAATTGGTAAATTGATGAATTGATGAATTGATGAATTGATGAATTGATGAATTGATAAATTGATGGATTGATGGATTGATAAATTGATGAATTGACGGATTGATGGATTGATAAATTGATGAATGGATGGATTGATAAATTGATAAATTGATAAATTGATAAATTGATAAATTGATAAATTGATAAATTGACAGATTAAAAAATTTCTAAATTTGCACTCTTCCAAATCTTTAAATTTACAAATGCTTATGTTCACGAATCTTTAAACTTTCAGATGTGTTAATTTTCAGTGTTTCTTAGTTTTAAGTCTACAAACTTTTATTTTTCATTTCGGAATCTGCAAACTTCCAAGGCTCCAAATTTGTAGTCTCTGAATTTCCAAGTCTCAAAGCTTCCAAATTTTTAATTTCTTTGTCCAAAAGTGTCCAAATCTTTAAACTTTTTTGTCCAAAAATCTCCGAGGTTTTAAACATTTTCATCTCCAAAATTCCCAAATTTCTAAGTTTGTAAACTTCCAAATATATAAATTTACAAACTCCCAATTTTCCAAACTTGATATCCTCAAAAATTTAAAATTTTCTCATCTTGTAAGTTTTCAAACTTCCCATTCGCAGTTTTTCTTTTAAGTGAAATCTTCGATCTCCCAAGAAATTAAATGCTAGAGTATACATTATATCTCTCTATTTATGCACGTGTGTAAATGTTAGGATTAGTTCTTGATGACGAAGAAAAAGGTTTACTATCGAAAGAAAGCTATACATTTCAAACTATTTGAAAACACTTGTCCGTCAGCGATGCGACTTTCTAAAATTTCGTTTGTTCTTTTTAAGTATATGATTTCCAACACTGCCGCTACCAAACTCATATATGTACATATGATCCCTTAAAGTTCTCCCGTATCATCGAAAGTAATTATTTTATTTATTGTAAAATATATAAACGCCAAACTTTGTCATATAATCCTTAAAAACGCTATAATATATACATTATATCACTTTATCTTTTATTTCATTACTTTATTGTATTTACGAAATTGATTATTTTATTTGAAACAGAGCGTGATTCTTCAGTCTTTCAACTATTTCAACTTGAAATTAGTCAGACTGCATTCTTTATCTTGAAAAGTAACAATCAACAACAAACTTCCGAACATACAAATATTGAATTTGCCGTAGAATGAGGACAATTGGTTACTTCGTTATCGTCCATCTGTAAAACTTTTCCTCGTTGCTTCGTTCGCAAAAAAAATGTCCTCAGCCTATGACTTGATTACGCAACATCTAAATTCGTTCTTTTTTTTACCTTGAATCAAAGTTTCCTCAACGAACTCTCGGTCGCATGAGATCTAAATTTACTTCAATTCTCCCATCCGTTTCCCTAATTCATAAAACTTCTTTTGAGTTACTTCGTTTGGTATGGAACAGACGGCCTAATTTCAGTGGATCTCTGAATCATCCAAACTTTAAAATTAGAGTTTTGCTAGCTAGCTAATTAGTTCACTAATTAGTTTCTGTTCTTTCGTGAAAAATCTTCGTCACTCGCAATCTAAAATTTTTAATTAACCCCTAAACTTCGAAGCAGAATTTGCATCGGGCAAAATTTGCTAATCAGTTCTTTAATTTGAAGATCCGAAAAATCCTTGATCCTCACGATTTTTGGGCCTCGTGAATCACTAGATCTTTATATACATCGATTCCGACATTTCTGGATTCCGTATTTCCTAGATCCTGAAATTCGTAAATTTCCAAATTCATAAATGATAAAATTCCAGAATTCCTAAAGTAGAAAATTTCTAGATCCCGAAATCCCTGGATTCCCAAATTCCTAGACGATGATGTCCGTAGATTTCGAATTCCATGGATCTTAAAATCTTTATTAAATTCCTAGATACCGACGTCCATAAGTTTCGAAATCAGGTCCCGAATCTTTCGACTATCAAATTGCTATGTTTCGAAATCCCTACGCTGCCAAATCCGTAGATATTTAAATTCCCAGATTGCGAAGTTTTTAAATCCCCAACTTTCTAGATTCCCGAATACCTAGATATCCAAATTTCTAGATGCCCGAATACCTAGGTCCCCAAATTTCTAGATTTCCGAATACCTATATCCCCAAATTGTTAAATCCCCGAATACCAAGATCCCCAAATCCTTAGATGTGCAAATATCTAGACCCCAAATTCCTAGATGGCCGAATACCTAAATCCCCAATTCCCTACATTCCCAACTCCATAGATCCCCAAGTTTCTAGATGCGCGAATACGTAGAACCTCATATATCTAGATGCCCGACTACCTAGATCCCCCACTTTCTAGATGTCCGAATACCTACATCCCCAAATCCTTAAATTCCCAAATTCCTAGATGGCCGAATACCTAAATCCCCAATTCCCTACATCCTCAAATCCATAGATCCCCAAGTTTCTAGAAGCGCGAATACCTACATCCCCAAATCCTTAAATTCCCAAATTCCTAAATGGCCGAATACCTAAATCCCCAAATCCCTACGTCCCCAAATACATGGATCCCCAAATTTTTAGATGCGCGAATACCTAGATCCCCAAGTCCCGAGATCCCTAAATTCCTAGATGCCCGTATATCCAGATGTCCAAATTCTTAAATCCGCAAATCCTAAATGCTTGGATACTTCAATTCCGAAATCTCCAAATTCCCAAGACTCGTATCGCGAAATACCTACATTCCTATATTCCTATGAACTCTATACATAAATGTACATTTCCATAACTCTCATATTTGCCACTGCAACCACCGTGTCCCTATAACCTTCGCATCATTATAATCCTCATATTTCTACAACCGGTACAATCGCTGTATCATTATAGCTACTATTTCTCTAGAGCATAGATGTCCTTGCATATTATAATATCATTCGTAACGCAGTTTCGTCTACGTCCCTAGATTCGCAATTCGCGTTCCAGTTGCGTTTATTGTTTCCAATTGACAGAAGCGCCGTATTGGTTCGTAAATAGGTTCTTTAGACAGCCAGGCGCGTTCAGAGTGTCATCGAGGTACCCAAAGGATGGATTTGTTTTACAGTTGTATGGAGTTTATTGTTTATCTTTCTTTTACAAAACTTGTACAATGAACCCGGACTGAGGTTCGTCGTCGTCGAAGGTTAAAAATTAACGAGTCTCTGACTTACCTTTCCCTGTTCCCTTTTTATATTGGAACTTTGGAGGAAAAACTAAGGGTAGGGGTTTCTGGAATTTGAGGGTAGTAGTCCAGCCACGAGAAAAGTAAATAGGATCTGGATCGCGTTAACAAGGGCCTGAATCAGGAAACAGATAATGAAAAGGAAAAAAGGGGCCGTGTAGGGAAGATGGTTTATGTAAGTCAGACGAAAAAATAGAAAAAGGGTCCAGATCTATAAATAAAGAAAAGGAAAATTGACGGGTTGGATGGTCAGGACTGATTGGGATCGCAGTGTCGATAAGGCTGTTCGACAAAAGAAAGTATAAATTGATACATGAATGAATACAATGTAAGATTAATAATGTTCTTTGCTCTGGTGGCTGAGGGTTAAAGTATAATGTCACAGAAGTTGCCCGACGAAAAGAAGCCCGTTCTCGGGTCCACGAGAACCAGAGTACCCAGACGATGTTGACGTAGCAGTGCGTCGAGTACCACTTGTTGCCGTGTCGTACTTCGAGTACGACTGTCAGTACACTTCGAGCCCGTGATGCTCAGGACGACCTCGAACCTCTATTGAGAAATGCAACGGCACGGTATCTGCGTCAGGCTAAACAGTTTCGAAAATTATCGCTGCCCGAACTCGTCTCGTATGTCTTAATCGTAATTGAATCGTTCGTAGCGTAAGTCTGTGTCACGACGCGTATCGATATCTTGAACAGACGTTTTCAACAGACGTCGATGCTTCTGATATCCCTCCATGAATATTTTAATGAATGTATACAAAGTGATGGACGTGTAAATGAACGCGATAAGTCGTTGTTCTGGATTCTGGACAATTTCCATTGTAGAACGAAGAAAGACATGATAGAAAGTATTTTACGTTGTTACTTCGTTATAGGGTGGGAGATGAACGAGAGCAATACACTTTGATGGAAGAATTAAAATCGTAGGATGATCTTTGCGATGGGGATTTGATACTCGAGTAAATTTATGTCGATTATTTGTAGACGAATATTCTTGTATGTAATATATTAGGTTGGTGCATATGAAATGTCGGATTTTTAAGTGAATATTTAAAACTGCATATCTTGTTTCAAAAGCCGTTTATTTAATTAAAATATGATCCATTTGCTTAAGTACACTTTTTCCAACGAGATTGTAATATATATATGATTGTATTAAGGAAATTCTGATCTTTGGAGCCAATAAACTCTAATATTGAATTTTTCAGACTCTCTTCATTTTCGCTTCGTATATCCCGTTGAAAACAGTCCTAAATGTTTAAAACAATGAAAGTTAGTCGACGAGATATCTGATATATGACCTGGGTGTTGAAAAATTTCAAACTTCAACTCATTTAATTTCACGATCGTTTTGTGCGACGCATGCGGCCAAGCGTTGTCTCGGAGGTGCCGATTAATGAGTGATGGGTGTACAATTTTCAATTTTTTTTTTGCACTTCTCAAACCAGCCGCACATTTCGTTCGATTACATTTTTTCCCTCAAACGCATGGTTTATATTGCCGGTAGCTCTTGCAGCATTGTTGCCAAATTTATACTCGTATATAAAAATTACACGAATATCGGCTGAATTCGTGTCGGTACAAAATACAAAACAAATAACAAAAGGAAACGCTTTTAAGAAAACCTTCGTTGTTGAAATGTGACTATGACAATGGACAGTACAACTATGAAAGAGGTTGTGCCAAAAACGAAAGCATAAGGGAAATATGGTGACAAAGATTCACATGTACAGAAAATCCGACATTTCATATGCATCAACCTAATAGTAAGTTTGTTCTTTTAAACTGTGAAGTTAATCGTTGCATACACCGGTGGTGAGATGTAAAGTGGGTCAAGAAATTGTCAGGCTCATTAGAGTTAATTGTAATATCTTAGTGTAGAAACTTAGCCCTTTACGGTGACGTGTCCGTCTATCGTCCAATGAGGTTTTCAGTGACTTCAACGCGCGTTTAAAATTACCATTTTGCGACATATTTTTCCACAACTATTGGAATATAATCGATTATAGTACGAATTCTCAATTGTTTAAATATTTCGATGTATCGTGATGGTATACTTGTCCATAATTCACGAATTATGTTACTCAACGTAATGCTAACGATATTTCTTTCTCTCTACTGTTTGTAGCAACTCAAACACAATTTCAAAGTGACATTACAAACAGCGTTTCATTGTCGTAGAAACGTGTAGAGCCACTGACCGACTTGACTGGTTACTTTCCACTGAAAACTCGGTTAAACCGGGTTTCTTTGATCTAAACGATAATGATGTTACTCGGAAGCGTGGCCGGATGTTGAAACGTGCCATCGCGTAATAAGTAGCACATTTTAAACAAATTCGATTGGGCAACGAGTAACTCCAATGTGAAATACGTTCAATTTTATGTACTGCATAATGTATGATATGTGATAATGCAACACGTGGCGATGTAACGCAGGATAACGTTGCGTGTAATGATACAACACGTGACGATTTAACGCGAGGTTACCTAACGTGTGATAATCCAGCGCGTAGCAATCGAACGTGTAGTAATGTAACGCGTGCTAATCGAACTTATAGTAATCTAACATGCGAGAAACTAACGTACGATAATCTATCGAATGGTAATTGAACGTGTAATAATCTGACGTGTCACGAGGTATCGTTTGATAATATAACGCGTAATAATCTAACGCGTGGTAATCGGACGTGTAATGACCTATCTCTTGATAAGCTAACCTGTAGTAATCCAACGCTTAATAATCGACAGTGTAGTAATCGAACGCATAAAAAGCTAATGAATAGTAATTTAAAGCGTGATAATAGAATCTATAGAAATCTAACGCATAATGAGGTAACAAATTGTAATCTAACGCATGGTAATCGAATTTATAGTAATCTAAGGCGTGGTAATCGGATGTGTAATAATCTATCTCTTGATAAGCTAACCTGTAGTAATCCAACGCGTAATAATCGAAAGTGTAGTAATCCAACGCATAAAAAGCTAATAAATAGTAATTTAAAGCGTGATAATAGAATCTATAGAAATCTAACGCATAATGAGGTAACAAATTGTAATCTAACGCATGGTAATCGAATTTATAGTAATCTAAGGCGTGGTAATCGGACGTGTAATAATCTATCGCGTGATAAGCTAGCGGATTGTAATCTAACGCGTAGTAATCGAACGTGTAGTAATTTGTCGCGTGATAAACTAACCTATGATAATCCAACGCGTAGTAATCGAACGTGTGATACTATAACGCATTGTACATTGTGTTAGTGTACCGTGCGGCAATATATTACAGCATTATATTTATAAACACCGTGAGCCTGAGATATTAACAACTTCTCTTTCGAAATTTAAAGCTCTTTGAAATAACATATCCGAAAAAGGGTTAATAATAATCATTAATGAATGTTTGTTTATTCATCGTGTTCTTGTTCCCATTATAATTCCGTAAAATCGTTCGCGGTTATTGTCACGAAATTTGCCGAAAACCTTGGCAAGGGAGAACCGGTTACACGCGTGCCGAGAGTGACAAAATGATAAAAGCGAAAGACATAATCAGCATTATAAATCAGGCGAGCAACCACGCGATTTTCGATTCACACTGTTCACTTTTCGAGTTATATTAAGCATCCTCCTTAAATTGTATCTTAATAACCACAGATACAACACTCAACCGAATTAACCAATTTTGATTTTTCGTTATCTGATGCCCGGTTTGGAAAACAATTCCTCGAAACTGAATTCACAGTGTAGGGTATCACTTTAAATAATATATTTCAGGATCGTCGTTCGTAGAAATGAAATAACACTTTATTATAATTGACTTATGGTACAAAAAAGCGACGGGTAACGAAATATCTTAAGACTGGCCTCGGACGGCGGGGTACATCTATTTATGTGTTATTGTAATCTACGTTTATACACGCTCTCATAAGCCTTTCAATGTATACGAAAAGCGTATATATACGTTCTCTATATATTTTTGAATTATAAGACCATCCCTATTTAACCGATTGGTGGAATTTATCGTACTATGTAATGTATCAATCAATGTATAGACAATTGTTTCGAAGTATTGTTCAGACAACTGTTGTCACATCTTTTTAGGTTTGTGCGTTGATCCATGTTTTAGTATATATCGCACGGAAATGGATTATTAAATTGTTCCTATTATCTTTTGATTACCTTTTAAGTTAATTATGTTAAAATTGGAACAAATTTGTTCCTCATTAACAATTTCGGATTTTTTCTTTATATCGAATTATCCATTGTTAATGAAGAAATATGTAAGTTGTGTCAAGAAAATTAAAATAACTTAAAAAGTTTCATATAATAAATATAAAATTGATATCTTCAATTTATTTACAATTACTGTTTCTTTAAAACCCAAGAATGGTATCAAATCGCATACTGTCTTGGTCACTTGTCATTGTTAATTGATTACTTCGAAGTCGCGCCCCAGTGAAAGGGTTACATTTTAAATTAATTTATATTTCATTACATTTTAATTCAATTTAATGTTCGTTAAAATTTGCCACGGTTTACTGTTCGTTAAAATTTTATTCGATTTAATCTAGTCGAAGTACTATTTACTACGAGCTGAAGTTCTATTCATATTAATACTAATCAAAATTCGTCTTATCGAATGATGTTTAATTAAAATCAGTATCTGCAGCGTCGAAGAGCTTACGCGGAAAAAAGATAATCATCCGTGTACGAGCATCGAAACGATCATCCTAATCATTTCATTGGCTCCAAATTAAGATACGCAATGTAAATCGTAATTTGACGCACATAATTTCAGCGTTCAATCTTGTCTGTGCATTTGTCGGTCGCGTAACGTTCGAAGCTAAATTGCATGCCTTCGATGTGTACGCAACGGATCTCCTGACAGTTTGTCTGGAGATTGACGAAGAGACCAGAGATGGTAACAGTTAATGTCTGTGACGTGAGGCATCATCAAACTTTAACGTTTCGTGACAGAGACAAGCCTGATGTCGTTAACGAACGGGTGTCTGGTGAAACGATGATACGTCCGTATTGCGATCTTTTAAATTCATTCCGCTTCTAACCGAGCCTCCCATTTAATTAACGTATCGAAATTAAAATGATTCGAATTTAAGTCCGTTAAGGTCCGTTAAGTAACGTTAAGGTTTGCGTAAAGATCGAAGGAACAAAATAATTTATAGTACAGCCAAAATTAGTCACGTTTGCACAAGGTACTTTACAGAAGATTTTAACCATACATCGTGATAGGTTGTAAACATTATTTTTCTTAGAAAGATTATAAATAGGCATAAATAGAAGACTGCCACCAATTTTTTCCAATTTTTAGAAATTAAATATATATGTTGGAAAATTTTCAAATTACTAAAATTACGTGTCTTTGTATTTCTACAAGTTTATAATATTTTGAATTTATAAATTTACAAATTTTCACATTTCCAAATCTTTAAATGTACAAATGCTTATGTTCACAAATCTCAAAACTTTCAGATACATTTATTTTCAATATTCCTAAGTTTTAAGTCTACAAACTTTTATTTTACAGTTCGGAATCTGCGAACTTCAAAGTCACTAAATTTTCAGTCTCGAAAAGAGTTAAAATAAGTTTGGTTGTATATAGTTTGAGAGTTATTGGGAATCTTGTTATGGTTGAGAGTTATTAGAAATCTGATGAAGAGGAAAATAAATGTTCGCTCCAAAGAAAGAATTATGTAATGATGATCGGAGTCCTGCCGAGAGTGAACAAAAGATTAAGTTGAAATTAAACTATTTCATTGATTATGGGAAAAAGAGAAGTGGGCAATAACAGCCCCTACCAAATGCTCGTCCCGGGATGAATATGTCCCGAGGTAAAAAGTACGAAGTCGTTTGTCACCCAACAGTTCGACACTCATAAAATAATAAACCGCACAAGTTCTCGAAAATAAAGAGCTGCAAAGGGTAGATGCTAGTTGTTCATGGATTCTCTAAAAGTTAAAAATAAGCCCAATTGCTGTATGATTCCATGAATACACCATCACGGTGCCGAAGCCAGCAAAGTTGCACTATACGCGAATCGTCCCGTACACGTCCACCATCCTAAAACAGCGCACGCAGAAAAAAATCAGTTAGCTCCTTCTCAAAAAGTGCACAAAATATCGACATCTTTTTGTCCGACCTAGGTGAACACGTCTCGTTAAGAGAACACGCACCGTATGACAAGATTTTTCCACGTCCAGGATGTTATCGGGCCTAAAAATCAGCGAACGTTGTCCGCGAACGACAGAAGCCGGTGCATGTATGCATTTCAGAGAGAAACGAGACAAGACGAGACAACATGGAACCGATAAAAACGCGAGCGAGTTTATTTTATTTATCGGTTGGTCAGCAGCCAGCCTGGCTACGGTCGCGGAGTGAGTCTCGCGACTATCGTTTGCCAAGCGGGAGAGGAGAGGAGAGGAGAGGAGAGAAGAGGAGAAACGGCCCAGGCCATGCCAGACCGAGTCAAGCCTGGCCCGAGTGTTCCCGGTTCTTCGGCTCCTCCCGCCATCGAATGGTTCGGGGAACGGCGGAAGAATGCATCCGTCGCATCGGTTGCATCGATGCAACAACGGGCATGAGCGTGTTTCTTACGGGCCCTTTTTTTCCTCGTGCTGTCCTTCTCGCTATAGCGACGCTGCTTTTGTCTTTTGCTCTTTCTGTCGCGGGTCGCGCGAGCGTCCGGCCCCATTAGCAGTTGGACGAGCCATCATTCAATAACGCTCTCAATGCCTGTGCGACCGTCGACCGTGTCCGTGTGCATATCTCGGACACGCGTGTCGTCGTGCCGCTGATGATCGTGGACCAGTTTCAACTGGCAGCCTCGGCGATCAAATTCGGCCCCGGTTCGTTCCCGATGCCATAGGTGCACCGGCTCGATCTGGTGCATTTGCGAACCGGAAGATCGCCACTGACAATGACCTAATCTACTGGGTGCACACTTTGGTGGAACTTATGTGAGAAAATTCGAGGAAAGAGGAAGTTCAGCGTAGGCTAAGTTCGACGTTTTTGTCAAGGACCTTCGAGGGAAGCGGTTAGGACAATAAACAGGTCTGGTGCACGCTAGGGTGGCATTTATGTGAGAAAATTCGAGGAAAAAGGAAGTTCAACGTAGGCGAAATTCGATATTTGTGTCGCGGACATTCGAGGGAAGCGGTTAGGACAATAAACAGTTCGCGGGTCATACTGGTTAAGGGGGTCCTAGGACTAGACGTGCCCATTGCGTGGCATTCTTTCTGCAACGGTCTTGATGACAACAAGATAATATGTACTTATACATATTATCAGTTAATAGTGGCAGTGAATAATACAGATCTAATAACTTCGAAACAATTCATTAGTTAAGGAAACTTCCATCGACAAAACTTGAGGACATTTCTATTATTTCACCATAGATTGCTTACAGATAAAAATATCATATTAACCCTTTCCACTCGAAAGACGAGTCATACTCATCATTTTCTTTAATACAACAATTTAAAATAGGTATCATCAACTGAATCTGTAATGTTGTATATACGATGTATAAATACAATGAAACGCCTAATAGTGGCAATTAATATTACAGAGATAATAACTTCTAAAGAATTCATCAAACTTTTCAACCAAATACTTTTAGGTTCCATTCCAGTTAAAATACCTTTGATTGCAAATGGATAAACCCTTGCACCGCGATTTGGCAGATGTGTTAAACATAAATAACTATTTAATACTGCAATCTTAACTTGTTCACGCCTTTGATCAGATACATGGACGCATGAACAATAAACGTAGGAACTAATATCTATAAATGAAGTTATGAGTAAAAAATGTGTCATTGGCCAAGAGTGGTTGCTAATATACTCTTCGAGGTATAAACAGGTTCATTTAGTCGTGTACCAGTTCTTCCCGTATTGTTTTGGCACCAGCGGTATAAAACAGCCAATCATAAACGTGGAGCGCATGAAAAACAGAGGTACACCTCATTTTCCAGCTTATTCTGACGTAAATTACCGAGACACCGTCGTTTCGAAGAGCTCATTTTAAAAGGGGAACTTTAGGAAATATGACCACATTTTTTCTAATTTTAACACTTTACTCCCCTCATTGGAAAAAACGCAAAAATAGAATTTGTTTAAATGTTTTGATATCATATAACAAATTGAAAAAGCCAAACAAAATATTTTAGAATAGCCCAATCCTTTATGAATACGCTGAAAGAAATTTTAGCTCAATCTATGTTCGCAAAAAATGGGCAAAAACTGCAAGCTTTGAAGACAAGTAATTTCTTAACAAATTCGAAATCGGCAAAATGATTACTTAAACCCGGCTTAATTTCATATAGACTATAACATATTTTGATTGAAACAAAATCGCAGATGGTGAGGTCAAAAAGTGATCGATTCGGCGCGGAATGACCCAGTCGAAACAACAATTCCCCGATCGGTTTTATTTTCTTCACACTGGACACAGGCACGAATCCTCCACCTCCGTCCGTTTTTTTCGTTAAACCATTTCTTACATCGCAACTTTTTCCCTTTAACCTTTTTTCCCCCCATTTCCTTCCCTTCGATCACCCTTAATCGAGTTTCTGTTTTTTCCTGCTGTTCGTCTATCTCGGTCCCCTCTGGTTCCCTCTGGTTCCCCTTGGCCCCTTTCGGGCCCCCGTCGGTCCCCTACAGTGCCTCGACGGGCCAGGCACCCGATGCAGCCCGGTAGTTGGAAGCGCGAACTTTTTTCTCAGCTATCGGCCGGTGGATCGCGCTGCGATGCCGGACTGCAATCAGAATTGATTATAGCCTGCCGAAACTGCGCCGCGGCCCGACGCGTTCATATTATACAACTTGCCCGCGGCTCTGCCCCGTCTTTCAGCTCGCTCGCTCGTAGCATCTTCCGACTCGCTCGCACGCACGCACGCACGCCGCTTCCCCTCGAGTCAAGATCGTTCTTGAAGAGCCGCCCTTCTCTCCGCGATACAGTACGCTGTCCCGTGCCCGACGTCACTGACCCACTCGTGCCGTGCCTCCCTAGGGATCTTTGTCCTTTGTCGGAACCGTGCCGCTTCCCTTTCGTTTCCTTTTTCCTGAATTTCGTGTCCCTCGCGCAAATCGACCGGACTCGCGGTAACGAACATGATTTCTTTAACGTTACGCAGAGAGGTTGGTACTGTTTCGTACGAACAACTGATTCTATAGGGACTTTTCTTCTTCGTTTCTTTTTTCTCGAATTTCGTGTTTATCGTGCAAATCGACCGGACTAGCGGTAACACATATGATTTATTTACCGTTCGGGGGAGAGATTGGGATTCCTTCATACGAACAGATACTTCTATAGTTTTTTAAAGTTTTTCTAGGGTTTTCGATCCTTTTAATTTTTGGACTGTTACTGTTCCTTGGTATTGAAATTTCGAAATTTTCACATCATCAAATTTGTAAGTTTCCCGATTTGCAGGTTTGCTGTATTCTCAAATTCGTTTGTCTCTAAATACGTTCCCAATACATTCTCAATAATCTGCTCTCTAACCTCTGCAATTCTAACCACATTTCCAATATCCCTAGATTTCTAAATTTTTCCATTCAAAAATGTCCACACTAGCAAATCCCTAAATCCCCAAGTTCCTATATCTCTGAATTGCAAGATACCCAAATCTATAGATGCCGAAATTGATTAACTGCAGAATCCCTAGATCTCTAAATTCCCAGATTCCCAAATTTCTGTGCTCCAAAATACCTATATCTTCAAATTTCAATGTCCCTAAATTGCAAGGTACCCAAATTCATAGATACATAAATTCCTTGTTTGTAGAATCCCTAGATCATCAAATTCTCAAACTAAAAAATTCCTAGGTTCCCAAATCTTTATCTATATTTCCAAATTTCTGTCTTTAAGTAACTAAGTTGTCTAATCTCTACATACCCAATCTCTATGTTCTCAAATCTCTATATTTCCAAATTTCTAGGTTCCCAAATCTCTGCATCCCTAAATCCTTGAATCCTTGGATTCTTAAATGAGTGACGGCGAATGTTAACATTTTTTTGAATTTTCGTAGACTATATCCAATCAAAAGTATACTACGAGAATGGTTGCACGCGGTACGGAGGCAAGTAATATTCTTCAGCATCGGAAACGTTAATTAATGGGTCGTACGTCAGTGAAACCGAAGGGTGTGTGCCGCAGAAGTGATTTAATATCCGCTTTAATTAGTTTGAAAAACGCCCATTGCGAAAAAGGGAGCCCCTACACCCTACAACGCTACTTTCCTACGTTTTATTTCGATGTATTTGGTATCAAGGACGTTCACGGTTTAGAGTTCACCGTTCGGGTTATTGTTTTAGGAATCCTGATTCTTATTGTATTTAACACAAAAAATACAACTATTTAGCTATTTTCCTATAAGGTATGTTAAACACTAATTAATGTATGTTACAAACTTGTATAAATTTATTATCTCATCTTCGCAGAAATAATTAAGTATACGTTACTTAATAATTTGTATAAAATGTTGACAACAAGTAGCTTATATTAATTAAGAAATATTACTTACATCGTAAAATAAATTTTCGTATTTCGTAGTTAATATTCATAGTTGCAATTAATTTTTTGATGTACATTCCCTAAGAGAAACATTTTGATAAATTTTTTATTTTCTCCTTATTCTTTACTTAATATTTTAGAAGAATATGTAACTATTAAAAATTGAGAAACGATACGAAAATATAAAAAATAGAATGAAATAATACGACATCTATAAATACTGCAAAATATCATATAACATAAAATATGATATTCTATACTGGCATTTTTACTTAGGATCACCTATAATCTACCACCCTTTTATTTTTCTAGATGTTTTGAGATATTTTTACAAGAATATGTTCTTTACTTATTAAGCAAATTTAATATATCCCATACGATTTATAAATATTTAAAAACAGACTAATTCGTTCGAATTACCAGTATGGCTTTGAGTCGTTTTCCAGAGTTTCGAAAGTATAATTAGGATAATTGTTCTAAAGCGTACAAGGTACTCCTTTCGATTGATAGCAATTAAAGTAACGATGCACCATGTTCTCAATTAGCATTTACATGCAACAAAATGAATATTTGCGAACTCTTTGCATTTCGAAGACAGGGATCGATTTATTCGAATAACATCGAGAATCTACATGCTTAAAATATTTGTCGTCTGGAGAAACTGGGTTGCATCGATCATGGCTACCGGAATTTCACGGCTGATTATACTTAACATGGACAAGAAAGCGGACCAGTAACTGAATAGATGTTTTTTTTTCTCAGCGGCTAAATTCTCGAGAAATACCAGCGATCATTGCTTTTGCTCGATATTTCACATAAATCAAGAACCGTATCAATGAAGTCAAGGTTCCGACATGGGGAACGCAATAGGCTCGCCATTATTTCGTAAATTCCATAAGTTTTCAAGCGCAAACTACCATATTTGAGTTTTCGGAGATTTAGAATCTTAGAGTTTGAGCATTTGGAGATTTGAAAATATGGCAATTTGGGGGTTTGAGAATTTGAGAATTTGGGAATTAGGAGTTTTGGAAATTTGGGAATTCGAAGATTCGAATATTTGGATATTCGAGAACTTAAGGATTTTAAAACTTGAGAGTTTGAGGATTGGAAATTTTGAAATTGGAAATTCAGAGGGTTGAAGATTGGAGAATTTGGGGATTTGAGGATTTGAGGATTTGGTAATTCGAAAATTTGGGTATTTGAGAATTTGCGAGTTTGCGAAATTGAAAGATTGAAAATTTGGAGATATGGAATTTGGAAATTCAGAGATTTGGGGATTTACGGATTTGAAGACATGAGGACTTGAGGATTTCAGAATGTGAGAGTTGGCAAGTTTAAGGATTTGAGGATTTGGAGAGTTTGAGATTTGGGAATTTGGGAATTTAGGAATTTGGAGATTTGGGTATTTCGGAATTTGGAGATTTGGGGATTTGGAGATTTGGAGATTTGGGGATTTGGGGATTTGGGGATTTGGGGATTTGGGGATTTAAGAATTTGGTTATTCAGGGATTTGAAGATTTGAAAATTTGAGAATTTCCTTGATATTACCTTGGGTTAACAATAACTGACCGATTATTATGCCTCAAAATATACGGGATCAAGTATGTAAAATATGAAAGAAATGATCGTTGTTTTCAATTATTTACGATATCAGTCAAATATTGTTGTACAAGCATCAGTTATGGATACATATTGATGAATTTTCTAATGCATTACGTTGTTTGTCATGACAGCAGTATATAAAATTGGAATTTCTATGTTATCCGTCTTTTATATTCACGGATAACAGTACATCGATTGATATGTGCTAACTATGAGTAATGAAATTTATTGAAGCGTGAAATGTAAGTTTTTGTCAAACTTTCGCGTTGTGCTTCTTAACGTTCGGACCAGATAACTTTTTCTGGTCTCATTACGTCAACGTTATTACAGCTTATGCAACGGTCGATAGAAAATCGTACTTCGATATTGCAGTGCGTACCTAGTTGTTAGTAGAAAGTTATATCCTTTTAGGTTGATATGAGAACAATTTTGAGGCTCGTGACTTGGTTTCTTTGTCAAATTTCTTTTGTCGTTACCAATGTAATTATTGCGTAAATTGTTTACTTCATTCAATTTTACTGAGTTAGATGGGAAAATTTGTTTGGTCGACTTATTTTTGACAAATTTTTGTATAATCTGCCTTTTAACGACGTATTTGACAATTGCGTGAAATTTTTAATTTTAGTATCTGCAGATTTTTGAAAATTTATATTTTTGTATTTTTGCTTTCCTGTATTTCTTTATTTCTTTATTTCTTTATTTCTTTATTTCTTTATTTCTTTATTTATGTATTTATGTATTCCTGAATGAAAAGTTTTACATTGTAGAATGTAAAAATTTGCAAATTACCAAATGTTTAATTCAGAAATTTCTAAACTCGAAAGTTAAAAGGTTTGTACGTTTGTAAATTTGAGAGCATAAAAATGTAAAAACTTAGAGATTTTTTAATTTGACATTTCCATTGATATTCTATATTTATAAATATAAATATAAATAATAATTTCTGTCGATGTTCCATGTATATTCTATATTCTCTGCAGATGTTCTTAATTTCTATCTTACACTTGTTGCGTGACTCTTAAAAATATATATAAAAATTCTTGACCATCTACGCTTCTCGTAAAATAACGTAGATATACAAAATTGATTAGTGTAATCGTATAATAAGATTCGGTGCATCTTCTTCCTCTTCCATTTTTCTTAAATTCTCACTGCACAGAGAGATTCATAGTACCGCGAATATCCTTTACATTCGAAAACACACGGCTCGTTCTCGTTTTTCGCATTCCGAATGTCGAATTAAAACAAAGAAACACGAGGATTGATAGGATATTCGTGCGTCAAATTTTGTACGATAATTATCACGTCAGAAGTGGAGAAGAAAGATGAAATTTCGGTCGAAAAACGCAGCAGAATTTCGTAGGATTTCGACGAGGCAATTTCGCGTTCGTCCGCCTATAAATCGCCGTGTAGGCTCTAAGACTCGTTTAATTCTTACACCCTGTTGAAAGTTAATAGGAAGCGACGAAGAAAGTGTGTAAGTGGCCGATGGGTGTTGCCCTTCAAACGGGGAGGGGAGTAGAAAAAAATGTTTCTACAACCCCTCGACAGTTCTCTGACTCCCTAAAGTCTTCGGAGCGTAACTTAGCATACTTTATTTGATTTTTTGTATTGGATAATAGTCTCAGGTAATAGGGTGCCTGCAAGCCGACGGAAGGTCGAAGGGCGAAGGGGGTTGGGTGGGGTTTCGTCGAACAAATTTTCACGCCCCCACTATCTTGCATTAACAAATTTACATTTTTTAAATGGAAGGGTCGCGCTCTCGGGGTGATAACTTGCGGCCCATTTGTTCCTCGAAGAAATGAAACCACCGGCGACACTGCATCTTAATAAAGGATCGAGAACACTTAAACCCGCTAAATTGCTGGCTTCGCCTTTATTTCCTTCTTTTTCGCGCAGGAATGTGAATTACCGCGAGAGAACTACGGACCAACGTCGAAGTTCCGTGGATCCTTTCGATACACTAACTTTCGTACTTCAAATTATATTCGAAGGAAATAATTGTCACAGACAATTTAATCACGTATTATTATATATTATTACGTTATTAATTTTGTTATATTATATTATTTTATGTATTTTATTATACATTATTATTTTATTTATTTCATTGTGTATTACTATTTCATTTATTTCATTATATTACCAATTTATTTATTTTATTTATTTCATTATGTATTTCTATTTTATTTATTTTACTATACAGGGTATTTTATATCGCTCATTTTGTATGATATAAAAAATGTGAGGGAGGGGAAATGTTTTGTTCGAAGGCGCCAATACGGAGGTGGGTCGAATTTTGTTCTCGAGTTTATTTTTATTCGAAATTTCAAGGTCATCGTATTTTTTTTTAAATGGCACTGCACATTTTTACTACAAAAATCTTGACATATGAACAGACAAATCCAACGAGGTGTAATATGTTGACCTTCACGTGCTCTTTATTTTAGTACATATTATATACAGGGTGTCCCAAAAGGAACGAAACATCCGGAAATGGGAGGTAGCTGGGGTCATTCTAAACAACTTTTACCTTTGCAAAAATGTCGAACGAGGCTTCATTTTTAAATTATTAAGGAAAAACACCGACCAATCAGAACGCGAGAATCTCGCGCGCGCGGAGGCAGTCGTAGTGGTCGGCTTACGGTTGACTGTGTTCGCTCCTGACCACGTAAGCCGACTACTACGACTGCCTCCGAGTGCTCGAGATTCTCGCGCTCTGATTGGTCGGTGTTTTTCCTTAATAATTTAAAAATGAAGCCTCGTTCGAGATTTTTGCAAAGGAAAAAGTTGTTCAGAATGACCCCAGCTACCTCCCATTTCCGGATGTTTCGTTCCTTTTGGGACACCCTGTATTATCTTATTTGTTTGATTATACATTGTTATAGTTATTTGTTTACTGTATACAAAAGCAGTCCCTTTTTGTACGAAAGTGATACTCGCAAACTATGAATACATTGACGAATAAATTCGTCGGAAAGAACGTAGATTATACCATTTTAAATATATGAATTTGTAGTTTTAAACCAACTTTTAAATATGCTATTCTATGTTTATTAATCTGACAGACCTTATCGATCTCCTCGTTGCAGTTCGGTGTAAGGCTACATAAAATAATGTAGTATGAAATAATTGTATTTTATGGAACATAAAAAAATTGCAACTTTTATAATCAACAAAATTAATGAAAACAATGTTTATTTTTTCACGATGTAAAATTGCAATATTAAATTGTGTTCTGTATACACGAGGATTGACATACTGAGGGGATTGAAAGTTTTCTTAAATGACAATTTTATAGTTAACGAGTTTCACGCAATACTTACACAATATTTTGTTACATTCATTGTTTACAGTGGCAAGTAGTTAGTACCAATATTTCCAGTTATGTTTTAATAGTAAAGGTAATATATTAGTACATAAATTTGCATATCGTCCATATTGGCAAACCAGCTGTAAAACATTTTGAATAGAAAATATGTATGCATCGTTATTACTGGTATTACTCATATGTGTTCGAAGGTACGCGTTTTAACATACCCCAAGGTTGCAATAATTGTATTCCCTCAAGCTCTTGAAAATATCAAAAGATAATAGTAAACCGAGACAAGTACGCTTTAATTCGATCTCAATAATTTTTTACGATCATGAATTTTATAGCCGGTGAGGAGAAATGCGAGTATCGAATGCGAAACGCTGAAAGTACAATGAAGCTTATCGTTTCCATCGTCCAATAACCGATGTTCGCTGGAATTGCGAATAATTGCGAAGTATCAACCGAACGGTTTCTTTTTTTTTCACCTGACCGTACGTTTTCAGTTCGATTAACTTCGCTAACCGGTCAGTCAATCACTAGGTAATGAGGCCACGTGTAGTAGTTCTGTAACAGTACGCCGATTGTCCATATAAAAGGTATCGGTTCTCCCATAGAATAGTCGTCCCCGATCTTATCGTCGCGATTCCATGTAATGCTAATGGACGCATGGTAGCCTAATATGTACTTAAACGAAAAGGTTAATATGATAGCGAGATAATGCGCGGACATTAAGGAGAGAAGGACGAGCAAAGACGGACAAATTATGAGAAGAGAAACTTAACCGACGAAACAAGATCTCGTTTGCTGGCTGAAGCAAAAAAAATGCACATGGCAACTGTCATTGAACGACCTCCTCGGTAGATACTCTCCTTTAACGGGGTTGTTCATAAGATGGTCCCTTGTAACGTTTCTTGTAATGTTTACTGCATGGTTGTTTAATGAACGCGTGTAACTATCGGGTGATATTGTAAGATCGTTTGAGTTTTAGACCGAGCGGAATGTTGTGTGTTGATATTTAAGTTGTTAAGATGTGGAAATATGTAAATCGAAGTATAGTTGCTGGAGTGCTGAAGTAATTGGGTAGAAGGTCGATAAAAAGGAAAATTGATTCTTGCAATTTGGCGTGAAGCATGTGGGAAATTTTGTATAAATGATAGTAGACATTTTGAAGTGGTTAAGGATTAAAATTTGGTTTGGTAAACTTTCAAATTAGTAAATTCCTAAAATTTTTACTTTTCATGGCTTAATTTGATTTTTGAAATTTGTTATTTTTTGCATGGGGGTATTCTTAGATGTCTTAGTTTCGAAATTTTCATGTTCCGTAATTTCCAAATTCCTAAATTTTCGGTATCAAAGTTTCTCAAATTCTGAATTTGTAAATTTCTAAATTTCTAATTCCCCGAGCTAGAGAAGTCAAAATATCGAACTCTGCAAAGTATTTAACTTTTAGATTTTGTAATTAAAAGATTTACAATTTCGAAATTTCGTATTTCTATGTCTCTAAAGTCCAAAATTTCTAATTTGTCGAGTTTCAATACCCAAAGTCCAGTTTCCACATCCTTTATTACTGAATTTGCTAATCTTTTAAACTTTAAATTCTAAAATATGCAAATACCGTATTCCTGAATTTGCAAACCCCCAAGTCCCCAAATCATCAAATACCTAAATTTCCAAATTCTCAAATTCTCAAATTCTCAAATTCACAAATTCACAAATTCACAAATTCACAAATTCACAAATTCTCAAATTCTCAAATTTCCACATATACAAGTCTCCAACTCCCCAAATTCTCAAGTTCTGAAATTCGTCCATTCTAAAATTCTCATTCTTAAAATTGTCAAGTCTCCAAATCTTTAAATCTCCAAATTCATAAATCTGGAAAACCTCAAATTCTCAAACTCCCAAATTGTCAAATTCCCAAATTCCTAAATCCCTAAATTCCTAATCTTCAATTCCTCAAATTCTGCAAAATTCCGAAATTGCAATCTAACCGGTCTCAAAATTTTCAGATTCACAAACGTCGTGATTCATTAAAATATCAACTACCAAAATGAGTAACTACATATCAACCATAACAGCTTGTGCAAGTATATTAATAGGTTCCTTCACTCTGATCCTCTCCATCCATGACGCATACACCTTCCCACTTTCTCGGTAAGTCGAATCGTGTGATACCCAGAATAAGCGTATCAAATGAGACGTTCAAGTCTGTCACACCGTGAGCTCGTCATTAAAAAAAAAAATAGCGGATATCGATCCCGCGAATGATATATCGGCCGAAATCGCGGGAGCCGCGAAAAATGATATCGGTCACGATATATTTGCCTGGCGGCGCGCAATCTTTAAAACATATGCTTCCCGTAATCGTGGCGCAGGTTCTATTATCGACAGGAGCGTAAGAAAAAGAGAAGGAGATGCCGGCAGGGCGAGAAAGAAAGCGGCCGAATCGGGGGAACATGCTCGGGGCGCGAATCTATACATATTTAATGAGAGCACGCAGTTGTAAAAAGCAGCTGGCGAATTGCTCCCCGGCAGAGTGACTCGGGCCAGATACTTTTATTCAAATCTCATCCAACGGCACCGAGCTGCTTCTCGCGGGAGGCGAGAAAGGCATATCAAAAGAAAAATGCTCTCACCGCCTTTCCCGCATGCATAAACATAATCCCCGCATAATGTATATTTCAAAATCTTCCGCTCGGCATCACTGCCCATTACTATTAGATTGATACAGGGCCCTTTCGTTGCCTCCTGACACTTTGTCCCGATCCTGCAGGACAACCCCGAGGCTTCCACCTCTCGCGATTTTTTCAATCCTTTCGCCACGGATTTAAAGTTTGGATAATTTCGAAAATTTTGGTATTTGATAATTTTCCTGGTTACGGATTTGAATGATTGAAAATTTCGAAATTTAGAGATTTGGGAATTTAGGAATTTCGGGATTTGAGAATTTGGGAATTTCGGGATTTGGGAATTTGGGAATTTCGGGATTTGGGAATTTGGGAATTTAGGAATTTAGGAATTTAGGAATTTCGGGGTTTTGGGAATTTGGGAATTTGGGAATTTGGGGATTTGGAAATTTAGGAATTTCGGGGTTTTGGGGATTTGGGAATTTAGGAATTTCGAGATTTGGGAATGTGGGAATTTGGGAATTTAGAAATTTCGGGGTTTTGGGGATTTGGGAGTTTAGGAATTTCGAGATTTGGGAATTTAGGAGTTTCGAGATTTGAGAATTTGGGAATTTGGGAATTTGGGAATTTCGGGATTTGGGAATTTGGGAATTTGGGAATTTGGGAATTTGGCAATTTGGCAATTTGGGAATTTAGGAATTTCGGAATTTCGGGGTTTTGGGAATTTGGGAATTTGGGGATTTAGGAATTTCGGGGTTTTGAGGATTTGGGGATTTGGGAATTTAGGAATTTAGGAATTTAGGAATTTCGAGATTTGGGAATGTGGGAATTTGGGAATTTAGGAATTTCGAGATTTGGTAATGTGGTAATGTGGGAATTTGGGAATTTAGGAATTTAGGAATTTAGGAATTTAGGAATTTCGGGATTTGGGGATTTGGGGATTTGGGAATTTGGGAATCCAAGGATTTGAAGATTTCCTTGCATAATGTATATTTTTAAATCTTCTGCTCGGCATCACAGCCCATTACTATTAAATTGATACAGGGCCCTTTCGTTGCCCTCTGAGACTTTGTCCTGATCCTGCAGGACAACCCCGAGGTTTCCCCGGCGCGCGATTTTTTCAACCCTTTCGCCATGGTCTCCTCTGCACGAATAATGTTAATACGTTTTTATCGGCGCCCCGATCGGGCCCCTGCGTTTAATCCCACGAAATAGCCACGTGCCTAGGGCCCCTAAAACGCATTTTAAATTGTTACATTAAATCAAAAGATGAATGTGACACACGTCTCGAGAACAAAGGGTTAAAAATTGTACGAGTTACAGTCGAATTTTAATCTTGTTATGGACAACTACTTATTTTTTCCATTTTATATTTCTATTCAATACTCGTGAAGTGAAATAATGCAAATTAGCGAAAACTTAAAAATTGTATTTCCATCTTTTCATCAACTTTGACGAGTTTTAAGTAAAACTTTCATTCTATTGCCCAATTAGACAGTTAACTATTTATCTACTAATTAACATATAAAATTTATATAATATATAAAATCTAGAATTATATAGAAAAATTCTCTCTATAAAATATTTATATAGTTAAAATCGCTCTGTAAAATACATCTAATAGTTGAAATCTAAAATTAATCCTTAATTACGTTGATTAACAAGAAAATAAAAGATGAGAAATTTAATTACGAATATAATAGTAAGATTAGTCATAAATAATTGTTGAATTGAAATGAAAACGTAATCGATTACCAGTTCGTTACCCCGCGTTTCACGAATATCATTAGTACTATTTACCACAAAGTGAAAATAATAAATGCAACCGATTTAATCAGGAGATAACGTTATCACGTTTGTTGCGAATCAATCTGCAGTAATCAAGATTAATAATTTAGATAAATACAAATGATCATTGAACGACCATGATGATCATTATCACTTAATTAAGATAAATCGATAATGATACACGTCGCGACATGCCATTAAACAAATTATTGACCGGAATGGGTTTCTGATTTGCATATAAAATAGGAACAAATTGTAGACCAACTCTTATTTTATAAACATGAATTTATTTTATGAGCAATTCATTCGAGAAATCAATGGATAGTATAATCAATAAACTATTATTTCTTTGCTGTAATCTTACTGTTATCAAGCGTGTACGTCTTATACTAGAAAGCATAGCAGCACGGTGAAAACAATTTGGATAGAAAAGTTTAAGCATGTACCATATGAGACGCGCGTGAATCACCGTACTAAACTTCGACACACATAAAAATGAGTAACTCGCATGAAACGAGATAATAATGAGACAGTCGGGAACCGTTCGTCTTTACTTCGAAACGTGCACACTACCATCTGGCTGTTCAAAGTTGTCGCGATATTTCACCATACGTAGAAACAAGGGGTCGCGAATTTCTTTGTTAAAATGCGATTTAATTTCTATGTACAGAGTGTTCTGCAACTGATGGTGCAACGGGAAAGAGGGTTATTCTACACAAAAAATTATCAACATTTCATACGAAAAAATCGTCAATATTCTACACGAAAAAAGCATTATTATTTTACTGGAAAAAATCATCAATACTCTATACGCAAAAGTCGAAAATATTAAATAAAATTTGTTCATACGAGGCTTTGTATTCGATGAAATCAACTTTGAATGTTCGAACATGAAGTATTCGAAGTTTCTATTTAAAACGCTTTCAATGAAAATTCTGCATCGTTAACATGTTGTTGAAGTGAACCAACGACAAAATGCCTTTCGTGAAATGTTCTCACGAGACCCCGAGACCTTGTACTCTGATGATACAGTAAGGGTGTAATTTATTCTAACGTACAATTTGCAAAACTGTCGAGGAACTAATATTACACCGCAAATGAAGGTTTCTCGTATTTATTTTGGGATTTTCTTGCACGTTTTGTAATATTTCCTCTTCGAGATTCGCGCTAACGCGATGTCGACGGAGTTGATCCACAATGAGATTCGTCATAATGTGACATATTCTTATTATCATTATTTGATATAATGACACATATAAGTGCACGCATCCCGACGAATACTCAATTCTCTCGATAAAAGAGCATTGCGTGTACAAATTTTATTCTATATTTTCGACATATACTTTCGTGTAGAATAATGTTCTTATAGATTGTACCACCAGTTATGGAACACCCTGTATATTGAACATTTTGTAGTAGACGAGGCTATAAACACAAAGCTTCGATAATTTTTCATCCAGTCTTTATTCGCATTAGTCAAATTTTGCTACTCTCACATTTGCACATCGATTGTACAGTTTCCGATTGACACACACACATTTTTTAACCACCTTTTCATTCAACATTTTCACTCACCCTCTCTCTTTCGTTTTCTCCCTCATTACCATACGTCAACAAGAACGTCGTTTGAAATTTTTCAACGCCGCACTTTACTTAAAATTCAAACGCAAAAACTGATTCACATCGAGATTTGTCATAACGATATATGTTCAATTGCATGTATTCCGGGGAACATTTAAAATGGATTCGCTCGAAAACGGAGCAACGTGTGACAAAATTTTATTGTACATTATCGACATATTTTTTTCTGCAGAGTAATCCTCTTTATGGTGATACCGGTTACAGCCTGTACATAAAAATCGGGGGGTAGGTTGAAAATGTTTGGAGGATCGGATCCGAACGGGGCTATATATATACACTCCTGGACAAAATTAAGTGGACATTGCAGAAATGTAAAAAATGTTTTGTTTCATTACAATGTTGTAAATAAATTTTAAATTTAGAACGTGAGATATTTTTGTGGGCTTGAAAAAGCATTTATTTAATGCATATAATTGTGTAATAAAGTTTTGATTTATAGGCATTATTAGTTAATTAAATTTACCTTTTGTTATTTATGATACCTGTCCACTTAATTTTGTCCACGACTGTACATATATAATAAAGTGTTTAGAGTAACATCAACTGTAATAGTTTTAAGCGACTGTAACTGTGAACTGCCTCTTGTTGTGTTGTTGATGTAGTCGCTCCTGTAACATTAGATCCAATCTATGGTTGTGTTGAATATGGGTTGATTATCATTACATAGGGTTGCTGGAATTTTCGTCTCCAGATCAACCAGTCCATTTCCATATATGTCCATGTGAGAAGGGATCCACGCTATTCTTACTATCCTGTTGGCTTTAATCAGTTTATCATAGGTCTCTTCAATTGCAATAAGCATCTCGGTGGTTTATTTCGTATTTTGAGTGCTCAATATGGAGCAGAGAGAATATGATAAATTTTGATTCGGTGGAACTGTCAATGAGCTTAAAGGGCAGAGATGAGTGCAGATTCGGCTGTGCGGATACTGTTGAAGTGGTTCATTCCATATCTAATTGCTCTATTCTGCATAATGACCGCAGCTCCTGTTCCGTATTTAACGTCTTTGGATCCGTCGGTATAGACACGAGTGAAGTTGGTATAGTTTTTGCAAAAGGAGGAGAATAATGAAAGGCGCTATAGTGAGCAGCACGTAGAGCAAAGAAACGTGAATGTAGGTAAGCAGCGCGTCTGCTTTCGAGCAGCATCGGCCCGACACCGGTTAGGTCGAGTTGAATCGAGTTGATAAGGTTAACTGAGAGATACGGGGGCGTAGGGAGGTCAAGTGACTGTGTGGGCGGCTCTGTTCGTCGTCGCCACATACCGTCACGATTAACGCTCGTGTACGATCGGCCGTGTAAACGCGGCTTTCGGCAGGAGCGCGAACCTCTGATTAAACTGGAACTTCTGATTAAAACTGTCCCGAGAAACCCACTTAACACTTCATTTTCGACCGCTCTCCCACCTAACCGTGGTTCTCGGACTTTCTCGTTTCCTGTTCGAGAGACGAATACGCCCGAAAATTCGTTAATTACTATGTGATTCGCACACTGCCGGAAGAAAGTATGTGGATATAGAATCTGACGATGAAACGGTGTTGGTGAAGAAAAGGTAACTTTGGAAAGGATTGACGAAAAAAATAATAATTTCGATCTAATTTCAGTCTCAAAGAGTCATATTAACTTTAAAGGTAAGATTCAGTCATTTCTACTATATGTTTGAAAATCGTACACAAGCGCTAAAATCATATACGCAAGTAATTATATTTTTATTAAAAAATATTGACACTAGATTGACAAACGTGCACTGACCATTTTTATTTAAATTAAATCTAAAGCGAAAAAAAAATAAAGTATGATACGTAAACTGGCTTATACAATGATTTCTTATCTTAAGAAAAGTTAACATACAGTTTCGTGAAAGCAAATCCTTGATAGTTTTTGTAACTTAAAATAAGAAACGTGTCATGAGTCATTTTGGCTCGTTTCGTAAATGTAGTGTTAACTGATACTTTCGAAATAAATTGGCCCAAACTTATCCGACGTCAACGTGAAATCGTACAAAATTCAAAATTTCAACTCAATTGCTCCTTGGGATTTTGTTGTGCAATTATGCTGAAGCTTTGCACTTATCAATTTTTCACCAAGTGTCAAACTATTAGCGGCAAAGAAAAATCGGAAGTCGAAAAATAAGTGTAAGATCAAGCGGTGGTTTTATACAACGAATATTAAAAACTTTGAATAAACTACCTGTGTGAGCGTTAATTAAAATGCAAAAAGGTTTGCTACGGCACTATATGTACACTGTGGCTCAAAAGTGTGTGGAAACTTCCTTAATTCTTGTAACTATCTAAAAAAGTTATGATGTCTCCGATAAATTTGATTACCTAGTATGTATTTCAGTTCAAGCATGATTGGTGAACATATTCCAATGATTTTTTACATATCTTAACGATTATGATAAAGTATAATTACATGTGTGTATCTTTACATTGTATATCTTTTTATCATTACACATCCGTTGCGTGCTTTTATGGCCGCCTTTACCAGTCGTTTCATTGTTTCAGTATCAATAAGATTTCACACAGATTCTAACAATTCTATGATCTCCCACGAATGTTTCTCGGTTTCGAGACTCTGTTTTCTAACTTGCCTGTCTATGTGATCCTACAGTTTTTCTATGTGGTTCGAATCGGGTGATTCGGCCGGCCTTGTAATTATTTTCAATTCAGAGTTCTCTTGTAATTGCTGTAAATAATTTCTACACATTGCGGAAGCGTGATTGTTGCCGCCCATAAGTGTGAAGCTATTTGTTTAATTAGTGATATTATTTGTTAATAATAATATACATTGTATATCACAAATTTCACGAACATGGTAGGTGTCCACATACATTTAAGCAGCAGTGTATAACCGTGCTCTGTTGAAGTCTGCAAGGCACAGATTACTTCGACACCTGATATTTGATACTGTCAATGTAGTGGGTGAGATTTGAAGTTTGCGAACTGCAAGATTTTTGTATTCTTTGAAGACTTCGATTTGTCATAAATCCATAAACATAAGTACTCCGTGGTTCCTACGTTTTTGATCGATTGAAGCTTACAAGGTATAAATTATATCTATATTTGATATTGTAACTGCTTCAATAGCGTTAACATCACGTCACCATGTAGTGGGCGAGGTTTGAAGTCTGTGGACTACGAGATTTTTGTATTCTTTGAACATTTCAATTTACCATAAATGCATAAACATAATTACAGTGCGGGTCGTACATTTTTCATCTATTGAAGCTTGAAAGCTACAAATGTAACTAATTCAATGTACTACTTAGATTGTAATCTACCAGATTCGTGATACACGAACCCCTTGAATTTTCTATTCTCCGGAGACTTTGTTATATCATAAGTGCATAAACGTTCATAATTTCTAATAAAAATTGATTAGATACACGTATGAAAGATTCGTGCTCTACTTCATCTTAAAATCCTAGAATGTGGAACGTGTGAAACGTGTTAGATTTTTGTAGCACATATTTGATATTAACTAAATCACCTAACTGTATTATTAACATATTCATAATAATATAACAAAGTTTAATAAAACCGAAGAGCAGGCAAATAATGAATTAAAACATATTACAAACAGTATCTAACTAATATCTTCGAAAGAGGCTGGTGATAATAATTAGTTAAAAAAATCCATTCATAATCATTATTTACAGAATGAATTAAAAATTTCGTACACATAATTTGCATTTCCATAAACTTAATTTCTATTATGTAATTGGTGTTTCTTTGAATACAAATATTTTTTAGAACGAATTCGTCGTTAACGTTTTAAGAAAATATTTACAAACGATGTTAATCATTTATCCAAAAAAGAGTGTAAACAGAGCACTCCGTTATTGAATATTGAAAACGGGTCAGAAAATTGTCGTTCGCGCATAATTTGCATCGTATTTTACGACGGACTCTCGCGTAAGTTTTCGTGTGAATGCGACTTAATCGTAAACAATTCCAAACAAGTAGCGCCAATTGAAAGGATGACTGCATTGAACAAGGGTTCTCAGCGCATTCACTTGTTGATTCTCCCGTTTAAAAATCATCCACATCGCTTCGTTTGACAAACATATTCTGTCACCTCTCGGTATCCGCGGCGTTCATTCTTTCCGACAACGCATAACTCCTACCCGCTCGAAATTGTAATGTTTTATTGAACAGTCGATGCTTCCATAACTAGTAGGTCACTAGTATTCGTGTATGAAGCCATTAAGTAATCAGAATACTCATTGTACTTACGTTGATTGACGACGGTAGTACGGTAAATATCGCGTTCAATGAATACTAATCGCTTCAAGAGTTCATGCACCGTTTATTAATCATTTGTGCATCTGTCGGAAACTAAACATTGCAATTGAATCTCCATTTTTATGGAAATCATCTGTTGGAACGTTGATGTTGGACAGAAACTGATTATCGAGATATTGCATGAAATTGAAAGTTACTGATAAATTGCCTGTCCGATATCTTATTTTAACCTCTTAACCTATGCCACTGATATTATACAATTTGTAGCTTTTCACCGCTTTTGTAACTTTTATATATAGCAATTAAATTGTACCGCATTAATATATTCGGCTAAAATCAATTACAACCTAAGGTGGACTTGCACCATTTTCAAAATAAACATGTGGACCGTTTATTTTGAAAGTGGTGTAAGAACCATCTGCTCTTCCTTCGAGAAAATTAAAGGTTAGCATATCTGTTAATAAAAATTTTAGGTAAATTATATGAAGCCTGGCAATGTTTCTACCAATTTATCAATATATAACTTTGTTATATAAATTTGTTTCAGGCAAATTTGACTAAACTAAAGTATATCTATGGACTGTAAATGGACTTACACCACTTTCAAAATAAACGGTCCATGTCTCCAATACCATTAGTTAAGGAAACTTTCATCGACAAAGTATTAGGAAATTTCAGTTATTTAGATTAGAATATATGTGAAACCTTATTCATGCTGAAATAATGCGTGAATACGTGTCCTGAAATTTTTGTTTTTGAATGCTGCAACATTAGGTGCTTTCGATGCTAAATGAATTCAGCACAATAATAACAAGTGATCTACAACGGTGGATCAAATATGAACGAGACTTTTGTTTCTGAGCTCGTTCGTCTAAGGGGAGAGGGTGACCGTTTCTACAATGGATTATTAGGAATGTTTATAGTGTGGAAAACAGATCGTTGTCCGTCCGGTTCAGATAAGTTTGGTGATAGTTTTCGCGATGTGAGAGCAATAAGTGCATGTTTGAGTGGTGCAACGCATAATTATTAAATTTCTCACCCACGAAGATGTCAAACCAACAGAAATTCTACAAAGATCGACTGCACAATTCAAAGATCAATCGCTGTCAAGGGCTCGCGCGGTTGCTTGGTGTAAGAAATTCAGGGGAGGATGCAAACGGGTTGAGAATGTGAAACATGACCGCCGTCCTCGAACCAGCACCACGCAGACGATCATTCGCACGATTCGTGACCTGAAATTGTACAATAAATGCTGCATATTATTATGAGCTTTTGAGGGAGGTAAAGGTCGCTTACGTTCCAAAAGACGTGACCAACCGATTCGAGACGTCGTTCTTCTTCACGATAACGCCTGGCCCCATGTTGCAGCTTTAACTTGCCAAACCTTAGAAAAAATGAGGTGCACACCGCTTGATCACCCTCTCTACGGTCCTGATCTGTCGCCATACGATTTCCATTTCTTTGGACCGCTTAACCAGTTAGCTGTGTTTGACGAGTATAGTCGTCATGGAGAAGTGACAGGATTTTCTGTCATGACGGGTATACTCCTCAATCACAGCTATCTGGTTGACCAAATAAGTAAATATTAGTAATAAAATTTTATAAATTTTATGAAATAGACCCATCTTTTTGATCCAATATTTTAACTGTGACGTTTATTCTGTCATTGACGAGTATACTCACAAAAGTGTGCGCCACAGTTAACTGGTTAAGGGGTTAGACCACTCTAGAGCGCCAAAAAGTTACCTAATTTCAGGAATTTTTCCCGGACAAACTATAACAAAGATGAAAAATATGTTTACGGGTCTTTATTACCTATGCATCGAAGTGTTAAACTAAATTTTTATGAAGCAATTGAAAACAAAATGGCGGTTCAGGAACTGGTTGACTGGAACGCTGCCCGGCGGGAATACCTCTGCGGCCGGAAAAGATTTTCCTTCGATTTTAAATAAAGGCACTTATAAAATTCTCCCGAGTATAAATGATATTGTACCTTATTCTTAAGACCCCAAGGCACCTTTTAAGCGAAAAAAAAATTTTCGATTTTTTGAAAATCCTAGAGTGGTCTAGCCCCTTAAAGAAACACTAGGAGGATAACGATTCGAAGACGATACGACGGTGGATGCCTTTGTGCGCAATTGGCTCCTGACACAACATTTTTCCTTTTACGATACCGGTATCCAAAGTCTTCCAATCCGCTGGCAGAAACGTATTGCTAAAGCATGTGGTATAGAAAAGAAACAAAGAGAAATGAAAATAAAACTGAATGACGAAAAGTATATAATGTATTTTAGAAAACAGAGAAATAAATCTTTAATCAGCACTACGAATCTTTCACCTGCGCGGTTCGGTATCTAATGAACTATCCCTTCCGCGATAGCTCACCGCGACTCGCACTCACACACACATACATACTACTATTCGGCAGTACCGTGTACGGTGCTGCCCTAGCCTGTATACAACAAGCACGAGATTATATTTAAAAATAATATGAACTTGGCAATTTTATTACACTGAATAAAATTATTTTAAATATAAAGTCCCGTTTATATTTGATCCGCCCTCGTATTATCTACCTATAAAGCAAGTGTACGAATTATAAATATACAAATTTAAACAACACTCTCAATTGTAACATTGATATTTCAAAATAAATTATATAATTTTTATCCTTGTTTTAAGGATACAAGTTTGTGGCAACCCTTTTCAGAGTTTTATTTATTTTCGCCGATACTCGGTATTAGAAACGGACAAAATTTGCCGGTCTCGAATGTGTTAATACTTCTGACGCTGTATCGCACATACAACGGCAAAGATATTGGAAGAACGCGGTTGACGTGTCCTCTTTGCTCGTCTCGCTACCTGCTGCGAATGGGATTCCGCCCCGCGGTGTGTAGCGGTGAACAGGGAACGAGGGAGTCCTTTCTTGCTGGAACGAGTCGTCGTTCCCTGAAGGGTTGATAATTCGCCGATTAAATTGAAAACGGCAAGGCTAATTGTGCTGCGGCTGTGTATTATTCATTGGCTTCAGCGGGGCTCCGTTCAGAAGTCTCGTCTTCGACAAGTGTGTCGGTTGAAACACGCGGTACACTCGGGTGCAACGTTGCCTGCCCTCAAGGTAACCACACCTACGTAAAGTCCACGATTTCATGACCTTAAAACGTTACTGCTTATACAATTTTATAACTTTACGACTTTATAACCACGCAACTTTATAACCTTTCAGGATTGTAATTTTGTTGTTTCGCAACTTTGTAGCTACGCGAATCTGTATGATTTTGTGTAATCTTATTATTATCTTGTTTATCTTACTGTATTTGCACAGTTTTACGATTTCGTGATTTTCCAGTTTTACAATTTTGTAAGTCGCAAATTTTACAGATTTGCTATTTTTCACTTTCACTGTTTTACAGATTTACTATTTTTCACTTTCACTGTTTTATCGATTTACAAAATTTTACTTTCACTAGTTTACAGATTTACAACTTTGTGACTTTACAATTTTTACATTTTCACATTACGTAAATTCCCAAATTCCCATATCCTCAAATACTTAAATTTCCAAATATTCATATTCCCAGATTTCTAAATACCCGAATTCCTAAATGTTCTCATCCACAAATCCTCAAATCGGCAAATTCCACTATCTCCAAATTTTTTTATCGTCATGTTCGAAGATTCTCAGATCCCCAAATTTCCAAATTCCAGATTCCCCGCAAGTGCACAAATTTCTAAATCGTCAGACTCTTCGAATTCTATATGTTCTATATTCCTAAACTCCTACGACATCAAACGGCTAGATTTCTATATCTAAAGATCCCCATATCCCTATATTTAACACCTGTAGATTCCCAAGTCCCTAAACTTTCATAGATCTCCAAATCATTAAAATTCTTTGATAGTAGATTTCTAGATCCCTACAATTGCATATCCATAGACTATCAAATCACAAGATCCCTAAATCATTAGATTTCCATACTACAGATCATCAAATATGAAAATTCCCAAATCTCTAGAATTCCATTCCTGCAGATCGTCAAATTTCCAGAATTCCATATTGCTAGTTGCACAACTCTCAAAATCTTTAGATTTTCAAAGTCCCTAACTCTCCAAAATTCCATACCCGTAGATTCCCAAGTACCGAACCTGGGTGCATGTCCTCCAACTTTCATGTCCAAAAGTTTCTAGATCTCCAAATTCCTAGATAACCATATCCGTAAATCTCCAAATCCCAAATCCCAAATCGTAACATCTCCAGCAATGCCAAAATCTCGAAATCTCAAAATCCCTAATAATGTCAAGATCTCGAAATCTCAAAATCCCTAATAATGTCAAGATCTCGAAATCTCAAAATCCCTAATAATGTCAAGATCTCGAACTCTCCCAATACTTAGATCCTCGAATCTCCAAATCCCAAAATCTCGAACTCCCCTAATTCTTGGATCCTCGAATCTCCAAATCCCAAAATCTCGAACTCCCCTAATTCTTGGATCCTCGAATCTCCAAATCCCAAAATCCGTAACAATGTCAAAATCAATAACTCCCCCAACTCTTACATCCTGAGATCTCCATACCCCAAAAAGCCTAATAATGCAAAAATTTTGAAATCCTAAATATCCTCAATAATTCCGAAATTTCAAAGTCCCCACATCATCAAACCTTTAACGATTACATACCCCGCTATTTCAAACTTATCCCACTATGTATCCAAGTATATTTAAATACAAGGAAATGGACGATTCTTTTTCCCTTCGCTCGGCATAGTTACCCTAGGAAAGTCACATTTGCTGTTGACTGTACACTCGAAGTACTCGAGTACCGTGGCAAGGAGACCCACGTAGCCAAAGCTTCGAGGCCTCGCGGTTTTTACACGAGGTGGAACACAGCCGAATACGGGGATATTTGAGAAAAACCAAGGCTTTCCTTCTGCTGCCGCGTTCTTGCGGCGGTGCTGCGTTTTGGTACGGTGTAATCGTTACGACTTTTTGCCATAATGTCCACGGGGTTTCCCTTAATGCCGTCGGAAATTTGTTGAATTAAAACGTACAGGGAGGTATCGGTGTGGTTTTTGCCCTTGCGCATGGAACACGACGGAATTGGGAAACGATGTGCGATGATGGGCGTCTATAACGAGACGATTTTTTTATATATTTGAAAAGTAATGTCGTTCGAGATGCCCGTTACTAACTTTATAAATGTGACGTTTTCTGAATGTCGAATGAAATCGTAATAATTAATTTCAAATGTTCTGAAAATGTTTTATCAAATAAAGTCACATCATATTTAATTAAAATATATCGGTATATACAATAAAGTTATGTCATGTTATATACAGTTATTTCGTTGTATCAAATTAAATGATATATTTAATAAAATTATGTTTTTATATCAAATAGAAATTTTGTATCAAATAAGGTCGTATCATGATTAATTAAAATGCGTATCCTTATATTAAATAAAATTATTTCGTTGTATCAAATAAAATGATACATTTAATAAAATTATGTTTCTATATCAAATAAACATTTCATATCAGATATTAAAATATTTACAATTATACGACAAAATATAAAATCATATAAATTGTTATATGTATTTGAAATTGTGCACTTTGCTATTTTGAATTTTGAATTTTATTTAAATTGTCGTAATATATTATTGAGGCCCCTGATGGTGAACTGTATTATCGGTATTTAAATTTGTCGACAATAAGTATTGAACGCGTAAACGTAATACAAAATGGTTCACTATTTGTTGGATCAAAGTAATTGAATATTTTAAGATACAGTTGTGTATCATATTAATAAATACTATGTAATTAAGATATCATTGAATATCTCAGTAATAAATGTAGCGAAAAGAGTATTAATTTAATACAGAACAATATGAAACCGTGCAATGGAGTATCAAGTAGTAAATGGATCTGAAATATAATAATAATAATCCGAATCTTTGAATCTTCTTTCAAATACGCTAAAAAATACAATTCATCTCGCCTAAATTTCACCAATATTTTACGTATCATTATTTGCTCCCGATAAAATTTTCAAACGATTTTACGATAAATCCACATTCGCACCAATACGAAAATCGTCTGACCGCATCAAAATCCAATTTCGCGTAGATTATGCGAAGATCGTATGATTCTCGCAAACGGCACAAGGAAAGAAGAAAACTAACACAGTTTCGCGGGTAACAGCTTTGAAAAGTATCGAGAAACGATCTCTTCCTGGGTCGAATTGTTATTAATAATAACCGAGGCCTCGTACACCGTGGCTAACGATTCCAAGCTACGAACGGAGTTCACCGTTCGAAGATAATCGCCCTTAATAACACACACTGAACACCGCTTCAACATCCGAAACGAGGGATTACGCGTCCGAAAAGTATCACGGCGTATAACTTCACAGCTTGCTACATTGAAATATTTCTGTGGATACACGCGAGTAGGCAACGGTTAGCGTCTTCAGCAAACAGAGACCGCTACTTTGCTCGACGTATCACCACTTGGTTAAACGAGCGCGAGTATACACTGCGGTGCGTAACTATAGCACCGCCTCCTTTTTTTAATTGTTCTATAGTTCAGAGTAAAAATGCAAAAAATTAACTGGAGGAGCTGAAACGGTATAGGACGCAATAAATTTTACATAAGTCTCATTGAAGTTGCTCTTCTATACGAAACGGCATAATCGAAAAAGTGGTTTTCACTTGTTGCGTAGCTATAGCACCAATGTTATTAAGGGGGGATTAGGAGCCCTAAAAAAATCGTTTTTGGTGGAATTTTTTTAGGACAGAAAGAAAAGAGTAAGCCTAATCAACCTTTTAGATAATTTTATTATTTAAAGTCGTTCTAAATTTTTTACATGATCCACAATTATGGTAAAAAGGGTGGTCAAAAAAAAATTGAGTCCTCTTACAGACCTGAAATATATTATTAAATGGCCAGCATTCTGACCAAAATCTGATGGAAGACATTTAGGCCATTATTGTCAGAAAAGTTTATTGCTGAAAAGCAGTAAATTTTATAGAACAATACTTATAATACTATAATTATAATACTTATAATGTGAATACAGTATGAAGTGATTATTAAAACATATTAATATAATAGCTGTTGCAAGAATTTCTTATAAAAAAAAAAGGTAAACATCGTTCCAATGGGGACTCATCAAGATTCTATATTATATTCTTTACCTACTATTAATATCTCGATAATGTTTGATGCCATGCAAAAACTAATAAAATGATCAAATATTTGCGAAAGTAGAATAGTAAAATAATAAAATTGAAACAGTAGAAACAGTAATGAAATAATAAAATCTTTAATCTACAATATCTATAATCTACAATATCTATAATCTACAATACAAATGGCCCTGCTTTTAAAAGAACTTGTAAACCAACACACACACATGCACGTACAGATAGCGTGTTTAACACCTTGAGTTCCACCCTAAAACAGTTTCAATATCTTTTAGAAAATAATTTTATTTTCGATACATTTTATAGACAATTTTCATAATATTCTATCCTGGTTCATTCGATAAGTTTTAATATATTTACAAACATTTTTTACACTTTGTTATGTTAAACGTTTCAACTAAAATTACTGATAGATTTACATATAACATGCGTCACCCGTATGTGGTTGACATGACGCTCAAAGCATAGGCACATACGTACGAAACTGAAATTTAAAAGCGTTGCAAAAGCAGCAGGAGCGCAAGCAAAAAATAACAGCCACGTAGTTGCAGCTTCCTCGTACGAAAGGAAGCTCGAAAAAATGAAAAAGGTGAAGGCTGGTTCGCAACATGAAGGCGTAATAGTGGAAGACGAGAGAAATTAGCAATTTTACCTGGCACCGATAGAGCAACACGAAGGGTGGTGCAGAAGCGGGGTAAACTAACCGGCAAATGATGATCAGTCTTATGCATAATTCCCCGTCGGTGTACCGAGAGATCGTACTTGAGATCCGATAAAAATTACATGATATAATGTGGACGGTTGATTCGTAGCCCGCAGCTGATCGGCATCGATTCGTATCGTGGCGTTTTTATCGGAGCACCGGCCACGAAACACGATTACTCGCTGGATCGTCTCTTTAAAGACTCTGTGCCGACGATGTTTCCTTCCCCGTGGACACACCGAACCCCGTAACGTACCCCATAAAAATTATTCGACGAGATAAGAAGCTTGTTAATCGATGTTACCGTGAACCGAACCGGGGACTGACGCTCAGATCGGAAAACGTTGCGTGGACTGTGACCGAATAATCGTCACCGATCAGGGATAATCTTTGCGATTATGTGAATTCTGCTCTTACACGGATAATACAGCGCCGTATATAGCAACGCACACGGTAATTATATGGTATAGGGTATACGTCATTTCAGTGTCTTCGATGTATCTTACGAAGATCGGTTTCTTCAGTAATTTAAAGCGAGGTTGTTAAAATTAGCTTGTAAGAGACGATCAAAGCTTGTTATATTGCCACCGAGGATGTTGTACGAGTAGGGAGTTCTTGAAATTGGAGAGATATCGGGTTGTTTAAAATATTTTTGTTGTACATTTACACGCGATGAAAAAGACTCGACAGAATTAACACTTTGCACTCGAACGGCACCTCTCACTCGCCATTTGATTTAATTAAACAATTTTAAATAAATGTCTTTTAACTAAATTTATAGTATTATAGCCTGGTGTTTAAGCACAGTGAAACAGACAGTATTGGCGATTAATAATAAAAAAAATAATGACTTCCAAAAAATTCATCAAACTTTTCAACCAGAAAATTTTACAACTGCTGTTTGCAAGCAATGAAAATGCTTTCGAGTGCAAAGGGTTAAAAGAAAAGATGCTATTATTTAACCAATTATTTAACCTCTTCGGGGAAAATTCTTCCCCGAAGAATTTTTTTTTAAATTGCTTTTACTTCTCTTATGGCAATTAGGATTTATTTTCTGGTTAGTTAGGGTCATTTATTGTTAGGGTCATATAGGATTTCTATGCGCGATATGGCTGGTGATATCACGCATGACGAAATAGTGTATCATATTTTATAGTATACTATCGTATAGAGTAGCGTATAGTGCATCAACATCATGGAGGGACAAAATTACGATGCGTGGTAATTACAACGCGAGATTACGTTGCATGGAAACTGTAACGCGTTGAGATTACAACACGTGTGTAATTCCATGCATGGAGACTACGACGTGTCGAAATTGCAACTCGTGAAAATTACGATATGGTGAAATTACAATGCGTAGAGGTAACGACGTGTTAAAGTTAAAACTTGTGGAGATTACGACATCCAAAAATTACAATGCGTAGAAATTACAAAATATTAAATTATCAAAAGTAAAAATTTCAATGTGTAGAGATCACATCGCTCGAAAATTGCAACACGTAGAAATCGCGACGTATGATAATTACCGTGCGTACAAATTGCTACGCATAGTGATTACAGCGCGTGACAATTACGCCGCGTAGTAATTACAATGCGTGAAGGTTACAACGCGTGGAGAACACAATGCGTGAAGTTTACGACGCGTGAAAATTGCAAGAAACTGTGATTATGACGTGTCGAAATTATAACGTGCTGAAATTACGACGTGTCGAAATTTGTTACGGTTAAGGTGGAATTAAGAGAGACAAGATGTTGCTGCTATCGAGTAATTTATGAGAATGAACAAAAGAAAGGCAAACGGTAGCTTCCTTTACAGTAGCACGAAGTTAGTTGCTACAGGAATGCAACTGCATATAAAAACATATAAAAAGTGTAGAAGCTTGTATTATTATATAGATTAACAAAATTATTACGCGTGAAGATTATGACGTGTCGACGTTGCAACGTGCAGAGAGTACAACGCGTGGAAATTATAATGCGTAGAAGTTACGTGTAGAAATTACAACAGGCAAAGATTACCATGCGTGAAAATTTAAAACACACAAAATTTGTGAAGTATAGGAATTACAACGCGTAGAATTTATAACATAAAAATTACAAGACGTTGAAATGGCAACTCGTAGTCTTTACGATGTATGGAAATTGCAATACGTAGAAATTACAAGACGTTGAAATGACAACTCGTAGTATTTATGACGTATAGAAATTGCTATGTATTGATATTACAACACAGAGATATTTCAACGCATAGAAATTACAACGCGTAGAAATTACAAGCCATAATATTTATGTCGTACAGAAATTACAACGCGTAGAATTTATAATGTGTAGAAATTATAACGTATAGAAATTACAACGCGTAAAACTTGCAGCGTATAGAAATTACAACGCGTAGAATTTATAACGCATAGAAATTACAACGCTTAAAATTTGCAGCGTATAGAAATTACAACGCGTATAATTTATAATGCATAGAAATTACAAGCGTAAAACTTGCAGCGTATAGAAATTACAACGCGTAGGATTTATAATGCATAGAAATTATAAAGCATGCAAATAACAATACCTGAGAACTACAATGCGCTATAATATTTCCCGATCCAATTACAAATTTGGCAATCAACATCGCACCGTTACAAACGTAAATAATATTTACAAAAATGTATGGATCACTAATTATAAACAATCCGTTAATCGTCCCATTAAAATTGTTCCAGAGATATCTTCATTTTCTCGATAAAATTGTTGCACGATTATCTCGACTGTAATACAGTTTTGAATACTAAACACGAGAAAATTGTTTGATGCATCTTTGAAATTACCCAGCAACATAATGACCATTCACGATTAAACATTTTTCCACGATGTTGCAATACCAGTTCTCGTAATTCATTTAAGGACGTAAAAAAGACTAATAAATGCAAAGTGTACAGACTATGGCTGTACCTTAATCGATATCGTTAGAGCGTCGATTATCTTGTAAAAGATTTCAGAGTCCTTCGAACAATTTGTACGAACTGTTTTGCCGTTTAGTTACGCCGCTGATTTAAAATCATTAACAGGAAATGTCTTCAGTGCCTGCAGCAAGATTTGATGGTGTTTTTATCTTAACGATGAACAGTTTCTTTCATTTTGTATCCTCGTTAAATATTTTTTCAATAAAGCCTCGTATAATCGACTACAGTGTATGCAGTCTATTATCGACTGGTGATTAAATTAAGTTCACGGGACAATTTGTAAAAAATTTATTTTACATATAGATATACTTCTATATGTAGTCGATATCGTATCGACTTTACAGGTCATTAACAGTAGCTATTGGAATTCATTGTATTTTAAAATTGCATTTAATTACGGTGAAGATCGATATCTTTCAGAAGTTGTAAACAACGATACAATTATTGTTGATGCTTTTACTTTATAAAAAGCGAATTATCATGCTTTTATTTTCGAAATATAATACGTGGGAGTTAAAATTATTTTAAAAAAAGAAAGAGTTTTGATCGAAGAAAATATTGCATTGCCATAAAACACTCAGAGAATGTTCGAAAAGAATAAAAACAAGTTATCGACAGCAGCGACTGACGAAACCCATTTATCCGTGTGAAAATAGTTGTTATCTGTGCAATAAGTCTCACGTCGAGTCGAAAGAAGTTAATTAGGCTTCGGCAATTATGCAAAGTGTCGCGACCACTGTCCACTCTGATAAGTTAACGACATCGATTGTCGCTGTTACAAGATACTTCAGACCCTGTGTCTTCTCATCCGATATTCTCGTCGTTCCTCTAAGCTTCTCTTTTTGCACAATTTTGTTTGCTCATGCTGCTATCCAAAAACTATTAACCAACTCACGCATTTATAACGATGATAAAGGTAAACGAATACAATCTTGAAACTGATTACAAATGGCTGCCGCAGATTCCTATATCGCAATGAGCGATATTACGTGCGGTAATATAACTAGCAACAGATACGACACGATAGAGATGCAACATGTGGCGACAGTAATGTATGGGGATCAGATATGCGAGAATTAGAATTAATGGAACAACGTGTGATGATTATAATGTGTTGAATTATAATGCGAGGATATTACAATGTGTACAAATGGCGATGTGTGACGATTACAATGTGAGATTACAACATGTAAAAATTACAATGAGTAGTGACGGTGTAACGATTAAAACGTGTGCAGAAGAAGATACGTAGTGACGGTACAATATCAAATATTTCTAAAATATTAATTGAATATAACGTTGATTAAAACTTTCATTATAATCTTTTACGTATCACGAAAATATTGATTCATTATAATCGATATATTGTTAAACAGGAATGAAATATTTTTTAAAACGTTGCTTCATACGAATTGATATCTCGTTAAATTTCAATAAAACATTTTTGAAAGACTGATTCACTAGAATTCGTACCTTGTGAAATACTGGTGAATTATCTGTAAAATACTGACTCATTTGAATAGATACATTGACAGGTATCAATAAAATATTTGTAAAATATTGGATGTAACCTTAACTATAACGTGCGGTGATTATGATGCGTTGAAATACAACTACATGAAATACGAAGAGATTACAACGTGTCAAAATTCCAGTATGTGACCATTACACCGTGAAGAGATTACGAGTTTAGATTACAAAGTGCAGAAATTACAACGTGAAATGACAACGTGTAAATACGATGAATAGCGACTTTATATGTCACTATCATAAACGTTCCATTTTATTAAATACAAATAACATGTCACAACTACAACTTGTAGAAATTATAACGTGGCGCATATGCAATGCCTATAAAATACAACGCGTAGCAATTATAACATATGAAAATTATAACAGATAAAAATTAGAACTCGTCGAAATTACAACGCGTTGTATTACAACAGGTAGTAATTGTAACGCGTGATAATTATAACTATTGGAAATATTAACGCGCAATAATTACAACGATTGAAAATTTTAACCCGTATAAGTCGTATGCGGCGGTACAACATGTGAATTCAACCCCACGTAGCGTTTGAAACACGTTATAAATTATAATGTACAGTAGTGATTACAAATCATGATAATATAATCCGTGACGGTTATAAACCATGATAACATAATCCGTAATGGTTACAACGTGCGGTAATATACCTCATGACAAATTTTAAACAATAAATTCTCATCATTCGATTGTCCAAAATTGTATTATGAAATTTGAGCATGAAAAATCTCAATCAATTAAGTACCACAAATACGGATAAAAAATTCTAGGTAAGACACTATACGTTTTATTGCCTCTGATATTACTAACCAAAAAATGAAACCAACGCATGCGTTTGCAAGAATTAAATGGAAAAATAAATACGTACACAAAAAGATATTATTAAACATACAATTCCTATATCTTGCAGGATATAAGCAATTTACAGGATATTCAATGAAATATCCCGAAAGTTGTTTGATCTCTTTCTTCGCAGCTACCGCGAGACGCGTTAATGCAAGAAATAAAAACAGTACCCCACATTCGTACCCGCACCCGTCGAAAGGTTGGAAGTTATCATTGAACTCCTCTGCCAACATTCCGCACGATCAACGGCAATAAAATGAACAAGTTCGCGAATTCACAAGAGTCCCATACAAAACTCGGCCAAACTAACTCGCTCGAAAGCTCGTTTCTCGGAGAAACGTTGAACGTGACGAAGCGATTAGCAGCGCAGATGAAACGGATCACGAAACGTTCACCAAGAGAGAGAGGGAGAGCGAGGGAGGGGCAGGAGGGAGGAGGGAAAACGAGACGCATAAATCGTGAACAAGAAGAGAAGAGGTGCTTCAGGTTTCGGGAGCGGCGAAAGTTATCGCGCGAGGTGTCCGCGGACTTTTAAATAAAAGTTGGAGAACTCGCGATCGGCAAAAAGAGGCGTTCGGAAAAACACGAGATTTCAATTAAAGAGACAAGCTTAGTAATGAGGCAGCGTGGATTTATTGGCTCGAAAGCCGTGGCGCCTAAACGTCTGCGTGTGTTGTTGGCCTGCGATCCCGGCTCCCTGCTGCCTGCCATGCCGCTCGCGCAAGCTCCGTCACTAGCACGCGCGTGTTAATGTATGCGTGCGTGCACGTGCCCCGGGGCCCGATCGGCCCATGCACAGACCCTACCGGACTTCGCTTTTTAACTTCGCTGAAAGATCATTCACGACGAACTTCGATATGTTCTTAAATGTAAGAACATTTGCAACTCTGAAATTTTTTAATTTTTAAATCTGCAATTTTGGAATTTGATCTTTGGGGATTTGGAAACTTGGGAATTTGGGAATTTAGAAATTAGTCATTTTAGTAATTTGTAATTTGGTAATTTGGTAATTTGGTAATTTGGTAATTTGGTAATTTAGTACCTTGGTAATATGGTAATTTGGTACCTTGGTAATATGGTAGTATGGCAATTTGAAAATATTGAAATTTGGGAATTTGGGGGTTTGGGGATTTGGAGATTTGGGGATTTGGAAATTTGGGAATTTGAAGACCCTACCGGACTTCGCTTCTTAACTTCGCTAAAAATCATTCACGACGAATTTCGATATGTTCTTAAATTTAAGAATATTTGCAATTCTGAAATTTTTTAATTTTAAAATCCGCAATTTTGGAATTTGAACTGTGGGGATTTGGAAACTTGGGAATTTGGGAATTTAGAAATTAGTCATTTTAGTAATTTGTAATTTGGTAATTTGGTAATTTGGTAATTTGGTAATTTAGTACCTTGGTAATATGGTAATTTGGTACCTTGGTAATATGGTAGTATGGCAATTTGAAAATATTGAAATTTGGGAATTTGGGGGTTTGGGGATTTGGAGATTTGGGGATTTGGAAATTTGGGAATTTGAAGACCCTACCGGACTTCGCTTCTTAACTTCGCTAAAAATCATTCACGACGAATTTCGATATGTTCTTAAATTTAAGAATATTTGCAATTCTGAAATTTTTTAATTTTAAAATCCGCAATTTTGGAATTTGAACTGTGGTAATGTGACACTCAGGTAATTTTGAAGTTCGGATATTCGAAGTCTGGAAGTTTGAGAATTCCGGAATTGGAGAATTTGAGAACTTCGGAATTTGGGAATTGGGGAATTTGGGGATTTGAAAAATTGAAAATTTGGATATTTTGGGAATTTGCGGATGAGGACTTAAGGACTTCAGGATATTAGGATGTGAAAATTTGCAAGTTTGAGGATTTCGGGATTTGGGAATTCGAACAATGGCAACATTGAATTGTGGTATTTGGAAATTTGTCATTTTAGTGATTTGCAATTTGGTAGCTTGGTAATATGGTAGTTTAGCAATTTGAAAATTTAGAAATTTAGGCATTTGGGGATTTGGGGATTTGGGGATTTTGAAATTTGGGAATTTAATTATTTGTAAATTAGTGAATTTGGAAATTGAGGAATTTGGAAGTTTTGGAAGTTGGGAATTTAAAAATTTAGGGATTTGGGGATTTGGGGATTGCGTAATTTGGTAATTTAGTAATATGGGAACTTGGCAATTTGGGAATCTGAGAATCTGTGAATTGAGGAATATGGAAATTTGAGAATTTGAGAATTTGGACACTTCGGAATTTCGGAATGAGAAGTTTAGAGAATTGAAAATAAGTATTGGGAAGTTACAACAATTTTTTTGAATATTGTTGAATACACTCAAAAGTTTATTTCCTGCGATAAGAACCTGAAAAAAAGACGAAATTGTATAACCCCACCTTCATTATATCCTGCAGTACCTAACACTGTATATTATCTGTTTCCAATACTACGTTATCAGTATACAATGTATGCACGTAATATGTCGTTACATATTATACGTACATAATTATAAATATATATTATATCCTTATAAAAAGATATTTTGAAGAAAGTATATTTTGCGAACAAACGCAATTCATATTCATCACTCAAACCACGATGTTTTCTTTTAAAAATGTGAAATTGAACACCACTTTGGTTAGGTACAATTCTTTCGGTCAACACCCACACTATAAATATAACAATTACTTCAGTACGTCCACTTTCATTCTTTTCAAATCTTGGTAAATTTATTTTATTTCTGCAAATTCGATATTTTTTGCTCAGGTACGATTCTTTCGGTCAACATCTAAAATATAAATATAACAATTATTCCAATACGTCCACTTTCATTTTTTTCAAATCTAAGTAAAATTATTTTATTTCTGCAGATTCGGTATGTTCCGCTCAGGTACACAATTCTTCCGGTCAACACCTAAATGTTAATATTATAATTCTTGCAATATGCCTAGCACTCGTTCCGTTAATTAGACTCGATTGTGTTCCTCGTTCGATCCCGTGTGCCGTATGTGGAGCACGAGAGAGGCGCAGACACATACTTTTCCAAAGAACGGTGCAAAGTAAAAAAGCGTGTTCGATTAAAGCGTGAAGGTGCGGTGACGCAACGACGGTAGGGGAAAGCCGAGCATTATCGAACGGAACGGCGCCGGTTCTATCCCCTTTCGAAAAGTCGATTTCAATCCCACATCCATTTTTATTGGCGCGAAACGATTTCGATCTGGCCGATCGGTATTTCGCAACGAACGGCCCGGGAATGTCATAACGCGTGTCAATCGGACGTTTCTTACCTGAAAGGTAAAGTCGATCAGCGTTCGAGCGAGACCGAAGCTTTTTATCCACGGCTAGCGAAGCGTAATCTTAACCAGGTTAACGTAAAAAGACTAATCACCGGTGGACGAGGTTTTTCGAGCGGGGGTTTACCGGCGAAAAACAACAAGCGTACGCGATAACTCGCCGTGGAATTGGATGATTTTACGTCGTTGGATTAAGAGCGAAACCTTTTTACGACGATCATTGCGTCGTTACATGCAGAATGTGCGCGACAGTGGACCTTCCCGATAGCGCTGATTCCATTAAACCGATTCCTTTAGAATCGTACGCGGGACAAGAACGATCATTTTCCACCGACATGTTGCTTTCTGAACATTCTGATATCTGATACTGTGCTTTTTTAGTACGTACTCTGTTTATAACCTTTTTCTCTGCCCATCGCGACCACCACAAAACGCTCGATGATGAGTGTTGCGCACTCGTAGAATCATAAAGCCATTGGGATTATTTTTAACTTTAGAAAATTCATGAGTAATGAACGCCGAGCAAAGCGTAACCGAGCTGAGTCGAACCGAGCCGAACTGAACCGAACTGATCCGAACTAAACCGAACCTAACTGAGTGAGCCGAACTGAACCGAACCGATCCGAACCAAACCGAACCTAACTGAGTGAGCCGAACTGAACCGAGTAGAACTTAACTGACTTGAACCGAGCAAAGCGTAACCGAGCTGAGCCGAGCTGAACCGAGCCGAACCGGGCCGAACTGAACCGAACCAATCCGAACAAAACTGAACCAAACCGAACCAAATCGAACCTGAGTGAGCCGAACTTAACTAACCTGAACCGAGCAAAGCGTAACCGAGCTGAGTCGAACCGAGCCGAACTGAACCGAACTAAACTAACTGAGTGAGCCGAACTGAACCGAGTAGAACTTAACCGAGCTGAGCCGAGCAAATCGTAGCCGAGCTGAGCCGAGCCGAACCGGGCCGAACTTAACCGAGCTGAGCCGAGCAAATCGTAGCCGAGCTGAGCCGAGCCGAACCGGGCCGAACTGAACCGAGTAGAACTTAACCGAGCTGAGCCGAGCAAATCGTAGCCGAGCTGAGCCGAGCCGAACCGGGCCGAACTGAACCGAGTAGAACTTAACCGAGCTGAGTCGAGCAAATCGTAGCCGAGCTGAGCCGAGCCGAACCGGGCCGAACTGAACCGAACCAATCCGAACCAAACTCAGCCAAATTGAACCAAACTGAACCAAACCGTACCTCACTAAGTGAGTCGAACTGAATCGAATAGAACTTGACCGAGTCGAACCGAGCAAAATGTTGCGGCGCATTCATAGAATCATAAAGTCATTGGGCTTATTTTTAACTTTAAAAAATTCATGAAGAATCGACAACTGCCTTTTGCAGCTCTTTACTACGTGCAATTCATGTTCTTAAACTTTTTTAAATTGAACATGATTTTCGAGAGCCAGCGTGGTTTATTATTATTGCACACTTCCCTTAAATTATCCACATCCAATGAAAGAGTTTAATTTTAACACTTTGATCGTCATCCAAATATGGGTGACGCTTAAATTTCCATGCGAATGAATGATCTATTTAGAAAGAATTTATTCCTTTATCTATCTAGGAGTAATTTTGCAAATGTACTTCGTGTTTTTGGGAATTTGTTCCAACAATAAGCTATGTCTTACTTGACCATGTAAGAGGTACTTAAGTTGGCAACTGTGCATTTAAATAACTAATTGTTAATTTTTTTGATCGTAAGATTAATCAAATGCGCTCTAACATCTAACTTTTATTCCTTTGATTTTATTACAATTTAAATATTATGATTAACTGATAATAGTAAACAGTAAATAATAAGCAGTAAATAGTAAATAGTATATGGTAAAAAATAAATATTAAATAATAAATGGTAAATGGTAAATTGCAAACGGAAAATGATAAATGATAAATAGTGAATAATAAATAGTAAATATTATATAGCAAATAGTATACAGCAAAAAGTAGGCAGCAAATATAAGTAATAAATAAAACAATAAATAATAAATAATATATAATAAATAATAAATAATAAATAATAAATAATAAATAATAAATAATAAATAATAAATAATAAAGAACAAAAAAAGCAGCAAACAATAAGTAATAAGTAATAAGTAGTGTATAATAAATGGTAATAGTTTGTAGTACGAATGAATTTATAAATAACAAACATATATTTAAAAAGAAATTTTTAAACAAAACTTTTTAGTTTCAAAAAAGATAATTAAAAACCTTCGTCGCTCTTTATAATTTATCAATCTTTACTCCAAATTTTACTTTCGTATATTTCTCATCGCTCAAAAATAACGAAACAACATATTCTCAAAATTAAATGAAACTCATTTAATCCCTTACCCTATTATATTTTCGGCAATTGCGTCAGTTAGAGCAACGTGATTACTGCTGCAAAGTTAAGAGAAATAAGAAAAGTTGAAATGTTAGGTATATTGTGGAGTTGAGGATGCTTGATTATGCAAATTGTAATCAGCATTCTACCCAAAAATCAATCGCGATGCAAATACGATTTAGGTTCGTTATACCTAAAAAGTAAAGTGCGTCACTAGTGAGACACGATACTATAAGTCAAAGGTTTAAGGTACTAACGAACACATACGAATATTTGTAAAAATTCGACAAATATCGATAAACAAAGTCTACCCACGTCTATCCGAAAGGAAAAAAGAAAGAAAAATGAAAATCGACGACGACAAACAGCAATAATATATTAGGTCTATCGTAAAGTTCTGTCCGTTTATGAAGAGAAAGAAAATGGTGCACTTTTCAATACATTCAACAATCTATCAATCCTAGTTTCCGTATATCCGTCTTTCGATGATCGGATCTAGCTTAATAATAACACAAGATATTTTTGCCATAATTACTTTCGAAGGGCACACGTTTGTAAACGCGGTTATAAAGAAATTAGTCATATGTGGTCCAAAAAGAGAATGCGTATACATGTTCCAACTTGAGACGAAATTATCGGCCAGAACTTTCCGGTAGACCTAATATAATAAGTACCGTCGCGAAACAAGATGAAAAGAGAACTAAAAATCCGAACGGAGCAAAGAACGATCGTTATCGGTATATCCGATCGGGAAACGATACGTGGAACGCGATCGATCGACAAAAGCTCGTCCGTAGGTAGTAAGGTCCGCATGCGGGCACCATTCGCTCGTTAAAAGATCACAGCTGAAATATCGCGTTCCGTGTTCGGGTATATTTGAGCCGGACTTCTGGTTACGTGTCCTCGGGGCTGTCGTCGTGAAAAAAGTTTGAGTCCCTTGCAAGACAGCATCCTGCCGGTCAGTGATCCTGGCATCGGCTCTCTCTGCCGACGATCGGATCGTTTCGGTGTTGGTATATTCAGCACGGGCACGATCCGGCTGTCCACGTTCCACGTTCCATCCCGAAGAACCGGGATCGCTCTCGAACGCAGACGGGGGCCATAGCTGGCGCATTATCACATACGTTAAGTTTTTCTAGAGCTATTGGCCCAGAACGAGGGAACGAAAAACGACTGATTAATCGAACCAACACGGCGAACATTCTTGCCGCCGTATTATATACCGGCCACGGGGACCAGTAGCAGAGAACGGACACCACACCCTGCGCTCCTACATTCGCACGGATGTCGGGAGAAGAGACACGAGCGGCCCGATGAAAAACTTTCCCAATACCATCGACAGAGGCCAGTTCCGCCGATGTCTTCGGACGAAAACCGGAATGCGTTTCTTATACCGTACAAACGCGGCCCTGTCCTTCTGAACTCACAATTAACGCGGTACAATACCATGTGCGCGTTGCTCCAGGGGGACCGGGACGAGTCGGTACACGCCGAGCTTGATACGCTGACATTTTCTGGTGGTGCACGCTCCGACAACCAACTTTTTTTCAATCTGTCAGCGCGAATCTTTCTGCGTATACGACCGAGAATTTCGGGACACGGAAATTTGGGGATTAGGAGAGACGGATACGCGGAAATTTAACGGTCCAGCAGTTGAGGATCTAGGGATTTACGGATTATGGGATACGGGGGTATAGAGATTTGGGGATTTGTGGATTTTGAGATGTAGGGATACAGGAATATAGGGAATTTAGGGTTTAAGAATTTAGGCATTAGAAAAGTAGGTTATTTGAAAATTTGAAGATGTAGAATTTTGCGGATGCGAAAATTGAAAATGTAGGAATTTGAAAGTTGGAGAATTTAGAATGTAGGAATTAGAAAATTTGGTAGTATAGGAATTTGAACTTTGAATACAAGGTAATTTAAGAGCGTGAGATTTTGAGAAGCTGAGAATTAGTATATTTAAACTTTTGGAAGTTCAACAGGTTGAAAATACGCGTATTTGAAGATTAAGAAATTTGGAAATTTTAGATTTGGTGAATTTAAAATATCGTGATTAGGAAAGTTAGAAACTTCGAAACGTAGAAATTAGAAATGAGAAATTTGAAAATGTGAACATGTACAAGTATAAGTATATGGGAATACGACAATTCGAGAAGTAATAAATTTAAACTTTTGAATATTTAAAAATTTTTAAATATAGGAATTAGAAGATGCAAGAATGAGGAATTTGGAACTTTAGCAATTTAAATTTTAGAGAATTGATATATATATATACGAGTTAGGACCTACGGAAATTTCAGCATTAGAAAATTAGAAAATTTGAAATGAACAGAATTTAGAACTAATAATTAGGAAATTGGAAAATTAAAAAATTCATGAAATTGGAAGTTAGAAAATGTCGAAATTAAAACATTAAAAAGTACATGAATGGACAGTTCAAGTTAAAAAAATGTTCAATTCAAAATGCTTATGAATTGGAAGAATTTGAATTTTATACATTCGAAAATTAAAATATTTACGAATTTAAAGTGTTTTAAATTTAGAAATTTGCAAATTAAAATATTTATGAACTTGAAGATTCATAAATTAAAAAATCTACACATTAGTATCTTTCAAAATTACAAAATGTCTAACACAAATAACACGAAATACATAGCTCACGCCTTAAACCCTACACGAACAGTTTCGGTGTTGCATTTTAATCCCCATTTTGACTTCTTAAAGTAATTTGAAGTCCATTCGCGTTCTGCTCCTGGACACCGATATTCAGGCATTCGAAACACCCCATAAACCAAACTTCCGTGAAGGAACCTCTTCCTCGTTCTCCGAGGCTCGACGAGAGATGGAAAACGAGCGTACATAACATTCCCAAGTAGAAAAACGTGCGAAAAGCCACACGTTCACGCACGCGTTTATGGCAGTTCTCTTTTCTTCTTCTCGCGGTGCGTGTCACGAGCGAAAAATGCCACTTGTTATGCCGACACATCGCTTAGTTATTACTCCACGCGTATCCGCTCCCCCTCGAACGTACCGCTTTATCCCGTAGGAACGGCCGTTCCTGCGTTTTCTCCGGGAACACATTCAACCCCCGTGAAACATCGTCGATCCATGCCCTCGGATCGGAAAGCACAGACATTCCGCGCAGCCGGTGTAGCCAAAGTTAAACTTTACACCGTTCTACTGGGCCGTTCTTCCTCTTTCTCTCCTGATTGCGCCATGTGTGGATGCAAACCCCCGTCCACGTATTATGACTGCTCCCGGGGCACGTTTGCGGTACGCCTCCGTCACGAAACCCGTCTTCCGATCTGTTTTCGTCTTATCGACACGTGGCGCGGACCATGATCCAACGAACCTGCCCGAATAGTAATTTCGAACGAGCTTCGAAAGAGGTTCGCTCGTGTTTTGGCGTGAGCAAGGGTTTTATTTTACTCTTGAACAAAACTTTCTGGTATGTCCTGAGGACACGAGGACACGAGGAAATTAGGAAATTATGAAATGAGGGAATTAGGAAATTAGGTATTAGGTTATTAGGCGTTTGAAAATTTAGAATTTCGAGTATTTAAAAATTTAGAAATTTTACAATTTGTAGATTTGAAGATTTCGGGATTGGGAAATTTGGGGACTTGGGAATTTAGAGATCTGGGGTTATAGGACCTTACTGATTTAAGTAATTGGAAACTTAAAAATCTGAAGATTAGGTAGTGTAGGAAATTGAAAATTTGAGAAATTTAGGACTTCGGAATTTCAAAAAATGATGAATTGACTATATGATGTATCGATGAATCGATGAGTCAACGATTTGATAAGTCGGTAAATTGATGAATTGGCGCATTGACGAATCGACGATTGGACGAATTGATGAATTGACGAATTGGCGAATTGACGAATTGATGAATTGATGAGTCGATGAAATGATGAATTGATGAATGTTTTAAATAGAAATATTATATTATATATAATCCAACAGGTCATTTTCTACATGGATTTCGAGAATACATCTGACAAGAAACTCTTTCGGGCACAATCATCTTAGCAAACTTTGTATTATTCCTGTATCACTTGCTAACATAGAGTTAACGAAATGTGGCGATTTTGTTGTAAATTGTGTGGTTTTGTAGTAAACAGATTAATACAGATAAGATATATAATTATTTGGATGATACGCGACACTCGTCTCACTTGAAATGAACACAATAATCACAATTATGTCGAATATTTTCTTATTAAATTATATTACCTTCACATTGTGGACAAGTTTAAAAATCTCTTAATTATAGAATTGATAGAAGAATAAAAATTTGAAAATTTGGAACGTTGAATTTAACTTTTGTTTTACTATATTGAACCATTTTACGATGTAGTATACGACGAAGTATACGAAGTATATACTGTATACGACGAAGATGCCGTTAGAATTGATTTATATGAAACACCTCGGTAAATATTTGAAATGATTCCGTGTTGATTATGGTAAATTTGGGGTTAACGAAATTTGTGCAGTTCAAAGACGTCATCATCTATATTGCACGCAAACTTCTGTGTAACCTTCAATTTGCTGCACGCGATTCGGATTCCAGGCATTAAAGACGCGGTATGCGTTAGTAGCTGATTTCTGGAAAAAAGGATAAGTTCTAAACTCTGGGATTTGGAGATATAGGAAATTAGGGAATGAGGGGGTTGACGTAATTGGGAAAAGAGGATGTTAGGTACTTGGACAATTAGAGAGTTAAGAAATTAGGAAGTTAGAAAATTACGGATTTAAAAAATTAGGAAATTAGGATACGAAGGAATACAGGATTGAAGGAATTAGGCAATTAGGCAATTAGAACATTAGGAAATGTTGAAATGAGGGAATTAGAGAATTAGAAATTAGGTAATTGGACGTTTGAAAATTTAGAATTTCGAGTATTTAAGAATTTAGAAATTTCACGATTTGGAGATTTGAAGATTTCGTGATTGGGTAATTTGGGAACTTAGGAATTTAGAGATTTTGGGTTATAGGATCTTAACGACTTAAGTAATTGAAAACTTAAAAACCTGAGGATTAGGTGATTTAGAAAATTTAAAATTTGAGAAATTTAGTACTTCGGAATTTCAAAAATTGATGAATTGACTATCTGATGTATCGATGAATCAACTAATCGACGAATTGATGAATTAAAAATTTAGAAGTATGCCTTAAAAAATTTGAAAGTCCTAGAATTGAAGGAAATTTGAAAACTTCAGGATAAAAAAATTAGGAATTAGAAAATTTTCAGAGAAGCAAATTCAAAGATCAAAATATTTAAGAATTCAGAATTGTTAAAACACGCATTTTCCTACCCGAAACTTAAAAATTCCGACGGAAAATTCACTCTCAAAAAGTTTCATCTTTCATACCCGACATAAAAGTTTAAAACGCCAATAGGACCGCGTGTATTTAGCCGTATCTCGAGCCATTTTCTCCGTGTAATTTGTATCGGTTAATCATGCACACGACGGATCGTCGGGGATCGAGCGATTTTGGTGACATCAAAGTTTAATAAGCGCCATAAGCCGATTCCGAACTGCGGCTAAAACTCGCCGGGCAATAAAACCGGCAATAAAGCGTTCGCCTTTCTCACGTCTGGTGGGTGGGGGAAGCGTGGCTCGCTTGCATGGTGGTTAAACGAAAGGTTAGAAGGGCGGGAACACATTAGCGGTGGAAGGTGGCGTGCTCATAGAGACGTCCGGTCGCCCAATTACTCCCGCATTAAATCAATGTTCCTCCAGCTTGGGCCATTCCGGCATCTCGGTAATAAACCGAAGCCAACATATCTGCACGACTTACGGCTCATCCCTTGTGTCGCAGTCAACCCCGTCCCGCGAAACCGAACCTGGGGGACGTTCCAGAAATGTGCTTCCTGTCGTAATATTTGGCTTTAAATCATGTCGCGTTGACAGGCCCCACTTTCTTAGCACCTTCTGATTCATCCCCGCGACGCTATGCTCTCCTTCGTCTTTTTCCTTCCATTTCTTTCTCTCTCACTCTTGATCGTTTCTCTCGTTTGATCGTTTTTGTACACTGAAAGAGTTTGCTGCGATCTTGATGAATATTGGACAATCACTGGGTGAACTCGATCGTTGACGTTTTATGTCGTATTAACCCTTAACGGTCGTAAGTCACCTCTCACGTGACAACAGTACTTTGGCTCTGCGCTCGTATGTCACGTGGCAGGTGACAAGATGGACCCTGTCGAAATTCATGTCATTTAACACTAATACTAACAACCAGTCAAAATGACTGGGTTCGGGTTTGGCATTTTTTATTACAAAATTTTTTTGTCGTCCTTTTGTCAAAATGTCTGTCATGTTTTATTGGGCTAATGAATGTTTGTATATGTTAGGTGATGCTGCAATATTTATTTATTTATTTTTTACTTTATTTTCAGTTTTGAAGTGAGCATGCATTTAATGCCGGTACTTCTAGTGTTAATCCTTTCACAGTGACGTAAAATTACCAATGCTGGTCCAAAAATGTCAAGTTTTTTAATGTTCGGAAAAATACTTCGGTATGTAATAAAAATGTGAAAAAACGTGTTTTATATGTACCTTGTTAGTAATTAGTCAGTGTATGATAGATTTTAAAACACGGGATACATGCGGGATAAACACAACGGTATAAACCGTTTGGTACTTGACGCTCTGCCCGTGACTGTCACTGGATACACTGTTAATGGGTTAAGCATCAGCAACGGGCAACTAACATTTCTAGAGATATACTAATGCTTTCTATAGTGAACATTTAATATATTCAGCCTAAGAAATGAATACAGAAAATTTTGTAAATTTCTATAGCGACAGTAACAGTGAATATTTTTGATGATATGAATGATTTTGATTCTAGTGACGAGGCTAGCAATAAAATTTTATTACATTCTAAGAAGAGAAAAAATCTTCGAGTGAGAAAAAATGACGTGGAAATAGAAAATATTAATAACTCCTACCGTCATTTGATAGAAATTGAGAATGATGATAACGATGGCCTCCTTAGTAGATTATTTAAATAAATATCATACATTAAAAACTTATAAATATTCAATTGAAACTGATATATTTATAATACTCTTTCAAATAATACATAATTTCTAACAAACATGTTATTCTTATAATACTAAAAATTTGTTGCACATTTACCAGCTACAACCTAGTGACAATCACGTATAAAAAGCTAGCGACCGATAAGGGTTACTAACTCGCGCGACATTATCAGTATACGTCCGTCCCGTATCTTTTGATCGTTTTTTCCGTCGTACCTTATAAAACGGCTACCTCGAGCGAAGAAAATCGCTGTCGGTTTTTATGATTCGTTCGTCGACCGTTCATCATCGTGAATCATCACACGCTAATGTCTTTATTGTAACGTATTAATTGTATCTCGAGCTGTGCCCTTTCCGACAAACGATCCGCGTATACGTAAGTATTTAAATCACCGGGTAAACTCGATCGTTGACGTTTTATGTTGTCCGTCGTTTGCGGGAAACATCGATGCATATTGGTCAGAGAAACTCGTTTTGCTCGATTATTATATCGAGTGGCGTTGAGAAGAGAGATCAATCTCCGTATATAAATTATGCCAAATAGTATACTACTCATCGGTGTTATCGGCACTGTCACATATATTAGCATCATTTTATTTGGCGTACGAGTTAAGCCGCGTTCGTCTCGCTTTCTCGTATCCTTTGCTGCGATCTTGATGAATATTGGACAACAGAAGCGACTCGTGAAATTATGATACTAAATCACGTTGCGAACCGAGATGCAAGATCTGACGATAAGTCGTACGAAATTTGACGAAAATTCTTGGAAACGACGCTATCGGTTATATCACCGTGTTATTACTATCAGTTTGTCTCGGAGATGAAGTACAATTTTTGAGAATTTGATCGTCTTCTTTTCTACATATATCTTTTGCGATAATATTAACCAGCTTTTGGAGTCAGAAGCCTCTTATCGAGTTACGCTATTTATAGTTCGGGAACGAAAACCATAAATCAAATATTCAAAACATGTTGTAAAGTAGGCAAATTGGAAGGTGTAGTGGGCTAATTATGAGATATGAACTCTAGCTGTGTTACTATGGAACTACAACCGTAAATAATTGAACAAAGGAAATGAAAAACGCTGTAAGTACCAAACATAATGAACCAACTTTTTGTTTATTAAAACTATTGGTAAATGTATTGAAACTTATCATTTATCAAAGCTACAAATAATTGCAGTGATACTTTCATTGTTTGTTTTTGTAGACCGAAAAAGTTGGTTAGAGAATATTTACTTCTTTTTTGTTTTTGGAGAAATAATGTATTACTTACTTGTTCTCTCGCTTCGGAAAGATAAGTAGGAGAAAGCGGATGAAGGGTAGAAGGGACAAGAATCGTATTGGAGGGTTGGAAGCAATTCTGTAGGTATTCGAAATTGATTGCGATGATGGAGATGTTTTCTGGATTTTCATTTTAGGTGTAAATTATGGGTTAGTTGTGCGATTCGGTTTTTAATTTGTCACCCTTCTGTCGTTTTAGTTTCCTAGGTAGCACGCTTGGGGATAGGAAGGATAGAACGTATTAAATATTTTACAGTTCATACTTTACATAGTATTGGAATGTTTGGGACTTGCTAACAAAACTGAAAATATGACAGAGAAATAGCGGTACAAAGAAAAATTACTATGTCAAAAGATAAATAAAAATTTATGTACATCTACATATATTACAAAAGCAATATGTTTTGTGTTATATCGACATATACGTGCTCCCACAATTTTTAATTGCCATATTCCCAGTTCTGATGTACCTAAATTTCAATATCCCTAAATCGACATATCTCTGGTCCCCTTTAATCGTAGATCTTCATATCCCTCAGTCCCAACGTCTCAAAATCCCACCATTCCAAATGTGAATATCCCTAACTAACAATACCTATAATTGGCAATATCCCTAGATAACGATATTCTTAGAAGCTAATATACATAGATGGAAAGAACCCCACTTGATGAACCCCACCCAGAAATGACAGCACTTGAATATAATAATATCCCAAGATGACAATATCCCCAAATGACACTATTCTTAGATTCAAATATTCCCAAATTCCTGGAGGCAAATATTCCAACGTTCTCATTTCACATAGTCTCCAATATTCCTCTATCTCCGTATCACATACTACGTCCTCATATTTCTTAGGTATCTATTTCATCCAGGTCTCTATATCACCTACATCCGTATGTCATGCAGATTCCTATATCACATAGATTTCTACATCACCTAGATGCCGATATAACCTAGGTTCCTACATTATTTAGATCTCTATATCACCTCGATTCTGCTATCATCGAAACCTCTGTGTCACCTAACTTCCTATATCATCTAGATAGTCCCACATTGTCAGACGTCTATATTCCTATATTGAGTTCGCTAAGACAATATTTGCAGTACGTGCAAATCCTCCGAGAATTGAATTTGAAATTGTATTATGTGGGATTGGAGGGGCCTCTAGGCCCAAAAGGACAAAAGGATGCGGAAAAGGACGTGTATCAGGCGGACGCCGGTGGCTCAGTTGGGAGCGTCGACGACTCGTAATCTGAGGGGCACGGGTTCGATTCCCGTTTCAAGTCCGAATTTTTTCCGTATTCCTACAATTATAATACATGATTCCGACTGAAAGTTTTTCATATTTTTGAGGTAGAACTTTGATACGATGGAATCGTAAAATCGATACGAATTGAAGAGTTCGCGAATTCGACAAAGAATTGTTTCCAAGGGTTCCGCAACGAGTCAAACGAAGCGAAGTCTATGGCCGCGTTGAACCGTGAGATTAGCCTCGCACACAATTTACGACGGCGATCTTATTCACAGCTAGGCTTTCATATAAAAGCTTTTTCCTGTAAGCTGCGATATGTCCTTTCGGCTTCGAAGATCGGCGCAAGGGGAACTGCCGCGACCGATCGTGCACCATAACAAATTAACGTTGACCCCTTGTAATTCTTGCGAGTTTTGTTTCGTTTCGATAACCAGAAATGATTTATGAGTTATTACGTACATAGCTACGTACAAGTTGATGACGTCTTAAAAGATTTACAGGATTCGTGAGAATAATTTGTCGGCATTGATCAATATCGTTCACGATTTTCAATGGCATTGTTAGAATGTAATTCATATCTTCCTTTCATTTTAAGAATGTTAGAATTTAATTCAAATCTTCTTTTTATTTCAACATTGTTAGAATTTAATTCACATCTTTTTTTTTTAAGATTGTTAGATTTGAATTCATATCTTCTTCCCATTTTAAGATTTACAGATTTTAATTCGTATCCTTCTTTCATTTTAAGAATGTTAGAATTTAATTCACATCTTTTTTTTTAAGATTGTTAGAATTGAATTCATATTTTCTTCCCATTTTAAGATTTTCAGATTTTAATTCGTATCCTTCTTTCATTTTAAGAATGTCAGAATTTAATTCACATCTTCTTTTTATTTTAAGATTGTCAGAATTTAATTGATATCTTTTTTTTTTTAAGATTGTTAGAATTGAATTCGTATCTTCTTCTCATTTTAAGATTTACAGAATTTAATTCATATCCTCCTTTCATTTTAAGAATGTCAGAATTTAATTTACATCTTCTTTTTATTTCAAGAACGTCAATAATCTTTTTATTTAGAAACAGTGTGTAATTATTTGTATTACCGAGTATAATCAATTATACCGTTATATTTATGTTTACACGTATCAAAATAAATAACACAAGATTTTCTGTGTCTGTTTCAGGTATCGAGATGACGCACTCTGTTGGACAGACAGGTAAGATAAAATTCAAATTATAACATTTCTTTCACACGATGAACAGCATGAACAGTTCATACGGTAAATACTAAGAAAAATTGATATGCTGAACAATACGAACAGCCCACGTGCTGAATCTTATGAACAGTTCATTTGATGAATAATATGTTCACGTAGTGAACATTATGAACAGTTCATTTGGTGAACAATATGAGCAGTTCATGAGGTGGACACTATGAACAGTTCATGTAGTGAGCACCGAACAATTCATAGGGTACACAGTATGCGTTGAACAATTCTTTTGATGAATGTTATGAAAAAATCAAACACTTGATATTTTTTATCAAACTCAAAGAAAAGGGTGAAAACAAACCCATATACTAATATGGGTCACATTAAAGCGACGTTTATATATTTTTATATTTTTTCATACTGTTAACACTTTGTGTGCCATGTCATCCACATACGGGTGACATATGAATTCAAACAATAATCATCGCTAGTTTTTGTTAAACCATTTAACATAACAAAGTATGAAAAATGTTTGTACATACAGAGTGGCTGGAATGAACTGTTACAATTTCAAACCACTGCAGCAGATACACTTTTAAATATTTTGTTTTATTCAAGGGAAAAAAATAGTCGAGAAACATTCAAGAAAATGATTTAATGCTCATTGCTCGATATAACCTCCCTTTGCACGAATAATTTCATTCAAACGGTGAAAGAATGAATCGCACGCTGCCCGTATGTGAAATCGTGGAATCTTCTTCCATTCCCGGACAAGTGCAGATTTTCGAGCGTCCAAACTTTGATGTTTCATTACATTGACCTTGGCCTCCAAAATAGCCCAAATACATTACATTCAATCATCAAATAGATTACATTCAAATACTGGAGCTCACGAACGATAATTGGAACTGATGTTCCAGCTAAATATAAAGCAATTACAGAATTACGCTTCAAATCCATCATTATAACCTTACTTTGAGATGTAGTATACGAAAATGCTTCTGCACGCATATAAACGATTAAATGAACTATAAATATGGCAACTTTCAGATGGATTGCGTGAGCGGATCAACAGATGCATCAGTATGAACTTACTTAGTAACAGATCATTCCAGCCACCCTGTATATTAAAGCTTACCGAATAAACCAGGGTAGACTATTATGAAAATTGTCTATAAAATTTATCGAAAATAAAATTACTTGCTAAAAGAAATTGAAACTGTTTTAGGATGGCACTCAAGGTGTTAATGTACTCAAAATTGAATGTAAAATCGGAGCTCGTTGTCCGATTTGTCTCAACTCGTCCCATGACCGATAATCTCGCTACCCCGCTGACTTTCCACTGCGTGTACACACGAATCGTCCCTCGATGCCGTGAAAAAGAACGGGTCCCGAAAAGTATCCCAGGTCACACGTTGCTCACCGGATTCCGCGCGAACCTTGAACTGATAGCCGTGAAATTAGAGGCGAACCGGTAAGGTGTAAAGCGTAGGGTGCGCTCAGAGGTGGTGGTAGCGATCGGCGAAAAAAAGTCTTGAAAAGAGGCTTTTGTAACACCGTTTTAAACGATCGTTCGCCTCTCGATTTATTCTTCTGTTGGCTCCCGGTCGAACAGAGAGGATAGAAAACACACACGGCAGAGAGAACGATGAGGTGGGGGGGTGGGGCGAGGTTGCAAAAAGAAGAAACGCAGAAAAGGTAGCGAAACGGGGAACAACGAACTTAAAGGATCCAAAGGAGAAGGACAGGGACGAGGTGAATAATACAGAGAGATTGACGTCGCGACGCAATTCCATTGTTCAAAGTGAGTACAGAGCGAAGCGGTCCCCGAAGCAATGAGCAAGCCAACGAGCTTTTGCCACGAGGTTCTTGCCCACCGGTATAAATCAACTCGCGAGTCACCGAACCGCTCAGCTGCAATACGATCCACCGTATACATCGGCTACATCAAATTAGCGACACTTCTTTCGATCGACATGTCGATGCCGGTTTTTTGCCGTTCGTGGAATACTTTCTCCCTTCGTTCTGACTATTCGCGGCCCGAGATCCTCCTCTTTTTCTTACCTCTAACCCGATCCTAACTGTTACGGCGTAACAAATATAAGTTACGGAAATCATAATTCATTATGTGTTAAAGTGTACCTAGAAAAGTTAAGGGGTAACGCCACTCTAGAATTTTGAAAAAAATGGACTTTTTTTTTTGTTTGCTTAAATGATGCTATATTATGCGTAGAATATGTGAAACAAGTTTTAAACGCAGGAATAGTCGGAAACACGAATTTTTTTAAGGGGTTAGGTGGGTTTGAAAATTTCAAAAAATCGATTTTTCTTTTGTCTTATTAAATAGTAGAATGTGTCTAGAATATTCTCCCGAAATTTTGAATCGATTAGAGTGAAACTCTAAGAGACCCTGTGGAAGTTCCGCCCATCAGGCCACGCAGGCTACCACGTCGTTCTTCAATCGCGTTTTTTTCGAAACTCTATTTTTGAAGTCGGTGGACATGATTTCTCAAAAAGCTATGAAGCTATCTTGTTCAAATTTTGCACACTTATTTAAAATACTATTATCTAGTACTTGAAAGAAGGATTTTTTTTTTTATCACAACTTATGTTACGAGGAAATATGTGGTGAAAATTTGACCAAACAATGGAACTTTTTGTTCAAAACTCCGCCAAAAATTCAAATTCTTACTTTTTTTTTCCTTCGTTCAAGTACGAGCTTTATACATCTGCTGACAGAAAATATTTGGTTTTTTAATTTCTGATGAACCAGTCATGAGTTATCGTGTCCACGTCGAGAGCACTTTTTTGAGAGGTCAACGGAAATGAGGTCTCAATGGGGAATAGCGCGCGCTCGAAGGCAGAAGTGTAGACCCGAGTTATAATTGGCCGTGGTTGCGATCGTATCGCGTGGCGCGCAATTCTCACGTTCTGATTGGTCGGTGTTTTTCGTTAATAATTTAAAAATGAAGCCCCATACTACATTTTTACAAATGAAAAAGTTGTTCAGAATGACCCCACCTACCTCCCATTTCCGGCTCCTTCAACACTTTTGGGACACCCTGTACGTACATGGTGGTCCACTTATCTTGAGGCAGGTTAATATCTTTTAAACAACATATTATTATACTATCATATCCTACAGGAGAAAAGAGTTTTTTTCGTAGGGTGTCTACTTCCTGAGTTAAGTTACTAAATATTTAAGAGAATGTGATAGGTATAAAAAAACACATATAAGGAGCACTGTAATTATAATCGCTTCATAATATTCAATAAACATTATTATTTATTATTTAATGTGTTCAAAGTGTTGACACCAATTTCAACAGACTGATGATATATACTTTCGTGTAGAAAAATCAATCCTCTATTAGATTGTACCACCAGTTACGGTACACCCAGTATACATATTCAAGCTTTTGTAGTAGAGGAGGCTATAAACACAAAGCTCCATTAATTTTTCATTTAGTGCTTTATTCGTATTATTCAAATTTTGCTGCTCTCACAGTCGTACATCGACTGTACAGTATCCGATCGACACACTCACACACCTTTTTTTTCGCCACCTTTTCACCTTTGCACATTTTCGCTCACCCTCTCTCTCCCTCTTTTTCTCCCTCATTAGCATACGTTAACAAGCACGTCGTTCGAAATTTTTCAACGCCGCACTTTACTTAAAATTGAAACGCAAACGGCATATCTTCACAGTTTGTGGAGAATCTCTACAATGACTGTCAAAGATGAAAAATTCGTCACGTATCCATAGACTATCGCGTTCTGCTGTTAAACTAAATAATCTGCATCCTTTTGACTCGAGCATAGAACGATGTAAGAAATAGACTCGATGACGTCACAGGCTAGAGTGTCAATTTTGTATATAGTAAACATTCATCTTTGGTAAATAGAAGCAAGGATTTAGAGTATCATGGGAACGAAACTATGATATGCTACGATCAATTAAAGGTAAATTACAATAAGTTGCAATAAAGAATGATAAAGTACGATGCACCGCGATAAATTAAAACACGATAAATTGTGATAAATTACGATATACTACAATATACTAAAAAATGATAAACTGTACTCAATTATTATAATTTATAATAGATTATGATAAACTACAGTAAACTACGACAAACTACGACAATCTACGATAAGTACGGTAAACTGCGATAAACTATGATAAAATACAATACACTATAATACTTACAATAGATTATTGAGAATTATAATACTGTAATAAAGTAATTAATAAGAAGATAAACGTCCATGGGCCTAAAATCTCAAAACTTGAATTATAAGGTCGAAAGCTCCAAGATTCTGAAATCTTAAAAGTTCAAAAATTCTAAAATCCGTAAGGTCTAGAATCGGAAAATCTGTGAACAATAAAGATCCATGGTGTAAAATTACAAAATTACAGAGTTACAAGATTCCGAATTTTTGAAATATCAAAATTACAAAATTTCAAAATCCCAGTATTCGAACATCCTAACATTTCAAAATATATAAATTCAAAAATATTAAAGAAAAAAGTATCAAAATTATAACCAAAATGCCAAATAACCAAAGTACCAAAATGCTAACACACCCAAATACCACAATTCCGAAATACCAAAGTATGAAAATTTCACAGTTCGAAAATATCAAAGTGCCAAGGTACCAAGGTACCACAATTCCAAACTACCAACGTATCAAAATTCAAATATTAAAAAATTCCAGATTACCAAAATCCGTAAATCTCGAAATTCAAAAAGACCGAATGTCTCAAAAACATCCGAAACCGCAATATGTCGCAGCACCGCGATTCCAAAAATGTCGACCATTTCCTGTCAAAGGTAAAATATTCGCGGATTCTCGTTTAATAAAGCGAGCGAGCGAAGTATTTCCATTCTTGACGGGGTTCGAGGCTTGTAATTTACAGGACGCGAAAGATTCAGGGCAACGTTTAAACGAGATCCATTGTAAATGAATTCAACGTACGATGGGTAGTAATTAATGACGACACTCGGCCCGATGTAATTAACCGAAACTGATCCGACGCTAATTACTGGCGGTCGAACCGCGGTAATTAATAACTCGCGCGACATTATCAGCATACGTCCCTCCCGTATCTTTTGATCGTTTTTTTTTTTTTCGTCGTATCTTATAAAACGATCGGCTACCTCGAGCGAAGAAAATGGTATAATTGGCCCATGGGATTCTGTCGTCGAATAAAATCGTCCATCACACCTTCTCATTGACCGCGCGTATTTCAACCGATCGTTCATAATTCATCGAATCGCTGTCGGTTTTTAAGATTCGTTCGTCGACCGTTCATCAACGTGAATCATCGCACGCTAATGTCTTTATTGTAACGTATTAATTGTATCTCGAGCTGTGCCCTTTCCGACAAACGATCCGCGTATACGTAAGTATTTAAATCACCGGGTAAACACGATCGTTGACGTTTTATGTTGTCCGTCGTTTGCGGGAAACATCGATGCATATTGGACAGAGAAACTCGTTTTGCCCGATTATTATATCGAGTGGCGTTGAGAAGAGAGATCAATCTCCGTATATAAATTATGCCAAATAGTATACTACTCATCGGTGTTATCGGCACTGTCACATATATTAGCATCATTTTATTTGGCGTACGAGTTAAGCCGCGTTCGTCTCGCTTTCTCGTATCCTTTGCTGCGATCTTGATGAATATTGGACAACAGAAGCGACTCGTGAAATTATTATATTAAATCACGTTGCGAACCGAGATACAAGATCTGACGATAAGTCGTACGAAATTTGACGAAAATTCTTGGAAACGACGCTATCGGTTATATCACCGTGTTATTACTATCAGTTTGTCTCGGAGATGAAGTACAATTTTTGAGAATTTGATCGTCTTCTTTTCTACATATATCTTTTGCGATAATATTAACCAGCTTTTGGAGTCAGAAGCCTCTTATCGAGTTACGCTATTTATAGTTCGAGAACGAAAGCCATAAATCAAATATTCAAAGCATGTTGTAAAGTAGGCAAATTGGAAGGTGCAGTGGACAAATTATGAGATATGAACTCTAGCTATGTTACCATGGAACTACAATCGTAAATAATTGAACAAAGGAAATGAAAAACGCTGTAAGTACTAAACACAGTGAACCAACTTTTTGTTTATTAAAACTATTGGTAAATGTATTGAAACTTATCATTTATCAAAGCTACAAATAATTATAGCAATACTTTCATGTATATTAACTGATATTACCGGCCGGAGAAAAATTCTTTTATAAACGGGAAACAGTTTTCTATTATATTGCTAGTGTGGGGTTTTTCATTTCTACTCTTCAATTGTTGCTATTGGAAATGATACAAAGTTTTGAATTTGACACTGCAACAGTTTGCATTGTAATATAACGCGAGAAGATACAATGGAACGCGACTTAATGTGTGAAACGTGTGGTAATGCGATACATAGTGATGCAAACTGATGATAATACAAACGCGTGGTGTCACGAGTGTCTGGTGATACGAAAGGTAACGATACGAATGCCTAATAATAACAACGCGTGGTACATAAGACAATATGAATACTACAAAATACAATACAAACGTATAGAGATACAAACGTATGGTGATATAAACGCGTGGTGATACAGAGTATAGTAATACAAACATGAGGTAATATGAACGCAAAGTAATACAAACGTGTAGAGACACAAATGTATGGCGATATAAACGCGTGGTGACACATACACGTGATGATATAAATACATGATGATATAAACATATGGCGATACAAGCACGTGATAATGTGAACGCTCAGTAATACAAGCCCGTAGTGACATAAACGCATGGTAACAGTATACGTGATAACTCAACATGCAGTGGTACAACTGCGTGGTGATGCAAATGCGAAGTGATCTAAACGCATGGTAACACGATATGTAATAACTTAACATGTAGTGGTGAAATCGTGTAGTGATACGACCACGTTGTGATAAAAGCGCACAATAACATGATTGGTGATGATTCAGCGTGTAATAGTAAAATCGCATGGTGGTACAAACGTGCAGTGCTACAGACGTATGGCAACACGATGAATAATGTACAAATGCGTGGTAACACAAACAAACAATAGTACAACTACATGATGATAAAATGGTGGTACCACAAACACGCGGTGATACAAAACGTTGTAATACAAACTCGTAATAACCCAACACTAATACAAAACGAATAAAAAATTGAACTAATTAGATTACTAGACCTAACCTAACCCAACATTAATAATAAACGAATGAAAAATTGTAAAATAAAAAAAGAAGAACACCGTCTCCATTATCAATATCCTCCAGCATATGTTTCAATGTACCATCAATGAAACGCTATTCTATTATAAGATCGATGAAATCAATAAAAAAGAAGACAAAAGAGTATAGCTAAAATATCTCTGAAATAATTTATAAGCGTCGTTAATGAGCTGTTCATCTGAAACAGATCGTTATAGACAGGTAATTTATAACTTGTGAAATAAAACTAATAGGATAGGAATTCGTAAAGCGGGCAATCTTGCGAAGCGGAGGCCCGGTACCCCGAAGCAGGTTAATAATTATTAAACTATCGATTAAATGCTCGAGTCGAGCTGATTGATCAGCGTTTATATCGCGAATACATCGGCCACGTCCGCTCCCTACAATTTTCAACCGGGTGCCCATCCTTCAAGTGCATCACGATCCTTTAACTTACCATCGCGCGCTTCTCTGTTGCGCCTAATGGCGTTGTTCCGAGGGAATTATCGGTAATGAATAAAAAAACGTGTCCGGATTACCGTCTGTTTGAACTCTTTTTGCCGATCGGTTTGTTCGCTAATGATTTTAATTAGCGTTAACGGGGACCGACCATACTCGATTATATGACTCCGAATTTTTCTCTTACCAGAACGATTATAGTCGATGTGTCTGCTTCTTCTGTGGCATTCTTTGCTTTAGCAGCATTATTTGATTGTTAAAAAACGTTCTAATCGTCGAACCGTGCCTCATTTATGATACTGGAATTATAGAACACGCTGTGACAATTGGATTAAAACAAATATTTTACAGTTCCATTCGTTGAAATTGAATGATTAAGGAGTAAGTTCAACGCAAATAAAAATATAAGTAAAATCCAGCGTATGGTGTAAGTCAAAAATATCAAGATAAACATTTTCATGCACGGCTGGATTTTCGAGAAAATCGAATGTTATTTCGTGTTTTTGATATTTAAGAATTCAAGAAGAGCCTGAGGAGAATATACGAGAAGTCTAGGGAGGTCCTAAGATTGCCTAGGTTCTTAAAAACACACAATCGATTGTAAAGTGTAGAACCTAGGAAAATTATAAGGAGTACGAAAAGTCCTGAACAGTATCTATGGGACCAGGGGAAATTCTAAGAAATACAATGTTTAAGGAAATCCTAATTAATACATAGGGAGACGTAAAAAGATCCTAAACAGTATCTATAGGACATAGGGATATTCTAAGAAGTACAGTAGGAAAGTTTAGGGAAATCTTAAAGAATACCTAGGGCGATATAGGAAGAATCTAAAGTATACCTACAGCAGCGTAGGGAAATTCTAAATAATATTAAGGGAGAGTTTATGCAGATTGTAAAGAAGGAGTGCCTCGGACGGTACTGTGAAAATTCTAAATATTATTATTATTTAGAAAGAACCTGGACAGATCCTGAAGACTATCGAAAAAAATTGAAAGAGATCCTAAGGGATTTCTACGCGAATCTATGAAGATCACAAGAAGTACCAAGAAAGAGCCTATAGAGATTCTAAAGAATATCTGAAAGTAGTCTAGGCAGATCCTAAATATTACACAGAAGGAACCTAGGAAGATCCTAAAAAGTATCTAAAGGTCCTAGAAAGAGCCTGAACAGTTTTTACGTGAACCCAGTGAAATCCTAAGGAATACCTCGGAAGAACCCGTGGAGATTCTAAACACTATCTAGAGGTAACATAAGGAGATCCTAACAATTACTTAAAGGGAGTCTACGGAGATCTTAAAGAGTACCTAGAGGAAACTTAGAGACATTCTGGGAAGAGTATAGGACTCTTCCTAGAATATTATAGGTATAGATGTCATAGAACAACCTCACATATTTTTCTACCATACATTCACCCAAGATAAATCAACATTGCACCCAAATATCATTTCCACAAATAAAAGATAACGTTCTCGTGTACACGCAAGAGCGAAAAAAACCCGGACATCAAGAAAGGATTTCTTGATCGTACGACCAGTGTGGATCGCCGATTGCTTCAGGAAATACAGAAAAATCCACCGTCAAGTTCAGGAGCTTCGAAGAGTCGATCGGATCTTACCGTTGCACCTTATTACGTAACCTCGGGAAAGAAATAATCCCTTGACGATCAATCGATTTTCGATCGTTAGACTCGAGCTTCCCGAAAACCTGTTCGCGGCGCGCTTCCCGTCCAAGCAACAGGCAACGATCTCGTCGAATAAGCGACGAGGAATATCCAGAAGCCAAAAGATCGGAGGAGTATCGCGTACGTAAAGAAAGATAGAGTAAAAGGGTCTCTATCGAATAGCCGAAGACTGACGTGGTAAGAAGAAGAGTCTACCCGATCGACGACGAGGTAGATGAAGGCGGCGAAAGTTGGAGGTGGAGGAGGCGGTGGTGGTGGTTATGTTGTTGGTGGTGGTAGGATGAAAAGGGTGAAACAAGGGGGGACTACGACCGGTCGGGATGGACAGACGGACGGGATGGAAAGACAGACAGGACTGGAGACCGCTCATTACGGGCGGCGCATGCGCGAGGAATGCGGCGGCTCTGCTCTTCTCGATACAATAAATATAGGATCGGATCGGATCGGATCCGATCGGCAGGCCAAGCCAGAAAGAAACGGAACAATCGGGTTAGGTTGGTACACGGTGGAGGAGCGACAGGGGCCGACGACGAGCTAAGGGAGCGAGAGGAAAGCTGAAAGGAGGAAAGTAAGGATGAATCGATGAACGAATCGACGGACAACAATGCCGAGCGTAGTAACGACATCCAGTTAAATCGAACGCCAGCAAAAAAATGCACGCGGTTGTTTAAGAGACGGCTATACGCGACCGTGGCTTCGATCCGCGATCGTTCGTCGATCCGGCTTCCGGCAAACAAACCCCGCTGCTCGATTAACCAATAAGCAAAATAACCGAGTGATTAGGGCATCGTGAACGTGCAGTAATCGCGAAACACTTGAATGCTCGCAACGGTGATAGATAATTATCATTGAAGCCACGCTGCTGGTCGAAACAATTGGTTCACAGATTCGTTATTTTCGATTATAAAATTTGCTCGGATGTTTCACTTGTAATCTGTGCCAATTTTTATTGAAGATTGATACTGATATTGTTGTTGCGCTATTAGTTATGTGATACTTATATTATTATTATATTATTCATTGTTTGATACTTACATTATCATTGTATTGTTCATTATTTGACACTAAATTCCTAAACTAAATTACTTGATACTGATATTATTGTAATATTAATTATATGGTACTTATATTATTATTACATTATTAATTGTTTAATACATATGTTATTATTATATTAGTAATTATTTGATATATATCTTATTATTATACTATTCATTGTTTGATACTTACATTATCATTATATTGTGCATTATTTGACACTAAATTTCTAAACTAAATTACTTGATACTGATATTATTGTAATATTAATTATATGGTACTTATGTTATTATTATACTATTAATTGTTCGACACATACATTATTATTATGTTAGTAATTATTTGATACACATATTATTATTATACTATTAATTGTTTGATACTTACATTATTATTATATTGTTAATTATTTGATACTAAATTCCTAGATAAGGAATTAAAGTTTATATTAATTTTGTATCGAAATAAACATGTCTATATTAATTTTCAGCTGGACGAAGAATTGATGTTTATGTTACTTTTTAACTAGAAAAAATATTAATGTTAGTATTCATTTAATTTGTTTATTCGTTTATGTTTAATTTTAAATTAAGTGTGGATTTAATGTAAAAAAAAGTAACAATTAGAGTAAAAGTTCAAGTGAAAGTTTTTAGGAACTGGAAGAGAAAGAACATGGAATATACTTAATTTGCTTACCAATCCTCTTTTTATGTATCGCCGAATTGAAGTACTGTGGTCGATTTCAGAAGGAACATGTCAACGGAACTCTTTAATATGATGATATATAAAAAGAAATCGGTAAAAAGGATCAATAATGTTACTAAATATTCACCTTGCTTACTCCTTTTTACATCACAACAGCTTTTTCGTAGCCGAGTTTTAGCTTTTTCAACTTTTTATTTTATTTAAACGGTTGTATCTATTTACTTGTTTATTCAATAATTCGTTCATTTACCTGTATGCTCATTTATATGTCTACGTGTCTATTTATTTACTTAACTGTGAGTTTTATTAAATCTTATTTATCGATTTATATATTTCTTTACTAATGTATTTATTTGTCTGTCTACCTATCTAACTTTTACAGACATCTAGTTTAATATCCATCATACACAATTTTGATTGAAAAGAACATATCATTTTGTCCTTATTTTGAATTTTTTAATATCTTTTGTAGCTTGTATCGTTCGGTCAAACTTGATCTGGTAGTTTACAGACTACAAAAAAATATTCATACGTACTTACATCCACAATATGCATATGTACATACATACGTAAGCATAAACATACACGCATAGATAAGTAGACTGTTAAAATTATAATCCTAAAAGATGATGGCTGATTTTAGAAGTTCGTTGTATGTGGAATGAGTTAGTACTGACACACAGAAAAACGGCTCTTCCCAGAGCCACATGCTTTAATTTACAAAAAAGAACATAGTTTTACGATGATTCTTTACGTTAGTCAAATTTAGCCAATTTCTGCGGAAAATTTGTCTATGCCATATTTCTTTTGAACAGTGTATTCTGTAATGTAAAATAATAAGATTCGTAAACGGATGAATGTCCGGTTTAGTATTAACACTAAAACTATCGACATATAATGCACAATTATTTTGATGTTAAAAACGAAGCTGTGAAATAAATGAACGAACGATGAAACATTGACGAATACACTTATAGATTCTTTATCTTGATAACAATCGGCACTAATGTCAAGAAAACTATCTTAAAAAATGTCGCCATTTGAAGTAGGAAATTTGTAGAAGGGTAGTTTTAGTTGTACTACTACTTTGTTGGTAGTTTTAGTGTTAATACAGCAATTTGGAACAGGTATTTTGTAACTAAAGCTATAGTGTTGCACATATGTTGCATGAACATAATGAAATGAATAATAGTAGAAATTAATAGTGGAGCAATAACCACGAAAGAATTCGTGAAACTTTTCAACCGAAAAGTTTTAGAATCGCTGATCGCTACCTGTAAAAAATCCTTCGAGGGCAGGGGGTTAATTTTCTAATTTACAAACTTGCAGATTTCCACATTTTACCAATTGCCAAATTAAGAAATCTCAACGTTTCCGAAATATCAGATGTACACATTCCCAGATAACTACATTTCTGAATTTCATAAATTTTTCATTTTCCAAATATTCAAAGTCTCAAATTCCTAAGTTCTGACATTACCGAATGCTTAAATCTCAAATTATTTAAATCTTGAGATCCTTAAATTGAAATGCTCAAACGCACAAATTCCCACATCCTAAAAAAACGCCTACACTCTAAATTCTTTTAATTCCAAAATTTTTCTGTTCATAATTTTCAAATATTCAAATTTCGAATTCGTCAATTTTTCTAAATTGTTCACATTTATTGAACTTCTGAAATTCCACAAATTTCAAATCGTTCAAATGCCACAAATTTATCAACTTCATTGAAATCCTGAAATCCTAAGAATTCTGAAAATTCCCAGACAACCAAATATCTGTATTTAATAAATTTCTCTTGATGATAAACGGCATAAACGTCAAGAAAACCATCTCAGCAAATGTCGTCATTCGAAGTAGGAAATTTGTAGACGAGTCATTTGACCCCTTCCGTAGTTTTAGCGTTAAATACAGTAGCTGGCAGGCCAATAGGAACGATTCGCTTCCGTGGTTTCGCTTATCGATTCAAATCGCGTGCAGTGTGTATGAATGAAGGAATGAGTGGGCGAGTCGAGCCACCGGTTGAATGGAGCCCCACGGGTGACCACAAGGCACACGCGCGCGTACTAACTTCTCTTTCTTTCGTTCTTTTGCACGTTCTTGCTGTCTCTCTTCCACTTTCCTTCTCTTCTCTCCTTCTTTCTCTTCTGCACTTGACCCTTGTGGCGAGGAACCGATGAAATCGTTCCACGATACGCGACTTCACACTTTCAGGCACAGGTGCATGTACGGCTAAACGAATTAACACGGAAATGTTACGTCTCTAGAGATATGCAATGTTCGTTTTTGTTTTTTATATGTGGAGAGATTTCTTTTATCGAGGTGAAGGTTTTAATTGACGCATGGGCGAGCGCTTGGATCAATCGTTATGAAAATTATAAGTTCATTTTCAATTTTTTTACTTTTCGAATTTCTGGGATTTTTCATTTGTATATGTACGAATTATGTAATTTGTACATTTATGAACTCGGAAGTTTTGTAATTTTTCAATTTCTCAATTTCTCAGATTACTAAATTCTCATATCCTTGAATATCGCAATGTTTTGCAAGTTTCCAAATTTTTTTACCCTTTATTTCCATAGTTTTCAAATTCTCATATTCTCAAATTACTAGATTTCAAAATATTCAGGTTCCTAAATATCTTCGTTCACAAATTCTCAAATTCCTAATTCTCAATTATCAGCATCTACAAATTCTCAAATTCAACGATTTCTAAAAACTCGATTTCTAAATTACCAGATCTCCGAATTCCAAAATACCTACATGCTTCAGTACTCAAATTCTGTAACCCTTTCATCCGCAAACTCAAAAATTTCCGGATTACCATAACTTTAAATACTTAGATTTTCAAATTTCTAAATCAGTATATCCGCAAATTCCCGAATTCTCGAACGTTAAACATCAACATTCTCTCACACTCAAATGCAACAATGTCTACATCCCCAGCTTCAAACATTTCCAAATTACCATATCCCGAAATATCCAGATTTCCAAATTTCTAAACCATCATATTTACCAAATAGCCAAATTATTCTGTTACCTTTACCCTTCGCACTCGAAACGCGACTTACACTCACCACTTTGTTTAATATAGCATGGAATAGGTATTTTTTAACTAAATCTGCAATGTCGTGAATATGATGTATAAACACATATAAACAGCGAACAGTAGTAATTAATATTTGGGAGATAATAACTTCAAAAGAATACCTCAATCTTTTCAGCAAAAAAGTTTTACAGTTGCTATCTGCTATCAGTAAGAATACCCGAGCGCAAAGGGTTAAAAGCAAGACTGAACCTAACAATAAAACTACCGCCGTATAATGCACAATCATTTTGATATTAAAAATGAAGATGAAAAATAAATAAACAAACGATGAAATATAAACGAATACACTTATAAATTCTTTATCTTAATGACAATCAGCATAAATGTGAAGAAGACCAGGTTAACAAATTTTGTCATTTGAAGTAGGAAATTTGTAGAAGTGTCATTTGACCCCTTTTGGTAATTTTAGCGTTAACGGTTGAACTCTCACGCGCGTAAAAATTGATCGCAGACGTAATATATCGCGTGATTAATTTTCCGCGCGAATTATCGGATCGTGTAAAACATCGGGATTTCCGTGAACGCGAAAATATCGCCGGTGTGGTATTTATCTGGTTCACTTTTCGTTTCTTCTGACAGTTAACCGGGCGACAGTTTTACATCCGTTCGTTCATTAATTCAGCGCTCGTCCGCGACGTCTTTTATCGGTGGCTACCGTCGAGGTTAACGATTCCACGTAAGAAGCTGGTCTCTCCTTCTAATAGCTTGTATCGGCATTCTTGCGATTCAAAAAATGTGCCAAACCGCTTCCCTTTACCTCGGACTTTTGCATTCCGACTTTTTTCGCCCCGTCATCGATATATATTTGCTCCGTTGGCGATTTTCTTTTCGACCCTGGGTTCACGGTATTCGCTAATTAATATAATCGCGCGTAACTCGTTGCTCTTCTTGTTCTGTTCCTTTAATGGAAAATGCGTTCCTCGCCACGGGTCGAGGACGTCGTTTTCATGTATTATACTCACCGACACGATCAACATTCAATCTTAGATTTAACTCAATTTATAATAAATACAAACATTTTCAGTGAAATGAAATTCGTTAGTCCTAAATGTTAATGTGCATCCAGTGAGTTTAAATTTTATAATATGGCAGTTCAAAATAAATGTTAAAATTTAGTAGTTCAAATTAAATTATACGGTGCACTAGTTCAAATTAAATGTCACAGTGCATCAGTTAAAATTGTATATTAAACTGCATCAAATCAGATTAAATGTTACTCTGCATTAATTAAAATTAAATGTTAAGCTGCATCAATTAAAATTATATGTTAAACTGCATCAAATCAAATTAAATGTTAAACTGCATGAATTCAAATTAAATGTTAAGCTGCATCAATTCAAATTAAATATCAACATTCATTATTTAAAGTGAATTTGAAAATTTATTTGAAGAATGAAATCTACGACTTCGAATCTTTGAATCAGTACTTTCATGTGTAGTTGTTTCGTGATAGCTAATTCATAAGTATATGGTACAAGATCAGAAGACAACGTACTATGAATAAATGAATAAGTTTTGATTCGGAAAAGATTTTTGTAAAATGTACTAGTGTTTTTTTTCTCTTTTCTTCTGAAGTACCTGAAGCTCTCCGATCCTCTTCTGGATAAACCACTAGTTGCAATTATATTGGGAATAGTGATTATTATTTTGTATTTATATGGTTCTAAATCACCGATGTAAATTTTATTATTTTCGTTCTCAATTTTTGTATATCATCGCTGAATGGAAAATAATTATTTAAAACAAATGTTGATGAAAAATAAAAAGAATTATGATGTACACATTAATAAATATGAAAATCGATTTGCAATTTGAAAACTGTAATCAGCTATAAGAAACAAATCGGTCCATCAAATTGCGACACTCCGTACATAGCCGCACTGGGGGGGGGGGGGGTTCCTATAGTAATGTAATTGCGCCAATACCTCAAGCAGAAGACCATACACGATAAAGCTTTCCGACTAAACAAAATTCGGCCATATAGCGAGACTGCATTACAAAAAGGTTCACTGAAAGCCGTCAAACGTTTAGAACCTCTGGTAGCGAAATAGTAAACGAGGCGTTTTATTTCGCGAGTGAATCGATCCCATCGATTGCAACCAATTAGCGTTCGAAATCGTCTAATAAAGCACGATCGTTTTCACGCGTTAACGCGCGCGTAACCGACACTTTTGTTATCCCGCTGAAATTCCAAAGCATTCGGTGTACGTACTGACGTAACATGGCCGCGGGACACGCGACGAGTCCAATTTCGATCGCTTTGTGCGGCATACTGTTAAAAATGCGTGACGAATCGACAGCGGTGGATCAGGGTCTGTGACGAGGCAGCTTCAAGATCCATCCGTCCTGTGCGATCTTGAACGGGCATCGGATCCGGTCAAAGCATTCCATTGTAGTTGGCCGTGGTCTCTAGAAACGATTCTTCCACCGATCCGCTCGGATTCGTCCGGTTTTTCGCCGTCGCGTAAAGGATACCCCCGTGATTGGCTTCTTCTCATCAGCGTAATGCGACAACATTAACCGTCACAACGTTCGTCCGCTCGCGTGTCCATGCGTATTCATGCCGGATACGTGTGTGCTACGCGTGTATTAATTGACAAATAACTTTTTGCCCGGCACGACCATATACGTGCCCGTCATTGTGCGCGATTATGTACGTACCTGTTCGGGCTTTTCTTCCCTTTCTCTTCGTGTCATCCCTCTCCTTCTTTCTTACACTTCTTTCGGTTTCACCGACGTTTTTTTTTTTCGTTTTCCTTTTTTCTTTTTCTTTTTCGATCCCTCATCGCTCCGAGCGGCAATGAAATGCTGTTTTCCGAAAATGGCGCTGGAATGAGGACAGGTCTCCGGTAGCGGCGCGCACGCTGGCCTATCATTTAATTTGGTATCGGATACTTACTTCTGGCCTCCGTTGAAAACCCCCCTCGGCTTAAGGCCTTCTCTTTCTTGCGCGATCAGCGTCCGATGAATGCTGTCCTCCTGTACCCCGCGACGATCTTTTTACACGGCACGCGGATCCGGTCCAAATCCATTTTCACGGGCGTACGTTCGTCCACCGAGTTTTATTTCTAACAATTAACTGGAAATAAATACTGCTACGGCTTTCAACCGGGATTGTTCCCGGTACGGATCGATAAAGCGCATTTTTGAGGGTAACGCGGTGGATACTTTTTTTGCTGCAGAGACACGAGGTTCTATTATGTGAGAGTGTTGCGGAGCATTCGTAGAATCATGGATTCACTGATCTAGAGATTCGGGTCTAAGAATTCAGAGATTGAAGTACTCAGACATTCAGATATCCAAAAATTCGGGGACACATGCAATGTTCTTGAATTTTGAGATTTCAAGATTCTGGGATTTACGAATCCTGGGATTTATCGGGGTCCAAATACTTAGAAGTGAAGAAATTTTTGAATCTCGATATTAAGAAATGCAGACATTTGACAATTTCGAATTCTACGAAATTTAAAATCTAAATGATTTCGAAATCGAGGTCAAATGATTTACTTCTGTTGCGGTGCATTCATAGAATCGTAAAGCCATTGGGCTTATTTTTCATTGTGGAAAATTCATGAATAATGAACGCCGAGCAAAGCGTAACCGAGCTGAGTCGGACCGAACCGAACTGTACCGAACTAAACCGAACCTAACTGAGTGAGCCGAACTGAACCGAGTAGAACCTAACCGACCTGAGTCGAGCAAAGCGTAACCGAGCTGAGTCGAATCGAGCCGAACCGAACCGAACCTAACTGAGTGAGCCGAACTGAACCAACCTGAGCCGAGCAAAGCATAACCGAGCTGAGTCGAATCGAGCCGAACCGAACCGAACCTAACTGAGTAAGCCGAACTGAACCGAGCTGAGTCGAATCGAGCCGAACCGAACCGAACCTAACTGAGTGAGCCGAACTGAACCAACCTGAGCCGAGCAAAGCATAACCGAGCGGAGTCGAATCGAGCCGCACCGAACCGAACCTAACTGAGTAAGCCGAACTGAACCGAGCTGAGTCGAATCGAGCCGAACTGAACCGAACCTAACTGAGTGAGCCGAACTGAACCGATCTGAGCCGAGCAAAGCGTAACCGAGCTGAGTCGAACCGAACCGAACTGAACCTAACTGAGTGAGCCGAACTGAACCGAGTAGAACTTAACCGACCGGAGCCGAGCAAAGCGTAAGCGAGCTGAATGGAATCGAACCGAACCTAACCAAACTGAACCAAACCGAACCTAACTGAGTGAGCCGAACTGAACCGAGTAGAACTTAGCCGATTCGAACCGAGCAAAATGTTGCAACGAATTCATAGAATCATGAAGCCATTGGGCTTATTTTTAACTTTAGAAATATCATGAATAATCAACAACTGCGCTTTACAGTCTTTCCTACGTGTAATTTTTATGTCCTTAAACTTTTTTCCATTTGACGTGATTTTCGTGAGCCAGCGCGATTTATTATTAATGCCCATTTCCCTTAAATTTTTCACATCCAATGAAACAGATTAATTTTAACACTTTGATGTCTACTTGTATACATGCATTACGAATTAAATAATTTGAACCTTGCAATATACAAAACATACTTTTATAAGTGCCGAATTAAATTATTCGAAACATCCAATTATATAACACGCGTCCATTAATAATAAATTAAACGATTCGATACATGCTATACACTCACACATATCAACAGCGTGCCGAACTATGAAGAATTTGCAACATACTTGGGTCTCGTTTATTTTTAATCTCGTAATAAGAATAAAATTCCTATTGACCTCGATGCGTAATAAAAATTCGTCGAAACAAGCGATAGAAGATAAAACGGTCGTAAAAATGAATAGAAAATGGACGAGAGAAGATACTGATTAGCGTTTATGCGTCGGGTATACAATACATCGTCGGTGGCAATGAGCATCATGGTGTCGTAACATCACGGCATAGGAAACGTAAAAGGAAGTTCAGGTGCTTAGGCTTCAGCTTCTCTGTAGACTTCTACTAACCGGACTAGTTACCGGTTAAGGCGTTATAAAATCTAGTGTAACCGGGTTTCGCTTTTTCTTACGTAGGAAAAGTATCACGGGTTTGCTAATGAGACGCCTGCCTAACCGCGGTTCATCATTAAAACTGGTGAAAGTTTTCCATTATCTCTTTGCTCGTTGACGTAGAGTGTGTAATACGACAATGGAGGATGGCTCAGGATTACGAAACTGTGATGTATTTTCAAAAAACTGGGTAAATGGAAATTTAGATAACTAAGGTGGGGTATACAGTTCAACCTGTTCCAGGACTTGGGTTAATAAAATTTCATGATAATAATAATAAAAGTCATGGGAAAAGTAATCAAAATCTAATATTATTTATTCGAGGCAAACAATAAGAATAACAATAATTTGTTATCAGTTGTACATTTTATTATGTATTGTCTTTATATTGCTTCGTATATTGTTATAAGTGGTGGATGTGGCAAGGCATACCGGTATAACACGCGGAAATATAGTGAGTGTTGCTGTAACACGAAGCGACACAACGAATGGTAATGTAAAAGCTGGTAACCTAATATATGGTTATTTTGCGTAAAGTGATTTCATGTGTGGTAATTTTTTGTGGGCAATGTTACGCATAGTAGCTCTACGTGTTGTTGCGCGACGCGTGATAAATCTACATATGATAATTCTATGCGTGGTAATTCTACATATGGTAATACTACACGTGGTAATTCTACGTACAGTGATTCTACGCGTGATAAATTTACACATAGTAATTTTTCGCGTAGTAATCCTATGTGTGGTAAATTTGCATATAGTAATTTTCGCGTAGTAATTCTACGAGTGATAATTCTGTACGTTGTGATTCTACCTTTAGTAATTCTACGCATGGTAATTCTACCGGTACTAATTCTACGCGTGGTAATCTTGCCCGTGGTAATTCTGTGCGTGGTAATTTTAAGCGTGGTAATTCTACTTGTGGTAAATCTACCAGTGGTTATTTTAAGCGTGATAATTCTACATGTGGTAATTTTACGCATGCTAATTCTACACGTGGTAATTTTACGCATGATAATTCTATACGTGGCAAATCTACCCGTAATAATTTTAGACGTGATAATTCCACACGTGGTAATTTTACGCGTGATAATTCTACACATGATAAATCTACCAGAGGTAATTCTGTGCCCGGTAATTTTACGCGTGATAATTCTACGCGTGGTTATTCTAAGTGGGGTAGTTTTACGATTGGTGAATCTATACGTGATGAATCTACACGTGATAAATCTACGTTTCGTAATTGTACGTGTGGTAATTCTATACGCGCAGAAATCGACCGCACTGCAATTCAGTATGCAGAAATTCTGTACGTGATAATTTAACATGTGGTAATTTCACGTGTGACGATATAACACATGGTTTTACGTCCCTCTAAATACAATAGTGAAATGACTGTGACGCAAACAACAATTTGTCTCGAGACAAATGATTTGAATCGAGAACAACAGTTCTTCTAAATGCGCGCAAATAAATTTTCCATAAAAACTATTACCCGTACAATTTGTTAATTTTATAAAATTCGAGTAGAATTTCTAGTAATGTAATATTATCGTGTATCGTAAATTACCAACTGTTTAGATAACGATAAGAAATAGTCGATCGCGATATCGGTTTGCATAAATTTCACAGTGTCAATACATCCTAAGAATATAATCCCTATGGGTTTTAATCGGTGATCTTCCCTTCGAGTGGAAGTTTCGGGTCAAAAGAAGGGTGGCGTTTGCGGCATAGACACAGATACGCAATCCACCACGAGATAGGTCGTTTTATTGGCATCCTAGCCCTTCCGATCTCAGGCAAATGAAGATGGAGCACCGACTTCTTGTGCGGCATGATCAAAAAAACATGATCCCACGAACTTTCAGTCAAAGACCCAGCTTGTGGACTTCCGGTTTAACTTGTATCGATGTTGCGTTTCGAAAAACTGTACTGAAAAACTGAGAATTTTATTTAACACATAACTACCGACGTATAATGCACAATTATTTTAATGTTAAAAATGAAGATGAAAAATAAATGAAGAAACGATGAAATATAATTGAATGCACTTTCGTACGTTTTTGAATTTGCAAATTTTTTAATTCTCGAAATTGGACAATTATTTAACCCTTTGCACTCGGATGGTGATTCACATTCACCGCCATGTTTAACACTAAAACTACCGACGTATAATGCACATGTACTTTGATGTTAAAAATGAACTTGAAAAATAAATGAACAAACGATGAAATATAAACGAATACACTTATAGATTCTTTATCTTAACAAATTTTGTCATTCGAAGTAGGAAATTTGTAGAAGGGTTATTTGACCCCTTTGGAAGTTGTAGTGTTAAAGGAAACTTGAAGAAAAGCTTAGAAGGTTTGTAGAAGATTCGACAAATTTTATTCGTATATCAAGGATATAAAATTGGTGAAAAAGTTGAAACGATTTTGTGCCGAGTATGGCGAAGAACATACTTTTTGGTCCAAATTCTTGTTGGATGTTTTACATTGAGAATAGTAAAAGAATTAATTAAGTTCGTTTCTTTTTGTACAATTAAAATTCCGACGAAAGTAGAATTGAATGTACTCTTCTGTCGTTGTTCTGCTTTTATCAGGGAAGAGATTAGTCTACATAACACGATCTATGCACGAGGGTCGAAAAGAACATCCTTAGAGACGCGTTAGGGTATAAGTGGGTAAGGGGTCGTATTAACCCCTCTGTCCATACATTAATACTGCTCTCTTTCCTACTACGACGAGATAGGTATATCTGTCGTGCAATTTTATCTGACTCGTTTCGTAATTTGGGGATTTAGGAATTTGGACATTTAGGGAGTTGGTAATTTCTGGATTTTGGGATTTGGCTAATTGGGCAGTTTGAGAAGTTTAGGAAATTGGGAAAAGTTGGGGTATTTATGGAATTTTTACAATTTAGGATATTTGGGAAATTTAGGAAATTTGTGGAATTTGAGAAAGTTATAGAATTTATAGAATTCCGGCAATTTCGAGAATTTTTAGAATTTGTGGGATTTCAGGTTTTCAATGAAGTTGATAAATTTGTGGCATTTGGACGATTTATAATTTGAGGAATTTTAGAAGTTTGGGAAATGTGAACAATTTAGAAAATTTGGCCAATTCGAAATTTGATAATTTTGAAATTATGTACCGAAGTATTTTGGATTTAAAGGAATTTAGAATGTAGGCATTTTTTTTAGGATGTAGGAATTTGTGCGTTTAAGCATTTCAATTTAAGGATCTCAAGATTTAAATAATTTGAGATTTAAGCATTCGATAATTTTAGAACTTAGGAATTTAAGACTTTGAATGTTTGGAAAATGAAAAATTTATGAAATTCAGAAATGTGCTTATCTGGGAATGTATGTATTTGATATTTCAGAAACTTTGAGATTTCTTAATTAGGCAATTGGTAAAATGTGGAAATGTGGAAATTTGCAAATTTGTAAATTTGAAAATTACCCCTCTGCACTCGCAGGAATTTTTACGGATAGCGAATAGCGACTCTAAAATTTTTCGGTTGAGAAGTTTCACAAATTCTTTCGAGGTTATTGATCTACTATTAATTTTTACTATTATGCATGTCATTACGTTGATACAACATATGTGCTACACTACAGCTTCAGTTACAAAATACCGGCTCCAAATTTCTGTATTAACACTAAAACTACCAAAAGAGGTCAAATGACCCTTCTATAAATTTCCTACTTCACATGACAACATTTGTTAAGCTGGTCTTCTTCACATTTATGCTGATTATAACCAATATAAAGAATCCATGAGTGTATTCATTTATGTTGCATCGTTTATCCATATATTTTTCATCTTCATTTTTAATATCGAAGTATTAGCTAAACAAGGCGGTAAATGTAAATCACCATCCGAGTGCAAAGGGATAAATAATTTTCCAGTTACGAGAATTCAAAAATTTCCAAATTCAAAAACGTACAAACTCACAAATTCAGTCCTTCGCTAAGTCCGTAATAATCAAAAAATTAATTCAATAAATTATGGAACATAAAATTCGATTGTGCCCGAATGACCACGTGCGCATACCACGTGTCTTTTCGTGCATTACACGATTACCCATCAATGGTTAACCTCGAGTAGGCCAGTTCGCTGGCAATTAACAACGGAACGTTGCTGTCGAGCAGCCGTGAAACCGGTGCTCGTCGAGGGGTTAAACAACCCCTGTGGCGCGAGGGTAGAAAGCGTGCCGCGTGGAAATCGCTGAAGGAACGCGCGCACCGACCACCACCACCGTCTGGTGGGGATGATTTTCGACGGGGGTGGTTGGCACAAAGCTGAGCATGAGACCAACACGCGCCTTCTCTCGATGACACTTATGCACACGCCCTCAGACCGCGTGCGTGTTGCGCCTGTCAAAAGTCGTGTTGTTCGCTCGTGCCTCCTCTTCTTCCACTTCCTACTTCTCGTTTTTCTCATTGTCGAATCGACTTGTGCGTCAGTTTCTCTATCTTCGAGTCGTGTTGTTCTTGTGCGGACTATTGTTTACGTTTTTTAATGCGTGTTGACTTTGGTGATATTGGACCATGACAACATGTGATGGACAATTAAATGTTACAATGGTTCTTGTTCATTCGAGAATACAATTTTGAACCTCTGAAATCAGTCTGTATTTGAGCATACGTGTTCATAGACTGTTTATGATATTTTAATCTTTATTGGACATTGACAAGATTTGATGGACAATTAAATGTTACAATGGTTCTTGTTCATTCGAGAATATAATTTTGAACCTCTGAAATCAGTCTGTATTTGAGCATACGTGTTCATAGACTGTTTATGATATATTAATCTTTATTGGACATTGACAAGCTTTGATAGACAATTAAATGTTACAATGGTTCTTGTTCATTCGAGAAAATAATTTTGAACCTCTGAAATCAGTCTGTATTTGAGCATACGTGTTCATAGACTGTTTATGATATATTAATCTTTATTAGACATTGACAAGATTTAATGGACAATTAAATGTTACAATGATTCTTGTTTATTCGAGAAAATAATTTTGAACCCCTGAAATCAGTCTGTGTTTGAGCATACGTGTTCATAGACTGTTTATGATATTTTAATCTTTATTGGACATTGACAAGCTTTGATGGACAATTAAATGTTACAATGGTTCTTGTTCATTCGAGAAAATAATTTTGAACCTCTGAAATCAGTCTGTATTTGAGCATACGTGTTCATAGACTGTTTATGATATATTAATCTTTATTGGACATTGACAAGATTTGATGGACAATTAAATGTTACAATGGTTCTTGTTTATTCGAAAAAATAATTTTGAACCCCTGAAATCAGTCTGTGTTTGAGCATACGTGTTCATAGACTGTTTATGATATATTAGTCTGTGCTGACTATGATAGTATATGTTCGTAACATTTCATAGACATTGAAATGTACGATATTTTTGTTCTTGTCGTTTGAGAAGATAATATCGAGTCTTTGAAACCGGTCTTCGTTTGAACAGGTGTTCTTTGTGGACTGTTTATGTTTCTGTAGCGATCGGTGGTGACTTTGGTAACTTTTGACATTGACAAAATTTATTGGATAATAAAATACATATATTGTGGATTTGTTTTTGTTGACTTACAGTGGACGAAAGTAATGAATACTTCAATCTAGTATTCATTCAATTCATGTATATTGTTACTGCTGGTAGTATTTCTGACCATAACAGTGACCTTGATCATACTGAACAGTGCAACAGTTTGTGAAACAGTAAAATATATATGATTTAGTTTTTAATGTACAAATATGATTTTCCACTGTTTATTGTACTAATGATGTGAATTCCTGACTTTGGAGTTATCAAACATTGAGATTTCATGTTGACTGTTGTTGTGGATTATGTCTCTCTTGATAAGAATTTGGTGTCAGTCCAAAATTAAATAGAAATTTCGGTAATATCTAATGTCCAGAGGATTTATTGGACAATTTAAAATATATATAACCTTGTTCTTACTGTCTGACAATGAAATCAAAATTTTGATCTTCCAAGCCCAATTTTTATTTAATTACATGAAGATGTAAACTTGTTAACACATTTAATTCATGGTAACTTTAATAATATCAGTCATAATAAACAATTTAGTAATTAACCAATTTGAATAACATCAACTTAGTAATAAAATAATTTAATAACTCAAGTTCGTTACTATTTGCGAAAAAGGTTTGAATTCTCATTTGCTTAAGTTTCGACGTGCATTTAATTTTCTACTGATATCGGACATATTGAAAACGTTTGCAGGACAACGAAATAAGATCTAATTATAGTTGTATAGAAAAGAAGAAGATGTTAAGTGAAATGAAGTGTGCTTCTGAATATTTGTCAATGTTTATGGGGGACACGTGAATAGAAAAATATAATAAGTGTTAAGAACTATGGACACGCGAATGTACAACACAATGTGGCAAACGCCGAATTTGTACAGCACCTATAAATATCCTACGATCATGCAGCTACAGGCGAACAATAACGATTTTCATTCGTGGTTTCATTCTAGGAAACCGTCCATGGACGACGTTGGAAATCCTACCTCCGTCAACGCACGGTGAGTACATTTTTACAATGTTGAATAATCTCTTTTTATGCTTCGACTTCGTCGTTCGACCGCACTTCAACAGCGTTTTAAACAAAACGGACATTGTATGAGAAATAATTAGCAATCCTCAAATTAATTGTTTTACTAATTTCTACATGTAACGTGGCAATTAACGATAATGGATAGACGTGGCACGAATGCAGAGAATAAATTAGAAACTGAACGAATAGCGATTCATTATGTTGGAGATAATTGATGTTCTTGATATATTACGTTCTATTATATTGATATTTGTATCTTGAATACCTATATAAAAATTATCAGATAGAAACAGGACAAAGATAGATTGTAGATTATTTTGTGATTAGACATTCCTCACGTAGCAGAAGATATATTGACTTTGGTTCGTCGATTGTGAGTAAATATGTAAATATTTTATACTAAATCTTGCAAGACGAAAAATTTATATTTTTTATTCAAAATTCATTCAATCACATTATTAAAAATTTTATGTACCATTTAACATTTGAAATTTGAAGCTTGACACCTAGGGAGGTAAAAACTTGGAATTTAGGAAATTTGAAACTTGGAGTTTGGAAAAATTGGAAACTGAATAATTTGAACACTTTTGGATCCCTGGAAGTTTTAAGTTTGAGATTTTCGAAACTTGAAGCCACGAAAATGTGGAATTTCAGAATTTTTTGAATCTACAAATATGGACAATTGGATATTCAGAATATTTTTTATAGATACTGAAAGTTTGAGATTTAGAAATTTGTGTATTCAGAAAGTTGAAAGATTTGAACATTTGGTCATTTGAGGATTTAAGAAATTTGATTACCTGAGAATTTGAAAATTTACAAAATAGGGAATGTAGGACTTGGAGAATTGTAAATATACAAATTTGTAAATTTGTAAACTTGTATAGTTGGAAATTTGAGATTTTAAAAATTATTACCCATACAAATTCAGAAATTTAGATTTCAAAATTGGTAACGCTGGACATATGAAAATTTTGAATTTGAAATATTTGAAGATTTCCATATTTAACAATGCAGAGGTTGCGAAATGTGGAAATTTGGAAAACTAAGAGATACGAAGATTTGGAAATCAAGGAAATTACAAAATTCAATTTTCTCGAATATTTGAAAAGTTAGGAATTAGGAATTTTTGAAATTTAGAAACCTAAGAACTAGAGATTTATTAAATCCGAAATTTACAATATTTCTCCATTCCTGCATTCGTAGGTTACCAAATCACAAGGACTATTTGGCAAATTCCCCGTAATCCTTAAAAAAGAAGAAACTTAATTCCGTGTGCATTTTTGTAGTGCAATACAACACAGTATACATGTTTCACTTACGACATATTATTGACCAATGTTGCAAGTTACGGAAATACAGTGTATACTACCTTTAACTAAACACGGTGCCTCAATGTTATATTTGTCATGGTCCTTCCATGACCCACAAAATTTCAGTAAGATAAAATAAAAATTTCCCGGCGTCCAAATGGTAAAATTACACACTGCACAATTTTGAGCTGCAATTACATCGGTCACAACCACTACACGATATTTTATTACTTTTATCGACAGTTAACTTCTCGAAATCGATCAGTGTTATCGGTAACTGATCATGCTCAACTTCGAACGGCGATCAGTTACTGCGACTATTACACGTTCTGACTCGATACTGCACTTAACCGAAAGTAATACATTCGTTTTATCGATTTTAATAATACCATAATCACAACCGAATCTCGCAAGACATCTATAGACGATAACGCGAAGTAGTTGTCGTACGATCATACAAATTTGATCAAATGGAATATCAGATCATGGTTGTGTGACAATGGGCAAGAATAATCTTGCAAACAATCGCGTAGCCCATCAGAATATCGATATCGGGAATATCTTTATCGAGAATGGAGATACTGGGCCAGGTAAAATTGTTGTGGGCCGGTGTTATCGGTCGCGATCATCTATCCTCCGATTCGGCATCGAGAACGACCTATCTACCGTCGTAACAATTGAACCCGTAATAGAATCACATTTATTCTTATTACCCGACGAGGTCAAGCGAGCAGAGAAACGGACGGGTCTCGATCCAAAGTCGGATCAGCTCTCCTAAGCTATTCCACCAACTATGTTATTTTTTCCCTTCTCTTACACACGCGAATCTACATGTAGGAGTACACAGTTACGGTCGCCCTGGACGCGTTATGTTTGCCATCACCGTTTTTTTCGCTTAAAATGAACTTCTATGTAATGAAAATTGGTAGTGTTGTGATTTGAAATGGGGCGAGGGTTGAAATTTAATTTTTTTTTAATGGAAATTAAAATTCAATTTCGCGAGTTTCTAAATTTTAACTTAACGCGTTTTCAAATTTTCGATGGCTTAAGTCTACATAATTTAAATTCGAGAATTTCCACAATTCGAATTTTCGAACTTTAACATCTCCAAATTTCCAATTTTCCGTAGTTGCAAATTTCCAAACCTTCAATTTTTCCATTTTTAAAGTTTTAAATTTTCCAAACTTCCAAATATCCAAATTTCCTAATCTTCAAGTTCTAAAATTCCAAATTTCCAAATTTCCAATATACTTAATCTTCAAATACTGAAATTCAAAAGTTTTTATATTTACAGATTTCCAAGTTTTTAAATCATCAAAATTTAACTTCCTACATTGCATATTTTCAAATTTCCTAGTCTTCAAATTCTCAAACTTTATAGTTTACTAATTCTTAAATTCCCAAATTTCCAAAACTCCACGTCCTGAAATTTCAAAGTTTACAAACTTCAAAGTCCCGAAATTCTCATTCTCGAAATTCCCAATCACCAATTTCCCGAATTACCTAATCCGCAAATTCTCATTCTCGAAATTCCCAATCACCAATTTTCCGAATTACCTAATCCCCAAATTCTGAAATTCCCAATTTTCTACATTTACTGATACCCAAATTGCCAAACTGCCAACTTCCAAATTTCCAAATTTCCTACATTTTCAGACCCTCAACTCGTCAAATTCCTAAACTTCCGAATATCCAAATTCCAAAATCCTGAAATACCCAAAATTCAAATCTCAAATTTCGTGAAAATACCATACACCTGTTAACATACTCCTTCATATTTTCACTTAATAATTCGACCAACTCTCACATATTAAAAGAAGCGAGCATCGTTCCTCTTACGAAACGCATTTCAACTGCCACATACATTAATGTACACGTACTTGTTCAATAAAGAACAGAGTACATGCGAAGAAGAATAGAGTATAAACAACAAGAAGAATAACGATATAAATAATCGGTGCTTCCTAGCAAGAAACCATGCACGCTCGTTGGGTTTTTGTTTAATTAATACAACCGTGACTCATGCACCTATGCCACGGTGAGCAACAAAGCATCTACCACGTTGTATCTCGTTCTCCATCTCGCCGCGTTCTTTAGGACTGAACCTACAAGACTATCAAAACCTTTGCTCGCGTTATGAAGATGCCGCCTTGTAGATATATATATAAAATTTCTGCGTAAGGTCCTAACCCATTCTGATGTTGACAATAATTCATCAGACTGCTGTATTGTCGTATGGCCGGGCCCAACCGGCGAGACAACAACGCGGTTTCTTCTCTTATCTCCGCTAAGATTTCGTCAAAATTTCCGTGCTGTTGTGTTTCGGATGAACGTTATTACGTAGATCATTGTCTCAGATTTATGACACCACGAGGAGATCCGTTAATGGTATTAATTCTTTTCGTATTAAATGCGCAAAATATTTGTAACACACGACGGTCGTATAGAAATTGAAATATTTTTAAGTAGTAGTTAATACTGATAATTATTTTGTGAGGCGCCCATGAATGATGTATCATAAATTGCGAAATGAAATTATGGTAATGTAAATTATAGTTTGAAATCAAAAAAGTTGTTTGAGAAAATAAAATGGTAAACTAATGGCACAGTAGTATTATAGTAGAGTACTAAGGTAATTTAACAGTTGTATGGTAAAATGATGAAATAGTAAAATAGTAGGATACTGTAACGGTAAAATAACGATAAAACAGTGAGGACGTAAAGTGGTTAAGTCAAAGTGTGAAATAATAAACTGGTAAAATAATGGAATAGTAGAATAATAGAACATTGGACCTATAGAAAAGTAAATTAATATAATAACAAAAACGTAGTATGAGAGAAAGTAGAATATTAAAATAACAAAATAACAAAACAGTATAACCTCAAACTATTAAAATAATAAAGTACTAAAATATCAAGGAATAAAACACTATAATAATAAAAGACCACCAAAATTAAGAGTTACAATAAGGGTCAAAATATTTCTGCCTAAGTATCATTTTCTAAATGAACACTGTAGCCTACAACAAGTATCGATTCCTGAAATATTTATAAAAAGAAGACACAGAAATTCCGTGAGTAACGGATGAACTTATAGTTCGCTGAATAATGTAGCCCAGATCTGTTAACACATTTACCGTGACGAGATTAAAATATCCCGGCAGAACGATTGGACATTCGCACGTACTAATGGCGGAGGTGTCCAGTGCAGGTACATTGAACACAGTTGAACTTGTGTGGAGTGGGTTGTGTAACGTGGCGGAACGGCGAACAACCGTGAAGGTGTGATGATAAAGGAAAGGTACCTTTACGTGGGCGTAAACGGGTGGCGACCTCGGAGGCGTAGCCAATGCTCCAGGCGACAAGCTTATCGAATGGCAAGTATGCCTCCGCTTCTGTTGCCAACCTAATAAGCGAATGGATCGTTTGCATGCGGGAAACGTGACAATTTGCCCCCGAAATGAACTACCATGTCGTTTAAGAACGGTAGCGATCGGTGTACCAGTTGAAATTCGGGATGAATCGTATCGAAGATCGATCTATAATAAATTCGTTGTTCACAAGTGCAAGATCGGTACAGATCAAGGTGGTTCATCAATGTATCGGTGAAAGTTTGAGATGAATCATATTGGAGATTAATCAAGGAATGCTACCAATAACTGCAGGAATTGTAGCGATCAATGTTCTAATATAAGTTCGGGATGAATCGCTTCAAAGATCAATCGAAATACGCTATTGGTAAACGCAATATCGGTAGCGATCAGTGTGGTCCATCGATGTATCAGTCAAAGTTTGGCATCAATGGTATCGAAGATTCATCAACTTATGATATCAACAAGTTACAAAATGGTAGCCATCAATGTTTGAATATAAGGTTGGGACGAATCATATCGAAGATCGATCAAAATTCGTTGTTGACAAGTATGAAATCGGTAACGATCAATATACCAGAATAAGTTCGAGACGAATAACCTCGAAGATTAATCGAAATTCGGTATAGATAAATGCTAGGATAGTCTGATCAGTGGGGTCCATCAATGGACCAGTATAAGTTCAGGATGAATTTTATCGAAAATCGATTAAAAAATACACTATCGATAAATACCAGTATCTTTTATTGAACAATCTGCTGAATTGGTAATACAAATTCATACTAGTCGAAGTAGATAGTAACACTATAATTTAATTTGATATTTTAATTATTCAGTTTTTATTCGTATTCTGATACTTTTCAATCGAGTTAAACATATTTTGAGTTTCTTAGTGTCAGGTATGTAAGATAAAATATGTACAGCGATGTGTAAATTGACGACATACGAAAAATAAGAAAATTGGATATGAATTTGCAGACATGGGAGTGTACTGACAGAGATGCAGAAGTTTCAGACATTGGAAATTTCGAAATTTGGTAATTTGAAGATTTGCAAATGGGACAAGAATTTGCAGACATGCAAATGCATTAACTGACATGTAGAAATTTTAGAAATTGGAGATTTCAAAATTTGGCAATTTAACACTAAATTATTGAACGAACCAAAATGACTCGTGACACATATTTTATTTTAAATTTAAAAAATGATCAAGACGCTTTTATGAAAATGTATGTTAACTTTTGTTAAGATAAAGGATCATTCTATAGGCCAGTTTACATATCACACTTTGTTCATTTTCTTGTCTCCTTTAGTTGTAATTTAAGAATAAATGGTCATTATGCGTCCGTAAATCTAGTGTTACAGATTCGGGAATATAGGAATTTTATACTGTAGAATTTTTTGAATTCAAAGAATCAGATATTTGAGAATTCGACAAATTTCAGAATTTCAACATTTGAATCTTCGCAAATTTAAAATGTTGTCAATATGTCAAATCTAAAAACTTTGAAAGCTATCGAATGTACAAATTAACAAACACGGAAATTTGGAAGCTGTAAATTGTTCAAATAACTGCGGATATCGCGCAGATCGATATTAGTTGGCAATCGATACAACACGCCTATTGTATACCATCTCACCCTATCGATAGACATCCGCATTATTCATCCAAAAGTTGCCTACGTTGCTCCCGGAATACCTGCACACATCCAAACATTACATCCGATTCCATCGTATTTGAATCCAGGGGACATCGAGATGATTCACAAAATAACCACGGTTTCGATCGATCTGTATACCCCCGTTACAATCGAAAATCGTGCGCGCGTAAAAGTGAGGGGAACAAAAATTGGCGAAAAACGTGAGCGCGAATGTATCGCAGACAAGATTTGATCTGGGCAGGGCAGTGAACGGCTCACCTGACTCTCGCGACCGTTACAGGAGACTCCTTCGGTGCCATTATTAATATTAATGCATTCCGTGGTTCTTGCGGCATTGTACTCGCGTTGACGGTGGCGCGTCCAACGTCAGACATCCAACAATATCCAACGAGGAGGTTCCTTTTCCGTTCCTTTCCGCGCGCGCGTTTAAGTGGCGACGTCGTTTGAACCGCGGACCTACGTGTCCCCTGATTGTGTCTCCGATGGTTTTGTCCGCCGACTGAATATTCAACCGGGCCGATAAATAACGCTGAAAGGCCGAGAAACGAGACGAAACAATGACGAGGAGGATTTTTCCGTGGGGGGTTGCCCCGAGACCTCGAGAGAGACCATCGGCTCCGCTTCCAGGCTAACTTTTCTTATGCCGAGACACCTCTTCGGCTCCGTTGCGAGCGGCCTCTATTGTCGCACGATTTCCTCTCAGTCTTATGAAAGCTCGACAATGAACGTTTCTACGCTCTCGCCTACCGTAACCAATCCCGCGTTACGCTCCACCACGGTGATCTATACCGAGCATTATTCTCTTCTTTGCCTCTTCAGCGACTCGTGTCAGCATCCTGGACCCGCTTCTTCCTTGCATCTCCTTCACCTTTTCTTCCATCTTGTTTCTCTCCTTATTTATTTTTTTTTCTCTCTCTTTCCTTTCGTCGCGATGAAACGCTGTTCACGGCTTTCTGTTTTTCTCCACGCGAGTTGCCGAGGTCATGGATGGGGTTGCGTTTTTGAGGTTATTCAGCTATTTCTGCGTTCGGCTCTGGATGATAAGCTTTAATCGTATACAACGGCGGACAACGTTCTCTAGCCAGACTGAATGAAGTCCGTTCTTCTCTTTTTCCGTTTCGTTGATTTTTGTGGGAAAAATGTATGAAGTTCGTTAGAATATGCATGATAAGTTAATAATCATCTACAGTGACAGATAAAATTCTATACCTGACAGATGGACTAACCGAAGTCCATTATTTTTTCGTTTTGTTCGCTTCATTGATTTTTATGAGAAAAAATGTATAAAGTTCATAGAGGCATGCATAAGATTTAATCATCTACAGTGACAAACAAAATCCTATATTTGACAGACAGACTAACCGAGGTCCACTATTTCTTCTTTATCACTTCATTGTTTTTTATTGAAAAAAATGTATGAAGTGCGTTGGGACGTGCATAAGTTTTAATCATGTACAATGACAAACAATATTCTGTAACCGATAGACAAACTACCCTAAGTGCATTATTTTTTCTCAATCGCTTCATTGATTTTTATGAAAAACATGTATGAAGTGCGTTAGGATATGTATGATAAGTTTTAATCATCTACAGTGAGAGACAAAATTCTTTACCTGACAGACAGACTAACCGAAGTCCATTATTTTTTCGTTTTGTTCGCTTCATTGATTTTTATGAGAAAAAATGTATAAAGTTCATAGAGGCATGCATAAGATTTAATCATCTACAGTGACAAACAAAATCCTATATTTGACAGATAGACTGACCGAGGTCTACTATTTCTTTTTTATCACTTTATTGATTTTTATGAACAACATGTATGAAGTGCGTTAGGACATGCATGATAAGTTTTGATCATCTACAGTGAGAGAAAAAATTCTATATTTGACAGGCAGACTAACCGAAGTCCATGCTTTCTTCTTTATCACTTCATCGATTTTGCTCCAAGGAATATAAATATAAGCTTGTTAGTTTTCTATTTCTTTTTGAAAAGCGAATAAAATAAAGTTGGGTTAAACTGATTAAATCGTGTATGACACATTGAGTTATGACAATGAGCTCATGGATTACTTTCAACCAGATTAAAATGCTAAGTACTGTATTATACAAAATTGCGTGTCGCTTATTAACAGAAACGTGTACCAAAAATAAGAAATAAATAAGATTCACCAACCTTGAGTTTTAAAAATTCCACGGCGTTTCAGAATGCATCAATAACAATGTAAAACCAATAAATAAAATAACGAAATAACGAAAATAAAATGCGAAACCAAATCAAAATCAACAAGGTTTCTTACTCTCGACGAGTGTAGCCTTTGATAAAACTGATACCGAATACTCGTGCTTCGCATAAATCGTACATGAACTGGTGTATTGGTAACTGGTAAAAAAACAAATCTTTCGCGCTATCCAAAAATATTCGGGTTCAAGAGAGTACGGCGTGAATGATAGTCATTGACAAAAGAACTAAAATTCTCGAGGGTTATATATTTATTAATAAAGGAACATTGATAGTAACGATAAAACGAGGTAACCAAATATGGACCAAAACGATGCGAGATTTAAAGAAGCTAACAACGAGGGGTGCTCTTAGCCACGGGGTGCCGATGCTTCTCCACAAATCTTTTTCCCTTGATCGGCCAATATAAAGAAAGGATTATGCGAATATTTGGCTGCAATATCTATCATCGTGAATAATCACGCCGTACCTTAGGACATTCGCGGAGACTTATTATCTGACATGATTTAAGGGATAAAAAGTTCCACGCCTTGTTGGGAAGAATACGCGTCCAGTCGCGGGGCACCGCATATTTTTGCGGTATTATACGTTGTACCGCGAGCGTATCAATTAAATGATAATGTAGTGATTAATAGCAATGATTCCGGCTGCTGATCGTCCGTTCTGCAAAAAACGCGTCGTTCCTTCGAAAATCACGTCGCGAGACGGATGATACTATCGATCGATGCCGTGAGGAGGAAAAAGCTAGATTGTGATCTTGCGATCTTGCGGGTTCGAACGACCGTTTCTATTATAAATTGTAGAAATGTGACGAACAATTTCAGTTACGTACAGTAACTGTTGAACAGTAACCGTTTCAAGAATAGTTTCGGTTACCGGGTTTAGGGTATTAGACATTTGACATAGGATTTATGAACTTGGGAATTTTTGATTTTGAACAGTTGGAAATGTAAAGATTTGGGGATATAGGGAGTTGGAGGTTTTACAAGTTCAAGAGTTCGATGATTTGGAGATTTCACAGTTTAGGAATTTCACGATTCGGAGATCTGAGGATCTAGAGATTTGAGAATGTAAGAGTTTGGGGATATAGGGATTTTGGTATTGGCAAGTTCAAGAGTTTGACCATTTGGTGAATTCACAATTTGAGAATTTGACAATTTGGGGATCTGAGAATTTCGAGATTCACGGATTTAAGGATTTAGAAATTTGGGAATTTGGAAATGTTAAAATTTGGGGATTTGGCAACTTCAAAAATGTGCGATTTGGGGATTTGATAGTTTAGGAACTTCACGATTCGGAGATCTGACGATTTACAGATTTGAGAATGCATGGGTTTGGGGATATAAGGATTTTATTATTTGACTAGTTCAACAGTTTGACAATTTGGGGACCTGAGAATTTGGAGATTTAAGGATTTAGGGATTTCAGAATTTTGGAATTTAGAATTGTCAGAATTTCGGGATATAAGATTTGGTGATTGGGCGAGTTTAAGAATTTGACGATTTCGGGATTACACAGGTTAAGAATTCTCAAATTCGGAGATTTGAGGATTTGGAGATTTAAGGATGTAGGGATTTAGGAATTTTTGAATTTCGAAATGTCAAGATTCCAGGATATAAGAGTTATGCGGTTTTTACGAGTTTAAGAATTTAACAATTGGGGATTTGACAGTTAGGGAATTTGACAATTCGGCATCTGGGAATTTGGAGATATCAGAATTTGGGGATTTAGAGATTTAGGAATTTGGGAATGTGGAAACTTGGCTATTAAAAAATTTTGAAATGTAGAGATTTGTATTCTTACCAAATTTAGAAGTTTGGAAACTTTCGAATTTACTGATCTATTGAATTACAATTTAGGTATTCGGATACATGTGTACTTGAAAAATTGACAAACCGGTAATCGAAGAATTTGAGACGTAGAAATTGTGGAATTGAAAATTTCCGAGTCAAACAGTTAGACAATATAAAAATTGTGCTATTCAATAATACTCGAATTAAGACATTTAGAAAGTCACGAATCGGTAGCAGTGCAAATCTGAAAACTCGTGAAAAATCTCAACCAGAAACTCAGCAGTCTATCATTTCCGAACTCTCGAATTCTCCACGCGGTAAGTCATACTATCCCGAAATCACGTCGAACGCACGCGACTCGCGTCCGATCGTGAATCCATGAAAGAACGTCCCCGTCGCGATCCCGTCCTTAAGGAAAGCTCGGGCCATCGGCGGGAATCAATGAACATCCGGAAGCCGGTGAAAGAGTGAAAGAGGGACGAGAAGGTGGCGATGTTGGTTTTAAGCAGTCGAACGACGTCTCGCAAATTATAAGAACGTGCGTCCGGCGAATGCACGTGGCGCAGCCGAATTTCTGCACGTGGGACGAGCGGAATTCCTAATAAGTCAGCGGCTAGACAGAAGTCTCGCGCTGCTATCGGCTTGCTCACGAGGCAGAGATAGAGTGACGTCACGGATACGTGGGATTCCTCTCGAGCAGCTGGATCACGTGCTGCGGCCGAACGTGAGGCTAACTTAAATGCGGATCAGGGAGAAACCGTTCCAAAACCGATCCCAAATGAATGCGCCGCCCAGCGCCGTGCTGGCTGCCCGCGATTCAAATTGTTTTCACGTTCTTCCATCGCGGTATCGACCGGCTTCTTCAATGAAGCCAACCTTCTTTGGAGGTCAATAGCTTCGCCGACGACACCGCGTCAACCCAAATAATTTTGATAATTGCGCTGTCCAAAAGTCAGTCGATGTTCTAAAATCAATGATTGTATGTGCGTTGCAGCTTCAGCACTATTAACACTAGAACTACTGGCATTTTTTATTACAAAATTTTATTGTCGTCCTTTTGTCAACATGTCTGTCATGTTTTATTGAACTATTGAATGGTTGTATATGTTAGGTGATAGGTGAGCGATGTTGGACATTTCTGCAAAAGTGTTCGCATTTGAATTTCGAGAACTTGAAAATTCGTTAAGCGGAAAATTGATAAATGTATCGGGGTGTCCGGAAAATTCGTGCCGATTTTTGGTATGTGGACAATTCCGAATATATCTTAATTTTTACACCGAATATAAAATGAGATTATTTTCGTTCTAATGTAGTGGTAACGTAAAGTTCTGAACCAAATACAGGATAATATAAAAATAATTCAAATTCAGTATACAGGGTGTCCCAAAAGTGTTGAAGGAGCCGGAAATGGGAGGTAGGTGAGGTCATTCTGAACAACTTTTTCATTTGCAAAAATGTCGTATGGGGCTTCATTTTTAAATTAATAACGAAAAACACCGACCAATCAGAGCGCGAGAATCGCGCGCGCTCGGAGGCAGAAGTGTAGGCCCGAGTTATAATTGGCCGTGGACGCGATCGAATCGTGTGGCGCGCGATTCTCGCGTTCTGATTGGTCGGTGTTCTTCGTTAATAATTTAAAAATGAAGCCCCATACGATATTTTTGCAAATGAAAAAGTTGTTCAGAATGACCCCGCCTATCTCCCATTTCCGGCTCCTTCAACACTTTTGGGACACCCTGTATAATATTTTAAGAAATTAATCAGATATAATATACATAAGTATTGAATAATATGTATTTTCGCTCGAAATTTCTTTCAATGTTAAACCTAATTTAATATACAATACGGATGAAGCAGGTATAAAAGCACCGATAACACGAAGTAACGTTGCGAAATTAAGGAACAATTTTAGTTTGAATTTACTAAGATGCGATTTCCCCGTTCAATGAGAGGAAAATATTCAGAGGAAGGGAATTCTCGAACGTTTTTCTGGAAATCGTTCGTGCTAGCCCGACTGAGTCGCGTTTCCCATTGGGAACGTCGACTGTCCCAACAATCGCAGTCAATTGCCATTACGGGAAATTAAATCAGTCGAGCCTCTATTTACGCGGACCCTAATGCCGTGTAAATTGACCGAGAATCGAGATAACGCTGGTCTTTCGATGGCGAATCTTTTTACGGAAAAAAGAAACTTTGAGACAGTAAACTTGCTGTTACGAATAAAAAATTCACCTCAAAATTCAATAAATATAATAGGTAGGTTGTCATTAAACTAAGTTATACAATTATTAAATTATAAAATTACTGAATGTGTGTACCGATAAAGATTATTATTACACCGTAAAATTTCTGAAAATTCTATTCGTTGTCAATTTTTCTACTTTTATGCATTAAGATTTTTGTGAAATTATTTCAACAACTTTCTGTAAATCATATAACATATATTACGTACATTTTAATGATTCGTTTGTTCTCTTTATGCATTAACTTTTTTGCGAAGATATTTCTAAAAATTTTCTGTAAGTCATATAATGTACATTATGTACATTGTAACACTTCTTTTGATTAATTTTATGCATTAACTTTTTACGTGAAGATATGCCTAGAACTTTCTCCGTTTCACATAACGTACATTAGGTGTATTTAAATTTTATTGTTAATTTTGTGCATTATGTTTTGACGTGAAGTAATTTTTGTAATTTTCTATAGTACATACAATGTAAATTACGCTTGTTTTACGTGTCATAAAATAATTACAAAAGTTAAATTTATATAAATACTTCCTTTTGTAGCTATTATTCCATGTTTGAATATGAAAGTGAATTGAAACAAACTTTAATATATTTTATTTATACACAATGAATTGAAGCGACACATTGTACATATCTTCTGTTCAGTTCATATCACTTTTAATAATTTCTTTTGATATTCCAAACTGTACATGAGTGAAATGTAACATCTCTGTATCGTGGATTCAATAATTCACCGTCGCGTGATTGATTAGTCCAATACTGCAACTTTTACACAAATCCAAATGTCAAAAGAATTTATTTTTGTCATAACAGCGCGAATATGACTGATCACGATGAAAACATTCACAGTATCCTATATTATAGGACATTTATAATATCCTCCAAAAGGATATACCGAAACTGAATAAAAATTATAACAATTTTTTAGAATAGAAAATGTAAACAACCGCTATAAGTGCAAAGAAGAAGTCGATCGAAGAAGTGCCGATCGATCATCAACGTTCGAACATGAAAACACGAATTCGACGAATAGAGTGTTAGTAATATCGCAAAACGCTTCAAGAAATTTCTCGATTGTTTGAAAAACCAGGTAGAAATGATAGTAATTTGTACCACGTGGGTAGGTGGATCAGTGTGATTTTCGAGCCACGTAAACAGAAGATAAGCGCAACATGTACATCGAGCAAGGAGAAATGAAATGAGCGGAAAGAAACGCTCATAAAAAGTTCTCAAATTCGTGGATCTGTGAATTTGAAGAATTCAAGGATTTGGGGATTTAGTAATTTGGAAAATTTCGGTATTAGAATCTATAAAGATTTGGGGATTCGATGAGTTCGAGCATTTGACGATTTGGAGATTTGACAGTTTGGGAATTTGATAATTCGAATTTCTGTAGATTTGGAGATTTGACAGTTTGGGAATTTGATAATTCGAATTTCTGTGGATTTGGAGATTTGAGAATTTGGTGATATAAAGATTTGAGTATTTGACAAATTCGAGAGCTTGACTATTTGGGAATCTGAGGATTTGGAATTTAGTGATTTGGGAATATCGGTATTAGAATTGGTAAAGATTTGGGGATTCGATGAGTTCGAGCATTTGACGATTTGGAGATTTTACAGTTTGGGAATTTGATAATTCGAGTTTCTGTGGATTTGGAGATTGGAGGATATAAGGGTTTGGTGATATAAAGATTTGAGTATTTGTCAAGTTCAATAGTTTAACTATTTGGTGATCTGAGGATTTGGAATGTAGAAATTTGGGGATTTAGAAATGTCAGAATTCCGAAATATAAGATTTAAAGATTTGACGATTTCAGGATTTCACAGTTTGAGAATTCTCAAACTCGTGGATCTGTGGATTTGGAGGTATCAGAATTTGAGGATTTAGAGATTTGGAAATTTCGCAATTTGGAAATTTGGCTATTAAAAGATGTAGAAATGAAAAGATTTGTATACTCACCGTATACAAATTTGTACCACGTGAGTAGGTGGATCAGTGCGACATTCGAGCCACGTAAGGAGAAGATAGGCGAAGTATGTACATCGAGCAAGGAGGGATGAAATGAGCGGAAAGAAACGCAGTAATTACGTGTTCAGCCTAATACGTCCGGGGCAGTGAAATGCCACACGAGACCGGGATACTGGGTCCGAAAATTTCTCGGAGCAAAACCAACGGGTTAACAATGGGTATTTTCATTAGTCGAGTGGTTCGGCCGAACTGTAGATATTTGATTCGGTTTTTATCGGTTCGGCCGACATTCCAACCACGGTGAGCCCGTTTCGCTCGATGCCCACGGAAAAACGTCCGCAAAGCTGTCTTCTCGATCGCGATATCAGAAGAAGTTCCATTTAGGAGAAAAATAGCATTGTAAATGCAGCGTGTCACGGGGCTTGTTTGTCGCCAGCTTGAATTTCGCCCGGCAAAAAGCGACACGCTCACTTTGGGGACGACGGATGGTGGATTTCGATCGGATTTCTGGAATTTGCAAATCGATTGTGTCCGCGAAATTTAACTGTGACGGCGCGTTCATAGAATCGTAAAGCCATTGGACTTTAACTTTAACCATTTTTAACTTTAGAAAATTCATGAAGAATCGACAACTGCCTGTTGCAGCTCTTTACAACGTGCAATTTATATTCTTTAACTTTTTTTAATGTAGCATGATTTTCGAGAGCCAGCGCGGTTTATTACTATTGCCCACTTCCCTTAAATTTTCAACAACCAATGAAATAGTTTAATTTTAACTTGGTCGTTTGTTCACCCCCAGCAACGAGCCAATCCCCACTACATACTTTATTCTGGTGAGAACATTACTTTTTCTCTTCGGTTGATTTTCAATAGCTCTCAAAGAGTGCACAGCCAAATTTATATTTTTCTTTAAAGAACGTTGTCAGTTTGCGAGGTGTTACTATTTTTCGGGAGCGCTAAAACAAATTTTAGTTTTTAATATAGCACGCATATTTTACTCTCGCCAGTTGTTTGACCAATTGTTTGCCAGTTGCTTTTTATTGTTTGACTCTCTTACTTGATGAATTAATTGGAACAGCGAAGTGTCGAATAATTTCTGTCGAAATAGAGTAGTTTACAATTTAAATACTGCAACATTCTAACGTAGAAAATTAAAAGATTTCGCAATTTTACCTTGTATTTAAATAGGAATTTAATTCTAGTTACCTTTTATGGGGTGTATTTCTGGTTCCCCTTTATGGGAATGTTTCCTTTAACGGGACTGTATTCTACATTTATTTGCAGAAAGTTTGATTAAAGAGTACATTGCATTCTTTAATTATACACGATTTAATTAATAACGAAGTTTTTATTCATGATTAGAACTTTTAATCTATGATTAAAAGTTGATCGTTAATTATAATCGTGGAAGTTCCCAATTAAAATTAACTTTAATTACGATTTTTAACTAAAACTCGTTAAATTAACTATTCAATTATTTACATTTTAATGCTCAGTTAGGAAGAAGGTAAATCATTTTTAACAAAACGAAACGCACAGTTTACCAATAATGTGGCATGGACGTTAATGGATACATTTACCTTATGATAAAGATTTTCTGAAAATAGTTTGTTAAATACATAAGGGTTTCTAAAACCATCAAATTTATGGAAAACAAATATATCAGTATATTATAGTTTGTTAAAATGAACAGAAGTCGGATAATTAATAAAGTTAAAGAGGAACACATCTCTGTTGAAAAGAAGCCAACGAAACAAATTTTTGTCAAAAAATAAACAGAATATGCAAATTTTTGTTCACACAATTGCCAAAACTCGTAATGATCGTTAAAGGTGATCATACCAAGTGGACTTATCCTAGATAAATATTTAAATTTTAATTGACAGTCCATTTGAAAATTTATTTCTTAAAAAATTTAGAAGGTTCAACCTCCAATAATCAATATCTTACACAAATCGTTCGATATATTAATAAAAAAATATTTTTTGGCGTTCCTGTTCTTATATCCTCGATAATAGAATCATGTAGCAATAAGAATGTAATCGTTCGGTTATTAACACTTTGATCGCCACGTCATCCACATATGGGTGACACTTAAATTTCCATATGAATCAATCATCCATTTAGTAAGAATTTGTTCATTTATCCAATTGGAAACACCGCTAATAATTACTTGGACCTATGGGTAATAAATGAAGCAAAATATTGCGAACACATTTCGTAGGATTTATTAATCATCAAAATACTATATAATAAAATTGTCAACCGCGTTAGCGTGGCATTCAACGTGTTAATTGGATAATTAAAATTTACTTCAACGTGAACTTTCAAACGTTCAACTTCGCTTCACCATTGACAAATACCATCCTGACGACTTGCATTTAAACTCGTAACGAGCTCCACTTTTTTGAATTTAATGTGCCAAATTTTCATACCGAATGACTGTACTCCGACGTACAATATAATACAGGCTCCAAAAAATCCCATTTGGACAAAAATCCGACGGAGCTAGATCCTGCAAAACTGAACGGGTCGGTCTTATCTAATCTCAATATAATTACGAGTGCAGGTCATAAAATTGCTTATTATACTATGGAAAAGTTGATTCGGGTACCATAATATCGGGGTTTGGAAATTAACCTTCCCTGTCTGCCTACCTACGCTGGTGATGATTATGTCTACTTATAGGTATAACTACTTATGTGCACCAAACTACCCGTCTACCGGCTCAAATAATCTTCACGGTTCTCTCTTTCTCTCCCTTTCTCTCTCTCCGACTGAATCTTCATCCAGCTACTCTTCTTCGCTTCGTGTCCTTTATCATCCTGCGGGCTCGCTTTCTTCCCTTTTCTTTCTATCTCGTTGCTGTACCGTGTTCCTTTCTCTTCCCCTTTGCTCCACCTCGCTGAAAAGGCTTGTAAACTAGATTATAAAACGGGAACAATGCCTTCCTTAAGGAAGACGCTGATATACGGAGAGGAGGATACTCCACTTGTTTTCATCGTTTTATATCAAAGATTGGAATTATCGCTTATCCGTGGACACTTTTCGTATTCTAAATAATGACAGAATATTTTCATATTTCGGTTAAAATGTATCAATCTTTGGCTGCTCTTCACATTTTGATGAACTTTGCTTTCTATATTTTGAAAATGACTATAGTTAGCCAACTTGTTATCAAAATTTAATTTTATAACTTTTCTGTTTAGTAAAGTTATTCGTCGAGAAAGCGCACCGAAATTTGTTTATTAATTTCATAATGTTTTATATAACTTTACAATCATTCATTTTTTTAACACTAATTCATTGTTTACACGAATTTAATTTAATTAAAATAATTAAAATGAATTAAAATTTATTTAAAATAATTTAATTAATAGCGAATTAATTAATATCGATGAAACTTTTACATTGAGGGGAAAAGTGATGGAATAGTCAAAAGCACTTTTGTGAGGGAGACGTATCACGTGTTCAGTTTCAGGGACTTTTAGGGATTTAGAATGTCGAGTAGAATGAGAATTTGTGGCTCTGGTAATCTGGAGATCCCAGAATTTGGGGTCCTTAGGATTTGAGGGCTTCAAGATTTGAGAATCTTCTGATCTTTGAATCTGGAAATTTCGAGATCTAGATATTTGGAGATATGGAAATTTGTGGATTTATTAATTCAGAGACGTGAATTTTTGGGCACATAAGTATTTGGGAATCAAGGAAATTGGGAATCTAAAAGTTTGGAGATACGGGAATTTCGGGATTGGGATATTTGAGAATTAGGTTATTTAGAAATGTATGAACTTAGAGATTTTTAAATTTGAGAATTCGGATATTTAGAAATGTAGATATATTGGGATCTTGAAATTTGGGAATTTTGATATTGAGAAGTCTAGAAATTTGATAACTTTTAAATTTGGAAATTTGAATGTTCAGTAATCTAAAAATTTGAGAATTTGAATATTTCGTAATCTAGAAATTAGGGATTTTGAAATTTCCGAATTCGCATATTGTATAAAAATCTAAAAATTTGGAAATTCAAATATTGAATAATCTATAAATCCATGCACTTTTAAATTCGTGAAATTAGGAGAACTAGGAATTTCGAAATCCGAAGATTTTTAATTCTGGAAATAACAAAATTTGGAACTAGAAAGACCTTCAAATTCACGTACTCACGTGCGATACTTGTGAAACCTGCGTACACCACAAAATATGCAATTACGTTTAGAAATACTAAGAATGCCGAAACAATTTTTCTTATTAAACATAGCAACACAAAAATGAAACTAGTAATCGAAACAACAATTCACTTTCTAAACATAAAAAATTCTCTTTGAAACGAATACTACATCACAGGTTTAGTATTAAATCACCAATGTATAAATCCAATCACATAGAATAACATATAATAACTATAATAAGTATTCAAGAAAGTGGTGGTGTCTTTTCTCTTAATTAAAAGAAGACTGCTTGATAGTATATAATATTAGGTATCTTTCTGACCCGTGCGCAATGTTCAGCACCAATGCTATGTAGTTGACGATGCTTATTTATGTGTTACAGATTTGACGAGAGACACTACGCTTTCGAGAGGTATGCTAGATTTTAGTCGAAATGCATGCGATTTCTTTTTAATATCCCGTTAGAGCTTGATCCCCTTTTCATGATCATTGTTTTCGTTTTTCTTTGTGTTATCGATGTGGTCTTCCTTCGTTCTTTCAGCTTGTTCTTTTCTTTCTTTCGCTGTCGGTTTCGTTCGTCAGGAACTGGGTGTGCCAGAAATTGGAGAGTATAATTTAGAAGCGTGTTTTATTTGATTAGGAGGTGCAAAAGGGCCGGAGAAGGGTTGAACAATGATATTGAAATGCGACGAAGCGTTTTGTTCTTGTTTCCGTTGGGTAATTTGCATTTAGTTATATCGTTGCTCCAGCTTGTACGAAATATCTGTCCTCTTGTGTCAAAATATGGTCGAGACTCGTTGCCCGAGTCGTAATAAATTATTTATTTGGTAGGTATTTTCATGTCAGCATACATACCGAGGCATATTATTATTAAAAAATAATTAGAAATAATTAACATAGATCGATGATGAAGTATCGCAAAGTTATGCCAAATTTTGCTGAAAATAACTACATAAACATTTCATTAATGTTGTTAATGCAAGATAGCGGGTCCTAAGTTGAAACAAACAACGAGTCAACTAGTTTACAAATTATTATTGATATTGTTTATAGGCGAATTTGTACTCGTGTCTTTTCTATGTATTTTATCGATCGAAAACGTTAAGAGCGAACGTGAATCATATCAAAACACCTATCAGACAGTGAATTAAATATGAAATAAAGGAGTTTTGAAAATTTATAATATGATTTCACCTCCTCAATATTTTAAGTCGAAGAAAAAGTCGTTCCTAGTATATTTTGATGCTCTTCGCAATTGAAACGAACAATTCAAATTTTAGTGTCAAATTTAATGAAAAATATGAATTTTTTGGGTTCATTTTGTTCGAAATAATGCATGTTAGCAACAGAAAATACAGTGGTAAATATGTATAATCTTTTTATTTAAAAAACTAGAAATATTCGGCTCCCCGTTACTGAAACATCTTGTATTTTCACCCAAAGCACGAATAAAGTGTGCCGTATGAAAAATGATGGAGTTTCGTTACATCCTACGCGATCGAATGTCTACTTCAAATTGAAAGGTGCAACCGATGCGGTTTAATAGCTTCGAGGAAACTTGAAACACGACCAGGATGCACTCGAATAGCTCGAAAATGAGGAGTAAATGACTTTGGGAGGTTTCAATGTGTTGAAGATTTTTTGTCCGCATGTAAATTGCTCGTGGGTCAAATTTGAACGTATCACGAAACGACGAATTTAATAGCAGTCACATTACCGTCGAGATGATCCGCGGAAGAACGTAATCATCGTTCGCGAGAAAACAAATTTTTCGAAAGCGACTCCGAATTTTTCAGCGCAAATCAAACTGTAATTGCTAATTTGCGTTTAACAATTTGATAATGAACAAAAAACGATGACAGCATACTGTACACGCGCAAGAGTTCTCAATCAGGAATTTATTTGGCAGCGCGATATCGAGAGTATACATACCGAATTCGAATTGGAACGGATGGCATCTTGGATTTAGTAAGAGGAAGAAAAGAACTGATGGACAAAGTATTATGTGCTATAATAATATCTATCTTTTCGTGACGTCGTTTTTATCGAACGCAACGATGCATTAAACAAAACTGCGAATACACTTTTCCTTAAACGAATTTGCATATCTTTTTTACTTGTATGAATTTTTGAACGTTGTTTCACAATTTTGATACATCAGTTACTTTAATGTTGTGGTTTCTATCGTAACCTTCTTTAATGACTTTCGTTCAGCGATTTTTAATTGAGCTTCTTTTCGCTGATCTCTCCTTTTTATTGTTTTTGCCATATGTCGTGTTTACGAGTAATTTATGTCGCTAAGTGAGTAGAACTGAGTAAACATATTTTATTATTTAATAAATAATTTCAGGGTTTCATTTATATACACTATTATAACAGAATACGAAGTGAAATTTATATCGTGAAATGAAAACGGTAAAACAAAATACAAAAGTATAGAATACTTACACAAAATTAGATAGATTTAATATAAAATAATAATTGTGGACATGATAGTTAATTAATTTTATTATTGTTATTCAATGATCGATATTTAATGCATACATGATTGAATTGGTCCATATTCTTGTATTCTACTGTACCAATACATGGATATGTAAAGAACAAAATAAATCGAACTTTTTTTTTAATCTTGCACTTAAGAAACCTGAAAGAAAGATAATATGTATTCGCATAACATTTGAACGATAAAATGTGCCATTCTTCTAAAAATACATTAAGTAAATCACTTTTATAAAATACACTAATACACTAATTACATCAAAATACCACATACACACATATAGTAATTATATCAAAATACCATATATATTATTATTAGTAGTACTTACGAAATAAGAAATCAGATTTTTTGAGCAAATCAAAATAAGATCATTCAAAACAATATAATTTGGAAAATTAAAAGAAACGACTTTTAATTCATAAAACTGCTGCGGGTTTACGAAGAAATACTTAAAAAATATTATGAATATTTGTTAAACATTTCAATGGAGGAAATAATTCATTGTTGGATGAATATTAAATGAAGTAGCATCATTTTCACAGGAGCAACCATATTTACATATGCACAAATACATCGCAGTTGAACAGCGATGTATTCAAGTTAGATCTTTTATCTTATTCTGCATTTCATACTACCAATTTTGTACTACACTTATGCTCTGACACTTTGACAGCCATGTCACCCATATATAGGTGACACCCAAATTTCTACACAGATTTCACAACTATATTCTTCAAAATGTCTTCACTTCTCTATCTGAAAATACTCCCATTCGTTACTTGAAACTACCGAAAATAAATATTATATAACAAGGTATTTTGTTAATTTTATGCATTAAAATTTTTGTCAAGTTATTTCTATTTTCTTATAATAGAAATATTATCTTCTAACTTCTATTATCTCTCTATTATCTTAAGTTATGCTTAAAAATTTTCACTGCCATGTCACCCATATAAAGTGACACTCAAATTTCTACACAGATTTCACAGCTGTATTATTGAAAATTTGTTCACATTTCTATCTGAAAATACTCTCATCGGTTACTTGAAACTACGGAAAATAAATATAACAAGGTATCGTGAAAATATTTAATAAAATTTGTTAAAAAATGAAAATACTACCTAACGCAATTTTCAATCGCTTTCGTGTAATAGTCTACGTGTTAATTCTGGCTTGTTTATTTTGTATTAAATTTGCACTCGCAGTATATAAGCTTCCGCGGTTAACACGATCGCGGTAAAAGCGGCGGAACGACTAAACCGCCGAAAGAATACGGAAAATAATTATTTCGCAACTCGACGATTAATTTTTTCTTATTGTATCTTTTTCGATGCAAGGCCTGCCTGCTCTATGATTTCGTTGGCTGTGCATCAGCGAGGGGATAATAACGTTCGCATATTCCATCGGAAGAGATCGGTGGCGCGTTAAAACCGAGCCTCCAAGGATGCTCCGACGTTGCTGCGTTTCTCCTTGAGCTTCGGCCGGCTCCAATTAGCCGGATAAATCGCTACGATAACCTAATAATGATTCTATTAACAATGTAAATGGGAGTAAACGGGGAACGTTGCTACGCCCGGAGAACCATAATCGGGACGCATCCAGCGAATAATAATGCCCATTACCGAAAGTTTTCGAGCCGCAAGTTTTTCTGCGTAAACCTCGTGTGGGGACCGGTGCAACACGTAATTCCGTTCTGCATACGCATAATATAACGCATAATACTTCCTATGAATCTCCATAATGGCCGGTTCAAAGACGTCTCGGGGACCAGTGATCCTTTACGTGGGTTTACGCAACGCAGATCCCTGTTAACCCGATGTTTTACGACCAGGATCTATCAAAACCAACGGAATAGACTCGATAGTTGATTAGCCAAAATTTGGTGGTGTTAAGGCCAATTATTGATTTAGAATTTCTATATAGCTATTATCAATAAGACCTTCGTCCCATCGAAGGGTTCGCGAACCGTTCCGTGGCAGCCATAAAAACCCCCGCGTTTTCTATGTAATTTTCTAGTCATTGTTTGCGTTTGGTCGCCAGATTGATATTTTTACCTTCCGATCCCGTTATTTCTAGCATGTTAGTTAAAGTCAGCGCGCTTCTTGATCTATATTACCTGCCACGGTCCAGGAGCGAAACTTTGAATATTTGCGAGTGGAGGGGCCCTTGCGTCTGTTCCACAATTTTGTACATTTTGAATAGCCTATTATAACGATTCACCCCCGTCTAGTCTACCCAATCGAGGTGAAATCGAAGAGTTCTAATAGAATCTCGACTAGTTGAAAGAAAGATAGAATAGAGAGTTGGATTGTAGTTGACAAACATACAGTCGTGGACAAAATTAAGTGGACAGGTATCATAAATAACAAAAGGTAAATTTAATTAACTAACAATGCCTATAAATCAAAACTTTATTGCACAATTATATACATTAAATAAATGCTTTTTCAAGCCTACAAAAATACCTCACGTTCTAAATTTAAAATTTATTTACAGCATTGTAATGAAACAAAACATTTTTTACATTTCTGCAGTGTCCACTTAATTTTGTCCAGGAGTGTACAATAGTTGGAACATAGATACATAGTTAATAAAGAATAGTTGAATTATAGACAGACAAGAATAGTTGGTTGTAACACATTGCACTTTGTATAGATCGACTCGAATATTGAACATAGATAATTTTGTATAGTCCCGAATACTTCGGGTGGTCCTTCGAGTATTGGTTATAGTATTGATAATAAACTTAGTCGGCACACCGCGTACAATATTCAACAAAGCTCGAAAGAATTTATTTTCAACCACGAGCGCTAACAGGTGCTTTACGGAATTTTTGAAATGCTGATTTTTAGCCGTGAAGGAAGAACGTGTGCGTGTTCGTTTGGTTTGATTTGTAGAGTCTCGTGTGGTTGTGGTTGGTGAGGTAGAAGAGCGATAGCATGATGGGATATTTAACCCCTTGCACTATGTTTCATTCGGCAAATGCGTCGGACACAACTAACTATTCACTGCCACAACATTAAGATGGATTGAAGAAAGTTCGAATGTGGAGACTGTCTTACATTTCGTGATTCTCAACTCTGTAAATTACAATTAGGCCGAAATTGAACATTCAACCGTACTAAAAATATAAGCATGGTTTACCGCATTTGAACTGCTGGTGCGTCACGAGTGTAGCTCGTTATTATAGCGCAAGGGGTTAAGGGGATATTCGTCCTGTACGAAGTTTCGATAATTATTAAGACTTTACCATCAAATTTGCAATTTGTATAATACTTTATAGGAATGTACAGTCATACTTAATAATGTTTAAATACCAACAACATTCTTTATCTTGTCCTGAAGAACATGTAAAGCGAAATGATCAAACCGTCGAATTAACGTATTTCCATAATGCTCGTGTATTATCGTGCACGATTTTCGACGTCCATTTACCACACCATGAGGGATGCAATTATCTTGTATAAATGCTATCTGTATCGCAGAACAGAATTGCAAAGTAGTCGTCGACTGCGACTTTAAGTTGCGGGATATGTTTTACCGTCGTTGTATTATAATGCGATCAAACGAGCGCTTTTGTTTCCCAAAGGACAGTTTGGACCCCGTCGTTCGTCTTCCCTGGGTCATACGATGCTTCATTTTCCCCCCTTTCAATCCTCCTCTCTTTCTTTATAATTTCTCATCCTTCTTATACTTTAAAGAAATTAAACAGAGATAGGTAGAAGTTTTAGAGTACTTCCGGTGAATAATTTTGTGAGGAAAGAAGTCTCCCTAAATCATAATATTTGAAAATTTCTCGATAACAAGTATAGTTAATGATGCTATTATAATAAAATATTCTACAGTAAATACAAAAACTTTTAATATAAATACTTTATTTAAATCTCAATCACTTTGATAAAATTATACAAATATGATCATGTACATTTTATGTCAGAGATTCTTGAAATGCAACTTCGAATGTATCACATAAAAAATATGTCATCAATTTTGATCGTGAAATAATTACTGTGGCAATATAACGAAAGAGTGCAGGAATTGAACAGGAATACAGGATACAGGAGAGAGAATATACGAGAGGAATAACAGTATTATAGATCTTCGACGATGCAAACAAATAATTTGATGAAAATACTATTACAATAAGTAAGTCCATGATAATTTAAATTCATCGTGTAAACAAAAAATAGCAGTAATTGAATGATTAACAAAATAGATCTTCGACAGTGCAAATAAACGACTTGATGAAAATACGCCTATAACAAGAGTCTACGATAATTTAATCGTGCAAATAAAAATAATATTATTCGAGTGATCAATACAATAGATCTCCAACGATGCAAACAAATAATTTGATGAAAATAATATTACAAAAAGTAAGTCCATGATAATTTAAATTCATCGTGCAAACAAAAAATAGCAGTAATTGAATGATTAATAAAGTAGATCTTCGACAATGCAAGTAAACGACTTGATGAAAATACCACTATAAAAAGAGTCTACGATAATTAAATCGTGCAAATAAAAATAACAGTAATCGAAGGATCAGTCCAATAGATCTTGGACGATGCAAACAAATGATTTGAAGAAAATAATCATTGACGTAATAGTCTACTCCGTGCTACATGTATATTTAATAAAGTCTCGTATGAAGTGATGAGGAGCAAATGAAATATTGCTCGTTTGATGATATCGTAATCCACTACGGTTCGCTGGATAAGTATAGACAGGAAAAAACGTCGATTTTCTTATTAAGGTAGAAAGTAGGAATGCAACTTACGAAGCATCGGAGGGTATAGAGTTCAACGTTCGATTCAGCCCGGTACAATTCCACCAATCCCTAGCTAACGTCTTAAAAGGCATTTTAAATCGGCGTGTCGTGAAAGAATCTCATAGAGATGCGGCGTATAAAGGCATTCCATCAACCCTCCACCTTCACCTTCTCCTCTTTTCCTCGCTCATCGTTCACCGTTTCGATCTGTCATCATCGAGAACTTTCTTTGGCTTCTTCTTTTCTTGTTATTACACCCTTCTACCGAGTCGCTTCTCCATTATTTACTACAAAAAAACGAGAATTTAATGAAAACTGCCCCAATGCCGTGTAAAATCTATTATTTTCATCACGTAAAATCAACTAACATTTTGACTGTCACCGATACAGTGACCATTTTATATCGCATATAGAATAGCTCAAAACTAATGTTTTTAATTAAAAGCAATTCTAATATCAAGGATTTTTGAAAAGTTCACCGTCATATTATGAATTGATTACAAAAATTACAAGACTATTTGTAATAACAAAAACTTATAACTTTATTTGGAAAAAACAAACATTTTCATATATGACAAAAAATGTGACCACATCATAAATCTTAATTTACATTTAATTTATCAATTTTTTATAATCAGATAAACGAACTATTAGTCACAAGCAACTGTTAGTTATGTCCTGTTTACATCGTATGCACAGTACATCGCGTTTACACGTTGCAATTAAATAAAGACGTTACAATTTCTAAGATGGTCAATTTTTTTAATCATGTATGAAAATACCTGTTTTGTTAAAATCAAGTTACAAGTACTTGCAAATATTTTTTTTAATTTTTTTAAGTAATTGTTGGTGTGACGATAAACATTTCAAAAAGGCGCAATAATAGTATTCTGCTTCAATAAAAACATTACTTTTAAGATATTCTGTATTGGTTATAATAGGATGGTTACTTTATTATGCCGGCTACTGTATATGGGTGACGCTCAAACTTCTACACAGATTTAACAGCTCTATTATTAAAAATTTGTTCAATATTCTAACTATCTATACTCGCATCGGTAACTTGGAACTATGAAATATAAATATAACAAGGTATCGTGAAAATATTTGGTAAAATTTGTTAAAAATGAAAATACTGCCTAATGGAATTTTCAATTGCTCCCATGTGCCTGTCAAACGTATTAAGATTTGTTATGGCGCTCGTCAATGTGTCCATGCACTATAAATGCAAATATAATAATTTATACAGGGTGTCCCACAATTATGGTACGAGCCGGAAAGGGGTGGTATGTGGGACTATTCTGAACAACTTTTTCCTTTGCAAAAATGTCGGATGAGGCTTCATTTTTAAATTATTCAGGAAAATCACTGACCAATCAGAACGCGAGAATCGCGCGTTGACTTAAACAGTTAACACTAAAACGACCGACGTATAATGCACACTTATTTTGAAATTGAAAGTGAAGTTGAAAAATAAATACACAAACGATGAAACATAAACGAATACACTTATTGATTCTTTATGTTGACGGCAAGCAGTACATATGTTAAGAAAACCATCTTGACATATTTTGTCATTTGAAGTAGGAAATTTGTAAAAGGGTCATTTAACCCTTAGTTAAATAACTAAGTAGTTTCAGTGTTAATTCATGCTTTCAGGCATAGCTCACTTAATGTATACAGGGTGACTGGAATGATCTATTACTAAGTAAGTTCATACTGATGCATCTGTCGATCCGCTCACACAATCCATCCGAAAGTTGCCATATTTATAGTTCATTCAATTGTTTATATGCACACACAAGCATTTTCGTATACTACATCTCAAAGTAAGGTTATAGTGATGGATTTGAAGCGTAATTCTGTAATTGCTTTATATTTCGCTGGAACGTCAGTTCCAATTATCGTTCGTGAGCTCCAGTATTTGAATGTAATCTATTTAATGATTGAATGTAATGTATTTGGGCTATTTTTGAGGCCAAGGTCAATGTAATGAAACATCGATGTTTGGACGCTCGAAAATCAGCAGTTGTCCGGGAATGGAACATTCTACAATCTCACGTACGGGCAGCGTGCGATTCTTTCTTTCACCGTTTGAATGAAAGTATTCGTGCAAAGGGAGGTTATATCGAGCAATCGGCATTAAATCATTTTCTTGAATGTTTCTCGACTACTTTGTTCCTTTGGATAAAACAAAATATTTAAAAGTGTATCTGCTGCAGCTGTTTGAAGTTGTAACAGCTCATTCCAGCCACCCTGTACTTTATTAAAGGCTTATTTGCTCGCATGAAAACAATTTCAATCTGTATATTGTCAAGATTTGTGAGCCGTAAAAAGAAGTGCTCTTGAAGATGCTGCCAGTATCGGTAAATGATACTTGGGAAGAAGGCTAGGATAATGGAGCGAAGGTTGAAGGTTGACAGAGGGGTGAAAATGGCTACAGGCTATGAACACTCTCTGCCACCGCAAAGCCGAGATTCGATAAGCCGACTATGGTCTTTTATTAGGATCTACTCAACGTTGGCGACGTAAACTCCTCACCCTGTTCGAGCACCTTTTTCCGGGAGGTTTCTTAAGTGGTTAGACCAACTTCGAGGCTTCAAAGGATCCAAATTTTTTCTTCGCCTTAGATAATACCTTGCGGTAGTAAAGTAAAATGAAATTGGTTTCGGTGCAAGCTTTAATTACCAAAGTCAGTTTCTAGCTAATCTAGCGAAGCGCTGTTAGGTGTTTCACGGTGACCTAAATTATGAAGCGGAAAAACAGATTTACCGATAAATAATAGGTTTTATTCAATAATTTGGTTCTAATAGTAATTAATAATAATAACTTCGTTAAAGAAAAATTAGTTTTAATACGAAGTTTAATGTGTAAAGTGATTTTATAGATAATCTAGTAAATCCAGATGACTCATAACGACATAAATTATAAAGTAACAGAAGTAAATAAAAAGTATTTACTTGAGTTTGGTTAAATAACACGTTATAGTCCGAAAAATAAAATAGAGTTAGTTTCAGTATCAAATTTAATGTTTGAAGCGAGTTTACCGAATTTGTGATTGGCCGTCAGAAGAAGCAGTGACTAAAGTAAGAATTTATTAATAGTAGAACAATAAGCTTTAAAGATATAAAAAAACATCAGTAATCACTAAATTGTTTGTTCGTATAATTACGACTATTACTATTTCCGATATTTATGCTGATTTGTCGGAATGGTACAATTTTTAGCATACTGTGAATATAAATTCTTACAATTTGTATATCAGGATGTTTCCGAAGGAAATTAGAATAATTTTAATTCAATTTAAATATTTAGAATTTTTATATAGATTCATAATTTAATGAAGTAATTACATTTTATTAAACTCAGAAGTTTATACCGTTGTTGAGTGATTTTATCATTGTGAAGAATTCTATTTTTGAAAACATTTGATGCTAATAAAATTACAATAAACAAATATTTTTCATTTTTTAAATTAATATCGGTATTCTTGTAAAAAATGTATTTTTGAACTCTCGCCACAGATACTAATAAGATTATAACAAATAAGTATTTTTCATTTTCAAAATGTGTGTAGATATTGTTATATATTCGTAATATTTTTGACAACAATTATAACCCTCAAATAATTCTAGTAACGTAATTGCAACGACGGTGTATTAAATATGCATTAAAAATGCATCACGTAATTTCAGAATCAGCAGTGTGACAAAATTGCATATTTGGCATAATGCAAGAAATCCCACTTATTAATACATTACCTTATGTTCCTAACTGCTACATAACACAACACTCAAACTAATAATAAAACCAGCCATAAATGAACACGAATAGACTGACAAAAATATAAATTATGTTTACCCGTTCGGAACAATACAAAGTTTCACGCCATCATACATACGCGTAATCGCGGCATAGTAATTTCACAAAGCCCCGCTTTATTTAACCCCAAAATCATCCCCCAACGTTCAGATCGAACCAGAAATATTTCTACATTTCTTGTTATTTTTACATACATATTTATCCAGATGGAATAGCGTTAATAATAGAACCGTAGACATATTTCGGGGAATCCGATGACTCGGTACGCTACTCATTTATTCCATAAATCTGACAATAAATAACGGACATATTGGGGTGTTCGTGCGGTCTCCGGTATCCAGGCTGCTTATCGTATCCCACAAATGCGCCGGAACGCATTTAAAATGTATTGAACTGTCACGGGGCAGTGGTTTTCCGGATTTTTACATTTTTCATCGCCGCCCCGAACGCAACACGGGTCCGCGTGGATTACTGACTTATTGTTGTTCTAAGTGTGCCGGTCAAGGGGGAGTGAACCCCAACGTTGTTTCCACGGAGTCTAATCCTGACCATAACAGCGCGTGACCCACCAACACCCCCATAGGAATAAGTGCAAGAACGACAGCCCTTCGAAACACTCGTTCCATGGTATAACTGGCCGTTATGGGGACTCTGCATCAATTTCTGCATACTTCTGCATCGACTGTTGTTCATCTTTAACTTATTCGGAGATACTAACACATATGTGTGCATCTAGCTTGTCCTTCAACCAAATTTCACTTGAAAGGACATTTCGACGGTTTACGAGTTCATGGATCTCTGTCAAGAAAAATAAATAATAATCGAACTTGACTTCAAAAGGCAGTTAGTCAATTTACGAGTTTATGGATTTCTTTCAACCAATATAAATAATAATCGAACTTGACTGCAAACGACAATTCGTCGATTTACGAGTTTATGGATTTCTGTCAAACAAAATAAATAATAATATCGGTTTTGGCTAATCGGTCACGTCTTTAACCGAGTCGCGGTCACCTTTGCGTCACGGCGTCTAAATTATACGTCACGGCGTCGAAATCATATCTCCCTCTCTCGGAGAATCGCGTGCCCCTTTTATGCATGCTAAGACAAAAACCTATCGACGCCCCGAACGTTCGGCACCTCGAATGTTCGACGTCTCGAATAATCGGAACGCTCTTAACTAATTTACAGGGTGTCCCAAAACGAACGAAACATCCGGAAATGGGAGGTAGCTGGGGTCATTCTGGACAACTTTTTCCGTTGCAAAAATGTCGAACGAGGCTTCATTTTTAAATTATTAAGGAAAAACACCGACCAATCAGAGCGCAAGAATCTCGCGCGCTCGGAGGTAGTCGTACTGGTCGGCGCACGGTTGATCGTGTTCGCTCCTGACCACGTCAGTCGACCACTACGACTGCCTCCGAGCGCGCGAAATTCTCGCGCTCTGATTGGTCGGTGTTTTTCCTTAATAATTTAAAAATGAAGCCTCGTTCGACATTTTTGCAAAGGAAAAAGTTGTTCAGAATGGCCCCAGCTACCTCCCATTTCCGGATGTTTCGTTCGTTTTGGAACACCCTGTATAAGAATACAATACATTCCCTACAATAATCGAACTTGATTCCAAAAGACAATTCGTCGATTTACGAGTTTATAGATTTTTGTCAAAATAAATAATAATCAAATTTGATTCCAAAAGACAATTGGTAGATTTACGAGTTTATGGATTTCTGTCAAAATAAATAATAATCAAATTTGATTCCAAAAGACAATCGGTAGATTTACGAGTTTATGGATTTCTGTCAAAATAAATAATAATCAAACTTGATTCCAAAAGACAATTGGTAGATTTACGAGTTTATGGATTTCTGTCAAAATAAATAATAATCAAACTTGATTCCAAAAGACAATTGGTAGATTTACGAGTTTATGGATTTCTGTCAAAATATATAATAATCAAACTTGATTCCAAAAGACAATTGGTACATTTACGAGTTTATGGATTTCTGTCAAAATAAATAATAATCAAACTTGATTCCAAAAGACAATTCATCGGTTTATAAGTTTATGAATTTCTATCTAACAAAATAAATAATAATTAATAATGAAACATGAAACTTTTCATTTGAAATTTTAATCTTTAAAGTGATGGAAGGAATACGTTGTGTCCGCCATAGTATAACCCCTAGAATTTTTACCAACATTAATGCTTAATTATTCTTCGTTTTCAAGAATTGAAATACTATTTATTTTGATAAGGAACATCATCAAGTATTCTTTGCTTCTAGATGTACTTAAAATATTAAGTTGCAATAAATTATTGTATGAATGTATTTATTTAATTAGTATACAACGCACTTTTGCTAATATACTAGTAAAGTGTACTTCTATGTCAGTATAGTACATATTGATATTCCATGTAATAAAAAGATTTGATATAGAAATAAATAGCTACTATCATGATTGAAAGAGAAAAACACATTTGCTTAAGAAAATGTATAAATTAAAAAATCGTTTCCCAAGAAATATGTAACATAAAAATTAATCTAAAAACAATTTAACAATCATACAAATTATTATTAATCCTTAATAACCCTGTGTATGTATCCTGAAATAATAATGTGACCTTGACATCCAATAAGTAACCATGATAATCACTAGCATTGCTATGTTTGAGACACACGGTTCTAAAATAAAATACAATTTCGTTTCTCGATTTTAATAAATTCGTCCCTCAGGAGATTAGGCGACACGATTCACCATGGTCATTCCATGACCCACGAATTCTGCACATACATACATAGATCGTTCGACGAAAATTTCAACCCTCAATCGTGCTCGCAGTTAACTTTGTAGGGGTCGGATTCGCGTGTGGGGTTCTGTTCCGATGATGTCAAAATATTTGGTAAATTTTTCGAGAGATTTTGATACATTCTTGATCGAGGTTTTAACCCATATTTTGATAAAAATATTGCAGTTTTACGATTATTGCTGAAATTGTTATTTTCGTTCTTGAACTCCTTTAATACAACCATCTTTACCAAAAATTCTCCCGTTATTTTATACATTAAGTTTTTTAATTTGATTTAGGAATAAGACACAAGTAAAGTAATATTATTAAAGTGTTGTATTTTAATACGTAAATAAGATACTGTAATTCAATTATTGTCTTTTAATACGTAAATAGAATAATGTTTTCCACGTTTTGATTTTCAATACGTAAATAAGATAATGTAATATAATTATTGTCTTTTATTACGTTAATAAACTAATATTGTTAAACTTTTGTATTTAAACACATTAATTAAATTATGTTATTCAAAGTTATTCTTTTATTTGGTTCATTTTGTCATGTACAGTTTTATGCTTAATTACCACTTAATACGCCTATTGTATGCTTGCTATTTTAAAATGTAAATAGCCAGTTTCGTGTTTAATTATCATTTAAAATTCTTATCGTTAACTTGCTGTTCCAAAATGTGGCTCTCTTACAGCTATTACAGTATCAAAATGTTGAAGTCCGATTAATTTAGAAGAATGTATTTGACTTCACATTGATACGATTATTTGAATACTATAAAAACTTTACGTGGAGTAGAAAATCACTCTCCATCAATGCAAATATGAACTTTTTATTAAACCGATAAAAAGATTTAAAATAATCAAATTCATACACAGGTTGTTAAATTAATTTATTTTGAAGATAACTTCAGAAGTTTGATATTACTTGAATAATCTATGAATTTTTTACGAATATACAAATTGACGTTTCAAAATTTTTAAAACAGTTTAAATTTTGCTTCGATAAGGAAACATATCTGAACGATGAACGAAAGGGAAGTGGATGAGTGATAATAATCGCCATATTAGAGGATAAAAGAATATTGTCAATTCGGTTTGAGGATGGTTGTACGTTGCAGTGAACGCGACAGATATGGAGCTTTGAATTTGTTCCTCATTTTCATAGATACACATTGCCATGGCGTTTATAGGCGGACTCTTTGCGTACATACCTGTTACGCTTTAAGTTCACGTTACTCCAAACGATTTCTTGTAACGAGCTGCGTGAAAACACCATTTCTGAAACATATTCGCTTCAAAGTCGCTTCAAAATAACCCCTCATACGATTTACCTTCGTATACCGTTATAGTAAAATTTCCAAACAAATTCGCTAAAATTAATACATACTGTAATGTACATAGTGTTGATGAATGATATATGCATAAGCGCACGTATGAAAAAAAAATGTAAAAGATACGGTGATTCAAACTCGACGAATCTACAGCTTCAAATTTACATATTTAAACATTTATAAATTTCCATATAAATGTTTTTAAAAAATGTACGTGCCCGTGAATGTAAATAATGCATGAATCTCAAATGTTAAAAAAAATATTTCTGAGAATGAAAATTAATATTACACGTTTTACAGTTGTAAGATTTGAAAATACAGAAGTTCCATTGCAACGAGTTTGATAGTATTATCCACGGGACGAAAATAAAATTATACAATTAATTACAATTGCCATTTGATCATGCAACCATCTCAAATTTTTCTGACAAAAGGTATATAGTAATTAAAGGTGTTTACATACAGGGTGTCCCACAATTATGGTACGAGCCGGAAAGGGGTGGTAGGTGGGGCTATTCTGAACAACTTTTTCCTTTGCAAAAATATTGGACGAGGCTTCATTTTTAAATTATTCAGGAAAAACACCGACCAATCAGAACGCGAGGATCGCGCGCGCTCAGAGGCAGAAGTGTAGGCCCGAGTTATAATTGGCCGTGGTCGCGATCGAATATACAGCGCGCGCGATCCTCGCATTCTGATTGGTCGGTGTTTGTGCTGAATAATTTAAAAATGAAGCCCCGTCCAATATTTTTGCAAAAGAAAAAGTTGTTCAGAATAGCCCCACCAATCACCCCTTTTCGGCTTGTACCATAATTGTGGGACACCTTGTATTAAGTGTTACACAAGGAAGAGATTTCACGACAAAATAAAAGTGGTAGATACGTAAATGGTAATTGATCGCAGAAACCAACGTAATTGCGGTTGATAATGAGAAAAGTAGGGGGTGGTTGTTAATTTTCAGCACGCATTGCGCGAATCGAACTCGTAACATTAATTCTGTCAGGACAATTCGACCTAATTAATCTCGACAAAGCGGAGAAGGGCGAATAAGCCACTTGCACCACGAGAAAGGATAGAGAGTCTATCCTAATCTGCATCAGCAGATTGCTCTGAGAATTGACACAGAGGATTTTGCCTCACCCTTCGAAGTAGCTACACTTGACATCTCATCTTAAATCAAACCGTCTCGGCCAGCTCCTTAGAGTCCCTTCTCGCGGCTTCCGCTACAGGACACAGAACTCGATGCATATATTACCTGGATTTAATTGAGAAGAGTTCCCAGGACGATCCTGCTATAGCGTTTCTAATAACGATCACGTGCAGCTTTTTTTTTCTCGGTGGAGGGTGACACCGTGTCAACTTCCGCAATCTACCGGGGAAACTTGAAGAGAATTTTCTTGTTTATTAACGACCTTTGATTATATATCGGTATTTTAGCAAGTTTGCGGGATGGTACTCTTGCAATTCGCTCTGAAACTATTCAGATTAAAATTCGTTAAGTTATTGATCTTTAGGTCTATAGCTTTTCAAGCTCTTAGGTGTTTAGATTTTTTAATTTTTAGGGTTTTGAAGTTTGAAGTTTGTAGATTTTTTAATTTTTAGATTTTTAGATTTTTAGATTTTTAGATTTTTAGACTTTTAGGTTTTTAGGTTTCTAGATTTTTCGACTTTTATATTTTTATATTTTTATATTTTTAGACTTTTAGGTTTTTAGGTTTCTAGATTTTTCGACTTTTAGATTTTTAGATTTTTAGATTTTTAGACTTTTAGGTTTTTAGGTTTCTAGATTTTTAGACTTTTATTTTTTAGATTTTTAGATTTTTAGATTTTTAGATTTTTAGATTTTTAGATTTTTAGTTTTTTTAGTTTTTTTAGTTTTTTAGTTTTTTAGTTTTTTAGATTTTTAGATTTTTAGATTTATAAACTTTTCAAAGTGGAAGTCTTCACGTTTATAAGTTTCGAATATTACAATTTTCTAAATGTTCCAATTTCCGAACTTTTAAGTTTTTAAATTCCTATTTTATTAAATGCTGACAATTAAAATTTTTTAGATTAAGTAATTAAATATGTAAATTATTAAATGTTTGATTTTCCAAATTCCTACAATCAAAAGACCGAAAATTTTTGATCTCCAAGTTCTGAAATTTACAAGTTCCAAGAATTCCAAGTTTTCAAATTTCCAAATGTAAAAATTGCCAAATTCTTATATTCTCGATTTCTGATTTGAATTTCGCACATTCCGCAATTCCCAAATTCCCAAATTCCCAAATTTCTAAATTACCTGCTAAAACAAAGAAATCTTAAGTGGCGTCCAAAATATTACTTAACTAAAACCATCAGTCGTGACTGAATTTTTACTTATTCCTAAAAAACCTTGTGTCACAAAATGTACATTTATTTATTTATTTACCTTCGCTCTTTTCTTTCATTCAAATAAGATAGTAGACGTTTCCTCGCTGGAAGACACTACACGTCAACAATTTGCTTCGGGCGGTTAGGTTCTGTGCATTTTCATGCAAACAAGCTCGGGAAAGAGAAAAAAAAGAAAAAATAAATAAAATAGAAGAAAGAAGGAGTAATTCCAGGGAGCAACGAAAAGTTCAATTTCGTCTATCCTCAAGGAGACGGTAATATCGCGAATTAGAGGTCTTCGATGCTTAATCGTCTGTCAAATTCACGGTACGTAGGTTTGGTATCAATTTCTTTTGGACGCGGAGAAAAAGGAACGAAAAGAAAGAGACAAGAGTGTTTCGATGTACATAGAAGACACCACAGACTACGAACGAAAATGAGACACTTTTAATAACCAAATCATATTTACGATTAAAAATTTTTTTAACATTATTAGACACTTTTACTATCATTCGACAACTATTATTAGACACTTTTACTATCATTAGACAACTATTATTTTACACTTTAAAACTTAGTAGTTTTACAAAGTTAAAAAATTTAAGAATCTAGAATTTTTGAACATTTGAAATTTTGGAGATTTAGCAATAAGATGTAAGTAAATTTATTACTGAATAGCATAATTTACATACAAGAGTAGTTAAAGAATTTCGTAATTTTGAAATATGAGATATTTTACAAATGTGATAAACTTCATAGGTTTATAATGTTTAGAAGCTTTATAAAAGGAAAATTTTGTAAGTTTGGGGAATTTGAGAAAGTCGAGAAAGTTGAGAGATATGGGAAATTTGGACATGTAGAAAATTTATAAAAGTTAGGAAATTTGAAAAACCTAGAAAATTTTGGAAATTTGAGAATTTGGTGAGTTTGAGTTTGAAAATTTAGGAATATGAAAATCTAGAGATTTCGGAAGTTCAAGAATTTAGAAAATTTGTAGAATTTTGAAACTCGGATAATTTGGAATATTTAAAATTTTTAGAATTTAGACATTTCAGAAAATTAGAAATTCGTGAGTATGGAAATTTCACAAATTCTACGTTTCATACTAAATTTAGAGTCTCGTAAAATTTGGAAATTCGATAATTCGAAAATGTCGATAATTTACAAAATTTGAGAATTTAGCAGAACGAGATACTTGGAAATTTAAGAATCTTTAAAATCCGTATCATATGTAACCACAATATTTGCACATATAATATATGCTGCTATAAAAACTATCATCTTTTCGATCTTACGAAACAGCGAACCTTCTATCGCATTAGAAACCAAAAAAAAAAAGAATAAAAAGTGTCATTAACGAATTGTATTACAGCTGATAACCGGTAATAAGACTACCCGTTCTGTCGCTTATTATAACACCATCGTCATAAAGAGATGCATAATAGAATTGTAAATGTATGGAAATGCTTTCCCGAGCTTTTGAGCTCCCCGACCAGGGAGGACATGCATTTTTCTTCAATTGCATACTTACCTTCTGAATAGGTCGCGCGAGTCTGGTCCACATGCACAACCGTATCTTATGCGACTGGCCATTGTATGTGTATTAACACAATGCAGAATAAACTGAGCGACTGAAACGGATTACACTCTTCCTCTTTGGTCCGCTTTCAAAAGAATATGCAAACGAGTCGAGCGCTAACGCGCTTCCTTTCGCCAAGAATCCGCGTTGGCTGCCTGAAGAAAAACCGTGACAAAAACTTTCAACGCTTATCCTCTATTCTATAATATAATAAGTTCTTGATATATTTCCGCCATTCAAGAAACTAACATATGGGCACATATCGGTAATCTCTCGAATAAATACAATTTGTCAGTTAATTAACGAATTATCCGTGCTTTTAACTCTTGATAATATATGTTGCATTGGTAGGGATGATACAAGGTGTCCCACAATTATGGTACAGGCTGGAAAGGGGTGGTAGGTGGGGCTATTCTGAACAAATTTTTCCTTTGCAAAAATGTAGGATAAGGCTTCATTTTTAAATTATTAAGGAAAAACGCCGACCAATGAGAACGCGAGAATCGCGCGCGCTCGGAGGCAGAAGTGTAGGCCCGAGTTATAATTGGCCGTGGTCACGATCGAATCGCGTGGCGCGCGATTCTCGCATTCTGATTGGTCGGTGTTTTTCCTTTATCCAAAAAAAAAAACTTTTTATCCGAAAAAGTTGTTCAGAATAGTCTCACCTACCAACCTTTTCCGGTTCGTACCATAATTGTATATACAGGGTGTCTCGTAACTCGCGTAGGTCCCGAAAAGGAATTGTAGGGGAGGTGATTCTAAGTAACTTTTTCCTTTGCAAAAATGAGGTCTAGACTCTCGTTTTCAAATTATTACGGAAAAACACCGACCAATCGGAGCGCGAGAATAACGCGCCCTCAGACGCGAGAGCGAAGTTCCAAACGTACGGCTGGCGTGAACAAGCAAGTTAGTATCGTGATATGTTACGTCGAAGTTAAATCACCAAACGAATAAGCAAATTAAGAATAGTGTTCACTTATTCGTTTTACTGAATAAGGGATGACAATTATTCGTTACTCATGTCAATGCAATAAATCGAATTTTTTAAATTCTTTACTTTTCAAGGTGTAATATTTCTATGTATTTATATTACAATGCAGTATCTAGGTGTGTGATTCTATTCATGAACTACCGCGTGCTATATTGCAAGGTACTATAATATATCCACGCGTAGATATCATCGGCGCTATATTGCCATGAGTGAGTAGCACCTCGCTTTCATATTACGTCACGCACCATATCACCACATATATGTATTGTCATGCATTATATCGCGTCGCGTATGTATCACCACGCGCTATATTTCCGTGCGTAAATAACAGCACGCTTTGTTATTATTTCACGCACTATATCGCCACGCGCTGATATCATCACACGCTATATCGCTAAGCATAGGTATTAATACGTGTTGATATTACATCACGCTATGTCTCCACGCGTAGGTATCACCACACGCTATATCGCCTGATATAGGTATTACCGCGCGATAATATCGCACCACGCTATATCGCCACGCGTAGGTACCACCACACGCTATATGACAAAAAGAAATTAGTACCACGCTTTGGTATTCCCTCGCGATATATCGCCACGCGCGGATATCGTCACCTACTGATCGTCGCGTGTAAGTATTACTACATATTATATGGCAACGTGAAAGTAGTACCACACTTTAATATTACCTCGCGATATATCACCACATACTATATCACCACGCGCTATGTCACCACATGCTATATCATCACGAACTATGTCACCACGTGGTGCTATCACCAAGTATCACCCACGCGATATGTCTACTCGTAGATATCACTACCTGTTACATTGCCACACTAGATCACAACGCGTTGCTATGATCTCTGATATTAACCCTTTGCGGTCCTATGTCGAGCCTGACTCGACATCGTGTTTCTCTTGAATCGTAGAGAAAATTCACATAAGTAGGTTGCTTGAAGATGTTCTCATTTCTTTGCCACTTATAATAAATTTAAAAATTGTTTGTTACGCGCCCTGCATCATTGCATTACATTTTATTGTAAACTCACTTCTTGATGTATTTTGTAAATTGATTATAGCGTCGTAGGTAAAAGAGATTAAGGACCGCAAAGGGTTAATATGTCCTCTATCACTACGCAATATGTATCGCGATGCATCGAGATTTGTTACGCGTTGTTTTGCTTCGCCTTATACATATAGGCGTCCTCCCGAAACGTTATTATTACGCAACCGAAAGATGTGTGGCTACGATATTAGGTTGAAAGTGTAAATAAATTCGTATAATGGCGAGAGAGAATAACGAAAGATATTTAGCACATAATGTTACGAGAACTCATGAATTGCAAGTGCCGTGTATTCGTTACAGATATCTCGAAACATTGGTCTCGCGGTTCACAAAGAGAGAACGCATATGGCTTGTACGCGGTTATAAATTTCGTGTCTTAAGCCGCGGTATCATTTTTAAAATAGAGGCAACCTCGTAAATAATGACACGTGCCTTCGAAACGAGTCGTCCCGTGTCCATAAAGAGGACGATAAAAACTGTCGAGTCGGTCTGTCGAGTAGCTGAACGCGACATATTTCGAGATATATTGGTCAACGAATTATTCAATTTTTTCTTGCCTTTTTTTTCGCAACATTTCCTTCACAAACATCCCGCAGGAAATTACTGCCGATTGTGTAATACCGCGTTCATTGGCATACTCTCAATCTCTCCGAATTTCCAGTTTCTCTAAATTCGCGGTTCTTCGCATTTGCAAAGAAGCCTAGGTTTGCAGATGTTTTATTTGCAAATTCCCAAACTTCTAACGTGCTGAATTTTGATAGGACCTAATTTGCAATGTTTATAAATATTTAAATTTGCAAATTTCTGAATGCCACCATTCGCAGTTCTTTCAATTTCCAAGTTTCTGATCCAATTTTCAAGTTTTTCAAATTCTTAAATTTTCGAATTTGTTATTATTTGAAACTTCCGAATTACAGAATTTACAAGTTTTCCAACCTCCTAAATTGTTTAATTTACAAGTTTTACAAATTTCCAACTTATTTGAATTCACAAACTGTAGAATTTCTAAAATCACAAATTTTCAAATTATGCAGTGTTTAAATGTCCAATTTGTCTTTTACCTTAATTTCAAAAATGAGGAATTTCTTAAAACCTTAAATTGTCGTGTTTCCGAATCTCTGAATCTCTGAATGTCTAAATCTTTGAATCTTTGAATCTTTGAATCTTTGAATCCTTGAATCTTTGAATCTTTAAATCCTTAAATCCTTGAATCCTTGAATCTCTGAATCTTTGAATCTCCGAATTTCTGAATTTGCAATTTGTCTAAATTTCAAAACTGTCGAATTTCTAAAACCTCAAATTTCCAAACAATATGAGATGTCCAATTTGCATTTCTGTCTAAATTCTAAAATCGCCAAATTCCCAAATGGTAAAATTTCTGAATTTCCAAATTCCAGACCCCAAACCCCGAAATATCCAAGTTCCAAATTCTTCCATTCCTATATTTGAATGAAAAATTCGAAAATAATTTCGTGCTAACAACAAGGTAGTACTAAACCCGTATCTTGCGCGTTGAAATATCGTGTGTACTCGTTACCGAGGAAAGTTACAATAGCAACGTTTAAACGGGCACGGGACAACAGCCTCTTTGCCGGCGAGATTTCATTAGAGGGCCGGTGATATCGCAACAGAAAGAAGTCCGTGTGCAATTAATAAACGTTCTCGATCGACGTCGTATATCAGGATGGGTAATTAAGCGCGTAACTATAGAATCTCGAGGCGTGGCGGCTGCCTCGGCATTTCTCGTGTAACCTGTTGTGCCACGTCGAGGGAGGGCGTATTATTAGTCGCGAGACGCTATAAATATAAGCCGTTACGAATTAAAGGAACCTCCATCCTCTCTTTATTACAACATTTTTAATTACTGTGAAATGGCCGGAAATTTTTTACCCCCGGCTACGATACTAGCCGTGAAGCTACGCTGCCAGCCAGTTTCTTGCTTTTACGAGCTGCGAGGAAACGCACGATACTAATTAAACGGAACACGCTTCAAATGCCGAATCGCTCGCGTTAGATCGACCCCCTCGACACAATTTACTTTAATACCACCCTCTTGCCTTTTTTCTTTCTCTTTTCTTTCCAATTCTGATGGTTCTTTCGGTATTTCACGGTACTCTTAAGCAACCTACATTAACACAGGGTTTACGGAACCCGTCAAAATGACGGATCTTAGATTTCTTACTTTTCATTGCGAACATGTTTAAAAAGATTACGTCAGAATACATGTGAACTTTCATGAAAATGAAGAATCTTTTTATAAACTGGTTCATGTATTACTCGCTATTTACTAATTTTTATAGTTCATTTTCAATTATTCATTTTCGACTATTTACGTTATAATTACAAAACCAAAAAGCATTCAGTCAGCGTTCCAAATACCAAATTATGTGTCACCAATCAACGTATATAAACGAACACTGAATTATATAAAATCTACACACTTAGTTTCTGATCGAAACGCTTGTGACGCAAACCTTCGAACTTTTACACGTATGTCAGTGAACCTCTGCGCTGTTCTCGAATCATTATAAATAAAAGTTATTTCATTGTGAAAAGCGTAATTCTTCTGGACGAAATACTTCCTCCTGTGTGCTGCGGCATAACAGTACTACACGATACTCACTACTAATCATTCGTGTCATTGTCTTACTAATTTTATTCTCTTAATTTACCATCTTATTTTATTACTTCGCTATGTATGAACTGTGTTCCTTATAAAATGAAAACGAAATTATTTTGTAACTTCGTTTGACGCTTTCTGTAGCAAAAATGTCTGCTCATAGTTTTTTTAAATAAGTTTGAAAAAATCAACAAAAATTAGTGCGTTTTGGGGGTCTTTCTTACTTTGATCATTGCTCAAACATATTTCAATGTTTACAATGTAATCAAAATTTGTATCGTTTTTTTTTCGGAAAAGTTCACAGATTTTTCTCTTGTGAAAAGCCACTGAATAGCTGCTATGGCAAAAACACAAAAAATTACCAGAGTTGTAAGTTTGCAATTTTCTTTAACATTAATTTTCTCAAAAATTGTACGTCCTAAAAAAGAACAGATTGTAGACTTGCATTCGGCTCGCAAAAATCTAAAAGAATTTCATAGTGGTGGTTATGAAATCATTTGACTCTTGTACAGTGTTATCAGTCACATATGGTTGTCAGAACTCTGACCTTAGTCGTAGAGTCTTTTGTTTGAAGTTTCCCATTCATGTCGAGGTACTCCTTAAGTTTGTTGCTCGCTATGATAATTTTGGGAAAAACCCAGACAACTTCATAGATCATTGATATTTCTATTTCTACTCGAATTCAGCCAGCCAATAGAAAATAGTGAACTGTTTCCCCCCACCAAGTTCCCAAAATTTGTAACAACATTTGAAACAACAGTCAACAAGCATACATCAAATAAAATCTGGTCGTTCAAAGTATAGTACATTCATTTATTATAGATACACTACGTTTATTCACTTATTGAGATTCTACTGGTTCCACGTGTTGTTTGACGTTAATATTTTATTACTTCATTTTTCTATAAGTTTACTATACTGTTATATTAGTATTATACTGTTAAATTCGTATTATACTGTTATATTACTATTACTGTTATATAACACTATTTTACTATGATATTATAAGGGCGTTATAGTAGTTCACTGCTATGATTAGCAATTTCTGTCGTTTATGCGAATTTGCAAAAATTAAGACAACAACAAAGAAACTCGAGAAATTCTCGGCGGTATGATAAGTTGTATGCAGATTCACCGTATAACCGATGCAATATTTACAGAGTCCTGAATGTTTCAGTAGCACACACTGGTGTACTGTATTATTTATGTTCCATTGCTTATGAATAAGTGCTTCTATCCGAAACGCATACGTATCTCGGACCCAAAGTGGAATTTATATCGCGGGAATTCCTCTTTTCTCTGCTTCCTACTATTCGTATTTATCATCGAAATGAGCTATAGACGAATACTTTCAGAAATATTAAAAAAACGTTAATAACGAACAGGATTATCCGCTTATACTTCTTTATTGCTTTTTATAATTTAGCTGTTAAATTCTGTACTTATGTATATACAGAAGACTGTATATATACATACATAGTTTATAATAATTTTTAATTTGCAAGTTACATACATATATATATATACTTTCTATTAAATCTTCATTCTTACTTATAACAAATAAGATAAACTTAAAAGAGATCCTTAAATAAGAGTATATTTTTGCAAATGTATATGTATATGGAACTTGTAAATTAAAAACTATTAAACATTTACTGATATCTATTTTAATTATTATAGTTTTTGTTGAACATAAATTGCTAATTTTGTATTGTTGCGTATCAAATTACTAATCTCACATGAGACAGTGCTACGTACTTCAATTCGAAGATTCAAGTTTCATAAAAGTAACTGCATAAACATTTTGATGGGTACATTTATTTTCCCCTAAAAAAGTAGGTTTCTGCATGATACAATTTGTTATCATACTTCATACAATGTTATTAAAAAAACTTGGTATATGCTCCGAATCACGTTATTACAAATTTTTTTCTGTACTTCAAAAATCGATCAACTGAATTCGAAGGAAAATTTTGGTACAAGTAGCGTTCGATTCATCATAATCGATTTCCAAAGACGCTTCGAACGGAGTCAGAAGGGGGTGGGCGATAAGAAACAGAGGGGAATTAATCAGATGGAGAAATGTCATTAGACGGAACGGTGTTCGCACGGCAATCTTGTAAAACATTATTCTAACTAAACTGTCATAAACGGGAGGAAATGAAAAGAGCTGCTTAATAGCTTATGTATGCAAATGCCGGGTGGCAGATTGCTCTGAGTGCTCTCGAGTGAGAGAAATAGCAGTAGTCGTGGAGAAGCGGCCGAAAGGGTGGATTTCGTCACCCTTCGGACGACTAGTCGATTTCCCAATTACGATTTCTACCCTCTACGCAAAGAATTTGAAAATTTGACGATTCGACGACTTGGGAATCTGAGCATTTGAGAATTCGGTGATCCGCAAACTCGATTATTTGAGAATTCGCTGATATGAGAATACGATAATGTGCAAAATTTTCGGGACTTGAGAATTTAGCGATCTGCTGATTTGAGGATTTTAGAGGTTGGTGATCTTAAAAATTTTAGGAGTTGAGAATTCGGTGATCTGAAAATTTGCGTATTTGACGATTCGACGACTTGGGAATCTGAGCATTTGAGAATTCGGTGATCCGCAAACTCGATTATTTGAGAATTCAGTGCTTCGCAAATTCGCTGATATGAGAATACGATAATCTGCAAAATTTTCGGGACCTGAGAATTCAGCGATCTGCTGATTTGGGGATTTAAGAGTTCGATGATTTAGGAATCTGCGGATTTGAAAATTCGGTGATCCGCAAACTTGACGATTTAGGAAATTCGGTGATCTACAGATTTGGGGACTTGAAGATTTAGTGATCTGCAAAATTTAGGGATTTTGGAATTCGATAATCTGAAAATGTGGGGATTTCAGCATTTCATAATTCGATAATTCGCAAATTTGTAGGTATGAGAATTTGGTGATCTGCAGATTTGGCGATCTTCAAATCCGATGATCTGCGGACCTGGCGTTTTTAGAATTCGGTGATCTGCAAACTTGAGAAATTGAGTATTTGGTGATCTTCAAATCTGAAGATCGATCATCTGCAAATCTCAGGATTTGTGAATTCGGTGATTTGTAAACTTGAGGATTCAGGAATTTAAACATTCAACAATCTAGATATTTAAAATATTAGGAACTTTGAAAATTTGGTTATTTAAGAATGTCAAAAGCGAAAATGTAGAAATTTTTGAACTTTTGAGTATATCTGCGACCGAACACGAAATTCATTCCTTCTCTATTAACGACTTCTAAATAACCTAATAAAAACGTAGGATTCCAATAAACTTTCGATGGATTGTAATTACTACCAATTACATTGGAAATGTGTGTACATTTGATTCATTAAATGAGTGAATGAGAATAATGAAGGGAACAGGAAACTCTTAACATATTTGTAGTATTAAGATTAGCGCTGACGTTGAATAATGATCCTTGAAAGATATGGAAATTTCGTATACGTTTCTAAGATATTCACACCGTGCTTCTCTTTTAATGAACGTAGTTAATATTCTATTAGTAATGCGAAGTTTACATTTGTCAAGCCACTATTCATTGACTCTAGTTACACTTGACAAACTGATAATATAAAATACTAAATTGGATAATAAATTTGTTTATTACACTTTTGCACCACCTATCCATTATAGAAAATTTATTAATACCAATATTCAATTTTTGTAATAGTAAATGTAAAAAAGAAAATAAAGTGCAAAATGTTAAATAACAACCAACCATATCGCGTAAAACTTCTGTTTCCCGATAAGTTAATAAAATAAATGTCGAAATTAATCTAATTTCAAACATGAAATAAAGTCATAACAAATTCATTCTTTAATCGTTTTCTTGTAACAATATCACACGCGCATTCACTTATTCTTACTTCACTTTCAAGTTTTCTGGAAATCTCGTTTTGTAAAGATCGATAAACACGATGAAAAACATTTTATAATACTTTAAGCGTATAATAATTTTTGTATTTGTCTGTGTTTTGCAGTAGAGGATATTTACCTATATCCAACACAATTACTCAAAACGTCGTATGGCAAAACTTTAACATTATTTATTATAATAGTGATAAAAATGTAATCGAAAGATTCTTGAAATAAAATTCCTGGCGATATAACACATATTTCGTAAATACTTTTCTATCGAGAAGTAAGAGTTGCAATTTTGATTGTACTTGCAAATACAAAATTTCTTACGAGCACATAATTTGAGATCCAATTTTCATCAACATAACTTAGAATATTTCTTTTTAAAGATTTTTGGTAAACATTGAATTTGAATGTGAATTTATATAAAATCGATTTTTATTCGAAACTAATTTCTCATTGAGGGTACTCGAAGTTCAACCAATAAAATTTTACTTGACTACCTTTTTGTAATATTGCTTGCTTCTCTTTTATTTATAAGGGTAGCAAAATTACGCGATAAATTAAAAATTGAAAGGCGATGATAAGGTTTCAAACGATATAAAAGGATATCTTTTTAAACGGATCAAATTGTGTCCGAATGATTAAATGAAGAGGCACCCAATGATGGATGCATTGTCACCGTTAATCGCTGATAATTATAGGGAGATATTAATGTCAGATGCACGCGAGTGATTAGAACGGAGCAGTATCAAACGTGGTCTCGACGCTCCTCCTTTTATTTCTCTCTTTTCTTCAGCGTCGCTTTCGATTACTAATTACAAGGGGAGAAGAGGAGACGAGCAGGTTGCTATCCTTGAGATGAATATTCATGGGACGATCATGGCCTCCTAAAATTGTCGTTGCCGAGTTTACGCGCGATCCTTATCCGTAAAGTTCATTATAATACTCGTCCGCGCGAGCTACAATTTTTCACGCGCGATCGTCTTCTTTTGTGACCGCGGGAAAGGATAGAAGATCATTAAGACGAATAATAATTGCGAAATTTTTCAACCGGAACGTTTTAGACGACGTTGGATAATTATGCAAATTAGAAAAACGATCGACAACGTACAATTTTCAAAACGCCGACTTCATCGACGTTTAATCGCTTGCTTTTCTGCGCAGCGTCTTATTTGTGCTTCGCGGACGCGGTTGTTCAGGATAATTGTTACCGTCGTTATAAATAAACAAATTTCAATGTACATCGTTAGCGCTGAAATTAGAATTAACGTCGGTTGAAGGACGAAAATGAAAAGGCCAAAGTTGCATTTTTAAAATGCTTAAAATTATCACGAAGAGATTGAAGACGAGATAATGAAATTTTCTGCATGTTCGTTCAATGTGAAAACTTGTATAATGTGTTATCGAACGGGATATTTAGAAGTTTACGATAGAAATTTATAAATTTATCACCTTGCAATTTCCATACTTGGAGACGATAATAACTTCATTAATTGTCTGCATTTTATATTATAATATACATATGTTACATACGATATACATACATACGTGTACATGCAATATACAGACGTATACGTACAGTATACATACATATGTACATACATATACATACAGTATACGCATGTGTACATACGACATATATGCGTTACATATGATATATATGTATATACGTGTTCAGATGTTATACATGCGTCTATATACAATATACATATGTACGTTCCATACGATGTACATGCGTGTACACGTGATATGCATGCGTATACATACAATATGTATGTATAGAATTGTGTTATAGACTTACATTGTTAACAATGTTCGAGTTGTCCGGTGTTCAATCGATATTGTATATTCGTGAATGTGTTAGTCATCTTCTCTACGTCCCTCATTGGTGAACTTTCGAATTTCGGGTTTCCGGGAATATGATGGATAATAATTGGTACTCGTCCCGCGGATTGTATCGCTATTATTGCGACATGCTCGAAACTCGAGAAGCGTAATTAAACTAGGGTTGAGATCCCCGGCGCCGAAGGAGGATCTCTCCTCAATCCGGCTCCTTGATCCAATTAACGTGCAGAATTATCCCCTGGTTCGTTGCCGGTGGACCAGGTACCGTCTCGCCAACGGCATCGGCTTCGCTTCGTCTTAAACAATTTCATTTGCATAGCAAATAATCAAACAATTCGCTTTGACATTTAAATTGGCGAAAGAAAACCACCGCGCAAAACGTCGCGGCGCTCTCTCTAATTTCCCGACAAGCAACGTCAACTGATCAAACGTAATTTTCTCATTTGCATCCGTTCGAACTCTTGAACAATTTAGAATTCGAACTGTGCTGACGAAACGAGACGTTGGTACGAGGTCACGAATCAAAATGCTAAAATTTCATGAACTATTACCTACTGTGGGTCAGTAACCAAGTTATGATGTCATAGTTTTCAAGATATTATCATTTGTAAATTTACGTGTCCACCTGCTTATGCATTTTCGAAATATGAGTTAACAGATTTCATTGATGTATTCCTTTACGTATTTATCAATTTATTGATTCATCAGTTCGTCAATTTCTTTGCCAAATTTGTTGATTTGTCGATTCATTTATAATGCAATTCGTCAATCTGTCAATTCGTCAATTCATCAATTCATCAATTCATCAATTCATCAATTCATCAATTCGTCAATTCGTCAATTCGTCAATTCGTCAATTCATCAATTCATCAATTCGTCAATTCATCAATTCGTCAATTCGTCAATTCATCAATTCGTCAATTCATCAATTCGTCAATTCGTCAATTCGTCAATACGTCAATGCGTCAATGCGTCAATGCGTCAATGCGTCAATGCGTCAATGCGTCAATGCGTCAATGCGTCAATGCGTCAATTCGTCAATTCGTCAATTCGTCAATTCGTCAATTCGTCAATTCGTCAATTCGTCCATTTGTCAATTCGTCACTTCGCTAACTCGTCAATTCATCAATTCATCAGTGCATCGATTCATTGATACATATTGATATTTCTACAAAATCATCGTAATTTCTTAATTCTTGTAAATAATTAATAAAATCAATACACATATTAATTAATAGCAATATAGAAATATGAGCACATTATAGAAGATTAAAAAGGTAAAAAGAAACTTAGATCTGTATAGAATGCGAACGAATGTCGAAAAAATTGTCTGATTAGGTCCACATACTTTAATCGGTTCTCTGAAAATTTCGTTGTTCAAACAAGAATAAAGAATGGAAATATTAGTTTCTAATAACTTATGGACTATTACAAAGTAAAATCCATCCAAGTCTTTCGACCGTCTTATCTTATAATACTTCTTCAATTATGTGTATTTGAGATGTACAAATCAAAAAAGACTTATTCAATCTCTCAAATTTCTTCCTTCAAATTCATCGATGCGAACGCAAGCAAGCAAAATTAATTCAAAGTAACCCTACCGAAAAGATCAAATAGCATTTCCATTTTCAAAGAAAAACGAAACGAATCCCATGCATCAAAATATTTCCAAAACATAGCCTCGAAAATCTTGCCCCTTTACGATAATCCTAAAACCTCACAGTCTCATTCTCCTCTCGCTACATTTTCCCTTCCCGAACGTATCAATCCGACCCTCAAAGCTTCGCCCTGAGGAGACACGCAGATAAAGAAGAACCGAGCCTATTCTCTGGCGGCAGCAAGGCAAAAACGACACAAGGAGACCCTATTACATCGAGAGCACAGTTCAAGTGAGATATTTCTTTCAATATAACGGAACATCCGTCAGACTTTGAGCCAACGGTCTCCAACGTCTCGCAGACAATCTTGCAGAAACAATTCCGCAAGATGTCTGGAATGCGACGACCTCTGGCCACCCTGGAACCCTGGATTACCGAACTGACCATCTCTTTTGCATAATGACACTGGGCTTCACCCCCTCGGTTAAGTCACCGCCACGTTCGAGCCACGCATCCCTTCGAACGTGAACGTGAACCACCCTTACCGCACGCGCTCGATGCTTACACGCTGCAATAACAATAATATCTATATTATGATGGCCGGCTACCGTCGCGACGCCGCTCCTCAAACTCTCCGCATCGATGCTGCACGTGGTTTTCATACATAAGAATGGGTCACTATGGCCTACCGTGGGATCACCATTCAATTGTATCGAAATTTCTTCGCCAGCTTGGCTACGCGCTCTCGTACAGATCGGGAAAACAGCTGACCGCTTTTTAGGTTTCTCGTGACGTGCAGGGAAGGCGGAGGGTCGACGGTTTTTTGGCATTTTAGAAAACTTTTTGTGGCGCTTGGGAATTTGCGATGTTCGGAGATTCGAGGATTTATATTTATGAGATGTAAAAATTTCGAAAAGCTTGAAAATTTGAGAATTTAGTAATTTAGGAATTTGTAAATTGCGGATTTGAACACATGGGACTCGAGTTTTGAGAAAATAAACAAATTTTGGATTTGAAGATTTAGTAATTTTAGAATTTGTAAAGTGGAGGTGTGAAGATTCGGAATTCGGGTTTTGAAATCAATCGTTTCAAACTTGAAAATTGAGGAAGTAAGGAATTTGGTAACTTGCTAATTTGGTCCTTTATAAGTTAGTGAATGGAGGGAGTCATTACTTGGATAATTCGGAAATTCGTGGATTAAGAGATTTGGGAATTGAGTTTATAGAGAATCGGAAATTTAGGAATTCAGGATTTTAGGAATTTAGGAATTTAGGAATTTAAGAATTTAGGAATTTGATAATACGGTAATTCATAAAGCAAATTTGAAGTGTAAATAATTCAGTTATTTGGAGATTTTTTCTCAGTAATTTAGAAATTTAGAAATTTTCAAATTTGTAAATGTAACAATTCAGTATTTTAGAGATTTGAAGGTTGGAATATTTGAAGCTTCGAAATGTTGGGAACTTGGCTTTTTAAAAAATTGAAAACTCCAAATCTAAATATACGGAAAATTTGGTGATTTAGTTATTTCCAAACATGAGAATTTATTAAATAGATAATTTGAGTATTTGTAAATTTTTCAATTTACGGATTTGAAGAATTTCAGAAATTGAGAAGGTAAGAAGTCGAAAATCTAGAAATTTTAGTTTATAAAAAATTGAAAATTTGAAATCTTGTATATTTAAAGCTATGGTAATTTAGAAACGTGGAAATTTAATAATTGCAGTATTCCAAAATTTTAAGAAACTGAGAATTTAGGAATTGAAAATTTATAAATCCAAAGATTGATGAAATTTGAAAATAATAAAAAATCTCAATTTGTAGAAAAATGAAAATCTGTAGATTACGATGTTTAGAAAATTACCAACATGTTCATACTTTATTACACAAATTCGCGTCGTACTTTATTCAAAATCAAATCGGAAAATCACAAATAACCAACCAAAAAACAAGATTTAATCGATTAAACAGAAATGTGCCCTCCAAACAAAATATAAGAACGTTCCACAAGAAACGAATATTTCTATGTATAGCAAGGTCTATAATTCTGTGTATACGTCAAAACGAAACGACAGAGTCAACAATTTCCCCGACGTTGCGCGCAGAAAGTGAACTCGACTTTCCACACAAACGATTGTCCACCACCACGAACGGATTTAGAGGTTTAGCAAAAATGGCCAGGAAGAAAACGCGTCGGTGGACTTAGCGCGATCGTAAAAGGTCTCCGACAATGATCAACCTGGTACTATCACGCACACACGTATCGGTCTAACACGGAGCAGCGTGCGTTGGATCCGCAAATGCGATCTGAGGGCAGTACGAGAACATCGACGACCGGTATCGCGTCGTATCTAACGTATGGATGAATCATTTATCGGGTCCATAACCCAGGACGGCCAACCAACCGGTCAGTTTTATGCCGGCGCAGTAGAATTTGATCAAACTTCGTTTTGCGGCCACTCGGGGAGCAATAAGAGGCCGACTCGCCCCTAAAACTCCAGCCCCGAAGGTCTCGTACCTTCGTTTCACTGACGAATCAACCCCTCGTGCCGCTTACCTGCCTTTCAAACCCATTTCTGCCGCGAAATGACACCCCCGAACGACCACGATCGCATCATAATTACTCAAACACCGGAATACCATCACGGTTCGTTCCTAAGAACGGTTTTGCCAAGTCTTCTCTCGAAGCGCGGAGAGTTTCGGGTCCTTCGAGAAGGGGACTCTTGAAAGTTGCTGTTGAGAAATATGAAGGTTGTTACGCGCGTTTATGGACGTAACTATTTGGAGGAAGTAACTGTTTTTGAATTGAGAAACTTTTATGAACCTCGAGCACTTGTATCGTCGAATCTCCGAACACCAGATTCAAGAATTTGAAGAATCTGAATTGAAAAATTTACGTATTCTTAACACTAGATATAAGGACATGTAATGAACATTTATCTTTAAATTGAACCTAAAGTCGAGAAAAAAATATGTGAAGTACAATACATAAACTAGCTTGTACGGAGATCCTTCATTTTAACAAAAGTTGACATGCATTTTAATAAAAGCTTCTTGATGGTTTGTGTAATTTAAAGTGAGAAATATCTAATGAGTCATTTGGGCTATATCCGTAAATCTAGTGTTTCGCGCTTACTGAATTGGCCACAGTACTAAGTCATCTAAATTCTCTAAATATACGAAGTCATAAATTTGAGAATTTGGGAAAGCGAAAAAATTGCAAAAAGAAATTGCAAAATCTTCGAATTTCCACATTTCTCATATTATTGAAGATCTAAATTAACGAATTTCCTGTACTATCAAATTTCCCACGACCCAAGTCCCCAGTTTTTCAAATTCTTCACATTACCAAATACCTACAGTCTCACATGTACCTATCTACTACCCCTACATTTCTCACAGTAACAAATTTGTATATTTCTCACATTACCGATTTTTCCAAATCTTCAAATTCTGCAACCCTCAGAATCCCAAATCACGAAATTCTTGTATTCTCAAAACTTCCGACATCGCTGAATCCCAAAATACCCCAATCTCGAAATTTTCAAATCCCCAAACGCCTAATTTTCAAATTCGTCACTACATCAAATCCTCGAATTACCAAATTTCTTACATCAACAAATTTTTTAACATTCCATATTCCTCGAATTTGTTTCATTCGCCGTATTCCCCAATTTTCAATTTATCAAATTAAAAATTCCTTAAACTCTGAAATTCCTAAATTCTATAATTTTCTAAATTCCACAAATACCGCAAAAACCATAAGGCGATCATAGAAATGTCCTGGATAGATCTTTTCTCTTTAGTTCGATTCGAGTTCGATCTCATACTTAAATCACTTTTTTAGTTAGATCCGAGTTACATCTTTTAACTAGATCTTTAGCACAGTTAGATCTTAGTTAAATCTATATTAACTCGAATCCTAGTTAGAAACTCCTAAAAATTTTCGACATACTACTAAATAAATATAATTCGAAAATTTAAAATTTAACTCGACAAACTTCACAGTATAAATAAATTTTGTTCTTCTCACTTTTATCGCCGAATTATTTATTTTCCTTTAAACAGAGGAGTTTTTCTTGTCGTTGTAAAAATTTCCTCGGACGGATAAAAAGCATCAGTTTTCTTGTTTCTGACTGTGTTATAAAAGATTCACTGCATGTATTGTACCCGAAGGTAGTCGTAAAACGAGACGATTCCTTAATTTGTTTACACTGCAAGTAAGTCGAACCGGGGGGTTGATCTTCATCCCTTAGGTGTATCGTTTGGCGCCCTGGGGGTACGTACATGCGACGTAAAAACGCGATAAAAAACTTTCTTGCTCGTAACTTTATCTCATATTCATTCTTCCTGCTTCTGTTGTTTCTAGTCTCATACGCGAACGAACGGTGTACAAAAGTTATCTTCGAGCGTATTGAATTCTGTTGAAACATTCACTTTATTAGGGACTAACTTATAATCGATGTTCATGAACAATTTCAGTGAGTTATTCGTCAGCAATAAATAGATTCGGTTAACATTTACAGCCACATGATTAAAAATTTCTCAATTAATCCGATATTTCTAGATCCTAGATGAAACTTTTATGTTAATCAACGTGGGACATTGGTGAGTATAATCGGTGTACAAAAGTTATCTTCGAGCGCACCGAACTCTGTTAAAATATTCATTTTATTCGAGACTAACTTATAATCGATGTTTATAAATAATTGGAATGAGTTATTCGTAAGAAATAATTACAGTGTAGTTAACATTTACAATGTTTGAATAAAAATTCGTCGATTATGTTGATATCACCAGTTTCTGGATACAATTTTTATTTTAATGAGACCGATTAATTTTTGTAGTTAAATATATTTAAATAAATTCAAATTAATAAACTAGGATTAGATATCATATTATGATAAGTTAAATAAATTAATTAATTATTAAATGTTAATCATTAAAGTAAAAAAATATGGCAGTTGATAAGTACAAACAACTTTTATTATATTGCCATGACCGTAAGTGCAGCGATGTACAATATAGAATAAACCAAATGTTCGTCCAAATCTTGGAAGTTTTCAAGTTAACAAATTTGAAAACTTCGATGTCTATTAATTTAGCAACTCATGATTCAGAAAATTTGAAATACCGTTTATTCGCCAATCCTGAATAACGCTAAAAAGGTTGTGCCTTGTTTCGATCAAAAAACGTTACACACGTTACATACTGCGTTTACATGCGTCTGACTGAACCGATAAAGTAGAAATCTGCTACTGAAACTAGAATATCGTATAAAAATCATGCCAAGTCCAATAAAATGAAATAAATAGACAATTTTTCTATAACATGTTAAGGTTTTTGTTCCAATGTCCGTCATTCTTTCAATTTTTCATTTTTTTGCGGTATCTCAGGTTCATCCATTTACTATAACTACGTATGTACTAATAAAATTTCTTCGTTATGGCTATTTCGGATAATAAGAACTGGGTGTATACCGTTTTAGAAGTCGTTTCATGATGCTTCTAACACAACAGACTGTACCTCCGCAATTTTATATATTATTTCAACAAAGAAATTGCAAAATGAAGTCGAAGTATTAACACATTTTGGGTGGGTGGCCAAAAAGACCAAACCGATACAGTAAAATTATAAAAAAGTAAAGCTGTTGAATCTAAACAAAAAGTACGAGCTAATTCTTTCAGTTTCGTAAACGGATAGAGTAAAAGTACCTTGCCTCGCTTTAATTTCGAATAATATGGCTATTAAATTTGCGTAGGAATTTGAGCGTCACCCACATATGAGTGACATGGCAATCAACGTGTTAAAGTAAGTACGTTCAAATAGGTAAAAATACTCTGTTCGCAAATTGACAACAATTCTCGATACAGGTATTTTTACTCACCCCGCTTATAATTTGTTAATTAAATAGTCCTAAAAACCATCAAAATATTTATTCGCTCCTAACCCTTCAAAATAATTAATGAAAATCGGCTTAATTTCGGCTTTCTACATAAAGGTCCCCCCTTGACCAATGACGAAATCACGCTCACAGTTCCGTCGAGGCTGAATCGAATGAACAAAAATTCACGAACATTGCAATCATCCGCGCGATTGAATTATTGAGAGATTGCGCTCGGCCACGTGTAATTACCGATGCGAAAAGTGATTCCTGGCCAGGTGAACAAGTGCGGCCAAGATAAATGAAGTCAAAGAGCGCGCTGGAAAAAGATAGGCGTGCGAGCGTTACGAACGTACGAGAAGGAGCCGATACTGTCCGGTCCGTACAAACTCATAAATCTTGCAGCAAATAATTGCTTGGCTTCGCAACCAGAGAGTCAGATCGGTGGTGTTGATTTAGCGGTGTTCAGAGGTCGTGCGTTCTCGCTAAGCTACGCCAATGTGTTTACCCGGATCGGGAAGTCGAAATTACGACACGTGAATCATTTCGATTTTATTCCATATTCGATTGCCGCTTATTAATCCTTGCACGATGATATTGGTACAAGTATACGATATCTATGCGACGATAGTTCGGTTGAAACTCGACATTCGTGATTTTCGGTGAACAGTTAAGGAGGATAATGGAATCTCGATGTATTGGACTGAACGAGGCTGCGAGATAAATACAATGTAAGGCTTAATAACTCGGAGGGACAATGGTTATATACCGTTGAATCTCTCTGTTAGGTGTTCGAGTAATGCGTTACAGCGATGTAGCGTGGTGTTAATTTTGAACATGTCAGTTCGGGGCGTGGCAATTTAGCATATGGCGATAAAGTGCGAGGCAATAATATACGACGATATAACAAACTTATAACGAACGTATTATATGCCAAATATAACATATTTGGCAGTATAACAAACGGCAATTCCAATGTCTGGCAATATAACGCATGGTAATTAAAATTGACAACATAACGCGAGGCAATACCGAAACTTAAAAATATAACACGCGACAACTCCAAAGTTGGAAAATATAACACGTGGTGATTTCAACGCGTGATCATATTCGCAATAATTCTAACGATTGACAACTGAACAGGAGGTAATTCTAACCATTGACAATATAACGTACCTCGACTCCAACACTTGGTAATATAAGGCGCTGCGATTCCAACGCTTGGCAATATATCGCATGCTGATATAACGGGTAGAAATATCGACGATAATAAATTCGGTCCATGATGAAATCTGCACCTGGCGATATAATGGGAGGCGATGTTGACGTATGGCGCAATTTATACATCACGATATAACGCATGGCAATATTATGTGCGGCGATACAATACTTGGTAAAATCGGCGATATAACGTATGGTAATATCAACCGTAGCAATGTATCGCGTGACTACACCAAACCACAGCAGTATAACATATGGTAATGTCAACATTTAGCAATATATCAAGTGACTACACCAACCCACAGCGATATAACGTATGGTAATATCAATTTGTAGCAATATACAGAGTGATTATACTAATCCATTGTGATATAACATAATATACTAATACCAAACCGTAGGCACATACTGCGTGATTATAACAACTCACAGCGTTATAACATATGCTAATATCCACCCGTAGCAATATACCGAATGTCTATATTAACTCACGGCGACATAACGTATAGCAATACCAACTAACAATAATGCGATATAATCATGCGACAAAATCAACAATATAACGTATTACGATTTAACGTCTACCGATATCAGACATAAAAGTCCAATTGTAAGTCTCACGGTGATAAATGAAATGGCAATATAACGCATGACAATAACTTACAAAAGAAGCGAATGCCGTTTCTTTTAACATCGCTGACTACTGGTATAACGACAGTCTTCAGGGAACAACAAGAATGTTCAGAGAAAGGATAGCAACATAGTTGTCGTGTGTCGCAGAAGAAGGCTGATTCTTAAAAGTATAACATCGTTCCGAAAAGAAAAGACCATGCATCCTCTATGAAATACGATTTCTGAATTTTGCCCGATGGTTTCCGAGAAGCGGTAGCCACAAAGACAGCGGACACACCACTTTCTTCCCCGAGCTAAGTTTCCGAGCCACTGATGGACACTTCTGTCGCGTTCTTAGAAACGCTGTCGACCCGGTAAGCGCACTGTCCTCGACCAGGGACAAAAAGAAACGCGAGCCTGTTCGTGAAAGTAGAGATGGCATCGAACCACGCCGTCATTCCCGTAATTTTCCACAATTTTTCAATAATAATGCAACAACGGTACATAAATTACACTGTCCAACAGCCAATCGGCGTTCTAAACTCCGTTCAGTGATTACTGTAGCGTTTCTTGTGCTGATTACGAATTTGCGATCCCTTTTTCTCCAGAACGTAGAGTTTTTGAGAAATTTGATTTGGAAAAAGAAAAACATATTTTCTTAATTCAAACTAAAGTTGTGAGGTAATTATAAGAAATACTAAAATTCCGTTTACATACAAAGATTCTGTAGACTTTTCTGAATACAACGATATTCGCTTTTTATGCATTCTCAATATTTAAACATCTTTAAACGATCATTGAACGCGGAGAGACACCGATTTTGTACGAATTTTTACATACATTTTTCAATTTATCTTAAAACGTAAGGATCTAGTGGAAAGTCGAAGTATAAGCGTTGGTATTTTGCTTTTAACGTCGAAAAAAGAAACGTTGTATCTTCGGGTGCTTCTTAAAGGTGTAAATCTGCTCTATCGCATGTTATAGTTCGATTTACCACTAGACGCTTGCTTTTTAAGATAAATAAAAAAATATACGTAAAAATTTGTCCAAAATCGGTGTTTCTCCGCGTTCAATGATTGTTTAAACATGTTGAATTCAAAAAAGTTTACAGAATCTTTGGATGTAAACAGGATTTTATAATAGTTAGTAACTATGATATACTTTACGTTAAACCTACCAAAGTGGTCAAAATGACCATTTAACAAGTTTCTAACTTTAAATTACAAAATATTCTTGTGTGGCGTTTTTGAAATTCGTGTTGATTTTCATCGAGATAAAGAATTAATGTATACACTAATTTGTACTTTATTGTTCGTTTATTTATTTATTATCTTTATTTTTTATTTCAAAACAAACAACCATTATACGCTGGTAGGTTTAGTGTTAACTATGAGTTATTGAAACTATAAATTGTTACTTGACTATTACTTATTAATTAATTGCTTCAAATTATTTGTAACTATTTAGGTAAATGACTTGTAAGAATCATTAATAAAATGATTGAGCATTACAACAGTTACTGATAATTCCATCACGTCACCCATTTGTGAGTGACATTTGAATTTTCAGTAGAAATCGTCCCTAATACATACTTAAAATTCTTTCATTTAAGTAATCCCAAATGCTTGTTAAACAATGAAATATTATGGAAGTAATAGATGAAATTTGATAAAATAGAAATATATATTATCTAAGAAAATTTTCATCAGCTTTAACGTGGCAGCGATGTATTAAAACGCAAGCATGCTTAAATTCAAAGTTTCTGGAGTTACAGTTTCTCTAATCCACAGGTTTAGAGCGATAACGAGTACTGAAAATAAAAGGTGCTAAAATATACGAATCAATACGTATAATTTCGCAATGAAATGGGCTAATTCATAAGCATGGGGTTACAATAATTGAAGATGAGTCTACGTTTCTCAGCCGGGAGTCGTTCGTCGAACATCGTTGTGACAAGTTCAATATTTGTAATGCTCGAACTCGCTTCGCACACATGTCACGTAAATAGATGAGGATATTACGTGTTCCTCACCTGGCATTAGAGTACCTGAGATTCTCTAGTACCCTGGTAACCACTGGCGGGACACGAATCCTGGCTTCGTTTCAAAAAATGAAGAACTTGGTGGCTTAAGACACGACTTTTGTCTGAAACGTTGAGAGATCAAACTTTAATACCCATTATGTTCGTTTGTTACTTTCCTATTGATCGTTCACCGATTAATTACATTACAAAACTTATTAGATTGTAGAATGAAATTGTTTCTTCAGAAATAAATTCCTGAAGAGAACTGGAATAATGTTTAACCTTTTGCACTCGAACGGTGACTCAAACACACCACTTTGTTTAATACAACAAATTCGAATAAGTATTTTTTAACTAAATGTTGTACGTATGATGTATAATCATAATGAAACAGCTGATAGTGGCAATTAATAATAAAGAGGTAATAAGTTTAAAATAATTCATCACACTCTTCAACCAAAAAGTTTTGGTGTTGCTACCGGTAAAAATATCTTCGAGTGCAAAGGTTTAAAACGTTGTTGAAATAAAAAAATGAGGTAAGTAAGTGCCGATTAATTAATCAATAGTTAAAAAGAAAATTCACTGTACTCTGAAATGTCACATGATTACACGTAAGATTTACAATTTCAATTAATGTATAATTTATATGTATATATCTATATAATATATAATTTATATTATTATTTTTAGAACTCAATGTAGTATAATGTAAATGATTAAAAAGATTTATGCTTGGAAATGCAATGAGTGATTTAATTGGTCACTGTAGCGTTGTTAGATTGTTCAGTTTCTAAAATTAGATGATTTTCAGTCGAACAAGAGGGTCACTGGAGATGCAGTGGCTACAGTGACAATAAGAAGTTCGTTTCTATTTTCTTCTGTTACTTCCTTTGTCACGAACATATTTTGCCCACTTCATTTGTCCCTGAGGGAGCATTTCAACCTATGTTTACCTTCGGGCGACATTGCTGCCTTGAGACTCGACGTAAAGTGAAATGCAGCCTCGTCTCGGTAAAGTGCAATGGAAAATTTAACGAACCTTGATGGTTCATTAACTAATAACACACGACAAAGATCAATAACAAAAACGTGAAATTTAACCGTCTTGATTATATTGAGTTAGATTAAATTCGAAATCTGAATTTTAATTCTCGTAAAACAATCAAAGTATATATAAATCGTCCGAAATGTATACAAGGAATAAATTATAATTACAAATTGAAATATCTGCTATTAAAGATCAAAATATGTTTACTTACGAGATGTTAAATATTAGTAAAATACTTACAATGTGCAACTGTTATATGTAAGTGCATTTAAATATTAAAATATTTACAATATTTGTCATATGTAAATAAATTTACATATTGTCATATAATATGTGCATTTTAATACGAATGTGCATCAAACTTATACACTATAAAGAATGATATAGTAGAGTAATAACTATGCGCAGTATAAAAATGACAGTATATTAACAACATACACAATTTCACATTTGTATATTTTATAATATTTTACAAGTAAAATTTAGTCCACCGTGACGGTATATTTATATATTTATTTAATTATTTAAATACTGACAACGACGGATTGACACGTGTACAGCAATTTATTATAATGTCCGAATATTAATAGGTGATTGTATATATAAAGTATTATTAAAAATCGTCGCACCGAAGTTCCTCCGTTCCAAAAGCTCAACGTCAGATGAAAAAAGCGAGAAAGATGGATTCAAAGTAGAACACGTTATTGCATATTCAACGCTTTCACCCCCATGTCGCGTAACACCATGCAACCCCATGCCTGTAAACCGCTCCCGACTTTACGATCCCATATAGCAACGAGTTTATTCTTTTATTACAAACATCGCGTTTCCGCGTTGCCTGTGGCCATGCATCACGCATTATATTGCTTGCTCCCATTTTCTCCTGATTTACCTGCCACTCGGAAATTCTCAATATGTCTTAACGCGAGGATCATCCTACTTTTTCTTTCTGTCTACCTAATCGTAAATCCTTCAGTTTTATGGATGAATTTGTACTTTCCACGTTCGTTTGTCAGTTATCAATTCATTACGCTGAATCTAATTACAATAGATTCTCATTATATTACCACCTTTACGCGGTAAATATAAAAGCTGTATATTTGAACCAATATATTTAGACCGATATGTTTGGATCAATAATTTTGATCAGTGTATTTGAAACAGCATATTTGGATCAGTGTATTCGAAGCAATGTATTTGATCCAATACGTTTAATCCAATATATTTGGACCAATATGGTTGGATCAATATATTTGGATCGGTATATTTGAAGTAATATACAAAACTAGTATATATTGAACCAATATATTTGTACCGATATGTTTATATCAATATATTTGGATCGGTATATTTGAACGAATATACTAAACTAGTATATATTGAACCAATATATTTGTACCGATATGTTTATATCAATATATTTGGATCAGTGCGTTTGAATCAATGTATTTGAACCAATATATTTAATCCAAAATTTGGATGGATATATATGAACCAATAGACATGTTTGAATCAGTAAATAAAAATTTGCTGCAGCATTGAGTCGGTGGTAATATAACAAGTGTCCGCTGTATTATGTTCATTAAGTCACTGATAAAATCGATCGCGTCTGCACGGCAGTAGGGAAAATTTAATTACGTCGCACAAATTGGAAAAATTAAATGCAATTTTGTCACGGTTGGGCATAGAGCGAATGGTCAGGTTGTAAAAATATGTGGACGAACGTAAGGCTATGATAAGAAGCCGACGAAGACGAAACCTACAGACGAACCGGTATTTCTTCGCCGTGCTAACGTAGATGTCAGCGACGATATCATCTGCCGTGCGTTAAAGTCTCGGGTTACCTCTGCGCTGCATGTTGCCGGGTCATTGGGGCCGTGTTTCATCACAAACCGGGCCCCTGTACTTTTACTTTCCTCGCTGCATGCCGGTGCAAACGGCCAACCGTCCACCTTTTTCTTTAATCAGACAAATCCGCTTTTTTAACATTGTTGCATACCTAACCATTATTGAATTATCGTTAGATGCCTGACTCTCGGACAGCAAAGTTCGTATCACCGTTAATCAATCATTCCCATTTAACAGGCTGTATATTGTTGGCAATAGAGCTGTACCGATGGGCCATATAGAAACAGCTTCATCATACTACGCTTTAAAATTGACAATGCGTTCATTGTTTTTCAAGATGCACTTCGTCATTCTCCGACTTGCCCCAAATTTTTTACTTTACGCACGGAAACAATTATTATAATATATAAATTATATTCTGGCATCTTCGCTCGGTACTTATATCTTTGACTGTGATACAAATCTTATTATCGATAAATATTATTTTTAGTACATGATACTGACAATAAATTACGTTTGTAATATATCGTACCTATAATGAATGATATTTTAAATATACATATAATACTTTCAATAAATGATATTCGTAATATATCATACCTATAATGAATTATATTTTAAATATACATATAATACTTTCAATATATGATATTTGTAATATATCATACCTATAATGAATGATATTTTAAATATTCATATAATACTTTCAATAAATGATATTCGTAATATATCATACCTATAATGAATGATATATTAAATATGCATATAATACTTACAATAAATGATATTCGTAATATATCATGCCTATAATGAAAGATATTTTTAATATATGTATAATAGTTACAATTAATGATATTTGTAATATATCATACTTATAATGAATGATATATTATATATGCATATAATACTTACAATAAATGATACTTGTTTTATATCATACTTACAATGAATCATATTTATAATACGGCAATATTATGTAAATTTAATAATACATATATAAACTATAATGCAACGTTTACTATATATTATGTCTTGTTACCCTAACGATTTGACTGTAGCACGATAAAGGCGTTAGATCGATCTAATCTCCGCGTTGCCGAAGGTGTTAACGATATTACGATTAAGCTCATTAATAGCAGTCTCGAGTGCGGTACCAGTGACATCATCGAGAGTATCGAATCGTTCCGGAAGTCGTCTCACGTTCCAGCAAGTTCATTCTTCACTTGTAGGCAGACTGGTCGATGCTGTGACGCCCCTTTTACAAAGCTTGTCCTACTGCTCGCGTGTACCTGTGACTGTACAAGAAGAAGAGCCGCTGCCATAACAGGCTCTCCTGCTGTCCCAACCGCAGCCCTGATTCCGATGATCATTCACCAATCTCGTCACTCATCTTCATCTTTTTGTATCATCTCCTCCGCACCGGCTCTACTAGCTTGCCCTCCACGTTCGTTTCGGCTTCGTATCGTATTCTTTTCTTCTCTTTTGCTTTCCACGACGTCAGACGCGAGCCCTGCTGCCTGATGTACAGCAGCTTCGTGTCCACTCCATTTCCTTTCTCGTTTCTTTCACCGTGAATGAATAGAACACTTTTCTCTCGTGACAGGATCGTATTTGTCGTTGCGAAACAAATTGGCGTACTTTCTTAATGAAATATGGAGATACGACTGTTTGTAATGAAGTACAGTTCAGGTTTTGTTATTTTACCGTTGCGGCACAGTGCTTTTCGAAAAAAACTCGAAAATGAAAAGGTTTTGTCCTTTTTTCTAATTTGTGTTCAATATGAAGTCACTTAGCTACTTGTATCATCAATTTTAGCACATACCGTGTATATAAATTGCAATGAATTTACACAATTATCCATAGGTGGTGTATAGATTTTATAAAATTTCAGATAACTATATAGAACTTAATAAATCAATAAATAAGTTACAGCGAATTAACTATAAATAAATAGTTCAACGATGTTATATAGATTTGCAAAAAATCCAAACAATTACGTTAGACTTAATAAATTAATAAATAAATTAGAATGAATTACATATAAATAAAGTGTCCACCGACAGTATATAAATTTTACGGATGTGTCTATTTATACTTACAGAATGTATACAAATTAGCAAGTTCAGTTAGTTGGATAAAGTATATTAAGTGAAACGTTTATTATGCAATTTTAATAATTGTCTACACACACTGTACGTATAAATAGCCGCGTCCAATTTTTACAAAGCTCCATACAATTACGACGAACATATATTACGTCGAATAAATTACAGCGAATTAATTATATATAAATTGGCCAACGATGGTATCTAAATTTTACGAAATTGCAGACAATTACATCGAACTTATTCTTTTACTGCATCTTTCGTTTCAACCCCTTCGTTGTTTCGTTCTTATTATCTTCCGCGCGGAGGCAAAATTTCACGTTCGCAGAGGCGCGCATAATGCGAAAGAAAGGCAAGCAGCGATTAGTCACGAGCTATTAACGAAGTATCCGGCTTGTAAACTAAATTACCGCATTACAAGCTATTCTTATATTACGAAGTTGTGGCCGCTCGTTACCTAAATCCAACCGCTAAGCATTAAAGTCCCGGGACCGGCTTAAACAAGCATATTAAAGTTCCCGGAACAAGAAACATTAGTGAAAACTTGGCATTTCACGGTGTGATCTCCCTCGTGCACAGTTTCCTGTTTCTTAGAGGCCATGAGACACTTTTCGACCCTTCCGTATACGAAAGGATTACTGAAACATTCTATAAACGATACAAGATATTATCATCGTTTTATCCCATTTTCTTTTTCTGCAATTTTCACGCGTAAATATTAGAGAACTATACGAAGATTTTCATTATGTTCAAAACAATTTACTGTTGTCATACTTCTTAAGTGCATGTGGTAATAGATACAGTGAAGCTTTTCCTGTTTCTAAACATACTGATTGAAAAACAGTATACTTACATACATACTGTTGTAAAAGGGAAATGATAATTTTAATAATAATAAAAGACAAGATATATATCTATATGGCAAGAGATCTTTTTCATAAAAGAAAAATTCTAAGGGTTGAATCTACTTTATGGATCAAAATCAGAATCTTGGATTCACAATTTCTTGTTTACCGGATAGTGTAACATTGATCGAGTTATGATTGACTGATGAAGTTCGTCATCCGCGGATAAAAATGAAAATTTTTAATTCTGTCACGAAGTAAATACCGTTAGATATCGACAAAATTGTCTACAAATTAATAGTAATTTAAATTTCCTTGCAAAATGATACGAAATTCCTTGTTATTAGAATTACTATTATCATATACTACCATCGTTATTTATTGTCGTGATCATTCATTAAACTAATGGACCAACGTCGCTATAATAACAATAATACGAGTCCGTTAACCGTTTGTTGTTTCGCGATTCCTTCCGTGCCGATTAAATAAAAAAAAAAAAAAAATGCGAAAAACAATCGATTTTCAGAAAATTACAGAATTCCAAGGATGTTCCCCGCGCGAGTTACAAGTTGCGTTACCTCATTACCTCATTAAAGCAAACAAAAGAAAAAGGAAAAAATAGAACAAACGAAGGAGGAAACGGAACGCGAAAAAAAGGGAAAAAAAAATGGAAGGCATGTTCTCGGCTAATTGCGAACTTCATCAGCGCGGCACAGTGGGCGCACTTGATTAAGAATTAAATTGCAGCTGATTTACATCCGCCTCTCAAAAGGAACATCTATTTTCGGCGCAAACTATAGGAACGGTCGGTTCAGCGCCTAATTGGCTTTCTGATTTTTCGCGAAAGCCCGACCGCGCGCATACTTCACCTGTCGGACGCTGATAGTCCCCGTTAATAGTTTCTTTCTTGGTAAGGAGCGAAAGGGCAGATAAATTCGCGTAAGAGGCAGTGCATCATCGTAAGTCAAGACCGAGAGTTGATCAACGGTTTGCATCTCGCGTTTGCGAGCGAGCCTCGGGACCGCTCGTTTCGACCGGTGAAGAGAAATAGACAGAAATGCGCTGGTTAAATTAATTACAGAGGCAAGATTGCGAGCAAACCACGGTCATAAACAAGTGAGACGATCGGCTGATCATTACTTTGATAGGCCTGATAATAACATGCAACGAGCCAACGTGTACACGTGCACGCCGACGCTTTTAACCCTTTCGCTACGATCGAGGTATACAGGGTGTCCTAAAAGTGTTGAAAGAGCTGGAAATGGGAGGTAGGTGGGGTCATTCTGAACAACTCTTTCATTTGCAAAATTGTCGTATGGGGCTTCGTTTGAAAATTATTAACGAAAAACACCGACCAATCAGAACGCGAGAATCGCGCGCCACGCGATTCGATCGCGACTACGGCCAATTATAATTCGGGCCTACACTTATGCCTCCGAGCGCGCGCGATTCTCGCGCTCTGATTGGTCGGTGTTTTTCGTTAATTATTTAAAAATGAAACCCCATACGACATTTTTGCAAATGAAAAAGTTGTTCAGAATGACCCCACCTACCTCCCATTTCCAGCTCCTTCAACACTTTTGGGACACCCTGTATATACGCTCTCCCGGCAGCACTCCTTCGTGTACGAACAACGTAGAGGTTCCGAACGTACTGCAAGCTTTTCTTCTTCTTCTTCTTCTTCTTCTTCATCATAGGCGTTTTACGTCGCGTCGTCTGCGAGGTCATTGGCGACGAATGTGCGTACATTTTTTGGAGCAATGTGCAATAATTTACAGTTTAAACATTTTTGAAACAGTGATTTAGAAATTGGAATCATGGCAACTCGGGAATTTGGAGATTCAGAAACGTCAAACTCGAACATTTAGAAATATATAAATATTAAATTTGAAGATCTAAACATTCTAAAACGAGATAAATAGAAATTTGGTAATAACCAACTACGAATTTGCCATTTAAAGTTTTGGAAATTTCAGTTCATTGAACTATTATATCTTCAAATGTAGGAATTTCGTAATTTCGAATTTGATGACGACAATTTAAAAAACAGTAACGAATTTACAACTTTGGAAATTTCAAATTTTCTAACTTCAAAACCTTAAAATTTTCATCATTAGACATTTACACATTTGCGAATTTGTTACTTAAATATTTGGCTCTTTTAGAAATATCGAGTCGTAGAGTTAGAAAATCCAGAAACATCAAATTCTTAAATTTATAAATTCGATAATTTTATATTCCGTAATTGAAAAATTTAGAAACGTACAGTGTAGTAATGTCACACATAAAAATTTATTCGAAACATAAATATTTATAAATCTGCATGTATGCTCGTCGTATGAAGTGCAAGCTTTTCTTCTTCTTCTTCCTCATAGACGTTTTACGTCGCGTCGACTGCGAGGTCTTTGGCGACGAATGTGCATTTGTACTCTATAGTTTGTTGAACATGTTTGTTTCTTTGAGGAACTTCATGGTGTCACTTATGTGGTCCTGGGTTGTAAGGGCTGTATCTGGTTTTGTATAATATTTCTGTCTTTGAGTTATACTACCACGAATGTAATTATTCGAGTTGACAATAGAGAAGTTCTGGAAGTTGGAAATAGTTCTTGGAATTGTTAATTCTTTGCGCCCGAAAGCATTTTTACTGTCAGCAGATGGTGACATAATAGTCAAAGTGTTAAAGCTTGTTTTTCATATGCTCGTCAATTCGTGCAGTCATTGGTATCGTTAATATATCGAACAGACTCATACACGTATATGTACGTATTAGGACGAACAGGGGAGGCAATTTTACTGGAAAACCAGAAGGATATGACGCGTAATTTGGAAGGTATCATTGGGATCAAGGGAACAGTGCACTTTCTAAGGGTAGCTCTCCATCTAATCTAATAATGCGACACGCCTAGGGACACGAAAGCATGTCCAGGCATCCCGGAAAACGGGGGCTTCATCACGGAATCACTCCAATGGGAATCATCGTGTCGCATCTTTCTACCTTCTTGCTTAGTCATACTTATAACTTTCTCGTCTTATTGTTCTGCACCTTTGTCCCTACGGAATATGCCTCGCATACATGCGCACACATGTTACATACAGTTTAGTTTCACTTATTACTCCCTTTACGTTCCTGTAACTCCCAGCATCGTGAAACATATTTAGGCAGAAATTGCTTCCGAGATCTCGGCTGCATGTATTGTCAAAATTCTATTTAAAAAGTGTATATAATTATATAGGAAAAATATATATTTATGGATAGATTGTGGATGCATGTATCATACGATATCGATTTTTATTACTTTATCGAAAAGTTACATCTTCAGTTTCGAAAACTTAGTTACGTTCATCGGTACAGAATTTAATAATATATAATTCGTGGAAAGTATCTTCATTAAAAATATGTTTACTTTCCTGAAATACTGTATTCAAAAGTTTTTATGAATAGAAACATTTTGCTTTTGTAACTCTCCGTATAAAATGTAATCACGTATGAAAATATAGTATGGTGATACGTATATAAATAAATATATAAAATATTCACTTATGTAAAAATAAACAACATACATATACAAGTAAAATACGTTAAATATAATAATCAAATCAAACCAAATCAATAATCAAAGGTCAATACAAAATATGTGCGAAATATATATGTATATAAATTTGTTTTATTTTCAGGTAAGTTCCCTAATTGCAAAACTATCGATTTTCCTGATTGGTGAGTGAAATTTTAATTACAATATATTGTTATATCAAAACCTGGAGCAGAATTAAGTTTTATTATTTACGACAGAATAATGAATAAAAGTTGATTTTTATAATAGCATTTAAATTGCTAAAATTTGAAATTTGATTAGTGAATATTTTTCGGAGTCTTCGTAAATAAAAATTTTTTGGAGTAATTTGCAATAATTTGCAGTTTAAACATTTTTGAAACAGTGATTTGGAAATTTGGAATTTGGAGATTCAGAAACGTCAAACTTGAACACTTAACAATATGGAAATATTAAATGTGAAGATCTGAACATGTTTAAATGTAGAAAAATAGAAATTTGGTAATAACGAACTACGAATTTGCGATTTAAAGTTTTGAAAATTTGAGTTCAATGGACTATTAAATCTTCAAATTCAGGAATTTGGAAATTTCAAATTTTCTAACTTTAAAACCTTAAAATTTTCTTCGTTAGACATTTACATATTTGCTAATTTGTTAAATATTTGGCTGTTTATAAATATCGAATTTCAGAGTTAGAAAATCCAGAAACATCCAATTTTCATATTTATAAATTCGATAATTCGATATTCCGTAATTGCAAAATTCAGAAACGTACAGTGTAGTAATGTCACGTGTACAAATTTCGTAAGTGGAAAATTCGACAAGTAGGAAATTCTGAAACTTCTAAACTATTACACATTCGAATTTTCAAATGTTAGAAATATTAAAAAATTTTTATTCGAAATCTATATGTTTTTCAATGTCGTGATTCAACTTAATGAACCACGAACTAGCTAGGTTGTGGAATCAGTGAATCCACTCAAAAGGCAAAAATAACCAAACAACTGGCGAGGGTAAAATGTGTGTGCTTTAATAAAAACTAAACTTAAAATTAAACTATTTCATTTGTTGTGGAAAATTTAAGTGAGGTGGACAAGAACTTCCCTTACCAAATGCTCGTCACGAGGTCAATATGATTTCAGGTAAAAAGTACGAAGTCGTTAATCACATATAACGTTTCCACACTCATCAAATAATAAATCGCGCTGGCTCTCGTAACGCATGCTAAATAAAAAAAAGAATTTGAGAATATAAATTGCTCGTTGTAAAGAGCTACAAATTGCAGTTGTCGATTATTCATGTATTTTCTAAAGTTAGAAATAAGCGCAATGCCTCTATGATTCTATTAATGCGCTGCAACATTTTGCTCGGCTCAGGTCGGTTAAGTTCTACTCGGTTCAGTTCGACTCACTAAGTTAGGTTCGGTTTCGTTCAGTTTGGTTCGGATCGGTTCGGTTCAGTTCGGCTTGGTTCGACTCAGCTCGGGTTACGCTTTGCTCGGCTCAGGTCAGTTAAGTTTTACTCGGTTCAGTTCGGCTCACTCCGTTAGGATCGGTTTGGTTTAGTTTGGTTCGGATCAGTTCGGCTTGGTTCGACTCAACTCGGTTACGCTTTGCTCGGCTCAGGTCAGTTAAGTTTTACTCGGTTCAGTTCGGCTCACTCCGTTAGGTTCGGTTTGGTTTAGTTTGGTTCGGATCAGTTCGGCTCGGTTCGGATCAGTTCGGCTCGGTTCGGATCAGTTCGGCTCGGTTCGACTCAGATCGGTTACGCTTTGCTTGGCGTTCATTATTCATGAATCCATGCGCTGTAACGCTGTGAGTCTAAAATTAACAAATGAGTATTTATAAAATTAGTCAAATTTATAAACGAGTAAACGAAATAATTTAGAAATGATAAGATTACCCGTTTGTTTCAAAGTATTGTTCGGCAAAGCGACAAAGGGACGAGGGCGTAGCAGGGTCGTGTATCAGTAGTTATCCTCTTTGTATCTCCTCTTTTTTGCGCGGTGGACGAAATCGAAATTGGTTTTCGAGTTGATAGTGCGCGCGCGCAATTATGTATCAACCCATACGCATGCACCGCAAACTGGCCGAACCGTCCAAGCGGTCTGGCGGGCACATTTCAATTATTAGAGGGAATTACTCTCGGAGAGCGTCCATCATCTTCTATACTTATTTTCTGCTCGCACAACCACCACACAAGCGCCGTGGTAAACACTAAACTCGCCTTCTCTCTCTATGTCCGCCATGGAGATGATCCTATGAGGTTATACACGAGGAGGCAGGCATCATCAGAGTGCATCATCAGACCGGTGAGAAAATAGCCTTCAATTGTGATTACAGGGGCGGCTCGAGGCGAACCCAAGGCATGGCATCGCTCGCTCACTGAATCTGTCTACTTGTATGTTCGCCCATTCGTGTGTCCATTTGTTTCTTTGATCGACAACCGGCCCGCGTGTGTGGGAAGATATCGCCGATTTAAGTAATACAAGGATGCATCTTGTCACTGATACAGTACCCCTAATGCGCCTCTTTCGGTCCCTTTTATGATACTGTCGAATGCTCGTCACTTACCTGCTAAACTTGAAAATTTACTGTTTCGTACTTTCAAGCATCCAAATTTAAAATTATCGTTATTTCAATTTCTAAATTTTCTTATTCCTGCATTTTTATATTTTTGTATTATTATATAATTATATTTTCATATTTTTATCTTGATATATTTGTATATTCCCCACAGAGCAGGTTACCACATTACCAAATTTTCAATGATCAAAACTCTCAAATATCTAAATTTCTAAGTTTCCAATTCCCTAATTTCTAAACTCCTAAATTTCAAAATTTTCATGTCACCCAGTCTCCAAATTCCAAAATTCACAAATTTATAAACTCCTAAATTCATAAATTCCTAGATTCCTAAGTTCCCACGTTCCTAAATTCCTAAATTCCTAAATTCCTAAATTCCTGAATTCCTAAATTCCTAAATTCCTTAGTTCCTAAATTTCTAAATTCCTAATTGTTATAATCTAAAAAAACTCCCCAAACGCAAATTTCCAAATCTAACCTTTAGTTCCTACAATCCCTAAATTCCAAAGGTCCCCAAGTGGGAATCTTAAATTGCCAAATTGTGCAATCTTGAAATTTTCGGAATCTCAAATTTTTAAACCTTAACCCCTAAATTAAAAAATTTTTTAAATTCTAAAATTGTGATATTCCGATATTCCTATATTCCAAATTCCCAAATTCCCAAATTCCTGAAATTCAAACCTTTCCTAAAAACCCAGAACCACCACATTCTCAGAATTCGTAGGTTCCCAAATATAGGAATTTCGTAATCCCCAAATTCCTGAATACTCAATTTTCAAAGATCCAAATTCTTGAATACCTGAATCCCGAAATTGCCTAACCTCCAGGTTACCAAATTCTCAAAGTGTTAAATCGAGTCATCCTATCGTTGCGCACTATCTCGCACCTAACAACATAGCCTCTCACGATGTCACCGTATATTATATCATTATATCACGGCGAATTATAAAAAGTTTTTCTATATTATCAATTCGGAGACTGTGCCACCCACATAACTTCGTGCGTAACGATATAACGATACTCCGCTGCATTTCGATTAATTTGACATTATTTCATCGTACGCGTCTATCAATCAATCGTCTGTTCTATGCAATTAAACGGAACGAACAAGAAGATGCTATAATGATTCGATCGCTCAAGTTCGCTCAACTCTTCCGGTGCAGCGTAGTCACCCCCTCATGAATCAAGCGACGAGTAGTCAATTTCAAGCAGTCGGTTTCTCTTCCACTCAATAAAGGAAGCGTGCGTAATAAGGAGAACGAGGTTCTGATGATCGAAAGATGTACGTATATCAGCAAGACAATAGGTTAGACGGGGTTACGTTGGACAACGGTGATAGGAAAGGCGATATCACAAGAGTCCGAGCCGATAGGGGTGATGTAGTAGGTGGGTGGGCCCGCCAATATGCCGTCGTCCATACATCAACCGAGGGCGACCCGACAAACTGGGGAAACCTGACCAGAAATATGATGTCATTTATATGGTAATACATCGGAATCCCGTCATTTAGATACTTCGATGATTAATGCCTCCAACAAGACAGCGCCAGCTGGTTCTCCTATCCGAATCGGCCCCGTTTCGGACTAACCCTGTTCTTTTCTTCTGTTTTTTCTTGAAATCTCGACATTTCGCCGCTGAAATGCGATGGTCAATAAAGAGGTCACGCGATCGAACGATTTATACTATTAGAAATTGTAATTTTCGAGCGATTTGTGTAAAGAATCTTGCAGCGATAATTATCTGATATTGTCGCTCATTGGATTTTGGCAATCTACACGCATTAGGGGAAAATAGCCTGAACTGCAGTAAAAATTGGTAAAATTGTTTTCAGTTCTTTATATATATATACACTATTGTTTTTAGAACAATTGAGAAACTTGACAAATATTTTGTAAAGTATGGAACATGCGAACAGGTTTGATACGATTAATGTTAGTAAAAATATAATCAACTTTCTCAGTTACATGAAATACATAACATTGAAAAATATCAGTGTCAGCTTCAATGTACCACTAAGAAAACATATTATACGAATTTCTTAAATCTCAAAAATAATAAGGAACATTGGCCAAAGGAAACCAGGTACCTATACACATTATATTATCCTCCAATAAAACATGCCATTACACACGTCATTTAACATTAAAACTAGCGATATATAATGGACAATTACTTTTATGTTAAAAATGAAGTTGAAAAATAAATGAACAAACGATGAAACGTAAATGAATACACTTATAGATTCTTTAACTTGATGACAATCAGCGTAAATGTCAAGAAGACCAGCTTAACAAATTTTGTCATTTGAAATAGGAAATTCGTAGAAGCGTCATTTGACGCCTTTGGTAGTTCTAGTGTTAACATGCATATTATACAAATTTTATTATAATCAAAAATAGTAACTAGTAACCATCGCAGAAAACGTACAAACTATACAAATTTTACTATCCTCAAAAATATAATAGGAAAGATCAGTCTGAATTCATCAAACATCTTTCCCGAGAAAAAGGAAAAAAATATAGGGAAAAAATAAAAATGGAGGAGTAGGGCCAGCGAGGCGGGCGTACTGCTAGAGCCAGATGGCTTTGGACGGCTTTTCTTATTAACTTGAAATTTTTTCGCAAAGTGCGGAAGAACAGGATCCAGTAGGAATACCAATGAGTTCGAAGCGGTGGCCATAATGCTTCGGCCCGAGACGGCAAACGAGAAAGGTAAGAATCGAGTAACTCAGGGGGTGACCAACGTTGGGAGGGTGTTAGAGACGGTTAAAAGCCGACTGTCTCTCACCTCGGGGCGGCAAAGAACGAGATGACACAGGGAGGCAACGACAAACCGTCCTCTTCCACGGTGATCGATCACCGGGCCTCCGTCATTCCTGTCAATTAAGCTTTCAGTGGTGTCTTCCCTGTCCTGTGGTGTGGGACAACACGAAATCTAATTCATCGTTGCCTTCCGATTCCGGAATCGTTCGATGCGTGACGGGAAAGCGACAAGATGGAACAGACACGCGTTTACCAGTTGAATTATTTAGGATTGCCAGGGGAAAATTTGACCGCGGGGAAAGGGGGATCCGCCCACCTGCGGATACAGGGTACTCGGGGGTGATAAAAGTAGCCTGTTCCTAGATTTAAATATGTGAAATTCCGAGATTTTTTCATTCTTGGATTTCCGGATTCTGGATTCGGGATTTCTGGATTCCGGATGTGAAGATCTCTGGATTTTTTGGATTTCTGCATTTCTGGATTTTAGGATTTCTGAATTTTAGAATTTCTGGATTTCTGGATTTTAGAATTGATAGATCTCGGAATATTGGGATTAAGCGATTTCTATATGTGAGATTTTCCAAATTTCGAAAGTAATAGATTGCTACTAGATTCCTACAGATGTGGATTTCTAGATTTCTACATTTCTACATTTCTACATTTCTACATATCAGAAGTTTTTAAGTTTTGAAGTTTTTTTTTTAATCGTAAACAACCTGCATAATTAGCTATCTTTCTTTAACACATTGAGTGACAAAGTTTATTTTTAACAATAAATAAATGAAGCGTTATCGCGCTTCATGGCACAATTCGACACGGATTTTTAAAAACCCCTGACACTAAAACGGGTAAAGTAAAGGATATAAGACGAAATGAACACGAGCAACTTTTTTCCGTGCGATTCCGCTGCGAACACGTGCTCCTCGTCTTTCCTGGCAAAAGCAACGAAGACATACATCCGATCGTGGAGATATCGCAAGGAAAACAGTGGCTCGTGTGCGTTTCGGATGTAAGTGAGAGTGAACGATACCGTGAAACGATTTAGCGACATTTTAATGTTATCGCAGCCATCGAAAGCCTGAGAGCGGTGAGAAACGACAGTGGCGAAGTTAGCGGGTAATTGTGCGGTTAGGAACCCTCTTGCGCTGTAATGAAGGAGTCGTCAACGAGGCCTATCTGCACTCAATTAGCGTGATTACATGTTCCCTCCTTTTCATCGTCCGAAAATATCCCGTCGCGACATCAGCTGCCGCACGGTCGGGGGTGTAATTGCGCGACACTTCCGAGATTGAGCTTTATAAAAGTTCCGGATGCGTCGTCGCTGAGATCCTCCTCGCCGAAACTGGCTGGCTTGTTCCACTCGTGGGTCCCGGTGAACTAATGGAAACGGGATCTTAAGCGGGGAAACAGCGAACACGCGTTAAATCCTGCTGAGAGAAAGGGCGAACGCGATTAACTTGCCGATTCCACGCAACGTGGGTCCCCGGATGATCCTCCGAAGGGGTGCAAAGTCTTCTTTGCATGGATCTGTGTGATTCTGCGTGTTTTAGACTGAGGATACAATTAGATGAAATAAGATTAATCAATAAGATACCGGATGAGAGGATTAATCGGAGAAGTGATAGGACAGATTTGTGAGAGGGTTGTTTTTACTCCCTCTAAGAATAAGTTTTTTGGCTGTTTCGAAAAATGTTACGGAAATTCTGCTGCAGTTGTGAAACATTATTATTATTATTATTGTTATAATATTGTCGTTATCGTTGCCCTTTATAATAATTATTATTAATTGTTACTGATACGCAAAGGTTTCCATGTGCAAAGAGTAATTACTTTAGGCAAACTTTAGTAAAACTTTAACGTATTTTAGTCAAACTTTAAACGTTATAGGATAGATTTGTGAGAGGGTAGTTTTTATTCCCTGTAAGAATGAGTTTTTCTGGCTTTTTCGAAAAATGTTACGAAAATACTGCTGCAATTGTGAAATATTGTTATAATATTGTCGTTGTCGTTGTCATTGTCTTTTATAGTAATTATTATTAAATGTTACTGACACGCAAATGTTTCCATGTGCAAAGAGTAATTACTTTAGGCAAACTTTAGTAAAACTTTAACGTATTTTAGGCAAACTTGAAACGTGCTATGTCTTATTATCACTAAAACTTGGTAGTTCTTGGTGGTTCATTAAAACGTTAATCGAAAGTGAAATGTTAAATATAGATTGTACTATATTTCTATACGAACAGAAAAGTAATAAAGCATGAGCTATAATATTTGATTATTCTTTATCTCCATGAGAAACAGCAAACATTTTGACAGAAACATTGCAATGAAATTTTGTAATATGAAATGTAAAGCCCAAACCTAGTCCTTTTCATTAACTAGGGATTATAATGTTAAAATTATTGTATTAACTCTAAAATATGAATACATATGATTGTAGGATAACGAAGTAGAAATCACCTATTTGAAACGTATAATATTACACAGTTAGTTTTGATATCTTACAAACAAATCTTATACGTTAAGAAATCAGTATAAAAACGATGGACACTTTCGCATAATCATAATGTACAATATAGAAAATTTGTAGGAATGATAAAGAAACGAATTTCTGAGTATATATGAGAGGTAATAGTAATAAATAGTCATCATTTACTAAATAATAACAAAAGTAGTTATAAGTATTGGTTTTAACATAACGTTTATATAAATTGTATGTTTCTTTCATAGACATATAAATTGTATGTAGTAAATTTGTATATTTCATGAAATACGATAACTATAACGAGTACAGATTTTTAGGAACGATTGAATCATATTGCACATTATTTTACTATTGAAAAAATTACGTTTCAAAAGTGCATTTGAAGAAAGAACGATGCAATTGCATCGTAGAGTCGTCTGCCATCGAACGGAGGGAGATGGTACTCCTGAATACCATTAGGTTCTGTACCGTCGGTATTACAGGTTCCTTTCGTAAAAAAAAAACTGGGTAAAAGTTTCCCGTAATAATTATTTACTGAAACAGTAATGCAGGTTTTATATACGACACATTTTCAAATGAAATGAATTCTAAAAAGGTTTAGAGATTTAAAGTTTGGAATTTTGGTATATTCGAATCTTGGAATCTCAGAATTGTAGAACTTAGAATCGCAACTATTCGAGACTCTGTGACTTTGGAAATTTGGAATTTAAATATTATATTGGAATCTTGGAATTTTAGAATTGTGGAACTTAGAATTTCAACTATTCGAGACTCTTAAACTTTAGAAATTTGGAATTTAAATGTTATATTGGAATCTTGTAATTTTCCGAATTGTGGAACGTAGAATTTTAACTATTCGAGACTCTGGAACTTTGGAAACTTGGAATTTAAATATTATATTGGAATCTTGCAATCTTAGAATTGTGGAACTTAGAATTTCAACTATTCGAGACTCTGTGACCTGGAAATTTGGAATTTAAATATTATATTGGAATCTTGGAATCTTAGAATTGTAGAACTTAGAATTGCAACTATTCGAGACTCTGTGACTTTGGAAATTTGGAATTTAAATATTATATTGGAATCTTGGAATTTTAGAATTGTGGAACTTAGAATTTCAACTATTCGAGACTCTTAAACTTTAGAAATTTGGAATTTAAATGTTATATTGGAATCTTGTAATTTTCCGAATTGTGGAACGTAGAATTTTAACTATTCGAGACTCTGGAACTTTGGAAACTTGGAATTTAAATATTATATTGGAATCTTGCAATCTTAGAATTGAGGAACTTAGAATTGCAACTATTCGAGACTCTTGAACTTCGGACATTTGGAATTTGAATATCTCGAGTCTGTGAGTCTAAGCAAATTTTTTAATTTTGAAAGTTGGAACTTTGAAATTATTGGATTTGAGGACTTTGAGACATCGGAAATTTAGGTATTTGGGGAGTCGGAAAGTCGGTAATTTGAGGAATTGGAAAGTTTGAAATGTCAGTACTTCGAGATTTTGGAAATTTGGGAATTTGGAGAATCGGAGATGTGCAACTTTTAGAACTTTAAGACGTTGGAAATTTAGGAATTTTTTAACTTTAAGTCATTGGAAATTTAAGACTTTAGAATTTTGGAATTTTGTAACCTTGGACCCGTAGAAATTTGTACCCCTGAAAATTTGGAACTTTGAAATTTCAAGACTTTAGAATTTGCGAACTTTAGGTTTTTGGAACTTTAATATTCCGTAATGTGGGAATTTTTGAGATTGACATTCAGAACTTTGCTACTTTGGTTATTTGAGGAGAATAGAAATTATGAGACTTCTGGGCTTCCAGACTTTAAAAATCTAAAAATGTTTAAATTTGAGGATTTGAGTTTGAGAAATCGGGAGTTTGAGAATTCATTAATTTACAAATTTCAACCTTCGAAATTTCTTCCGACTATGATACTTACAAACCTTGAGATCATTAAACTTTTAAAAACACTCTCAAAAATTGAAAGTACCATTTTGAAAAATTGAAATTTCACAAAAATTTGGGTATCCTATATTGCATGAACAAACGATGAATTTTTCCATATAGAAGTTTCATGTATTCTACGGCGATAAATTGATGGTGTACAAAGATAAAACACAGCGCGCAGTCACGTTCCGTGTTTTCAGACACTTAATTTTCTTAAAAAGCGAAGAAATGGCACGATTCGAAAACCATAAACGGTGCGTGCGAAACCAGCAAACCGAAGCGATAAATCGATGATTCGATGTCCAAGATGTCCAGTGACGAAGTTACCGAGGGAATTCGCAGGAAAAAAGTAGCAAACCATGATGAATCGCTATCAAAGTGTCACGCTACGTGGGCACGATGCTGTTTCACCGTGTTGTTCGTTTTGTCGACGTGCCACGTTTGCTACTGAGTTAACCGAATTGATGTTTCAGTTACGATGATTTGCTCCTAACACTATGAAATTTTATTCTCACAACTCGTTAATTCTTATTTTCAAATCGATGTCTACTTGTACTTTCACAAAGAACCACACGTAAACCATTAAATCTTCTCAGTTTCCTTTCAAACTTCTAACATATTTACATTATTCGGCAGTGTTATATTTTTCTTCAATTTTTAATTATTTTGGAGTAGATCACTCGTTATCCGTGGTTTTCAAACTATTACAAATAATGAATAAGAGATAATAAAACTGAATGATTATATGAAATAAACTTGTGCTTGTATAAGTATTCGAATAAATTATTGCTTTCATTTACAAATCAAGTAATATACATATTAAAATATTACGAACTAAAATGAATTTCATAAGGTGTTTGTTATTATAAATTGTATCATTTATTTATTTACTACCGTGATCGAAATGAACGAGGTAACATTGTATTGTACATTAAATTTATGAAACTCACAGAAGTTAAGATGTTCGTTATATTTTTTTTTATTTATTAAATATTCCCATATTATTGTGTATAGTGTATTGTGAAATTAATTTCCATATATGGTAGTGACCCAAATCAAATATTTACGGTGTATGGTATATAAAATGATAGGGAATAGCATGTAATAATTGTAGATACGTGAATGTAATGTCGTACGTTGTGTTAATCCTCGGACACACGTTTCGGATATTAATACGTCGCGTGTTACAGGGGTGGAGATATATTTATGTGTATTTCTTACCTTGCACCCCACGCTTCATTAAGATCTTCGTAAATCCTATTACCAGATGACAGACGCGTAATATCAGCTATATTTGCTCGGAAAGGTCCGGCATATGATTCTGGAATTAACAGAACAATGAAATAAATGATCGTGGATGATTTTGCCACGACATCGTCATGGAACAACGTCAAACGGTAGATCTCTATTAGCTCACTTTTATTAGCTCTATTCACCTTCATAAACTCCGGACAATTTTATGAAATCGCGTTAAAAATGTTTTATTTCACTATATTTTACTCTTTGTATAATGTTGGTTCTTGTTCTACTGAATGATAGTAATATTTTTAAGAAAAATTTTTGTTGCTGTTAGGCCAAGTTTCAGTTTGCACTTGGAACTAATTATTAGTAGTAGTATAATCGCTGTGTTTTATTTTATTTTTCATTTTGAATTCATTTTCAAAGTGGAACTTCGAAAGGTTTTTTGAGAATACCTCAAACTTTCAAACTACACGGTGTCAGATTCTTAAATTTTCAAGTTTTCAAGTTGTTTAATGATCAAACTTGTATAGTCCCACATTGTTTAACTTTCTATTTAGTAACGTAAGTTTCTTTTATGTATCTAAATTCTCGTGGTTCCAAATTTTTAAACGATTAAATTTACTAAATATGAAAATTTTCAAATTCCCAATCCCCTATATACTCGAATTACCAAATTTCCAATAGTCAACATTTTCAAATCGTCAATTTTTCAACCCCGAATTCTCAAATTATCAAATTTCCAATAGTCCAAATGTTCAACCCCGAATTCCGAAATTATCAAATTTCCAATAGCCCAAATTTTCAACCCCGAATTCTCAAATTATCAAATTTTCAACCCCGAATTCCGAAATAATCAAATTTCCAATAGCCCAAATTTTCAACCCCGAATTCTCAAATTATCAAATTTTCAACCTCGAATTCTCAAATTACCAAATACAAATTATCAAATTTCCAATAGTCCAAATTTCCAAATTACCAAATCTTTAAAAGTTCAAATTCCACCCGAAATTCTCAATTTTCTAAATCCTTGAATACCCAAATTCCTCGCCCTCGAAATGTCTAAATGACCAAATTTCTAAATCCCAACGACCTCAAATTTCCAAATTCCCAAATATCCAAATGTCTAACTCTCCAAATTCACAAATTTACACATTTTCAGACGCCCAAATTTCTATACCTTCGAATTCTCAACTCCCTACTTCCAAATCCCTACATTTCTAAACTTCTAAATCCTCGAATTTCCACCTCACCAAATTTCCAAAGACGTGCATTCATAAAGTACCAACTTCCCCAAACTTCCAAATCTCCAAATTCCTATATCTCTCGAATCTCCAGCACATTCAAATTCTCCAAATTGATAACTCTACAAACTCTCAAATTTTCAACATCCCAGATTCTCCCAAAAAAAATGCCAATCCCTCTAATACCACCGTACACCCGACAAAAACGCAAAATCCTAACTTACAACCACCGACCACGATACACCGTAATACCTTACCACATACCACCCTCATAAACTGCCTCGAAGTAATCGTTTCGAACGAAATACGCATGTTCCACGATTCGCGAACGCCGTACGTTCAATAAATATTCGCGAATTCGGAGCGGTCGAGAGTAAGAGATACTCCCCGCGCGAAGATATCGGGCCGGAAAATATGGAACGGCCTTTTAAGACTGTTACTGGCAGGATCAGAATCGGGATCAGGCGGGGGTGGTTTCCCCTGACGCGTTACATTGGTCGGGCAGTTTAAAAAGCCATTTCACGGCAGGTCGGGGGTGCATCTGTTTTGAAAATCTCACGATTTTAAAGGAGACACGGGACAGGCCTCGGGGGAGGACTTGTCAGTCGTTTAAGGGCTCGTGCAACCCCCGAACTTCGCCCCGGAAATCATTGGCCCCGCATGCGTGTGCGTGTGCGTGCATCGAGCGTTTACGTCGACGCGTACAGATGCCAGGAACAAGCTACGATTGCACACGCTCCGAATCGTCTTTCTACGCTCGAATCCGAGGGTAATTGAGGCAGAAGTCAAAGTTTAGGGTGGGTTACGGGATGATGGAACTGCGTGGTTTCGGTCGGGGTGCGATACGAGAAATCGTGGACGATTTTGTGACTTACAAGAAAACACACCGGTAAATTGCATTGACAGCACCGCACAAATTCTTTCTCTTTCTTTAACCTCTTAGGCACGGCTTAACCCCTTGCCCTACAACTACGGGTTAGGCCCGTGACGCACTCGCTCTACAATTATGGTAGACATTGTTAATATTTTTAATACGCTTGAATGTTTAACTTCGGTATAATCGTAAGTTGCGCATCCGAGGATCACTAAATGGGAAGCAATCTTGACATTCGAAATTTCTTCAATCACTTTAATGTTGTCGCAATTAATAGTTCGTTATGTCTGACGCGCTTGCTGAATAAATCGTAGCACAAGGGGTTAATGTTTCTCGGGTCTGTTTCTCTGTACGATAGAGTTCAACGAGAATTACGTGTAAATATAACACGAAAGCCACTATAATGGCGCGTCATTCAGAAAGATATATCTGCGAAAGGCACTATAGTGGCGCACCGTGCCTAAGAGGTCAAAGGGTTAGACTTTATACCTCAAAAAATCAAAATTGCTTTCTTCAGTTTCAATGTTGTATTACAGAAGTGTAAATAAAATAAAATTGGTTCTCATACGAAATTTAATGTATAAATAATTCACTGCTACTGTTCATTATCGGAAGACACGCTTCATAAATTTATGAAGTACTGTTAGCCATTTATAGTTGAACAGGTTTAAAAATCTATAGAAGTATTAATGACCTGAAAATTACTTGTTGACATCGCAATAAATATTGTTTTGTAGCAAATGCCCCGAGCGCCCGCCAGAGTAGCGCCTCGGTCGTACCCCCACCGAATACCGAATACCTGGGACCTACCCCTACCCTACCGACCAACCCCAGCAAAGCGAATAAATGGCCGAAAACTTCCCATTTTTACGCACTCAGCTACGACTTGACTTATCAGCTTCATTAGCTGCTCCCTTCTGTGGACAGTCTACGGACGGATAAGCAAGAACAACTCTGCTTCTAAAACGCTCCCCGTGTGGGACCCACCAGGACAGAGTTTGAGTTCAGTATTTTACCCCGTACGCGAACTTGTATATTTTGCTTCGCGCAGCTGCCTAGACTCAGTTCGGACATAGTTTAAGTATCTCTTGTAACTTGTTTAATAAACTTTTGAATTATAACTAACAGACGTTATAGTTTGCAATTTTTAATAGTGATCCGTAGTAATGCAAGTTTTGGACAAAACTGTGGACAAAAATTGTTCAAATTTGTACATCTGCCTGAAAACTGATTATATTTTCTAAACTTAATTATCTACATATAAAATTCTAAGAAACACATACGAAGTTTTCTATTTATTAGAAACTTATCCTATTACATATAATTTTGCAAACATTTCGACGAAAAATGTTTTCTAGAACATTGAATTGAATGTTCTTAAATGCTTCATTTCAAGATGTTTCGTAAAATATTTTATAAATACGTACAAGGAAGTATGATGCGAAGAATCATAGTTAGGTTCGACGATACTTTTATTAATAGAACAATTAACGGATGTTATAAATTAATAAATGTAACTTGTACAAATAAACGCTGCTGATAAATTTGTTATTTAATCGACTTTGTCAAACATTGTAACGCGACATCAACTTGTCAAGCACTTTTAAAATTCATCGGGTCGTTATATTTTTCTGTTCTTTAAAACTTCCTACCCCACTTCATCCGTTGTCTACCATAAATCCACTTTCGATTATGTTATCTAATGGAAGTATTATGCATCGTGATTGCTGGCTTTAAAGCGTCGCTAGGGTGGACTCTGCTCCTTGTAAAAATCATGTATCCATAATGGGGTAATTAGGTGGGTAGGGGAAGTTGGAAGGAATGAATGAAAAATATATTTCAAAACTTACTTTGCAATATGTTTACTTATTTATGTACAACTGATTAGTGAGTATTAAAAATGTTCCTGTATTATTAGTATCCTAGCTTTTCAAATTCTGAAAAACAATAGCGGATAAATTATAATTAAGTGTCAATATATAACGAAGCGTCAAGAAATATTTGTAACTTCTTTATTGTACTGTAAATACTGTTAAGGCCACCAGTGCCCTTACATTAACAATAGGTTTAGAATTTCTCCATAGCAATTAGAAATAGCACCGTCGTCCCATCGAAGGGTTCACGGACCGTTCCGTGGCAGCTATAAACTCAAGAAGCCATAAAGACGCGCGCGTTTTCCATGTAGTTTTCGAGTCATTGTTCGCATTTGGTCGACAGATTAATATTTTACCTTTTTTGATCCCGTTACTTCTAGCATGATTAGCCAAAGTCAGCGCGCTTCCTGACCCTTATTACCTGCCACGGTCCAGGAGCAAAACGTAGAATATTTGCGAGTGGAGGGGCCCACGTAGGGCGTCAACTTTGTTGCCCTTCCACAATTTGTAATTTGTACTTCACCAATTAGAACGATGCACCCCCGTCAAGTCTCCCCGACCGAGGTGACATCGGATAGTTAGTTAGAAATAGTAACAAGTTAAAAAACAGTATTTGAAAGAGTAATAGCATTAGAATCTCGAACCTAGTATCTAGTATATTGTTAAACATAGATTATTTGTATAGTCCCGAGTAATCGGGTGGTCCTTCGAGATTGTGAAAAATAAAACCTAGTCGGCACACCACGTGCAATATTCAACCAAGCTCGAAAGAATTTATTTCAACCACGAGCGTTAACAAATACAAAAAAAAATAATATTTCCATCAGTGATGTGTTTATGAATAATTGTGTTTATTATTAAAGATTAAAGGTATTCTAACATGCTTGTATATAAATATTACTCTGACAAGAGTAATATTCAATAAATTATAATTAACCATCAATAAAGCGTCAAGAAATATTCGAAAATGATTTCCCGCCGTGATTCGAAATGACGCCATATTGCCGAATAATTCGGTTCTGTTCTAATTGTAATCTTGCTGACATTCTACATTGTATTAGTGTAAAATAGCGTAAAGTTAATGTAAACATTATTTGTAATTGTAATAAAAACAAAGTACAACTGGAGGAAGATATACAAACATTAATATTAAACCGTTGGAGATTTTTCATCCAATGAAAGACACAGTATGACGTATCGCCGATATATTACCATCAAAAAGGTCCATAATTTCCGGTGTATACAGAAATTATTTCCGCTAACTGGAAAAAATCACAATTTAAAGAATCAGTTTTGTATATACGTTTTGCCAAACAAATATAATTTCAAAGAGGATACATACAGTACTTGTATGTAATACAGTAATTCTAATTAACACTAGATTTATCTTATCCTTCATCGAAATAAAGAATCATTGCATGAATTAGTTCACGCGTTATCCATTATTCACTTATTTTTATACCTTAATTTCGATTCAAGTATAAATGGTCATTCATCGCTCGTAAATCTAGTGTTAATAGAATTATTCGCAAATAAATTCGTCGTATTTCATTTCTCTATCCATTGAAACAATAAATTGTATCTATAAAATCGTTTACTATTCGATAATAATCCCTGAATTAACCACGCGAACGAGTCTGCGCGCCATCGAATGTTAAATTCGGTACGCAATTATTTGACAGAAATTTACAACGTTCGAAAATCGTTCGAAATTCAATGGACAGAATTTAAGGTCCACGACGATTCCGTTCGTTCTAGTTCGCTTTCGAAAGCTCGACGTTACTAAAAAGGTCGCATTCCTCAAGATCTACGACAGCACTCCAAATAACGTGATCGCTCGTTCACCATGATAGTCGCTATCAGTCGGCGAATCCGGTCAACCTGTTCGTTCCTTTGTTGCCAAATAAAGTGGTAATCGTATACTAAATAATGCACACGTACGCCCTCCCCCCACCACCTCGTCATTAATAACCAAGACAAATCGCAGGCTGCGTAACACGTTGCACAATCCTGGTATGCATTCTCCTTGTTACGCCTTCAAACACCGTGCACACTTTATTGGGCAAGTCTCATTCACCGATTTCACGAGTGTGAGTGCGTAACAACGCGCGTGTGTGTGTGTGTGTGTGTGTGATCGTTACGATCGATTCGTTGTCTTCCTTCGTTTCTCCCTTCCTCCCTTCTTCTTCTTCATCATCGTTTGCTTCTTCTTTTGCTTGTTCGTCTGCTATCGGTCCCTCTTTCCGGTCAATCGAAGTCGACGTACGTGTCGTACACCTACGTACTGCTAATTTTTAGTTATTTATACCTAAAGAAAGCTGGTACGCTGGCAGTGGCTGTTGAACTTCGACACAACTGGTTTTCTTGTTGGATAAATTATTATCGGTAGTTTATTGTCAAATTTTCGGTGCTAGAGTTCCGAATCTCGATATTCCGGAACAACGAAAGTTGAAAATTTCCGAAACAAAATTTCCAGATTGTCGAAATCGTGAGGTTCTAAACTTTTAAACCATCGATTTTTCATTTTAAATCATCAATTTGTGATTTTTTAATTGTCGAATTGCTCAATCTTTCGATTATTACATTTTTCGATTTTTCTATTGTTTAAGACTTCCATTCTTCATTTCTTTCATTCTTCAATTCGGCAGTCCTACTATTCTTCCATTTGGCAATTCCACTATTTTTCAATTCTTCCATTTGGTAGTTCTACTATTTTTCAGTTCTTCCATTTGGCAGTTTTACTATTTTTCAATTCTTCAATTCGGTAATTCTATTATTTTTTATTTTTCAATTCTTTTATACTTCAATTTTTCTACTGTAACTATTTCCAAATTTCTACAATTCTAAATTCCTACGTACCAAAATTTCACGATTTTAATATACCAAAATTCCTAAATTTCCAAATTTTCTAACTCGTAGATCTTCAACCTCGATATTCCCAAATTTACAAATTTCCATATTCCCACATTTTTAACGATACGAATTACTGAATCCTAAAATATCCCTACTTCCAACATTCCAAATTGTCAAACGCATAAATTTCCAAAAGAGCAAACTTGTCAAATGCCAAAATTTGTCTGTATACCGCTTCAAAAGCCATCAATATCACTTCGTCGCAGAAGCAATAAAAAATGTTATATCTTATCACCGAATTATAATTCGCGGTCTAGTTATCACCGTTCAGCTTGGCATCTTCAACTTATCAAAATTTATTCCCGGGAAAAGTAAGGGTTGAATCGAACGCAAAAGGTCGCAATTACTCGCGGTCGCCACAATTCAGGAACAACCGCGATAAAACAGATAAAATACTATGGTAGATGATAATATTCACCCCTAGGTACAAATTTGTACACTGATACACTGATTTTCATCGTTCTCTTTTTTCGGCTCTGTCTGAAGCTTCGTGTATCCGGATATTAAGGGGGGACCTCAATGTAGATGGAGTCAGAAAAGTCATTTTTTTTTTTTTTTGTTTAAAAATTTACTTTAAAACCTATGGATTACCAAACGCGTTTGTATTTGGAATAGAGTGCAAAGATATTGTAGCGAGAATTTATTCATTCTATGTGATCCACCTTCGTCCCGATCCGAGACTAATGATCGCGAGAATAATGATCAAAAGTTTGTTTATTTATTATCCCTGTTTGAAGTGCTTCTGTAATAAGGTTTAGTCGGATGTTTCGGAAGAAGTATTTACGCGGAATTTTCGCAAAATCATCTATTTTTTACTTACCGAAATTTTAAACGCGATTTTCTCGAAACTCGTTCTTTCGCCAAGTCGAAAATCGATGTACACGATTACTAAAAAGTTACTCAACCGATCGGCCCGCAATTTTGTACACATTTTAATGACAGTAATATCCCCTGGATGAACCTAAAAGTAAGTTAAAATCACGGGAATAAATATTTTTTTTATCGCAAAAAAGACTACAATTTTTCTATAAAGTGTTGAGCTTTTGTTTCGAGGTCTATCATTCTTCCAATTTTTTTTTGTTTCGATATCTCATGTTCATCCATTTACCACAGCTATATACTAATAAAATTTCTTCGTTTTGGCTGTTTCGGATAATAAGAACCGACACTTGAGTGTACACCGGGTAGAAGTCGTTTCACGATGCTTTTAGCACAACCGGCTGTACATCCGCAATTTTATTTCAACAAAGAAATTGTAAAACGAAGTCGAAGTTTTAATTAAATAGCCCTCAAAACCATACAAATATTTATTCGCTACGTGTTCTTCACAATAAATATTGAAAATCGACTTAATTTCGGCTACATAGAGGTCCCCAGTTAAAAGAAGGTAGTCGGGATGCGAAGCAACGAATTTTATCGGGAAACGATAACGATTCGACGTAAATTTCAGTTGCTCCGCGGGTCTCCTTTACTCGTGTCTTGTTGCTGCACTTATAAGTCAGTTGCAAATTCGATGTTAGCCAGAGAATTCTTATCTTAATGTAGCAAATAACTGGAGGGACCGACGGAGAGCGAGGTAGATAACAGTACCTACCGATCTAATCTCACACTTGATTTAACTCGCTTCATAATTCTTCAAGCTAATCTCAATCCACGTATAAGCATTACTTCTCCCTTATATGCTCCACGAACATCTACATACGCATTTAATTAAGTGTAACGGGGAAATTGGCCTTCCGATACCGAACCTTGCTGCTTTTTCAATTACCTTTTAGCAAATTAAGCTCGATTCAGTTGATCGATTTGCATAACGAATAAATTTCGTTAACGAAAAATCGTCCTTTGCTTTTGTTTAATCTTGCTTGTTATCCGGTTTGATCGACGACAGGTAAAGATTCGTTGAACATCGATGTTATCGAATTATTGTTCAGATATCGTGTCTCTGAATTTATAAATATCGAGATTTTTTGTATTTCGAAGTCCCCAAGTTGCCGAATTTGCAAAGTTTTAAATTAATGAACTTTTGAATTGCCTGATTACCAGATTCGTCAACATTATTAAAGTTTCAACATTAATAAAGTTAACAGTTTTTAAATATTGAAATTTTCGTAATTTTCAGATTACCAATGGATCAAATTTTCAAGTTTTGTAAGTTTCCTAATTGTTAAACTTAACATTTTTTTTAAAACTCGAATTTCCAAATGTTTAAAATACCAAATTTCCAAATATTCAGATTTCTATATTTCTAAATTAGTAATCCTTTAAATTTTTAAATATGGAATGTATCAAATTTTCAAAACACCAACATCCCAAATTTACAACTTTCCAAGGTATCGCTATTTTACCAAATTTTTAAATTAACAAAATTATAAACTTTGAAATTTCGAAATCTTGGAATTACTAACTTTCTAACCAAATTACAGAATTACTTAAATTCCTAAATTACTAAGCTAGGAAATTACCATACTTTCAAAGTTTCCAAATATCAAATCGCTGAATCGTTCAATTTTTTAATTAGCAAGCTTCTCAATTCCTTAATTTTTCAGTTTCCAAATTGCTAAACGTCTAAATTTCACACTTTCGAAATATCCAAAGCTTTAAGTACCTAAACTCTTCAATTTCCAAATTACCAAAGTCTCAAATCCCATAACTTCCTACAATCCTGTCTAGCTTGCTCAGCTTCTAAATCATTTCTAGGGCTATAACAACCGAAATTGAACTGATCATAAGGATACCATATACTCCCCTAAATTCGAAAATTCCAAAACACGCATACAGTAGCGGACAAAAGTTTAAGACTAAATAGAAAAAATAAATAATTGATTTACTGTTCATAAAAACTATAAATAGTCTTCTACTTTCGATGTTAACTAATTAGACATTTATTTATACACTTATAAAAAAAATGTTATATTGATATTTTGCTCAGTAGCGAAGTTACAAAAAAGGAACGAAGTTCCTATAATATTTCAAATCAAATCATCGTCTTAAACTTTTGTCCGCTACTGTACGTAAGCAAAATAATTATATAAACAATTAGTTTGTTAAATTTCACAATTTCCAAATTTTAAAGCCTTTAAGTACCTAAATTCTTCAATTTCCAAATTACCAATCTTACAAATTTTTCAATTTCCTATTTACCAAGTTCCCAAATCTCCGAACTTCCTACGACCCTTTCCATCTTGCTAAGCTTGTAAAACATTTCTAAGTCCATAATCCGAAATTGAACCGACCATCGAGTTACAAAATTCTCCCCTAAATTCGAAAATTCCAAGACACGCATACGTCAGCAAAATAATTACATAAACAATTAATTTGTTGCACGATTCGTTTTTCCTGCGACGTTTACGAACCCTGTACCTCGTCACCGTTCAACAATTTTCTACCGCGTCCGTTCGTCCAAAACCCGTCGAAATTCCTGCAGCTTTCGAAATCGAAGCACATCGACGTTTCCGTGGAGCGATCGATCGAGCAGAATCACGATTGGACGGACGGTTGCCCTTTAGTTATTCGAAAGAAAAAAAAAAAAGGGAAGCAGTTGGGGTGCGTTCGGGTCCAGGAAAGGGCTGGCCATCCAAGGCGTCCGAGCGTAAAGGTATTCGAAATGCAAGCGGAACGCTTCAACTGAAAACGGCACGACGAAAAATTCCCTAAGGGGTGCTCGACTTGGTACACGAAAGGACCCTTCCGGCTTCTCGAAGATCGCTGCCTGCGACACCTCATTTCCTTATCTTTAACAGCCCGTTACGTTTCCGTGGCCCGTTTCTCGACGCGAGCTTTTTTATCTGCTAACCCACCGGGGACGATTTCTTCTACAAGCTTTATCGTGCGCCCGCATGAAACGGCTAATTGTGAGACTTAACAATTTCAATTTGAGGGTGATATCGTATTTTTCAGCGAGAGAAACGAAGTTAGGGATCGAACGTCGAATTTGCGATAGATCTTCGCGCACAGTCGAGAAGTTACATTTTCTTTGGGCATAATGTATCTATGGGAGAAAATATGTAGCATAATTTGATTTTTCAAGAGTTATAAGAGTTATATATGTATATACAGTAACCGGTATAATAAAGTGGCCATCCAATATCCAACGCAGAATATCTTAAAACTAATGTTTTTAATGAAAAAGGATACTATTATCGTGGAGTTCTGGAAACGAGTTCTATGGACGGACGAGACTAAATTCGAGCTTTTTGGTCTTAAACAACGACTTCGTGTGTGGCGTAAAGCTAGCGAAGAGTTTGAAGAGTGTCGCCTTCAAAATATATATATATATATATATATATATATATATATATATATATATATGTATTCTGAACAACTTTTTCCTTTGCAAAAATATCGGACGAGGCTTCATTTTTAAATTATTCAGGAAAAACACCGACCAATCAGAACACGAGGATCGCGCGCGCTCGGAGGCAGAAGAAAATTGGAAAGACAGCAATCTATGGGTTCAACGTTCTAGGAATTTTTAAATTTAAAGATTGGACAGTCTATGAATGTAGGAACTCAGGAATCTGGGGAATTGAGTACTTAGAACTTTAGGGATCTAAAAAATTGTGAATTTTGATATTTGAAGTAGTCAGAATTTGAGGATTTCGGGATTTAAGCATCTAGGAATATGGAAATTCACTGATCAAAAGATACAGGAAACTGAATATCTAGAAATATATAAATTCACGGTATTCAGAAACATGAAGATCTAGAAATTTGAGAATCTAGGGATATGGAATTCCACGGTCTTAAGTGTTTAGAAATTTGATAATTTAGGAACTTAAAAACCTATTTATACGGAAATTCACAAATTTGAAACACACATAAATTTGAGGATCTAGGAATTTAGAAACCTAAAAATATTGAACATTTATGATTTTAGGAACAAAAAATTTAAATATCTATAAAACTAGAAATTCACAGATTGTGAACTTTAGAAATTGTAGAACCTATAAATTTATGAAAGTTACGTACAATAACGATTCACGAATGCGGCGTACAGAAATTTTGTGGAACCTAGGAACGTGACTCGTATGTTTTTTATTTTCTCAATCAAAAGGCGGACACGATCGCGACAAGATCGCACGGTAAAATATCACTCGTGTGCATCGAATTTTAGGGCGGAAAGCGACGATGGTATCTGGACAGTTCATCAGCATATAAAGAGCGAGAAAGTGTAGCGTGTCGCGGAAGAGGATCAGAAAGCAAAAACCATCAGTCAGGTCGAAGGTCTTCAGGAGGGTGATGTCCGTTTGGTCTTCAGCCGCCGGCCAATAACACCACCACCACCACCGACATTCATCCCCTCTCCCTTCTTCAGTAGCCAGAACCCCCGGGATCCAAAGTCGACGCACCCCGTGAAAAATGATCGGCCCTAAATTGCTTGCTTGCATGATAAATATACTGCTCCTTCGCGTACATATTGCCCGCGAGAGATACGTATGTCGCTTCCTTCGAAATTTAAACGCTATCGTTGCTGATTTGTCCACTTTCTTTCTCGAATTTCGGAAAACATGAAATCGTTTCATGGTGAAACGTTTCTCGGTTAGGTTTATGGTATATGTGTAGGATAAAATTTTTTGGATTTATCCCTTTATTTAAGCACAATGATAGAACACACGTTACAAGACAAACACACACAAGAAACAATAATCGCGTAAACCGAAATTAGGAGTCGTAACTGGATAATCGTAATCATAGTCCGTGATTTATGGCCGTTCGTATCGTATCGTATCGTATCGTATCGTATCGTATCGTATCGTATCGTATCGTATCGTATCGTATCGCTCACTTTGTCTTTCTGTGTCGTCGCGTCACAGTCGCACCCTTTTATCCTAGCGGCGCCCGAACGTTCTAGACGCTGCTATTCAAGGGTTTCGCGAATTTTCGGCGCTCGTTACATTGTCTCGTTTAGCATTTCCAAAACACACATACACACACACAAACATACTCGCGCTAGATCCACGCACTCTGCCGTTAAATATGGGTCACGGATTAACCGCTCAGCTGTTCGAACTGCTGTTTATCCTTTCGCGATCCTTCGAGCAAGTTCTCGACGCGGCAGGTAATCCGTACCTCCTACATACACTCCTGGACAAAATTAAGTGGACACTGCAGAAATGTAAAAAATGTTTTGTTTCATTACAATGCTGTAAATAAATTTTAAATTTAGAACGTGAGATATTTTTGTAGGCTTGAAAAAACATTTATTTAATGTATATAATTGTGGAATAAAGATTGGATTTATAGGCATTATTAGTTAATTAAATTTACCTTTTGTTATTTATGATACCTGTCCACTTAATTTTGTCCACGACTGTATATATCATTTATGATAATCGTGTGTAGTATTATGTACCATTGAAACATTATGTACCATTGGGATGTCTTTTCAATTATGCTAGAAGACGTTCTTTTTCTTCATTTTCATGCTACGCGGAAATGTGTAATGGTTAAAACGTATATGAATGTTGATGTGGCGTCAAAAACCAAGCCTCTGCAGAATTTATTGAATATGTTGGATAATAATTGATCGAAGATTGCGTATTAACGTTAGGCCTGAAATATAGTTTGCATTGCTCAAAACAGATTTATGTTCCGAAAAATTGCTCTATTAATCAGTTACATTCATTTTGATTTCAGTTAGATTCATTCTGCGTTTAACCGTTTGCGGTCCTTAATTTCATTCACCTGCAGCTCCTTAATGAATTCGCAAAATAAATCAAGAAGTGGGTTTACAATAAAATGTATTGCAATAATGCAGGGTGCGTAACGAACATATTTTTAATTTATTACATGTGGTAAAGAAATGGAAACATCTTCGATCAACCTATTTATCTGAATTATTTCTACGATCCAAGAGAAACGCGGCGTTAAGCTTGACATCAGGCCGCAAAGGGTTAAACGTAGAAAAAATGGAGGAAACACTTTGAGCGACGCTTAAACAAGCTTATTAAGTATACTGGAATAATGAGACAATGATATCGCGATATAAAATTATAGTGGCATAGTAATCTAATAAAATGATAAAAATTCATAAGCAATAAAACAATAAAACGGTGGGATGATAGAATAGCAAAGTAAAAAATAATAGTAAAATAATAAAATAGTAGAATAGTATAATATTGAAATAGTGGAATAGTAAAATAGTAAAATACCAAAATACCAAAATAGTAAATCTGTGAAGCAATAGAACAAAAAATAGTAAAATAGTAAAATAATAAAATAGCAAAACAGTAGAATGGCTTTATAAGCTTATTCGCAAATCTCCGCTGCAAAATTCTAATAAACATTTCATGAAACTATATAACCCACTATAATTACGAAACAATATCAAAAACGTTAATTAGAAAGATATTTAATTAGCAAAATAAATTACATGTATCTCCCAATCCAATATCGACAAAAAATTAACTACTTCCAAGCGAGTTGAAATTACAAATTGAACAAATGGTCGTTCGAAAAAAATTAAACCTCATCGAACAATAGAAACAGTTCAGTCTGGAGAAATGACGGGGGTAACAGGTTGAAGTGGCAACGTGTACCGTTAGCGTAACCGTGACGGTGTCACCCCATGAAGGGTGGAAGGGCGAATCTCCGTCCCAATCTTCGAGTCGTGCCTAACAGAGACGTTAGAAGGCACAAAGTCACCGGGTATAATATATTGCCGGACACAGGTTACCGTTACCCTGTTGCCCTGCACCGGCTGGCAAGGACCAACAGAAAAAAAAGAGAATCAAGATCTGGCCGTAGATTTCGAAGATACTCCCGTTCACAATGGCCGGACCAGAAAATATACAGTGCCTCGTGTCACGGTTGTCCTCGTAGATGTCCTAACACGATGCCAGATAACAGGAAGCAACACTGATTCAGTTATCAAAAGCTTTGCGAGGTGCAACGAGAACGCTGATGAGGGTTTGTTTTAACGGTACCCGTTTTATTGCGTTCCTCGTCAGGATGTTTTGGGTAGCTCGTGAAACGGCGTTAAATTTGGGTACGGGTTCGGAAGCTTGAAGGTATACGGATTTCGGAACTCGAGCATTTGGGTATTTGGGAATTTTTGAACATTGAAATGTTTTGATATTAGAAGTTCTAAATTTTTTAATTTAGGGATTGTAGTTCGGAAATTTAGGATTCCGAGAATTTCAAAAATTCCACAATTTGAAAATTTAAGGATTTTGGAATTTGGAAACTTTAGGAAGTAAAGCTATGAGTTTGGAAGTTTGGAATCTTCGAAATTTGGAAAATGGGAAATTTAGGAATTGGGAATTTCGAAATACTTCAATTTTAGAACTTCAGAAATTTCAAATTTTGGAATATTTGAATTTAGGGGTTGAGGTTTAAAAATTTGGGATTCTGAGAATTTCAAAATTACACAATTTGAGAATTTAAGGATTTTGGAATTTTCGAATTTTGGAATTTGGAGACTTTAGAAACTAGAGGTATGCGTTTGGAAATTTGTGATCTTTGAAATTTGGAAAATGGAAAATTTCGGAATTTGGAAATTTGGAATTTCAAAATACTACAATTTTAGAACTTTAGGCGTTTTAAATTTTTGGATATTTAAATTTAGGGGTTGAGGTTTAAAAATATGGGATTCCGAAAATTTCAAAATTACACAATTTGGCAATTGCAGATTTTCAATTGAGGAACTTTGGAATTTGGGGACTGTAGGAACTAAGGGTTTGTGTTTGGAAATTTGGGGTCTTTCAGATTTTGAAACTGAAAAATTTGGAACTGGGAATATTTTTGAATTTTGAGATTAGAAGATTTGGAGATTTGGGATCAGGGAATTTTTGAGATTCTCACAATTAGGAATTTATAAATTTAGGAATTATGAATATTAAAACTGAGAAATGCAGGAATTTAGAAGTTTAGAAGTATGGATTTGGTAATAAGGCACCTGGAAAATTCGAACTTATACAATTTGATAACTTGATGATTTCCATATTCGGCAAGTAAATAATTTGGAAATTTGATATATTGGGATTTTGGGAATTTAGAAATTTAGGGACTTTTAGAAGTATGTCATTTAAGATTTCGGATTTGGAAATAAGTGCATTGCGCTATTTGGATTATAGATTTGGCATATAGAGGAAAAATAAATTTGGTGATCCGAATATTGTGAAATTTGGAAATTCTAGAATTTATAACTTAGGAAATTGAAGGGTGTAGGAATTTGTAAATATAGTAAATACCGATGTATAGAAATAATTATTATTGAATTCATGAATTTCGGATTCTCAAAATTTGATACGGAAAATTTTCAATCTTGTCATTTTAAAATCAAAAATTTTTAATCTCGAAATATCGAAGCTAGAATTTGTTAAACTCGAAACAGTTCAACTTCAAATTTCCGATTTCAAAGTGAATAAAATTAAAACTTTGCCGATACCAACCGTACCAATCATCGAATTCCGAAATCAAATCACTCCCCCACAAATCTCTGTCGAACGAAACTTGTTCCCACACAATTGCCGTCGCTGCTAAAAAGCACCGACTGTTCTCTCTCGAGGAATGATTAGTCCGCGACCGCTGCCGCGAATCGCGTTATTTACAATAACTCGAAACATAGAAGAAATCGGAACGATCCACCCACAAGAAGCAAAGTACCTCGGTTCTTACGGGTGGCGACATTTCTTGACGGATTCGATTTGCATACCGGAAATCCGACCAGAAGAAATGTTGTCTCGCGTTGACGATGGCCATTCGAACACGCGTGTACGATTTCGTTGATCGTCGTGTTCTCGTTGATTCGATCGGTCTGCCTCGATCGGCACACACCGTCGTGGACAAAGAATGAATACGAGTGGTAAATAGAGGCGGTCAGCAATAATCTTAATATATAGATATGCGAGCCGTGGTGCAAAGCACCACTGTGCGGTTTGCGGCTGGACGGTCCGATGAGCGATGTAACGAGGGAGCGATGCAATTTGAAGCCACATACCAACGAGAATAATGCGTCGAAACGACCGACGCCGTTGGAACCCGAATGCGAGGCCATGTATATTCTAGTATGCTTTGTAATTCGCGATTTCCTGCCGGTGATCCACGGAACGGCTCACCATTATCACCGGTTCCCGATGCGGTCGCCTTGTCACCTTTTTCCTACGCTTTTTCCGATTCGCGAGCCGTACTTGACCCCCGCTCGTTACAACGATCTCACGGGCCTAACAGCGTCGAACTTTACGAACGAACGGGACAATGATTGCTCGTCAATGTTTTTTTATCTCGGACTTGATAAATACCGGTTAACGATCGAAACACAGCGTCTAATGTTAATTGTTTAACGATCTTAAACCGTCGTTGTCCTTGGTTACCGAAAGGAAGCCATCTTGTGATTGGTCACCGGTCGAAACCCATGGTGTAATTTAATTAACGATCAAAAGTATAGTTGGCTTACGATCAAGAATTATTGTGTGATTGGTCAACGATCAAAACTCAGGGTGTTGTCCGTCAATGATCATACTCCATGGAGTAATTGATTAACGATCAAAACTCAACGTGTGATTGATTAACAATTAAAACTCATCTTCTAATTGGTTAACGATCTAAACTCATCGTTGGGTTTGGTTATCAAAAAGAAGCCATCTTGTATTTAGTTAACGTTCGAAACCCATCGTGTAATTGATTATCGATGAAAATTCACCGTGTAATTAATTAACAATCAAAATCCACGGTGTAATTGATTAAAGATTGAAACTCATCGTATAACTGATTAACGATCAAAGATCATCATACACTTGCTTAACGATCAAAACTCATCATTGTGTTTGGTTATCAAAAAGAAGCCATCTTGTATTTAGTTAACGTTCGAAACCCATCGTGTAATTGATTATCGATGAAAATCCACCGTGTAATTAATTAAAATCCACGATGTAATTGATTAAAGATTGAAACTCATCGTATAACTGATTAACGATCAAAGATTATCATACACTTGCTCAACGATCAAAACTCATCGTATAATTGCTGAACAATAAAAACTACTCGTATAATTACTTAACGTGATAGGTAAAGAGCGTAGAAATCTAAAATTCAAAGAAATCGGTGAAAAATATCGGACGCATTGTAAAATCTCGAATTTTTCCTGCGAATTCTGCATTTATATTATTTTAACATCTTATTGCTTTGCTCTTAACACTCTTCTGTCATTTTCCTTTACACATATACTCGAAGTACTGGATTTTATGTACTATATGATTTAATAATAAATATAAAGTTATCAGAAGCTATTATCGACATCCGTACCTTAAGATTGCCTACAAATTTTATTTCTAATACAAAATATTACTGCGATGAATAATGCAATACAATGGTGTAATAAATGAAGCGATAAATAACTACTTTTATAGAATAATAAACAACTTCTCTTAAATGGTAAATAACTTCTCTGAAACGATAAATAACATCTCTAAAATGATAAATGTCTTCGACGGAATGAAGTAATAACTTCCACCAAACAAAGTGATAAATAGCTGCATTGAAACAAAACGACAATTAACATGTTCTGACCAAATTACAAAAAACGTGTTTGACCTCCTATGCATCAGATTAGTACACCGAACAGACGTCCGCGTGAATCGACGAAACATCGCCATCACGAATTTTCATTTTGGAAGCTGCTTTTAAATTCCCGATATCTTCGAGCACACGCTACCAAGAATCTTCGATACTGCGCCCTAGCTGATGGAAGGTATCGTTGAGTAAATTAGAAAGATTGTATCGTTTCGGGGACACCTGTATCGTGTCGCGCAATCGGGAAACACGACCGAAATACTCGTGTAGATCGGAAGATGGCACGACATTTTTTTTCTCCCCCACCCCCTCAGCCAACATCGTCCGAGGGTTGTTCCTTCCGTCAGCGGGTTAGTTACTGCGAGTCTCACCCCCGCGAAAAATAATAATTTAACAATTATCTGCGATCTCCTCGGGTTCTCCTCTGGCATTCCGTTATTTTCAACGAGAGAAATATGCACCGGCTCTCGACGAGCTACCGTTCCCTGATAACCGTTTCGTTGTACACCCACGATAAAACGTCGTAATTTAAGAACGTTGAAAGTATCGCGGGACTCCATTAAGGCGGTAAACGTTGCGGGGGCGAGTCAGAAATGAGAGATGCACCAAATGTATCACAATCGTTTTACGGTCATTAATTTGTTTATTCGGATATCTCGACGTTTGCTGTTTCGTCGCGAGCTTCTTTGCGCGAACGATTTCAGGAAATGATTATTGGGTAACGATACGGAGTAGCTCGGTAACCGATGAAAATGGATTGTTCTACGGGAAAAAATAAATTGAAAATATAGAATAACATTTTTTATACGAGTCTTTATTTTCGAGAAAATCGACTTTGGTTTTCTGCACGAATTTGAGATTCGTGTACAAATATACACATAGAAATAGTACATCTTATTTCGCTAGATGTTTATTTAAAATTATTTAAATTGAGATGCAGCATCAATTTGTTTGGTGATGAGAATTATTTTTCTTCGGATTACTTCACTATTTAATTATAAAGCAATATAATTTGTTCTGCATTGAACTTATTATTTCTTTAATATTTTATAATCTTTTTATACGAACATTATAAATAGTATTAGATATTTAGATTTTTGAAGGTGCTGGAGTGAACGAATTCTAACAGAATAATAAGTAACCGATTATTACACGTGCGTGCACGTGTGTAGTAAAGATTGTAAAAAATATGTATAAATATCACAGTCGTACAAAATAATAAGTAGTGCAAATACATTGACATACAGAAAACAAATTATCGAACAAAATGTCCCGTTAATTGTCGATTTGTTCCAGTTCCCCCAGTCGACCCATATGAGTTTTTTCTCTGCTACGTGCATAGATCATTTATCTTCGTTTAGATAGCAGAAGCATGGATTGTCGTTTGTTTGGCCGTGGTTAAATTCAGTCCAACAGCGGAACGTAATTTCGACGATTCGAATCAAGGAATCGGAGAACGTGGAAGACACGAGAATTGGGGAAGAAAAAGAAAGGGGAATGAGGAGAAGGAGGGAAGGGTGACAAGCTTTGGACGTACAGAAGAAAAGATCGCTGGTAGAAACAATAATTTGAAATTGGGAAACAAAATTAGTGAAACAAGAAACAATTGCATAATCATGAATCTTTAATAAATATTTCAATTAATTATTGCATACGACAAGATCATTTTCTTCAATTTTCGTTATATTTTGGAAAACTTTGATATATCTTACTTTGGGTAGTAATTTAAAATTAAATAGTAATATAATAAAGTTCTTACTTTTATATTTTAACATTTTATTTTGGAAAATTGTAATTTTTAGGATCTTCATTCTACATATTATCTTTATTCTATTAAATGTCAATATTAATGATTTTAAGAAGCTTTAGTATTAAAAGAAAAATTTAGTATTACAAATTTTGATTTTAATAAGGTTCAATATTAACAATTTGAATTCTAGTACTTTTTAATGTCAAACATGTTGCTTTTAGAAAATTTTGGTAATAAAAAGTCTTATGTCTAGTAAGTTTTCGTATTGGAAATGTTGATTTAAATAAGTTACAATATTAAAACTTCCGTTCCTTATAAGTTTCATTATTAAAAATTTTTATTCTAGTATATTCCATCATTGAATATATCGATTGCAGTAAATTTCGAGATTAAAGTTCTTGAACCTATAAACTTTCAGCTTTGAAAATTTGGATACTAAAATATGTTTTAGTATTTATGATTCTGATCGTACAATTAGGCTCCGTCTAATTAATTTCAGATACATCTTCAAATACTGCAAGTTTCAGGAAAATCCCATTCCCGTCGACCTTGATGTCCCCTTGTTAGAAAATTTCATCGCCGAAAATATGGACTATAGCAAGTTTCAATATTAACGATCTTGTTCCTACAAATCATCCTTGAAAATTTGTATTCCAGTATTTTTCCGTGTTACAAATTTCAATACTAATAAGTCCAATATTAAACATTACTTTACACCCGTTAATCAGCGCAAAGGTGTCCAAAAAATGTCTAAAATAATTCCAGGACATTTTCCGCGCACACGAGAGATAATTGAAACAATACAGAAATGGATGCGAACCACTTCCGCAAAAGTTAAAATCGCTCCTTCGCTCCCACGTGTTAAAAGTTTCCATAAAATAGAAGGTCAACGATAAAGAACGATTCATTGATAGCTCATCAAACCCGACGAAACGCGAAGGCGACAAACCGTCGTATAACGGCAAAAGGACGTAGAATCACTAGACTATCTAGGGGATGTAACGCGAGAGGGGCAGAGGGGGTTGCGTGTGTGTGCAAAGAGGGGGTTTACAGAGGGGAAGGGTACCGCATCTGTGGTAGGCGTTCGCGCGAGCGATGTACAAATAAACGTAGCGCACGTCTCGCACACCGACGTGGCCGTACAAGCTCATAAACAAAACGGCCGCGTTTTATTGGAATGTCAAAGCGGAATATTGGTATTCTTCGCGGGGACTCCCCAAAATATGTACGGTCGCGGGTTGCATATTAATGGGACGGGGAGGGAACTCACGAGGCTGGTATCGGTCTCTCTTCTCGCATCCGGTTGTCAGCACCGGTCGTTAGATCACCGGCGCCACGGTAGTTGATAGCCGCTACGAAACTCACCTTTCCATTCTAAGTTTAGCTGGTCTACGATTCTTCGGCGGGCCCAGAACTTACGTCTTCATCGGGCCCGATGGAGTAACGGAAATCGGACGATGGCGATCAACCACGACCCACATACATCCTCGATCGAAACTGTGCCGATTTCGAAAATCTACCAACCGGTGAAACGATGTTTTATCTGGGTTGGCCTTTGAACCATTTTCGGGAGAACGGACGAGCAATTCGAAGAAAATTTCGTGATAATTATGATGACCGCGATGTTCAGATATTTATATGATGCAATGATGAGCATGATATTTAGAGAATTGCATGATAATATGATGGACACTATATTTAGAGAATTACATGATTATTTGATAAGATTGATATTCAAAGAATTGCATGATAATATGATAAGATTGATATTTAGAGAATTACATGACAGTATGATGAACATGGTATTTAAAAAATTACATGACAATATAATGAGGCCTATACATATTTAGAGAATTACATGATAATATGATGGGCAGTATATTTAGAAAATTTTGTGGTAATATGATCAGCATGATATTTAGAGAATTATGTACATGATGATATGATGAGCATGATATTTAGAGAATTACATGATAGTATGATGAACATGATATTTATAGAATGACGTGATAATATGATGAGCAGTATATTTAGAGAATTTCGTGGTAATATGATCAGCATGATATTTAGAGAATTATGTACATGATAATATGATGAGCATGATATTTACAGAATTACATGATAGTATGATGAGCATATTTATAGAATGACGTGATAATATGATGGGCAGTATATTTAGAGAATTTCGTGGTAATTTGATCAGCATGATATTTAGAGAATGATGTACATGATGATATGATGAGCATGATATTTAGAGAATTACATGATAGTATGATGAACATGATATTTATAGAATGACGTGATAATATGATGGGCAGTATATTTAGAGAATTTCGTGGTAATATGATCAGCATGATATTTAGAGAATTATGTACATGATAATATGATGAGCATGATATTTAGAGAATTACATGATAGTATGATGAGCATATTTATAGAACGACGTGATAATATGATGGGAAGTATATTTAGATAATTTCGTGACAATATGATCAGCATGATATTTAGAACATTACATGATAATATGATGAGCATGATATTTAGAGAATTACATGATAGTATGATGAGCATGATATTTATAGAATGACGTGATAATATGATCAGTATGATATTTAAAGAATTACATGATAGTATGATGAGCATGATATTTAGTTAATTTCGTGATAATATTGTATGATGAGCGCGATATTTAAAAAATTGCGAGATAATACGATGAGCGTGATATTTAGAAAATTATACGATAATACTATTGGGTCTACAGTACAGGTACCTCACGTGAATACGAACGTGTATCTAAAATTTAGAGTACCTACTATAAACATACACGTGGAACGAGAATGGGACGTTGAGATTCTTAACTCGTTCCGAACGTTCAAACGTGTCCGAAACTATCGAAAACCATACCAAACACGACTATAATTGATTTAATGACGACTGACGTCAACGACGACGAAGTATTGTCGTCATCAATAAGTTATACACCTTCTCGCGTGGTTTCAGTCGATTCTATGTATTAACAATTATTGAAAACGACACAAAAATACAGTTTTTATCGATTAGACGATTATTATCGACGTTGATGACGGAAGGGCATAGGATTACCGTCAAAATCTATAGAACGATTTTAGGATGTCTGACGAGTCGAACCTCGAAATTTCAAGTGAAAAAACGCAAAACTGCAGCCTGTAGTATGCAGACAAACGAACAAATGCAGATCGAGTCATATTAGGAGCCACGCTACATTCGGCAACGACGAGTATGAGATTTAGAGAATCACATGATTATATGATGAATACGATATTTAGAGGAATACAGGTCGAGGATGGCGAGCAAGATATTTGGTATTCTGAATGAAACGGGTATCATGTGGCTGTTAGGTGATGTAATTCTTCTACGGTTCCGTGGGATGACATGTTTTTTTAATGTGGCTCGATGGGAATTCACAAAAATTGTACGGATGGTTAACGTCTTCGGGAAGAATGTATATGCTAATGAGAATCGATCGGTACGATCAGCTGTTGGCCTAATAGCCATCGTGAATCCTCCCCGAAGCGAACGGCACAGATAAACCGAGCCTCCCTCGTCTCAAGGGAACATTCTACGAGGCTCGTTCTCTTATAAATATTGCAAACGCCTAAATAAAGCGGAAAACTGCCGTATGTCAATCCGTTGATCCAAGAATCCTGCGATCTGCTCGCGAATCTGTTATTTTTATCGTTCATGTACCTCTTATCAACTTTATCAATTACACGAACAATCTGTACATACATTCAATGAAATTTCAAATAATATGGCATCCTATTATAATCCTAAAGTCTTAAAGTTCAAATTGTTTGAAATTGTTCATATTTGACTAAATTATTTGTGCTGGTTTCAATTATTAATTAAGTTTGATTTATCTCGATTTCTGTTTACGTGTTATAAAAATGCGAACATTATATCGAAGTTTCTTCTTCAAATTGTTTAAAAAATTGATCCATTTAGTTTAGTTTGCACGTTAATATTTAGATTCAATTTAATTATTAATTAGATTTAATCTATCTTACTTCGTCTTTAAGTATCATAACAATGTTAATATCGATTATACCAACGTTGCTCCTCGAAATTGTTTACAGTTGATTCAATTATTTAGGTTCGATTTAATTATTGTTCATATTTGTTGTACGGAACTTTTGCTGCGATTACTTCGTTTCTCAACTTCTTTATTATTCTCCTTCGAGCTTATTCCTTTGTATTTCAAATGCAGTTATATGCAAATTAACATCACCGTCAAAAATTATAATTAGGATTATGATTCACTTTACATCCAATTCAAAGTAGAGTAGAACAGTGATTATTCAGGCAGACGCACCATAAATAGGTGTGTGTTAATTCTTTAACAGACTGTAGCCTAGATTTATGAAGTGTATGCAACGGTGCATCGATTAAAATATTATAAAATATATATACAGTAGACTGTCATTATATTTGCATAAATGAAATTGGGAGAGCAAGAAATTTTACAAATTTTAAGAATGAGCAGTAATACCACGTATGGCAATACAGTGCGTGGTGATATAACGTGCAGTACAGTGTGTAGTGATGCGACGAATAAGGATGTTACTACGAGTGACTATATAACGCGTGGCTATATAACGCGCGGAGTGACAAAGAGTGGCTACATGATACCTAAGAACACGACACGTGGTGATATAAATCGTAGCAATACCACATATGGGAATACAACACGTATAAATATTACTATGCGTAGAAATATAATGACTGGCTATAGAACGTGGAAAAATACTAGGCATTACTATGCAACACGCAGAAGTACCGTATGTGACGATACAACACACGGAAATATAACGCGTTCCCGTACAAAGCGTGGTGATATAACACGTAGGAATAGAACGTACGGCAATATAGCGCGAACTAATATTATGCATACAAATACAAAACGTAGAGATATTACTACAAATGGCGATACAACGCGCAGAAATAGAATGTGTAGCTATACGATACGCAGAAATACCACACGTGGTAATACAGTGAGTGGCTATACAACGCGCGGAAATACTACACGTCGCAATAAAACGCTTGGTTATACAATATATAAGTAGAGCACGCATGGCAATATAAGGCGTAATAATACTATGCATACTAATATAAAACGTGGGGATACAACTACAAATGGCTATGCAACACGTGGCAATACTACGCATGGCTATGAAACGCGTTGCAATATAATACGTGGTGATATAAGACGCAAGAATACCACACGTGGCAATACTACGTGTCATACATGTGGCAATATTACCACATGCGTAATAATACTACGATTAACAACAGAATGTGTAGCGATACTATGAATGGTGATATAACGCGTGATGATACAGCACATAGCAATATTACATAACAATGCGAAACAAATCGAACATATCTCATGATTCTACATCTTAATTCATATATAATAGTAAACAACATCCATTGAACTGAAAATTGAAAAATCATTTGAACCAAATTGAAATAAAAGCAATTGAAAATTGCAACAAGAAAATGCTGCCAATTTTCTAATAAAAGTATCTAAACTGGAGACACGAAAAATTACCCATAAAAGTGTCTCAAAATTGCGTAAACCGATACGCAAACGTTTGAAAAATTCCAAAATTGATATTTTCTAGAAAAACGATATCGTTTATTCGATTTTGTTCCTGACAGCACCTACCCGCAAATATCGGACGTATTACTTTTCCGGGCGAAATTCTATTAGTTACTGTCTCGTATTCGTATATTAAAAGGGTTTCAGAGTCGGGCGAATACGCATGAAAGTCGCGTCGGCATTGTAACTCGATTTTCGTAACCCGATCCCGTATGGTAATGCCGCGACTCGAAACCGGGTTAACGTAGGCGAGAGAATGTTTAACCTGGTCGACGTAGGATGCGTATTGTTATTTTAATAGGTATTATTTGATTTTAAAGTTCAGTGAATGCCGGTGTGTTGCTGAAGGGGGATTTGATTGCTTCGCCGATAAGGGTCGAACCCTATTATTTCGTTCTCCAATCCCTTCTATTTCCCAGCGGCGGCCTCCGCCACGACACATTCGCACATGAAGAAACGGCTACTTTCCTTTATCCCACCGGAAGGAACGCTGATGCGCGCCGATAGAATTCCACTAACTCTTCGTTAGACTAGTTACAAGTAACTGAAAATTTCATCGATTCGACGAAGATAATGAAACATCGATTTTAAGTAAATTTTTACATTTGTATCACTTTCAAATGTAAGGTCCAGACTGTTTCAATTAAATGTTCATAAACTTTTAATATTCATATGTGAGAATTCGATATGATATATTAATAATCAATATGGGAAATATTAGATGACATCGATGTTTTTAACAGTCTTCGCATTTATAACAATTTAATATGTGTAATTAATACGGATTGTTCCAATGATACGTTTCAACGCTTTGAAACGTTAAAATGAGATAAGAAGTATTAGATCATAGTGATGTTACTAGTGAACTTTATATTTTGAATATTGATATTAGTTATAAATATAAAAGAACAAGTATTAAATCACATTGAGGTTGTTAGTAATTTTTCAATCAATTCTGTTGCATCGATCATACTCAATAAATTTTGTAACAATTTTAATGTTTATATAACTTCATATTGATACACGGTATTTCACTAATTCTTACAATGGTCATTCTTTAGAATTTGCATAATTTTAAATTAGGTTATATGAATTTAATTTTAGGTGATTTTATTTATTGAACTGAACATCGTGTTTCAACTACGCTGTTATAATACAAGTCAATATTTCTATTATTTTTGATAGTACGTGAAAATGTAAATGAAATGAAGTGTTTGGTTCAAAGAGACAAATATTATAATAAATCGAGACAATTTTTCAAATATGATTGACACTAATCAGCCCACGTTGTATTTAATTAAACGATTATTTATTACATCCTTGTATCGGTCATAATTTTATATATTGAATTATATCAAACGTTTTCTAAGTACTTTTATATTATGTTGTAATATTTTTGTAATAAGTGACATTTTTACATTATATTGTACTATCCAAGTATTTTTACATTATTATGTAATACTTTACAATTAGTATAATATTTTCAAATTGTATCATATTATACAATATATCTTTCGAGACTTCTCAAACATACATATTGTATAAAATCCCGTTACATACAAAAAACAGATGCGAACAAATTATTCACAATTTGCAAAACTTTACAAACAGACAAATTAAAATAATAACTATACATATTGACTATCAGTGTTCAATATACATACATTTAAATGTATCCATACACTTAAATTGAACATAAGATATATGCATAATTAAATATAAACTGCCTATCACATTACTTATCTGCATATAGTCGTACTCTTATAATGTGACAACGTAATGCAGTTACCTAAAAATTTTGTTCCAACAATTATGAAGCTCGATGTCGTTGATATTTATTTTGTATCATTATCATTATTATTAAAGACGTTATAGTGAATCGAGCATGGTCAGATTTCGGTCAGAATTAGCGGTGCGCTAGGAAAAATCCAAACGAGAAAGCGTGCTTCTGTATGCCGGTTGATTTGCCACAAAGGGGACGAAATAGACTAAAGGGAAGAGGGGTTGAGCCGCTAAACTCGCCTCCAGTAAATAGAGTCTAATCAACTGCGGGCCTTGGCCGATCGGCCAGATTTCGACCTAAAATGGCCCCATTGTACCGCACTCTCTCGTACACTCCACGTGCTGCTATTTCGACTGCGCCTACTTTTGTTAAATAACGGCACTGCGAAACTTTCTCTTTCTTCTCGAACTGGTCACATTTTTTTTTTCGACGGTTGGTGCTGAATTTCTTATTCGCAGAATTGTTCGAATTTCCAATACAGTTATTAATCAATCTACTTTACGAGCGACCGCACGATTTTTAACCCTTTGCGCTCGAAAGGTGACTCGTGTTCGCCATTTTGTTTAATACAGCTATTTGGAGTAAGTACTTTTTAACTGAATTGATAGCGTAGCGCCATATGATGTATAAACATAACGAAAGAGCTAATAATAGCAATTGATAGTAGATGATAGCTTTCAAAGAATTCATCAAACTTTTTGAATAGAAAGTTTTAGAGTTACTGAGCTGCTACCAGAAAAAATACCTTCGAGTGAAAAGGGTTAATATAAGGTAGGTTTATAAGTACAAAATTTTTAGTCTACATGTCATCGTTATTATTATCGCTATACCTTTATTGTTGGGCATTTTAAGTATTGCAGTGGAAATTTTAGTGATAGAGATTAATACAATTTTTGTTCCGAAGGTTTATCATCCTAGGATTTTGGAGAGTTGGTGTTAAGACGGGTTATAGAGATTTCGAAATTTGAGGATTTTTGGATTAGATGTGTTTTGGTTTCGATGTGGGATTTCATTAGAGATTTTGAGGTTTTGAGATTCGGAGATATGGGGTTTTTCGGGATTTGACGATTCGAGGGTTCAGGAATTTTTAAATTAAGGGATTTGAGAACTAGGAAGTTGCTAACTTCGGGAATTTTGAATTTAGGGATTTGTCAATCTGGAAATTGGAAAATTAAAATTGCGGTTAGAAGTTCAAGTATTATTTAGAATATTTTATTTGGGAATTCGGGGATTTATAAATTTGTGGATTTGGGAATTTTTGATCTTGAGAATTGAAAACTTGTCGAGTCGAAGTTTATGAATTTAAAGATTTGAGAATTTTTATATCAAAATTTTAAACAAATTTGAGCCGTCAGAACATCCGCAAATTTGCGAATTTAATATGAGAATTCAACAGTTCAAAAATTTTCTAAATCGATGATTCACTAATTGCATAATCTAATTTAGAAATCTAAGATTTCAAAAATGTTCAGATTTGCAAATTTCGTAACATAAATATTCCAAAATTGAACATTTAACAAATTTGAGAGTTTAAAAATGGTTTCATTCGATGATTCATTAACTTCATAATCTGATTTGAGAATCGAAAAATTTATACAGCCACAAATTACCGGAACCGCAAATTCCGTAGCTAAGAAATTCCCAAATTTAACATTGAGATTTGACAAACCCTAGAAACGCTATCTACCCACTAAAAATTAAATGCGACCTCACTGTCCGCTGCAAGAATTGCAGAAATGACAAAAAGCAACGATAAAAAGGATTAAACTCCCCCATAAATTTAGTTGCTGTAACAGAGGAGCACGTTAACAAAATCTTCGCGGTCCTAGACAAATAGCGTACGAAGGATAATTTCGGCGCAAGGGTCGTCGTCCTGCAAAACGAAGTTAGACCGATCGGCTCCTTGCGGGGGTGAACAGAGCCGACGAAGGATAATTAAGTAAACCAAGAGGGGTGGCTCGTGAGACGAGACCGCGAGACACCCCTGTCTACCGTGTTTTTTTTTTCCTCTGACAACGTGGAGAAAAAATTACACGATATGTACATCGTGCTCCACACCACCGGAAGGGGACCGAGAAAATTCATCTTGCTAATCTGTTTCGACGACAAGCGTAATTGGAAAAAGAGAGCGCTAAACGAGATGCACGAATGGTGCACGATCCAAACAGCCACTGATGGATCTTTTTCTTCCAAAAGTCATCGTTTCGATATGTCAACCTATGGACGCAATATGGAGACCCTTTTGGGGACGTGACACTAAAAAAAAACGTGTACGAAAAATGTGGAAATTAGGATTGCTACTCCAAATATGAGCATTAGGTGTATCAATTAATTTAACACTATAACTACCAAAGGAGTCAAATGGCGCTTCTGCAAATTTCCTATTTTAATTGATGAAATTTGATGTGATGGTTTTCTTGACATCTGTGCTGATTGTCGTCAAGATGGTGCATCAATAAGTGTATTCATTTATGTTTCATCGTTTGTTCATTTATTTTTCAACTTCATTTTTAACATCGAAATAATTGTGATTTATATGTCGGTAGTTTTAGTGTTAATGTGCGAAAATAATTTGACATTGTATCTCAACTTATGTCGAATGTTTTGTATTCACCAATTAAACACAGTTAAATTGACATTGTTGCATTTCGAATATTCGAAGATACAAGTCCGACAAAGTTCGTGTTTCTACTCGGAAAAGTTTGCATGATTCCATGAGTCGAATGTTGAATCGCATCGAGCATTTTCGTAGATTTTCGAGACTATTGGGATTTAGCAGAGTTCTGATTTTAGTTTGAAATGTTCGAGCTGGAAATAGTTCAGACCCCTGTTTGAAAGTTACGCCTTACGAGTTAATTGTACGATTTGATTACGCGAAAGAAAGGATTGTGGTATTGTTGTTATCAATTAGAACAATCCTGTAGTTTCATTTCGTCTCTGGTAAGCTTGAGGAGGCACGGGCCGTCCCGCTGCTGCGAATTCACTTTGTACAATTATGCGAAATGATGCCAGGGAAATGTAAATGCAGAAGGGATGCGCGAGCAAGTATGCTAATAACGTGACCTATCTTCGTGATACTCCAACATTAAATCTACATTGTATTTTCCTGCATAAGAGGATATCTGGTTCTGTATATCTAGCATTCCTCGCTAACGAAATAGTATTTCAACAGCAATGTTCAACTTTCATATTTTCATACAGAACTATAGTTAATGTACAACGTGTACAAAAAGAATGCATACACACTTTATTCTTATGCTCTTTAACAAAGGGTTTAAGTCAATGTTATATCGATCATTTTAATATTATACGTGTTTAAAATGATCATCGTAAACATAAAGCCTTCAAATATTTTTGCTACTATTTTTATATTTGATATTAAAATTCGTGTATGTATACATTTTATTGGCACACCCTGTATAGTACAGTTATGCTAGTATTAAATCATGGTACTATTACACTTGACCCGACATCAGTCTCAACTGTTATTGTTTCATTTTGTAATTCAAATCTTCAAGTAACAATCTCTGTCTATAAATACCGCGAAATTGAGTTTCTTCAACACCTCCAATTCAAATTCTTCAAATTACAAACGTAAACATGTAAATGTAAGCCAGTGAACACCTTTAGACTCGTCTTTTTCAACCCTTTCACCGTTACTTGCCATATAATTTCAATGTAAAATTGAAAGCTTACAAGTTACAATCTTATCCGTTCATTAACAACACCATATTAATTTTCTTTAATCCTGTTATCGTTATCGACAATATAATTTCGATTCACAATTCAAATATATCTGCATTCATATTCTTCAATCCTCCAACCATGTAATTTCACCTTGCAATTTAATTTTTGAAATCATAAACCAATTTACCTATAAACACCCCCAGACTAATGTTCTTCGATCCTTCTACCATACAGTTTCGCCTTGTAATTTAATTTTTAAAGCCATAAACTCGTCCACATATAAACTTCCACGCATTCATATTCCTTAACCTTTTTAGCGTATAGTTTCACTTTGTAATAGATTTTTTTCAAATTAAACTAGTTTACTTATGAACACCCCCAGACTCATGTTCTTCGATCCTTCTACCATACAGTTTCGCCTTGTAATTTAATTTTTGATGCCATAAACTCGTCCACATATAAACATCCTGAAATTCATATTCTTTACTCCTTTTATCATATAGCTTCACTTTTTCATAAATTTTTTTTAAGTAGTAAGCTTGTCTACCTATAAACACGCCGTGATTCTTTAACCCCTTTACCATCGTATATCGCACAGTATCACCAATTGAAATTCCTTAAATCATAACGTTGTCTGTCAACGAACACCTTCAGATATAATACTTGTTCAACCCCTCCATCATCCTGTAGCTGTTCAACTCCGTTTCTTTCGTTGAATCGTTATTATTTATCAGCTCGCGTTCTCCGTCGAGCCCGGAGGCGAAATAAGAAGAGTAGCGACGGTGTACGCGCTTAATTTCCAAGAGGGTGCCGGGCAATAATCGCCGACAATAAACGCGAATCGCACTTGATTATTATGATTGTTCGACTCCTTTCTGCAGAACCCTCAAATAACTTCGTTTCTCGTTAGTAGCTGGCTGCCACCCCTTGTGACGGCGAAAACGTAGGGAGGATCCCGGGGGGCGGAGCAGGGGGTGGTCGAGGGCAAAGTGGGGATTCGACGTTTCCGTCTGCGGGGCAGAAGGTCGGAGGGATGAACGTCAGCGTTGCAATTTGAAAAATTACAGGCGCCGAACGCACCCCCGCACCAGACACACACACACACACACACACACGCATGTACATCCCCCCCGCGTTTTTGCATTCCTGTTAGCCTCGAGACGAACGATTCGTAAAAATTGAAAGCCTTTCTGTGCTATTCGTATGCACCGAATGAATCGCGTTTCGACGATGAATTTGCGATTTTTTAAAGCGATATCCGAGCAATTACGAAAAGGTCAGAATATGCCGAAGGGCTTGTTATAGAGATTATCAACCCCTTTTGGACGATTAACTCGCATTATAACGGATTCATCGTAGTAACTTGTAGGTTCTTAAAATTGTGTAAGATACGCTACGCACATTTTGACACTGTAGTAATCGCTCAAGATATTTTATGATTTCGGAAAATTTGTAATTATTATTATTAACACTATGCCGTCCGGGGGCACATAAAATTATCTGTTGGGTGCCGGTGATACCAATTTGGTGACATATTAAAAAAACTGAAATAGCATTTGAACTATCTTTCTTGGATGTTAAAAACCGGCAAACTAACTGTAGCATTGTTTTTATTTAAGTAAGAATAGAATACGGGAATGCTTGAAGGACATAACTTCATTTTAGGAATTTATATTACCACTGTCCTCGAAAAATTGTTTATAAAATCCAAAATTGCCATGCTATTATGTCAGCATCAAACAAAAGAATGTATCTAAGATCTGCGGACGGCATAGTGTTAATATAAAATTATTTGCACGCTATCGACACAAACAGGTTTAATTATGCCCGGTGTAACAATCGTGTAAATAATGTAATTTCTAAATCGTGTATATAAAATTGTTTTCGTTTCAACAAAGTTTAATATTCTGTTCGTACTCGAAATTGTTTATGACTACTGGTCGGATTGAGAAAATTTGATTCCGATTTCAATCTAGTAATCCGTGAATCGTGGTTATTTCTCGGTCGCTTAAATCCAGCCTGATGTTTTTCATTTTACAGGGCAGGTATTCGTGTATTCTCGAGCGTTCAACGTTGTACCCTAACTGTAATTTTGCGGGCAATCCCCGATCAACTCAACACGCCGCGCAACCCTCGTATAATCAATCCGTTTAATCGGATTAATTTGTTAGCAGAATAAGACGCAATGATCCGGTTGTTTCCACGAGATCGCAAGGCACTGATTCCTGTTTGTTTTTCCGATAACTTCGTTTGAATACCCTTACAACATCACCCTCTTAGCTTATAAAATGTCTACAGATACATTTCCTAATCCCCGTGTTGATTATACATATATTAGTCCTTTACCGGGTGGTTTCACGATTCTGAATTAATCCAAATAACAACTTAACAAGCTTTTTTAATTTTCATGTTATACTGCTATGTATCTGAATGGATAAACAATTTGTTTGTTAGACAATTTTACATTTTAAATTGTCAAGCTTTCATATTCTCAAATTCTCAAATTCTCAAATTCTCAAATTCTCAAATTCTCAAATTCTCAAATTCTTAAATTCTTAAATTCTCAAATTCTCAAATTCTCAAATTCTCAAATTCTCAAATTCTCAAATTCTCAAATTCTCAAATTCTCAAATTCTCAAATTCTCATATTCTCATATTCTCAAATTCTCATATTCTCATATTCTCAGATTCTCATATTCTCATATTCTCAAATTCTCAAATACTCAAATTCTTAAATTCTCAAATTCTCAAATTCTCAAATTCTCAAATTCTCATATTCTCAAATTCTCAAATTCTTAAATTCTTAAATTCTTAAATTCTCAAATTCTCAAATTCTCAAATTCCCAAATTCTCAAATTCTCAAATTCTCAAATTCTCAAATTCTCAAATTCTCAAATTCTCAAATTCTCAAATTCCCAAATTCTCAAATTCTCAAATTCTCAAATTCTCAAATTCTCAAATTCTCAAATTCTCAAATTCTCAAATTCTCAAATTCTCAAATTCTCAAATTCTCAAATTCTCAAATTCTCAAATTTTCATATTCTCAAACTCTCAAATTGCTGAACTCCCAAATTTGCAACTTTCTAAATTCCTAAATACCCAAATCCCCAAATATCCAAATTATCGAACTTCAAATTTACAAATATTAATGTCGTCAAGTTCGCAAATTTTATCAACGCGAAATAGGTTAATCGGCCGGATGAATATCCTGTAAGTATCTTTATTTTTTATGAAAAGATTCTATCAGCAAAGGTAGAGACATTATTGTAAATTGGACAGGTCAATCGATCGGTGTTCATGACAGCCCAAGTTCCTGGAACGTGTTACCCATCGTTGTTTTAGAAAGCTCGCTTCTGTATCGGAAAACCGTTCAAATTTATGGTATACTTCCATAGCAAAAGTTCCGTGGTGAAGTACAAGTCTGCTTTTTGTTCGGTCGAGATCGGACAACGCGATAATAATTGCTGCGAAATGTGAAATGTATCAACAAGAATCTTGCTTGTACCTTAGACTAACAGATAAAACGACCCTAAAAAGTACATAGAACAAGTTTGTATTTCAAAAAATTCATTGCTGCATGAAAATTTTCAGTTTCGTACGAAATTTTCACTTTTATGTTCGATAGATTTATAACACCATAATCAGTAATTCACCGTATTCGTCCTTATTTATCTATTTGCGAGTTGTTGTTAAACCACGTTTATTTGTTCATTCGTGTTTTTTATGTTAATTAATTTCTTTATTAATTAATTTATTTAATAGTCATTTCTTAATTTATTTTTTTTATTTATTCATTTCCAAATTAATTAATCTGTTTCTTCGTTTCTTTATTATTTGTTAATTTATTTGTCTATCTATCTGTTTCATTTTCACAGATCTGTAGTTTCATAATCCATGTATGACTATTGTCATGCACATAGTGTGCACGAAAGTTTATACTCTGTAGCAATTTTTGGAACGTTCGCGAAAAAAATTTATTGCCCCGCGTAGAGCGCATCAAAGTATGCAAACTTTTTAAAATAAAACATGTCCTCGGCCATGTGAAATGAAAGCCGGAAGTCAAAATATGATAAATTGTGCTCAAAGTAGAGACGTCAAACATTAAAATGAAAAAAGAATTTGTGAGATATGACCATTTTTCGCGGAGTTACGATTACTTAATTACTAGATTTACGGACGTTGAATGACCACTTATGTCTGCACTAAAAATGAACTATACAAAGAAATAAGTAATGCATAATACACAAGCCAGTTTGAAAAAAGATTCTTTATCTCGATGAAGGTTATCATGTATTTTGCAAAAAGTTTTTTAATAATTTTCATAATTGAGAATAAGAAATCTGAGATCCGACATTTTGACGGGTTCCGTAAACCTAGTGTTAAAGTCGAGTGCAATTTTGATAAAAATTCTTGTTGCGCTAATTTTGTTGCTCAATGTATATAATGGGACGATCCCCATTTGGGGACCGTGGTAGCAAACGGGTTAAAATCGCGAACCCCAGTTCGAACTTCGTAGCCGGATCGATCGATTTTCAAAATTTTCACCGCGACGAAATTTCGATATCGAGCGGAAAGAATCTCGCGCATCCGGAGAAAGGACACGTGCACGGAGCATGGGAAGCACTTGTTCCAATGGTCCGATCGCAATCTCTCTGATGATGCCGGTACACCGCAGCGAACGGTACGTGTTTGTCGGAAATTCTCGATTACGCGAAGGAAGAGGGCCGGTTTATTACGAGCACGTGGGAGGACTCGGCGTGGCACGTAACACAGTAGGTAATACGTGTGGCAAGACGAGATGCGGCGTGGCGAGGCGAGGCTAGAAGGTTTCGGTGCGTTACGGTGTCGCTGGGAACACCATAAGATAGGGTCTCATTATTGTAGCTACGCCGTTTACTAAATTGCCGCCCTAGGCTGGGGTTACCGTCGCGCCGGGCAAAACGGTCTGCCTCCGCGCGACTAAACCGCTGGACCAATTAACTTTCAATTAGAGAATAGAGATAACTCTTATCGCGTCCGCGAGGGCGGATTTTATGGGACCCTTCTTTATCCCCCGGACGACGTTTATGTCCGCGCTGATGCATGATCCTCGAAAGGGTTAGATAAAGATCGTTTATATACATAAAAGTGATATCCGATTCAAGAAGCTGCCGGGTTCGGCGGGTCTACGCTATTCGCGTTCGATAAACCGAACAGGGGTTAGGCGAGGTCGATAGGTGGTTATTTGATCGTCGAACAACGGTTACCGGCAAGAAGACGATATTATAATAGTTCGATTCTGTTGCCGGTGTGATTTTAGATAATCCTCGTTGCGTTTGACCGATCATTAAGATAAAGTTTTTAAAAAATATGAGAAAATTAGATTTTTATCAGTTTTGCACTTTCGATGGAAGTGAACTCCAGATGTCATGTATGACTGTTGAATTTTCAAGCAATTACACGTGAAGTGAAGTATGGTTAGTATGTACAATAATTTTACGTGCAGCAATATGACGCGTTATGATATAGTGTGAAACAATTCTAGGAGTGGCAATATCGGTGGCATTCTATGTTAATACAATGTACATACATACACACATACATACATACTTACATATATACATGCATACACATGTATATGTATATGCACATGTACATCCATAATACTATATACATATAAGTGGTAATATAGACGTGTGGAAATTCTTCGAATGGCAATTCTTTGCGATGCAATTCGGGAATTGCAATAAAATTGTGTGGAAATTTCATACGAAACAATTCCATGCATATTAACTTTGCCCGCAGGGTTTGGTATATTTTCGCGTTGCACTTACACGTGTAGCTACTTCAAGCATGTAGTTTCAATCCCGCGTGTGGCAACTTTACATACTACCGATATATCGTGTAATTATTACACATTGCAGGCATTGCGATACAATGCGTGGTGATTCAGTGTATGATAATTCCATGTATAACAAGTGGACACGTGGCGATACAAAATTTCCAAGTCTGAAAATGTATACAATCGTAAATTTTATTTTGCCTTCTGTATTCCGAAATACGCTCAACAGAACTCTAGCTATCCATAGCAATCAAGATCATTTTTTTATACATATAACAAACACTTATTGTGGTGTAAAATCAAGTGTACAATATTTATAACAACTTTTATGTACAAGAATTAGTACTTAGAACTAAAACTAGATTAACCTTTTGCGGTCGTAAGTATTTTTGTCATTAGCAAATATCAACTGTAAAACTTCCTGTAAAAAAGTTTAATCAATTTCTTTGAAGTAATCATATTTTTATTATTAATTGCCAATATTGTCTGTTTCAATGTGTTCAAACACCATAATACTACATATGTAGTTAAAAGTTATTTAATAAAAATTGTTGCACTGTATCAAATGGCGAGTGATAGTCGCCGTTCGACCGCAAAGGGTTAAGTTCTCTAAAAATGGAGCACATGTAATCTCTATCAGATGTTCTTCTGTAATAAACATTATATACCAAAAAGAGTAGAACCTTCGTTATTTAATTACTCAATTATTCACGAAACAATCAAGTTTATTCAAGTATACATCAAACAATCAAGTTTACCCAAGTATTCATCAAACAATCAAATTTTCACAGTTATTGTATTTAGCACACGATAAAGTTTACCCAAGTATTCAGGAAAGGGTCAAGTTAAGTCACGAATTCAGTACACAATCAATTTTGACCAAGTAAATATTTAGCAAACAATCAAGTGTACCCAAATATTAAACAAATAATCAAATTTTCGCAAGTGTTTAGCCCACAATCAAGTTTGCCCCAGTATTCAACAAATGGTCAAGTTAACCCTAGTATTTATTACACAATCAAGTTTGCCCAAGTACTCAGCACACAATCAAGTTTGCCCCAGTATTCAACAAATGATCAAGTTAACCCTAGTATTTATTACACAATCAAGTTTGCCCAAATATTCAGCAAATAATCCAATTTGCGCAAGTATTTATTACACAATCAATTTTGCCCAAGTATTCAGCAAATGGTCAAGTTAACCCAAATATTCATCACACAATCAAGTTTAACCAAGTATTCAGAAAACAATCAAGTTGTCTAAAGTATTCAGCGATTAATCAAGTATACTCAAGTGTTCACCGTTCAATTGAATTAATGAAACTCTATCGCGTTCGCGAGAGGTCATTACCTAATTCTTTGGCAACGACGTATCACGCTTCATAATAACATGCGGCAGAATACTATGGCCGGTGTTCTAAGACGCGACGGCCGATGCCACGGCGGCAATTAATTGGCGCGGCGCGACGGCGGCGGCGGCGGCGTCGTCGGCCACGTAGACAATCAAGAATTTAGAAAGCCGCGTTCTTCCTGGAAAGCCGTGCTTCCTGAACGAAACAGCCCCTGTTTGTCCGATCCGTGCTTGCATACCGATTAACAACGAGGCAGAAGAGCCGATCAGACGAGGTGGCACGGTGTGCTGCCTAGAAATCGTTCCGTTTCGTCTCGTTACCGGTCGAGCGTCGTCACCACAAAGACAATCACAAAATGCCAGCTCGTCGATATTGTTCACGGCGCGCGTAAACACACAGAGAGAACGATGGCCGGGCAACGAGACGAGCAGCCAACGAACACGGGACATCCATATGTATGATTATGAGGACGGGAGTTATCACCGAACGAAGGAGAGTCTCGACGAAGGAACGAGCCCGCAGCTAAGTTCATATTTGTGCATTACGCTCACGTGCAACGATACAATAAGGAATCCTCCGTATCGGGGGATGCATGCTAAGTACCGTAGCCGCTTGCTTGCTCGCTCGTTGCACCCACCAGACTCTCTTCGCCACGATTTCTTTCTCGTCCACGCACACGGTAGCCGACGCTTTTCCCCGTCTAGCTTACCTGCCAACACCGATTGGATGTTCGATGAATTAATTCCCGGCTGATTAGAGCCCTTAAACGTTCCGAGGCCTATTCCTTCGATACCGCGTACGGGAAACAATGGAACTTGCTATTAAGCGAAATACGAGAGACTGCTGTTTCTCGGAAGCGCACCTTTTGCTAGGTACAGCAAATCACCCAGGAATTGGCGCGTGTGGAAGTTGAAATGAAACGTAAGAAGTACGCCTGTCCTCGCCGTAAATCCTCCTAGCTTGATGCCGATCGACGATCGTCGACTGCCAATTGTTTATGTTTTTTACATCAATTGATGTGCGTGTTCGCGCGAACCAATAAGATCCTAACACTGAAAATACGTATGAGTCGATGCGCCAATTCCTGGGTGACTGGGTATACTTCTGATGCGCTGGATTAGTTGGTGCCGAGGTGAATCGTCGGCTACCGGAGAGAATGCGAACCTAATTGCTTATGGGGCCTTATGGATTTATAAGTTGGGGTATAATTGTATGGAGCGCGTGCGAACGCGGTGTTACACGAGTTGGATGTGATTTTTAATAATCGTCGAAAAATGAACATATTTCTGAGAAAAATGAACATAGTTCTGAGAAGAATGAACATATTTATGAGGAAGGAATACGTTGTTTATTGTAATCGAGTTTTTAATGCAGTTTATTTATTTCATTTTTTAATAAGTTATTTATTGTAAATAATCACATTTCTGAAGTTGTTTATTCGAATAATCACTGTAAATAGCTGTTCGAAAATAATAGATGAAATAATTATTTGAAATGAAATGTTATTTCGAATAAGAATATACTTGATACAGAACTTTTTATTCGGAGGACAAAGTAATTTTGTTTTTATACAGTTTCAATTTATCCAAAATTTGTGTAAACAAGTTGATTAAAATAGTCTCATACTTTTTTAGCATTTAAAGATAGCAATTTCTTCCAGAAAACCCTTATAGGAACAAATATTGTCTTAAACAAAATAAATTACAGCGGTTTGTAATTGTTTGTAATTGTTTCAAAACAGAAACTATCATTGATCTCTGTTTGACTGTTTCAACTATTACCCTTAGTTTGTATAACTTATACGAGCATTCTTTCTTCGTAATTCGATAGAAGCTAACGCCATAATAATACGGTAAAATAGTAAAATATTGAAATAATAGTGGAAGAGTAAAATATTAGAAAAGTGGAATAGTGAATAATAATATAATGGAATAGTAAAGTATAAAATATTGAATTTGGAACGTAGTAATATAGTAAAATGGTGAAATAGTACCACTGAAGTGGTACAGTAAAATTTGCAGAATAGTAAAATAGTGGAATAATAGCTGTGGCGTTGTAAAATGGTAAAAAGTGGAATAGTAAAATTGCAGAATACTAAGCAAGTATAATACTAAAACAATAAAACTGTAAACTACTAAACTAGTAAATTAAGAAAGAAACTAATTAGTTCATTCCCAAAATAGAAAAATAATTAAACAGTAATAGCAAAATAGCAAAATAACAATACAGCAAAATAGCAAAATAGCAAAACAACAAAATAAAAAGTAGCAGAATGACAAAATAGTAAAATAACAATACAGCAAAATGGCAAACAACACTATAGCGAAAAAACAGTAAACTAGTTCTACGGCGGAACGGTAAAGCAGTACAATAGTAAAATAGTAGATCAAAAAACAATCATTGCAAGGGCGTAAATAATGAAATTAATTACATACTTTGCCATAATAATACGAATCAAATTACGTGTTATTTTCACTCGCATTTGACGCGTTTTTACAAGCTACCTGTGTCGCGCATCGCATCGATTTCTCGGCTATTTTATTACGTGTCGCGCATTCTCCGGCGTAATTGCACAAAGACATTGCGTGAGATAAATCGACGATCAATCAATGATTGAGTAACAGAAAAAGTCGCAGTTTATGAATACCCATGAGTGTAACACTTCTCGTTTCGCGAAACAAACAGAGATATTTTGTTTCTAGCACCATCGTGTGTTTCCTGCTTTCTATTTACCGATCGCGCATCATAAAATCTTCGATGATGTACATACAGCTGAAAAGATGTCACTCGGAAAAAGTAAAGAGCTAATTAATCACAGTGAAACAAGTCCACGTTGTTCCGTCTACAGGCATTGTGTACAATCAATATTAGAAATTCGAAACTTCAACATATCGTAGTTCTGAAATTTAAAATCTTCCGAACTTTGCGACTGACGAGACTTTGAAAGTTTCGAACTTCGGAACTTCGAAATTTTAGAATTCCACCACTTGAGGGTTCCAAACCTTTGGTACTTAACACAATTTATCCGGGTAGCCAAATAGACCAAACTGATATAGCAAAGTTGTATAAATTAAACAAAAAAGTACGAGCTATCTCTTTCAGTTTCGTACGTAAACCTATACAGTAAAAGTACCTTGCTCCTCTTTTACAGTAAGTAAGTTCAAATAAATAATAATACCCGGCCCGTTAATAGACAGCGGTTCTCGAGACAGTCACTTTTGCCCGCCCCGCTTATAACGTGTTAATAAATCTGAGTTGCATCGCGAACGAGTAGATAACTCGAAACTTTCGAACTCGATAAATAACATAATCCTCTCGCCCTCGTCCTAACTCCTCTTCCCGACTCTCTGTCCTGAGATATCTATTAGATCAAATACCGTGTATCGAAACTTCGCGTCCATAAAACCGGACAAGAAGTATTGTAAAATATCAACAAGCGTGTACGCGAGCCGACAAAAATCGGAAAGCGAGTATCGCGGTTCGAGGGTTTAAGAATCGTCGGTCGCGCACGTGGCTCGGTTACGGGCCACTTCCGGGGAACGTCGCCCTTGGCTCGCGACAAGGTGGCCTCTACGCTGCTGGTAGGTGTACGATCAGAGGTTCTTAACCATCCGGCAAACGTCATTAGCAACGGTGGGCGGGGCCAGTGGAGCGACGGTGGTAACCGCAGCCGCTTCGTAAAGTGCGATGTTCGGTGCGCCGCACGGTTATCCCGTCTGTCCGGCGAACAAAGGGGTGCAGTGACGCAAGTGCCTTGCGAGTGCGCGGTGCCGGTTTCGTGGTGGCGGTGGGGGGCGTGCCCGACCGCGCAACCGCGCCGCCCGATTGGCCGCGGCGGCCGTGTCGTGGGCGGGGCATGCACGCCCACCGTTCGGCGCACACTCTCGCGCCCTCTTTCTCGCTCCTCTTTCCGCCGACGAGGGTTGTCTCGCTCACACGACAGTGCTCTCCGTGCGGTTCACGTTACACGGCCGGTACAGTCCGGGCTAGTCTGTCGTTCGGTCACGAACCAGCCGTTTAAGTTGTCTGCAACCCCCGCATCGTGTGCGTGATCGAAGGGACCGACCTGGACCCGTAACAGCTGGTCCACGACGCGACAGTCCGGGCGTCGAGTTGTTGACACGCACGTGCGCGCGCGTGAACCCTCGTCTTCGGGCCACCGTTCCTTTATTTTCTTTTCGTTCTCTTTTTTTTTTTTATTGAATTCTTCTCCGTCCGTTTCGTTCGATTCCGCGTTTCGGGTGATGCCGATTAAACGGCGGTTGTACGATGACGCGGGAAGAGGACGGTACGCGCGATGGACGATGATCAGCCACAGGATATGACTGTTTCGCGGTGTGACGGTTTTGTTCAGTGTTGTTGTTGTTGTTACCGGGTCGTGAACAATCGGTGGTGCACGGACGACGAGCAGTGGCAGTGATCGAAGGAATCGGAAGCGAAGGAAAGGGAGAGGAAAGAGGGAGATAGATTGAGAGGGAGAGATTTATTAAAGGAAAAGAGAGAAAGAAAGAGAAAGAGAGATGTTGCCGTATCAGATGGCCATGGATTATGGGGGCTTTCAACGACAAAGCCCGGTCGGGGTCGGTGTCGGTGTCGGCGTCGATGTCGGCGGACCCCATCAAGGGGCCGCTGGGGCGCTCAACATCAACCCCGCGTTCACGCACTCCTGGTTCGTACCGGCGGACCTCTGTGTCCCGTACAAACAGAGTCAGGGTCCTCTCCTCGAGCCAGGGCATGTTGTTTCTCTTATACTTATTTTTTCTTACTATCGCACACCGTTTCGAGTACATGGGCGTTCGGGACAGAGATACCGATTTTCCATACTAATCGACTTCTAGTCTAAGTCCTAACATTTCTTTCGAAATAATTCTCTCGGGATAAAATTCTTTAACACGATAATTTTTTTTTTTTATATGATAATTCTTTGATGATAAAATTCTTCTATGCGATCAGTCTCTTATACAATAATTCTTTGATGAAAAGATTCTTTTACATGACCGGTCTTTTATATAATAATTCTTTGAAGGTAACATTCTTTCAAACGATAACTTTCTGAATATGACAATTCTTTGAAGACAAAGCTTTTGCATGATAAGCTTCTAAATATGGTAATTCTTAGGAAATAAAACTTTGTTCGATAATTTTATGAATATAATAATAATTCTTGGAAAACAAAATGATATATGTTTTAAAAAGGACTGTAGGGGACTTAATATTTTATTGTGCAACTTCTTTTAAATCTTCCCTATCTATTAAGTATTATGGTGCAACGAATGATGGGTGTCCCTCAACATCACATTTGGATAAGACTAGTACAGCGAACGCGTAAATGATGTCGACCACTTTATTTATTTTGACCAAATTTGAGCAATTAAATTTCCTGATACTAACATATATTGTATTATAATATAAATCTAATGTAATATCTAAATATATTATAAATCTTCATATTAACGACAAAATATATTAATATCTTAAAATTATATTAATCTATAAATATAAACTATACCTAATATAAGATCAGAAGCACGATATGAGAATTCTAACGTAAGAATGCTGATATTTAGTGTTTGATGAAACATACAAATATCATACGAATGACGAAATCTATTTCCAAAAAAGTCTCCAAAATCAATAGTGATCCTCTAGTAAAAGTGAGGATGTATTTAATATCTGCGTTTCTTTTCGAACATTTTGACAAACAAGATTTAATGGACTTGATTTTTGTCCATTCCACGAAACATTTCGTTCGTCTTACGAAAGCTACACGTTTTTAATTTATAACGAAATGGAGCACGTTTTTGGTAATGTTCAACGACAACTAATAATTTTGTATATTAATACGACGAGTGTCATGGTAGTAGCAACCGCCGCTGCGAATGCAATTAACCAGTTAGCTATGTTTGACGAGTATAGTCGCCATAGAGAAGTGTCACGATTTTGTTTCACGACGAGTATACTCCTAAATCATAGCTAACTGGTTCACCAAATAAGTCAATATTAATAATAAAATTGTCTATTTTATAAACTAGATCCACCTTTTTGGTCCAATATTTTAACACCGACTCTCATTTTGTAATTGACGAGGATTCTTATAAAAGGGAGCGCCACAGTTAACTGGTTAATTCTGTCGTGTATAATCACACATGTGGACATTCGTGTGAACTTTCTTTTCTCGATAAATGTTGACTAAAAACATAGATTTTATTCATGATATTCGTATAAGCCCGCTTGTTATTATTTTGCAAACAATCGACAGCACTGTCTTATTAAAATTATGTATTTTGAACGATGAGTGTAAAATTATGAACAACTCATAAGTTGTACAGTAACAAATTAAAGAATCAAACTCGACACTCAACTACATGTAGCGTGTCTGACCATTTACGTCTCTTTCCACTGTGGCACTCGGCGCGTTAACCATAACGGTGAATATTATTCGCAGTTCGTCATGAACAATACTGAATTTTACACACTGCGACGGGGAGTAGCGTTTCGCTTGCCTCGTCGATACCGCTATGTTTTACAAACGACTAACGTAACTAGATAAATGAGGATATCGGGAATTAGAAACTTTCCAGATACGCAAATTTTCAGATCACCTAAAGTTTATCAGAATATCGAGGTTTTAGAAATATTGGAATTTGAAGAACATCTTGATACGGTAATTTTGGGATTTTTACATCTATGAAAGTGGAGAACTAGTGACACGCGAACATAGGAATATGGAGATGTAAAAATATGAAGATCCAGAGTCGCAAGTATATAGGAATATGATGATTCAATGACATGAAGGCATTGGAATGTAGAGGTACAGGTATCTAGGGATATCGGGATGTAGAGGTATCGGGATAGACATACATACGGAACTAGGAATTTGCGGAGATAGGTACTTACATTGGGATCAAGGGAAGTCAAGATGTAAAGATATCGAGAGATATCAGGATCTAGGTATATCTGGGTCTTGGCATACTGAGATCTAGGGATATCTAGATCTTGAGATACTGGGATCTAGGGATATCTAGATCTTGAGATACTGGGATCTAGGCTGGGATCTAATATCAAGATGTTAGGATATTGAGATGTAGGGATACCAAGATATTAGGATATTGAGATCTAGGGATATCAAAATGTTAGAATATTGAAATCTAGGTAATGAAGACGTTAGGATATTGAGATCTAGCGATAACAAGATGTTAGGATATTGAGATCTAGAGATATCAAAATGTTAGGATATTGAGATCTAGCGATAACAAGATGTTAGGATATTGAGATCTAAAGATATCAAAATGTTAGGATATTGAGATCTAGGGATATCAAGATGTTAGGATATTGAGATCTATGGATACTATAGTCTTTGAATATCAGGATAGTGGGATATCAAAATGCACAAGTATCGAGTTCGAGGGATATCGGTGTTTTATGATACTGGTATTTAGGAATATCAGGGTCTCAGATTATCGGAATCTAGGGATATCAGAACGTAAGAATATTGATATCTAGAGGTATCGAGATTTGTGGCTACTGAAACATACTTTGTTTCAGCATCTCTCACAAAGATGTACTCCTCGTCGCTGAAAATACAGAAACATAATTTCCGGGACCATAGTTGAAACGTGCTGTTTTTCGCGGTGATAAAATCCAACGTGGCAGTGTTCGTTAAACGAACGAAACTACCCTTCCTGACGCGTATCGGCATATACTACTTAACCCTTTGCACTCGAAAGGTGACTTACAAACACCATTTTATTTGATACAGCAACTCGGAATAGGTGTTTATCAACCAAAACCATAATAATTGCGCACACGATATATAAACACGATGAAACAGTTAACAGTGGCAAGTAATAATGAACAGATAATAATTTCGAATAAGTTAATGAAATTTTTCGACCAAAAATTTTCAAAGTCGTTACGTATTGACGGTAAAAACACGTTAGAGTGCAAAGAGTTAATATTAGAGGGACCGGAAAGTAATGTCGTTTCTACGCATTCAGATTTTTGTTTTTTTTTAGAAATTTTGCTAAAAAAATCAATTGATTTTCATCTATCCGGCATAGAAAATTTATACAATAGATGACAAAAGGTTGTTGATGACGAGGGTGATTACATCATTGAGTAAAAGTAAAAACATATTAAAAATTTATCTGTTTGACTTTACTACAAAAAACCGACATTACTTTCCGGTCCCCCGAATAGTTACGTTCTATACGACGTGTTACGATCTACCTAACCCTAAACAGCAATGCGAATCGTTGGCTCATTGACAAACAGCCATATTATGCGAACACACCGTTTGCAACGCGATCGTTATTGTTTTCCGGGGTAGAATCGGAGGGGTTGGCCGCGAGGTTGCACACGGTAGATCCACAATAAATCGAAGGGGAAATGCTATTTTCGGTTTGTCACTTGGTGAGTGTTGAGAGCATTAATCGTTAGGGGGGCGAAGACTGTGTTGATAGTCGAGAAGGTGCAACCCTTTCGCGAAAGTTGTAACCCTCTCGCCCTCGTTGACGAAGATGTTAACGGTAATTTATCGTTCGAGTGTCGGACCTCTCTCAGAGATTTATAGGAATTCCCGTGAAAATTGGTTATTTATTTGTCGAAGTTCTGTTTCGAGTATCGAGACACAGATGTTTCGGGATCGATTTCTTGAACGTTGCGCGCACCGCGATTTCTACGCGTTGTAACTGCGAGTTAAATAAATAATTTCGAAAAAGTCTCGCCAACCAATTTATCGTCCGCTGCAATATTTCATCGCTGCATGCGCAGAAACATACACTGTCGGTTTAAATTATAGGCTGACTTCATTTTTAGGTGGCCCGCTGTTATGAATAATGTTTGTACCTTTTTCTTTCGCGGCGCAGCGCGAGAATGAGAGAAAACGAATGTTGTGAGAAGAAATTTCGTAAATTTTGCATATACGGTTACTTTATTTTGTGGATAATTTTGTTTGTAGCTTGCGCGAACTAAGTCAGCTCCTTTATAAGAATAACGTTTATTCAGTAAATAATTACAACGAAAATTGGTTTTACTAATTAGTTGCGATTCCGTTGTGATTAAATGCAAATAATTGAGTTTTCATGCTCATAATAATTTTACATAATTCAAGAAATCAAGTTAAAATTAATAATTTTAATTTCTTTCCAACGTTTTGACAATAACTATTTTTAATTATTGAATCGTCGAATACTTTTTGTTCTCGTTACAAAACTCGATGTACTAATATTCGCTGTACTTTCAATGATACTTATATTCAAGGATACGAGGGAAAAATCATAGCGTTTCCCAAGACAGTAACTAAAAAAATGAAGTGAAATTAAAACTTTGTCTATCTAAATATTTTACGTTTGCATTTTCGTCAACGATACATAAATTTCAATATAATAGTTTATACCGAATTAATTCAGTAAAAAAATAATTTTACGAAACTCATAAGGGATAGGCGCATTAATGGTAGATCTAGAAATCAGAATCTTTCTTCAAGAGTTGAATCATCCTGGTGAATTAGTAAAATATTATGCTGTTACAAATATATACTCAACAAATATATACTTAACAAGTACTTGCAATAATTCGAAAATTTGGAATGAATTTATGTTCAAACTTTAATTCTTACCCGTCGCCCATTTTGTACTATTAGCGTAGAACGCTCAAATGAATCTAAAAACATTATTAAGCTATAAAAGTATTATTTTCTGTCACAATCAGTTTTTTTACGCGCAAAAATTTCATCGTGACTTCGTGAAGGGTTGAAAACACGGTTTCAACAAAATTCAATGAGCTTATTATTAAATGAAGCAACGAAAGAGCTAGAGATGCGTAGCAATCTGCTCTCTCGAGGTAGATCGCGACGATTTATATCGATCACTTAATCATAAATCGATCGTTTCAAATTAAAATACAGCTTTGAATCCTTTCTAGAATAAGGTAATAATTTGTTCGTACATTTGTACTGGTAACAATTGCGCGTATAACGCGTTACATTGTATACTTTTAAGGATAAGCAAACAAGGACTTCCGGTTTTATCGGACAACCTTCGAATGTCGTGTAGGCGCACCATAAAAATGATAAACGAGAATACAAACGTAACTTTGCATTTTGCTCGAATTTCCATTTAAGGTTACGATAAGAGCACATGTACATGTATTATTCTATCACATTAATTCCAAATATACTCTGTACCGAAATGCTTGTCGGTACCTTAAATATTTCTACGATTTTATTATTGAAAACACGAAAGATTTAGTATATGAGGTTTTATATGCAAAATGCATGATCAGATTTTTATACAATTGTAGGACACATACTGATACGTACAATGTAGGTGTAACACATATTGATATAATATACATACATTTCGTATGAATTTCATTTGTAATTCACTTTAAAAATTCGGGGTTTCGTAAGTTTGGGGAATTTAGAAGTTTTGGGGAATCTTGGAAATTTTAGAGATTTAGAAATTTGGGAATTTTTGAGATTTGGAGACTTGGAAATTTGGGAGTCTTGAAAATTTTTGAGATTTAAACATTTTGAAAACGTGGGAAGCTTCGGAATTATTAGGTTTGACAAGTTGGAAATTTTATAATTTGGTAATTCAGTAATTTAGTAATTTAGTAATTTAGTAATTTAGTAATTTAGTAATTTAGTAATTTAGTAATTTAGTAATTCGGTAATTTAATAATTTGGAATTTTGAGAATTCTGTTAATTTGGAAATTTATGGAATTTGAGAGTTTTAAATATTTGCGACTATAGGGATTTCGGAAATTTCAATATTTATGAATTTAAGAATTTGTAAAGCTAGGTAATTGGGAAATTGAGAATTTGATAATTTGGAATATTGAGAATTCGGGGATTTGGAAATCTGGAAATGGAGAAATTTGGAAATTTGGAAAATTTGTGGACTTGGAGATTGTAAAGACTCTCGACATTTAGGCACGTAAGAATTCATAAAGTCCTAAATTACTAAATTACTAAATTTTGAATTTCCAGATTCATAAATTTATAAATTCATAAATATCTAAATTTATAAATTTCACAAGTCGAACGTATGAAGATTTGTGAATGGAAAATTCGTATACATCTGATTGTAAAATTTGTTGGTGCAAATGAATATAATTGGAAAGTCAATCGAAACATCCGAGGATGACTATTTTATATCTGAGAATGAAAATCAAATTATTTATAACGCACTTGTTTCTGCGGCATGCGATGCGAATCGAACAAGATATTAATATGTGACGTACGTATATCGACGATGACGCCACGGGACGATGCTGTAAATAGTGCGAGGTGTAAAGTTGACGTTCATAACTGTAAATCATTCTTGGCGTGCAGGATGTCGAATTTTGATCAGGCCATCAATCACCATCTTCAAGTTCGCGCCAAACCCTTGTATGGCCGTTGAGTAACCACGTCGAATTTTAGATTTCTATTCCTATTGTTCGATTTAGCGAAGAATTAATCATGATACAATAATACGATGTCCAAAGGTAGTAACAATGTAGTAACAAATTTACAATAACGATTTACTTACAAAATGTATACTTTGAACCTTACACTTCGATTTTTGCTACCTACCACTTTACTAACAATAAAAATAATAATCCATTCAGAAAGAAGAAATTATGGGATTAGAATTTATTCGAGAACTCGTAAATTTGAAAATATTGATATTAGAAAATTTAAGAATTCGTAAGCTCGAAAATGTGCTAACTTATTCATTTCAAACTTAGTAAATTAAACATCTCAAAGTGTATGATCTTACTTGAAAAATAATTTAGAAGCTAGAAAATTTGTAAAGTTGTAAATTTGAAAACCTATAAATACAAAATTGAAATATTCGTAAATCTGTAAACAGAAAATTTAAAAATGTTCAAATTGTTAGATATAAAACTTGAGAATTAAAAAATTTATAAACGTGTAATTTGAAATTTTATGAGCCTGACACTATATATTTCCGATCCTGTAATTTCATTTACACTTTAAATTCCATGTCACACACGTACGGGTTACGTATGAATGCATACATAAATTTATCGTTAATTTTAGTTGAAAAATTTTACATAACAAAGTATAAAAAAATGTTTATAAATATATTAAAGCTTATCGAATAAACCAAGACAGAGTATTATGAAAATTGTCTATAAAATTGATCGAAAATAACATTACTTTCTAAAAGAAATTGAAACTGTTTTTGAGTGGCACTCAAAGTGGTAAGTGGTAAATATAAAATTGGAGAATTGGTGGTTACAAAAATTGTCAAATTTATAAACATACAACGTCACACGCTTCCCTGCTAAAAATGATCGGAAAACAACTGCTACTAAGGACAGTACAATGTCGAAGAGAAGATCTGAGTATAGTTAAAGAATTTTGCAACGAGAATCCGATATTCTTAGTTTCCTTTGTTGCTTCATTCGCAAATTTGCATATATATTGCCGGCTTTTTTATTACCGTACGTGAATCGCGACTGCTTGATACCGATCCGCCGCTTTTAAATCGAGAGACAGAACAAAGCAGTACCAGTAAATCCAGTTTTCACTTCGATTAAACAAAATTGCATAACGTATCTGATGACTGTATTCGAACATGGTTATTTCGTTCACGATACAACACTTTTGTCATGTTAATCTCGAAATTCCGCTGTACAACGCATTTATGGTTCTCAATTTATTAAGAATATATCCTAATCCTTTAACATCGTTCGAATGTTTTGTTAAGCTATTTCTTAAAAAATTAAGTTACTTGCAACAATCATTGTTTAACTCTAGAACGATATATTATTCGAAGCGAAAATAGCTCTCGAAATTCTTCATGATAATGTTGTTCATGTAACGTTGTTGAAAGTCAATTAATTGCGATCGCAACCCTATGTCTACGTTCAGAAGATCAAAATGTCGAATGTATACCGAGACAAGCTCGTTTTGAATAGCCATCGATTCAAGTAATAAATATATTCATAATAATTCTTCAATCGTGTAAAACAAGGTTAAGTGTCAAATAATGCAACGCTATTAATTTTTTAAATTAATTATAAGTTCAACTTATAAACCTAAAACAATGTACACAAGCGATTCGAATAACAAAAATATATTTTCGTCAATTGTAATGGAAGAATTATTTTTACAACTAAGATCGATTTATATAATTCCTGTTAGATACATATAATCGAAACTAAGGAAATATTCAAACTCATTGAGTTTTAAACAAGATTACCCAGACGATTCGAAGTACAAATAAAAATAGAAGTCCAATCTTCCAAAATTAGAACAACGAAAATGCATTTTCGTCAATTGTAATGAAAAAATTATTTTTATAACTAAGACGATTTATATTATTCCTGTTACATTCATATAATCGAAACTAAGGAAATACTCAAACTCATTGAGTTTTAAACAAGATTACCCAGACGATTCGAAGTACAAATAAAAATAGAAGTCCAATCTTCCAAAATTAAAACAACTAAAAATCCTCTACTGTCCTACTTTAATCGTTGTTCCACTGCAAAGTCCTTCAGTCGTTTTGGAACAAAATTGAATTAAAAAAAGAGACAGCAAACGAAGCATTAAACTAAGTTAACGTAATTCCAACAATATATTAAAGTGATACACGGTTCGCGTGTAAACGCTATTACATAATTGGACGTTCATTACAAGCCAAGAACACTTGTTCTTTGCACGCACTAATTGGCAACACAAACTTTCTTGTAACAACAAACGAGAACGGTGTAACGATATCTCTTATTCTTGCCAATTATCGAGATTCCAAAAATGACCGGGCACGTGGTGTTTGAGGATTCCCGGAAATTGCAGGCCACGAGTTATACAGACACGATTAATTAAGATTAAAAGATCAAAATCTTTACGATCTCGTCACAGCAGGATGAACGAGAGGTAGGGATTACTTTGCGCGCGTATCAGCGATTATAATGATGTTTTACGAGCGTGTAAAGTGGTCGAAAATATCGGACGCGTGAATTTTTTACTGGCAGAGATATAATTTTATAGGGTAATATCGTTCCCCTCGTGTTCCCTCCGCGCGGCCATTATCGAGTCAATAATTTAGGAACATGGCGTGGATAAAAATCACTGAAACAGAGCCCTTATGCAAACATTTTTATTAATATAATGTTTCTCACATATGTAGACGAAAGTGATACAATAATTTAATTAGATTTCAATTTATTAAATTAACTTTGCGCGCGATCCGTGCTTGGTTATAATAGATTTTCGTTTTATTGCCACTTTCGTGCGGGGGAAAGGTTCATAGTGATGCTCCTATGTCTAATAGCTACTCGTTCTATCACTATTGTTACATTTTCGGTCGTTTTATTGCCAAGTGTTAGATTTCTACGCGTTAAATATCTACGCGATAGATATCTATATGTTAGATAGCAGCACGTTAGATATGTACGCGATAGATATCAACACGTTAGCTTTCTACGCATTATATTGCCCCGTTTTAGGTTTCTACGCGTTAAATACCCGCACGTGATATTGCTATGCGTTGTATATCACTGTATACAGTATCACCACGCGTAATATTGTATACAGTAACACTACGTGTAGTATCACGACGCGTGCTATTATCACTACGTGTGGTATTACGACCTGTGGTATTACCATACGTTATCACGATGCGTAGTATTGCCATACCTAGTATCATCACACGTGGTATTGGCATGCGTAGTATCACCACGTGTAATATCCCCATACGTAGTATCTTCGCGTGTAGTATCTCCTCGAGTACTGCCATATATAGCATCACCACGTGTAGTATTATCACGTCCGATACCGTGATACGTAGTGCGACCACACAACAAATTTCCACATGTAAACTCATATGTAATACTCCTACGAATTAAATCACCACGCGTGATATCGCAATGCGTACTATACCACATGTATCACCACGTATTAAATCTCGACACGTATCCCTCTATAATTTCAAATATCATGTTCCCACTTCCACACTGTACTTACCCTGCTGAAACTTCAATCCTGACCACAACCAACATAATCCTAACCCAACACATAATTATAAATATTATCAACCGTGAAATTGAACCAAAAACCACTTAGAAAAAAGCATAGTTCGTACACTTGCGGTCAAAGATGAATGGGGTATGTTCGGGTACGTCAGAAGAAGGATTTTCCTTGACTCCCGTTAAATAGCGTCGCCATGAACCTAATCCTAACTTAAGACATAATTACACACATTACCAACCGCGAAGTTGAACCAAAAACCACTTAGAAAAAAGCATAGTTCGTACACTTGCGGTCAAAGATGAATGGGGTATGTTCAGGTACGTCAGAAGAAGGATTTTCCTTGACTCCCGTTAAATAGCGTCGCCATGAACCTAACCTAACTAAAGACATAATTACACACATTACCAACCGCGAAGTTGAACCAAAAACCACCTAGAAAAAAGCATAGTTCGCACACTTGCGGTCAAAGATGAATGGGGTATGTTCAGGTACGTCAGAAGAAGAATTTCCTTGACTCCCGTTAAATAGCGTCGCCATGAACCTAATCCTAACTTAAGACATAATTACACACATTACCAACCGCGAAGTTGAACCAAAAACCACCTAGAAAAAAGCATAGTTCGCACACTTGCGGTCAAAGATGAATGGGGTATGTTCAGGTACGTCAGACGAAGGATTTTCCTTGACTCCCGTGAAATAGCATCGCCGTGAAGTAGCTAGTCCCAAGAGAGCTCTGTCACAGCGAGTGGATAATGGGAATTGTGATGGGTGACGGTGGGTACAGAGGGTTGAAGGGTGGTAAACCGACGGTGCAGATGAGTACGTCACGCCACGGCAGTAAACCCGATACGATTAGAGGAACGCTGATGCTGACGGGGCATCCCGGGGAGCCGTCAACACTACCTTCGTATTTTCAAGCCCGCCCTCTCTCCATTATTCCTTGCTGTTCGTTCACCGCCCTGATGGCTACGTCTTCTGAACCTCTTCGATGACCGTCTCGTTATTGGACGCATACTTACTGTCGTAACGTACACGTTCCTACATATGTAGGATCGGAGTGTCTTAATTTCTGGACCCCCGAGCTGGATTTTTGCCGGTGACGATCATTCGAACGTGATTGGTTTTTGGGTGTAAACTGGTCTACCCTGATTCTTGAATCGGGAAATACATTGAAATGTTGATGGATACGCGGATGAGGCTGTGTTAGATTGTTTGACCTCTTTGGCGATGATTTTTCATTTTAATGAAGAATCTGAAGACGAATCTGATCATTGGATCGAGAGATACGTTGAAATTTTGACACGCACATGAATAAAACGAATATGTTAGATATTCTTGAATCTCTTCAGGGATGATCTTGTTAGGTTAGTAATTCTTACTATGGATGGTATATTGAAATGTTAATTGATACGTAAACGAAGAGGCTGTGTTATATTTTTTGACCTCTTCGGAGATGATTTTTTTTTATTAAGACTATTGATCATTGGATTGGGAAATGCATTGAGATTTTTACAGATACATGAACGAAAAGGATATGACAGATTTTGTTGGACCTCTTCAGGGATGATTTTTCTTAAATTATTAAATCGTACTTGTAAAAATATATTGAAATGTTAATTGATACGTGAATGAAGAGAATATGTTAAATTGTTTGACCTCTTTAGGGAGATCAAGGTTTTGTACGCCCTAAACTTTTTGTCGGTTGTGTATCTTGTCTGGTCTCTTACTGTCACATTTCACTTGCCTATCCGACGTTTCCAAACGTTTATGTTATCCTGAGGTACTTTGGTACACAAACACACATTCTTCATCGCATTCTCATAGTTGCTGGTTTTCCAATTGTGTTAACATCAAAGTGCCATCCCGTGTAGTTTAGAATTTACAGCACCTGCTCGCTAATTGTTGTTACAAGTTAAAGAAGTCAATTTAAGATTCAGTCTTTAACCTCTTCAAAGATGATTCTTTAAAAATATTCACAATGGTATATCCTTTTATTATTCTGAGATTACCAAAAAAATAAAAAGAAAATTATTATTTTTGAATAATAATTTCAAAAAAATTCATCAGACTTTTCAACTCGAAAGTTTTACGATAGCCATTCGCCAACAATGAAAATGCTTTCGAGTGCAAAGGGTTAATTAAAAAATCGTGAATTTCGACGAGATTGCTTTTAAACGTCGTTCCGAAGGCTCAATGAAAATCTGTCGATATATTGTTATCGTTATCAAATAGAAGTATTGTAGAGCAAAGATCAGTGACCGCAAGTTGTGTGTCTGGGTTTGGCGAGGGTGTTGCCGTTACGAGGCTCACGTTCCCGGAAGTAGGGACATGAGAATGTCCGGATGCAAGTTGTGGACGTGAGACCCCTAGGAGACTAGACTCCAGCTTTCCTCGTGCGTCAAACAGTCGATGATTATTCGAGGCAGGAAACTAAACAGAATTTTTTCTTTCTCGTATGCATTACGATACATTGATTGATTTCTAACATTACGATGGGTTAATCTATCGCGTACGGTGTCCCGTTGCGTTGTTATACCTAATCGATAAAAGGTCAGGCGACGCTTGCGTTTTCATGTTCCAAATTTATTTACTCGTTTCATTGTATCGTGCTTTGTACAATTTGGAGATCTAGGAATATGAAAAGTGGGACATTTTTGGAACAGATTTGGAAGATTTGAGAAATATGGAAAGTTTTAGAAGTATAGGAAATTTGAAAATAGGAATTCGGAAATTTAGAAATACCAGGGAACCAGGGATTCGGAGATTTGATCATTTGGAAATTTAGAAATTTGAGGATATAGGAACCTGAGAGTTTAGAGATTTTATAATTTTGAAACTTTGTAAATATGGGAAATATGGAAATTTGGGAAATGTGGTACATATAGTATATATTGGAAATTGTGGAAATATGGAGTGCCGCAAGATTGAAAATTTGTAAATTTAGGAATACGGAAATTTAAGAAATTTGACAAATTGAGGAATTCGGAAAGTTGTGGATTTGAAAATTTGGTTATTTTAGAACTTAGAAATTTAGGAAGTTGGTAGTTTAGAATGGTGACAATTTTCAAATTTAGGGATTTAGATAAATCAAAATTTAGGGATACGGCATGTTTGAAAATTTTTTAATTTGGACACTTGGGGATTTAAAATCGTGGAAATTGAACAATTTGCGTAGGATTTTGAGGAACTGGATATCTTACAATTTCGAGAATTGGTGGTTTCTTTAGTAATTATTGTATTAATTTGAAAAGTTGAAAATTCTTACAGTTTGATTTGAGAATTCAATAGTTTGTATATTTAATGATTTGGGAATTCGGGATTGCAGAAAAAGAAAATTTTCAAAATTTTGAAAAACTTCAATAATTTAAAAATATGAAAATTCGTATATTTCCGAAATTTAGGAAGTTGTAAATTTGAATATTGCTGTAACTTAAGAATTTTTAACTTTATGCATTTGGAAATTTTTGGAACTTCAGAATTAAGTACCTACAAAAATTAGAAATTTTAATTTTCCTAAAATTTGAAAATACAAGTACTCGGAGACTCATAAATTCCAAAACTCGATAATTGTTAGTTTCGAAAATGTACAATATTGTAAAAATCTATTAATTCACCATATTTAGAAATTAAGAAATTTACGTGATCAATATCCCTCGAAATCGTAAACAAGCGATAGCACGCTCCTCCCCTAAAAGTTAATACTTATCTATGTCTTCGGCCAAGGTGACCGATTATTTTTCCCAAAATCGTTATCAACGACCGACGATCCGAACGAGACGGTAAAACATGTCGGTGGTAGATCGCGGAAGGGGTTGAAATCGCTGTAGCGACATGATCCGAGTTTTCGACAGATCAGTGTCGATCACGGCGATTAGATATCGAACGCGACCGAGTATTGTGATATCGAAAATGCAAAAAGGGGGCGAGGAGGTCTTCCGGTGTAGGGAAACTACGTTTCGTGGTATGGTACGAGTACGTTTACCGAAAGTTCTCAGGCTCGAGCTCCGCTCGGACACATCGGGAAGCATATCACGTAGACTTTAAGCCCTCCCTTATCTGCGCGTCATCAAGAACCAACTTCCCTCTGTCTCTCTATCCGGCTCTTCGTCTTTTTTTTCCCTCTGACTCCTCCTCACCTCCTCCTCGTGCTTTTTTCTGTCTTTGCCGTCCTCAAACATTTCTTTTTTTTTCCTCTCTTTTCTTCTTTCATCCAACTGCTGCTACTCGCGGTGCACGGCGTACAACGTGCGCGCGACTCCTTGTGATTTACATCGCCGGATGTGCTGGGATAATTTACTGGTTATCGTATTGTCTCTTTTTCCCTCCCCCTTCTTCTCGCCACCCCCTCTCCCACCCCCCTCTTGCATGACTCTTTTTCGTTGTCCTCGTTGTCGGTAGAAGAAGGGTTTCATTGAGACACCGACTGACCGTGTTCACAATATTTTCCCGAAAGCGGACCCTTTTGTCCTCGGACGCGCTTCCATATATTTTATAACTTTTGGGAATCGCGTGTATACGTTCAGAACGATGATCGAACGGGACGATAACGGCACACGACTATTTTTAAAGTTGCTCGTGGTCGGTGTACTAAGTTTTTGATTTTAGGGAATCGATCGGAGTATCGATATCGTAATGATTCGAGAGATGATTGAGTGGAGAATGATACTGTAGTTACTGAAGGTTTTCTGTATTTTTGTAACACGAAATAGGCTATTTTATATTGTTTCTAGAATAAGTTTGATTAAAAATTATATCAATTATTTATTATTGCTTTTAATTGAAAATTACTGGTTGGTAATTGCAGTAAACAATGATCGATTTTAAGACATTCATTGTCTGACATGATTTGAGGTCATAAAATTATTCTGAAATAGAATTCATTTTATATTAATTCGAAGCGTAAAGCTTGCTAAAATGAATAACGTAAATCGTTTATCAATGTACTGACTATAAAATTATTCATATTTTATTATGTTTTTTATATTTTATATTTTATATTTTATATTTTATATTTTATATTTTATATTTTATATTTTATATTTTATATTTTATATTTTATATTTTATATTTTATATTTTATATTTTATATTTTATATTTCATATTTCATATTTCATATTTCATATTTTATATTTCATATTTTATATTTTATATTTTATATTTTATATTTTATATTTTATATTTTATATTTTATATTTTATATTTTATATTTTATATTTTATATTTTATATTTTATATTTCATATTTCATATTTCATATTTTATATTTTATATTTTAAATTGGGAATATTTTCTTGTTGATATTTTAGAGTGAATATTTTATTGTCCATATTCTGTTATGTAATGGTGCAATGGCAGAATATTGAAATATAATATTAATATTCTAGTAAAGCAGAATTCTATACTACCATAATACAATAATTTACTGACATAGTAGGATATTATACTAAGTGAAACATTATCATACTACAATATAACAATAGTATAAAAGTCGCACGATAGTACTGAAATCATCTTTATGAATAACGATCCATGTTCCAGAAGATCATAGTTATAGATATTCAGTATCGTAGGAACATACAGTGACCGGCATAATAAAGTGACCATTCTATATCGCATATAGAATAGCTCAAAACTAATGTTTATAACGAAAAGCGATCTTAATATCGGGGTTTTTTGAAAGGTTTACCGTCATATCAAGAGTTTATTACAAAAATTAAAAGACTATTTGTAATAACAAAAACTTATAACTTTATTTTAACAAAACAAATATTTTCATACATGACAAAAAATGTGACCACATATGTTCTGTTTACGTCGTATGCACAGTACATCGCGTTTACGCGTTGCAATTAAATAAAGACGTTACAATTTCTAAGATCGTCAATTTTTTTAATCATGTGTGAAAATGCCTGTCTTGTTAAAATCAAGTTACAAGTACTTGCAAATATTTTTTTAATTTTTTAAAGTAATTGTTGGTGTGACAATAAACATTTCAAAAAGGCCCGTTAATAGTATCCTTCTCCATTAAAAACATTAGTTTTAAGATATTCTGTATTGGTTATAACAGGATGGTCACTTTATTATGCCGGTTACTGTAGATCTTGACCAATAACAGCCGTGCATTAAATAGACCTTAATCAATAACAGTTGCGCGTTAAAAAGCCAGTTAACGCCTACAATAAAATCTTAAATACGTGAATAAGATTTATAAGGAATATCTTAAAGAACGAAAGAACCTATTGGCCGATCCGATAGATAATGTTAGTGTGCAGGTCGAGGCAGTTTGTTCGATTCTCGCTGGACCCCGGCCTCGTTATCGAACGACCACCGGAAATGACATTTTCTTTGTCGAAGTGGTACAAAAGCCTAGGCATCCGATAGCCAAAAGGGCCGCGAAAGAAAATTATGTCGAAACTGGAGCCGTAACATTAGGAGCATTGTATTGTAGCACGAGGCTACGGCTCCCTTGGGACTGGGTAGGGAACTGTACGATCTTGGTCTTTCTCCAACTCACGTTTTCTCCTCCATATCGACGCACACTCGGGCCGAAACACACGGACATGAACGGCCGAGAGAGAAGAGAGCTCGGACAGAATGGGACGTGCCCTCAGGTGGTGCTTCGGACCGGCAAAATGAATTGTTTAATTGAATTAGCCAGCCTACCACGGACGGGCCATCATAATTCCCCCGATGCCTGCTAATTGGGCCCTCTTTTCCGCGATTATTATGTATCGAACGACACGCTGTCGATCGATCCTGGCTAGCCTTTTGGGAAAACGCGGACGATCGTCCGACGTGTTAGATCGTTACGCTCGGAACTTGACAAATATTAGGTCGGTGCATACGAAATGTTGGATTTTTTGCACACGCGAACCTTTGTCTTCATGTTTTCGTTACGCTTTTGTTTTTTTGCATAACCTCATTTACAACCGTACTGTCCATTGTCAGAGTCACGCTTCAACGAAGAAGATTTTTTTAAAAGTGTTTCCTTTGTTGTTTGTTTTGAATTTTGTACCGATATGAATTCAATATTCGTGTAATTTTTTAAAGCTACTCTGAAACTTTTTGCACGAAAAGTTTGATAAATTGTTTCGCAGTTATTATATGTATCTCCGTTATTAATTGTTTATATTGGCTGTTTCGTTATGTTTATACATCGTATGTATAACAGTATACATTTAGCTAAAAAATACATATTCAATGTATTGCTGTATTAAACAAAATGGTTAATAGTTCGTTATGTTCGACGCACTTGTCGAATACATCGTAGCACAAGGGGTTAATCGGTTTCGTTCTTCCGTGATAATCGTTTGATTTTTATCGAAGTGTGTGTTCGTGTTATTGGTTCACTTTTGATGTTTCGATAGTAGTTCGATGTCGTCATGCGAAGATTGGATCCGATGAATTCTTAGAGTTTCAGAATTCTGAAACCACGTGATTCCTAAATTTCCAAATTTTACATTCTTCCAGTTCCGAGATGCCCGAATTCTAAATTTCCCGAATACTCTAATTTCTTCCAAATTCTCAAATTTCTAAACTCTGAAACTTCTCAATTCTCAGATTTTCAAATTTTATATTCTCCCAATTTCTGGATTCCTCAAATTTCATATTCTCTCACTTCCTAGATTTAAAAATTTTCAACTCTCCAAATTTCCAGATTTCGTTATTCTTAGGTTCCCAAATTGTGAAAAGTAAAAGATTCTTATAACCAAAATTCTCTTTATCCAAAAATTTTACAATGTCAAAACTTTTTACTTTCTAAATTCAAAAATCTTCAAATACCCAAATTTTAAAGTCCCGAAATTTCTAAATTCTCATTTAAAAAAAATGAAATGTCCTTCATCTAATGTTCTAATTGTCCTAAATCTAATGTTCTTCATCTAAAAATCCTGTGCTTAATGATTCCAAAAAAATAAAATAAAATGACAGCACAAGAACTTGAATAGCAGACATGTACGTCCCTGAAGCCAATTATTCTTTGCAAATCATAATAATTATTATTAACCATGATTTGATGGACAGATGCTTATGACTACCACTGTTATCAATTTAAACAAATATTTTTGGTTAAAAATATTATTTATATTAGTACTATGTACTAATATAAACTTCACTGTTCAGTTTTCGCCCCGACGTCTGACCTATGCTTGACTGTTCTACTTAAAATATTGTATCCGATAAATACCAATTATGCTTCATAAAGTTTAAACGAATTCAACAGTGTAAATCAACCCTTGCTATTTCAAATTATATTTATTTCTTGAATGATATATGCGCTTTTAAATAACTAAATATATATTTACGTACATTGTCTGGCACAGTGAAATATAGATGCAAACAATTAAAATAAGATCATTGATATAACTATATTCGAATAATCTTTCTAAATAATACAGTCATTTGATTTTTTAATTAAAACTTCGAAAAACGTTTTCTCACTTACTTTTCAACACTTCGTTGATAAATAATTATATTACGGGGACCGGAAAGTAATGTCGTTTTTTGCAGTGAAGTTACACAGATAAATTTTAAATACGTTTTTGTTTTTAATCAATGGTGTAATCACCTTCGTTATCAACAATCGTTTGCCATCTATTGTATATATTTTCTATGCCGGATAGATAAAAATCAATTGATTTTTGGCATGATCGGCATGCATAGAAACGACATTAGCTTCCGGTACCCCTAATAATTTGTTAAAGATATTTTTTCAACATTCGAAAATTGAAAGTATCAAGCATGTTAGAATATCTTTAACATTAAACCTACAGGCGTATAGTGCAAACATAATTTGAAATTAAAAATAAACAAATTACGAACATATATTAATATATACATCAATTCTTTATCTCAATAAAAATCAGCACAAATTCTAAGAAAAACATCTTAATAAATTTTGAATTTTAGAAAAAAAATCTAGTAAATGGTTGAAATGTCCCGTTCTATAATTCTAGTATCGATAATCGACAATCGTCAGAATTATGCATAAATGAACCATTAGAAATATCAATATTATTTATTTCCTTATTCCTTGCACCACGAAGTAAAATTCCGAGTACTTCACACCGTCATGTGTACACTATGACAGATTTTTATTCAATATAATACGTAAACATTCGTAATGTACTTAAATAAACCATTAGAAATATGAATATCATTTATTTCCTTATTCCTTGCACTACAAAGAAAAATTTCACACCGCGATGTGTACACGATGACAGATTTTTACTCAACATAAATACGTAAACATTCGTAATATACTTAACCCCTTGCACTATAATAACGAGTTACAGTCGTGACGCACTCGATGTTCAAATACGGTAAACGTCGCTTATATTTTTAACACGGATCAATGTTCAATTTGAGTCTAAATTTCATTTGCACTGTTGAAGATCGCTGAATAAAAAATAGTCTTGACATTCGAACTTTTCTCCGTCATCTTATAGTTGTAGCACCGAATACTTCGCTATGCCTAACGCATTTGCCGAATGAAACATAGTGCAAGGGGTTAAATGAACCATTAGAAATATCAATATTATTTATTTCCTTATTCCTTGCACCACGAAGTAAAATTCCGAGTACTTCACACCGCCATGTATACACCATGACAGATTTGTTACTCAACATAAATGAAACATTCGTAACGTGCTTAACGTCTAACACGGTGATCAGTGTGCACATTAAGAGACAATCCAGCCCTTCGCTAACAAAGTTACCTCTTCAAATTTTCTTCTAACGAACCATCAAAGAATTCAGCCAACCTTTTGCCCCATCCTTTTCCAAGGATTTCGTAAAAATCGCCAAAATCCAGCGACGGTAGTTGTCGATCGGAAGGATCGAAGGCTCGGTAACCTCGTCAGGGTCCGCTGCTGAATTATTGATGGCCGGCACTTAACACGGCCGAACACGAGGATCCTTATGTGTCCAGGTCGTGTTGCCACCCTTCAACGATATCGCTACGGATATAGCCATACCGACAGTTGCACAAGGGACCTCTTCTATCCCGTGTCCCGTGGGAACCGCGAGAACCCTGGCCCACTTGCCACTCGCTGCCGCCCAATTTCAACAAATTTGACCGAAAGTTCCGCGTAATTTTATTTTCGCACGTCTGCAGATGGAGAGAAGAAGAAGAAGAAGAAGACGAACCCTACGGTTCCTTCTTCCTCGGCTCCTCTGGACAGCCTCTCCTCTAGGGAGAACGGGGGCTGAAAACGAACCAACACCCTCGTCCTTGTGTCTTTCGCGGACAACCATAGGTTTCCTTTATCTTTGCTCAATCAGCAACGGAAGCTGCTCTAATCGCACTTTCGCCCCTGTTCTGTGACCGAAACGCGATGGAAACTTCAGTTTTTCGCTATTTTTTTTTCACGGACCGGGGGGATGATTTAATCGTTTAAAGGAGAATACGTGCACGAATTTTCGGATTTCGGGGGTTAGAAGTTTGGAAATAGAATATTTAGAAGTTTCGGAAACTGGGCATTTGGGTATTTAGGAAAGGATTGTAAGGATTTAGGAATTGGGGTACAGAGGGAATTGAGAATTTGGGAATTTGTGGATTTGGGGATTTGTGGACTTAAAGATGGGAGATTTAGAAGTTTGAAAGTCGAAGCTCTGTAGGAACTCGGAAATTTAGGAATGTAGGAAATTAGGAATTTAGGAGTTCAGATATTAAAACATTTAAGCGTTTGAAAAATTCATTTCAGAATTTGGCCATTTGAAAAATTAAGAAACTGAGAAGTTAAAAATTTCTGAAAGTTGGTGGCATTCAAAAATTTGGAAATTTGAATATTTGATGTTTCAGGGATTTGGAAACTTGAGAATTTGGGGCTTCGGGGATTTGAAAATGTGAGAATTTGGGACATTAGAGATTTGGAAATTTGAAAATTTATGAAGTTAAAAATTTCTAAATTTGAAAATTTGAGAATTTGAAAATATGAAAATTTGGAAACTTAAGAATTTCAGGAATTGTAAAGTTTTGGGATTTAATAAGTTGGTAACGTTATAATTTGAAAATTTGAAAATCTGCGAATATGAAGATTTGAAAATTTTTAAACTAAAAAGCTTTAGAATCTGGAATATTAGACTTTGCAACTGACTAATGATCAAATGTTCAAATATCATGATAGTCCTTAAACCAGTGTTTCGCAGTTATGCACTGGCGTCTCTCTCAAAAGGTATCATTCGTTTCGTTGCATTAGCACACAACGACTCGCGTTTTAAGGCTGGTGTTATTTTTTGCAATTCGAATGCAGCCAGAAGAGCTACCTTGCAGGGTGTTAGAAGTAAACTATTCTTAAAATGAATTTCAAACAAAAATACGCGCATAATTACTAGAAGTGATTCATGCTCCTTCGACGCGACACATTGCAGAAAGACACGTGAAATACGTTTCATTATCTTCTGACCTTAATATGGGCTACAAATATCTTGTACGATTGATTTTATATAATATTTCATGTCGTATAAAATATAATGTACATATATATACATATTATACAAAATATAACATATATACATATTATATAAAATAAAATATATGATAATATTGCATACATTCATTGCTGAAAATATTAAGCTACTTGTTTTAACACCACATTAATTTTTGCAGCTATTTAGTAAATTAATGTTGTACAACTATTACAATATAGTTGAATGTTATTTCATTCAATTTCAGTTAACTATCAAATATTTCCTTGTGTTATTATTTCATTCTTATTCTTCGATTTTCACATTGATACTAAAAGCTAAAGCACCCAAAGAAATATAGAAAACATAGTTACCACGTTTGAGGTGAACGCATATACATATATTTTACTAGAGGAGTATATTAATTTACGCATTCATTGGAATAGCATTATAATTAACAAATTAGTAATATTTAGTCGACGAATCACGGATTATAAAATACGTTAAATTGTAAAATGTAAAATAATAGTGATAAATGTTAACAATGCAGGACAAATTTTTGAAGCTGAATTTCATTTTACTTCTAAAAAATCGCGTTTTGATGCTTCCTAGTACTCGTTACAGTTCGAACGGCGAAAGAAAAGGTATACAACCCGCATGTGACTGCCGACTTTTCTTGTTTCCCGCTTTCCAATTGATTATTAAAGATACCAGGAATTTCTCTTTTGTCCACAATTAACTGTACAGTTACGATACAATTTCTATGCAATACGTGTGACCGGCTGGCTAGACGTGTGACAACATATGCACACATACATATATACATACACTATTGCATTTCACCTGGAAACAAAGAAAAAGCAACCTAAATATTTTTATCCGTGAAAAATAAATATTACATCGACTGATGAATAGAATTAACAATACACCTGGTTAATATTTTTATCGATACATTCATGGAAATTCTCCATAAATTGCTTGTTCGTATGTTCGTTACTACACGTCGAATTTATTAAAACCTTAAAAAATTTCCGTACAGTTCGAAAAATTTAGTAATAGGTATTCATAATTTATGTACTGCTTCCTCGAAACTGGTTTTACCCCTTAATTATAATAATGATCACTCGAATCGATTAAATATCTCATCGCACAAATATGAAGTAATTAAGGTTATAATCGAGTTAAAATTAAATCGAATTTTCAGAATAAAAGATGGTCAATATTTCGATGTTTTTCGGCAATCGAACATTAATGGTTGATCTTAGCGTACTTAGAGGGGAGTTACAGTTTTGTTTATCGAACGAATATGCCCGACAAACAGCAAACAAACGAAGGCAAAGATTTCTTTTACTGCTCGTATCGGTTCAAGGGTTCCGTTGGAATTTGGGATAGGAACACGGTCGCGAGCAGTCTTTTTACGACGGCGAATGCAGAAACGACTGTTCTACGTGCGTCGCATACGGGACCATATGCAACGATGCTTACTAAAATGCGGGCACTTCGTCGTCAGTTACATCAAACAGTGACTCCTCGACAGGTCTGATCGTTCATTGTTGAACCACCGACATCCGACGAGGAAATATTCGGTTTATATTGCATTTTTACCGTTTTGACAATACAACAGTATCAAACACGATCTACCATCTGTGTGACGGAATAGCATCTAAAGTAGCGTGAATAAATTTACGAAATATTTATCATTTTATGGTGAATAAAACAATAAACGATAATTCGGTCTGTGAGGAGTTCATTCGAGGGTTATATCAGTTTTGACGATAAAACAACGTCAAACACGATCTACCATCTGTGTGGCGGAATAGCATCTAAAGTAGCGTGAATAAATTTACAAAAAATGTATCATTTTAGAATGAATACAGAAATAAACGATAAGTCGGTCTGTGAGGAGTTCATTCAAGGATTATATGAGTTTTGATAATAAAACAATATCAAACACGATCTACCATCTGTGTGATGGAATTGCATCTAAAGTAGCGTGCATAAATTTACAAATTATTTATCATTTTAGAATGAATACAGAAATAAACGATAATTCGGTCTGTGAGGAGTTCATTCAAGGATTATATGAGTTTCGATAATAAAACAATATTAAACACAATCTACCATCTGTGTGACGGAATTGCATCTAAAGTAGGGTGAATAAATTTACAAAAAATGTATCATTTTAGAATGAATACAGAAATAAACGATAATTCGTTCTGTAACGAGTTCATTCAAGGGTTATATCAATTATCTTCTTAACACTGAACGGTGTTTAATGCAGGTTTATTTAAAAAGTAAAACTGTAGTTAAACAGTGAATAAACGAACGGTAAAACATAAACTAATGTACGCATTAATTCCGTATCTTGGTAATAATCAACATGAATTTCAAAAAGGCCAACTTAACATACTTTGTAACTTAAAATTATAAATTTATTAAATGGTATTTTCGACGGCTTTAGTTCGAGGTTAAATGGAACTTCGTAGCATCGAAGTCTCCGAGGTACAAACAAAACGTGTACCACGACTTCGTCGGTATCGCACCCAAATATTCGGGATAAAATGAATTAAAAACGAAAAGATATTACCGATATCCTCGACAAATCTTTTATTCGACCACGTAATAAAAATCTGAATACTTTCAGCCAATCACAGTGGACTCGCGTCACAAGAGATCGTATCGATTGCACAAATAAGGTATAATTTCCTGACATAATCACCTGAAATTTTTGCCACCGTTCCTCCTTCGCTCTACCAACCATCGGTAGACCTCTCGACACGCAATCCCCTCGGCTTTGAACAGCGTACAAAAGTTTTCCGTAACTTTAAATTGCCGCTCAGGATTCCACTAACGAGCGAAAGAATCGCGTGGGCGGCATCGGTGGCAAATGAAATTTCACTGCGATCGCGTCTGTTCGCGATGAGAACTCGTTGCCGCCGGTTCTGGGTGTTCTGGTGATCGTTCAAGGAACAACCAGAAGGGAAGTGTCCCCGTGATTGTCCCGGTGGGACAAGCGTAACCGAGAGTTGAGCTTAGGGGTACAAAAATCGGGAGGCCGGAAAGTCGCGGGACGCTTGTAAAACGCGAAAACAAGACGGTGACCCAACAGCAACCTTCGCTATTCCAACTCGAAATATAAACCCTCGTTTCATCCACACAAATATCAATTTCTTTCGATTTTACTCGTTTTTTTACTTATTTATTTATTTGTCATCACATCGACTGTATGCGTTCATCGAATGACTGTCTGAATGTCTTAAACCCTTGCAGTCCTTAATTTCTTTTACCTATAGCTCGTTAATTAATTTACAAAATAGAACAAGAAATTGGTTTACAATGAAATGTATAGCAACAATGCAGGGTGGGTGTTAATAGAACTATCTAATTTTCTTTTATGGACTGAATCTTTTTAGAGAAGATTCTGTAATTACATACAGCAATATTTTTTTAAACACTAGATTTACGGAACGAGCCAAAATGACTTACGACACATTTATTTTACATTACGAATTTATCAAGAAGCTTTTATCCAAATGTATGTTAACTTTTGTCAAGATAAAGGATCATTGTATAAGCCAGATTACGTACCATAGTTTATTTATTTTTCTTTCCCTTTCACTTTTAATTTAAAAATAAATGGTCACTACGGGTCCGTAAATCTAGCGTGAAACTTCTTCGTTCTTATTGTTATTGGTACTTTGTGAAATGGAATTGAACATCTAGCTTAATTTCAAGTTGACTCTGTTCTACCTCCTTTAGCTGTATTTGATTTCATATGATGATTATTGTAAGGTATTTTGTGCAAGATTTTAGTAAGATTTCAGTCGGAAACCGCGTTTGCTATTATTACCAACGCAAGAGCATCGTTTTGCAGACGTTAACCGCTATAGCTGCCTAATAAAAATCCTATCTTGTTTTCAACCCTTTCTTCTGGCTAAATGACGCGTTTAATTGCGAGTTTTTTGCCCCTCGCGTCGCGACGCTTTTCATTAATCGCTCGGGAACACTTTGCTCGGATAGGTTGAACCATCTTCTTTGATGGCTTTTAGCGGGGACTGTTTGATCGTTAAGAAGTCTTTTATTGAAGATTCGAGGTGTTTAACCTCTTGATCGTCGAATCACGGTCAAGATAATTTGTTTAGTCCGTGAAGAAAATGGATAATCCTGTCGGATGAAGTTCTTGGTGCTTCGCTAACTCGTGTAATATCGATCGTATGTAAACTTCACACAGATTATGGAAAATCCTAAAAATAATCATGCTAAGTGATAGGAGACACGTTTTTGAAATAAGAGAAAAATTCAAGTTTTATTATGTACGTAAAAATCGAAAAATATTTAAACGAATTAATTAAGTATTAAGAATTTTATCGGAATTTTTTATTTTATTTTTTGTGAAACATCATTCTGTGGTTAATTTTCTGTTAAAACGAGTAACATATATTAATCAGAGGATTAAGATGTGAATTTTGCAATAAAAAGTTATTTATTATGAGATTTATGATATTTTAATATGAACTTTGTACTCTTACATTACATTATATCCTTACAATTTATTTAACATTTTTCGCGTTCAATCGATCGTCAGCAATGTGATATAATGTAATTGTATAAACTTTCTGTTAATTTAGTATTCAATTTTGTACAGATAACTTATAAATTAGTATTTAATTTTGTGTACATCGTTACAAAATAGACATCTCAATTTTTGGTTTAATACATAAATATTTGTCGTTTAAAATTAACAGTGCCGCAGTGATTCAATTTTTAATATTTATTATAATTAATCTGCTTCAATAGTTTATATATGCACAATAAAAATACGTACTTAATGCAATTTAATATGGAAGCATAAATAGTTAAAGGTATTCGATTTTATGCGTGTCAAGGTATTTGTTAAGGATCGTCCAAGGCTCAAGTTCGATTACAATTAATGTTTAATTCATTTCGTTACTTAGCTAGTCGTAAAATCGTGCTTCCCCGAAACTTCGATGGATTCTATACTAAACGCGATTCGTCGAAAACATCTACATTTGATTAAACGAAACTGTTACGTTTTTGCGAAATTATTGAAATGTTCTGCCATAATAGGAAAACTTATCCTATTTTTTCCGTTGATTATGCTACTTAATAACAAGGAACAATCACGTATAACTTTTCAGGAAAAAATGCCCATCCATAACTCTTTAAGTCCTTGACAGCTCCTGCTATTATTTTTTTTATCGCTGCTTTTTATTCTCAACCCTATTTCATATAATCTAGAATAAAAATTTGTGTACTAGCTTTAACGTATTAAATAAATAAATAAATTTAAACAATATTACACAAATTTTCATCTGACATCTGAATCAAATTTTATCCAAAACTTCATTTCGATTCTAGTAATATTTATAAATTAGTAATTGTTTAGCGAATAAGAGTGGTAACTTTTCATCATTTTCCTTTACTTTCTTCGTATAATTTATAATAGGAGCATTTTTCCTGTGTTCGTCGCGTATACTCGTCATTGTTTGATTTTACTAATTGTAACAAGTTTATTTTTTAAATAAATTCCGCATTTAACTAGTTAACTGCAGAATTTAGTTTAAAAGATCCCTTACGAGGCACGCAATCACCTCCTCACATTAACCATTTGATTTTACAATTTGAGTAAGTAGGTAACTTTTTAACTAAATCTACAGCGTTATTCGTGTCTCATAAACTCATTCATGACGCACAAAGACTAAAAAATAGGCATAATAACAATTAATAAGTAAATAAGTAATAACTTCAAAACAGTTCATCAAACCGTTCAACAACAAAGTTTTTGAAATTCTATCCGCCAGCCACAGAACCTTCGAATGTAATGACGAATATGTACGTCGAATGCAGGATAAATGCTCCTACCATAAATTTGACAAAAAAGAATTAAACGAACCTCGAAAATATTATATTTTATAATTCGTTAGTGTCAACCTCGCCGAAGTAAAGTTTCGGATCGACGCGTATACTCGTCGAACGCGGTTAAATGGCCAAAGAAGATAAACTCGTGGACAATGGAGGAAACAAATGAAAGTCGAGGAAAGAAATAAGAAATACGCAAAAGGTTAATTTATACATTCGAGTGACAATTGGTTGGCTGCTTAAGGGGAGACCTCTATGTAAAAAGCCGAAATTGAGCCGATTTTCAATAATTATTTTGATGGATAAGGAGCGAATAAATATTTTGACGGTTCTGACGACTATTTAAGTAATACTTAGACTTCATTTTGCAATTTCTTTGTTGAAATATATTACAAAATGGCGGAGGTATAGCCTGTTGTGCTGGAAGCATCATGAAGCGACTTCTAAAGCGGTGTGCACTCTAGTGTCGGTTCTTATTATCCGAAACACTCAAAACGAAGAAATTTTATTAATATGTAGTTGTAGTAAATGCATGAACCTGAAATACCGAAGAAAAAAATTAAAAATTGGAAGAATGGCAGACCGCGGAATAAAAAGCTGAACACTTTATAGAAAAATTATAGTCTTTTTTGTAATAAAACAATGTTTGTTTCCGTGATTTTTTAACTTACTTTTAGGTTCATCCAGGAGACATTGCTACCATTAAAATTTCAGACCGATCGGTCGAGAAGTTTTGAGTAATCGTGTACACCGATTTTCAACTTGGCGAGAGAACGAGTTTCGAGAAAATCGCGTTTAAAGTTTCGATAATAGAAAAATGGATGATTTTGTGACTTTCTGGCTAGTCTGCTATTATTTCAATGGTTTTTATATTTACCATTACTTTGAAAACTCCCCGTAAATACTTCTTTCGAAACATCCAACTAAACCTTATTACAGGTATAGAAGCACTTCAAACAGGGATACTAAATAAACAAACTTTTGATCATTACTCCCGCACGCGTCTCGAATCGTAGCGAAGATGGGTCACGTGTATAAGTTCTCGCAACAATAGACTTTGCATTCCACAAATGCCAATGAGTTTGGTATTCTATAAGTTTTTAAATAACTTTCTAAAAAAAAAAAAATGACTTTTTGACTCCATCTACATTGAGGTCCCCCCTTAAAAGAGAAACGTGCAGGTAGCCCACCCACAACACGGAATCTTATAGCACGGTTTCGCTATAACACGATTCATAAATTGCGGGAACCCTCTTACAACACAGCATCCTATAACACGGTTTGGCTCTAACACGATAAGAAAATTGCAAAAATCTTTGTACAGCACTGTACTTCTTCTGCCACCGCGATGTTTGCCATCTTAACCCTAGATTTACGGGAGTTCAATGACCACTTAAGTCTAAATTGAAAATGAACTATGAAAAGAAGTAAACAATGAATAATACATATACCAGTTTACAGAAAGATTCTTTATCAAGATGATGGTTAACATTCATTCCGACGTAAGCTTTTTAATAATTTTCGCAATTGAAAATAAGGAACCTGAGATCCGTCATTTTGACGAGTCCCGTGAACCTAGCGTTAACCCTTTGCGAGTCCTATGTCGAGCGTGGCTCGACATCGCGTTTTTCTTGAATCGTAGATATAATTCAGATAAATAGGTTATTTAAAGATGTTTACACTTCTTTGCCACTTTTAATAAATTAAAAATATGTTTGTTACGCACCTCGCATTATCGCAATACATTTTATTGTAAATCTATTTCTTGATCTATTTTATAAATTAATTATGGAGCTGCAGGTAAACGAAATCATGGACCGCAAAGGGTTAAACACACACTGTTGCGGAAAGCAACAGTCCAGACTATCAAGACAAATGAAAAAGAAATTAGAAGCGTAGTTGCTGCAGGATCTTCGACGTCCGCATACATTTATATTTTTAGTAAAAATTAAGTTGTTTACGTAGAATTAAAAAAAAAAATATTTGTTAATAAGTTTTTGGTACCTAACCTCCCTTTTTGTATGGGTTCTGGCTCTCATACAACACGGTTTCACACAACACGGCATTTTCTAGGAACATATCTACCGTGTTATAGGAGGGTTACCTGTATTCGCACCCTCCACGCATCCCCCGTGTGTCGTAAACTCGAAATCGTGACGATTGAATATCTCGATTGTGGAGGTCGATGCGTCGGGACGCGTTGACCGATTCCCTGGTTAACAAAAGGTTAATGACCGTGACGAGTAGAGGGAGAACGAGTTTCGAATAATGCGGATTACGCTCCCATTGGTCAGCGTTTAAATGTTTAAATGCAAAACCGGAATCGAGGGGCCGTCCACGGGGCGTGGTTAAATGTTACGTCGACATTCACCCAGATACATTCGCTGGCATGTCAGCAAACATAGGCATGATAGCGTTTGAATAATGTATGTACGCTTAAGCGGGTGGCCGCTTTTGACGCGCGTTTGCTCTGCGCTCGTATACGCGCCACGCCTATCCGTTCGACCTGTCGATACTTCATTCAAAACGATTTCATTTCCTTTTTTAATTAAATAATGCAATATTATATTTTGTTGTTCGCGCGTAACTACAAGGGTTCAGAGGGTAGATGCAGGGATTGGGATTCTCTTTTCAAGGTGCCGTGATAGTCGATGTTCGTGTACGGTAGAATTTGCAGGCGGTAAAATGTTCGTGTCGATGAATTATCGAATTCTAAGTCAATAAATTTCTGAGTTTCTAAGTTCTAAAATTGTTAATTTTCATTAACAAAATTAATCGAAAATAATGAAATTTCGAAGTGCTCAATTCCTAAATTCGCAAAATTCCAACCTTCCTAATAGTGAAATTGTCAAATTTCCAATTTTCGAAATAATAAAACATTTATAATATCAAATTTTCAAACGCCGAGATCACAAACTTCCCAAAGTTCCCAAAGACACCACATTTCCAAATTTCCAAATATCCAAATTCAGAAATTTCCAATTTTTCAAATAACAAAATTCTTCAAATTTGAAATGTTTAAATGCCAAAATCCTAATTCCCACGAATTACTAAATGCCTATATTCTCAAATTTTCCAAATTTCAAACTTCGAGATTTCTAAAATTCTAAATTTTCAGTTTCTAAATTTGGCATGATTCTCAATCCCCGAAATTTCAAAATTCGAACATCTTGAAATTCCGGCATACTCAAACTCCGAAATTTCTAAATTTCTAATTGTCAAATTTCGAAACATCCAAATTCTCAATTTCTTTAATTCCCAAATTCCCGAATTAACCAATTTCTCAAATTTCTTAATCCCCGAATTTCAAACTTCCAAAAGCACCGAATTCCTAAATTCTAAAAACCGCACACTTTTTAATTTTCCAGTACTCAAACTTCTAATTCGTAAATTTCTATTTGTCAGACTTCCAGATCCTGAAATCCCAGTTCCCAAATTCCCAAATCGCTCCAAATCCTTCGATCCTCAAATTCCAAACTCGTCGAATTACCAAACCCGAAATCCAACCAATGCAGCTGATGTCGGTTAAGAAAAAATGAAATCCAGACCTCGTTGTTGAAATTATCCGAAGGAGTACACAATAATCAAGTAAATTCGGCTTTCTGAAGTTATCGCAAGACCAAAATGGAACAGTCACCCTCAAGGGTGCTACGTACTCTAGGTCAATAGCTGTAACATGATTCCGGCAGAGCAGTTAATTCGTTGCTGGCATATCAAGTACGCAGAGTCCTTGCGGTAGGACTACGCGAAGCGAATATCTTAAGGATACCAACAAATATAATTGAATTTCGGATGGTAGCTAAGGAACGTTTCGATTCTGGACGCGTGAACGGTTACAACTTTCAATTTGTCGTAAACTTGTAAAACCGTCGACCGCGAATAAACATGGAAGTGTCAGGAACGTTACAGGGAATCTCGTGGTTTCCTGGAGTTCGTGGATGAATACAAAAAAGGAAAAGGAATTCTAATTCAGACAATTGGGAAACAACGTTCTCAAATAAATAACGATTGTACGATACACGATATACTTTAGCCTTTGAAATATTAAATACTTCACTGAACGTCCAGATCGTTTACGATAAAGTGTTTTCGTCTCTCTAAATTATACTTCGATACGCCTTAAATGCGTCGTTCGTATATTTGTGGCGATATAACGAGATGAAACAGAAACAATTGGAGAATGTGAGATAAAATTTGTTTATATGCAATTTCGTTTCTGAAAAAAATTGGGTTTGAATGTTCTTCGACATATCTGTAGGAAAATTTTCTTACGAGACACGTGATGGTTTCAATGATTATTTGATTGATTCAGGAGTTAATGATGTTTATGGATTACTAAGTATAATTCTTAATATCGCTGCAATTATTATTCCTATTAATCAATGTTTGTTTATGACATTGTTGTTGCTGCAATTGCTACGCTTTCAATTATACAATTATAACATACATATACAATATTATGCAGAATAATCAGTAATGCATTTTGGCAAATATAATAATTACACTTATTAATGTGTAACGTCCATTAATTGTTAATAAATTGAATTACATTGTCATCAATTTTTCTTAAAAGTATCGTGAAACATTTTCAGATTTTTTTTAACGCAAATCTGTATGAACAAATTTTATTAATTATTATATGCTTAGTTTACTTTTTCACATAGAATTACCTCCTTCACAGTGGTACCATCTATAATGGGACTACTGGGGTTCACCAATTTTATGTACTACTAGGCTTCACTATTTTTATAACATTTACAGGAATTTTACAAAATGTACAACGAGAGTAATTCAGTCTCCAGATAGCTAAAAATTGCAATATAAACGCTGTTTAAACAATTGCTTTTTCAATAGAATACCAAGAAGAATATTTGATGATTTTTTATCGTAACAGTATCAGTTATTATTGACTGTATTTAATAATTCTATTTGTTTCATGAACTTGTTACGCTTCAGTCTATAATTTCTATATACCACATCATACTAAACTGTATATATTGCAGTCGTTACATAGTTTAATAATTTTATTTAATCCATAATCTTATTGACAGTCATTTCGAATATATAATTCGAATAAAATGGCGTTCCATAAACTCATTAGTTTGACAATTGTTATCAAGACATAATTCGAACAAAGCAAAGTATTTTTTCACATTAACGTTTCTAATCATTGAACAAAAGTTTCTAAATTCATACGAGGTCATATCATGTCATTAAATTCAATTACGATAACAAGTCAAAAATGCGGATCGCCGGTAAAAAATAAATGAGTTACCATTAAACAACGATCTTTTTATGGAAGAGGCAAATGTTCGAAACAACATTTTAACGCAGTTCGAAAACAAGAGGCTGAATAACTTTTGCAAAATGTTCGCAAGTGGTACAGAAACGAATAGTTAGCCTCGGACCGTACGCCCCGTGTATCTCGTAACGAAGCCAATCGAAATTCTTAGATTGAGAAACGCTAATAATCGTTTGAACGCGATCGAGACACGCGACAATTAGATTTATCCGAACCACGAGATTCTTGCTTGTCTAACCTTGCCCGTGTCCGTTCTGTTACAGTATCCTCGAGTTACGCAAGGAGAAAAGCAGAGACGCTGCCAGGTCTCGAAGGGGGAAAGAGAACTTCGAATTCTACGAGTTAGCGAAAATGCTGCCATTACCGGCGGCCATTACCTCCCAGTTGGACAAAGCCTCTATAATAAGGCTAACCATCTCGTACCTCAAACTTCGGGAATTCTCGGGTCACGGGGACCCGCCATGGAATCGGGATGGGCCAACGCCAAATAAATCTGGCAAAGGTAAGATCACTATTAACTCCACTGTGTATCACGAAACCGGCCACAACTTACAGTTGCTCAAAGTAAAATTCTAACAGTTGCATAGTTTTGTTTTATGATGAGATAATTAGTGTAGAGTACGAATTAAATGAGCGATCATGAGACTTTTATGAAACTGCAATTACAAAAATAGAAGTCCATGGAAAACGAAAACAAAAATCTATTAAACAAATAACAAACAGAGTATCAAAGTGAAAGGAAATCGAATGCAAAGGACTTGGAGGAGGCACTGCAAGAAGAATAGACAATACCGAACCGATTAAAAGACCTCGAAACAATGGTCTGCCAACTAAGTTTTAAAAATAATGTAAAAGATATATATATAAATAAAAGTTCTGTATTGTACAAGTTTTAGTTTGAAATGAATTTCCCTTCGGTTGGACACTTTGTTTCTTATTTAATTAATACATTGTAATTTTGTTTTCGATTTTCATGGATTTCTATGCCTGCAACTGCAGCTTCATAAGAGTCACTCGATCGTTCATTTAATTCGTGCTCTACACTTATTATCCACTCGTAAAACAAAAGTATGCAAGTGTCCGGGTTTTATTTTGAGACACTGTATGTATACTATCGTACCAACAAGCACAGTCCATGCTACTTATGAATTTTGAGAACGATACGATGTGTATCGAGAATCTTCAATGCCCATACTTTGGCGATATTTTTATTCAGATAAAAATCTATTTACGAATATACCTTGTTTTTGAACATTTTCAACAAATTGTTTTCCTCTCTGCCTTTCTCGATTCCCGCATAATTTTAAGAGAATCGAATAAATATACGTGTATGGTTTCAAAACATTGCAGTTTTATTAAATCGTTGACGACCATTCAATGAATACGAAGAATAGAATTTCATAAATGCATTTTTCCTCGGGAAATATTGCTTCAGCGTGGATACAATACGGATGAACGAGTCCGTGTTTATTAGAAAGTGTATCTGCTGCTGATATCTGTTGACGGATCAGTATTTAACCCCGATAGGGGGATGGTTCGTTGCTGAAGATCGACGACCGTGCAGGACGAAGCGTGTCCTTCGAAATGGAATCATTGGAGCAGACAAAATTCAATACAGACCGGAATTGTGACGTCAGGACGTAAAAATGTTTATATACAATTGATACACTGATTACAAACATCTATAGAAAAATTTTGGAAAATTGAAAATTCGATGATTCTGAAATTTGGAGATTTTAGAATTTGTAGATTCAAAGATTTGAAGATTTCATGATTTTGGAATTGTAGGGTTTTAAGATTTAGGGACTGTGAGATTTTGGGATTTCTGGGTTTCAGAACTTTGAGATTTAGGGATTGTGAGATTTTGGGGCTTTGGGATTGAAGGAGTAAGAGATTGTGTGGTTTTGTGATACGAAAATTTGGAAAAGTAGGAATTCGGAAATTCAGAAATGTAAAAAGACATTTACAAATACAAAAATCCCAGAATTAAGAAATTCTGAATGTTTGAAATTCTTTAATATGGAATTTGAAGATTTAAATATTTCAGAGTTTCAGAACATAACTAAAAAATTTGACAATTTGAAAGATTTAAGAATCCGAAAATTGAGGATATTCCTCAAAATCATGATCTACAAATTCTCTCCTATTGGCTACGATCACCGCTTCAAATTAAACGTCGAATTGAAAAATCAGCGAGATGTACAAACAATCACGAACGTAGAAACCATTTTCTTAAACGTTATCGTCTTAATAGAGGGAACAAAAAGGACCAGTCTGTACAGTGTCACAAATTAATTGCGAAACGACGGAAGCAGAGACCGCTATCAGTTCGTATATAAAATGGTGAGACAGAGGGGGTGGTAGAGGGTGAATTTCGATGAAAATTCACGGCACACCGGTATCGAATTAACCGGACAAAGGACGTCGAGCAGCATTTCTTAAGGATTCGCGTAAGCAAGCTGGCAATAGATTGTGACTCGCGATATCCTTTATAACTCGAGTGACCACGCAGCCAGCGTAGAGATTCGCAGATACATAGTAATAGAGAATTGTCTGCTATAATCGACCGATAGCATCGCCATTGGCTTTCTTCATTTTCGTGGTTCATTTAACGAAAATGGGAGTCCAGGACCGAATCGTCTTCTCGCTTGACCAACGATGCATTGAAATGCTGACGCTTTCGTTCATCCTTCCCACGAAATCATACTCGATAACATTGATAAATATGATTTAAAAATTGTCTTTATTGTGCTTGAACATCGCAAAATGATCTTCGGATTATTGCTTGATACTTCAAGACGTTGAAGGTACTTTTTATCGATACGCTGCAAGTAGTTTTGACCCTCTACACTCGGGAGGTGACGCACATTCACCCTGTTTAATACAGAAATCTGGAATAGGTATTTTTTAACTGAATCTGTAGCGTTGCACATATGATGTATAAACATTGAAACAGCTATTAGTGACGATTAATAATAGAGCGATAATAACTTCGAAAGAATTCATGAAACTTTTCAACCAAAAACTTTTAGTGTTGCTGCTATTTGTAAAAATACCTTCCAGTGCAAAGGGTTATCACGTTAAGTGTTATATTTATGATTAATTTTAACTTCGAACGAATTGATTGAATTACATTAAATTTTATCAAACTTAAAATTACTGTAAGATTTTTGATGATGTACCAAAAAAGTGAACAAAAAGCCCTGTACGATTACTTACATTGCCACATCGTGTCTAAAAATTGGAACCTCGTAAAATTCGATAAAACAAACAGGTTCTTGCAATTTTTGAAAGCCCGACAATTTGCAGATGTCCGAGAATAAAAAATATAAAAATCATTCGATCATTTTTTATATTTACCGCGAAATTTGGGATTAAAAATGAAAGTGGACGAAAAGGAGGGAAAACAAGGCGGTGTTCGTTGAGAGAATTCACTTATTCCTCGGTGGTCCTTTCGGAATCATGGGGGTGGTTGGTTGAGTTAATTTTATCAAACTTAACCCCTTAACTTATCATTTCGTCGGCAAGTGCGTCAGACGGAGCGATTCAATTATCGTAGGAACGTGAAGATGGATAAACATTGCTCGAATGTTAGGGATATTTTGGATATGACGATCATCGGTGGACAGGATCAAATTAAAATTGAGCTCGAAGTTCGATCGTGGTGAAATTAGGGGCCGAATTTGTCGCGTTGCAGCGGTTGTGTGCGTCACGTCTGAGAGGCGTCATTATAAGGCAAAGGGTTAATATTACAGCGAGATTTTTGATGATGTACCAAAAAAGTGAACAAAAAGCCCTGTACGATTACTTACATTGCCACATCGAGTCTAAGAATTGAAATCTCGTAAAATTCGATAAAACAGACAGGTTCTTGCAATTTTTGAAAGTTTGTACGCCCGACAATTTGCAAGATGTCCGAGTATAAAAAATATAAAAATCATTCGATCATTTTTTATATTTACCGCGAAATTTGGGATTAAAAATGAAAAGAAAGTGGAGGAAAAGGAGGGAAAACAGGGTGGTGCTCGTTGAGAGAATTCACTTATTCATCGGTGGTACTTTCGGAATCATGGGGGTGGTTGGTTGAGTTAATTTTATCAAACTTAATATTACAGCGAGATTTTTGATGATGTACCAAAAAAGTGAACAAAAAGCCCTGTACGATTACTTACATTGCCACATCGAGTCTAAGAATTGAAATCTCGTAAAATTCGATAAAACAGACAGGTTCTTGCAATTTTTGAAAGTTTGTACGCCCGACAATTTGCAAGATGTCCGAGTATAAAAAATATAAAAATCATTCGATCATTTTTTATATTTACCGCGAAATTTGGGATTAAAAATGAAAAGAAAGTGGACGAAAAGGAGGGAAAACAGGGTGGTGCTCGTTGAGAGAATTCACTTATTCATCGGTGGTACTTTCGGAATCATGGGGGTGGTTGGTTGAGTTAATATTTGTCGTGGTGCCGAAAGTAGGGTGAACAAAGATAAAGACAGAGGCATGTAGCTGGAAGGAGAGAAATCCTATGCGTACGTTGTATAAAGCGGGACACGTAAAGGCTTAGGTGGCTGCACCACTACCTACATGGAAATCTAATCACGGCAACCCCTACGTGGGCCTCGCGTTACCAACCGCCAATGTAACTAAACTAACGAAATTGAGTTAGGCACCGTCCGCACATCGCTGCCGCAGCTCCTCGTCAAACTAAATCCAGTACGCCTGTTTCACCCTCGCCCGCATGTCAGTACCACAACTGGAACGAGACCTCTCGACTTAACGAAGTAAAATGCGTTAAAGATTTCCAGACACGTCGGTTGATTTATTTTCTTCCTTTTTTTTTCTCCCGTGCCAATGCGCGGGTTCCGACGCTCTTGCCACGCGGCGATTGACGTTTTATTCTTCTTCTTGTTGGAATCATTCTTTTACTGCTTTCTTTCTGTTTTCCGTTAACTCGCCCCTTTTGTGAATAAAAAATGTTTACATCACCTGAGATAATTCAACGGAACACACACTGATATATTCGAATCAATCCTAACTGAACGTGATCTATGCTAATTTAATTTAACGAAATGTGACCTGCTTTAAACTAATCTAATCAGATGCGAGTTTAATGTAATCTAACCTTAACGAACGTTATGTAATTGAAGCAAAACAAATCGAAGCTGATATAACGTAATCTCGTTGAACTTAACAAAACCTGATATAATCACGCCTAGTATGGCTGACGCGATTTTATCTAATCTAGTCTAAATATTAACTTATGATTTGTTAGTAGATTGAAGCTCAATTGTAGCTACTTTAAGTTATTGGTACTGAAAATACACTATAAGTTTTATAATAGTATTATAACAATGTAATAGAATAGTGGGATATAAAAATGGTAAAGTGTAACATAATAAAATAATAAAATAGTCGAATTTTCAACTAATGAGATAGGAAAATAGTAGAATTGTGGATTGATGAAATAATAAAGTAATAGAATAGAGAAGTAATGAAATAATGAAATAGGAAAACAGTGGCATAATGAAACTGGCAAATGCCGAAATAGTCAAACAACGCCACAAATAAATCGGTAAAATTCAAAAGTAAATATTCAAACAAAAACATCGGCGATTCTTTTAAAATCATGTTAAACAACAAATTTAAAGCTCAAATAACGTACAAGTGCAAAGCTTAAATTTAAAAATCATCTATTCATCCACGTTCTTATTAACAACAATTGCGATATGTTTAACTATAAATGTCCGATTTCACTGTGTTTATCGGCATTAAAGTATCCAAACCTGCTACAAAAGTATATCCACTACCTTCGAATAATAAACATAGCTAACATTGTTTTACGACCAGCCAAACGTTGATATAAGGCATTCAATTTTTTTCACAGATCAAACTACCTAACATTGTGTTCTTACGACGGACATCATAATGTTTTGATAAATTTCTATGAGGGCATTTGACCGTGTCTTGTCCGGCACCGTGACCCGAGGATATTTCCTTGGGGAATGATGGAAAAATATCCACGTTCTCGTCTTTATCAATTTAGCAAAAAGCAAACGCGATAATGCGTTATCTTTACGATCATTGTACAGACGACGTGTCTATTGACTTTTGTTGTTGCACGAAGCTCGTTCAGCAATCGAGAAATACAGTTTCGGAGAATAGAGGTTAGAAAAGCTCTTATCGCGTTGCTGATTGAGAGAGAAAAGAGGTGAACGTGACTTAGAAGGTAAACTCATAAAAATAAAACGATGGGAAACAGTAAAATTATAATAATCTATAAAGCAGCAGCGAGCAACGGGGAAAAATTAATTTCTGAAACTGCACGAGCCATTTTATACCGGGCAAAAGCCATTTTATCCGAGAAATACCCTCTTGTTTGGAATGCGTTCTTGTTTATTCGAATTGCTTTGCCAACTTTTATTGCGCTTTAACAGAAACGACCGACTCGCTTCGGATTAGCGAGGAAAATTATCACTTACAAATTGTTTCTAATTTTCGCTTTATTCTGTTAAATGCTCATATGTTAGTTCACGTTAGAAATTTTCACACGTGTTATAATTTCTAATTGATACATCCGATTGAGGGATATTCAGAGAATGACTACCATTGTTCATCGGCTTATTAATTAAAAAATGTGAACATTCATTAATTTCTTTAGTGTGTACATTTCAGAATTTGTCATTTGGAACATCTGTGAATTCACAAATTCGTAAATTTGAAAATTCTTTATATGCCAAATTTGTGAACTTGAAAACCTTTGTTCTTTGAACTTGAAAATTTATCAACATCTTAGTTTGCCAATTTGAAAATTTCCGACTCCAATAATCCATAATTTTGAAAATTGGAGGATGTACCGATTTGTGAATTTGAAACTCGGTAACTTGCAAAATTTCTAACATAAATATCTTTGAACGTAAATACAAATTGTAAATACAAACACGTGTAATTCGCAAAATGTGTGAATGAGAATCTCTGAACATCTTCAAATCTGTCGATCTTGAACGTATAAAATATGAACGTTTCTAAATTTGTCGATGTATACATGCATGTATATGAAAATTTATAAACCAATGCGTGATATAAGTTTCCGATTTCGAAAATGTCTCAATCTGAAAATGTCCTCAAGTACGTATCCCGTTCAAAGATTCGCCGGTTGTTTTTTTTCGTACAAACTCGCGTACGAGTAGAGGTCGATCGGTAAAAGTTTAATCGGTATTCACGAAACGAAACGAACGTCGAGTCGTCCAAGGAAGAAACGCGATAGACAGGCGAAAGTCCGACCGGATTATTCGGGGATCCGGGTCCGAAACATCAGAATGAACTCGTTGACCGAGCTACGAAAAGGTGGGGTCATCAATCCGACCAGTTAGCCCACCACTTCGACCCGTTTTTCCGTAGGGCTTAGCAGATTAAGCGGTTCGCGTTGAGTTTGATCGACTCTTCCTAAGTCTTTCATTACGGTAGCCTCGTTGTAGGAGGGTGGGCTTATTATTAAGAAGGGTAAGGAAGACGGCCGTCTTGTTTGTTAAACGAGGGGTGAAAGAAAACGGAAAGGGGTCACCGGAGGGCACGCTGTGTGACTCATATTGGTCAGGGTAAACCGTAGATAACCCTCTGATCATTGACCGTCAATCAGTTCGATCCAACAAACGTCTTTATTAACTCTTTCCCAACCTGTCAGACCAGAATCTTCAATAGGGACTTCTGGGAATAACATTTGGTGCTGTTGATATCATGCATCGCGAGATCACTGACTCCGCTTGCTCCATTTTTTTAAATGCATTTGTCCAATCCACGTATTGTTTTTTGATATGAAGAGTTTCGTGATAATATAATGAATTATAAGTCACGATAATATAATAAAAATGTGAATTTCATGACAATATAGTGGAAATTTTACTGAGAAAGTGACAAATATATCATTTTTAGAGGAAAATATGGTATTTTAATATGTTGAACACCACAGTGAAAACTGACATTTGCAGCCAGACATACTGTAATACAGATTATTAAGGACAAGGGTATTCAATCTTTCAATTTCATTAAGAACATTAAGAACATGCGGAAGTTCCTTCCGTGTGCTTTTCCTGTAAATAATTAATTTAACTGTCTTTACAGCGTCGATCACATATGACCACAGTGGCGTCATATGTGCTTCAAAATTGTACTAAATATTCGTATCAAGCAAATTAAATTCTGTTTTTAAATTCAGCTTCCGCAGTTTACAAACTGATAGAGATAAAACAATTAAAAATTTCAGTGACAAAATTAAAAAATGTATTGTGTAATTCTGGTTGAATGATGTTGGTTCACGAATTACCATCATCGATATCAAAAGTTTCATTCTGGTTATCAGTAAAACAATATAAATGATCAAAATTATTTCTGCCTGGCATTAACTAAGATAAATTACAAAAATTGTTTTCGATTACCAACAACCATTATCAATATTTATGATTCTAGGTGCAAATCGAGTGAGGTCGTCAGCATCTGCTGCGATGGACCATTTCGATGTTCATCAAGGCACACATATACTTCAAGTAAGTATACAACACGTACAATTTTATCATCAAACATATTTAAAACATCCAAACGAAGTGACACGCCCTTCAACCCATTAAAATAATCTAACTACACGTTCAAAATTAATAATTTTACAAAGTCATTTTATAAATGACCCTTAATTAATGTAATTAAATAAAAGAATTGTAATTCCAAAAAGCTAAATAAAAGAATTGTTATTACAAAAAGCTAAATAAAAGAATTGTAATTCCAAAAAGCTATATACAAGAATAGTAATTACAAGGAGTTAAATGAAGGAAAAAGAGGATAATTTATATCACGAATTCTCTAACCCATATGAAACAAACCGTACATTCTCTAGATGCATCTTTTTAAGTAGAAGTCTTGTAATATAGAAAGAATATTACAGTATATGTCATAGAACCATTAGTTTCATAAAGTTCGATTTTCGGTAAAAATTGTTAAATTGTGATTACGAATACGACCGATTACCGTGCATTATTTCTGCATAACACAAATTTTCGGCCGATTTGTCTCGAGTCGTATCTCTGATACGTCGTTAAAAAAAGATGAAGGAACATTCTGGAAGAACGATTGCTTCAATATTTTCCGTTTCAGTCGCTGGACGGTTTCGCGATGGCGGTCGCCGCTGATGGACGGTTCCTGTACATATCCGAGACCGTCTCAATCTACCTTGGACTCTCACAGGTGAGTGTGTATCCGTTACTACGCTCTTTCACGTTGTAAGCGTGACCGGTTCGCGGGGATGTTGATGGAAGACGCCTAGCACCGTAGCCAGGGTTGAATCTATAGCGGGGTGGTGGTTAGCTCGCGAAAGCGGAATAGAAGGGAACGAAAGAAGAAGCTGGATGGCAGAGATAGGGTACGGGGTAGAGAGTGTAATGAAGCGGAAGACATATAAGACACAGGCATGCACGCGGAGTTGGCACGTATGCGAGCCGGAAGGGCAAAGATAGCCAGCGGAGGGAACACCGTCGTGCAAAAAGGACAAATACAACGAATAGTAAAGGAGAAGTAGAGAGAAAAGTCGAAGGATATAGCGAAGGTGGACGGTCCCGGTATAGGAGAAGAAGAAGAAGTAGAAGAGGACGAAGAAGAAGAGGAAGAAGTAGGAGAAACCGGTAAGGTCGAGAAAAGAGGAGGTGGATAAGGACGAGAGAGGTCAAGGGAGGAAAAGAGGAGAAGGTTGTATGAGTTGGCGGCCATACTGGCTGGCACCAAGCATGACATAGACGAGGGAAGGATGGGTGGTTGGGGGCGGGGGTGGTCGCATGCGGCTCACGTAGCCTCTGCACGGCGGCGTGTTCGCCATTCCTAATGCTGCCGTGAAGGTAGATGGAGAAAAGGGGGAGGGGAACAGCGGGAAACCGTGGAACAGAGACGACGAATTGACGGAAAGAGGGAACGAGAGAGAGAGGGAGACGGGATAGAACGGGAGGAACAGGAGGTGTACGGGAGGTGACCGGTGTACCAGCTCGGTTCTGCGAGACTCGTGGAGCAATCAATAGGGTGTTTCGGGGATTCGGGAAACCGGCGCCGACGTTGCCACAAACATGGCTGCCGACAACCCCTGCGTTCCGCTGCTGTTTCTTTTCGCCAGAAATCGGCAAATGCATATAAACTTATGCTCTAGATACGCTACGAGGCTATCGTAACGTATGAACTATGCACGATCGTCGGATCATCATGTTGGTCATCATCGTTTTGATGCCGTGGAATCGACACGGATGATACATCGGCAATACATCGGACTCACATATTTACATAGACATTATATTATCACGTTATCGCATTAGACTGAAAATACTGGAAGATACTGGCTAATTGGTGTAATACGATGACTGCCATGTTGAAATTTTCATTAGGTGGTTTTATTATTTCTGTTTTTGTGACCAAGAGATGCTTATGAGAAGACTTGATGCTGTCTAAGTGTGTGGAAGTGATGAGGATTTTTGATGTTTTAGCTTTGGAAATTTAGAAAGTTGATACTGGAAATTTGGAAAGGGGGGTACTAGATATTTTTGATTTTGCAAATTTTAAAATTCAGGAATTCGGGGATTTGGGAGATTTGAGAGATTTAAACATTTGTGAATGTAGAGAACCTGGAGGATTTGAAATTTTAAGAGATTTGAAGATTTGGGAACTTTGATATTTTTGATAGAGTTTGAACTGCAGTGGATTAACAGACAAGGATGTATTTATATGAACTTAGTTATCTATTTAATATAAAATAATATATGTATGATACATTGCACGTGCACGTGCTACATACAACGGGAAGTTGCGAAAACCGTAGACTCAATCGCAACACGGAAAAACAGGGGAACAAACGATAAATACGCAATCTTGCGGTCGATTTCAAGAACACATATAGATTCTTTTCTTACAATTTTAAAGATTCGGATTTGGGGGATTTGAGGGATTCGAGGGATTTGGAAATGCGGAAAATTTGGTTATTTGGGACATTTAGAATTTGAGAAACGGGAAACTAAGAAATTAAGGACTTTACAAATCTGAAAATTTGATAATTGGTAATTGAAATATTCCTGAATCTGAAAAGGTGAAATTTTGAAAATGTGGAAATTTAGAAATGCAAAAATTTAGAAAATTTAAAATAGAAAATTTAGAAAAAGACACGAGAATTGAAAAACTCTTGAGTTAAATGATACCTAATTCTCTAATATGAAGTACAAGAATTATCATAAGTACATCCTACGTCCGCCATACTGCATAGAGATACCAATCCATACTATACGTCCAGACCGTTCTCTGGTTCTAGTTACTCCAATGGTTCTTCCGGTTATCCAGAAACCTTCGAGTACCCGTAACACTTGACAATGAATACTTTTGGTCTTCAACGATCTCTTGAACTCTCTCTTAGCCAGCTTGATTTTTAATGGTTGTGGCAGCTTAGATTGAATTCGTGGGCAGAGCAGGGTGGGGGTTTATTATTATTCTGTCGGGAAGTTCGATTGAAATTAAAGTTTCCACACCGATGAAATTGACTTCCGTTCGAAGCGAGAGTTTCATCGAGTCTGGGAACGGGAAACCGTGTACCCCTCTTGAGCTCTAGTAATCTACTTCACGGGATTTACATACTTTGTCTTTGAGCGAGTTCCGAGGATCCTGAGACCGAGACACATATCTTATTTGAACTGTGTATATTCGAATAATTGCATTAAATAAAATAAAACACAGGTGGAGTACGTTATCGAATGAATTTTACTTTTATTACGTTAATATGTGTGAAATAAAGGTGTCAACGTTTGTGTCAAACATTGATCCAATAATGTACATCTCAATCTATTGATTAATAATATTCGTACCATCTCTTACAATTTTTATAACATGATTTTTACTGTGAACGAGCTGTATTCTTTGCGTCAACTATAATTAACGATTTATTCGAGAAATCTTGACGCAAAATTTATAAGAATAGATAACTTTTAAATTATTCAGTTTACTGCGTCCATTATTCTGAATTGAAGTATACTTTTGCAAAAATATTCTTCTACAAACGAAAATAGAAGGTGTTTATGTTACGTATAGATGTACATAGAACACTTAGAAAAAAAAGTATATATATATATTTTGAATATTAATCTCAAATATAGATATTTATAAAAATGATAAGAATGGTTATCGCGTTGTTATCAGATACGTAATTATTGAAAATATTTATATTGAATTTAAGATAGCCGACACAAAATAGCTAACATAAATTTAGTCTCTGATCGTCGTACTTATTCAATTGTATGTGATAAAGCGTGTATAAGTTTTATTGAAACACTCTGTTTTTCTAGAGACTTAGTTAAAATTCATAGCAGCGCCGTTTAAAGGAAAAAAAGGGCAGACGCAACAAAGAACTTCTTTCAATTCACCCCCATAGGGACAAATTCAAATAACCGTACAGGCAACCACCACATGACAATTTTATCAGACTTCTGAGCCACTTTGATTCACACAATTTTTTTAACTTGAAAGGTGTACCAAACTGTAAAAGTCGCAAACTCTTTTAAATATCGAAGTTACCATTGTGATATATATTTGTATTAACCCCTGAAGAATAGCTTTTCGACCAAAATTAGGTGTATTGTTTTTTAAATAAAAGGATTCCCAACATTGAAGAATTATATTTAATACAAGTAGTGTAATATTCCAAAAATGTAAATGGTATAGAATTTAAAATTATATTTAAAATTGTCGTTCTCTGATCCGTCATTCAAGGGTTGAATATGATTCAATTATCTTAATTTAGATTAAAATAATTATTTTGTCAAAGAAAAGTCGGGTACTGTCGCGTTATTAATTATTACACTTTGTTAAGTATTATAAATTGGACGATTTTCTTGATTAATTTATAATTTTTGGAAGTAAATGTGCCATAAAAACGGTAGCTGTTTCCAAGGAACGAAAGAATGGCTACTTAGGTCACGTCGAAGCAGTTTTTCGTGGAAACTATCATATTAAGAGCCGCAGAGTTTCTCTGCAGTCAAGTTACCTCAGGGTAAACTGTTCTCAAAGACAATTTTTCTTCTAATTGAGTCACCTTGCAACTTGAAAAACCTACGATATCTGGACACATTTATTTCCTCGCGTTAAATATTTATTTCAAAAAATATTTTCTAAATGAATCATCGACACCTACGTTTGATATTTAATGTCATATCTTTCATTGTGCTCAGAGATTTACGAAAATAAACTATATTTTTTCTCAAACTGCAGTCTTATCTCGGTATTGCCTCTCTTTTTGACGTTTTAATTCTGAATCCGATAAAACATGTCTCATCCTATGCAAAAATGTTTATGTATGAATCTACTATAGAGCAAAAAAGGGGAATTATTTTACTTTTTATGAAATCTGCTAAAAATACGCTAACAACGTTCATGAGCAAAATATGTATAATGTTAAGATTTGGCATCTAGCTTCTTAACGGATCCGAATATAATGCACAACATGACAAAGTTTCAAGATTAATGTCATACATTATGTATATCGACGAATTTTATTCACACGTATGAAACATGCAATTGATATTCACTGACGTGGTACAAAACATTCTTATGCAAGTTCTAATTTGAGTATAACAAAATGGATATTGTCCATAACAAGATTTAATAAAATGATAAAAAATTTTGCTTGAAAATGGTTAAACGTGTTCATTGAAATTTCAGGTAGAAATGACGGGATCAAGCGTTTTCGATTACGTTCATCAGCAAGACCACGCGGAAGTTGCGGAACAATTAGGACTTGGACTGACTTCGAGCACCTCTTCCGGTCCGCACTCATCGAGTTCCGGTTTAGCGTCGCCAAGTAGCGCCGCGTCCGAAGAACATGGTTCGTCTTCCACTGCAAATCCTGACGGTAAATATCTTGTTGAAGTTCTTTCAAATTATTCATGAATTATTCATACATTAATTTGTTGCATACTAAATGGCGGATTTCGAAACCTTTCTGTATTCGCACGAAATTAAGTAGTAGTTGCCGACTTTCGTAGGTTACAAATTTACGAATCCCGAAATTTTGCAGTTATCGAATTTATAAATCTCCGAACTCCGACAGATCGCATTTCCAAACTTTCAGATTCTGAAATTAACAGATTCCTAGATTGATATACCTTTGAATCCCCAAATTTGCAAATTTACAAATTCCTGGTTACCAAATTGTCAAAAACAAAATTTTCAAATTCTTGAAGTCTCAAATTCCGCAAATTCCCAAACTTATAAATTTCCGAATCTTCAAATGTTCAAGTTCTAAATTTCTGAACTTTCCAAATCCTTCGAATTCCGAACTCTCAAATTTCCAAATCTTTAGATTTCCGAATTCTCAAATTTCCTAACCACTAGATTTCCGAACTCTCAAATTTCCAAATCTTTAGATTTCCGAATTCTCAAATTTCCAAATCTTTAGATTTCCGAATTCTCAAATTTCCTAACCACTAGATTTCCGAACTCTCAAATTTCCAAATCTTTAGATTTCAGAATTCTCAAATTTCCGAATCCCTAGATTTCTGAACTCTCAAATTTCCAAATTCTTAGATTTCCGAAGTCCCAAATTTCCAAAACTTCTAAAGTTATAAATTTCCACAAACTTAAATTGTCAGATTCTCAAATTTTCACAAACCTAAATTTCTAAAATCCAATATTTCCAAACCCACAAATCTTTGAATCCCCAAATTCTAAAATTCTTCAACTTCGCAATAACAAACATTTGTTCCGTGAGAATTCTAATTTAGCATAAAATTACTGTAAAATAACACTTACCCTATATTTCGTCACCAATATTTGAGAAGAAAAAGAATGATGGTTTCAAACGCCAAAAATTTGATATAAAGTTCAAGATACGCATATTAAATATTTTCTCGATCGTACGGAATCAAGAAATTTATGTAATTTTCCTAATTTAATCGTAGTGTCCTCCGTAATGTCGTTGTCAGCGACGGGTCTTTACAAAGGATACGACAGAGCGTTTTGTGTCCGAATGAAGTCGACCTTAACGAAAAGAGGGTGCCATTTTAAATCTTCTGGTTATAGGGTAAGTTTACCGCTATATTTTGTCAATTAAATATCTTTTAATGCTTGTCCTACCATATCATATGTCAGGAACACTTAAATTTCTATTGAACATATAATCCATCTACCATATTAAGGAATTCTTGATTACCCAATTGAAGATACTAATATTAGAATAATATTACTAATATTACCAATATTCAAATATTAAATACTTAAAACAGTGGAGCATAGAAGTAACGAAATATTATAAAAATCGTTGACAAGATTTACTAAAAGTATATATTTATATCTGTAATGAAAATTTAATGAAGCTTTATTGCAACAGTTACTGTGTTAAATGTATTCGCTTGAACGCAATAGTATCTTCATTTTACATCGTCCAAATAGTAGAAATTTGCAAACAATGATGTAACAAATCTTCAAATCCACGAGCAAGAATGTAACGTGTTTTAATTCGTAATTGAATTGCATAAGTTCTAGTGATTCGTGAATCGATCGCGTTCGATTGACGAAAAAGCGAGACGTTAATTGAGTGTTATAAATTCAGGTGGTGTTGCTGCTGTGCCGTTTGAGACCACAGTATACGTTTAGCCATACGAGAAAGTCAGCACCACCGTTAATAGGTATGGTTGGTTTGGCTATCGCACTTCCTCCACCGAGTGTGCACGAAATTCGCCTGGAAACAGACATGTTCGTCACGCGAATCAACTTTGACTTTCGGATAGCACACTGTGAACCAAGGTAAGCACTTCGTTAATCAAACTAATCAATTCCTAAACATCTTTTAATTTCTACAAAAGAAAACATCTCAATTTGTACAACACAAAATATTTCAGTTTGTACAAGGTAAAATAATTAAAAAAACACAACATAAAATATCCAATACGTTTAAAAAATAGGAGTATTAGACGATTTTTTAATTATATAAACCAAATTATATCGAACAATTTTATAATTACCCGATGCTACGATGTGTCGTTTCATTCTGTAAATGTAATAATAAGTGCACAGATGTCCAACTACTGAACGTGACTAAGTATTGTATCTTTTAGCTGAATCACGAGCAAAGAATATATTCATTGTTCTCTGCAAATGTGACTAAAGCAGAAACTCCAATCATTCGATATAAATTATACCAGGGAATAAGTTAACTAAAAAATTATATTTCTATCTGATTTTTCAGGGTATCCGAATTGTTAGATTATACAGCCGACGAATTAACGGGGAAAAATCTTTATACTCTGTGCCATGGAGAAGACGCGAATCGTCTTCGGAAATCCCACATCGACCGTAAGTATTTCTACACGTTCTTGAAGCTTCTATCGCAACGAATGATTCACGGTTTTCATCATCGTAACGATTTCGTTTGTTGCAGTGATTCACAAGGGACAAGTATTGACGCATTATTACAGGCTGATGAACAAGAGCGGAGGATACACGTGGTTGCAAACATGCGCCACCGTGGTGTGCAATTCAAAAAACGCCGAGGAACAGAACATCATTTGTGTCAATTACGTTATTAGGTAAATGACAAATTTCTTTCTATCGAATATACGTGGGATCGAGCATAGATATTAATTATTGTTCATTGTTTATTAGTGGACGGGAATACGAGAACTTGATCATGGACTGTTGTCAACTGGAGGAAGGTGCTATGGGTGTTAAACGCGAAGACGCAGCCGGAAACGATCCAGAAAATGGATCACCGGATGCTGACGGAGGAGGTATACAATCAACCGATCTAATAATTATATTGGGTGTCGTAAAGTTAAACGATCGTAATTCAACAATATAGTCTAGAAATTCATAGATTATGAAATATCTAAAGTTAACCCTTAACGGTCCGGAAGAATTTCAAGTTTACTTCGTACCAAGTCCAAAATATTTTCTATAAAGCGTGGGCCCAACATTTTTATAGCAAATGCAGAAAAAAAGATATTTATATAAATTTTTATGAAAATTTATTCAGAGTAATAGGATGACTTAACAAAGTAAAATATAATAAACTCAACTGTGTTAATAAAGTCCATTATCACGCTGTTTCTTCCTTTATTTAATGATCTCCTTATCGGTTTCCATCACAGAGGGAAGAAATCACGGAGGACCATCTAACCAGCATCAAGAACATCCTCATAGGTCACCACCAGAAGATCGCGAGGATACTCGCGGCTCGGAGAGCGAGAAGAGGGGCAGCAGGCACCACGACAACATAGCTCAGTTACAACAAGAGCCGCAAACAGCCGTAGGAAACATAAACACGCTCGTAGTGAAATTACGCGGTCACAAACGGAAGATACACGAGGAGGAGAGCAGCTCGAACGACGAGGAGGACGAAGAGGACGGAACGGTGAAAGTCACGAATAACGAGAGAAGCCACGCTCTAAGTCCAGCTCCATCAAACCATTCCATTTCAGGCGGCGAGCAAGTATTGTGTTCAGCCAGTCCGAAATCGAGACGCGTGGAAGATCGTGCGAGCAACGCAGACAGTGCCGGTGCCTCCGTGAAAGATCTGGAACAGGCTATGTCCAAGCATCTGCCTGTGTCTAACCTGAACAAATCGCACTCGCCCACGCTCCATCAGCCGACGGATTTCAGTACAGACGCGTTGCTGAAACAGCAACAGCAACGAAGCACGATACAGTGGATCGGGGCGCATCATCATCTGGGTCATCTGAGTCCCCAGCAGTCGGCCACAGCTCCGTTGCCCGCCACCGCTCTTCTTCGTCAATTGTACGCGAACAGGGAAAGCGTGATACGAGCGAACGTTCACGGGATCACATCGAGCGGTAGCACGCGCACCCCGTCGTCGGGCGGCACATATTACGCCGGTGACACGACACCCAGCGGACCCCTGCCCACTCCACCTGGGTCAGAAGGATCAAGCACATACGGCGAACACCAATTCGTGTTGGCCAGCCATAACCAGAAAGGTTCCACCGGTACCAGCTGCGCGGACGCGTTCACCAGCCTGGTCTCATCTTATTCCACCGCAGGTGGTTACACGGTCGACTACCACTCGGCGATGACCCCGCCATCGTCCGTTTCGCCGAGGGACAAGCAGCAACAACAGCAACAGCAACAGCTTCACCCGGTGAACGTGATAAGTAGCTACGAGAGCTCGTCGGCTTATACCGACCCGGTGCTGCGACATCAGTACGAGCCAGCTCAACCGTTGCCTTTGAAGCCGCAAGTGTACTCGGCCGCGGTTCATCCGAGCGCGTTGGACGCCGCCGCGGCTTACGCGTCCGCCGGTTTGACCGAACAGGCGCAGTTTTATCATCATCCAGCTGCCGGTGCTGGCTTCCATATCTACCATCCGACCAATAAATCGACGACGAACGGCTGGTACGGATCGACGTCCTAGTGGCGTGGTCCTGTACGCGACAGACGTGTACTTAAGTAACTCGAAGTTTCAGCCCAAAGTCCCTTTAAATGCATATCAGTGATATCGTATTCACCTCGACATCTCTGTACGCCGATTTCCCATTTACACTCTCTACTTTCGTCCACCGTGTTACCTTTCTTTTTTTTTTCTCTTCGTTTTGTTCAGTTCATCTTTGTTACGCGTTCATTTGTCTGTACCGGTGCTATTGCTACCCCCTCACCCTTTCCCCGAGGGTTTCTTTGGACCCGTCGTTTGAATCTTATCATTGAAACTCAACGATCGTGCGAGCGCATACGATGTGCCAACCGAACTGTAAAAATATCGCTGCTCTCTATTCTCGACTATGTAGAACGACTTATTGTAATATAACAAAATAAATTATTATGTATGTTGACAATTTTGGAGAGGACATTCGCGCAAGCATGGAGAGTAGGAGTTTAAGGGTAAATGGAAAACGAGAATGGAACAGGAGGGCAGAGCGCAGAGTATGTGTGATGAATCGCAGTGATGGGCAAATAAACCAACGTTAAACGCTTCCGGGCTCGTGCACACTGTGGATAGTCGATTTCATTGTTTAAAAAATGGACAATACTTCGATTAGAAAATTCCATACTTCTGTATTTACAAGTTACGAGATTAGCGAGTTTCTGAATCTCTTTACTTCCAACTTTCCAAATTCTTTTAATTTCTGTTTGCGACAATGAGAGTTCGATTCAATTTCTAAGTTCGAAACTTTCGTGTTTCAGAGTTTCTAAATTTTCTGACTGCTGTGCTACCAAATTTCTGTATTTGAAAATTGGGAAATTATAAAATTTGGCAACTTGATAAATTAATAATAAATTGATCGATTGAAAAATTTGGAAATTCTATGTTCCAAAACTTCGAACCGCGGGCCCTCCAGTGGGCACTTGATCAGCCCATCACTGTTGCGACGCTCAAGGGGCGAACGGTGATACGAGGAAAAATGACTAATTATAATTAGCTGATTGTAACCGCGTGACATTAAAATGCACGCGAGAGAAGAGTAATGGAAACGAACAAAGAGGATTTGCTAGCGTGATCGCTGAGCCAAGGCGTGATTGTTAGCGATAATTACTCGAGAAAAAGCCGTACTTGTCGTAATTTTTTATACTGTAACATTTTGTTGCGTAAATACGATGACTTTAGTGAAGTCAACAGTGCAATCGTTACAAGTTCTTAGCGTTAATTTAAGAGGATCGGATAGAGATAAAGTTTACCTTTGCTTATAACGTGAAAGAGACGTTTCTGTACGACAGAGAGGGAGAGAAAGAGAGAGAGAGAAAGAGAGCGCTAGAGAAAGAGAGAATGTACGAGTATGTAGCATTATCGAAGGAAATCGCTATCTCTATTAATGTAGGTCACGTTGTTCAAATTGTTAATTTATTTTCCAGCTTATTAATTCAATTTATTATTCGTTGCTTGAATCGTATTACTATTTTTTATCCTTTGAATTTGTTAGTATTCGTTTATCATCGATATTAATACATATCAATTTGTGTGATAACGATAAATCACTGCCTTACCACATGAAACGTTTGCCTGAAACGACGTAAAATATTCGCAGAAGTAAGCAACATACGTTTAAAATGTTATTAGAACAATATATTGCTAGAGGTAGCGAATTCTTTCAGAGAGATTATTATGTTTTGTTGTAAATTGATGAATTGTTTTTTGACGAGTACACGTGTAAATACAATTTTATGTGCTATAATATCCACCTGTTGAATATTTCTATTCATCATTTTTCTGAAATTTCTATGAAATTTATTTTCGTTGAAAGAGCATTGTAAGGCAGTGACTTAAACACTAAAATATATACACAACATTTCCGTCTTGATAAAAGAATATCTTGTAATTCAGTACAGTTCACCCTCAAATGTTTGGCAGAATTATATCCCGTACAAAAATTTGCCATCGTACCACAATTGCATAATATTATTTCGAAAAAATACTGCTATCTGTAAATGAATTTGTTGTATTATCAATTACTGTAACATTTATACAGACAAATTTGTTTCTTTCCTGAATTTTAGAATTCCATATACAAAATATTAAATAATACTGTTTATATTTCAGTTCACAATTTATGTTATCAAATACTTTCAAATTTTCCCAGTAGTATTATCATTATCTTATCTATTACAATTTAAGTTCATTCGCTTGGAACAGTATCAACAAAATTCTAATAATAGAAAAAGATGTACTTAAAATTGGACAAAAAGTAGCTTTTGCCAAATAGTAATGTTTTATGTTTATACAAAACAGAAGATGCGTGCAGGAATGTCCTACATGTACTGAAAGTACTTATATGAACCTAAAAATGGACAAATGCAATGCATACAGAACTATGCCTTACCAAATTGTTCTTCAAAAGTATATAAAGAGAAAGAAATAAGATCAGGTGTAAAGATTGTAAGACTGATAATAAATTTGCTTGTTCTGTTTTATTGTTCAAGCAAATGATAGACTCAAATTAAATTGCATATATATATATATATATATCTGTAGGTATTTACATTCCACTATTTCTTGTTTAAATCTTTAAAATGTAATTTAAAAATAAAAGTACAATGCACCTGAATCTTTGTAAAAGCTTTAGACTTTTATTCGTCTCTTTATTTCTAATATTTTCTTGCTTTCTAAATCTATAACATAAATAAATATTGTTTACTGATCCAAATATAGTACAGTGTTTTATATATTAAGACACATACATTAAGGAAATAATTAATTTTATTTAATCTCACATGCATTTTTATTGTGCGCTAATTACAAATTATTTGCATATTTGCTAGGAATAAAATTTAAAATATCAAAAATAAAATACACAAGAAAATTTCACAAATCTAATAAGGAGAGATGACCGATATCACATAGTTTACTACATGTAAGCTGTTACAACAGAAATTTAATTACCACCTGTAATCTTCTATCATTGTTAATTATTTCTCTTATCATATGAAATCACTGATATGAGGAACTCAGATTGATCATTATCGATCTATATTATCAATATTCTAAAATTATCAACATTTATTGATAATACTGCATTAGTAATGTACTATCCATGAAAATTCTAGAATACTGACAATATACATTGATGGTTTAAGATCTCTAGCATATTAAATTACATTTTTATCAATAACAAAACAGTGTATTATAGTAGCAATATTCAAATGTAAATATATGAACACAAATAATCAAGCACTATAGTCACCAAACCACTTATATTAATTTATATAAATGTTACTTAATTTAGCATATTTAACTATTTTAAAATTGCACATCGATTACAAAATATTCCATTTCTTTGAAAGTAATTAATTTCCATCTATTACAACTATGTGAGGTTAGTAATAACCTATTACGTTCTTAGTTTTTTCTCGTACTTTATCCCTATAATGAATAGTTTCAGTTTTGTAATTATGATATAAGCAATTATAAAACTAGCTTTATCAAAGAATGATGATGTTATTAAATGTAAAAATTGTTTTAAAAAATTGTATACACAAAATCGTTTTCGTTTTGCAATAACGTCTGAAGACACACTTGCAGTATATAGATTTAATTACAATTTTAATATGCTTTTTTATCAACCGAAGACGAGCATTTTCTAAGATAATCGTATATTATTTACACAACGATTAATAATGAAGTACTAGATTATGTTTACAGACTTAAACATAACGTGTTGATTCACGTAGTGATAATCGAGTTCGAAGATCGATAATCGAAATATTGGCCTTAAATGAGTAAACTCGATACTCATTGGGGCTTACTATTTGTTATCCTTTGCATCTCACAGATGCACGCCTATATAAGAGACAAATTCGAAAGAACGCCGCCAATTTAACATTTACCGTCAGAGTGAACAGTTCGTAGACACAAACCACATCATGATTTGGCGAATTACGCTCTTCGTCGCTGTTCTTGTTTTGACAATCGAAGCGAAAAAATATCCACAATCGTTTGAGGAGCGTCAGTGGAAGGAATTCGAAGAATTTTTAAAATGGAAAAAGTCGAAAGAATTGCAGGACACTAGACCAAGAGAAATTAAATACGAGAAACGATATTACGACGAAAGCCATGAAGTGGATCAACCGTACGAAAAAAATCAACAAATTCCCAATAGTAATCCACCACCAGTTGATCAAGCTGCTCTAATGGCAAGATACATTGTTAACCAAGCAGGTAAGATAAATGTACCTTCGATAACATTTAATCTCAATAGAACCGGAACATTCGAATTAAATTTTGTATTCAATCTGAATTGTTCAGGAAATTACCAACTCATATTTTTAACAATATAATCGTTGTTTTTGAATTACTGAAATGATAAAATTACACATGTATGTATAAACATTCATATTGTATCACATGAATGTGTGTTTGACATATATACATTTTATCTACTGATATTATTAGATTTTCCTGCAGAATTTTGGCAATTTTCCAAATTTTCGGTCGAAAATGCAACTCGTGTCGTATATTTTCAGTTCAGTTAACATCTTTTACACGATTTAATAGGTATTTAAAAAAATTCAAATGCAATTCAAATGCTCCACCTAATTATCATTCCTGATATCCATTATATTCAAATCGAATTATTCCGTTGTCTCGTAGTGTGATAGAAGGACATTCGTTTTAATTTCAATGTTAAAAAGTATTTATAAATTCGAAAATAATAAATTATTATAGCGATTTGGTTAATCATTGAAGTATTTAAGTTGTTTATTTTCGTCGTATAGTATGGTTTATGTAAACTGTTATCAATGCCTTTGTGTTCACAGATTGGGTATCTGTCGCAACAATAAGCACGCGAAAGGAAATTGAGTCATTTCCAGTAGCAAATTTAATTTCCTATACTGATGGATCCTTAGGCAATGGAACTGGTGTTCCATACCTTTACCTTACTCCTTTAGATTTCACGGCTAAGGACCTTGTAGTGAGTAATCGGACGATTCCTTTGTTTCGGTCAAACATCTACACTTTTTATATACAGTTACCATCGTTCGATAAGATAGCAAATACCATCATATTGTCAATTATTTTGTTATTAATCATCGATAGGGCCGGTGCAAGATGCATAATGTATATAATGTTCCGCTTCGGAAATTTTTAATCTTAAACAAATTATAAATTTTTAATTCTAAAATTTGGAAATTTTATAGCGTCGAAAATAATGCTAATTTTTTTGTTCTGCACCCCGTAAACTCTAGCGGTTTAAAAACATATAAAATTTACGGAAGTCTGACCTTGAAGTATTTCAAGTTCAAAACGTTTCAAGCTTTAAACATTCTGAATTGGAAACGTTGCCAATTTAAAATGTTTCATTGGTTTCGAATGAAATCAAAAAATGTTAAATTGGTTTCGAACGTTCCAAGTTTGAGGCATTCCAAATTTTTAATTTTTTCAATTTGAAGCATCCGAATTCAAAACGGTCCGGCGTTGAATCATTCCAAATTTTTGAAGTTCTGATATTCAAGCATCCCTGTTTTTAAATGAACCTGAAACGTATACTATGCAAACATTTACGCCGACTCTGCTCATTAAGATCAACCAACTCCAAAGATTATCTTAAATTTATTCTCAGCTATCTATTGAATTAATTTCATAAACATTTTTTCATTGTAGAAAGATCAGCGAGCTTCTTTGTTAATGTCATTAGCCCAAGGAGAATACTGTAGAAACAAAGAGTGGGATCCCATGGATCCTCGTTGCGCTAGGGTTATGATGAGCGGCAAACTCAAAGCGGTTAGTATACACATCATTACTCACCGCGAACATAAGTGGTCATTCTAATGAAAGTAATTAATAATATCGACAATTTCTTACATTATTATGTTGTCTTTTTTTCTAATAGTTGAAAAACGACAGTGCAGAACTCGCGCTAGCCGAGAAAGTTTTCTTTGAACGCCATCCAAAACTGATGAATATGCCAGCAAGTAAGGATTTATTCATTAAAGAACGTTTATTACCGAATACATTACAGTCTATGTTGACTTAAAAAAATCATGTATTACATTACAGACCACTACTTCTATTTTGCCAAGTTAAAAATAATGTCAATCGCTGTTTTGGATACATACGGTGGACCTAAATATGTTACTGCAGAAGAGTACCTGCGTCCAATTTCTAACGTTACCGAAGAATTCAACCGACATTTCCCTTTAGAAGCCTATCAAAACTCTGAGAACAAATATAGTCCAGTTTCTAACATGTTACGTCCTGCGGTTCGCCTTATATAAAGCGTGAAAAATTAATACAATTATTCAAATTTATATGTATATGTACATCAAAACTTTTGTATAGTGCCAACATTTTGCACAATTAATTAAGTGATAAATAAAATAATAAATTTAATACATTCGGAGATGAATTTCCGTTAAATTAATCAGTTCTGAATAAATTTAATTTTCAGTAATTAGTAGTATAAATATTCTCAAAAAGAAACTGTTAAAAGGTAAGTTTACATCAGCATGAATTAAATTGTATTTTCTATTATTCTTATCAAAAAAATAATTTTCTGGTATTATCTAATATGATTCATTATATTTTATTTCACTACAAAAATATACAGCTTCTTTGTTTAAACCAATGACAATTTTGGAAATAAATATTTATTTAAGCCAATAATTAATAAAAGGATGTACAGATTTTATTATACTAACATAATATTTCAAATATTTACATATTAATAACACAATAATTGCACTTTGTGTAGTACATTACAAAGAATTTGACTATGATATAGTACTTTTTAAGTGAAGACTGACAACTTCCTGTAAATTTATAGTTGTATTCAGATATTTCTATGTACATTCTACATAATTTATTCGAATGTATAAAATATCTTTTATATATTAAGATTTATTTAAAAAACAAATATTTAACAAAATTTAATAATTTTATTACAATTTAAAGATAATATCGATAGACAATACCTAATTATAAAAAGTTTCTTTTGGCTATGTCTTCTTTGCAGTAGTCTGTGTATTTTTCCCATGTACAAGACTAGATGAACTTAACATAACCGAAATTTGTTCTGGTAATGGGCACGCAATTAATTGAAGTTCCTCTGAACTATAATATTTACTTAATAATTGATATATCTGTGTAAATGCAGCACACACATCATTTTTGACTGGTCTAAATAAAATAAACTCAGTTTCTTTATTCGAAAGATACAACTGCATTAGCTGTTGGATTTCAGGACATTTGAACTTAATTATCCGTAATACTTCACTGATTACTGCAGCAACATCTTGTGCACTTCCAAGAGTATGTTCCTGAGATGTGTCTGGATTGCCAGAGTTAACATGTGATTTCTCCTTTTCTAGTAACTTCAAAATTGGATGTATCAGTAAAAACGTTGCATGCTGTATAAGCCGGTGGCATGCATGCTTTAATTTATTATCTACATGTTTCCTTGAATCTATCAAATGTTCCTTCATTTGTGGCGCACCCTCTAATAAAAACTCTAACAGTGCATTATTTGATAAAGTGAAAAATCTTGAACTTTTTTCAAATAAACCAAAAGCAGCTGTCTTAACTTTAGAAAAGTCCAAACTATATTCCTTTATAGTAAAATCTACTTGAAATGGTGCAATCTGTTCTCGTAGTATCAACAAATGCTTTATTTGAAAAAGTTCTGCATCCAGAAATGATGCTCTATTTTCAATTTCTTGTCTTGCATTTTCAATGCTTTGTACGCAATAAGATATTGCTTCCTGGCTCAGAGATTGAAAAACAGATCTGTCTACACAACGATATAATCTTGATAAACAAACTAATGTCCTTCTTACAGTAGGATACCACATTCCATGTAGATCTGCAGGTGAATTACCCATATGTGTTTTCTGATAAATAGAATCTATTTCAATATGATTTCTAGAGACAGATTCTGTACTATTATCGCCATTAAATGGTACAGATATCCTTTTCATTTTTGTTTGCCTAGTCTCTTCTCTTAAGGATTCTGCTATATCTTCCATCATTTTTAATTTATCCGGATATGCCAAATCACCTGGCGATGGATTGTAATTTAATACATCAGATTGTAAATACAGATGTGCACGAAATACAAGTCTCTCTTGTACATCATGCAGTAGTTGTAGACAAATATTTCCAAATCCTTCCAAGGGTTCAAAATTATTTTGTACATGTTCATCCAACATTTCAACTCTTAAAATGCAACAAATTTCTGCTAATGTCTCTAAGTGATTAATATGAATGATAAATGGCCTTAATGTATCATATAAAGATGTACATAAACTTTCAAGATATGTAGTTAATCCATTGGATGGTTTTGAAAAAAATTCATAAAATAATTTATGTTCATCCATTGATGCATGTAGTAATAATGCACATGAATTTCTTACTAAACTACAATGATCACCATTGTACTTCTCCTTTACAGACATTAGAGACTTTTGCACACTGCTGCCTAGTACTAATCCTCTTTGACTCCAATAATATTGATGGCACTCAGATAATAGACTATCATATTCTTGTCGTTTGTATGATCTTGATTCAATCTGTTCTATGACCAATTTAACTTTTGATAAGATAGTTTGAAATCTTCCATAAAAAAGTGCCAAGGCTGCATCTGAATTATCTTGGGAACTGTCGCTGTCTTTCAAATTTAAAATACTTTCTGTAGTTTTACTAAATAAATTAAAAATATAATTTTGTATCATAGATATTGCCTTAGATTGGCAATGTTTATATTTAATTAAATAAGTATTGCTTTCTTTAAACGAAGGATTATTCTGTAAGAAATCTATATTTCTATCAATTTTATCTAATATATTAAAAAACATTTCACTATTTACACACAAAGTAGGTGCTTCTAATTTTTCCATCATCATGTCAACATCTTTAAAATACTTGACATATTCTGTGATGTTCTCTATAATAGAATTTAATCTTCTTTGATCAGAATCTAGCTGTTCGCTAGCATCATAAAGAGATGTGGTTTTATCTGAAACCTCAGAGTATTGTTTATACAGCATTGTAAAATCCTCTAATGCTTCTTCGATTTGAAGACAAAGTTCATTACATTCCAATCTTCGAGCTTCAAGTTCATTAAGATATAATATGTACTTTGCATCTTTTCTATCCATACATTTCTTTTCTAAAGTGGCATAATACTCTAACAGATCTTGATACCCTTCTATATGCACTGGTTTTTCATTTTCTTCACTCCTGGATACAGTGTCATCAAGTGTTTTATCTTCAAACGTATCATCAGAAAACAATTCTTCTTCTAAATTTAATAAACATTCTTTTTGGAGATCAGTTAATGGTGCCAAGGAATCTTCTGACAGATCCCACTTGGTTAACTTATTTGGAATGTTTTTTACGTTGGACATAGTTTCCTGTCAACAAAAATAAATATTATAAATTAAACATTTTTACAAAGACTAAGTAAGTAACCCATTTCAAAAAACTGACCAAAACTGACATCGTAGCAAATACGAATCATAATCATGAAGTTGAAACAGGTTGGTAATCATGACACAGTGTGTCCAGTAAAAACTTTGAGTAATGAAAGCTCAGTTATGTATTTACATAATACACAGCTTCCAATGCAATTATAATGTTATATTATACCATTATAATTTTTTAACAATGTATAACATGAACAAAAACTCGTTATCAGTGCAAAGATTCTCTCGTTAAATAATTAGGGAACTTAACTTTTACGTAACATGTATTTTACAAGATTAATAATTTATTCCATGACAAAAATATAAACTAAATCTATTTTATAACAAGCATAACTATTATTCCATTACTTATTTAATAATAGTATTATATAAAATTTCATTTCTGTCGCCTGCTTTAAAAATCGGATTTGTTACTTCCGTAGAGCATGCGTGTAAAACACAAACGGAAAGTTTCATTGAGAACACAACCTTAGTTCCTTCTTTCTAAGTATTTGAACCATAGAGGTTAGTGTCGAATTGAATCATAAAATATCTTGGTGATCTTATTGAAATAAAAATATTTTTATGATAATTCATAGTTTTATAAATCAGTTAAATCTGAAATATTTAATATTGTTGTAGAATAAACATTGTTTTATAATTTTATATTTTATAACCTAACCTATAAAAATACAGGTATTATTCTTTTCAGAATGGCTCCGAGGTACGAATTAGCAGTTGGCCTCAACAGAGGCCACAAAACAACTAAGATTCGTGTTGCCAAAAATAAAAATGAAAAGAAAAAGACGGTGTGCGTTTTGCCAGCTAGATTCAAAGGGGTTAGTACATACTAAGAAAATTTATATGCTAATATTTATATTATTATGCAACTGCCAATGTATCGATTGTTTGGTTATGAATTCATATTGTTTGAATTAAATTATGCTCGGTTATATATATTTGTGTGTAATCAATATTAAAATTTGCTTATCTTTTTATTCTAGAGACAAACCAAACACAGCAAATTCATTAGAGATCTAATTCGTGAAGTAACAGGACATGCACCATATGAGAAGCGTGCTATGGAATTGTTAAAAGTGTCCAAGGATAAACGTGCATTGAAATTCTTGAAGAGACGAGTAAGCATATGGAAAAATATTTTGTTTACTACCGATTTTCATTCAATAATATATTTAATAATTTTATAGTTGGGCACACATATCAGAGCTAAAAGGAAACGTGAAGAACTAGGAAACATCCTTGTACAAATGAGGAAAGCAGCTGCACATCACTAAATAACTCATTAAATTTTGTATTATACATTAATAAAATAAATGTATAAAATGCATTTCAGTGTTTATCATGATATAATGTTATTTTCATAAAATAACAAAATCAATATTCACCAATTTGCCAATTTCAATTCTCTGGAAAAAATAGCAGGACAAGAGAAACAGATCACCACCATCAATAATATTTGCGTATTTATACGTGTAAGGTTTAATTTACAATAGTCATTTTCAGAGTTAGTCAATAATGAAATTTTTACATATTTATTGTACATTTTACGCTTTAGACTGGTAAGTCTAGAAACTACATCAAACGTTAAGGTACCATTTTACTCTAATCAAACTTCACATATGCGTTTACATTCATAAAAGAAGTACTGCGCCTATTTCATATATATGATAAGTATACAACACAATTATTTATTATAACGTAATTAATTTAAAGAGTGGAAAGCACAGTAAAAGCTTCATTGTTACATATATTTTAAAATTTATATTTTCCTGCGCGCTGTCTAAAAAATGTGGTGACACCTACTTCTGCTCAACCGTCCCGCCGGAAGATACATTTTCTCCCGCCTAATTTTTGAGCGTGTTTTGTTTTGGGAGGAACTTCCGAAGGACGCGAAGGCAACGGCATTCTTCCCGGAGACCCATAGAGGTGCGGACGTGCCAAAGTATATTCATCTACGAACAGTTTATGTAGTGCGTTTAATTTAAACATCAGTGATTAAAGACTATTATTTAATAAAGAACTTGTTAATTTTATATACTGATTTTATTTCTCGAATACAGCAACGAGTTTACCACATCAGCGACATTTGGTAAAGTGGGGTCCTGAATTACCAATAGGACTACCTGTGGTGGCTGTCCGCTTGTCGATAAAGAAGACTACAACATTACCTGCCACCACTTTCTTTTCATGCAAGAACAAATCTTCTATTTCTAATTGCAAATTTTGTTTTATTAATGCCAATGTGATGCGGTGAAAACGCTAGTCATTTCAATCTCTTTCAATTTTATTAAAATTACAAATGTTCAATTATTCTTGCACCAGGACTCATGTGAAACAGACGTATTAAATAAATTATAATTTCATTCAAAATATTTGTTAATTAGTGATTTATAAATATGGGAATAAACCCCCATACACCACGGTGTTGTGGCGATACCTATTTCCGATCAAGTGTCCCGCCGGAAAGTACGCTTTGCCGCGCGTAACGAGTCTCATTCTCTCGTGAAACGTACACATAGTCAACCTTTTTAGTGAGCGCTAGTAAAATAAAGTTATAATTATAGTCAGTGTGTATAATAGATATAGTTATATTTAGCCAATGTTTCTCGTAAAATAAATAAATTCATTTAAACCTGTAAAAGTATAAACCAAAGAATTATTTCGAATAACTTCCGAACGCATCAATCGATAAAGTAGAGTCACACGGCCCGAATAGGACTCCACAGTGTCTTGTAAACGAGCGTCATCTGCTTTACGTACTATGAAAGTATTTCATACTTTGGTTTGTAGCAGTTGTAAACAGTAGATTAAGGTTGATCAAGTAGTAATTTAAGGTAAAATTGGCATTGCTATGACAGTTACGTGGGACATTCCTATTGCACCCTAAAATGAAAATACTAATGACTGAATGACTCTTAATTCGTTTTAGGATTTTATACTTGTTTGTTTCATGAAAGTCTGTTTGAAAATAATAAATCAAAAATGTTTATTATACTATGGTTCAGTACAGTTCTCTTGTAAAACAGGACACGTTCCTGTAAACTGTTTAGTGTAAACTTACCATAATATGTACACAATATGAAACGTAAATTTCAGATTACTTAAACATTTTGAAATGTACACACTTTTACATGGTTTGTACAAGTATCTTGTGCAAAAAGATGAATATTTTATATTGATATTAGGATTGGACAATGCGGGTAAAACGGTAAAAGATTTAAATACCTTTATAGTTAAGGTTAAACTTATATAAAGGTAAAATTATTTTGAATAATTTTTATATTATAGACGTATTTAGAGGCAGCCAAAACAAAGTTTACGAAGAATTACAAGGGTATGAATCCTAGCAAAATTACAACAACTGTTGGCTTAAATATTGGAAAAATTGATATTGCTGGTGTTCGTTTTAACTTCTGGGATCTAGGTGGTCAAGAAGAACTTAGATCATTATGGGATAAAGTAAATAATTGTAAACTATTATAGATATGGAAGAATTAATATAAAAGCATTATTGTAATAAATAGTGATTTTTATAATGACTTAGTGTAAAACCTTAATATCATATTGTTTGTACCATATAAAGAAACTATATTTTATTTTCACAGTATTATGCAGAATCGCATGCTGTAATTTACATAGTTGACTCATCAGATCGTGAAAAAATACCTGAATCTAAGGAAACATTTGGTAAATTATGAAATACAACATACTAGATATGCAATACTTATGCATTGGATGATAAGAATATCTTTTTTCTTTTTCAGACAGAGTTATATCATCAGAACATTTAATAGGTGTACCTCTTTTAGTCTTAGCAAATAAGCAGGATGTGCCTGATTGTATGGGTGTTAGAGAAGTAAAACCTATTTTTAATCAAAATGCGCATTTGATTGGACGAAGAGATTGCATGGTAATGCCTGTTTCAGCTTTAAATGGGTAGGTATTTATGTCATTGATATTTAAATCAGATTCATTTAACCCATTTGCAATGACACCAATCTCACATACATAATTTCAAACTATGAACAATAAAAAAGTGTAACAATTGATTACATATTACAAACTATATCTGTTTTAAAATATAATAAAATATAATATTAATCATTAAATAGAATAAATATATTATTAAATTAAATAATAATTGTATTGTTTATCTTTTATTTTCAGCTCTTATTATATATTTGTTTGTGCCTAGTGGTATTCATTGCATGTTTAATTTACTAATTTGTCATCTATTGTAGATGGGTTAAATTATTAATAAATGTACAAGCTGTTTTTAGAATTTTTATATACCTATTTATTTATTTTTATAGTCTTTATTTAAATTCATTCATAATTCTTGACTCTTAAAATTTATATAACTATCAAATAGTCTATGTCCTATGTAGCTTGTTTCTTGTTCATGAAGGTTCAAACATTTAAAAAGTTTTATAATGACCTAAATAAACGAAAATTCGTTGGAACGATGTCGGAAAAATATGAAAATCGTGTCGTATCCCAGTAGTAAACTTTGTTCAAATCATTACCACGGTACAAAAAATTCATATTCATTTTTTAATTTTTTGCTAGTTTTTTAAAGTTATTAATATTGAACTTTATATATGTATGGATATATCAGTGTATCATTTTGTAAAATAAAATTGTTAATAAGTAACACAATAACCAACAGAAATTATACATTCACTAATATATGTTGCGCAGATTAAAAATCAACATTGTATTATATTTCATACTTATTTTATTATAATTAAATAAATTATATTATGTATATTTAAATTTACATTATTGTATAACTTGAAAATAACTGTTAATAAATAATTATTAATTTGTAAAGGGATGGCGTAGATGAAGGAATACATTGGCTTGTGGATTGTGTCAAGAGAAACAGCGATGTTCGGCCACCTCGTAATCAAAATGACAATTGTCTATCTTAATATTACATTCCTGTTTTGTTATAACATGTAGATTAATTTGTAAACAATATTTTAATGTAACAAGTTCTGTAAATGTATTAGAAATAATTACATTTGTACTAATACACTTTGATTTTTTAATCTAAGTCAGTTAAATTCTTTATTAACACTGATTCCTCTCCTTACTAATGTCAAAATTTCAATAATTTTAGGTTTTTTGCAAATGGAGTTTTTTTACTATACATACATTAATATCAGTTGATTAAATATAATTATTAAATGATTAATACATAATATAAAATAATTCTTGCAATAAAACGATTTAGTCATTTTATTTGTATTTTAATTATTAGTAAATTAGGCTGATTGCCTATTCCAGTTTAATTTAATACAATTTATAATTCTTTTAATTATTTTAGGAATATAGCTTGTCTGCCTTGGCTATCAAGGTAGTACCTGAGATAAGAGATAATGCCAACATACTACCTTCTATTCTGTTATATTGGTGATAAAAAGCATACAAAACTGGTAGTCTAGTTGTACAGTGAATAATATTTGATTTATAATTTTTGTGTTACATCTTTGAACCAAATTATATTGATCTAGTTTCAAAATACATTATGTGGCCTTATTATGAATCTGAAGATTGGAGTGTTCTACCACCAGAATTAAACAGAAGGTGATAATTTTACTATTTCTAATTACTGACACAAGAATAATATGTACTTAGATATGAACTGTATAATATGATCATATAAATATTTATTAACTAAAAATTATTAAGAATAAATGTTTACAAAAAATATGTTATAACATTAAAAATATAAAATATATTAACATCATAATTGTTTTTTAAAATATCACAGTAATGCATTTATATATTTTTGAAAATAATTATTTAAGCTAATATATGTCACAATACGATTTCGAAAATTGATAAAATAAATATTGATACTAATCAATCGATAAAGTATATTTGTATGATACGTCGCATCATATTATATCTATATGTATGTATGTATGTTGCAGTCTTATTATTTTTAACAATTGTGCAATGACATTCGGATTAAACATTTCAATATATGTTTTCGTGCCATTTTGTAAGAAACTTCTGTGTATTCTTAGAAACAGTACAAAAATCAGTTATCTTATCGAAGTAGAATCAAAAAATCGTTCATAAAGTATTTATTTTATAAAACAGTACGAATTTCGCGCTTTAGAAACAAGCATCGTTATTACTCACTACGTTGAGCAACAGTATAAATAAGAAACTGGAAATGAAGGTCATAAATGAATGAAGTAACTCGAATTACAGAAAAGAATATTCATTACACCTGTTCATTCGATGTTCCGAGTATAGAACATATATGTATATATATATAATGCAGTAAATAATCACGACAACGTTAAACGAAAAATCACAGTACTATCAAGGAACAACGTCAGTGACAATAGGCAGCCATTTTGGTTTCTGATGCGCGAATACTGCTGGACACTATCGTCGGACAGTATCTGTCGTGGAATAGGGTAGACAACTGTGGACGTTTAATTATGTCCATGGTTTTTTTTGGCAGTTGATTAACCCCTCCCTGTTCGTGAATCAAAGTTTCGTACGGTACGTATCGTTAATAGTAGAAAGACAAGTTAGAAGAAAATATCTGGAATGCAACAACGTATATACAAACCGATACAGGCCGATATGCCAGGTGCACGACAGACTATGCAAAAGTGAGTGAGGGCGCCCAACTCGCGCGCCCTGGGAGGCGAGGCATTTGTCGCCGTATTTGTTATACGACTTGCGTGTAAAAGGTGGGCGACACGACGACGGTACACATACGACGCGCCTTCGTGCCGTCCTCTTACGATTCGTCGCTAAACGTCGCTCAATTTCCGGACTCGGGTTACCTGAAAACTACATCCTTTGACTGGTACTGTTTGACAGCTAGAAAACTAACCCTTGGTTCGATGCCCTTCAGTGCGAACGATCTTTTATATAACCGGTTTACACATTTTACAATATGCTGTCGACTTGTGCGAGCGTGCCACCGCGACGCGTTTTTATAGCACGTGAATTTCTGGTCGAATGACATTCAAAAACTAGGTAATATCCATTGCATGCATTGCACTCTTCTGATCGACTACTTAGATTTCGTCAGCGAAACCGGTTATTTTATATACGGTGCACGTTCTGTAACGTGTTAAAAAAAAGAATAACATTGAGTTGGTGCGTGTGATATGTCGTTTCTCAAATTAATACTCTAAAAATATGTAGGTTCCATTTCTTTAAAACAGGATAAATTTTATCAAAATAATTTCTATATCATTTACATTTTCCTTAACAATTTTATTATTATATTATTGTGCATCTCTTGGTACATTTTTTTAATGAATGTCTGCTATTAAATTTTTCAAAATAATGTTTAACAATATTTATGTTTACATAGCTTTTCTATGATTCTTACTACATCAATACCAGAATTATATTATTCGAAAGAGATAATTTGATTATAACTGGTTATTTTTAGTTTCCAGAAATTAATTTTAGATAATTAACAACAAATATAGTTCATTATTTAAATTTATTGCATAAAAATTAAATGTTTAGAAAAATGGCATTTCATGTACACCAATTTAATACATTGGTTCTCTACTTAACGAAGATGCCGTAGTATCTATCTTTTGAATTTTTAGATGTGGCAGTAAAATGTTAATTGCAAATATTATCAACTTTTTATTGATGCATTGAAATTCATGTGTATATATATTTAATGCTTATTTAAACAATACTTTTTGACAATGCTATTTATATTTTAATACTTTAGCTATGAAACTATAAGTTCAAGACAATAATAAACTGCAATATCAACTATTTATATAAAAATATTATGTATATGAGAAATTGGGATAAAGCAAAATGATAAGGCAAGGAAAACTATTATTTTATAAAGATTTATTAGTACCATTAAATAACGGTTATCATAAATTGTTCAATGAATTGAAAATTAAAGTGAGGAGAACAGTTATACGTTTACAATGACAAATATATTTGTCCTGATATCACATTTACTATTATATTTGTGTAATAATGATACATAAAGTAACAATAAAAATTCTTCGTTAAGGTAGAGAATACTAACAATGCTTTATTTATTTTGTGTTACTAAAGCTGTTTTATGAACTGTTTATGTATAACTTATAATACTTCATAATATCACTTGCCCTTTTCCCAATAGGAAAAAAACGGTTCTTGTTGTGTACTCATCTATACTTCATTTACATTATTGAAGTTTGTCATATACGTTTGAAAACATTGCTGAGAACCATGAATGCTTCAGAACACGGGTAATATATAGTTTTTAATCTTACCAAATGAATGAATTTGATAAAACCTTTGATATAATTACTTAATGTGATATTAATTATAATACAATCTAAAAATTGCCATCCCTAAATTCTATTTGACCAACAATTTGTTCTTATAATAATAACCAATTAGATATTTGTTTATGCAAACATTACTTAAAATAAATAATTAATAAGATCAAATCAGGGATGTCATTGCACAACTAAAAATGGTATGTAAATGATTTGTGCATATAAAATAGCATGGGTGTGTATATTCCAGGTTTAACCCAGCCTTTAACATGGCCTCCATAAAGCAAGTGTTTAATGAGGCAGTAGAAAGAGGTAAGTTTAATATTTACATAATAAAATGCTTAACAAAATTTATTGATTCTTACTTGTTATCATATTTTTGCAGTTATGTTTTGTTTATGAAACGCTTACAAAATTTCTTTCTTTCAATGAATTATGTGATTACAATTCTAAGTGCATAAATGTAATGATTGATTTTTAATAATCAATTATTCTTTTCAGAAATAATATTTAAAATATTTATTATGAAATAATTATAAAAATAATTATCATGTATCCCATATAAATTTGTAGAATTGTAATATTTATGATATGCTTCATAATACTAATGCCTTTTCTAGACATGTTTCATGCCTAGAATTAACTATTAATCCTTTGATATCATTGCTTGCTATTTGTTAAGATTCATTTCTGCTATATCATGCATAGCTTAAGCATTTAACACTTCAATAACTACTAACATTAAAATTGATAACATATTTGTAATTTAAAAGTTTCAACAGTTAGAATGCCTGCACCAACACGGTTGAGAGACCTTATCAGACAAATAAGAGCTGCGAGAACTGCAGCAGAAGAAAGAACAGTTGTGAATAAAGAATGTGCATACATTCGTTCAACATTTAGAGAAGAAGATAGTGTATGGAGATGTCGCAATATTGCAAAACTCCTATACATTCACATGCTTGGGTTCGTGACAAAACATTTGCTACATTTTATAGTATATACAACAATACTTTCAGTTATTTTGTTCTTTTAATAAAATGTACATTATCTTTATAGATATCCAGCTCATTTTGGCCAACTAGAATGTTTAAAACTTATTGCATCCCCAAGGTTTACAGACAAACGAATTGGTTACTTGGGTGCAATGTTACTTTTAGACGAGCGGCAGGATGTTCATCTTTTAATTACAAATTGTTTAAAAAAGTGAAGTTTTTATAATATTACATTAATATTTACATATTGGAAATGCTTATAAATATAATGATTCACAATTATTTTAATATTTTTATTTTACAGTGATTTAAATAGTTCTACACAGTTTGTTATTGGTTTAGCATTGTGTACATTGGGTGCAATTGCATCACCAGAAATGGCAAGAGATTTGGCATCTGAAGTTGAAAGGCTGATGAAATCACCCAATGCATATATTCGAAAGAAAGCAGCTCTTTGTGCATTTAGAATTATTAGACGTGTACCAGAATTGATGGAAATGTTTCTTCCTGCTACTCGTAGCTTAATTACAGAAAAGAATCATGGTGTGTTAATCACAGGTGTCACACTTATTACAGAAATGTGTGAAAACAGTGTTGATACATTGAATCATTTTAAAAAGGTAAGTTCTACAAGTTTTAATGAAAAATCAGAATATAGAAGAAAGCAAAATATTAGTTACCTTAATTGACACTAAGAATTTAGTCCTTGCATTAAAAGAGATTATATATATATTTTTTTACAATCACAATTTAAGTTGTTTAATGTTAGCATTTCTGCTAGTGTATAGATGCCAATTAGATAGTAGCGACATTAATAGCCAACCAGTTTATTGAATATGTAGCATTAGTAATATATTGCTGTCAAATTAATCAAAAGTTCTAAACAATCATAGAAAGGAATGTAGTCTATAATTTGATGTAACTGTAATATACATACAAACAAATAACAAAAGAGAACATTTTAACTTAACGATTTTTGTAATCTATTTTTTGTCCATGATATTTATAATATAAGTATGGTTTTATCTTTCTTAGGAATGCGGCCATCGAGAGGTAAAAAGTGTATAAACATCCTTTGTATTTTTGCATGTTATGCTTATTATGGACTTCATTCTTTTCTTTTAATTTATGCGATTCTTTCATTGCAGATATTCAGTGATCCATATCAGTTACCTGATTATAGTTCTTTAATATCTGTAAAATTAAAATATTTATGCATGTATTTTGACAATGCAGTATAATATAAACTATAATTTATTATTTTTACATGCTTTCTTTACAAATATTTTAGTATTATTATTATTGAACGAATTAAATTAAAAGTTATTTATTTGATGAAAATGTTGGATTTCCTTGGCATTATAATTTTTGGCCTATAGTATTTTGTTTATTATTATTTTTGATATTATGTGTATATGTATGTATAAATATTGTAATTATGTAACATTATATTCTATTCAAATATAGTATAAATATAAAGGTATAATTATTTTTGCATAAACAATGCAATATCTTTAATGTCATGTTTCTGTTCCTTTGAGTAACTTTTATCTATTTTCAAATATATTAATTTATTTGTCGTGTTTATATTTAAATTTTACATGTTACTGTTTTATGCATTTAGAAGATAAATTTGTTTTTTCATTTTAGATTGTGCCAAATCTTGTAAGGATCCTTAAAAACTTGATATTGGCTGGGTATTCTCCAGAGCATGATGTATCTGGTGTGTCTGATCCGTTTCTTCAAGTAAAAATATTGCGTCTTTTACGGATTTTGGGTCGCAATGATATCGACGCATCTGAAGCAATGAATGATATACTTGCACAAGTTGCAACAAATACAGAAACTAGTAAAAACGTTGGTAACACAATACTGTACGAAACTGTATTATCTATTATGGATATCAAGTCAGAAAGTGGACTTAGAGTATTAGCAGTGAATATATTAGGTCGATTTTTATTAAATAACGATAAAAATATTCGATATGTTGCTCTGAATACATTATTGAAAACAGTTTATGTAGATACAAGCGCAGTGCAAAGACATCGCTCAACGATTCTGGTAATCTTCTTATATTAGTAATTGTCTTTGTTTATGTGATTTCTTAACACAATCAAAAATAAACTGTTTTACTTTAATTGCTTATTCAGGAGTGTTTAAAAGATCCAGATGTATCAATTAGAAGACGAGCTATGGAACTTAGTTTTGCGCTTGTAAATTCAAACAATATTAGGAATATGATGAAAGAATTATTACTTTTCTTGGAACGTGCTGATCCAGAATTTAAAGCTCAATGCAGTAGTAATATAGTGATGTCTGCAGAAAGATTTGCACCCAATAAGCGTTGGCATCTCGAAACATTATTCAAAGTTCTTGTTGCTGTAAGAAACTTTTTAGTTGTATTGTTTTTTAGATTTTTACTTCTGAAATTAAAATTATAATTCTGTTTACTTTTAGGCTGGTAATTATGTCCGAGACGATGTAGTTGCATGTACCATTCAGTTAATTTCAGAAACACAATCGCAGCAAAGTTATGCTGTTAGCGCACTATGGAGAGCATTAGAAAAAGATACGTTTGATAAACAACCTTTGGCTCAAGTAGCAACATGGTGTATCGGTGAATATGGTGATTTGTTATTGTATGGACCACCAACAGAAGATATAGATGCTCCTATTAATGTACGTTATATTATTTTATACCTAATGCAATAGAAATCACTGTGTAGCTTGAATTAAGACTAGAAATGATTATGTACTTAACGTTTATTTTGCTATTATTATTATTGTTAGTTAACGGAAGATGAAGTTATTGATGTCTATCAAAGGTTATTGTGGAGCCCACAAAATACAGTTGTCACGAAACAGTATACATTATTGTCTCTTACAAAACTCAGCACAAGATTTCAAAAGGGTAATGAGTAAGTATTGCTGCATTATATAACATAAATACAACGTAGACTCCCCTTATGGTTTTGGTTGCTGCAAAAGCAGAAACAAAATTTGAAAAATTGAAATTTCTATCTTTAAAAATTTATATAGCTATGCGTATTTGAATATTTTACATTGAATTTGTTCAGTGGGTCGTTTAAAAGAAAGTCATGAAGCCAAATAACACTGTACCATATATTATCTATTTTGTATTTTGAGCCAGTATTATATTAAATTATTTATATTTCAGAAAAATTCGTCAAATAATTGATACATTTGGTAGTAATTTACATATTGAACTACAACAACGAGGCATTGAATTCTCGCAGTTGTTTAGAAAATACGACCATTTACGACCTGCGTTGCTTGAAAGAATGCCTCCTATGGAAACTGCAAGGCCACAAGCTAATGGTATCATTGGTATGGTAAATGGTGAGCCAGAACCAGAAGAGGAAAAACCAGCAGTTTTAGAAGCAAGCACTCCGCCATCTGATTCAGTAAGTCTGTCACATTATGAAATTTAATTTATTATATAATTAGTTTCATTTATAATAGTGAGGTTACAAAGAATCAAAATTTTTGCACTTTCTAGAGTGCACTTTTAGATTTGCTTGGAACTGCCGACTTAGGAATGGCCCCTTCAGCATCGAGTAAAAATCCACCTGCTAATTCATCAGCTGTAGTAAACAATAACGATTTGTTGGACTTACTTGGTAGTTTGGACTTAAGTGCACCTACACCCACATCTACACTGCCACAGACACAAACGACGTCACCAGTTTTTAACCCTGCTAACACAACTAACTTCCTAGTGGATGGTTTACTTAATTCATCACAATCTATTCAAAATGGTTTGTACATATTATCAAAGTATTTACTTTTTACTTTTTATGATGAAAATGTAAGTTTATTTCGAAATTATAGATGCACCTGTTATGACTGTACTGGATAAAGCAGGACTTAAAATAACCTTTAAATTAGAAAGATCATCAGATATTAACGATTTATTAGTTATAAATATGTCAGCTCAAAATTCTGGAAGTGCTATATTAACTGATTTCCTGTTTCAAGCAGCAGTTCCTAAGGTAGGAGATTTTAGTTTATTTTTTTATTATATGAAACGAAAAAAATTATTTAAAATATGTTTTTTATTTTTTAGACATTCCAGTTACAAATGTTGTCTCCATCGAGCACTGTCATTCCTCCTTCTGGACAAGTTACTCAAGTATTAAAAGTTACAAATTTTAACAAAGTAAGTTTTTCCGGTCATCTACGTTTAAATAATGCGATAATATTTCATTTCTCATATTATGGGTTATTAACATCTTTTTTTTTCAACAAAGGTACCTTTACGAATGAGATTACGTATATCTTATACTGGACCAGCTGGACCAGTCCTGGAACAAACAGAAGTGAATAACTTTCCTCATGTAGCATCACAGTGACAAGATATATTAAGAAAAATAATTGTACATATGCCTGTTTAAATAAGTAATCGTGTCTTAAATAGACTGACACTCACTTTCATCTTTTCATCGGGTAAAGTGACACATATTGGTAAAAGGATATATTTGAAAAAGGAAAAAAATTTCGTCACTGATTAAATTTTTTATTTGTCAAACGTCGTATGAACTTGAGAAGATTTAAATTTGTAATCAATTTTTTCCGTTAATAAGCACAAAACAATGGTTTCCATCTGCTCATAAGCCACATTTTATAGTTGTAAAAATTCGAACATTCAGTAACTGTTTATACGTGCAATGTTTGTAAATACATCATATATACAAAAATATTATAATGTTTTCATTTTATACAATTAACGAATAATAATATTATAAGCTATTTTATAAAGCTGTTTGAAAAATTATATGAATAGGTCCATTCATTGATTCAACAGATAAAATTACTCTTAAATGATTTAAATTGGCGCTTGTTGAGCAGATGGTATGATTCTAATTTTAAAATCTTGCAAAAGTAGTAAAGCTTATTAGTACAAAATTATTAAATTTAAAGAAAAAAAAAAACAAGAAAAATAAAAAAAGAAAGAAGGAATGTAAAATTTCTCTTGTATTATGCTGCATGTATTGTGAAACATGTAAATATTTTCTCTAATCGAATATAGAAAGATAGAACAATAATATTACATGCAACACTGTTGATTTGTTGAATTTGTAATCTCACAGCTTCTGATTTAGTACATAATTTTATTGCATAGAATAATTTAAAATGAACATAAATACAAACGAGGCACGTAACGGGAAATACTAAAACTATTCGAAAAAATACTGCAAAAAAGTGTTTTTTCACTCTAAATGTTGCTGTCCAATTATCAACGACAGGCAGTTCAATTTCGCTGTAATTGATCTTTTCTACTACATTTGTAAGTAATAAATAAATGCGATCGCCTTGTAAATATTTAAATAATTGCAGTGACATAGAAGTGATTAAATTCGCGTTATGAGGAACGTAAAATGGGGTTTTTTGCGTGTGTTTACCATACACTTATGATGCCAGTAATCAATAACAAAAATTGTTTCTTTCATAAGAATTTTTTAAACGACAAAGGGTAATACACAAAAACATATACATGTAGCTTGTACACGTTTACTATACCCCATATTTACGTTGTGTTGTGGGTGGTGTTTATACTGTTTTGAATGTATCTGGAATATATACAGTGGAGTTACGCTATTTGGCCCTAAATAGGACTGTATCAGAAAGAAGATTATGGAATAGTCTATACAATCGGAATTCTTTTCACGCAAAGATCAATTATCAAACTCTCTATTACCAAAAATTTTGAAATTTCTAAATTCATAAATTTGAAAATTGAAAATTTGCACTCTGTTAAATTAGCCACATAGGGTGACTGTACTGTAAATGTCATTGGAGGGCTGAATCCTGATTGTCGAATTATTTTTTACACTCGTGATCGTATGTCAAATTATTTAAAACTGTAAACGATTTTTCCTCATTGATTATGAAAATGAAATATTTATTATGGTATAGGTATTTAAACAAAAATATTACTATTAAAAGTATTGCATATCTCTGTAATTTTGTTCTAAAGCAAATATTAAGAACTATACTTTTAAAATATTAGTCAAGGCATTGAAACAGTTTTATGTTGCAATATACTCTTAATTATATTTTCATATTATTAGAAATGTTTTTAATTCGAATAATGATTCGAAGAATGTATACAAGGATTTAGACAAGAACTTTTTATTCGTTGTATAAAAATAGAATTGTTGTTTGGTAACGTATAATTTAACAATAACATAACGTACATTTGAATATATTTGATAACATAAATTTTTGATTCAAAAGAAAAATTATAATAAAGTATTTTTACATTCCTTTTTATCATAAAAATAAATACATGAAACGTAAAATGGGATTTGAAAAGTTAATCATTTTAATTCTTATAATTTAATGAATTTAAAAATTGCGTGAACTAACGAAAAGTTTTAGTAAATATATTATCTTTTCATATATACTATTTCCCTTCTTATACAGAAGAAATGTTATGATTAAAAAACATGTGATTTAATCGTGCAAAAGATCGTAAAAAGGTCAAATACATAAAAATAGCAATAGAGTCTCTATTTGCAAGCTTTTATCTTTTAAAGATTTTATCTATGTGAAGTTAATACACAGTTGTACTTAATTATATTTAATTTACTTTAATGTAATTGTATTGTATGAATATGTAGTTTTTTAAGCGCGGCTACTAAATTTAGTGTTATAGCAGAAATCTATCAATATTTGGAACAATTAAGTTAACTAATCGTCTCTTATTATTTTCTTCCTAAAGTTCTTTTAAATATCGTTAACAATAATTATATTATCAGCATAACTGTATGCATTTTAGCTCCGTCCCTTATATGTTATGCGCTATAAATGGGGAGGTATATAATTCTAGAACAGGTGGGTGTGTTTCTGAGTGGCCTTGTCCTAAAGTCTGTGACACAGTGTCAGCCCTTCAGTGGGGTATTCTCTGCCTACTTGTTCTCAATATTATATTAGTTTTATAAATACATAAATCAACTGTGAGGATATTGAATAATGATAAAGATGCTGTATATATACGTTTCAGAGAATCAAGGTGTGAAAATAAAATGTATTTTTATTCCACTACACTGTCAGAATATTGTATTAATACTTATACTGTCATTAATACTTAAAGACTTACGTTATTGTATAAATCGTAACTCTGCAAATATGAGATTTAGGTTGGTATAATCTATGTCGATTTTATATACACAACTAACTAAAAATACATATTAATTAGGTATGTGCGAATAGTCTGAATTATCAGGTTTTTAAGGTTCTCAATGTTCAAAAATTTAAATATTCTAAAGTACTAAAGTTTTAATGTTAAAATAATTCTACGAGTACAGAAAACACAAATTCAGAATTTGAAAGTCCCAAATTTAACTGAACCTGAACAAATGTTAAATATCCAGAAATTTTTAACATAATAAAATGAAAAATCATATTTTGACTATTATATTGTAATTACAATTTCTTTTTTACATTAATTAGATGTAATACAAATTATTACAATGAATATCCTTATAATAATACAATCATCCTTTATATGCTTAGTTTGTCTGCTGACTTTCGACAGGATTACTTCCAACTTGATTAAATAATCTGTCTTTAATTATTTGTGCCATTAAACCGTGAATAATTTCAATTGTAGTTTTACAACTGTCCCTTGTAGCTTTAATTAATTTTTCTACCGTACTTCGATCATGAGGATCTGTTCCACCTAAAATAAATCCTCTTCCAAGCGCAACTTCCGATTGTTCTAACTTGTCTGATAAATCGAATATTTGTCCAGTAGTGTAATCTGCATTTGTTAAAAGGCTTGAAGAACTGAGAGTATTCACCCAATATTTGTTCCATAAAGAATCTAGTAATCTTCTATCTAATGATGATTTAAAATAAGATACTTCCAAAGAATAGTATTGTTTGCAATGCACACCAAAATCTTCGATTTTATTTAATGGTATTGTTTGATATTCAGATGGTTCTTCATTTGCTGGTTTATATCCCTGTAAATATTGTGTAATTCATTAAATTCTGTATTTCTCTTTATTTTATTTATAATGGATTATGAATTGTAATAAACATGTATTACTTTTGGATAAGTTCTGAATGCGCCCAAACAAACTTTTCCGGCAGAAATTGTTCTTACAGGATCAATGACAATAGCAACAAATGGTTCCTGAAAATTTTGATTAAGCATTTGTGTGGATACATCAATGCCTGATAACCAACATCCATAGCCAGGATGACTATGGTACCATCCAATAGCATTTTCTTGTCTTCCAACCTGCATAAATATTAGACGTATGTAGTTATATGAAATAATAGATTATTACACATATAACAATTAAATGACGATGATTAAAAAGGACACCTGTTTAGCTGCTTCTATATATGCTGTCATATATTCGTAAGCTTGTGCTTGAGCATTAACTCTTGTTTCTGTACCTTCTACAGGCAATGCAAAAGAATCCATGACAATCATGGTATTTGCTGCAACTTTTCCAAGAAGAAGACCCATCACTTCTAACGTACCACCAGAACGAGCATGCATAACCATTTTTAATAATGCCAATGCAGAGATCTTTATATCTTTGAAAAAGTGAGGGCTAGAATATAATATTTTGTTATTGCTTAAAATTATTTTAGTTCCATATATACACATATATGGATGTATTAAAACTACATGTAAAACTTTCACTTTTATGATTATAGTGCTATGAAATAAATGGCCCATTCACAACTGCTTTAATTGTATATATATATATATATATATATATAAAAGAATAACATACTCTTTCTCCCATGGTTTGGCTGCCAATATATCTTGTTGTTCTTTACGATCGTACCTATAAATTTCATCAACAGTACTAATTGTTTCGACGTTATTTGACATTTCCCATGTTTTTTGAGCAATAGTACTTTGATCAGAAGATGTACTTGCCATGGCAACTAATTTTGGTAAATATTTCAAACCTCTAAATGACAAAAGAAAAATATTACATAAATTAATTTGACATAGTTTCATAAAATTATGATAATATATTAAAATACAAATTAAAACTGATTTTTCAATCATAAGCTTAACCTATTTAACAGAGTATACTATTCGCGAAATGCACATAATAAACAAATATTTAAAAATGTCTACAAATGTTATGGCGTATCGGACTATTTGAATTAGAAATAATTATACTTCAAATACAATTTTGGTTACCAGTAATTATGTTTCTGAATAACAGACCACAATAAACTGACAGTACTGCATTTCCAAATACATACATTCAAACTTCAGTTGCTACCGGTGTCGCCATCTATTTGTACAATTTTAACATTAAACTACAGTAAATTCTCGCACAGTGCAAAACATCTCTTCCTGCGTCTATGCGTGCGACATTGCTGCGCCTACGTTCGCCTCGCTCGAGGCAGTCCAAGTGTAACACAATACTCACCGCGGTCCCTTTAATGCGGGCTGACAGATCACCAGTTCCCAATTTAGCAATATAATTTGTTAATATTTATATTTTTTTGACTGCAAACTTTTTTAACATATTCGTGAGGTTTTTCCGATTAAAATAAGACCAAACACGATATAATTACGATCATAATTACCTGTGTAACAAGCCATACAAATTTCGGACGTCACATTTACGGCAGAGATACGAATTCCTTAGATTCTAACGTTCGAAACTTTTATGGCTTGTTACACGAGTAACTATGATCGTAATTATATCGTGTTTGGTATCATTTTAATCAGAAAAACGAGACGAATACGATCGTAAAAGTTTCATTCACGAAAAACCAAAAATAAAGAATTTTTATTTTTGAATTTAAAAGACAGAACACGCAGGAGTCTTCCATGTTTGCCGAACGTCTCGAACCTCAGTCCCTCGTTTTTATTTCGCTATCCTTTTCTACGTTCGGTTTGCGTCGTATCCCTCTTCAGATTAGCTCGAAAACACATACCTAATTGTGACAGTGCGTCGTATCCCCCCTCAGATTGGCTTGAAAACACATACCGAATCGTGACAGTGCGTCATATCCCCCCTCAGATTAGCTTGAAAAGACATACCGAATCGCGACAGTGCGTCGAATCCCCCCACAGTTGGCTTGAAAACACATATCAAATCGCGACAGTGCGTCGTTCGAACATCGTCGGACATTTAAATGCCACACCGTCTCAGCGGCGGTTTGTTTTTTCGGTCGGCGGTTAAGGCGAGCTGCGGAGAGCAAGGGACAGCCGCCAAGTATCAAATTTCGTTTCCACTTGCTCACAGAGCACAGTTTCGATTCCGACCGCCGCTGCACTGTGCGAGAATTTACTGTACTTTGAACTCTGCTCAATGAAGTTTAATCGCACACATGAAATACAGATACAGTATATAAATACATATATCTATATAAGATTGGGTTACGTACTAAAGGGTCATGCTGCTTTTAATGCAATCAATTATGTCTATATAATAGTCTTTTCTCTAACAATGCATAATATAGTATCTAATTTGCACTTTCACGTTTTTCTCTTGCTTTGTACTTATTAATATAGTAATATTTGATACATTCGCTTAATTTAAAACAAAAGAAAATTACGTACTGAATATATAAAATAGCATTATCAAGTAAGGGATTAATTTTATGAATAAATACATCTTAAACATGGTTAATTAGAGATCTTTATTACTGGTAGAAATGGTATAAAGTCGAATACAATTAACAAAATGATGTTCCGGATGACGGAGCAAATATATTTGTGTTAAACATAGCTTATTTTTCCTTACCATATTAATTAACAAAACCTCAAATACGTTAGTACGTATGTATATATCAGAAAATATTTTGCTATCAAATAAATGTATTTATTTAGTTAAAGATTATACGTACGTCACGCTCCTGCTTCATCCGGTTTTGTACTTAAAAATAAATACTATTACCTACTGAGAAAAAGGATTTTTTTTATACATTTAAAAGGCACGATAACGACTAGGTAAAAACGAATGATACGCCAGAAGTAGTTCGGCCACGTTGAAAAATTTACTCGTGCTCCTTATTGAAATAAAGTTAGTGACTTTGACATAATGGACAAATAAGTTTTGTACGTAGTGCAAGTGTATAAATGCAATAATTGCGTTTCGATTATCGTGAAACACTTTGTTAAATTTGATTTAAACGTCATATTACAGAATATTTTCTCATACGTGTACGTGTACGTATTTCTGTAAATATAAAGTACTGACACATAGCGTTGTGAATTCTGTTTTTAATCTCTTCTTTATTATTTTCTTAAGCAAAATATATCATTCAAGACATTATTCCAGGCATTATACGAATTCTTTGTGTTAATGAAACCTTGAAGACTTGATCTCTAAACGAGATATTCAAGCACTTTACTGTACTCTTTCAAGTATTTTTAACACGTTGACTGTCATAGTGATTACCTGTGACCGATGCGATAAATTCAGTTTACTCATTTAAAAATAAAAACAAAAAGAAGAAACTTTTAAATACTTTCAATGTTGAGTTAATGATATACTTTGACAAACTGATGATAAAACTGAAGAATTAACTATATTCTTGATAACTTGCATTACAGTGTGTCTGTTCAAAATACACGCACCAATTTTCACTGTGGCAATCAATGTGTTAAAAGGTGCAGATAGAATTCTTAATGTTACTTCGTAGAGTTATTTTCACATAAGGCAGCAAAATTCCTCTCCTTGGGGATTACCCTGGAACAAAGAAAAGAATCATACCTCTGTAGAAACAAGATTAAAATATTACTTTATAGCCCAGATAGCATGACATAATTATTCTGTTATATGTATTACTTAACATTTATTAGTTATAGAATCTGAAGCAAAGTATTAATGGATGTTAATTATTTATTAATTTTGTTTGCATGTAATAATATACACGCATGTACGTATATGATTCGTAAATGATTTGGATATCATGAATATATCATTTACAATAAAAATTGCTTATTATCAGTTAAAATGTAACAAATGTACGAATATATAATTTTCTTCAAATATTGAATTAAATTAAATTAAACATTTTTTGACGATATTATTTTATTATACGACAAATATAACAAAATGAAACGTCTCCATCACCTGATCTTATTTAATTAATCTGAACGTTATCTTAAAATATTTATACATGCAACAGACTAACAGAATATTTAATAAGCTTCACGTAAACGCAAATGAAAAGTGATTATTTTTGATTATCTAGTAACTGTGCTTTATATCGCAATATGACAAGTACGAAACAATTTTAATGTTTCATAATTAAATATTAACACCTATAAGCGTTAACCAATTCAGTTAATTAACGCAGCAACAACAATGTTTGAATTATTTATTAATATGTTTCAAATACAAATATTTGAAACCTTTTAGTGTCATATGTTAGAAAGATATAATACATATACCAATGGAATTTTATCATTATCAATGATAAAGTATGTTTCAATACATACAGTAACAATTGTACATTTATAGTATGTACAATAACCAATTTCACTTTATTCTTTTTAAATGTATCCTAAAGACAATGTGGTTAACTAATGAGATGTTTATATTTTTAACAAAAAATTATATTACTTTTAACACATGAAGTTTTAGTTAAGCGTGAGTATGAATACAAGGTGCTGTGAAGAAGAAAAAACAAAGCCAAATAATTTTTTTTACTTGAAGCGCGAATAACATTAACCATCGGCGTCTATTTTAACGTTCGATACGTTGAAAGCAACTTACATAAATCGACCCATCAGAACTGTTCGGTCGCCCACTTAATATGGGTAGAGATATCTTCTCTATGGAAGAAGAATATACATTGATGACACATTCCCCGATTTTAATTATTTTATAATTTGTTATGTTATATCTAATCATAAAAGTAATAAGCAAAATACAAGAATTTCGAATGTAGAAAATTAAAATGTTTTATAGCCACATTGTCTTCGTAAATTAAATGTAATATATAGAAATAAATACACAATCGCTTGAAAACAATGAGAGTGCAAATAATTGTGAAATTAATGTTTACTTCTATTCATATTTGCAATATTGTTACTGACATTATTGCTTATAAAAAAAAAATATATGAATACCTAAAGACAACAATACTGATACTCATTGTTAGAGAAAAAAAAACACAATTTTGAATAATTATCTCTGTCGTAAATAGAAAAAAATATTGAACCTAATTAAAATCAATCAATAAAATATTCACACTTCGTAAGTAATGGTTAATACTTTTGTCCGTTGTTTGGATGAACCAGTTTTGTAACAACATACCTGTTGATGATGAAGTTCTTCAGAAGGTCGGAAACCCAAGTTTTCCCTATGTCGGGATAGAGACGTAGACAACTGTTGCCTTTTGCATTCTGAAGTAGCCATTTCCTATAAGAAACAGAAAATATTACTAATATCTATTGAATTAATTACGAAATTCATATCAAAATAAAGATCTTAAAAAAAACGAACTTCTCCTTCATTATTCAGAAGTGTAGTTGTCATAGTATCTGCTGTAAACCATTTTTGTCCTTTCATGACAATATTTGATGGTGGTTCGTGTGTAGCTCCAATATCTGCTGACCATACTAAAACATTTGCACCTGCATCGATTTTAGCAGTACGATGAAACTTAAATAATGTTTCCAAAGAACCGGCTTTCCGAATAATTTGCCATCCGCTTAATCCTTGTTCCTGTAAAATGTGAAAACAATATTAAGGTGTTATTGAGGATAAAGCGATATCGACTCCAAAAATATATAATATTGTACCTTATTCCCCTTATTGGTAAGTTTTACAAATCGTCCTTGAGGATCAGCTTCTGTAATTTCTATGTCACCTCTGGCTGTTCCACTTACACTGTAGTCGGTACTGCTGCGTTCTTCGCTTTCCTCTAATAAAGTACGTTTTCGTTTTCCGCCTCTTAATGGAGTGTGTCTAGAAGGAGTAGCTCTACCACTACTACTTACTGACGAACTTGATTGTACTGGCATGATATTTAATCTATAAATGAACAAAAGTTAATGAAAATATTTATGTGTTGATGTATAAAATTGATTCATGATATTAACAAGTCCAAACGTTCATTTGTTTAAACGGAATAGTACGATATAAAATTATATTACCTGGCTTCTTCAGATTCTAAAAGTTTCCGATATGCAGCAATTTCCAAATCAAGTGCTACCTTGATATCCATAAGATCTTGATATTCTTGAAGTTGTTGAGTCATTTCATCACGTATACGTGCCAATTCTGCTTCTAAAGATGCTAAGCTTTCTGCATGCCGAGCCTTTTCATTTTCACGCAAGTTCTCTAAGTCTCTGTATAAAAATTTACACATTTATTCAAAACATGCATTTAGATATAATTACATAACATTGTTACAAATGTTACCTGATGCGTGCATTAAGAGCATTATTAGATGCTTCAAGTTCATTGATTTTTTGATTAAGTGTATCAATTCTTGTTCTTGTTTGCCTCAATTCGTCAACAGCTAAACTAGCTGCTCCACTGTTGCGCTGGGCATGAGCTGTTAAATTTTTGATCTTCGTTTCATATAATAATTCAATTTCTTCTCTATTTGCTCGCATCTGTCCTTCATATTGATCTCGTAATTCTTGCAAAGACTGTTGCAACTTTGCTTCATACTGTTCAGCAAGACGGCCATCGATTTCAGAGATCTCAATCTAATTTATAAAACAGTGTTTAGTATTAACAATTCTGATTCATTTACATATTATATTGATAATATTTATAATGGGCTATGATAAAAGATTTAACTTCTACATACTACCCTGTATTTTCTTAACGTATTTATGATATCAATTACATAACTTTGAATAAGGAAAATACAATAAGGGTGGGTCTACAATTATATCAATATTAAGAAAATTATAATTAGTCTACTTATGCTATTTGAAACTATTCAAGGATTAAATTTATATTATCTAATTAATATTATACAATGATTTGTAAAATCTTATAATTATGGTAATTACTTTTATCTTTATACTTTTAAATACAAACCTGTCGTTTTGTTCGTGTTTCTGTTAATTCCTGTTGATAAACTTGATCTTTAAAACTAATGTCCTCTTTCAAACTCTGAATATTATTTTCAAGAACAATGCGTTGTAAAGTTTCTTCTCCAAGATGTTTACGAGTATCCTCTAATAATGCTTTCAATTTTTCTACTTCTTGTTCCAATTCTCTTTCTCTTTCAGCCAGCTTTTTACGTTCAGCTTGTGACTGATTGAATTGTGATTGTAAATCATTGTAGCGAGTTTCATATAGTAACAGATTTCTCTCTGCAACTTGTAAGTCCACTAATTTTTTGTCTAGTCTGAAAAAGATCATTACAAATATTTACAAAACTTATTATATAAAAAAGATGTTTAAAAACAATTGTACCGTTTTATCGAATATGAACATTTTAAGATTTTCGCATTTGTAAATAATAACAAACCAGAAATTTAAAAATATTTATTTACATCTTTTAATTTACGAATCGACGGTCCTACATTTACGATATAATTTAACATCTGGTATAAAATTCTATGTAAAGTAGGGAGAATTACAAAATTTTCCAAATATATGGAATGAATTTCTTAACAAAATCTCGATCGTTTACGACATTCCGGCAGTCGTAAAGAAGAGGTGAGCTTGCGTGTTTCTATTTCAAGCAACGACCCACATCAAGAATTTTATTTTCTACCATAGGGTTCCAAACCGTCTTAATATTTCGTTACCCTAAAATCTACATTCAGCATGTATTATATATCATATTTGCTGGTTAAAATCTAAAAAAAAAAAAATGAATGTGTAAACAAAAATTTAACATTTTTTTACCCGAAAATGTTAACCAGAATACGTTAATTATTTATGTTATTGACACAACGACAAGAATTTATTGATAAAAATAATCGAAATAATTTTGCATAGGTTAAAAATCTTCAGAAATTTCAGGATCAACTTATTCATCGAACAGATCCGTTATATGGCATAAAACAAAGATTCCCAAATGTAGGTCTTGACCGACTGGTATGTTACGAGCAAATTTTGAGTGAACGGCACCAAATATTTACAAATAATTAAGAAATATGTTTTATTCAACTCCCGCTATTCCTTTTAAAATACGCATTGCAAGCGAGTAGGTCGCGGGAAATTATTTTCGAAAATTTTAAACTTCGGAACTTAGGAAAGTAATGTATTATAAACAAGTAAGCAATTAATATTTTCGAAAGTGCGTTACTATCTTATGATGTATTCGACATCACAATTTTTACATATGACTTCTTCTGATATCGTTACAAATAACGGAGATAACTGGAATGGTCAAACAACACTCCTTATATTTTCACCCAAGGTCACGAATTCTATCGTTAACGCCATTCCTTTAATAAGGAATGTATTTCTTTTTATAACTGCTATGAGTTCAAATTTAGTAATATTTTACGCTTTACACGAGTAACATTATCAGATCGATAACTGAACTACTTTTTTGCAAGTCGTTTGGATTATTATAAGGAAAGTTCAATATATTATCAAAAGACAATTTTTAAAATTAAAAATACTATTTCTGTACCCGAAATTTCATTGTGTTAACATGTTAAACATGAAATTAAACACTTAGAAGAAAGACTAGTATGTATATATGAAATCAAATCTTCGTAAAACATAAGGAACAAATAAATATAATGTAAATCGCAACTCTCGACAAAAAAACGATATTATGTACACAGAATAATTTAATAAATCGTGGTATTACATGTGAACGTTATGTTTAAAGTACAACATTTATGCACGTTCTCAATATTAAATGTTTTCATTGGTCATTTGTTTTGTTTCATCACTGTATTAAAGATTCTGTGAAATATCTGTCGTTTGTTTTAGGTATTATTCGTATTTTTATCGATTGCTTCACGCTCACGAAAGGAGGTCAATGTTTTCAGTCGAGGTTATACGCGCGCTTCAAGATGACATCACCGTCGCATAGTAAGCGTGACGCAATCACTCGTAGTAACGTCACGTTTCAACTTAGGCACACCCAAATATTCAGATATATTGTAATTTTTAATGAGCATAACCATTTATTTTCGTGATGAAATCAGTAGAAAAATAACAAAGGTCATAAATAATTATTTCTAACGAATATTCACGTGTAGTGCTTTAGTCGAAATGAAAATAATTTTTATAAATAAGTTTAATTATTAACAGTACATTACTTAAAAATCAATACTGCACTGATAAAATACTTATAAATAACATCCCTACTTTTGGTCACTTCTACTTGTAGATATCACATTATCTATCAAATATATGAATGAATCTCCTTATCATACTAACACGATCATGTAGATTCCTTTCACATTTTTCAAAGCATTAATTTTAATTTCTTTTTTATTTTAATTTTGTTCCAATTATATTTTATATACATATATCTTTAAGAAAATTATAGAAATCAGTAATACAAGAGGATTAATAAATTATTGTAATTAAAAAATTAATTCTAATCAAATCTCTATTTTTCATACCTTATAATGTTTTTATGAGAAGTAAATGTCATTACATACACACATACCTATTAATTAAATAACATTAATATAACAAACTAATCATAATAATTATGACGCTATAAAAAACAAAACCATCCTTTCTCACTCAAGTTGATTAAAATAATTAGAACTTTTCTGCTATTATCAAACAACAATTTTCTACACATCCTTTTAGATTGTGACATCCCTACTCTCTCTTATACACTTATCAAACATTGCATTTAGTTACCTAAATGTTGCAGTACCTTATCTTTAAGTTTAAACAGTGTATTGTTCATTTACGATTAAATGTCAATAAATCTGAATTGGAAATCAATTAAATCCAAAATTTAGTACAGAGTACAAAAATAATATAATTTATGAAAGTCACATGAGCATAATTACAATTAATTATTTTACATTAAAAATCATAAAGTTAATATAAATATTCAAGAAGTATTTATGTTTTATTATATGCAGTCAATTTTGTGCTGACAGTATTATTAGTTACATCTGTATAATATTATGATGGAATCAACACACTTCAAATATGATATAAACATATTAGAATGGCAATTATAATAAAATAGAAGGTTATAGAAATGCAAATATAGAATATTACTATTTTTTCAAAACTGAAAGTAATAAAAATAAAAATTGTACAGTCTATTTTACCTGTACTTATATTTCATAAAAACTGTAATGTAATTAATGTTTAAAAAGAAAGTATCAATAGCTTTTCATTTTATCAATAAAATTAATTACACTAATGAACTATATAATAGTAACTATGTAGTATAGTTTATTACATGTATATAATTTATATACAGTTGTAAACAGTACTGACAAACCAATGTAGTAACGAATACAGTTTGTAAACAATGCCAGCACTTATTGTTAACAAATTTATTATTTGCAATAATTAAAAAATAGGAAAATTAAATTTTTCTCAATTCCAGTTCCATAACACTTGATTATAAATACAACAGTAAAAAATGAAAGGTAAGTAATAATTTTATTTTGAAATGTTAATCACTTTGACAAGTGAATACCTTATATCTGAATATCAAAATGAAATTTGTTTACTACACTTTTTAAATTTGTAAACCAACGTTTATTATAACTTCTTACATTAGAAGCTTCGTCTTTATAATTAGTTAGGTAAACAATATACAAAATAAAAGAATAAAGAAAAATAGCAAATCATAAAACAGTCTCGGTCCCATCCCATTAAAATCGAGCCTGGATTAACATTCTCAAATTTCATAGCAGGTTTGAACAAGAAGAATTAAATTGAAAGTTGCTTACTTGGATTTAAGTTCCTCGTTATTGTCCCATAACCGTTTAGTATCAATTTCAAGCTTCGCCCGTTCTCGCGCGGTATCATCCAGTAATTTTCTTGCATCGGATAATTCATGTTCATACATAGACTTTATGTTGGATACTTCGCGGGTGATAGTCTCCTGGGTCGTCTGTACCTCCCGCGTAAGTCTGGAATTCTCCGCTTCCAAATGTCGTACTTTGTCAATATAACACGCCAACCGGTCATTTAGATTTTGTAAATCTTGCTTTTCTTGAAGACGAGAATAACGAGTCGGACTTAAAGGACTTCCTGGTCGCTGGCCGATCGGCGTTGACGTACTAAACTGTGGCGATTGCCCACTAGTACTCGACGACGTCGCTGTACTTTTCTTAGCAGCTTTCGTTGACATTTTTTCACAATAATCGATCCTTTTATTGCACTATCACTTGCTCTTGCACTTCCGAATCATCAACTTGGTGCACGATAACACCGTGTCCGTAAAAGACGCTAACAGCGGTTGGAAAAACTACCGAAGCCCAAATCGTCCCACCTCGGTCAACGGAAGAACTGTTTAGCGGTGACGCCAACGTTAACAAAGCAACCTTCTTACGTGCATCTTTATATCGCGTTAGTAAACGTAACGGAGCAACGTGATTGGCTGCATTTGGGCGTACAAATTAATCGTTAGCCAATCCTATTTAGCTTTCTCCTACGTTACCACCAATAAGGAAAAAGAGTTATTTGTTGATAAAATGCATTAATCAACTAGGAACTTTACTATATTCTCTGCCATGAGAGAATATATTTTTTGGTGGTTGAATTTTCGTTCATTCTGCGCATGCTGTCTCTAATTCGTTTAGTACACTATGTATTCAAATATAACACGCAAATCTCTTATGATGTTTGTGACTCTACGTGAATATATCTAGGATCTATTATTTGTATATGTAATTGCACATGTTTCATATTACCGACTTTTTCTCATTATTAATATATTTTTGTTCATTGTATATTTCAGCAGAAGATGGAAAGGAAATAATAGTACTTATTAGAACTTCCTGAACTATCCATGTTACATTATCTGGTGATAAGATTGTAGCAGTACTGACTTTAATTAAATTTACAACAACAATAATAATAATTGGATTTATGGAATACATTAATCTTGGCATTTATGAAAATAAAATTCAAATGTAACTTAAACGTTCAAATCTACAAATTCCGTTTAACTTTCAATTCTTAAATTATCCATCAGAGGTCACTGGAGTAAAGATTTTTAAAATGTCAGTACGAATTTCGCCGTGATGTGCGTTAGTACGTACGTAAATGTAAAACAATTAATTTTAATTTAAAAGCTATTCGTGAGTATTTGTATATATAAAGAAACGATTGTTATTTAAAAACCATTTGTAAGTATATAAAACAGAATTTGTATTTAAAAACTAATGTAAATACACAAATGTTAAAAAAAACAATCTTTATTTACAGACTATTCATCAGTACATGTATATCAACAAGACAATTTCTATTTGAGGTGGTGATAATATTATAAAATAACACCAAAAATCTGAACATATTTTTATAAAGTAGCATTTACTTTGTGTAAACGAAGGTTACATTTTTATTATTGAAAAAAATACCCACAACACTGTCAATAAATACATGAACAAGATGTGTGATCTTATAGATTTAGAAAGTCCTGATGGGAAAAGCTTATTAAATTCAAGACTTGCATCGCCTTTAATACCTGCCCCTACAGATATTAAAAATAATGACCATAATAATTTAATCAAAGACCCAATTATATTAATAACAGGAAAACGTGATAGTTTAGAGAATAATCCTTTTGACATGGTACTTCATAAAACTACAGAATATATTCAAAAAAGAGATGATCCATTTGAAGTGACTTTAGAAAAAGCACTGGAACCAAAATATAAAAAAAAAAATGAATTAAGAACACATTCCTTTGATTTTACAGATGATTATATTATCAAGCAAAATAATAAGCAGAAGTTAAAAGTAAATAAAACATTGGATGAATATTTAATGCATGAAGAATTAACTAAAAAAGCTGCAATTGTTAATAACAAATCTAATGAAAGTGTGACATCTAATTTGACTAATATTAATGGATTCCATGAAAATTTAGAAACTGATAATGTCACATGTACTATTAATGTTCAAGATGTTGATTTATCTATTTTAAATCAATCTATGATGAATGATACATTATTTGAAGCAAGTAATGATTTAAATAAGAAAGAAATGGTACTTGGTTTATACGAGAAAGCAACAATCCAAGTGGAGAAAGATAAGCTCAACATAGGACAAACTGCATCTCCTAATTTCATTTTGAAAGTTCCTAAAGTTCAACGATCTCATTCCCAAGGAGAAAATGAACCTTCTAAAAAATCACAACCTTGTAGACATATATCATTAGCAGAACCTCTACGAATAAAGTCTGTAGGTGGAAGTAATATATCTTCTATAAATTCATTAGACTTTTTAAATGAAGGTTTTTTAACAACTCATTGTAGTGGAAGTTCTGTATTTTCAAACTTATCAAACATTTCTTGTATACCTAAAACAAATTCTGCTTCTTCTTCAACTAATTTATCAATTTTTTCATCAAATGATACTATTAATCGTGCATTTTTAAAAAGTGGGTCATCCGAAAAATTAGAAAATTCGAAATTGAGTGAACATATAGATCCTAACAACAAGATATCACCAGTAACAAATGAATTAACTAAATGCACAGTACCAGAGGTAACACTTCAGTTTGTCCAATTTGAAAAAAAGATTTCAGAATTTCCTGAAAATATCAAAGAACAAAATAATGAAAAATATATGGATAATAAATTAATAGATGTTGATTTGTTTACACCAGAAATTAATTCCAGCAAGAACGACTATAGGAGTTTTACTTCGGATGCATCTACAGATTCTGTATTTCTTGTAAATATTTTTATCCAATTCTTGACCATATTTTTAAAAGATTTTAAATAATTAGTGTTATTATTTTAGGAAGGAGATAAGGGTAATAAATCGATATTTACTGAAGCGAAACGGCTTGCAAAAACTTTTGAAGAATTGGCTTTAAAAACAAGCTCAGGTTGTAAGTATTTAACTAATATGTAACAGCAAAAAAGATGTGTATGTAATAAAAAATGATCAATTAATTGCATCAACATTGCTTATCAAATAACAAAAATTTATTTAAGAAGGAAGATGTAAACTGCAAAGACCATGAGTAAATTTTAAATTATGCTAAATTTTTTTTTATTATAAACTTCACTGCAACGTTATGTTGAATTAATATTATAAATTAAAATTGTTTGTTTGTTCAATTTCAAAGGTGTGTTATTATAAAATGAGCAGTGTTGATATTGGAAAAGTGTATTTGTGATATTAGTTTTTATTAATAATATGTATTATATTCTTTAGCAAGCACAGATGATCTTATCAATAGTAATCCACTTTGGACATCAGAATTATTACCAGCATTTGACAGTGAAGACATTGTAGATAATTTAATTGAATTACCCTCGTTTCCTTGTACAAATGGTGCAGAATTAACAAACACAAAACTCAAAGAATGTACAGATAATAAGATAAGTGAAGAAAAAGATGCAGGAATTGGTGTCAATAAAATGAGAGAAAATATAAAGGAATTTGAACTGGGATTGATCGAATCAATGCAAACAGAGAAACGTATTACAGCAGCAAGTCTTTTATTGGAACTCAAAAAGCTTATTAGGACCGAAAATAATACAAAAGCAAATAAATTAGTAGAAAATTTGGAGAAAGTTTTAGGTATTAATTGTGAGAACAATACTGAACTATTAACCACATATTTTAATGCAACTAATAATTTAGCAAAAAGTCCTCAAAAATCAAATAATAGTTCAAAGGCAATACAAAATATTGAAAAAAATAATATGGAACAGAGTCAGGAAGATAATTTAACAAATGCTTCAGATAATGTTAAAGATCCACTTAATTATAAAAACGTCAATTTTAATGATTCAGACATAAATAAATGTACTGACAATCAGAAATGTTTAAACGGAATAAGTAATGAATCCTTGAAAACTAATATTGAGAAAACGGAAAAGGAAATAAACGAAAAAGTACTTAATATTGAAATTGTACATAACGAAGATTCTTTGGAAGGTGGAAATAAAAGCTCATTGCACGAAAAAGTAGTAGTAGAACTCCTCACAAATATAGCAAAGTTATTAACTAGTCAGAGCGAAAAACAACCCACTTCGGAGGTACTTAAAAACTTAGGAAAAATATTAAATTCTACTTCCGACGATGTCAGTATAAATAAACGTTCAAAAAATGACGGTGGAAAAATCCCACCAAAATCAGTTAATAGACGAAGTTTAGATTCAGACTCAAAAGTAAGTAGAATCTAGAACATTTATTAGCTTCATGTGACTAACATTATCAATATAATTAATTATATTGTGTTTTATAGAAACAGTCATCTCATAAAAATGTTATTAGGCGAAGTATGTCTACATCATCAACTAAAGATACTATCTCTATAACGTCTAATAATAAAAGTGCGTGTCAATTAAAAGAAGTAACAAAACATTTTCCCAGCGATCCTTGTCTTATAAGCCCAACATCAAACAAAAAAGTTATTACAAAAAGCAACAAAGATGGTTTACAAAAGGGTAACTTTATATTCTCTTTTTTCATATCAGTTAATGAAAACACAAATTAATTTTCGTTTATTTTTAGACACAGAAACAGGAGCATTTACAACATTAGAATTACGGAAAGAAAAAACTGCAACGATAAGTACGGTTAAGAATAAACTGAAAAAAAAGAAAACTGACGTAGAAGTTACAAATAAGAAGGGTCCGATGAGAGCTGTTCTTCCCGTTGGAATTATGCAAAAGAAAGGTATAATTATATGAAAAAGTAATATATAAATGTGTTAATTTATACATTATTATTTTTCTAATACCGTATTTTCGGCTTTATAGAAACTATTAATAATAAAACAATTCCATCATATGGAACTGTAACGCCACCTAAGTCCCATAAAATAATTAGTAGTACTCCTTATTTAACGCACGATGAATCTGCGCAGAAAAATACTTTACGATCTACGAAACCAGTCGCTTCGTCGACACCAGATGCCCAAAATTTTAAGTCACAGAAAGCTCAGATGCAAGTGACAAAAAAACGCAATTTTTCTTGTGATATTTCACCAGTACCTATACGCGCAAATGTCAACGGAAATAACAAAATAAACAGAAGTCCAAAATGGTAAGTTCAATTCTGTTACATATATAAAAGTAATATAAATACCAAAACAAATTATTCAATAGAAAATTACCAATATTTATTTTTATTTTTAGTAAATTACCATCTCCAAAGAGAACGACACCCACGCGTCGATCAGTAGGTTCTGGTATTCCAAAATCTCAGACGCCTCCTCCGAGTAAAAGACTGAATTCTTCTTTCGATATTAATCAATACAACAGATTGTATGAATCCCCTCAACGTTCGTCGTATAAAACATCAAATTCACAGAAAAGTTCACCAGTTTCTGTAAAGAAAAATGGAAGTATGCAACAAAGCCCTTTAAGGGACAGTAATAAACTCATGTATAAAGCGAAACCGGTGAATCTGGTTAGTATCAAATCGTGTTACAACAATAAGTAGTATGAAAATACTGTAATAATTAATTGCAACATTATTTTCTGATAGATTTCAAAACTCCAGCGACACAGTGTTGGTAGCAATATGGCGGAAAAAGAAAATTATATTTAATTTATGTAACAAAACTATTTCAGTAATGATGGTTGTGCTATAAAAGATATGCAAGATTGTAATAGTACATATCTTTTATTTTCGTATTTTTGCATTACACATTTTTTATATTGGTATATTTTGTAATAAAAATGTTTTAAACTGTTTAAAAATTATATTCTTTCCATTGTTTCTATTGCGTGTCAAATTCGTTACGTACTTATTTTTCGGCCATGAAAGGTAAGATCAACTTTATTCAATCAGCAAAATAACAAAATGATGATTCCGAAGTTATATATCATTTTATTTTTATTACTTCTTAAATACGTATGTTTTCGTGATCAAACGTTAGTGTAAGTTTCTCGGCATTCTTAATATCATTATGAAAAAAATAATTTGATATTTAAAATTAAAACTACAAACTATCGTTTTTTAAATTATTATCACGAATATAGGAAATTTAAACGTATTGCGTGTAACGTAATTTAAGAATTGCTTATGATCCGTTGCGTCAGATCCGTCGATCTGAAAACAGGCTCAAAACGGAGCTATTCGGCCGGGAACGAGGACAGCAGCGCTCGAAAATGGCCGATACGTCACGGTCGTTTCTAAAATCACAAGTGCAGGAATGTATCACGCGTAAATCGTAGAAAAAATTGTTCACGAAAATTTTTATTTCGCTATAAATTTACATCAAAATTATTTGTTCCTTCGATATTTAAGAACAAAATTATAATTCAACGTTTTTATCCTATCATAAATAAATATTTTACGTATGCACTAAAAAAAATCAATTATCAAAGTTCCCAAACCTTTTACATAAAATAAATCAATATTGCGCATAAAAATATTGAATTCTTTTTATTTTATTTATTTGAATAAAAACACGAAAAACGTACAATTTTACGATAATCCATTCAATCGAAAAGAAGAAAAAATGATAATTGGAAAAAAAACTCGGTGAAAGCGATGCGCAGAAGCTGGTTCCATTTAGGGTGCTAACAAAGATATCGCCGCACCTGCACGGCCCGTCCCCGCAAAAAGTGCGCTCCGCGTGTTCCGTACTCCAGCGGCGGCCCGTCCATACTCGCGTGTAGCCGCACCCGGCTTGGCGCTCTCAAGTTTTATCGAAATAATTCGTGGAACCAACTACGAGGGTGGTCGATCGGTGATGCAAACAATTTTACAAGAATTCATGAAAGTGAGAAAACTAGCGAGGTGAAGTGCGTCACAGTTTCACGGAGTTCGATCTTTTTGGGCGTTCTGTACAAGGAGAGCTGGCGCGGCGCGCACGAGAGGCCGCCTCTAGAAAAAGAGCGCGTCTCGCGCGTTGCACCGCTATTGAAATATGCGACGTTTAAGAAAGTGTTGGAAAAACGTTGAAAACTGTAAAGAACACGTTCGTCGACCGAGTGACAACGATTTATAAACGCGCGTCGTAATCTTTAAAGGTGCGAATCCGCGAGAATAATTCGGCCGGTCGAACCGGGAGTGAGAGAAGAAGCTGGCGCGCGCCGAGTCGACCTCGGGAAAAGACCGCGTCTCGCAGGTTTGCCGTGAGCTGCGGTGGCTATCGCGCGATACAATTGTCTAGGCTTATCGACGTTCTTGGAATTGGTTGTACGCGTCACCGCGCACGATAAACGATATATCTGCGAAAGTTTTCGTGAAGGGTCCGTGCACGGTGTCAACGCGTACGGACGTATACGGGAAACGCGACCGGCGACGATGTATATCCCGCGTGGTACGTATACGCACGTATACGTGTACATGTGATACGTATGTGTGGCGTGCACATTCGCGGGGACTGTGGACTCGTGGAATCGTCGTTTGGTGATCGCGTGTATCAGAGTAGCCTGTCGCGAAGCGCGCTCGACAGAGAGATCCAGCACCGCGGAAAAGTTATCGGACAGTGCGAGAAAGGTGCTCGTCGTTAAACGATTAACGCGTGGCGTAAACGTTCGACGGTCACTCGGCGCATACGTGGATATCTCATGAAGACATTCACGAATTAGGTTCTTTTTAACGGTGAAACACAACGAACAAAGAACAAGCGGTTCCAACCGATACGAAGACGATTCTCTTTGTTCGGCACCGCGATTATTTCGATACAACGACGATTTGTTCGAATTTTAAATCGTGCCTTACGATTACCGGAAGGAAGTTACGTACGTGGACACGGAAAGTATTCTGACGTTGAAAGTGCGTGCAAAGGGTGTGAAATGCGTCGCGCTGCAGTTCGATGTTCGATCCAGCAGCGGCGGACGACCTGACTTTGTCAGATTGCCTCTCGTCGGTACACCTTTCGGCTTCAGTCCAACGATGGATCGGCGCAGCTGCGGTACGCGATTCGAAATCCTCTCCCCCGGTACCGGACCAACGATACAAAGTTGATCATTCGTGAGCTCGTTCCGTCAGCCGCGTTTAATCGCTCCGCGGTTGGTGATCAATGCTGAAACGTTGAGCGGACATTTCGCGCGTTCCAAATGCGCCATAGATTTTGCACGTTATTGGTTTGGTCGATCCGTGCAATCGATAACATCGTATCACGTTCGCCAGTTTCTTTGATTATGTTTCTTTTTTATCTGTAGAAATACTTTATTATACGATTCGAAAATAAACCGATCGTATTTAAATGTATCACGCTTTTATCGCGATATAGCGCTCGGATTTATTTTATACACGAAATCGAGTTTGCGCTTCATACGAGCACCGGTGGGAACAATTTCTCTTACAAAATCGATTTACTTTCTATTTATGCATCATTACAAATGTAATCAAGGAATAACGGATTGATATACAGCCTTTGATAACGTTCATGTCGCAATTTAAGAAGAAGAACGATAAACGAAAATCTAATAAATTGATAGCGGATGTACACGCAGGATACATAGAAATTTGTCAATCGTTATGACATCACGCGCGACTGGTCCAAGCACCTTAAAAACGTGCACAAAGTATTCCTGTGAAAATAATTTTTACGCATTCTACGCTCCCCTTGCGTGTCATATGAAGGTGAATCGTAAAATATCGCATTGTTGCGAAAAACGTTTTATCGACGCATAATAATGCAGCAACACCGGGTGGAAACACAAATACTCCACGAGGAGCAGATCCTGGAGGCAATAGATCAGTTACGTCGACGTAAAGCACGGCCCGATGCTGATCGTATATGCAATTATTTGCTGCGAAAATTTTCTGTGGACGCGAGAGACACCATCGCTGATCTTCATCGATTAATCGAAGCAGAAAAGGTCATTCAAGTTGATTACAAAGGTAATACCAGTTATAGAAACGCTTCAAAATGGTCACGATTACAGCTTTACAAAAATCGACCAGAAGGTTTCGTGAAAGAGAAATTGAACTCGGGGATGGTGGCGGGTGCCGTGGCCGAGCTCGTTGTCGAGGAGCCAGATTACCTTGATCAAGGTGTACCAGCTTACAGATTAATCGAACAATTGCTCGATGGTGTGTCAAATCCCACTTCGAGACGTATGGTAGAAGATTTTCTTGGAAAAGAAGTAGCCAGCGGTAATTTGACGCGTCTCTCTAACGGCAATTACTCGCTGGTGGCGACGTCTGACATGACAACCACCGTCGAATCCACGCATCGAGAATCTTTCACGCTCGAGAATGGGAATGCGCGACGCAAGGAAATACAAACTGTTTCGTCGACCACAGGTGGACTGTATGATTTCGATGAAACCGAGAACTTGACGATTACGGACTCTAGGTCGAACACACCAAGGTCTTCGCGTCAGGCAAGCCCCAAATCTGATCCGCAAATCAGAAAGGAAGAATGTTACGAAATAATAGTTGGAAGAAACGAAAACGCCGATTTACTGGTGGAACACGATTCTATGAGAGACCAAGACTCCTTAGATCCATCGCAAACTTCTATTGAAAGTACAAAAGACGAATCCAAAAATACCGATAACCACACACATAACCTCAAAAGGTCGTCGAAAGCTGAGCGTAAACAGCGCCTACTTGTTCGAACCGACGATCCTATGGACATAGAGATCAAATTTGAGGACTATCGAAAAGACAATAAAGAGGAAATACATTCGCAGAAGGAAAAGAGAGAAGAATCTGGACATCTTAGTGAAGAACGAGAAGACGAAGATGCTGGAAGAAGTTCTACCAATCCTTCGCCCACACCGTCTAATACTAATGTTGGTGGTTTTCGTAGTGCTCGTAGAAAGGTGCGCGTTATGTATGTAGCGGTTACTAGAGATGGGATCAAATCCAATATATACTTAGAAATTTGAACAATGTTCAAATTAGAAGTTTTGCTTTGTGGGATACAAATACCAATAAAAAAACACTATTTTGTTCTATGTAGTTGCAAAGTGCTCATATTATATTTATTGATTTTAAACATAGAACAAATATTTATAGGCTTTTATTATGTTCTTATAAACACTTATAATTTAAAAAATTGAATCTTATAAATATTGAACTTTGACAAGCAAGTACTCGAATATGTATAATTTACTCTAACTTCATTCAAATTCAACGGCATAAATAAACCATGAACTGTATATCGAAAGTGATAGATGAATACAAAGTACACATAGAGGTTTAAATGTATTTAAACCTATGTTTGTCAGAGTAAAGGTTCAAAATTTGTTTCCAAAATAAGATTATGTTCGAAACTACTAATATTTTCTTGATTTAACTGTTTAAAGCTATTTAATTGGATTCAAATCTACTTGTAATATACATAGATCCTATCACTAGTTATAATGTTGTTATTAAATTTGTGTAGTTGTCAAATACTAAAAAATTATGTTTCAGAGAGCTAAGAAAGTATTTGATCCCTCTGACAATAATCTTGTAAAAAGGAAACGTGGAAGACAACCAGGATCTCAAAATAAATCTTCTGTATCTCAAGAGCCTCAAGATTCTTCCAAATCAGCTGTCAAAGATGGACCTTGTAGACAATGTAGTCTTTGTGCCAAAGAAAAACAAGAAACTCTAGTTGCTTGTCGTGATTGTACAGTACGAGGTATTTGTTATATTGACAATATTATAACACTTGGAAATCAACAGTCTAAGACGTTTAAACTAATTTTAATTTATAGCACATCCAAGTTGTATTTATACCCCAGAAGAAATGATTCAAAAAGCAGGTAGCAGTTGGCAATGTGAACGTTGCAAAAGTTGTACAATATGTTGTGAAACATCGGATGCTGTAAGTGAAGTGAAACAAGTGTGATGTTTTTCTTTGTATATGGTAATTTAATATCATAATTTTGCAGGGTCCTCTAGCAACATGTTTTACATGCGATGAAGCCTATCATTATTATTGCCATACACCACGAATAATGATTCCTAAATCGAATTCAAAATGGCAATGTAATGATTGTATTCAAAAACATTATAAAACAAGTATAAACCAAAATATTGGTCTGATTAATAATAGACCTGATACACCATCAAATCCATCTGTATTACCTCCAGTTTTAAGTCCCCAAGTTTCACCTGCCAGAGGATCTTCTGATCAAATGGACGATGACAGTCCCAGAGATGGAATTGATCCAAATATACCTGATGCTTCAGACTGGACATCTGAACAAGTATATCAATATTTTGCAAGACTTTTTCCAAAAGAAGCAGAAGTGTTTAGACAGCAGGTATGCATTTTTTATCCTGGTATTCCTACTTGTTTGTTAACTTTTTTTTTTTATATTGATTGTTTCAGGATATCGATGGTCATTCTTTACTGTTAATGAAACGGACCGATGTTCTGAGTGGACTCGATTTGCTGTTAGGTCCAGCATTAAAAATATATAGGCATGTATTAAAACTTCAAGTAAGAAGAGATGACCCAAAACTTTATTGGCTGTAAATGTTTTAAATATTTAGAATTAAGATAATATTTAAACGAAATTAAGTGATAACGATTGTACAGATTAATTCTTTTTGCAATTAAGAGTTTGAATTATTTTTTAGATTCAAGGTACTTTTTCATATTGTACATATTGTAGTTATCTTGAATTAAAAAGATAATTCTTTATGATAAGGAAACCTAAAAACAATGGCAAGTACGATAACAAAATAATTGAAAATTGAAAATTGAAAAGCCTTGTTTTCTATGGAAATACTTTTTGACGTAAAATTTTAATCGGTACAGCGGAATGTACTTTTGGTTCGACGACTGTAATTAATACTTCTGGAAGGTGCTAATCTTTATCCTTGTTACGCGATAAGGTCAAATTACTGTCTCGTATTGAAAACTATAAAAATTGTTCTGTTTTGTTTAAATAAAATGATTTGAATATGAAGTAAACTAATAATTATTATATATATCCTGTGTATAATTTTATTTGTTACATTGTATATAGTGAAATAACAAATATTTATTAATAATACAGTGAATTTATCAATATCCTATGTAAGGAACATGAGATAATTTGGTTTTGGAATATAACTTCTTATACATTAAACATTTTAATACATACAAATTAAACTACTTTAAATAATGAAGATAAACAATAATACTCTATTACGACTTTTGTATTACATACAAATTTCATGTTAGATGATTCTAACAATTCCTTTCAGAAGAATGAAAATTCATTACCTAGTTTTATTCATATTGTATATTTCTAGAAATTAGCTTATATTTCGTATAATGAAATTAAAAATCAATCAATTCTCACTGTGACTTACTTAATAAGTAATATTTGCTTGAAAAAAATTGATTTCTAACAAAGACAGTACCTTTCTTCATAATTACAACAGTTTTTATATTTGTGCAATATTGATGACGATCAATTTTATACCTTATTAATTAATATCGTTGAATTAAAATCATATTTTTAATTTTAACATTGTGCTAAAAAAATTAGCAGCATAAAAAGTTTTGGTAATTACATAATTATTTAACTTCTTACTTTCAAATCACATTAAATGTTATGTAATATTTCCCCATATTTTAGTACAAAGATACATACATTAGGAGACTTAAACATGTATAAATAATATCTTACATTGGTTATACAGTTATACATTAATTTTTAAACATATTACAATACCTATGATTTTATTTATGATATACCTTTTATATAATATAATACATCATATTTGAAAATTTTATGGTAAAATAATATTCTTTAAAATTTTAAGGCTATTTTCAGTTTAACTTTTTGATGTATTTGTTTATATAATTACAACATTCTGTATGTTTCGTGTGAAGTAAGGATCAAAAGACGAAATCATCGTTTGTAACTAACATGTCAACATAATATATTTAATACTTATAATCTCTATGAATACCATTTTCAAAATTTAATTATTGCTCAATTTTTAAATAAAATTTTATATTATATTATGTAGAAAAAAATGCATGCATATATAATGTAAACTTCGAAAAATTAAAAGTTATAGCTTTTACATTTCAAGTAAGATAACCGTTTTTCATTGTAATAAGATTTTTAACCAATGTAAGTACAACAAAGATTTATAAATATTGCATAAATTGCAATGAATACAAGTAAATTTTGTTTCTACTTGTAAATAATGTTTAGAAAAATAATGCATCATTATAAATATAAAAATTTTTGATTTTCACTAAATTACTAACAAAGTATGTACATAATTTGCAGTCTTATTACATGTGCATACAAAGTTTTTTCAAGTTTCATTTTGGTACTGGTTTTTATAACTATATCTATAAGAAAACAAATGATGAATTATTATTTCATATTATAAAAAATGAAATATATTTGCACATAAAGTAATATATCAGCGTGTATATGTGCACAACATTACCATAAATTGCTTTCCTAGAAAATATACTTCAGTCTATTTTATCACCTACTTTGATTTTAGTTCTTATAGGATTGAAAATTTGAATAAATTTTTTAAAGCTTAATTTCTTCATATACATACTTAGAAATTTATCTTTAAACTATAAATGATTTTATTGGTAACAGAAAATGCAGTTACTCTTAATAATTTTAATGCTTATAAAGCTCTACTATATATTTAATACAAACATCCTTTATTCAAAATTGCATTAATATGTTTAAACATCTTTGAAAACCACTTTAAAATTGTATCACTAAAATTGTTAACTAAACTTTCATATTACTTTCTGTTGTATCAACACTTTCAGTATATTTAGGAGGAGGTTTTTTATGCAATGGTGCTTCTGCCATGTACATTGCAATTGTTGGAGAAATATCAGACTTTTCAATAAGTATTTCTCTATAAGGATCAGCAGATTTTTCTGGATATAAACACAACCAAAATGCAGATAATGCTGCTGCTGCGATAGCAGAAGCCAGAAGCCAGTGGGGTAGTCCAATATGTTTTGAGGCACATTGAAGCCAATCAGACCCAGGTATTGAAATGGATTGGTCACTTTCTCGAAAATAGTCTGACGGTATACCATAATCCACTGTCTATATTTTTGTTGTTAGAAATTAAATTAGATAAATATATATTATAATGTAATCAACTCTAGGCATGCAAAATAATTCACAATTATAAGAAAAGAAATTACATATACCAAAAGAAATACATTAAGTTAAATACAAAATTTGGTATCTTTTAATATTTTTATTGAATTATAATTGTGTTCTCTTCTTTCACATTAAAATATGAATTTTTCTAAAATACAGACTTACCCCGGCATCTAATGGAACAGTTTTAATATATGTCTGTGGTAACTTAAATCCATTTGAATCCCACCAACCAGGAAGAAGTTCCTTTCGTAATCCTGGGTCAGTTAAGATATCATTTTCAGGTATATCAGGTGACATTAGAACTATATTAGAATTAATTCCTTCTTCCACATAGATTGCGACAGAAAATAGTGATAATAGATCCGAAGTACGTTGTTTAGCCATAGAGTTGCAACCAGTACTACAAGCACTACGATCTTGTGGCGCTGTATAGGCTTCTGTACATGCTATAACAAAATAAAAAGAAATGTTATTTTTTAAACTGTCAAATTTATAAATACATTTATGTATATATTAATTAATATTATAATTAAAGAATTATATTAGGTATTCCAATATTTCCCAACAAATTGTGATGGATTAATCTATAAGAAAAAATTGACTGTACAACAAAGCATTTATTAACAAATTTTATATAACATTTTTATTATTTTTTCCTACAAATTAAGCCCCCACAGTTTATTAGAAAAAAATTTAAATACTCTATATATGTATGACAGTAGAATAGAAAATTTATTATCTATTCTGAAATTTTAAGTAATTTATCAGTTATAATTTAAATGCTATAATAATAGAATTTTTACGTACAAGCTTCACAAGCATCTCTTGCACCTTTTAAACTGTTTGATTCTAATCCATAACGTAAATCCACTAAATTGAAGAACCTACAACCTCGTTCACAACATGATTTGAAGTATTTTGTCTAAAATTAAAAGTTATTTCATTATTCAGTCACATTATAAAACTAAAAGACATGTATATTTAACAATTTATTACGTACATTTGTGAAAGACAACAGTGTTTTTTCACACAGATTAATGCACGGATCCTCCCGATTTAAAAGATTATAAAACACATCACTACGTGCAATATTAACAAAAAATATTAGGAGAAATGAAATAATTTCCTTTACTTTTCTCATTTCAGTATATTATTCCTTTCAAATGTAGTATTGTAAGTGTCAATTAAACGAATCACTTTAAGAAAGAAACTTCACTTGCCAAAGGTTGATAGCTCGCGAATAATCGAGTAAATATCGATTTAATTATGGTGGGAACACATCGCATTGGTTGCATGTTCCATCGTGTATATAAGAACTGACCAATATTCTCTTTCAAAATTATTAATGAATCCTCGATGTTTCTAATCATTTAATTATATCATAAATAAAAAATTATATAAAATAAGATATATCCTTATATATTGAATAATTCGTTATAACATATTATATCGCTAATGTTACGAAAATTTGCGCTATGCTATACTTACCATGCGCAAAAGAACGCAAACTGTCATCAACGCTCCGTTTGCTGAATGACAATCTATGATTTACATTTTCTTTGGAGATACTACTTTTAATAGTCGATGTTTTTATATACTCCAATCATGAACATCGACAATTTCTAAACCGCATGCGTGATCCACGTTGAAGTCATAAATAGACACTGCCACGTGTAAAGGCTATTATTTTAGCACAAAACGTGTTATCCTTAACATTTCAAGAATTACATCATTTTTCTCATTCAACTAACAGTTACTTGTGTAACGTTTTATTAGCGAAATTACTTTCGTTTGTAAATTTTTTAATTCAAGTAAGTGTAAGTTTAATTCAAGTAAATGTTAAAAAAATATTTTTTAATATTTTTTAGAAAGTAATATGTTTCTTCAAAATGTGAATAAGGTTAATTTAAATTATTTAAGAGCCCTATGTAAGTTTAGAATTTTATTTCGTGTATTTATCATTTTTTCTAAAGAAAGAAATATACAAAAATTTGAAATCTGATGAGCACTGACATTTCATAATTATTGATAAGATTTTAAAACAACCTTGAATACATATTAAACAATAAGGGATAATAAGGCTCTTAAGTGTTAGAATAGAATGTAGTTTCTAGATATTTATATAGATATATTATTCATACGATAATATGATGCAATTTATATATACATATTAAAAGTTGTATACATATGTATAATGCACTTTGGTTTGGATATTTAAATCTGTAGTTTATGTCTGTACATTCTTTATTACTTATCATAGACTTACATTATTTCCAAATTTATTTTAATTTTAATCTTCCAAATGGTACAGTATATATTTTAAATATTTTCTAGCATGTCAAATGAAGGTTTTGCTACAAAAGCCATACATGCTGGACAGGATCCATCACAATGGACTCATTGTGCAGTAGTGCCTCCTATTTCTATGTCCACTACTTACAGTCAAGATGGACCTGGAGATCATAGAGTAAGATTTTTTGTGAACAAGAAAAGAGAAAAATATAAAGAATAGAAAGTTGTTAATGAATTAAATCATACTATGATTTCTTATCTTTCAGGGTTTTGATTACAGTAGAAGCGGCAATCCTACAAGAAAAGTTTTGGAAACATGTTTAGCTGCTTTGGAAAATGGGAAACATGGATTTACTTTTGCATCTGGTTTAGGTGCTACTACGGTAATAACTTCATTACTAAACGCAGGAGATCATTTATTGTCTGGAGATGATATTTATGGTGGAACTAACCGTTACTTTAACAGATGTTTAGCTACAAAGGATGTTACAATAACCTTTGTTGATATGACTGATGCAAATAGTATTATAGACCACTTAACGCCAAATACAAAGGTATAAAAAAGTTTTGTAATTCTACAGAGTATTGCAAATACATTTTGGTATTGCGTGGAAGATACATTTTTACACTTGGATCTTTTTTCCAGATGGTTTGGTTAGAGACACCAACTAATCCTTTACTCAAATTAGCTGATATTAAGGCAGTTACTAAAATATTGAAGCAAAAAAATCCTGAAATTATCTTAGTGGTAGATAATACTTTTCTGACAAGTTATTATCAGGTAAATTTCCTTGTCTGACATAATTCAACATAATCTGTACATCAGTAACTTATATATATATTTTATTATAGAAACCATTGGAATTAGGTGCAGATATTGTAGTATATTCTTTGACAAAATACATGAATGGGCATTCAGATGTTGTTATGGGTGCAGCAATTACAAATAGGGATGATATTGCAGTAAGACTTCGATTTTTACAAAATGGTGATTTTTTAATTTATTCTTTAATCATACTGTAATTATAGTTTCAATTTAATGTGAGTTAATATTTTTTTATTATTTCAGCTATGGGCATTGTTCCATCACCTTTTGACTGTTACTTGGTTAATCGCAGTTTAAAAACTTTAGAACTCAGAATGCAGAAGCATATGACGAATGGATTAGCTGTTGCAAAGTTTTTAGAAACACATCCTTGTGTAAAACAAGTAATTCATCCATGTATGTATTTTAAATTATCAGCTACCTAATCTTTTGTAACAAATGCCTACTATAAATACTTTGTTAATGTTACAATTGTTTGTTAGTGCAATAATATTAAAACCACTTTTATTGGATTACAGATCTTCCATCTCATCCACAACATGAACTTGCTCTCAAGCAAACGTCTGGTTATAGTGGAATGGTTTCTATATATATTAAAGGAGATTCTAAAAAATTCTTAACGGCATTAAAAGTATTTACATTAGCTGAATCACTTGGTGGTTATGAATCCCTTGCTGAACTCCCGTAAGTAAATGATAATAATTTTCTATAAAGTATAAGAAATATGTATTTTATTATGTATCTCTGAATTTTTTACATAGATCTGTCATGACTCACGCATCAATTCCTGAAGAAACTAGAGCAGCGTTAGGTATTAACGATCAATTAGTGCGTTTGTCCGTTGGTCTTGAAACAGAACAAGATCTTTTAGATGATCTTGATCAAGCACTAAAAGCTAGTCAATAACTATATTAGTATCATTGAAGACATATGGCACATTCTTTTAAAGCTCTGTAATCTTAAATTTCATTGAACAAAATTTACAACCATTGTATATAATTGCCAATGTCTCACTTCTATGTACCAATTTGGTCAAAATGAAATTTATTGCCATTTAAGTTTAGACATTCCGCATAATGTTAGTACTGTCTATTTCTCACATTTTATATCTATTTATGCTTTATGCAGACGAATGTTAAAACATAATACAGTTTTAAGGAAATATTTAAGTTAGACTTCACTTACAAATTAAAAAATTTGAAACGAGAAAATGAATGTAATTATTTTACATAATTATGACCAGTTGTAATTTGTGACGTATGAAGTATGTACATATACATGTTTATTTAATAAAAGATTATTTACATTTTATTCTGTATGTATTTTACATATGTCATCATTTTTGCAATCACATTGATTTATACCATTGTATGTATTCAATTCTACTTATTAATTAAGAATGCATCTAGGGTATAAATCATATTTTCACCTTCCTACTTTAACTTAGAATATTAATTATTAATAATTAGCAAAATACCGTATTGGAAAAGTTGGAACTAAATTTTTTAATCTTTTGTGGAATTTTACATTTAATTTAACCACCTGTTATAAATTACAAATTCCTAAATAACGCTAATATAAAATTATTGTAAATTAACTTTTGAATTGTATCGTAATTTTGTTTTGTTCAATCTATCATATTCTTGTGCTCTATTATATAATAATACTCCTGCTATTACCAAAGATGTTCCCATTGCTGATAGACCAGTTACAGGATTGTTAAATAACAGAACTGAAAGCCAAATTAATGAAGCTCTCTTTGCTGTGTTAGCAACACTGTAACAAAATATGCTATTTTTAATATCCATGCTTCCACTCCAAACACTTTAAGTACAGTAATTATGTTACATCAGAATTGATAAGGCACACCTGTGTGTCACGGGACTGATGTAATCCATAAGTACATATGCAGTGATACTTTGAAAATGGAAAAATACTCCATTCAGAAGAAATGCTGTGAATAATTTAAAACTTAAAGAATGTTCAAGTGTTGTTAGATCTACTAACAAAATTGAAACTGGTACTTGTACCACAATTGATGCTATACTGGTGTAAAATTGCAGCTCTGCAGGTCTGTAATTTTACATACATTATCATTACATTAAATTTATTTTAAATTGGAGTAAATTTAATATACAATATAAATGAATGTTATGTTAACAAATTATATACTTCAAAAATATACAAACATACATTTTTGAATAAAATATTGAGAGGTTAATCGATAATGTTTAAATGTTATAGCAGACTTTAATTTGTATGATACTTACGTATATTTAAAATTGTCTCCACTAATTAACATTTTTGAATAAACATTCTGTAAACATTCTGTTACGTTTGTAGCCATAGCAGCAATAAATCCCCTGAGGTCAAAACTGATTTCATTCACTGAACATAGAGCTAGTCCACCCATTACCGGAATTAAAGATAAATTTACATATAACCCTGTATGTTCTCCTATAAGGTAGAAATTTGCAATTGCATATTTAATACACATATTTTTTTTAACATACACTTAAACTAATTTTAAAAAAATGATTAAATTATAAGAATCATTGTCTCTTACCTAATAGATATCTGCTAATAAGGACGGTAAAAAGTGGTGCACTACTTTTAATAGTTTCTGTAAAACTCACTGCTACATAATTGAGTGAGACCAATCCTAATACTACAGTTGTAAATCTTGTACACCCTACCAATATCATATGTTTATAAAAACCTGCTGGTCTCATTAATCTAGGATTTGCTTTATACATTCCACAAGGAAAATACATTTGTATAAATCCACAAACTGCAGTCATTAACATCTGACAAGCACCTACTCAAATAAGTTAATATTTAGTGTTACAAATCACAAAATATTAAAATTATAATCTTATATTGAAAAATTAAAATATTAATTACATAAGTAGTTTTTATAAATTACAGATATTTTTAAATGCACAAAAATAACGAATCAAAGGGCTTATGTTCAGTTGGATTATTAATATAAAATTCATTTACCCAAAATTGTAGGATCGCCTTCCATATAAGATAGTATATATTTGTTCAAAAACAATGTACATCCACTGAAAAAGTACCATAATGTTAGAAATAATAAAGCCCTGGGATAAAATAAGCCACCTTTTACTTCACTCGTTAATACAAGTATTTCTTCACGCCTTTTACTGTTCTCTCCGTATTGTTTAGTTTGGCTATCGTGTATTAATGGCTGTTCTGTATCGCGAGGTGTTAGCGCATAATTTATGCGAACGGAATGATTTTCCATTACACTATTTTTTTTTTTTTATATAAAATATTATAACATTACGTATAATGTGACAAATACTACTTTGTTGACGAGATCACGTTTTCAATACGTCCACTGAACATAATGTTGACATTTGTGTGTTTTCTTCCGAGGTTAACTAGGTTATGTTTTCACAAATTCTTAAATTTGCGCAAAGAATATTAACGTTAATACATCGGATACTTAGAAAAAGTGCACAATGACTTTGTGTTAAATATGGTATACTATTTTCAATTTGAGCAATCATAGTAATTTGTAATTATCGCATCACGAAGTGATACGTATTTTTAAGTGCATGTCAGTCCACGTAGGAACAGATTTCTCAAATGACTAGCTTTGTTTATTCTGCGCATCTCGGCTCTGATGTGTGAAATATACTGCGTAACCATGAGCAACGCGCATGCACTTTTGCGACGTTTACGACGCCGGTACTTTAAGAGTAATTAGTGATCATTTGTAGATATTTAAATTTAAAAAAATACTTGAATTAAATTCTATTTTAATTTATTTCAAATTGTACAAAAGTGTAAAGAACCTCAAAATTAGCAGTTGTGAAAAATTACAGCGCAAATTTGTCAGAAACAAGAAAGAATCCAAAATTGTTTACATTTGGTATTTCAATTTAAATGTTATAGTTATAACTTTCATATTTATATATCTTTTATACATTTCTAATAAAACTATAATCTACTCATTCTATGAAGAAATACAATATAAATATTATTTCTATTTACATTTAGAGATATTTATTTATTTATTATATTACAGTTCATTAGATGGTGTATTTTCATAAGATTTTTCTTTTACTTCTTCATTTTTTTTAAAGCAGTATTCTTCAGAAAAGTCTTTGTGTGCTAGCAGCGCAACATTTCTTCCACTTATTGCACTCATTTCCATTGCACTAGCAACCCATTCAATAGCATTCACATGATAAAGTGCATCATGTAATTTAAATTTTGCTGCTTGAATTGTTGTTGAATATTGTGGATATGCTTTCCAATTGACTTGTTTTACTTCTTTGACCTTAAGAAATGAATTGATTTTTCATTAGACTAAATATAACCTTATATTAATAATTTGTATGAATATTACTAATTAATCTTACATTTGAAAACATTTGATTTACAATTTCTAATTTCAAGGGTTCATTGCTGAAGATTTTCCAAATTTTGCTATGTTCTAATGTACCTTCCACAGAATTTAATCTTCCTATAGAGCTAATTATTGTTTTATTTGGATCACAACTTAAAATACTATCCAATTCTTCCTTTAAACCAAAGTAATATGGTTTTAAATCTGCTTTAACAAATGTCACTATAGTTTCATGATATTGTCCTGTACTATAAAAATCATCTTTTGGAAATCCCTCAAAAGTTATAGGAAATTTCTGATCATGGGTAAGTGGAGTTGCAATAATTACAATATTATACACTGATTTCATTATCACTGTACTATCTAAAATAAATTTACTTAATTATTTTATATATTATTAGCTACTATGTCATTACTTTTATTACCTTCATTGCGATAATGCACTTCATATAGATTTTTAGTATCATTTGTTAATATATTAACAATTTTTGTAACACGTGATGGTATAACATTTACATTTTTATTTCTGTATATTAAATGCTCTGGTACCTAAGGAAAGTAAACGTTATTAATTCTTGGACAAAAATGTATGTTTATATAGTTTGCACAATAACCTTTTTGTTTCCTCCTTTGACAGACCACAAGTTGGATCCTGCTCCAGCTAAACAAACAAAGCCAACAAAACTATGAACATTTGTGTCCTGACCATAATCTACTACCAATGTGGACTTTACAATTTCATCAATTAATTTTTCTGAGTATCCCAAATTTAAAAGTTCAGTTTTAATAGATACTTGTAAATATTTTGGAAATTCTGCATTCATAGCCGATAATAGACTAGTGATATTTGTGAAGGTAACTCCAGCATCCTGTAGATGGTATATTGTTTCAAAGTTACTTAATATAGAACCTATATACCTGTTTAAAATTGATAAAATTATTCTTGTAATATATGGTAAATATGTTTACAAATATAATCTTACTTTAAGAAATAAATAGTATAATCTTTTAAAAAATACATAATATACCTGTTAAGACTAAACAGTTGAATACCATATTTATAAAATAATTTAGCTAAAGATATTATTTCCCATTTACTTTCTTCAAATACTATTTCGTTACCATTCCAAATTCCTGCTCTTTGATCATAATTTGATCTATGTTCTAGGCCTAAAAAAACAAATACAAATTAATTTATAAATCTGTCAATTAAATCTATTTTAATTACAGCAAATAATTATAAAATATAAACAGTTGTAAAATTATGAAAATACGATACCAAGTAATTTAACAAAATCTTGCATATATTTATTTTTAGAATGTATAATTGAACCACCAGCTTCAAATTCACTATCATCAATTTTTACAGTAGCTAAACGTCCCCCAATAGTGTTTACTTCATATAAATCGATGTTAACATCATTTTTAAATAATTCTGTAAGAAAATGCGAACTTGCTGCACCCCCAATACCGCCACCAATGATTGCTAAAAAATCAAAATATATAAAATAAAAGAAACATTTTAAATTTGGTTAAACTATTCACATGAAATTATTTCGTATTAACCCTTAACGAACGAGAGCAGTTTTCTAGTACAATGACCAGTAGATAGATGGAATTTTAACAAATTAATTGTTTTAGTACTAGAGCGAGAAAAAGTGCATAATTTAATATTGCTCTTATTGTAATAATAGATAGTATATGAACAGATGTGTGAAAATTACAGAAAAATGGAAGTTGAAATAAATGAAAAAATATATGTAAGTATGTAATGTTTACATTTGTATATATTTGTAAAATTATTTTTTATAGATTTACAATCTGTTTGTACAAGATAGAAAATTTAAGGGAAAAATGAACAATTACTTATGTACTTTTACATGACGTGATATTTCAACAAATCGAAAAAAAAGAAAATATATAAATATATATATAAAATATAAATACATCAATATACAAGGTATTTCACCTAACCTGACCACCTCAAATATATCGTTTATTTTGTATGATAGAAACAATGTCAGGGGGAGGAAATATTCTGTTCAGAGGCACCAATACGGTGGTGGGTCGAATTTTGTTCTCAAGGTCATTTTTTTTTTTTTTTCGAAATTTCAAGGTCATCGTATTTTTTTTAAATGGTACTGCATATTTTTATTACAAAAATCTTATAGCATATAAAAAGACGGATCCAACGAGTTGTAATATGTTGACTTTCACGTGACCTTCAGCAAGGACATTGATCAAACATGTACGAGATCCTGGAAAAGTTGAAGGTTTCAAAAGTCCTCGCTGAAGGTCACGTGAAGTTCAGCATATTATTGTTGATTTTTGTTATAAAAATATGCAATGCCATTTAAAAGAAATATGTTGACCTTGAAATTTCGAAAAAACAAAAAAAAAAAATAACCTTGCGAATAAAATTCACCTCATCATCGTATTGGCGCCTTTAAACAGAATATTTCCCCTCCCTCACATTTTTTCTCTCATACAAAATGAGCGATATATTTAAGGTGGTCAAGTTAGGTGAAATACCCTGTATAAATATTGAAGTATCACGTCATCCGGCCTTTATGGTAGTGTACGATTTCTTTGCAATATTCATAGTGTCGCGAATATGCCGGCATTCGTTCGTTAATACGTTCCCTATCTTTTTTTTCTCCACGTCTTTTTTTATGGTTAAAATAAATATGTTTTTGAGATATAATATAAAAGAAAAGTGTATTTCTTTATATATTTTAACCAGAAAAGCGATACAATTTTATTTTACTTGACAAATATTGTTATAAATATGCCTGTTTTTAAAGGCTTCTTTTCCGGCTTGGGGGGAAATCTTAGCGGGGGGCGCATCAGGGAACGTGTTAAGGGTTAATCATATAAATTTTTATTATATATTTCAATGCGTATATCCTTTTACTTACCTATATTAGGTTTGCAATTTTCAAAACCAGCGCCTTGTTTAAAAATTAAGATAAATATCAAAATCAAATTTTGATACATATTTTCGCACTAATATCTGCTGAAACAATTTCCTTTAAAAATAAAGACAACCTGATGTACAGGAGAATATACTACTTGTCGATCCGCTAATTTGCGTTCGACCACGCGTACTGAATTTGATTGGTTCGAGCATGACTAGCAACCAAGAGCAACGCGTATGCGCATTTGCAATGTTCATGACACCATGTATACAGGGTGTCACCAAGTGTAAAGGGGTTGTAGGTAGATGATTCTAACTAACTTTTTCCTTTGCAAAAATGGGGTCTAGGCTCTCGTTTTCGAGTTATTAAGGAAAAACACCGACCAATCAGAACGCGTGAATAGCGCGCGCTCAGCTGCGAGAGCGAAGCCCCGAACATACGGCCGATAGCGGTCGCAAACAAACAAGTTAATATCGTACTATTTTACGTCAAAGTTAAATCACACATAATAATGTTCAGTTATTCATTTTTACTGAATGAGGGTAAGACAATTTTATGTGTGATATAACTTTGACGTAACATAGCACGATACTAACTTGTTTGTTCGCGACCGCGATAGGGCGTATGTTCGGGGTTTCGCTCCCGCGGCTGAGCGCTCGCTATTCGCGCATTCCGATTGGTCGATGTTTTTCCTTAATAACTCGAAAACGAGAGCCTAGACCCCATTTTTGCAAAGGAAAAAGTACCAAAAACCTCTTTACGGGTCTTACACTTATTACGAGACACCCTGTATATACCTAGTGATCTTTTGTTTGTACTTTCTATATTATTATGTAGGGAAGGTTCTAATCATTTACACCTCAGACCAAACGAAGGCTTTATTATGACTGAACGACGCTTCTTCCGTTGGCGTCGTACCAACGCTCTCTCGGTCATGAGGATACATCTTAACCCATAGTGCGCTGAATACACGCGGCCTATGCGGTCCGTGTGAATGGCGCGGCTAGCGTTGACGATCAATGTGGACGGAATACTTTTTTGGTAGACTAAACTCTGTTGATTAACCATTCAAGGCGCAAATAGTAATAAGTTATACAAATTCTTTTGCACGAGATTAAATAATTAAAGTGTGTTATTTTTGAGTATTTATTGTTTATTATGAACATTAAAATTTACAGTAACCTAGAAAACTAAATTTAATAAATATAACATCTCCGCGCTGGCGGCAGAGATTTTTAGGAAATTACCGGAGAAAGTCGCGGTCGATGAGTCACGTAGATTTTTATAACTCTAAGGATGCCCGTCGCTACCTGAACCGTGATCTCGGCTCCGGGGTCTCCCTTTTCGCATGTTTCTAACTGCTATAAAATTCATGCGTTGCCTGTGCGACGCAAAAATCGTAATATGTTGTACTGTTACTATGATCACAACTTCTGTGAGTAACAATATTTGCGACTCTCCGCAAAACAAGCAGACAACTGTTATAACGAGACGTTATTTGCATTTGTTTATCGCTGATACTAAGGAATGCACCTGTATTAATCTCACACAAAATTAACTGTTATACTTTTCTTTAGGTTATCGAAAAAATCGACAGACGCATATATGCACCTTCAGTCCATGCCGATGACATAGGGTGAACGCATATATGCGTCCTTAGTCCACACCGATGGCTTTCGCCGGACGCATATATGCGTCCATATACTCTAAGGGTTAAGGTGGTTACGCTACGCGATCTCAGCGCCAGACTATGGACTTCGTGTCCCCTACAATTAGTTCTTGTCTTTATTGAACTATATTTTATCAGCATGCATATGTCTAACTCACTCGAAAGCGGATCATAGCAATCAAATGTGGTTGATCATATTCTTATTCTGTGGTTCAGGTATCTTAACTGAAGTTTATGGAAAGGTATTTATTGACGGTGAAAAGATAAACGAATTTTTTTAAAAACAAATTTATTATTAAATGTACATCTTTATCTGATAACGGAGTATACGCGAATTACTCGCTTAAATACTACCTGTACAAAAACACGAAAACTCATCTTTGTTCGTGGACGATAACGTTTGAATCTCTTAAGCGTTTCGTTACGTAAACACACACCGTGTACATGTACAGACATTTTTATATTTTCTAAACAAAACGCGAAGAATCCATACAATTTCAGTGAAAAAATATAAAAATCTTCATTGTAATTTTTTCATGATGCACGCGTTAATGTCCGCGTTTGCGTACGACAAACACGCGGTTCAAGAAAGAATGAAGGTAAATAAATTAAGCAAAGAGAGGAAGACAATTCGCGATAACGTTAAATAGAATACAATGAATGAAATGTTTTTACAAAATAAATAACGATCCGCTTTTACGAACGTCTGACTAACGACAGGCACGTTTACGTTCGCCCGTGAAACCTATCACAACCAGAACGTCATTCCGTTGTTCCGGAAAATCCAAAGCTGTCCAAGTAAAATATAAACACTCGACGATCCTCGAAAGCGAGCATCGATACTTGTGTCTCGGTTAATCGATGATTAGCGCCGCAACGATTTCGAATAGGATGTTGCCGGTTGCCGGTTCAGGTACATGTCACCCTTCCGTCATATCGAACTCGCTAGAACCGACTGACAACGTTTCGCTGGTTTCGCCGGTCGGTGACCACGAATCGTCGCGATCGAGTATTTCGTGTTTTAACCGCTCCATTTTGAGGGTAATCAACGGCAATGAGCCAAAAGGGCTGTTTCTGTCTTATCTACAAAAGCGCGAAACGCGACCAGACGCAAGTGCGCTGCTCGCGAGCAACGGCATCCTGCCACGATCGCTGTACGATCGAGCCTGCTAAAGCGTTCGTGAAATGTGAGTCTGCGAGTAAGTCGTTTAAATGTATTTCTCCACTCGTGATAAAGAAAACGGAGGCACCATGAATAAACGTACAACTATGCGTATGGGCGGATGTATATGTGTACAGCGGACGACGATGTCGCGTCCGAGGGTTATAATACGTTTACACGATCAAACTTCATTGACTTCCGAGAAAGTTACGTATAAAAAGAGGAGGGACGTTGATTTGATGTTTGCGTTCGCCAATCAATCACTGGTACGTTTCGGTACAACGATCGTGTCTCGATATTGAAGACGGAATTCGACTATATGTATTGCAAGTATGTGCGAATCGAGCTGAACAGTTTCGAACTGTTTATGAGTACATCGAGAGAGGAGAAATCGGTAATTTAACTGATAACTAAACACGCGTTATTGCCGCACCAGGCAGCATAGATTGATACCATATATGCAGTATACTTTCACCTAAGCTGTTAAGAATATTTTTCGCAATTTTTGTATCGTAATTGATCTTTGTTTTAACTGCAGACTCTCTATAGCCTATACCCTATATATGTATATTAGTATTATATAGTATATCTAAATATACTTTCTCATTACATATACATATTACTTTCTCTGCGCTAGTGATGCTCTCTAGTGTCGTATACAAATATTAAAGAAGAAGGTTTGTTGACCAACTTAATATATTACCAGCTCTACGAATCTTCACTAACCGATTGATGGCAACAGATTCTAATGTATGTTGAACTTGATTCCATCTCCAATAACCGCAAACACGAGTGACTTCCAATGAGTGAGGTTTACGCGTTAGAATTTCGCGGTGAGCAAATAAATAGTGAATGGGGAATCGTTAAATTCGATCTAGAGACAATAAAAAAAAAACAAAAAGCGACGCAACCTGGCTCGCGTGTTTCGTAAGGGTGAATGGAAATACCGAATAGAACGCTTTTTACCGCCACAGTTGCGCCGAGAATCTCTGTGACATCTCTCCCGTCTTCCTTGACACTAATCTCTAACGAATATTATTTTTTTTTGCGCTTTCTTTCTTCTCTTCCAAGCGTTAGGCAACAATGAAATGTTCCCTTGTCTTTCTCGCGGTTGTTTCCCTTCGCCCTAATTGCTGCACTCGAAAAACCGACAGGATCAAGAACGAAAGCAACACGTTCTAATTACGTGTACGAATTTTCTCCCTAACTAAGGCCACTTTAGGAACCTGGATTCGATCCAGTTAAGCGAAGCTTTTCAGCATCGGCTGGAATAATCTGGCTCGAGGAGTTTCCTTAAACAGCGTTTCTCTAATGATCACCGATCGATCGTCTTACGGTAAAAGGTCTTCGCTGCACATTGTCTCGCAGATTCCACCGTGCGTTATAATCTTCGTAGTTTACCCCAACACTCCCGCGTTAATGTCTCGTTAAAATGTAACGACTATTTCTACATTATTTACAGAGTTACAAATATTAGTAACATTTGCGCGTACCTACATAATTTATTCGGACGCCTTGCGCTCTGCGAACGATGTTGTTTGTTCGAAATCACTAAATCGAACAAGTTCGATGATGGACATGAGCAAGAGACGCAAAGCATCCGGGACTTAATAAATATCGACTGTTGCCAACGCACTTGTGCAGAGATGACAAGGTGGCTAGCGGGACGGCAGGGGCAGGGGCAAAAGCGCGGGAAACATTTGGGCAAATAACGAAAACGCGTGAGTTTACGATTGAGTTAGAGATGGGGGGGGGGGGGGGGTTGGTCTACGGCCATATAATCAATCTCATCTGTATTCCTTCCGCTAGACCAGCAATGGGCATGCGAGCTCGCGAGATTCGTAAGTTCAAAGTTTTGTACATGAAATTGAAATTCGACATTTCTGAATTCCTACACCGGAAAAATGAAACAACTTGAAAATATGGAAATCTGCAATTTTCGAATCATTGTAGATAAAAAATGTATAAATTCCAAAATTTTAAATCGCTACATTCCAAAATTTGTAACCACTGAATTACAAAATTTTTAATTGCTAATTTACAAAATTTTATATTGCTAAATTCGAAAATTCGAAAACTTCGAAATGGGTGGAATTTGAACTTGAAATGATAAATCTCTGACGACGAAGTTAAGCGCGTCATTCAACGATGCACACAAATGCCCGTGAAGATTAACGGCGGGCAAATGATCCGCCCATCACTGCGCTAGCCAACGCGTCATTTCTGCATAGTAAAGACGTATTCGTTGTTCGGGAAACGATCGTTATCACGGCACCAAGAACAATATATCGATTATGTCTGATTAAAAATGAATCACTCGTGCTACTGTCCGTCGTCTGTGCGCCTCGTTCACGAGGCGCACAACTCTTTAGCGAATGTTTCTATGATGTTTCTCCCGCTGAGAAACGCTTTCCGACGAACGACCCGAAGAAAGGAAGAAATTACGAAATGATTTCGCTACAGCATACCGTGACTACTTTACAGGAATACGCTAACAATATTGTGTATGCTTTGGACCGCCTCGATTTCGACCTTTCTCAAGGTCGATCAGTGAAACGAGTCCAACGATAGCGAAGGCGGTGTTATTGGCGGTAGATGGTCCCCGCATCTCGGGAAATTGGGCGGTATCGGTGGAAGATCGGCGTGCGTTCCAACGTGCAGTATCAAATTCATTCCGATCAGTATGTGGAACAGGAAGTGGCAATGGAACAACCAGTATCCTGAAAAGAGTAGAAAAAATATAAATAAATTCCAGCGATGATCGGTACCAACGACTAAGTTAAAACTAAGTTATAATTATAACATCAATACCCCTTACTCTCATACTCTTACGACTGTTTCAGCTCTTGGATCGATTAACCCTTTCGTTACCAGAGTCTCAGGAGAAAAACCACCACTACAGCCGTCTTGTTATTTAAAAATGACACCAATTGTCATTTATTTTTGTGGAATGTATCTATAACGTTCTAATTAAGAACAATAACATCCTGCATTTATTTTATTGATTTATAACATAACCCGTCCGTGTGCGACACGATTTGGTGCAAATAATTATCATAAAATGATAATGAACAGTCGTCACGTATTTGTGACGCCGGGCTCAGATAAGAAAATCAAGTTATCACATATACAATGTGACGGTGGTAGAGAAAGGGTTAATAAGTTATGTTTTCTATGGAACTGAAATGTTTTTTTACCGTACACTATGTTGCATCGTTCGTTCGCTTACCAGGATTATCCGCACGGAACCGGAAGATGACATAGCCGTTGTTTGGCACAGCGATCGTGTCCTTGGCAGGTGGGAGATTGAATTGTCGATTGAGAAGACCCCTCTTGTCGAGATCCAACGCGTGTTTCAGATTAATCTTCTTCACGTTCTTGTCCGGTGAACGACCGATACCGATCACGTTGAACGCGTAACCGTGCAAGTGGAACGGATGCGAAAGATTAGGTTGTTGAACTGCGAAAGAAAGGTGATCGAAACATGACAACGCGTTAAAACGACACGAAGTTCACTGTCAAATACTCGTTACAGAATGAAACGTCGGTTTTTATCTTCATGATCATGCAAGAAAAATGTAATATTATTATATTATGGTAACGTCATTAAAGTCAATTAATCATGCAGTCTATTAAAAATTCGAACTTGAAGACTAATTGTTTGTATCTTAAAAACGTCGAATACTGTATGTTATAATTGCATTTATTCTAAACGATTCACTTTTCAATTTATGCTTTTCACTTGATGTCATTAATGTAATAACGATATAACTGCATGTATCAACAGCAAATTTGTAATATAATATGAAATTTTCAAGTTTGAAAATTGACTATCTGTAATAAATGACGGAAAAACGCTACTAACGTGTGTGAGGGTTTGAAAATTCTTTATATGCGACATTATATACCACAGGCAATATAGCAAGATTGCGTTTCAGAGACTATTATTTAACTCCTATAATTTCTAGAACTTGTATTTATTACACTCGATATGAAGATACCTAAAAAATCTGCTACTGGCTGTTACGAAAAATTGTCTCTTCACGAGAGCAGAATCGTACCTTCATCAACGAGAACCACTTCGACGACGGCGTTGTGCGGGATATCAACCTGGTGGGTGCACATACAGTTAGCACCGCAATCAGCGGGCCTATTATCCCCGTTGCAGAATTGTTCGGGCGGGATGTCGTCGATTTGCGAAAGCGGAGGTGCCGGCGGAAACGTGAACGAGATTTCATCCACAAGAGAGATTACATGATCTCCGGTCGGTGCGACTGCGAACACACATACCAGCGAAATGAACCGACTGCTGAATTCCGATATTTAATAGATTCAATGATAATAAACGACGCGTTGCGTCACGGCACCGTCAGGACCGAGAAAAAAGAAGCTATCCTCCGAGAGAAATGAATCGATCGTGCCATCGAGATCGAAGATTTTGAAATCATACCGACTCTTACCCAAGAATCGATTATAAGTTTGCGGCTGGAAGACTTCTTCTGGCCTATAGAAGAGGAAACGGAATGGCAAGAATATTTTCACGTCCGGCCGCTGTTGGAGAATTCCTTGGTCGATTTGACGAGCGTTCTTCAACTGGTTCACGCAGATTGCGTCTTGGCGTTCGCGATTACAAATTGCGTCCAGAGGATTCAATACCTGAAAAAACTTTCCGTTAGTAATACGAAACACCGGGGAGTTTCGTATTGATCTCCCAATGGGAATAAATGATTCGATTCTGCGTTATTTATGTTGGGAATCTACTGATTCAGGGATATAGGGATCTCAGGATACGAGGATATCTAGATATAGTGATCCGGGATGTCGAGATATAAGATTCGAAGATCTAGGGATTTAGGGATATCGGAATATAGGGATATGGATGCATAGAAATATAGAGATGTAGGGATATAAAGATGTAAGAATTTGGAGATACAGAGATATATAATCTAGGGATCAAAGGATGGATGGATTTGAAGATGCGAGGATATAACGATTAAGGATATCCTAGTAAAGGAATTTGGAGTTATAAGAACCTAGTGGCGTAGTAATTGGCAGATGTGTGGTGTCTGAATAATGAGGATGACGATGATGAGTTTGACCGAGAACCACGAATCTGAGGAAGCAATGTGGAATTATAGGTATCTGTAGAGAACTATATGCTATAGTGGCATACTATTCAAGACAATTGACGACAAACGTATAAAATAAACGATCATACGTTGTCCGAACTCCGTAAGCGTTATCGATTTGCGATTGAACAGTACCACAGTGTAGATTATCGATCGAACAATTATTTATACCGACAAATATTTGTGATTAGCGCGGAGGTCAACAAAAAGTAAACTGGAATGGAATCTGTTCGCAGCCGAAAATGTCCCGGCGAACTAGTACATTGGCTACGTTACATTCCTATGACGCATTGGTTTAGTAAAAACTTAACAAACAGGCAAGCTACAAGAGTAGCTCTCGAAAATGGTGCAAAATGTCGTTTTAAGTATTTCGGTCGCAATGCCACACGCGTAGTTGATAAAAGGGAAACAGTAATGTCGTAACTGTACTTACAACACCCTGCGGAAGACCAAAATCGTAAGTTGGTGCCGTGCTCGTCGGTTGGTACGGGCCACGAGCATAACGCAATATTCCCAACTGTTGGGCACGCGGAATACCGCACTCGCCTAGCGCGCGAACTTGAATCCAATACGCGCCAACCGGTTGATCCGCGTTTATAACGAAATCGTATCGTTCACCTGTAAATCATTAAAGCAGCATTTCACTTTTACGACGAGTAATTAAAACAGCTTTCCCTCGCCGTTATAATGGTACCAGGTAGAACGGAATTAGCCGGACTAGAAGGAGAATTTTTTTTACCGGAGAACGATATAATGGTGTCCACGTTGACAGGCTGCACAGCTTCACCGTCGGTCGCTATGACAGTCAACGAGTGACCTTCGAACGTGATCTGCGACGGACAGACTGACCCGAAAGAGTTGATCAGCCGGAAACGATAACGGCGTCCCGGAGTTATGGTGAACACTTCCAATGGCGTGTTCGTCATGAAACCGGTGTTGGGATCCTGCGGGAAAAATTACGATCCTGTAATGATACGATCTTTAATGTTCGTCGTAAATGAAAGTTAAATGATTCATAACTCTATTACGGCTAACTTCGCGGAAGATCGAGGTGGCCATTATGCTTTTTATTGATACGAACCATGCGATGTCTACCACTTCATAGTGTATCGTTCATCGTACACGATGGCTTTTCCTACGGATAGTCAAGAGAACGAGGCCCCAGTACACGTCTCGATACTCTACGCTTACTACATATTTTCTTGAGTTTGGTCGGTATTAAGTTACAAGAGATGAGTATTCGATTTACTGTATACTTCAGTACAAGTTAACTCGTCTGATAACGAGACCTATTTATCTAACACGTGTTATATCCACGCATAACTTTCGAGTAAAACTGTCACTGTTGGGACCTCTTCCTATCATTCTTTCCACTTAGGAAAAGCATAATGTGCTTGATACTAGTACATACTAGTACCCAGTTAGTGTACAGCATAATATATCTACTTGTATATGGTCCTGCATGATTCGGTATACATATACGAGTTCAGTATCGTGACATGTCATGTTGGTATCATATTTGTCATGTAATGCCATCCTAGTATCAAGTTTGCATTATGGAATACCATCCTCGTATCATGTTCGTATCATGTCATGTTATGTTGGTATCATATATGAATTATGTTCGATCATGTGGGTGTCACGTATACATATACATGTACATGCCGTTCTGATATCGTGCTGATATCCCGTGCTGTCACGCCGGTATCATGTATCACGTCATGTCACGTTGATATCGTGTATGTATCATATAACAAGCATGTTACTCCGTTTCTATAGGATACACGATATAAGTCTACTTTGCAACTTTGATATATCATAACTAAACGTTCGTAGTAATGACATGCAAAAGCCAGGAACATAATCGGGGTTCTAACTGCTCGAATTTCTCCGAAAGAAAGAAACGATCGTAGGAGGACGAACGGCTTTCAGGTGTCGTACCCTAAATTGTCCTTTTCCGTTGATCAGCACACTTTCAGGTGCTTGACCCGTGTTAACTGCGAGGCGTCCAGGGAAACGTTCGGCCGCGTATTCATGGAACCAATCGCTGAGGAGTACGACGTGGGTAGTCAGATCGTAATCGTAAAGATGACTGTTAGGATCTTTGCTCGGTGGTTGACGTACAACGATGCTACCATAAAGGCCGTCTATCTTTTGTAGACCAGTGTGCGCGTGCCAGAAATGTGTTCCTTCGTTTCCTGCCAACCATTGGTATCTACAAACATGCAATCATTGTTACAGTTTACCGTGAAATTCAACTGCGAAATACTAAATGATATTACATAATAAATCAAACGAATACTAAATAGATTTAACACTAAAACTACCGACGTATAATGCACAGTTATTTTGGTGTTAAAGACGAAGTTGAAAAATAAATGAACAAACGATGAAACATAAATGAGTACACTTATAGATTCTTTAACTTGATGATAATCGACATAAATGTCAAGAAGACCAGCTTAACAAACTTTGTCATTTAAAGTACCAAATTTGTAGAAGGGGCATTTGACTTCTTTGGTAGTTTTAGTGTTAAATAATACCAAACAAAGCGGATATTAAATTGACCTAAATGATATTGAGCTAAATGAATATCAAACGAATATTAATATTAAATTATAACTCTGAAACGATATTGTACTAACGTGAATTATTTGAATGTAGAATTACTAGTACCTGAAGGTGCTACCCTCTTGAATGGGACACTGTGTCACAAACGGTACACCGTCATAGTACTGAGATCCTTTTTGCCACACACCGTGCCAGTGAATAGTAACTTCCATACCTTCGATATGGTTTTCTACATCGATCACGACCTTGTCACCTTGACATACTTGAATGCTCGGCCCAGGTACCATTCTGTTCGCTGTTAGAATTCCTCTTTCGACACCATCCGCAAGAACACACTGACAATCGCTCCACACGACGTTAGTAGCGTTAGGGGTGCAAATTTGACAGGCTCTGTAATACACCGAAAAATTAGCATGCAAATATTTTAACTGAATCAAGGTTCATTGCTCTTAATAATATTTTGGTAGTAATTTCTTGGTCGGTTTTTGATGGTACGGTGAAATTTCGGATTTGTGGAATTTTGGGAGTTTGACACTTTGAGATTTTGATATTTCGAGATTATAGAGTTTCGGGAATTAGGAATTTTGGGATTTCGGGACTTTGCGACTTTTTGACTAAAAAATTTCGGAATTATGGGATTTCTGGAATTTCAGAATTCCGAGAGTTTGAAACTTGAAATTTCAGGACTGTGGGATTTCCGCATTTTGGAACTTTCGAATTTTTGAAGATTTCGGAACGGCGGAATTTCGGATTTATGGAATTTTGGGAATTTGGAACTTTAGGGCTTTCAGAATTTGAGATGTCGAGATTATGGAGTTTGGGGATTTTGGAATTTTGGGATTGTAGGATTTGGAGAACTTGAGATTTGGGGTCCGTAAAATTTCGAAATTTTTCAATTTTGAAACTTTGAGATTTTGGTGCTTTGTGACTTCGTCACTTAAAAAATTTCGGAACTGTTGAATTTCGGAATTGTGGGATTTTAGGACTTTGGAATTTCGAGATTTTGGAAATTTGGAATTTTAAAATGTCGGATTTTTGAGATTTCGGAATGGTGGAATTTCGAGATATTGGGATTTCGGGACTTGGAAATTTAAAGCTTGTGTTTCGGAACTTACAAAATCTAGAAATCATTAGAATTTCTTGGATAGCATAAAATTAATGGACATTGTTCAGATAACAGAAAATTAAAAAATTTCAATTCATAGAACACTTACGCTCCAAGGACCATGTAATATTCGAGGGTGAAGTGATAATAGCATATCCTGGGTGGTTCATTTTCGCGACAAGCTCTTGCACATTCATCGGGTGATGATAATGCCGGATTTCTTCGAAGTTCGGCGGTGGCTCGTTCACTGTAGTCAAGCGGTCTCGTTCTTGGTGGTCGAACAGTAACCCCTCGACTACCTAAATTATCGATACCTCCGAATCCACTTCGGAACACGTTTCCAGTCGGATGAGTTTGAACCAAGCCATGTCCCGTGGGGAAAAAATTTGCGGCCTCATCGAAGATGTTGCTCGATTTGATGGTGGGAGTCCAAAACGAAGATGCGGCTGTCTGATCAGTGGCTAAGTCTGTAAACAACAAAAAACATTGCTCCGTTCATGAATTTGATCGATCTTTCTATCAACGTCGGAATAATAACACATATACAGGGTGTCCCAAAAGTTTTGAAGGAGCAGCAAATGGGAGGTAGGTGGGGTCATTCTAAACAACTTTTTCATTTGCAAAAATGTCATATGGGGCTTCATTTTTAAATTATTAACAAAAAACACCGACCAATCAGAACGCGAGGAACGCGCGCCACGCGATTCGATCGCGACCACGGCCAATTATAACTCGGGCCTACACTTCTGCCTCCGAGCGCGCGCGATTCTCGCGTTCTGATTGGTCGGTGTTTTTCGTTAATAATTTTAAAATGAAGCTTCGTACGACATTTTTGCAAATGAAAAAGTTGTTCAGAATGACCCCACCTATCTCCCATTTCCGGCTCCTTCAACACTTTTGTGACACTCTGTATATACACCTTAAGATATGAACTTTTTGATAGTGTTTTGAGAATTATTAAAAAAATTTATTAAAACGGCAAAAAAAATTCTTGAAAATCGCGTAACTGTTCCCGATCCCAAGTAGATATAACCCCTTAATTAGCGCAGTAATACGGAAGATGTATTTGTTTATACCTTCACCGATAGTTAAAGCAATGTAATAGTGAGGGATATTGTAACGCCGCCGAGCACGGTTCTATTAAATTCAGCTAATTACTCGAGGATGATCGATGCACCGAGTTATACATCGTACACAGAATAAACGTCCGACCGTTCGCGATATCTCATGGCCGTAAATTACTTAAATGCTACGTTGCGCAGTAACAGAGACGTGCAATTTGGAATTAACGTTATTTCAACGTTTACATTGCGGGACGGGATGGAATAGAAACGGTCGAGGAAAGCTATATACAGTTGGTAAAACATTTGAGAAGTTTTCACCGTTTCTCCCGACCTACGTGAAAACTATACTCAACGTGCGGATATATGACTCTTAAAGAAAGAAGTAACCGCGATTGAAACGCGTTCGCGAGCGTTAATATGCTTTCATAGGTGCGAAAAATGGCTATTTATCTCGGTCGAGATAGTTTCTGAATAAAAGTCAACCGGGGAATACGATCCGACCGCAGAAATTGAAGAAACTCGGTGACTGAACACAAAGCAATCAAATGCTTCGGGTTTCCAATAACTTCCTATCTCGCATTGTGCTGTCCGTTTTCTGGGACCTGAACTTGCGACATTTCTTAAATTTTGCTTCCTCGAATTTTTAACACTCTGTCTACCGTAAAAAAACTTTCATTATCTACCGTACTGGGTCCAATGGACCCGTGTACAATATACGGTATATTTATTTACTTTGAACTTATATATTTAATAATTTTACAACTAATATAAAAAATAAGCAAAGTAACAAAGTCATGCAACGACAAGATCCCAAGAATTTTAAAAGTTGAAATAACCGCAGTATACATACAGTCGGGTCCAATGGACCCGCTTGGTAGACAGAGGGTTTTTGCAAATTTTCTAAATGTTCAAATTGTACAAATTTTGAGTCAATCATAAAATTTTCAAATCTCGGAGCTACGAACTAATCGTTAACACTAAAACTACCGACGTATAATGGACAAGTATTTTGATGTTAAAAATGAAGTTGAAAAATAAATGAACAAACGATGAAACATAAATGGATACATTTATTGATTTTTTACCTTGATGACAAACAGCATAGATATCAAGAAAACCATCTTGACAAATTTTGTCGTTTGAAGTAGGAAATTTGTAAAAGGGTAATTTGACCCCTTTGATAGTTTTAGTGTTAAATTGTCAAATGGTGAGGCAGTCGAATTTTCAAATGCATAATTCTTGTTCAAATCGTTAAATCGTCATATTTAAATTGTCCAAATTTTGAGTTAATTATCAAATTTAAAAATCTCGAAGCTACGAACTATTCGTTAAATTGTCGAATTGTGAGGCAGCCGAATTTCCAAATGCATAATCTTTGTTCAAATCGTCAATTCGTCAGGTTGATAAATTTCCAAAAACAGAATCTATGAGTTTGTCAATCTGAAAACATTGTACTTCTCATCTTCAAACGTTCAATTTCTCATTTGCCTACGTTCAGTTTCTCATTTTCAAACGTTCCATTTCTCATTTACAATCGTTCAATGTCTTCTTTATACACGTTCGATTTCTCACTTTCGAATTTTCGAATTTTCATTTTCATGTTTTTAAGCTTTCAAACATTGTAACGTGTTAATTCTTGAATTAGTACGGCGAAAATGGGGTCGTGAAATTGTCGAATTTTCCAATTCCCGTAACTTCACGCGCGTTTTAATGTAGGCGTGGATTAGGGGCGAGGAACGAAGCCATACGCGGAAAGAGTGTCGCTATCGATCGATATTCAGCTTTATCGATCGTTTCCTAACGAGAACACCGCGCAATCCAAAATTTCTTCTCTACGTACAGTTTTTTTTCCAAACGTCCCGAGCGAATGCGAATTTTTCCGCAAGCCGAAGAACCGGTTCACAAAGCGTTCAACCGTAAGCAGAAAATCGTCAGACTTTTACTCGTTTATTCGCGCGAGCGACAACGGAAATAATTTTTAACGCGGGATACCGCCACTTTCACGAGATTTCCGACGTCGTAATCTGCAATGGCATTGTCAAGATTCGCGAAACGTTTCTCGTCTCGAAGAAAACGCAGAATCAAGGATTCACCGTTTTTTTGAGGGGGCAATAACGACAAATTTCATCCATCGGGAGTTAATCAAAGATTCTTTATTTTTGTGAGAACGACGATCAATTTTACTTCTTAAAAATTTTGTTTCTTAAAAAAAAAAAGTGAGAGAATTATACGTTGCGTGTCTCAAGTTTTATAGTCGAAGCAGCTTTAATTGGGTCGTAATGAAATGGGAGAACATCGAAACACATATGAAATTGCGATACGAATTTATTCTGTAATTGAATGTTCGTGTTTCGCGGAATTGACGCGTTGTGAAAACAGCACGTGAGTAGTCATTCAGTAGAGCATCGCGATAATTAAGCGGGAAATACCGAGCGAAGAAATGCGAAAAGCTGTAACGCGACCGACAAATTGATAGTATTTTGTTCGCGTAGCTCTCATTCTTAGCCGTGCTTACAATTGTAATCCCATAGCCGACATAATTAATGAGTTAATCGCTCTTTGTGCTACCGGCAATTATTCTATTGAGTAATGACACGGTCGCGGCTCAATTTCAAACACAACGCGACGTGTCCCTTCTTTCTCCATCTTCGAGATAGAACACAGAGCAATTTTTCCAACAATTGTTCAACAATGCAATTCAACAATAGCTGCTTATTTTATACGGAAACTGTAGACACCTTCGAGTCTTGTTGGGTAATTTAGTTTACTTTTTATTTATTCATTTAAGTGTTTAAAATTTGGACTCCCGAATTTGGAACTTGGTTCATTAGTATCGTGCATTAACATTAAGTGACTTGTAAACTATTATCTTTAAAAGCCTCAAAATTTGAAAGTACCAGCGTCTGAAAATTTAAAGATCCTAAGAGTTGAAAAGTTCAAAGTTCCAAAGCTGAAAGTTTTGCACTTTAAACGGTACAAAAGCTTGGAGTCAAAAAATTCGAATTTCCGAAGGTGCAAAATCTCAAAATCGCAAAACTCCAAAAATGCAAACTCGCAAAATCCCATAATTGCGAGATTCCGAACTTACGAATTCCCAAAATTCTTCAAATTTTGCAATATCCCCATAATTCTCTAAATTTTCAAAGATTCTAAAACATCAAATTCTCGAAGTCACAATCCCGAAATCCCATTAGGATCATTACTTTTAACATATGATGTTACTTTTGTATCGTACAACTGATATTCTACAACGCATAATTTTCAAAAATTATTAAACCAGTCTATTTTGCACTACCTACATGCGATTGTAAGTTGCTTTGTTTCAAGCAGTGTTTGAAAGATTCGATGAAACGAGGCGTAAAATAAGGGTCACCTTTCACTGCTTTAACTACCCTGCACAACTATGAATTACTTAAAGGGTCATAGTGTTGTAATTCACAATTTTATTCGTTCGCACGTCAGGCTATCAACCCCGTTCGCCAGTGGCATGGGCGTGCATTATTTACGACCCTGCATCGAACCAACGTCGTGACGTAAAAATTCTTCACGAATGAATAATATCGCTTACTTGGTATGCGAATCTTTTTTACCGATCAGTTCGTTCGAGCACCTATAAAGCTTTCAAACGACGTTGAAAGCTCCTATTTGTCAGGAGCGTGTCATGACATTCGTAACAAATGTAGCGAAAAGATATTTATAAGTCGCTAACTGAAAAATGAAGATTCAAGGTTTTACCAGATGAACGAATATTATACTTGACTTTTTTGATATTATTTTTTAATAAATTTCTACATTCTTAAGTGTATAAACTTTCTAATTATAAGATTTCTAATTTTTCAAATTCCCGAATCAAATTTCTGTGTCCCTATAATTTAGGGAAATATGGTTTTATTTCATAAATTTTTATGAGTATTACATGAGCCAGTTCCCAAATTCAGTAAGTTCCTGGTTTGAGACCCCACATTTTTAAACTTTCAAAGCATTTCTAAATTTTTAAATCCCCAAATTTCTAAATTTTTAAAATCTCCAAATTTCTACATTTTAAAGTCCCTAAATTTCTAAATTTTAAAATATCTAAATTTACAAATTCTCAGATTTTCCAATTCTCTAAGTCTCTAATTCACAAATTTCCAAATTCCCACATCCCTTAATACAAAAATGCACAAATTCTCTATTATTAAATTCCCAAATTCTCAAATTTCTAAATTTTCCAATCTTCAAAGTCTGCATCTTTTAAATTTTCCATACTTCCATATTCGTACATTCCTAAGATACAATACATTTCTCGCAATAAAATTCACTATACGAGCAATAAATGCTGACAGAAAACTTTGTCGATATTCTCGCAGGTATTTTAATAATTTGTATATAAAACCAATAGCGGTCGAATTAAACGGACACTACGTGAAGTTGGTAAAGTTGGTTTTCCCTAGTGGCAAGTTCATAAACCGCTCGATTACCTAACCAGGTAGCAAGAAAGAGATGCGGATTACAGTTTATTGCGGTTAGAGATATTCGTTAATTTCTAAAACTCACTTCTATCCAATACAGACGACTTTGTAGAGGTGTCTGTCGATATCCTGTAATTTAGTGTAAACTTTACTTCCTTTACTCGGTATTGTTGCGTAGCTAGGAAGTCATTAGCAAACGAGATAATTGCGTATCGTAAAACCGTATTTGGAAGACGCGAAGAAAAAGAATCATGCAAACTGTAACACATTAACAGGCTCGATTCTACAAGGAACGTAATAACGCAGAGTTTGGCAGAGCGGTTTGTAACAACTTTGCGAAAGAACGCTGCGTATCCTAACGCAAAAGTAGATCGTTTGATTGTTCCGTATCGCAAATGGCGACGCAACAATAATAGAATTAGATATACGATGACATTTACGAGGAGCACAAGTAGAAAGCGTGAATAAATTCGTGCGGTCAGACATCGAAAGACGTCCAAAAACAAAGTTACAATCGAAGAGAAAGTGTGAACCCTTTGTCTGACGATTTCCTTGCGAATTACTTTTGGTAGAACAGTTGTTGTAAACTGTCAAATACTTCACTTCCGTCCGTTGCACGAACGAGTCATAAAAATTACGATGTATTTTCTTTTTTAAATGATTCCATTATTGATCGCGTAAGACGAGGGTTTAAAAATAGTTATTTCTATCGACATATGCAGATTTTTGTATAACATACGCAAAATTTTTAAGTCCGTTGTGTTTTAAATGTAACATTAAATATTTACCGCACGGAGAAAATTAGGACGATTTTTAAAACAGGTTCAAATAATGAGATAAAAGGTTTAAGCTTAAAGGTTCAATAATAAGATAAAAAGATGAGATACGGGTAGATACTGCTGGCTTTATATAAACAGAGACCAGTAAGACAGTAGGTATGTAATTGTATTCAAAGTACGACTCGGTAGATAATCCGGAGCAAGTCGAGTTAACTAACGAGACAGATAGGTGTTTCCGGAATTGCTGGTGTTCCTCGATCTGCTCACTCCTCAGAAATATAATCAATCTGATAGTACATTACGTAAAAGAACATTAGGCGAATTCCACTACGTATTAACCGAAATATTGACAAATGTCCTTGCGCGCGACAGTATGTCCTGCATGACTTATCGCATGACAAATCTTACAGCATAGTTATCTCCAGCAATGCTATGCAGGTATGCAAAGCTTGTGGTTCAGATACAGGAAGCGAAGAAATAATCAATGTTTATCCGCTGCAACAGTTTGTAGAACAAGAAGCGGGGTTGCGTGTCAAAGCAACGTCGATGTGTATCACGCAAAAGATGGCTGTTTAATGAAGTGCAGTTAGAAACGGTTGAACGGCTTGTCACAACGTCGTTCCGTCGAGACTTTCACTGTATTTCGCGCGTCACTCTAACGATGGACCTGCAGTCGATGTGTCATCATCTAACGTCCCGTGTATCGCGTTTCATTACATAATTTTCATAGTTTTACGTAAGGAGAGCGCGCGAGGAAAGGCGGTTTACATAATCTATGAGTCCGAACCACGCGGACCTAGAGAGTCCACCTACGTCGTCTGTTGAAAACGCCATTGCCGCTGCAGCGCCGTCACGCGGATGCTTTTTACGATGACAGCGGCGATGAAGTAATGTCGTCGGGAGTGCAAACAATGCGGCTGTGCAATAAACCGAGCAATTTCTTAGTCCTGGCCAGAGAAACGTCACCCTCGTTGCTCGGTTTCGCGTAAAAATACGGCTTGCACAATAGAAGACGGATGATCGCGGGAAAAACGGAACCGTGTCGGATGAATGATGACGTCCTGCGAATTCGGGATAACTCGCGGCAATTTACGTGTTACACGTGACACGAACTGCCGCCGGGATAAATGGTTGTTAAGGTCGGGAGACGGTGTATAATTGCACGGGATATTGCACGGCACCGCGCGGGATTTATGAAACGGTCGGTCCTTCATAATTTTAAGCGGGTCCTGCATGAGTTAATGCGAAACGTCGCGTCTCCTTCTACGAAATAATGGAACTGTGGAACTTGAAAAAAACGTAGGAACCTTTCGTTTTCGGGAATTTACATGGTTAATGCGAATCTTTTGTATTACTTGATGCTTGTACGAGAGAATTAATTTTTTTGTGATTTGTAGTTGATATATTGGTCGTCGTGTCTTTAATGGATCAGCTTCCAGTTTTATTTATGACCGATGTTTCATTAAGATCGCATTAAACTTTCTTTGGAAAGAGCATCGATCATATTCTTTCATTGGGATAAAAGTAAGATTTCATTAATTCTTTTTTTTAAATCGTAATGCAACACCAACGATATTATTTATTGAAATTCTTTAGATATTTTAGGACGATTATAGGATGATCCTGAGAGAAGATTAAGAATATCCTAGACAAATTGTACGACGAGCAAGATCCTAGGGTAATTTAAAAAATTTAAATTATAATTATAATTTAAGGAAACTTTATGGGAATTCTATGGAAATCTTAGTAAAAATTTCTGACGATTCTAGGGACACTCTACTAGGTAGATCTCAGAAGAGGTTCTGGGGAGATTTTACAGAAATTTCAGAGAGAGCGTAAGTGCCCAAATACTAGATATAATTTGTAGTACCTTCATCCTAGCGTTGGAAAGCAGAGTAAACCGGAAACTAGGAATTGATTAAACGCGAATATTACACCTGGACATACCAAGGCAGTCTGAGCGAAAAAGAAAGCGTAATTACAGCCAGATATGGCAAATTTGATGGAAACGTTAAAACATCAGAACCAAAAGGAACGAATGAGTTATAAGCGTTTTCGTGAACCTCTCACTTTCGTGTCAGATCGATAGCGTGCGTAATGTATGTTTTGCAAAGTGTTCCGCGTTATGAAGTCTTCGTCACGGAGCATGGGGTGGGTCGGAGTCATCAGTGTCTGTATTAACACTTTATGCAGGCGGTACTTTCGGCGATTCGCAAAGGTGTGTCAAGTCGATTTACAGCGGGTCTTTCGTACGGGAAAGTTTTTCTTGTGCATTCAATTTTGGGTGAGGCACGACACCGAAAGTCTCACGTGTCAATTGATCTTTCGCCGCCGGTTCACAACGATGGCAACGCGTAATTTGCTCGGGTTCTTTGTTCGTACTTGCTCCGATCGAGCCTTTTCACACGCCGAATAAAGACGAAGGAAACATAACGGGATCGTCGAAGACGTTAAATGTCAAACATACGATGTACGTTCCGTCACGAGAAGAAGTTTGTCCTTTTGCAACGGAATGCGATTGAACTTTTATATCCATACGTAGATAGGAACTTGTGTTCAACCTTTTAATTGGCTTTAAGGAGAAGTTTCGAATACATTAACTTCTTCAGCCAGCAGAATATATGTATACGCTCGGTTCCATCCTGGTAAAACGTGAGACACTCAATCTTCAGATCGTATCTTGTGTAATCGTCCTAAGGTTTATATATACTTACAGGAAGTATTAATAACACCGTGAAAAAGAATGTTAAACATACAAATATATTATCTAAGAGATGTAAGATCGTATTGATAACTCGGAAAGAAAAAGTTTAATGTAAATGCTACACATATTATTTACGCAAGGTGGTAAGTGAAAATAAAACGATCGTATCTCGATTAACAACTGTAACGCGTGTTACTGTACAGGCTTGTTCATTTTCGTTATGGTATTCGGTGTATTTTCCAGATAAATCATAGTATCAAATTAGTCAAACTATGATATAACTTGTGATATAACTTCATAAGTATTTAATAGCAACTTTGTTCGATATGATCAATTATACAAATGAAGTAATAACTATTAATATGTTACGACGTTATTCATTTACTTTTGCGATAAGGCGTGAATGATGTTACCGATAAACGCATTGGCCGATTATCTAACATCAACAATGTTCATCGTTCTTAATTTATTCGGAACGTCCTGCAACGACCGCGCAAAACCGACATTGCAGCGTATAACAGCCAATCAACAACTTATTGTTGTATGTATAAATAGATTCGCGAGTGTGCAAGGAAGTGAGAGTGGAATCCAACATGTTGCGTGATGATGGCACGGTTTCGTTTTATGTGTTACGTATCAACAACGATCTCGCAAAATTATTTCCCGCACAATTAAACGATTGAATTATTGATATTATTACGTAACGCGCATAGAATTAAGCGTGCACAGATGAAAAACAACAACATTTCTTCACTCGGATGGAAATCGATGAAAATCGAGTTAATCGACCGACCTCGAACTCTTTCATTAAGCAGATCGAAAACGGAATAATATCCGAAGGTATCTGCACCGTGGGAGTCACGAGATTACGCTTTAAAGTTCAAACGAAAGGTAAAGTTCAAATAAAAGTGAGATCGCGACGGGACGGTATCGGCTGCACGTTTAATGTTGTTCCTTGATCGTGGACTCGCGACCTCGTTCTTCCTGTCGACTAACCGAGAATCAAAATGTCAGCTCGGTTAATGGGAAGACGCTCGCATTATCTTCGACAAACACTATTTCATGATTTTTCTTAGTAATCGATGATAAAACCACGACAAGGGCCAAACGATCGTGGTAGAAATCGTCCACTTTCGAGAGCAACATCGAAATTTTTAAGTTTTACAAAAGGTACAAAATCGAATAAATGATTGGATCATACTAATGGAAGAAATAAGAAGGACCACGTTATATACCTTTTAATTGTTTTACTCTTCTTAAGCAAACAGGAACAATTATATTAATTCTCGAGGAAGCGAATCGCACTAAACCTACCGACGTATAATGCACGTTTATTTTGAAATTGAAAATCAAATCGAAGAACAACTAAACGAACAATGAAACACAAATTGATGTAAACATTAATGCTTTATCTCGACGAAAATCAACAGGAATTTCAAAGAAACCACCTTAACATACTTTGTAACTCAGAATTAGAAACTTGTTAAATGATCATCTCGACCGCTTTGGTATGTTTAGCGTTAACATTATCACGTTGTAACTACATTTCCTCGTACGTTGGGCGTTGACGTGTTTATTTAACGTGTTTATCTCTGCAGAAAGGTGGATGTAACAAGTCGCGGACACAGGGACTTGAAAATTTTAATGAATAGGAATTTGAGGATTTAGAATGTTAAAAATATAGAAATGTGGAGATTTCGAAATTCTTAAACGTAGAAATTTGGGAATTCGAAAACTGTGAATTTGAGAATTTGGGAATTTGAGAAATTGGAAATTTAAGAATTCGAGAATTTGGGAATGTATTATAGGAATATGGAGACTTGAAAATTTGAGAATATGAAGAATTGGGTATACAGTGATTTGGGAGTATGAAAAATTGGTTACACAGTGATTTGGAAATTTGAAAATGTGGGACTATAATAACTTGAAAATTTAGAAATTTGAGTGTGCAAGAATTTGGAGACCTGAAAACCAGTAATTTGGAAATTTAGAAATTTGAATATTTCAGAATTTAAAAACTTAGAAACTTTAAAATGATTAACTTTCATAATTTGCCTTTGTAAAAACCTAGAGATTCGTTTAACTCTGTACAAAGGTGGATGTAACAAGTCGCGGACAGAGCGAAAATCGTGAAATCTCTTACAGGACTATAACGAAGTGGGATAAATACGGAGATTCGAAAGAAAGGAACCTGATACGCAACAACGTGGCAAGCAACAAAATCACGCGAACGCTTGATAAATGAATGGGTTCGCTTTTATTTCGTGCCGCAAGAAGCGAATGCAACTCAATGAACAACGGTGAAAAATGGCGTCATTTATTAAACCAACTGAACGGACGCTAAAAATAAACGCGGGTATATAAATCATGCTAATGGTAGGTTCGACGGGAGCGAAACGGGAGAAGAAAGCTCGAGCGGAATCGCGTTGAAATAACGGCTGGAAAAATGTTTTGAAGCGTAATCGTGCGACTAGAAAGCTCGTATGGACCGTTATTACGTTCATTAGCGCAATCGAAACGGCGTTTACGGTGGCTACGAGGATCACGATGCAACGTTGCTCACGCCTTCCCTTCACCTTCTTCCATCGACGCTTTCCTCGCTGTTTGCACAATACCTCGCTTTTGCACAAGCGAGAAACACTCGACCGTTCCGTAAGATGAGACGAGGACAAGGACAAGGCCAAGTTCATTCGCGGATCATCGCACTTTCTATCTTCCATCGCATTCACAGACACGCAGCATCTTTACTTCTCTGCTCCAACTTCTTGCTTCGAAATACATGCTTTGTCCAACAAGTATCGGGACTGATTTTTTTCTACCAGTGTGGAAGGTCGGGGAGCAGTCTCTATTGGCTAGATTGGTGCAGAAGGTCGTTATGTATAATAGAAATCTAGGTTCATTTGTTTTGTTTATATCGTGCTTGAAGAGGAAGCGTATTTAGCGAGATTCAAGATGCAGCGAACAGTCGAGCAACGTTGTGCCATCAAATTCTGCGTTAAGCTAAATAAATCTGCTACGGAGTCATTTGATATGATCCGTGAAGCTTACAAGGGCGATTCCATGTCCAGAACGCGTATTTTTGAGTGCCATGAACAATTCAAAGATGGCCATGAAGACGTCGAAGACGAGCAACGAGCTGGACGACCGAAAAAGGCTCGCATGAGGAAGTCTGGAGTAAAATCGATGCTCATTGTCTTCTTTGTCGCAAAAGGTATGATCCACAAGGAATTTGTGCATCGAGATTAGTTAGTCGCATTTTTCAAAGACCGTCTTCTCACCCCCCACCATCCTCGTAGCAAGGTTAAGATGTCGACGAAAGTCAACAAGGATGGTTCTTGAGTCAAAAATAGTCAGATATAAACAAAGAGTTGGAAGCAACAAGTCAGCACGATAACAATCAGCTAGTCAGTTAGTTAAAAAAAAGTTAGAAATACTCAGTTGGGAGTAAACCAGTTGTTAAAATTACATCAGTTAACCAGTTTATAACAAACGAGTATAATAATCTGGGAAATAGTTCTAGATTGAAGGTTTCGGGGTTTTTGTACGAGTGGTAGTTTAAAAACTGGAGTGGTGGTGGTCAATGATAAAGAAAAATAGAGGATGTGGAGAACCTTAGCTGCTGTTATAATGGTCCCTCGGTTGTGTTCATAGAGTTATAAAATAATTTAACGAATTTTCTAGGGTAAACACTTGGGACCGAACAGTATTTTTAATTCATCCCTCGAAACGATATCTTGGGACCTACGATGAGGGCGAAACTTTGTCTCTGTTTCTTTTTACTCAACTCCCATATCAGTTATAATTCGTGCAACTAAAGATCGCTAAACTCAGAATATCTCTAACATTTCAACTTTCTTATTTATCTTAACATCGCGGTAATAAATGGTTAATTCTAACATAAGAAACGATAAGATGAGGGTTTAATGCACGATTTAAATTAACATTGTATTCTGTATTAACCACGTAAGTTTATACATTCGAAACACAATAAAAACGTTTCCAATCGGCAACGGTTGCCGGTAGTCGAGCGTTAAAACAGTAATGATACATCGATTGCCGGTAAACCGATCGGAGATCGCGTTTCAGTGCATCGAGAATCATTTATTTCGGCATAAATATTCCGCTTCCGTGTATTTATTAACAAGGTTTCGTTCGTGAAACGGCACGCGTTCGAGCCGGCCACGATTCCCAAAATAAATCTTCGACGCGAACGAGATACGCGATTGTGAGCGTCCGAAATTAATGACACGTTCAAACGGTTGATACGAGTGAAAGGATTATCTTGTTCGATATGAAACCGGAAATGCAGGAATATATTCGCGTATGCAGCATAAAATTTCACGGTCGGTTCCGTCATTAAAATCGTCCTACTAACGCTTCCTTCGGTTCTCCCCGGAGTTTATGCTCCGACGAGCAATTCTCAGGATCACTGGAGGAAAGCACTTTCGTTAACAATCGTTCCATGAAATTACAATTCCACCTACGTGCTCGATTACCTGTCTGTTCGGTTATACATTTTTTTCGTTTTCACCCGCGATATCGGACGCCTAATTCGAAACGACGAATAAAAAGAACGTCTGGCTTTCTAGACCTGAAAATCGTTCGTACTTTTATTACCGTTTCACCGTTTAATAATTCGTTTATTAATCACGATGTTTCCTTTCGAGATCGAACTGGTTCTTGTCACGAATCTGCCGTCTTAAACGCACAGAATCGTTCTCCGTTAACGATTTATCGTTTAGCCGTGATTTTTCTGATACACGCTTATCGTCCCGTGTTCGCGAGAAAAAAGTAGCACGCGTTTATACACAAAATTGTACATTTAATCTTTAATCTGTCCGAATTGATCGTCGATCGATTCGTCTTTGTCATTCGCCGCTATAAATTTCGCTTCTAGATTAAGCGTAACGAGTGGCAATATCAATCGATTCTAGGATCGTAAAAGCGTAAATTAAAACCACGACCGGATGTGGATGAATATTAATAACTAGTTATCTTCGATTTTCATACGCTCGAGTATCGATATCTGATACGATACGTTTCGTCCTGTGCTAGAAATCGGATTTAATTATCCCCGTACAAATGAGTCTTATACTAGTTCCGATTGCTCGTGGCCATTTTTGAAAGCGTATCACGCTTTCGATAAAGCGATCTGTGCTGCATGTTTAGCATACTGAGAGCGATAAACATTAATAAGAGATTTCAACGCACTTTCCTCCTTTCTGGAACAGAAATTTAAATGCCGGGATACGAAATTTCGAGAGTTGGTTACTCGGGAATATTGTGATTTCGGGATTTCAGGATTTGTGTTTCTGGGAATTTAGAAATTTGGTGATTTTCAAGTTGGGGATCCGGGGATTTGGACATTTGGGGACACGCGGATATGGAGATTTGGAGATTTCGGAATTTGAGGACTTAGGGATTTAGGGATTTAGGAATTTAGAGATTTTGAGCTTCTGGGATTTAAGAATTTGCAGATTTAGAGGTTTTGGGATTTTAGAATTTAGAGATTTTGGGCTTCTGGGATTTAAGAATTTAGAGATTTAGAGATTTAGTGATTTAGCGATTTAGTGATTTAGGGACTTAGGGACGTAGGAATTTGGGGATTTGGGGATTTGGCGATTTAGGGATTTAGGGATTTAAGGATTTAGCCACTTAGTAATTCAGAGATATCGGGGATTTACGAATTAGGAAAATTAGGAAATCGGAGATTTAATGATTCGGGAAGTAGGAGAATCGGGGATTCGATGATTTGGGGATTTAATACTCAGGGACTGATAAACTCGACAATTTTGGGATTTTGCGATTTGGAGATTTGGTGATTGTGGGACTTAGAATCGAGGATCTATTTTAGAGATTTTGGTATTCGGAAATGTAGGGATTTAACACTAGATTTACAAAACGAGCCAAAATGACTCATAACATATTTTTTATTTTAAAATACAAACACTATAAAGAAACTTTTATCAAAATGTATGTCAACTGTTGTCAAGATAAAGGATCATTGTATAAAACAGTTCACGTATCATTCTTTATTTATTTTATTTTCTAGTTTAGTTTTAATGTAAAAATAAATGGTCATTCCGTAGCCGTAAATCTAGTGTTAATTATATAACAATTGCTTGCAAATCTATAGATTGAAGCATTTAAAAATTTGCAAAATTTTTAGATTTACGGATTTGGAAATATGAAGATGGTGATTTGGGAACTTTCCCTGTTTCATCTTTTAAGATTCGAATATTTGGAAATTTGTAAACTCGATCATCTGAAAACATGGAACAACAGGGGTTTCTTATATTAACAATTCACAAAATCGATACTTTACCAAATTTTAACAATCGCAACAAGCGTCATACCATATTCTATCCTAGGTCAGAAACGAGAAAATCATGCTTACATCGATAAAACAAATTACCCGTACTTGTTGTACAACTTCAAGAATTAAAATCAATTACACCGTGCTCGATCCATCATTTATCTGAAAAATAGAGCAAGTCTCGGCTATTAAATAACACACTACGCAAAGAGAGAACCTGTCCGACCGATTATCATTACAGATTCAAATAAAACCATCGAGGTAAAGTATGTTAACCGTGGTTTTCTATCGTTTCTATTTTTATTCGAATCCAGTCGTACCTTTACGAAACGAACAGCCGGTAAATGACTTGCAGTTAGTTTTCGAGGCCTCGGGTCGAAGAAATACGCGATTCATGGTCGTCGTGACTGTGTACCAGATCCTCTGCAATGTCATTCATCCTTTTTCGAATGATCACCGTCGTGATGAGCTATCATTGCTCCGTGATCGTTATGCAAAGACCAGAACGTGCGCTTTAAGAAACTCGTGATTCCAAATGTTGCGTTGTTCCGTCTGATTATTTAATAGAAGGCTCTTTAAATAACGTGTTTTGAAACAATAAACGTCTCTCTGAGACAACCAACAAGAGGACGTAATTTATCCACGTAGATGTCCTTTCGAGTATACGGATAATGATAGTTATAGAACAGAAGTGTGCCGTTCTGCGATATTACTTAATGAAAATTACGTGAAACTCGTATAGAGCAGTGTAGATTGGTGATTACGTATCGAGGTTTTGCAGAGGATTATGTTACGCAATCCAAAAGCGATTCTGATCGAAACGAAAGCCTTGCACTTGTTACACGAACACCGTTTCGCGGGTTTTCTGTAATCATCGTAGGATACTGATGATTTTCTGTAATTATCGTAGGATACTATCGTAGATGCATGTAATTATCGTAGATTCTTTCGGTAGCATGATTTACGGTTTAAATGGGAGCATAAATTTGGATGACGCACGTAATACAGTTACATTTTAAACAGGTTTCTACTTATCGGTTGCAATTCGTTGTTTTCCGTTTGATAAATTTTGAAATCGACGAACTTGAAAATCGAGAAATGTGGGAATTTGGATTTTGTGATTTGAGTTAAGCAAATTTTTTGAAAATCCAAAGATTTTCGAATTTAAGTTTTGGAGCGTGTAATATTTGCAATATTTGTGGGTCTAGAAATTTGGGAGTTTGAAAGTTTAGAGATACGGGGATCTGAGGGTTCAAAAAAAGAATGTAGGTTATTTTGGGATTTTATGACTTAAGAATTATAGGTATTTTAGATTTGCACGATCCAGAAATTTAGAGATTTGAGGGTCAATAAAATTCGGATTATAGGTATTTATGGATTTTGGAATTATAACTTTGCGGGTGTAGGCATTTGGGGGAATTGGAAATTTGGGAATGTACGAATTTAGAGAATTGTAAATTAGGGAATAAAGAGATTTCGGGATTTGAAAATTTATATAAATAGGAATTTGAGGATTTAGAATGTTAAAGATATAGAAAATTGGAGATTACGAAATTCTTAAACGTAGGAATTTGGGAATTCGAAAATTTTGAAATTTGAAAAATTGGAAATTTGGATATTCGGGAAGTTTGGAATTAGTGAATATGGGAAGATGGAGACTAGAGAATTTCAGAATGCTAAAAATTAGGTATACAGTGATTTGTAAATTTAGAGATTTGGAAATTTGAAAATTGTGGGAATATAATAATTTGAAAATTTAGAAATTTGAGAATATAAGTACTTGAAGACTTGAAAACAAAGTAATTCGGAAATTTAGAAATTTGAATATTTCAGGATTTAAAAACTTAGAAACTTTAAAATGATTAACTTTAATAATTTACTTTTGTAAAAACCTAAAGATTTGTAATATCACGATTCGAAAACGCGAGAATTTTAAGAACTTGAAAATTTAAATATTCGAAAACATGAATGACCGTACTGTTTCCCTCATATCGCCATTTTTCAGCAGCGCACAAAATTTCCCAATTCCCCAAGGTTTCTTCATCCACGTCGCCATTTTCCGTTCGTGCGTAACATCGCCGTGCACAAATACCGTAATCACGCGAATAAGTGACTGCTAATTACTTCATAAAGATACCGACATATCGAGAATCTACTATAATTATTACAATCGGTAAAAAACAAATATTAAAGGATAAATACAGCATTTACATACATTATGACGTAATTTTCTCGATTCGATTGCGTTAATCTTATCTTATTTTGATTCCGGCAAATCCGCGACGCACAATTTCCGCTAATTAAGCGAATTACAGACAATTAAAGAAGCACGATAAGAACAAATCGGAATTCTACGGTATCCCTATGATTTTCTCCGGCACCTGTCGAACACCGAGACGTCGACGATTCGTCGATAAAAAAAAACAAAAGAACGTTGCAAGAACGGTCACATTTTCTTTTCGCGCAGTTTCAATTCTCTACAATTTATCCGTCGGGTTAGCCGTAGAAAGTTAGGAATCCGGAGAGTCGCAAACGATACGATGCAATTACCCATCGAGATAAATGAAAAATCCGGATGAATTTGCGAAATGACATATAAACAGCGCATGGTATCGGCTAAAAAAGCGGCCTACCAGGCCGGACAAAGCTTTCTCGCCAATTAGAATCCGGTTTCCGTTTAGCCGCGATTTCTCACGTTCCGCGGACCTTGATAACGGAAGGAACGGAACTATAATATGATAAAGGAAAAAAATCGCGGTACGCGCACGTCGTTTTACGACCGTTTGTTAAAGGTGAAACCGCGGACGTTAGAAGAAAGACGTTGCGTCACCAGAACTGTTGCTTTTTATTAACTTTCAATTTACCGGTAGAAATTGAGCGGCACTTGCACAACCGAGTACAGAATAAACGGGTGCTCGGACTTGTATATTTTAGACAACCATTGTACACGTGCAGCATAGAAACCAGGACTTATTGTTAGCAAAGAATAATTTATCGCAGTTGACGAAAAACAGTGTTCAACCCTTTGCGGTCGTAAGTGTTTCTACCATTAGCAAGTAACAATTGTAAAACTTCCTGGTTAAAAAGTTTGATCAATTTCTTTGAAATAATCATATTTTTATTATTAATCGCCAATATTGTCTTTTTCACTGTGTTCAAACGTCATGTGCATAATACTGCATATGTAGTTAAAAGTTATTTATTAAAAATTCTTGCACCGAATCAAATGGCGAGTGATAGTTGCCGTTCGACCGTAAAGGGTTAAAACTAAATGGCTCTAGTAGTGTCATGAATCTAGTGCACTTAAAAACTTTAAATCATTGCAATCAATTTAAAAACTTTTTCGTCATTTCATTGGCGATAAAAACTTATGACTTCAATTCTTTGTGATTGAATATTAATAAACGGGTGTAAGTTTGTTCGGGATTCAACTTAAGGGAGGGACCTGGTTTATAGCACCGAAAAATGCATAAATTTGCACAACTTTCTTTCTCAACTTTAAATCATTGCAATCAATTGAAAAAATTTTTCGTTATTTCATTGACGATAAAAACTTATGAATCCAATTTTTTGTGACTGAATATTAATAAACGGGTGTAAGTTTGTTCGAGATTCAACTTAAGGGAGGGACCTGGTTTATAGCACCGAAAAATGCATAAATTTGCACAACTTTCTTTCTCAACTTTAAATCATTGCAATCAATTGAAAAAATTTTTCGTTATTTCATTGACGATAAAAACTTATGAATCCAATTTTTTGTGACTGAATATTGATAAATGGGTGTGTGTTTGTTCGGGATTCAACTTAAGGGAGGGACCTGGTTTACAGCACCGAAAAATGCATAAAGTTGCACAATTTGTTTTTTAAACTTGAAATCATTCCTATATAAGTTTACATAAGTTTACTTATCCTGATATATACATACCATATAAGTATTGAATTATTTTTTCATTATACAACACCCTGTATAATATGAGGGTTTGTAAATGCATATTTTTGCGACAAAGATAGCTGGTAGGTAAGATCCGACATGGTCCGGAATGAGAATGGTTCATAAATGAAAAAAAGAAAAAAAGAAACGGGCGTTGGCCGGTCGACGGAAATCGATTTGTGGTCGATTTCGAAGAATCGTCAGGATGTAGGTCGCAGGATTAAGGACCCGGCCGAAACACGGTAGAAAGGCTGTCGTCGAGATCGGGAAGGGTACAGCGACTTTTGGGTCACGAGAAATCGATCTTCCTCGGTGCAACGATCTCTCGATGTCGTTCATAACGAGATACTCCTCTTTTTTTCTCGTTTCTCTTGGTATCACGGAAGAGGCGATACGTATCGTCGCTAACGGACATCATCGATCACCCTCGATTGTTCGATCGAGTCCCACGTGTCACGAACGTCGAGCGATTTCGACGTTAATCGTCGAGGTACGACGCGAATAATCAGATTCGATTGTCGGATTAAGTCGCGTTGCCGTGTCTACATGCAACGAAAAAAGAATCGCGCGTAGAATCGTCATCGTGAAAAGAATCGCACGACACGGATGATCAAGGATTGCGTGGTTTAATCGAACAGCATTTTTTGTTCGGGGAAGAGAAGAAAGAGAACGTTGTGTTGGCGTTTCTGAATCGCAGTCATCGATAGGTAAACGATGAGGCAAGAGGAGATGTTGCGTCGTTAACAGGGATTTCCTTCGTAACGGATTATTCGACAAATTACCCTTGACTGGTCTCCGCGAGATTTCGATCTCTTCTGGACAAAAGCGGAAGACAGGTACCGTTGTTGCACGAGCCACGAATCGATTTCGTTCCCGTTCGAATCGATTGCGTGCTGGACAAGTAGTGATGCAGAAAGCGTGACACAGTTTTAGACCACCGACCGCCTCGGAAATAGAGAGTGATCCGACTTGTCGGTGATCGTGATCGATGCGATCTATATATGCGTTTATCGTGTCGGATTTCAGAAAAAGTATCACGGTGGCACGGTTAACACGTTCGTTATCGCCGTTTAACCCTTTGCCGTACGTCGACCAGACTGACACACGTGACGCACTTGCACCTTGAACGTAATAACACTAAAATTTTCAATACCATTATACGTAAACTCGGTATGGAATTATAATTTGCGTAATCGAGGATCATTGAATATAAAATACTCATAACATTTTAACATTAGATTTACGGACGTTCAATGACTACTTATGTCTGTATTGAAAATGAACTATAAAAACAAATAAATAATGTATAATACATAAGCCAGTTTATAGAAAGATTCTTTATCTCGACGAAGGTTAACGTGCATTTTGCAAAAAGTTTTTCAATAATTTTCGTAATTAAAATTAAAAATCTATGATCCGTCGTTTTGACGGGTTCCGTAAACCTAGTGTCAACTTTGTTCGCGTTAATATTGTAGCTGTGATAGTCAGTTCTGACTGACGGACCAGAAAAATAAATTGCATAGCAAGGTGTTGAGGAAAATATTACTTTTCCATTAACGCTAAAACTACCGACGTAGAATGCACAATTACTTTGAAGTCAACCACTTGCGTTACAATCACGTGCTACTCACACGATTCACTCGCGATTGGAGTACTTATACTAATCCTCGTTCATATTTTTAATACGGCTGAATGTTCGATTTCAATCTAACTGTAATATGCATAGTTGAGGATCGTCAAATGCGAAACAGTCTCGACATTCGCAATTTGTTTGTCACCTTTATGTTAGTTACCTTTATGCAAGTGGTTAAAAATGAAATTGACAAACATGAAACATAAATTAATGCACACGTTAATTCTTCATTTTTACGAGAATCAGCACAGATTTCAAGAAAATTGTCTTAACAAATTGTTTACAGACCTAGAGTTGTATTATTAACTATCGAAAGGGATCGTCATGGTAATTAGGCCAGCTAGCAATTTGTACACAGGAACAACAGTTGGCCTGCACATTGTTAGCACATTCATGGCATGCAACGACCATAGCTGTTTTTGAGAGTCCTTTCATATATTTCCTCTTTCATGATTTCTATGCTCAAGTGCTTTCGACGGTCTCAACAGTTTATTGCAATGCCATAAATGTGAGTTTCCGGAGGGTTCGAGAACAGGGCCTCGGAGACAGTAACCAGAACCCCCTTGACGACCACCCAAAAGGAAATTCTGTCTTAGGCCCGTTTTCTCTTATTACCACCTCCACGCGACACATCTTACTCCGCGCAGACTGCACTAAGGTCGCACGGGGTAGGATGATGCCCAATTTTACACACTGTGATTGGCAAAACAGTAAGCCAATCAGGACAACCACCCGGTTTTCCTACTTTTCCTCCTCAAGAACTCTTCCTGCAGGAAATCAGTCTTAACCAACATTTAACAGTATCAACATCTCTGCAACCTTCACGTATATCCGACAGTATTCTACATTATCACAGTATTCTTTACACAACACAGTTACACTTAGAATAACCAATTGTAAATTTAGTTTTAAGTGTTAATACATTCAACATTTTATTGAACTTTAACAAGTATACAACAGTTCATTTTTAACAACATACCACTCTATAGCCGTAAAACGCTGTAGAGACACACGAGTTCGGATTTTAATAAAAAACTCTGATCGTGTGTAACACAAATTTTGTCCTTTGAAATAGCAAAATTTGGGTCACTTGAGTCTTTTTGTACTTCTAGTGTTAAATTTTTATGGTTTCACGCAATGTCGCGTATGTATCCAGACATCACCCCCAAAATACATATACTACACACTATCTTTCATGCAATGTCACGTATGTGTCCAGACATCACCACCAAAATATACCACCCACTACGTTTTGGGTGATCAGTGTATCCACAGATACGTGATGCTGGCTCAGGAATCTCTTTTATGACGTCATTTGGTAGCGAAAGTGTCGATTCGCCCATTTCTAAATTCACACAGATATTTCCAGGAGAATTTCTCCGTCGATTCCGTTCTCCATTTCACACGTCCACACGCGATTGATCTACCTGACAAAACGAGTTTCTCGGGAGTCGCGTTATCAAACGGTAGTCGAAAATGTCCGTCTTGTATTACCGTTAACCAGTTATTTCGCCACGAATACGATCCGGCAGACCGTTTCTAAGTTCGCGCGTCGAATTCGGTTTCGCGCTGAGGTATAGTGTTTAACCGTGGATATTATATTACGAACGGAACCAGCCTCGGTCTTCGACATTGACCTTGGCCAACGACACTCGCACGGTCGCCGATAAAAGATGGCATTCGACAGTCAACGACCGGTATGAAAGCGGTCGAACTAGTTTCGTGCGTGCACGAAACACGGCTTACTGGTTTCACCAATGTCAAGTGCACGGCACTTTGGTCGAAGACCGGGACCCCAGTTGCTTAATCGATGCTTCCTCGATTCGCCACGGTGTCGTTAGCCTTCGAATTTCTCGACGAGACGGGTGCAAGAACCTCCGTGTTCCACAATTTCACCCAAACGACGTGTCGTGGGTGTTGAACAATTTAACCCTTTGCACTCGAAGGGTATCTTTGCTGGTAGCAGATAGCAAGTCCAAAATTCTTGGGTTAAAAGGTTTGATGAGTTCTTTTGAAGTTGTTGTATGTCTTTTACTAATTGTCTATATTTGCAGTTTCATTATATTTATACACAGCATGTGCAACACTGTAGGTTTAACTGAAAAATACACATTGTAAATTGCTGTATTAATCAAAATGGTGTATGTGTTAGCGACAACGTATTTTTGAGGGTCGACGAAGGCAATTAGCCCACGGCTATTTTGCTTTCGGATCATTTATGATAGGGTGTTTGTATGAATGGCAACCCAGGCGGTCGACGATGGCCAGTGACTCGAAGTCACGTAGTTATCGAGTGTCGCCGGGTTGATTGTTTAAAAAGAGGCATGGGAATGTTCTGGAAAAGGCAAGCAGCCCGACGTTGCATTGCTTAGGGGTGTTGTTGTTTAAGGATCTGGCCACGGAGTGGGGAAGGCAGGAAAGCCTTTTGGTAAAAGGACGAAGCTTGACCTCTTGGCACTTACCCCAGAACTTCGTTATAGAACAGTCTTATTAGCTTACCAAAAATTTTATCTAACATATGTGAGTCACCTTTCGAGCGCAAAGGGTTAACCCTTTGGCCGCATTTGATGTATCAGTACGTCATGCGTTTGTTTGGGTAAATATGCACACGACGTTCTGATACGAGATATAACTAATTATATTTACTTTATAATAACGTAAATTATATTTACGTTTATTATAAACTACGAGTGCGTCACGAGTCACACTTGTCAAAGTATGGCAATGGGTTATTGAAGTTTCGAAATTCCCGTTGTGTTCGCCATTCAAATCGCATAATTGAGAATCATTATATCGACCTCGAAAATTTCGGTAGATGAATTCGTGTAATTAACATCCGCTGAGAGATTGGCGTTCTTGAATTATTCACGTGGCCGATGCTCGCGTCCGACGATCGAATCCGGGAACCCCTTTGCAGGAAATCGGCCAAACTAATCAATGTTCGACCGATGAATCGTGTCGTAGAAAAATTGGAATTCCTTGTTTCTTGCGCGTGCCTGACGATTTCCCAACGATTGACCAATTCGAGAACTTTTATGGAAACGATGTCGGAAATAGAGTCGGTTAGAAAAACAATCATTCTTTCTTAATGATCCGTCGATAAGATTAGATTTTTGTAAAACTGTTCGGCCATAAAGTTCCATTAATGTCTGCCAATACCATTTCACGATCTTTGTTTCCGATACAACGTATTGTGTAATTCTTAATGAATCCTCAAGAGCAATTTTTGAAACATCGGAGAAACCTAATTCCATGCTTTCGACATATTGTTACACATGGAATCACCTTGTGTCCGATTGTATTTTATCAATTTTTATTTGTGATCGTCTAATCGTCTCTGATGACATTTCTCTGTATAATCACTCCTGATAATTTTTCCCTCGAATCTCTGGGGTGATTGTAATGTTTCCTAATCCCGTTTCATAATCCCGAAGAATGTTTCCGAAAGCGTTCACTGTTAAAACTTCCTATACAACGCGCATGACGTAAAATTTCATAAGTCTTTCTGAATTACGATGTACAATGAAGTTGTAAATAATTCGCTTTCATTGCATGCGTTGTGTGTCACAAACGAACATGATAAAGTATGTAATTGTTCTCGAAGGAGGAAAGAAAGAAAGGAGCCCTTTGATCTTCGAAACGAAACGCGTTTTCGCTGGATGTTCTTCCGCGCTGTCGAAAATCGGGGTCACGTGAAAGGTCTTTCGTTGGCTTTATAAAAAGTTTACGACATCCCCTGTGTTGAATTCGCTTCGTCCCTCCATTTTGCTTTTATTCAAAGTTTTAGCTTCCACTAATCGTTGCCCAAACGTTACGGTCCGATCGTTCGTTTCCTCTTCGTTTCGTGACCTTTAACGGTACCTTCATCGCTAATAAACGCAGAAAATCCTCGCGATTAGTATCGGACTTATTTGCACGAACGTACCCCCGAGCGTAATGCTTCTCTCAATTGCAGACATCCAAATCAATTTGCCGTGTTTTGCTCGAATCTTGCTGTCGTTTCTAGAACGGACTGGATTGAAGTTCAATTCGCGATTGAACCTAATCGAACACCGGCGAACGGACGGAGAACGAGATCTTGTTCAGCGTCGGATCAACTTGTTAGATATTATCGATTCGGTGATCGATGTAACACGTTCCGGTAGATACGCGCGTCTTCAGCATCGAGCACGGTAATCTGGATTCTCGATTATGAAAGACGTTTAAGATTAAGTTTGCGGCGTATCGCAACGATTTGCCATATTTGATTTGCCGAGTACAAATTACTACGGCAACTTTCGCGATACTCGTAGCTGCCGGTTTTCCTTCATTCGCTGACCAATAAATCGGGAACGATTTAATTAAATTTAGAGAACATAACAGTTCTAATGGCAATTGCATGTGTTAACCCCTTGTCATACGATTCATTTGGTAAGTGTATTAACTGTTAACACTAGAAATATCGTCATTATATGCATACTTACTTTAAAATTGAAAATGAAGTAGAAAAATAAATAAATGAATATTGCAGCGTCACCTGACACGTACAACCATTCATTAGCTCAATAAAACATGACAGATATTTTGACAAATGGTCGGCCACAAAATTTTATGACATAAAATGACAAACCCGAAACCAGTCATTTTGACTGGTTGGTAGTTCTAGTGTTAATCCGTGCTAACTGTTAGTAGCTACATTAAAATTGGAAGGTATTTGCACTAGTAGCAAATAACAGATCTAAAGCTTTTATTTTGTAAGATTCGATGAATGTTTTCGAAGCTATATTTCTATTATTAATTGTCGCTATTAGTCGTATCACTATGTTTGTACATCGTGTGTACAATACTGTAGATTTATTTAAAAAGTACTTCTCTTTTTTACTTAAAAGTATTCCAAATTGCTGTATTGAACAAAATGGTGTGTGTGAGTCACCTTTCAAGTGCGAAAGGTTAAAACGAACAAAGAAAAAAAATTATAATTGGACTCGAGCATCAAATTGAAACGTATTAAAATCCGAGTAAAATATATTGCAATTGAGCTATGAAGTCGTCACGAGTCAGAGACGTCAAATTATGGGTTTAAGCCTTCGATTAGAGTGTTCCGTATGCATCGTGTAGAAAAACGCTGTACAAAATGGTGTCGGCTACCGATATTTAACTGTCCCGTATTTGAACCACATCAACGGCTACAACGAGCCAGGATGCTAAAAGAGGTGCGGGTTATTCTCTCGATTCTCATTCGCTCCGGACGGAGAAGAACATAATCGGGCTGCTGTTACGTATTTTTAATTCGTAAACTTCCATGCCGATCGTGTGCTCGGTCGCGTTTCACCGAACAAGAACGTCCTAGATGTTCCGCTGCCTTCCATGTTCGTCTTGTTTTTCTATTACGAGCACGCGCTGTTGCAGAATTCAGCGTGTTTTTGCCTTACGAACCAGCGATAATTGAACCTCCGCTCCCTGGCGTTTCCTCCTCTTTCGATCGCATGCTCGATTCGTACGCGTGCGAGCGAATCGCGGGAACAACCGATATATCGATACGATTTTCAGGAATACACTGCCGTGCATAACTATAGCACCGCCTACTTTTTTTAGCTGTTCCGTAGTTCAGAGTAAAAATGCAAAAAATCAACTGCAGGAGCTGAGACGGTATCAGACGCAATAAATGTTATAGCGGGCGGCCGACAACTTGGCCGATGAGGACTGCCGATTGTTTACAGTTTTCGGGTCAACTGGTGCGTATGACCGCTCAAACCAATAAATTCCGATAGATTCGATACGACCATCTTTTTTTTTCGGCCAATTACTGCCGTCGCGTCGGAACGTCTAGTCAAACCTCCTCACCGGCCAAGTTGTCGGCCGCACAGTGTACGTCGAGTCTCATTGAAATTATTCTTCTGTACGAAACAATATAATCGAAAAGGTGATTCTCACTTGTTGTGGAACTATAGCACCAATGTTATTAAAACTAGATTTACGGACGTTTAATGACCACTTATGTCTAAATTGAAGATGAACTATAACAATAAGGAAATGATGGATAATACTTATATCAGTTTATAGAACGATTCATTATCTCGACGAAGCTTAACATGCAGCTTGACATAAGTTTCTTAATAATTTTCGTAATTGAAAATAAGACATTTAAAATCCATCATTTTGACGAGTTTCGTAAATCTAGTGTTAAGCTAACTTCTCTCCATCCAGATCAACAACAGACTTACCGAAATCAAATTATATTCTTGATCATAATATAAATTAAAATTTAACAAAACTCTCTGTTAAACAATGCCACGTGGTAAATGTTTGACCGAAGAAGAAAAGGGTAAAATTTTGACGTTTGTTGAGGAAAACATTGGTGTTCGGGAAATTACTCGTAGGCTAGGGCTCTCACATAAAGTCATTCTGAAATTTTTACATGATCCAGTTAATTATGGTAAGAATAAAAAGAAAAAATTGATTCGCCGTACCGAACGGGTGTATATTACTAAATGGACAGCATGTTTACCTGATCAAAATCCGATGGAAAACGTTTGGGCCACTATTGTCAGAAAAGTTTATGTTGAAAATCGGCGGTGTAAAAATATTTAAAAATTGACAAACGCAATAATAAGGGCAAGTAACGAAATTGGCGAAAGAATTTTTCAGAAACTCATCGAGAGCAAAAATAAGTGAAGATGGTCGTCAAATTTAAAAGTTATGACTTTAGAAACCAAATGATTTCGATCGAATATATTGATTGCGAGCTAAGTACATTTTATTACAATATTGATGCAAAGTGTGCAAAATATCCAATGTAACACAATATTTCATACATTCCTGCAACATTATATTTCTAATACTAGATTTATGTTTCCTCATAGGTCTATGCTATCCTTATAGGTTAGATTTCTACAGCTTTACATCTTTACAACTTTATGTAACTAAATATGTAGATCTAAGAATAGTTCTAGATCCTTATAGTTGATTTCCGGCTACTTTCGTCCCTGAAGTCACAAATTCCTACATATACATACAAATTAATATATGTCTATATTCTTATTAATCAAGGTCCCTATATTTTGTATATCCTCAGATTCCAACAATCGTAAGTCCCTTCATTCACAAATTCCTACATCTTTAAGTCCCTACATTTTCGAATCTGTATACTCCTAAATTCCTATATCCCCAACTCAGTATTCATGAATCTCTATAACGTCTAATTTCTATGTCTCTGAAGTGTTTTATGCCTCCGAATTCCTATATCTACAAATCTCTACGTTCCAAAATGATATACCTAACTCTCTGTGCTCATAAACCTCTATAGCCCCAAAATCCCTATATTCTCAAATCCTTACATCATCAAATCTCTATATCCAAACTTCTATATTCCTAAATATCTACACTCTAAAACCTCTCTATCCCTTAATTTCTATACCCTGAAATCCTTGTACTATCAAATCCTTATATGCCCTATTGTACATACTCTTATATCCTATTATCCCCATAACCTCTTCGGGGACGAATTTTTTCGGTTACAACAAAGAAAATTACTTTCATTTCTTTTAAAATTGCTTTCACTTCTCTTATGGTAATTAGGATTTATTTTCTGGTTCGCAAATTTAGAAAAGATTACAAATTTGTTTTTTTAACGGCTTCAGAAAATAATATATCTTTATACAGGTTATAAACTAACTGTCCATGGACATACATATGTGGCCAAGGGTGTGGAGAGGTTAAGTATTCTCTTACATCCTTATATCTCTACAATTTTTGTTGCGTACCCTATTCGAACATTCGATTACGTATCGGTTCTCTCTCGACATTTACAAATACATCTTAACAGGAAAAAAAATATCTTTGTTCGCGATAATATATCTCTGTTGAGGATTAGAAAGATTTTCCATTTCAATGGGATGACTTTTTCGTTTTGTTTGCTCGGGCTCGGTCAGTGACTCGTCGATTTCACGCGAAACATTCGACGACCTTGGCAACATTGCATGAAACTTAATCGATAATATGTATGAGCCGCGATCTAAAACAACGACCGACTCTATGAATCTTCCTGACGTTTCGAGAAATCGCGCACGATCAGAAGAATGCTACCGTTCAACGGATTCGACGGTGAAACTTTTATGGCTGGAAAGCGTTCATCTAGTAGTACCACGGTGTGTGTCTTTTATTTGCTGTTTTCCCGACGATCGCGCATACCGCGGGTTTAACACGAACGAGGATGTGGCACGCGAACGTGGGTGGAATCGACTGGAAGTCGTTTATCCGCGTAAATAAATGGAGCAGGAGAAACGACGGATAATAATTCTACGTTGGAGCGACAGGAATGAGCAGCATCGAGGATATCGTTGGCATCGCATCGATTCACAAATTCCTAGTTACTTCTCGTATCGCGATTTCCTTCAGGTGGATGTACCAACGTTGACAAAGGATCGTTAAACAGGATTTATTGAACGATTAACGATCTTTAACACCGTATATTCTTAAATTTTTAGATACTTATATACCTGGATCTTTCATATGTTTAAATACATATATCGCTATTTTTCGATCTTGCAAAATCATTGAAATACCTGATTCTTAGATTCTTAGATCTTTGATTTGTATATTCATAATAGTCCTTCGAAATACATGTGCACATAGACTTTTATGTTTTTAGATTTCTATAACATAAAGTGCTTGTAAATATAGATTGTTACATTACTGGATTTTCTTATCCTTCTAGATCTCTATATTGTGAAGCCTCTAAATCTTTAGTTTCCGTGTTACTAGATCTCGATATCTGAAGATTATCATGTTCTTACAATTCTATGTACCTAGTTTCCTATAGCATTATATTCTTATTTTCTTATATTTTTATATTTTTATATTTTTATATTTTTATATTTTTATATTTTTATATTTTTATATTTTTATATTTTTATGTTCTTACATTTTTATATTCTTATATTCTCATATTCTCATATTTTTATATTCTTATATTTTTATATTTTTATATTTTTATATTTTTATATTTTTATATTTTTATGTTCTTATATTTTTATATTCTTATATTCTCATATTCTGATATTCTGATATTCTGATATTCGTATATTCTTATATTCTTATACCGTTGTATTCTCATATTCTGAAATCTCTATATCTTTACATCCTTATATGCCTCTCGATGTATCCATATATTCCCACATTCCTGTATCCCTGTATTCGTATCTCTCCACATCTCATCTATAAATTCTTGTATCTTAAAAATTCCTATATTCTCACACATCAGTATGCGGCGGTTTTAATGTAACATTATCATTTTAACGCGGCGATATCTCGAATTCCATGAATAATAAGAGCATATATGTAACCATATAAAGCATAAATGGTTTGCTTGCGCAACCATCCGTTTATTATTATTTCGCATTCTTTTTGTAAAACCTATCCTTCGAATCGTTCGATTTCGCGGTTTAATAGACGATAAAATTCATCGCTTTATCGGCCATAAAACTGGCACGCTCGCTAGGCACTTTCCACGTGCGTGTAGAACGTACATTTATGACACAAAGAGAGATTGCTCGTCGGTGATAAAACATCCATTTTCGCTAGGTTAAATAGAGAAAACGTTACGTTAAGACTTTGACAGATGATAGAAACGATCGCGCCCACTAATATGACAACTTTCGCCGAAGCTTTTCACTTTCCGCGTGCGAGGTGTCCGGTTAGGCTCCTCAAACGAAAAGTCTGATCAATCGGCACCGGATACACACATCACATATGTACATACGTGTGATTATCAGTTATATAGCGATCGGGTATAGAACTTCCCTGCAAAATTAAAATGGTAGAGATTTTCTCCATGACTTTGTTTAAATCTAACCGAGGTCTTCGTATATTACTATTTAATCAATAAATTAATAATAAAATAATTTTTACTAAATTAACAATAATTAATAATAAATAAATAATAAATTAATTTCGTGTATTTATATGTAAAATGCTGAAACCGCGTGTTCACTTTATTAAACCGTAGTGAAATCTTCCGGTAAAATCTTCGATGTTTATAAAAGAAGTAACTTTTTTATCTCCTCGACTGAAAACAGATAAATAAAGTTGGACAATATTTTATCGAAGAACGCTGCAATGATTGACGAAAAATTCAAACGGATTCGCAATATACGAAGCCGAGGCGTTTTACCAGCGAAGCCATTTCGTTCGAAATCATCTTACGGAATTATATTTTGTGGAACAATAATTACAGCGATCCACTTTCACCGTGGCATTCAATATATTAATGCAATAATACCGAAACGGAAAAAACATTTATTAGGTTCGCCAATTACAGGGAAAATCCGTGCCCTCCATTTCGCAGTCAACTGTACCGATCCCTAAAAAGAAGAATGCACGACTCTTTAATTCGAAAATAACTATCGTTTATAAGTTCGCTAAAGAGGAGATAAAAAAAAATGAACTACTTTTCTGCTAATCCTCATTTGTAGCACGCGCCAGTCATCGATCATTGTCAATAAGTATCGCGTGTATTAACCACACAGCCATTATCCTAATTATTTTTTGCCCTTCGATATTTCTCTGGACGCTAATAGCGTTCGTCTATCTGATCGACGTTAAATTGAATAATCTCGGGAAGCAAAAACGATGGACAGCGATTCGTGCCACCGACAGAGAAGATATTGTGTACTCACGCATCGAATCGACACGTAATCATTTACTCCTTGCACGAATCAAACGAGACAACATTTTTTTTCGTCGGGTTTATGTTCGTTGTAGTTTCTGGAACGATGAGATTGCAGTGGTCACAGGCTCATAAACGAAATATAAGGTACTTTAGGCGGAGAAACCGTTATGATTGAAGAAGGAGCGGCAGAAGCTTCGTATGCACTCGGTTCGTGTATACTAAATATCGTTGCGTGGTCGGCATTACAAATCAGTGAGCATCGTAGGTGTTCTTTCTGGATAAACTGCACGAGAAGCAAATTGAAGAGAATACTTTCTGGGAAGCGAATCAAATTGAACGAAATCGAGAGCCTACAGACTCTTTCAAACTATAACAATTCTCGCAAATATCCACAAGTAGGAACGTATTTAAAAAGAAGCTTTACGCTATTCGCTAACTTTGTTGAATACATTATTATAAACTACACGGTGTGCAGAATTTTTAACGTATATTCTTTTCTTAAAAAACAGAAGATTTTCGAGCTCTTAATTTTTTTTTATTTTTATCCGATCGTTTATAATTTAAGATGTTCATCCTTTTATATACGTTTTTCATTTTTGTAATAGCATTTATTATTCTTTTTGGTTATATTTGCACATCTCGGGGATGGAAGTGCATAAGAGTCTATGGTCTCGTAAGACATATCACGTGATCCGAATAGACCCGAGGAGATACGGAGTTACCCGATGTACCACTACTCGTTTCCTTACTCCGAATTTTACTATTCCACCGACTTCACAGTGCGTCTGCGTAAGTTTATGGTAACGATAGACCACGTTCCAAGTAGAGCTGTAAAAATTCGAACGTTAGAATTTAGTTTACAGCCCTAATTCCAACATCTGGAGGCCTCCACGAGTGCGACCATAATTTGTTAGGTTACCTTAAGTATTATCTGGTGCCATTCGTAGTTATAAGTCTGGCAAACTTAAACTTAGGCCAACGCACAGAGGAACGTGATCCTGCATCTTCAATGAAACTTTCTATCCACAACACTATTTATTGTATTCACCGCATCTAAATGCTACAAATATATTCAATTCATCGAAGATATTTAATTTTTAACATTTACTGTTTTTCATTTAATACTAAAAAACTTAAGACAGCGTATTTATTTTAGATTTGACTATATTAAACATTTTGTATCAAAGACAGCGTAAATGTTAAGAATTCGTTAAATTATTTATTTTCTGAAGGGTCGCCGATAAGATTAAGTTTGAAACGATTCCACAACGTATGTATCGTTTGATTAATAAAGAATTACTGCAGAATAGAGACTCGTTAGTGAATATTGTCGGCCATCCAGTCACGAATACAAGATACGCGAACGTAACACAAGTCGCGGAGAAATCCAGCCGTTTATTTTCTACCGGTTATTCTTATTATCCGAGCGAAGCAGATTTGCGGAAGAAATCGAAAGAGTGAAGAACATTTGCTACGCCTGTGCTGTTGGAGAAAAGGAGGCTGTCAACGTGAGTTAGGTAGCCGTGACCTAAGGCACGCTCGTGTATTATAATCCGGCAGTGAAATTGAAACGTCTTTTGTACAGTGGCTAGGACCACTCAGGTAGCCATCGTGTTGTTTCTTCGGTTGTTCCGCTCAATGTTAACATCTTAATATCGTAGTAAAGTGTTGACAGTGGTTTGAATTAATGCGCTATTCATTTTGTTCATTAATGTCAAATATGTTATACGACTAATCCTGTACTTATTCTGGTATTAATGTGTAATCATCACTTTGAATCAAAACAACGTTGGTCCATTTTGCTACATTTGCTTCTTTATGCTTCTTTATTATTTATTAGTTATTATTATCATTATTCGTTATTATTTATTATAAAGTGCTAAAGTGCAGGAATGCATTCGTTTTAATGCGACATCGTCTGATATAAATTGTTACATTCATGTCAAATGCACATATTTATGTAGCTAATTTTGTTCTGCTCAATGTTGTCACCTTCATATCGTACTATTCTATAAACTCTGAACGAGTACAAATAAAAGCTATACACTCACACAAGGTCTCATTTTCGTACGATCATGAATGTCTTTTGTAACCTTTTGAAGCGTGTTTTGGTTCCTCTGTTGAAATTACTTAACACCAGAAATACCAACATTAAATGCATAATTACTTTAGAATTCAAAATGAAGCAGAAAAATAACAAAATAAATATTGCAGCATCATCTAACATATATTACCATTCATTAACTCAATAAAACATAGCAGGTATTTTGACAAAAGGCCGACCACAAAATTTTGTCACATAAAAAGTGAAAGTGTTAAAACTATTTTTATGTAGAGTATAATACTAAATTTGAGATATGTTATAATAAATTAACTAAATTATATAACATATGTAATGAGTATAAAATATATTTTTATCATGTATTTTATTATACACATTATCAAAGTTTTATTTTAAGCGAAATGAATCCTATGCCTATTACAATGCTCGTAGGGTTTGAAGGTTAATTAGAAACTTGTAAAAAAGCGTACGTAATTTCATACATAATTTCAGTGATATTGTGCGGTCGACATTCACTAGATATTGACCACTTAATACCGTTGAAATTACGCATGGAATTCTCGTGTTCATAATTAAAAACGATACTCTTAAACGAGACTCCCTGTATGTTCATAAATAAAGGATTACCTCGAACAATTTATTTTCACTTTTAAATTTTGTTGCAAGCTTGTAAATTATACGAAATTGTTTTATTTTGTCCAGATTACACCCGAGCGCACATGTTCCTTATTCTTTACGTATTCGTGGGAACACGAATATTTTAAACGATTCTCTGTCATCTTTGAATCTTTCCGATTTTATCGTTTCTGGGTTAATACGTCGGGTCATAAATTAGTATTTACACCGAGTCAATCCGGTTTTTGTGCACGTTGTAATTAAAATATCGGAGATACTCTCACGACCGTATAGCGAATCGACATTTTTCTTTTCTAAAACGCTCCATATATCACGAAAGTTTCTTTGCATATAAAGCACCGTCTAACAAGCAATTTCGTAGCATGCTGTATTCTTCGAGACCATTGCATGCATAATCGTCATGCCGTTGCTCAAGGTGATCATTGCCATAATTATGATTTCATTGATATCGTCGGTATAATTGTAACGAGTTACACGAAGCTCGCGATCCACGGTTCGAGAGTCCACGTGTCGCAATATGGCGAGGATGATTATATTGAGAGTAAAATCGTGTGAAAGAAGCGGCACGTGACGTCGCTGTTCTCATGTGTAACACGGTAGTCAAAACATCGTATACGAACCGGGTAAACGTGAGTAGAACAAAACAATGGACCGATCATTTCGCTCGTCTGATCGTGTTAAAAATAGTGCCAGGAATTTCAATCGTTGATCCATCGATCGATCGTTAGAATTTTAATCGCACGGATTACGTTCTTCGGAACGTAGGTGAAAGCAAACACCTGTGTGTTATCTGTTCGTTGAGTGTCGAAGATTTTGTACATGTGCCACACAAATCGACACACCGTTTCCTGTAATAATCGTACAATAGAAGGAATGCGATTATTAGTCGCTGCCCTTTATAATATAGCCACTTACGTGTTTCTCACACATTATGTCCATCGCGTTTCACAACAGATTAGACTATTTGAAAGTTGAACTGCTTCATTTTGAATGAAGTTGAAAGTATTTCTTGATAATCTGTATTAAAGTGTCTTTCATCACGAACGTCATGATGTTGTTGCCTTCGTTTTTGGCTTATTTGTTGTTGCAAGTGTTATATTCAATATGGTACATATGAATTTACATACAGCTATTGGCTTGTTCGGAAAGTGATTTCGTTTTTCCAAATAGACTTGCTTATGGAAACTTTCGATCAATACTAATGAGTAGTTTGTGGGCGGTACCCTATCAAAAACATGGAAAGTGAAAAACGGCATTTTCGAAATATTTTACTTTTTTATAAATGTTGTTCAAGGAAGAAAAAGGATAACCGATGAAAATCGGTTTCATTTTCATCGGTCCTCATTTTCATAAAAAATACGAAATTGATATTATGGAGGATATCGTTGTTTTTATTTCTGTAGTCCAAGTGGACGAATACTTTTCTCCCTCACTGTAGCTGTTCTTGTACTTTAGGTTCTTTCATTGTGTAGTTTAGATGCTAAAGCGTTGACAGTGGTTTGAATTAATGCAACGCTGTACATTTTGTTTCATTTATGTCAAATACGTTATACGACTAGTCCTGTACTTACTATTAGTTATTATCATTATTATTCGCTATTATTTATTATAAAGTGCAGGAATGCATTCGTTTTAATGCTGACGATTTTAGTGATGATCACGTTTTAGTAATGACGATTGATAACACGAAATTGATCTTACTTTCAAGTCGCTGCATAATGTTATTGTCTTTGTTTTTAGCTCATTCGTCGTTGCAAGTGTTACATACAATATTCAGCCACATATGTTCAAATACAATTAGTAATATAGAAAATATTGTTATTCTTATTTCTATCTCACAAGTGTACGAATACTTTTCTCCCTCGTTGCAGGTGATACTTCTGAATTCCACCTGCGATAACACGTTTCTTTGTTTTCTCAGCGAAAATTAATAACATAGAAAATATTGTTCTTATTTCTATATCACAAGTGTAGAAATACTTTTCTCCCTCGCTATAGGTGATACTTTTGAATTCCCCCTGTGATAACACGTTCCTTTGTTTTCTCAGTGAAAATTAATAATATAGAAAATATTGTTCTTATTTCTATATCACAAGTGTAGGAATACTTTTCTCCCTCGCTGTACGTGATACTTTTCCGTGAATTCCACCTGCGATAACACGTTTCTTTGTTTTCTCAGCGAAAATTAATAACATAGAAAATATTGTTCTTATTTCTATATCACAAGTGTAGAAATACTTTTCTCCCTCGCTATAGGTGATACTTTTGAATTCCCCCTGTGATAACACGTTCCTTTGTTTTCTCAGTGAAAATTAATAATACAGAAAATATTGTTCTTATTTCTATATCACAAGTGTAGGAATACTTTTCTCCCTCGCTGTACGTGATACTTTTCCGTGAACCCCACCTGCGACAACACGTTCCTTCGTTTTCTCAGCGAAAATTAATCATACAGAAGGATAGAAAGGTTATCGTTCGTGCGTATTCGGTTCGAAACTTATTCGTTAATGGATTCCGGGAAAATCGTTCGCGTTCAGTATGCTAGTATAATGAAACAGGGGAGCTCGATTAAGGCTAACCCGATCGAGCTAGCACTTTGACATATCGAGCAAGGAACGTTTCGAGGTGCGGAGGGTGTGGTGGAAGGCCGGATAAATCGCGTAAGAATCGAGGACGGTGGGTCGCCACTTTCCCGACCTCGTCTCTGCTTTTTGCACGTTCTCGTACGTTGATCATAACCACATAAGACTGGCTTCCCATTCCCCGACGACGTGGGTGCCACACAGCGGACAATAGGCTCAGCCGGCTGCCACGATTTCGTCCTTTTTCCGTGGTTTCCGTTCCGTATAAGTGGCAGAAATGGTACAGGATGTGTCGAAAGCCGTGCGAATCGACGCCACCGCCTTTGTCGCAATTCGTCAAATGCCCATGCTTAATTAGCTGCCGATTTCACTCGACTTCTGTCCTTTTTTTGTCGAGAGTGTCGCGATACGATTCGGTGCCGCTTCATTCGGAATTCACGGAAAGCGAGAAAAATTTGCACAATGATATCGCGTTCCCGGGTGTCTTCTCTTTTATTGCGAACAAGTGTATCTCCGATGGAACATCCGTTTCTTCGCAATTCTTTGTCGCAATTCGTCAAATGCCCATGCTTAATTAGCTGCCGATTTCACTCGACAACTGTCTTTTTTCGTCGTGAGTGTCGCGATACGATTCGGTGCCGCTTCATTCGGAATTCGCGGAAGGCAAGAAAGATTTGCACAATGATATCGCGTTCCCGGGTGTCTTTTTTTTTTTATCGCCAACAAGTATATTTCCGATGGAACATTTGTAACACGTTGACTGCTACACGAGAGCGATTGAAAATTGCATTTGGAGGTACTTCCATTTTTAACAAAATTAAATATTTTCACGATACCTTGTTATTTATTTTCCATGTCTTCAAGTGACCGATGCGAGTATTTTCAGATAGAGAAGTAAACAAATTTTGAATAATATAGCTGTGAAATCTGTGCAGATATTCGAGCGTCACCAGTATGTGGATGACATGATAGTTAAAGTGTTAATTAGCTGTTAATTTCACTTTTCTTTTTTCTTTGTCTTTTTTGTCGAGAGTGTCGCGATACAATTCGGTGCCGCTTGATTCGGAATTCACAGAAAGCAAATATAATTTGCACAATGACATCGTACTTCCGAGTGTCTTCTTTACTTATTGCGAACATGTATATCTTCGACGGCACATCCGTTTATTTGCAACCAGACACGATTGTTTTGACGGTATCAATCGAATTGTGGTTGCGAAAATATAACGAGAGTTGCGCGAGTGGACTTCTTTCGATGCGGTGCTACTGAGTTTGATACGAGTGACCATACGGAAGGAATACCGTGTTTCCAAGAGCTTTGTGGATTTTGGACTTCGGGAATGTGGAGTATTACAAATTCCGGTATCGGGAACGCGGAAGGATTGAAATTTAGAATTTTGGAAATATATAAATTAGGAATTGTTGATATTGGGAATGTATAACATTGAAATTTTAGGATTTTGAGAATTTTGGACCATGAAAATTTGGGATATAGAGAATGTGGGACCTTGGAAATTTGAGATGTTGGGGTTTCAAGAACTTGGAAGTATAGAACCTTGGAAAGTTGGGTCTTTGGAACTATAGAGATTTGAAAATTTGGAATTATGGACACGTAGAACCTTAGAAATTTTCAATATTGGGTTTTCGAGAACGTAGAAGTGTAGATACTTGGAGAATTGGGAGTTTGAGAATATAGAACTTTGGAAAATTGGAATTTTGCTAATATGGAACCCTGGAAAATTTGAGTATTGGGAATGTATAACCTTAAAACTGTAGAATTTATTAAAATGTTGAACCCTGGAAAATTAGGATCTTGAGAATATAGAACTTTGAAAAATTGAAATTTCGAAGATGTAAGATCTTGCAGAGTGCGGACACTGGAAATGTAGAACCTTATAAAATTTTGATGTTGGGAATGTATAACCTTGAAAATGTATGATTTTGAGAATTTACGACCTTGAAAATTTGGCACTTTGAATCTTTGGAACTTCAAGAAAATAGAACCTAGACAATTTGAAACACGGTGAACGTAGAACCCGGATATCTCAAAATTCGAGACATTGGAATTCTGAAGTTTCGCAACAGCAGCAATAAGAGTATCAGATTCTAACATCGAAATGCGTTATTCAACTCCGAGGGGATCTAACGTATCTAATTAAATATGTTTGTTATCAAACGTTAAAGATTCCAATTAAAGAGGGCAATCTCGCAACTGATGTTATCGCAAAATTTCTCCTCTATCCAAGAATATTTTCATCGTCACTCTACATATCTTCCTTTCACGATCATTAGAGTGGCAGGATCACGTGATGTATAATCAGTGAAACAGAACGGTAGAATATACAGGTAACCCTCCTATAACACGATAGTTAGGTTCCTAGAAAATGCCGTGTTGTATGAGACCCAGACCAAGTAAAAAAAGGGGGGTTATGTTCCGAAAACTTATTAAAAACAAATATATTTTTTTTAATTCTACATAAACAACTTAATTTTTATTAAAAATGTAAATGTATGCGGATGTCGAAGATCCTGCAGCAACTGCACTTCTTATTTCTTTTTCATTTGTCTTAATAGTCCGGACTGTTGCTTTTCGCAACAGTGTATGTTTAACACTATGTTTACGGGACTCGTCAAAATGACGGATCTTAGGTTTCTTATTTTCAATTGCGAAAATTATTAAGAAGCTTATGTCGAAATGAATGTTAACCATCATCGAGACAAGGAATCTTTCTATAAACTGGTATATGTATTATTCATTGTTCATTTCTTTTCATAGTTCATTTTCAATTTAGACTCAAGTGGTAATTGAACTTTCGTAAATATGTTGTTAAGACGGTAAGCATCGCCGCGGCCTAAGAAGTACAGTGTTGTACAAAGCTTTTTGCAATTTTCTTATCGTGTTAGAGCGAAATCGTGTTATAGGATGCCGTGTTGTAGGAGGGTTCCCGCAATTTGTGAATCGTGTTATAGCGAAACCGTGTTATAAGATGCCGTGTTGTAGGAGGGCTACCTGTACATATAAAATTCGCCTACTTTTATCAGCGACTTCCAAGAAGGAAACACGAATAATAGCATAAATCCGCGTTCGCGTATAGTGGGCGGTCGTTTTTCGCATTCCAGTACGCGCGGTTTTCTATTCGCGGTGTCTCGAATGCCTCACATTCGGTTTTGCTTATTAAAATGTCGTCCATGCGTATCGATCTAACCGGCCAATCGAGTTTCCCGACCGCGGAACGCGTTTATGTAACAATAACGATATAGTGGGAGAGCCGCGAAACGTGAAATTGCACGTCTCACTTTGTCCAGAGCTTGTCTTTGTTAGACGGTAATTAGTCAGAACACCGGTCTTTTTGTCGACCGTCCGTTATCTAATGTCGTCGCGTGAAACGGCCGACAAATGGCGTAATATTTCGTCGCGTCGCGAAACGAATTCAACTACGCGAACGGAACGATTTTCCTTCGAGGTTCTGATTTTAACGTTTCTCTACTTTTTCACGAAACCGGGCAAATAATGCTTTCGAGCTCTTGCGACACTTTATGAAAGTATTTATGAAAGAAAACTCGGCATCGAAAACTATCAACATCGTTTGGGGACGGAACCAATCACCGTATTATTTGGTCAAATTTCCTATTTCAATCGTTAAAATTTATTAAAGCGGGTTTCTTCAAATTTGTGCTAATTCTTGTCAAGATAAAGAATTAATAGATGTATGAAACTATGTTTCATCGTTTGGTTATTTATTTTTCAACTTCAGTTTGAACAACAAAATAATTGTACATTACATGTCGGTAGTTTTAGTGTTAAATATTGGGTTGGCAACTAAGTGGTTGCGGATTTTGTCAATAGATGGTTTTCGCATATTCTTTAGTTTCATCTTGTTGCTTTGTCTTCCACCTTTAAATTAGTAAAAAAATTGTATCGATTAGTTACTTATTTTCGTTGGTATCCAAATTTACAGATGGAAGAGCAAGACGCGCGTTTCAGACATATTTTATTGTATTATTTCCGGAAAGGTAAGAACGCGTCGCAAGCACATAAGAAATTATGCGCCGTATATGGGAATGAAGCTTCGAAAGAAAGGCAATGTCAAGACTGGTTTGCCAAATTTCGTTTCGGTGATTTTGTTCCATGCAGAACTCCTTAAATGGTAAAATTTTCAATGACGTCGATGACGTGAAATAGCATTTAATCTAGTTTTTTGCTGGCACAAATCAGAAGTTTCACGAACTTAGAATTACGACGCTGCCTGAAAGATGGCAAAATCGATAAACACGGACAATACATGATTGAATAAAGTTATATCTTCAAGCAAAAATTTTGAATTCTACTTCGTACATATTTAGTTTCCACAGTTTCAAGCAACTAATGCGAGTATTTGCAGATAGAAAAGTGAACAAATTTTTAATAATGTAGCTGTTAAATCCGTGTAGAAATTTGAGTGTCACCCAAATATGGGTGACATGGCAGTCAAAGTGTTAAGGACACGAATGACTCAATTCGTGGAACTGATGTCTAAAATGGACGTCAAACTCGTCGAGTGTTGAATCGAGGCTGTCTGTCGGTAGACTGCTTACCGGTTTACGATAAAATGATCCTAGTATTTCCGTGATGGTCGCGTGGGGTCCGTAGTAGAATGACGCAACCGGGTCTGGTTGTGATGTAGGTTGGTTCATAAGTGAAATAAAGGCATGTGGCGACGCGTGACCTAGTGCACCGCAATAGTATACATATATCGCGAACACGCACGAATCGCATGGTTATTTTATATCGTGGCCTACGAGCTAGGCAACTGACAACCGGTATCCCATTAAATGCAGGAAGTGAAGCAAGTACCCGGTCTTATAGCAACGGATCATAGTATTCCCAGAGTTTTATCGCCGGTTTGCCTGACTGTTAATTAACAACCGGACGGAATACCAACCTGATCGATTCAGGCTGTACACCCCCGGGCTAGATGTATGACGATAATGATATAACTAATTGATTCTAATCGATCGAATCGTAAAAATTTTTTATGCAATTAACAAGATATTTCTTTGTTGCTGCATTTATGTCCAATTAGAAATTTCTTCGCGAATATTTTATGCCGGGTCCCGGCTTTTTATGATCGGTATTAATTGCATTTGCTATTTTGGTAATTATAAGAATCGATGATAAACTATAATGGTATTCTCTTTATTATTGAACGTTGAAATCTGTATAGTTCATGTTACAGCAGTCTCTCGTTATATTGCCATCTTTGCACGTGTATTGCTCCTTCATCACCATAGGGCAATTAGTTAGATTCTTATGCACTACCTTATGATTACTTATGTATCACTACGTATTATATGTTCCACGTGTTGTATCAATAAACATTATGTGATCCACGCGTTGTACGGTTTATATATTTATACATGAATGTTGTATACCCCATGCGTTGTATGTTCAACGTGTTAACGCGACATGTAGTCAATGCGTACTCTTCAGAAAATTAGTTAATTGAGTGAGTTAATTCATCGCAAGTACATAAAATAGATAAAAAGAGAATACCAACTCTCACGCAAACTATCTTTGTACCTCATAAATTATGATACACGAAGTAACTCTGAATGATCGTGATAAAGCAGGTACGTTGACCTGCATTTCTCTTGAATGAAACTCTAACTCCAATGTCGGCAGACAGAAGTCCATGATACGCTTCACGAATCATGTCATCTTCCGTCTGCTCTTCCCATAACGATTACGTTTATTTGCAACGATGATACAGCAGTTTATCGTTCGATGGTTACGATATCGAGGTGTGAACGTCATTAAGCAACTTCCGACAAAGCATTTCTTTTCCCTATTGAACAAGGGAACTCCTCTTAATGACTGAACGCGAAAGAATCGCGCGCTGAGAATAAATCGAAGGAATTAGTATTCAACACTTTCGACACACCATTACGTCGTCCCGTATAAGTCAACCGGCGGTGAACAGACCCGACGTTGAGTGATGCCAAATATGACGTTCTCGAGTAAAGAAGGAAATTAACGGCTCAGAAAAAGGCGGATTCTGCATTGAACAGCACAATGAACTTTAAGAATCGAGACGCCGATACGAGAAAAGTTTCGTATTATGCCGAGAATAATTACTGCAATTTCTACTTATTAGTGCACGTAATACGTGGTGATGCAATGTACGGCGATTTAATGAGCGGCAAATACAACGCGTTGCAGATACTACGCACGGCGAGTTCGACGCGTCTGAAATTTAACGCCCGTCGAATACAACGCATACCGAATGCAACGCGTGGGAAATACAACACATTGCGAATTCATCGCGTCACAAATTTTATGCGCGTCGAATACAACGCATACAGAACACAACGAGAAACGAATTCAATATGTGGGGAATTCAACGCGTTACAAATTTTATGCGTGCTGAATACAACGTGTGGAAAATACAATGTATACCGAACACAACGCGTGGGAAATAGAACACACGACGAATACAACGCGTGTCAAATTCAACGCTGAGTGAATTTAACGCGTCAGTAATTTATCGTGTGTCGTATACAACACATGAAAAATACAACGCGAAGGGAATTCAATATGTGGTGAATTCAACGCGTTTCAAATTTTTCGCGTGCTGAATACAACGCATACCGAATACAACGTGTGGGAAATACAACGCATTGCGAATTCAACGCGTCAGAAATTTAATATGTCTCGAATACAACGCATACTGAATTCAAAGCGTGGTAAAAACAACGCATGTCGAATACAACGCATACTGAATTGAAAGTGTGGCAAAAACAACGTATTACAAACGTAATGCGTTTCGTAAACGACGTATACCGAATTCAAAGTGTGACAAATACAACACATAGCGAATTCAACGGGCCACAAATTTAATGGTTGTCGAACACAACGCGCGACGAATACAACACATACCGAATTCAACGTGTAACGAATACAAGGCATAACGAACACAACGCACCGCAAATAAAGCACATAGTGAATTCGACGCGTGACGAATACAACGCGTACCAAATTCAACACGTGGTGATTTAACCAATGTCAACTGCAACGAGTGATAAATGTAATGCGTAGCAAGTTGAAAGACCAGATAATTCAGCGCGTGATGATCTAACGGATGGTGATTCAACGTGTGTAGAATACAATATATGGAAAATACTAAGCGTGATGATTTAATGCGTGGGAAATACAATGCGTAGCAAGTGCAATAAGCAGCAATTGCAATGTGTAGTAAATGCGTTGCGCGTCGAATTCAACGAGCGGCAACCTAACAGGTGGTGAATCAACGATTGTGGAATACAATATGTGGTAAATACAAAAATGATTTACTGCGTTGAAAATGTAGAACGTGGCAAATATAATGCGTGGCAAATATAATGCGTGGCAAATTCAACACACGACGAATGTAATATACGAAGAATATAACACGTAGCGAATCCAATGTGTGGCCACCTAACGCGTGGCGATACAACAAGTGGCAATTCAAGATTTTACGAATGCAATATGTTGTAAATACGTATAATGATATAACATATGACAAATACAATGTGAACACAATTCATGACGATGTAACACGCGGCGATATAACATAAAATAACACAATAATAGGATGCACGAAATAAAATTGTTTTCACGGGCCTGATGAAATATTACAATTAAAAATTGTTAAGTAAAATATTTACTTCGTTAAGTAAAAGGACAAATTTATTATAAGATTTGTTTATGAGTAATTGTAAGTAAATCAATGCAACAAATTAACAAGATAAAAGTTTTAATTTTTTATAACGGATAGTTTTTAAAAAAATATAAAAGCATCGAGAATTCACTCGATTCATGCTATTATTGATAAATTGTTTGCGGGCCACATAAATTCATTATGTGAGACGTGTGTTAGCTATGCATGAACTAATACGTTCGCTCCAAAGTTAAAGCAAAAAATGTGTATCCAGAAGATATTAATTTACTGGAACAATACCGACAGTATTTCATCGATCCCTCGTTGATAGGTTAAGCTAGCATAAATCAATCATTCAGTCATGATCCTCGCTACGCAACGGTTCAATGAAACAGCGTCACTTGTTCTCACGCTGAAGTCAATGGACGAACTTTTGTTTACGAGGTGCAACATCGACTGTTGCTTTTATCACGACACGAACAATGCCTTTCGCTTTGCAGCGAATCGAGGTGGAGGACAAGGCGATCTTCCATGGCTGTTGGCAATGGGTCAATCGCGTTTAATTCGATGCACAAGCATCGCAGGAATCCTATATCGAATATCGAAACAACGCGATCCGCAAGACAACCATATCCAGAAACGTCGATCGATGATAAAGTGCGAGCCAGTGTGCGGTTTACCGTGTAAAAAATAAGTTGGCTTTCCCATATGAAGACCGACGTGAAGTAAGATTTGCTGGGATTTTATTCGATCCGGCGTTTACACCATATCCTCCGCGACACTTTGTTGCAAATTTTATCGCGACTTTCTTCCTTTTTTCGATGGAACGCCATTATCGTGGACTTTTATGAATGCTCGATCGAATTTCTATTATAAAGTACACGAAAGAAGTGAAGAGAAATGAAGCAGAGTTACACTTTTATTTGATAAACAATTAATTTATCAATGTTAAAAGCATCAAACTGAAGTTTTGGACTGACGTGCATACACGTCGCAATTAACTGGGTAATTAAGTTTCAATCATAATTGAATTTTGACACTCCATAAGAAATGTGCATCGATTTGATTTAGTCTAACACACCGAAAAATTCGTGATACTTCATTGCAAATTTTGTCGCGACTTTCTTCCTTTTTTCGATGAAACGCGAACGCCAATTGTTACTTATTTTCGTGAATGCTCTTTGGAATTCGGAGTTAATCAATTCTAGATTATATGAGATTTTCAACGATCATGGAAATACTATTTTAAATCGGAGAACACCCGGATTTCAGTTTAATTGAGTTTCGATCGTAATTCAAGTTCGACAGTCCATAACGACTGTACATCGATTAGATTCCGTTTAACACGCCATAAAATTCGCGAGATTTTGTTGCAAATTTTATCGCGACTTTCTTCTCCTCTTTTTCTGTGATACACCGGCGCCATTATCGCGGACTTTTATGAACACTCGACGGAATTTAGAGTTAATCAATTCTGGATTATACGACGGTTTCAACGATCGTGCATATGCTATTTTAATCCGCAGAACATCTGGGTCTCGTTTTAATTGAGTTCCGATCGTAATTCAAACCTCTACGTATATCTCAGCGTAAATTATCCTAGCCGATATACAGATTACCGGTCTCCGGGCGTCGATGAAAGTCGAGTTTCGGATGAGATCGTCGGAATCGTGCGACAATCTTCAAAAAGAAGAAATTCCATGAGAAAGCGGAGAACGTTTACGGTTAAGCAACGTCTCGATTGGCCCAGATCGGATCAAGTTTGTTTTTCTCTTTTGACCGAATTTGTGTTAATAGATTTCCGTTATATCGTTACGGACAAACTTGTCGTATCGGAAAATGATTAGAATCGTTTAGTGCTTATTTTCGTATACCGCGATGCTGAGAGATCTCCGCTAGATCGCGCGAAAGTGCTAAAACGGCGATATAACGAGAGCTTAGCGTATCAATGACGATAATTGATTTTCAGCATCGAATTGAACGAAACGTATATATGTATATCGTTCGAATTTTAATTATTATCGTCGATAGAATTTTCTCGAGATGAGAACATCGACACTCCTCGGATCCGAGATAAATTAGTTTCAGATGTCAGTTACAGCTGTCAGTATTTAGAGCGTCGGTCGCTCCTTAAACGAGCGAACCGATAAAAACGTCCACTGGAAAGTAGAATGTTTCTCAGAAGAAAACAATTGTGCAGAAACACGTTTTCACATAAAAGTTTTAATGCGATATCATGTACATCCAATGGTTTTATTAGACGCCTCGAAAAACATCTTTAACCGTTAAAGGCGCACGATCAAAAGAAATGACACGAATATCGTAGGTGAAATCTCACCTATATAAGAATAGTTTTATTTTGAAAGTCATCGGCGACATTAACAGAGCATGTCAATTGAATTATTTAATACTGGGCAATGGAATCGTTTAACATTGAACAGAAAGTACGGACGTTATATGAGCTTACAATTATGAAAGTGGTCTAAGTTAAAGTTAGAAAGAAATGAGTTTAACAGTCATTTCACGAAACATTATTTTAAATTAAATTAATTCAATGTTATGTTTACAATATTTTTAAAAATGAACCGGATAGTGATTGTTATTTCAACATTATATGGAATTCATTCAGTGTTAATTGCGAAAGTGGTCTAAGTAAAAAATTTAAGAAAATGAAAAGAAAAGAAAAGTGATAGTTATCCATCTTTATATACAATATACGATATATTAATATACAATAGATGCAAATAATTTGAAGGGCGCATAACAGACGTAACGCAAGCAAATATAATTTTCTTCTATAAATAGAAACGAAATACGAGTGGTTTTCATTTATCGAAAGATCAAAGGTTTCTCGACACACGTTGCTTCATCGATTCACTTTCATCTTCCTATCACAATTAATATTTCTGAAGGCCTATCCGTTAATGTTTTGATGCCGGTAATTATCGGCTGAAAATCGTTGACGTAACGAGCCAACGATCGTTAACTATTCGCTACTTGCACAATCGAAATATCAACATTTAATCACTCTAAAAGCAATTTAATAGCACGATTCGTTCGTTCTAAATTTTCCACACTATCCAATCGCGAAACCATTGAAATGTCATCGTGGAGTGAAACGGAAGTACCTGTCAGACTAAGCATCCCGTTCGATCGTTCAACGAAAATCAACAATCGAAGTAATAATATTATCACGGACGTACGTGCGAGCGCATAAAAAATGTGGTGGAGGAGTGTGCATTTGTTCAGTGAATCCACTCAAAAAGCGAAAATAATATATGAAACATGTTAATAATGAAAAACAAATAATAATGAAACAAACTGACGAGGATAAATCGTATGCTGTATTAAAACTTTGATGCAGCACTTAAGAAAAAATTAACACCTCAAAAATTGACAACGGATTTTGAAAATTTGGTTGTGTACTCTGTGATAGTTATCTGTAAAATTTTGTACTTTGAGAGGTAGAAGCAGCATCTGCCGAAGAGAAAAAGAAATATTTTCTCCAGAAAAAAATGATGTAGCGAGGATTGGTGTGTTGCTGGGGATTGAACAAGCGACCTAATTAAAATTGAAGTATAGCATTGGTTATGGAACAGACATTTTTTAACTGAATCTATAGTGTTGCACATATGATGTAAAAGATAATAAAACATTTAATAGCGATGATTAATAATAAAGAGATAATAACTTCGAAAAATCCATCAAACTTTTCAACCTAAAGGTGTTACTATCTGCTACCAGTAAAAACATCTTCGAGTGCAAACGGATTATAATAAGTTAAGTAATCAATAATAAGTCGAATAATTATAATATTAATTTTAAGATAAAATTAAACCATTTAAAAGTAAAAGTACGATGTCGTTTGTCACCTAATAGTCACCAAATTAGAAAAATCAAGTTAAAAATCATACTAAATTAAAAAAGTTTAACACTTTGACTGCCATGTCACCCACATACGAGTGACGTATGAATTCAGACATAAATCTTATCGAACAAGCAAGGGTTGAATATTAAGAAAATTGTTTATAAAATTTATCGAAAATAAAATTACTTCAAAAAGAAAATTGAAACTGTTTTAGAGTGGCGCCCAAGGTTTTAATACGTTGACTGCCATGTCACCCATATACACGCAAATTTCTATACAGATTTAATAGCCATATCATTTAAAATTTGCTCACTTTTCTAACTGCAAATACTCGTATTACTTACTTGGAACTGTAAACAACAAATATAACGAGTTATCGTGATCATATTTGTTAAGGTTTGTTCAAAACGAAAATACTAATGCCATTTTCAATTGCTTTCATGTAACAGTCAATGTATTAAGGATACCAATTGCGCGTAATACACAGCTGCAAAAAACAGTTGTTGTTTGTTTACGAATTTTCTACAAGTTCAAAATAAGCCGAATGGCTTCGTGATTCTGCGAACGCGTCGCAACAGGGGTGAAATAATATCGAACGGAAATCGCCTGCGTGTTTCTGTCACAAACTGTCTCGTACAAACTTCGAGACTCCGTTTAAAACGTCGCTAATAGAGTCGAGGTGAAACACTCGCCAGACCGGATATGTGGACATTACCCGAGATCCTTTATTACCGTTGCATCGATTCAGACGGGAAATGCTTTTTTCCCCCGCGTCTTTCCTCGGCCATTACAGCTCACGTTAATGGCATTCAATACCGGTTACGAATCCACGTCGAAGAACTCGGCGAACAACCTGTAACAACCGCGCAATTACCCGGCCAGTTTCCTCTGTTTTATTTTACTTTAATCGCGTTAATGGAGCTGATCGTCGACACGATCATTCAGCCACGGACTTCGATAAATCCGTGAAAAAAGATGTTGATAAGCATCAATTGAAATCGTGGTACTACAAGTTCCATTTTATTGACGGAGTAATTGAAGGAGGAAATAAAAGTTGGCAAATTACTGATAGAAGTCATTAGTGGATGGTTTTAGTCTATTATACTGCTCGTTGTAGCAAATACGGAATGGTGGATTTTGAAAGTTCATTGTGTCGATTTTTTATCGCAAATTCGATGTTTGTATGATAACAGGAATTTCTAGGCTTTTAATAGATCGGGCTTAATAAATTTGAATATTTCGATGGTAATAAAATGTATATAATTTTCAATGAATAAAAATTTATGAACTTCTCCATAATTTCAGAAAGTGTAGTCCGTTGAACTTAACAAACCAGGATATTTTTCAATGCAAAGAAAACGTTTATAATTTTGAAGTAAATAAAAATCAATAAATCTATAAATTTCTTGATGACCTCAGAATGTATTAGAATGGTAGTGGATGAACATTAGCAAACTAAGATATTTCTCAATGATAATAAAATATTATAAACAGTCAGTAAATAAAAAATAACAAATTTATAATCTTCTTCATGACCTTACAAAGTTCGATGTTACCCGGGGACGAACTTTACAAACGTTTACATTTGTCGATGACAATAAAACATTAAAAATTATCGGCAAATAAAAAGTAACACATTTACAATCTTCTCCGTGACCGTAGAGTTCAAAATTGTTTAACGTCTCCGTAAAAACAGGCAGTCTCGCGTTTCCGACAAATGAAACCCGATAAATTCGCGACCTTCTTCGCAAAAATAAAAATGTGTCGGTCACAACGGAAGAAACTCGATAAACAAGAAACATCCTCGCAACGATAAGATCGTTTTAATTGCCCAACGGGCAAGATCTATCAGATCAGCGAAATCCACAAGACAATGAAAAGTTTTTGAGCCACCATAAAAGCGTAGCGGCTTTCACGTTTGCTCCGTCATAAAATTCTTATGCATATATTCAACGAGCCGGAGGTAAACATTTTTACGCTCTTCGTTAAGAGTATCTTGATACCGACCGCAAATAAACGCGCGCTGATGAATTACTGGAAAAGAAAGTAAAAATGAAACGCATCTTTATCGCGCATCGTTGTTGCACGGCGGAAACAAGTGGGATGCCTCACCGTGTTCGAACGTTTCACCATTTACCAAGAAAGTGCGTGATGATTACGACCTTGTTTATTGCCGTAACATTGCCGATCCTTGTTCGTAAGAAATATTTAGAAAACAGTGTTTCTGTGCGTGCATCTTCGTGCAAGGTATATTCATCCTCAGTGTACTTATTCAATGTTTTTGGTCCTTTTGTTGGATCTATGTATATTGGTTCTACTCATTTGGCATATATTAAAATTTACCAAGAACGTGCGTGATGATTACAACCTTGTTTATTGCCGTAACATTGCCGATCCTTGTTCGTAAGAAATATTTAGAAAACAGTGTTTCTGTGCGTGCATCTTCGTGCAAGGTATATTCATCCTCAGTTTACTTATTCAATGTTTTTGGTCCCATTGTTGGATCTACAGGGTGTCCCATAATTATGGTACGAGCCGGAAAGTTGTGTTAGGTGAGGCTATTCTGAACAACTTTTTCCTTTGCAAAAATACTGGACGAGGCTTCATTTTTAATTTATTCAGGAAAAACACCGTCCAATCAGAACGCGAGGATCGCGCGCGCTCGGAGGTAGAAGCGTAGGCCCGAGTTATAATTGGCCGTGGTCGCTATCGAACATACAGCGCGCGCGATTCTCGCGTTCTGATTCGCCGGTGTTTTTCCTTAATAATTTAAAAATGAAGCCTCGTCCGACATTTTTGCAAAGGAAAAAGTTGTTCAGAATAGTCCCACCTACCACCCCGTTCCGGCTCGTACCATAATTGTGGGACACCCTGTATATTGGTTCTACTCATTAGGCATATATTAAAATTTACCAAGAAAGTGCGTGATGATTACGACCTTGTTTATTGCCGTAACATTGTCGACCCTTGTAAGGAAGAAATATTTAGAAAACAGTGTTTCTGTGTGTGCATTTTCGTACAAGGTATATTCATCTTCAGTTTCATTCTTCAATATTTTTGGTCCTATTGTTGGATCTATGTTTGTTCTTCTCATTAGGCATATATTCAAATTTATACCTTACTTTATGGCTTGTTGTATGTGTTAATTTATGTATGTATTGATAAGTACATAGAATCAATCAACATTATTAATTAAAATAATTGGGTAAATATCTAACGGTTGTGTGAGAAAGTGTTTGAACATAAATGAATTACGTTGTATTTAAAACAAATTATCAAACGAATGCAACTTGACTTTATTTATATTTACACATTTTAATATGATAAGATGCATTCGTTGCTTATCAAGTGTACACTTTACTTGACGCAGTGGTGTAATCAGGCAAAAATTCTGGCACATATGATGTTTAATAATTATATTTATCAAATTTGTATACTTTCCGTATCAAAATTTCTATGATCGCACGAAGTGTCGAATTATATATGAAAGTTAAATGGAAAGCAAACAGAAAATTCGTCGCATCACGGATTTCAGGTTCGATTTGATGATCATTTTACGATCGTCTCGATTAACACTAAAACTACCGACGTATAATACGCAATTGCTTTGACGTTAAAAATGCAGTTGAAAAGTAAATGAACGAACGATGAAACATAAACGAATACACTTATAGATTCTTTATTTCGATGAGAATCATTATAAATGTGAAGAAGACCAGCTAAACAAGTTTTGTCATTCGAAGTAGAAAATTTGTAGAATGGTCATTTGACCAGTTTGGTAGTTTTAGTGTTAAATAATACCAAACAATGCGGCTATTAAATTGACCTAAATGTTACTGAGCTAAATGAATATCAAACGAATATTAAGTAATATTAACAGTAGAACTACCAACCAGTCAAAATGATCGGTTTCGGGTTTGACATTTCATGTCATAAAATTTTGTGGCCGACCTTTTGCCAAAATATCTGTCATGTTTTATTGAGCTAATGAATGGTTGTACATGTTAGGTGACGCTGCAATATTCATTTATTTATTTTTCTATTTCATTTTCAATTCTAAAGTAAGTATGCATTTAATGACGGCATTTCTGATGTTAAATTATAACTCTGTGTTAAGGCCAACATGCCCTTACATTTGACAATAGATTTGGAATTTGAATATTGTAATTAACCTAAGATCGTCGTCCCATCGAAGGGTTCGCGGGCCATTCCGTGGCAGCCATAAACTCAGGAAGCCATAAAGACCCGCGCGTTTTCTATGTAGTTTTCTAGTCATTGTTCGCATTTCGTCGCCAGATTAATATTTTTACTTTTCGAGCCCGTTATTTCTAGCATGGTTAGTTAAAGTCAGCGCGCTTCTTGATCTTTATTACCTGCCATCGACCAGAATCAAAACTTGGAATATTTGCGTGTGGCGGGGCCCGAGTAGGGCGTAAACCTTGCGCCCCTTCCACAAACTTGTACATTTTTGCATAGCCTATTAGAACGATTCACCCCCGTCTAGTCCACCCGATCAAGGTGAAATCGAAGAGTTCTAATAGAATCTCAGGCAGTTGAATTATAGCCACACGAATAGATAGAAAAATAGAATAGTAACACAGTTAGTTGAATTTATAGTTAAAGAATAGTTAGTTGAGTTGAAACATGGAAATATAATTAACAAATAGTAGTTGAAATTGAATAGCAAAAGAACAAGTATAGGAATAGTCTCGAACATAGTAACTCGTATCGTATTGAACATAAATAATTGTATAGTCCCGATTAATCGGGTGGTCCTTCGAGATTGTGATAATAAACTAAGTCGGCACACCACGTGCAATATTCAACCAAGCTCGAAAGAATTTATTTTCTACCACGAGCGTTAACACTCTGAAACGATAAGGCGCCCTATATACCAAGGATTTGCCGAGAAGATTACAAAGGAAGCATCCCAAGGATTTACTGTTACAACAAGTTACGTCGTAATCTTGTTCAGATGCCTTTCAATGGGAAGTGCATCTATGTGTTATAGTCACTCAACTCGTTCGAACAATTTACCTAATGTCTCTATGTGACAAATTGTAACGTATATCGGGGATAAAAAATTGTTAACAAGAAGGCGTTTCGCGATCAGCGATCGACGGCAAATAAGAAAATGTAAGGGAGCAGCGATAAAAAAGTAATTAACAAATAATCGAAAGTTGCCTCGTTCAGCGGAAAATCGACGACAGCCCCCACCGGCCGATCGACACGAGTAATTAAACCGACCGGGGGAATAGTAATCGTTGATCGCGTGGATTCAGCCATGCGAGCGGTTATGGAGGTCGTCCAGCGTTTCTAGAATGGGGTGAAAACAACCACTGACGCGAAACAACGATCTCGGTTGTGTAAGAAATTTTCAGGCTAACGCGACGCGAAACAGACGTCGATCAAAACTTTCTCCCAAAAACCGTTACCCTACTCTTTCGTCGTACACCTGCGGCTAAATAAGGTTCCATTTCTTCCCCGGACTAGCGGTATAAGTATACTTCTTTCTCGCTTTCTTCGCTTTCACGATCACGGGACCAACGCGAATCGGGACGAGCAAGATCAACAAAGAAATCCCGGTTCCGACCTGTAATTAGTTAAAATCGATGACCCGTGAGCAGGGTTGGCAGAGTGCATTATGTGGATTTACAATTTCGCGCTTTGGGCGAAAAAAAAACAACGTTTAACCCTTTGCGATCCTTAATTTCTTTCACCTACAGCTCTTTAATTAATTTAGAAAATAGATCAAGAAGTGGGTTTACAATAAAATGTATTTCAATAATGCAGGGTGCGTAACAAACATATTTTTAATTTCTTACAAGTGGCAAAGAAATGGAAACGTCTTCAACGAAGATGTTTATCTGAATTATTTCTATGATTCAAAAGAAACGCTAAATCGAGGTCGATATCGGACCGCAAAGGGTTAACACTGAAAAGACACACTCCCTTCGTAGATAAATGTTGTAAAAACAATTCACGGACAACAAAGATGGCCTATCATTTCATAAACACAGAGAATCATCCAGACAATCATCCTAATTACACTTTTTAAACGTCAGCTTATCTAGCCCTCTTACTCATTCTGTCCTATGCTCTCCGCCTCTTCGGTTCTCTATAATTTGTACTTAAGTATTGTGTTTATAAGTATTGTATTTCTACCATCAATACGGAATCCAACACAAAGCAGTAGGGATGGATCGGTTAATTTCGGATGCACTCGGTTCAAGCGTACTAAACATCATTGCGTGGTCGGTATTATAAATCAGTGAGCATCGTATGTGTTCTTTCTGCATAAACTGCACGAGAAGCAAATTGAAGAGAATACTTTTCGAGAATCGAATTAAATTGAACGAAATCGCGAGCCTACAGACCTTTTCAAACTATAACAATTCTCGGAAATATCCACAAGTAGGAACGTATTTAAAAAGAAGCTTTACGCTATTCGCTAACTTTGTTGAATACATTATTATAAACTACACGGTGTGCAGAATTTTTAACGTATATTCTTTTCTTAAAAAACAGAAGATTTTCGAGCTCTTAATTTTTTTTTATTTTTATCCGATCGTTTATAATTTAAGATGTTCATCCTTTTATATACGTTTTTCATTTTTGTAATAGCATTTATTATTCTTTTTGATTATATTTGCACATCTCGGGGATGGAAGGGCATAAGAGTCTATGGTCTCGTAAGACATATCACGTGATCCGAATAGACCCGAGGAGATACGGAGTTACCCGATGTACCACTATTCGTTCCCTTACTGCGAATTTTACTATTTTACCGACTTTACAGTGCGTCTGCGTAAGTTTATGGTAACGATAGACCACGTTCCAAGTAGGGCTGTAAAAATTCGAACGTTAGAATTTAGTTTACAGCCCTAATTCCAACATCTGGAGGCCTCCACGAGCGCGGCCATAATTTGTGAGGTTACCTTAAGTACTATCTGGTGCCGTTCGTAGTTATAAGTCTGGCAAACTTAAACTTAGGCCAACGCACAGAGAAACGTGATCCTGCAACACCTTCGAAGAAACTTTCTATCCACAACACTGTCTATTGTATTCACCGCATAAAATGCTACAAATATATTAAATTTATCGAAGATATTTAATTTTTAACATTTACTGTTTTTCATTTAATACTAAAAAACTTAAGACAGCGTATTTATTTTAGATTTAAAATATCAGCGTTTATATTGTGAATTTAAGACGGTGTAAATATTAAGAATTCGTTGAATTAATAATTTTGTTGAATGGAATTTATGATAATGAGAATGAGTTGGAGATAAACGACGAAACGTCGGACCTGGTTTAGAATCGTACACGCGCGAACGGATCGTTTATCGATGGAGATCGATGCCTTGTGGTTTATAGCTTCCTGATCGATTTATGGTAGCTTGTTCGACCGGACTCCGATAATTTTGCGGTGGACTCGATGAACTTAGGCACAGTGTGCGAATCATCGTGAAACAGTTATCGGGTTCGATTCGCCCTCGGGGCTAACGAGTTTACTGTTATTGTTGAAAAGAATCGGTGATCGACCCAGCCAAGGTCGTAGATGTGTCTCGAGAAAGAGAGTAACAGTCTGCGATGAGATAATCGAGCCTAGTTTTTTATACTGAAATCTTCTGTAGACGATATTCGACGCGGGGATTCTGTGAGAATTATTAGAGCGTTATGAAGGACATTCGTAAATTTTCGTGAATTTTTCTATTCAGAAGATTTGTAATTTTTTTAATTTTTAAGGTCCCAGCTTCTTAAGTTTCTGGATTTTTACATCTTTGAGGTCTCGAATAGTGAAGTTCTCAAATTTTCAAATCATTGGATGACTAAATTTTTTAATTTTTTTAATTTCGGTAATCCTGCTTGTCAAATTTTCCAATCTCTAAAGGACGAAGTTGTGAAAATATAATATTTAGAAACTTTCTGATCTGAGGTGCCCAAATCTGAAATCTTTGAATTTCTACGTTTGCAAATTCACGAAATCTCGAATCTCCAAATTCCTGAATTTTCGGGTTTCCATATCCGCGAATCCTGAAATTTCCAAATTCGCAAATTGTCGAATGTAAAAATTTCCAAATTCTCAAGTTCCTAAGTTAATAATAAACTGTTACTAAATAAATTTAACCGTTACTTAATACATTTCCAAACTTCCAAATCCCAAAATCCTCAAGTTATAAAATTTTCGAATCTCAAAATCCCCGTACCCCTAATTTTCCAAATTTTCAAACTTCCAAATCTCAAAATTCGCAAATTATTAAATTTTCAAATCCCAAAATCCTCGAATCCCCAACTTTCCAAATCCCAAAATCCTCGAATCCCCAACTTTCCAAATCCCAAAATTCGCAACTTAGCAAATTTTCAAATCCCAAAATCCTCGAACTCCCAACTTTCCAAATCCCAAAATTCGCAAATTATCAAATTTCCAAACAATCACATTCACGTATCCGAAAATCCTCGAAATTCTCGTATACCCAAATTTCTAAATTCCCGAATCTCCAAATCCCTTTACCGCCAATACCGACGCCGTAAGATAATAAACAAGAAGTCCACGTTGGAAAGTGAAACGTGCACGCCGTAAATAATTGCCGTTATGTCGTGCTTCGCCATACTCGTCCGTTTCCTCCGTACCATTTAACGCGTTAAAAAGCGTCGTGATCGCGAAACAGGAAGCTGGCTGGATCGAATTCTATCCGTTCTGTATCGATTGCTAATGGCTACGTTAACAATGGAAACCGCGAGAGGAAACGGTTTTAACGAGAACCCGGAGAGCAAGCTCTGCTTTCGTGCGAAGTATCTAACAGGAGAAACGGATGGATCCCTAAGGGAATCGTTAAAACAAAGTGTGCCGTTCCCGAAGTGAATTACACGCGGATGAACGACCCATTGTCCTGTTGCGTTGCCGGCGATCGTTCTTCAAAATCCACCAACTTTTCTTCGTTTTCGATACGTTCGATTTCTTAACGAACCGTCCGGCTGTTTATCGATCGACTCGTGTTAACTCTTTGAGTCACGGTGGGATTAATCAGTTCTAGTGTGTTTGACAACTATATCCGTCATGGAGATGTGGCATAATTTTGTGTCATGACGACTATATCCGTCATGGGTAAAATTTAGTCACCATTGGTTATCAGAATTGTAAGTGTTGCAAAAGTTATTTAAACTGTAATTTTTCGTAGATTCTAAGATGTTTGGAACATTTGGAAGCCAAGACGCAGTGAAACGAACAAATAAAATGTACAAATATTTGTGTTAGAATAAGACCCACGAAAAGTGGTTGCAAGTACTATAGACGGCTACAGCGATTCAGCTAAATAGGATACCTTGTTTATTCTGAAACGTGTTACCACGTTCACAATTCGTACAAAAATGCCCCTTTTGGCAAAATATTGGCCGTGAGGACAGCAACGTCACCATGGCCCTTGACGACCCTTCCCCATTGTCTATTCCTCGTAAAACTTCCCCCTCGCGGCCAGGTAAGAATTCTGACCAAACGTACGTGGCGTGCGCTACGCCGTTCGCGTCCGTACAAACTCTACATTTCTAACATTTGTGATAAATGTATGCATCTTGGAGCTACTCATCATCGTCGATTTTCACGACACATATAAGTGCACATTCACGAAAGCGAGCGTCACAGTTAACTGGTTAAAAATGTCTCACCTGTTTGATGCACGGTAACGCACGATGGGACATTTTTAGTCCCGTTTCAAAATATTGCAATAGCTGTATACTAGTGGGTGTAAGACTATTCGAGGTTCTATTATCACAAATTTTATTGAATTATTATTATATCTTTGTGTATTCGTATTATCATTTCGGTGTTATTAAGAATATATCAATTTGGTCTAATTCAAAACGCGATAAAATTTCTGCGCAACATGGGTCTATTTTATTTTCTGAAATTCTATGCCAGAAAAAGTTAAAGTAACTTTTTAAACAAAAAAAGTGGCTTTTTTGACTTTTCTATTTTTTGAAGTATTTTTCTGTTTTCTATCCTCCGTAAATTTATATTCTCTAATTGTTCATGTTTTCTTCAGAGTCTCGTTGGGACCTGGTCGACTTTTAGGCCCTTGCGAACTTCTTCACTTTCCTTTCCACGACTTATTTCCGCTGTGCCTCTCCTTTTCCGAATTTCTCACCGGTTTTCTCGGCTTTTTCCCACTTTCCCGGTTTTCTCTTCCTATCTGTATCTCTTTCCTTTCTTTTTAACGAGCTTTCGAGGAAGAGGAATAACCAGCGTCTGTAGGTTTTAGTCTTACAAAGGGTCAACTTCGATTCGCGCGCATATACCTGTTCTCGGATTGATAAATAAATTTCATCGAAGAGCGGAGTTATAAACTTACTAAGCATACTAAACTTACAGGCGTTTAAAGTACGTTTAATTCGGAAGTAAAAATGAAGTTGAAAAACAAATAAATGAACGGTAGAACACAAATTAATGTACACATTAATTCTTTATTTCGATGCAAGTCAATACAAATCTCAAAAAAGCCATATTAAAATATTTTATAACTTACAATTAGCAATTTGTTAAACGATCATTTGACCGCTTTGGTAGGTTCAGTGTTAACCGATTTCACGCCACTTACGAAATTAACATCGGAGAATGATCGTCGCCCACGTTCGTTCGTTAACGAGATGTTAGGTAGGCGTTCACGATCTCGAACGCATGAAATTCAAAACAAAGCGCGGCGAGTCTTTATTCTGTTGATCTTACCGAACAATGTATGAACGTGGTCATGATTTAGGACACGAACAGGTGCAACTTTATTTTATAATGATCGTTTATTCGCTTAAGGGGGTACGACTATGTAGAAAGCCGAAATTAAACCGATTTTCGACAATTATTTTGAACCGTTGGATCGTATATAGGTTTAACCCTTTGCGGACGTATTAACCTTAGAACTACCAACCAGTCAAAATGACTGATTTCGGGTTTGGCATTTCTTATTACAAAATTTTATTGTCGTCCTTTTGTCAAAATGTCTGTCATGTTTTATTGAGCTAATGAATGGTTGTATATGTCAGGTGATGCTGCAATATTTATTTATTTATCTGTCTACTTTATTTTCAGTTTTGAATTAAGCATCCATTTAATGCATCCATTTAGTGTTAACACTAAACGTACCGGCATTTTTTTATACCTAATCTTACTGCATTTCTATTTTGTTTAGCTACAGAAAGCTTATCGGAGGGAGCGTTGCTTGCGAATGTCCGATAAGAGTCCGTTCTGCTTATGCGTTTGATCAATTGGGTTGTCCAAGTGCTTACGCCGAAACCAAATACACATATCAGGTTCCGAAAAATGAAAGAGTCACTTGAGAAACGTATCTGAATTTAGAACTAAGGTTCCAGTTGGAAAACTGCTGAAAAATATGTAAACTTCGTATAGGGTCAAATGACCCCCCATGGTACGTAAGGTAGGTAAAAAGAATTTTTGTCGGTAAAAAATAAGCTACGAGAAGAAAGTCAAATGACCGATAGAAATAACGATAAATGTACGAATTTAAAGTAAACTTTCAAAAGGGGTCATTTGACTCCGCTTGGTACGTTTAGTGTTAAAATCTGCGATCGCTCAGTTCCCAGCCCAATACGTCGATGATCGACGATGAACGAGATGGATCGTTGTCCCGTTCGGTCGAGAGGATAGAAACGAGAGTTGCACGCGACCTGTTCGATTTCGTTGCCGATCGAGGAAACGTGACAGTGTCTATCGCGTGTTATCTTGTCCGGTATCGAACGGTTTAACCGTAAAAGCGATCGATCGTCGAAACGGCATGATAGAAGTGGCGAGGGACGAAGGCAATTTCAAATCCATTAGAATCAATTTTCTTAACGGGTATCGTGCGGAAATGCACGCGTGACGTGGTTTCACCGTGATTGCGATCCCTGGACGTACACGTCACGAACACCGCAATGAATCGCTCGGTTTAACCTAGATAACCTGTTGTGTATCGAAATGGATCGATGTCGGGACAATGCTCGTTCGTTCCACCTAGCCGAGATTTATGCCCGACCTTTTTTTAACTTACTCCAGGCAATCCGGGTGTGTTCGGAAACACGGAATCTCTCCTGGATCGAAAGTTTCGGGTGAAAGACGAAGAACGTGGCTCAGATACGTATCTCCGAATCGGTGCATATATATGATTGCTAATTAACGCGCTCGAACTGTCGCGTTTCGCTTTCACGGGTAAAATAAAACCTGTCTCCCGTTCGTTCTAGATTTTTGTGGCCCAGAAATTTTGGGAATGAGTTGAAAATCGTGTGACCTTCTGGGAATTTTAGATTGCAGAGATTTTGGGATACAGAAATTTTAAGTGTAGGTTTTTTCGGATATAGAATGTTTGGGATTACGAATTTTGGGTGATACAGATCTTCATAGCGATTTTCGAATCTACGGATCTTTGAGCTAGGGAATTTAGAAGCGGGAGACGGTCGCTTTAGAGATTTAGGGACCAGTGATTTTTGGATCTATGGATTTTACGCATCGAGTGCGCTATGATCTAGGGATTTTGCGATTTAGGTATTTCGAAGTTTAGGGATTTGGAGATCCAAGATTTTACGAGTTTAGGGACTTTTACACATTGGAACATCTTAATCTCGAGATTTGAAGAGACTTAGGATCTCTGAAGTTTTTAATGATTTGGAGATCTAGGATTTTACGAGCTTAGTGCTTTTTACACTCACAAATATCTGATTCTAGAGGTTTGAAGAGATTTCGGATCTTTGAAGTTTTTAATGATTTGGAAATCTAGGATTTTACGAGCTTAGTGCTTTTTACACTCACAAATATCTGATTCTAGAGGTTTGAAGAGATTTCGGATCTTTGAAGTTTTTAATGATTTGGAAATCTAGGATTTTATGAGCTTAGTGATTTTTACACTCAGAAATATCTGGATCTTGAGATTTGAAAGTTTAGGACTATGGGGCCTATGAAATTGCAGGTCTAGGGATACGGAGCTCAAGGGGTATGGGGATATGGTGATACGATAATTTAAGGACACGGGAATCTAGGGATATGGCGATGTAGGGATACGGGACTTAGTGATAAGAGGATTTAGAGATGCAGAGATCTAGGGATACGGAGATCTAGAGATACGGTAATATAATGACATGGAGATCTAGGGATATTAAGAATATATATATGCCGTTCTAGGCATTTGGGCTTCTAAGGATTTAAGAATGTAGAAATTTGAAATTGTAACAATTTTGATATACAGGAAATTTGGATATCTGGGAATTTGTGGACTTAAAAATTGATATAGCGAAAAAGATTAATTGGAAATCCACGAGTTTAAAGGCACAAAAACTTGAGAATCTCATACTTTTCGAAGTCCATAAACGTAGAAATACAAAAATCTGCGATTTCGGAATTTCTCAAATTTGCATCCCCGAAAATTCGAAATCGCGGTTAGCGACGAAGAGTTATGAAAATTTCGGAATCGAGTTCGAATTTTAAAGTTCATGTCCGAGACATCCTAGCTCGAACCGCATTAAATTGAGATCCATCGAACCGGGTTTATGGCACCAGGAAATAATCATCGGCAGTTAAAAGAAAGAAACGAAACGATCTGCTACGGGTTTCGAGTTCATTGATTCGTTTTTGGGACTACCAGTTCTCTTGCGGTCGAGGCGAACGTCTCGTCCAATTACATACGTATATCCTGCACCTTCTGTGTATCTGGAATGCGGTTGCACGTGGAAAGTAGCTTGTACGGTACCGAGATCGGTTTCCAGGTTTCGAGATTCGGGATTGAAGGTTGCACGCGTGAGTCAGAGTGTGATTCAGTGTATTCGATAGTATGAATTTTTCTTTTTAATTATTCGTTTGCGGGGGAATCGAAGGTTTCGACCTTACACATTCACGTATTGTCTACGCACGAATCACCGATCTCGTTCGACGTATATTTACGCACATCATTATAGAAATTTGCAATTTCACGTACGCGTTCAACGTGTACTTATATTTCCGCGACGAATAAAATTTGTGCATAGAAACATTTATATACAGCGTGTATCTTTGATGTTTATTTAACAAAAATAGAAGGTATACCATTCGTGTATAGTAACATAGCACATTTCGAAGTGGTTCGTTCACGATGCAATAAGCGACTGTTATTTCATTTAAAGAAAAAACAATTTTTCATTAATTATTGTTTAACAATCATAAACATATTATTACAATCGGCGCCGTTTATATACGTTATTTACAGAAACGTTTTTTCGCACGTTATTTCAGACACGTTTTTTTCGTACGTTATTTCAAAATTGAGCAACGATTTTCAATTTCGAATACCTGGTCGTTGTATCATCAACGATTTAAAATTCTACCACAAAGGCTACATCTATAATTTCGATCATTATCCCCCTGTCTGACGTAATAAGGTAATTATCGATTACTTAAGCCCACAATTGCACACTCGGACAGAAATAAAAAGATGAATCGTTCCGTCACCACGCAGTCACCTTTCCGACGATCAAAACCCTGTCTTCGGCCAATGTTTCAGCGGCTCTTGTTCATTATTTTCTAAATCGTACACCGATCGGAGCTCGATTCATTCATTAAATCGGCTCACAATGAACAACGTGTCTCTTGTGTATACCTGTTCCGATTTTTTAACGCCGAAGAAGCCACGGACGGCGCTTCATTCACGAACACGTTTTCTCGCTGAACCGTTAAGGACACAGCAGACTGCAGCTGGACGGAAATCGTGCCGTGGTGCACGGAAAGACAAGAAGAGGACAACGACGGAGAAAGGAAGACCGGTTCATGGTGGGCCAAGAACCGGAGACAATCACTACATCACGTCGCTGCAAATTGCTGACAAAATGAAAGTCCATTTTAAGAATTTCAACGAGAAATTATCTCTCAACCCAGTGGTGAACGTGTCGTTCGTGCGTACATTTTTGAAGGACTTGTTCAACTGCACGGATAAATTTTATCGTTCACGATCAAGAATTTGTCCATTACTCTTTTATTAGTCTATCACTGTTACTAATTGCGGAAAACATTTTACATAAACTATGAGTAAAATTACTTTTTTTTTGAGGCAGCGTTGCATTGATATTGTCTTTTAGCCCAATATTGCATAAATTGTTCATGTACAGTCGTGGACAAAATTAAGTGGACAGGTATCATAAATAACAAAAGGTAAATTTAATTAACTAATAATGCCTATAAATCAAAACTTTATTGCACAATTATATACATTTAAATAAATGTTTTTTCAAGCCTACAAAAATATCTCACGTTCTAAATTTAAAATTTATTTACAACATTGTAATTAAACAAAACATTTTTTACATTTCTGCAGTGTCCACTTAATTTTGTCCAGGAGTGTATATACTTTTGTGGGGTTCATGCGATTGCAGGGATACATTTTATTGTTCATGTTCAAGAATTTGTCCATTATTCTTTTATTAGTCTATCACTATTAACAATTGCGGAGAATGTTTTACATGGTTTACAAGTAAAGGTTATTTTGTTTCTTGTGCCAGCGTTGCATTGATATTGTCTTTTCGTCCTATCTTGTATAATTTGTTCATGTATATACTTTTGTGGGGTTCATGCGATTGCAGGGATACATTTTATTGTTCACGTTCAAGAATTTGTCCATTGCTCTTTTATTAGTCTATTAGTCTGTTACTGTTAATAAATGCAGATAATGTTTTACATAAATTGCAAGTAAACATTATATTGTTTTTTTGATTCAGAGTTGCATTGATATTGTCTTTTAGTCCAATCTTGTATAAATTGTTCATATATACATTTTCGTGGAGTTGGTTAAATTACAGAGATACATTTTATAGTTTAGGTTTAAGAATTGCTCTGTTATCGCTAAAAATTGCACTGATTTTTTCATATAAATTGCTAATAGTTTATTTAGTCGGTCCATCGCTGATCAGTTTATCATTGTGTGAATTGCCTCGAGGATTTTTAATTTAAGTATATTTCGAAGATAGGCGAAGTTTTGAAGATAAGAAGAAATCCATAAAAACTTGATGAACCTTAAGAATTATTTACTAAAGACAAATTTCGTTACAATCAATCACTAAATAATTTAATAAAATCACTAAAAATACTCTACTGCAGTAACTCATACTTTTGTACAACTTACACATAGAATTTCTTACAAAAGATTTTTCAAACGAACAATCGTATTGTTTCTCTTGCAAAAAAAAAACGTAATAGTTCGCGATACAGCGGAAGGACAGCTACAGCATCCTTCCTAAAAATGAATTTAGAAACGTAGTGAGCTTACAATTAACTTCATCGACGCATCGCAAAATTTTGATCGTACTAGTGAAACATCAAAAGCAATTTAAACATCAAGCCGGTAGCAACAGGTACGACAGTGTATAAACGGACACGTAAGTCGCAAATTAATTCGGTGAGTCTGAGAACCGTACGTTCGATCAACGATAAGGCATATTTCTAAAAAAAGAAACGTGAAACTGAGCACGAGCTCGGAAGAGCAGCGAGCTTTGTATGTAGGTGAACAAGTTGTTCGACCAGTCGTCGATAAACTGTTATGTGCGCTGGCGCTACGCCATCCGTTGGAAACCTATTTCTAGTGACAATGCCAATGACTGGCGTGTCTGGACAGGAAGATCGAGGAAGAGAGAACCGGTAGTGAGCCCTCGGGTTCAAGGAACCGAGATTATTCCTCGAGTTCCACCGATTTGCACGATTCGCGTTCGCGAAAATCCGCGAGTTCAGGTATATGTGTTGGGTTTTTGGAAGAAAGCGTTTGACACTTGTATTATTAAATGATATTATTATAATATGATTCACCACGCGTGACGCATCGCCATTACAACCGTTCTGTACAATTAAACAAAAGAGTAGCGTTCATGGATGCCAATGCATCTCTTGCCCCAGTATTGACAACCAAAGAAATACATATGTAAAAATAAAAATAAATCAGTACGAATACGCAATACCTCCACAATAAGCCAAGTTTATGCATAAGTTTTTTCCGGTTGAACTATGAGATGCTTTGAGCGAAAAGCACGCAGCGTATTAATTCGAATCACACATCATTATGTTCGTCTGACATTAAACGACAAGCACGTACAAGTTGAGTCCGCCAGTATCTAGTGTTTTTGTTTTATCGTTCAGTGATCATGCCGAATTTTGTGCCCGAAAAAGAACATTTGCAGCACACGTTGCTTTTCTTATGCGATCGAAAGGAAAATGCTGTTAAAATTCATCGTTTGCTGGTAGAAACATATGGTGAACACGCTCCATCGATTAGAACACGTGAGACACGGTTTCGATAATTTAAAAGTGGCGATTTCGATGTAAAAGACAGTGAATGTGCTGATACACCACATAAGTGCGAAGACGAGCAATTGCAGGAGTTATTGGATGAGAACCGAACTCAAACTCAACAGTAATTGGCAAAATCATTAAATGAAGTTCCTTGGTCTTTTATTGCAGTTATGTTGAACCTTCGATATTCTAAACTTTCTGGTCTATAATAATGTCTACCCTTGAAAATTACGTGTCTTCTCTACCAAAAAAAAAACGGAAAACACTTATGCATACACCTGGTAATTGATGAACTGTCGCGGAAAAACAGTCGGAACTCCGTACTTTCTCGATTACTGAAAAGTAGTTCGATTCCTCTCCATTCACGGGCGAATAAGGACATAACCAGTTTCGCGCGGTGAGCGTAATCGCTCCGCGATTTTTAACCCGAGCGAAGAATTACGATCGGTTAGGCAGCGCGGACGTTTTCGAGAGAAAAATCCCGGCTCTGTCGGCTTTTAATTCGATGAAGAAACAATCGGTCGTTGTATGCAAATATCGAACACGGACCAGGGAAACGATTCTCGAGCCGATCCGTAAAATCGCGTGGAAACGAATCGTGTCGCGTTTGCACGTGGCCGGTTGCGCAAACCTATTCGAATTTCTATGGTTCCCGAATGCAAACGATCTAATTGCGCTGTATAACAGCCAAATGAACACGTAATCGTCATTATAATATTCTTATAATTTTTTGCGAGCTGAATACGAATTCGAAACACGATTCTCTTCGGGTCGTACGGTTTTCGACAAAAATTAATGTTAAAGAAAATTGCAAATTTTCAACTTTGGCGATGTTTTGTGCTTTTTTAATGATCACAGTATGAAAGACACCAAAAACGCACGAATTTTTATCGTTATTTTTTAATTTATTTCAAAAACAACGGGACATGTCTGTTGCAGAAAACATCGAGCTTAGTTATGAAGTCATTTTCATTTTCATTTTGTAGGGAATATAATTGGGCAAATTACGGTACTCGATGCTTACGACCTTGGTGTAACGAAGTAAGTCAATGGCACTCATCAACGTTCAGTACCGCTGATTCGAAAACATGCATTTATAAACTCTTATATTATGTACTATAGTTTTGGGACCAAGTAACGTATTGTAATGATATTGTATTTATATGAATTTGTAGAAATCGAGGAACATATATTCGCTAAAAATCAAAATTTATCGTTGCTGGAGCAACATCCGACTGGGTGACGTTTTTCCATTCTTCGTTTGACGACATATCATTTATCGATATGCTTTGCTCTGCAATATCTACTACTGTCACTATCTATCGGATTTCTACGTCGTCTTATTATTTGATTAATATCACGGTTACCACAACTGTTTTTCTCTCGATTTATTTTTTCAAACATGCGTGTATTAACTATTTATATCACGCCTTCATTGCTGCATATATAACGAGACTCACCCATGTACCATAGCGGTTGTACCATATTTTGATTTAATTTCTCGTACCATTTGAACCGAAAATTTTAGGGAATAATAATCGCTAATAAATTTCAATGTTTTCTCGGAGGGGACAGTAAAGGATTAAAATCGGTCGAAGTTCGGAGCGAGAACGACGTCGTGTTTTCACGAACGATACGTGTTTCGCGAACAGAACGATTTCCATCGAGGTTGAAAAACTTTCGTTGTTTCACTCTGAAATAGTCGGCCGAGATATCGCTTATGACGTGCGCTATGATCTAGGGATTTTGCGGTTTAGGATCGTTGAAGTTTAGGGATTTTGGGATCTATGATTTTGCGACCTTAATGATTTTTAATCTTAGGAATACTTTGATTTAGAGATTTGAAGAAATTTAGGATCTTTGAAGTTTTTAATGATTTGGAGATCTAGGATTTTACGAGCTTAGTCATTTTTACACTTAGAAACATCTTGATCTTGAGATTTGAAAAGATTTAGGATCTTTGAAGTTTTTAATGATTTGAAGATCTAGGATTTTACGAGCTTAGCGATTTTTACACATAGAAACTAGAAACATCTTGATTTTGAGACTTGAAAAGATTTAGGATCTTTTAAGATTTTAATGATTTGGAGACCTAAGATTTTACCAGCTTAGCGATTTTTTCACATAGAAACATCTTGATCTTGAGATTTAAAGAAATTTCGGATCTTTGAAGTTTTAATGATTTGAAGATCTAGGATTTTACGAGCTTAGACATTTTTACACCGAGAAACATCTTGATCTTGAGATTTGAAAAGATTTAGGATCTTTGAAGTTTTTAATGTTTTGGAGATTTTTACGAGCTCAGTGATTTTTACACTTAGAAAGATCTTGATCTTGAGATTTCGAAGTTCAGGACTATGTAGTCAATGAAATTGCAAATCTAGGGATACGGAGCTCAAGGGCTATGGGGATAAAGCGATACGATGATTTAGGGATACGAGGTCTAAGGATATGGGGAGATACCCCCTATGATTGATGCGTAGTCACGTTTCCACGAATGTCTCATAGAAACCGAGGCACGCATAGGTTACTTCCTAATTAACGATTTTCCGTCTCGCGATTGCCCAACAATGTCGTTACGCCTTTAGGGTCGTACGATACTCGGAAACGATTCACGGTTTCGGTAAAGTGACACTAATTGAGCCGCGCGCCGACTCACGAACGAACGCTACTTCGAACGTCATCAGGTGATCTCGGAAAAATAATTGCTACGCGTATTAATTTACGTCTACGGTAGAACAATTGGCAATTATCCCCGTAGACGGTGATCTCGAACGATTTATGGCGCTTTATGACGCTCGATCGATTTTCCGTGCACCGTGGCGACGTACAGGGTCAAAGGGAAAATATCGGAGAAACGACGTGTCGGATATGGGAGATACGTGAAATACCGTAAAAGCGCGTGTTCGAATCGTATCGGGTCTTGCACGAACGATTAAAGGCGGGATTTCCAACACGTGTCGGGTCGCGTGCCTTCGTTGCTCGTAAAACAGCCCGAGGAAATTAGATCGAAATATATAATTCCCAGCACGCCGTGTTTTTATCCACAACCTGTATTTTACCGTTCTAAACGGCGTATCGAAAACCTCCGTCAGCGTGTCGAAAATTTTCTGCACGATTAAAGATACGAAATACAGTTTCTCGCGATCATCGAATCGTCTATCGGTTCTACGACAATAATTGTTGCTATTGAAATCTTTAGTATGGAAAATTTGCTACAAATATGGTTAAATATAGTTAAAATAGTTTCATGAATTTTTCTTGTACAACTTTTCACGTTATATGAATTCGTAACCGATGATAGTTACGCATTATGTGCGTGGAGTACTTCTGTTATCACTTAAATACAATTGTTTACAATTAGTACAGTTTTTATCACACTGCGGATGGTTTCAATGGATTTATGATATATCTTGATATATTTAATACCGTTCGATCGATTTATGATATATCCTGATATATTTGAGACCGTTCGATCGATGTATGATATATCCTGATATATTCCACATCGATTGATCGATTTATCATATATCCAGATACGTTTAAAACCGTTCGATCGATCTATGATGTATCCTGATATATTTGAGACCGTCCGATCGATTTACGATATATCCTGATATATTCGATATCGTTCGATCGATTTATAATATATGCCGATATACGTGATACCGTTCGATCGATTTATGATATATCAAAGGCTACAAAATAAAAACAAGACTCTATAGATTGTGATGCTCATAGATTGCACAATTTATTTATCACAGACTCCGATACGTCCTAAATAGACACATCCTAAATTATGTCCCAGTATAACCATTAAAAATACGCGAGAACGGTTACTAGAACGACAAAAATTCGCATAGCCTTTCTAGTATAAAATTTCCCAAGCAACAAATTTCCTAATAACCGTTTTTGTCGTAAAACCGATCGACAACGCGATATTCACGAATAACCATATTTTACCTTCGACCGTGTTCAAGATTTCCAGCAGGATGCATTGCGGACTTTCGACACGCTCTTTAAAACTCGCGAAATAAATGTCCATAGAAGAATGCGGCTCGCTGCGAATTATTCCGTAGAAAAATCCTGTTCTCCCTGGACTGACCGTCGTCATTCATATCCTGTCGCTGGCTCCGATGCATACACGGGATTCCAGATTTACCCGGCACGCCGTGCGCGTTTCGAGTTTCGCGAACGTCGAGAATTTCACGTGTTGCTCGCACGTCCCTCGTTTCCCGCCAAAAACATCGTCCTTGTCCATCCGTCGCGGAGGTTTATCGAGCCGAAGTCCGTCACTCGCGACATGCAACGCGGTTTCCAATATACAAGGTTGTCGCCGTGTTTTGCAGGAAAGAAAACGTCCACGTGAAACGCACCAGCGGCTTCGTAAATGCGCGTACCAGCCCGAAGAATCGGACGTTCGAACGTCGCACCGTTCGTTCGAGACACAGGCACCAGTTGCAGCACGGCACACTTTGGCAGCGAGTGAAATCGATTCGTGGGACAGTAACGTGGTTCGACATTTAGTCTGGCGTTTATCGAAGCGGCTCGCGAGTTTTCCGCGAGTTGGGCAAAAGAGAAGAAAACCGTGGGACAAAACGCTGGTCCGAACCTCGTCACTCGTCGGATCCGCGGGACCACGCTTCGTGACACATCACCGCGTTTCACTGCCATGTCGATGAAGCACAAGTCCGAGACGAACACAAGATCACTCGCGACCAGGTGAGTCGCGTGGAGCGCGCGGAAATCGCGGAAAAACGGGACGAGCGAGTGTAGCGGGAGAAGCGGGAAGAGAGTGGAACGATAATGAGGAAGAAGAAGAAGAAGAAAAGGAAGAATGAAGCGATGGAAGGTCGAAGACCGCGGATCGAGAGGAAGCGGCGCAAGGAAACGGAACGAGGCGAGAGAGGCAAAGACGACCATAGGTAGACGAAGCAAGCGACGTTAGGCGAAAGAAGTAGAAGAGCAGAAGAAGAGAGAAGATGACTCACCGCTCTTCCTGCCTGAGGTTTGCGTGACGCGTACACCGGCCGAGATCCTGGTAAATGCGAGGATCGTCGCGAGGACGATCACCGATCGATCACCGAACATGACGTGGAAGTGTTCTTCGAGGCTGCCTCGAAACTAGATCTCCGGACTTGACGAGACTTGCTGAGGCAATGGCTCAGCGCCGACTGAGACGTTCTTTGTGCTCGCCGCTCTATCTCGACTGTCACTTCTCTCTCGTCGGAGTTTCACACCGTCGTCCTGTATCCCCAGGGAGCGAGTAAAACTACTACCACCACGCCGACGTACGACGACGGAGCCGCGCGAGGTCACTTGGAGACGATATACCCCGAAATCCCGTCGGTGGCACGCGTTCCCTTCGTATATCGCCTGTTATCCGACTAAGTGGTGATCGGTCATGTGCTCTTGTACACCTATTTAAAACCTCGAGCTCCACCTCGGGCTGGTTACCATTGGCTCCTGCCCCAATTCCCTGTCCAATGGTGCACTGTGCCGCGCGTTCACCTCCTTTTCGGAACCGAGAAGCCGTACACGGAGTGGTGGCAGAAAGTGTCGGCCAAGTAAGTGGTAGGTGGTAGCAACATCGGGTAGGTGGTATAATATCGCCGGATGTTTGGGGAAGGCGCCGCGGCTAATAATGAGCCACCGACGACTGGAAAAGTGACGTTCAAGTTCCCCCTTCGCTCGAGTATCGCGTTCCGGGCTACGCTCGATGAAGGTGAAGGGGGTTTTAGGTGGGGTACAAGATCGCTCGGCTAGGCTTTGGCTTTCGTTGCGCCCTTCTACCGCGACGACTGTCTATCGGCCCGTCTGTCTCCGTTCGTGGAGGGGTACACCTGGCCGTCTACGCTCCCGGGCTACGTTCTACGATCTTTCAGAAGCTTCCTCGGAACCGACACATGCTCCACGGTCCGCTTCGCGGCATTTCGACGCGCGTGCCCGCGGTACCTTGACAATGAGTTACACCACTCTTCCTCTTTTTCGTTCGCTCGGCATCGGCCCGCGAACGTTGTCGCGTTGGCGTTTTACTTACGCGTCACCCGGCAATTGGCGCGTGAGGAAGTTGAAACGAAACGTGAGAAGTATCACGCGTCCCCAGCAATTGGAGCGTATGGAGGTTGAAACGAAACATAAGAAGTACGCCTATCCTCACCGTGAATCCATCGAACTTGATGCCGATCGATCATTGCTTACTGCCGATTGATAATATTCTTTGAATGGACTGATATGCGTGACCTCGGGAACCGGTAAGACCCTACCACTGAATTTATTGCAAATCCGGCCCACCGAAGTAGGACGCGGATATGCTTCCTCGCCGTATAAGGCATACGCTAAATAAAACTACGCATCTACCCCCAACTAGATACTACTTCCAGTAGGGGCAAGGTAGATCAACGGCTGAGTGGATATCGCTTGACTCAACGCCGTGTAAGGAATTTTATTCTTGTCTCCATGGTCCTTTTTGTTGGATACTGACTCTTCCAGCAAATTTCCCAGAGTCGTATAGCCAAAGCCCGTGTGCCCAGGTCACACCACGAGGAGGTAGGGTTGGCACTTGGCATCACCGAGGCGTTCTGCGGACCTCGATGCACCTTCGAGCTCCATTCTTCCACTGGAAATACGTATGAGTCGATGTACCAATTCCTAGGTTGTAGACAGTACGCCTATCATCGCTGTTAATCCTCCGAGCTCGATGCCGATCACCGACTGCCAATTGTTTATGTTTTTTGAATCATAAGATTATATCACAGAAAATACGTACAAGTCGATGCGTCAATTCCTGGGTGACTGGATATACTTAGTTATGAAATGGTCGGATGGGACCCGGCTAAGGATCGATGGCGGCCTAACCTAACCTAACCCGAAACATGCCGAAAGCAACCTACGGAAAGGACATCGGTGATTCACTGCGTAGCGTCGACGATTCTCAATTCGAGGGGAGTCCACATTTTTCCACCGTTCTACAATCGATACGAGTTCGACGGATATATCGGTAGAACCGACTATAAATATCCGCGGACAGGTACCATTTATTGCGAGCTGAAAAATCGGCGAACGTGAACGGTTCGCTATGAGCTGTACATACACGTAGGTTTCGAAAGTGGCCGAATAACGCGCGACCGTAGACGCGAGATTTATTCGAGTGGTACGCATATTTACCGGGGGCTTTATGGATCGGCCACGAAATATTCGCTCCGCCGGCGCGATCGCGTCTTCGATTTCTCCTTTCCACTTTTTCCTACGGACGAGTATATACGTCGGTTTTAACGATCGCGATGTTTTCGATGTAAAATCTAAAGGGGGGAGACAGCGTCGGCGGACGGCTCGTATCAGCCTCGAAGGTATTTTTATTGAGTTGTCAAACACGAGATAGGGGGAACGTCGGATTCGTCACGGTGTCAGAGTTTTCTACATTTTAAACGGTTGGACCTCCGAAGTCGACGCGAACAGAAGCATCTCGAATCCTTTCGTGGCTTCCTTGTTGTTCGTCTTTCTGTTATGCTCTCATCGCAAATATTTTCCTCTATTACACATCTCTGTCTCGTCGGAAATCTAATCTTTAACACTTTGAGTGCCATGTCACCTACATACGCGTGACGTATTAATTCATACATAAATCTATCGCTAATTTTAGTTGAAACATTTAACATAACAAAGTGTAAAAAGTTTTGGTTAATATATTAAAGCTTATCGAATAAACAAGGGTCGAATATTACGAAAATTGTCGATAAAATTTATCGAAAATAAAATTACCTTCTAAAAGAAATTGAAACTGTTTTTTTTTTGAGTGGCACCCAAGGTGTCCTGTAGCCACCAACTTTGTTATTAGTCCCTCTTAACATTTGGTCTTCCAAACACATTTCTCCTCCCCTTGTAGACCATCTTATCCGAAAAGCGCATAAAAGACCTCAGTTGGCCGATTTTCCAGTTACTTGTAGTTTAACCATCATTATATTTTCACGTTCTTTTGTAACGTCATTCCGAGTGAAAAATAAAAGTGTTAGAAATTCCGCGAATTGTCGATCCTTAATTAAATATATCAAGTGATCCCCCTGTTCCTTGGATTCGATATTGAGGTATCGAAACAAACCGGGCATCACAGTTCGTTAACACTTAAACTACCAAAGGGGCCAAATGCCAATTATACAAATTCCTTACTTCAATGTAGAGCACAAAACCATACGACCTATTGAATAATAGATAAATAAATAAATTTAAAAAAAGTGACAAAATTTGTTAAGCTGGTCTTCTTCAAATTTATGCTGATTGTTATCGAGATAAAGGATCTATAAGTGTATTCATATATGTTTCATCGTTTGTTAATTTATTTATCAACTTTATTTTTAACGTCCAAATAATTGTGCATTATACGTCGATAATTTTAATGTTAAAGTAGCTAGAATGGTCAACGACAATCGGTAAAGTGACGCTTCGTAATGTTAACTATACAACGACGCTGGACCATTGTCTCATCAAGTTTGCCAAGTATTTTGAATTTTGGAATGCGAGAAAGGTTATCCAACTTACTCAATTTTGGAGCATGTGCTTGATGTACTCACTTTTGCCTGGGGATCATTCCTTGATACGTGAAAACACTGTGCATTTACTATATTTGATTGTTTTATATGTGTGAACGTATTAACAAACTTGGTGGACGAAGTGTATGTTAAGTCGCTCGCTCCATTATTTCAGAAATCAATTATTCGATTTTTGTCCGAATTTTTTCTACATTTTTCTGCATTTTATAGAAGCGTTTTCTACATTTTACTGAAGCGTTTTCTACATTTTACAGAAGCGTTTTCTACATTTTACAGAAGCGTTTTCTACATTTTACTGAAGCGTTTTCTACATTTTAAAACTCCTTTAAACCTCCTCTAAAACCCGGAGGTTGGACCTCCGAAGTCGACGGGAACAGAAGCATCTCGAATCCTTTCGTAGCTTCCTTATGGTTCATCGTTCATTATACTAGCAGGAATGGCGGACGACACTCGGTAACGTGACGCTTCGTAATTGATCGATGAAATTAATCACCGTCGTTCCGGGAATTGAAACGTTAACGGGAGACTACCATTAACGGGGATTTTTAGATTAACGCCCGCCGATTGACGTAACAGCATTCGAGCTGTTCGTTCATCGATCTCTCTTTGGGTCTATCGATGAAATTTTATAGTAGCCGTTTCGAAGAGTCGATGTGGATACCGATCGACGCCATAAAGTTGTTACTAATTGAGCGACTACAGAAATTTCACTTTATTCTTCCTATTTACTATGTCGTTAGACTTATTTACTGCCATGTTAGACTAAATTTCTGCGTACAAACTACGTTTAACACTTTCGTTGCCTATAATATAAGCGTGATTAGGCTAAGGTCCTTGCCGGGTCCAAATTCATATTTATATTTATATTTATATTTATATTTATATTTATATTTATATTTATATTTATGTTTATGTTTATGTTTGTATTTATATTTATATTTATGTTTATGTTTATGTTTGTGTTTGTGTTTGTGTTTGTGTTTGTGTTTGTATTTATGTTTATGTTTATGTTTATGTTTATGTTTATGTTTATGTTTATGTTTATGCTTATGCTTATGCTTATGTTTATGCTTATGCTTATGCTTATGCTTATGTTTATGTTTATGTTTATGTTTATGTTTATGTTTATGTTTATGTTTATGTTTATGCTTATGCTTATGCTTATGTTTATGCTTATGCTTATGCTTATGCTTATGTTTATGTTTATGTTTATGTTTATGTTTATGTTTATGTTTATGTTTGTATTTATATTTATATTTAAATATATTTATACGTATGTTCATATTTATGTTTATATCTATGTATATTTACATTTTAATATTTTTATTTTACGTTTATACTTTAGTGCTTGTTCCATTAAATACCTTTGTAAATCCCAATTTAAAATCCTATTTAACTCGAAGAAAAAGAAGAACGTCATCCAAATTGTTTTACTGCCAGGAAATCTCAGATCGTTGGTTTTAATAAGAGTTGATCGTCGCAATGAAATAGTGATACGGTTAAAAATAGCACCGCTACGTGTCTGACCGCGTACGGCCATTTTCACTTGGCAGTCGACGCGTTAATTGTTTCCCGTCTGTTTACTTTTTGACACGGCGAAACGAGACACCCGTTGCAGGACGATCGAAGCGGAAATTCAGCGAGCAACAGTGGCCAGTAATTTTGAATGTGTCGAAATGATCCGTTATGTTAATGCGGCCTCGATGATGTGCATTCGTGCAGTGCATACTCTCGCAGCGGGTGTTCGAAAAGAAAGCTCGAAAATACAGCAGAATCTTGTTATATCGCCAGTGGCAAGGGTGTACAAACTGCTAATATCAAAAATTCACAAACAAAAATTTAAGTTTAAATATCATTAATAATATAGAAAATATTGTTATTTTTATTTCTACATTCTAAATGTACGAATACTTTTTTCTCTCGCTGTATATATTTCTTTACTTGTAACACAAAGAAAAATGCCAAATATGATTAATAATATAGAAAATATGGTTGTTTTTATTTCTACATTCTAAATGTATGAATACTTTTTTCTCTCGCTGTATATATTTCTTTACTTGTAACACAAAGAAAAAATACCAAATTTTCGACTCTTCGGTGATGTATAATTTATTGAACGTTGTTTCTTGACATTTGGGAAATTAGGGTACTAATCGTGCTAGAATATCTTTAACGCTAAACCTGTCAGCGTATAATGTACACTCATTTTGATATTGCAAATGGCGTTAAAAATAAACGGACAAACAATTAAACATAAATTAATGAATATATTAATTCTTTAATATAAATTTGTATAACCTGAGAAACAATTTGAAGCAACTTGTGAAAAGGTCATTTAACCGTTTCGATAATTTTAACATTAACATAATTCTACATAAGCAAACCCATTAGAAATCTCGGTACTATCATTTCAAGTTACTACATCATGTTATTGCGTTCGTTTTTGACGCCTTGTTGCATGTTTAGACTTGTTGTTGCAAGTATTATGTATAATAGTATTATATATTAATAATCTCGAAAATATTGGTGTTTTTATTTCTACGTTTGAAGTGTACAAACATTTTTGTCCCTCACTGTATATCGATTTAACTAAATAATTTCCTCTTTCGATATCGTGTTGTCCCCATAAGCGTCATTATATTATAATAATAATCATTATAGTTCGCGACGATTCGTCGGGGAGTGGCAATATAACCGGAAGCCACTGTAATCGAAGATAGAAGACTATGCACGCAGCAAACGATATTTTGTGTCTCCTGATAAAATCCGATCGGATTTCACCGTTATCTCAAATTAAACTCATCGCCGGTCATCGATCAATAAATGCAAATGATCTTGGCACCTGTATTGTAAAAAATAGCACAGTTTTTAATATTGCGCGTGGTCGGACGTTTTCTATGCTGGAATGTCTGACACACGTGTTACAAGAAACGTTTTTTGCTCATTCCGTTGTATATGTACGTTTAAGAAATACTCTGTGCCGGTGCACAATGAAAAAAATTGACAGATTAGCAGATTCGTATAATCGTCCTCTAGCAAAGTATTTTGAACTATACAACGGCGATGAACCATTGCCTCATCGGATTTGCCAAGTATTTTGAATTCCGGAATGCGAGAAAGGTTATACAACTTACTCAATTTTGGAGTATAAGCTTGATGGACTCATTTTTGTCTAGGCATCGTTGTGACACCATTCAGAGATTCATTAATTCGTCGAATTACTAATTCGTTGATACAAAAATTGATACATTTAGGTATTTGTATATTCGAGAATTGAAAAATTGAGTGAATTAATTTCATTGAAAGAATCGAATTTGTGAAGTTGAGAAGTTGATAATTTCAAAATTCTGCAACTAGTATTACCTCGATAAATTTTCAAATACGGACATATGAATATGAATATTTAGAAATTGGTAAATTTAGAAATGTAGAAACTGGGAAACGTGGAAATCGGGAAATGTGAAAATGTAAATATTTGGAAATTTGGAAATGTGTAAATGTCGAAACTGGAAAACGTGGGAATTGGGAAATGTGAAAATTGGAAAATGTGGAAATTGGGATATGTGGAGATTTGAAAATTAGGAAATGTGGAGATGTGAAAATGTGAATGTTTGGAAATTGGGAAATGTATAAATGTTGAAACTAGAAAACGTGGAAATTGGGAGATATGGAAATTTGAAAATTAGGAAATGTGAAAATGTGAATATTTGGAAATTGGGAAATGTGAAAATGTGAATATTTAGAAATTAGAAAATGTGAAAATGTAAATACTTGGAAATTAGGAAATGTATAAATGTCAAAATTAGAAAACGTGGAAATTGGGAGATGTGTAAATTTGAAAATTAGGAAATGTGAAAATTTAAAATGTGGAAATATGAAAATGTGGAAATGTGAAAATGTGAAAACGTGGAAATGTGAAAATATGGATATGTGAAAAATTTGAAGTTTGTAATTATGGAAACGTGGAAATTTTGAATGGAATGTAAAGAATCGCGTCAGTCACGATTCTCCCAACACGAAGGTGAATTTCAACGGTATCGATCGTGAACGGAGTGTGTCAAGTGCCAATTGGCATCGATCACGATCGCCGCAACTCGTGAATTCCCTTTCGATTTCCATGGAAATCGAGGGAATAAGAACGAATCGATCGAACGGTCAATAAAACCTTTGGATTTTCTGCTCGTATGGTTGTTGAGATGCGTCACGTGTCCGATCTAAATCACTTTTCACTGGCACGCTTCGCGCGCTCTACGCAACGTGCTTTCGTTCGCAGCTTTCCTTTTCAAAGAGAAAAGCGCTCTGGATTCGCTAGCAGACGCACTCGCGAGTTTCCTCGCTTCCGGCGTTATTTTCGCCTTGCTAATTATCCTGCTTCATCCTTTTGCTTTTGTTACGGTCGTTCTTTTGCGCGTCGCCTTACACGCATATCTTGAACGTGTTACGGTTATACGATGCTCGTTTCATTATTTTATATTGCATTTTTCTTGGTTACGTGACGAAGAAAAATCTTTTTTCTTTTTCATGCTTTTCTGACTGTAACTACATCTTTAATTTCTAAATTTCTAAATTTCCAAATTTCTGAATTTCCAAATTTCCAAATTGCTAAATTTCTAAATTTCTAAATTTCTAAATTTCTGAATTTCTAAATTTCTAAATTTCTAAATTTCTAAATTTCTAAATTTCTAAATTCCCAAATTTCTGAATTCTCCAATTTCTAAATTTCTAAATTTCTAAATTCACAAATTTCTGAATTTTCCAATTTTCAAATTGCTAAATTTCTAAATTTCTAAATTCACAAATTTCTGAATTCTCCAATTTTCAAATTGCTAAATTTCTAAATTTCCAACTTACCAAATTCATAAATCCCTAAATTCGTAATGTCTAAACTTCCGCAGTTCTGAAATCCCCAGTTCTTACATTCCTATATCCCAAAATGTCGAAATTTGGGAACTATCAGAAATGGCAACCGTTAAAGGGTATGAATGGAGTGGTAACATTTTTCAACCTCGATCGGCACGGTACATCACTCGGGAGCATTTTTTATCCGTAAGTTTGCTAGTTCGAAGGATCTCGTTTAGTCGCATCGCGCAAATTCCAAGTCGTTTCTCCGGCAACGGTGGACGATTTAGGTCTTCATCGCGATTGTCACGCTAATTTAACAATTAACCAATTCCCTGAGCGGTAAACAAAAAAAAGGGAACATTATTTCATAATAAGCTCAAGACTTTCACGAGCTGGCAAAAACTAGCTGACCGGTGATAAACCAGGAGACCGGACGATTCTTGCTTTTTCGCTAAATTCACAACGGAGAAAGTGTAAATTAAACCCAAACCCGGTGACGCACAATCTTGACCAATTATATTCGTAGTTTGTGTTTGGTCGGTGTCAAAAATGTCTCGCGATTTGGACGTATTTGTACGTTTTGCCGTAGTTTCAAATATTGGAGCAACTTTCTGCGCCAGTTTAACGGACACGGTCTTTGGATCGAATGAAAATGAACGAGTTTGCAGACAACTCGCCGATAACCTTAGCGAATTGCACTTTCTGTTATAATTAACGGATTGGGGTGCTATTTTTTTTCTCCGCAGGATTAAGTAGAACGGCGGTACTTTTTTATGATGCAAGTTCGAAGCAATCGTATAACTTCGATATTTTAATGTTTCGAGCAGGTTTCGCTTTTTAGACAGACAATTTTTATGACGGTTGGGAGCCGCTGGTATTTATGCTGTTGCATTTGTGTGGTCAAATCGAACCGGTAATTTCGATCGGTCATTTTCAGACTTAGAAACTGTTCTGTTTGAAAATTTGTAGCTTTTTTAAATTTTATATTTCACAGATTTAGTAATGAAGAATTTAAAAATTTGCATGTTTGTACATTTGACGATTCGTGGATTTTTGGATTCGGTAGTTCGGGAATTTTGTAATTGAATATTTGAGAATACAGGAATTTTGGACTTGAAGTTTCTTTTGGTTTCTAGATCGAGATATGGGGGAATCAGATATTCGAGGATTTAGGAATTTTGGGATTTGGGAATTTTGAGATTGAGAAATGTAGGGAAATCGAAATTTTGAGATTTGGGAATTTTGGGATTTGGGAATTTTGGGATTCGGGAATTTTGGGATTCGGGAATTTTGGGATTCGGGAATTTTGGGATTCGGGAATTTTGGGATTCGGGAATTTTGGGATTTGGGAATTTTGGGATTTGGGAATTTTGGGATTTGGGAATTTTGGGATTTGGAAATTTTGGGATTCGAGAATTTTGGGATTCGGGAATTTTGGGATTCGGGAATTTTGGGATTCGGGAATTTTGGGATTTGGGAATTTTGGGATTCGAGAATTTTGGGATTCGAGAATTTTGGGATTCGAGAATTTTGGGATTTGAGAATTTTGGGATTCGGGAATTTTGGGATTCGGGAATTTTGGGATTCGGGAATTTTGGGATTCGGGAATTTTGGGATTCGGGAATTTTGGGATTTGGGAATTTTGGGATTCGAGAATTTTGGGATTCGAGAATTTTGGGATTCGGGAATTTTGGGATTCGGGAATTTTGGGATTCGGGAATTTTGGGATTCGGGAATTTTGGGATTCGGGAATTTTGGGATTCGGGAATTTTGGGATTCGGGAATTTTGGGATTTGGGAATTTTGGGATTCGAGAATTTTGGGATTCGAGAATTTTGGGATTCGGGAATTTTGGGATTCGGGAATTTTGGGATTCGGGAATTTTGGGATTTGGGAATAATGAGATTAAGAAGTGTGGAGAAATCGAAATTTGGGATTTAGGGATTTTGGGATTTGGGAGTAATGAGATTGAGAAGTGTGAGGAAATCGAAATTTGGGATTTAGGAATTTTGGGATTTGGGAATTTTGAGATTAAGATATTTGGGGCATCAGATATTTGATGATTTAGGAATTTTGAGATCGAGATATGTGGGTAATTAGTTGAGGATACTCATTTGAAAAGTTTGAAGTCGAGAAACTCGGAGATTCCGAAATTTGAGGTTTTACAAATTTTTGAATATGTAAATTTTGAGATTTAGCAATTTGTCGACTCAGAAATGGAGCCGTAGGAACTTGTGCATGTAAGAATTTAAAGTTTAATTTTTCGTTGATACAAAAACTGATTTATTTAGCTATTTGTAGATTCAAGAATTCAAAAATTGAACGAACTAATTTCATTGAATGAATTTGCAAGGTTGAAGAGCCGATAATTCCAAAATTCCACAACTCGCATGACTCGAAACATTTTCCAATATCGACATACCAAAAAAGTGCAATTTCGATGTTGCAAGATTTGAAACTTGTCAACTTCGTATTTAAAACCCCTTCGTCTTCAAAAACCTACGAAAAATGCTACAAAACGTTCCATACATTTGTCCTTGCACAAAGAAATCGTTGCAGAGCACCGGTTACACGTTCGTGACACCAAAGTGTCCGATTATGAACGCCGATCGAATGTTTCGTTGAACCGAAAACCGTAAAATATCTGTTTACCTTGCGAAAATGTTTCTTGCCCTGTCTAACGACGTTCCATTATTCCCGGCCGTATCGTACACCACGATGGCAAGAACGAGCGACAATCGTTAATGTTGTAATTTTCCGTGAACAGTTGATTGACAGCCGTGTCCGCGGAAATATGTATCATTTTCCATCACGGTGCATGCGACCGCGTTCGTTTCATCATCGAATTGCTCCACGTTTTAACGAACTTCTTGCCACGATTTCCTTCGCAATTATTCAGCAATCCGACCGTAGTTTTCGATCGGTGGTAAAACGTACCCACGTAATATCGATTCTCCTCTCGTAATTTCAGCGAGTTGTCTTTAACGTATCGCGGTTAATTAATAACAAGGGCCAATACGGCGCGGACAGTGACGTTAATTGTGCGATACTTCGTGCCGATATTACCGCATGACAATTGTTGACAAGTAGCCAGCCACGCCCCCCGATATTAACTCTCTGAAAAACGAACGGCTTGTTATATCGACCGAAAGATTCTTTTTCCTCTTGATGGATCGGGTAATTGCGTTCGAATATTTCCTTGTAGCAATAACGTTAAGTAATACCGCAATTTTAGTACACTGTCTTTACGATGAGTGGCGATATAGGGCGGGGGGTGATACAGCGAGTAATGCGCGTGGATTGCATAACGTGTATCGTGACATGTGGGTTATATCGTATGTGATGAGAGTGTCGCAGGGGGTACGATGTTGTAGGTGGTACAATATGTGGAGTGATATAGTGTGGTAGTGATATAGAACGTGGTGATACGAGGATTACTCAGAGTGTAGTGTGCAGAGCAAGTCGATAGGACGCGTCGAATGTGGCACGCATAGGCGATACAATGTGTCGAGCATGTTACGCGACAAATTCATAGTTCGTGGACTATTTTTTACGCGTGGGTAAAAAACGACGATAGCACAATGCGTTGATTGTACGACACGTTGACTGTACAACGCGTCGATTGTACAACGCGGTGAGTATGCAGCACGTTGACTGTACAGCGCGTCGGTTATACAACGCGTCGATTGTACAACGCGTCGGTGGTACAACGCGTCGACTATACAACGTATCGACTGTACATCTCATAGAAATGTACCACGTGAACCATGCAACATGCAGACTACATAACGCGTGAGTTATACAACGCATTTTGACTGTACAGCGCGTCGATTATACAACGTATTGACTGTACAACGCGTGGACCATGCAATAAGTAGACTACATAACGCGTGAAATGTAGAACGCATGGAGTATACAAACAAATACTTTAAACAAATTATTGTTTATACAAATTTTTAATAAATATGCATATTGTAAAATCAATCTTTTTTAGTTTTTCTTTTGAAATAAATATTTTACGTGACAATGGTTTTTCACTACCAGCAAACCATAACTAATTAAATAATATTTCATTTAACAAAATTTCTGGCCGCTAGGAACGGTCAGCAATAAAATGTCTCGTCCGCAATGTGTTAAGAAATGTTGTCATTTGACCCCTTTAGTAGTTTCATCGTTAAAGAAAGTACATTGAAATAGGTAAAAATACCTATTCTGCTAATATAGCGGTTCTCGAGACAGGTATTCTAACCCGCCCCGCTTATAAATGTATTAATGAATAAACAACGTCGGTACATTTGTATACAAGGGCAAAGAATTCGGTTACGCGTAGCAGGAATGCATTATATCGATCGAAAACGATTCAATGAAACCGACCGATCGTATGCGGAAAATGGCGTTCCCGATGGCTCTTTTTTCTCAGGCGGCTCGCAGTCGGAAGAAACGGCCGGTCGAGAACATTCATCCGGTTGCGCTATATTCGATCGAGAATCTGGTCTCGTTATTCTGCAATCGTTCGTATGTTACGTTGATTGTCCGTGCACCTCCTATCCAGCCACGATCCTGGTATCGATAGCGTAACAGTCACGAGTTACATTCACAATACGGCACACCAGGAACAGATCGGCCGTGCGCGTAGCTTTCGAACGCTCTTACTTGGAAATCAACAACCCGTAACACTGAAAACTGAACCTAAAATCCCTCCGTATTCCCACGTGTTATCTAACGCAGCCACGCTCCGGCTTATGTCCTTCCGACTAGCGTTTTTTTTTCCACCGTACGCGTCCTTATTACGGACAACTTAATTGGCGATCAATAGGAAACACGAGAGCACGCGGATTCGAAAGTGCTACGGCTGTGCAGATATTCGACTCGGACATGCGGGGATTTTTGGGTAGCTCGAAAGTTTGGGAAATTGGGGATTCTTGGGGAAATTTTGGGGAGTGGGAAAAATTGGAGGAAACTTGGGACACTGGGAATCTGGGGAGTTGCGAATTCGGGAAATTGGATATTGGCGAATTGGGAAATATGGAGATTTTTAAATTGAGGAATTGAAAAATTGAAAAAGTGAAAAATTGAAAAGTTGAAAAATTGAAAAATTGAAAAATTGAAAAATGAAAATTGAAAATGGAAAATGGAAAATGGAAAATTGAAAATTGAAAATTGAAAATTGAAAATTGAAAATTGAAAAATTGAAAAATTGAAAAATTGAGTAATTGAAAAATTGAAAAATTGAAAAGTTGAAAAATTGAAAATTGAGAAGTGGAGAAATTGAGAAATCGAGAAATCGAGAAATGAAGAAATGGAGAAATTGAAAAATCGAAAAATTGAACAATTGTAGAACTTTGTGGATTTGAGTGAATTTTGAAATTTGGTAACTTAAAATTCCTAATAATTTGGGAATTTGGGACAATTTGGATATTTGTAGACTCGATTTGGTATAGTATTAAAAGCAGAGCAAGGCATTTTTACTCTATCGATTTACGTACGCATCTGAAAGAGTTAGCTCGTACTTTTTGTTTAGATTCAACAACTTAACTTTTTTTACAACTCTACTGTATCACTTTGGTCTGTTTGGCTACCCACTCAAAATGTTTTAATAGTTCGCGGTTTATTCGATCGAGGCATTGAATCATATCCTGTCGTTATGCAATCTGGCCGTCTATATTCGCTCGCGGATCGTGAAATCATAAACGAGAAATTTGTTCCACGTATTTCCTTTGTTGCGTACCGGCCCTGTTTACGCTTTATATCTCTCGCGATTTTGTTACCGTTGCGCTTTATCGTGTGAATAATAATTAAAGAACGGGAGCGGACGGAGGTGTTATGTCACTTTATCAGCGGAGACATGATTTCAAAGATCTTGACTTCCGGGAAAAATAATCACCGATTTACCGATATTCACCCGAATATATTAGGTTTACCGGCAAGTTTTGTTCGATAACTTCGTTTCAAGTTTGAACGTGTCTACGCATGTTCTTGTGAGCAATATATGGCTCTTTATAATCTATAATGCATTTATACGCGTGTGTCCTTCGAAATTAACTACAGTAAAAATATCTCTTGTCATTATTAACCCTTTAATTTATGATTTCATCGGCAACTGCGTCAAACAGAGCGATTTCCTCATCGTTGTAATACTAAAACAGACAAAGAATGTTCAAATGTTGGAGATATTTTCAGAACGTCGATCATTGGTGGACAAGTTGTAATTGAAATTAACCTCGAAATTCAATGGTGGTAAAAATATGAGCCAAATATGTCGCATTGCAACAAGTATGTGCATCGCGTATGGAAGAGGATATTACAAGCTAGACGTGATCATGGAAACATGGGTACTGATAAGGTTCATTTGCGGCACCGTATGTTGAATGAAGTCCAGCAGGGTTGACATGCTATCAAAGTGTGTTGAAATTTGTTAAAATTTTTTTGTGAAGATTCTGTTTTGGACAAAACGTGCAGTTCGAAAAATTTGAGGCAGGTGATTTCGATCTTTGTGACAAGACACGCTTTGGGTGGCCATTTCTGGTTGATGACGATATCGCGAAGAACGTGATACGCCAATATCCGTTTCTGCCAACATCGGTGATCGCGGAGAAGCCTAACTCCGCTCGACAAACCATTTAGGACCATATTCGGAAGCTAGAATCGCTAGTATGTTAAATGTATTAACCCTTTGCACTCGACTGGCGACACACATTCGCCATTTGGTCTAATGGAACAATTTACATAAATATTTTTAACTAAATCTATAGTGTTGTACGTGTGATATTTAAACACGGTGGAGCGAACACAGCGGCAATTAACACTAAATCTACCAATGGGGTCAAATGGTCGTTTTAGAAATTTTTCTATATTAAATGACAAAATTTGTTGAGATAATTTTCTTGAAATCTATGCTGATACTGATAAAGATAAAAAATATAATACCTGTATCGATTTATGTTACATCGTTTATTTATTAATTTTCAATTTCATTTTTAAGCATAAAGTAGTACACTGCGGCAATTAACACTAAATCTACCAACGGGGTCAAATTATCATTTTAGAAATTGTTCTATTTTAAGTGACAAAATTTGTTGAGATAATTTTCTTGAAATCTATGCTGATACTGATCAAGATAAAGAATATAATATGTGTATCGATTTATGTTACATCGTTTATTTATTAATTTTCAATTTCATTTTTAACTACAAAGTAATTTAATTTAAATCCGGCCCACCTACATGGGACTCGGATGTGCTTCCTCACCCGTCGGGTATACGCAACATCTCCCTACTTCAGACCTCGAGTTTACTACCCCTAAGAGTCCATCTCCAAATAGGCATGACACCGAGCCCTTGCGAACTCGGTGGGGCTTTCACACCACCCTTAGTACCTGTGTCGGCGAGAAATTGATCTCAGCCACGCTTAACAGGTAATGCGCCAGGGCGTGGCCCCGAAGGGCGGGTTTCCTGTACAACACTTCTAATACTGCTAGTGGCATCCGTTACTCAGAAACCTGAGATTGGGCAGCTCCGTAGTAGCAATTTTCAAAGGTCAAGAGTCGTGTTGTCTGCATCACGGACTCGTCTCGGATACTAGGCTGGACTAGGTCCATCTGCCCGACACCTCAAACGACGGCCGTGCACTCAACCAATCGAGAGCTCATACGAGTCACCTCTACCACGCAAGTCTGCACACCAATGGCATCGGTTACCCGATGGGTAACCGTAGGTAGCTTTTTAGGGTTGGCGGTGCGTGGTCTCCAGGATCTCGTCTCGGATACTAGGGCTAAACCCCGACACCTCAAGCGACGGCCCCGTCACGCCAACCCTGGGGATCGAGTCAAAACTCATACCACATCTTCCTACTGTCGGAGATCGCTCTTTGCCCAGGTTCCTGGGATCGTGCGCCGTCCTGCGCGACAGTTTTATGGCCCTTGAGACTGTGGTCTGCCCAAGGGCCCTAACTACAAAGTAATTGTCCATTTTACTTGTAGTGTTAATAATAGAAAATAATAATTTCCACAGAATTGATTAAACTTTACAGTTGAAAAGTTTTCGGACACGCCACTTGCCGGCAACAAAAATCCTTTCGAGCGCAAAGGGTTAAAAATTGCAGAATTTTCTTCCTCTTCATAAACGGACAGAACTTTCTGGTAGACCCAATACGTTCTTTCGCGTAGAATGCAATTTTTGTCGAAATTGCACCGGTGGTTTTACTTAATTTTTACTTAATTCGTATACTATTTCAATAGTTTCGTTACCTAAAACCGGGAAAGCTATCTCGTTTACCTAACGCCGGGGGACACGCGCGCGAAGGGTTAATTACGTTCTTCAGGATGTAAAATTTCCTTCTCATTTCTCGGTCTCTCTTCCTGCTTGAACTTACGAAAATACAAAAAAAAAACCGCCGATCTGGTTCGTCGTTCCCGCGATCGATCAAGGGAAACGACGTTCCATTCTCGCGGCGGCCTGTTCTCTAAAACGGGTAAAGGTCTCCGCGAAGAACCAGTTCGTCAACGAGGAACGATCGAGCGATCGGTCGCCAAATAAATCCAATTACCGTTCTATTGGCCGAGACCGATCGGTGCGAGCGAGCCGTGATTATGTAAATCACCGGAAGATGAAGAACGACGACGGTAATCGCCGGGGAACCAGTTACGTTTCCGGTAGCGCATAACTGAACGAACGTGCAGGGACCGAAGCCGATTGTGCAACGCTAATAGAGAATTAACGACGTTAATTACGGTAGATCGAATTAGCGAAACAATTCGCTTCTAAAGTCGGAGAAAATGATGGCGAATTCCGTTGTTTCGTACCACGGATCACCTCTGCATAGTGATTATCAGAGTGGAGTATTACCGTGTACACAGGTGCGAAATACGCTTTGCTTGCGAGTTTAATTGTTGCTCGGTTCGCTGACTTTTAATTGAGAGTACGCGCGCGTTGGAAAATGTATTTTCCCGGTGAAAATGACTAATCCGAGTGACGCGATCGTCTCCGATCCGACTCGTACGAATATTGTTGCGGAATTTATTAAATGTTGGATTCTGGAATTAAAATAGGCGTTAGGAAAATTAGGCGACGACCCATGGTTCTGTCAATATAACAGACATAGTTTTTCCTCTCTTCGAGCAATTTAGTTTTTAGAAGTCAAGAGTGTTGAGTTACCATCGCGATGCCCGTATGTTTGTTCACGATCGCGATCAACTGTTACACGCGCTCTGATTGGTCAGTGTTTTTACTTAATAATATAAAAATGAAGTCTCATCCGATATTTTGGCAAAGAAAAAAGTTGTTCAGAAGAGCCCCACTTACCACCCCTTTCCAGCACCTACAGTATTTGTGGGACACCCTGTATATATATTTATATCGAAAAGGAATACGTAATAATCCGCCTCCATGAACGGTCTCAAAAGAACCGAGAAAACACAAACTTCAAACTTAAAACTTGGCTCACTCAGTTAGGTTCGGTTTGGTTCGGCTCGGTTCGGCTCGACTCGGTTAACTTCTTTTCGGTTTCGGTTCGGCTCACTCAGTTAGGTTCGTTTTGGTTCGGTTTCGTTCAGTTTGGTTCGGCTCGGTTCGGCTCGGCTCGGCTCAGGTCGGTTACGTTTTGCTCGGCTCGAGTCGCTTAACTTCTACTCGGTTTCGGTTCGACTCACTCAGTTAGGTTCGGTTTGGTTCGGTTTCGTTCAGTTTGGTTCGGCTCGGTTCGGCTCGGCTCGGCTCGAGTCGCTTAACTTCTACTCGGTTTCGGTTCGGCTCACTCAGTTAGGTTCGGTTTGGTTCGGTTTCGTTCAGTTTGGTTCGGCTCGGTTCGGCTCGGCTCGGCTCAGGTCGGTTACGCTTTGCTCGGCTCGAGTCGGTTAACTTCTACTCGGTTCAATTTGGCTCACTCAGTTAGGTTCGATTTGGTTCCGTTTGGTTCGGCTCGGTTCGGTTACGCTTTGCTCGGCTCGAGTCGGATAAGTCCTACTCGGTTCGGTTCGGCTCATTTAGTTAGGTTCATTGAAAAGCTCTACGAAATAAAGTATATACAAATGTAGAGTTTTATTATTTTGTGATGACCGAATTGTTAGGTAACAGATGACATCGTATTTGTACTCTAACTGATATTGATTTAGGAATAACCATTTTGTAAGGGCGTCTCTTGCTCGCTTCCCTTAAATTTTTCATATCCAATGATATCGGTTAATTTTAACTTAAAATTTATATTACAAATACTCAACTTATTATTGATTAATTAATTAATTTATTATTATTAATTACTTAACATATTACTATTAACAACTAAACTTATAATTGCTTAAAGAGTGCACAACAAAAATCCGTTGTCAGTTTTCAAGGTGTTACTTCTTTTTCCGAAGTGCTAAAATAAAATTCTCTTTTCTATTTTAATAAAGTTAACACAATTTATCCTTGCCAGTTGTTTGTTCATTTTTCTTTTCGAGCGGTTTTACCGATTCAAATCCTACCTAGCTCGTAGTTCATTAAGTTGAATGTCGAGCACATACAAATATTTACGCGGCGATGTCTATCTGAAAGTAATCGTAAAGCTTTGATAAATCAATTTGCATAGATTCGATCGGGAATTCGACGTTTGTTGACGCGTCATCGGGCAGCTTTGTCGACGGTCGAACACAAGGAAATTTCGAATTACGATGACAGATCAATTTCGCGTGAGCGGTGTAGCCTTCGGTTTACAATAGATGTTACTCCAGTCATCGTTCGATCAATAAATCAACGATCTATGCTTCGTATCGATACGGCGTTGGTCGATACGGGGCGCAGGACCTTGTCAAACAGATTTCCTGTCGTCGACAGCGCTATTCGAGGACAGGCTGGGTTATAGGTTAGTGGAAGTCATGCGTAATTTCGCAACACCTCCGTTAGCTATTTGACCAACTTACACGCCCTCTTTTTTTTCTCGAAATATCGAATGACACATTGGGTGTGACTTCGACATTTTTATTTTTATTAACACCGGAATCATTTGCGAACGGTTATTTAATTTGGAATTCAAAATACATATTGGCATATATTTCATTCGTCGTACATTACGACTTTTTTGCTTATGTAATTCCTTCCACGAACGTTTTAAATGCTAACCTTAAAAATATTTGGAATTGGTTTTATCGTTGTACTTATTCGAAAGTATTGAAAATGTGTTATTTATCAAATTAAACGAAGTTTTATTGTCATTTTTGACTTTAAGATCTATGTCGTAGTTGATCTATACAAAAATGTTATTAACCCTCTGCATTCGTAAAACGATTTACATTTGCTATTTGTTTTAATGCGACAATTTTAAATAATCGAGTTGAATTGAATTGAATAAACGAATTATAAATGAATCATAAATGAATTAAATAAACTTCTATCCAAATGTATAATATACACCCGATGTTTGAACATAGTAAAACACACAATATCGACGAGTAATAATAATGAACATAATAATTTCAAAAAATTTCATAAAACTTTTCAACTAGAAAGTTTTACAGTTGCTAGTTGCCAAGAATAAAAATACTTTCGAGTGCAAAGGGTTCAAGATTTCTAAAATTCAACACTGCGTTCATGGACCATGACAAAATGACGCATCTCACATTTCATCTTTTAAACTACAGAGATTAAGATGCGTCCATCCAAATATAGATTAACTTTCGCCGAGATAAAAAATAATTGCATAAATTAATTTATGCTTCGTCTCTCATTTCCTCGTCGTACTTTATTTCTAATCTGCTTAATTGAACATCCGTAAACCTGGTGTAAAAATAAAAAATTTGTATCATATTACCAGGTTTGTTCTATTAGAGTGTCCCATAAGTTTCTTCTTTTTTCGATTATGAAATAAAAACACGCTTCGAGAAACATTTTGCAAGTCAGTCCCAAATAACTTTAGAAAGGGGAAATAACGAGTGATGGAAGAGGATGATAGAGCAGAATAGTTCATGCTCGATGCAACAAATCGACCTTAAACAATAAATATTGTGCATTAATTCTAATAGTAATCTGAATGCTATAACAAATATAAAGAAAAAGGGATATATACACAGAGTGTCCCAAAAGTGTTGAAGGAGCCGGAAATGGGAGCTAGGTGGGGTCATTCTGAACAACTTTTTCATTTACAAAAATGTCGTATGGGGCTTCATTTTTAAATTATTAACGAAAAACACCGACCAATCAGAACGCGAGAATCGAGCGCCACGCGATTCGATCGCGACCGCGGCCAATTATAACTCGGGCCTACACTTCTGCCTCCGAGCGCGAGCGATCCCCGCGCTCTGATTGGTCGGTGCTTTTCGTTAATAATTTAAAAATGAAGCCACATACGACATTTTTGCAAATGAAAAAGTTGTTCAGAATGACCCCACCTACTTCCCATTTCCGGCTCCTTTAACACTTTTGGGACACCCTGTATATTAAAAATATATATAATATAACGTGCTTAGTTAATTGGTGATAATGTTAATTATCTTACAATGGAATATACATATACTATAGGATTATTCGACTATGCTAACAACATACAACTAATCTTAATCTTAACAATGCGGTACAACTCTCAATTCGACACTGACCCTCCGGTCAGGAAAATCCTCGCCGTACCCTTTTCTCCCCTCTCACTCATTTCCTAAAAACGCATCGTACGCTCGTGGAGTTTGTCCGTCGACGCTTTCCTTTTTATGGCCCTCTTCCTGTCTTTGCAAAAGTCTTAAAAGGACCATCCGCATACTTAGTTCTTAAAAACTACGACACTACACAAATAACGACTAACTTATAAAAAACGACAAATCAATTCGATTAAAGATCGAACGATTTTACGCGATTCGCATAATCGCGAAACAACTCTTTCTGCGTAGAGGAACGACGAGGGAAGAAATTACAACAATGTCGTCGGCATATTTGTGCAGCTCGTTACGTTAAATGATCGACAATAAAACTTAAACTGCTCGTGGAACGGTAAATAAGTAGGTGTTATACCTCCACTGGATTGCCGGTCATAATAGGAACTGCGGCTACAATTAAGACGATTAAGCAGCGCGAAATGGTAATTACAATTAAACGAATTGTGCGAGGATAATTGATCGCCGTTGTATCTCGTAAAGCACGGAATCGAATTAAACGAGTGACGAGTGTTTCCTGTACCGTTCGCACGGTACTTCGCGTTGAAATCACTTCTTGAACACTATGGACGTGGAACGAGGTCCTTAAGGTTTTTATACGGGACACAATTTATGTCGTGCGTGAATACGTTCGAGTTATGTGAATTACCACCTTATGTGTATACTTTGGTTAATTCTTACATCGGGCACGGTTTACACTCGGAAGTCTTGAATGATGTATCGATTTTCGAAAATTATGCGATAACACTTCTTTGGTGAACATGTACGAAAAACCAGTACTTCTTTAGTTTCATTCAATTCAATTTGAATTGTTACGGGTAACAAGATTTACAATTGTGAATCTCTGTTACACGAAGTAGGAAAGATTGTATATGATTGATACGAAGGAAACAAACATATGTATGTACATATGTACATATGTAAATTATGTGTACACTGTGCAGATACATATATGTGCATACAGTGTATACATATGTACATCCATATAACATATACATATACACATATGTATGTATACATATGTATATCCATATAATGTACATATACACACATGTATGTATACATTATATTATATGCATGCTCGTATTTTATGTACATACATGTTATATATAATATATATTTAATATTTAATTAGTTATATACATATTCATATATGTATATAATATATGAAAGCCAGTATCGTTACGGTAATTCGTTTTTTTAGCGAACATCCTTTCATATAAAGAACAGTATATGAACGAAGATATTCGTGCTGTTAATACATCGTATAAATGAAACTTGATTAAATATTGTTTAATTATTAAAATAATCTGTCAATACCACACTGTGCGAAGCAACTTTCGTAGAAGATAATTGTGTCGAATCGCATCGAATTTAATCGTGCTAAATCGAACCGTATCAAATTAAATCACGCCCGATTGAATTAACCATTCGTTAACCCTTTGTCAATCTATTTGTCAGTCGAAACTAACTATTCGTAGCTGCATTATTAAACAAAACAAAAAAAAAAAACTAAAATGTTGTATCTTACGTTCTATGGTGCGTGGTTACTAAAATGACAATCGAACCTAAACTACAAGTCCATGAGTATTCAAAAGTGGAGCAAAGTCACATGTGTGCCATGAGTGCATGATATACGAGACTCGTCGGGATACGGCAAGGGGTTAAATCGAACGTTGTCGAATCGGTTGAAACTCGAAAGTTTCGAATAACTCCCGACGAAGAAAGTAAATTTTGAAAGCGTTTTGCAAAAATATCGTGTAGACGTTTCACATCGCGAAACGTTGATGCTATCTATGGCGATTTAAACGTAAATCCCGTTATCGTTTTATCAAAACCGTGCACGAGCGAATTACGTATCATTCCGACGATTGCACGAAGTGTATTTACGTTATTATATAAGATTATCACGGCTCGTTGCCTAATGAGAACGAAAACCGTAGCGGCTAGTAACTATCGGCGAGATGTCGCATCATTAAGGTCGCAAGAAACGATATCGCAACTTCCGCGACCGGCCAGCCACCTCGTTACGCTTTGCGTCGAAAATTTTAATTGAATATCGAGAGGGCATCTCGTTAATCACGTTGCATTCGGCGGTATCGAATATCTAACGTTCGCGGCGACAACATCTATGAGAGAGTTTCACAAGAAACGATCGATAATGTACGGTCTCAATTGGGGCTCAATAAGAAATACTTTCTATCTGAACATGGCTACTGGTGTAGCTTGATCGGTAACAATCTCCAATTACCTAGTAATTGATAATTAATAACGTTAATTAACGAGGATAGGTTGCTCGGTGGTGTATCGGTGTACTGCATTGACTGCAAAACGATGTAATTAATACCGAACGCTGGAAGCTAGCAACATGGAAGAAATATTGAAATTCGAGAGCAGCGTGGTGATACATTATCTAAACAATTAATTCTATTTGCTGTTAGCAGCGGAGGTGCTTGTCGATTATTAATAGATCTTATTACTACTATGGTATGTAATTTTTTTATGAAAAGATTTTGACGCTGCTTTACAATATAAGCTGTTTATCTCGAAAGTGGAACAAATACATTTTTTAAAAGAAATGGTAATGATAATTATAAACAGAAGGTGTTTGTTCTCGAAAGTAACAAAAATTATTTGTTTATAGTTACAGATTATTATATCTAACTGAAAGTAAATTAAAAAATTCGACGTACACTAAGAAATTTAAAAAATATTTGCACAGAGGGGGCATCCGAGTGGAGGGAATTAACGGGTTAATTCTTAAGAGTTGACACGAGACATTTTTAGTAGGTCATATTGTACACGTTATTATGTTAAGTTGCGTTTCTTTTGTTCATCCTTTCTTTCATTTAAACATTAATTCATTCTAAGTGATCATACAATTGTAAGACTCAAAAAAAAAGAATTCCGGAATTAAGAAACTTAAAAATGTCAGAATTTCGAATCTAGGAATTTCGAATTTCCGAATTAAAAAATGTAACATTTTTTATTCCAAACTTTGCATTTAATATTTATCATCAATTCTGAAATGTCCGCAACACGTTGCATTTCTTTCATTCATCCCTCCTGTCACTCAAACATTAATCCTTCTAAGCGATAGCAGAATCGTAAGTCCCCAAAAAACAAAAACTGTAACGTCATTTCCGGATGGCCCAGATAGCACAATGGCGGTCGATTTTTCCGAGTTTCTCCAATGTGCCGACAGCGTCGATCGATCAATTATTCCCTCGTTGGGAAAAAAGAAGCGGAGGTCTTCTAACATCGAACGACGGCTAAAAGCGTTGATCCGCGACGGAATTTCTCACGGGCGTTGCAAAGCGAAAGAAACACGGCCGAGGCGGAAAAGAAAAGTTTATGTCGTGCAAAATGTATGCCGCCGTTTCAAACATTCCGGCATTTATGGCGGTCGTTTTTTTCTTTTTTCGTGGATTTCTCTTCTCGGGACTAGTTCGTTCGTTCCTGCGTTGTCGATTCAAATGGATTCCAGACGTAACGATCCTGGCGCTCGTTCGCGGGCATATTCAGACGTATATTATTCGATTATTAGCCGCCGCCGTATACCGATCGACGAGCAATCAAAAACCAGCAGAAATTGTCCGATCAGACATCGAGCACGATATTTCCTGTTACGTGAGACGAATTCGGTATTTCGCCGTCCCCCGTGGATCGATATCGAGATTTGGTTCCGCGTCGATCGGGTACGTCTGTCGCGATTGATTTCCCATGGGATCGACGGTGCAATTGGGAACGTAAGGATACCGCGGGGCCAGATATAATAGCGACGAAATTTCAGTTCGCACATATTCGATCGTTCTAGTTACGCGTGTCTACCTAGGCACGGTGAGAAAATATTGGAATTTTCTTCGCGAATCTATCGCGTACGCGGCTGGCGATAGATCGCGACGAGGCACATTGAAAAAGGTGAAAGGCGTTGGTAAAAATCTGCTCGTTCAGAATTGGAGCGCGTGAAAATCATCGATCTGACGAAGACATTTTCGTACTGTGGGATCCTAACTAGGTTTTACACCAGGGTTGGCCAAACCATGGCGCATGCGCCATATTTGGCGAATTGAAAACTTTTTCTTGGCGCATTGGCGATTATAAGTTTCTCATTAAACTCTTGATAGAATCATTTTAGAAAAGCTCAACGCGTATGATCTTGTGGAAAGCTCGAACTTACAAGGGTTTACAAAAACTTGGGTATTAATTAGCTTTTAAGAAGTTTATATTCCCTTAAAAATACAAACAATATTCAACAGACCAGATCTCTGATAGAGATCCTTGTAAAAGGCGTTAAAGTTTTTTGGCGCATCTGGATTCGCTTTCTACCAAATTGGCGCATGACATGCGACAGGTTGGCCACCCCTGTTTTACACTATTTCTACCAAGAAGATTTTGTTGTGAAGGGTCTGAAGGAAGTCTTCAATCGTTTATTCTCTAAATCGAAATGAATACAGAAAAAAATTTCTTTTGTTTACTAACGGAGTCTCTCATTGACATACTTCATTTTTGCATGTATGGGAAGATTATAATAATCCAACACAAACAAAGAACAAGAGTAAATATCTCGTGTATTTTTTTTTTAAGTAGTGGTTAACACTTTGACTGCTACATCACTGATATATGGGTGACACTCGAATTTCTACACAGATTTAACAGCTATATTATTAAAAATTTGTTGACTTTTCTAACTGAATATTTACTTGAAAGTGTGGAATATAAGTATGACAAAGTATTGTGAATATATTTGATAAGATTTGTTAAAAATGAAAATGCTACTTAACCCCTTGCCCTACAACTACGGGCTATGCCCGTGACGCACTCGCTCTTCAATTATGGTAGACATTGTTAATATTTTTAATACGCTTGAATGTTTAACTTCGGTATAATCGTAATTTGCGCATCCGAGGATCACTAAATGGGAAACAATCTTGACATTCGAAATTTCTTTAATCACTTTAATGTTGTAGCAATTAATAATTCGTTATGTCTGACGCACTTGCTGAATAAATCGAGGCACAAGGGTTTAACACGTTTTTCAGTTATTTTTGTGTGGCAGTCAACGTGTTAATAGTCGCCTCAACTACCACAGTTATTAGCGGCTGTTAACTAGTTCACGTAGATAAATTTACTATCGGATGTGGATGATTATACAAAATTTTTAAAACTTGTTAAGAATTCGTACACTTTTACAAAATTCTAGTAATGTGTCTTGGTGCGATGTTGATGTGGTTGCTTTTGTAAGGTTGTTCTTGGAAATTTTTTCTTTTTAGTACTGGTTTATGGTCGCATCAACTATCAGAGTTATTAGCGACTGTTAACTAATTTACGAAGATAAGGTTATGTTCGGATGTGGATGGTTACACAGAATTTCGAAAATTTCTTAAGAACTCCTGTACTTTTACAAAATTCCAGTAATATGTCTTGGTACGATGTTGGCGCGGTTGCTTCGGCAAGGTTGTTTTAGGAAATTTTTTTTTGAGTAGTGTTTGTAATGTAGTTCGTTAAGCCACTTGCATCGCATGAATATAAGCGATCCGTTTTCGCTTCGTCTCCCGCGTTGTTATTTTGCTTCTGGTACCGTAAAACAACGATGCAACTATCTTTGTATGCTTTTTACAAATGAAAATCTGCTCTACCACATGCTACAATTTTATTTTCGACTAGACCCTTGCTTTTTAAGATAAATTGAAAAATATACGTGAAAATTTGTGCAAAATCGATGATCAATATTTTATACATGCTTAAATATTCAGAATGTATCAAAATCACCGCTGCATTCAAGAAAGTCCGCAGAATCTTTTGAGACAAACAGAATCTCAGTATATCGGGTGATCTTAAAAAATGGCTCCGAATTTTGAAATTATACTTTTTTTCTCAAAATCAAATTTCTCAAAAACTGTACGTGTCGAAGAAATCCGGGTCGCAGATTCGTAACCGGCACAAGAAACACTACAATAATAATCACTGAACGGTTACTAGAACGTCGATTCGCTGTTGGACGGTGTTATCGATTGTTCCGGTTATATGGCCGCGGGGTAACTTCGTAACATCAAAAGGTGCAACGCGAAATGGTTCCGTGCGTGGGTGGTGCACGAATCGAAGGCGAATAAAAAGAAACGGGACAATAGGGAAAAGGCATCGTTGAATAATTCATCGTTCCTTCTTCCGTTCGCGTTGTAAGCGGCGCGGAAGAAAACGTTCGCGTAAAAATTTGCAATGTAGTAACGGGATAGTCACGTGAATTAAATGTAAGAAACCGTGAGTTATTTAATACTTTCGTTTTCAGCCGATCCGCGGGCAAACGGCACGGTAAATGGGTAAAGGCAAACGTGTCTGTGTAATTGCGATCGGACTGGTTTAATTAAAAATCGCCGCTGTACGTTTAACACGCATCGATGATCGCGTGGGATATCGAAAGCTGCTTTTTCGTCGATCGGCAACTGCTTAACGGTGTTTATCGATTGACATTTCATGCGATCTTTCGCAATCGACAACAAAGCACGAACTCGAATAGGTGGTAACCTCAGTGATTCGAACCCGATATTCTGTCTGATTTTCGGTCACCGTCGTGTGTTCGGCTTTAGGTGTTCGAGTAAACGCGTAAAAATATTTGTTGAGGTTTACGGTGCATTTAGGTGTTCGAGTAAACGAGTAAAAATAATTGTTGAGGCTTACCGTGCCTTTAGAGTTCGGATAGATTGAAAATATCTAGACAATTAGCCACAAGACTGTCGTCCCGTTGAAAAGGAGGCAAAAAAAGAATTTGTTTGAATTTGTTGATATTATAGAACAAATTGACGAAGTTAGAAAAAATATTTTGTAATAGCCCGATCCTTTATGAATAAGATAAAGAAAAATTTAGATCAATCGGATGAGCAGTTTCTGAGAAAAAAATTCGTAAGTGAAATCTATTTTCGAAAAAGGGGGCAAACTGCAAACTTTGAAGGCTTGTAATTTCTTAACAAATTCGAAATCGGCAAAATGATGACTTAAACCCCCCCTAATTTCGCACGGACTGTAACATATTTTGATTAAAATAAAATCGCAGATGGTGAGGTGAAAAAGTGATAGATTCGACGTGAAATGAACCAACGGTATCCTGAACAATAACTATTTGACGGTGTATCTCTTCGAGTTTTGGTTAATCACGTTTGTCGATAAAACGTTCAACGTATGTCTGCGTGTTATTACGCTTATTAGTTTTACGGGTTTCCGCGATTTTTCTTGACTTCGCTAGAAATACGTGCCACAATTCAACGATCGACGTTTTTATTGAGTGCTCGACGTTAGGACACTGCGATACGAACGTTAAAAAAATAGTTAACGATCGAATAAATAGTTCCTGCTATCTTATTCTATACTAAATGAAACGGCAAACTGGTTAATGGCAGTTCTCGTTGAATACTCGAGTATTTAGATACTTGCACGAACTGAACAGTGAATTGATCGACCGACATTTTTATCAAATATTCTGGCATTTAAATATCGAATTGTGTAAGGTGAAGGGTTAACTGCTTAATCGAAATTTTTATCGAACGATCAAGTATTTCAATATTTCGATAAAATAGACAGAAAATCGACCAACCAGAATTTCAAATTGGATACTCGAGTATTTATACGTTCGAACAAAGTGGCCAGTGAATTGAATAAGTAGAATTTTCAATGGACGTTCAAGTATTTAAACGTTGAGCAATCGAGCCTTTATAATTTGTAATGGTAAGTTATAAACAATTTCCGTCGACTCATTCGGTTCGCGAGCGAAACTGTAACGGAACCAGATTAATCATTAGTCGAATATTAATTGCCGTTTGACTGTTAGCGGGACATATATTTTTCTATCATCTAATCCTGTCATTAGCGAAGCAGTGCTGCAAATAAATGGCTACATAATTTGCATTCAAACGCTCGGACGTTTAAAAGAACCGTTTAAACCGAGCCCGAGAAATCAATTTTAAATATAAGATACATTTTTTTCTCGCGTGTTGGTTAGAATCAGAAACAGTAACGGGCGTGATTTATTGTCTGAACATTTTTAATGAATATTCAGCGGTCAAATATTAGAACACAAGTGATACGCCCAGATTCAATTAGTAAAATACAACTTTTACTTGTACACTCGGGTGAATGTACACTTGTTTTCGTCAAGAGCAAAGAATGAATGTATGGCCAGGAGTTTCTAGGTTAAATTCATATTAGTGGTCTTATAAAATATTTCATACACTATCATTTGGTTTTCTTAGCTCTTTTTCAAGATTTCTCCATAATTCGCATGAGATTATTTTAACATTTCTGCAGGCACATTTTCTTCCATTTTTTATTAGGTTTCTCTTGGATTTTCTTCTAGTTCCGTTCTAGATTTTCTAAGATTTTTCTAGGTTATCCCCAGGATTGTTTTAGGCCCCATCGAGGATTTCCCTAGCATTTCACTCGGATCTACAGCTACGTGGCATCTATGTACACCGTTTATAGAGTTTGGATGAATTTTCCTAGTTTTCCTCAAGGATTTTTCTAGGAGTTTCCTTCGTGGGTTTCCATAGGATATCTATAAGTACTACCTAGGATTTCTAGGGGAACTCTCCCTGTTTAATCTAGGATTTTGATGAAATCGTCAACGATACGTTAGAATATTATAATCCGAAATTTCATAGGAATTTCTAGGAATTTATTGTAATTCCAATACAGTTCCTGACATTGACGTGTATAGAACTTCCCTAGAAATCCTATGGAATCATATGGAGACTTTTTAGAAATTTTTAGAAAGTTCCCAAAGACTTCTACATCCTCCTGAATCCTTTAAGAATCTTCATGAAAGTTCCTAGCAATCGCCATGAAATTCTGTAACAATCATTTAGAAGTTCGCTAAATATTTTTCGAAAATTCTATAGAAATTCCAAGAGTTACAAAATTTTTATAAAAATTACCTATTCCGTATTGCTATACGATTTTTGCAGGCTTCACTTAGGATCCTGCAGATATCGTCAACAATTTTTTTAACACTAGATTTACGGACGATCAATGACCACTTATGTCTGAACTGAAAATGAACTATCAAAACAAGTAAATAATACATAATACATAAGCCAGTGTATAGAAGGATTCTTCATCTCGATGTAGGTAAACATGCATTTTGTAATAAGTTTTTTAATAATTTTTGTAATTGAAAATAAGAAATCTAACATCCGTCATTTTGACGGGTTCCGTAAACCTACTATTAATATTATCCAATACTTACAGTACACATCTAGAATTCCCCTGGAAATTCCTAGAAATGTTTATGAATCCGTCCAAACAACGCATTCTCGGAACCCGCTAGACCCAAATAAGGTTCGTAAGAATCGCATATACAGAAATCCCCCGTAAGTGCCTGGAAATCCCGGGGAATACGCAAGAGTGACTAGGTGTTCCTTGAGATCCACCAGGAACATCAATTTAGTTCGTAAGAATCACGTATACAAAAATTCCCCGTAAATACCTAGAAATCTCGGGAAATACGTAAGAGTGATTAGCTGTTGTTTTCAATTCACTAACAACATCAATTTACTTCCTAAGAATACTGTAGACGGATATTTCCTAGAAGTTCGCTAGAATTGTTTAGCAACACCTTTGAAATTTGTTAATCCTTTGTCATACAACTTATTTGTCTGGTGCATCTGTCACAACTAATTATTCGCAGCTACAATATGAGCAGAAGAAATTAAAATGTTATGCATATTTTGTATTAAATGATCATTGATTATTTATTTATATTAGGGTGTCCCGTAAATTTCTTCCCTGTTCAATAGAAATTAATACACAATATTTAATGTTTAAGATTTGTGTAAGGAAATTCCAAATTGGAAAATTGGAAATTTCAAACGGTCCCAGCGCGACGACCACCGAGGCGTCGGGACCCGATATTGTGACGTCAGGGCAGTAAACAACTGAGGCCCTTGAGTTTTTGGCGAGTGGCAGTAAAGCCTTCACAGCCTCAAGGAAGGGCATTCTTTGGGGAATCATTGACAACGCGACATCGCCCACATTTTGTCGTCTAAAGAATATATAGTCATTTAGCGATATTGTACAAGTCGTTATTATACGCGATTATTTTACCGTTTTACGTATTAATCTTACAAAAAATTTTCTGAAAGTCTCGTAGAAACCGGTGGTAAGGTGGAAAGCAAACGACGCGAGATATCTGTCTATAGTTATTCCTAGGCAAAGAAAGGCCGAGTGTACGCGGCTAATCGATTGCATCATATCCATCCGCACGGTTATGGTTGCATATACGTATGTAAATCGCTTTACACAATATGAAAATTATTTCCATATTGAGTAACCCAGCGGTACTTACATGCACATGTGCGTTTCAGCGTCAGCAGTGTTAAGTGACGATTAAAGAACGTTTGGAACCAGTAGATTCCCAATAAAGGATAAAAGTGGACTGTTTCGAAATGAATGGATCAGACTTCGGATGACTAGATTTTATTTTGATGCGTATTTGTTAACTATTGTGTCGAGAGTGCCTCTTCGAAGACGTTTTACATTTTTACCAAGACTCGGAATAGGAGTACAAAATTGGGGAAGTTGGTGAGGGAAAACGGTTTACTATTTTCTATTGGCTAACTAAATTCGAGTGGAAATGAAAATATTCGTGACGTACGAAGCTGTCTGTGTTTTCCTCAAAATGACCGTAGCGAGCAATAAACTCGAGGAATACTTCGACATGAATGAAAGAGTGCAAACGATGACTCTAAGGCTACGGCTAAGGGTTCTGATATTCTATTCCGCAGGGATCAAGGTTATTATATTAAATAGTCTTTGATTCCAAACGGAAGTTTAGGCTACACTTTAGTCAACGCATACAGGAAGACCGATTGATATTTTGTCGTGTAGACGTACGAGAGGTCGTTCTAAGAATGGAAATTATAACTGAAGGTTTTGGAAAATGCAATTTTGAGATTCGTAAGACCGGAGTTCGAAAATGACGCAGAGGACAAGGTTGAGGATGATGCGGGGCTGAGTATTGACAGTATGAATCGGTGTTAAGGGTGAGGTCATTGGAGATATCAAATAGTTGAATAGGGTATTGTAGGGATCTTGGTGACAAAAGGACTTGTTTTAAAACAAAAAGCTATTTAATATTGTTACAATATCAACGTAACGTTTATTTAATTTGAGAAAATTATAACAAGAAAGATATAAGTATAAATGACTTCGATTCTTCACGCTCGCTTAATCGCAACTACTTTTCTCGCATTGTTCGCGCCTGAGAAGGGCTCTCCCCACCATCGTTCCGCGACTCGCGGTATTCGTTAATACACATACATCTATAATATATTTGTCGATTGTCTCAATATACAGGGTGTCCCAAAAGTGTTGAAGGAGCCAGAAATTGGAGGTAGGTGCGGTCATTCTGAACAACTTTTTCATTTGCAAAAAAGTCGTATGGGGCTTCATTTTTAAATTATTAACGAAAAACACCGACCAATCAGAACGCGAGAATCGCGCGCCACGCGATTTGATCTCGACTACGGCCCATTATAACTCGGGCCTACACTTCTGCCTCCGAGAGCGCGTGATTCACGCGTTCTGATTGGTCGTTGTTTTTCGTTAATAATTTAAAAATGAAGCCCCATACGACATTTTTGCAAATGAAAAAGTTGTTCAGAATGAACCCACCTACCTCCCATTTCCGGCTCCTTCAACACTTTTGGGACACCCTGTATATATAAAAAAAACAAAATACAATATACGTTCGCACAATTCCTCTCTTTTGACTCTCACATTCGACTTGTCTCTCTTAATTGTCACCCTCAACTTCTCTGTTCTAACTCTCACGCTCAACTTGTCTGTTTTAACTCTGACGCTCAACTGACTTTCCTTCCATCCTTACAACGCTTTTCTTCTCCCAAATCCACTTATACGCAGTCACACCCGCTAACCCATTCGCACCACACGCATTCCCATTGCGAAGAACTGTCACTCGGTCCAAACACTCTTTATTCATACTCTCGGTCCAAACACACTTCATCCGCATCTCGAACATCCATATCTCACACCCCACAGTATATTATTTTATGTTGGCATACAACACTTTCCGCCATAAGTGTGTTAACGGAGGGTTAACAATTAAATCTAATATATAAAAATATGTTAACATAGATTACGATATATAAAGTAATAAGAATACAACAACATCTAGGTATGACTGGCAATAAATCAGTAAAAAACTGTTGGATTCCGGATGAGGGAATAAATACAACACTTATAATCAGGGCCGGTTTACAAAAATTGGCGCCCTAGGCCTGATGAAATTAGCGCCCTCCATATAATGGTCAACAAATATAAAACAAATTTAAAATTTTTTTTTCTTTCCCTTTTTTTTTTAGTTAACACTTTCACGACCGGCGCCCCCTCCGGCTGCGGCGCTCTAGGCCTAGTGTGTAAACCGCCCCTGCTTATAATATAAACTCGGAGGCTTTATTCGATGACGATAAGTTCTGCACGCAAGTACCAATTATGGAATACTGACTGAATGTAGAAAGAGGGCTAGTTATATACAGTCATGGGCAAAATTAAGTGGACATTGCAGAGATGTAAACAAATTTTTTTTTTTATTACAATGTTTCAAATAAATTTTAAATTTAAAACATGAAATGTTTTTGTAGAATTGAAAAAACTTTATTTAATGTACATAATTGTGCAATAAAGTTTTGATTTATAGGCATTATTAGTTAAATTAAATTAACCTTTTGTTATTTATGATACCTGTCCACTTAATTTTGTCCACGACTGTATATCGAGATGAGGGTGAGTAATGGAAGTGCAAGCATAATGTAAGGACAGCGCGTAGGACAGGATGACTAAGAAGGTTATAGATGAGTTCACATTTGAGGAGTGAAATCAGGATGTTTTTCGCAAGATGATTCAATGTGGTGATAAGCTATCTTGTTTTCGATGAGTTGGTCGTACAACAAAACTCGTAAGAATGACTCCTTGGGTCCTATTTCTGCTACGGGTAAAAACTATTATTCCAAACTACAAATGTACCTAAAGGAACGAAAAAACCTTTGAACTATTGTATTCAAGAAAACTTTGACCGAGGTGTAATCCTCCAATTATTTTGTCGGTAAGTGGAAACAAAGTAGGATTCCTGAAATAAACGAGAGAATTTCGCTGTGTCTCTCGTTACCGATCACCTCGAGTAACGGCAAATGAAGTGTTTCCATTTCTTTTTTTTTCCTCTCCTTCTTCATTTCCTTTGACGGATTCGGGCGCATGACTCCTTACGAGATGCCCGCCGACGTTTTTCGATGCAAACTTTCGAGAACGAGTCGACTAATTTGGGCAACGAACCGCCTCTAATTATGGATAACACACGCCGCGAGTAAAGGTACAGCAAGGTAAGACTCGCATAAATGAATCGCGCCCCGGTTCCCTTCATCCTGTTCTCAGCCATACTGTATCTTCTTACCGGAGAAAGTCGCTAACCAAAATTACTTTTTAAATGGGATTTTATTTTGCCAAATAAATCGAACTTTTCACTCGTCTCTCGCTTGTCCGGTACAGTTTCGGTGTTGTCTCTAATTAGTTACTTTTTACTCGGTTTGACACGAGTGCTTTAATTTCGATTCATCGTAACCCGCTGCAATTCATTTCCATTTATTTTCATTCAGTTTCATTAATTTCAAATCATTTCACTTAGCTCCACTTAACTTCGTCTAATTCAATCTAAATTAATATCTAATTTAATTTAGTTTATTTGAATTTAATTTAATTTATTTGAATTTAATTTCACACAATTTAATGTACTTCATTTTAATTTCACTTAAATTAATTTAATTCGCTTTAATTTCTCTTCATTTTAATTAGTATAAAATAATTGAATTCAATGTATCAGTGAATGTGATTTTTAGCGTTATAATATGGCAGAAGAAACTATATGATGTTTAACGTAAATGTTATACTAATGTCCGTATAAAATTGTATAAAATATAAGATGTTTGATATAAAATTTATTTTAACGTAAGTAAAAAACTGTAATTTTTTTAATAATTTATTGTTATATTAATATACTTAGAATGACAAAAATTTAGAAATGATATTTGTATTGTTCACGATATTGAGCATTTTCTTGTACAATAAGGAACACGAAGAGTTTTATTACTTATCGAGTATAAAAATGGATGAGCCAATTATAATGTTTGATTCTCATCTCCTCGATCAGCCCTGAAAAGAGAGTGAAAAGCAACCTTGTACATAGAAGACAAGATATATAATAGAAAGTGACATTATGAATGATGTGTAGTCGAATATGATAGCTGAACATGTGGTGAGACGATAACGTCATGTAAAGTAGATGTGATCTGTCAACCTGACTAATATCGCTGTGACATTTACGACTTCTTTAATATTGACGATCCCGACTGCGTGTTCAATGAAAAAAGAAAAGTTTAATGAATTAGAAACTTTTGGAAAGTTGGAAAATTTGTATTCGGAGATTGGGAATATGTAAATTTGCGAATTTGGAGATTTGGGAGTTTTTAAATGTGCGAATTTGGGACTATGGGTATTTTGGAACTTCGGAATTGTAGAATTTAGAGATTTGGATGGTTTTGAATTTTGAATGCGAGGATTTGATGGCGCGAAAAATTCGGGAATACGCATTGTCGGAAACATTGGAATATGGAACCTAAGGGCTTGGAAATCTGAGAGTGCTGAAAAAAGTTAATTTGGAAACTTTGGAATTCGGTATTCGAGAGTTTGGGAATGTGAGGATTCAGAAAGATGTAAATTTGCAAATTTTGGAATTCGGAATTTGAGAGTTTGGAAATGTGAGAATTCAGAAATGTGCAAGTTTGCAAGTTTTTAAATTATGGCATTTCAGAGTTTGGAAATGTGAGAATTTAGAAATGTCCAAATTCGCAAATGTTGAATTTTGGCATTTAAGAATTTGCAAATGTAAGAATACAGAAAAAAGATAATTTGGAAAAATTAGAATTCGGTATTCGAGAGTTTGGAAATATGAGAATTCAGAAATGTGCAAATTTTAAAATTTTAAAATTGTAGCATTTGAGAGTTTGGAAGTGTGAGAAGTCAGTAAAATGTAAATTCGCACACTTTACGATTTGTCATCCGAGGATCTGAAAACGTGTACATTTATAAATTTTCAATCTTGTATCTAAGTATTCGGAAACGAAAGAATCCAGTAATTAACAAACCTAAAAATGTTAGAATTTCGAATCCAGGAACATGGAAACGAATTAAAAAATATTGAGATTCTGTCATTCAAAAATTTGCATTAAACATTTATTATTAATTCTAAAATATCTGCAACGCTGTACCACCACCATACAAATATCGTTATCTCAAATTCGTCAACGCTTATTAAAAATACAATATCGTGCCTTTTTCGTACTTCAATAGACAGCTAATGTATATATATAATATTAATCGTGAGAACTCTAGAATATCAATAAAATAAATTATCCTTAGCTGTCTATTAAAATTGTTCGAATTGATGCAAATTTATTATTCGGATTTTCACGCGTCTTGCATCGAACATCCGTTGAAGAAACATTTATTCAGTTCGAACTCGCGTGTTCATTACCATGACCCAGTTAATTCTTCCATGCATCCAGGTTATCATTCCCGTGAGGGTTTCTCGTTTCCCTGACGTTTTAATTAGATGTTCCTCGACGTTACCGCTTCGTTACGGTTAAAGTGTTCCAGCTGGAATTCCTTCTAACTTCGATGAACGAGTAGTCGATAGTAAATAACATGTATCGTCATTCAGAGACATATTGCGAAACCCTGTCAAGTTAGAAAAGTTGTCGTTCTTACTGAATGCGTTCAATCGGTGCAATAAACTCGTACCACGCGATACACGAACAGATTTTCCTGTTCGATATCTCGAAAGGTGCTTTGTTAAAAAAAAATATCTGCATCGTTTCTCGTTTCCACTTCGCTTTACGTTTGTCGAGCTTGTAATAACTAATAATCGTATTACGAGATTCTTTCATTTTCTCATTTGTTATAGTTTCTGAGTCGCCCAAACTTCGGTTTCTAAATTTTTTAATTTTTTTTTTTTAATCATCTGATATTTAAATTCCGTGATTCACGGGTTTCTGCAATTTTCTACGTACCTGAATTTTTTAGTTTCAATAGAGATAGATTTAACAAATTTTTAAACACTCATATACAGGGTGCCCCAAAAGTGTTGAAAGAGCCGGAAATGGGAGGTAGGTGGAGTCATTCTGAACAACTTTTTCATTTACAAAAATGTCGTATGGGGTTTCATTTTTAAATTATTAAGGAATAACACCGACCAATTAGAACGCGTGAATCGCGCGCCACGGCCAATTATAACTCGGGTCTACGCTTCTGCATCCGAGCGCGCGCGATTCCCGCGCTCTGATTGGTCGGTGTTTCTCGTTAATAATTTAAAAATGGAGCCTCTTCCAATATTTTTGCAAATGAAAAAGTTGTTCAGAATGAGCCCACCTACCTCCCATTTCTGGCTCCTTCAACACTTTTGGGACACCCTGTATATTCTGTAATTCTCAAATTGTCAGATCTATGCATTTTTATATTCCTGAATTTTCTAATTCTTTTATCTCCAGATATCTGAATTTTCGATGTTTCGTGTCCTGAAATTATTAGCTTGTAAAAATTTTCAAATATCTGAATTTGTACATCTTCAAATTTTCAAATTATGAATTTTCTACATTTCCAAACTATCAAATTTCTATATTTGCGAGTTTTCATATATGGAAATTTCAAGTCTAAAAATTTCCACATTCCCAAATCCATAGCCCCCAACATTTTCAAATCCCTTCAACTCACACATTAACTAAATTGGAAAATATTCAAATCTACTAATATCCAAACTTCTATATTTCAAAATCACTGAATATTCAAATGTACAAAATATTCACGTTTCCAAATTCACATATCTCGAAATTGTTTAATCCTTAAAATCGTACATTTCCAAATTCCCACCTCCTAAAATAACTAAGTTCCCAAATTCAGTACAGCTTCAAAATATTTAAATACTCAAACTTTTAAGTCGTCCAAATTCTAAATTTCCAAAATCCGTGTGAAATTGTGCATCAACAATTCCCGTTAACACTAGAAGTACCTACATTACATGCATACTTACTTTAGAATTGAAAATGAAGTAGAAAAATAAATAAATAAATATTGCAGCATCATCTAACATATACAACTATTCATTAGCTCAATAAAACATGACTGGTACTTTGACAAAAGGTCGGCCACAAAATTGTATGACATAAAATGTCAAACCCCACACCAGTATTTTGACTGGTTGGTAGTTCTAGGGTTAAAAATGTTGCACCGAAGCGTACGCGAAATTTTCGAATCAAATAATATCAGATTATTCATACGTTATGTCTGTTTTCGCTCAACGCCAGAGTAACTTGCTGCAATTTTATGCAAAACGCGTAAGAAATATTAATCACAACACTGGGAACGCAACTTCAGCGTTCCAAGAATTTTCTAAAAAAAAACAAACAAAAGAAACACAAACGCGTTGCACGATAATATTCGGCGGTATACCGAACACGTTTTTTTTTTCGAACTTTCATATTATTTTTCGATTGGCGAACAATCGCAGGATAAGAGTCGCTTTCGTTTGCAGGTTGCATTCCATTTTCCGGCGAACCATACCGAATCGTTCTTCATCCAGAGTTTAACGAACTTCTATCCAATCTATACCAAGATAATTAATTTCTCTCCTAACGGTGAGTCTAACGAATGTGAACGGAAGCCGCTGAACTTCCGGTAGCTCTAAGCGCAAATTAAGATCGTTTTCGGCCGAAGAAGAATGAAATTGTAGAATATCTTCCGAGTGATCGTAGCAGTTTACTTCTACGGGATTATACTTCAATTAACGGCGGTGAAAGAATGAGAGTAAGAGCGCGTTGCGGGGGCGATTCGAAACGCTGGATAAAGTGCAAAAACGTGCATTCTACCAAGTAAAATTATTGATGGAGTCTTTCAACGTGATATCATCGGTGGACGAGATATCTCGCAAATTCATCTTTTGCCCATTAGCGAAATTTGTTTCTCTTATTATTCTGTGCATTGTATACTACATTTGAAACGTAGCGTAGATACAAGCAACTTTAGATAAGCAACTCGTAATTGATTCTAAAAGCGAGTTATCTTACGTTTAGTAATGATCTACTTACGTAACTTCACTTTTTAGATAGATAACTTCGCTTTCATTTTTACATTTCCACATTACTTAAAATTCCAACTGGTAGAATTCCGATTCGGCACTCGGCATTTTTAGAAACCTTATACAGAGAAGATTCTGCAGATTAAAGAATTCGGAAATGTCGGAAAATCAGAAATTAATCCCTCAAGCTATGATTTTGTCGGCTATCGTGTTAGATGGAGCTAATTATTGCTGCAATGTTAAGATCAATAAGAACAGTTGAAGCGTTCAGTATATTTTGGAGTTGAGAGCCTTGATTATGCAAATTATAATTAACATTCAAGTCCAAACTCCATCACGGTGCAAATACGATTTGGGTTCGTTGTATTTGAAGCAATGTGTGCCACGAGTGCGACCCGGTGTTACAAGTCAAAGGGTTAGGAAGTTATGTAATTTTGTAGACGCTCTACAAACGAAACGTCGCAATGATCTCCGGCTTAAGTCCCGGTGAGAATGAAACAAAGTAACTAATCATTTAACCTCCGAATTCTTGTTCATCCGTTACGCTTCAGGTACGCACAGCATTTTAATTACAACGAGCTGGCGCGATAATTAACACGCGTTCTCGCATTCTCATTGCTCGAGTAACTCTACATGCACGATACCGTAGGAGGAATAAAAGTAAACGAACCAGGAACAACGGTGTATTTTTGATATATTCCATTATTTGGCTCTTAACGCTTAACAAACGAATGTCGCCATATTCACGACATGGTATAAATATTAAAAAAAATCAAATACCGTCATAGGGTAGCATAATGTGATATGTCAAGAAATAAAAAGAAATATATTTTTGCTGTTTTGTATAAATACATTACAAATATATAAAAATACATTTATAAATTTTCACACATGTAAATATTACATACTTACATGTACCTATTCGTTTATTTCAACCCCGATTATTTTTCTGTAATTTTCACTTCACTATCTTTTTGTATGGACATATCTGTTCATATACAATTTATTATTTCTACAAGAACGATATTAATTATGCACCTTTTCTTGCTGTGGCAATAAAGCAATTAATTTGTTAAAATTATAAATATTGTATATAGAAATCTATACGTTACATACATGTACCTATTCGTTTATTTCAACTACCATTATTTTTCGGTAATTTTTTCTTCACTTTTGTATAGACATATCTATGTGTATATCTTCATCTATGCATGTATTCAGTGGATCATATACCACTAATTATTATTGAAAATTTCCATAAAACCAAATAAGATCGGTATCGATTATACACTTCCTTTCGCTCTAGTGACGAAGCAATTAATTCGGTGAAATTCTGTCCGTCTGCTGGTCATTGTTCTAGGAAAATACATTCGTCCGTTAACCCTTTGATGCACGGTGGGATCATATGTGTCCTTGTTGATGCACCGTAATGAACGGTGAAACGTTTTTTGTCCTACCTCGAAATTTTGCAAGAGCTGCACAAATTTTCAATTGCTTCCATGTAGCAGTCAACGTGTTAATACGAATGTACCAATTTTGTTTCACTTAAAAAGGCGATAAAATTTCTGTGCAACATGGGTCTATTTTATTATCTTGGAATCCTGTGCCGCAAAGGGTTAATTTCGGATTGCGTGTCGCATCTCGCGACGATGGTTATAATATCAACGCGTAAACAAACACGTTCGGCTCGTTATCGATCGAATCGGGTCTCGTTACGCGAGCACTCGTAACAGAACAATTACCTATAAATAATAAGCACGCGTGTCAAACTGGTTTGTCGTTGCATCGGGAATGAAACTCTCAAAGAGTTATGCGAAGTTGCCGACGAAGCGTTCGGCCCGTGCATTAATCACAAAACCAAAAAGCGAAATTTCGCGCGAGATGAAAGTACGAGCTGGCATGCGATCGTACGTTTCGGATCTTTAATTGGCGCCGGTTCGAACACGATTCGTCGAACAATAATCGAACGGGTGGCCGGCGGGGAAATCGCCAGGGACAAAAACTCCCTCGATTTCTAATTGCGGCAACGCAGCTCGCGTACGTTCGTGTCTACGCGTCATTTAATTTAATTGGTTTTAACCGGGAGGCGGTAAAATCGATGCGAAGAAATGCGTGAAATTGGTTCGTCCGGTGCGCGATCGGGATTCCGATCGGGGATAATTGGCGAGGCTTATCTTGCGATCGATAGAACGGGGCAAGCTTATCTTCGATGATCGCGAAATTAGAAGAAAATCGAGTATAGCGGCGTACAGGTCGCAGCTTCCATAGAAACAGCATCGATCGCTCACTGTGTAACAGGATCAAAATAAAAATTTGCGAAGTGTTCGTTACGGTCATTAACCCACTGTTTAATCACTTGCAACAACGTTATATTAAATAAAATGTGTCTTCGGTACATGCTTACATTCGGGTTGTTAAAATTATTTTTTACTTCAATGTTGTCCAACTTGTGAAAGTATTAGGTTGTCCCGTAAATTCTTTCCTCTTCTAGTAGAAATGTATACACAATATTTATTGTTCAATATTTGTTGCATTAAATATAAGGTGTTCTACTGTATCGCCCTTTTTTCATTCCTCAATAAATATTATGTACTCCTTGATTACTTGCAAAATATTCCTCGAAGTGCATTTTTATATTTTATCAAAGAGGGAAGAAACTTATGGGACAACCTAATATTTGATACATGAATTGACAACCCACGCAGTGGAGTTGAAATAAAAATTTGGCAGTTAAAGGGTTAAGGCAGCCAGCAATTTGTACACAGGAATAACATTTGCCCTGCGCGTTGCAACATATGCGCGCATTAAATTAAAGAAAAGTTTAAGAACATAAATTGCGTGTGGTAAAGAGCTGCAGAAGGCAGTCGTTGAGTATTCATGAACTCAGTTAGGTTCGGTTTGGTTCGGTTTCGTTCAGTTTGGTTCGGCTCGGTTCGGCTTAGGTCGGTTACGCTTTGTTCAGCCCAAGTCGATGTTCTACTCGGTTCGGTTTGGCTCACTCAGTTAGATTCGGTTTGGTTCGGCTCGGTTCGGCTCAGGTCGGTTACGCTCTGCTCGGCTCGAGTCGGTTAAGTCCTACTCGATTCGGTTCGGCTCACTCAGTTAGGTTCGGTTTGGTTCGGTTTCGTTCAGTTTGGTTCGGCTCGGTTCGGCTCGGTTCGGCTCAGGCCGGTTACGCTATGCTTGGCTCGAGTCGGTTAAGTCCTACTCGGTTCGGTTCGGCTCACTCCGTTAGGTTCGGTTTGGTTCGGTTTCGTTCAGTTTGGTTCGGCTCGGTTCGGCTCGGTTCGGCTGAGGTCGGTTACGCTTTGCTCGACGTTCATTATTCAGAAATTTGATGAAGTAAAAAATAAGCTTTATGATTCTACGAATGCGTCGCAACACACTGTTATTGGTAAAAACATGAACCAATCGGGAGAACTAGTCCGTTTTCCAAGTTTTCCTCCTAAGGAGCTCATCCTGATGGAGAGAGTCTTAACGGATGTATAATAGTGGAACATCGAATTAATGAAATTTAAAAATCCTGTAACATTTACGCTTTTACTCTTTGGAAATTTGGAACTATTAAATTTTGAAACTGTCGAACTTTCTAAAATAATTGAATAGTAACGGAAGCATCTGAAAAAATGAACGTTTTCGAAAGTGATTCTCGGCCCGTAAATTGTATTTAGGAAGCTTCGCCCACCGATTGTTATCTGAAATTCTGTAAGCGTTACACAGCGCCTCATGTTATATACAAATTTTACTTAAATCTCATTAAATTTTGCAAAGAACTTCGAAGTAGACCGATAAAGTATAGAGAGATATATTACCCAATTATGCTGCTCTTCTCTTATCGCCAATTTGCTTCTGCTTAATTAATATAAGAATCACCGACATCGCAATAATGAAATTATTAATACAATAATTCGAGTACTAGTACAACCACCTATTATGGACCCCCCACGTACTAATTCGTATAAAATATAGTTATTTCTTAATTAATTACATAAAACGTTTCGTAACAAATGCGACGTATTACAAAATAATAAAATTTTGTTTCTGGCTTTCACAGCCTCTTACGTTCACGCCGAGTACGCGCATCTTTCTCGTCAAAACGCAACAGAACGAGAACGAAAACAATACATTACAGTGGCGTTTCGAAAAAGCGTAAAACGATTCTTTAATTCGATCATCAATTTTCGTATCCGACACTCGGGTCACGAGTTCAACGAAAAGAATCGGGTCTCTTTTTTTGTTCAACATTCCTGAAGACACGTCGTTTCGTGATGTTTCGCGAACTAGCCGCAACAAAGCGAATAACTAATCGATATTTGTCATTAAACACGTTACCGCAAAGATAGTCGACGTAACAACGCATCGTAAGAATTCCATAAAATTTATAGAGTACCGTAGGTTTCATGAATATTTATATAACACGTAACAATCGTAAACGGATTCGTTTTATTAAACCATGACGGTAGCGCGCGTTGTGTATCGAAAAAATTTACATTAACCGTCGAGAACGAAAAAAGAAGCGCTTCATTGCAAAGTGGCTTTGCGTAATCGTTTTAGACGTGTTATTTAAAAAGAGAAATATGCTTTCACCGCGTTTTAATGGAATTACGATAGTAAACGACGATGCCATCCTTCACACCCGCCATTAATCTGGTCGCTCAGCTTCAGCGTCCAATTTATGCTTGTCGCGTCTTATCTGTGTCTTCAATGATATATGATACGTTCTCATATATTGTAACTTTAACATCTTCTAATCTTGTTAGCCTTCTTGAATTACGATATATCGTTTATCATTTCATTCTAATGTGATAGGGGTGGTCGTTCTGTGATTTTGATTGAAAAGTTTGGTATCGATTGTAGGAATTTGGAATCGTAGAAATTTTATGTGAAAGGAATTTAAAATCGTACGAATTTGGAATTTTCGGATTTTAGAATCATAGGAATTTGGAATTGTAGGAATGTAGAGATGTAGGAATTTGAAATTGTAGGAATTTGGAATTGTAGGAATTTGGAATTGCAGGAATTTAGAGATGTAGGAATTTGGAATTGCGGGAATTGAAATTGTAGGAATTTGAAATTTTAGGAATTTGGAATTATCGGAATTTGGAATTTTCGGAATTGGAATTTTAGGAATTTGGAATCTTAGAAATTTTAATTCGTCAGAATTTGGAATCGTAGAAATTTTCAAATCGTAGAAATTCGGAATTTCGCAAACTTTGGGACTTCGGTCTTGAGAATTTCAGAATACTGGAATCTGTCAATTTTAGAAGTTTTAACTTTTGCAATTTTGGGGTTATAGAATTTTGGCATTCTACAACCTTTTCGGATTTTCAGATTTTTTAAGATCTCAGAACTTCAACACCGGAAAGCTCTACCATCTTGAAGCTATCGAACCTTAAAACCTTATTATTTTATGTTCTTCAAACCATGATACTTTGTAACATTAGAATTTCGAAAATTCAAAACATTGAAATTTCTTAATTTCATAGCAATCTTATCATGAAACAGTTGCAATTTCAGTATTTTAAAAAGGCATAAAAATTCTTCAACATTATTTCAAATATCCATGCGTCAATGACAGCGCTACTTTCAATATATCACCATGAAAGGCTACTTTTATCCCTACATCCGCAGTTATCGATCGAGGTATCAAATACAAAATCAGAGTAGAATGTACAATTACCTTGTAGCAACACTGTCAACGGTAAATCATTTGTTTGTGTTGAACAATCGATTTGCAATTGAAATCGATACGCAACAGGTGCACACAGTATCGCAGCAAATCACAGATTTACGATTAAGCGTGTCAAATGTACACCATAGCAAATGAATTATAGAAGCAATCGCAACTCACCTTGCGATAAAAACAATTCGTACTTTTTTTGTGAGCCCGGTCGCGTCGAAATAAGTGCGTCAGAAAGCGACCGTACTAGTCAACAGGCGTTACGTGGGATAGGAAACAGTTTAGAAAAAAAATGTACGGCTTAAGAAGCAATTAATCCGAACGCTGATAGACGTAGAAAGCGAACGTTATGCTCTGTTCAGTTCATAGACCTAAAGAGGTGGCGTGTAAAATCATCGGGGTAATAAAATTCGCGGTAAATGGACGTGTACTGGTACATCGTGTAACTCCGTCTGTCTTCGGTGATATTCGGGTCACGTGATATGACGAAACCGTAGACTATCATCCGCTTCCATCACCGAAATGTGAAAATGTAGTCAAAATCTAATAATCCATAAATTCATTCAATGATTAATCTCAAAATCAAAACAATTAAAAAAAGTAATCAAGTTAGATTAATTGAATTAGAAGAAATTATTAAGAATAATGAGGGTAAGATAAATATAATTTCAATATCAAAAATTGTAAACAATAAAGTAATTAAAAAATAATGAATAGAAAATGGTAATCGGTTGTTAGAACTTGTATTAGATACACATTCGAAAGGTGAATTTTTTTTTTCGGTTATATGGATGTTTATTGTTAAAAGAATATTTACAAAAATTAAAATTAATGAAATTTAAAAAATTATAAAAAAAAAAATGATTAATTTAATGATTATATATGCGTATATATCCGTAACGACCTAGATGGAGGTTATTTCTTTAAGAAAAGAATATATGTTAAAAATTCTCTACTTCTTGTAGTTTATACAATATATTTAACAAAGTTAGCGAATAGCATTAATCTTTTTTTTAATTTGTTCGTACTTGTGGATATCTGTGATAATGTTTTTGCAATTAGTTTGAAAGGGTCTGTAACTTGTCGATTTCGCTCAATTTCATTCGCTCCTCTTCAACTTCGCTTTTCATGCAGTTCATGCAAAATGAACAACTTCAACTTCAACCGATTTCTAATATTGACCACGTGACGATGTTTAGTAGACACGAACCGAGCGCGTCCGAAGGTAACCGGTATACTACTCCTGAATTTCTGTCGCTCCTACTTCGATCTTAAAGCATTTTCGCACGAATTGCCACCTTCTGTTTCGTCCATTTAAGTCTACGATTCGGTTTTTACAACTTCCCACCGAATAGTCTCAGTAGCCATATCGGTGAAAGTTAAATTTATTGCATTTCGATAACGACTTTGTTTATCGTGTAATCTAAACGTTGCTCGCATTTTCGTGCGAATAACAAGCCGATCTCGTAAATCATATTCTGGTTTCGTTTTTTCTATGTTCTGTAAATCAAGTGTGAAAAGTGAGCCGCGAGGAAATCGGTGAAACGAGATGTTTCCCGAAGGAAGTTGCGTTCAACTTTCGTTCGAGGTTCGGTTAGGTTAAATAGGACCTTCAGACTTTCGAATTGTGAATTTACGGTACTCGGAAAATTCATGACGTTGATACTCCGGAATTGTGGTATTCTTATCTCAATATTCTTGGACAGATCGTTGATTTGCAGCATTGAAAATTTCAAATTTCGCAACTCTAATACTTCGACACTAGGAAATCTTTGAACTTTATTTATGTCTTCGGAATCGTAGATATCGAGATTCTTTTCTTAAGGACACTTCAGAAGTTCGATAGTTCCGTGTATCTATCAAAAAAAACAAGAAAAAGACACCGAATGATGATGTTTGCGGAAGAAAATTAAGCTGAGCTCGTAGAGGAACGTGTAAAAAATTTCGACCGATTCGGGAACGGGTTGTTGTTTCGGTCACTGTTCAGTTAAATTTCTCGAATAACGATCATTAATTACGATTTACGACACCGCGAGATGGTAACGGTTAAAAGACCACGACTTATAAAGCATTTTCGGCCTGGATTTTCGAGCTGCGTTCGCTCCAACGAAACTGCGTACTTAGATGGATGTCGATCAAGAAACGGCCCGCGGCCATCTTCGAATTGCCGATGTAAGTGTAATAAACTTTCCTCGTTTCCTTTCGTGATTGCGATAAATCTGCCATTTTCTCCAATTCCACGCCACCTGAATTAACTGTACCGAGTCGAAATTGAATTCACTATGAGCGACGTTAGTCTGTCGATAAAAAGATTTAAGTAACGTGCTTCAACAACGTTAAAATGATATCTTACTACTACATTTGAGCAAACAGTATCTGTCTGTGTCTAACCGCTCGTTTCTCGGTAACGAATCTAACCTAACACTTATTACTATGACATTAGTATGGTATTACTATGTTATTATGGTTCGTTGTTATATCACCGCGTGTTATGTAGTCATACAAGGCTATGTATAGTAGGTATAGATACACATGCGTTGTATGTAGCTAAGTGTTGCATAGAGAAATGCTGTAATAGTGTTGTACATCGACGCGCTGTAATAATGGTAGGATATAATATTAATACGCTGCGAATATTGGCACGTTGTTATATCTCAGCGTTGTAATAGCTACGCGTTGTAACATCTACACGTCGTAACATTCTTGCGTTGTAACAGTCATGTGTTGTAATATCTACACGTTGTAACATCGGAACTTTGTAATATCAACGCGCTGTAGAAACCACATGTTGTAATACGAACGCGGTGTGTTATGAATGCGTTGTAATAACAACGTGCTGTATTATCGACGCGTTGTAAGAGTCATATGTTATAGTATCAATGCGTTGTAACAGTCATGTGTTGTAATATCTACACGTTGTAAACTCGGTACTGTGTAATTCCAACGCGCTGTAGAAACAACGTGTTGTGTTATGAATGCGTTGTAATAACAACGTGCGGTATTATCGGTGCATTGTAATAGTCATGTGTTGTAGTATCAATGCGTTGTAATAGTCATGTGTTGTAGTACTAACGCGTTGTAATAGCGACGCATTGGAAGTGAACATATTGTAATATCGACATGCTTTAATAGCAATGTGTTGTAATTTCAACGCATCGTTATATAGCAGCACGCCGTATCTTAACACGTTGCGACAGCAACGCGCTGTAATAACAATTGCTGGTCGATACATTCTAATATCAGCGCATAATAAAATTAACGCGTTGTATTATATAATAAAACATACCTCACCCCTCGCATCCCAAGAAATCGGGTGATATGCATAAACCGTTGCATTAATTTACACACACGAAAAAACTAGCCTCCCAGAGTTGAATAAGAACGAAACCGTGTAGATTTTTCTTAGTAGGCATCTACCAAAGAAACAATAAACATGATCCAGGTTAATTGCAGGAATATAGCAGGATCAAACAATACCGCCCACGGCTCGAGATTTCAATGAGCTTTTAATTAATTTCCCTCGATCCGTTGAGCTGCGTTAAACCAACACCGGGGCGTCATATTCTACGCCTCTTCAATTGGTGTAACCACTCTGTTACACACAATGTGGAAGCAGAAGAATCGGTCGAATCCTTTAACTTCCCAGAATTCTATGCATAACATCTAAACAGTGGGAAAAAGACGTGAAACCGACGGTTTCCGTAAAAGCGTGTCGATTTGCAACAGCGTCACGTATCCGTATACCCATCCCAGGAATAATCAGCTGCACGGTGCACATATGAATCGTCAATTGGAATTGTATTTTTGTTACACATTTACGGAAACGACGGGTCCAACTAGTATCGCTAGGAACCATGCTGGTAATCCGTCGAAATCTTTCTCGTTAATTGTTGATCTGATTCCGATTGAAACGCGTTACGGGAGGATTCCCACGGGTTCACGCAACCTATCGAATTTTATCGTTCAGACATCTTCCAGATTATTGCGAATTGTGGGCAACCATTGCACGATGGGACGCTTCATTGGTGTTTCATCACGATTCGTTTGCTTCATCGTTTTACTCCTGACAATTACGTAATAACTTCTGTAATTTCTAAATTGTACATCGTAAATGGATTCTTGATACTAAATCGATGTTTAATACGAGATCGAGACGTTCTTAATACGGGACCGAGGCATTTTTTAGTAAATATACTCATCGATCTCCCAAGGTATTGATTTTTTTTTTATATTCTCGATACTCTTTTATGCACAATGTTTCGAAGATTCAGTTCGTAGAACAGGATCTTATTTAAAAGTGTTTGTACAACAGGACGTTCCAAGATTATATAGATGACAGTATCGTAACTCAATCTTAATATCACATCATTTTTGTTTGAAATATTTTTTCATGCAATTCAATATAATAGGATCAAGTACAATTAAGTAAAGCATCGTACGTCTTAATAACCTTTATTCAATACTTCTAACAATTTAATCAGAAACTCAAAATGATGCATTTAATTGTTCTTATGAATCATGACTCTTAATTAGGTTTTAGCTTTTCCTTGGAGTGTGGTACACTTTTCTTGTGTCGGTTTTTAAACATATACATACAAGGATCTTGCATTTAGTCGCCGACATAACATATTACGACTAAAATGATGTATTTAATTGTCCTTACGGATTGGATCTTTAAATAGGTTTTAGCTTTTCCTTGGAGTGTGGTACGCTTTTCTTGTGTCGCTTTTTAAACAGATACATGCAAGGATCTCTCATTTAGTTGGTAACATAACAAATTACGACTAAAACGATGCATTTAATCGTCTCCTTACGGATGGGAGATTCGAACGCGTGCTACCATCTTCGTGGAGTGTCGTGCACGTTTTTTGTGCCGGCGTTGAAATCACCAAGAGTGATCGCACGCGAAACGAGACACGTTAGGCATTCGAACGATGACGGAATAAAACGAACGGAAGACATTTATTGGAACGAGTGATATATTTCCATGGGTATCGATTAGGGTCCTTAGAGGAGAGAAAGAACTCGATTACACCGTCGTTGTGACTCGCAGAGTAACCGTTATCGTGATTGCCCGGCCGATGATGTAACGCAAATAAGACCTGTCGATCGGTTTTTTAGCACGGCCAAGCTAATTTGTAAGCGTCCAATTATGATTCAAACCTTTACTTTCACCCTCTACCGCGTTCTAACCTTTTCATTTATCTTCCCGTGGCGGTGGTTCCGCTCTATATGTGTGCAGGTGCAAGAAAAATCTGCATCGCTGAAACGGCCCCACGAGCCATTTCGCTCCCTAGCCTCGTTCGCCTAAACAAAACGTACATTCCATGTTTTCAATTCTCCACCGGTCATATTCGATTATTTCAACATATTTATACCGGACAAATGACTTTTTTCTTGCTACATGTAATTCGCTATTTCAACACATTCGCCGCTACCGACCCGTACGTTACGTTCCGTCAATCGTTTTGAATTTATGCAGCCGACAGACACTTTTTGCAATATCATCCGTACACTAGGAAAGTTTGTATCCGTTTACCAGGTGTATGCGTAAGCTCTTTCCGTTTTTTTTTTTTGGTAAAGAAGACACGTAATTTTCGAGGGTGTAAACATTATTATAGATCTTAGAAAGTTTAGAATATCGAAGATTCCACATAACAGAAATAAAAGACCAGAGAACTTCATTTAATGATTTTGCCGATTACTGTTGAGTTTGAGTTGTGTCAACATTCAATAACTCCTGCAATTGCTCGTCTTCTCACTTATATGGTCTACCAGAGCGTTCACTGTCTTTTACATCGAAATCGCCACTTTTAAATTACCGAAACCATGTCTCACATGTTCTAATCGATGGAACGTGTTCACCATATGTTTCTACCAGCAAACGGCAAATTTCAACAGCCTTTTCCTTTTGATATTCCTTCGGGCACAAAATTCGACATGATCACTGAACGATAAAACAAAGACACTAGATTATAGCGGACTCAACTTGTACGTGCTTGTCGTTTAATGGCAGACGAACATAATGACGTATGATTCGAATTAATACGCTGGGTACTTTTCGCTCAAGCCATCTCTTAGTTCAACCGGAAAAAACTTATGCATACACCTGGTAGTGACGTGCTTCAAAATGTTATGAATTTTTGCGAATAAAATAGTATATACCATTTTTTAGAAGAACTGTGTAGCGGCGGATAATTTCTGAACTGTTCATTTCTCGCATTCGTTAAAAATTAAAATTACTCTCGTTACGTACAATGCAATTTTATGATAATATAAAGCAGACATTTATAGGTATTTGAATAAATTAATCTAAGTTCAAATTACTTCAAAGTACTTTGTAGTCGTAACAAGCACGTAATTCTTCGAGTTCAAGCAGCGCGATGCTAATTTAATGACACCTATCTTATAACGAGTTAATTAATTTCGTGTAAACGAAATCGAGAAATCCACCGTGCTTAAACGCCATATATTCCGAATATTGAAAAACAAACTGCGGATATGTTGATTTTACGCTTTTACCGAGAAACCGTATCGGTAACAACGTGACTTGGAACCAGACGCAACAAAGTTACACAAGTATTTAACGGTGCATAGAAGTGAAACAAACTGCTTTTTATGGATCATGGCAGTTTCTATGCATGGATGAACAGATTAGAGGTAAATGGGGAACGGAACTTGTTCTACGTCATATCGGTTTCCGTATGAAAAGTGCATAAAAGTTATAAGGAACCGCATTTAAAGGCATAAATCATAATTTGATCAGCTGACATTTAGTATGCGCAATGTTGCCATTTGAAACAAAGAGTGGTACCCTGTTATTCTATTATAAGTACAGGATAACTATGATCATATCTCTTACTATCTTCTTCGTACTAAATTAATTGTTATAATGACATTTGTATTGGCCTGAATTAACACCTTTATAGAAGTGTTATTTGCTATTAATTTCTTAGTATTAGGCTAATTAGTGTAGTGACATTTGTATGCACCCGATTTGGTGTTTTTGTGGATACGTTATGGCTGATCATCTGTTGAGGGAAAAGGAAAATGAAAACATATTTTCAAATTTTCCTACTCGGAAATTTCCAGATCTCCGAATTTTCCAAGATTCAAATTTACAAATCTACAAATCTTCAACTACTCACATTCTCAAATTTACAAATTCTCTAATACCCAAATACCTAAATCCCCAAATCCTCGAATATCCACATTTTCGAATTTCAAAGTCATCAAATCGCAAAGTCGCGAAACCGTCAAGTCTCAGAAAGGTGCAAATACCGAAGTTCATGTTTCAATTTTTAGGTTCCTAAATTTTCAAATTCATCAAATTCCACGATTTACACATATTTCTCCGATTTCCACTGATCTCACGGTTTCTATGAATTCCACAAATTCCATGGATTTTATAACTTTTACAAGGTTGACAAATTCTACAAGTTTTATATATTATTCGATTTCTACAAATTCTATCAATTCCATCAATTCTACATATTGTACCAATCTTTCTAATTCTAACATTTCTACCATTTTTGCCATTTCTCCATTTCTAGCAATTCTACCAATTCTATTAATTTTGCAAGTTACATATATTCTATCAATTCTACCAGTTTTACCAGTTCTACCAAATCTACCAATTCTAACAATTATACCAAATCCACTATTTCTACCATTTCTACCATGTCTTCAAATTCAATCAATTCTACAAATTCCACCACTTCTACCAGTTCTAGCAATTCTAGCAATTCTATGAGTTCTTCAAGTTACATATATTATACCAATTCTCCCAGTTCTACCAAATCTACCAATTATACCAAATCCATTATTTCTATCATTTCTACCATGTTTGCCAATTCGATCAATATTACAAATTTCACAAATTCTACAAATTCCACAAATTCCACAAATGGTTCCATCGATATTCTTATCGCTTCATATCACGTGAGTAAAAAGACGAATAGTCTGTAAGGATTGAAGTTTGTAGGAAATAAAGCGTACCAGCGATAAACCGATAGAATAGTGATGCAAGTGGATAGTGATAATCGGTCATCGGCCCAACGCTTATGGATTGGGAGCCCGTTCGATGCGTGACCGCTCGAGGTCGAGTCGATTGTAGGCAATAAAATCGAAAGGAGAGCCGGTTTCCCTTTCCTCGTTAGTTCACCGTTATTATCACAGATGACCTGCGAAAATGCGAGAACCGGTAGAGAACACGATCGCTGGTCGCACATTCTCTGGTGGCACACGTACCGGGCAGCCCTGTACGTTCTCCGCGAGCGTTGCAATTCGTCTCGCACGAGCGCCTGCACGATTTTCGAGTCTCTCCCTCGAGAGAGAGAGAGAGAGAGAGAGAGAGAGAGAGAGAGAGAGAGAGAGAGAGAGAGAGAGAGAGAGAGAGGAGAGAGAGAAGGAGAGAGAGGGACACAGGACAGTCGAGAGCGGACTCTGGTCGTGTGCCAGACCGGATACGTTAGTCCTGTGGTTGCCCTTTTTTCAAATGGCTGTATACGAGTTAGAGTATTAAATAATTCTATGTATCGAGACCGGTGGGGAACTTTCACCGTTCGTGAGACACCGGGACACGAATTCAACGGCCAATTTAGCCGATCGATACAGCGGAAACTCGAAAATGCAATTTTGTATTTGATTAGGAGCTACGAACGTCGAAGATATATTGCCGGACAATTTTATGAGCTCGTTTCATTCTTGGATAGGTTGCTCCTGCGAACGATACTGTTGCTATTTCATTTTCAGGATATCGCGAAAGAACGGCTGAAAAATGGTACCGAGAGGTTTCGTGAGTTTTAGGCGCACGACTTATGGGATTATTATGTACCTACTTGGGATCGGGAAAATTACGTGATGTTCAAGAATTATTTTCCCATTTTAATAAATATTTTTTAAAATTGACAAAACACTATCATGAAGTTCATATTTTAAGGTGTATATGTATATAAATTTTTGTATGGAAAAATATTAAAAAACAAATGAAATATAACTCGTCTCCTAGATCGGCAGTTTTTTTATATCACTTGCGGTGACCCTGATATTCTCGGAACGCCTTATTTGAAGTCAAAATAAAAAAATATTGCGTTAGTATATTGCGTCACGAAGGACCTGAACGAAGGGTTTCGTAAAATTTGGATTTTTGCGAAAATGACAACAATTTTACGAAAAAGTCCATTTTTCGAGTTGAACAGATTTTGTTCTTCTTGCAATAACAAAAAATTTTTAATCGAAATGAAAAATTCTTCGTCCAGGCTCTTCGTAACGCAATGTACTAATGCATTATTTTTTTATTTTGACTTCAGATAAGGTGTTCCGAAGATGTGGTCACCGCAAGCGATATAAAAAAACTGACGATCTAGGAGACGACTTATATCTCATTTGTTTCTTAATATTTTTTCATACAAAAATTTATTATATACACCTTAAAATATTAACTTTTTGATATTATTTTGTAAATTTTTAAAAATATTTATTAAAATGGCAAAACAAATTTCTTGAAAATCACGTAGTTTTCCCGATCTCAAGTAGGTATAACCCCTTAACGACTTTTCATGGGAACCTTTATTTGTTGGTCGAAGCGTGTAAGTTTGCTTTGTAAGAGTTTATTGAGTGATTAATGATAATAAAATTTGTTCTGAACAATCGATTGCTGCTTCGTCGGGATTAATCGACTGCAAATAATTCGGGTTAATTAATGACAAACAAATGCTCGTAGTAATGTTTTCGATGAAATTTTTACAGATTTTTTCTCGTATTTTTACAATGGAGGCGTTTGATTATACTGAATACTTTTTATCCTCGCTACAAACTCGATTCAGTAGTATTCGTTGTACATTCTCAACGATATTTATACTCGAACGAGAACATGTCTCTCATTTTATAATTTTAATAAGTATATCGTTAATATCGTTACACATAAACGATACAGTGTCGTTCATAATAGTAAATTAGCTAAAAACTGAAGTGAACTTATGATTTTGTTACTACACCTATATCTGGGTATAACTGATATAATTTTGAAGTAAGAGTGCGACTATTAGTACTCGAACGGATGATAATATATCATTAAATCTTGAAAGGTAGTAATCGGGTTAATCGTTACCCAGATCAACGAGACGCGCGCAGTGATGCATCAATTAAAATTAGAAACTCAAATTTCTACACGAAAGGGATCACACCAATAATCCATACGCAAAACGATCAAATAGGAGAATAATAAAACAGTATTATATAAAATAACAAAGTACAAGCGTAGAAACAGTAAGATCCATAAATCTATAACTGCTTCGAAATTCACGGGTTCGTTATCGATACACAGTACCTACAAATCTGTACATTCGCATTGTACATCCCAGATTTTATTCACTCGCCTAAAAATTAAATGCTGTAATACTAAACGCGTAAATAATTTCTAAAATATCTGAAGCAACCTTCTAAAATCCGTACACCACGTTCACGGTAAATCGTTCCGTGAATAATGTCAAGGCTAATTTTTGTCGGGCACATTTGGAAATCGAAAAAAGCGTGGCATGATCGTGCAAAATATCGAATAGTTTCGCGCTGAAACGTTCTACGGCAATCGATTTCTGAGCCCCGTGTTGCGACACTTCCTTCGTCGTCGCGAGTCATACCTCATCGGAGGCGAAGTTAATTCCGCCCGACGAAGAAGAAGAGTACATTTACCCGGTTAATTAAGGAATTGTCCCTCTCGTGACGTAACAATAGGAAACGTTATCCGATCGATCTACGCCATAGCAATTTTCGATCGAACAATCGAAAGCGTAAGTACCTCACCCTCCGTCGGCCATTTTTCTCTCCGTCGTCGTTTCCTGGCGTTAACCAGTTAAGTGTGTTTGGCGACTATACCCGTCATGGTGATGTGGCAGAATTTTGTGTCATGACGACTATATCCGTCATGCGTAAAATTTAGTTACCATTGATTATCTGAATTGTAAGTTTTGCAAAAATTATTTAAAATGTAATTTTTCGTAGATTCTAAAAAGGTTTGGAACTTTTGGAAGCCAAGACGCAGTGAAACGAACAAATATAATGTATAAATAATTTGTGATAAATTTATGCATCCTGGAGCTACTCACCATCGTCGATTTTCACGACACATATACAGTAGCGAGCAAAAGTTTAAGACGATGGTTTGATTTGAAATATTATACGAACTTCGATGAAATTTTTTTTATAAGTGTATAAATAAATGTCTAATTAGTTAACACCGAAAGTAGAACACTATTTATAGTTTTTATGAACAGTAAATCAATTATTTATTTTTTCCATTTAGTCTTAAACTTTTGTCCGCTACTGTAAGTGCACGTTCTCGAAAGGGGGCGCCACAGTTAACTGGTTAATACACCAACGAAACCTCGTGCGTAATTATCCATCTGCAATACCTTAATCGATCAGTGTTACGCAATGTTATGGACCATGTTCTCGTTTGCATAGACAAATGTTCGCCGGCTGTTAATTCCTTTTTCCCCTCCCGTTCAGCGAATTCGTTAATGAATTCGACGGTGAAACTTTCCCCACCGAACAATGAACGATCGGCTCACGATGATTTAGATCGGCTAGCGAGGTTTAATAATTAATCGGAGAACGGGAGAACCGCGATCGGAATGTCGCGTTCCGTTGCGGACGTCCTTTCGATTCGAATCGTCCCACGGTTAAACCAGCCATCTTGGCTCGCTGCTTTTGTTCCGATGCTTTAATTTATCCACACAGTCGACGCACAGTCTCGCGCAAACATGCTGCCCATTGTATGTCCTTGTCGCAACGATTTATCGTGCACCTTGCACGTTGACTCTGGCGAAATACTTCTCGGTCAGTACTATACTCTCTTGCCGATCCTGTAAGGCACCGCGATTCTAACACGATTCTCTTTTTCTCGGGCTACGCGCGCTTATGTAACGTGAGAATAACGCGGATCCGTGAACGATCGCGTAGGTGGTCGATGCTCCCGTCCTTTAACGCCCCACACGGTTATATCGATATGGAAATTCGTACAGCGAAGAAATTCGGGTATCTCGAGAGTCGTTTGATGTTCGAGGAAATTCGGGGAGCGAGAAACGTACAGTGACTCAAAGTAAAAGTCGGACACTTGGGTATTTCTGTTTTATGAGCAGATAATTAATGTAGAGCACGAATTAAGTTACAGGCATAGAAACCCGTGGAGAACGGAAACACAATTGCAATCAGATAATTATTAATCAGATCACAAACAGAGTATCAAACTGAAAGGAAATTCATCTCAAATTAAAACTCGGACAAGTAGCAACCGACAAGTATTGACGATTCATGTTGTGAAAAATTAGACCAGTCCGAATCGATTAAAAGCTGTCAAAACAAACAAAGGACTGCCAACTAAGTATTAGAAATAATGTAATATATATATATATCGCTCCCGCACAGCACCCGTACACCCGCACCGGTAACAAAAACAAAATTACAATGAACACATTAATGCTAATAACGTTAGTAATAATAAGAATAATAATGGTAATAATTAGGTGATAATGAGAATAATAGTAATACTTATAATAATAATAGTGACAATAATGACAACAATAATCCGAAGATAAATAAGAAATAAAGTGTCCAAGCGAAGGGAAATTCATTTCAAACAGAAACTTAAACAATAGAGAGCTTTTATTTATATTCATATATCCTTTACATTATTCTCAATACTCATTTGGCGGCCCTTTGTTTGTTTTGACAGCTTTCAATCGATTCGGAATTGATCTCACTATTTTTTCGCAACATGAAACGTCAATCTTTGCCCATTCTTCTTGCACTGCCTTCTCAGAGTCCTTTGCATTTGAGATGATGCGATTTTTTACTTTTCCTTGCAAATACGCCCACAAATACACGATGAATCAACTTTTTCATGGAATTTTATGCCTGTAACTGCAGCCTAATAAAAGTCACTCGATCGTTCATTAAATTCGTGCTCTAGATTAATTATCTCCTTATAAAACAAAAATATGCAAGTGTCCGCGAAGTGTTTGGGAATCTTAAAATTCTAACATTCGAGGATTCGAAGGCTCGAGAGTTTAGAAAGTTAGGATACATTCCGACATTTGATCATTTTTTCATTGTTTATTTTTGTTCCATATTACTTGAGTATTATTCGATAATACCGTAGTATTAACGCTATCGAAGTGTTAGGTATTATTTCATACGACTGACCGAGATGATTGTATCTAATAAAATTGCGAGTGACCAGCCCCCAAAATCTCCTACGTCTTATTATAATAATTAGCCAAAAAAAATATGGTATAATGATTAGTGAAAAAGAGGCGACCTTCGAATGCCGCTAATATTACAGTAATAATGCAAAGTCATGACGTAATAATATATGACATGAACGTCTATGCCTAAAATGACATGCGTAGGAATTCGTCAGGATATTGTATCTATCTATCATTACGTGACAGCTTATTAACATCTAAGACAGACCCAAAAGTTTTTGCTCGCAGGTGTAGATTTTATATTGTTAGGTGTGTCTAATAAGTTTAAAAAGTGTTCGAACGGTATGAAAATTGAAGCAAGAGACGAGAGATCCGGTTCGATTCGTAGTTCGATCAAAATATTTTTCTACGTATATGAAAATAATTCTTCCCGCGAAACTTTCTCTATCGTTTAATTGATTGCCGAGCTGTAATCGGTAAACGCCAGACACTGAAACATACCATGACATTATTCAGATCGAAGAAAATGCAAAAGTCACGGAGCACGGTCTTACAATTCATTCTATATATATTCAAATTGTACCGGAACACCGACAAAAACAAACCGTATAATTTCCTACTTCCTGAACCGTAAATGTTCCCCGTGAAAGTCCACAACGTGTCAAACGCTTGTCACGTAAATTCACAGACATTTCTTTTCATGGCATCAAACTTTGTTCGACAAATGTTCCGTATATTTTACTTTATAGTCTCGTAGGTTCTGCCGTAACGGGATCAAATTGTTACTACAAATATGGCAGAGGGTTTTTCATTTACAAGGCACCTATTTCAATTAAATCTATAAATTTTCAAACTCGGAAATTTTTAATTTACAAATTCTTAGAGTTAGGGACGAATTGAAGTATTTTCTGGTCTAGATATTTTAATTTATGTATTTTAAAATTTGTGAAGATCAAATTTAGAGCTTTTTTTAATTTAGAAACTTTAAATTGACATATTTTAGATTTTGAATACTTTATTTTACAAACTTTTTAATGTAGAAATCTTAACTTTTTCTATTCTCAAATTTTGAAACTTCAAATTTAGATATTTTCTTAAATTATTTAACCATTTAGCTATGTCGGTCACTTTTGAGAGTGCACACCTATATCTGTCGCGAAAATCGTGCGGTGACGAGTATACTCGCCAATCGCAGAGTAAGTGTGGCTCTTAAAATATCGTATCAAAAAGATGGGTTTTATTTTATAAAATTAACAATTTTATTACTAATATCTACATATTTGGTTAACCAGTTAGCTGTAATTGGCAAGTATACTCGTCATGACACAAAACTCGCGATGACGAAATCCTGTCACTTTTCCATGACGAATATACTCGTCGATCACAGCTAACTTTTTAATGAATAATAAGTAAAATTAATTAATTAATTAATTAATTATATTATGTATCAAAATAACCGATGAAATTCCGACCATCAAATAAATAAGACCAAAAAGAGAAGTATGTAGTATCCGCCCTTTTTTCGAGACCGTAGGCACATCCTTGTAAGAATTCGGTTAAAACCGCACTGCTTCTGGTAAGAGGAAGGTCCCGTTGGCTTCCGTGGCCGGAAGTCGAACGACGACACTGTAATGCGGAGAAAAGGACGACGAGATGGATGAAAAAGAGGCCGAGGAGACGCGTCGCGTCGTTGAATACGCGTTGCTCTATACAGGGTGTCCCACAAATATGGTACGAGCCGGAAAGTGGTGGTAGGTTGGGCTATTCTGCACAACTTTTTCCTTTGAAAAATATTGGGCGAGGCTTCATTTTTAAATTATTAAGGAATTTTTTCCGCCAGCGGTTTCTTTTCCGACGGCGGTTTTTTTTTCCGCCCGCGGAAAAATTGACCCGGATGGATTATTTGTGAATCAATATGTATGTCGTATCCGAATTGTTTGTTCATTTTTTCATTTAATGTACTCAGGACTTATTACGTTTATTAGTCATTCGATTTAAAATATTATTCTGTGAATGAAAAAGTTAATTCTTTTTCAGAATGGAAAAATGTATTTTTTCCAGAATGAGAGTTTGTCCTTTTTCATCATCATAATATTTATCCAGTGTAATTTTCGATATTTTATCTATTATTTCTTTGCGGTAACGAACTACAGTATCGTTATAAATTCTGACTACGTGAATAAAAAAGAATTAGTTTATTTATTATTCGTGAATGAAGAATAATTCAACAATTATTCCGATTTTTCTGCTTAACCGATTTTTACCTAATAGCTTTCTACTACACGAACATCTGACGGTCACTGTTACTCGTGCCTGCATGACGCCCCTGAGCGCGCGCGGTTCCCGCGCTCTTCATTGGTCAGTGTTTTTCCTTAATAATTTAAAAATGAAGCCTGATCGAATATTTTTCAAAGGGAAAAGTTGTTCAGAATAGCCCAACCTACCACCACTTTCCGGCACGTACTATATTTGTGGGACACCCTCTATAGGCATCTAGAGAAGTAGACCACGCCGTGTATCATTTCGCTGCACTTTCACCGAAAAATCTCGCTCACGTTGTCCTGGACGTGACGTACACGTGTCCGATCCAGGACTCACACGGATGTCTTTTGTTCTTACGGTCTGTGGAGATTTCGTTCTCGACACACCTGTCCATCGAACCGTTCCGCGAAATAGAAGCCGCCGATCTAACCGATAGCTGCTCCGCATCGTTTACGTGGATGCTGATTGTCGGCGTCGTTCCTTTGAATTTCACTAGGAAGCGATGTCCGATCGAAAAGAATGGAGGAATTCGCTTCTGACGAGGTTTTCCAGACGGTTATCCTTCGGTGCACCGTTGCACGCGTGTACTTGCAAACTGGATCACCGCATTTTTGCCAGAACGCTGCGTTTATTAATCCGTTCGAGCATGTGGAACGTTTTAAACAATTTTGGTATCTCGAACGAAATCTATGTATTTCGTGGTAGCAACGTTAACATTCCTATAATTATTTAGTTTTATTACGTATGGTCTTAAGTATGTCTTACTGTATAGTTTTAAATGAGACCGTTGGAGATCTATAATTGTAAGATGGATCATATTATGTGGAACTCCTCTAATAGCGTGCTTGATTGTAACTTTTCCAATCCTTCATTTGAAAATTGTCAAATTTCATAACCTCGGATTTAGTACTTTCTAATTAAAAAATTGGAAATTTGATAATTTGACAATCTGTCTATCTGACAATTTGGCAATTTCTCAATTAAGCTGTTTGTCAATTTCGCAATTCGACCATTTAAAAGTTTGGCAATTTGGCAATTGCTCAATTTAAAAATTCGAAAATTTAAACATTTGACAATTTAAAAGTTTGGCAATTTGGTAATTGTTCAATTTAAACATTTGACGATTTAAAAGTTTGGCAATTTGGTAATTGTTCAATATAAACATTTGACCATTTAAAAGTTTCGCAATTTGGCAATTGCTCAATTTAAAAATGTGGCAATTTAGCAATTTGATAATTTAAAAGTTTAGCAATTTGGCAATTGTACAATTTGAAAATTTGAAAATTTAAACATTTAACAATTTGTCAATTTCTCCATTTAGCAATTTGTCAATTTGGTAATTTGACAATTTGACAATTTGACAATTTGGCAATTTGGATATTTGACAATTTAAATATTTTACAATTTGGCAATTTGACAATTTAAAAATTTGGCAATTAGACAATTAGACAATTAGACAATTAGACAATTAGACAATTAGACAATTAGACAATTAAACAATTAGACAATTAAACAATTAGACAATTAGTCAATTAGTCAATTAGACAATTAGACAATTAGACAATCAGACAATTAGAAAATTAGACAATTAGACAATTAGACAATCAGACAATCAGACAATTAGACAATCAGACAATCAGACAATCAGACAATTAGACAATTAGAAAATTAGACAATTAGAGAATTTGACAATCTAAAAATTGGACAGTTTGACAGTCTAAAAGTTTGACAATTTGACAATTTAAATATTTAAAAGTTACGTAAGAAAACGAATCTGAAGGAATATCCAAACTGTAAATAAATAATGGATTATTAACTTATCCCGTGATAATACCAGCAAATACTTCATAGGTGGGAAAGAAAAATCTCTAGTTAGTTTGCAATTTTGATACCACCTCGTTTACAGTGTCTCGTACCTATACAAGAATTGTCACATGCATTAAACCAGAGTAACATACGGGATCCAAGTTGTATTACCAACCTTGTCTAAACGTTTCTGTACATATACGGTACAGGTAAATTGTTCAATTTCTTTTAGCAAACATATCAGGTACGAGTAAATGTTCCCGATTAATTGTTATAATTAACCGGTTCATTAATATTCTAGAACTGACACATTGCTACTCAGAATTGATTGCCTGCGAGGAATCGTTAATGTGGTACACATGCGAACCAATTCGCTTCATTTATGTTCAGTCCTGGTGGTTTCTGTAGCAATTAAAAAGGGAGCCCATTTCTGGCACTGATTTTTATGTCTCTGTTAAACTTGTTTCTTGTTACTTGTATATCGTTTCGTGAGACTGTATCGATCTCAATTATCGGCAGTTACAAAACTCGGATGAAATTCATTTATATCATGTTACATTGTAACAAATGATTAACCCTGTGTACAAATTTTTCAAAATAGCCACGTATAACATTAACTAATTTCTTTTTATATAAAACGTGTTATATAAATTAATTATTTTACCACTAAAAGAATTTTTATTTTATTTCTTCATTATTTTATTTATCCTCTTTATTATTATTTTTTATTCATTTATTATTTTATCACTCAAATAATTTAGTAGATATAAATTTCGTAATATAAATACATTATTTCATTGCAAGGTAATTATTTCGCCATCAAAATGATATTCATATGTTTCATGTAATGCAACAAAACTAGAAAATTGAAATTGTAAAAAATTATGACTACGCAATATAATTGAACAGAGATACACATTGCAAGGATCTAAACACTACATCTGCGATGCAACCAATTACCGAAATGTAACCAACAGTAAACTTAATTAACTGAACCACTTATTAATCTAAATTTAAAGATTAAAACATGGTTCAATTTAATAACTACGTTTTAATTTCCGTAACTTATTCCGTAACAAATGTAACTTTATTTTCCGTGGAACTTAATAGAAAACGATTAAAACGAGGCAAGAAACGAGAGCATACGTTTTTATCGATGTTTCAATTAAGAAATCTCGCGATTTTTCGTGAGTCAGTTGGAAGTAACGAAATCTTTCGGTGAAAGTTGTTTCGTGGAAAACACACAAAAGGAAAGGGATGTATTCGACAACTGTCCCCGATGTCGGTTTCGGGTATGGTTCGAAAAGAAAGCGCACTTTAATCGGCAATAAAAGGTGGTCAAAAATCGCCAGGAATGTCCATATCGAGTCGAGATTAAATGACCGGAACGAAATAATTCACCGGATATTCAATAAATTATATGGACTTTAACGTTGATTGCAACTGAAAGTCAGCTTGTCATGTCGAATTTAAATTATCACAAAAGACAGTAACGAGGGAAAATTTAATTTTTGCAGCAACGGTTCTCAAACTTTGCCTTCTTTTGCACCAAGTGGGCAGAACAGGGACGTAGGAATTTTGGGAGGTCGGAACATCGACATTTAGAAATCAAACTGTTTTAAGTTATCGATACGTTCGATCTTTGGAATATTCAACACTTTTGAATCTCGGAAGTTGTTTGATTTTCATGTTCAAGTGTTTAGAACTTCGGAACTTTCGTATTTGGGATTTTGAGATTTTGGATTTTTGAAACTTAGCTCTTTGGAAGTTTAGTATTTCGGAACTTTCGTAATTGGGGATTTTAAGGACTTTGGATCTTCGGAATTTTTGGACTTTGGAATTTTGAGATTTTGGAAGTTTGGAATTTTGGGATATTTGGGACTTTGGATCTTTGGAATTTCGGAACTTTCGTATTTTGTGAATTTTGGGACTTTGGATCTTCGGAATTTTGGGATTTTGGATCTTCGGTATTTTGACATTTTGGAAGTTTGGAATTTGGGGATATTTGGGACTTTGGATCTTTGGAATTTCGGAACTTTCGATTTTGGGAATTTTGGAACTTTGGATCTTCGGAATTTTGGGATTTTGGATCTTCGGAATTTTGAGATTTTGAAAGTTTGGAATTTTGGGATATTTGGGATATTTGGGATATTTGGGACTTTGGGTCTTTGGAATTTCGGAACTTTCGATTTTGGGAATTTTGGAACTTTGGATCTTCGGAATTTTGGGATTTTGGATCTTCGGAATTTTGAGATTTTGGAAGTTTGGAATTTTGGGATATTTGGGACTTTCGATCTTTGGAATTTCGGAACTTTCGTATTTTGGGAATTTCGGGACTTTGAATCTTCGGAATTTTCGGATTTTGGATCTTCGGAATTTTGGGATTTTGGATCTTTGGAATTTTGAGATTTTGGGATATTTGGGACTTTGGGTCTTCCGAATTTCGGAACTTTCATATTTTGGGAATTTTTGGACTTTCGTATTTTGGAATTTTTGGGAGTCTCGATCTTCTGAATTTTTGAATTTTGGATTTTAGAAGTTTGTAACTTTGGAACTTTCATATTTTGGGATTTTTTAATTGTGGAATTTTGAGGTTTTGAGGCTTCCATGTTTCGAGATTTTCGAAATTATGGAACTTGAGGATTTTGAAACTCCGAAACTTTGTGACTTTCAGTTCTTGGTGCTTACAAAGTTCAAACTATGAGATGTTTTAATTTTTTCATTTTTGAACTTCATAATTTTGAGACATTGAATTCTTGTTGTTTCGGAATTTTGAAACTTGGAGTCAATGAGACTTACAATTTCTGATCCTTATGAAGTTAAAACTACGAGATTATTGAATTTTTGAACTTCGAAACTTGAAGATATTAAATTTTTGGTGTTTCCAGAGTTTGAAACTGTGATTTTAAGACTTCGAGCCCTTAAGACTTGAAAATCATGGAATTTGTAGCTTCGTAATCTTAAAAATTGAAACTGACGCTCCTATGAAACACTCGCAACGCCTCAAAGCATTGGGACACAGTTTGTGAACCACTGCTTTGAATCATGGACCCTATATCTACAATACGAACGAAATACAAGGTTACTAGTGTCCTCCACTAAAATTTCATTAAAACAGTTTACATTTACACTAAATTTACAATTCTACCTTAAATTTCGTAACCCTAAGTTGTACAAAAACGCTAGTCCCTCTCCAGGCTGCTCGGTTTACAAACGAACGTGAAATCACGCGTTCTTATAAGAAGCAAATTTTGTTTTATTTCATCTTGCACACAGACATTCGAGGCAAACAATAAAATTGCAATATGCGTATTCTTTTTCTGCAGCGACTAAGGTGTGAAAATATGAATCGTCTGAATAATGAGAAACAGCGTCCGCGAGAATAACGTAACGCTTCGTTCTCAAAATTGACAATTTGGCAATATGGCAAGTTGACAATTAAAAAATTTGGCAATTTAGCAATTTGGCAATTTGACAATTTAAAAATTTGACAATTCGGCAATTTCACGATTTGATAATTTAAACATTTGGAAATTTGGCAATTTGGCAAGTTGACAATTTAAAAATTTGGCAATTTGGCAAGTTGACAATCTCAAAATTTGACAATTTTGCAATTTGCCAATTTCACGATTTGATAATTTAAACATTTGGAAATTTGGCAATTTAAAAATTTGACAATTTGGCAATTTGGCAATTTGGCAAGTTGACAATCTCAAAATTTGACAATTTCGCAATTTGGCAATTTGACGATTTGATAATTCAAACATTTGGAAATTTGGCAATTTGGAAATTTCTCAATTTAAAAATTTTACGATTTGGCAATTTGACAATTTCAAAATTTGACAATTTGGCAAGTTGACAATCTCAAAATTTGGCAATTTGACGATTTGATAATTTAAACATTTGGAAATTTCTCAATTTAAAAATGTTACGATTTGGCAATTTGGCAATTTGACAATTTCGCAATTTGGCAAGTTGACAATTAAAAAATTGGACAAGTTGGCAATTTGGCAATTTGGCAATTTTGCAATTTGGTAATTTGACGATTTGATAATTTAAACATTTAGAAATTTCTCAATTTAAAAATTTTACACTTTGGCGATTTGACAATTTAAAAATTTTACAATTTAGCGATTTGACAATTTAAAAATTTTGCAATTTGGCGATTTGACAATTTAACGATTTCACAATTCCTCTTTCAAGAATCTCGCGTTCTTATAAGAAGCAAATTTTGTTTTATTTCACCTTCTGCACAGAAATTCGAGACAAACAATAAAATTGCAATATGCGTATTCTTTTTCTGCAGCGACGAAGGTGTGAAAATGTGAATCGTCTGTCTAATGAGAAACAACGTCCGCGAGAATAACGTAACGCTTCGTTCTCACAGATTTAGGACAATCGTAATTTCACACGTAAAACTATCTTATGTTAAAAAGGAAAAAAGGGAAAATGGAGAGGCTGATCGTTATCGAGGTAATGGACTTGTAACATGCCACAGGATATTTTTCTCTTACCTCCGCAACATTGCCACGCGATTTGATTACTATAAATGAATTTTCTCATCGTGGCGTGCGCATTGTTGTTCTCGTTCAACTTACGATTAATCTGCATATTCTCGAGTTAAGTTTAACTAGAAAATGTCAGGGTTTGGCATTTTTTATTGCAAAATTTTATTGCGGGGCTTTTGTCGAAATGTCTGTCATGTTTTATTGAGCTAAGGAATGGTTGTATATGTTAGGTGATGCTGCAATATTTATTTATTTATTTTTCTACTTTATTTTCAGTTCTGAAGTAAGCATGCATTTAATGCCGGTACTTCTAGTGGTAAATAATCATTAACCAAATATAATGCTAAAAATCGAATATATAATAGGGTCCATAAAAATGAACAACAATATTATGGACATATCGTAAAACGTTTTGTAAGCTATAATGGTGTATAAATTGATATGTATTAATTATTCGGAAAAATTAATTAAAAGCAGTTAATAAGTTTTATTCATTTTGAGGCCTTCGAAGTTTTATAGAGAAAAATTGAGACTTGCAATGAAGTTATTATCGTGCGTGAAAGTCAGTGCGAAAACGGCAATATAACGAACTTCTATTGAAACATCAATTCCTGACTCGAGAATTATTATCTACTAATTGTCGAGGTTTTCTAGATCTCTGCTTACATGAATGTTCTCATCCAGTTTCAAATGATGCAAATGCAATAGTCTCTCGTTATATGGCCACCATTGTATAGATCCTCGCATGTACTAGTTAAACTATAATCCTACTTGTAACAATATAAGAATCTAATTTACTCAGTAAACTTTTTAAAAAAGTGATCAATAATTTATTGATAAGTATGCTAACGAATAGTAACTAAAAATCTCTACGTGTGATAGTAAAATTATAGTTCTATTTGCCACAACACAAGAATCTTCAGTACTGCACAATCGGTATTGCAAAGTCAGGAATTTACGGAAAAATAAACTAATAAAGGTTAGTCTGACTAACCTAGTAACTACGATTTAGTAACTAAACATTTTAACGCCTAAGGAAAATAGACAAAATAGACAAAAGTCTAATCCACTGAAAAATGTTTCTGAAGAACGTGGTCGCAACTAACGTTTACTTTTCCATAGAAAGATCTAATAATTAAACATTTTTTATCGAAATTCGGTATTAATCGAATGTTCCAATCCGAACAACGACTCTATAATCATTCACGATTTCCATACACGCTATTTCGATGCAGGTATCTTGTGTCGTTAGATTGTAACTCATTAACTACGAATAACAGGCGGTTGTGAGGAAACATAGAACATGCGATCGGTAACGATATGCATACGAAATTGCTATAATAACGTATGCCTAAGATATACGTATACGGTGGGCTATCTAGCGTTACGACGTACTTGTATCTTATGGGCTGTAAGTATAATACCGTGGTATACTATTATCGACAAAGTTGAACATAATTGCCACTCGAAATATGCTTCTACTCGTGTACACATATTAATTAACCACGCATGTCTGCTGTCTATATTTTTCGTTATTTATCAGGGAACTTTATGTACCAGGGTGATTGAAATGGCATTTGTCAACTTATTGCAAAATGGTAAATTATGCAATTTTTATTTCGTCGCGGATAATGGTTCGATTTTTCTGTATGTGGAATTGGTAATTACGGAATCGTTTGTGTGTAGTGTTGGCAATTTTAAAGATTCTGTCGGTAAAAACTTGAGGGTGGTGGAAATTGAATTAGGTAGAACCAAAATTTGAGAATTTGGGAGTTCAGAAAAGTTGGAGCTTGAAAATTTGAGAATTCGAAGATTTAGGGATTTGGATTTTGGATTTCTGGTAATTTAGCAAGTTGGGTGTGCTTGGGTATTTGAAGACTTGAGAATTTGGGAATTTGAGAAATTGAGAATTTGGGAATTTTGGGCTTGAGTATTGGGGAATTTGAAAATTTGGGGATATGAGAATTTGGGGATTCGAGAATTTGGGGATTTGAGGATTTGGGAATTTGGGAATTTGGGAATTTGGGAAATTGCGGATTTGAGAAATTGGAATTTTAAGAATTGGGTCTTGAGTATTGGGGAATTTGAGAAATTGGGAATTTGGGAATTTGGAACCTGAGTATTCGGTAATTTTAAAATTTGGGGACATGAGAATTATGGGATTTGAAAAATTGGGATTTTGGGAATTTGGGGACCTGGGTATTTGGGAATCTGAAAATTTGGGAACTCGAGAAATTGGCAAATTGGGAATTTGGCAATCTGTGAATGTGGAGAGCTCAAAATTCGAGGACCTGAAACTCTGGCGACCTCATAGTTCGGGAACTGAGAATTTGGTGACTTGAAGATATGGAAATCTGAGAATTTGAGAATTTGTCATAATCGGGGATTTGAGAGTTTGGAAATCTAGCAACCTCGAGATGCGAGAACTTTAGTATTGGTGAATTTTGATAATTTTCTAGAAGAAAAAAGCGGAAGTTTGAAAATGTTCCGTGTCAGAAGTATTCATTTATGAAAGTGCAACTATCTCGTCCGCATATCGTGTACTTACAACCCGTATTCTTAATATTTGCTGAGTCAACCATAGACGAACACGCGAACGCGTTGAAACGAAGTGCTCGAACGAAATCACAAAATTTCGATTTTAAACGAATTTCAGCGATCGCATCGTAATTATAGTTCATTTGCCGTTGATCGCGATTAAACGCAACGCGAGATTTAACACCTGGTGAAAACGTTCTTTATCGATGCATTCAGTTCATAAATCATTGATACACGTGTATTCGAAGGAGGAGGTGCGCATATCGATTCCTAGGTGAATGAAAAACTACGAAAGCTCATACCATGTGGGCAAGAAGAACGGGCAACTTTTCATCGGTATATTGCCTTTCCACTCTCTTTAAACGTTCCTACTACGCAATTTAGTAGACCGTGAATTTGTTTTCTATCGAAGCGGTAGCGGCATGACAAGTGTATAAATCGTTACGAAACGTGATCGTAAATGAAAAGAGAGCATTTCAGCGAAAATGTTGACTTACGGTCAATGAAAATCAACCGACATTCGAACGTAGGTGGTTCGATAATTCAACGGGACATTTTGAAAAATCTTTAGAAACAGGAATGTATCAATCTTCGTTCTCCGTAGAAATGTTGTCATTAACTATGTATCGCGAAAGCGCGTTCGTGGCGGGAAGGAAATCAAGCATCGTTAATTTTTTATTAGACCAATGAATCGTAGATTCTGTTCGCTCTACGAGTTCACGCTTTGGAGGCTAATTAAAGTGAAATATCGTTATGAATATCATTATTTACTCGTTTACTCGCGTTGGCGATATAATCGAGGTACGGCGTACACTGATGTGGTGCAATATATCGATTTGACAAACGAATTTTCTCTTTGAAATGTGGCACTATAGTCATACGATACGCAGTGATACGGTATACGGCGATATAGCTCGTGACGATACGATACGCGGTAATATAACGAGCGACAATATATCGCACGGTGATACAGCGTGTAACAACGTAACGCGTGGTAACGCGGTGAACGGCGATATGAATAGTGGCTATATAAAGCGATGCAATATAGCGAGAGGCAATATAACGCGCGGTATAATGATCGCATTGCGACACAGCGCGTAATAACGTAACACATAATGACACGGCGTGCGGTGATATATCGCGATGCAATATAGCGCGAGGCAATATAACTCGCGGTGTAATGATCGCACTGCGACACAGCGCGTAATAACGTAACACATAATGACACGACGCGTGGTGATATAGCGCGAGACAATATTCCGCGCGGTATATTGCTCGCCTTGCGATTAGCCCGTACTAACATAACACGTAATGGCACGACGCGCGGTGATATGGAGCGATCAATATAGCGCGAGACAATATAATGCGTGGTATAATAGTCAGATTGCGATACAGTGCTTAATAACATAACGTTATTAGTGATGTGGTGTATGATCGTACAGCGTGTGATGATATAGCACGAGGTGATAAAGCGTGCAGCAATATAACACGTGGCGCATACTAATATAATTTGCTGTGATATAACGCGTGTCAATATGAAACCTACCAAAATAAAATGCACCATATAATGTGGCTCGCTGTAACGCGGACCATGTAGCAAACAATAGTATAACGCGATGCAATATCGCAGATGGTAATACGACACCACAATGTACAGCGTTGCAATAAGGTTCTTGACAAAGTAGCGTGCGGTAACGTAACGCGTAATAACATATGTACATCGCGATAATATAAGAAGAATTTACCGGACATTCATGCGATTTTAATGTAAGCTAATTCGCGAATAACGAATGGATATTTTTCACGTCAACGAAAGCAAATAACTCCGTTTTCCTTTCGACGCAAAAATTTATTAGAAAATCTGTAATTACGTCGCTACGTAACAGCAATAAAACGGCGTTTATGGAAAATCATTCTTGTTACTCGTTTTCTTGCCCGATTCCTACGATGTATCCTGCTATACAAAAAACGACAAAAGACCTAAAATGTCCGTTTGTATTTTAATACACGGTACGTTCGTACGAACGTTTCCTATACACGCTTTTTTCGCCGAGCGTTTTATCGAAAGTTAATCGTGGTTACTCAGCGATTAATGTACGGGCGTTTTGCTTTTTTCTCTTCTAAATTTCGAGAAAAAAGATTAATAATTCTCGCCCATTCGTGGAAACTGATGACTAATGGTCGGTAATTTAATGGTAATAGCTCACAAACGTTCAATTACGGAACAAGCGGAGGCCTACGCACACGAGACGAGGCGGAAAGACAGGCGAACGCGAATATTAGATTGTTAGCATTCCTAAAAGTGAAACGAAAACTAATTTCACCGACGTCTGTCGTGTAACATTTTACATCTGACATTCTTCTGTCATACGTTAACCGCACATTTCTGAAATAAACACCCGTACAAGAAATTTCTTCACCGTTTCTTTTTAACGATACATTAATAACGTTTCATTGACTGGAAGCTAATCCCGACGCGTAACCGCTCATTCTTAACACGTTCGATGTTATTTTTAACTCACCGACAATAATTTACGATTCAAATTGCCCGTGAAGCGTTATTACAAATGTCTCGAGAACTTCAAATTGTTACAATCGAGATTATTGTACAAGACGATCAGTAATTTTCAAGCATCGTCGTGTCATGTTAGCCACTCGAGGCGGTTCTCCTATTATACCTCAAAATTGCTCGAATTCTATAGTAATGGAAACTTATTGCAGATAGTGACCTGTCATTTATCGAAGGTTTAGGTACGAATAGCGATTAGTCCGAGATGAAATTTGATAATAAATATGAATCGATAATAATCAGTTTGTGTAGACTTACAAGGGAATATATCCAACTTGAACACTCCGATTTTAATGAAACTTATGTGGAAGATAGTTCTCGAGAAAATATTTGACACGTATTTGTTTATATCGGCCATCATTCACATTGAAGTGTTACGACGACACGCGTGGTGCTTGCAAAAATTTCTTAGAACAACGATACTATTTCGAGGACACGAAAACATTGTGGAAAGTTAATATGTCATCGCCAGTGTTTCCGATTATCATAAAACTAATTCCGAGAGACGCGTCGTGTTGGTCGCGCATAAATTTCTTCGACCGGCTGAAAACCACCTGTAACAGAAGCAATCGTGAAAGTCGATGTAATTAGTGGTGCGTGCCTATTATTTATGATATCTCTGGTTAACATATGAAAGTCGATTTTTTGTCGCTGTCGCCAGGTAACATCGATCTAACGTTTTCATGCGTGTCGCGACAACGTGTCTCAGGCATACGGTAGTAGGAACGTTCCCGTTGTTCTATGTTTCGAGCGTACGTGTTCGAGTATGTCGAGCAGGTATCGCAATTTAATATGTGTGCCGGCGCAACCTTTAATTTCACGAAGAATCGACCACGCGCTCGTGACAATGCACTTTTCGCGAGACCTTCGCTCGTGCACGAAGTACATGCGCCTCGTTCATCCGAGAGGGGAAACTCGGAACGATCATCGCGACTGCAATTAGTCGAGCCATTTGTCACGAATGTCATGATTCATATTTGCACGTGAACACCGTAGGTCTCGCGACGGTTAATTGTCACGCGGAGAAAAGAGGACTCTTCTGTAGCTACGTTTCCGTTGGTACCATTTGAGAGACGATGCCGAGTCCGGTGAATATTTAACGTTCATTGATTTTGTGGATTAGAGTATTTAGGGATTTTGGGAATTCGGGAATATGGCGATTTGGGTATTTGGGGATTAGGATGTGTAGGTATTTTGGAAATTTTAGGATATGGAAAATTAGGGATTTGGGTATCTGGGGATTTGGGGACATGGAAAAATAGGAATTTGGGATCTTGGGGATGTTGAGGTTCGGGGATTCGTGGATTGGAATATTTAGAAATTTTTAAGATTTCGGGGTATGGAAATTTGGGGATTTGGGGCATGGAAAATGAGGGATTTGGGGATTTGTGGATTTCGAGAATTGGGGATTTGTGGATTGGGATACTCCGAAATTTTTGAAGATTTGGAGGTATGGAAATCTGGAGATTTGGGGATGTGGAAAATTAGGGATTTTGAGAATTGGAGATTTGTGGATTGGGACATTTGGAATTTTTGAAGATTTAGAGGTATGAATTATTTGGAATTTGGGGACATGGAAAATTGGGGATTTGGGATTTTGAGATTTTGAGATTTTGAAATTTGTGGATTGGGACATTTAGAAATTTTGAAGATTTGGAGGTATGAAAATTTCGGTACTTTGACATTACGATGTTTCAGAATTTTGGATTCGGACATATAGCAATTTGGGGATTTAGTGATTAGGATTTTTAGGAATTTTTGGAGATACGAAAAATTAGGAATTTGATGATTTTGGGATTTGGGGATTTGTGGATTGGTATATTTAGAATTGTGGAGGTTTGGAGATTTAGGGATTAGGAAATTTAGGAATTTTGAAGATTTGGAGATTTCCGTATTTTAGGATGTATAGACATTTCCATATCTTCAGGTATGGATTTATAGATTTGGAGATTTGTATAGTGGGATGATATTTTGGAAACTTATAGATATAGATATTTATGGATTTTGGGAGTTAAAGGATTTTGATATTTAGGAATTTGGAAATGGGTCAAAAGTTGAACAAGTTTGCTGAGTAAAAATGAAAAAAAAACATGAAAATAAAAATCTGCGAATTTGAAACCTTGAAAATATAAAACCACATGTAAGAATTCCGGAACTCATGCATTCCGAAAGTCGAAAGTTTTGAATCAAAGGAACTCGTAAAATGAACACGGATACTTTAATTTCTGAATACGAATTTCGTCGTTTTCGAAATATTAAAATTTCTGCAGAACGTAGTAATCGCGATTCGTGTTTCATTATTACCAAGTTTTTGCTACAATCGATACTTTCGAACTAACTCATACAGCAAATCGAAGAAATTAACATTATTACCAGGCTAATGTATGCGACGAAAACAATTACGAGAAATACCATAAAATAAGCCGGTTATTTCCTATCTCGTTTAATATTTCGAACGGGATTACGGAGGCTGAGAAACGGTCATGCAATATAATTATTGGTAAATTTCTCAGGGGAAAGAAAGGGAAAGTGGTGCACTGCCGAATAAAAAGCAGAGATCAAGTCGGTGTCCTGCTTTATAGCCGTTCGATTTCAGTTTCCTACGATTCTATTAGCACTATCGACGACGGAGGAACGTTCGATTTTACACAGAGTTCGTTTTATTCTTACGTCGAACACACGGTCTTATATCGCACGCCATCCTGTACCTTCTTTTTCCATTTCTGCTCAAATATTTGAAATACCGACCGTAACGAGCCATTCGTTTTTTATTATATCGGTTAAACGATATAGAAATATTCGTTAACTTTTTCTTCCACCGTGCACGACACGCGTACGACTCTAACGAAGACATTTCTATTAACTTCGGTAATTCCGAGAGAGGCGAAATCGTGACAAACACGATTACATTGCATGTAAGTATAGTTTTAATTAAATTCCTTGGTTGGGAAATTTTTCATTTGGTGGGTTTTCAAATTAATCATTTTGAAAATTTGTAAATTTTTTAATTATACATTTTTTCATTTTTCCAATTTTTTAGTTATCGGTTGTCTCATTTTTCGAGTTTGCGAATATGCGATTTAAAATTTCATAAATATCTAGTTTTAATTATGAAAATTTTGATTTTCCAAATTTCTAACTATAGAAATCTGGAAATTTCCGAGATCCTGGTTTTCGCATTCTAAGAATTCCACATCTTTCACTTTCTTAAATGCTCCAATTCTAGATTTACCAAATTTCTAAATTCGCAATTTTCTGAATTACGGAATTTAGAATTCTTAAGTTCCCAGAATCTGAAATTTCCAAATTTCTAAATTTCCAAATATCAAATTACTACATCCCTAAGTTGATAAATTATAGTTTTTTCACATTTCCAAATTCTGAAATTTGCACGTTCCAAATTCTTATTTTCAATTTCAAAAATCTCCAAATACCCACATTCCCGTATTCCAAAATTTCCAAATTTCGATATCTCCATATTCTGAATTTCGTATATTCCTAAATTTTCAAATCCCTAAACTCATCAATTCAAAAATTTAGAATTCCCCAAATTCCATAATTCCCAAATTTCCAATTTCCAAAATTCCCAAATTCTTAAATTCCTAAACTTCAAATTTCCAGAATTCCCGAATTTCCAATTTTTCAAACTCCCAAAATTCTGAATTCTAAAACTTCTAAATTCCCAAAATTCTGAATTCTAAAACTTCCAAAGCCCCAAAATTCTAAATTCTAAAACTTCTAAACTCCCAAATCTTCAAATTCCAAAAAGCTCCAAATAATTCAATTTTTCAATTACGAAACATCCGGAATCCTAAATCTCCAAACTTTCAAATTCTAAAATTTTCACCTCACCAAATCTCGAATTCTAAAATTTCCACCCTATCAAATTTCGAATTTCAAAGCCTCCACCCCCACTAAATCTCAAACTCTAAAGTTTCCAACCCACTCTCGGATCTTCCCTTCGTCTTAACTTTCCGGTAAGTCGGAAAGTTAATCTTATTGACAGCAATTCAGGTGACATCGCGTGTCTAACTCGCAAAATCGCGGCAATATTATCATTAAATCCCGTGTTCTCGCGAACCGCAAGATTTTCCCGGAAAAATCAACAACGTTTACCCTTGTCTTCCTGTGTAACAAACTCTGTGTCGTTCAGCCTCGAATGTTGTGCAGTCATGTTCCTGTTACTTTCTACATCGTCGGATTTATTAGAATGTTTCTTTCCGGGCATCTATTGGTAATTTTGATCATTTACCTGGCCGATATTGATTCCTTTTATAATGGTGCTGTCTTCGTGGAAAGGGTGCGGCCGCATTAAATCGAAATAGGAAATGTATCTCGGTATGGTGTAGTACGATTTCATGTAACGTATCGTGCTGCTTGTATACTGGGAATGGGTATTAGTGAAAGTCGTTGAATAGAACGAAAAATCTGTTGATCTATTTACATTTTATTGGTCCCTGTGTACAAATACGCATAACATTACGTAACCAATAACAAGCTATGCTAATGCGACTATCTAAACGTTGTCTGTGGGTTGGTTCGCCGCGATAGTTCGCGGAGTCCGCGGCAAACACCGACATTATTGAAAATACCCGTTACGAGACCAAATATTCGAGCTACGATTCGTGAATTACGTATTTTCCGGTGAAACATGGTGATCGAAACGAAGTTCGGTTATTCGTATTAGCTATGATCGTGACAAAATAAATTGCCGTTACTTACATCGACTATTTGCAACTCAGAGTGACTTTGTTACCACTTAATTAGCAAAATTCTATTTTCGACCTAAGACTGGATAGTCCTAGATCTCGGCGTCTCTATGTACCAAATATTACTGTATATTCAATGCGTCTCTATATCTTATACGTTTCAGTATTTATACGCTGGTATCCCTAGATCCTAAATCTCTCAATGCTTATACCGCGATATCATCAGATTCCTATATATCTAGTTTCCGACATCTTCAGATCCCTAGATACCCATATTCTTACGTACTGATATCTTAGGATGCCGATATCCCTAAATACCAATGTTTCTTACTAAGTACTGATATTCCTCGATAGCGATTTTTACAAAAGCCGATATTCCTAGATACCGATATCTCAGATACTGATCTTTTTACATACCGCTATTTATGAAAACCGATGTTCCCAGATACCGATAGCCCGAGATACTGATCTTTCTACATACTGCTATTCCTAGATACCGATATCATCATTCGTTGTTAACCCTAGATACCTATATTCATAGATCTGGAGATCTTTATATTTATATCGATGTCTCTAGATGTCAATATCACTACATCGCTATTCTTCATTATCCCGATATCCCGTTATTGTCATATCTCTATAATCCTATGTTCCTAGTGATATCTTGCAATAATCCGCTATCACTATGTTTCGATATCTCTAAATCACTCTATTCCCTTAACTCCACTTTCTTAATTCTCTATTTACATCGAATTCAATTGTTCGTAACAAAAATCCGAAACACCTAGGGAGGCAGGGAAAAATGGTGCCTTCCTTCGGCACCATTGGTAATATTACGCATGACTTGATACAGGCATAAATACGGAATATAATCTACGCAGACTGTTGCATTAAAACAATTTAAGTTCAATTCGGATAGGATTATGCACGAAGGAAACGAACGAATTCCTCGAAAGTTTCAGAGGTTCTGACATTCCTTCGTTAGTTTTCGGAAGATTAATTTTTATTGCTACAGTCGTTGCAATTGCAATTTCGAACGGGTTTCGTGCAAATTGCACGATGTAGAATGTAGAAAATTTCGATCGAAATTGTGGATATTCGGAAATTAATACCGGTGCGAGAAGAATGATCGAACGTCACGGTTCTCCATTTAAATTTCGCGAAAGCTTTACACGTCGATGCGTAAATCGTTGTTGCCCGTCACGCTAACGATCGAAATTCGCTAATTAATTTACGCTCGCCCGGTTTGCTATCTTCCGTTTCGTCCTCGTGTTTTCGTACGTTGCCATCGAGCAACACGAAGTTGCATTTTCACGATCGATTGAACGTGCATTAACGCTAAAACTACCGACGTATAATGCACGATTATTTGAGGATATGGAAAATTGGGGATTTGGGGATTTGGGGACATGGAAAATTAGGAATTTGGGGTCTTGGGGATTTTGAGGGTCGGGCATTTGTGGATTGGAATATTTCGAAATTTTTAAGATTTAGAGGTATAGAAATTTGGGGATTTGGAGCATGTAAAATTAGGGATTTGGAGATTTTGAGATTTGTGGATTAGGATATTTAGAAATTTTGACGATTTGAAGGTATGGAAATTTGGGGATTTCGGGGACATGGAAAATGGGGAATTTGGGGATTTGGGGACTTGAGGATTTCTGGATTAGGATATACAATAGAAATGTTAACGATTTGAAGGCATGGAAATGTGGGGATTTCGGGGACATGGGAAAGTAGTGATTTGGAGATTTCGGGATTTATGGATTACGATATTTAGAAATTTTGAAGATTCGAAAGTCTGCAAGTTTCGGGACTTACAGAATTAGGATGTATAAAAATATTGGGGATTCGGAGATACAGCAATTCGGGGATTTAGTGATTGGGCTACTTAGGAATTTTGTGAATTTCGGAGAAATGAAAAATTGGGGATTTATGGATTTTGAGATTTGGAGTTTTGTGGATTGGGATATTTAGAAATTTTTCGGATTTGCTGACGTGAATATTCGGGAATGTTGGGATTTATATATTTGGGGATTGGGACATTTAAGAATTTTAAAGATTTGCATATTTTGGGATGTGAAGGCTAGGATACTTAAGAATTTCAAAGATTTGAAGTTATGAAAATTTATGAATTCGGGGGTTTGTAAACTACGTTCCAGCGACCGGAATAAACCGGACAGAATGAAAGTTTCTCGGGAACTTAGTCGGAAAAAAGGAACAAGGTAATAATAAACGGTGTACGCAGAACTCCATAAACTATAACGCCGGTACACGGGGAGTTAACGTCGCCGGTTTTTCAAAGAGAAGGCTAGGAAAAAGCGTCGTAGGTTCTTTCGACGGGCCACTATCCATAACTCTTTCGTTCTTACGGCTTCTATCGTTTCGAGCATCTCGCGATCTTCGAACTGTTTACGCGTTCGCTTTTTCCGCGTCTTGTCTACGACGAACGTTTCTTACCGCGGTACCAGAACACCGTTTCTACACGTGTACTGGTAAATATGTATCTTTGATGACATCCCATTACGTCGACCAGTTTGGTCGGTTTTCTCTGTTCGATGTTCAACCTCTACTCTGCTTGTAACAGTTTATATCGGCTCTGCCTACATGTACCCATAATTGTGGAAGTGGTGTAAGTCAAAATTGAAAGAAACAAGTTTACCAATGATTTCACACCACATTATTTTAAACTAAATTAATTCAATACAATTGTTACAATATCGTAAAGAAATGAACTATTTAATGGTGGCTGTTGTTTCGACGTTATATGGAATTCATTTAGTGTTGATTATGAGAGTGGTCTAAGTTAAAATTAAAAAAAAGCAAGTTTAACAGTTATTTCACATCACATTATTTTAAACTAAATTATTTCAATACAATTTTTACGATATCGTCAAAAATGATCCATTAGATGGTGCTTATTGTTTCGACATTATATGAAACTCATTTATTGTTAATTGTGAAAGTGGTCTAAGTAAATAATTAAAGAAGATTGAGTTTATCAGACCAAAGATATACGAAAATATTAAATTACTTCCAGTATACACCACAACTAAACCCTCCAGTTCTTCAGGAACATTTTAAGGACCTCAAAACTCATGATACAAGCCTAAAATGATAAAAATGCATAACTTTTCAACAATAATTAATAAGTGTTCATGAATTATTTCATTGAAATTATACTTTCTAATAAAACTCATAATTTTGTATTGCTTTAAGTCATTTATAAGTGATTGAGTTAATTTCGAAAATGGTCCAAGCCAATTCAAACATTAAAAACAACATTTCCGTACGAGAATCACACAAAATATCATGTTGATAATAAATTTTCATCAATCGAGACTAATAGAATTCTATTTTAAAATGTTGCATGATATAAAAATATTTTTTAATCCATTCAAATGTAATCCATTAAATATCTCGAAACGAGAAATGTGTGACTTAGACCACTTTCATAATGTATGCTCTTGCGTTCTTCGGGATTCAACTTAATGAACCACGAAGCAGTTAGGTTGTGGAATCAGTGAATCCACTCGGGAGATAAAATTAATAAAACAACTGATGAGGGTAAAATGTTTGTGCTTTATTAAAACGAAGACTTGATTTAGCACTTAAGAAAAATAACACCTCGCAAACTGACAACGGACTTTAAAGGATAAATATAAAATTGATGTGTACTCTTTGAGCGTTATTGAAAATCTGCTGGAGAGAAAAAATAATGTTCTCTCCAGAAAAAGTATGTAGCGGGGTTTGGCATGCTGCTGGGGATGGACAAACGGCTTAGTTAAAATTAAGCTAATTTCATTGGTTCTAGAAAATTGAAGAGAAGTGGACAAGAACCGCCCTTACCAAATGTTCATCGCGAGATCACTCTTTACCTCAGTAACCTAAAATAAAAATACGACGTCGTTTGTCCCTTAACGGTTCGACACTCATAAAATAATAAACCGCGCTGGCTCTCGAAAATCATGTTAAATTAGAAAAAGTTTAAGAATGTAAATTGCACGTTGTAAAGAGCAGCAAAAGGCAGTTGTTGATTATTCAAGAAATTTCTAAAGTTAAAAATAAGCCCAATGGCTTTATGATTCTATGAATGCGTCGCACCACATAATTATGGGCACACATATCGTGTTAGAGCGACTTCCGCGTATGACAACGAACGTATAGTACGCGGCCTATTGTCTGCAACGCGTCGAGGTCTTTCTATTTCTGTACGTCGTCGACCGAAATGGCGAGGTCCGCGCGAAATATGTGCTTTAGCGTGATAATCGTTTAATCGCGACGAAATCTGCGACGGTCTATGGTAATTTTGCAGATTTGAAAGCGTTTGTGGCAACTCAGATCGCGCGTTTTATCCGCGATCGTGTATTATGTCTAGAATTTCACTTTCGTTATGCGCGTACAAAATAAGTTATTTCGCGACGGAAGTAGGATTTGAGAATTGTTTCAAGGAAAATGTTTGCGAGATAACGCGCAGAGAGAGGCGGTTGAGCATATTGGAATACGGAGATTTTGGGGAGAAGTTGGAGAATTGAGGGATTCGGAGATTCGAGAATTTAAGATTAAGAGAAATTTGAGATTTCGTGAGTTGGGGATTTAGAAATTTGGAAATTGAGAAATTTGCAGGCTTGGACATTGCGGGAATTAGAAATTTGAGTGAAAAATTTGAATTGCAAATTTCGGAATTTAGAAATCTGTGAACTTAGAGATTCAGAAATTTAGAAATCTGGGAAGTTAAAGATTCCGGAATTTGCAAATATCAGAATTTTTTAAATTGGGGGTTTAGAAATTTGGAGATTTGAAAATTTTAGGATTTTGAAATTTGAGAATCTCGAAATTAAGAAATTTGTGAACATAGAGATTCAGAAATTTAGAAATTTGCGAAGTTTGGGATTTGGGAATTTAGAATTTAGATTTTTTTAAATTACTCGTTACTCGTAGAGTACTCGGAAATTTCAGAATTTCGAAATTTGGATACTTGAACATTTCGGAATTTAAAAATGTTCTGAAACCTGAAAATGTTGAAATCTAGAATTCTACTAATTTTGTGTTTTCGAAACTTGAAAATTTCCAAACTTCCAAATCCGTAGACATCGAATTTCCAAACATAAAAAATTTGTTTTGAAATTCTCGTAATTTGTCGATTCGATGACAATCGACGTCGATGTCGATAGGTTCCTACTGTGGAATCTCCGCCAAAATTTATACATCAAATTTCAATTGTCTCGCGAGTCTTCTCTCAAAATTTTGAAAACAAAGGAACCAAAAATCGCTGCCTATAGCGTGATACAAAGAAACAAATGCAGATCGAGTCGTTCCAGCAACAATTTATGAATCATTCCACTCGTCCCCTCGGCAAACACCATAATTCTAAATCGCCTACGTTACAGACATACCGCAAGTATACGGTGTACGTAGGAATTCAGTCTCGCGTCCATATTTTCTCTTGAAACTTCGCTTTCGACCCGCGTATCTTATGTCCGTTGCCAATGTCACTCTCCGTTTCTTATGCAAAGGTATGCGTTATAAAATGAATAGTTGGTGCAGCGTGTTTCTTCAGCAGATGTTTCCTGCCGTTTCTATGAGACCGGAATGATTGTATATTCTGATCTGATTGTTGTCCGCCAACCACTCCCTGTTCTTAATTCGAAGCGGAAAGGAAAGTGCGGCGTTCGCGTCTCGTCCGTTGTGGGATTCAACGCACACGGTGTGATTATTCGAGTCGCTAATTTCCACTTCGCTTCATATTTCAACTATCTATGACACTTTTCTACCGATACTTTTACAAAATCTATCATATTACATTATTCCGCCATTTTACTACCTCCCGCGTTGTTTTGCTTCTCTTATGATAATATCTCGTTGTACTGCAAAATTGTAATATTATCAATATTTATGTATTATATTATTTTTGCGGTTAACGCTTTTTGTTATCGATGTTATATATTTCTTTAATTGTATTATATATACAGTGACCGGCATAACAAAGTCACCATTCTGTATTGCATATAGAATAGCTCAAAAATAATGTTTTTAATAAAAAGCGATCCTTATATCGGGGCTTTTTGAAAGGTTTACCGTCATATCAAGAGTTCACTACAAAAATTGAAAGACTATTTGTAATAGCGAAAACGCTCACCACATCGAACACATTCTACAGGGTGTCTCAAAACGGACGAAACATCCGGAAATGGGAGGTAGCTGGGGTCATACTGAACAACTTTTTCCTTTGCAAAAATACCGTACGGGGCTTCATTTTTAAATTATTAAGGAAAAACACCGACCAATCAGAGCGCGAGAATCGCGCGCGCGCTCAGGGGCGTCGTGCAGGCACGAATAATAGTGACCGTCGCCGTAAACGAACGTATCAGCATCGCGATGGTACGACACCCTTGAGCGCCGGCGATTCTCGCGCTCTGATTGGTCGGTGTTTTTCCTTAATAATTTAAAAATGAAGCCCCGTACGACATTTTTGCAAAGGAAAAAGTTGTTCAGAATGACCCCAGCTACCTCCCATTTCCGGATGTTTCGTTCGTTTTGGGACACCCTGTATAATATCTGTAAGTTTACTTAAAAACCATATTTGACCTTGCATGCTCTTGAACGATAGCTTGTTGAAGTCGTCTCAACACCGGCTATCACATGGTTATAAAAAAAACATACCATTCCATTTAAAGAAATGGTCATGACCTTCAAATCTCCTCTATGCCCCCACCCAGGTAAAAAATATATTTATCATAATATGTCCCCCTTTGCACCGTTCAGGTTTCGTATATAACATTTTTTATATTCTTACAAATAACGACAATATTCAAGGTGGACAAAGTTATTGCCCCACCCTGTATTATCATGTTATATTTTATAGTTCATATTCTATAATGTGATAACCTATAATCAGAATATATCATGTTACGAGTAATGTTTTGAGCGAGTGGAAGAGTGTGAAGGATGAAAATATAACATAATCTTTAACTGTAGTTAGGTTATTGTAAACCGAGTCTAATTCTTGAACGCGAAACTGAATAAACACTTGATAACAAGAATAATAAGAAATAATAATAAAATGTTACATTATAAGTAATAATATTATGTTACACTAATACATAGTAATAAAAATAGTATGTTATATTACACTTCTTCTAATTCTACCGTACAAGCAGTACAATAACTATAGTCTTGTACGATTTTACTGTTTAGTATCCAGCAAATTCACGGTAGTATTATACTGCTTCATTTACAGCAGCTCGACAATCGAAACAACTAATTTACTGTATTACCCGTAATAGTGTGTCAAGGGCTATCGAGGATCCAATTAATACGAAAATGTAACCTCGACGTTAATTGCTAAGTAATCGGGAGTTTTTCTTTCGCGGAGTCAGGGTCGCAACGATTACCGCGACGAGTTATAATCGTTCACGGTAATTCGCCTATTAAAACGTTGATCGTCGCCGTTTTCAAGGTGACGCGCCACAGGAACGCGTCCTTTCTCTGTCATTTGGAGTATTTGAAGTGTCAAATCCCCGGGAAGGCATGCAAAAAGAGGCGGCGCGCCTGAAATCAATCCATATAAAATAACACGAACAGCGGATCAAGCACTTTCCATTCTTGGTCCGAAACGAAAGCGCGCAAAAACAGTTTCGACCCTGTTACACGGCGTCGTGTGCGCTCACTGCGAAACGTGGACTTCTATACCGAGACTTCACTAGACAATGTTACCAACATTTCCAATTTCAAAACTCTCGAGTTACAAAATATCAAAATTCTCAGGGAACTTAGTTACACGAGGACGTTGAGATCTAGGGATATTTGTTATCGAACGATGTTAGTAGCCCAGGGATATCTGGGATCTAAATATATTGGGATTTTGGGATGTTGGGTTATAGGGATATTGAGCCTAGCTAAACGTGGACTTCTACAGCGAGACTTCACTAGGCTAAGTTACCAACTGTTCCAATTTCAAAACCCTCGGGTTACGAAATATCAGAATTCTCGGGAAACTGAAATATATGAGGACGTTTGGGTCTAGGGATATTTGTTATCCAACGATGTTGGTACTCCAGGGATATCTGGGATCTAAAGATATTGGGATTTGTGGATGTTGGGTTATAGGCATATTCGGAGCTAGAAAATATTTGCATCAAAGGATGTTGAGATCTAGAGCTATTGGGATTTTGTGTCACAGGGATATCGAGCCTATGAAAAATTGGCATCCAAGGATGTTGAGATCTAGTGATATTTGTGATCTAACCACGTTGGGACCCAGGGATATCTGGGGTCTAGAGATATTGCGATCCAGGGATGTTGGGTCATAGGGATATTCGTGTCTATGAAACATTGTCATTCAAGGACGTTGAGTTCTAGGGATAATTACGATGCAACGATGCCGGTATCCTCGATATTTTGGATCTAGAAATACTGCGATCCAAAGACTTGGGATCTATAGATATTTCGGATTTTGGGATGTTAGATCATTGGGATATCAGGCTGTAAGGAATATTTGAATCCAAGTTATGTTGACATCTAGGGATATTCGTATTGTAACGATGCTGAGCTTTGGGATATTTAGAATTTATAAATATTTGGAATTTTGAATGTTAAAATCTACTGATATCATATGGTTTTAGGACGATGATACGTGTGGAATCTAACATCGTTGAGCCCTGGTGATATTTGTGATCTAACGATGTTGACTCTTGGAGATATTTGAGATACAAAAATATTTAAGTCTAAGGATACTGGGATACAGACTCTCGTAGATACTAATATCTAGAAACATTGAAATCTGAAAATTGTGGGATCTCAGGATACTTTGATACAAGGATGTCGGAATCCACGTATATTTGGGGTGTACGAATATTGGAATTCAGGGATAATGAGATTTAGGAATATTGAAATCTAGAGCTTTGATCTCCCAAGCGACATTAGGGGCAGAGATTTAAATATTGTATACCATAGTGATCAAAGTCTAAAAATTCACAAATTTTCGTAAAAGTTCAAATTTGCAAACTTCCAAATTTCTTCACTTCGAAATTCCCATCGTACGCCATTGACAAACGACCCAGTACGCAAATTTCGAAATTTCCCAGTTTTCTGACTCTCAAATTTGCAACTCCGCAAATGAACGTCTCGTTAAATAATGACTCGTCCGGACCCCCGTGTGCTCCCATTCCAATACGTCAAAACGTCTGTATCTGAAATATTCCTCGAGAGTGATTGATCGAAGGCTGCTTTCCCCGGCATATTTCCTGTACGATGAGAAACCCGCGTTGCAACCTGCAGTGTATCGTTTCATAAGAAATGACATCTGCATCGGGAATCTTGCTTTTTCGACGCATTCTCTTCCTTTCGGTTCCTCGAATCCCGAACACTTTCCCCTCGCGTGACAACTGAAATCGAGACCGAACTCTTTGTCGACGAGAACAAAGAGAAAGCCCGCAAACGGGGGAAGGGTGGGGGTATTTAATTATCCTCGCACGAAGGGATTCATTAAGGCGAGTTCTAGCGATCCTCATTACCGTGCGATCATTTCGAATTCTAACAACGTTATCAACATCTGCCACGAGCGTAGTTTGATTCATGGCCGAAGAAATTCGTCTTCTCTCGGAATGTCGCCGTGGAGATGTACCGCGACAGATAAGAAACAACAAAACGGCACTGTTTCTTTTTTCCTTTTTTTTTTCCACCGGAGAAGAATAGACCCTCGCGGAGAAAGTACAAAGAACAGCGACCGCGGTCTAAATAAGAAACACATTTGAACCCATATATCATCGAGATAAAAACGGGACTCGACTTTGATCTAACGGATTTGTTCTTCAACTTTCGGCCTTCCACTTCGGAAAGCTTTCGACATTCTGCGCGATACCTGTTCTTGTAAAAATTCTTTCGTGTTCCATTTACGTTCGAAATTGAACGATTTGGATCGCTGTTGTTTATATCGTTTTAATAGAATATATATTATTTCATCAAAGACTGTCTTAACGATATTTAGCTGTACAGTATTTAGTGTTGTATAATTTTTGGTTCATTTTATTATACGGTTTCGTATAACTTGTAGTCACTTAATTATTCAGTGTTGTGCGATCAGTTATGATTAAAATATAATTCCTAGTTGATTTAACTTGGAAATTGGGAATTTGGAAAGTTGGGTATAGGGAGTTTGGGAATTTGGGGATTTGGAGTTTTGTGAATTTGGGGATTTGGGGGCTTGGAGGTTGGGGGTTTGGGGGTTTGGGGGTTTGGGGATTTGGGGATTTGGGGATTTGGGGATTTGGGGATTTGGGGGTTTGGGGGTTTGAGAATTTGGGAATTTGGGAATATGGGAATATGGGAATTTGGGAATTTGGGAATTGGGAATTGGGAATTGGGAATTGGGAATTGGGAATTGGAAATTGGGAATTTGGGGATTTGGGGATTGGGAAATTTGGAAATTTGGAAATTTGGGAATTTAGTAATTTAGGAATTTAGGAATTTGGAAATTTGGGGATTTGAGGATTTGGGAATTTAGGGGTTTGGGAGTTTTGGAGTTTGTAGATTTGGGAATTGGGAATTTGGGAATGTGGGAATATGGGGAGTTGGGGATTTGGAAATTTGGCAATTTGGGAATTGGGAATTGGGAATTTGGTGATTGGAAATGTGGGAATTTGGGGATTTGGCGATTTGGCGATTTTGGGATTTGGGGATTTGCGAATTTGGGAATTTAGGTATTCGGGAATTTGGGGAAGTGGAGAATTTGGAAATCTAGCAATTGGGGAAATGGAGAATTTGGAAATCTAACAATTGGGGAATTATTCAGTGTTGTGCGATTTGTTATGATTAAAATAGAATTTCTAGTTAATTTAATCATCCAGTATCCTATAATTTCTAGTCATTTAATTGCTCGATATTGTGCTATTACTTATGATTAAGATCACATGAAATAAAATAAAAACTGTAATCCCTCACCGTGAACGGTGAGTGACGATCTCAGTGAAATGGCAATGTATCAATCATCTATTATAATTGCGTTATAAATAGTTTGCTACAGTATCTCTTGCACAAAAAATATTTCCGGACTGAAATGCTCTTGATCAAATGATATATACAAAAACGAAAAAGTATGCGGCACGATAATATCATAGTCTCAGGAACTGATTTCTTATTGCTAAGGTTAACATAGTCAAGGTTAATATAACCAGCCTTGTAGATGGTGTAGCACCTTTCGTTTTCGTCAAAGAAACCATCGACAGCTTTGAATATACGCATCCACTTTATCGGCATTGCAAATATTTAAGATGTGCAATTATCTACGTTTCGTTCAGTCGAAATACTACGTTCATATTCTTGTAGTTTTCTGCTTTTATTGACTAAGATGTTCATTTAATCATCATAGATTACCAGCATACATGTTCTCCGTGCTAAAACAGAGATTTGTCGCAAAACTTGTGGAGTTTCGAAAAGTGGAAAATTTGGGAATTCCGGAGTTTGGAGATTTGAGGATTTGGAGATTTCGGGATTTGGGATTTGGAAATTTAGGAATTGGAAAATTTGGGGATTTGGGAGTTTGGAGGTTTGGGAATTTGGGGATTTGAGGATTTGGGGATTTGGGGATTTGGGGATTTGGGGATTGAGGAATTTGGGAATTTGGGGATTTGGGAACTTGGGAATTTGGGAATTTTGAAATTTTGAAATTTCGGAGTTTTGGAATTTAGGAATTTAGGAATTTAGGAATTGGAAAATTTGGAAATTGGGGAATTTGGGGGTTTGGGAGTTTGAAGGTTTGGTAATTTGGGAATTTGGAGTGTTTGGGAATTTGGGGGTTTAGGAATTCGGGGGTTTGAGAATTTGGGGGTTTGAGAAGTTGGGAATTAAGGAATTTGGCAATTTGGCTGTTTAGGAATTTTGGAAATTTCGAATTTGTGAATTTGATAATTAAGGAATTTGGGGGTTTGGGAATTTGAGAATTTTGTGAAATACGTTCTTTCATGTTATTGTAGTTCCACCTCCGATTATTATATATAATAAAAGTAGATTAGGTCTTGGCCGGGTCACGGAGATAGTGCTCGTCAAGGAGGCAAGAATGAAGAACGAGATCCTTTGTGTAGGTGATCCCGACGGAAAGTCAGTGCCGTTCTCCACCCAGCCCCCAAGAAAGAAATTGCTTCCAGACGAATTTCGATTATCGTCGTGACCTCGAAAAGTCTAACAGCATGATCAATATCGTAAAACCTAGACGCTTTGATACCGCTCATTATATTTTGCTCAACATGCCGTAATCTTACACCACATCTTACGCCAACTTGCTTGCCATTGAAATTACGCGAGCACACGGGTCAAATCCGGCTTCGAGGAATGAGTGGCCATTAATCAGGTCTTTGGCGTTTAATCTAGGCCGATCGCGATGTCGATTACGTAGTTTTTTTTTATAATTCGAACAATAAAAAATTGTAATTGTTGAAAGTTTCTGCATCGCACGGTGAACGTGGTTGATTGTTACCCTAACGAAACGCGTACAAGAACGTATCATACTAATCGGTCTTCAATAAGAGTCTTTGAAATATTGATGCTGTAAATCGACTTAGATTATTAAATATTAAATAGACTTAAAATATTATATATTAAATTGATTAATTGAATATCGAATATGAAATAGACATACAATTAAGTAAACTTAGGTTATTGAATATTAAATAGCGATAAAATATTAAACAAAAGTAAAATAACGTATATTAAATGAACTTAGGGTGTCGAATATTAAATAGTCTTAAAATATTAAATATGAAATAGATGTAAAATATTAAATGTTAGACTTAGATTACCAAATATCTAACTGGCTTAGAATATAAGGTGTTAAATGTTCAAAGTGACTAAAAAAAAGCAGTTTAAATTTTATAATAATGAACACTTTGCTAAAATTGAATGAAACATGAAAATAAATTAAGTAAAATAGCAATTTAAAGTGTGATCCAAACAGCTGCCTGATATTTAGATTTAATTGACAAATAGATTAGAATAATTTTTTATTGTTATTTGAGAATATCAAAATTATCGAGTGACGTTCAAGTATCGGTTTAACACTTGATGAGACACGTGTCCTCGATATTTTACTCATTACGTTTACATGGTTTATCCATACTCGTCCAAATTAACACAGGAATATTAATGGAATGCAATTATACGCTTATTCCGGTTATAATGGAACAAATCAGTGCAGTGATTCAATTCATTACAAGGATAAGTTATATCCGACTCGATTCTTTGGCACAATGACGATATATCGCCACGGATGACTCAACTTTTTCGTGTAATAATGAGTCACGGTGAGTGCCTCAAAATCCCGATTCGCTTCAACGTTCAGCAAAGAAACGGAAGCAGAATCATCGAAAAACGATCGCGGTGCTGTTACAACACCTACGAGTCTAAGTATTTCAAAATTTCTTAAATGTCAAGATGTTCGAATCTGGAAATTTACAAATTTACCCAATGACAATATCACTAAATCGGGTGACTTTAAATTGTCTTTAATGTTAAAATCTTCAAATTTGCGCATTTAAAAGTTTGTAAAATAACAAAATCATTAAATCAATTAATTTATAATGTTGTCAAATGTTGAAATCTTCAAATCAAAAAAATTAAAAGTTCGTCAAATAATAAAATCTTCAACTGCAGTAAATCATCTACAAATTTAAATGCTTCTTAAATCATCTACGAATTTAAATACCTCTTAAATCATTTACGAATTTCAATACTTCTTAAATCATCTACAAATTTAAATACTTCTTAAATTATCTACAAATTTAAATGCTTCTTAAATCATCTACGAATTTAAATACCTCTTAAATCATCTACAAATTTAAATACTTCTTAAATTATCTACAAATTTAAATGCTTCTTAAATCATCTACGAATTTAAATACCTCTTAAATCATTTACGAATTTCAATACTTCTTAAATCATCTACAAATTTAAATACTTCTTAAATTATCTACAAATTTAAATGCCTCTTAAATCATTTACGAATTTCAATACTTCTTAAATCATCTACAAATTTAAATACTTCCAAACTCATCTACGAATTTCAATACTTCTTAAAGCATTTACGAATTTCAAAACTTCTTAAATCATCTACAAATTTAAATACTTCCAAACTCATCTACGAATTTCAATACTTCTTAAAGCATTTACGAATTTCAAAACTTCTTAAATCATCTACAAATTTAAATACTTCCAAACTCATCTACGAATTTCAATACTTCTTAAAGCATTTATGAATTTCAAAACTTCTTAAATCATCTACGTATTCAAATACTTTAAATATTGCACCGAGCTTCTAAATTTGCAACATGCTTCCTGTGTCGTTAATTGTAAAAATGTTCTAACCTGTTTCGTCCGCGACAATATAGCGAGATTTATTCGTCCACTAGTATATTATGTTCTCGCGAACACGGTCCATCGCTCCTATACATATATCGCATAATCAAGAAATATCGACGGCGAACAGGTTAAGGTTAAAGTCCGAAGACAATACTGAATGATCGATTCAAGAATAGAACCTCGCAACATAAATGACCGCATTTAACTAATTAAATGGAGGTAGACAAGATGTCGAATTAATTGTACATCCAGCAAACATTCTATCAGAACTATTTGTTCGCTGCCTTTGAAAGAAAGTGAACAATCCGCTAATTGCTGTCGAACGATCGCAATGCCAATGCGGCTGTAATTCAGAATGAAAGTTTTCCGCGTACAGATCGAGTCCAATATGAAAATTTCCTAAACTGGCATCGTTACGATCACGGGGGCAAGTATTTACGCGTTACATTGCAACTTGTTTAGTTTAGTGCACCAGTTTCTTTTTTATTCCCTTACGAAACACTCGCGTTTATCTAGTAAATTAATTTACCGGCAAAATAACCAGGGAATATTTATCGGCAACAACGTACGACGCTCTTGTGAGGCGAAAATCGATTGAAACGTCGGTACATTTGTACCGAGATGTCGGTTTAAATAAGCTAAGTATCTGTTTATTTCTAGTCTAGTTGCGATGTCGGAAAAAGGATTTACGTAACGCAGGAACATGCATCAACGCGAGACTCGTTGAATAAAACAAGCAACATGCATCGAGATATCTTCGCGAGGAAAATGTGCAATTAAGATTTTAACCTTTCCGATGACATCGACGATATTCTACGGCGAGAACGAAGTCCAATTACGTGCACACGACTGCAATGAAGGGTACCAATGCTTGGAGGACGTGTGCACCAGTCTAGTTTCCCCTAGATCCATCTCAGACACGTCGTAGATTTTAGTCTCTTCAGACGCCTTTTCAGACGTTTTACAGATTTGAATTCTTATTTTACATCATACGTTATTTGATGGGGTATAAAAATAATTCTGCAGTTTTCGGGTTTTTTAAATATTTGCAGTATGGATCTATTTTTTTTGTATATTAATTGATTGACCAAAGTTTTGTCGTTTTTGTGAGGAACGGAGGCGCGTGAGATGTTATAGTGCAATGTATTTATTTATTGTTTTTTTTCGAAGCTTAAGGATTACTGATTAAGATGTTCATTTAAATCGTCATAAATTATCTGCGAATATGTTTATATTGCTATAACATGGGTAAGTCACAAAACTTCTCACATCGAAACTGACGATTGCAGGTTTGTAAACTGTGATATTCCGAGATTTGAGAATTTGTGTGTGTGGAAATTTGAAAAGTGGAAAATGTGCGGATTTATAGGTTTTGGGAGTTATAGAGTTTGGAAAATGGGGAATTTGGAAAGTTTGGGAATTTTGGAATTTGGGAATTTGGGAATTGGGAATTCGGAATTTGGGAATTGGGAATTTGGGAATTGGGAATTTGGGAATTGGGAATTTGGGAATTGGGAATTTGGGAATTGGGAATTTGGGAATTGGGAATTGGGAATTCGGAATTTGGGAATTGGGAATTTGGGAATTGGGAATTTGGGATTTGGGAATTTGGGAATTGGGAATTGGGAATTTGGGAATTGGGAATTGGGAATTTGGGAATTGGGAATTTGGGAATTGGGAATTTGGGAATTTGAGAATGTGGGGATGTGGGGATTTGGGGATTTGGGGATTTGGGGATTTCGGGTTTTCGGGAATTAGGGATTTGAGGATTTGGGAATTTGGGAATTTGGGGATTTGGGGATTTGCGAATATTGGAATTCGGAATTTAGGGATGTGGGAATTTCGGAATACCACCATTTTTGAATTAGGTATTTAGATATTTTTCAACTTGTGAATTTGGAAATTTAGAAGTTTTGGAATTTGTGATTTAAGAAATTTGCGAATGTCAGCAGTATTGAAAGGTCATAAATTTTGCTTATCGATCATTTCACCTCCACGTAGCAATCGAGCTATAATACATTAGATCTAAAAATTTAAAACAATACATGTATGATGAACAATTCATTTATTAACTTACACCGATTGCAAAATTCAATATTATCTCCTAACGAGAAGAACGAATATTGAACATGGTACTTTTTCTCTTGTAACAGATCTTATTGTACTGAATCTAACACACTGAACAGTGTACAAAGGAACGGTAATTAAGAGTCTTTTAAGAACCTCCATTGTCGATAAATTATGCAATCTAAGCACAGAACGTTGCTTCGTGGTATCATAGTCGCTAGAATGTCTGACTCGTTTCACTGTTCGATCGCGATATGTATCGCGAAAAATGTTCCGTCCACGATCGATCTCGATCGCAAACAAACTGCATTCATACGATAGGTATAATACTTGAAATGCAGGTACAATACTTGAAATTTTCTGTACGCGTTAGACCTTTCGCTTTGTATTTTGTGCTCGAACGACCTCGCGAGGTTTTAATGGATTTTTTGACGATAAAATTTAAATACCTCACTTGAGTATCTTAATTGTATGTTTTGACGAAAATCGACGTCGAATATTGTCGATTTTTTGCGCTCGTCTACCGAACTACGATATATTATCTGGATTGCAATGTTCCAGCGCATCGTTATTATCGGTTGACTAAAATAAGTGCTTCGTGAGTGGATAATTGATGACGGTAATTACGTTCGATGAAGGTGTTGAAAGATTTCGCGAGCCGAAATTACGATGTACGAGGTAATAACAGGATTTGGTAACCGTAGGAAGCCGGCAATTCCGTGCAATTTCCGGGACAAAGGATTATGGTTACGGTAGAAAAAAAAAAAGAAAATGTCAGTGATTAGAGAATAATTTTGTCGATTGTCTTAATTGAATAAATTCGCCGCGTTAACGGATGCGGCCGTTTTGTTTTGCACAGTTATAGTCCGTGTCAGACAGTATTCCTGTCATTGAAGACCATAAACGTTTCGATTGTTATCTTTGTGCTTTACGGAGTGGAACCTTTCCAGATCCTGTTTGAATGAAACATTGTACGTATCTGCTCGGTTGATAGCTTGACGAAAGCACTATGACCGTAACGACAGTTGTGCTTTCAAGCATATATCTATTAAAATATACAGGGTGGGGCAATAACTTTGTCCACCTTGAATATTGTCGTTATTTGTAATAATATGAAAAAATGTCATATACGAAACTTGAACGGTGCAAAGGGGGACATATTATGATGCATATATTTTTTACCTGGGTGGAGGCATAGAGGAGATTTGAAGGTCATGACCATTTTTTTTAAATGGAATGGTATGTTTTTTTTTTATTAGCACGTGATAACCGGCGTTGAGACGACTTCAACAAGCTATAGTTCAAGGTCATTCAAGGTCAAATATGGTTTTTAAGTAAACTTACAGATATCATAGAAGGTGTTCGTTACAAAGAATTACAATTTTTATTGTGTTAATTTCTTATACTGATTTATTTACAATTATTCATAAACAAATTTCATAATCAATTCATTTTTTACTTAAGGAAATAAGAAAAGATTTTTTTTCCCACCCGGCACAGAGACAAAAACAGTTGGCCATGCCTGCTTTAACATAATCTAACTCGAGCATGAAACAAAGTTTAACATGATAGAAAATTCTGCGTGAATTACAGTTTCGAACGAATGAAAATCCAATGTGGATTTCACTCTCGTGCGAATCGAGGTGCAACAGAAAACACGTACTCGTACTATTAGATTGTCCCATAAATTTCTTCCTTCTGCGATACTAAATCAATACACAATACTTATTGTTTGTGGTTAAGTTGTTGTATTAAATGTAAATTGTTCTGTTCCATCATCTTCTTTCTCTCAGAAAACCTTGTTATTTCTATGTTTCAAAATTATTGGATCTAACTTGCAAAATATTTTACACCGAGAAAGGAGGGAACTTGTGGGACACCCTAATATCTAAAACCAAACACGTCCCTTACGCGATTGAAAATTTCATGTCATTACATTTCAGTGGGAATGAAAATCCAACGTGTGTTACAGTCTCGTGCGAATCCAGGTCCAGCAGAGAAAAAGCACTCGTACTATTAGATTGTCCCATTTTCTTTCTTCTGTGATACTAAATCAATACCGAATATTTATTGTTCAAGGTTAATTTGTTGTATCAAATATAAATTGTTCTGCTCCATCATCTTCTTTCCCTCAGAAAACCTTGTTATTTCTTCTTTTTAAAATTATTGGTTCTAACTTGAAAAATATTTTACATCACAAAAGGATGGAACTTGTGGGACACCCTAATATCTAAAACCAAACACGTCCCTTACGCGATTGAAAATTTCATGTCAATTACAGTTCAGTGGGAATGAAAATCCAACGTGTGTTACAGTCTCGTGCGAATCCAGGTCCAGCAGAGAAAAAGCACTCGTACTATTTAAAACCTAACTCGACTCCTACGCGATCGAATAACCTACGTTAATTGCAGTTCCACGCAGATCGAAATCTCACGCGAAACAAAGAAAATCCTACGCGGTATTTAAAGTTCGAATCGAATGAAAATCCGTGGCGGGGTCGTAGTCGTTCGTCAATCAAAGTACCACGCGAGTCGAAGTAACATGGGAAAGCTAGCGAACGGCGAAGTTTCTTCACCTTCCATTTCGCTTGTGTCTTTCGTGTCTCAGAGCCATTATTTTGCATCGTTCCGACCTCGAGGTAATACCGTTGCGACGACCGTTCACCGCATTCAAATAACTTCGCGTTGATAATAACGATCAGGGTAATTGGCCGCGTGTTGTTCGTAATGGCTGTATGGCAGTCACCTCGATAAAACTGGTGACAGGGGAACTATATCGCGCGAGTTTCCACCACTCTGGGGATTTAATGGTTCCCGCCTTACGCGGATTTGTCATTAGCGCAGATTCAGCGGGATATCGAGCTGATCATTAACATATCCTACTTTCCTACGAATTTGGAAATTTGGGAATTTGGTGATTTGAGAATTTGGGAATTTGGGAAATTGGGAATTTGGGAATTTGGGAATTTGGGAGTTTGGCAATTTGGGAATTTGGGGGTTTGGGGATTTTTGGAATTTGGGAATTTGGGGATTTGAAAATTTGGGGTGTTTGAGAATTCGGGGGTTGGGAATTTGGGGATTTGAGAATTTGGGAATTTGGGAATTTGGGAATTTGGGAATTTGGGAATTTGGGAATTTGGAAATTTAGAAATTTAGAAATTTGGGAATTTGGGGATTTGAGGATTTGGGAATTTGGGAATTTAGGAGTATGGTAATTTGGGAATTTCGAATTTGGAAATTTGGGGTTTTTGAGAATTCGGGGGTTTGGTAATTTGGGGATTTGAGAATTTGGGAATTTGGGTATTTGGGAATTTGGGTATTTGGGAATTTGGGAATTTGGGAATTTGAGAATTTGGAAATTTAGAAATTTAGAAATTTGGGAATTTGGGAATTCGGGAATTTGGGAATTTGAGAATTTTGGAATTTGGGAATTTGGGAATTTGGGAGTTCGGGGGTTTGGGAATTTGGGAATTTCGAATTTGCGACGACCGTTCACCGCATTCAAATAACTGCGCGTTGATAATAACGATCAGAGTAATTGGCCGCGTGTTGCTCGTAATGGCTGTATGGCAGTCACCTCGATAAACTGGTGACAGGGGAACTATATCGCGCGAGTTTCCACCACTCTGGGGATTTAATGGTTCCCGCCTTACGCGGATTTGTCATTAGCGCAGATTCAGCGGGATATCAGGCTGATCATTAACATTTCCTACTTTCCTATGACGCTTTCGTGTACCGTCGTTTCCGTATCTTCTACAAACGTTTCGATTTACATATCGAAAGTACTTTCCTTCGATAATTGCTTCGTGAATACACCATCCTTTATTTTCTGTTATGCAATCTTCTGCTTTTGGTGGTACGTTGGTTTAGAAAAAAACCTGAAAAAAATTATTATTATAAAAATTGCATCAAATATTACTGTTATACAAATTATATAACTTTTTATAATAACAACCTTCTGCTTTAGGTGGCACGTCGATTTAGAAAAAATACTTCTACTTATTGTTTACATGAAAAATGATAATTTTTATTTGCGCCAATTTGTTGAATAATTTAACAAATTATATAATTACATAAAATATATACATATATTCTTATATAAATTATATATAATATTTGTTGAATTGATTTTATTTTGATGGACTTACTGATGCAGTAAAAATATTTCTGTTCTTTTGTTCACTTTAAAAAGTGGCAATTTCTTCTTTCGTTTCTTTACGGGATATTTTGTTTTAGTATGAATATTGAGGTGCCGAAAGGATTCCTCTTTTTTCTTCACCTTAAATATTTCACATTTTCTAGCTTCCTAAGTTATTGAACATTTCTTGTTTTACTGATTTATTTAATATTTTACTTAATTTCTCAAAGGCAATTTCTCCATTATTCAAAAGTCATTAAATAATTGCATTTAAAATGTTACCAAATGATCTTCGTCTGACTTGAATCTCGAACCGGGACGAAATATTTCATCCAATAAAATTTCGAAGAAAAATTAAGAGACCAAAATACCAAATTATACGATAATTCCAAAAGTGCTACATATTCAATTTCATGTTCCCTTTTATTCAATCACGGAATCAGTTATGCAATGTATTAGTTCTTACTGACTCAGCCCGTAAATCGCTCTAAATAAATAAGGAAGTGATAATTCTCTATTCGCTTATAAAACTAATCTTTGTCTACGGATCTCCTTTTGTCCGAATCCAATCTCGAAACTGGACAATCGGTCTTTCTAGATCGATCAACGCTTCGTCCAGTATTGTTTATACGTTACGGAAATAATTGATTAAGAGATTGAAAGATAGGGGTCAGGAAGTTAACTAGATTTCGCGGCAGCAGATTATCCTGCGGAACGGTCACACGTCGAGTGGAATATAATCGAGCGGCGCGAAACACCATACAATTCAGCTAGCAAAATGATAGTAATGATGTCATTACCACGTTTCCTCTCACCGAAGGGGGTCGACTTCTGTCGAGACCTTGCCACGGACAACGCCCAGATCTCGTGGTTGTTCGCATAAGTTCGCGTATTTGTTCGCTCTTGAGCGGATCTCAGTGTAAATTGCACCGAATTAGCAATCCAACAGGTATTCAAGGCCGCGGGCATAAAAGACTGAACTCACGGGGTATCATTATCTTGTATATTCGTAAATTTGTTTCAAAATTCCTAAACATCCAAATTCTCAAATTCCTACAATTCCAAATTCTCAAATTCTCAAGTTTCTAAATTTCAAAATTCTCCAATTCCCAAGTTTCCAAATTTCAAAATTTAAAAATTTTCGAATTCCCAAGTTCTCAAATTCATAAATTCCCTTATCCTCAATTCGCCTAATTCACAAATTTACAAATTCTCAATTTGCCTAATCTCCAAACTCTCAAATTGCTTAATTCCCAAGTTCCCAAGTTCCCAAGTTCCCAAATTCCCAAATTCTCAATACGCCTAATTCCTAAATTCCCTAATTTCCAAACTTTCAAATTGCCTAATTCCCAAGTTCCCAAATTCCCAAATTCTCCAATTTCCCAAATACCCGATTTCTCAATTCGCCTAACTCCTAAATTCCCAAATTCTCCAATTTCCAAATTTTCAATTTTCGTAGTTCCTAAATCCCTAAATTCTCAAATTGCTTAATTACCAAATTCCCACATTCTCCAATTGCCTAATTCTCAAAGTCCTAAATTCCGAAATTCCTCAATTGCCTATTTTCCAAAATCCCAAACCCCCAAATTCCTAAATTCCCAAATTCTCCAATTCCCCAATTTCTAAATTCACAAATACTCGAGTTCTCAAAATCTCAAATCCTAAAGTCCATAAGTCTCTAAATTCCTAAATTCCTAAACCCCTAAACCCCTAAACCCCTAAACCCCTAAACCCCTAAACCCCTAAACCCCTAAACCCCTAAATCCCTAAATCCCTAATTCTCCAAATCTCAAAATCTCTAAATCCTTAAATCTCAAAATCTCAAAATCTCTAAATCCCTAAATCTCCAAATCTCCAAATCTCCAAATCTCCAAATCTCCAAATCTCCAAATCTCCAAATCTCCAAATCTCCAAATCTCCAAATCTCAAAATCTCTCAATCTCTAAATCTCTAAATCTTTAAATCTCTGAATCTCTGAATCTCAAAATCTCAAAATTTCTAAATCCCCAAATCCCGAAACTGTATCATCTCTGTTGGGACCTTGCTACGGACAACGCCCAGATCCCGCGGTTGCTCGCATAAGTTCGCGTATTTCATCGTTGTCGAGCGGATCTCAGGGTGAATTGCAGCGTATTAGTAATCCAGAAGATATTCAACAGATTCAAGGCCGCGGGCAGGAGAGACTGAACTCACGGAGGATCATTATCTCGGTGAGAGATGGTGGCTCCGTGGTACGAGAGGAAGAAAGAACCTTCAGGATCTGGCCGAGGCTTAACGAGGAGTATGTAGTTTTAGTAAAATATGCTCTCGATGAAACGTGTAATTTTCTAGCTGATTCTACCTTCGTTCAATGATTTATACCGGCGTAAGAATTTCAAACTTATTTTAGCTAGCTCTCAATCAACTTATACCTTAAACCCTCCATTAAATAGCGATTTTATTTCTGAGCGATCTAATTCGTTGCATTAATGGCACATGACTATGTTAATTTACTGTGTTTGAGGAAATTCGAGATGAAAAACCCGAGATGAAAGAATGACCGGAGTTTGAAAGAGATTGCTGTTAATCCGAGCGTTTTATTTGTCGCATGGTGGTATTAGCATAATGTAGTTATCTCTTGCTCTTTACTCCCTGCACTCTGGTTCTATTAGGCTGTCCCATGAGTGTCTTCCTTCCTTGATATGACATAAAAACGCACTATGAAAAATGTTTTGTAGATAATCCTCAATAATTTTAGAGATAGCGAATAAACATTTTTTCTGAGGCTTGGAACAAGGTAATGGAGCTGCATGGTTTATATTTAATGTAACAAATCAACCTTAAACAACATATGTTTTGTATTTGTTTCTATGAAAAAAAAGATGGGACACCCTAATATATTCAATTTCATAGTTAAATGCAACACGGTGTAGCACTGCGCGTTGTATTGCAATATTGCAATCGATGTTGTATTATGGCGTGTGTGTTGTCACCTATGTACCACAATGCATTAAATTTCGCGTTTTAAATGATTAGATTCACGATTAAGTTTATAATATTTACCGAATTTCACTTAAATATTTTCCAGTCTTGGAATTGCTACATATTCCTCCATTTTCCCAAATTTACCAATTCATAAATTCCCAAATTTCTAAATTTCCACATTCCAAAAATTCCCAAATTTCTAAATTTCCACATTCCAAAAATTCCCAAATTCCCCAGTTCCTAAATTCCCAAACTCCGAAACCTCGAAATTCCTAAATTTCCAAATACCTAAATTTCCAAATACCTAAATTCCCAAATTCCTAAATTTCCAAATTCCCACATTTCCTAATTACCAAATTCCCCAATTCCCCAATTCCCCAATTCCCAAACTCCTAACTCCAAACTCCCAAATTCGCAAATATCTAAATTCCCAAATTCTTAAATTTCCAAATTCTTAAATTCAATTTTTGATGCTTGAAATTTCTGCTTCTCAAATAATTGTACAATTAGTCGACTATCGAATCCGTGAATTTTCTCATTTTGAATCTTTCTTTAACTTTGTACTTCTCAAAAATTTCAGATTTCAAAGTTTATAAACAACACCTTTGAAGTTTGGAAGTGGCTATAATTTCGCAACGTTATTGCCTTTTATACCCTCCATGATCGTATAGTATTCGGAGAAAATCAGTGATCCAAAGTTCGTACGTTCTTTCTATCGATGTTCATAAAATCCACCGATAAAGCTACATAACCAGATAAACGTGTCTATCGTAGCGAGAAATGCGCTGGAAATCAACGTATTACATTTCAGTTCGTTTTTCAATAAACGTGCGTAACATTTCGTAACACGTAACTGGTGAAAAAATTTCGTAGAAAGCGTGTTCGCGAAATAATTACAAACTGCGTACCCAGCAATCACGTCGCGCATAATTTCGTTGGTAAATCGTTTATCGGAGGTACGGGCGACAAATAACACGAATCATTTAGGAATTTTGGGATTAGGCAATTTGGGAACTTAGGAATTGGGGAATTTGGGAGTTTGGGAATTTAGGAATTGGGGAATTGGGGAATTAAAGAATTTAGAAACTTGGGAATTGGGGAATTTGGGAGTTTGGGAATTTAGGAATTGGGGAATTGGGGAATTAGAGAATTTAGAAACTGGGGAATTGGAGAGTTTGGGCAGTTCGGAATTTGGGAATTTGGGAATTTAGGAATTTGGGGATTTGGGGATTTGGGAATTTCGTAACTGGGGAACTGGGGAATTTAGAAACTGGGGAATTGGAGAGTTTGGGCATTTCGGAATTTGGGGATTGCGGAGTTGCGGAATTTGCGAACTGTGGAATTGGGGATTTGGGAATTTGGGGATTTCGGTGTTTGGGAATTTGGGCATTTCGTAACTGGGGAACTGGGGAATTTAGAAACTGGGGAACTGGAGAGTTTGGGCATTTCGGAATTTGGGAATTTAGAAACTTGGGGATTTCGGAGTTGCGGAATTTACGAACTGGGGAATTGGGGATTTGGGAATTGGGGAATTGGGGAATTGGGGAATTGGGGAATTGGGGAATTGGGGAATTGGGGAATTGGGGAATTGGGGAATTGGGGAATTGGGAAATTTAGGAATTCAGGAATGTTGGAATTGGGGAATTTAGAAACTGGGGAACTGGAACACGACTCCCAAATTCCTATATTCCCCAATGGTAAGTTCGCTTAAAAAATTCTAACAACTTTTCCGCGAAATTGTCCAGCTATGCTGTATGGAAATTAACGAATACGCGATATGTAATTGGCAAAAGTGAGCGTTTCTATCTTTGGAGCGAGCGGCCGTTTTATACGGCAAGTGCCAGCTGGCAAACACGGTTAGGCGTGTTTAATATCTGTCTAAATATCATTTGGATCGAGTCACATTCCCTGTCATAATGAATATACATAAATCGACCGTACGGTTTGCGTAAAATGTTTGTAAAATTATCGAGTGAAAGAGCGTTTCGAATCAAATTCGAACGCCTTTACGTTTTCTGCGACTCGCGTTTCGTGCAATGATGAAAAGCAGAAAGAATAATCTCGATGTTCATGAAATCGTGTTACGTGACATCATGCCACGAAAAATGAATCAAATTCGAAGAGACTGTTCGAACGGACTCTTGTTATATTGCCGCTTACATTTACTTTTTCACTCTAATCACGTATTTGTCACGCCGTTATTTTGTCTGGGAATAATTATGTACATATTTGTTCGAGAAAACTGCTGTTAATGTTGTATTGTTTTTATAGTATCACGTTAGCAGACTGATTTTTACATTACTCATGCTTTCATGAATTATTACGAGCAACATTTATTGTACTTGTATTTTTACGAATTATTGTGTACACTGCTGTATTTAAAGTTTTTGGTAACTCTTAGATTTTTTATATGTTGTTTGTATTCGTGTATTTTTATGAATTATTTTCTATAATACTCTATTTACAGTTCCTCGATAAGATTTACATTTTTTACGTTGTTCGTGTGCAAGTATTTTTATGAATTATTGTCTGCAATGTTGTATTTGTACTTTCTTGATAAGATTCAGAATTTTAAAGAACTGTTTTTGGAGTATCCCAATTGGAGTTACATTTTTACATTGCACATGTTCGAACATTGTCATGAATTACTTTAATGCAGTACCCTTTTAAAAGTATCTCGATAAGAGTTACACCTTTAAATCATACATGTATGAATATTGTCCCGAATTGCTGTTTTTACAGTTCTGTTCTTATAGTATATCGACGAGAGTTGCATTTTTATACCATACATGTATGAATATTGTTATGAATTATTGCCATGCAGTTTCGTTGCAATAATATCTCGATAAGAGTTACATACTTTTATTGTACATATTTGTATACCTTCATGACATACCGTACGATACATTGTTTTTACGGTATCTTGATATGTTACGCCTTCCGTTTCCTTGATATTTCAGTATCGATTTTCTGCGAAAACTTTCTCCAACAAATTATTAGTAATTTGTAGACCGATATTGTACCGTTCACGCCATATCTTGGTCAAAATGGAACAAATCGACTTCCGTTCTCTTCCCATTGTGCGCACCGTAAAATGCGCGGAACGCAAGATCAACTGCAACTCGATCTCATGATCGGAAATTGTGGCGAATTTAAAATACTGACTAGGAAACTCGATCGGTACGATGTATTTTTACCAAAACGGAACGCCGTACATAAATAAATCTCCCGCGAAGTTTATTAGATTGTCGTCGTTTGTAACCGCGGACCAAACGTGGAAAACGCATGTCGATCGGACACAAAACGTTTAATTGCATCGGATCTGACGTTTTATCGCCCGTAGAACTCGTTTCCCGAACTATTATCCGTTTTGAAGTACACCTGATTCTGTTTTTGCACGATAGATACTTTCTCGAAGAGTAGGTATACACAAATTGGTGTAAAAAATATATTGCATCTATGGAAAAATGGAAAATTGATTCCAGTCCCAAGAAATTAGCAAAAATAACTGTACCATGTCTCCGAGTGTGATATTCTAGGCTGGGGGGTTAATAAAATAAAGGTTCTAAAACTGCGACTTACTATTTATTGACTTTTACGCAAAATTAATTCCTCGTCTCCAATGGCGCAGTTACAAAAATAAAATTGAAGCAAATTTTTTTCTTAGAATTTGGGTCGATCGTGTTAAATTTCCATATTCCCAAATTCCCAAACTCCCAATTCCCAAATCCCCAAATCCCCAAATTCCCCAAATTCCTAAATTCCAAAATCCCAAATCCCTAAATTCCCCAATTCCCCAATTTCCCAATTCCTAAATTCTCAAATTCTTAAATTCCCAAATTCCCAAATTCCCAAATTCCCAAATCCTCAAATTCCCCAATTTCTAAATTCCAAAATTCCAAAATCTCAAATCCACAAATCCCAAAATTCCCCAATTCCCCAATTCCTAAATATCCAAATTCTGAAATTGCCAAATTGCCAATTTCCCAAAATCCCAAAATCCCAAATCCCCAAATTCCTAAATCCTCAAATTCCCCAATTTCTAAATTCCAAAATTCCAAAATTTCAAATCCCCAAATCCCAAAATTCCCCAATTCCACAATTCCTAAATATCCAAATTCTGAAATTGCCAAATTGCCAAATTCCCAAAATCCCAAAATCCCAAAATCCCAAAATCCCAAATTCCCAAATTCTCAAATTCTCAAATTCCGAACTCCCCAAATTCTCCAATTCTCCAATTTCTAAAGTCCCCCATTCCCCCATTTCCCAATTCTCAAATTAACGAATTCCCAAATCCCCAAATCCCCAAATCCCAAATTCACCAATTCCCAAATCCCCAAATCCCCAAATCCCAAATTCCCAACTGCCCAAATTCCCGTTCCGAAATTTTGGTCGATCGTGTTAAGTCAATATACATAAATCGTGTAAAAAGATAATTGAATTCTTCGTCTCCAATGTCGCAGTTACGTAAATAAAAATGAAGCAAAATTTTCATCTTAGAATTTGGTTCGATCGTCTTAAATCGATATAAGTCTTACAAAAGGGGAATAAAATATTTTTCCTAATTCGTGTTGCATCAAAATCGCGTAAAAGAAGTTCGCGCATAAACGGAATCGGGTGCATTTTAATTCTGCGCTTGGAATCCCGCAACTTGTCAATCGAACAATTTCTATCTCCTAATCCAGCGATGTCAGTTTTCTTTCGTGCCGCGTCGTTCTCGATCGATGGTAAAAGTCTCGTGCGAACGAGCCTGTATCGATAACGATGCAATAAATACCGCGGGGCGAATAAGTTGATGTTAATTCCGTTCCGTCACGAGCCGCTGAATGATTGAAATGCGTACGCCATTGTGCTTTGCATCTTCATGAATTTTCATCGGTTGTGCAATCACGTGTAACAACGAAATAAATCATTATCGATCATAGAAGACGTAGCGCAATTTTTCTTTGTCCATAGATTCGTTCAGTCATTTTGCGTGCAAAAATATTATTACGGTCATTTTATTGTTAATTTAATAATTGACGAGTTATTCCGAGTTTACGAATGATTCGATGCACAGAAATATCAGGATATAGATTGCGATACGTTGCTGGGGGATTTTTTCACCCTAGGAGCGCGGGTTGCAATGGACGTCTTTACGCATGCGTACATAGACTCTTTTCGAGAAAAGTTCCGTAACATCGCATCACCGGATATATTTGGGTGTCCCGTAAGTTTTTTCATATTTTAATATTAGCATTTAACTTCTAGCAATTAATCGAATTTTCGATACTTCTATATTTTTTAAAAAAGATTCCGTTACAAAGAATTAAAACTTTTATTATGTTAATTTGTTGTATTGATTTACTTACGATTATTCATGAAGGAATTTCATAATAAATTTTTTGTTTTTACTTAAAGAAGTAAGTGTTCTGCTTCACGTTTTTTAATTTTAATATTTCGTGCGACACGTGAAAACATATTTTTTGTAAACGGGCACAACTGTTTTTGCCCATGCCTGGTTTAACCAGTTAACTGCGAAATTTAGTTTCCAAAAAGGAAACTTATTGAAATTATTAAAATTAACCAATAACAAGTATACGGAACGAACACAGAAGAAATGTTCCTATAAAGGAAAATGGGGTGTCGTTATACTCTTATTCGATAAACAATTAATAATTTATTAATGTTAATCTTCATTGAAATGAAGTTTTCGACTTATGTGTATACACATCAAACGCAGTTAACTGATTAAAATTGATTCGTTGCATTAAATATAAACTGTCCTATTCTATCACCCTTTTCTATCATTCCGGAGAAATCACTATTTACACTTTCCATAGTCATCGGCGATGCAAAATATGTATTATAATTAGATTCAGTCGCATGAAACTCTCTATACGAGCTAAATTTATATTTATACTTCCATCGAAGAATGTAGCAATTACAAAACTTGTAAGTATAAAAATTAAAAAATTTGAAACATCGTACGTGTGAAATTTAGAAAATCCGTGAGTGTAAAATCTATAAATTTGTGAGTGTAAAAATTTGAGAATTTAGAAGCGCAAGCATTGGAAAGCTGGAAATAAATTAGAAAACGTGAAAGTTGGAGGATCGGAATCAAAAGAAAAATTGAAAGCGTTTGATCAATGATCCTCAAACGCAGTAAGGGTTTTTGTTCAATGATCCTCGAACAGACGTAGATAAAAATAAAAACTGAGTTTCGTATGGACATACGATCATTAAAGTATTATATTTGAAATATTGCCGACAGCTTTGAATATCGATGGAAACATGATTGTATCCAGTGTTTCATGTAGTAGAAACGTCGAGTCTACTCAACCATCCGAGACACCATCGCAGTATTACTATCGATAAGATTATCGGAACAAATCGTCAACGTTACACGCCCGTTGTATTTTCAAATAAAACAACAACCATCGTTTGAATCGTTCGAGCCGTATTCGGAAAGTGCTCTCACGAGATTGCGACTCTCACGATAAACGACGATAATATCTTAAGTGTACAACATGACTAAAATTCTGCTTTAAATCATGCGTGACGACGGTCTTGGTTGCGCCGGTGAAAATCTCTGATCAGACACTCATCCGATCCCACGTTGCTCCGTTAGACGACATATACCAGTGTTTTGCTGCAAGTATTAGGGGGACCGGAAAGTAATGTAACGTAGTTAAAGATCACTGGAGGCGAAGAAGGAGGCGAAGGGTTAGGTGAGGGGGTTAGAACTAGGAAGTGCCGTATACCGGAGGCGATGTCTTCTTCTTCGTTTTTTGAAGGGAAAGTGGAGGTGCCGTATACACATCTTCCTTGACTGTAAGATTTTGGTCCCTAAATCCCCAAATCCCCAAATCTCCAAATCCCCAATTTCCCAATTCCAAAATTTCCAAATTCCCAAATTCCCAAATCCCCAAATCTCCAAATTCCAAATTCCCCAATTCGCAAATCCCCAATTCCCAAATCCTTCAATTCCCAAATCCCCAATTTCCAAATGCCCCGGATACCTAAATCCCCAAATTCCCCGATTCCCAAATCCCAAAATTTCAAAATCCCCAATTCCCTAATTCACAAACCCCCAAATTCCTAAATTTTCAAATTACCAAATCCCCAAACCCCCAAATCCCCAAATCCCCAAATCTCCAAATCTCCAAATCTCCAAATCCCCAAATCCCCAAATCCCCATTTTTCAAATCTCCCAAATCCCCAAATTCCCAAATTCCCAAATCCCCGAATCCCAAAATCCCAAAATCTCAAAATTGCCAATTCGCAAATTCGCAAATCGGAAAATTACAAAATTCATAAATCCCAAAATCGCAAAGTCTATATCTCCACTAATTCAAAATGGAACCCCTTTTGAATCTCAAACCCGACGATAGTGATAACATAATAGGAGACTACCATGATTTGAACTATGCACGATGAATAACACGTTCATTTCTAAATTACGTTAGGGCGGTATTAAAACGGTATTTTAAACGCGAGCAGTAATAATACACATTACGGAATACCGCAAGTAACGTCGTTTACGTAATGTTAGTATGGGAACCACAAACGATTTATTATATTTGAACGAAACACACGGATCGATCGTGAAAGTTTGATAAAAAAGAAGACTGCGTACGAAGAGTCGAGGAAAATGAGTTTGATCATCTTTTGAATGATTGCCGAAGATTCCCAGCATTGTCGATATATCATTAATTATACAATTATACAATTCGTTCTGATATCAAATTTTTAAGAACGGTTTCTCTATAATAATATTATTATAGTTAATTCTAACTTGGTATATTAACTGTTATATTAATTACGTATTATCCTAAATTAAAAGGTTGATTCTATAGTTCCTATCGATAAATAACACAAATTTGACAGAACCGAGTATGTAACCATAAAATAAAACACGATAAAATAACTAGATTAAAAATTAAATACACCCGTATTTAGATTTAAAAAGTAAACAAACTTCTCCCCAATTGAATTGACTTATCACCCTAACCGTTGTTATGTACCCACGAATTCAAAACACATGTATCGCCCTTCAATAATTTTGTATCACCTCTACAAATTGTACCTCGGTAGCTTTTAATAGCAAATGCGGAGTAACATTACTATGGTATCAATAACTCAAAACAGAAAGTAATTTCCGATATTTTGAATAATCCATATTCCACACAATTGCACGATTTACACCCCACTCTTTGGTTCCAGAGTCATTAATTCGTTTCACACGTTACGCGATTATTGCATCATGCTCGAAGTCATCTGAGCTGCTTTGATCGTCTCACAATAACGTTTATTGTTTCTTTGCTCAGTGAACGACTCCACGAACATTTTTCAACGAACAATTCACAGGTTTTCCTGTTACGCGACAAGCAGGGCGTAGAGGGCGTATAGTGATCGAAGAAAAGGAAATGGTTGAAATACTTTTCAGAATCTCTTGATATTTCGCAGTCGTACGAAACCTCTGTCTAATCGCCGCAATCGAAATATCTGGTTACATTGAATCGCGTGTTAAATCATTCCGTCTATCGGCGATGATCTCCCCTATTCCTCTTACACTCGTTGATCTCTTTAATTAGCATTTAGCGTCGGCTTAACTTTGCTCCCCATCGAGGTGCGAACAAATCGCGGCGTATACCGTTTTACAGAATAACGTTATGGCTTTTCGATGATACGATCGTTCGCACGGTGTCCTTTGAAAGTACGTGGCTAAATACGCAATGTTCTACTGGCAAATCATGGTTCTTCGGTGAGAATCTAGACAATACTTCGGGGAAACCGAAACGTTCCCCACAATGTATTTAAATGCGACGTAAATGTTAACTCGATACAAGAAGCGCAGAGAAGAACGATATTATTCGAAATGGTGTATTACGGTCCCGATGGATAGTCGAGTGAGAAGCAAATTTCACTTTTCACGGAATAAATGTGTGAAACGTTCCGAATTTTCACATTTTCAAGGCACCGAATGGTCCAACTCGTTTTCAAGGCACTAAAAGTTGCAAAATTGTGAAATTTTTTCAGCCCCAAATTTTCGAGTTGATAAATTTGTTTTTGAGATATTGCTAAATATCGATATTCTTAGATCTTAATGTCATGCATCCTGATATACAATACATGTGTATATGTAGATCTCGATATTGGTATATGGCGATACACTAACACCGTGATATTCCAAGATACGGATACCACTAGATTAGGATAGCTCTGGATCACAATATCTCTACACATCGATATCCATAGATACTGATGGACTGACGCGTTGACATCCCTACGTAACGATATATCGACTTATCGATATTTTTATATACCGATATTTGTACGCACTAGTGTCCCTACGCATTGATATCCTTACGTATCGGTATTCCCACGCGCCGATATCCCTACGCACCGATATCTCTATGCATCGATATCCTTGGGCACCAGTATCCCCACGCACCTGTATCCCTATGCATCGATATACCGACGCATCGGTATTCCTATATACCGATATTTCTACGCACTAGTGTTCCTACGCATTGATATCCTTACGTATCGGTATTCCCATGCGCCGATATCCCTACGCACCGATATCTCTATGCATCGATATTCTTGGGCACCAGTATCCCTACGCACCTGTATCCCTATGCACCGATATACCGACGTATCGGTATTCCTATATACCGATATTTCTACGCACTAGTGTCTCTACGCATTGATATCCTTACGTATCGGTATTCCCACGCACCAGTATCCCTATGTATCGATATCCTTGGGCCTCAGTATCCCTACGCACCGGGGTCTCTATGCACCGATATACCGACGCATCGGTATTCCTACGCACCGGTGTCCCTATGCACCGATATATCGACGCATCGGTATTCCTCCTTATTGGTATTCCTACGCACCGGTGTCCCTACGCACCGATATACCAACACATCAGTATTTCTCCTTATTGGTATTCCTACGCAGCGATATCCCTAGGCATCGATATTGTACCGACGCTTCGATGTCTCTACGCTCAAATGTTCTTACGTATCGATATCCCTAAGCACCGAACCACTGACGCATCGATATGCCGACGCATTGATATCCTTGCTCATCGATATTCTCAGATTTTGTTCGCTCCATGTTCCATTTCTCTAGACCCCAAGAGATTCATTGATCCTTGATCCTCCATTTATGTTCTTCTAACTCCTCAAATTTGGATATACCCAATCTCCATATGATCAAATCCACAAATTATCAAATTGTCGGGTTTCGATCATTTCTCTAAACGCTAGAACGCCCCCTGTCCGAATTGATCTTCAAATCTCCTAATACCCAACCTCCAAATTATCAAATCCACAAACTATTAAATTATCGGGTTTCGATCATTTCTCTAAACGCTTGAACGCCCCCCTGTCCGAATCGATCACATAACTCCCAATCTCCAAATTATCCTATCCGCTAATCGCCAAATTATGGGATTTCAATCATTTCTCTGATCGTTCGAGAGCTCGTCCATTCGATCCCGATGAAATTCACGTTCTCGGTGAAATTTGCTTATGGTCATCACGATATTCAACCTTCGTCCTCTAGATTTGTTCGACATTCTCGAGGCACGTTCGAGCGGTATTGTATTCCAATATTTTTATGAATCATTGTGTACACTGCCGTACTCACAGTTTCTGGATAAATCTTGCATATTTTACGTTGTTCGTAGTCGTCTATTTTTATGAGTTATTGTGTGCAATGTTGTATTTGCAATTTCTGTAGAAGATGTAGACTTTTTACGTTCGTATTTCAGTATTTTTATAAATTATTATGGATAAGTCTTGGATTGTTTATGTTGTTCGTATTCGAGTATTTTTATTCGATCACTTCTCTAAACGCTCGAACACCTCCCTATCCGAATCGACCTCCAAATCTGCTAACTTCCAATCTCCAAATCACCCGATTCGCTAATTGTCAAATTATGGGATTTCAATCATTTCTCTGATCGTTCGAGAGCTAGTACATTCGATCCCGATGAAATTTGCTTATGGTCATCACGATGTCCAACCTTCGTCCACTAGATTTCTTCGACATACTCGATGGACGTTCAATTTAGCGGGTGTCGTTGTCGTTTAGATCCTTTACGTTGTTCGTATGCGAGTATTTTTATCAATTATTGTATACACTGTTCACAGTTTCTGCATATATCTCGGATTTTTTACGTTGTTCGTATTCGTGTATTTTTATTCGATCATTTCTCTAAATGCTCGAACGCCTCCTTGTGCGAATCGATCTCCAAATCATCTAACTCCCAATCTCCAAATGACCCGATCCGCCAATCACCAAATTAAGGGATTTCAATAATTTCTCTGATCGTTCGAGAGCGCGATTCGGTTCCGATGAAATTCGCTTACGATCAGCACGATGTTCAACCTTCGCCCGTTAGATTTCTTCGGCATTCTCGTGGCACGTTGAATTTAGCGGGTGTCGTTGTATGTGCGCGCGTGTGTGCCGTAGCGAAACGATCGGTGTTCACGGAATACACGCCGCGGTGGAGCGGTGCCACACCCACCCCGAGGCAGGCCTGGTACGAGAGACACTTCAATGCCAAGAATGCGACGTAAAAGTGGTTCCGTTTCGTTCCGATCGAGCCCGAGGTTTCGATCTTAGCCGTTCAACAAGCACGCGACCCGCTCCGACTGACCGCTCCGTGCGTTTTCTCGGCTCGCTTCGTGATTGGTCGGACCTAACCGACGTTAAAGGTTAGATAATATCCGCGATCGTGTGTGCCACCGTTTCGTTTCTGCCCTTTTCTTGATCCTTGGACGAGAGACACGTACATTGGCCATTTCTAACGTCGGAGAACGGGCAGAAGTAAACGGTCAACTGGACGCGTTCAGAACCGTACCAGGTGGTCGATTTCGATACACCGTATGCTTTATTTTTTCTGGTCGAGCGATTCGCGCGAACAAATATAAAAAAATTCTTTTTTTTTTTCATTTATTTATGTAATGTCGCATCAGCTTCTTAGCCATTAGCGACCACATTTAAATACATAGTTACGTTCTTACATTTTGTGTTATACCACATCGTTTTTACATGTATCCATAGTTTACATCTACAGGCTGTTCAAAAAAGAGTATTCAATATTTATATGGTATATAGCATACACTGTACCGAGTAAAAAAGCTGTAGTACACATAGGTCGAAAGATCAACCGTTTCTGAGATACAAACATTTTTAAAAAATATGTTACAAACTAACACATACATGTGTAAATTATACGTAATACTTGAAAATTAGCTAAAAACAACGTATTGTGTATGGGAAATACCATGTGTGTAGATAACGTACAAAATGTGTGTACAAAAAAATAATATTTTATATTGATACACGCTATCGAATGTGCAAGTTGATTTCTAACTGTCAGTAAACTGACTTTGAAGATGAAAACGCTCACATTAGATTGTTTATATAATGCTTTTTTGTACAACAGATAAGTTACACGTTTGTAAAGCGGCCGACAATAAAAATATTTGATAAGTGAATTTGACGCACATCCGACAAAATAGGTATTGCACACGCGGATTTTTAGAACTAAGAGCAGAGGTGGGGAAGAAATTGGTATTTCTACACATTTCGTAATTTAATTAAAAATCAGTACACGTTTTTAATAAATTGTTTTGATTTTTCAAAATTTATAGCAATGAAGTAGCAAATGAGTCAATTTGACTCACATTATGAAAAATAGGTATTGCACACGCGGATTTTTAGAACTAAGAGCAGAGGTGGGGAAGAAATTGGTATTTCTACACATTTCGTAATTTAATTAAAAATCAGTACACGTTTTTAATAAATTGTTTTGATTTTTCAAAATTTATAGCAATGAAGTAGCAAATGAGTCAATTTGACTCACATTATGAAAAATAGGTATTGCACACGCGGATTTTTGGAACTAAGAGCAGGGGAGGGGCAGAAATTAGTATTTCTACACATTTCGTAATTTGATTAAAAATCAGTACACGTTTTTAAAAAATTATTTTGATTTTTTCAAATTTATAGCAATGAAATAGCAAATGAGTCAATTTGACTCACATTCTGAAAAATAGGTATTGCACACGTGGATTTTTGGAACTAACAGCAGAGGAAGGGAAGAAATTAGTATTTGTACACATTTCGTAATTTGATGAAAAACCAATACATGTTTTCAAAAAACATTTTTTTGGTTTTTCCAAATGTATACCAATCAAATCGCAAATGCGTCAAAGTGACTCGCTATGGCAACATAGTGTTAAGGAACGTATGCGAGCGCAACAGTAGATTACCCTCGCGAAATAGGTAGCCTCGCCGCCTGTAAGGAGATCGTTAATTGATTTGCATCGTTGCCGGTGACAAGCCGCGATAATGACTGGAAACGAGGCGTCCAGAGGATCCCCTTGAAACTCAAGTTCACGGCGCGTCTTTCTCGTGGTCTAGGTTAATAAAACTTGCATCATCGTCCGGCGAGCAAACAGTGAGACGGCCAAGGATCGCTCAGACGAGCCGATTACGTCACTGAAGATCGTTGCACCTTGTTGCTCGTCCTCGATCGTGCAAGATCACGGATCGTCCTCGAGCGGAGAAATCAACCTCCACTCGTCTTTCGAGCCTCGATTCAATATTTCCCCTGAGTCATCGTTTTGCGCGCGTACACTGCCGCTCAAAAATTAGTAGACACTTCCTTAACGGGTGACGTATGAATTCATACATAAATCTATCGCTAATTCTAGTTGAAACATTTAACATAAGGAAGTATAACAAATTTTATAAATACATTAAAGACATGGAATAAAGAAGAGTTAAATATCATGAAAATTGTCTATAAAATTGATCGAAAATAAAATGACTAAATATCTTATATTTAGTTCTTTATCGTTCTTACAATTAGAGATAAAATGATCTACCTGACTCTTTCATTGCCGAGATATAAATTCGTGAACTATATTAGAGGCAAGTTGAAGAGAATATTTTTTAACGAAATCAGCTTGCAGTTTCTTTCAAACTGTAACCATTCATGTATACATAACCATAAAATGTATATGTATAACTATGTAACGTTGGAGATATGGCGGGATCATCCGAGTAGCGCCGAAGGCACACGAAGTTACCCGATGTACCACCACTAGTTCCCTTATTGCGAATCTAACTAACCCGCTGATTTTACCATTATATCGATATACATCTTTGAAAATCTCACCGCGATAATGACGAGCGTTTCACCGCGAAATTTAGAAAAGAAATTAAAATAAATTAATATTCCAAGAGCTCGATTCTCGATCGCGTATATGAATAATGAACAAGTTCGTTTATACGAAAGTGAATCGTTGTAGGAGCTAGTAGCCGAGATACTTCGACGTAGCATGGATAATTGCACGATGTATGTTTGCATGTGTGTATGTGTGTTCGATAATAGAAAGCTTTAATCACTCGAATCGATTAAGATGATAAAAAGAATATTACTCAATTTATATTCCTTCTTCCTACTCGCATACAAAGGTATTCGCACAATATATCTTAGGAAAGTATGGCTGACTTTAATGGTCAATATTTCAATCAATGCTCAATGTTTCGCAGGGAAAGCGATAAACTGAATAGCAGAAAACAAACCACAATGAGGCATTATAATTAGGGTAGTTACTTCTTGCTCGTTTACCTTTCCCATAGCACACCCATAAATTATCGACACAAGTATGTCTGTTTGGTTCGTTTGTACATCTTTTTTTTGTTACATTGTTTTTTTCCTACGATCAGAAACTGTTTTTATTCCACGCCGATTTTCAATAGATCCATTTAAACGCAGATGCCTATCGCTAAAATATTTTCAACGGATCCATTCGAACGCGGATGCCTATCTGTAAAATATTTTTAATAAATCTATTCGAACGCAAATGTCTGTCTCGGAAATAGTTTCAACAATGATTTACTTTCAGACGTGCGCTTACATGAAAGGACTTCGGTTACGATGTTAAACTAACAAGAATTTATATCGCTACGAACAAATTTACGAACTGATTTAGTTCTTTATGGGTCTCGCAGATAAATTTATGACCTACCTGCCTCTTTCGTGCGTAATACGATATACGTTAATTCTATATCACTTCGCGTACAGAAAAATCATTGAACACCGTGCAGAAAGGATCGTTAACATGTATTCCATAAATGAACGAAATTCGTGGTTATCCTAATTATCGCTTCAGATTAACTTACATGCATCTCGGACCAAAAGTTGCATTGATAATCTCTTTATGTATCTGCGAGTCAGTTTTACTTTTCTTTGTTCAAAATAGAACAATTTTGGAATATTATCGAAATATTTCGTATAAAATAATATTCTGTACGAAATAAAGATCAAAGTGAAGCGATCCTTAACACTAAGGCTACCAAAGGGGTCAAATGATCATTCTACAAATTCCCTACTTCAAATGACAAAATTTGTTGAGCTGGTCTTCTTGAAATTTATGCCAATTGTCATCGAGATAAAGAATCTATAAGTGTATTCATTTATGCTTCATCGTTCGTTCATTTACATTTCAACTTTATTTTTAACATCAAAATAACACCCGATAAGTAACACCACTGTGGACATCAATATTCACATTGCGACACTACTGAAACAGTCATGGAACTCTACACGGAGAAAATACAAAGCTAGCTCAACTCATCAACAAATTAACAATTTCTACGATCTAACAACCAACCCGAAACATGATAGAAGAAATCAAGTGGCAGTAACCCGAATCAGGACTGAACGCACCAAAATTGACTCACTCATACGTACTCGATAACAGTTCCCCCAGATTGTGCAAAACCTGCAACACAACTATAACCATCAGACATACAATTTTTGAATGCAGTAAATATAACCATGCTAGAAGAAGATTAAACGTCAAGAACAACCTTACCGAAGCAACCACATCAACATCGTATCAAGACACATTACTGGAATTTTGTAAAAGCATAGGAATTCTTAACAAATTAAAAACAAATTCTGTATAATCATCCACAGCCAACTATAACCTTATCTTCGTAAGCTAGTTAACAGTCGCTAGTAACCATGGTAGTTGATGCGACTATAAACCACACCTTAAAAAAAAAATTTCCAAGAACAACCTTACCGAAGCAAACGCAACAATATCGTACCAAGACCCATTACTAGAATTTTGTAAAAGTATAGGAATTCTTAACAAATTAAAAAAAAATTCTGTATAATCATCCACATCCAACTATAACCTTATCTTCGTAAGCTAGTTAACAGTCACTAGTAACCATGCTAGTTGATGCGACTATAAACTATTTAAAAAAAAAAATAATAATTGTGCATTATGCGTCACAAATCCCCAAATCTCAAAATCCACAATTCCCCAATTCCCCAATCCACAAATCCCCAATTCTCAAAATCCACAAATTTCCAAAGTCCTATTTTTCCATACTCCAAATCCCCAAATTTCCATACCTCTAAATCTGAAAAATTTCTAAATATTCCAATCCACAAATGCCGGAACCTCAAAATCCCCAAAACCCCAAATTCCTAATTTTCCATGTCCCCAAATCCCCAAATACCTAATTTTCCATATCTTCAAATAATTGTGCATTATACGTCGGTAGTTTTAGTGTTAAAAAGTTAAAAGCTCGAGGAAACCGTAGGCGAAGGAAATGGCAACGGACATTTGTCGGCACTTTAGCTCGGTCCCGGCGTAACAAATGGCCGGCGAAGAAACGCGACAGCTAATTAGAACGAAAGAAGGAAATAATGGGTTTTCGTTAAGCATCGGGGTACACGGGATTATGAAATATCTGGCGATTAAACGTGGCTGCACCTGTGAGCTCCATTTTTTTACGAGAGCATTGCGTCACTTCATCCTAACACCTCGATCGTTAGTCCGCCAGAGGTGATTCCGATATATCGAGATAACCGAGACAACTACTCGGCGCCGGTTTATAAAGTAACCAATCGCGATTCTAACTGTTGCTAAATCGTAAAAGTAATCGTGCGTAGAGCGATATTGAATGACAGGCAGAAGTGGTGTTTGATTAGATCTATCGTTGGCGAAACCAACGAACTGCGATCGATTAGATTAACGGTTATTTAACGTAATACGCGATACGTAAAAACGAGCGGAGAGAGATTAAAAAAGACGGCGATAGTTTTCTTAGTTGAAATTTCAGGACTTATATTTTGGCACATCGATGTGTGGTTGAGAATGAGAATGTAGAAGTATTGCGCAAACAAGATGTAAAAATACGTAAACATTTTTAACAAAGATAATTCGAAAATTTATGAATTCTTATGTTCCTAGGTTTCAAGATTCTTTAATATCTAGATTCCTATATTTCTATATTCCTAGTTTCCAATATACCTATATTTCTAAATTCCTAGATTCTACTATTCCTATATCCCTATTTTCCCAGATTTCTAGATTCCTAGCTTTGTGGAGTCCTGGGTTCATAGGTTTCTAAATTTCTAAATTTCCAAATTTCTAAATTTCTAAATTTCTAAATTTCTAAATTTCTAAATTTCTAAATTTCTAAATATCTAAATTTCTAAATTCCTAAATTCTTAAATTCCTAAATTCCTAAATTTCTAAATTCCTAAATTTCTAAATTCCTAAATTCCTAAATTCCTACATTTCTAAAATCTGTAATTTCGTAATTCCTAGAGTCTTTGATTCCTAAAACCCTAAGTCCCGAAACTTCAAGATTCCCCGATTTTTAAGTTCCTAGATTTCTAAATTTCTATATGCCCAAATTCCTGAATTTCAAAAGTCCTAAAATCCAAAATTTTTTAATTCCTAGATTTCTAACCTAGAATATTTGTAAGTTCGAAAGTTTCTAGATTTTTAAATTTCTATATTTGAAAAATAAATATTTCTAACCTAGAAAATTGATAGACCTCTAAATTTCTAATTAGAAATATTTATAAATCTTAAATTCCTACAAAGCGCAGCACAAAAATGTCTAGAGCTCGTTGAACGCGCGACAGAAGCGGAAGCCGCACAGAAAGATCGACGGTGTATCTAAAATTGGTCGAGAAGATATATTGCCGATCCGTGATTGCAATTAGGCGTTAAAAGGTAGATAATTGTTATCGAACGGTAACGTATACCTAATTGCATGAATTTAAATGATTCCTATATAGTCATTCCGACAGAAGCAGGATAGGTGGCGGTACAAATTGAAGAACCCACGAACAACTGATTAGATTAATTAATTATGATTGCTTTTTACGAAACAGTGGGTTTCAATTACAGACTTGCGCCTGCAATCGCGTCGACCGTTTTCTTCTCCTTATAATTTTCATCAAACCTGTATACCGTATCTTCGAGTTTCGTTTTATTATCTGGCTATGCAGGTTACACCTACTAATTAATTGCGATAGATTCTAATTAGTTTTGCGTAGAACATTAAATTACCTATTTTACAGCGTAATGTCCAACGCTTGGATTCATTTCTGTAAGTACGTGTACGTAACGATACGATTAACGCCATTTATATTACAGTTCTAACACAATTTAAACCATTAAGCCGTTCCTAACAAAAAATCTGCTATTCTCATTTGATCAATGTAAACGGTGAATCGATGTAAATTTAAAGCGGTGAACGTAAACTATCAATCAAAGTAGAAACCTTCTAATTTAGGTTTTGTTCTGTTTTTATATATCCTGTAGCGATCAAATTTCGGTGACATAAAAAATTCGCGTCTTGACCACGTTGATCGTTATCGTAAAAACGTTTATATATTATCGTTTTATCTAGCCCCCAAGACAAAACAAATGACCATGGATATTCAAAAATAGTTTTCTAATATAATACTTCAGTTTACCATTTTCGGATATGAACGTAACAAAACGAATAATCAAAGACGTTAAAAAATATTTTATTAATACAAGACTTTAGTTTGCCATTTTTGGATATGAACGTAACAAAACGAATAATCAAAGATGTTCAAAAATATTTTTTTAATACAATACTTGAGTTTTCCATTTTCGGATGTGAATGTAATAAAACGAGTAATCAAAGATGATCGAAAATATTCTATTAATATAAGACTTCAGTTCCACTATTTTAGGGTATGAATGTACTAAAACGAATAACCAAAGACGTTTAAAAATATTTTTTTAATAGAAGACTTTAGTTGGCCATTTTCGGATATAAACGTAACATAACGAATAATCAAAGATGTTCAAAAATATTTATTTAACACAAAACTTCAGTTTGCTATTTTCGGATATGAACGTAACATAACGACTAACTAAAGATGTTGGAAAATGTAAGACTTCTTTCAATATATGATTTCAATTTACTATTTTTGGGTATGAACGCAACATTGCCGGTGTTACATAAATGTCGTGATAGTTTCCTAAACACAAAATCTGATAAAAGAACGCGTTAATTGCGTGGAGATTCTTCTGATACGGAGTCGTTTCGACAGCGAACGATGATCGTTAGAGGATCGGCGGTGTATCGTAAAACGGGGAGAAACGTACGTAGATAAAGACGTAAATTAGATCGATAAAACGGATTCCCACCGGTTAATACGATTCCAATTAGTCAAGTGGACCGAGCGCGGTGTCAGGTTGCAATCGGGTAAGGGAATATCCCGTGCTTGGTTTTAATTATGCATCGACTCGTGGGACGAATCGCGTGTGACGCAACGAGAGAAACTAACGATAAGGCAACGGGATTTTTCCACCCATGCACCAGGCGAACAACATCCGCCTTCTTCTTCGTCGAAATCACTATACGCCCGGCACAGTCATTGCGAAACTTACGCGATGTTTCGCGCGCGAATCATCAAACGTAATGTAACGCGTTTATAAACTCGTGAAAGTTGATGACGTCCTGTTCGACGCTGCGTCTATGCAGGAATTCGTGTTCGCGTGCGCTAATGATTGCCAATAAGTGTAACACACTATTCGCCAGTTACGTAATAGCCCGGCCAGATTTAACGTGGAAACACGCGAACCACGCGGCTTATCGTTCCTCTTATGCTAATACATACGATCACGTCGACCTACGATAATATGCATCGTTTCTGCCACGGGATATGAGTGTCGTGGGGGGCAGGAATTTTCGCAGATAGAATTTCAGGGATTTCGGAATATGAGCAGATTTGAGGATTCGGGGATATGGAGTTTCGGACTTCAAATGTGAAATGGGGAATTTGGTAATTTGGGTATAGAGGAATTCGGGAATTTAGGAATTTAGGAATTTAGGAATTTAGGAATTTAGGAATTTGGGAATTCTGGAATTCTGGAATCTGAGAATTTTGGAATTGGGAATTTGGGAACTCGGGTATTGGTGAATTTATGAGTTTTGGAATTGGGGCATTGGGGAATTGGAGAATTTCTGAATTCAGGAATTGAGGAATTTGAGAATTTTAGAATTGGGGAATTGGGGAATTGGATAATTAGGGGAATTTGGGAATTTGAGGATTTGAAAATTTCGGAAATTGAGGAGTTGAGAATTTTCCGATTTGCGAATACGAGAATTCGAAGATTTGGGGATTTGGATCTTCGGAAACTTGAAAATTTGGGAATTTTAATGTTTGGAGATTTGCAAAGGTAGTAATTTGGCAATTCCAGAATTTGACGATTTAGAAATTCGGGATTTCAGAATTTGATAATTTCAGAATATGAGAATATGAGGATTCAGGGATCTGAAGGAATCTCTGGAGCAATCTCGATACCTAGTCCCTTATTCATCCTTCACTTCATACACTTCTCCAATCACACTCTCCCTTAACCATTGTCTTTGCCATTATTCATTCTAATAAAAATAATATAAAAGCTCCGACGATCCTAAGAACATCGGCATCCGGTATTCATTGTCAGAGTATAGACCATAACGGTAAATAAAAAGCCTTTAACAGTTCCTGTAAAACGGTGTCGTTAATTACCTCTGTTCAGAATCCACCATTTTGTTGCCTCGTGAAGCCCTAAAAACGTAAACGGAACAGTGTCACGAGACACTCGTTTACCTTTTACGTTCAAGCATTTCGTAATTTTAGCTTGTTAATCACGTGAGAATATTACTAGCGATATGAATATCACGCACGGTGTGCGGACCGATAACACGGTAAATGAGTGATAAATCTTTTCCTTCGTCGACAGCCACGGTGAAAGTAAATAATAAAGGAGATGGCGAAAAAGGTGACGATTAATCGCGTCTCATCGTGAATTTATTTCGACGGCTCCCAGTTACCGGATATCAAATCTCGGCGTACTCGGACATGCTGTTTATCGCTTTTGGTCCAAACTTAAAAGCACGAGATTGCAGGGACTCGGTAATATCGGCATTTACTTATGACACGTGGAAACTTTAAGATGTGGCTCTTTAATATCCTTTTTATCCTTCCTTCAGGATTACTTAGTTCGATCGAGAGGTAAATTCGAGGTTACTAGACACTACTTCAACTTAAAATGTAGCAGTCCGTCGAGTTAATTGCGGCTTTAATTGTCGATACTTGATTTTTAAAGAAATGATCACATTTGTACATTTTTGCAAAGTTTCGTAGTATTAAATATTCAGTTGTACGCAAGCAGTTATGTTGAACTTATGATCTTGAAGTGTACTTGAATTTTAACGAAATAATGAAGTTTACGGGTGCCACCATGCGATATAAACAAGTTAAAACACGTTTTTATATTATTTTACAGGTTCAATTTTATAACGGGGTTATAAATTAGACATATTTGTACATACTTTAGCACATGATGCATAATGCAAAAGTACACGTCGTTCCTCTATAAATATCGATGTCCTCGAAACGACGTTGGAAAAACAATCTCAAACAAATTTTCTTATCACAATATTTATATTTTGATACCAACCAAAGTACTCCATTTTAAACATTGCCGATAAAAAGATATTTTTAAACAATTTCTCACTTAGAATAAGAAACATATTTATGTACTTTGTCTGAAGTATGACACCATGTATATTGCCTGTGTTATTGAACGCGTAGGGAACATATTTGCATTATAATATTACACACGATTGCATTATAATGTTAAAGTAAAATATTAACAAGGGTGTCGATGAAATTTGAAATATAATCTTTTTTGATTGTGTACCATTTCGAAATTATATCATTAATAAATATTCAATTTGCAGGGTGTCCCAAAAGTGTTGAACTTTTTCATTTGCAAAAATGTCGTATGGGGCTTCATTTTTAAATTATTAACCCTTTGCGCTCGGAATTATATTTCTATTTTGTTACCGACAGTTCCAAAAGCATTTAAGTTTTGGGATATTTACTCGTTACAAGCATTTAGAGGTTTCCTGGTGTATAATTTTCAGACATTTAGCAGGTTCGTATATGCTGGGTAACAGTAAATCGATTCGATAAGAACGAATGAATTTATTGGATGTATACAAAGATCATATAAAACTAGTACTTGCGGCATTTGTACCGACAGGTCTCTTGCTTTATTGCTATAATATTGCACTAATTCAGTAAGCTCTCTAGTGGGATAAAGCGACAATTAAAATTAAATGGAGGAGGTACGAATGTGCAACATCTATCTGTTTGTATTGAAAAAATGTCGAGTGGGACTCGACAAAGGAGCTGCTGGGATAGAAACCGATGTCGAGTCACGCTCGACATAGGAGCGCAAAGGGTTAACGAAAAAGAACGACCAATCAAAACGCGAGAATCGCGGGACACGCGATTCGATCGCGACCACGGCCAACTATAACTCGGGCCTACACTTCTGCCTCCGAGCGCGCGCGATTCTCGCGCTCTGATTGGTCGGTGTTTTTCGTTAATAATTTAAAAATGAAGGTCCATACGAAATTTTTGCAATTGAAAAAGTTGTTCAGAATGACCACATCTACCACCACTTTCCGGCTCCTTCAACACTTTTGGGGCACCCTGTATAAGTTAGATGCTATTAATAATTATGTATTACCAATATTGACAGTGTGTGGATAATATATACACTGTTTTAAATATTAAACACTCTTAATAACCTTGTTATATATTATATGACTTTTTAAAAATATTATATACTCCAATAATCTCTTTCAATTAATAATTTTTGTAATTATTATACACTCCTACTACCTCTGTTAAACTTTATAGTTCCAAATATTATATACCCTTGCTACCTCTTTTAAACATTATTGTCGGATAGGAAAATAGTTAGATGTTAATACGTAGGGTAGTACAGTTTATGGCACGGTCGAGGCGACCGGCAAGGCGTGCGTTTTTTTCCGTCGTGCAACGGAGTTTCCGTGGACTCGAAAAGGGCCCATTTGAAAAGGAGAAAGTAGGGGCGAGAAGTCGGGGGAGAGAAAAAGTCAAGGGGCAGTCGAAGAAAATGGAGTCGTTGCGAGGATTATTGTTGTTTGCGTCGTTGAGGAGTACAGAAGTTTTGCGTCGTTGCGTAGTATAAATTAGCGTCGTTTTGTGTAGAATATTTGCGTTGTCGTGTTAGTTGTATTAGTCGTCGAGTCGATTTTGTTGATAAAATATATTACTTAGTCTAATTTTATTCGAAAAGCTTCATCTTCATTTGCCACCGCCTAAAAATCCTACATTATATAACATTTATAAATATTATGTAGCCCTACCACCTCTTTCAGACATTTTATATTTTGTTGGAAGGACAATTTCCCGGTTTTCTCATTTATTGAACAACTGGGGCCATCTAGCCCTTTTCGGGCATAGTTTATGCCCCTTCCTTTTTTTATAACAATTCTTTTGTTTGCAGCGTGACGCTACCTTGCAGTTCTACACTAACCATGTACACGCTCATGCGTCTCTTTGTTTAATAAACTTTCTAGATTTTCTGCTTACGCTGTTCGGTCGCTATTTTCATTTTAACCAACACCCTGCCATCCCTCGACATATTTAAATATTATATAGCCCTACCACCACTTTCAGACATTTTATATTTAAATATTATGCGCTTCTACTATTTCTGTTGAACATTGTATATCTCTCGTAAATATTATGTCGTTCTCTTATCTCTTTCAAACATTATATGTCCAAATATTTTACGTATACTCCAGCCACCTCCGTCAAACATTATATATCCGTAATAACAGCCTTGTAAAAAACACAAACGCGGAAATTAATTGAAACGAGCAGCGAGGCATTGAAAAGCTATTAAAAGCCTAAAATATCGTGTTATTCCCGGTCGCGGAAGAAAAAGGAAGAACAGAGTGGTTTGTTTAAAAATTGTCAGTGACGAAACGGCTAACGCCGAGAGAAATCGGCCGTCCATGGTATTGTGCATACGGTTTCCGCCATTACAACGCTACAGGAAACGAATTCTACCATCAAGTGAACCATAACGATCGACGTAATTCCTCCGTCACTTATAAATCGATTTACTTTGAAATATTGCAAACGGGCTAACGATTCGCTTTATTAACCGCGAATAAACCGCGCATTAACGTCTATTTCGAGCGGGATTTTACCAGTTAATAACCTGTTACACAAACTCAACAGTACACGGTATTCATCCGTTTTCGAATAGCCGTTGATAGCGAGTAGATTAGGGCACATACAGTTCCTAGTGTCAACGAATAAACCGTTTGTGTATCACGGAGAAAGCGGTTCTCTGATCGAACGAACCGTGATATCGCGTTTACATTAACGAACTATGATTTCATAGATTTTTTTTTAATTTTAACCCCACAGGCTCCTCATAGAGAAACATAAAAAACCAATTTGTTTAATTATTTTCATATTATATAACAAATTGACGAAGTCAGAAAAAATATTTTATAATAGCCCAATCCCTCATGAATAAAATGAAAAAAAATTTAACTCAATGGGACGAGTAGTTTCTGAGAAAAAAATTCGTAAGTGAAGTTCATTTTCGCAAAAATGGAACAAGAACTGCAAACTTTGAAGGTTCGTAATTTCTTAACAAATTCGAAATCGGCAAAATGATGACTTAAACCCCTACTATTTTTACACGGACTATAACATATTTCGATTGAAACAAAATCGCAGATGGTGAGGTCAAAGAGTAATCGATTCGGCGTGGAATGACTCGAAAAAAAAACCGAACGTTTAACGCCAGCGAGGGAAAATTTGCGTGCCAAGCGTTGCATGATTTTCGACGAACAACTTAAAGCGACACGAATTACCTGAATTCGTATACTCGTTTGCATAATTCATGCGTGAAATCATATCTGCGTGTGTCGAGAATTCCTCTAATATTTGCACATTCCTTTGTTAACCTTCGATACCGATCATTACCGGTTTCTACAGCGTTACGGATTTTTATCTGACCACGTTAACACGACCGCTGTCATGTTATGTCCGTGAAGTATGCCAATTACGAGCTCGCTAATGTTAATAATACCGCTCCAGCGTTCCCATTGTATTTGGGGCTTTCTATTATACACCGTGGGCAATAATCGGTGTAATCGTTTAATCGGTTACGAGTAGCTCGCCGTTGAAACGCGTCGGCCAAATTAAATCTCACGTTAGATTAATTTCAATAATAATTTAATGCTACGTAATAATAGGACTGGTGTAATAATAGAGTACCGGAGCTGCGAACAGTTATAATTTTGTTATATAATGAGTTCTAATGTAACGTTTGTTTTGTTGGGTATCTAGTGTGGTCACAAAGGATGTACGTATATTTTTGGTTTTAGGATGTGTAAGGTTACGAATTTTGAAATTTTTGTTTCACCGATTTTTCGAATTCTTGAGGTTTGATAATCTTTAATATTTAAATTCTATAATTTCTGGGTACGCTAAGATTTATAGTATGCAAAGTTTTTTTACATTGTTTCTATTGATTTAGATTTCAAAATCTTATAAATTTGAAAAATGGATCTTTTGAAATCGGAAAATTTGGAAATTAAAAAATTGTGAAATCTAAATCCCAAAATTTTTCAAATGTTCTCAAAATTTCGAACCGTCGAAATTCGAAATGTCTTAATCTCTAAGATTCAAAAATGCCCAAATTCCTAAATTTCTGAATTTCCAAACGTATAAATGTCTAAATGTTTCAATTCTTAAATTTCCAAATTTCTAAATGTCTCAATGTCTAAATTTCTTAATCTCTAAATTCTTGAATCTCCAAACGTTCAAATTTCTAAATTTTCGTTTCCCCAAAAAGTTTTCGAATATTCATATGCCCAATTTTACTAATATCCAATTTTCAAAATGCCCAAACCCAAATTCAAATCCTCGAATTACCAACTTCTGAATTCCCTAACTATTCAAATACCCAAATGATTTTCAAATCTCCTAAGCTCAAAAACTCTCAAACTCCCAAATTCACAAAATCCTCGAGTCGCAAAATTCGCAAAATCTCGAATTACAAAATTGCCAAATTATCAAATTGTCTTAAAACACGAGGTAACTTGCACACATAGCATCTAAAAAATATCGTTAACACATAACATAAAATTAATAACGTTCAAGTTCTAATCAACAATTGCTGCAATAATCGAAAGCGATGAAAATGCTGATGAAACCGAAAGCCAAGTAACAACGAACGCACATTGCGATCACTGAATTTAAGTTTCTTTAAATTTCTTACATAAAACCGCAATAATCGGAGGATCATTTTGTTAATGATCGGAAAATTATTGTTTCGCGTTCCACGGTGTTTTCCATAGAACGCCAAGCATCCTGAATGGCCGCAACGATCTCTGCACATATAATTATTGCGATGGTGGCGTGGCAATTTTTCTGTGGTGAAATTTCTCGTGTTGAACGCAAGGAAAAGGAACTTTGAATATCCATCGAGCGTGCAACGTTTAACGAAATATTCGGATAATAATCGGGCAAGTATAATAATACGATTTAAACGAAAGAGGAGGAGCCACCGATGCGGGATCATTGTATTTAAAGAATCGCTTTTTCGTTGAACAGAACAATCTTTCCGCATCGCGTGCAACGAGCATGGAATTTTCAGATTGAAAGAGAAATTTTCTTTCGGTAGCCAGTGTGGATCGATCTGATAATCTGTCGCTTTCTCGAAAGCGAAATCGGATGTAAAAGGATGGACGACGCGAAAACTCGCGTGCGTTTTCACGGATGTCAGAATATTTGCGAATTGCAGCATCGTTCAATTACTGCACGGATTTGTATTGTTCGGATTCGAACGTTAAGTGTTATTGCGTAACACGTTCTATTTACTTTATTTTAATTCAAATGGAAAGGCAGGGGATTGTTTTTTTTTTTTTTTTATGAAGCAGGTGTCAGGTACCGACGATTTCAATAGTTTCTTTCAGTCAATTGACTTCCTTGTCGTTTTTGTTGAAAAAGATGTACATTCAAAATCGATAATTTAGAAATTTGGAAAATTTATGAACTTGAAATTTCGGAATTTGTGGAATTTAAAGAATTTCAGGAATTTACGGAATTTAAGAACTTTCAGGACTTTGAGGAATTTAAGAAATTTAAGGACTTTGAGGAATTTAGGGCATTTAAGAATTTGAGTTATTAGATATTTCGGGATGTAGAAAGTTAGAACTTAGGAATTTTTGTATTTCGGTGTTTGGCGATTTGAGCATGTAAGAATTTGTAAATTTGGGAAGAATTTTACGAATTCGAGGATTTTGAAAATGGCGAGTATTTGGGAATTTAGAGATTTAGATGTACAGAGATTAGGGAATTTACAAATATCAGAATTTAGAATTTTCAAGATGTAGAAATTACGGAGTTAAGGAATTTAAAAATTTAGAAATTTCAAAATATAGGAATTTGGAGATATAGAAATTTGGAGAAGTAGGAATTTAGAGATTTTGGAATTTGGAAACAGAGAAATTTGAGAATTTGAGAATTTGGGAATTTGGGAATTTGGAAATTTGGGAATTTGGGAATTTGAGAATTTAAGAATTTAAGTATTTAAGAATTTGAGATTTTGAGATTTTGAGATTTTTGAAATCTAGAAATTTGGGAATTTGGGAATTTCAGAAGTTACAAATGTCCAACCTTCGGAATTTAGGAATCTAGTAACTTGTAAACTTTGAATCTGACTTTTAAGAATTTACAAGTTTGTGAATTGGAAGATTAAAAAATTTGGAAGATCTAAAATTTGAAAATTACGGACCAACACTTACTCCTGAAATGTTAACAATTTAATATTCACAATACAGTGGTAATAAAAACTAATATAAAATTATTAACCACACAAATTTCACTTATTCCCATCCTAAATAAATCCTCGCTAATTTGATCAACCATAAATCTCAAATTTCTGTCTCGAATACAAAAGAAAACCTCCAGTTCGCAGTAACAATAAGTTCCCATAACTACAACAAGTTCCCATAAGTTCCCATAAAACATCCAATGCAAATTGCACCGTTAAAACAGCAGTACATTAGTTTAGCTCAAATCGGCGAATAAGGCCATGGTTCGATGATGATTCCAGTTGAAATCGGAATCAGGCGAATCGTCTAGGTACAAGTCTTCAATCGGAACACGGATATCCTTGTAACGATAATTACACCAATTTCCATCACGGCGTATCTTAATCAAATCGGGTAAAATTTATGCGCTCGCACGCGTTACACACATCAGTCCCGTACGTTTCATTTTACAATCGGTTGCCTCAATCTTATACGGTTATTTCACGATCGTTCCAACACTAATGGGACTCGTAATCGACGCGAATGTAAATGAATTTAGGGTTAGTTTTCCGTATCGAGGCCCGCACACTGGACTTAACGCTAATTAAACTCGGCGAAGTATGCTCGGAAAAGAGTAACGACGTGTTGCGATGGTGCGAGCCGTCGATTCACCGTGTTTAGTTCGTGGAATTTGTTCGATTGGAAGAAAGAGAAAAAAAAAAGAAAACAGCTCTACCAACTGGTTTTTAAACGAGCGTGTGCACGCGTGTACGGTTAACGTGTCAACCTGTTGTCCAAACCGCGATATATCTCTCGTATCCGACGTCCCGCCGACGGATTTCAACTCATTCAGCAACTGTCAGCTGAGCTTCATTCATCTTCCCACGTAAACGGCGACACCTTTGCTGGAAATTATCACTTCCGTACGGTAATCATACTAAACGATACCGATTCGATCGGGGAACGAGCTCATCGCTCATCGACGAGGCAGAATAATCGGCATAGCTTTCTGATTCAGCGATAGCCATAGACTTTGAATAATATTATTATCCGGTAGTTGGTTTCTTATGAATTGTAAATTGGTGAACATAAATTTCTTCTTGTGAATTGATCGTCGATTAGCTTCTCGAATTCTCGACACATCCGTGCCGCGAGTAAACACGGTCGAGTTATTATATTCATTATCAATGATGAAACTATCGTTCGGATCGTGTACTATAATGTTATGAATGTATTGGAAACTTTAACCAGTAGACATCTGGGAATATCGAGGATATAGGGTTATTGGATTTCAAAGATATTGCGATGTAGGAATATGAGGATGTGATAATCTTGGAATGTAGCGTCTTATGGGTTTAATAATTCAGGTATATTGTGATCTAGACTTGTAGAAATCTAGTAATATATCGATCTAGGGTTGAATCCACGTAGAGATGTATCGATCTAGGTATGTATTGATCTAGCGATGTAGCGACCAACGGATGTAGTTATCCAGGTATATTGGGATCTAGCGTTGTAGAAAACTAGGAATATATTGACCTAGAGAAGTATCAACGAAGAGATGTGTCGACTTAGGGATTTAGCGATCTATGGATTTTGTAAACTAGATATATTGCGATCTACGCGTGTAGAAATCTAGAACTGACCTATAGATATAATAATCCAGGTACACATATTGTGATCTGGAGTTGCAGAAATCTCGTAATAAATTGATCGAGAGATATATCGACGTAGGGATGTATGAGTAAATTATTTTTCATTATAATTGGCTTAACCCAGACCATGAATGACCTTCCTAGTAGTTCATTGTATACGTCTTGAAATACTCGTCAAAATTTAAGTGGTAGTCGCTGCACCGTGAATTGAGAAGATGTGTTTTTACGAATTCGAGGATTTGGGAAATGGCGAGTATTTGGCTACTTTGAGATTTAGGGATTTAGAAATTTAGACGTGGAGAAACTGGGAAATTTAGAAATGACAAAATTTAGAATTTTCATGATATAGGAATTTGGGGATATAAATATTACGGAGTTAAGGAGTTTCAAAATTTAGAAATTTCAAGATATGCGAATTAGGGAATGTGGGAATTTGGGAATTTAGAGATTTTGGAATTTGAGAATTTGGGAGTTTGGGAATTTAGAAATAGGGAAATTGGAGAATTTGGGAATTTGAAAATTTATAGATTTGGGATTTTGAGAATTTGGGAATTTAGAAATGGGGGAATTGGAGAATTTGGGGATTAGGAAATTTAGGGATTTGAGAATTTGGGAATTTGGAAATTTAGTGATTTGGGAATTTGAAAATTCAGAGATTTGAGAATTTGAGAGTTTGGAAGTTTGGGATTTCGGGAATTTCGAAATGGGGGAATTGGAGAATTTGGAAATTTGGAAATTTGGGAATTGGGCAATTGGGGAATTAAGAAATTTGGAGATTTGGAGATTAGAAGGTTCAGAAATTTGGAGATGTAGGAATTGAAAGATTTTGGAATTTGGAGATGGAAAAATTGTGAGCATCTGGGAATTTGATTTATTAGATATTTTGGAACGTAGAAATTGCGGATTCAGTAATTTTTGCATTTCGATGTTTGACAATGTAGGCATCGTGGTGGTCGCTGCACCGTGATCACACGTGTCCTCGCCTGGGTGCCGGCGCGGTTACACCCGGTATTTTCCAACAAGATGTCACGTCATTCCGGAAGGTGCAAGAAATCGGCTGAAACATCGGTTCGGATCCGTCGTCGTCACTTTTACGTTCACCCGATCGTATCCCTTTCATTTTTCACGGCGAAATACGTTTTAATTGCCAACACAGCCAGCACTCGCTCCAAAAAGAACGAGCGACCGCGTTCGATATTTGTCACGCTCGTTTAATCGGAAATGCCCGTCCCGCCCGAGATTCCTTTGACTATCGGCGGCGAGTAACTGGCACGCGATTTACGAGCATCATTATGTGCTTCGGAACCGTTCGAACGTTACAACAATGGCTGCGTGCCGCAATAATTGGACGGAATACGAGATTCGAACGATACGTTCTTAGATGGAAGGCTGGAAAACGGGGAGGAAAACACGCGCAGCTCCCTCGTTAACAGTGTCATAGTTCTTGTTGTCGGCGCGTTCGTACAATGAACAATGATGTCATTGTTCTAGGCAAATATTTATCGCGGATAAAAGTTTTGATGAAGATGTACGGTACAGTGACTCAACTACGAACCTCGCAAGGCTTTATGTTCGTGATGTATTATGGCGTTATTGTTCTGAGCAACGATTTATGACGGGTGCAGGTTTCAATGAAAATGTACGGTACACAGGTACATTTTCCAATAAGTATCGGGATTGGTGTCCTAATATGAAATTCGTCGAAGATACACGTGCATTGAATTAACAGTCTTCAAAGTGTGTCTATCCTGCATCGATACACCGTTGCCAGCGGGTTTTCCACTGTTCGTACGCTCCCTGGAAGTTGGCAAGCGTAAGGCTATTCAGGCACCCCGTCGATGCCGCTTGAACCGCCTCGATCGTCCCGAAACGATGCCCTCTGAGGCTTCTTTTAATGCAAGGGAACAGGAAGAAGTCAGAGAATGCCATATCTGGACTCTAGGATGGTTGGTGTAGTGTTGTCACGTTGTGCTTTGTCAGTGTCTGTCACACTGTTAACGACGCGTGACTACGGGCATTGTCGTGACGGAGCCTCTAGGAATTGACGATCTCCTATCGTACGCGGCGTACGCTTATTCTCAAACGTTCGAGCACTTCTGCGTAAAATTTTCCATTCACTGTTTGTCCAGCATGCACAAATTCCTCGTGGATCACACCTTTTGCGTCAATGAAGACAATAAGCTTCGATTTTCTCTTGACTCGCTCATGCGAGCCTTTTTCGGTCGTCCAGCTCGTTGCTCGTCTTCGACGTCTTCATGGCCATCTTTGAATTGTTTATGCCACTCAAAAATACGCGTTTTGTACATGGAATCGTCCTTGTAAGCTTGACGGATCATATCAAATGACTCCATTCTAGATTTATTTAGCTGAACGCAAAATTTGATGGCACAACGCTGCTCGACGGTTTGTTGTATAGTGAATCTCGTCGCGAACGCTAAATACGCTTCCGCTTCAAGCGCGATATAAACAAAACAAATGGTGAAAAACAAATGAACCTAGATTTCTATTAGACATAACGACCTCCTGCACCAATCTAGCCAATAGAGATTGTTCCCCGACCTTTCACACTGGTAGAAGAAAATCAGTCCCGATACTTATTGAACAAACCCTGTACCGTCCTAACGTGTATCGTATGTCATCTGATGCTTCGTACGGCACGAAATACGAAAAAATTCCAAATATAATATCTTTCTTCATAATATAAATATTAACCAGTTAACTGTGGCGTTCCCTTTTGAAAGTATACTCGTCAATCACAGAATATGTGTCAGTGTTAAAATATTGGAGCAAAAAGATGGGCCTATTTTATAAAATAGACAATTTTATTACTGATATTGACTTATTTGGTGAACCAGTTAGCTGTGATTTAGGAGTATACTCGTCATGACACAAAATCCTGACACTTCTCCATGACGACTATACTTGTCAAACACGGCTAACTGGTTAAAATTCAGAAGAGGAAAGATTAACGCACAACGAAAAGGTTTAAAAGATGTCATATTTTTTAACATATTTTTTGAACAAATGGGAATTTCGCGGATATTTTCGCACTATCAAATTCACTGTACGAAGACACAAATTTGGTCAATGCACGGTAACTCTCTATCTCTGATAGTTTTTAAGATATTCAACAAAATGTGTTCTGCACCGCCAACTTTGATGTCTGATTTCACCCCCTTAAAGTAAATATTAGCGGCTGCAAAAAAATACGTGTCGAATATTTATCTGAGAACTATATTTCTGCTAAGTTTCATAAAAATCAGAAAGTGACACTTCGGAATGGTCGCTTTGCAAGTATAAATCAGAAACACTTTATTTTTTGAAATATTATCGTGTCATTGTTATCAGCCGTTTTATCCCGACCAAAGATATACAAATGGTTAACACTAGAACTACCAACCAGTCAAAATGACTGGTTTCGAATTTGGCATTTTATATTATAAAATTTTGTTGCCGCACTTTTGTCAAAGTCCCTGTTGTGTCTTATCGAGCTAAAGAATGGTTGTATATCGTAAGTGATGCCATAGAGTTTTTTCATTTATTTTTCTACTTCATTTTCAATTTTAAAATAAGTCTGCATTTAATGCCGGTACTTCTAGTGTTAAATGCGAAAATAAATGATTAATCATACCGGTAGTAAATGTACCTGTAAGATTTTCACCGATAACCAACGACTTAACGCGTTGACTATCATGATGGTCATATGTGATTGTTGGAATATGCGTTTGACAAAACCAATCGACATAGGGCAAAATAAAGTTCTGTAGACTAAAGTTTACAACCGAGTTAAGGGGCATAAACTTTTCCTCGTGCAGTGTTGAATAAAAAGGGAAAAAACTTATAATTCAACTCACTGTGTTTTTACATTATTTCCAACACCCATTTCCAATAGTGATCGATCGCGCGAAAAATCCGCATCTCGTGTTTTTCAACAACTGTTCATCGAAATTGCAAAATCGCCAACGTCCGCGTAACACGCTCTCGCGATTCCACGTTACAGCTCGAAGGGGAAAATCTGCATACATCGAAGTTCAATTACGATACTGAAATTCTAGATGCGGAGGAGGACGTGGAATCGCTGTATCGAACCGAGGCGTACAAGTTACGTTAGGTTTTCACGTTACGAACAAACGAAGAATCGATGCTCGCGAAACGGTGCCGTGACTGACAAACAAATCGCTAGGAAACCGAGGTAAGAGGAATATCGTTATCGAAGAAACGATGAAGATTTATCCCCGCGATTCATCGATTCCCACAAGAAGAATCAAAATTCTAGCAATTATCGTGCAGCGTAACGCGGTAATAAATAGGTTTGCTTTCCCGTTACGAGCAATACATATCTGACTTATCCGCTCGCTTATGTAACCATTCGAAACAGGGTCGCTTCGAACGCTCATTTCCTTGACTTCGTATCGTTGAACACGGTAATACACACCATAGAGTACACCGCCATGCTCACGTGCAACCAAGAAGAAGGACGTTAGAACGTTGCTGTACGGTGCCTCTTACGTCACGATTGTCGCGAGTTTTGCATAACAAACACGTTGTTACAGCGTTTCATTAAAACGGTTATCAAACCGTGTGATACGATCAGGATACGCACCCCTTTGACGCATTAACGCGGCTCACTTGACTTCGTTATGTGTTTCTTCTCAACGAATCTCGCCCATGTATTCTCGCAATATTTTGTCGTGTTTATTACTCATGAAACGAAGTTGTTAATGAGAATGTTTTCGGTTAGGTAATTATTACTAAATTGTTATTTCTATCAGGTTATTTTTAGGATACGAATATGTTACTGAGAGTGTTTTTGGTTACGTAATTATTAGTAAAATTGTTATTTCTATTGTGTTATTATTATTTTTAACGAATATCACCGAATATTTTTGCAATATTTTGTCGTGTTTATTATTCGTGGGACGGAGCGATTAATCAGAGTGCTTTCGGTTAGGTAATTATTACTAAATTATTTCTATCGTGCTATTCTTATTTGTAACTAATCTTGTCAAATATTTTCATAATACTTTGTTATATTTATTATTCACAGCTCTTTAAACTTTACCCATACGTGGATACTTAAAGTGTTGAGTTACCGCTGTGCGTTTTGTGCAGTGATACGAAAACGAGATGAAAAAAACACGCGAATCGTAATAAGAGATTGTCACCATAAATTTCTGAAAAATTTACGTTTCCACCTTTTAATATTTCTTCCGTTAATGGCACGATAGCATCGCGCGAACGGTATTCGGTCGTTCGTTTCTCCCTTGTTAATTCCTACAGTTTCATCTTTCGAAATTGTACGGATTTCTTTTACACGCTAGTCAATTAACACTCGTACACGGCTCGCGGTCGTTTATTTGCACGATATACACACCAGTTTTGTTCTTGATACCATCTGATTCGCTTTGTACTTATAGCCGTGTCAAGTGGTCTTTCGGTCGTGTTAAAAAATGAGGATTTTATGCGAGCATACGTTGGTTTATTGTAAGGAACAATTATAGAATTAAGGAAAGTATGTACAAGAATGATTAACCATTAACAACTATCAATTCCTGAAAATAATTGCAAGGATAAATGTACAACATCATACTCAAATGAAGGAGTGTGTTCAAAAATGTCTAACGATTAACAACTATCAATTCCTGAATATAGTAGCAAGGCTAAAAATACACCATCATAGTCAAACGAGGGAAAGTATGATTAAGAATGACTAACGATTAACAACTAACAATTCCTGAAAATAATTGCAAGAATAAATGTACAACATCATACTCAAATGAAGGAGTGTGTTCAAAAATGTCTAACGATTAACAACTTATCACTCGCTGACAATAATAGCAAGCTTGAAAGTATACCATCATAATCAAACGAAGGAAAGTATGTTCAAGAATGATTAACGATTAACAACTATCAATTCCTGAAAATAATTGCAAGGATAAAAGTACAACATCATACTCAAATGAAAGAAAATGTGTTCAAAAATGTCTAACGATTAACAACTTATCACTCGCTGACAATAATAGCAAGCTTGAAAGTATACCATCATAATCAAACGAAGGAAAGTATGTTCAAGAATGATTAACGATTAACAACTATCAATTCCTGAAAATAATTGCAAGGATAAAAGTACAACATCATACTCAAGTGAAAGAAAATGTGTTCAAAAATGTCTGACGATTAACAAATATCATTCGCTGACAATAATAGCAAGCTTGAAAGTATACCATCATAATCAAACGAAGGAAAGTATGTTCAAGAATGATTAACGATTAACAACTATCAATTCCTGAAAATAATTGCAAGGATAAAAGTACAACATCATACTCAAGTGAAAGAAAATGTGTTCAAAAATGTCTGACGATTAACAAATATCATTCGCTGACAATAATAGTAAGTCCAAAACTACACCGTCATAGTGAAATGTATGAAAGTATGTTCAAAAGTGTCTAACTTCGAATAATTTATCATTTGCTGATAATAACAGCAAGCCTAAAAGTACACCATCATTGTCAAACGAAGGAAAGAATATTCAAAGGAGTCTAACGATTAACAAATATCAGTCGCTGACAATAATAGTAAGGTCAGAATTACACAATCATTGACGAACGAAGGAAAATGTATTCAAAGGAGTCTAACGATTAATAATTATCGCTCGTCCACAATAATAACAAGCCCAAAAGTACACCGTCATAATCAAATGTATGAAAGTATGTAAAAAAAATGTCTAACGATTAACAAATATCAGTCGCTGACAATAATAGCAAGGTCAGAATTACACAATCATTGACGAACGAAGGAAAATGTATACAAAGGAGTCTAACGATTAATAATTATCGCTCGTCCACAATAATAGCAAGCCCAAAAGTACACCGTCATAATCAAATGTATGAAAGTATGTTCAAAAGTGTCTAACTTTGAATAATTTATCACTTGCCGATAATAACAGCAAGCCTAAAAGTGTACCATTCAGACAAAGAAGCGTAAATCGACTCACGAATACAATAAATTTAACGAGATTCGTTTTGAATCAGCCTCGATATCGTTTCACTGTGTCTCGCAAAAGAACTGATTACGCTATTATCTGAATTTCTTTATTTTACGTGCAACGTTATGTGGCAGACAGGCTGCAAAAAGTTAAGCTTTTCTCGTTTTTCGTCCGTTTCCCTTGGAACGATATACCAAATTATTCAGGCAAGAAAGCATAAATCGAGTCACGAATACAATAAATTTAACGAGATCCGTTTTGAATCAGCCTCAATAGCGTTTCACCGTGTCTCGCAAAAGAACTGATTACGCTATTATCTGAATTTCTTTATTTTACGTGCAACGTTATGTGGCAGACAGGCTGCAAAAAGTTAAGCTCTTCTCGTTTTTCGTCCGTTTCCCGTGGAACGAGCAGAACCACGGAAATCGTACAGCAACACCGATGCTTTATATAATAGTCATTGCGAACAAGGATGGAATGGGAACGCACATTGGCGGTACATTTTGTTTTCCGACTGATCGAGAGCAACGATTAGGGATCATTTACCTACGCAACCGCGCGTTAGAAACCAAAAGAGAAACAGAATCTCACCGATTAAAGCACGCTAGCGAGAGTGTCAGAATTTTTTGTATCAATCCGTTTGCCGAATGCGCGATACGATCTTTTGCGTGAGCGAAATTTGCATGGACATTCCTTAATTTACTGACCGAGATCGAAATCGATGGCTAGTACAAGCGTCGAGCGTGATTTAATCCACGTGTCTGTTAAAATAGAAGAAGCTGACATTTGGAATCGGACCAGATCAAACATAAAATCGTGACGTATCTAATATAGAATCGAGTCGGATCCAAAATTGTTTTGGAAATCGTCCACGTACCGTTATATGTGACCATAGTAAAAAAAAAATCTTACGTTGAAATACACTCTGGCCTGTATGCTTTAGGACACTTACGAGTTTCACTTTTACTTGATAATATTAAATACCTCTAAAATTAGATCAACGCTAAACTACCCACGTATCATATACAAATTCTTTGAAGTCAGAAATGAAGTTGAAGGATCGATTTGGAAACCGTCCATGTGAAATTATATGTCACCATAGTAAAAAAAATTTACGTTGAAATACACTCTTGCCTGTATGCTTTAGGACACTTACGAGTTTCACTTTTACTTGATTATATTAAATACCTCCAAAATTAGATCAACGCTAAACTACCTACGTATCGTATACAAATTCTTTGAAGTCAGAAATGAAGTTGAAGGATCGATTTGGAAACCGTCCATGTGAAGTTATATGTCACCATAGTAAAAAACATTTACGATGAAATACACTCTCGTCCGTGTTTTTCTGGGACACTTACGAGTTTCACTTTTTCTTGATAATATTAAATACTTCTAAAATTAGATCATCATTAGAACTACCGACGTATAATGTACAAATACTTTGAAGTTAAAAATAAAAATTGAAAAATTAAATAAGAAATGATGGAACATAAAGTGATAAACATATTAATTGTTTATTCCGATGATCAACACAGATTAAAGAAAACCATCTTAACTAGTTTGGATACTTGAAGTAGGAATTTGTTAAACGTCATTTGACAATCTTGGTAGTTTTAACGTTAAGTACTATTTTACATCCGTACATTGCATGCAATTTTGTAGATATTCAAAAATATTTATAAGTATATAAATATTTACGTAATCGAATAAATGTATATATTTATGTAATAATACAAATTTGTATAGTATGTATTATTTTATAGTAATATTAAAAATGAAAAGTACGTATGAAACTCTGAATTTTCAGATCAGGTCATTTTTGTTGCAATATTTTATAATTTCGTTTATCCTCGTACGTAGTATGTTTTATAAAAATATACTTCTGAAGAACATGCAAATAAAACTTTGAAGTTTGACACATCAAATAACGATTAATTGACGAGAATATTTGTAATACCAATTTCTAAGATCCGGAGACCTAGATTTTCGAAAAAATTATGCAATTTGAGAAAGAAACCGTGTGAACGAATCGAACGATTTGGTAGATTCGATGTTAAGTAACCGAAGTAATTTCTATGTGCAATGAAAGCGAAGTGAACGAGTTATCGATCGATTTTGTTGAACGGTATTCCGCGTTCTCGTAGCCTATTGTCCATAAATTTTTCTAATCAACATCGCTGTTAATTGCACGATTAATTAGACGTTCCGTGACGCGGTGAAGTGGCGAGTTCGGAATTTCTCCGGGAAACCGGCTCGATCTATCCTCGAACAGCTCCCTTGTGTACACCCGAGTGCAACGCGTACTTCCTCTCGATAAAGACATAATAAATAAATAAAAGTTCGTAAACTATTTAATTCCCAAATTTCGAAGTATTTCAGATTTTCAAATTTTGCGATTTTTACTTCTTCGAATTTCATGAATTAGTAAATTTCGAAACTTACAAATTTGGATAAATCTCAAATTTTACAAATACCTACACTGCTAAATTTGTAGATCTTGAAAATGTTAATCCTGCAAATTCATAAATTTAATATTTATATGAATATATCTTCTGGACTCAAAAATACCAAGATTTTAATTCTTGGACCTCCACCTTATTAGAGCTCTGAATCTTTCAATTATTAATTTTGGAAACCCCTAAATTTTTACATTACCAAAGCCCTAGATTTCTAAATTTCTGTGCTCCAAAATCTCCAGGTGTTCAATTTTCGATGTCCCCAAATTTGTACATCCTCAGGTCCCTGAATCCCTAGGTCCCTAAATTCCTATGCCCCAAAGTTCCTAGATCTCTAAATTCCTGTGTCTCCAAGTTTCTAAATTACCATATTCCTAAATCCTCACATGCTAAAATCTCGAAATTTCTACGTCCACAAATTTCTAGATTTTCAAATTCGTAGGCTCCCAAATCTCTAGATCCCCAAATATCTCTGTTCCCAAATCCTTAGATCCCTAAATTCAAATGCCTTCAAGTTTCTAAATCACGAAGTTCCTAAATTCCCAAATGCTAAAATCTAGAAATTCCTACGTCCCCAAATTCCTAGATTCTCAAATTCGTAGACTCCCAAATCTTTAGATGCCCAAATTCCTCGGTCCCCAAATCCTTAGATCCCTAAATTGGAATGCCTCCAAGTTTCTAAATCATCAAATTCCCACATCCTAAAATCTTGAAATTCCTACGACCCCATTTCGCTACATATCCAAATTCTTATACACCCAAATCCCTCGATCTGCACTTTCTATGTTTTCAAATCCCAAGATCTCCAAATTTGTATGCTTCCAAATTTCTAACCCACAAAATCCGTAAATCTCCAAATACTAAAATCCCAAACTCTGTGCGTCTCTAAAGTCTTATGTCAGTCTGATGCCAAATTTTGAACTCGATGCAAAATTGTCACCATCTAAAAAAATTCCTAAATATCAACGGACGTGGATGGCCTATTACACTTTTCAGTTAGCATGTGGAGGAGGCATAGTTGCTGCTGACTGTACGTGGAACGGCTGGTCACGCGTATATCGGCTACAGACGTTTTAGCTCGTACATCAATTAACTTGCCGTTACTCACTGCTCGTTACACGAACCCGTAGCCTTCGGTTCCCTTCCTGGACACCGATCACGATACGGAATCTCGACGGATCAACTCGTCTACACGACCCCTCACTGCGTATATATACGCATGTTTCGCTTGTGCTTCTTATGTTTCGAATTTCCCTCTCGTTACATCTCGAGCGTGTAAACGCAGAGAAAGAAATTGCCGACGCTTTCACTTTTGCATATTCTCGTTCGATTCTAATTGACCAGATCGAACGATAAAAGATCGAAACGGTCGTATCTAGATCTACGTGCGTAACCTTCGTTCGAGTGTGCGGTAGACTTTTTCTTTTCGGATTCCTCGGTTTTCGACACTTTACGCTTTGTCGAGGTTCAGATTTTCGGTTTACGAGCGCAGCAATTTTGCGATTATGGTATAAGTTTGGAATTTAGTTTGGTATTTTGCAATTTAGGGATTTTGGGACCTCGATATTTTGTGCCTTTTGCAAATTTTGGGGATTTTGGTATTTTTGAATTTTTGGGATTTTGGTATTTTGTTATTTTGGAATTTTGGTACGTTGGTATTTTGCAATTTACGGATTTTGGAATTTTTGTATTTTGGTATTTTGGTACTTTGAAAATTTTTGTATTTTGGAATTTCGGTATTTTGATATTTTGCAATTTAGGAATTTTGGTATTTTGGCATTTTGAAAACTTAGGAATTTTGGGATTTCAGTGTTGTGTATTTTGGTATTTTGGGATTTTGGGATTTTGGAATTTTTAAATGTTGGAATTTCGAGAATTGTGAGTATCAGAATTTTGGAATTTTGGAATTTAGGTATTTAGGTATTTAGGAATTAAGAAATTTAGGAATTCCAAGATCTTGAAATTTTTGAATTTTAGAAGTCTGGAAGTTTGGAAGAATATTGGAATCAAAATTTTGGAATTTTGAAATGTGGAAATTAGGAAATTAGGAAATGAAAAATTTTGGAAATTTGGAAACTCGGCAATTTAAGAATTTTGAAATTTGGAAATTGTGCTTAAATTATTTGAATCAGTAAAATTTTGGAATCGTTGAACATTGACGCTTAGTAAGTATGGAAATTAAAAATTTCGAAGCTTCATGAATTAGAAATTGTTATATCATTATTGTATTAACTAGTCAATTCCTTTTGACGTGCACACTTACCCACATGTACAACGTTGTCTCATTTCAACACCACGAGCGATTTTTATAATTGCATGTAACAACTACCCAGTTAATCCACTATTTTATAATCAAACAGAACAAAGTTCTCGTTCACGCGCTTCTAATAATATCGTAAAAATTTTACTCGAGACTAATCGAATTAATTATCGTTATTTACTGCATCACGCTGTTAATATATTTAAAAAACGACGATACCAATCTGAGGTTAAACCACAGTCCCGCGCTACGATTCATTATTTTCACTGGCAATCGTGTATTGGATAACGCTAATTTATTCGTTTTGCTGGCGCTAGAAACATGCTAGCTGTAACACTAACAGCGCCGTCACTGGAACGAAATATTTTACGGAGCATCGCGTTTCGTCTAATTAGAATTTGGTTTCAACGTGTACGTTCGAATTTATGTACGATAAACGCCCAGTTCATTATGCTCTCATAGGCGCTCGTGATAAAAGGAGTAATGTGCGTGACGTTACACGAGTTCCCTTGCATCGAACAAGTTTAAAGGATCGTAAACCATAATCTCTCTTACGTAAACCATTTGTTACCGTTGTTTTAATCCTTCGGATAGAGTTCATTGTTTAATCGTTTACAGAGAAGTTTACGCTATCCGCATAAGGCATACTTACTTCGAAATTAAAACATAATTATAATTATGTTGTTCTTAATTGTACTTTTCGAGAGTACGAATTATTTAATCCCTAACTGTATTTCTTTACTTAACACATTGTTGACCGGAAACTTTTCTGAAAATTTACCTCATGTGCCCGGCTATTGTTTTGAAAGCGGTTGTGGAAGTGAAACAATATAAACACGAGTTAACTCGTGGCCGGTCAGCAATGTGTTAACAGATTGTTCGACTTTCTATTTAATAGAAATAGATATTTATTTTCGTCGATTATTGTGTTGATTCATTCTAAAACTTAATTAAGACAGTCTTGTTACATATAGACTTACAGGGACGAAACATAAAGTACTGTTTTAAGCAAAGAAACACTTAAGATCGGAGGGTAGCCGGCAGGTGTTTAGTAGTTGTAGATCGGTTGACTTCGGATGCATTCGACTCCTGTCGGGTAAACACGTTTATGTGGGCGGAGTCGATGCTCAGTGAGCATCGTGGATGTCCTTCATACGCAACTGCGTTAGAGACAAATCGAAGAGAATATTTCCTGTTAAATGGTCGTAAGAGAGTGAAACATCGTGAGTCGTTGGAGATGACATGTACACATCTACGTTAACACCAGATTTAGAAACGTTTAATGATCACTTATGCCTAAATTGAAAATTAACTATAAAGATAAGTAAATAATGGATAATACATAAATCAGTTTACACAAAGACACTTTATCTCAATGAAGGTTAACATGCATTTCGATATAAGCTTTTTAATAATTTTAGTAAATGAAAATAAAAAATCTACGATCATTTGGACGGATTCCGTTATTCTAGTTTTAATGATCGTAGAGATAATAGTTTTGCGTAACGCCGGTATCTAGTTTTAGTATCTTTCGTTGCTGTAAAAAAAAATCCTGAAAGAGCATGTTTGCAAATTACTTGACTCTTACAGTACGATAAAGAAAAAGTGCTGTCAAAATTGACAAATCGATGAGAATATCTCTTGTCAGATGGCCGCAAGAGGGTTAAAAATCGTGCTTCGTTGGAGGTGACGCGTTGTTAGATGTAATGATCATAGAGATAACAGTTTTGTATAACGTCGGTATCTAGTTTTAGTATCTAACTATAGTATCTGGTTATAGTATATTTTGTTTATTTAAAAAAAATCTTGAATGAGCATGTTTGCAAATAACTGACTCTTCCACTAGGATAAAGAAAAAGTGCTGTCAAAGTTGACAAATCGATAAGAATATCTCTTGTCAGATGGCCGCAAGAGGGTGAAAAATCGTGCGTCGTTGGAGGTGACACGTTGTTACATCTAATGATCATAGAGATAATAGTTTTGCGTAACGTCGGTATCTAGTTATAGTATCTAACTATATTATCTGGATATAGTATATTACTGCGAGCGATCACGGGCGTCCTCTTAACCGTAATACGTCACAAGGCATAATGCGCTGGGGCGCGCGTCTCCGCGCTTTATATTGTTTTTGGTCATCACTCCGGAACATTCGGGAGACTTCACGTGCGCGACGTCTCCAGAACTATCCCGATCACTCGCGATCTCTATCGATCAAATATCATTCCGTCTCACTCGCTCCGCTACATCGCTCGCTTACGCGCTCGTCAACTGTGCACCGCGCGACGGACGCACACATGCACACACGCACACACGCATACATACAAATCAACTCTTACATTACGTTTATGTTGAAAAAAATCCTGAAAGAGCATGTTTGAAAATTACTTGACACATCCACTACGATAAAGAAAAAGTGCTGTCAAAATTGACAAATCGATGAGAATATCTCTTGTCAGATGACCGCAAGAGGGTGAAAAATCGTTGTTACATCTAATGATCATAGAGATAATAGTTTTGCGTAACATCGGTATCTGGTTATAGTATCTAGCTATAGTATCTAGTCATACTATCTTTCGCAGAGGTCGTAGTCGAATGGCCGTCTATCGAAATTACGTGGATGGAGTCACACATACGATACTTATTCAATCGATTCGACGACGCATCGATCCTTCGCTGTAACATGGCCCGTTGCTCGAACACGGGTGAAAGGAGTTGCACGGGTTTGTAGCCTTTCAACGCCCTCGCCGAGTATACCTTTTGCGAAGGTATGCGCGAATTACGTTCCAAGCGATTGTTTGTCACTCGAACAGTCACAATGTTCTTTGTGAAATCCGGCGGCTGGATTTATCGTGCACCGTTTTTCGTATCCTGTCGAGATGGCGCGTCGTTTCGTCGTAGAATCGACAATTAAACGCGATTATTTTGTGTTTCTCATTTAAAAGAGAAACGTTTTGAACAAGCAAGTAGTGCAGATATGTCATTTGATAAGTATCAACAGCAATTAAATTTTCTTAATGAGGCTCATTTATCATCCTTGTATAAGTATCCCGGGTTTTTATAGAACGCTGCTGTTGTCATTAACAAATTGGTACGTGCTGCGTTCGTTATTGTACAAGAAAGCTGATTGATTAATATCACGGTGCAGTTAGAATTTTTAAAGGATACTAACTCGCGATAGTGTTTATTTATTTTGTCGAAAGTAATATTATATTTATTCTCTGTATTCTATTAAAAAATGTTGCGTCATAGGTGATGAAACACAAAGTAATTTTGACAAATGACCGAATGTGGATCAATTACCTTGATCAAGGATTGTCAAACCGTTTTTGAGGCCGGGTTCAAGTTTTTGAAAACGTGTATAACGAAAAATATTTCTCTCAAACATCTATTATATTTTAATTGAACTTTCTTCCTTATACGTTCATCCGAAAGAAGAACCTAATCAGAATGGAATAGAATCGATGTAAATTTGCAACCAAATCAAATCGGTAAAGTTAGTGCATTTTACATATATAATAATCGAATGTGCAAGTCGGAGATGACACCAACAGGCGAAAATTTCAAATATGTAATTCCCATAATCCAAATTCTCGAAGTTGTCGATTCAAAAATTGCAGAACTGTAAGTCTCAAAATTCCAAAATCCGAAAGATCTAACATTACAATAATACCAAAATTTCAAGATCCTGATGCTGCGAAATCCCGCGAAATCACAAAATCTCTAAATCCTAAAGTGTCAATGTTAAAAAACTAGTAAAATACTGAAATCCATAAATTCCTAAATTCCAAAACTCCTCAATTTCTAAACTTCACAACACCTAAATAAATAGATATCAACATTTCTAAATTCCTAAATTCCTAAATTGCTAGAATCCTAGATTCCTAGATTTCTAGATTTTCAAATTCCTAAATTTTCAAATTCCCAAATTCCCAAATTCCCAAATACCCAAATTCTTAAATTCCTAAATTTTTAAATTCCACAATTCAAAAATTTCAAAGCCCGAAGATCCAAAGTTCCCAAATTACCAAGTTTCGAAATTTCAAATTTCCAAATTCCAAAGTTCCAAAGTTCCAAAGTTCCAAAATTACAAAATTCCACATTTCAAATATTCTAAAATTCTAAAATTCAAAAGTGACAAAATTCCACATTTAAAAAATTCTAAATTAGTAAAATTGCGAAGTTCCAAAGTTTCCAAATTCCAAAACTTCAAAGTTCCAAAGTTCCAAAGTTCCGGAGTTCCAAAGTTCCAAAGTTCCAAAGTTTCAAAATTCTAAAATTACAAAATTACAAAGTTTCGAGATTCCAAAGTTCCAAAGTTCCAAAGTTCAAAAATTCCAAAATTCCACATTTCAAATATTCTAAAATTCTAAAATTCAAAAGTGACAAAATTCCACATTTAAAAAATTCTAAATTAGTAAAATTGCGAAGTTCCAAAGTTTCCAAATTCCAAAACTTCAAAGTTCCAAAGTTCCAAAGTTCCGGAGTTCCAAAGTTCCAAAGTTCCAAAGTTTCAAAATTCTAAAATTACAAAATTACAAAGTTTCGAGATTCCAAAGTTCCAAAGTTCCAAAGTTCAAAAATTCCAAAATTGCAAAATTCCAAAATTAGAAAATTCCACAACTCAAAAATCCTACAGTTCCAAAATTCCAAAATCCCAAAGTTCGAAAGTTTCAAAATTCAAAATATTCCGAGAGTTCTAAATTCCTCAGTCGAAAAGTGTCAAAATTCCGAACCGTCGAAACCCCTCGGCGTACAAGTGAAAGTCTGGTGTTAAATGAAAATTTTTGGTGGGCCGTAATCCGGTGTCCGTCGACCTAAATCGTCACAACCCCAGATACATAATAGCCGGTTAATCGTCTCCACGGTTAAAATTCGCTCTCTACTAACGATATAATTCCCGTTAAACGGCTCAATAGTTTGTCTATTAGAATTAAGATCACAGTTTCATTAAGGCAATCTATCAAAGACCAAAGACCGTCGAGACCGTTACGAAAGGCAACCTCCAAACGCTCGATCGCTGAGATCAGAGTCAGCCGAGAAGAAAGGGTTGAGCCACCTTCGTAACCGTCGAAGGACACGTTTGTATTCGCGATACGTCACATCGAAACCTAACCCGTTATAAGAACGCGACGAGTCATCGGGAACGAAAGCGGCTTCAGTATAGTTGATCACTTTTGTGATTCCTTGACTGAATCGTGCGAACAAGGCTACTCCGCCCTGCTTGTCTGCACTTTCACGAGCGGTTGTATTATTATTAGTGACCGGCTACAAGCTGGATAACACGCGAATTTCCTTTCTAATTCGACACCTTGGGCAACGCCTCTCGAAAGGGCCTCCCACGAAAAAAGAGAAAGACAAACTTAGAATAGTTACATGATTTAACGAGTGCGTAGATCGTACACGGTGAGTATGATCGCCAGGTGTTCCAACATCCATTTCTCTGTTCCGTTACACGAACCTCGTGCATCTTGTTTTTCCTTATAAATCATTGAAAACTCGTCTATTAGATGTCTACGTTGTTTTGTTGGATATGCCCATTCTACTTTTCCAACGGCGTGATGGACAACCGCATTTGCGAGGGTGCGGTGCAAGCAGATGCACGTGCGCCGCACTTATGCCAATTCATTGGCTCAATTACTTTGCACGGCATTTAGTGTGTTGATGGGAGAAATTGATATTCTTCTATTAATACGGTTCTACGTTTCGAGGTCGATCGACGTTTCAAATGTTTTCAAACTTTCGAACCTTGAAATTCACCAATTTTTGCTCGTCGCGATCTTACGTCGATTCTCGAGTTTCATTTCGAGATTCGTAAATTGTTCGGTTCCCAAATTTCGAAATATAGCTTGCTTTTAAATTGTCACATTTTCAGATATCAGGATTTTTCAGTTCTCAAATTCGCGAATTACCATAATCTCGGTATAATGCTAAAATGCTAAACTTCCGTAACCTTCGGATACCGAAATTCTCTAATCTTGAAATTCCAGCTCTTAAATACGAAAATACTAAAGTCCCCAAATTGCAAATCCTCAAGTCTCCAAGTTTCCAAATTTTTAAACACCAAAATCGCAATTTCCCCGAGTTCTCAAATCCCCCAGATCTCAAGTCCCCAAATCTTAAAATCCCCTAGGTACTCAAGTACCAAAATCTTCTCTCCTGTAGCTCTCAAGCATTCAAATTCTCAAATCTCCGGATTTCCAAATTTTCAAATACCCAAATTACAAAGTCACCAAATTCCGAAGTCCTCAGCTTTCAAGTACGAAAATCCTGAAATCCCCTAGCTCTCAAGCACCAAAATTTGCAAATACTCAAATTATAAAGACCTGAAATCCTAAAATCCCCTAGCACCCAAGTACCAAAATTCTCACTCCCCTAGTTCTCAAGCATTCAAATTTTCAAATCTCCACTTTCTCAAATTTTCAAATACTCAAATTACAAAGACCCCAAATCCTAAAATCCTCTAGCTCCCAAGCACCCAAATCCTCAAACCTCCAAGCATCCAAATTTTTATATACTCAAATTACAAAGTCCCCAAATCCTTAAATCTCCTAGTTTTCCAGTACCCAAATCCTCGAATCTCCAAATTCCCAAATTTTCAAAATCTCAAATTATAAAGTCACCGAATCCTCACATCCCCTAGCTCCCAAGCACCCAACTCCTCAAATCTAAAAATTCCCACATTTTAGAATACCGAAATTACGAAGTCCCGAAATCCTGAAATACCTTAACTCTCAAGTCCCCAAATCCTCAAATCTCGAAACTGTGAAGTCCCCAAATCCCCTAAAATCTCCAAATTCCAACATTTTCAGGCACCAAAATCTGAATTTCCGCGATTCTCAAATACTCAAATGACCAACACCACGAATCCCAAAATAAGAAAATCCTGAAATTCACAAACTCTCAGCTCCAAAGACGCTAACTTTCCAGATCTTTGAATCCACAAATTCTTTGACTCTGAAATCTACGAACCTTTGAAACTCTCGCGTCTAAAATCCGCATAGAGCAAAATTCTCGTAGCTAGTCCGTTCCCGCACGACGAACCGTTCTATAGCCGAGAGCACATTAGCGCCCACTTGATCTACTTATATCTAATCTGCCAGTAGCTGACCACGACGTCTCTCTATCGGAACGTATGAGAAGAAAAATCGATCTCCGTTAGAAACATGGTAGGAGATCGATTAATCAATAATCGACCGCTTTTTTTCATGGATCGCCTAAACGAGCTCGATTGTTAGCTACTTTCACCCTCCGCCAGGTTCCACCGGCGAAATTGTCTTCAGGCTAAACGAATAGACACATATTTTTGCTCGAGTCGTTAGAGCCGAACGGATATTACGAAACCGATACCAACGGCACGACTAAGTGGTGACAGGAAATTGAAAATCGTCGGAATGCAGTTCTTTGTGCTACGCATGTTTCTACAACTCGTCAACTTCCGAGCATTTTTTTTCTTTATTAGGGGTGGAGCCTTAAGCAGCTCGCAGATAATGTTCTCTTCAGAATTTCTTTCTCAAGGAAACGGTTCCGACGAGACCCTTTTAAACTTGGAACATATTTTATTAGCTCGTTAAAGTATATACAGTAACCTGCATAATAAAGTGACTATCCTATTATAACCAATACAGAATATCTTAAAACTAATGTTTTTAATGAAGAAGGATACTATTATCGGGCCTTTTTGAAAGGTTTATCGTCGCACCAACAATTACTTACAAAAATTTAAAAAATATTTGCAGTACTTGTAACTTGATTTTCACAAAACAGGCATTTTCATACATGATAAAAGAAAGTGATCACGTTAGAATTTGTAACGTCTTTACTTAATGTACTGTGCATACGATGTAAAATGAACATGACTAACAGTTGTTTGTAACTAACAATTCGTTTATCTGATTATAAAAGACTGCGACAAATAAAGTGTAAATTAAGATTTACGATGTGGTCACATTTTTTATCATATATGAAAATGTTTGTTCTGTTAAAATAAAGTTATAAGTTTGTGTTATTACAAATAGTCTTTTAATTTTTGTAATAAACTCTTGACATGACGATGAACCTTTCAAAAAACCCCGATATTACGATCGATATTTTCATTAAAAATATTAGTTTTGAGCTATTCTATATGCGATATAGAATGGTCATTTTATTATGCCAGTTACTGTACTTAGTAGTAAATACAATTTTTTACGTTGCAGAATTTTCTGTGTAAAAGTCGAAGCTTCATGCAAATTTCGCACAGTATATATTTGTTCCGAATTATTGTTTATAGAAACAGTTCAACAAAACCTTCTGTAGCTTGATGCGTATTTTACCGCACATTCTTGTTGGCAAACAAAATTTGCCACGCAGAAATGTACGGCTCTGTTGAAGATTTATGATGGTTCTAAGTGTCGGAGTTATCTGTCATGTAGCATGATTTGAAAAATATTCGATCGATCGATCTAACTCGGATCATACATGTAGATAAACAAATTTGTCTCTAGACGAATGTCCACAATATTCTACGTTTGAATTATTATTATTGCATACGTAATATTCACATATATTGTACGTATTATTTTTTAATATTCATATTTTACTCGATTGTGTATTCCTTTATTTGGTCAGATGGATTCACTTATAACATAATTTTGTCAGGAAAGTAACGACCTTCGTTTTACATTTCAGGTAAACGAAGTAGGTGTTATGGTTGGACGTCGATAGATAACTTCAATGAATGGGCTGTCAGAAGCTGCCACCATAAATCTTCAATACACCCGTACATTTCAGCGTGACAAATTTTGTTTACTGGGAGGAATACGCGGTACAATATACATCAATGTTCAAAACGTTTCATGAACGGTTCCTATAAGAAAAAAAATTCCGAAGGACCATATTATTTGCTAACTACTTGAGGCCGCCGCGTCTGAGAACAAAAAATATTCGGAAGTTGACAAATTGTAGAAAAATGTGTAGCAGGAAGAACTGCATTCCAATGATTACCAATCAATAATTTTCAATTAAAGGGTTTTCTCGAACCATTTCTGTAATAAAACTCGTAAAAGAACATACGATTTGCGAGTTACTCCACGTGTCCCATTTAATAAAAAACAAAATGCTGCAAAATTAACGAATTGTAGAAAAATGTATAGCAGGAAGAACTGCATTCCAACGATTATCAATCAATAATTTTCAATTACAAAGTTCTATCGAACCAGTTCTGTAACAAAACTCGTAAAAGAATATACGATTTGCGAGTTACTCCACGTGTCCCATTTAATAAAAAAAAAAAATGCTGCAAAATTAACGAATTATAGAAAAATGTGTGGCACGAAGAATCGCTTTATCGATCAATAATTTTCGTTCGATGATTTTCAATTACTACTAGATCTACGGACGTGCAATGACCATTTAGTTTTAAATTAAAATCAAAGTAAAAAGGAAAATAAATAAATATTCTGATTGCACTGACCTGAAGGGTCTGCGAGGCAACACCGTTTTCGCGATCAAAATCCTGAAAGAGCATACTATTTTCGAGTTACTCTGGTTGTCCCCTATAATAACACTAGAACTACCAACCAGTTAAAATGACTGGTTTCGGATTTGACATTTTATGTCATAAAATTTTGTGCCCGACCTTTTGTCAAAGTGTCTGTCATGTCTTATTGAGTTAATAAATGGTTGTATATGTTAGCTGATGCTGCAATATTTATTTATTTATTTATTTTTCTACTTCATTTTCAATTCTAAAATAAGTATGCATTTCATGTTGGTATTTCTAGTGATAAATAAGAAATGTTGTAAACAATATCGAGTTGTGGAAAAATATGTAACACGAAGAATCGCGTTCCAACGATTATAAATTGTTTTTTCAAACCGTTTCTTTGAAAGAACAATTACGAAGGAGCATATTATTCGCATGCGACTGTAAGCCACAGTTCTCGAGCGTTCATAGCCGCCATTGTCAATCGTGTACCAACGTTTCACGATCATCGGGAACTGATCGTGCTGGAAAGCAGCTGCAACTCGAAACTGTTGCACAATCGAAACTCGACGCATTATTTAAAACATGTCCCTGTGCTTGTCTTTGGGGCGACGGTGCCGCGCCTCGATTAGTTCGCAGATTAGAAACGCGATACCATTCTGCTGCACGATTTACCTAACGGATCGATTTGCTCGAAACACCCGCGAAGTAGACCGGCTCTGTTCGAGTTCGTTTTCCACCGTTTTCGTTCGGACTTTCGTCGAACGGCACGATGTCTCGCTGGATTAGTGCGGATTCGACCAGTTACGTGGTTTAACACTGAAACTACTCACGAATAATGCATTATTATTATTTTTTTTAAGTAGTGGTTTATAGACGCATCAACTACCAGGGTTATTAGCGACTGTTAACTAGTTTACGAAGATATGGTTATAGTTGGATGTGGTTACTAATGTGGTTGGATGGTTACCTAAATTCCTAAATTCTAAAATTCCCATATTCCAAAATTCCGAAATTCCGAAATTTAAAAATTCTAGGATTCAAAATCAACATTTCTAAATTTCTAAATTTCATATCCCCTAAATTACTAGATATCTAAATTACAAAATTCTGAACTTCATAAATTCCTAAATTTCTAGATTCCTATATTCCAAGATTCCTAGATTCCTAGATTCCTAGATTCCTAGATTCCTAGATTCCTAAATTCCTAAATTCCTAAATTCCTAAATTCCTAAATTCCAAAGTCCAAAAGTGCAAAAATTCTAATGTTCCAAACTTCAAAAATTCCTAAATGTAAAAATTCCAAAGTTCAAAAACTCCAGCATTTACAAATTCCAAAGTTTGAAACCCCTAGAATTAAAAAATTCTAAAGATCGAAATCACTAATTCCTAAATTCCTAAATTCCTAAATTCCTAAATTCCTAAATTCCTAAATTCCTAAATTCCTAAATTCCTAAATTCCTAAATTCCTAAATTTCTAAACTTCTAAATTCCTAAATTTCTAAATTTCTAAATTTCTAAACTTCACAGCTCCTAATTTACTAGATATTTAAATTTCTAAATTGCAGAACTCCTAAATCTCGTGGATTATTGCGAATTCGAGCGGTTATGTGGTTTAATACCGTGAAATCTTGATTTTGCTATTTCCTCGCGGCCGTTAACGTTGCTCCGGATTTCTCGCCACGATACACCGACCGAATTTATGGATATCCGAATCTCCGACGCAGAGTTTCTAACGTCGCTGCTCTTACGCTTTTCACGTAATTGCGGATATTCGGAATCCGCTGCGGGATGAAAGTACCGATTCGAATTGGTTCGTTGGGAGATTCAGGAGAACAACTTTACTGCATTACTCACGGAGCTAATCGCAAACGAACCTGTGCGGTGTTCGAGATCTAGGTTATTTGGGGGAAGTTGCCGATATCGTACTGCTTTCCTAATTCGAACCACATTCAAATCTCGCTAAATGTCGAATGCAGGCACCATATAACAGCAGCGCTTATAAGTTGAAATGTAAATATTTCAGCAGAAAATAGTATTTTAAGAGCAACGATTAGTGCCGAGTATAACGAATTAAAAAAATCAGGTAAGACCAATGCAAAATTTTAATTACGTTGTGCTGACACTTTCTCTTCCAAAACGAGTTTAATTTTCATTTTTCTTTTCTTAATTTTTTATTTTCACAAAATTACCGTCGATGTTATACATAGGTTATTTAAATGATATTCTATAAAAATGCTAAGCAGAACTCTCACACAAACTCACCAAAACTTCGTATTACGGATACTTTTCTAAGTGGTACGATTTTGGCAACTTTCCCCTATGCTTGTTGAGGAAGTTCATAAATTTATTAAACCCAGATAATTTTAGTACACCGAGGTATCTGAATATCTCACAATGTCACTGCGAACACACATGCTTTTGATACGCAGCATGTAACATGCAAAGTATGCGATATGCGTGTAAAAACGAAATCACTGTTGAAAGTATGCCGAATGTGAGAATTCTGATAACATTCAGATAGCAATCACGTGAAAAATTATTTGACGGACATGTAAATTCGCATAAACATCCGCCGCACAATTTATCTCGACCAAAGATATACAAATGGTTAAATGCGAAAATGAATGATTAATCGTACCGGTAGTAAATGTACCTGTAAGATTTTCACTGATAACCAACGACTTAACGTGTTGACTATCATGATGGTCATATGTGGTCGGCGCTGCAAACTCGGTTAGATTAATGTACATACAGGAGAATATATATAGGAGATAATTTATGGGAGAAGTAAACGAAAAAAACTTTTGAGAGATCTTGATGTTGAGGCAATGATATATATCAGCATTTCTTGAACTATGATAGCACCCCACATGAGATCATAAGTGAAATGTTAGGCGAAAATTTAATTCAGACATATAAATTTGAAGAAATATTCGTCTCATTAATAAAAAGCGATTTTTTTTCATTAATTTATATATACTTGCAACAAATCTTGAAACTATATTCATTGTCGATAAGATTGAATTGCGTGTGAAAAAATATTTATTCTTATGTCTTTAACACGTTGACTGCCACGTGGGAGCAATTGAAAATTGCATTAGGTAGTATCTTCATTTTTAACAAATTTTACCAAATATTTTCACGATACTTTGTTATATTTGTTTTTCATAGTTCCAAGTAACTGATGCGACTACCTTCAGTTAGAATATTGAACAAATTTTTTATAATACGGCTGTTAAATCTGTGTAGAAATTTGAGTGTCAGCTATATATGGCTGAAGTGGCAGTCAAAGTGTTAATTTACATTCAAATCTAGGGGTCGCTAATAATCTCGATGGTAAAAAGGTAATGGCGAACGAAACATTTTTCGAAGCTCTGACATGCACCTAAGAATCAAAGGACGACATTGAAAGATTAATAACCCGTAGTAATCTTGCTCTTACTAATTTTTATTACAGCGTGCCTGACCACAAACGTCATTTTTCACTGTAGCGGTCAACGCGTTGAGGAAATAACCTTGAGCAGTCAAATCCTTTTAAACACGGGGTAACTGAATTGTTAGAATGATAAACCCTTATCTATTTCGATCTATCAAGATACAAATGCTCCAATTCCATATCGTAAAATAGCAAAAAGAAATTACGAAAGAGTCGAACAGGATTATACGTGCCGTGGTATGGTTTGAGGTCGTAACGTTGACATAGATAGCTAAATCTTTACTATCGGTTTTATTACTTTCAAATATTGATAACAATAATTAGATCTTTGATGTTCGATTACAGAATCTTTGTAAGTTCATCCCTAGGCCTCTACAAACAGTGAATTTCCCCAAAGCATGAAAATAAGTATAAAATAATTTACCACGATAATTAATTCGCGATATCTAACGAAATGTTAGCAAATAAAATATGTAACTACCTGAATTCGAAAGTAAATAATTCCAGGTAATATTATCAGATACAAGCTGTACACGGTTCGCAATTATTCGCGTTTAAAACTAATTTACACTACTCACCGCGTTAAAGTTGGTCAAGCATAGCAGAATGTATTATAACAGCATTTATTATGGATACCATTTTCAATCAAGCTTCTCCAATCGGTTACCTTGTTCGACACCTCCCATTATTATTATGACAGTATTACCCGACTTTCTTCGGTTATCTGATTAAATGAAATCGCGACACCGTGACGGTAAATGTGCCACCGTGATACGAAATACACGACGTTAGATACATTAAAGATAATTAATGTTATAATTAATATTATAATTAAAGACCGATTTTCCTTCGATCCGCAAATAAACCACGATCGACGAACAAAATGGCTTCATCGTTCGCGAGATTATCGTCTTTCCCTTTTACTTCGTCTCGTAGATCATGAGAACGGAGCGGAACCTTGATCGAGACACTTCTTTTTTCCGTTCCGTTTTTCATCGTTTTGCAAAACGCGATCTGTGCGCGTTTAAATAGCCGAGCCTGGAATTTACAATCTTTCATTAGGTATTTTTTCTCGTCGCGATGTCGTACAGTCGATGAAGCGTAACATGGACTGTTCACTTTCAAGGCGACGGGACGTCTTTTTTCGTTTTCTTAGGATTACCAGCCGCGAATTTTTAACGGCGAGATATTGTAGAAACAATTTCGTGGAAATATGTACACGTTCCTTCCTCGCTACTCTACTTTCAACTATTGCGAACTTCGCGAGGACTGTTGCTTATTATTATAGCGTCGCACGATGCATCGGATCTCTCCATAGGATATTTGCGATTAACCTTCAGCGAATTCCAGATTTCGTTTCCCCCGTTTTTGCATTGATTAATTAATTTGGGAGTGCCCATTAAGAGAACGGCGATAGCTGAATCATCTGAAATAATAATTTGGCAGTTTCGGGTTAGGGGACTTTGATGCTGCTGGAATTTTTGGGTTAGGATTGTAGGAATTTGTGACTTTTGAACTTTCAGTTTCTTACAATCTTTCATTTTCAATTTCAATATCTTACATTTTTCATTTTCAATTTCAATTTCAATATCTTACATTTATCATTTTCAATTTCAATTTCAATTTCTTTTAATTTCTTCAAATTTTTCAATTTTCATTTCTCGTGATCTTTCAATTTCGATTTCTTATCATTTTCCTATTTCAATTTCAATTTCTTACAGTTTGTCAATTTGAATTTCACTTTCTTACAATTTTTTAATTTCAAATTCCATTTCATACAATTTCAATTTCAATTTCTTATAATTTTTTAATTTCAAATTCCATTTTTTACAATTTCAAAAATTCGAATTTTCGAATTTTTAGATTATACAAGTTTTTGTGACTTTGCCAGTTTGCAAATGTTTAATCTTGCAAATTAGAAGCTTCGGAACTCTGGGGTTTCGAAAGTCTGGAATTTATTAAATCGTGTAATTTGGAGCTTCACATTTCATAACTGTGGAATTTTGAAACCTTGGAATGTAAATAATTCGAAACTTTTTAGTTTCGAAGCTGTGATATTGTGCAATAGTTAAATTTTTTAATTTAAAAATGTTGAAACTGGTATTTCGAATCTTCAAAAAATGGTAAACTGCGAACCGCTAGATCATCGATAATTTCGATGTTGACAGCTTTCATATTATTATAGAAATCTTTATGTTTCTTTGTCTGATACTTCGTTTTGTATTCGACTATTTTATCCAGTTCCTGTAAACTATCAATCACGTACAATTTATAAACTACTAGCTACTAAATCTTTCGATCGTAAAAATTCTCAATATCCGGATGAAAGTTATGTACATAAAACACCCGTTAAGCGTTTCTGTTATCTGTTGACGTATCGAAGCACGTGCCATTAGACAACAATCTTCATTTTCTAATCATACTCATGATTTCTTTTCAGTGCAAATGTAATTGATGAACTTCAAATTTCGTGCGATGATCTTCAAATTTATTTTTTGGTATTAGAGTACCATTTCACAGCGAGAGAATTTGTCCTCGTCTCAACTATCTATCGCCATAATAATTATCGTCTTTTCGTCCCTTCTGACCTCTATGATTAAAATATCTTCCCATAATTTTCAGTCAATAGTTTCATCACCCGTAGCAGCAATAACATCCAAGGAGTCGTCACATCCTGTAGAGTCATTAAGTTTGCAATTAATCACGCGTGATTGCCAGAACCCTTAAACTCTGTTCGTAGTTCCCAGAATATTTCTGAATTAGTGTCGAGGTAGTCGTTGGTTTTATTATTTGCTATGGTCACTTTGGGGAAACCCACATCCGCTACACACGTCACGCGGATTTCCACTTCTACCCAAATTTCTCTAACCAATAGAAAATTAGAAAGTGTTTCTCTCGGCCATTTCACAAAAATTGCACGCCCACTCCGAGCTTTCTTGAAACGGAGAAGAGGCACTCTCGAAACAACTGCCACTCAAGAACTTTACAAAAACAAATTACAGTCGTTCACAGGTGTTCCAAGCCCGATATATTTCTTGGTAGTTATACTCCACTTATGTTCGTTCGTTGACGCATCGTTTAATCGTCACTGTTGACGCATATTATAATTATATTATAATAATCACTGTTGACAATATTATTAAATATATTTAAACATTTATAGCTACGCATTTTTTTCACAACTCGTCAATTTTGACAACACCTTTTCTTTATTTAAGTGGGACCCTTAAGTAGTTTAAATAGTATGCTTTTTCAGGATCTTTGTTACAGAAACGAAATATACTATAATCAGATACTTAAACTAGATACCTGCGTTACCAGCGCAAAACTATTATCTCTACGATCATTAACACTAGATTGTCAAAATGATGGTAGATTTTTTATTTTCAGTTACGAAAATGATTAAAAAGCTTATATCAAAATGCATGTTAACCTTCATTATGATAAAGAATCTTTTTGTAAACTGATTTATGTATTATCCATTATTTATTTATTTTTATAATTAATTTTCAATTCAGACATAAGTGGTCATTAAACGTTTCTAAATCTGGTGTTAACATACACTCCTGGACAAAATTAAGTGGACACTGCAGAAATGTAAAAAATGTTTTGTTTCATTACAATGTTGTAAATAAATTTTAAATTTAGAACGTGAGATATTTTTGTAGGCTTGAAAAAACATTTATTTAATGTATATAATTGTGCAATAAAGTTTTGATTTATAGGCATTATTAGTTAATTAAATTTACCTTTTGTTATTTATGATACCTGTCCACTTAATTTTGTCCACGACTGTAGATGTGTACAACGTGACATCTCCAACTACTCACGATGTTTCACCCTCTTACAGTCATTTAACAAGAAATATTCTCTTCGATTTGTCTTTAACATAGTTGCGTAAGAAGGACATCCACGATGCTCACTGACCTCCGACTCCGCCCACATAAACGTGTTTACCCGACAGGAGTCGAATGCATCCGAAGTCAACCGATCTACAACTACTAAACACCTGCTGGCTACCCTCCGATCTTAAGTGTTTCTTTGCTTAAAATAGTACATACTTTATGCTTCGTCTCTGTAAGCATATGTGTACTAAGGCAGTCTTAATTAAGTTTTAGAATGAATCAACATAAATAATTGACAAAAATAAATATCTATTTCTAGCAAGCAGAAATTCTATCCGTTAGTTAAGTAAAGAAATACAGTTAGGGACAAAAAAATTCGTACACACGGAATGTAGAAATAAGAACAACATAATAATAATTATGTTTAAAATAGTACCAGACGTTTCGTCTCTGTAAGCCTATGTGTGCTAAGACAGTCTTAATTAAGTTTTAGAATGAATCAACACAATAATCGGCGAAAATAGATATCTATTTCTATTAAACAGAAAGTCTATCAATCTGTTAAGTAAAGAAATACAGTTAGGGACAAAAGTATTCGTGCATTCGGAATGTAGATATAAAAACAACAATATTTTCTATGTTGTAAGTATATTTAAACATTTATAGCTGCATGTTATTTATCACAACGCTCACAACAACAAATGAACATTTAACGTCAGAAGAACGCTAGAAAGAAATATTAAAAAGAGGATGGTGTAATATAAAATCTAACTTCGTTAAAAGTTTGATGTTATCGATGCCCAACAGATTAGGCGAAGTCATTCGCCGGAAGGGCTAACCTACAAAGTATTAATTCAGAATACTTCCGTTAAAATAATTGGAACACTCACAATAATTAAGTATGCCAATACTCTCTCGACAATTTCTTACGGTTGTCAGAATTTCGTGTCATTTCAAGTTACTCTGTGTCATTGCTTTCATCTTTATCTCATTCGTTGTTGTAAGTGTTATATACAGCTATAGATGTTCAAATATAATTAATAATATAGAAAATATTGATGCTTTTATTTATACATATATTTCAAGTGTACCAATACTTTTCTCCCTCGCTGTATATATTTCTTTACTTGTCCCACAAAGAAGAAATCCAAATTTTCGACGCATCGTTAATGAGTAATTTATTGATTGAATATATTTAATACTAAACCTGCCAGCGTATAATGCACGCACATTTTGATATTGCAAATGACGTTGAAAAATAAATTTACAAACAATTAAACATAAATTAATGTATACAGGGTGTCCGAAAAGTGTTGAAGGAGTCGGAAATGGGAGGTAGGTGGGGTCATTCTGAACAACTTTTTCATTTGCGAAAAAGGTGTATGGGGCTTCATTTTTAAATTATTAACGTAAAACACCGACCAGTCAGAGCGCGAGAATCGCGCGCTCTCGGAGGCAGAAGTGTTGGCCCGAGTTATAATTGGCCGTGGTCGCGATCGAATCGCGTGGCGCGCGATTCTCGCGCTCTGATTGGTCGGTGTTTTTCGTTAATAATTTAAAAATGACGCCCCATACGACATTTTTGCAAATGAAAAAGTTGTTCAGAATGACCCCACCTACCTCCCATTTCCGGCTCCTTCAATACTTTTGGGACACCCTGTATATTAATTCCTTGTCTCGATGAAAATTGACACAGATTACAAAAGAACATCAAAATTTTTATAACCTGAAAAATAATTTGCAGAAACTTGATAAACGTTTTAATTTACCGTTTTGATAGTTTCAGCGTTAATATAATTGTACATAAATAAACCCATTAAAAATGTCGGTACTATGTATTTTTATATTTGATAGTTTCTTTACTAACTATCTTTATTATGTTTCTTACCTAAAAACTGTTAACTAAAATATCTAAACTCCACCGTGTAAAGTTCGTTTTATAAAAACACTGTACCGAGCACAATTTCCAATCGACGGAGAGTAAAGTCAGTATTATTTTTATCGTTCGTTGGTTTACGTATAATGCGATCTTATCCGCGATAACTTTTACTTTGGTGAACCGGGCTCGCTTGTCGTTGCACGCTAATTCACGCGTCATGCAACAACCCTAAGCAAAAAAGCACGCCGATCGGATCTTATCTCGCGGGTTAGTGGCGATCACGGGTGGGGAAAAATTCGACCGGGTTTCGTAATTCATGCTTAAATAATATTCACGCAAGTGGCGAAACACGGTGCCGTATCTGAATTATCCGACTGCTTTCTAATTGTCGGGTATCGGATCGATTCGATGCCTTTCGTTTTTACGATTCGATAGAAAGGAGCGATCGATGGTCAAGGCAAAGTTCACGGATCGTTGTAAATTTCTTTCGATCGACCGATAATGTTACCAATGTCTACAACTCTCGAACAAAGATGTACAGATACGGATTGCTATTCAATTTGCTCGCTTATGATCCATAACGTAAGATCGTGTATCTGTTTTATCGATTTCAGTCGGTCCGACGTGGCTTATAAAGCGATTATTATCCAAATAACGCGGTAAAAGCTAAACGATTCGATAGAAACAAGAAAGATGTATCAATTAATTCGGATTTTTATTTCGTTCGTGGTTTTATCGACACGTGCGAATTTCTCGAGAAGGGAATTACACTCGTAAGAATTATTGCTTTAATCGTTTTCTACCGCAGCGAAATTGCCACTTATGATTTCAGTTCTATCTTTCAATAGCTTTAATAGCGAACATAAATTATACCGGCGATAAAACCTTCGTGTCCCCACACAACTGACATTCTCTTTTATCAAAGAATTTCTTATTTGTTCATTCCTTTCCTTTCTTATTTCGTCTTTATTTCTCTCTATAGCGTTTTTTCTTCACGATTCGAATAATGAAACGCAAGGCGAGATCGGGGTAATTGTATGGGCCGTTCACAGTTAACACCTAACTCTTTAATTATATCGCCGAACATGCTTAGAAAGTTGAACGAAGTAGCCCTAATTGATTTCGATGCTTCCGTTTTCTTCGAACCGAAAACGGAACGTGATTTGATTCCGTTAGGCAGTCGTCGAAGAATAACGTGGCGTCTTAATCATTTGGCTCGAAATGTGCTCGCGATGAAGAAATTAACGCAATCCACCGACGTGTATAATTTAACGCTTTTCGTAATTATTATGTGTTACGTATTTGATATTCCCACGTTTGTCGGTGAACGAAATGGACAGTTGATCGATGTCCATCCAAGGTTACGTCGGAACTTGTGAACTTTCATGTGACTCACAAACCGGGACGTGCTTAATCATCAATGGTAACACGTATGCTCATAAGTGTTTCACGTCTTTTAAATTTCTACTTTCCTATGTGTTACGGTTTTCGGTTTGACGGCGGCGTTTGAATTATTTTTTTTAATTAGCGACGATCATTTGCGTCGAAGGAACGTACGTATACACGCCACGATGAAACGCTGATAAATTCGCTTATAAGTTGTTTATAAATGGTGTATCATTTATACTTGTAGTAATTATTTGTAAAATGAAAATTTATGTTATGAATATTTTACATTGCTCGTGAAGTATAAATTTATTTTTACGAACACTTTATATCACTTACAAATTACAAATTTCTCTCGTATGTAGTTTGTATCAATTACAAATTATGAATTCACATTATAAGCATTTCACATCAATTACAAGCTATGAATGCACTTTATAAATATTTTATATATGTTGGAAATAATGAATGTACTTTGTAAACATATCATATCAATCACAAGCTACGAATTTACTTTATAAATATTTTATATGTCTCAAAAATGATGAATTTACTTTATAAATATATCATATTAATTACAAACTATGAATGCACTTTATAAATATTTCATATATCTTACAAATGATGAATTTATTTTATAAATATGTCATATCAATTACACGCTACGAATGCACTTTATAAATATTTCATATATCTTGGAAATTATGACTTTACTTTAAAAATACATAACATCAATTGCATGTTATGAATTCACTTTATAAATATTTTATATACCTTAGAAATTATCAATTTACTTAAAAAATACATCACATCAATTGCAAGTTATAAATTCATTTTATAAATATTTTATGTATCTTAGAAATGATTAATTTACTTTATCAATATATCACATCAATTGCAAGCTATGAATGCGCTTTATAAATGTTTTATATACTTCACACATTATGAATTTACTTACAATCTTCGTACGAAGACCTGTTCATAGACACCTTGCGGCAAAACTAAACAAAAGATTATGTCTGTACTTGTTTATAATAATTCGATTGTAACAAATTTGAAGCGTCAATCAATATTAACGCTGGCTGTTAACAAATTAATCGTTCTAACGAAGTAGACTTGCTTCCTGCATACTGCGCTGTAATCAAACAAAAGTAGTAAAACGTTATAGAACACGGTTCTCACTGTAACAATCGTCGCGTTAGCGAGAATGTTCCAGAACAAAAAGAATGTTCCCTTCACGTCCCTTGAACGAACTATCTGTGCACCTGTTAGGAATGCGTTCGACCGCGGAGGAAAATGCTGAATTAACAAACAGCTTCGTGACATCACACACGGTGTATTTGCATGAAGTTGCGTCTACTCGCGTAGCAGGTAGTTATCGGATTACACAATATATCGGCAATAGACGTATCTGCTATAAACTTGGCTGCATTCCGCTATCGTTACGGCCTTGATCGCATTTCCTCGCGGAATTTCATCTGTTCTTAAGCGCCGAACGATCTTTCCTAACAAAACCAACGTATAATTTCCGTTCGTGAACGCCTAACAATCGACGATACGCTGATTATATCTTGCTGATTTTTTCAAAGTTCGAGTGAAGCCCGTCGGAGACTTTATCCGACGATAAACATAAATCGATGGCTGGAAATATCGCCGAGAGACACGGCAAAATTACACGGATCCAAGTTGACGGGAAAGTATCGAAGGCGAGTTCTATTACCTATGATTTCGGAATTATGTCGATTACGAATTCTTCTGCTGCCGAGGGCGATTATGTCGTTTCGTTGAGAAACAACCTGGTCACCGAGAGATCGATTGCGAAACGACACGGACACACGTTGTTTCGATTCTCCGCAAAAATGGCCGGAAACTGAGACGGGGAGAAAAAAACGACCCGTCCGTTGACAAACCGTGAAATAAATTATTGAAGTTACGCGTCGATAATCGTAGCGTGAACTCATCGAGAACGTGTTTGCCCCGGTTTTAGCAGAAACGCGAAGTGAGAGAACAATTTTTTTAAAAAATTGACGAATTTTTTAACTTTGCAGCTTTGGAATTTCGAAACATTCAAATTTTGGATTTTGAAATTTTGAAATTTTCGAATTTTGCAACTTAGGAATATTGAAACTTAGAATGTGCGGAATTTAGGAATTTTGAAATTTTAGAAGTTCCAAACTCTGGAATTTTTTAACTTTGGAACTTTGGAATTATGGAATTGTGGAATTTCGGCACTTTCGGATTTAAGAATTTCGGAACTTTGAAATTTTGGAATTTCGATACTTTCGAGTTTAGGAATTTCGGAATTTTTGAACATGGGAATTTCGAAACTTTGGAATTTTGGAATTTCGATACTTTCGAGTTTAGGAATTTCGGAATTTTCGAATTTAGGAATTTCGGAATTTCGGAACATGGGAATTTCGAAACTTTGGAATTTTGGAATTTCGATACTTTCGAGTTTAGGAATTTCGGAATTTTCGAATTTCGGAATTTCGCAATTTCGGAACTTTGCAATTTAGGATTTTGGAACTTAGCAATTTTGAAACATTGTAATTTTGGAACTTTGGAACTCTGGAACTTTAGAGTTTCTGAATTGTAGAATTTTAGAATTTTGGGATTTATGAATTTATGAATTTTGGAACATTGGAACTTTGGAAAATTGGGAATTTTTGAATTTTGAAATTTCGCAGAGCAGAAATCTAGAGATATTGAAATTTGAGAATTCATAAGTGTAGGAATTTAGGAATTTTGGGATCTAGGGATTTAGGAGTCTACGATAATCGTAGCATGAACCGATCGAGAAACAATTCGTCGCGGTGTTATAAAAACGCGAAGCGAGTGAACAATTTAAAAAAAAAAAGTTCATCGTTATCTCGTAGGAAGATCTTGCGGCTGCTTTTCTTCTCCGTTATAAAAATCGCTGTAACAATTAACGTACCCACACTAATACACTCAATTAGGCATTGATCGAGCATCTTTGAAACGGTAACACTTTCTCGTCCGGCGATTTGCTTCGTTAGCAAAGTGTAACGCTTAGAAGATTGCGTGTAATTGTAGCAAATCGTTCGTTCTAGCCTTCACCCACTTTCTCTCTCGTAGAATGACTTCAGGTCAACAATCGGAAACGAACGTGTTGACCGTTTACGAATTCGAGAACTATGCGAATTGATTTTATCGCCTGTTTTAACGGACGTCCGTTTTGCGGTCGCTTTTGCATTCGAAATGAAGCACTTCAGAATAATTCCATTTTAAAAGTTCGATCGAGGTACTTCGAAATTCTGCCTTCAGGTTCTGTCGAAATTTTTTCGATTTCGGAATTTTTTAATTTGAAAAATGACGCTTTAGAATGTTAAAGGGTCTAGCAGAGTAAGCATAAGGTAATTTTATAGGGTAAAAGTACACCGAGACTTCTTGAACAAAATTCATACCATTTGATAGGTTGTGCGACCTAACCTAACCCCTTTCTATAGAGTGTTAATCCCCTATCACCATTACTAAGGTAGTTAAGAGATGAAAATTATTTTTCGGTTTTTGCTTAATATCTTATGTACTACTTGACAGAAAATTATGGAAAAAATTATGGTTATTCTATCAGCGGATATATGTGTCTGTGAATTTTTTCAGACTTTTCGGATACAAATTCGATTTTTGGAAAATTCGAAAAGATCGATTGCCGATTTTTTATCGAAGTTTTCGAGTGACAACATTTTTGTTTATACAGTTTAAAGCGTTTATTATAATTAGTAATATCTAATTTTGTCAGATTTGTTTCAGTGCTGGAACATAGTAGAAAAACTTAAAAAAGATTATAAAATTAAAAAAAAAAAAACATTTATCTCGTCTCATTTACGCACGTGATTATGTTCATATTTTTTCAGTTGTAGCACAATATTGCATTAATGTGTAATTTTTTCAGATTCTTTGAAAAAGCGCATCATAATTAAAAACTTATTAATTCATATTTCCTCATTTTTCGTATGGAAATACGTCTAATCACTTTCATCATCGATAAAAATCAAATAAACATATTTCCTTACATACTTCGTTAATTATGCACTGTATATAATTCCAATTAGATGCAATTCTGGACTTCAGCGTAGTATGTCTCAGAATAGGAAAAGATTTAACTACAATACAAACATTGAACATTTAATTAAAAAATTTGAATATTCTATAAACATTTACATATTTATAAAGCGAACTTAAAAAAGAAATATTTATCAATCCACAAAATAGAAAAATTGTTGAACTTCGTGACTTCAAAAGGCGATAAAAAGTTTTCACAAGAAAGTGAGCGAGCGATATTCATTGTATATCAAAGCCAATACTATTTCCACGAATGTGAAATCACTACCGATCTCTACAGCAATAACTTATTTCGATTATACTGTACGTATATCCGTATCGCCATTAGCATCAGACAAATATGGAAACTGCCACAAATCTCGCGTTTATAATAATTGCTAACGACACTAATTATTCAGCGATAGTTGCACGATTATTGCTGAACCATAAATACATTCGTACAGCTGCCGGGAGATTATCGCGCCGATGTTTCCGATTCCTGATAACATTTTATTGCGACCTCATGATCCTATGAGGCTACGGAAACGACTATGTTCACGAAATTCATATCGATTAAAAATATCAATTCATTTCCTTCGGAAGACACGCGAATTAATTCGACCTTTGACATAAGTCTTCCTATTCGGTTATTAGAGAAAGTTAAGCGTGTTGAACGATTCTGAAAACTGGCCAATAACGTACGCGAAACGAGATCCGTACACGAATATTAATTATCCTAATTTCTAGTAAATCGGTCGATCGTGCGCGGGCAATAAATTTACGATCAATACATATTCCGTTTTCTGGTTTCTTTATACGGTAGCGCTATATTGCCTCGCGAGGTTATTAGATTTTTAACCGGTTGAAAATCGAGTTGAAACGTTATCCTCGCGTTAAACTCGATTCCGGTTAAACCACCCTTCCTGTCGTCCTGTTTTTGCTCGTAAAGTTATTTAATCGATTGATTTAACTCAGGAATCTATGCGCACGTTTCTCGCAGGAAATTTCACTCGAGGGAAATCACGAATTTGATCAACTTCTTCTTTTGTACGCACGGGAGGTGTAATTATAACACGATGAATCGGTTCGTGGATGAATTATCTAATTCAGGATCTTGTACGAAGGAGAATTTATTTATACGAGATCGTACCGGTTATAAATCTTCTTCTTTATCAGATAGACGATAACGATGGCAGTCTTTTTATTGCCATATTAATTAAGCGTTTTACGGTGAACAGTTGCGACGAGGATTTCGTTCTTTTCTCGTAAAACGTAAGATTATTTCCCCGCGATAGTTTCGCGACTATCTCGTTTATAGTTCTGCCGTGATTATCGTCGCAGACGTAAGATCCGATAAGCCTGATTGCGGCAATATTTATTACTAATGTCGGTATGTTGTAACGAGCGCAAGCGTAGGCAGTAATGACAAGCTGTAATTATTTGTAATCGTACAAAATCGTTGCACTACACAATTATACTTCTCATTGGATAGTAGAATATGCCTACGTTCAATGAACGTAATGATTTACTTACGGTGACGATATAATTAGACGTTCACCGTTCGATTATGCGAAGTTCGTGGTACTGATAATTTCCATAGGAAGTTGGTTACTTAATTGCTGATTAGTCAACGTGTTCCTTATTTTACAGAATGTTTTTCTTTTAAAATAATTATGCAACATTTTCACCGTTACAGTTTCAAGAAGAACATACAATGGCGATATAATTAGAATTTACTGTTTGATTACTTGAAATTCGAAATTCTGCTAATTTGCACGGCATATTAATTACTCAACGGTTAATTAGTTGACGTGTTAGTTATTTTATAGAATGTTTCTCTTTTAGAACAATTATGCAACATTTTCACCGTTACAGCTTCAAGAAGAACATACAATGGCGATATAATTAGAGTTTACTGTTTGATTACTTGAAATTCGAAATTCTGCTAATTTGCACGGCATATTAATTACTCAACGGTTAATTAGTTGACGTGTTAGTTATTTTATAGAATGTTTCTCTTTTAGAACAATTATGCAACATTTTCACCGTTACAGCTTCAAGAAGAACATACAATGGCGATATAATTAGAGTTTACTGTTTGATTACTTGAAATTCGAAATTCTGCTAATTTGCACGGCATATTAATTATTCAACGGTTAATTAGTTGACGTGTTAGTTATTTTATAGAATGTTTCTCTTTTAGAACAATTATGCAACATTTTCACCGTTACAGTTTCAAGAAGAACATACAATGGCGATATAATTAGAGTTTACTGTTTGATTACTTGAAATTCGAAATTCTGCTAATTTGCACGGCATATTAATTACTCAACGGTTAATTGGTCAACGTGTTAGTTATTTTACAGAATGTTTCTCTTTTAGAACAATTATGCAACATTTTCACCGTTACAGCTTCAAGAAGAACATACAATGGCGATATAATTAGAGTTTACTATTTGATTACTTGAAATTCGAAATTCTGCTAATTTGCACGGCATATTAATTACTCAACGGTTAATTGGTCAACGTGTTAGTTATTTTACAGAATATTTCTCTTTCAAAATGATTATGTAACATTTTCCCTACTAAAATTTTCAAGAAATTCGAACTTCTTATAATTTGCACAGCATGTTAGTTATTCGAGTGTTAATTAGTCAACGAGCCAGTTATTTTACAGAATGTTTCGCTTTCAGAATAATTGTGCAACATTTTCACGGTTAAAGTTTTTCAGGAGGACTCAAGATGGCGATATGATTAGGGTTTATTGTTCGATTGCACGAAATTCGAAATTCTTACAATTAGCACAGCGCGTTAGTTGTTCAACCGTTGATTAGTCAACGTGTTATTTACTTTTCAGAACGTTCCACTTTCACGATTATTGCTTGCGTAACATTTTAACAGTTAACGTTTCTCAATGAGCAAGGAAAGTAAAATTTGGCAGAAATGTGGGAGTAAGACGGTTCATTTATCGTCGATTTATTTCAATTCACCGTGCTAAACAAGTTACTCGAACGGTATAAATTACGCCACGACCAACTTGTTCCGATTGGTGACTGTAACTTTAATTACATTCCGACGTAACCGAGAATTAAGTAAGCAGTAACGAAAGTGCCACCGGTTATCGACAGGTTCCCGATAACGCAAATAAGATCAACGAACGGTACATATGAAATGTTTTAATATTATTAACTCATCGATCAATCTTGACCACGTTACTGTGACCGTCATCAACGTCCATAAAAATGATGGACGTAAAAACTTATCACCTTATTGGTAGATCGTCAGACTAGTCATCGATTAATTAATGCTTCCGTATCAATTGAGGTTTCCTTATGCGACCATTTTTGCACCGATTCGCAACGCGGATCTATTTCTAATTAACTCTCGATTTCCAGCTAACGATCCCTAACGGAAGTCGCTTGAATTCATATCACTTCCTCGATCAGTGATCACTGCGTATAATTCGAGTACGATTGAAATTTGATATACACGACTTGTTTATGCTAGTTCCGGTCATTTATAATTAAGCTGCGATCAATAACCGTCGAATTGTATTTGAAGTCGGTTGGTAAGCTTTTCACTATGTTTCGCGTTCGGTGAAACGTTTTTCCACATCGACGAGACGTTGATAAAATTAGAGATATTAGGATAGAGAGATTGTGAGACGTAAGGAGAATGGAACGTAGTGATACTGAATCGTAGAGACATACAGATGTCAGAACGTAGTCATGTCGAGACGTAGAGATATTAGAATGTAGGGATATTGAGATGTTGAGATATCGGAACGTAAGAATATCGGGACGTAGATATATCTGAACGTAAGAATATCGGGTCGTAGAGATATCGAAACGTAGGAATATCGGGACGAAAAGATATCGAAACGTAAAAATATTGGGACGAGAAGATAGAGATATGAAAATGTAGATATTGGAACGAAGAGATATCTGGATGTAGAGTTATCGGAACGTAGCAATATCAGAATGTAGAGATATCGGGGCGTACAGATATCGAAATGTAGGAATATCGAGACGTAGAGGTATCGGACGTAGCAATATTGGAACTTAGTGGTATCGGAACGTAGCAATATCGGAACGTAGAGATATCGGAACGTAGCAATATCAGAATGTGGAGATATCGGGGCGTACAGATATCGAAATGTAGGAATATCGAGACGTAGAGGTATCGGGCGTAGCAATATTGGAACTTAGTGGTATCGGAACGTAGCAATATCGGAACGTAGAGATATCGGGACGTAGAGATATCGGGACGTGGAGATATCGGGACGTACAGATATCGAAATGTAGGAATATCGGGACGTAGAGATATCGGAGCGTAGAAGTATCGGAATGTAGCAATATTGGAACTTAGAGGTATCGGAACGTAGCAATATCGGAATGTGGAGATATCGGGGCGTACAGATATCGAAATGTAGGAATATCGAGACGTAGAGGTATCGGGCGTAGCAATATTGGAACTTAGTGGTATCGGAACGTAGCAATATCGGAACGTAGAGATATCGGGACGTAGAGATATCGGGACGTGGAGATATCGGGACGTACAGATATCGAAATGTAGGAATATCGGGACGTAGAGATATCGGAGCGTAGAAGTATCGGAACGTAGCAATATTGGAACTTAGAGGTATCGGAACGTAGCAATATCGGAATGTAGAGATATCGGGGCGTAGAGATATCGGGGCGTAGAGATATCGAGGCGTAGAGATATCGGGACGTACAGATATCGAAATGTAGGAATATCGGGACGTAGAAATATCGGAGCGTAAAGATATCGGAACGTAGAGATATCAGAACGTAGCAAAATAGGATGCCACGGAGACATCGGGGAGTAGCAATATACAGTGAGATGGAGATATCGGGATGTAGAGGGAGCGGAGCGTAGAGAAGTCGGAACGTAGAGATATCGAGACGTAGAAATATCGAAACACAGTTAACATCGCTTCGTAAGATCGCAATGTATAAATATCGGAATGCAGAAATATTTTACCACAGTAACACCCGGAACATAGAGACATCGGCACATAAGAGAATGCGATTCTCGATATTTACGCACATACAGGTGCAGAAACGTAGGAATCTGAAAGTGCAAAGCTCGAACAATATAGGAACCGTGGTGTACATAATTTATAAATACATAATAAACGATTACATAAAAATCTAAGAATCCGAGTGTACGTATCGATATTACATGGACAGGTTTATAATATAATTTCACGAGGAGATAATCAGCGTGTCCCGTACAACATCGACTCCACCGTTCTACAATGTAAATTTTAACATGCACGTAGCGGTTGAATTGCAGGTTAGCCAAGCTTGACCAGTGAAAGGCGACTTTATTTCGTTTAAAATATCAAGAATCTTGTATTCGTTATCGGAACGGCCGCGATAAACGGGTTCGCCGATACGACCGCCTGTAAAATAACATTTTAACGTTGTTCCGAACTTCGTTTACCGAACAGCTTGAATTTTCCCGCGGAAAACCAGAGTCTCTAGTTTCTTACCAAGTATTTACGATACTGCTACCGTTCTCCTTATTGTCCGATTGGATCGGCACAATTGCCGATCGAATTCGATTTTTCCTTAGATCGTTTCCGGTAACTGTACGAAACGATCGTGTATGCTCGGAGGTCGAATTTATTTCCTCGTTGGCTATCGCCACGGGCACGATCGGGATATTGTTAAAAAAAAATCGTATACGCTTTTAAGTATAGAACATGATTCGCGGGAGAGACCACCCTTGCGTTATCGTTTTGTAATTCGTCTCGTTCGGTGGATAATAATTTCGTCGGAGAATAGGTTGAAACTGTCGAGCGTTCTGAATATAGAACAGATAGTATTGAATGTTTTTGCTCGATACCGATTACTGTGGAAACGTGGGAGTCGCCTGGATAATGACATCTTTGGTACGTTTCAGACGCCCGATTTGGTATGACTGTCTGCAACGAGTCCCGTTCACCGACAGCCACTCACGATTATGCTTTTCAATCGCCAATAGGAAATTCCATTTCATTACCGTTGATCGATCAATATTCTACTTCTTCGAGCATTTGGAGATTTGGGAATTTGAGGAGTTGAGGACTGGAGGATTTGGGAACTTGACAGTTCGGATGTTTAGACGCTTGGAAATTTGGAGATTTGGAGATTTTGACATTTGGACATTTGGACATTTGGACATTTGGAGATTTGGAGATTTGGGGATTTGGAGATTTGGAGATTTGGGAATTGGGGAATTGGGGAATTGGGGAATTGGGGAATTGGGGAATTGGGGAATTTGGGGACTTGAGAGTTCGGATATTTGGACATTTGGAGATTTAGAGATTTGGGAATTTGGAGATTGGGAATTTGGAGATTTGGGAATTTGGAGATTTGGGAATTTGGAGATTTGGGAATTTGGAGATTTGGGAATTTGGAGATTTGGAGATTTGGAGATTTGGAGATCTGGAGATCTGGAGATTTGGAGATATGGTGATTTGAAGATTTGGAGATTTGGAGATTCGCAGATTTGGGAACTTGAGAGTTCGGATATTTGGACATTTGGAGATTTGGAGATTTGGAGATTCCCAGATTTGGGAACTTGAGAGTTCGGATATTTGGAGATTTGGGAATTAGGGGACTTGAGAATTCGGATATTTGGAAATTTGACGAGTATGGTATTTGAGAATTTTGGAAATGGAAAATTTTGGAATTCGGGGTTTGGAAATTGAGGAAATTGGGGTATAGCATAACAACGCGTTGCGGTTCTACGCATAATATCACTACGCGTTGCATTTCTGTGCATAGTATCACCACACGTTGCAGTTCTACAAATAGTATCACCACGCGTTGTATTCCTTTGCAATCAATAGCCGTTGTATCTCAAGACATCAAATAGCACGTTGCATTTCGACATATCAAATCACTAAACGTTGCATTTAAACGCGTTGAACCAACACGCATTGTTCCGCCACATATGATATCACCATACGCGACATCGTAAAGTCGCCCACACGCCATATTTTCGCGCCTCGTATCACCCATGTTGTATCATTTCACGTTGCATCACCCCCGTATTGTAAAAACCACCCCTGAATCACCTCTATGTTATATAAGAAAAGTTACTTAGAATCACCCCCCCCCCCCCAACACTTTTCCAGGTCTCATACTAGTTAGACACCCTGTATGACCCAGCGTTTCGCATAATTTATTAATTTATCATTTATATTTTATATTCGTATAACAGATTTCGGCCGGCGTGTTACCCCACAAAGAACACTCACGGCTCATCCCGAGTGTGTACGCGATTGCGGTCGTTCAGGCGTCGATTCGAGCGTATCCCCGATTGAAACATCGACGAAAGTGCCGATACGCAATCGATCTCACGATAAGGAAGCTTACGTAACGATTATGCGAACTATGTCTGGAATGGCACGTTGAAATTCAATGGGAGCTTGTTAAAGTTAGAAATCTTTATTGAATGACATTTGCATCTCCTGCGCATTTTTATGACAAAGCGTCGCCGACGTTATCGATCGATCGACATTAAAGTCCCGGTGGTGCCCGCGATCGATCGAGGAAATTCGCGGACAGGTTCGATGGCAGGCGTTGTCGTGTTTGATCATGGCCGCTGTCTATCACGATTATCGAGCACGATTTAGTCGTCACCGCCGGTCATGACTTCCATGAACTCTGCAACATAAAAATCCGAAACAATGAAATCACGTTGTTCGATTCGAAGGTTCTCGAAAATTGTAAAAAATTGTAGGATGTAGAAAATTGGAGTATGTCCTTTTAGTAGTCTTTTTAACACTAAACCTACCAGCACCGGTCAAGTTGACTGTTTTTAAACTTGAAGTAAAATTTACGCATATTTAAACGTTATAATAGCGCTATCAAAATATATGACTTTTTTAAAAATATGCATATAATGTATTCTTTATTTCTAGTCCCTTTTTTCTCTTTTCCAAGAGAAATTGATTGTGTACCTTATCTACTTTGCTCGGGTAACGCCCGACGAGTCGCACAATATGTTTCCTAGTTTTAGTTTTTCAAGTTTATAATTGAAATTATATAAAAATAAATTTGGTCGAAATTTCACGAAAATTCTTCATTTTATACACATTCAGCAATAAATGAACGATTACATACGTTGAATAATGACATAATTGCAACACAGATATCCGAGACAATGAAATCCCGTCGTTCGATTCGAAGGTTTTCGAGAATCGCTTTTCGTAGTCCTTTTAACACTAAATCTGTCAGTACCCGTTCAATTGACTCTCTTTTAAACTTCAAGTGAAATTTACGCATATTTAAACGTTATAATACCTCTAACAAAATATATGATTTTTTTAAGAATATGTATATAATGTAGTTGGACGAAATTTCGCAAAACTCCTTCATTTTATATACATTCATCAACAAATCAACCATTATCTACATTCAATAACAAAATTGATAATTGTTTTAATTATCGATCAATTTGTCCGATCGATTTCGGAATATGTAACCAAGAACTGTCGGTACGTTCAGTGTCAAGTTTCGGGTCCGATAGTCTCGGCAAATCCCACATATGCAATCGCGTCTACTTGATTAGGTTAACGGACAGATTAGTTCCGTTTAAAGTTTAATTAATAGCCCCTGGGGGAGAAATAACACGTTATCGTTGTGCGGCGAACGAAACGTTAGCCCGAAGCTCGGCACACGAACGGAGTTAATTAATTAACTACCGAGTGATAAATTATTAGCAAGCAAACCGTTCCACCTTCCCTGTAATTTCCGACATTGCAGTACCAGTTTCGATCGTGCACCGTGCGACGTGTCGTAATTCCGTTTCGCTAGCGATCCGTTCGATCGAACGCGATATGCAAAATTCGACGAGTTGGCTTACCGTCGAAGTACACCGTTCCCGAGCCGTTGGCGTCGATCTCCTCGATCATAATGTCTAGCTCCTGCGGCGCCAAGGGGATATCGGAATTCGGAGATTTGAAGAATTTAGGGATTTAGGGATGTAGGGACTTGGGGGTTTATTGATTTGGGGATTCGGGGATATGAGAATTTGGAGATTTAGGGAATTGGGGATACAGGAATTTGGGGATTTCAGGATTTGGAGATATGGGAATTTGGAGAATTGGGGATTTGGAGATATGGAAATTTGGGGGTTTGAAGATTTGGGAATATGGGAACTTGGAGATTTCGAGATTTGTGGGTTTGAGGTATGGGGGGTGGGGATTTGGGAACATGGGAATTTGGAGATTTTAGGAATTGGGGATATAGGAATTTGGGGATATGGGAATTTGGGGATATAGGAATTAGGGTACTTGGAGGTTTGAAGATTTTTGAATATGGGAACTTGGAGATTTCGAGATTTGCGGATTTGGGAATATGGGAATTTGAAGATTTAGGAAATTGGGAATACAGCAATTTGGGGATATAGGAATTTGGAGAATTGGGGATTTGAGGGTGTAGGAATTAGGTTATTTGAGGATATGGAAATTAGGGGGTTTGAAGATTTGGTAATATGGGAATTTGGGTATATGGCGGTTGGGGATTGGGGAATTGGGAATACAGGAATTTGGGGATTTCAGGTTTTGGGGATATGGGAATTTGAAGATTTGTGGATTTGGGAATTTAGGAATGCGGGTATTTGTAGATTTAGGAAATTAGGGATACAGGAATTTGGGGATTTGAAAATTTGGTAATTTGATCATTCAGGAATTTAGAATTTGGGAATTAGGTACTTTGATCATTTGCTTATATGTAGATATTGGGATTGGGAAACTTAGAAATTGAATAATTTAGGATTTGGGAATTTTGTAATTTTGGTATTTTAGTATTTTGAAATTTAAGAATTTGTTAATTTGATAACTTGGTAATTTAGTAATTTGGAAATTTATTAATGTGGTCAATTGCTTCACAACTTAAAAAAGTGTAATTTTCTAATTTTCTAATTGTCGGACGCAATATGGAAATCCGACGAGTTGGCTTACCGTCGAAGTCAAGCGTTCCTGATCCGTCGGCGTCGATTTCCTCGATCATCATGTCCAGCTCCTGCGGCGTCAGTTTGTCGTCCAGCTCGTGGAGAATGTCACGGAACACGGCCGTGGTTATGTAACCGTTACCCTCTTTGTCGTATAATCGGAATGCTTCGCGTAATTCCTGCTGCATCGCCTCGGAATCTTCCTCCACCAGGAATCTTGCGGCCAGCGTGCAGAACTCCTCGAATTCCAGTTGACCGGATCCTGTTGACACATCATAAGCGGACCGAGTAGAAAATACGTGTCTCGAGAATTGCTTATTAGCGAGCCGGGTATTTGCACTAACAGTTGCTGAAAGTAAAACTCGGATACTTGCATATTTTTGTTTTACGAGTGGATAATAAGTGTAGAGCACGAATTAAATGAACGATCGGGTGACTTTTATTAAGCTGCAGTTACGGGCATAGAAATCCATGAAAAACGAAAACAAGATTACAATGTATTATTTAAATAAGAAATGAAGTGTCCAACCGAAGAAATTCATTTCAAACTAAAACTTGGACAATAGAGAACTTTTATTTATATATAATTACCTATTTATTTATAAACACCTATTCCATATTAAATACAAATCTGATTTAAATTGAATATAACTTTATCCGAAATATAATTCAAATTAAATCTCAATTTAATTTAAATCAAATTCGCATCTGGCTTAAATCTAAATCCATCCTAAATCCAATGAAAATGCAAATTCAAATCAAATGTATATGCAACTTGAATCATATAGAGAAGTGATTCGAATCAAAGCAAATGTTACCTAAATCTAATACTTGCAAAAAATTTCTATTAAAAACAAAATCGTATAATTGTTCATCTTACAGGTATTCTGAAATGTACACTTCTTAAAATGCTGAAATGAATTGTTTCGTAGTCTATAAACAGTTCATATCATATTTCTAAACACGATTATTTCAGGATCAAAATGTGAATCTTTTATCACATTATCCAACAAGTATGCTTTTGTGTAATGCGAGTGACAACTGGGGACGAATCTGCCAAATTCAGGTCAACCCTGAAGAGTTATAGTGCACTGTTTACGAAACGTTGACAAGAGAACCAAAGCATTAACACGATGAATATTTGAAATGTCATAATAACTGATGCAAACCGTCCTACAGTTTCAAATACGCTATCAAGGTTCAACTTGACGTATGTGTGAGTCACCGAGTTACAACCTGCATCAAAATCTTTTATTGCTTAATTTAATAAATTTCTATTCATTGAGTTTTACGACCAATAAATTATTATTATTATTTATTTCCATGGAACACTCTGATTATTTATAAATTATCTATGAAGCTAAAAATTCAAAACAGTTATTCACTATTATTATTATTTATTGCTGTAGAAGAGTGAGATTATAAATAAACTATGGATAAAAATAAAAATTTAAAATAATTATTCACTGTTATTATTTATTGCTGTAGAATAGTGTGATTATGAATAAACTATGTATAAAAATAAAAATTTTAAATAAGTATTCAGTATTATTATTTATTGCTGTAGAAGAGTGTGATTATGAATAAACTATGGATAAAAATAAAAATTTAAAATAATTATTCACTGTTATTATTTATTGCTGTAGAATAGTGTGATTATGAATAAACTATGTATAAAAATAAAAATTTTAAATAAGTATTCAGTATTATTATTTATTGCTGTAGAAGAGTGTGATTATGAATAAACTATGTATAAAAATAAAAATTCAAAACAGTTATTTACTGTTATTATTATATATTGCTGTAGAATAGTGTGATTATATGTAAACTGCGTGTGAAACTAAAAATTTAGAACAGTTATAAAATTGTCGAAACGGTTGAAGAACAAATTTTAGTTTCTGTTGGACGAAATTGTTTCTTTCGATCGATGAAGAGATGTTTGATTATTGATCTTTTTTAAGGAACCTAAAATTACTTACCATCTTCATCAACTTCCTGAATGATTTCCTTCAGAGTTTTCTCGCTGAGCTCGTAACCCAACATGGTCAATATTGTTCCCACCATGTCGGTACCAATGCTGCCCTTCTTTGTTGCATCGAAGGCGTCGAATGCCTTCTTCAGCACTGCAATAAAATCATTATAATACCTAACAAATCATCGGCCAATACTTAAAATCATTTGCGAGAGGAACTTCGGTGTGTTACTCACGGGCAATTTGATCTTTGGTCAGGTCATCCTGCAAACATGAAACTCAAAATTATTATCGTTGATAAACAATAGAAATGCTCGTATTGCATCACTTTAACATTTTCGATTACATTATCTTTCCGAAAATGAATTCTGTTTACTATTGGCACTACTTCAATTTAATTTTATATTCCACTTCGACAATATCAATATTAATTGTATATTTTGTTGTTACTTGTTACATCTTACTTATTACTTGTTTATTCATTTCCCAAACTGTCGATCAGAGGTGCTCAACTATTTCATAAACGAATCAACTGATCTAAGTCACAATGTATCCAGCTCCATCAATGATTGTTAATAATCACAAAAAGTCACCGATAAAAAATTGATTTAAAAAATTTCCATATAAACATCTACACCGCTGCTATTATCATTCGTCTCTCCGGGTCAAACGTAACCGAACCAACGGAATAAACCTAGTATCAACTAAAAGTAGGCTTCGACTAAATTTTAGAGAAGATTTTCGAAAATAGAGAAAGAGATATAAGCGTAGAGATTCCCAAAGAAAATATTAATCCAAAAAACAATGTTTGCGAAAGTAGCACAAGTTCGTGAACGAAATTGAAACAAATGTGAACGAAGGCGAATTTAAACTTCAACTTGTATGTGTACGAAATTCTAAAATTAGAGAAGGATAACTTCGTACATTATTTATCGATACGTATTGAAAAAATTGACCACAGAAATGTTTCTTCCTTTTTCAACCACCCACAACTAAATTTTACAAAAAATCTTCCACAATCGACAAAGAGATACAAGAGCAAAAATTTGCAAAGAAACCACTAATTTAAAAAACGATATCTACAAAAGTAGTACAACTCCGAAATAAATGTGAACAAAGAATTCAAATTTCAAATTGTAGGAAATTCTAAAGTTAGAGAGAGATTACATCATGTATTATTTATCGACGCGTATTGCAACAAAAATAGTCGTTTTCGCGGAAACGTTTCTTCCTTTATCAACCACCTACCATGTTAAAAGGGTGGTTAGGTGAACACTTAAGGAACTGGTGTTAAACACACGACAACGTCGACGGCTTATCCGGGTATGCACCAGATTCTGGCTGTGATCTTCTGTTTTATGTGGACATTACGATGATGTTCTGGCACGTGATTGACCGGGTAATACCTACGTAGATACTCTAGCGGTTTTCAAATTCACCGAGGACGCTCCCCACTCGGTTTCCGCGGAAGTGGGGCTTTCGATTGTGCGAAATCCGCGGCAACGTACACGTTTTTGAAATTTACTCCGATTTCCTCGTCCCGTCTCTCTCGAGCCATTCATTTCGATCGTCGAGCGAAGCCTTCCACTTCACCGAAAACAACTATAACAGGGAAGTCATTCCGACGATCTAACGTGTCCACTCGGTATCGAAATAAGGGGCAATTGTACGAGATAATATTTCGTAATATAATATACAATTCTTTTTATAAATTAAGATATTTAGCACCGTGAGGGAATGTATTGGACCTATGAGACACTGTACGACGGAGTCTCACTATATGGCCCTGAATCTGAATAGGACCGAGAGATACAGCGAAATGTGACACATTAACGTAACTCCCTTATCACGCGTGATTGAATCACTGTTGTTTATGGATTATTGCTGAAAATTTGTGAGTACACTTGTGGGTTTATGGATTTGTTAGTGCATTTGTTGGTTTGTGGATTTGTGAATTTACGGATCAGCAAACTTGCGGATACGAGGATTTGTAGATTTGTAGATTTGTAGATTCATAGATTCGTAAATTCATACATCAGTAGATCAGTTGATCAGGTGATCATTAGATCTGTACATGCATATATTCGTAAATTCGTAGATTCATAAAATAACCTTATCATTTTTTAATTTCTAAATATCTCACTGTCCTATAATAATAGAAATCTCTAAGGGAAGCCCATGTAAAATGTCACTGATTACATGTAAAGAATCATAAATGTAATAAAACCAAAGCATACAATTGAATATATCATCCAACGCAGCGTTTGACAATAAATGTTTGGAAGCTAATTTAAACAGACTCTCGCGACAAATTGCAATTAAATAGAATGGAATCAATGATCGTTTATATGTAAATGCAATGAACGAGCACGTAAATTACGTCTCGTCGGTTTCAGTTTCATTTTCGTTACGATCACAGGGAAAATCGTCGGCGATATTAACACTGGAACTACCAACTAGTCAAAATGACCAGTTGCAGATTTGACATTTTATATTACAAAATTCTGTTGCCGCCATTTTGTCAAAATATCTATCATGTTTTATCGAACTAATGAATGGTTGTATATGTTAGGTGATACTGTCGTATTTATTTATTTATCTTTCTACTATATTTTCAATTTTCAATTTTTTAGTGCTGGTACTTCTATTGTTATCGCAACCACTCCTATTGATTAAATTCGATCACGATATAGTAGTTCCATAGGTATATCGTGAGGAACATTTCGATCATTTGTAAGTCAATCGACGGGAAGGTTACATCATTCTGTGTCGTGCAAGTGCGAGCGCAATGCCTCGCCTCAAGGAAATTTCTTTATTTTACAAAAGCTCCGTTTCGCAAGTATCTGCCGATCGATCGTTGCCGATACATTTCCGTGCTGCAATATCACCAAGATACCCTAACGCAACTCTCTAACGAATTAACACGGCAATGAAGAAAAATTGATGCGACAATAGACCTGTTGGCTCTCGGCCGGCCACAACGGGCTGTCTCGAGACAATTCGGCGTAATAACCGCATCTGAGGTATTCTTGGGATGCTAATTATAAGCTCATAAAAGCTAGTACCAGCTATTATGTTAGCACCGATCCTGGCGCATTTCTTAGTTTCCGTTATTACAACCTTATCGTAAATTTCGACCGCGAGCGACGCTCGTTACAACGAGAATTCTTGGCTTTGTTCTTCGCACGTGCCTACTCGAAAATTACACTTCTGCAATGCTATAGTTCTAGCCCTTGAAATTTTAGGGATTCTAAAAGTTCGACTATGTGCACAGTTAACGAAATATTTCGTTCGAAGTGAAACCACGAATGTAGCCATTTTAATTTATTTTCTTCCTCGTGCCACCTTTTTGATATTCCTGATCCTACGATCTAAATACTAAATGAAATTTTCATATTTTCATTGCAATAACACGCACGAAGTAATTTATAACTTCAATTATATTTCTTGAAAGAGGTAACAAGATACGAATGATATTTTGGGGTAATATTTCGTAGACTTCGATATTAATGTATTTGCGTACTCCAGTGAATATGATTTTTTTATTTTTCAATTTTGTTGAACACGATTACACTATACAAACGACGATTCAATGATTATAAAAAGACACGAATTACACTCGGTGCGTTGTTTATTTCTACGTTATTTACTCTGGCTGATACCGATTTAAAGTATTTATAGCAAGGTTTGCGTAATCGAAGTGAATGTCAATGACACCGATTCAATGATACGGGAACGAAGCACAGGATAAATGAAGCACACAAAATTATCTTTGCTATTTTTTTGTCGTTTTATTACACGTCTTATATTTTTACACGGTTACGATGTCTTACATAGGTACAGTTTATTAATAACATAATCGTTGCTCGCAAATTGATTGTATGTATCGTGGGCAAAGTGCAAAGTTTACACTTGTTATATCACAGAACTTCGTACGATCTTTCAGTCTCTTTTTAATCCTCGTTTTCTTTCGTATATATTATGTTTTATTAAGCTCGATATAGTATACCTTATTTTTCTTATTATTATGCTACAAATTTACTTGTAAGGAGTGATCATGGAAATTTTATGAACCGGTGACGGAGAGGTAAAGTTTTCAGTGAAAAAATTTCATATTTGGAAAATTTACAAAGTTGGTAATTTGTGGATTTAGGAAATTTAGAAATATCGTAATTTAAAGAATAAGATTTGGGGATTTACGGATTTTGGGGTTTGGGTATTTAGGTATTTGTGGATTTGGAGATTTTTTAATTTGGCGATTTGGGGATATGGGAATTTTCGGTTTTGGGGGTTTGGGGATTTGAAGGTTTGGAGACTTGGGGGATTTAAACATTTGAGGATTTAGGGATTTGGGGATTTATGGACTTGGCAATTTGGGAATTTGGAAATTTTCGAATTCGGGGATATGTGGATTTGGGTATTTAAGGTTTTGAAAATATGCTAATTTGATAATTTGGGAGTTAGGCATTTGATCATTTGCTCATTTGAAGATTTAGGGATTGGGAAACTTAGGAATAGAATTTTGGAATTTCAGAATTTCAGAATTTGGTAATTTGGAAATTTAGTAATTTGATAAATTTGAAATTTATAGTTTCAGAATTTAAAAAATTAGTAATTTTATAACTTTGAAAATTTGAAAAATCAATTTGTAAATTTCCAAGGTGGGAACTCTGAAAGAGATAAATTCGACAATTCGTAAGTTCAGAACAGCGAAAACCCTCGACCGTCGAATTCCCCAACAAGCACAGTACTCTAACCACCCGTCAAAGTTCGTACACTTATCCATCACTGTCATATTGAATTCGAACGACAAAGCACAAGGTGACCTTGTACCGCGCGAACGATCGACCGTCGGTCGAGGATTAAAACAATTGCCATCCCTCAACGAACCAGACAGGAAGGATAAGACGAAGACACGAATTTATATCCGCCGATATAAACCAGTTTCTTATGCACGACCCCGAGTCGGTCGGTTAATTCCGGCATAGATAGAAATACATTTCAGCCGATTGTGACTACCCAAGCCGAGGTACAGGGCAGAAATACTTTCACAGCTATACCGCGAGCATACGTGTTCCTCCTCGTTCGTCTTCGGCGTACATCATCGACGAACCTTCAACTTCATACTTTGCCAACGGTGTGCATACATCCTCGAGCAAAATTTGCAGTGTTTCGCGTGCAGATACCGGGCAAGTCTCGGTCGTTTGCGCTTGCCGCATCGTGCCAACGTGATAATTTAGCCTGTCATGACCTCCATGAATTCTGAAACGTGAAACGCGTCATGTTCGATGTATTGCGAGACGAATTTTTCACGGTAATTCGAGTCGACGACGATACGCTCACCTTCGAAATCGACCGTGCCAGATCCGTCCGCGTCCACCTCGTCTATGATCATGTCAAGCTCCTCGGGCGACAGCGCATCGTCCAGCTCGTGAAGAATGTCCCTGAAGACGTCGGTGGTGATGTAACCGTTTCCCTCTTTGTCGTACAAACGGAACGCTTCGCGCAATTCCTGTTGCATCGCCTCGGTGTCCGTGTCCTCCTCCATGAATCGCGACGCAAGCCCGCAGAAATCGTGGAAGCTCAGCTCGCCGGATCCTGCGGGTAAAAGGAATTCCCGAGGGATGCGTTAACCCTTGTTTCTTTACGATTTGTTTGTCGGATCCGTCGCGTTGAAAGTTGTGGTTCGGTAATGAAATAATTGTCAGTATCGACAATATCAACAATATAGTGTTGACAGTATCAACAATGTCAGTATCGATATGATATCGGTGTGATCAAATTGATATAAGAATATGAATGTCAATATGATATCGGTGTGATAAATATGATATAAAAATATCAATATCAATATGATATCAGCGTGATCAATGTGATATAACAATATCGATATTAATATGATATCAGTGTGATCAATATGATATAACAGTATCAATATCAATAGAATATCAGCATGATCAATATCATATAACAATATCAATGTCAATATGATATCAGTGTGATTAATATGATATAAAAATATCAATATCAATATGATATCAGCGTGATCAATGTGATATAACAATATCGCTATTAATATGATATCAGTGTGATCAATATGATATAACAGTATCAATATCAATAAAATATCAGCATGATCTATATCATATAACAATATCAATGTCAATATGATATCAGTGTGATTAATATGATATAAAAATATCGATATTAATATGATATCAGTGTGATCAATATGATATAACAGTATCAATATCAATAGAATATCAGCATGATCAATATGATATAACAATATCAATGTCAATATGATATCAGTGTGATTAATATGTTATAACAATATCAATATCAATATGATATCAGCGTTATCAATATGATATGACAATATCAATAACAATATGATATAACAACATCAATATCAATATGATATCAGTGTGATCGATATAATTTAACAATATCAATATCTATATGATATTGGTGAGATCAATATGATACAACAATATCATTTGGTCTAGTATTCGTTGGCCCTTGTGGATTCTTGTTTGGAGAACTTTTACATTTGGGGTTGCAGGAATTTTGTAAATCGAGAATCATGGAAACGTAGCAATTTACAAATTTAGGAATTTCGATATGTAAAAATTTATGGATTCTGGTATCGGGAAGGTTGGAATTTTAGGACTTGGGAAATCGGTAATATAGAGTACTTAGAAATTTTTGAAAAATCTGGAAATTCGGGAATTTTTGGATCTGTACATTTGTGGATGTGAAAATTGAAAGATTTGGTGGTCTAGTAATTTTGTCACTTGTATCAGCCTAGAAATTTGGGAACATATGTAGATATTTGAGAATCTTAAAATTTGGAAGCTAGAAATATTTAGACCTGGAAGTTTGGAAACATAGACTACTTAGGAATATTGGAATTTGAGGATCTAGGGGTACGAGATCTAGAAACTTTGAAAATCCAGATATTTTGAAATTTATGAATTTACTAATTTTAAATTTTGCAAATCTGAAAATTTAAGAATCCGAAAGTTGAAAAATTCATTATCTCAATAATTTGGAAATTTTGAAATATGAAGACTTTGCTCTTTGTAACCCTTTTGTCACTTCGCAACATTCGAAATAAAAATTATCGAGTTTATATCGACACGAATGTACCATGTACGAATATTCCGGATTTACGTTCTTGTTCCAAAGGGTTTTAATAATCTCGCTTTGCTCGCTCACCAAATGGATCAAATTCAGAGATGACACCCATCAATTGTTCTGATGGGATCTTCATTCCCATCATTCCCAGAATTGTACCGACCGTGTCGCTGGTTATGATACCTTTCTTGTCAGGATCGAACGCGTCGAAACCCATTTTCAACTCTGTTAATCAAATTTTGTTAAAAAATATGTACAGATGTTGTTCAAACAGAATACGTGATGGAATGAATCAGATACTTACGTGCGATTTGATCCTTGCTAAGTTGAATATCATCCTATAAGGAAAGAAGAAATTTTGAAATTTCAATTTCTTTTTACGGAAAGACCGATATTGTATATAAAATACATTTCATATTAATATTTCACTACCCTTTTAATGGAATTATGAATGAAAGGAAAGAAAAGAAATATTGATCGATTGTAAGACTTTAGATATTAAATATTCTTCGTATTATAGATTGCAATTTAAACCAACATAATTAAACACAAAGTCTTAAACTTTATTTCTGTTCACTGTGTCCGATACTGATTGTTATTTGGAAAATTGTTAACTGTAACTTAGAAAGTCTATTTGTATGATCTATACATAAATATCTAAACTTGCTTGCTGTTTTCTGTATTATACACCGAGAATTTTCTACAAAATTTTGCTAACAAATTCTGCTCGAAAATTACAAATTGTGTAAAAAGAAACACAAAATCACCCGCGGATTTTATAATTATACGAACGTTAAATTGTTGATACGCAGAGTTTTAATATGTGTTACATACATCCATTTACACTGTAATAATCTAAGTTCTAATATTATAACACTGATAAGTCACGCACGAAGATATAGAACAATTATTATCGTAATGCGTGAAATTTTGCCCCGTGTGAGAAAATTGAAAAGTTTTGGCCGCGTTTCGTAGAAAGGTCAGATTGTTGATAATTACCATTTCGTCGGTCGAATCGATACACTAACGATAAAACGATCGTTCGAACAAATCACGTTATCACAGAAAGTAACGAATTATTTGTCCTGTTTGCAATCGCTTCAGAACAACTTACTGTACCGATGGAAATGTCACACTGAGGCTTAGTAAACTAATTAGTAGGGCTGCACCGATGCGATCACGCATTCTTATTAACGTCCGCAGGTAATCACCAATCATCTGCCGTGTCGAAGGCACTATAAAAAGATTCTTAATCGGGACCCTTTTCATGGTACACACTTTGCGAAACGTACGTTCCATTGACGCAATCATTGAATGACAAACCACGCTGGCTGCTAAATCGATTGATATCTCTGTATAATTGTTTACATCCTATCGAGTTATATTTTCAGGTATATTCAATCAAGTAATATTTTCACTGATCGATTTTGATCATTCGAATATTAACTCCACGTTCGTTTTCGTTCTTGTTTATCGAATTTCATTTTATCTCGTTAAATAATATTAGGGGGACCGGAAAGTAATGTCATTTCTGTACATTCGTTTTCTTGAGATATTTTGCTCAAAAATCAATTGATTTTGACCGATCTGGCACAGAAAATAAGTACAATAGATGGACAAATATTGTTGATATCGAGGGTGATTGCATCATTAATAAAAAATAAAAACGTATTAATAATTTATTTGCAAAAAAACATTACTTTCCGGTTCCCCTAATATTTTCTCGATGCATGTGAGTCTTTCGTGTAGAAATTTTGATGCTTCACGTGTTGCGAATTAATTTAACGTTGCTCTAACTCGACACGAATGTTGACTTCATCTTGAACTAATCGTACCTCCCATGTTTAACCTAATTCAACTCGATTTGGAGATAACGTGTTGTGGTATCAATAGAATTCACTTAATTCTGATTTTAGGATGGCATATTGTGGAAAGTACCATGTTAGTATTTCCTTAGTATAACAGCTAATGTAACTTTGATTTAAGCTAATTCGTTATGTGTACGCATAGTTTAATGTAGATCTAACCGAACTTACTGTACACCTGTAATTTAATGCAGATATAATCTAAGATATTCACAGAAAAGTATCTTAACATAGATTTAACATAATATATTATGCGTGAACACAACTTAACATGGTACTTTGAGTAGATAGAACTTAACTGTGATCTAACCTAACCTACTATGAGTATGTGAACCATTATTCTGATATAACCTAAGCTACTATGAGTGTATTAATCATAATTCTTATATAACCTAACCTACTATGAGTAGACCAATGTTAATCCTAATCTAACCTAACCTACTAGGTGTAGGCCAAACTTAACTCTAATCTAATCTAACCTACTGTGGGTAGACAGAACTTAACTCTGATCTAACCTAACCTACTATGAGTAGATCAATAACAATTCTGATTTAGCCTAACCTATTATGAGTAGGCCAAACTTAACTCTGATTTAACCTAACCTATTATGAGTAGACCAAAGAGAATCCTAATCTAGCCAAACCTACTACGAGTAGGCCAAACTTAACTTTGATCTAATCTAACCTATTATGGATATACAAAACTCAACTCTGATGTAAGATAATCCTAATTCAGTACATATAACCTATTATCTCCAAATAAAGTGACACGCTACTTTCAACCACAGATTTCAAAAATTACAAAATAATTTCGTTCTCGTCTACCGAGTTCGATGAAACAGTGCACGAACGAAATAACGTGACATTTAATAACAATAATAATAACATTGTACGCGTGAGCATGGTATCAGGCGCAATACGAAATCTCGTAGCGTTGCATCGATCCCAAACCGATCAGATCAAACGGTATCGTAAATGCGGGCAGCAGGAAAAGGCGTTGCACCTTTCGCGACGATTCGATCGTGATTCATCGAGCGTGATCGAAAAGCGACGGGTTACCACGAAGCAGGAAAGGGAACGTGTTACGTGGTGGTTACATCATTTGGCAATGTCAAGCTCACGCAAATCCGGAACTGCGATTGGCAGTAGCCGTAGAAAGCCGGTCGTTTCCACGACGCGACACGACGCGCCTTGTGGGCGAGCACGCAAACGATTATATACCGATTGCGCCGGATCCAAACGCAGTACAGCGGTTTGATATTGGCATTGCGTCCTTTTAGAGGATTGCAGTGGATTGCCAGAAGCTCGGTGCTGCAAAAAAGCTCACCTGGCAGACTCTCCTAGGAACGTGCATCGCGCCTGTGTGACCTCTTTAGCCAATCAGATAGACCGGCGACGTTGCGACGAACTACTGACCTAATCATTATAAATAAACGACACGATGCTACTGGCCAATCATAATAATCAACATTATTGTTTAGTTTCGAATTCTTTAGATATGATAGTATACTTTTGCTGGACATAGAAATATACATTGCTGCATATAATAATAGTTAAAGAATTTCAATATCTTTGTTGTGTTTTTTCGATAATTCTGCGTATTATTTTCTTCTTTCTTAATTTTGTTACATTAGTTTACGATTTTAGAATTCTTTAGATATGGCAATTTATTTTTGCTGGATATAATAATAGTTAAAGAATTTCAATATCTTTGTTGTGTTTTTTCGATAATTCTGCGTATTATTTTCTTCTTTCTTAATTTTGTTACATTAGTTTACGATTTTCTTTAACATTTTCTTAATGATTCGATTTTGTTGATTATGATTGTTGATAGAAATAGGACAGGTACAATTTGGCCATTTTCTTCAATATTCTCTTTCAAGCTATTATTGCATATGCTTTGTTCGATATTTTAGTGAAATTTTAATTTGGAAATCGTATATAAATAATTCGAAGTGTAGGATGGGTGTAACTTGACTGTTTCCTTTTTCAATTATGTTTCATTTGTTTTTCTGTGTATTTTGTTCAATATTTTAGCAAATATTGATTTTGTTAGTTATGCATAATTAATTGGCAAGTACAAGATTGGTGTAACTTGACTGTTTTCTCTTTCAATTATTCTCAAGTAATTCTCCTGTGTATTTTTCAAATGTATTTTATCGTTTATAGATTTTATTAATTACGAATAACAAATAGTAGGTACAGAATAGGTGAAATTTTATAATTAAATATAAGTTACTTTTATATGAGAGATAAAATTTCATTCGCCTATCAATTTATTAATAAATTGTCATTTATTAATTTGTACAAAATCGTTAGATAATTTGTATCCTCGTGTATTGTTCATATTTATTATGTTTGCTGTGTTATACAAAATACCAAAGGTGTTTGTTCGTTTTTGAAATAAACAAGTAATTGCGCGAACACAACAAGCACGTTAAAATACGTTTCCTCGGCGAAGACAGGTTTATTTTTGATTATGTACTTTCACCCAGAACGATGGCTTTTAGTACGAGGCTCGATCGTTGAAATTGACATTGACACAGGTGCAGTTGGGCTGTCAGCCAGATTTAATGGGATTCGAAACGATGAGACAAGAATTATTTATTTTCTCGTGTACAAAACGTACAATGTGTCTTTGACGCGTGCAGAACGAATTTCGAAATAATCCTTCAATTATTTTAAATTAACGCGTGGCAGACTGTATGTCCACTTTTATCCGCGATCTTACAGAAATACTCACATAATGTAAATTACGAATATATTTATACACATTTTACAATCCATTCTATTTTTACGTTTTGCTGGATATATTCGAAAATGAAAGATATTATTCAAATTAATCCACACACACTTTAATTAATACTGTACAGCATTTTTTTTACAGGTATAAATGATATCGGTTAAAAAAATATTTCATTGTTTCGATATTTCAATATTCTAATATATCATTGATCCAATATTTTAATCTATAAATTCCTCAATATTTTAATATATTAATTGAATCGTTTAATGTTTGAATCATTCAATCTTTCAATTTGTCAACATTTTAATATTTCAATCTTTTTATGTTTCTGTGTTACAATGATTCAATATTTCAATATTTCAATATTTCAATGCTTCAATGCTTTAACGTCTCAATGTTTCAATGATTCAATATTTCTACGTGTCAATGTTTTAACAATTAAATTTTGCAATTAATTACACAGAATATAAGTCTCAAATGGTACACAGAAAGCGGGATGCGTAAAAAATTGGATGACTCAAAGGATTGAAATGACGGAACAAAGTTTCGTCGTAGGAAGCTACATTTTCCAAGAAAACGAGTTTGAAATTCAATTGAGTACACAAGCACGTGACTGATGGTTGGCGTTACTGATTTCACTGCAAACCGCAACCGTTTCTGAGCACGATACAATGTCACAGCTTATTTGCTATCTGGATTACCATACCTACCACCGGCATTAGGTATTAGTTTCGTAGAAACAGTGAGAGTAGCGGTTTACAGTGAAATCAGTATCATCAGATATCAATTAGATGCATGGGCAGTCGATTTTTGAATCAATTTTCTTGCAAATTGAAACTCCACAACTTCAAATTACCCGCCATTGCTTCGACAATCGGGATACATCTATAAGAGATGTATAGTAAACTTAATGCACAATATATAAAAATAATAGTATAAATAAGCAGTATAAATAATGTGAAACTAACAGTATATATAAACAAAATGTACAATAGATAAAAATAACAGTATAAATAAACAGTACTAATAATGTAAAAATAATAGTATAAATAAATAGTACATATAGTATAAAAATAATAGTATAAATAGATAGTATGAATAGTACAAAAACGTGACTATAAATAAACAACATAAATCATAGAAAGACAATAATGTAATTAAATAAAAAGTGAAAAAAAAAAGAAATAAATAAATAGTATGAGTAATACAAATAGTATAAAAATAATAGTACAAACAAATAATATAAACACTATAAAAACCATGAAATAAAAATAATAGTGACTCTCATATCGCCACTTGGTGTAAATTTTATGAATTCTAAGCTAAAGTGTATTAATTTAAGTGTACTAAATGTCCGATCAGAATAAATAGATTGAAGTCATTCCTTTAAAAATATGTGCGTTCAATTTTGCTCCAAATTTATATAATAGTGTCTCGTAGTTTGCGCTGGTTCCGAAAATGTGTTGTAGGCGAGGTGATTCTAAGTAACTTTTTCTTTTGCGAAACTGAGGTGTAGGGGCCCGTTTTCAAATTATTAAGATAAAACGCCGACCAATCAGAGCGCGAGAATAGCGCGTGCTCAGACGCGAGAGCAAAGCTCCGAACGTACGGCCGAGTGAACAAGGAAGTTAGTATCGTCCCATGTTACGTCAAAGTTAAATCACATAAGGAATAAACGAATTAAGGACCCGGCGTAATTTAAATTTACGAAGAAGGTATAAAAACAGCCTATTTATTTGACAATAATCCTGGTTCTGTGCAAATGGTTCCTCGTTATATATATAGAGGCGATTGACCGATATATCCCACAAGAACTAAACAGTGGACAAATAGTATTCTTCATTCGGTTCAACGGTCAAAGACAAAGAGGAAACGGCGTTCTTCCGATGCGGTGGCAATGGCGGAGCATCGTATTTCCCTTTCTCAATTTCGCTGTTGAAACGCGTCAACCTCCAGCAATCTAATTGCGAGTCGGTCGGTTCGATCTGCGACACGTAACTGTTCTCGTCGCTCTGCACGCTGATTCTGGACACCCTGGGTCTCCTGGGACCCGGAACCGGCACCGGAGGCAGCGGCGTGACATATCCATCCTCCTGTGATTTTCGATCGACCACGTTTCTCGACTTCCCTTCGTCCACGCCCACCCCTTTCGGTAGAACAATGACATCCAAGTTCCTTCGTTTCACCAGCACCACTCGTTTGCTGCCTCGAAGAAGCGTCGGATGTCGCCTGATCATCAGGAACGCGGCGACGGCACCCACGAGAAACAACAGTGTCAACAAAACGGCCAAGACACCTGTTAAGAATACACAGTTGATTATTTTATACTAATAAATCACTAGGAGAGTTAGGTTTTTTTCCACACGACACGACCAGAAGAAAGGGTAAAACAACCCCTGACATCACTCACGAACCTTCATTAGAGAAGCGACATTTCTCCACCTTAGTTCTACTTCAACATCGAACACACCCCCATAGCCGAAATATTTATAAAAGCGTAAAACGACAAATTTAAAGCAGAATTTTTTAACCCTCAGGCTGAGGACAGCAGAAATAAATCGTTATAAGTACATATACAACCATTCATTAACCCCTTGCACTATAATCTCGAGTTACATTCGTGACACACTCGATGTTGAAATACGGTAAACTTCGTTTATATTTTTAAAACGGTTGAATGTTCAATTTCAGTCTAATTTTTATTTGCACAGTCGAGCATTGCTGAATGCAAAATAGTCTTGACAGTTGAATTTTCATCAGTCGTCTTATAGATGTAGCACGGAATACTTCGTTGTGTCTGACGCATTTGCCAAATGAAACAGTGCAAGGGGTTAAATGCATACTTACTTTAAAATTCGAAATAAAGTTGAAAAATAAATGAATACTACTGCGTCGTCTAACAGACTCCAAAATTGTAAATGAAGTAGAAAACTAACCATTCATTAGCCCAATAAAACATGACACACATTGCAATAAAAGGAACGACAACAAAATTTTGTGATATACAATGCCAAACCCGAAACTGTTCATTTCGACCGATTTTAGTGTTAACAATACCGAAAGTCAAGCCCTTGTCGGTGTTCTTCAACCAGGTCCTGCACTCGTATGTCGGTGCCGTGGCCAAACAGTTCAATGGTGACGTCGTATTCTCGTTATCCGTTAGCAAACAGATCGTGTACGTGGCTCGTGGATCGATATCCCTCACGAGATAAGAATGCCTCACGTTGTTCGCGCAGCTCAGCGAGCCATCGACGTCGAGGTTGTCGAACCACAGCAACGTGACACCCACATCGAGATCCGGAAGGTTCACCAGGATACCGCGATCGGGATTCCTGGAGACGTTGAAACCCGGAAACCGCGCTGGGATCTGGATGAAATCGTTCGACATCAGTTTACGTGAAGCCGTTCTGGATCGAAGTAAGGTACCGAAGTAGTTGCAGGTTAGATTGATGCTCCCGTTGGTTGACTCGGTTGGCCGAATCGTGGTTAGGTTCCAGTCGTGCTTGGTATAGTTCGTGACCGGAGTTGGACCGGTAGAACTCGATTGATAACAGAAGTTCGCTTTCGTGAACGATTTGCCGGCGTTCATCTGCGGCGTCCGGCAACAGGGAATACCGACCATTATGCTCGACTCATGTCCAACGTGATCCAGCATCCACTTCAAGCTGCAGTCGCAGTGCCAGGGATTGCCGTTCGCGGTTAGGCGAAACGATCGTTCGGAATTGATCACGGGATCGAAAATGCCCTCTGGCAACGCGGTGATGTTGTTGTCGTTCAGAAACACCTGTATTATGGAGGAGGCCATCGGTTCCAGGGTATCTCGCGCGACGTTCACGATTCTGGAGTTGTCCAGATACAGCGACTGCACAGACGGCACGCAGGAAAATAGCTGACGATCGATCGAGCTCACGGAGTTCTCTCTTATCGACAAAATTTGAAGCTTCGACAGGCGGACGCTGCCTCCGGTGATGTTTCGCAGCGTTTCCCGATTATTTATAGCGGCCGATAGATCCAGGATGGTCAGGGAATTGGCCACGTGCGCTAACAAATCGAACTCGGCGTGTTCGATGGTGTTATTTTGAATCGAGAGGTTGGCCAGCCCGTTCAAATGACGGAACTGAGAACGACGAAGTGAGCGGACCCGGTTGCTGACCATAACGATGCTCTTGGTGTTGTTGTAAATGGAGTCGGCCAAGGCATCGTTGTCGATCTCGTTCAGGGAACAACTTCGAATCGTCAGCTCGTGTATCGACATGTTGGTGCGCAGCCAATTCCTTCGCAGTTTCTTCTCGGGAAATTCGCAGTCGTTTAACGACAGCTTTACGACCTCAGCGGTCTTGCAGTCGATCTGCGCGAAATATTTCTCGATAGAGTAACGCGTGGGCGAGGTAGAACGATGTTGGTTTAACACATTGACTGCCACAGAGCAATTGAAAATCGTATTAGGTAGTATTTTCATTTTTAACCAATTTTACTAAATATTTTCACGATACAGTCGATCTTGTTTTTGTGATAGGGACCGCATGAAAGAAATCGCACAAAAAAATATTCCGAAATTTCATAAATACCTATGACAAACAGTTTTTACAATATATTAGAGACAATTTTTTATGCGGTGGACGCCGACCGCATAAAAATGTTGCACCTAGAAAATGCGACAAGGATTTACAAAAAAGAGAAAGTGCTTTCGAATAGAACAAATAATTAACACTAAAACTACCGACATATAATGCACAATTATTTTGATGTGAAAAGTGAAGTTGAAAAATAAATGAAAAACGATGAAACATACATGAATGCAATTATAGATTCTTTATCTTCAGGACAATCAGTATAAATGTCAAGAAGACCAGCTTAACAATTTGTGTCATTTGAAGTAGGAAATTTGTAGAAGGGTCATTTGACCCCTTTTGGTAGTTTTAAACATTTAATTTCTCATTTTACATATGAGCCCGTCACTGCACAAATCGACTAACTCCACAAAACAAAAGGTTGCGAAAAATAATGAAATAATGTAAATTATGTAAATGTTATAAGAAAATGTAAATGTTGTAAAATTCATAAATACAATTATCTTTAAAATTACCTTTATAATATAAATTTAAATAAATGTTAATGTTATAAATGTAAATGTAAAACGCATAAATACAAATGTATATATTATCTAATGATATATAAAATTAATAAGAAAAAATAGCTAAAAAAATAATCGTCCATAATGTTAGAATTTTTATATGACCGGCCAAGTTAATCGAACTGTTCAATGAACGGCTCATGTGGAGAAATTTTCAAGGTGCACATAATTCACTGCTACTCATACACAAAAACGCGCATCTTCTTGTGCTGATTTGATTGAAAATTGCTTTCGTAAGTTGAAGATGTGAGCCATTTATTTTTTAAGTAAATCGCACAAAAAGAATCGTACAAAAAGATCGCACAAAACAAATCGCGTAAAATAGGGCCGTATAAAAACAGGTTCGACTGTACTTTGTTATACAGTCCTCCTACACCATGGCATCTTATAACACGGTTTCGCTATAACACGATAAGAAAATTGCAAAAACCTTTGTACAACACTGTACTTCAGCCGCGGCGATGTTTGCCGTCTTAAAGATACAGTGCTGCGGAAAGCAACAGTCCAAACTATTAAGACAAATGAAAAAGAAAAGAAGTGCAGTTGCTGCAGGATTTTTGACATCCGCATACATTTATATTTTCAATAAAAATTAAGTTGTTTATGTAGAATTAAAAACAAATATTTGTTTTTAATAAGTTTTAGGAACGTAACCCCTTTTTTGTACTGGTTCTGGGTCTCATACAACACGGCATTTTCTAGGAACCTGTCTATCGTGTTATAGGAGGGTTACCTGTATTTATTTCTCATAGTTCCAAGTAACTGATGCGAATATTTTCAGTTAGAAAATTGAACAAATTTTGGACAATACAGTTGTTACATCTGTGTAGAAACTTCAGTGTCGCCCGTATGTGGGTGACATGGCGGTCAAAGTGTTAACTGGCTCTTTTTGAAAATACCTTGAAATCGTTCTCGATGAAGTTGGACACCACTGTTCCAGGATCGAGGCTCGCCGGGATCGACGAGCAAATGATCTCGATGCAATCCTTGATTCGACAGTAACCTGTCGCGATCCTCTGTTGGATGGTGCCGTTTGAGATTCCTCGAGCTTTCAACTTGTCTTCGTTCGCGTTCGTCCGTAAATTTTGTTCCTGGATGTCCATCGTTTCCAATTTCAAAAGCAACTGATGACGTATCCACAACGTGAATATCGCGACGCACAGTACCCAAACAGCCGCTAGAAGTTTTCGCCATGCACAACTGAATTCATTAAGGATTAAAGAGCTTTTCGAAATGGATATCCATGTGTTTTGATTTCGTTCGAAGATGGTTATTGTTACGCAACAAGTTAGGCTAGTGTTTGGGTTCAATCACCAGCGTCGAATTTGGAGCTGAGCCAAAGACAACTTTTACCGATTTCGTTATTTTAATTTCGTTATCGAGAAAGTATTTTTAACGTTGAAAATAATTGTGATATACCTTGGCTGTTTCTTTGATCCTTGATTCGAGACGCTGGAGGTCCTTGATTTTATATCGAACATGTCTTCCTGGTGTTCCGTGTGGAAACGATAGTTACGACCATCTGGCGCATACAGAAACGTAATCTAATTGCATTTAAACGCATGGTAATCGTATCTATGATACACTGATTAATTTTATCGTGTCCACGCGTTTAATAATTCATCGATCACGAGCCACGCCATTTCCTGATACTATAGAAAATGGAATAAGTTTAATGAAAACTTTGATTTAAATTCGTCTTCCGATCGAGAATTTGTGATGGTTATTTGATAATTTTATTTATTTTGATTCGAACTACACTTTAAAAATTTGATGGACGGAATTATTTAGTTTATATTCAGATATTGAGTTAGATGGTAAAATACAAATCATCATCAAAGGGTAAACTACATGTTAAAATTTCTTAAAATAAATTCTCTATAGCTTTTAATAAAAAAAATGATAAAAAAATGATAAATACAAGTACAAATTTTACTACAACAAAAGTAAGAAACGTGAGTTAGTAGTGGGGTCTGAAATGATGAAAACAGCAACAGTATTATAAATCGATACAAATTTATTTCGTTCTTTGCGCGTTAATAAAACTTCCATAAAAACAACTTCGTAACTTATCACCTAATTAACGCATCAGTCACCAAATTTCGAACGTGATCCATTGGAAACGTGTAACGTGTTACGTTACCAGCAAGTCCACATACTTTGACGATACTAACTATGTACAATGTTAGCGAAACACATGTAAAGCCCATTTTCCTTCACCTCATTTCTCGATAAATACTGAAAAATTTATCAAAAAATTGGGCAGTGATTGTCTCAAATACAACGACTACATTCTTAATACTGGCTGTCTCAACGAAATGTAGACACATTATAAAAATGTAGATACACGAAAATGCGATTACACAATAAAATTGAATACGCACAAAAATGCGGATACATAATAAAGATGTACATATACAGGGTGTCCCAAAACGAATGAAACATCCGGAAATGGGAGGTAGCTGGGGTCATTCTGAACATCTTTTTCCTTTGCAAAAATGTCGAACGAGGCTTCATTTTTAAATTATTAAGGAAACACACCGACCAATCAGAGCGCGAGAGTGGTCGGCTTACGTGGTCAGGAGCGAACACGGTTAACCGTGCGCCGACCGTACGACTGCCTCCGAGCGCGCGAGATTCTCGCGCTCTGATTGGTCGGTGGTCAGGAGAGAACACGGTTAACCGTGCGCCGACCGTACGACTGCCTCCGAGCGCGCGAGATTCTCGCGCTCTGATTGGTCGGTGTTATTCCTTAACTCTTTCACGACCGCATGTTTTCGCAGTGAAACGTCGCAGTTTGTGCGGAAAAGTATGCAGTTTCGAGCGATAGTATTCAATCTCAAAGTGTTAAACAACTGACGTTCGAAAAAGCTTTGCAAATGGCTGACCAATGGTAGGTACCACGTTGGAGTCACCACGTGACACCACGTAAGTGTCACCGGCAAACAACGACTGGCCTGCCTATGGCACCACATTGGTGTCACCGGTCGTGAAAGTGTTATTAATTTAAAAATAAAGTCTCGTTCGACATTCTTACAAAGGAAAAAGTTGTTCAGAATGACCCCAGCTACCTCCCATTTCCGGATGTTTCGTTCGGTTTGGGCACCCTGTATATGCGAGAATGCGTATACATAATAAAAAAGAATGCACACGAAACTGTGGATACATAATAAAGATGAATACACACGAAAATGTGGATACATAATAAAGATGTACACATACGAAAATGCGGATACATAATAAAAACGTAGACACAATAGTATCGGAGATCAAAACGGTAGCAAAAATGTTAGATTCGACGGAGATCATTTCGATTACCTGTAACTTAACCGCTGTTCATTTCGTACAAGCTAATACGATAAAACAAAGCACACGTTTATAATATACACGTATTGTTACGGCATCCCGTAAGAATTGTCTTCATAAAAGGTGTAGAAAAGTATGGTATCGTGACGTGCGTAGCGTAGAAATCGTTGTCCAGGATGGACATTATCGTCTCATCTGCATTTCCAGCAGTTGGCTAGCGACACATTGTCCCGTTCTTCCGTGATTTCCTCGTCGACGTTGTTGGCCAACGGTCTGCCACGTGTTTCCGGTAATATCGCGCAGAACAGTCCCGCCAGCAAAGCCAAGGCACCGCAAAGAGTTGTGGGTCCCCACCAGATAATCGCGCCCAATAAATCAGCCACGTAAGGCGCAGCCACGCTTCCGACATGAGACATCGCGGAATTCGTTCCGACCGCTGAGTTCCTGCAAACCTGTTCCAACCGTGAACACACGAGAGAAACGAACGCGAAAAAATATTTATAGCTGTTAATTGAAAACGATCGAAATGCTGAGTTACGAGGGCGGTCGCTTTCGAACGAGATTCGTGAAATTTCACCACGGTGCTAATCGATCGCTGCACCTGGACACGCTCGTTTCGCACCCACCTCGATGTTATTGGGAAAAAATCTGCGATATCGTCGTGATTGTATTAGGCCGAGTTATAAGTAACTTCCGTTTTTTAATCAGAAATTTATTTTATTATATTAATTATTAATGATTATTAATATTAATAACTTATATTAATTTATTATGTATTCGCCGCTATTATGTATGACCTTTTCCCATCTTCCTGGCAGTTTATAAATTCATTCCTTGTAAAATTTGGTTGGTTTGGACTGGAAGAAATTTTCGACAGCCTGGCTCATTGCTCTTCAAAATTAATGGTTTTTCAATTCAAAAAGATTTGTAAGGAACAAAAAAAGTGAGACTACCTGAATGGAAAAATCTTTAATTCTGAAGAGCAAGTCACTTAGGCTGCCGAAAATTTTTTCCAGCCGAAACCAACCACATTTTACAAGGAAGGAATTGATAAACTGCCAGGAAGATGGGAAATGGTCATACATAATAGCGACGAATATATAATAAATTAATATAATTTTGTTACGGAAGTTACTTATGACTCGACCTAATATATCTTCCGTATATGTGGGTCGCAGCATTGGGAGTATTTAGGGACGTATAAACTATAACGATGTATTGTGTAATGTGTACCTTGTACGATTGTGGTTTCTGGAATACCTCTACGAAGCTTTCCTGTATTCTACGAAAGCTTGAAGTACTCGTACTATTTATTGAAAATGTGTGTGGGTTACAATCTCTAAATTACTGTTTGCTAAGAACATTCCTGTGTAAGTTGAAATCTACATGCAGCAGCAATGGGTTTTCACGAGTAGACAACTAGAAACGAAGATTCTACTGCTACTGTTAAGGGTTCCAGTACTCGGACGTGACTGATGAACAAACTAAAAGGTCTCGATCAAATATAACTCCTTGGATTTTACTGCTGCTACTAGTAATGAATCGATTTGCAATGAAAGAAGAAAAAATGGCGATATATGACTCAGCATTCTGAAATATAGGTTTGTTAGCAATACTCGCAGAAAAGGATTTTTCTCTCCGAATGTGGGATTCTCATCTCTGAATTTTGCTACTCTAATCTCCACACTATGAAATTTGCCACTTCGGACGCAGAATTGTATTTTGGTCACTTTGAAATCACGCTTCTCGTAATAAAGCTCGATAATAAGATTATAAATATTCAGAAAAGCTCTAATTATTTTCCTTACCGTAGGGAAGAGTTCGGAGCTGTACAAGATGGCGATGCCATAACCGGCGGACGCGCTGAATCTTCCGATCAAAGAGATAATCATGATCGCGTCGGTTTCCGTCGTCGGTACCATTAGAATACATAACAAACAGAAGGATGCGATGATGTACAATGCTGAACTTCCACTTCGTCGTCCCGTGAACATTAAGATCGGTGTTGGTATTAAATAAGCTGGTATTTCGGTCAAACCCATTACCATCACGTAAATGTATCGATTCGCTGAGAAATTATTCAGGTTCAGAGCTGCAAGCATGAACAATGAAAAACTTTGAGTATAATTATATTTCATTAAATGATTAAATTATTGCATTTGATATCAATGATTTGATTATTTGATTGTATTTCACATAAACGATTTGGTTATTAGATAATATTTGATTACGTCATTGTATTTAATATAAATGATTGATTAATTGATTATACTTGATTAACTGATTGCATTACTTAATTATAGTTAATGTAAGTGATTGATTATTTGACGACATTTGATTAAATTATTGTATTATTCGACTGTATTCGATATAAATGATTTGCTTATTTGATGTAAATAATTGATTATTTTATTGTACTTAATTAAATGTTTGTATTTAATTAAAATGATTTGATTATTTCAGTATATTTGATATAAATGATTTGATTACTTGCTGGTATGTGATATAAATGATTGCATTGTTTGATTACATTTAATATAAATGATTTGATTACTTGATTGAATTTGATATCAATATCTGCACTGTTTAATTATATGGATATGATATAATCACAGGGGAATACCTAAAGCGTAATAGCAAAGCGATGCGACCATCCAGGTGAAATTCGTAATAAGAATTCTGTTTCTCAGCTCGCTATTAGTCATCAGAACTCTGAATCCTTTGATGTTTTTACGTAACTCTTCTTTAACGGAGTTATCCGCAGATTTCGTCGACGCAACAAAATCATTCGAGTCCTGTAATTCTTGATCTCGTACAACCGCTGTCGTTGTCGATGCACTGGAATTCCTCTTACACGCATTGTCGATTATGATCTTCGCTTCCTGTCGCCGATTGTGAGCTATCAACCATCGTGGAGACTCTGGCATGTACCTACAAAAATCCAAACGCCTTTGTAAGACTACTGAATTACGGTAAACTCTCGTTATATCGCCAAAATTCTAGTAGATGAAAATCCTTAGCGTTGGTAACATATGTGGTTGACGAAAGATTTTCTCTTTCAAGATCATGGCAATTTCCGTGTACCTTATCAAAAGAATATTAGAACTCTTCGATTAGGAGATTTTTTATGGTTCGGTCATACATAAAGTGCATATCTGCCATTTTTTCATTCGAATAATACATATTCGCGATACTTTCTGTGTACTATCTACAATTGCCCATCCACAACTGATTGATTCCCAATGAAATCTACTATCGGCACTTGCATAAGGGCATTCAGAACTCGATTTGTAAACACTAAAATAAACGTCGCATTCGATGAAACCAAGTTAGTCAGTCATGATACTATCAAACAAAAATGTCTATATCTCAGAAACGGTTGACTTTTTGACCTATGTTTACTAAAACTTTTTTACTCGTATAGTTCGAATGCTTTGTTTTTAACACCATGTATAGTGTAAATCAATCTATGCAAGATAATTGTTATGGTAATAAAATATACGCGTTTCCTTTTTCATATAAAGCAAATATACTTCCATGTTCACACCACGGTGTACCTATGACGATGACATTGCAACGTGGCGATATAACAGAAGTGTAATTATACAATTATACGCTCGTGTGTTAAACTGAATACTTATGCACGCGTAACGGTTGAAGCAAACACAATATTCCTTAAAATACAAGATAGTATGAACGATTACACGAATTAGCGAATTTATCTCTAACGTTTTTTTTTTTTTTTTAATTGAATGCTTAAGGTCACATGCACCTTTTACATGCACCTCTAACGTTGTTCATCAATGTTGGAGTCAGTGTCATGGTCCAACGACCGCCGTAGCCAACGCCCATAGTTTAAACAATCAATTAATCAAACATCGCACAAGAAAGGGCCCGGTCTCACGTGTATGCAATACCATCTATATAAACGGTGTTCCGATCTAATCGGTTGTCATAAATCATCGAACTTTTAATGATCTAATGCCCCGTGCAGCGGCGAGATCAAACCAATACGCGATAATAATATTGTTGCAATCGAATGTTCAAGGTGAGTGCAGCAACGATTAACATACCACATGTGTATCAGTAATAATAGAGCTGGTAAGGATATCGCTAATTGAATATGCCTCCATTCGTGCAACAAATAAGCTACTCCCGGTATAATTACTATTCCCGAAGCATAGCCGACGTTGTAGGCGATCCCCATCCACTGTCTGTGCTTTTCACCTGCCACCTCGGTCACTGCAACATTAACGCATTCCGAAGTCAATAAAATATGCATATCTCGAAGATATCGCGATAGATTGCTTCGAGATGCGTGTTAACATATGGTAGAACCCCTGTTGATCGATCATTCGATTCTTACCGATCGAGATTAAGGATATTCCCGGTAACTCACGTATTTTTAACACTGAAGCTACCAAAGGGGTCAAATGACCCTTCGACAAATTTCCTACTTCAAATGACAAAATTTGTTGAGCTGGTCTTCTTGATGTTTATGGTTATTGTTATCGAGATAAAGAATCTATAAGTGTATTCATTTATGTTTCATTGTTTGTTCATTTATTTTTCAACTTCATTTTTAACGTCAAAATAATTGTGCATTATACGTCGGTAGTTTTAGTGTTAACCCATTAATTGCCTATGTTTCACTTTCATTATACCGCATGTGTTGGGAATTTGCATGTCACACATTTGTGTAGGTTAGGTGACATCGAAACAGAGAATAATTTCGAAAAGTATAATGTAAGTGTTCCGAATACACATCATATTTGATATAATTCTATTGCGTGTATTAAAAAGAGAATGTAAATAAAGATAGACATTAAAATCCTCATTTGAGGATCGTGGTAGCAAATGGGTTAAACATTTCGACCGCGAAGAGTTAAAGCAATTCTCAATTTAACTCGTAATTTAATGTTAATTTAAAGGAAAGAGTTAATCCTTTGCACTCGAAGATTTTTACTGGCAGCAGATAGCAATTCTAAAACTTTTTGGTTGAAAAGTTTGATGAATTCTTTCGAAGTTATTGTCTCTCTATCATTAATTGGCACTATTAGCTGTTTCATTATATTTATACATCACATGTACAACACTATATATTTAGTTCCTGTACCTGTTCCCGATTGTTGTACCGAACAAATCGGTCAGTATGAGTCACCTGTCAAGTGCAAAGGGTTAAATGAGTCATTCGGAGCATTTACAAACTTCAGCTGTTCGCAGTGATGTTTAAAAATGTAAATGTAACGCTTTGTAACTTTATCGTCAATTTGTATTACCGATGTAAGAACGGCATAAGAGGGAGTAGAAAAACATAATTAGAACGAAGTAAACAATGTTACTTTAGTCTACCAGCTCTCCTAATCTACCCTTGGTCGATGCATTTATCGATCTACCTCTTAGTGTCCAAAATCTTAAAAATTTTAATCCTCTATGCAAATTAACTGGAGCGATTGAAAGTCGTAGAAGAAGGAAAACTAATTTAACTGTGATTAATGAAACGAACCAATGAAAGTGTAATTGAAAATTAACTGTGAAAACTAAGTGAAACTAACTATGAAATACTCAGTTTGTGAGCTAACTTACGTATGGTGAAAGAAGAATACTGTATAGCCGCATGGCTGACGCCATTAAGTAATCTGGAGACCATGAAGGCCCAATACCACGGAACCACTGCACCGAGTGGACCAGAAGTGATCAACAGTATTATACCAATGATGTAGCTAATTTTCCGGCCGTATTTGTCCGCGAAAATTCCGAAGAAAGCGCTGCCCAATAATTTTCCGAGCGACAGGGCCATATGAGTGCTCGAACGAGCTCCACTCTTGTCGCAAACCAAATCCCACTGAAATAATTTCAAACTCGATTAACAGGTTTCGCGTAATTATTTGTCAGATACGTGGACGGGCGTCGCAGTCATTAATAATGAAATTAGAATGTTGTCGTAATTGCAAAACGTATTGGAACGTTGCACGGGTCAAATTTGATGCCCAGGTACACGCGCGATGCATGTATGTACATATGTAAGTACGTATATCGATTTCCCATTTCACGTGCCTGACAACCGTAAATTTTCACTTGGCATGCTTTTAAAACGGAAATTCGATTGACAGTGTTATATAATCTGAAAATTATACAGTCTATGAACGAGGTTGTTATAATATAGAGTCGATTTTATGTGGCACGTTTATAAAAGTAAAAGTAGACTCCCTGATCTGAATTAGTATGGACGAGATTTTTATTGAGATCTTAGATTTAATGATTTCCTCTCTAATTAATCTCTGAGATATAATAATTTTTTGAATTGATGGAATTGATTGCCCAATTTCTAGTTCCGATTGGAAAACTTTGGATAAACGGTTCTTTAGCTGGAGAACTTTGTACTTTCGAAAGTGAACAATTATTAAATGTAGGACAGTCAGCTTTTTATATTTACAAATTTTATAGATGTACAATTTCGATAATTTCGAATTCGGAAAATTAATGTAGAAATTTGGAAATTTCCGGAATTGGGAATTTTGGGATTTGAACGTTAGAGATTTGAAAGTTATGATATTCGCAAACTTAGAGTTCTGGGAATATAGAGACTTCGAAACTCTGTGATGTGGAAATTCAAAATTTAGACATTTAGAAAGTTAAGTGCCCAGGAATCTAAAAATCCAGATATCTATAAATGTAGAAATTCAGAAATCTACGAATTCATAAATCAATAAATCTAGGAACCTAAAAATCTGGAAATCTAGAAATCTAGAAATCTAGAAATCTTGAAATGTAGAAATCAATAAATCTAGAAATCCAGGAATCCAAATATCCAAAAGTCTATGAACCTATAAGTCTACAGATCCAGAAACCTATGAATTCATAAATCTATGAATCCAGTAATCTAAAAATCTAGAACGCCAAAAATGGTAACAAAAATCAATATGAACATAACGGTACAAAAATCGAGACTTACATCCTGAACGAGAGAAGTTCCATCGACATTCTCCTTAAAGGTTCTCGATTCACACTCTACCGAGTTAGGAATAGGATGCGTAATTTTGTATTCCAATGATTCCTCGAATCCGATATGCGCCAAATATTCGTAGTCGTAATTATACATGGTACAAGGGCTAGACGACGATATGTTTCTTATTTCTTCGTCGGTCCAATTAGCTGTTGTCAAAACCGGTATCGAGCACCAATGAGTTGGAATCTGTGTTTAAACAGATATAAATTATTAACGACAACAAGCTCGTTAGTTACTTTCAAGACATAACACGTTAATCGTTAATCTCACATCGGCGATGAAGATGTAGGACATGGAGTGCATCCCATTGAATATCGTTGGTGTCAACGTAAAAATGAATATCATCCAAAGAAAATTCGACCCGGAACCGAGTTTATCGACAGCCTCCAAAAGAGGATCCGTGAGCTTCGCGTCGTATTTCTCATCTTCGGACATTGTTTCACCTGAAAGTTGAGTGCAAGTACAGAAAATTATCTCTGGTTAGTATTCAATTAAAAATTATGAAATAATCGATGAACTATTATGTATGAACTAAGAATGAGCTGAGACGTGTATCAACGAAATTGCATATTATTGCGAACTCCTCGTGTGTTAGCTCGTTCATTCATGATACTTTGTAACTTTATAGGGAACACCGAACTGGACATTCATTTCATATCTATTGCATAACATTCATTTATTTTTATTTCATATAAATTTCATATCATTAATTTAATCTCATTTCATATAAATTTCATAATCATTCATTTAATTTCATTTCATATAAATTTCATATCATTCATTTAATTTCATTTCACAAAAATTTCATATCATTCATTTAATTTCATTTCATATAAATTTTATATCATTCATGTAATTTCATTTCATGTAAATTTCATATCATTCATGTAATTTCATTTCATACTCAATTTTGACGACAGAAATCTAATTGCCTAAAAGACATTAACAGTGAAATGTAGTCATTGCCTAAATTCTGAAGGAAAACACACTGACTTATATGAATCAGTAGTATCAATCATTAGTGGATAAGTGTTTCACTACGAATCGAAAGGTGTACGGTTCAAGTACCAGTTACCTACATACTTTGCTTTGTTTCAATACTTGATTATATTCGTAAGTACGGCTGACAAGTTGGCAGTTGTAATCAATGCGAATCTTACTATTTCATAAATAGTCAGATTATCAACTTATCAATCACACACAATGTCCTTGGGTCTCCAAAAACTTGATCACCCATCGTTATTAACACTGGATTTACTGACGTCTAATACCACTTATGTCTAAATTGAAAATGAACTATAAAAACAAGTAAATAGTGAGTAATACATAAACCAGTTTATAGAAAGATTCTTCGTATCTATGAAAGTTCACGCACATTTTGACGTAAGTTTTTTAATCATTTTCGTAATTAAAACTAAGAAATCTAATATCCATCGTTTCAAATCTAGGGTTCCGTAAACCCAGTGTTAATCTCTATTCAGTTTTAAATAAATTTACGCTCCGTGAATCGTACAAATTTACAAATTGAAAGTTACAAACCGTTTATTATACTCCGTTCAAAATCAACAGCCCGATTCACACGATCAACAAGCGTATCTCTTATCTTTGAAGATAGGTAACAATGTTTCACAACAACGTATACAGTCGCGTTAATTCGACACGATGTATTAAATTGCTTCCACGATTTTTCTTGAAGAAATTTTATTTCATTTTATCGTCACATCACGATCACCATAATCGCCGATCTACGAACATATTACGACCACGGTACGGTCGTTCGAATCTTGATCTATTGCAATCACTGTGGCTGTGTTCGCCGATGTTGTAACTAATTAATCACAAATGCAATTGAGCTACATAGTTTACTTAATTTGTTGTATTAAAGTTCACAGCGTAGCATGGTGTACCAGAGACTGTCAGTTCACATTCTTGTACACCTCTGCCACGTATATAGATAAGCAACGATTCGATCAACTATGGCAGCATGAACGCAACGGACTACGATTCAGATGATCATGATGTGATAATGATAACGTCCGCCGATTCACTCTACTTGCACTCCCTCTTCTGGCCGAGAAGAAATGTTCATTCTATTATTCCTGTTCGCGAATGTTGGCGATTTGTACTGTCAGATGATCCATGCTAGTTATTGCATTTCTAGCGTAATTAAATCAGCGGTGCAGAAATTTGATCACGATCGATATGTAAGGAACTTGAAATTTTGTTGTGAACATCTGAGAAAAATTTGGGGATTTTAGGAATTCGAAATTTTGGGATTTGAGGATTTGAGGATGTGAGAATTTGAAAATTTGAAAATTCGAGGTTCTGAGAATTTGAGAATTTGCTAATTTGAGGGTTCAAAAATTTCACAATTGGGTAACAGAACAATTTGAAAATTTGAGGATTTGAGAATCGTAGAATTTGAGAATTTGGGGGTCGAGGGTTTGGGAATTTGAAAATTTGTGAATTTGAAGCACCCTATATTTGTCAATTTGACGATTTATAGTATCGATATACAGGGTGTCCCAAAAGTGTTGAAGGAGCCGGAAATGGGAGGTAGGTGGGGTCATTCTGAACAACTTTTTCATTTGCCAAAATGTCGTATGGGGCTTCATTTTTAAATTATTAACGAAAAACACCGACCAATCAGAGCGCGAGAATCGCGCACGCTCGAAGGCAGAAGAGTAGGCCCGAGTTATAATTGGGCGTGGTCGCGATAGAATCGCGTGGCGCGCGATTCTCGCGTGCTAATTGGTCGGTGTTTTTCGTTAATAATTTAAAAATGAAGCCCCATACAACATTTTTTTAAATGTAAAAATTGTTCAGAATGACTCCTCCTACCCCCCATTTCCGGCTCCTTCAACACTTTTGGTACACCCTGTATATCGTTCCTAACGAACGACGCTCAGTTAAACAAATGACTGACTCCGATTCGCAGCTGAGCAATGCCGCGAGAAACGGAGTCTCCCACGATCCGTCGACCGCGAACGATCGCATTTAGTTTTAGCCTTTTCACGTTACTTTTATTTGTTTAAAAATATATACTCATATTCTTGTTGCGTTATTAAAAGACTATTTTTATTTAAATCCTGACACCCTTAGTCTACTACAAATTGGATAATTGAACAATTTGGCAATTCGACGATTGACACTTTGAGAATTTGAAAAATCCGGTGATTCGAGAATTTGATGATCTCAGAATTTTAAGATTTGAGAATTTCAAAGTTTCGAAAATGGAAGACTTGGAAATTTCATAATTTCGGAATTTGAGAATTTGGAAAATTAAGAATTTCCGGAGTTGAGAATTTCGAAGACTTGGAAATTTAGGAATTTGACAATTAGTATATTTGAAAATTTATAAATTAAAATTAGTTATTATTAATTATATAAATTTATAAATCAAATTAGTTTATAAATTAAAAAATATGAGTTACCAAGAATTTTGATACCCAATTTAATCACACAATTCCGGCTGTACTCACTCACAGTAACATATTCCTTGTCAACCTAGTTCTACGGTTAACTTAAAATCGTTGTTTGCAACTTGTTAAAGGCTTATCGGTAACGTTTCCAATCGACTGGAAACAGCTAACCGTGTTTCCAAACTGATAGTTGGAAATTATTATCGAACATACGCGCACAGTGCATACCTGGTCGTAGCTTATTAGCAAGCGGCCTCTAATTTATTAGCTAAACGGCCATTTATTTGAAAATTTGCCAAGAAGATGCTTCAAACAACACAGCACACACGATACAACATTGTTCGAGCTTGCTTAATAAAAACAAACAGATGGTTCGCGGTTGCGCTCTGGGTTATTCAAAATGGCGCTACGTTACTGACACGACTATTAAATCTACCGGATGCATTTACTTACAGCTTATCAAACGAAGAAGCTTATTAAGACGATACGAGCTGTATCAGATTTTCGCGTGGTCTTGCAATTTCTATCTCGCTTCGCGAACAAATCGTTTAATCGCGTGCAGTGATACAAAACACGCGAATGTAAACACGTTGCAGATACTAGTTTTTAATTAGCATTGCCTGGAAATTTTAGACAAAGTGACAAAATGGAATTTTGTTGTTTTATAAGGACAAATTCGATTACTTTTCTTAACAGGTTCTCAATTATATATAAAAAATTTGCAATCGAAAATGTTCATTTACAACGCAATAGTTGATGTTTCAGTGTATGAGCAAAGTTTTTATGTGCTTTCTTATTGAATTCTTATAGAATTCTTATAGAATTGATATTGAATTGTTATTGAATTCTTATTGAATTTTTATTGAATTCTTATTGAATTCTTATTGAATTCTTATTGAATTCTTATTGAATTCTTATTGAATTCTTATTGAATTCTTATTGAATTCTTATTGAATTCTTATTGAATTCTTATTGAATTCTTATTGAATTCTTATTCAATTCTTATTCACTTCTTATTCAATTCTTATTGAATTTTTATTGCTCGAGATTTTTGTTTTTGTGCTAAAAGTGGGGAATAATTCTGTCGTTACGTAAGATTCTTCAAAATGGGGGAGTAATTAGCGATCACAGAAAATTTAATGCTTTGTTAACTAGTGTTCAGTATTTTCATATTTGCATAGATCTTTAGCACGTTTTCATTCACAGTTACATATGATGTGTTTACACGTTTTATTCACATTTATACGGGTTTTTTCATACGTTTTACTAACTTCAGTACGGTTAAAAAACGGGCAGTGATTAACTCGTAGAAAATGTCACTAGAATCATGTTTATTCTGTTACCAATATTCGAAATCCTTAATTTGTTAAAGGCGTGAATTTGTATCCTAAGGTTATAACAATAATAAACTTCTTTGACTTAAAGTTACAAATGGAAATATTATTTTACCAATAATTGCTAATTAAATTAATTTTATGAGAATGAATCAACGAGATATGTTATAAATTTCATACAAGTTAATAATCAATAAAAAAAGATAATCAATTTTATAAAAGTTAACAATCAACGCAGAGAATTACTCACCTTATACAAATTAAGAATCAATGAGAACGATTGCTAATTTTACATAAATTTATCAGTGAAAAGAAAAATTGATTTTATAGAAATTAATAACCAATGACAAAAATAATTAATCTTATACAAACTGATAACAACTAATTTGTCGATTGTCAATTTCTATCGCGGCAGTCACCCAACGTCGGAACACCAAATTGAATAATTAAAAAATTATATATATACTGATAATCGTGTTAACCTCGACCATGCAAAAAATAATTGTTAAAGAAATCGAACGGATTATTTTCATCCGCGTGTGTTGTCGATACGGAGGCATTCTTATATCGAGGTTCAATACTCTGTCAAAAATTATGTGTCCACCGATAAGAATGTTCTTTATCGGAGCGTGAAATTACCGAAACCGTGTGGTTATCAAAGTTTCGTAAATCTTTCGACGAGAGATCGAAACTCGTGCATCGACCAATCGACAAAGGCTATTGACCATTTATCTTCATCGCACATTCGTATTTAACGTATTTCTACGCTTGTCAAGTTCAACGTCTGCGAGATTAATTTTGCTACGTTCTTTTTCTTTTTCTTTTTTTTTTTTTTTTGTTTAATTCGTTCGAACAGGAAAGACCGATTTCAGTGTATTATTAGACGCACGACGTGTTATGTCTATCTTGACGTGTACGAGTTGACATACTTACGACCGCGATGTCTTTGACTAACGTAATTAATATTAATGATTAATAGCGCATAATTAATGGCGATAACTTGCCGCGAGTTTATTTTTACGTCTTTGGAATACAGGGAAGTGAATTTCTGAACTTATTAAAAACGCATTTTGAATTTGTGTAAATTCCCCTGCGTACGAAATATATTTTCATACAAAAAATGTTTCTTTTTGGTATTCGAATACATCACAATCTTACGGTATTATTTGCGTTAAAATACAATTTTTTTTTTTCATGGCAAACGCGTTCACTGCGTTTTTCCGAATTTTGGTGACAGCTCATTACATTTTTAAGCGTCGGCCGACTTCTCAGTATAAATAGTTTTCAATTTGACATTTCAAGACTTAGAAAATTGATACTTGGTAAGAAATTTGAGAACTGAAAAATGTATTTTTCAAGTTCCGAATTTGCAACTTCCCGAATTACCGCAATTCTAAATTTATTTGCTTCCCGAATTTCTAAATTTCCAAACCTCCAAGTATCTGAACTTCCATGTTTCAAAATTTTATTTAGAATTTCGTTACATTCCCTACGTCCAATCTCTTATAAATAAGTTTGCTCTCTATATAACATGAAACTGTTATATAAATAAAATGGTATCTTCCTAAATTATAAATATACAAAAATTGCTACAATACCGTTCGCATTAAATTCTCTAATTCCAAGCACACTGCACACTCGTTGAGTTTCCTATAAACTCGGATAAAAATTTCTATGTTCACAAACATAGTTTTCACGTAAACAAAGGAACAATCCTTGTAAAGCGTACACAAAACTCCTCATTGAATAGTTAACAATAAAATCAAATTGTTATCGTGTTATCGCTAAACGCGTGTCGTTCAACAGCCAGATAAGGAACTAAATACTATTTTAAGGTAAAAGCTGAATGCCTAGATTTAAGATGTATCTATATTCCGGATAATCTAGGATCGATTCAACCATACAACGAATCGCGATCGACATTATTTATCGAGCTGCACCCTTCGTACCATGGGGACGTTATAAACGAGATAAAAAAATGCGTTCGCAACGTGATTCAAGGACCTCGTCCATGCATCTATTTTGTAATTAATTTCTTTTCCTATTGACAGCGGTTCTCTCTGTTCGTCCGGATCAATTATCCTGGAAAAATGATAATCGATTAATACACTAAAATTTAACATTTACATTATACAATTAATGTATATACATATACAGGGTGTCCAAAAACGAACGAAACATCCGGAAATGGGAGGTGGCTGGAGACATTCTGAACAACTTTTTCCTTTACAAAAATGTCGAACGGGGCTTCATTTTTTAATTATTCAGGAAAAACACCGACCAATCAGAGTGCGAGAATCTCGCGCGCTCGGAGGCAGTCGTAGTGGTCGGCTTACGTGGTCAGGAGCGAACACGGTCAACCGTGCGCCGATCAGTACGACTGCCTCCGAGCGCGCGAGATTCTCGCGCTCTGATTGGTCGGTGTTTTTCCTTAATAATTTAAAAATGAAGCCTCGTTCGACATTTTTGTAAAGGAAAAAGTTGTTCAGAATGACCCCAGCTACCTTCCATTTCCGGATGTTTCGTTCGTTGTGGGACACCCTGTATATGAAACTATATATCGTATATGGTTTCTTTATGTAATACGCGACGTTGGAACCTCGTTTAATCATGCACAAATATATTTCTGAGGTAATCTTCTCGAGAACGAGTAAATATTTAATAAAACGTGGAACGTTATCTGTTACTTAACAATCGGGAAATTATAATCGTTTCTTCGGGAAATAATTGTGTTGAATACAAAACAGTTGCGCGTGTCGATAATTTTTTGCAAAATACATAAATAGAATACCTATCTGTTTCCGATTTCTGTTTGTTTCGATTAGTATAGGTGTACATGTAGCACGCTGGATAAGTGCTGATTGTTTCTATTTTGTGAAATTGGCCCGTTTTTATGGGAATCGATGATCCTTTGGGAACGATCGCGCTTGTCTCTTTATTCTCGTCGCTGTATTTCACCTCGCCTTCTAGCACCGTTAATGTGACATTTGTGAAGTTTCCGGAGATGTAATTATCCAAGTGCATTCCTGGAAAATCAGCCACGAAAAGTACGTCCGTATCGTTCGACCAGGTATAAACGTGTTGTTGAATTTCTTCCAGCTTATATCTGCACACAATATGCGATTTTGTTAATTACGCGAGGCTCTTAGTTGAATAGTGAATAGTTGAATCTGATAATGTCGAGTAAATAGCATTATCAGTAAACTAAACTGTTATTTAAATTATTATTACAATTTCGAGTAAATTAAATATCTGTCAACTATATTACAACTTAAGTTATAACTTTGAGAAAATCATATTTCAGTAAATTGAATTACAATCTATGTTACAATTCTGAATAAATTAAATTACAGTTTTAATTGCAATTTTCAGTAAACAAAATTTTAATGAATTCAATAACCATTTAAACTACAATTCTTATTAAATTAAATTTATCGGTCTTCAATAAATTTTGAAATAATTGTTCTCACACGAAGACCGCAATTTAAAAAAGTTTACCATAAGTTGTAAAAGTTAACATTCGTACAAACTCTATTGTCATCGATAATCATTAATGATTTGATTTATGATGTATCAAAGATACTGTCATATAAAGTGCATGCACGTAGTTTTATGTATTCAGTAATCGGCTTTAATAAGAAACGGCTAAGTTTGCAGTAGATTATGTTTGTTCGTACCTGTACGAATTATATTGCGACAATAGAGGCATTAAAAACGAGATGGGCTTAAACGGATGCCAATCTACAGTCAACAAGTCGACGTTCGGATTAAACATTCTCTGTTGGAATCTTCCGTTCAGCGAACACCACACGTCGATGTAGATGCTCAGGTTGTTTGACAGTGGTGTCCATTTTGTTTTCCCGTCACGTTCATTCTGTTGCTCGATTAAATTATCCTGCAAACGTCAATATAAATATCGTTGATTTACTAAATTTTTACATTCGGAAGTGTTTAAATTCTTTAATCAACAGATCCTCGGATGTAAAATTATTAAAAACTACGAAATTTTGAATTTAAACATTTCCGATTTTCTTAAGTTATAAACTTGTGATCGTTCATATTTACAAACTCTCAAATTCTCAAATGAACAAATTTGTAAGCTTTCGATTTCTAAATTAACAAACTTGCGAGTCTTCAACTTTGCGAATTAACAAATTTGCGAGTTTTCAATTTTACAAATGAACAAGTCCGCAAGTTTTTGACTTTCAAAATTAACAAATTTGCGAGTCTTTAACTTTACGAATCAATAAATGTGCACGTTTCCAAATTCTCAAATGAACAAATTTATAAGTTTTCGACTTTCCTAATTAACAAATTTGTGAGTCTTCAACTTTACAAATGAACAAATTCGTATGTTTTCAAATCCATACATTCATTTTCCGAAAACTCGAAACAACCGATGATATATTTATGTTCGTCCCTATGCAAAATAACCCTAAATTGCAGCCAAGTGCTCTCGCGAGTTGCCAAATGAAAAATACACAAACTTCAATTTTTCCTTTCATTATAAATAATTTTGAAGTAGACCGAACATGTTCAAAACATATCACCGATCAAATTACCACATACTTTTAAACAAAAAGCATATTGTCTGGCCATATCACCGTGTTTCTCCCATCTATCAGTTTGCACCCATGCCTTAGGATCAAGATAACGATCCTCATTGCTCACGTTATCGTGAACTTTAATTACAACCAGTATAGTATCCCAAACGTGGACCATCATGTCCCAGGAGTACCCGTACATACCCGGCACCCAATTATTGTAACCCTGTAAAACAAAAACACGTTAATTATGCAACAAACAACCATTCATCGTGTACATCCATTTTTTAACCATTACCTTTGTAATAAAGTGAGAATACGGCAGGAAGAATTGTAAAAATACATGAAACAATAACAGACATACAACGAATTTTTGTGTCCTTGTCGTTTTGGTGTGTTTGACACAGTCTCTAACATTTTTACGAACGATTTCATGTTTTCTCGAATCTGTCGCATCTCTTCTATGTTTATCGTTCATCGACTTGCCGTTTCTTTCGTCTCGTAACTTGTCACCAGAGACCGCGGAGTGTTTTTGCTTCGAAACCTCTGACGTTGCATCGAGACTCGATTGTTTTTCGCGAGAGTCTCGTTTCATCCTGCGATTTTGTGCAAGGGACGAAACATGGTGCTTGAAGAACGATACGAGTCTTCGGGGCCAATCCGTGCTGCAGAACAATGGCATTGTTGCGAGACACACGTATGGAAACATTCCTAGAAATGAAACACTGAAATTAGAACCTTGTTGGCTGTGAACGTTCTTGACATCTATAATCATTGATTTAAATAAATGTATCGACTTCAAACTAACCAGCAATTCGTATAAAAAAAACGAAGAATATAATTAAGTACGCCGAGACTATTGTTAAAATAGAATAAATAAAGTATTGTTTCAACGATGAAATAATATCGTGAGTCCACCATACTATTAAATAATATTATATAATGCCATTTCATCTCCAAGCGACACAGCATCCTCCAGCTTTTATTAAACAAAATGAAAGCAACAAACTTCGTTGGATTGTCTCTGTGTGCTCTCGCATGTGTGCTCGAAAGATACATGTTTTGAAATTGTCATAAAAATAAATAATTACCGATACTGAACAGCCTGGAGTTCATCAGATGAAAGGCGGTGCAGAAGATCATTGCAGGCACACGTGTTTTATCGAACAACATCCAGAATCCAACGGTGAGGTCAAAGATAAATCCGAACCAGTGGACTATGAAAAAATCTGTTTGTTCGGTGGTCAAAAATAATCTGGAACGTTACAACACACGATTTTATTAGCACTAGTTTTATCGTGCTAATCGTGAAACGAATTTCAACATCGACATACTTGAACGGGCTGAAGACCCAGTGTGTGGACAAATTTGTCATGGCGTACCCCGACAGCCATTCCGTGCTCGATTTCTTTAATCCGGCTAAAAAGTATAGCGCGAAAAATTGAAATCTCAAGATGAAGTAATTCCATAACGGCACGGTCTTTGTATCCCTTGTTTTCAATGCGTCCAACGCGCTGTAAGAAGAGGATTCGGTGATTTTTGTCTACGTGGAACATTCTTGACGGAGTTTGAAGTTTAACTATACTTTTATGTCTACTTCTTTTTCTTCGATGGTTGATTAAAAGTTTAACAGAAGATCGAAAGTTCAACTGCACGAAAATAGATAAAATTATGACCGTAGCAAGTTTGAAAATTACTCGAGTGTGTTTATAGATTTGTGTATAAATTTTACGAACGACAGGGGTTCAAACATTTAATTTCGTGGGACTTTTGTAGAGGTCTTCAGGATCGTTTGAGTTTCAGGAATACGGGAATTAACTTTTACTCGAAAGGTTTAATTTTGTTTCGAAGACGCAGGGATTCGATTCAAATGGTATCTACTACATTGTCAACAGAGTTTGTAGTTTAACAAAAGTTTAACTACACTATTCTGTCTACTTCTTTTTCTTCGATGGTTGATTAAAAGTTTAACGGAAGATCGAAAGTTCAACTGCAGGAAATAGATAGAATTTCTATACGTAACAAGTTTGAAAGTCACTCGAGTGTGTTTATAGATTTGTGTATAAATTTTACGAACGACAGGGTTTCAAGCATTTAATTTCGTGGGACTTTTGTAGAGATCTTCAAGATCGTTTGAGTCGTAGAAACAGGGAAATTAGCTTCTACTAATTTCGAAAGGTTCAATTTCGGTTCGAGGATACTCGGATTCGATTGAAATGGTATCGGAAGCAATTTGGTTTCACATTTTCGGTGTCTATTTTCGAACAACGACGATTTTTCCGCTCGGATGGGACTATTTCGTTTCAAACTCACAAGTACTTATTAGCCTCCGTACCCCAGAGGAGAGTCGCGACGATCCCATAGAGATACGTGTGATTGTTCCAGTAGCTTTTATCCAGCAGGAAGATGTACCAATAAGGAATCACGAAACAGGCACAGGCGACTTTGAAACGTAAACCCAGCATGATACCGAAGGCGCCCATCCACATTATCGTGTAAATCAGTATCATCCACGGCAGTGATGGGGCTCTCATTCCATGAATCAACGGGAAATGACATTCCGTTGGATCTCCCCATTTTATATCCACGTCCGACAATCCTCTTTCTTCGACCACGTCCAACACCATACACAACCCTAAAAATGTCCCATGAAAAATCTTTCATTTCTTCAAACTGTTATTTGCAATGATTAATTGCAATGATATTTGTAATAATATTTATTTGCAATAATATTATACCAACTTCAGGTCCCATTTGACGATAAATGATTCTTTCAAATAGTTATTTTCAGTAATTATTTGCAATGATATTTGTAGTAATACTTATTTTCAATAATATTGTACCAATTTCAGATCTCATGTCACGATAAGTGATAGTTGGTTAAATGTAGCAAAATTAACGATATAAATATAAAGAAATTATAAATTTATATAAATTTATATATAAATTTTCGAATGCATTTTGTGACTTACCAAAGAGGGCTCTTACGACCCCTAAACTAGCGGGATCAGTAGGTCGATACAAAAGCGCGGTGAATTTTTGGAAAGACGACAAATCGCTCAACTTGAATCCGCATAGTTTCTCGAACCTGTTCGCGATCGAACATCGTGCTGGTGGGCTATTTTCATCCACTGATTTGGCGTTGGCGAGCAGTCTGCTTTTTCTCCACATAACTGAACCATCGAACTGAAAATTGAGAGAAAAATAGAAAATGATAATCGCCTAACTCGATCGATTATAATTAATCATAATTGTAGATACAAAGGTAACTACATTAATTACAGTCTTACAACAATCGTAATTAAATACTCTTTGACGTCCCGACAAGCTTCAAATTCGACGACTGTTTTGAAAAATTTTCGACTCGCTTGAAAATCTGCAACTGTCTCGAAAGTTTGCGACTAGGTTGAAAGTCTACGACAAACCTAACCACTGGACATATAATATCGTCTCCTACATATGACGCACAGAACTGTTGAAATACGAAAAATTTGTCTCATATGTTCACCATGACTGAATTTCGAGGATAATATTACTTACAACCCATCTATCAAGGATTGCTGTGTTTAAAATGTCGATAACATTTGAACATTCTTAGTCTGCTTTAGCATTACAGCGATAATTAAATTGTTGTGTCTGACACAGATGGCGATAAAATCATAAGTTAAGAGGTTATAACTCTGCGATATTATATTGAAAGTCCGTACCTATGCTATAAATCTATCTTGAAAGTCCGTGGACTGTTTTCATAGTCTGCGACGAACTTAACACTAAATCTACCAAGGGGTCAAATGATTGTTTTAGAAATTTCTCATCTAAATAACAAAATTTGTTAAACGATTTTCTTGGAATCTATGCTGAGTCACATTAAGATAAAAAATTAATGCGCGTATTTTTTTATATTACATCGTCCATTCATTTACTTTCGAGTTTAATTTTTAAGTACAAAGTAATTGTGCATTATACGTCGGTAGTTGCAGTGTTAAAAGTCTGCAACTCTGTCGAAAGTCAGTGACTATCTCCAAAGTCTGCAACTATGTTGAATGTCCGTGTCTTTCTCAAAAGTCTGCAATTGTCTCGAAAATCTACATCGAACTTAAAAGCCTGTGACTATGTCGAAAGTCAGTGACTACATTCAAAGTCTGCGGAACCTCTTGAAATTCTGCGACAGTTTCGCAAGCTTGCGACGAACTTAAATGTCTGCAGCAATGTCTAAAGTCAGCGGCTATCTCGAAAGTCTCTGACGAACTTGAAAGTATGCAACCATGTCGAACGTCATTGTCTATCTCGAAAGTCTGCAACTGTCTGAAAAGTCTGCGACGAACTTGAAAGTCTGCAACCATGTCGAAAGTCATTGTCTATCCCGAAAGTCTGCAACTATCTCGAGAGTATGCAACGAACTTAAAGTCTGCAGACTGTGTTGAAAGTTTGCGACGAATTTAGATGTCTGCAACTACGTCTAAAGTCGGTGGCTATCTGGAAAGTCTGAGACCACTTGGATAGCAGAAGAGGAAGAGAATAAATCGCCGCAGAAATCGGCAAATAAGGCGAGTTTCTAACGAAAGTGAGACTTACCTAGGAGGCGAGAAACGACGTATATCAGCCAGAAGATATGAAACCGGTCCGATGAGGATGTAATGAAGGTTGCTGGAGTTCTGCGCGTTGCAGCTGCAGGACTAGTCGCAGAAGAAGAAATCCCGTAGGCTGAGAGAGAGCAGGAGCACCGTCGCCAGGCAACGTGCTCGATTATTGACCCGCGCCCGCGCAATAATAATATTATCGGGCATTCTTCTGCACTGCGCTCAGGTTCATCGATGCATACTATCGAATCACACTCAAAAAACATATCGACAACTACTTCGGCTTTATCCACCGCCTCGGACGAGCTGTACATTTTTGTTTTTGATACCTTCGGCTTCAAAGTCTCCGACGGCCTGCTGTTTCTCTGCGCAATCTCGACGCGAAACTCGATTTGAAAGTCCGTGTTTTATTTTGCGTGATAGACTGCGATTTTACTTGAAACGTTGCGAGTTTGATCGATGTTTCGATCAGAAATCATTTCTTGTAAATCGATTTCGAAATCCACATCTTTCAAGTTCAATTAATATTCTCTGGTTTCATTTTGAAGGTGCATAATATCTGCTCCTTACACATATTTTTGTTTCTAGAAAATCGATTTGAAACTGTAGACGCTTTTCTGTATGAACTCGATGTGACATTCTATTTGAAAGTTCTTTTTTTTAGTGTGTAGGCAACTGATTTTGAGTTTGTTTGAAACACTGAGAGATTGGTGAAAGTTTCGATCAAAAATCTTTTCGTGTAACTCAATTCAAAGTCCATATCTTTCGAGTTCAACTAAAATTCACGGATTTCATTTTAAATATATTTATTTCTGCTCTTTATACTTTTGTTTCTAGAAATTCGATTTGAAACTGGACACATTTTTCTGTTTCAACTCGACGTGACACTCGTTTTGAAAGTCCATTTTCTAACTGTATAAAAAATAGATTTTGAGTTTGTTTGGAACGCTGAGAGTTTGGTCAAAGTTTCGATCAGAAATCTGTTCATGTAACTCGTTTCATATACTACAGACACGATACTGGCGCGAAATAATTTTCACGTGCTGAGACTCTCCTTCGTAATAATAATTCAAAGTTCGACCACAACTGTCGCGCGATTCCGTTTAAAAATAAATTATCGACGTGCGCTTATCTCGACCATTACCAGTACAATATGTTCGATTATATAACAATGTACGGAGGGGTTATGAACGTTTTTAAATAAAACCGAGCTGAAGAGTTATTCGATTTGCCAGAATCGATGCACCTTTGGAGCTACGATTCATCTTGATCGCGATGATCGATAGGGGTTCGAGGTAATCGGAATCTCAAAGGACAGTTCATTATGCGAGGGATCCTTACTTTTCATCGGGAAGGTCCTGAGGGATCCGGGACGAGGTCCGGAAACATTAATTCCAATCAATTCCGCTACAATGCATCGTTTAACCCCTTACTTTCTGCCCGTCGATGACCCGTCAACGTTCTTTTATCTCAACTACCTGTACACAAATGATGTATATTTAATTGCTAGGATAAAAAGAGTTGATCGAGAAGAAATTTTATTAAACTTTGTTTTCAATATTCCATGATAAACAATTTTCATCAATTTATCAACTTTAGTGTATGAATTTAATTTTGTTACAGGAAATTTAAGGATGTGTTTATGGGTTGTGTTTTTGATGAAAAATTAAGGACTCGTTTGAACATTCTTTGTTGCATTACAGCAATAATTAAATCGCTCTGCCTGACGAATAAAAAGAATCGATCGAGAAGATATTTTATTAAACTTTGTTTTCAATACTCCACGATAAACAATTTTCATCAATTTATCAACTTTAGTATATGAACTTAATTTTGTTACAGGAAATTTAAGGACATGTTTATAGGCGGTGTTTATGATGGAAAATTTATGACTGGCTTAAACATTTATAGTTATGTTGAAAATCTCAAACTGTCTCCAAAGTTTGCGACTATGTTGAAAGTCTACGACAAACTTAACCCCTTGACATGTAATGTGCGAACGATTGCTCAACGGCACGAATGCGTTGGTTTGAATCGCTTTCACTTTAAAAAAAGCAGTTGCCGGTCTTTCGCGGCGATGCACGATTGCGGTGGGGGTTAAAGTTAATTGCTACTCAGACCGATTACACGAAATAAAATGCAAGGTGTTATAAAATGTTTCGTTGTATTTCGCAGTTCGTCTATCTCGGTATATACACGCGAAAGTAAGTACGCAGAGATGCGATAATTATAAGCAGATTAACGTATAAGCCCGAAGCGCAAGACACAAAGCGATACAAGGCAAAGCGATAGCAGCGGATCAACTCGAGACAATAGAGACCGTTACGGTTCGCGGGTCCCTTAAATAGGCGATGGGAGAAGGTTCGAGAACGCCGAAGAATCTCGAATCTTCCAAAATTCGTTAGACTCGCTCTCGCGGCCCAGCACCTCACACCGTTGGCCAGTTGTGAGAGAGTGCGTGGCCCGCGCGAGAGAGACCGACGACAAACAATCTTGGAATTTAACGTTCGAGCAACCGTTTTCGCTCGAACATGTAATATCGTCTTCTACACATGTCGCACATATCTGTCGAAATGCAACAAATTTGTCTCATATGTTCATCGCGAGTGAATTTCGAAGTTAATTGTAATTCCAACCCATCCACCAATGATCGCTGTTGTTCAAAAATATCCTTAACATTTGCTCATTCTTTGTCTGTCTTAGCATTACAACGATAATTAAATCGCTCTGTCTGACGAATAAAAGGAATCGATCGAGAAGAAATTTTACTAAACTTTGTTTTCAATACTCCATGATAAACAATTTTCATCTTTTATCAATTTTAGTATATGAACTTAATTTTGTTACAGGAAATGTAAGGACGTGTATATGAGTGGTGTACCTGAGACAGCAAGGAACCATCGAATGTCGCATAAAAATGAGTTTCTTCCCGCCTGAAGACATGGGAGGACCGTTCTAACGGTATAATTCGTATCACGGAACAGCCATTACGTAGTTTTTGAATGAGCGACGAAGCCTTTTCGGTCTCGCAGCTGGGGTGTTTTAATGAATGGACGTAACTTCGCGTTCGAAATCCCCAACGGCCGTTTTAGAGCCGTAAAACAAAGGCCTGATTTATTTCAGCACGCCCCTCAATCTGTCTCCGTGGACCACTTTTGATTAGTGCTGCCTCTTCAAGGTTCAAGCCTCGAAAATTGCCATCGCGTAATGGATCTTTGCTTCGCTAACGCTCTTTGATACGTATCTTGAAACGAAGTGAAAAGGGAAGAAGTTCACCGAGTTCAGAATGTAGCAAAGTTGACACGCTTAACATTTTTCAAAAATCACGATACAGAAATATTTCCTGCAACACAGTTGTCTCGAAATGTACATACTGTTTTCAACTTTACTTCGCAAACGTTCCTGCGTATTAATAAAATAGGTTTTGATGATTGTTTAGATTTAGTTTAGATTTTAAGAGTGTTTTGATTTAATTGATTTTAAACATCTTTCTATTATATGTTCAATTTAATGAATATTAATATATTAATTTCAAAAATGTATAGTAAGAATTTAAAAATATATACTAAAGATTTCAAAAATTATAATAAAAATGCCTAAAATGTGTAGTAAGAATTTAAGAAATGAATAGTAAGAATTTAAGAAATGTATAACAAAAATTTCTAAAATGTTTAAAAAGAGTTTCAAAGACGTATAGTAAGAATTTCAAAAATGTATAACAAAAATTTCTAAAATTTGCAGTGAGAATTTAAGAAATGAATAGTAAGAATTTCATAAATGTATAATAAAAATGACAAAAATGTATAAAAATATTTTAAAAAATTGATAATATGGCTTTCAAAAATGTATTATAAAAATGTCTTGAATGTATAGTAAAAATTTAAAAAATCTCAAATAAAAATTTCATAAATGTATAATAAAAATTTCAAAAATGTATAATAAGAATTTCAAAAATGTGTAATAAAAGTTTCAAAAAGATTCATCAAATTCTTCATCCAGAAATTTGCCCACAAAACAGAAACACCTACGAACGTAAAGGGTTGAAGCTTCCTACGAGGCACGAATTAATTCATTTTCATTTAAAACGTAATACGATATCGCGGACGCGAAATTGACGTAGACATAGACACGTGATCTGAAATACGAGTGTCATCTCGAAGGAACACAATTTTTTCAGGTCCGTCATCGGAGAACGAAACTCGTAGCGCACGAGCGAGGAAATTAACGCCGTTATTTGCCGACGAGAACCCCATCAACCCCCGCGCGATATTTGCCGAACGTATTTGTTCAGGAATATGAATCAGTCCACCTGGAAGCAACCAAGGAGAGAGTTTCACGGTGAAAGAGAGAGGAGAGCAGAAACGGGAGAAAGGAGATCCATGATTGTCGTGCGTATTTGCCCGGCTATTTATCACGGTTTATTATTTCCTATTGTCGATGGAGTCACGCATTGTTGGCGTACTAGAAGGGCCGAGGCGAATTTCTAAAACCGTGTCCGATCGAATTTGCATATTTCAGAGGACGCGTGTCGGGCATCCGATTACAGGCCCTATTAATTGCGGTTCCGCGTTGTTCTGTTCGATGAAACGGGGGTCGATACATTTGCACCTTCTCTTTCCGGCGTCGATTCGCTTTTTCAGTTTGCTTTCGATCGCGAAATATCCGATGACGAGAATTTCGACCCCTTCCCGTAAGTACTTTTATGAGTTTGACTCGTGACGCGCTCACAGCTGAAATGTAACAAACTTTACTCAAATTTTTAATACTTTTCAACTTGAATTTTAGGTCCGATTATAATTCGGGTAGTCAAGGATCGCTGAATAGAAAATTCTCGTAGCATTTAAATTTCTCTTGTTCGTTTTAATATTATAGCTATGAATAGTTAGTTCTGTCTGACTCATCTAACAAATATATGGCACGGGAAGGGATTAATTACGTATGAAAATCAAAAACGTAGTTGCGAAAGATATATCGGGCATTAATTCCGTCCCATACAATTTATTTTTCTGGTGCGTGAGTCAGAACTAATTATTACATCTACAATATTAATGTGCACTAAGAAAGTTAAAATGTTACGCGTATTTTATATTCGGTGATTCTTGATTATACGAATTATGATTGTATATCAAGTTTAGGTATATGAGTATTCCAAATTTTTGCAAGTTTTGTTACGTTTATGCTGCGAGTGCGTCATGCGCGAGGCTCGTCAAAGTATGGCAAGGGGTTAAATTATTTTTTTGATTCTGTATTATTAGATAACCATTATGCGAAATATCAAGTTGCCGCGAATACTACTTCGAATGTTACTTGTTTGAGTTTTATTTAATAATCTTTGTTCGTTTTGTTGATTCGTATGATATTCGTTTTGATCCATATTGCTTTCACCCATTCAATTTCACGTTCGATAAGTTATTAATGTAGAAGTTCGACGATTTCCAGATTGAATAGATTAAGGAATAGGTAATAAGATAAAAAATAGCGTTACTGTTTGTGTCTCTGCATACGCCATTGCTAATGGATACATTTACCTTGACATACGGAAAATATTGTTTGAAGAATAGTGAACTATACACGTGCTCGGATGTAACAGTATAGGAGAAGATTTCAATACGTTATTCACGAAAGTGTAACCCCAGGTGCATTAGACGGATGCATATTCATGTGAAAAGCTGAAGAATCAAAGGATGTTGCGGAAAGCTCTTTATACATAAAAGAACAATGGGGTGAATGTGGCGCATGCCTGATACAATGTAATTCACGTTCACCGTATACAAAATATCCTCTCTATATTCAAATATTTCAGCAAAATCGTGTATACTTATTCTAATTATATTGTTTTAAGCTGTCAACTATGTTATTCTGAAAGCTTCAACTAATATTCTCTCTAGTTTATAATTTTTGTACATTTTCTATAAATTTCATTCAAAGTACAAAACGTATGAAACTTTTGAAAATGACAGAGTTGTTTAAAATTAAATTTCATAGAGTACGTAGTATATAAGGTATGGTTATAAATAAATTTTCATACAATATTTTTGAATGTGGGGATTGGTATTTTATTAAAAAGTAATTCTAGGTTATTAACCTTTTTTACTGCATTTTGTCAGGAATATATATGCGTAACACTTTAATGCGATAAAAAATAAAGAACATTAATTTAGACTTTAGGCACACTGATATTGTAAGTAGAAATAATTTTAATTTGTTGGTAGTTCATTCAATATAACCTTATCAACGATTTTTCTGTACGGCCCTTAATGCAATTAAACAATAAGAAACATTAATTTAGACTCGAAGGACATCGATATTTTATCAAGAATTAAGTGTAATTTATTAACAACTAATTTTAAAGAAACATTTCAGAAATATTTTTTCTGCAATCGAGACCAAAAACCTTAATCCAAATTCGATACTAACATCGATGTCGAAACAATAAACAATTCTAATTTATCAACATAAGAGTTTAAGCAAAATACTAGAATATGTCACCGTATAAAAAAGATGCTTCCGATCGAAAGAGAAGGAAAGATTCCAACAGTAACGTACGTCGTGCACCAAGTGCAAACAGTGCAAGGGGTGACGGGGTAGATAGAGTGGCGAAGTAAAAAATCCGGCATAAAATTAACAGTATACAGCTTGCAGAATGCAGTTTGTTGCTAGCCGGCAATATTTCACGATGGTCTCTGCCACGAGGAGAGAGAGGGTTCGCTGTCGAGGGGGGTGTGCAACAATGGAACCCTTTACCCAGCCCCTAGCGCCCAGCCAACATCCATACATCATCATTCATACTAAAAAAAAAACCTGGGGGCACCTATATGGCAGTCTACGCTGGAGGGGCCTTCGAAATTTCAAAGTACCGAGTACGCATCAAGTACTTTCTAATGCTGCCCTGAATTTTTCCTTCCTCTTCTTCGAACGTTGCACCTTCGATCGCAACAAGTTCTATATTTCCATAAAAATTTCATGCTCTACAAACATATCGGCCAATTAACTCGTCTTAAATAAGATCTATTTATCTTCCGCAATTAGTATAGTTCAATCCTTTAAGTAAATGCATATTTAATTTCAGATGATGTATTTAAATCTTCTAATTTGGTTCACTATATTCTTGCAAGTTTATGCATTTTAATCTTCTGGGTTGATGTAATATAATCATCTGGGTTCATGTAATATAATCTTCTAAGTTAATATATTTTAATCTGTAAGATGTGCTTCAATCATTTAACAAAATGTATCTTGATCATCTAAGTGGCTGCACGTTAATTTTTTAAGTTGATGCACTTTAATCTTCTAAGTTGATGTATTATAATCTTCTGAGTAATACATTTTAATCTCTAAGATGTATTTGAATCGTCTAACAAAATGCATTTTGATCCTCCAAGTTTGTGAAATATTATTCTCCTAAGTTGAAGCATTTTAATCTTTTAAGTCGATATATTTTAATGTTCTAATTTAATACATTTTAATCTCTAGGATGTGCTTCAATCGTGTAACAAAATGTATTTTCATTCTCTAAGTTAATGCATATTAATCTCCTAAGTTGATGTTCTTTAATCTTTTAGGTTAACACATTTTAATCCCTAAGATGTAATGTGTTTTGATCCTCCGAGTTGATGCAATTAATTTCATAATCTTCCAAGTAGATGTACAATACTTCAATCTTCTTAATTAATACATTGCAATCCCTAATATGTATTTTAATCGTCCAACATAATGTATTTGAATACTCCAACACAATGTATTTTAATCGTCCAACATAATGCATTTCAATCCTCAAACCTGATGCGCATTAATCTCCTAAGTTGATGTATTTTAATCGTCCAAGGTTGACTTTAAAATTCTAACAGAATGTAAACAGAGAGTTTTAACCCCGTCCCGCGATAAATTGTTTTCAGTGTACAAAGAACAACGACATAAATCTCGGAGTACAAAAGGAAGAAACATCGGAGCAAAAGGTCGAAATAAAACCGTGAAGCTGTGGTCATTTGATTCCGGAAAACCGGCTGACACCCTTTGAAAAAATCACCACGCCCTGGAACGCCGAAAGGGGTTGTGCCGCTATAAACAGTGACGCGCGAAACTGTCGCCGAGGGTCGGAAAAGAATGAACAGCCGGAAAAAGCGTGTAACTATTCTGCAGTTTATGGATCCTGAGAACGAACAACGACAAAAAAATACCGACATAGTTCTTTAAAATTTTAAATCGGACGAATTTATTTATGGAACGCGTCAAAATGACGCATGTTAGATTTTTTATGTTAAGAAATCATGGAATCTCAGAATTTGGGAATTTGAGACTTTGGGGAGATGGACTATTTGGAGTTTTAGAGATTTCCAATGACTAGCGAATTTAGGATTAAAAAATTTGGAAATATTGAAATCCGGGAATATGCAAAGTTGGGAATTTGACGATGTGAAAATTTGAAATTTTGGAATTGAGAATGTCGAAATTTAGGAATTGGGGAATATCGGAATTGAGAATGTCGATATTTTGGAATTTCGGAATTGAGAATGCCGAAATTTGAGAACTGGGGCATTTCGGAATTGAGAATGTCGAAATTTGTTAATACGAGAATTTCGGAATTCGTATACATATGAAAGACATAGTAACGCGTTAAACATATAGTGTACCTTTCATCCCCTAAACGCGAAACGTTCTGCGCACAAAAGAGGCCTAATTTCGAACGGCGATCGATGAGTCGTTCCAGGTCGAAAGCCATCGATCAGCAACAATTCTGGAACGTCGATTCGCTGCAACGAAAAGCGCGATAGAAAAGAGAAAGAATGCAGAATGAGAAACGTAATCCGCTTTTGTAAAAGAGGCAACCCCTTCTAGCCGTCGTTCGTGTCACAGCACGGGTGACTGATTGTAAAACCATGGAGTAACCCGCAAAGGGTTGCTGAAGCGAGGCGAGAGGGATACGGACAGTTTAAAATTGAGCCTCGTAATCGACGTGTAATCCTCTAAAGCCGTGACAGGCCGAAGATAATGGAGCACCGATCGACGATGGGTGGCCAGTTTGTTTTTCATGGAGACCCGGTCGATGAGAAGTTATCACGGTTTTTTGGATTTTTATACATTAGGAAATTTTAAATGTGAAAAAAGTGGGGAAATAGGAAAGAGGGCTGAGACTTGGAAAAAATAGGGAAATAGGTTGAAATTTGAAAGAAATATAAAAATAGGGAAAAAGATTGAAATTGGGAAATAATAGGGAAAAAGGTTGAAATTTGAACGGAATAGAAAAATAGGGAAAAAGATTGAAATTTGAAAGAAATAGAGAAATAGAGAAACGGTTTGAAATATGAAAGAAGTAGGAAAATAGGGAAGAGGATTGAGATTTGAATAAATTACGAATTTCAAGATTCGATAATTTTGATAATTTTGGAAATTCGTTTCGGAGTACAAGAATTCGGCAAATTGTGGGGGTGAAATTAAATTTGTAGAAGTTGTCTATATGTGGGAGTTGAAATTTTACAGTTAGAAAATTTGGGGTTTGGAAATTTGAAAATTGAGAAATCATGGAATCTCAGTATTTGGGAATTTGGAGAAATAGACTATTTGGAATTTTAGAGATTTCCAATGTCTAGCGAATTTATAATTTAAAAATTAGGAAATATTGAAATTCGGGATTGTGCAGAGTTGGGAATTTGACGATGGGAAAATTTGAATTTTTGGAGTTGAGAATATCGAAATTTGGGAATTCGGGAATTTCGGAATAGAGAATGTCTAAATTTGTAAATTTGAGGATTTCGGAATTGAGAATGTCGAAATTTGGGAATTCGGGAGTTCGGGAATTTCGGAATTGAGAATTTCGAAATTTGAGAACTGGGTAATTTCTGAATTGACAATGTCGAAATTTGAGAACCGGAGAATTTCGGCATTGAGAATGTCGAAATTTGGGAAATCGGGAATTTCGGAATTTGTCAATTCGGGAATTTCGGAGTTGAAAATGTCGAAATTTGGGAATTCGGGAATTTCGGAATTGCGAATTTTGAAACTTGAGAATTCGGGAATTTCGGTATTTAGAATTTTGAATCTTGGGAAGTTGGGAATTTCGGAATGGAAAATTTCGAAACTTGAGAAATTGAGAATTAAAGATTCTGAGTATTTCAAAATTTGGGGGTGTACAAATTTGATAATTGGAGAATTTAAAAATTTCAAAAGTCTGAAATTTGCGAGTATTTGTAATTGGACATCTAAAAAATACTACAATAATTATTGCATTAAATTCATCAATACTAAACCAGTCTTCCAGAAATTTACCCTAAGCCACACTTTTTTCGTTTCCAAAAAAACCGTATATCCGTATTGTCCAGGGAACACCCTTGTGTATATTTTCACACCTAACATCCCTCGTCTAAAATCTCTCTTTTGTTACAGATTTTACCCCAGAAACCCAATGTTGTATCGCCTAAGACGTTGCGCACGAGTTTGAACGAAACGTTTTTTAAGTTCGCGGGGGGATCGTGTATGGAATTAAAACTATTAGAAGCTGATTAGCATTTCTCGTTTCGCTAGTTCATGATCCTCGAAAGGGGATGGACTGACGTTCGAATGATCACGTGCGAGCGATTTTCATTTTGCCCAAGCGTTCGTCCGGAAAGATGATTTTAGGGTGACAAACGCAGGGGTTACAGGTACCGGTGCGTATTTGACCCAGCCTCCATGTTGTCACTCGCGTGATTCATTTTTTCTTTTAACGCTAGATTTACGAAACCCGTCAAAATTACAGATTACAGATTCCCTATTTTAATCTTTCGAACTCGAAAACATTTTGTGAAGGATAGCAGTTGCAAAACATTAATTTATTTGTTATTAACCCTTTGTCATGTTTTCACGAATTTTATTCGTGAAGTACTCGCAGTTTAAACGTAATAAATCTTACTGAAATTTTGAATACGCTTGTGTGTGCTGTTCATATAAAATTATAATCTGCATAATCAAGGATCATTGAACATAATATACGCACAACATTTTAACTTTTTTTGTTCACATTAATATTGTAGCTGCGAATAGTCAGTTCTGACAGACGCACCAAGCAAATAAATTATATGACAAGGGGTTAATTGTCACTATTGTCTATTTCACCGTATTTATGTATCACGTGTACGACATATCTGGTAAGAAGTTAAATGTCTATAGTTATGTATCGGATTGTTGTGTTAAATCAAACGAGTGAGAGTTTTCTCGAGCACAGAGGGTTAAATTACAAAAATTAACGAGAAGCTTTCATCCAAATGTACATCGACTTTTACAGAGACAACGAATAATTGTATAAGTTAATTTGTGTTGCGTGCTTTATTTATTTTTTTACATTATCTTCAATCTGAAAATAAGTTCTGCGACTTTGAACAATTTCCAGCAACGATCCTTCGAACGTGAACGCACTGAAATTAATTAAATAAGCTTGATGGTGGTTGTGCATTGTTTCAACTCGATCGCTATAAAAATTCTTTTTACTGATCCGTTACATCAGAAACGCATTTCTATTGATCAGATCGGCGAGTCAGGCACCCGTTTCTAGGGAATACCCTGCTGAGAGAATCTTTTGTTCGCATAGTTGGCAAGGATACATCCTTCTTTGTCCCAGGGGAATCTTCGCGTATTATATTCTAGCTTTCCCTCATAGGAACGATCATTATCTCTTTAGAAACCCGGTGTTCTGATGCTCGCCAAATAATCTAACGTTATCGCTTTTATTAATGGAAAAGGGATCAATGGATTGTTGGAAAAGTTTGGTGATATTCGATATACTCGTTACATCATATATTAACAACATCGGGTCGTTACATATCAAATAAATCATTTTCTTCGACAAAAAGTTAGGTTAAACATAAAAATCTGATCATACGAAGATACATCAAAATGGCATCTACAACATATAAACTTGAAACTACAAGTTTTACGTAGGAAATGATAGCATAATTTCGTCGATGATTTTAATGTAAAATGGTCGATTTACAATTTCATCAGTGACATTTTCGATGCTTAAATTTGACAGAGGTAATTGATGTGAAACTGTTTGTATCATTTATGTTACTCCAATTTGAAGCTTAAATGAAAATTTGACTAAAAGTGACCACATAGACAGGTCTTTAATATTTTTTGTAAAAACTGTGCGTTTACTTAAACTATCTTACAATATCTCTTTCTTAAATTCTCTTATAACATGTTCTACTTAATTTCTCTTACAACAACTCCCACTTATATTATAAATTATAAATTATAATATTTCCGATTAATCTGTACCAAATATATTATTATGTAATAATACAAATAATTATATTTTGATGTATAATAGAAATTGCTAATTTTGACGAAAGTCTGGGTGTTACGTCAGTTCGATATCAACCTGTTATTCGAATTTAGCGTTGCACGTACAATTGCATAAATTTATATAGTGATGAACAAACGATGGGCAACACTTTCAACGAATCGTCTCCCCTAAAAAATAATGTCTGTCTGTTTATTTGTGTACTTTGTCCCGACAGGCTTGCCACCCTCTACTTCAGTCGTGCCTCGTTTCGATGTAACGTTCATAGAAGGTCAATGGCGCGTGCAGCCTTTTTTACTCTCCTCGATATTATTTTACCACGAATGGCAACTGTACTTTCGTTCAGCCACCGGTCCACTTCGTTTTTAAGTGGGCAACACTGCTCGCCAGACATCTGCGATCATCTTCCTGTATAGAACGTTCCACGTGCAATTATTTTCCTGCGAAACAATTCAGAATCTTTACATTTGCCGAACGTTATAATTCTGCGGGCAAAAAAATACTTATACTCTATTGTCGTATATTTAGAACAATAATTGCGCTTTAAAAGTACGTTGTCACGTAATTGAAACGTGCATTGTCATATTCGTAAAAATACATTGTCATGTATTGGAAAGTAAATTGTCATGTATTTTCAAATACATGGTATATAAATTGTTATAGTTAAAGATTTGAGGCTTATTTGAGTAATAGTAGCGGAATAGTAATGTCAGACTAATTGGACAATAGTAATCAGGAATTAAATTGTGGGAGATACGGTTGTGTGGAGAAACGTATATGTTGATATACACGTACAACAATTTTTTCATTCGCAATAAGAGATTGAAGAGTTTAGAAATATCTTAATTTCTTAAGTTACATACAGAAATGTTTAAAATAAGAAATTTCGAAATCTAACAAAAATTAAGATATTCATTTGCACACAGAAATTTTCAAACTGAGATATTTAGAAATCATTCAATATTCTAACTAAGGAATCCTTCAATGTTTTAATTTATAAATCCTACAATGTCTTAACTAAGAAATCCTCGAATGTTTTATTTAGAAATCCTGCAATGTTCAAACATAGAAATCTTCCAACGTTTCAACTTTTAAGTCCTCCAATGTTTCAATTTAGAAATTGTCCAATGTTCTAACTTAGAAATCCTCCAATGTTTCAATTTAGAAATTGTCCAATGTTCTAACTTAGAAATCCTCCAATGATTTAATTTATAAATCCATGAATGTTCAAACTTAGAAATCTTTCAACGTTTCAACTTACAAATTCTCCGAAGTTCGCAAATGATCAAGCTTCGACATACTTGAGCTAAGAAATTTATGTTCCATTTAAATTTATTTTTCTATTCCCGTAAGTGCGAAGTATTCAACGCTGAAATCGCACGTATGGTATATAAATCTTTAATTCGTGAAGCTTTCGAGGTTCCTGGTAGCAGTATAAAATGCGACACAATGGCGATCAACGCGCGTTTCGAGTGTATCGAGTCGACGATCAGGCTGGGTTGACAAATCCGTTGCCGCGAAGCAATCAGGTCGATGTTCCATTAGATAACTGAGACAATAGAGTGATAGTTGGAGTGCAAACATAATGGTAATGGGCCAGGGTAACCAGGAACACGGATGGTAGATTAAGATCTGCCATTGTAAGTCGACTGCGTGTTACGCTGCTCGAAACACACAAGAGGCATGGCGTTAACGTCAAAAAGCGTTACCCGCTCGAATAAGCTCACCTGGTACTACCAGAAAGGTATCTGATTATTCGGACAGGACGAGATTCGGAGCAGTTTCTAATGTGCCCTTTTTGTTTCTTTTTCGATCCACTTCGACGCACCCTTTCGATCCCTTCGAACGTCGGTTAAAAGATTTTTCTCATGGTTCATGGCATTTGTATAATTCCTAATTTCGTATGTATAATTAGGATTATATTCTATAAAAGCATTCTTTATGAACATCCACTGAATATAATTAATTTATGAAATTAATAATGTATTTATTTTTGTGTCGATCATAACTACTTTGTTATTTAATTTATTTGATGTAAAACAGCAAGGAACAAAATAATTACAAGTGTCCAATGAACAAAGTAATAAAAAAGTAAACAATTTCTTTTTTCTATTGATACTAATTATTCTGTAATTCTTTTAATTTTACTTTAATTTCGATTAAAATTGCAGGTAGTTGAGTTATAGGAAATATCAATAATTTTCAATGTCTAGGATTCTCTTTCAGATGATATAAGAAGATACGATTTATGATCCTTGAAAAGGTACGCTTTTCAAGAATATGAAATTCTATGCACGTACCATCGATGAACGAAATAAACATCAAAGAAGGAAGTAACGCATAAATGTTCTTAGATGAGTGTAGAATTACACATGAAGTGGAGTGGCTGGGGATATTGCGTTATCGATCGCCACCCTTGATGATCGTATTCTTTCTTTTGATGTTACTAGGGTGCACCGAGTGGACTGGATCCAAGATAATACGGTTTATTGTCGGTCGAACGGCACGAATTCGTTTGTGAGAACATGCGACAGATCCGTTATCTCGATCGCATTTAAGTGCGACTCAGCGAATGTACTATACTAGTGAATCTAAATTTCCGAATTCATATATCTTCGGATTTCTAGATATTTTTTGTTGCGAATTCGCACATTTTTACATTTCTATGTTTCTAAATGATTAAATTTCTACATTTGTAAATTCCTCAATTCCAAACTTCCACGTTGTAAAGTACCCAATATCTTAATTTCCAAAATTTCTGAATTTTCAATTCTCAATTTCCCTATTTTTGAATTTCTACATTTCCCAAATTCCGCATTTTTTAAATTACCTATTCTTCGATTTCTAACTTTTCTGATTTCCATATTCCCAAATTTCCACATTTCCTTAATTCCCAATTTTTCAGTTTCCAACTTTTTCAATTCCCACATTTCTCTAATTCATTTCCCAAATTTTCACACTATCTAATTTTCCACATTGCTCGGTTCCCATAGATCTCAATTTCTACGCTTCCTAATTCTCACATGTCTGAACTTTTCACATTGCCTAATTTTCCACACAATCCAATTTTACACATTGCTCGATTTCCACATTTCACAATGTCTACGTTTCCCAAAGTTCCGCACTTTGCAATTTTCGAATAATCCAATTTGCATATTCTCGACTTTCCAAACACCTCAGTCACAAATTTTGTAAATTAAGAAATTCGAAATTGCGAATTTGCGAGTACGTAGCTTCATAAATTCGAGATGTCCCATTACGAAAATGGAGCCTGTACCATTATTTGTTCTCGTGCTGCCTTCGATCGTCAGTCAATCGCTGCTCCGATTAGAAGATCAATCTAACGAGGCGAATAAGTAGATACCTATATTAATACATGATATCGTGTAATCAGCCGAAGGTTCGATCGTCCACCCTCGATTCTCCGGAATTAGAGCGGTGTGTAATGACAGCCACGTGTCGATTTTACCCCGACACGTGTACAGGAAGACAGAGGCGCGACTAAACGCCTGCGTCACGTGCCTTTATCACTAGATAGTCCGCTTTGAGAAATTGATAGCTGGCAACTTCGCACCGAACTGCACGTGTCCACTCACCGGCGTGAAAACCGAGTGTAATTGAGATATCATAGCTGGTTTCCCACTGACAAGAGAAAACCAACCGATTTGACGGGATTAACATCAGTATCCTATTAACACTCTCTTTCGTTTATTAAAATGTTCACTATTTGTGTACTGTATATTTTTGTTGACGCTCGTATGTCGGCCACGATATTCCACCTGTGTTATTAATTATATGCGTGTGTAAAAGGAAACAAAATTTTGTCGAATTTTTGGCATAAAATTAATATATAGTGAATTGTAACTAGAATTGTATATCTGTAATAAATGTTCCATTAATCTTAACTCTGAATGAATTAATAACCTGTTAGTTAGTTATGTTACTGTGTTACTTAACTGTGTGAAGTTCGTGTTAGGTACAGTTACACTGGCACTCCAATTGACGTACCCAATATTTAAATTCAAGTTAAAATTAGTCAAGATTGATTTTTCAAGTTATATACATTTATGATTAATTTTTCATGTATTCGTATTAATAGGTGTCAATTTACACATATTTATACATGTCAATTTACATATTTTTATACAGGGCAATGTACACATATTTATACATATGAGTATGCACATATTAACACATGTCGATGTACACATGATGTATACATATGAGTATGTACATATTAACACATATTGTATACATATCAGTTTGCACATATTCATACATGTTTATTTATACATGTTTATAACTATTTATACATGTGTATATTAATTTTCACAGGGATGTGTGCATAAAACAGTAGAACGAGCGTACAAGAATTCAATCACATTGTATCATTAATACACAATTATTAATATTAACGAACAGAAATTTGCAATATATCACGAATTCTATGAAAGTAGATCGCTTTCGTGAATGTTAAATCGTGTGCTGACAAATCGATGGTGGTAAGCGTTGGGCGACGGCACGTGTCGGTGGAACTGCGTGAAAAATAAGCGTAATTGAGATATAAAAGGCGGTTTTCGCTCGATCAGAGATTCCTGGCTAATTCGAATGTTTGCACCCTGCTACGACACGTGTCTTGAACGCGTGCGAAACAACGAATCGTACATACGTGTTACACCGCAACGTTTTGTAAATCCATTCGATACATCAAATTTTGCCACGCAATACATCCTAACCATTTACCAAGAATTATGAAGATAACATCAATAAAAATGAAATTGTGATTATCAACAATTTTAGTATACATTGATATTTATTGTTCAGAGGAAAGTTTTTCTGTAACGTTACTTTTAGTCAATGTTTTTTAACAATGATTTTATTCAATATTTTGTAACGTTACTTTTAGTCAATGTTTTTTAACAATGTTTTTATTCAATATTTTGTAACATTATTTTTAATCAACGCATTCTAACATCGTTTCTGTTCAATATTTTGTAACATCATTTTTGTTCAATGTTTTGTAACGTTTTTCTGATCAATGCTTTGTAATACCGTTTTTGTTTAATATTTAGTAACATCATTTTTATTCAATATTTGGTAGCATCATTTTTATTCAATATTTTGTAACACCATTTTCATTTAATATTTTGTAACATTATTTTTGATTAATGCTTTGTAACATCATTTTTGATCAATATTTTGTAACATCATTTTTGTTCAATGTTTTGTAACGTTTTTCTGATCAATGCTTTGTAATACCGTTTTTGTTTAATATTTAGTAACATCATTTTTATTCAATATTTGGTAGCATCATTTTTATTCAATATTTTGTAACACCATTTTCATTTAATATTTTGTAACATTATTTTTGATTAATGCTTTGTAACATCATTTTTGATCAATATTTTGTAACATCGTTCTTATTCAATATTATGTTAGATTATTATTAATCAGGATTATGTAACATTATTTTTATTCAATGTTTTTTAATGTTATCCTCATTTAATATTTTGTAACGTTATTTTTATTGATCATTTTTAGTGACCCTATCATTGGTGTCCCGACACACCTATTGCCCTTACGTTACGCATTAGTTGCACAGTGCGTTTCATTGGCCTTGTGAGCAGTGATGATGAGCACTACGATGACATTACAGAGAACAGGAGCGTAGAGTATGAAAGGAGAGCGAAAGAGCCGCCTGAGGATATTTAACCTGGCTTGCACGTCGGTAAACGTTTCAACCACGTGGAGCGCCGCTGGCCGTTTGCTGAGTATTTTCAATTAAGACGCGTACATTCATGAAATAAAATTATTCGACCGTTAATGAAACGAGCAAACATTGTGTCAGTGTACACGGAAGAATTGCTGAGATCACAAGGGTGCTCCTATTATTGCCTCTTTCAAATTTTAAAATACATTTACATATTTAAAATTGTTTAATTTATTTTTGTTAAAGCAGGATTAACGTTTTTGAGTATTTTTGAGATAAAGATGACAATAATCGAGATCCACATCTAGCACAATACATTACAAATATGAAAATATAAAAATTCTAATGTTCATAGTAGTTATCCATTAATATTCGAATATATTAAATATTTTGTTTTATTTTCAGAAATACAAGCACAGTCGTCTAAAATATAGATTATCAAATACTTATCTAGAAAATCGATTTTAAATAAAGCTAAATGATTTATGTTGCTATAATTCTTCAGAATCGATAATACTTCAATGAATAAATTAAAGTCAGAACATCATTATGATCCAACAAAACAGATTAATACTTACCTAGATGCAATATACATAATTAGAATTCCTTCGCAAGAAAGAATATTACTACATGATTTTACTAAACGAGACACGTTTTATTTTAAGAATAAATGTTCCAAAAATAATCCAATAATTATTTCAAAACCCCTCAGTTATATTACAAAATATTAAAATCATCTACTACATTATATTAAAACTATATAACATTATATTCATGTATCTATTATATTCCTTAAAAATTTATCTAACTAAATTCGTTACGTATTAAATTAGTCTTATTCATAACAGAACGAACGAAAATTAACAGAATGAACCCAGAATATTGTCAACCAAATAAAAATGATAAAGAACGTAATACCGTACAATAATGTTTATACAAATCCCCGATGGCAGATGTTACAGCACCGATTCTCCTTTCGAAGAGACATTATCCCCAAGAGTAGAAGTTGCGCGGCAAAAAACTAAACAGTTCTGCAGCAACTGGTTCGCGGACACGCTTTTTTAAGTCTTTCAAGAAGCACTCACGGTGGCACGCGACGCTTTAGCCGCAAACGGCAGACTCGTCGATCCTGTTCTTGTTGTTCTTCGGCTTCTTTCACCGAGGCGTTATCTGTGAGTAATACCTACTCGAATTAACGGCAACCTGAACACGCGAAACACGCACGTGGCGATGCGCATCGGGGATGCAGCGAGGTCGCGTGCCCGGCACGTGGCGATACCTCGAAACGCTAAAAGTGTGGATAAGGTTGATTGGCTGGAAAGGATCGTCGAATAGGGTTGGGAGTGATCCCACATATCGTCGATGATAATTTTATTGTTTGTCGAATTGGGTGTATCTGCACGTGAGATCATTTTGGGTGCGAGTCATACCACAGCTTTTGCTTTTTCCACAAAAATTTTCATGAGAATATCACATCAATGGAGATTTGATTACATTATTGGTGTATATTTGGTGTAATATACATGTAATATGTATATATATATAACACGTGTATACATGTATGATAAGATATATGTGATAGGCAACATAATATACATATAACATATACATACATGTGTTATGTATGGTATATTACTATATACATATATACCTGTATATAGTATACATAATTTCATGATATATGTCATGTGTGTTCATACATATATTTCATTTTTTGTGTATATACATATATAGTATAGTATATTATTAATGTATGTGTATATATATATATATAATTGCAGGTACGTACTAGCAGCGGAAAAATTATTTTTACGATTTCTCATGATAGAGTTCACCTACAAATTTTTTTCATAATTATTTACTAATTCATACATATAAAGATTACGTCCTTCATTTTAGACTATCTCTTTAAACATTCTTTTGATATATTCAAAATTGTTGTACTCCCGTAAAATAAGGGAGCCAGCTGCAATTTTGATGACCGCAAAAGTATCAAAAAATTATTGCGATTAATGGGCTTAACATATTTTGAAGTCAGCGAAATAAGAGGTCTACGCATTTAACAAACATAAAATACACCGTACGTTTAGTTTCTATATGGAAGAATTTCGATAATGAGGAATTTACACGATTCTGGATGACGATTGACCTGTCTTTGTTCGGGGGTGGATCCGTCAACTTCTTCATCGGAATCGGCCTGTATTTAGGTTACACTCATAATCCACGATCGATGTGACGTTCCACGAAGGGAAGATCGGGGGTGCCTGCCTCGTTAGAAGGTCTAAATACCTTGAAATTACACAACCGGTGGTCCACAAAGGTAGAACGCACCCCCGAAGTCACGTTCTCCGATGCATTAAAATCGATTCGTCATGGTATTCGCGACTAGCTACGCTGTTTGATTTTCCCTCGTTCCTCCCTCTTCACGTTGCTTCACGAAAATCGACGCGGTCGATCGCCGGGCTCGTAACGCCATCGATTAGAAAGTTGTTTTATGCGTGATTTCTTTCTTAACAGACGGAAGCGGACTTTCGACAAAAAAATCTCACGACTTATAAAATCCGTGATCGTTTCCGGATGAGCAAAAAGTGCCAGGTGCACTAAATTTTTTTTTCTACCTTTCCTGTCGTACTTCCTTCTCGTTCGATTCCTTCGAAATGCGGATATAACATAATTGTATGCGGCTATTTATGTTCGCTTTTTACTATGCGCGTTCGCAATTTTTGTGACTTGAAATTGTAGTAATTTTAGACGATTTATGTTGTTATTATAGTAATAATAAAGGTAAGTTGGTTACATATTAATCGTAATTATAAGTTAGTTAGATAGTAATAATTACTACAAATTAGTTAGATATTTAAGTTTGGTAATAATATGTCATTAATGATTTCAGAGGGAAGTTATTTATAACTAATAGCATTGGCAATATTTGCACAAATTCTATGTATCTATAATTTTATAATTTCATATTTATTTTATAATTTTATAATTTTATAATTTTATAATGTTATAATTTTATAATTTTATCATTTTATAATTTTATAATTTTATAATTTTATTATTTTATAATTTTATCATTTTATCATTTTATTGAATAAGTCCTTAATCTGTTGCAACTCCTTAAATCATTACTAACGTATTATTAATAATACTTCAATGTCTACTACTATAATCTAAATTAAAAAATTAGAAGAATATATATATTATAAAATATAGCATTTCAGAATGCTTATTGAAATATCTCGAGAAGATAAAATTTTAATTTTGAAGTAATGTGTACTTGCGGAGTTATCATACATCGGAGGGTTAAGTTCGAGGTTGATACAAGATCTGGTACATTCGAAATGGAGCTTAATATTCTCATCATGGGTTTCACACGAGCCTCGAATTTCTCACGTGCCGCTTCTGGCCGTTTAACACGGTTTTACGAAATTTTCCAGGACCACACTCGCACCGACAGGCCACCCCGGAATCCTGGTGAAGCGTGCGCCCATTTCACGGTCGTTTCTTGCTACGAGAAACCCTGTCGGCCCCTTTGAAATTCACCACTTCGCGGCAAACATCAGAGGGAAACCGCGAACGAAGGATTTTCGCGCTTTTGACCACTCAAGAGAATGTTACCCCGACCGATTTTCACCGCGTTTTCCGTCGAAATCGGCGAAATTTTCTGTTAAACCGTCCATCGAGCCGACGATTCTCTTTGATCGGCACGGTTCCACGGATTCAGCTTGAGCGTGAGATTTTTCGAGGATGAACTTCCTAGTTTAACAATGAATTATTTCTTTAACGAATTCCATGCTCGCATCCGGATAACGGAGCTTCGATTCAATGGGGAATCCGAGGGAAACAGGAAGTAGCCGGCGAGATTTATAGGACTACCGTTACGTTCTCGTTAGCGGGAAAAGGGTTGGATAAAATCTGACACCTTTACCTGTTTCTCGTGTTTCGAAGGGTGACGATACACTCTGTGTACGCTACGATAAATTACAATTATTTATGAAACGCGATATCTCGCGAAGATACGAATTTTCTCACAGCTTGACGTTTTTTTTTTTAAAACTGTCGAGTCTACGTTAGGGTTTAATTGCGATAAATCCGAGAATAAAACGCGTACAATGAAATAGGGCATGTCTAACATACACACAACACCACAATGAAAGTATTGTAGTTATGTATGTATTATGTGTAATGTAATTATTGGTAGACACAACACTGTAATTATTCAAAATGTATTTTTAATACTTGCTCGTGTCTGTTAAGATATTTAATAGATATTTGGAAACTGTTTGGTAAAATATTTAATAGATATTTTGCAAATGTTTTTTAAAATATTTAATAGATATTTGGAAAATGTTTGGTAAAATATTTAATAGATCTTTCGAAAATCTTTGGTAAAATATTTAATAAATACTTGAAAAGTATTTGTTTTACAGGGACCCCATGTGTGTACGGTTATTTTAGTTTTCTTTCACATTCAACCGATGATACGTTTTGACGCTATCTTTGTTTCTAGAAAAATATTAAGAAATCTTGTAACTTAAATGGCTGGTGCAAATAATGGAAACGAACTAGTTTGTCTAATTGAATAATTTTGTATGAGATTCGCTTTTGAAATATTGCAAAGCAGTGTTTGGCGGGTAAAAAATGCGTAATATCGAAGTCAAATCGCGATTTAACTTGAGCCGGTGGTTTCTCCGACGAACCGTGACGTGCGGGACGTAACATTTATCGGCCTACGATGCGATTGTTATGAAATAGTAATGTAGTACAGGGCCGTAGCCAGGGCAGGGTGGCCAAAGGAAAAAGGGGTGAGTGTGGTGGGGTCGGTAAGTTCACAATCAAAGCAGAAGCCGGTGTACTTGCTGCTGGGACACGTCACTTCTGCGTTTCCGGTGGTGCTCAATGCCCGCTGGTTAAGTGGCGAAAACCGTGAAATGGTATTAATCGTATCCCTTCAACCTTCAAATCTTCGAAAGTCCTTCTTTTGCAGCAGCGAGTATTACTTAAAATAATTTGAAATGAAATAAACGATTAAAAACCAACGGCAACTTTTTTTTGAACGAGAATTTATTCGTAGAATTTGCAAATCATTGTTATAAATTTTAGAAAATAATGATTAATTATGAAATTTTATTTCACACGTTATTTGAATAATCACTGCATTCTGAATTATTCGTTTTAATAGTGCAAGTAGATTCTTGTCCGCAATAAAAATGAATTCGAACTAAGAAATTTATTGTAGATTCATGAATACTTTCGTTCTGTTCAAACTTTTGAAATAATGCCAACTCTGTTCACTTACAACTAAATAATTAATAGAGTGCCATAACGCTATATAACTATTGCAAGTTACAACGACGTGATATATAACTATTGCAAATATGCTTTGTGTTCTTATAAATATAAAGGTTATTTACATATTTGTACACATATGAAAACTTTATACGTAGTTGTACAAACATAAAAACTTCCTACGTATCAGTATATAATAAATACAACATAATGTATGTACATACTAACATGAAATTTTCTACATAGTTTTTAAATAATAAATAAATAATAAACAGTAGTTAAAATATCAGAGATACGTATTAATGTCAACAGAGATGTGCTCTATTTTATCTCGTGACACGATTTGTGTAACTTGCTTTCGAGAGGAGGTTTAACGAGCCAGGATCAAACAATTTCAATAGGAAACAATAATTGATGCAAGAAATTCCCTCGATCGTTCGACACCACTCAGCCTCGTTATCGCATCTCTGAAGGGATCGCTCGAGGACATCCGTTTGATACGAGCGAAATCTCGTTTTCTTACCCTTCGTTTGATAGCGATGGAATTGAACCCCGTCACGTCGACATTCAAACAATTCGAGTCACGACGGTGCACCCAACATTACACGATATTCGTCAATTCAGTATTTAATACATTTTCGCAAGTAGCTCTCTATGGAATTATTTCTTAGAAAACGTCGTACAATCGCGTGTCATTGTTTGATCATCGAACAGGTTCGAATCCTGTCGTATTACGCTAGATATGCAGCGATATGTACTCCCGTGTCGAGTGCATCAAAGTAAGAACCACTGCGATTCGTTTGTCGAGACAGATGGCTCGTTGGATCTTTCTGGTGATGGTGAACACATCGGTGAACGTACTTACGCTAGTGGTTGTGCCACCTATCACGAAAACGTACAGGGTGTAACGGGAGTCTATGGCCACCGCAAATTATTCTTACGGCAGAGAACGTGAAAATCCGTCACACATTGTTCCGTTACATGCACTTTTCAATTTTCAGTCATTTACATAGCAGTCACTATCAACAGATGATCAAATTTTTGTGAAATATTTTGCCTTGTGGCCGTTTTAAAAATATCAGATTTTTAATTTACGTGAGCACACTGAAGTGATTTAATATACCTTACTAACAAAGTTTTAGATAAATAACTTATTGGTGATATATCTTCAACGTTAGATTTACAGAGCGTGCTAAAATGATTTATGACAGGTTTCCAATTTTAAATTGCTAAAACTATCAAGAAACTTTTATTTTAGTTATCAAAATACATGCGAACTTCGTCAAGATAAAGGAGCATTGTATAAGCCAATTTACGTATCGTACTTTACTTATTTTCTTTTCTACTTTAATTGAAAAATAAATGGTCATTACACGTCTGTAAATCTAGTGATAAATAACCAGTGTTAAATAAGGTGGGACCACAAAATGTTAAATATTCAGTCAACCAGAAAATGTTAAATATTCAGTCAACCAGAAAATGTTTAATTTCCAGTCAACCACAAAGTCTTAAGTAAAATCAACCGCAAAACCTTAAGTGACCGGTTGATCATAAAACATTAACACTTTCAGTGCAATGTCACCCATACGTATACCCATGCTGAAATTTCAATACAGATTTAATATCCATATTATTCAAAATTCGTTCATTTTTGTAACTGTGAACAATCGTATTAGTTACTTGCAACTGTGAAGGACAAAATAACAAAGTGTCGTGAACATATTTGGTAAGGTTTGTTTAAAATGAAAATACTAACTAATGCAATTTTTCATCGCTTTCATGTGGCAGTCAACGTGTAAAATAATCAATCGATCACAAAGAATCAGATAATAAATCAATCACAAAGAAATGAATAACAAGTTGATCACGAAGATTCACATAACCAATTTATTACAAATCATCGAATGATTAACACGTTGAGCATAACGAAAAGTCATCAGCGACCACCTTACATATACAATCCTATAACCGAAAACAAAACAGATTACAGAAAATTGTATATAATAATTTTGCAATTCCGTAACGTCTACCCGTCGTCTAGTACCTATTTTGTACCCTACCACGATAGTGATCGTAAAAATGGCGAAACTTCCATCCACACCCTGTACATGCGCGAAACGGCGTACACACGAGTCTAGATCGTTCCCCTTGTGGGTGATGACGCACACACGCGAGCTAAACAATAGTTAAATCAGGATGAGGGGTGGCCAAAGGGTGCTGTGGGTGTTTAATGAGCTGCCAGCCAGTGACTGAAGGGGGGCAACGAACGAGTGGGGTACGTACTAGGAAGGGAGCTATGGCGAAGGGATTTTTCAGGGTGCGAGCAGGACGGCGAAATCTATGGGGCACGAGCTACGGCATCACTTGACTGTTTATGGGACCGGCACCGTGTAAAGTGTAGAAATAACATTGCATACGTTTAAATGGACCTTGGCTGGTGTCCAGGGAATTTCATTGCGAAGAAAACGGAATTCTACGAAACTTTCTGAACGAATTTTCTCGTTGCATCGACAGAAATAATTCATGTACCACGTCCAATCTTTAGCTACAAATTCTTATAAATTCTTTAAATTTCTTATAAATCGAACGAACGCAAAATGCATTTGTTTGAATGGAGCATAACTTCGCTCTTAACTAACTCTTATAATTAAAATTTAACTCTTTGCGCTCCAATGGTGACTGACACTCATCATTTCGTTTAATACAGCAATCTTGAATAAATAATTTCCAATTAAATCTAAACTGTTGCACTTATAATCTATAAAAATAATGAAAACGTGAAGAATAGTAATAGAGGATTAATAACTTTGAAAGAATTCATCAAACTTCTCAACCAAAGTTATAGAGTCGCTATCTGCAAGCAATGTAAAAATACCCCAGAGCGCAAAAGGTTAATTTTGTAAAAAAACTTGCGTATATAAAACCACATAACCACTGTGTGTACATCGATGTCCTCGATTGGGTATGCATTTTATTAGTTTGATATAATCTTTATTAAGGGATGTTGATCCAACTGAAAGGGTGCATAAAATTGTACCATACAATTCTATCGTGTTCGTGCAATTTCGTGTTTATAGAAAATGTTTATTATCGCATTATTCACGGAAAGTGGGTGAAGATTTGGAGAGGGGTCGTCAAGGGTTTCTCGACCCTGGTTAACTGACCGCTGACCTACGACCACGTCGGACACCTGAGCATTCACGAAAGCAACGCTTCCGTGAAATTAGCCTGTTCCACTCCTATTGAAACACCTTGAGAAACCGTCATTCATCATATTAAGTTACTATTTGTCGGCGATGAATCCGTGAGGGCGCTCCGATTGCGATATTGAGTTACTATTTGCGGACGATTTGGAGAATTAGGGAAAACCGTTTGTCCGACGAATTCATGAAACCAGCCAATTCGACCGCGAAAAATGAAATTCTATATCCACCACCGTTATACTTACTGTTGCACAAAATGCTTCCAAATAATTGCTTCACAATGTTCTGAATTTTCAAAAAGATCGACTCGCGCGTTGCTCCGTGTATGCATTCGAGAAAGAATTTCTTTAGGGATGATAAATATATCATATAACGTATAATACAAAAGACATTCATTTCCAATGTAAAATAATGTATAATAAAAATGTATAAATATACAAATGTGTAATATAATATATAAATATGTAAATATACAAATATGTAGTATAATATACAATATAAGACAAGCACATAAATGTATGAATATATAAATATTTAAATATGTAATATAATATACCATATAAGACAAACACATAAATATATGAATATACGAATATATAAATGTACAATATTATGCACATGAATATTATAGTATCTCATAGAAACGTGCAATTTGAACAAAAATGATAAAATTAAAAAATTGAGAAGCGTACAAATTTGAAAATTAACAAATTCGAAAATTCTACAAATCGAAATTTATATCAGTTTTATTTATTTTCTTGCGAATCGTATGAAGTCATTTGCAATTGGTATTTAATTCGTTTTTAAAATTTTTTAGTTATGTACATAGTTTTGTTTAATTAGCACGAGCAATTTCACGAAAGCGTTTGAATTGGATCGTGTTCGAAGTCCTTCGAATTCGAATAAAGCGCACACAACTGTAAGATCTGCAGATCAAATATGTTTTCAGCGCGCATGTAATCCTGCCTAAGCTCACCCTACAAGCCCAAATAAAACGTGCGCCGATACGAATGCTTCACAATGACGTTAAATCAATGATTTGTCCAACGAGCCTTCCGCACCGGTTTTAATCCCGGTTTTACATGTGATTAAAGACTGGCTTAACTACCAGATCGATTGATATTATTAATGAATAATGTGAATCGAGAGCGCGTCAAATACCATGAAAAATTCGAATAAACGCTTTTTTCGTGACGCTCATCTCGACACCGGAAAAATTGAAATTAAATGAATACACGATACAATACATATGAAAAATATAAAAAATAGACAATACAGTACATATGAAAAATATAAAAAATAAACAATACAATATATATGAAAAATATAAAAAATAAACAATACATGTTAAAAATAGTCGGTCCTAGAAATTATACAAATTTTTCATTTTAAATTACGAGTTATTCATAATTATTATTATTAGTACATTATTAACCGACTTCGAGCGTGTTCGGGCTGATACATTCAACTACCACAAATTATTAAAATATAAAATGGCGTATGAGCTCAACGCAACATCGTTTATTCTGTCGAACGATATTTATTGACATTAAAAAGAGTTATAGATATTTATTTACATTTGCTCCTTTCTTTCAATTCAATTGTAAATACAACCGATGAAGGATACATCGAACGATACACAAAATGGCATTGGTTGTATAAAAAGCTTATAGGTTAGGATAATCGTGTATTTGAAACATCAATGAATATTAACGAACGACTAAAATATCGCATTCGATATACAGCGCGTTGCGTTCAGTGAAACGGGGTGTTCAAAATAAAGTTTCTCCGGCGATAAAACGAGGGATCGTTAACATTATCGTCGATCGTCGGGGATTCGATGATTCCCGATCGACTTTCGAGGACTCGTTGCTCCCTGGACCAGTAATCCGCGTCATTCCGGGATGAATGCCTCGCTGGCTCGGGCATTCTTCAAGTAAATTATAGTCTTGAATGGCAGCACAGTGGGGGGTTGGTTGGCACGCGTACATTGGGGTACACCTGCCCCCCGTAGACATCTGTCCCCTATACTTCGATCGCGAGAGTCAAACCATGGTGTGCAGATTCTCGGCAGTTGTTGTCAAGTTCTTATTAACGACTTCGTATGTCGTCGGACTTTTCATTTCCCAAAAATACTTTATTAACGTCGCGATAACAGCGTGCTACATCACATACACGTCGTTCGTACTTTTATCTCGAAATAAATCCTCTACCTCCTTTAACCCTTTGCCTTATAATGACGCCTCTCACGCGTGACGCACACAACCGCTGCAACGCGACAAATTCGGCTCTTATTTTCACCACGATCAAACTTCGGGCTTAATTTTAATTTGATCCTGTCCACCGATGATCGTCATATCCAAAATATCCCTAACATTCGAGTAATGTTTATCCGTCTTCACGTTGCAACGATAATTGAATCGCTCCGTCTGACGCACTTGCCGGCAAAATGATAAGTTAAGGGGTTAAATACACGGTTATGTTCATATAGAAATATGAAATTAATAATTGCGCACGAATAGCAATTGGCGACTGCCACGGTACATTAAAATCTAACAGAAATCTGTTAATTAAAATTATGGATACAATATCTTCTCTGCGCAAAATAAAAAACGTGCGCTACTTTTTAGAAGGTAGATTGATGAATCTGTATCTATTTATATTCATTGTACATTCGTATTTTACTCATGATTTTAATAAATAGATTTTTGTTACATTCTAATGGACGAAGTATTTATATTCATCGTACATTCATATTTTATTCATCGCTTAAATAAATAGATTTTTGTTACATTTTAATAGTTGAAGTATTCATATTCATCGTACATTCGTATTTTATTCGTGATTTTAATAAATAGATTTTTGTTACATTTTAATGGACGAAGTATTCATATTCATCGTACATTTGTATTTTATTTATGATTTTATTAATTAGATTTTCGTTACATTTCAATGTACATATTGTAGCAATAAAAATAAAGTGGTCGATTAATCAAAAATTGTATATGGTAACTATTATAGCCATATTTCCGTTTTAATCTTGGAATTAATTTAGAGTTAAACGGTTACAAAAAGGTAACTACTTTCTGTTACATGAAAAGTTTTGTCTACAAAATTATTTATAACAATCTCGAATCTCACCATTCAGCCGATTACAACTAGGAATTCTTGTTCTTTAATTAATCTTTATTCTTTAGTAAAGACCTCCTATTGTTTACGAGAAGAAGTCCAATCTGATCACTATTATATATACAATTATTCATTATTGACAATTGCTCGGTACAAATGCAACATACAAGATCGTTCTTAAATCTCTAATCACATTCGACGAAATGTTTGAATTTCTGAGAGGCGTTCGCCACTTTCGGATTATTTTTTCTTTGTTATTCTTTCTTTTTCCTCCGGCGCGATAGAGTAAACGGCATAATTCAGTAAAGGCCATCTTTACGGAGGGCTGCTCCCGAGTCTCGTACCGTTGATTCACTTTGTTGTGCGTAGGGACGATGATCGCGAGCTCAAACAAGGCTTTCCATAATTTAGCGAGGCATCGTGTAGAGAGGAATAGACGTCTATGGTGTTCGCGGGGTGTGTCCCATGACGTAGCGGTCTAACCGGTATTGTTCGTGGTTTACCACAAAGGCCTGCAAATGCCAAGTTGCAATGAAAAGCCCGTACTACCCCACGCGTCACGTCTAAACAGATGCCGAAATACGATGCGGAAAGATGCTTGTCTGAATCTTCTTTTTACACCCTCCGATGTCTGTCGACGGTCTTTTCGGGTAAATACGGGGTCAGCCTCCTTTAATCGGGGTCACCTTTGTTCCTTCGTGTAATTCTAATTTCCTACCAAACGGTACTTTCCTACTAAACGGATCTCCGATACCTCACAAATCGTTCGAACTTCGAGCAAAACTGTTACTTTTCCAATTTTTTTTCTTTTTCTATACAATGAAAGCTGTGGGTAAATGGATAGATACATTCGATAAACTGTACCTCCAATTTGTCATTAATTGTGTTAAAGAATTATGCAAAAGATCGTTGCAGGATCTTGTTCTTTATTTGATCCTAGTATCGTTAATACTGAAACTACCAAAGAGTTTCGACCGTTTTACCATTTTCCTATTTCAAATGATAATATTTGTTAAGATGGTATTAATTCATGTTTCATCGTTTGTTCATTTATTTTTCAACGTCATATTTAACTTCAAACTAATTCTGCGTTGGGGAACCACAAAATGTTAAATACCCAGTCAATCACAAAATGTTAAATGACTCATGAACCACTCATTTTTAACTTCCAATTGATAGTGCATTGGGGGGTTACAAAATGTTAAATACCCAGTCAATCACAAAAAGTTAATTGTCCAGTCAACCACTCATTTTAAACTTCAAACTAATTGTGCATTGGGGGATCACAAAATGTTAAATATCCAGTCAAGGACAAACAGTTAATTGCCCAGTCAACCACTAATTGTTAACTTCCAGCTAATTGTGCACTGAGGGACTACAAATTGTGAAATATCCAGTCAATCACGAAATGTTAAATGTCCAGTCAATCACAAAATGTTAAATGTCCAGTCAACCATTCAGTTTTAACTTCAAACTAAATGTGCATTACACGTCGGTAATTTTAGAGTTGACATACAAAGATTGCTGCGTTCCCGGGTCGCTGGATTCGTAGTTTCGGAGATGGAAATCGATTGTTCTTTTTTTTACGCGTCGACTGTTTACTCTTCAGGGTTTTATTGAATTACGTTTCTAAGATTTTTTGTTCGTCTGTGAATCGTTGAGGGACCGGTCGAGCAATTATTCCATCAGGAGGGTAGTTTCCGCGTCGCAGAGAATCACCGCCATTAATCTTCGATTAAGCGTTCACCGATCGGTCAAGGTAATTTCACGAATTTTCATGAATTAGGAAAACCCGTCTCCCCCTTTTCCGTCCGCGTTACCCTCTGCACGGTTTCACCCGTGCTCTCCACGGGGGAGCACCTCTGTCAGCCACCAGTATGTCACCATACAGACCAGCGCCCCGGTACAATGAGGGCTGTGAACGCGATCGATATGTGCACTCGACGGAAACGACCCAACGAAAGGTCGATCAAAGCGAAATCACTGCGCTTGGAAATGCAGCGGCTCGATGTTTATGGCCTGTAAAAAATTCCGCGTACGATCATTGTTTAAATCGGGACGAACTTTGTCCGGTTTGCTTTCATTGTTCTTACGATTTATTGTTCGGACGCTACGAACGCTTGAGCGCCGTTTTTGTACGATCTAATAGTTTTTTACTTTCGTAAACGATTACTTTTTTGATTCGATAGAAATGTATCGATAGATTTAATAGAAATGTATTAATAGATTGAATAGAAATATTAATTTATTTAACAGATTTTATTTGCTGCAGCGAAGAGTTCGATATGAATTTAAAATTTGTCATATGTGAATATATTAAATCAATTTGAAATATGGATACAGTGTGTTGTGCTGCAAGATTGAATGAGATATTGTATTGTATTTTGGAAAGTGTAGTTAATAATGACTGTTAGTAACCATGGAAGATAGTAAAAGTAACAAATAAATAGACACGAAACATACTGGACGAAGGTCAGCATTTTAAACATACATATGATTTATCGGATGCGTTAGACACAGATTTAATAAAAATCTATTGATAGGTTTAATACATTTTATTTGTTGCAGCGAAGGGTTGAATTTGAAATTACAATTTGGGATATGTAAATGTATTAGTCAATTCAAAATGCGGATACAGTGTGATACGTTGCAAGATTTAATGAAATATTGTACTGTATTTTGGAAAGTGCAATTAATAATGATTGTTAGTAACCATGGAAGATAGTAACAGTAACAGATAAAAAAATACAAAACTTGACGAAAATCAGCATTTTAATCATGACACATGATTTATCTGAAGAGTCTGACACAGATGGAATAAAAATCTCTTAATATATTTAATGGATTTAATACATTTTATTAAAATCAAAATTAAAATTGAAATTAAAATTTGGAGTTGTACATTAATCAATTTCAAATACAGATGCAGTCTGATGCACTGCAAGATTTAATGAGATATTGTATTAATTTTTGGAAAGTACAATTATTAATAATAATTGTTAGAAACAATGGAAGATCGTAGCAATAACAGTAACAATAAAAGTACAACTAAAGAAGTACGAAACATGATGGATGAAAATCATTTTAATTGTAACATATGATTTCTCGTACGCGTCAGTCGGAGCTGATTATGTTACAATATTGAAACAAATAAAGAAAGTTCTGTGTTCACCTCGATTATGCAAATTACAATTGAGCCCGATGTTCAAATTGATGCGTATTAGCAAACACCCAGGGAAATAAATCGAGCGAGTTTTTCGATTTCTTGTTTTTGATGGTCGCCGCCCCACGGCCGAACGCAGTTACGGCAAAAACTGATTGAATCCCCCCAAAATCCAACACCTTTACGGATCCTGGCCGTCTGTCGTTACTGTGCACACAGTTATATATCGTCAACATAATGGTTCCATTGAAGCATTACCATTATTGGCGAAATTTGGGGAAACGATCGAGCGTGCTAACGGATTCGTCGCAGCTTGCAGCTTGTTTGCAAATAGACCTTGTATACGAAATTATTGATCAACCGGTTGAAGGTCTTGTTGGAGCAAGAACATATTTCATTTACTATTTTCCAATATGATCAACAGGAAATTGCATTTCTTGCCAAAATCAAGTAGCTTTATTTCATTTCACATCTTCGATTAATTGTTATTGGCCGAGACATCGATTCCATATTATTGATTCTAATGTTGTTGGTTGTAATCTTGTCTCTGGTTAATTACTTTTATAAATTAAATAGTTGAACCACTAGTGCCAATTTTCATTTCAACATAATGAAACGTGTATGTAATATCTATCGAGATATTGTTTTCAATATTCCACAGTAATGCAAGCTCATGTATAATTTGAAATTAGAAATAAAATATGCAGATAAATAAACGAACGATCGAATACAATGGAACATGTACATTAATGTATACATAATATAAATAAAATCTCTTAAAAAATTCACATGGATTTCAAGAAAAATTTCTTTGAAAATTATTTAATTTAAAATAAGGAACTTGTGAACCGGTTGAATGATCGGTTTGATAGTTTTATTGTTAATCGATCGTTCTATGAAAAAATGCATAACTACTCGCTTGTAAATCTTCTCAACCTGTTGGTTTTTAGTATATATGGATTGGACAAAATTACAATTCATAATCCAAAATATACTACACGATTTTTAATGAATTATGTACTACTACTCAAAAATATACAATATCTAATAAATCAAATATAACTGCTCGAAAATACACAATATTTAATAAATCCTGTTCATCCGCTATTATTTTTTCTTTCCTCTTCATAAAGTAGCGAAGATGAGTAGCATGCTTGTGCCTAATCGATCAATTTCATCGCTGTTTGCAAGAATGCTAATAGAATCTTCGCCCGTTACACGACCGATCACAGATAAGCCACGTTTTCGATCGGTAACAAAGTCGTCTTCCAAAGAGCGTAAACGAATACGCAAACACGTTGTCTGGCGATCAGACAGTTACTATTTCCCGAACGGGCATAGTCGAGCCACTTTGCAGGAATGGAGCCCTGTTCAAGAATGAACGAACACGTGCCAGGACGCGTGTCCTTTGTAGAAATCACCGCGGGACAGATGTATCGGTAAATCGCGTTGAAATTACGCCTACCCGCCTAATCCGACGGATTACGCAAGGAACGTGACTCCGGAACTCTCTAAATATATTCTACAATCGAGTGTGAAGTAGGTTTCCTTCGTATAATAGGACACATGTAAACTTGAAATTGATTGAATTCACAGATTTTCGTACCTCTATATTCCGTAATTTTCATTTTCAAATTTTTTAAGTTTTAAATATTTAAATTTTCAATTCGAAAATTAAAAAAATTAAAAACTCCAAAACCATCAATTCTTAAATTTAAAAATTTCTAGACTCTTGCATCTCGGTATCATCAAATTCATAGACTACCGAATTTCTAAATCCAAAAACCTCTAGATTCCCATATTCTGCAACTGCGAATACTTTGATTTTCAAATTCTGAGATCTTCAAGTGTCGATATCCCCAAATCCCTAGATCTCCAAATTTGTTGATAAGCAAGTTCTTAGATACCCAAATCTCTAAGTCTCCGAAACTTTATATTCCAAATTCGCAAATTCCTAAATTCTCAAATTACAAAATTTCCCAATTCTTAGGTCTCCAAATCTCTACACCCCAAACCTCTAAATCCGAAGATCTCTAGATCCCCAAATTTTTAGATTTTCAAATTGTCAGATCCCCGAATTCCGAAGTCTCAAATTCCTAAATTTCCAAATTAAAAAATTCTCCAACACCTAAATCTCCAAATTGCGGAATGTAAAAATTCCTAGACCTCCAAATTCCCAAATCTCAAATTTCTAGATAACCAAATTGCCAGATCCCCGAATTCCGAGGTCCCAAATTCATAAATCTCCAAATTAAAAAATTTCTCAACACCTAAATCTCCAAATTCCGGAATGTAAAAATCCCTAGACCTCCAAATTCTCAAATTTCAATTCGGTAAATCAGAAATTACGACGAAATCGAAGTTCGGCAGAGCAATTGCTCATAAATCATGCAATTTTCATGTATGGGAAAAGGATTACGAATACAGTACAAGGGAGGTATATTGGAACGACAGAATTGACAGGAAAATATTATTTTTCGATTCTGAATTCAAAGGTCTAGTATTTTGATAGCTTCCGCCCTGTTCGCTCGTTCGTTTGATCGAACGGTACAGTTCACCTATTTATTTTTCTAACACTTAGCTATAGTATCACTCGAATGGGACACCCACTTGTTCTTGTTATGGAAATCGCGTTGCATGCTGTTACTTGCTGATCGATCGATCGCTATTCCTGTTTTCCGAATGGTTTGAAATTTTCATCGAAGGCGAATTGCAATTAAAAGTGTAAACGAATTGTTAGGTTAAGCTTAGGTTAAGCAGACATTTCTGAATTCACTTGTTTCGTTTTCATATTTGAGAATTTGGGATTTCTTTAATTTTTATTTCGAAAATTTGGAAGTTTGGAAGTACGAAAATTTGAAAAGTTTTGTTTTTAAGTCTTAAAATTAGAAAATTTTTATATTCGAAAGTTTGCGATTTTGATGATTCGAAAGTTGGAAACCTTGAAATCTAGAAAATTTATTATTTCCGTATTTACAAATTTGAAAATTTAAGAATTCGAAAATCGAAATATTACAGAATTTGAAACTTTTAACAATTGAAAGTTCGAATATTTGCATAATAAAAAACTTGAATACGAGAAAATTCATAAAACAGAAAATTTCTGTGTCCCAAAATAAACAAGCTCGGATGGTTAACCTAAAATCTTGGTAAGGAAATGAATAAACGGCATGTAATTAGGTAAAATATGCTTTATTGATAAGATATAAATTCTGTACAATATATAAATCCCTGAATCGGTGATTCCGCGATCCGTTAAGAGCACTGACGGAGAGGTAAGCTTAAACAATAAAATATTCTTGAAACAAAAGGTGAGATCAAGCGTTCGAGATCAACTTACGAGCATCGATGACTAGAAAGAAAAAGGAACGCGATTTTCTTTAGTACGTGTTTACGCCATTACGTATGTCGGGGAATCGTGTTTCCATGCCCCAACAAAATATATCAGACTTGTAAAAAAAAAAGGTGTCCATGAAAATTAAAATGAAAACCCTAATCACGATCGAGCTAACTTTAATCTTAATCCTAGTAATTCGTTGCAAATAGAATGCTCTCTTACAAAGTAAATAACGATCATTTCGTACGTTACCCTAACTCTTTGTACAATTACGCGAATTAAACTCGAATCGATGCACCGTCTCGATTTTTGTACGAGACTCGTGACACGATTTTACGATGCAGACACAATTTACACACAACTCGTAGTTCGCTCGGAAATTATAGTACGCTTTTTTTTTTTTGACACTACAAAGGGTGCGTCGAAAAAAGATTACTAAACTGTGGACGACTCGATGATGCGATACGTAGACGGTGGATGTTTATGCAAATATATGTTTTCACAAAATAAATTCTTTTAAACTATTCTAAAAAATAATAAAGTATATATCTTTTTTAACGTGCTATCTTAATTTACAAATTTGACATGTCGAGAATGAATGGTTTCGTTCTATTTTCATTTTAGACGTAACATATAGTTTACATATCTTTTAACATCCACTGTCTGGAGATAAAGCGATAAAATAATTCTTTGGTTTTCGATCACTGGTTTCTGTATATGGATTATGTGAACTATGGAACGCTTCGAAGTTTCGAGTTATCGTCCACGATTAAAAATTGTGGATCTTCTTTTCTGAAATACGAACGGTTTCTCAGTTAAAATACATGAACTTCAAAGTCTTAAGCTATGAGATCGTATCCTATATCACTGTTTAATTGTTTATGCGTATATCGAGAATCGTTCACGCGTTTGTACAAAAATCATCGCTGAATTTCGAGCACAAAATATCGTGGCTCGTTAGAACGATACAATGGCGGCGATGACTCATAGCACACACTATTACCATGCGTATTTCATGAGAATTTTGATCCCTTACGAAACTTCGAAATCATCTGCAAATCTATCCACAAGTTTCTTCTTTCATTATACACATCCCTTCTGTTATTCTCGTGTACCATTGTAACCGAAGTTTGTACTATCTTCTTGCTCTTCGTTATTATACCTATTATGGTTATGTTCAGATAGTGATCGTAGGTGTGGAACATGATTGGACACTCGCTTTAAGCTCGTTCGAATTGTCAAATTTTCAGATATTCTCATTTCCAGAGTCGGATATTCTCCAGTGATTGAACTTTTGGAGTCACAAATTTGGAGTGTAGAAATTTTTTAGTTTTTAAGTGGAAGAAGTTCGGGATTCGAAAATTTAGGAATTTATGATTTTGGGACTATATGAATTTATGAATTTTGTGATTTCGGATTTTTGGAATTTTGGGATTTAGGATATTCGGAATTTCGGAATTTCGGAATTTTTGAATGTAGGAATTCAGAAATTTAGATATCAAGAATTTTACAAATTTAAAAAAGTTAAAACTTCAAATTTGAGATTTTAGGAACTTTTAAGTATTATAATCTGAAATATCGCCAACTTAGCAATTTGGACACTCGCAAATCCTACAATTCACAGATATATAAATTATAAGAGCTCAAAATTCTCTATCTGAAAATTGGCCAACTTGTAAATTCGAAAATCCCAAAGAATGTGAATCTGTCAGTTCCAAGCTACCAAAACTTGAACTCGTACAGATCTAAAAATCTTCAACATCCTAAACCGAACATCGAAAGCATATACATAAATTCCTAAACTCGAAACTGGAAAATATTCGAAACTCTAAGAAATGAAAAATCATCGATCATCGTTGAAACTCCGTACCAATACGATCTCGCAGATCCACAACAAACGAGTGCCATATATAGAGACAAGAGCTCGGTATCTCACCAACATGTACACAGATCCAGAAAACCCTACGACCACCAACGGACAAAACCGTCCTTTGAAAACGTCACCCATCACGTAATCTCAGGGTACACAATTCACGTTCTCGAACTTCCTAAAGACACTGATACATGCTATTCGGTCCCATATGATGCGGAGGGATCTGATGCTGCGCGTGATACATCCTCTGATCGAAACACGGTTGATACTGCATCGGCGGGCTGACACTCTGATCGCTATAGCAATCGTATTCCTGCCATTCGGGCACGAATCGTTCTTGAGGATAGGGGAAGTTCGCGTGCGACGGTCCTAGCCGTTTCTGTGCAGCCACCGCGCAACTTCCGGTCGAGGAGGTGATCATATTTCCGTTCTCGCTGATGCTCACCGTCACGTTGCCCACGTTCACGGTGATCTCGCCGGCTTCGGAGTTGCCCAGGGTTTGCGACAACGCCCAGATATAGTTGTGGGCGAAACGGAGGGTCTCGATTTTCGTCAGCTTCGTGTCCTCCGGAAATGTCGGCAACGCCATCCGTAAACGTTCCAGCGCGTCGTTCAGTGTGTGCATCCTGTGCCGTTCGCGATCGTTCGCCTTTATTCGACGGGTCCTTTTCAGCCTCAGCACCTGCGGATCAATCGATTCTCAGCATATCGAGTCTTCCTGTTTTTTTTTTTCGTCGTTTCTCGATGCCCACGGTTTCGTGGGTCGAGCTATTGTTTATAGCTTTAATTGCAGATTAGAAGTATGTTTGGTTGGATTTATGAAATTAGATAAGATTGTATTATATTATATTATAAAATTATATTATACTAGATTATAAGGTTGTATTGTATTATAAGATGATATTATACTAGATTATAAGGTTATATTATATTATATTATAAGATTATATTATACTGCATTATAAAATTATATAATATTATATTATAAGATCATGTTATATTACTGGTTATGTGGTATGATAGCTCTGATTGTATTAGACTGAACATTAAATTTTATTTAGAGAATGATTTTGCTTTATGGATAGTTCAACTTGGAGTGTTTCATGTAGATGTATCTTTAACACTTTCTCCATCTATATATCTTGTATATCTACATTTTTTAATATTTATAACAACATTTATGTATCATTGGATAATTTCAACAGTTTCGACACATTGTGTGTACCTTAAAATATATTTAGTGTGGTGGGTGCTTAGAAATGAATTGTAAATATGATTTCATTTCACGAACAATTCGATTTGAAGGACTTCTTGCTATATCTGTAATTTGTACAACCATTTTATATACTCTGACAATTGCAACAGCATTTATGGATTGTTTAATAGTTTTTACGATGTCTACATGTTACTTAATAATTATAACTATATCCTTGAGCAATTTTAAAATGAGCAAGATATTTTTGCACAATTTAAACAATATCTGTACAAATTGTTTCTGTAATCTTAGCCGCATAATTACGGTTTAGAATGTATATTATTTTAATGTATATTTTAATGCGTAGATTTAAATGTATAGTTAAGCTGTATTATATTATTGATTTTAATTTATAGTTAGACTGTATGATGTTATGAATTTTAACTTATAATCATGACTGTATCACGTTATGGATTTTAATGTATGGTCAGGCTGTATTATATTATTATCTTCCAAAGTATATTTTAAAGTATATGCAAGTTTTTTGTATTATGTATTTTAAGATGTACATAATTCGTGAATCAAAGAAGCGTTTAAGTTACCTGTGTAGGACTTTTGCATCTCGTGTTTCGAGGTTTCTTGCGTTTCTCTTCTTTCATCGGTGGAAATAGATTATCCGATGGGATTTCGTGTTTAGGTGACTCGAAACTGACATCGAAACCGGAATCGGAAGAGCTCGAAAGCTCGTCGAAACCCCCTTCGCCGCAGAAAGAATATTCCGAGGACATGTTGAACACTTCCTGAAAAGAAACGCAAGACAAAACTAAGGTTACATAATCCTATACAAATAACCGAGGCATCCGATAAATCATTTTTCATTTTCAATTAGATAAATCGATTCTAACAACCCTCCGTACTAACAAACGCGTACTAGATTACCAAAATTTTAATATCAAACACTTTTTACACGAATTTAAAACTGAACCCAAAAAACGAAAACCCAGCTATTTGTGTCACGTTAAAAGAAAATATAAAATGTGTCAACGTAGTCGTAGAGGTATATCACCTCTCACAATATTTAAAAAAAAAATGTAACGCGTTGTTCAACAAAATCTTACCTGACGCTTGAATCGAAAACGAAATTAATCCTCGTCGGAATGAGCACTTCACACGAATTATGAATTACTTTTGTCGAATGTTCGTTTAAAAATCGTGTCACGACATAACTGGATAGCCGATCGGCAGCGAGTAAAAACTAAAAATAAGAAACGACGACCATTCGACGACGGGGTACAATTTGGTACTGCGAAAGTGGCATGGGGCTCTTAGAGAATATATACCGTCCCGGGGGTATTTTGCCCCCTCCATAAGGGCGGACCGCCTTCTATGGGGCACCGTACCAACAGTTCACCCCATAATCACGACACAGAGGGGCACCTAAACTTCTCCCCACCATTTTCTGTGTATGCACTAGGAACGCGTGCCACGGCGATGTAGTCGTCTAGTTTAGCAGATTAGAGGTTTTTAGGGCGATTACACCTCTTCATGGAGCTCGTATGGGAGAACGAACAGGATATTTTGCGGTGTGTTATTAAAACTGCCGTTGCAAGGGTTTCTCGGTGCGTTGCTAATTAATTTTTATACTTTTTGATCAGCGGTGTAATGTTTTTTTATGGGATTAAGTATTGGAGTGTACATGGAATTATGGGGTTGTATTTTTGTTGAAAAGGGTGAACGATTGGGAAAAGATGACGGGGGGAATATGTTTGCTTTTGCATGACGAAATTTTAAAGTAATTAGGTAAATCTTAATATTTAAGTTATGAAACTTTTTTATTTTCAAATTTTTGTATCTTCCAGACTGCGAGTTCTACATTCTTGAACTCGTAGTTTTCCAAATGTTTAAATTCTCCAAGTTTTTAATTCTTAAATTTCCAAATTTTCATCATTCGAAGTCTCCTGATTCGCAAATTTGCTAATTTTTTAATTTCTAAGCTATTACAATCCCCAAGTTCTCAGTTATTTTATTCTCAGATGCCCAACCTTCTGAAAGCCCAAATTCTTAAGTCCCCAAATTTTTAGGTTCCCGAGGTCCTAAATCCTCAAATCACCAACTTCTACATCCCCAAATTCCTAAAAGCCGGAGTTCCACAAGTTGCAAGTTCCTAAATTCCCAAATCCCTAAGTCTCCAAATAACTAAATTGCCAAAGTTCAAAATCACCATATTCCAAAAACCCCGAATTCCTCAAGTTTTGAATACCTAAATCCTCAAATCCCTAAGTTACCAAATTCTTAAATTCCCAAACTTCTAAAGCTTCATGTTCCTAATCTTGAATTTCTCAAATACCGAATTCCTAAATTCCCAAAATAGTAAAATCCCAAATTCCCAAAACCCTGACTTTCCCACTCCTCGAATTCAAAAATCTCTAAATTCTCAAATCTTCGCGTACATAAATTTACGATCTTTCAAATTCCCAAAACATTATGCTTCCGATTCTGAAATTTAAAAATCCTTAAACTCCCATTTCAGATTTTCTAAAGTCGCATAAGTAGGATTGTCATTATTTACATAACCAGAAAATCTGATCAATCCCATACAAATGTCGTAGTTACTACAATGTTTCCTGCGCTTAGTGACGACAACCATACTCACTGCTGTGTTGCACGGGATATCACTCTGCAGGGTGCGCTTTGACCCGTGCCACGTTTCAGAACACTACATTTATATTTTACGTTCCTTAATTTCTCATACTCAATAGGTGTATACGTACATCAAGCATTTATTGTTTAAAAATAAAGACATTAAATTATCCTTCATAGGTAAATATTAATATATATATATATATTTTTTTTATTTATTATTTATATATATTTTTTTATTTATTATTTATTTATTTTCATATATGTAATTGTAATTAAGAAGTTAACCGAGTGTTGCTTACCTCGCACATCGCATAAAACTAATTATGTATCACATATGTATTTTTTAATAATTATGTATGCATTAATATGTAATTAAGAAGTTAAGGGATTGTTGCTTACCTCGCTCATCGCATAAAAAAAATTCTTGCAGATTTCTAACGAATCACTGTTTTCACTTTTCTGGAAATTTTCAGTCTCGAATCGTCGTTGAACGCTGTCACGGATTGTGCGGTGGAAAATAAGTGGACGATAATCTAATAAAACCAACTATGACCATCTGTTACATTTGCTAATCAGCTGATAATACTCGGACATTGCTATAGAAACCAACAGGAAAATCGGCTCGGAAAGGTATTACAATTAATCGATTGCTGACCCCTCCTCGTATTTCCAATCGTTACCAATTACATCGGATTCGATGCCTACGTTGTTCATATCCTACATCTACCATCGTGATAAATAAATAACTATACTTTGTATTTATATAGAAATTATATTTATGTGGGAATTGTGTTTAAGTTTATGTGGAAATTATGTTTATACAGAAATATTCAATAAAAATTAGTAGTTATTCAATAAATTTTACATAATTATTTTATTTTATAATATTATTATTATTTTACATAACTCTTCGAATCATAAGAATGTAATCTATGAATAGAAATAAGAGAACAGTTTTGTACTAAAAATTAATTTATTAAAACGGCCGTATGTCCGCTATGATACAATATTCAATAAGGATATAATAAATGAGGCTACATTACCTAATTCTATTTAATCAGGGAAATGGGTCAAGAGATAGTAAATTAATCAATTTGAATGGTAGTTACATTTAATATACGAATCGACGATCTTATTACCCGTAACAAATTTACTATCTATTTAGAAGATTATGTTCTCTGTGCAATTTAATAGCTCTACCTCCTTTTGTGAGAAAAAGCACGTGTGTATGTCATTTTCACTGGCAATCTTTTGCGTAGTGTAAACCTTGATCCTCGATTATGGCTACTGTGTTCAATCACGAACCGATAATTCTGGGATTCATTTTACAGAAGTGTCAGCGACTGTTCGCAGTTTCCCACGAAATATCAATATACATAGGGATCATTCGTCGTATGATAAGAACACTAATCATCAGTGATATCTATAGATATTAAAGTGCATCGATTACATTTGCGTCAATTATTTAACTCCGCGGATAAATCTAACGATCTACATATATTCTTCATTATATTGCATTAATTTAAACAAGCTTCACTCGAATGTATTACGTCTTTTTTTAAATTGATCGCGTTTATGATATGCAAATGCTGTTTTGAAGAGAGGCGAGAAACGAAATGAAAGCAACCGTTCCGGGTTGATCGAATTCGAGTGCAGATCATCAATGATGCTACCTGATTTGCATGTCACGGTCTGATACGATTCGATCGACTCTATCGACACTGAACGAAAGCTCTGTATAATACTGGCTTCCATGAATCTCATTTGCATCGTAAATATCGTTCATCGTTATACAGTTCTATGTCTTTAAAATCTTAAATCCGTGTCATAACTTCGAAACCAGTGCGTGGATTTTTGTATCTCCATTTATTTTATGCAAATTTTAATTTGCGCTTGTGTATATAAATTTTAGTTTTTACTTTAGTTCGAATTTTATAGCTCATACTTTTGTGCAGATTTCAATTTGTATTTTTGTGTAAATTTTAAATTGCATTTTTGTTAAAATGTATTACATTTGTATTACAAAATTTTCGATTGACGTGTATATGTCTAACGCAGTTAACTAGTTAACGGGTTAATTAACACTTTGATCGCCACGTCATCCACGTGTGGGTGGCGCTTAAATTTTCAATTTTAATATGAATCAATCATTTATTCAGTAAGAATTTGTTTATTTATCTAATTGGAAACACTAGTAGTAATTACATGGACTTATGAATAATAAATAAAGCAAAATATTGTGAACGTATTTAGTAGCATTTATTAACACTAGAATTATCAATCAGCCAAAATGACTGGTTTCAGGTTTGGAATTTTTTGTTTCAAAATTTTATTGCTGTCCTTTTGTCAAAATGTCTGTCATGTTTTATTGAGCTAATGAATGCTTGTATATGTTAGGTAATGCTGCAATATTTATTTATTTATTTTTCTACTTTATTTTCAGTTTTGAAGTAAGCATGCATTTAATGCCGGTACTTCTAGTGGCAATCATAAAAATACTATTTAATGAAATTTTGAACTGCGTTAGCGTGGTAATGAACGTGTTAAGGAAGTGATTGTATTTATTATACAGATAATGATGTTCTAAAGAATGTCAAATACCAAAGAATCGCATTCGACGACGCGATGGAAGGATTTGAAGCATGCTCGAAGCCGAAGCAATGTATTAGGTTGTCCCATAAGTTTCTTCCCTTTTTGATATAACATAAAAACGCGCTTCGAGGAATATTTTGCAAATAATCACCGAGTAAATGATATTTACTGAGGGATGAAGAAAGGCGACACAGTAGAACACCTTGTATTTAATGCAACAAATCTTAAACAATAAATATTGTGTATACATTTCTATTAAACAAGGTAGGAATTTATGAGATAACCTAATGTTTCACCGCAAGTGGCTAGAAAGTTAAATATTTTATTTAAACGATATGCGTTTCTCGTTCAATGAACAGAAAGCATCGAGAAAGAAGTTGTACGGCATTTAAGAATCAAATTTTCCTTCCACGACGCAATAAAAAGTTGGAGAACGTTGGAGTTTATATCGGAATTCTTGAAACACGTTGCTAAAATGGGAATTTCATGGTTAGCCTGTTTTTCCCGCTATAAACTGCGCCGCGAATGTTTATTGAAATCTAACTTTCGCGTGTCTACGTTCTTTCCGATCGATCTATCGCAAGATCCCCGTAGCTGTAGCTTTCTCGGTCGTAAAAGTTTTACACGAATCGTTGAACAAGCAAATTCGTAACGTTTCCGACCAGATCATAACGCTGCAACTGTGAATAGCGAAATTTCAGAGTTTAATTATTTACTTAATTTATCGTCCGTTTTGTTTCTGCGGCGTATAATATTGGAGTTATTTATGTCGAATGCACAGGTACTATTAAATTGGAAATGAAGTGGAAATATTGATAGGTGAATACCGAAGAATCGACTAACATACAATAATATTTTATACAGACAAAATAGCACTGACGTTCTTGAACATAAAATGTAAAACCGTGAACTGTAGTTTTAGTGGTGACAAACAAATTCAAATTTAAACAAAAGAACGAATTTAAATTTTTATAAAAGTTGAAATTGGAATGTACATAATGCACAAACTGGAATTGTACGAAAATGCATATTGAAATTGTAATTGAAGTAAAAAGGTACGAGTATAAGTTGAAATCTACGCAAAAGTATAAATTGAAATTTACACAAAAATACAAATGAAAATTTACAAAAAAGTACAAACTAAAATTCACATGAAAAACTAAATTGAAATGTATGTTTGGACTTATAAACGCTGTTGTTATATGGCGTTTGCATTCAACATTTAGCGAGATTTGAATGTGGTAAGTTTTAGGAGATCAGTACGATATATCTATCACAAATTACTGCGTTTTGTTTCAACAGCGAATAATTTTCGTTTTTGTAGACTAATGCTATTCGACGGTACAAGTTTATTTTTTAAACAAGCTGCGTGTCCCAAAGTGGTTACCCCCCTAAAAAAGGAGCGAAATGTCCAACCCTTTTCACAGTTTGAAAATTGGTGCCGTTTCGTCGATAAAAGGACGCCGTGAAATCGACGCCGTTCCAGACACATGTTCGATCAGCCTGCAGAAATATTGGGAATTACACGAGAGATTTGCTACCCGGTGCGTGCAGAATCGAAAATCAAATAAAAAGAAAAAAGGGGCGTGTAGGCACGCGGTGCTCGACACCGTCGTACGTAAGAAAAGGGTTCGAACGTGGCCTCCGCAACGATTCGCTCTAATTGGATAATTTATCGGTCGTGTCAATAAATAATGCTTCTCCTGTTACCCGTACATTCATCCAGTTACGGATCGTTCTGCTCGTTTAATTTTATTCCTACTTTTTTGAATGGTTTTATTTCCGAGGATGTATAAATCGAACGATCTCGTCGGTTCCCGATTAATTTCCTACGATCGACAGATGCATCTGTAAAAATCATTTTTTGATGCTATTTTTGGATTGATTTCAATAGAAAATTATGTAGTTCGATTACAGTGGGAAATAGTGTCGCTCGATTTCATTCTAACATAATGTAACTCAACTTGAATATAAAGTAATGTAGTTCTACTTCAATAAAACGTAATGTGTCTCAACTTGAATACAAAGTAATGTAGTTCAAATTAAAAAAAAAAAAAGTAATCAACCTCAACGTCAATAAAGTATAATGTAAACTCGACTGCAACGCAAAATACTGTATCTCATTCTCAATATAGAATAATGTACCTAATTTCAATGCAAAGTAATGTTACTTTACTTCAATGCAAAATAATGTAACTCAACTTCAATGGAAAATAATTAACCCCTTGTGCTACGATTTATTCAGCAAGTGCGTCAGACATAACGAACTATTAATTGCTACAACATTAAAGTGATTAAAGAAAGCTCGAATGTCAATATTGTTTCCCATTTAGTGATCCTCGGATGCGCAAATTACGATTAGACCGAAGTTGAACATTCAAGTATATTGAAAATATTAACAATGTCTACCATATTTGAAGAGCGAGTGCGTCACGGGCGTAGCTCGTAGTTGTAGGACAAGGGGTTAATCGTCTACCTCCTTCACGTAAATCCTCGACTTCATAACCGTCGTTTACCAGTGTTCGGTGTATCCTAAACGGACCCATAAATTGAAGGCAAAGTTTCCTACTTTCACCCGTCGCTTTTTCACTGGTAATTTCCATCATTACCAATTCTGCTTGATGGTACCTCTCAATCTGCCCAAAGCAGCAAAGACATAAACATCTGGTACCTCTAAACAAACAAAAAGAGCATTATTCCACCGCAGTGGACCATGGTTTTCCATCGCTCTACAGCGACAACGAACGAAGCCCGTGCACCCCACTTTCTCGTAAATTTCGCGACTTCGAACAGTCATTTACGAGTCTTCAACGCCCTCCGAATTTGAGACAAAATTTCTCGCTTTCTCCGTCACTCGTTCATGATGATTCTGACCCTGCTCAGGTCTCCTTGTAAACGCGAATACTGCGTTTTCTATCCAGTGGTTGATAGTCTCGTAAGAAGACGAGTACGATGGCATCGCATTACTTGCGATCCGTTGCATTGCTCCCATCTCGTTCATTGTCACATATAATTTATCTGCATCCGTGTACCGCTTCGATCGAATAATTCGAACGATATATTCGTCCTGTATACCTCCAATCGATTCGCTTCCTTTCCAACAGCATTGAGACACCTTCAGCTACTGTCTTGAAATCACAGCCGATTAATACCTTAATCGGAGTAGTGCCTATACTTTCATTGTGCATGGAGTTTATGGCACTTTGCACCTTCTTAACCTGCGTATACTAATTGCGTGCGTCTTGACCCTCCGCACTTGTCGCCAGCGAATCTACAATAGTCCTATTGTGACGCTCACACTGACCATTCGCTCTCGGGGTAACTACGGCATTTCGAAATTGCTTAATACCATAATTGTCGGATCGAGACATGTCCCTAACAACATCTGTTTTTTGTTAACTCGGCTTAACTCCGTCCTCGCGTATTTCTCGTCCTAAGTATTCAATTGTTTCCTTGAAAAACGAAAGCTTTTCTAACTTGAACGTTAGCCCATGTTCGATGCCTTCTTCGAACATTTCCTACGATATATTCTTGTCCTCCAAGTACGAAAACGCTATTGTCTTTTCAAGAGTCTCAAAAACTCAGTCGATCCAACATTGAAATACTGCAGGCGCGTTTGTTAAGCGAAAAGGCATTTCAAAGGAACAGAAAACGAATCTACATCCGCAACTACGTTCTGTACTGTTACAGTGATCAACGCGATTCGATTCATTGTCATCGATCATCCCATAAATTTTCTAAATGCTGAGTCTTTTACGATCTTCGTGTCGATAATACATATCATTTAACTACTTTTAACCTTATGCCCATTAATACAAATATGCAGTCAATACATATTCTTGTTACTTTTAATAAATAATTAGGTTTACCTTATTCTGCCAATAGTTTTTACAGGTATGTCCGAATTTTGTATTTATTACCTGCAACCTTCGGTTTACGACACTCCGCTGCCACGTGCCGTAACATCTTGCAATTAAACAGGTCAATTTCAGTCTCTTTGCTCCTCACGTTCAACAACGACGCCGCTGCTCCGTATTTTACCAACGTTGACGATTGATACCTCCGTTTCTCCATTTTTTCCATCTTCATTCCTTCCTGGCATTACTCCGTTCTGCGTATCGACGAATACAATTCGTTCGAATCCAAATTCTTCTATAATCGCATCGTTTGTGCGATGGCTTCGTCCAAAACTCCATCGATAACCATATCGATGATCTACTCCTCCGTTAACGCCAGTTGTAGGCTTTGAATGAAATTCATCTTCCGAAAACAATAATAATTCGAAACGTGTCGCCAATTCATCGACCCGTCGGACTCAGTTTTCGATGTAAATGTCCTCCGTTTCGGGATCATACACCGGAATAAACACTTCGTCGTCCGATGTTGTATAATTCCGCGACTTTGCACGCAAACTCGAACTATGCGTACTTAACGTTTCAGAATGTTCACAACACGACTCAATTGTTCGTCTCGCGGTCTGCACAATTGATCTCATTGGCCATCGGCTCGATGCATGTGCTCTCAGATTGCGAGCAACGAGCAATAAAATGGTATCGTCGTTCCAATTATACCGACGCACTGACCGATCTACCTGCCGCGCCCATTGTTCTACGTCTGCACTGTCTCACGACAGATGAAATTTCGGAATAACGAATTCTTCGTTTACTGACCGATACTGCATTATTTTTTTTGTTGCTTCTCCAACTCTTTCACCTTATCTTGCAATTCTTCCGACTCGGAACTGTGCGTTGAACGGTTCCGAGGGCACGAGCATTCACGCGAAACATTCCAAGACGATTCACGCTGGCGATACGACGTATCATGCCCGCGAACGATGCCGATGCTGATCTCGAGAATCGTCGCGTCTTCGATTAGAAGAAGCGTCGCGTTTTCGACTACCTGACCGATCACGATCGTACTCGGACGTATTACTCTTTCGCTTCTGCCAACATTTTCGCGCTCATAACGCGAACGGTTTTGCGAATTATCTCGCGAAAAATCGCGTACCACCTCACACGATTCTACTCGTAATAAGTCCACAGGTTGTTCACATTCTCGCGAACGTCCTTGTAAATAATCCGACGATGATTTTCACGGCCTCACACTTGATTACCCTATTTTAATATCCTCGGGAAACACAATTACAAATTGCTCCAAACACAAGGCATATCATACAGGCACAATCGCGTAAGACGTCTAAAATTGGCACTGTATTCCGTGATAAGCCGACCGAATATAAAAACGCGCGGTCTACCCCACTTCTGAATTGTAAGACAAATACGGGAAATAATAATAATAATAATAATTTCTTCTCTGACTTATGAGTTTAATGGGTGAAATTGCAAGGTAAGCGCGTACAGTAACGACTACGCGGAATATCGATAGTATGTATTTATTTGTCAGAGGCCAAAATGTAGGCGATGCAGCGTGTTCGAATGTTCTTAGATGAATGGCAATCCTCGGAGTTGCGAGAGGTTTCCTCTCCCTCGCAAAAGGGCCTCGTTGCTTATAATCCTTGACGACGTTATACCGGGCCCCGGCGTCTCGGTGCTCGTCGCGCTGAGCCATGTGTCCTATGTCGAGTATCATTATGGGTTGATCCGGAATTTTCTTAGATTTGAATAATCGTTCACGCGTTCGATGCATTTGCCGGTCATTCTTATGTTATGCGACCGTCAACAAATTACCGTGGAATAAATCGAGAGTTCATTACCACAGTTATAACATCAGCTGTTCGTACAATAACCGATGGATGAACCAGGTTACGCAAATTTGTAATATGAATTATCGTTTAATAATTAAAATATTCTTTACGAAATTAGCGACTAAGGGAAATAAATTTATGCTTCTAAAGGGACCGATCTTTTTCAATTTTCTTTGTTTTTATTTAATATTTTCATTATTAAATATTATATCGACACGTTGTAGTCAAAATACTGTTTCCAGTCGTGATCGCCGGTTTCTCGTCTTCAAGACAGTGCAGTGGAAATTATTTCTGAAAAATCGTTCGGTGGCTTTAGTTCGGCCTATTTACGTGTCGGACTGATATCGTTTACTTAATGAAAAGTGAGAGGGAAAAGTGATAATGACAGATAATAACGAAAAGTCACAGTGAATTGGATTGAGAGTTTCTGTGCGAAGAGAATAATTTTTTCATCTGTAAGAATCGTCCTGATGACGAAAATTCATTTGCATCGAAACAGGATTATTTGTGAATCAATGGGTAAGTCGTATTCAAATTGTTTGTACATTTTTTCATTGAACGTACGCAGGACTTATTGATTTATTAGTTATTCGATTCAAAACATTTTTCGGTGAATAAAAAAGTTCATTCTTTTTCAGAATGGAAAAATGTATTTTTTCCAAAATGAGAGTTTGTCCTTTTTCATCATCGTAATATTTTTATCGAGTGTAATTTTCGGCATTTTATCTATTATTTCTTTGCGATAACGAACTACAATATCGTTAGAAATTTTATTTATCCTGACTTCGTGAATAATGACGAATTAGTTTATTTATTATTCACGAATGAAGAATAATTCAACAATTATTCCGATTTTTCTTCTTAACCGGTTTTCGCGTCATAGCCTTCTACTACACTGACATATCGCGTTACCTATCGGTTGCCACCGGGTTACCGACCAACCGAATTACCATGCGATGCCCGTAACTGTGTTTGATCTGGACTACGGTCAACTAAGACTCGGGCCTACACTTCTGCCTCCGAGTGCGCGCGATTTTCGCGCTCTGATTGGTCGGTGTTTTTCCTTAATAATTTAAAAATGAAGCCTCGTACGACATTTTTGCAAATGAAAAAGTTGTTCAGAATGACCCCGTCTACCTCCCATTTTTGGCTCCTTCACCATTAATGGGACACCCTGTATATTAATTGTGTACTAATGTAAGAATTTATCGATGTAATAATTCACTCATCTACTGAGATAATCTACAAATGTACCACCGTACCAATATATCAATTTACCAATATATTATAAAAATGTACAAATGTACCAATATATCGGTGTACATGTGTACCTTTTCATGAATTTAATGATTTTACAATATTCTAATTGTACAATTTATACATTCAGAAAATTGAAAAATGATATATTGATATATTTTGATGTATTTCGATATATTTTGATATATTTCGATATATTCTGATATATTCTGATATATTCTGATATATTCTGATATATTCTGATATATTCTGATATATTTTGATATATTTTGATATATTCTGATATATTTTGATATATCAATATATTTTGATATATTGATATATCGATATATTAATATATTCTGATATATTCTGATATATTCTGATATATTCTGATATATTGATATATTAATATATTTTGGTATACTAATATATTAATATATTTTGATATATAGATATATTAATATATTTTGATATATTTTGATATATTTTGATATTTTTTTATATATTTTGATATATTCTGATATATTTTGATATATTAATATATTTTGATATATTTCGATATATTTTGATATATTTTGATATATTTTGATATATTTTGATATATTAATATATTTTGATATTTTTTGATATATTTTGATACATTTTGATATATATTGATATATTTTGATATGTATTGATATATTTTGATATATATTGATATATTTTGATATATATTGATATATTTTGATATATATTGATATATATTGATATATTAATATATTTTGATATATTTTGATATATCCTGATATATTTTGATATATTCTTATATATTTCGATATATTCTGACATATTTTGATATATTTTGATATATTTTGATATATTTAGATATATTTTGATATATTCTGATATATTTTGATATATTTTGATACATTTTGGTATATTAATATATTTTGATATATTTTGATATATTTTGATACATTTTGATATATTCTGATATATTTTGATATATTTTGATATATTTTGATATATATTGATATATTTCGATATATTCTGATATATTCTGATATATTTTGATATATTTTGATATATTTTGATATATTCTGCCATATTTGGATATATTTTGATATATTTTGATATATATTGATACATTTTGGTATATTAATATATTTTGATATATTTTGATATATTTTGATATATTTTGATATATTTTGATATATTTCGATATATTTTGATATATTCTGATATATTCTGATATATTTTGATATATTTTGATATATTTTGATATATTTCGATATATTCTGATATATTTTGATATATCAATATATTTTGATATATTGATATATCGATATATTAATATATTCTGATATATTCTGATATATTCTGATATATTCTGATATATTTTGATATATTTTGATATATTTTGATATATTTCGATATATTCTGATATATTGATATATTAATATATTTTGGTATACTAATATATTAATATATTTTGATATATAGATATATTAATATATTTTGATATATTTTGATATATTTTGATATTTTTTTATATATTTTGATATATTCTGATATATTTTGATATATTAATATATTTTGATATATTTCGATATATTTTGATATATTTTGATATATTTTGATATATTTTGATATATTAATATATTTTGATATTTTTTGATATATTTTGATACATTTTGATATATATTGATATATTTTGATATGTATTGATATATTTTGATATATATTGATATATTTTGATATATATTGATATATTTTGATATATATTGATATATATTGATATATTAATATATTTTGATATATTTTGATATATCCTGATATATTTTGATATATTCTTATATATTTCGATATATTCTGACATATTTTGATATATTTTGATATATTTTGATATATTTAGATATATTTTGATATATTCTGATATATTTTGATATATTTTGATACATTTTGGTATATTAATATATTTTGATATATTTTGATATATTTTGATACATTTTGATATATTCTGATATATTTTGATATATTTTGATATATTTTGATATATATTGATATATTTCGATATATTCTGATATATTCTGATATATTCTGATATATTTTGATATATTTTGATATATTTTGATATATTCTGCCATATTTGGATATATTTTGATATATTTTGATATATATTGATACATTTTGGTATATTAATATATTTTGATATATTTTGATATATTTTGATATATTTTGATATATTTTGATATATTTTGATATATTTAGATATATTTTGACATATTCTGATATATTTCGATATATTTTGATATATTTCGATATATTTTGATATATTTTGATATATATTAATATATTTTGATATATTTTGATATATTCTGACATATTTTGATATATTTTGATACATTTTGATATATATTGATACATTTTGGTATATTTTGACATATTAATATATTTTGATATATTTTGATATATTTTGATATATTTTGATATATTTTGATATATTCTGACATATTTTGATATATTTTGATATATTTTGATATATTTCGATATATTAATATATTTTGATATATTTTGATATATTTTGATATTTTTTTATATCTTTTGATATATTTTGATATATTCTGATATATTTTGATATATTAATATATTTTGATATATTTTGATATATTTTGATATATTTTGATATATTTTGATATATTAATATATTTTGATATTTTTTGATATATTTTGATACATTTTGATATATATTGATATATTTTGATATGTATTGATATATTTTGATATATATTGATATATTTTGATATATTTTGATATATCCTGATATATTCTGATATATTCTGATATATTCTGATATATTCTGATATATTTTGATATATTTTGATATATTTTGATATATTTCGATATGTTTCGATATATTCTGATATATTGATATATTAATATATTTTGGTATACTAATATATTAATATATTTTGATATATAGATATATTAATATATTTTGATATATTTTGATATATTTTGATATATTTTGATATATTTTGATACATTTTGATATATTCTGATATATTTTGATATATTCTGATATATTCTGATATATTTTGATATATTTTGATATATTTCGATATATTTTGATGTATTCTGATATATTCTGATATATTTTGATATATTTTGATATATTCTGCCATATTTGGATATATTTTGATATATTTTGATATATATTGATACATTTTGGTATATTAATATATTTTGATATATTTTGATATATTTTGATATATTTTGATATATTTTGATATATTTCGATATATTTTGATATATTCTGATATATTCTGATATATTTTGATATATTTTGATATATTTTGATATATTCTGCCATATTTGGATATATTTTGATATATTTTGATATATATTGATACATTTTGGTATATTAATATATTTTGATATATTTTGATATATTTCGATATATTTTGATATATTTTGATATATATTAATATATTTTGATATATTTTGATATATTTCGATATATTAATATATTTTGATATATTTTGATATATTTTGATATTTTTTTATATCTTTTGATATATTTTGATATATTCTGATATATTTTGATATATTCTGACATATTTTGATATATTTTGATATATTTTGATATATATTGATACATTTTGGTATATTAATATATTTTGATATATTTTGATATATTTTGATATATTAATATATTTTGATATTTTTTGATATATTTTGATACATTTTGATATATATTGATATATTTTGATATGTATTGATATAGTTTGATATATATTGATATATTTTGATATATTTTGATATATCCTGATATATTCTGATATATTCTGATATATTCTGATATATTCTGATATATTTTGATATATTTTGATATATTTTGATATATTTTGTTGGATTGGGGTATATTTAAATGAAATATATTCAAAGATAGTTTAAAATATAAACTTTATTTAACGGCACGGAAAGTATGTCTTCATCAGACAACGAACGGTTACGGAATGAATAAGGACCCCCAAAAAGGAAATCAGGGTCCGTTTTCTTTTACTGTGTTTATAACACTACCTCTAGCCGAAGAACCTCTTGAGTTGAGAAAACCCAGCTACATTTGGCAGCTTTCTCTTCCCTTTGTTACAAACAGAGGTTCTCTATGCAGTGAGGCATTTTTGATTAAATTTATATTTATCTTTAATTAATAATTCAACACGCCCCCTCAAAAATGAATCAACTGTTCTGAATCTAAGTAATGAAAAATTATTAATATTTATTTAATTTTATAATACCGTAATTAATGTCAGTTTTTTTTTTTTTAAACTTTAATAAAAACATTTCTTTCCTTGCCGTTTCCTGGGAGATTACACATGGTCCAACATTTGTTGCAAGGATTAGGGAAACCCAGGAAAACCTAATCAGACCATTATACTAATACTAACATTTATATTTATTTTAATATGTTATTTTAATATTATTTGATTTCTTCCAGACCTATTTCCTTTTTAAAACACTTAAATTGAAGTGTAGGTATGGACTTAGTCAGGCTGTCCGCCAACTGTTTACCTGTAGAAATATATTGAAGTATTATTATCTTTTGTTCAATTTTTTCTCGACAAAAATGATACTTCACATCAATGTGTTTTGAACGCTTGTGATCTGTTGGATTACTAGCAATCGCTATGCAACCATTATTGTCCTCAAAAATAATTATTGGATCCTTTAAATCTATTTTTATACTAGATAATAAGGACTTTAACCAGCAGGCTTCTCTAACCCCTTCATACAATGCCATATATTCGGCTTCAGTTGAGGAAGTTGCAACTGAACTTTGTCTTTTTGTATTCCAGCAGATCGCATTCATATCAAACATTTTAAATATATATCCCGTCGTACTTTTACGATCAAGTTCATTTCCTGCCCAGTCAGAATCCACAAAGCCTGTCAATATATTTTTATAATCGTTTCTTTTGTAGATTAAACGATAATTTAACGATCCTTTAATATATCTTAAAACTCTTTTTAAACTTTGCCACAATTCTTTGTTATTTCTATTTTGAAATCTACTGAGTAGGTTTACGGCAAAACATAAATCAGGTCGTGTACACAACATAGCATACATTAAACAACCAATAACATTTCGGCACGGAGCATCATAATACTCATCAGAGTCTAAGGCAGTGTAATCTAACTTGGTAGGCAATGGGATACTTACACTATTGCATTCGGTCATATTGAATCTATTCAAAACTCTTTCCAAATACAAACTTTGATCAAGAGTCGTTACTTCACCTTTCCTTTCTATATTTATTCCTAAAAACAATTTTATTTCATTCATATCTGACATTTTAAATTTGTCATTTAAATAGTTTTTGAAGCTTTTCATTGTTTCTTCACTATAAGTTATTATTAAAAGATCATCAACATAAAGAATTAAATATATATTTTTGGTTACATGATTTCTATCAAGAATATACAGACAGCGATCTACTGAGGAGCTTTGAAAACCGTGCGCTTTAAGTGTTATGTCAAAAAGTTCAAACCAGCATCTCGCTGATTGTTTCAAGCCATATAATGCTTTATTTAATTTACACACTTGATTCTCTTGTGCTTGAATACCTTCCGGTACGCGCATATAAATTTCCTCCTTTAATATTCCATTTAAGAACGCTGTCTTTACATCCATTTGATGAGTTAATAAATTATATTGATTTGCAAAGGAAATCAGCATTCGAAAAGTTGCAATTCGAGCAACAGGTGCAAAGGTTTCATTGTAATCTTCTAGGTATTTCTGACTAAATCCTTTTGCAACTAACCTTGCTTTATATTTATATGGATTTCCTTTTGCATCCATTTTAATACTGAATACCCATTTGCAATCAACAATATTTTTGTTATTTGGACGTGAAACTATATCCCATGTATTATTACTTATTAACGAGTCAATTTCATCTTTTATCGCGTGTTCCCATTGAACTCTATCATCACGATCCTTTATCTCACCATAGCATTTAGGAACTTCACAGGCTATTGATAGTGCATATACACGACAATCGTGTTCCTCATTATAATTTATATGAGGTTTATTTTTAATTCTTGCGCTACGTCGCAAGTCACTATCATTGGAATCAATTTGAACGTTTACATTTTCATCGGGCCTTTTATCTGACTCGTTTATTCCGCTCTTTTGATTTTTACTGATTTCTTTACCTTCATCAGTTTCTACCTGTTTTATTTGAATACTTTCTTCTTCAAAGTTATTTGTGTACATAGGAGGTCTTGAATTTTTAAAATTAATTTCATCAAAAACAACATCACGCGCTATAATAAATTTTCCATTATTCACGTTTAATATTTTATAACCGTTTTTCTCATATCCAATAAAAATTCCTTTAAACGATTTTTTATCAAATTTGCTTTGCCTATTTTTATCGTGAATATAAACAGTGCTACCAAAGATTCTTAAACCATTTAATTTTGGTTTTTTATTATGCCAAAGTTCGAAAGGAGTTTTATTTCCCGCAATGGCTTTACTTGGGGTTATATTAATTATATAAGCTGCTGTTAATATAGCTTCTCCCCAAAATTCTTTGTTTATTTCAGCACCGTGAATCATCGCCCGAGCTTTTTCCAAAAGAGTTCTATTCATTCTTTCTGCTATGGAATTTTGCTGTGGCGTATATGGAACTGTTAAGTGATATTGAATACCTCTTTGTACACAAAATGCTTTGAATTCATTAGATAAGTATTCGTTCCCATTATCACAATTTAAACATGCTATTTTTAAATTAAAGTGTGTTTCACTTTTTGCAACAAAGTCTTGGAAGACTTTAAACACTTCCGATTTTAGTGCAATGAGATAAACGACCGTGTAATGAGTAAACTCGTCAATAAATGTAACAAAATAATTTTTATTGTCTATTGTAGAAGGTTTAATTGGCCCACATACGTCAGAATGTACAACGAACAAAGGTCGCGTGACATGGCTTCTATCTCTGTTTTTTGAGAAAGGCAAACGTGCTTGTTTACCGTATATACAAGCTTCACAAAGGTCTTGTGTTGGATTGATTCTATTTATTAATTCTGTATCTTGTACTAAATTATTTTGTTTAATTTTTAAGAATTTAGAATTTCCAATATGACCTAAACGTTCATGCCATGTTTTATATGCATTTAATACAGTTGTATTATTTGCATATGTTTTGCTATACATATTTTTATCAACTGTAAAAGTTACGCATATTATATTTTCTTTTGACTTACCAGTGAGCACAGTCTTACCACCTCCTTTTATCGTCACGCCTCCAGTTTTGTCAAAAATTACGCTCATCCCTGCTTCCTGGATTCGGCGCACAGACAATAAGTTATATGGTACCTCCGGCACATACAATACTCTCTCCAAGGTACCGGTCACGCCTAAATTAGTTGTAACCTTGACGGTTCCTATTTTTTCCGCGACGATGGCCTCTCCTTTCTTCGCTATTGATATCTTCAACGGTTTCTCCATTGATGTGTACGTTGTAAAAATGCTTAAGTCGTTGATTATATGATCTGTAGCACCAGAGTCTACAATAAAATCTATTTGTGATGATTGTTTGCGATTTGAATTTTCAAAAGTCTTCGCCCCAATCATAAATGCAAATCCACTACCACTTGGCTCTTGCACTTGAATGTTTTGCGCACCACGGTAATAATCCGCACTTGCGGAACTTTGCCTATAATAAAAACAGTCTTTTTTCTCGTGATTTTTCCTACCACAATGTTCACATCTTTTGTCGTAGCTTTTACCAATTCTTTTATTTTTAGAATTGTAATTTGGTTGGTAATTCTTCCTTTTGAAATTTGATTTAAAAACCTTGTTTTTCTTAAATTTTCTGTTATCACCCCTCGCTTCTATTTGCAGCACTTTAGCACTCGTTTCTGCCTTTTCGTTGCGTAATTTGATTTCATAATCTAACAGTTTGATTTTAACAAATGCTAGGCTTAAATTCTCATCCGCTTGCGTTTGAATTGCAGTAATGAGAGGGTCGTACGAATTTGGCAATGTTAGCAATAACCTTGCTACCTTGCTCATTTCATTGATTGTAGCACCCGCGGCCTGTAGCTCAACAATCATATCGTCAAATAATACTAGGTGTTTCAAAAGTGGCGTATCTTCTTTAAATTTAAAACATAGCAGTTTCTTTTCTATTGCCAACTGTGTCGCTAAACTTTTCCGTTCGTAAATAGAGTCTAATTTTGTGAAAATGTCTTTCGCCGTGTCAGTTTCTGTCGCAAAGCATAACATTGAATCTGTTAACAATTCAATTACAATCCCTTTCGCAATTCTCTCATGCCGTTTCCATTCATTGTCTTCGACAGCTGGGGGCAATTCGTCCAGAACTCTTAAAGCATTTTCTTCTGCCAATAGTGCACGAATTCTGTATTTCCAAATACTATATTTCTCGCCGTCGAAAGGCTTGATGTTGCGTTTGGTTGTTTTTACTTCGTCACTCATGTCTATACGATATCTGTACTGACACGCACACACACTCACTCTAATAAAGTTTTATAAAGTTTTAAATGTCACTTTTCACAATTCACAATTAACACTTTAACTATATGTGACTGGGCCCATAACCTGTTGGATTGGGGTATATTTAAATGAAATATATTCAAAGATAGTTTAAAATATAAACTTTATTTAACGGCACGGAAAGTATGTCTTCATCAGACAACGAACGGTTACGGAATGAATAAGGACCCCCAAAAAGGAAATCAGGGTCCGTTTTCTTTTACTGTGTTTATAACACTACCTCTAGCCGAAGAACCTCTTGAGTTGAGAAAACCCAGCTACATTTGGCAGCTTTCTCTTCCCTTTGTTACAAACAGAGGTTCTCTATGCAGTGAGGCATTTTTGATTAAATTTATATTTATCTTTAATTAATAATTCAACATATTTCGATATGTTTCAATATATTCTGATATATTGATATATTAATATATTTTGGTATACTAATATATTAATATATTTTGATATATTTTGATATATTTTGATATATTTTGATATATTTTGATACATTTTGATATATTTCGATATATTCTGATATATTGATATATTAATATATTTTGGTATATTAATATATTCTGATATATTGATATATTAATATATTTTGGTATATTAATATATTTTGATATATTTTGATATATTAATATATTAGTATACCAAAATATATTAATATATCAATTTATCAAAATATATTTCGAAATATATCAAAATATATTAGAAATATATCAAAATATATCAATATATATCAAAATATATCAATACATATCAAAATATATCAATATATATCAAAATGTATCAAAATATATCAAAAATATCAAAATATATCAAAATATATCAAAATATATTAATATATCGATATATCGGAATCTATCAGAATATATCAGAGTATATTAATATATCGATATATCAATTTATCAAAATATATCAAAATGTGTCAAAATATATTAATATATTAATATACCAAAATATATTAATATATCAATATATCAGAATATATCGAAATATATCAAAATATATCAAAATATATCGAAACATATCAAAATATATCAAAATATACCAAAATGTATCAATATATATCAAAATATATCAAAATATATTAAAATATGTCAGAATATATCAAAATATATCAAAATATATCAGAATATATCAGAATATATCAGAATATATCGAAATATATAAGAATATATCAAAATATATTAATATATCAATATATATCAATATATATCAATATATCAAAATTTATCAAAATATGTCAAAATGTATCAAAATATATCAAAATATATCAAAATATATCGAAATATATCGAAATATATCGAAATATATCGAAATATATCGAAATATATCGAAATATATCGAAATATATCAAAATATATTAATATACCAAAATGTATCAATATATATCAAAATATATCAAAATATATCAAAATATGTCAGAATATATCAAAATATATCAAAATATATCAATATATATCAAAATATATCAAAATATATCGAAATATATCAAAATATATCGAAATATATCAGAATATATCAAAATATATTAATATACCAAAATGTAGCAATATATATCAAAATATATCAAAATATATCAATATATATCAAAATATATCAAAATATATCAAAATATGTCAGAATATATCAAAATATATCAAAATATATCAGAATATATCAGAATATATCAGAATATATCGAAATATATAAGAATATATCAAAATATATTAGGATATATCAAAATATATCAAAATATATCAAAATATATCAGAATATATCAGAATATATCGAAATATATCAAAATATATCGAAATATATCAGAATATATTAATATATCGATATATCAAAATATATTAATATATTAATATACCAAAATGTATTAATATATCAATATATCAGAATATATCGAAATATATCGAAATATATCGAAATATATCGAAATATATCAAAATATATCAAAATATATCAAAATATATCAAAATATATCGAAATATATCAAAATATATCAAAATATATCAAAATATATCGAAATATATCAAAATATATTAATATATCAAAATATATCAGAATATATCAAAATATATCAAAATATATAAAAAAATATCAAAATATATCAAAATATATCAAAATATATTAATATATCGATATATCAAAATATATCAGAATATATCAAAATGTATCAAAATATATCAATATATATCAAAATATATTAATGTATCGATATATCAAAATATATCAGAATATATCAAAATGTATCAAAATATATCAAAATATATCAAAATATATTAATATATCAATATATCAATATATCAGAATATATCGAAATATATCAAAATATATCGAAATATACCAAAATATATTAATATATGAATATCAAAATATATTAATATATCGAAATATATCGTAATATATCGAAATATACCAAAATATATTAATATATCAATATATCAGAATATATCGAAATATATCAAAATGTATCGAAATATATCAAAATATATCAGAATATATCAAAATATATCAGAATATATCAAAATATATCAGAATATATCAAAATATATCAAAATATATTAATATATCGATATATCAGAATATATCAGAATATATCAGAATATATCAGAATATATTAATATATCGATATATCAATATATCAAAATATATTAATATATCAAAATATATCAATATATATCAAAATATATAAATACATATCAAAATATATCAATATATATCAAAATATATCAAAATATATCAAAATATATCAAAATATATCAAAATATATCAAAATATATCAAAATATATCGAAATATATCGAAATATATCAAAATATATCAGAATATATCAGAATATATCAGAATATATCAAAATATATCGAAATATATCGAAATATATCGAAATATATCGAAATATATCAAAATATATTAATATACCAAAATGTATCAATATATATCAAAATATATCAAAATATATCAAAATATATCAAAATATGGCAGAATATATCAAAATATATCAAAATATATCAATATATATCAAAATATATCAAAATATATCGAAATATATCAAAATATATCGAAATATATCAGAATATATCAAAATATATTAATATACCAAAATGTATCAATATATATCAAAATATATCAAAATATATCAAAATATGTCAGAATATATCAAAATATATCAAAATATATCAGAATATATCAGAATATATCAGAATATATCAGAATATATCAGAATATATCATTATATCACTATATCACTCTATCACTATCTCCATTAGCATCACTATATCTACCGCTATCGCTATCACTATCACCATCAGTATCTGTAACACTATCGTAATCACTACAATACTTATTATTACTATCATGTTTGTTATATTTGTACGATTAGAATTGTTAAATCTATGCGATAAACAAGAGGGACTTGAAGTACCATGTTCATTTTGGATTTAGCAATCTTTAATCGTACTAATTACAATTAACACTGAACTCAAACAGTTGTGGTGCAATACAATTTAGATTAATCACATTTGAACCACAATGCGTGTCGTAAGACTGACTCAACGTCGTAGCTCAAGAACTAAATCCCTTAAACTATAATTGTGTTAGCATTTGCGTCAGTCAGAACTAATAACTGTGCACTCCCGAAGTGACTGACACTCACCATTTCGTTTACTACAGCAATTTGGAATTGATATTTTTTAACTAAATCTATAGCATTGCACATATAATGTATAAACATAATGAAACAGTTAATGGTTGCAAATAATAATGAAAAAATAATATTTTTGAAATATTTCAGCACACTTCTTAATCAAAATTTTGCACTTCCTATCCGTCAGCAGTAGAAAATACCTTGGAGCGCAAAGGATTAAAATAATAAAATAAAATTGTAACGTTATGTATATCCTCGTATTGACCGACCTCATTATTAAATATTATATCGACACGTTGTAGTCAAAATACTGTTTCCAGTCGTGATCGCCGGTTTCTCGTCTTCAAGACAGTGCAGTGGAAATTATTTCTGAAAAATCGTTCGGTGGCTTTAGTTCGGCCTATTTACGTGTCGGACTGATATCGTTTACTTAATGAAAAGTGAGAGGGAAAAGTGATAATGACAGATAATAACGAAAAGTCACAGTGAATTGGATTGAGAGTTTCTGTGCGAAGAGAATAATTTTTTCATCTGTAAGAATCGTCCTGATGACGAAAATTCATTTGCATCGAAACAGGATTATTTGTGAATCAATGGGTAAGTCGTATTCAAATTGTTTGTACATTTTTTCATTGAACGTACGCAGGACTTATTGATTTATTAGTTATTCGATTCAAAACATTTTTCGGTGAATAAAAAAGTTCATTCTTTTTCAGAATGGAAAAATGTATTTTTTCCAAAATGAGAGTTTGTCCTTTTTCATCATCGTAATATTTTTATCGAGTGTAATTTTCGGCATTTTATCTATTATTTCTTTGCGATAACGAACTACAATATCGTTAGAAATTTTATTTATCCTGACTTCGTGAATAACGACGAATTAGTTTATTTATTATTCACGAGTGAAGAATAATTCAACAATTATTCCGATTTTCCTTCTTAACCGGTTTTCGCGTCATAGCCTTCTACTACACTGACATATCGCGTTACCTATCGGTTGCCACTGGGTTACCGACCAACCGAATTACCATGCGATGCCCGTAACTGTGTTTGATCTGGACTACGGTCAACTAAGACTCGGGCCTACACTTCTGCCTCCGAGTGCGCGCGATTCTCGCGCTCTGATTGGTCGGTGTTTTTCCTTAATAATTTAAAAATGAAGCCTCGTACGACATTTTTGCAAATGAGAAAGTTGTTCAGAATGACCCCGCCTACCTCCCATTTTTGGCTCCTTCACCATTAATGGGACACCCTGTAGAATAATATACCTCGAATTCAATGGAAAGTAATATTTCTTAACTTCGATGCAAAATAAAGTAACTGAACTTCGTTGCAAAATATTGTATCCCAATTTCGACAGGAAATAAAGTACGTAACTTTCGCTGCGAAATAATTTCGATCAAGAAATCGTGCACTTGAGTTAATTGCGATAGTAAAGAGTTTCTCGTTAAACGACAGCGTTGACTGTTTTCGAAAAAAAGCACGAAGGAACGTCGAGTTTGCATTAGATAGAGGAGTCTCAGTATGGCACGACAGCGATGTAACTGATCGCCATAAAAGGTTTCGCCTGCAAAAGGTGCGCGTCGTGAGAAGTGGGTTAACTAACTGACGGCCGTTGGTGTTTTCATATAGTTCACGAGAGTTTTCCCAGACCTTCCGTAACAAGCGGCGTGTAAAACCGAGCCAGAGGCAGAAAAGAGAGGTTTAAGGCTCGTTGATCTTTCTGCAACGTACGTTTTATCCCACGACTTTCTTTTTCTTGCTCCGTAACCTCGCGAACGCTCTATGAGCGTACAATTGGATGTCATTGTACCGCACGTGACACCGTACGCCATTACGACAGACACAGGCTGAGGATAAAGTAACGTTAGATGAAGGTGTCTTCTGGTGCACCGGCATGTAGCAGCATTAAACTCGCACTGATGAGATTTTTATATAAACTCGGGAATAAAAGGATATTCTGCTATACGAAAAAAATGTATGAAAATATGTATTTTGCGATGAAAACATTCAACATGATGTACAGCTTAACTCGATACATAAAAATTTGTACGCCCATTAAAATGGATATTTAGTTACAGGGAAAGTTTGCTGATAAACAGATGACGGATATTGCTACTATTTTTGCCGAAAAGAAAATATTGCGGTTAGTAGATCACAATTGTTGTTAAGATATAAAACGAAAGATATTTTATCGTGTTATATGGAAAAACTATACGCGAATCATTCATTTTAAGTAATATACGACCTAACTCGGGGAGCGAAAATTTGTACAACCATTGGAAAGGATATTTTGTCAGAGGAAAAATTCGGTGATAAATAGATAAGGAATGTTACTAATATTTAAAATATAAAAAGACACCATCGTCGATATTGATCAGCAATAAATATAAAGAGTTAACCTTTGTCACTCACTATGCCAAGCGTAGTTCAACATTGCATTTCTCTTGAATCGTAAATAATTCGGATAAATAGATTGAGTATATATAATTTGAATAAGTAAAATAGTTGAGTATATATACAATATATATTTTTTTATGCATTTACTACTTGCGATAAATTAAAAATATATACGTTGCGCACGCTGCATTGTTGCAATAAATTCTATTGAAAACACATTTCTTGATCTATTGTGTAAATAAATTAAGGAGTTACAGGAAAATGGAATTAAGGAGTGCAAAGAATTAATGGTGTTGCGTAATTTTAATAAAACAATAACAATATCTATTGTAATCAATCGGTGATTGCTACATTAATAGACGTTTTACTCCACCCACGCCTCTTCAAAAGCTCTAAACTGACATTTACGGACGTAAAAAAGATTACCGGTAAAAGTAACTTGCTGAGAATGTTCTGACCTTCGAGGCCGATGCCAGACGTTTGCTAATCGAGGGTCATTTCGAACTCCTGCCAATGGTAACGATCGAGGATAGGAACGTTTAACGATGCATTCTTCATTTTCTAGGAAAATTGTGACGATCGGGGTTGGAGTCGATAGCGTTCGCTGAATTTGGAGCAAGAATGCTCCAAAGAGTACTACTCCTAGATACTGTACAGTCTCGTTATATGGCTCACATTTATAGAGTTCGTTGAATGTACTTCACGTGGACTTTCACGCTTATTAGTGGTACTTTTTCTTTGTCGTAGAACACGGAGAAATTATATGTTTATAATTCCTCGGGTATTGGAGTGTAGAAGTTCAGAAATTTAGAAATGATTGCATTATCAAATTCTCCAATTAATTGTCGAATTACCACATTCAAGAATTTAGTAATTTACAAGTCTATAAGATTAGAGGATATTTAGGAATTGAAAGATTTAAGAATTTCAATTTTACAAATCTCCAAATTCTGAAATTCAGGAATTACACATTCACGAATCTTCAAATTTCCAAATTTGAAAATTTCAAATTCATAAATCTCCAAGCTCTAAAATTTAGAAATTACACATTCACAGTTCTCCAAAATCCCAAATTTGAAAATTTGAAATTTAGAGATATTCAAACTATCATATGAAAAATTTTCAAATTCAGGGATTTACAAACTCTCAAGTTTGGACATTTCAAATTCAGAGATTTACAAATTACCGAATTTATAAATTTCAAATTTACAGATTTATAAATTCCCAAATTTAGAAATTTCAAATTCACAGATACGTAAGTTACCATATGAACAAATTTCAAATTCAGAGATGCTTTACTTCCCAAATATACAAATTTTTGTTTCATCGATATGTAAAATGTTCAAAAGTACAAATTTAAAATTCCCAAACAGAAAGTTCATAATTCACACATCTTCAAATTCCCTAGATAAAAAAATGTCAAATTCAGCAACTTTCGAATCACGAATTTCCGGCACTAATTGCAGTACTGGTCGCAGTGAAACGGCATACATATCCGTCAATCGGGAAGATGCAACCATAATCGTCCTAGTAAAGGGGAAACCGATGTTCGTTCGAGTTTGCAGAGTCGGCCAAGACATCGTCCAAAGGTGGAGTTGTTTCGCTTCGGCCATCGGTAACTGTACACGACCCCTTCTCGTCTCTCCAGCAACGTCCTTCTCCGACCATTTTGTTCTCCTTTTCCCTCATTCAACGTCCTCCTTCTCGATATCCTACTTACACGACCTTTCCACCAGTCACAGATCCTTGTGTTCTCCATTGTATGATCATTGACGCGCGCGAAGGATCATGGAGCTAAAAGGATCAAGGTGGAAAGCTGTTTTCTTGCATCGATGTTACGTATCGACTCTCGTATTATTGCTCGAGATATAATTTGGCTGGTTGGACCTCGCTCTTATAGCGTGGGTGATCTTTGTTACTTTCACTTCGCCTTTTAATCACGAAAGAATTAATTCAGGAAGTACATGCAATACCGATTTCATTCCCGGTCGTTGTATGATCTTTTGAAAAGGATCGAAGTTAATGAATTTTCGAATTTATGGTGTTTGAAGATTTTTGATTTTTGGATTTCTTGAATTTTTTAATTTTTCAGTTTACAGGCGGTCAAATTTACCGATTTACCGATTTACCGATTTACGGATTTACAGATTTCCAAATTTCCAAATTTTTTAATTTCCAAATTTACAGATTTACAATATTTCCAAGATTACAAATTTACAAATACACAAATATACAAATGTACAAAATTACAAAATTACAAAATTACAAAATTACAAAATTACAAAATTACAAAATTACAAAATTACAAAATTACAAAATTACAAAATTACAAAATTACAAAATTACAAAAGTACAAAATTACAAAATTACAAAACTATAAAATTACAAATTTCCAAATTTACAATTTACAAATTCACAAATTTGAAGATTCCTATCTTTACGAATTTGTAATTTTTTTAACTACCAAATTTGGCATTACCCAAATTTAAATATTTAGCGATTCCTAAGTTTATAAATGTACAAATTTCCAAATTTTAGATTCCCAAATATACGAATGTCGAACTTTATAAATTTCCGAATTTGCAGATTTAGAGATTCCTGAATTGTCAAACGTGAAAATTTACAAATTCCTAAATTCACATATTAGCAACCTGACAGATTCATAAATTACAAATTTTTCAATCAAATTTGAATTTTTCAAATTACCAAATGTGCAGTTACCCAAATTTGCAAATTCAATAACCTGAAAAGAAAGTTTCTTCCATTCGTTTCATTTCCATTTTCTCCGCGATGCGAAAGTAGTTGGAAAAATGGATGAACCAGCGCCATTTAACCATCGCAAGCCGGTAGTTGCATGTTCGTCTCGCATCCAGGACGAAACCTTTCGCATCGACAAGAAATTCGCGAGGAACTTGCCGTGAACACGCTCGAAGCGGCTCGTAGTCACGCTTCATGTGCTCGCACGTGTACGCAAGGTATTACACCTCTAGTTCCCTGTTTTCTAACGCAACAATGATGTAAACAACCATATCGTAGCGTAAGTAAACGCGTTTTGAATTCGGAGAAAGCGTGGGAGATTCACATCCATCGCACTGGCTGATTATTGTTGCTGTAACAACAAAATTAATTTTTGAAACTGGTTTCGATATCACATCCTGCCTCGTACATTTTGTAACTGAAATGTATTGACGCTTCATAAACAAATAATAACAATATTTATAAAATTCGAAACGGAACATATTGCGAAACAAGGGTATAATAAATGATTGTCAACTTTGCTAATGTAACCGATTGAAGGCTTGTAGCTGATAAGAATATCGAACCCAATGATTTAAGTTAGCTACAGAAATTTATTGATGCATCAAAAGCAAATAATAACAATATTTACAAAATTCGAAACGGAACAAATTGCAAAACACAGGCACAACAAATAAACGTTGCGTACACGTTTTCCTTCGCTTTGAACACGTACAACTAATTTTTATGATGCATTTATTTCAAGGCTCGATGTTAACTACTGTTAACTGTTGGTTAACATTCTATCGATCATGTTTAAATCTGTTAGAATCTTGTTGAATTCTGTTGCATGGTTTACTGAGAATACGTATTTATAAACCTTCGAGTGGTTGAAAAGTATGTTTTTTCCAAAAGTGGGGTTGTAGAAAGTAATAAATCCAAGGATCCCCTCGACTTCTACCCAGACACGTGGAAAATACAAAATTTATGACTATGTTCAAAATTCGTCAAACTCGTAGAAAGCTAATAAAACTATATTGACTATCAAGAAAACATACAAACCGGGACACTCCGACAGTCCTCATAAAGAGGAATACTGTACATAAATAAAATAAAAAATAGAAATCTGTACATTCGCAAATTTGTGTAATTGCATGTTTGGAATCTTCAAATTATCATCGCGTAAAGGCTCGTTCACGAAGGACCCATTAGTTGGTACGCGTTTCCAAGAATGCCCCAGGGATGCAGTTATCAACGAAGAACATCGAAAAACAAGCTGGTCGAACGCTATTCGCTAAACAGCGACAGTATGGCCGGTTTCTTGTTCGAGGAAAGATGCAAGGAAGCTGTTGGCGTGCATTACGTTGCCGGGTTTCCGTGAATGCATCGTACACCGCTTCCGGCAGGATGTCTCGGTGTTTTCAAACTCTGCGTGCCGTGAGCACGGCAAACTTGTTCTACAAAACGGGTCCCGACGATATATTACGCACAAATTAGACACAAAACGACACGGAACCGTACGCGGATCACGGTGCGCTATAATCCCGAACGATACGTGCTCATTTGCCTTCCGCTGGTCTTCTTTCGACAAGAATCGTTTCGAGATCGTTCGCGAACCGTCCCGAACGATGGGAACGGATCTACGATAGCATTAACCGTAATTTAACCTACAATTTTCTGAGCTGTTCCGTCATTTACAGCTAGTTAATATTATAAGTACCGGCATTGAATGCATACTTAGTTTAAAATTGAAAATAAAGTAGAAAAATAAATAAATTAATACTGCAAGGTCAACTAACATGTACAACCACTTATTAGCTCGATAAAATATTACAGAGATTTGAGAAAATGGCGGCAACAAAATTTTGTAATATAAAATGTTGAACTGGAAACTGGTCATTTTGATCGGTTGGTAGTTCGAGTGTTAAGATGCATTGTGGATAAATATTATGTCATGAATAAAAGTTTCAATGGAATTTCTACATTTACCGCTTTTATTAACGATAATTGTTGATTTACACAAAGTTAATGTATCTTCGTCGTAAGTCGTGGAATAGATGTATTTCCTGTAACATTATATGGAAATGAAGTCAATTGATAATTTTGAGGAGCAACGTTGACAAGCATTATGTCTCTGATGAAAATTTCGATGTTATTTGACCTTTACATATTTCATTAACAATAATTTCGATCTATGCAAAGTTCAACTATCTTCAACAATTACCGATGTTATTGACGGCAATTTCGATTTACACAACGTTTATGTATCTTCAACATTTATTGATGTTATTGACGACAATTTCGATTTACGCAATGTTAATGTATCTTCATCGTAAGTTGTGAAACAGATGCATTTCCTGTAATATTATATGAAAACAAAGTCAATCGGTAATTTTGAGGAGCAACGTGGACAAGCATTATGTCTTTGATGAAAATTCCAATGTCATTTGACATTTAAATATTTAATTGACAACATTAACGGACCTTATTGACGACAATTTCGATTTACAGAATGTTAATGTATCTTCATCGTAAGTTGTGGAATAGATGCATTTCCTGTAATATTATATAAAAACAAAGTCAATCGGTAATTTTGAGGAACAATGTGGACAAGCATTATGTCCCTGACGAAAATTTCGATGTTATTTGACCTTTACATATTTCATTAACAATAATTTCGATCTACACAAAGTTCACCTATCTTCAACATCAACCGATGTAACTGACAACAATTTCGATTGACACAAAAATGTATCTTCGTCTTAAGTCGGATGATAGGTGCGTTACCCGCGACATTATCTGAAAACAAAGTCCAATGTCATTTTACATTTACATATTTAATTGACAACATTTACCGATGTTACTGACAACAATTTCGATTGACACAAAAATGTATCTTCATCGTAAGTCGAATGATAGATGCGTTACCCGCGACATTATCTGAAAACAAAGTCCAATGTCATTTTACATTTACATATTTAATTGACAACATTTACCGATGTTACTGACAACAATTTCGATTGACACAAAAATGTATCTTCATCGTAAGTCGGATGATAGATACGTTACCCGCGACATTATCTGAAAACAAAGTAAATCGGTAATTTTGCGGTGCAGCGTGGACAAACATTATGTCTCTGATGAAAATTCCGATGTACGCCGATCCATTGCATGGCGCAACCACGATCCCAGCCATGATGGAACCACGAAAGAGACTCACCTGGCACGTCGAGGTACAAAAGAATCAAAAAGGTTCGCCCCCCTTTCGCTCGGCAGTTACCGGGCACGGAGTGTAGCCTCTCCTTCGGCGAGTCGTGTTTCTCTTTCTCTCTCTATCTGGCTCCGTTCCTTCCACTCCCATAGCAGAGGCCGCATACCTCCTTAGGATGCAGTGTAGACCTGTCCATTGGCTGGCAGACATCGGCTCTTTTTCGAAACGGCGACTCATGAAACCGAGAGGATAAAGTCGGAAAGTTCGCTGCGGCTCGTGTACGTGCGTCATGAGGTTCAGTGGATACGTGAACGTTCTTTGAACCGGCTGATCCGAAAGAAATTGTATACACGTGGTGCGACGATGAGTTGATACCGTGATTCGCGAGGAACCTGGACCGACTTTATGAGGTGAGTCCCCGCTTCCAGAAACCCTTCTGTTCCGGGACGCCAGGTTAATTCGCCATTGAACAAAATCCAGGATTATCCGTTCGTTATTTTGCAAATTCTTCGTCGCTTAATGTTTTGTACAATGTTGAAATCGGATCGGTCAAATCGACCAGTTTAGTGTTTTAAGTTTGAAAGCCGGTGATGTAGGTGTTAACGAAGGTCTGTGTCGATTTTTATCGCGACGAGGAATTAATGCGTGTACCAGTTTCGTAGTTTGTTTAGGAAGTTTGAATTTGGAATTTGGTATACAGCGTATGCCGTTAGGTTTAATGCCAGATTCATGAAACCCGGAAAAATAACGGATGTCAAATTGTTCCGAATGATAGTACTTAAGATTTTGGCAATTTGTGTGTTAACTTCTGTCGAGATTAAACTTCGTGCGAGACAAGTTATGTATAATCCGTTACTTATTTGTTTATCAACTTTAATTTTGATTTATGTTTATGTGGACATCGAACGTATGTGAACCCGGTTAACGTGAAACCGGATTTATGTAAATTACATCGAATTTATTAGCGTAATTCTTTCACACTCGCGACGTGACTCACATTCCCTGTTCGGTTTAAGCAATAATTTGATACAAATATTCGTTGATTGAATTGTATAGCGTTGTACGCGTGTCGTATAAACACAGCGAAACAATAGTGACAAGCAATAATGAAGGAATAATAATTCAAAATATAGTAATAATAACTTCACAATGGGGAAATTATAACGTCACAATAGAGAAATAATAAATTCGCAATGGAAATAACAAGATTATGACAGAAAAGGTATTAAGTTCATGATTGAAAGGTAACAATTTCAAAAGAATTTCATCAAGTTTTTAATCTAGAAAGTTTCCGAAATATGTGAATAACAAGAACATGTTTCATGCGAAAGGTTAATCCTTGGATGACGGAGCCGAATCTCTGATCCAAGGACGAATTTGACGTTTGATAGTGGATTTCGTTTCATTCTCATTTTCTGAATTATTTGCTATTTCTTTAATTCTTAAGTTAGTCATCTTTCTAATATTTAAAGTTTACCTCTTTAGATTATGCAGAGTGCACTTTATCGGAGTACATCTATCCTAAATTTTTAAATAGACGTTCATTTTAATTTACGAAATACAAGATAATACAGTTTATTATATATAAATACAGTTTATTATATTTGAACACAGTTCATTACATATAAATACAGTTTATTTACATATAAATTATAATTGTATTATATATAAATACAGTTTATTACAAGATAGACATCTATATCGTGAAATAGACACGTCGTTTATTGCCATCCAGGTTTGACGTTTACAACTTCGCTAAAATACCCAGAAAACCATCTATGGATCGAAATTCGCAGACCCGAAGAAGCATTAGAAATTCGAGTACCTGCTGGGTCACGATTCATCTACCTTTCTATTCAATAGTTGACCCTCTGAACCTTCCACCTCATCAACGTCATCAAACACCACAAAGAAAGCAAAACCGAAAGGAATTCTAACCAGCAACAACCTAATAAACGATCAAAGTCCGAATCGCAAAATGAAAAAAATTACAATCGTGTCACATCGTGCATGTTCGTTTTCGTAGCGACACCTAACGCGTTGAAAGAAATTCTTCAAGTACTGTTTCTTCCATTCGACGCATCGTTCAAAGACGCGCATTTCATTGGCATTCACCTATCGGTTCCCTGTGTTTTCGTTCCAGAACCACGTGCCACGATGAATCTTAAATTCGTGTTGATCGACTCGATCTCGTTGGTCATAGCGTTCATAAATCCGAACATGTAGCATGAAGTAAAAGCAAGTTGCGTAAAGAAATTCTATACGAGACTGGATCTTGCTAACATTTCCTTGACCTTTATTCCCCGCTATATTTAAAAGGATACGTACACTAATCCAGATTGATGATTCTCGAAAGTCACTAACCGGTTAAGACGCGTTCGCTAAAAGGCATCGGTATTTTTGCACTACAGGGATTGTCGGTAAATAATTCGTAACGGGTTACAGACGGTGGTCGAAAATACGCGAACATTGCCGAACTTCGATCGTGTGTTTTGCCAGTTCGAGGGAAACCAGTCTGACCGGAGCGCGCGTTAATCGAAGTCTCGATTTCAAGGAACCGGTGTCAAGTTCGTGAAACAGGAAAAGCTCGAACCAACGGTTATAACAACTTCGTAGATTAGATGGTTAATTTCCATGTAAAGGGCGAGGTCTCTATATGTACACGTATTGTATATGTATTCGACTTTCGCGACGGAACTTTCCATAATAAGTCGAAAAAGGATGATACATACGTTGAAACTCGTTATACCGTTTTCCAAGTAATGGTAATATGAGGGAAACAAATTTTTGCGAGAGTAGTTTACGGTTATGTATTTCAATCTGGTGAGTTCTATTGGGTGATACTACCACCCGTTATATTACCACGAATTATAGTTACTAGATATTGTAATTACTATGGGTTGTATTGTCGCGCTTTGATATCGCCACGCGTGATGTTACCACGCATTAGAATCACTAGGCGTTATAATAGCACACGTTATATCGCTAGGAGTTAGAATCACTACGCATAAGGATTGATACGTGTTACATTGCCACGCGTTATATCGCCACGCATTACATCGTTACGCGTTAAAATCTTCATATGCTGAAATTGCTACGCGTTATATTGCCACGCGTTATATCGCCACGAATTAAAGTATCAACGAGTTCGAATAGCCATGCGTTGGACTTGCTGCGCGTTATATCGCCACTCGTTACATCGCTACGCATTAGAATCGCTATGCGTTGGAATTGCCACGCGTTAGAATATCAACGTGTTTGAATCGTCACGTGCTAGAATTGCTGCGCGTTATACCACCACGCATTACATTGCTACGTATCCTAATACGTAGCCATCCTAATTGCTACGCATTGTATTGCCACGTGTTATATTGCCGCGATTTAGAATATCAACGTGTTTGAATCGCTATTTGTTGAAATTGCCACGCGTTATATCGCAACTCGTTACATCGCTGCGCATTAGAATCGCTATGCGTTGGAATTGCCACGCGTTGGAGTATCAGCGCGCTAGAATCACGGCGCGTTATATCACCTCGTGTTACATCGCCGCGCGGTAGGAGCTGAACGTATTAGAATTGTTACGTCTTGGAGGCGTCGCTGGTTTCATTATCATGCGTTATAACACCACGCGTTAGAATCACTATGTGTTATATCGCCACTAATTAGTGTCGCTACGCATTATATCGCCACTAATTAGCATCGCTACGCATTATATCGCCACGCGTTACATCCTTACGCATTCTAACTACATGTTACAGCTATCACGCGTTGTTTCGTCGCGAATTACAGACCCCACGCGTTAAAGTCGTCAACGCGTTGTACTGCCACGCGTTATATCACCGCGTACGAAAGTACCATAAGAATTTCATTTTCAATCACCATCACGAGCATCATCGAAGTGTTTCTCTGTACAACCTAACAACTGGCAAGCGTGGATAAGAAATTCCTACGAGCACGTGAGCCGAGAGCCGGCAAAGGCTTCGCGCAGCCCGTTCCCGGCGGCGAAACTCGAAGGAAAAATGACCAAACCTCGGAACAAAGCCGAAGAGGTCGCGGAACAAGGATGAAGAAACCGCGGAACGAAAATGGCGAACGTGGCTCGTGACAGGATGCTACTTTTCTTAGTCATTCATCCTGGCATCACCTGGTCACACAGTGTCAGGATTCCAGACGCGTAACGTAATGGCGGTACCGGTGGTAGGGGCTCCGTAACGGGTTTTTTTTTATCTCTTCCCCGCACCTCGTCCTCGTCGGCGGTTTTCTAGCCTCTCTCCTCGTTCCGCTGCCTTTCTCGCCGATTAACGAGTCTAGGACGTCGAGGCTGTTGATCGCGCGATCAACGCGGAACAGTTAACCGCGCGTACTCGTTCGCTTTTCGCGTACTCCGACAGAAAATCGGCTCGAATTCTTCCTCTCTTGAATACATCGGACGACTATACTCGTCGCCATTCGGACGCCTCCGTGAGACACGCGACGTCACGAGTTCTTAAGAGCATAATTTGTTTTTACAACCAGGATGAGTACTTTGCCGATTCCGAATTTTTCATTTATTTCAAAATTTATGACTAGAAAAATACGAAAAGCTAACTCGATCCTCGAAATCTTCGCCTGTCGGACACGTCGGACGACTATACTCGTCGCTGCGCGTACACCTCCGTGAGACACGCGACGTCACGACTTGTTAAGGGGTGGACCTGGTTTCGCGAAAAATGCATGTATTTGCACAGTTCTTTTTTTGTTAAGGGATTAGATGGAATTGAGGTATAATAATATATAAGGGGATATTAAAATAGAATTAAAAAATTATGAGTCGATAGTGATGTTAACGTGTCGGCGATCCTTCATTTTTCTAATGCGTTGGGCAATTAGAAAACTAAAAGAGGCAGCCTGGCGAAAATGTTCGTGAAGAGAAATTATCTAAGAATTTCAAGCTTAAGTAATTCAGGAACGTAAGATTTATGGCAATTGTAAACTTGACAATTAGGAGCTTTAGGACTTTAGCAATTTACAAATTTGAAAATTTGAGAATTTGAAAAGTTAGGGATTTGAGGTATTCGGGTTTTTTGAAATTTGGGAATTTAGAAGTTTGAGGATCCAAAAATTTCGAGAATAGGGATTCGGGGATTTAAGAATTCCAAGTTTAAGGATTCGGGAACATAGAAATTAGGGAATTTGACAATTAGGGACTTTAGGCATTAAGAAATTGAGAAATTTGAAAATTTGAGATTTTGAGATTTTGAAAATTTGAAAAGTTAGGGATTTTAGGAATTCGGGTTTTTTGAAATTTGGGGATTTAGAAGTTTGAGGATCAAAAAATTTGTAAACTAGCGATTCGGGAATTTATGAATTGCAAGGATAAGCAATTCGGGAATATATGAATTAGGAAATTTGACAATTCGAGTCTTTAGGAATTTGGAAATGTAGAAGTTTGCAGATTTGAGATTCGAGGTTTAAGATTATGACTTAACTGTACCTATACTCTTTAAATGAAATGAATACCAGATTCAATTGAAGTACAAAATAAATAAATGTACTTTTAATTAATCTTCCTAGAATTCTAGAAATCCCAAACAATGTCCCAAGGATCTTCTAAAAACGTTCCTGCACTGTTCACACTGCGAACGAGTGTACAATGCAACTGCAGCTTTCTCATCTGACGATTTGAGCCATCATTCAATTTGATAGGATTATTTCGAAGCTGATTGATAGTAACTACTGCTTCTATTTAAAGATAAGAACGTTGAAAATAACGTTGACCCGTTATTTCGAGCATCTTCGTTGAACAACTTCGACCTGCATACTCTGATCGTGTCAGTTGTATTTTAATAGTTTAACAAATTATTGACTATATAATATAAACAAATTAGAACTGGCCAACTACTTGCATAACATAAAGACACATAAACACAAGATGTTTGAATATGATCGGGGGTTCTCTCCTTGCACCTCCAACAGAGAGATCAATTTTGTCGTTTCGAATTGATTGAAAGTAACGACCATTTTGTCTAAAGGCTGCAGCCAATAGGATTAGTTTACCATGTCCCATATACTAAAATATATCCGGTTAAGCATTGAACGGCAAATTGCGTTTACTACAGTTACCGTTCGACAGTTTGTAAGATACGTGAGACGAGGTTAGAATGTCTCGTTTGTTCCATATTTGGTATACTAAGTTAATTATGGTCGCTAGAGATACAATGGTTAAGGGTTCAGGGATTTGGACATTTAGGAATATTGGGACATAGAGAATTAGGAGAGTCGTGATTTAGGTGCGTAGAGGTTTAGGGGTACACAAATTTGGAGACATAGAGATTTTGGAACATAGGAATTTAGGGACATAGCGATTTCGGAACATAGGAATTTGGGGATATAGGGATTCCGGAACATAGGAATTTGAGGACATAGGAATTTGGGGACATACGAATTTGGGAACATAGGAATTTGGGGACATAGGGATTTCGGAACATAGGAATTTGGGCATATAGGGATTCCGGAACATAGGAATTTGGGGACATACGAATTTGGGGATATAGGGATTTCGGGACATAGAAATTTGGGGACATACGAATTTGGGGATATAGGGATTTCGGGACATAGAAATTTGGGGACATACGAATTTGGAAACATAGGAATTTGGGGACATAGGGATTTCGGAACATAGGAATTTGGGGACATACGAATTTTGGAACATACGAATTTAGAGACATAGGGATTTTGGAACATAGGAATTTGGGGACATACGAATTTTGGAACATACGAATTTAGAGACATAGGGATTTTGGAACATAGGAATTTGGGGACATAGGGATTTCGGAACGGAAGTATATAGGGACACAGAGATTTCAGGACATAGAAACGTAGGAATATGGTGGTTTCAATACATAGGAATATAAGAATGTAGGTACACAGGAACATAGGAGTATAGTAATATAGGGATATAGGTACATAAAGAACTAGAAATAAAAATATATAAATATCCAAGAATCTACAAACTTAAAAATGTGCATATATTATGGACTATGTACATCCTTTGTATATCATGGAGAACAGACTTAACGTGTACCTTTCTGAAGTTTCTCTCACTTTTTCCTAACTTTCTTCTAATTTGTTATATTTATAGTTGAGTAGATTGCATATCTTCAATTATGTTGTGTCTTGAAGGTCTTAAGTTTATCCACTGGTTGTTTCTTCTTCATTATATGTGTCATGGTATACAGCGGATTATTCGCGGTGCGTCATCGAGTTATAATCTATGAATTTCTTTCCGACAATGGTAATACCTTCTGTTTAATCATACTGTTGGCTTCTTTTATGTACGCGCGAGCATTCGCACCGTGGAAGCACACTGTTCGTCACGGATTTTAACGCTTCATGCTTTTCCGCGTTGCGCACCATGCAATAGAAATCACGAACTACTCAATGTCTAGTTTTATATCGCGAGTACTGTTTCGTCCTGTTCACGAAACGTTTAGTTTATATTTATATTATTATCCTCGACTTGTCTCGCGAAGTTCCGGCGAATTATGTTGCACGAATGAAACATACATTGTTAATAAATATTTAATAAATTATTAAATTGCTAATTAATATTTTATTAATTAATATTTAGCATTCATGACAAATAAATATTCAATGTTGAATAGTTTTTAATTGTCAATACATTTTGCAAATCTATCTGTTAGGTATAGTCAAATTTGTGTTGGACTTCTTCTCTACTCTATCATCATCATTGATAAATTTATGACTGTCGAAGAAACTACCCCTATGTTTGTATATTAATTTTGCTTTTTTTTTTTTGTCATAGTTGTAATTCAAAGTTGAATGTCGAATAATTTGGACGTGGAGATACATTTTGCAAATATCATTGACAAATGACTATCGAAGAAACTACCCCATATTTGTGTATCAACTTTGTATTTTATGTCAGTCATCCCTCAAAGTAAAATGTCGAATTATTTCTCACTGCAGGTACATTTTACAAATGTATCTCTACAAAATCGTTAATAACTATCGACGAAACTACTCTCGTATCTTTGTATCAATTTAGCAGTTTCCAGTTATCGCTACAAGATCAAGGTTGACCTTTCTCACAAGAATATTTTAAATTCGTTCAAATAAACTAGGTTCTACAGCTCGTAATAAGTCATACGGATCACTTTCAAATATATTGTGCTACGTGTACCGCTTATTAAGTTTTCGAGTCATTAAAGTTTATTAAAATTGATTAAGCGTCCAGTTAAAAAGCGATAACGAAGAACGAGCATGGTCAATATAAACGCAACAGGAGAATATTGATCGCGTACCTTTGATTCTGCATAAAGCAATGTCTCGAGCGAGAGTTACGAGGCAAAGAGAATATCGCGAAACTCGTGGCACGTTTATTTCAGCCGATGATGTTGTGCAAGACTTTTGTTCGGAATCTGTCTGGAGGCTCTACTAGAAAGTTACCACCTAACATCGTAACAGATTTGTGTAACGCCAACATTCGCGATTCGTTGGCCCGTGAAACCTCTACAGCTTGATCTTGAAATTACTTGGAAATTTTCTATTTTTTATCTCGACCAGGAAGAAAAACTGGTTTACGGTGTTCAAGATTTTATCGGATATCGCGTGTTCCAGTACATGGATATGCTCTAATTTTTCCCTTACCCATAGAATGCGTTCCAAATAGAAATTCCTAGTGCGAGTGTTGATCATACGATACGATATTTCTTCCCTCATAATTTTATCGAATTGCGTACTCCACGTCGAAATTTATTGCCACCACGTGTATTTGAATCTTTACATTGCAGGCAGAATGTTTTTCTACAATTAAACAGGTTACAGTAGTAATTTTCGTTGAATTTATTTTCATTGCTGTTTGAAGATGATATACGATAAATGGTATTTCTCGATACTTCTGTGTCATCAGTTTGTGTCAGATTTTCTTAATAATCGACGATAATAACTAATAGATCATTAACAATCATCATTAATAATAGACAGTAATAATAAATAGATAATTAATAATATACAATAATAATAAATAGATCATTGATAATAGGCAATTATAATAAATGAGTCATTAATAATAGACAATAACAAAAAATGGATGATTAGTAATATACAACAAAACAAATAGATCATTAATAAATAGACAACAATAATAAATAGATCATTAATAATAAACAGTAATAATAAATAGATCATTAATAATAGACAATAATAACAAATAGATAATTAATGATATACAATAATGACAATTAGATTATTAAGAATAGACAACGATAATAGATAGATAATTAATAATAAACAATAATAATGAATAAACAATTAATATGAAATAATAATAATCATTTATTAAAAATAACTTTCATAATAAACGATTCTATGAATCATTTCACTCCTCGCGTATTTATCGTTATAAATTATCTTCTCGTCGTTGCGCGTTATTTAGCATCAAAATGGCGAGCGTAGATTGAAACTGTCGCGCAAAATCGAACAAACAGCAGAGTTTCGAGGGGAAAGGATCTCGACGAAAAATCCGACGGTGGTTTCGCGTTCGAAAGGAACTAGGATAAATGGCGGACGAGCGGGTAACTGGACAATTGGATTGACAGATCACGGGACGAGAGTTCCGCGTACTCCTGAAATGGAATCTGATTTCTAACGGCTTTTCACTGACCACACTTACCCGCTAGAAGTCATTCAGACACCGTACACGGTGGCCGTTCTTGGTCCCCCTCGAGATACTTTTCATCGGCATCGGAAAAAGAACGCGGACTCGGTAGAGAGTCGTTTTATATGGATGGAAACCGGTGGCTTCGAAGGATCGTTGCATCCTCCGCACGGTTTAGCTATTTCCTACGTGCCCACTCGTCTGCGGTCCGCGTTCGTCGCGTTTTTTCGCCGTTACATAGCCGCGCCGTTTCACGACGTGCCTCGAGAACGCTCGTTTTAAACGCCTCCTCTCGACTTGCCTATCGTTCACTTTCCTTTTTTGCTTAACCGATCGCCGGTGACCGCCGCTGGCCGGATAAACTTAGGGCAACTGAGAGCACACGGGCTACACTCACCGCAGATACATGTATACAGATCCTAGGTTTTGTTTTTATTTACAGATTTCGAGCCCGTGGAAGTGGAAATTTTTTAATTGCGAGGTTGGGAATTTGGAAGTACTTAATGTGTGGAGGTTTGGAGAGTTAGAAGTTTGGATATTTGATGGCTTGGGAGTTTCAGATTGAGGACGTTTGGAAATTTGCGAACCTGTAAATTTAGGGATTTAGGAATTCGGGATCATAGGAATTAGGGAATTTGGCAATTAGGGGCTTTCGGAATTTAGAAAGTTAGAAATTTGAAAATTTGAGAATTCGAGAAGTTAGGGATTTGGAGATTTTAGAATTTGGGATTTGAGGAATTCGGGTATTTAGAAATTCGGGAACGTAGAAGTTTGAGGATTTGAGAATTTGGAGAGTAGGGATTTGGGGATTTATGAATTCGGGATCACAGGAATTTGGAAATTTGATAATTAGTGGCATTCGGAATTTAAAAATTTAGAAATTTGAAAATTTGAGTATTTGAGAATTTTTAAAGTCAGGGATTTGGAGATTTTGGAATTCGGGATTTGGGATTTAAGGAATTTGGGTTTTTAAAAATTCAGGGACTTAGAAGTTCGAGGACTCGAGAATTTGGGAAGTAGGGATTTGGGGATTTAGGAATTCGAGGTTTGAGAAATTCGGGATCATGGAAATTAGGGAATTTGACAATTAGGGGCTTTAGAAATTTGGAAATTTAGAAGTTTGGTGATTTGAGGCTTTGAAAACTTGATGACTTGGGAATTTAAGAATTTAGGATTTCAGAATTAGTTATATTACATTTGAGAATTAGGATTTGAAAATATAGTTTTCCAAATTGAGAAATTAAAGACTAGTTATCAGAAAAAGTGTTTAATAATTCTTTGTTAAAGGTTACGGTCTTTTTATGGCCGGAAGTGAACGGAATCGTGACGGTCTATGATATAGGAAGCGTTTTCTTGTCACGCAACAAAGACCGTCGTTTTTATCCATAAGACCGTTTCTTAAGTATTCTTATAATATACTCTTTACTCGAACGAAAGTTTCAAAGCACATTATATGCTCGAACCATTCATTACTTTCATCTTCCATAGCTTACAAAGTCAATTACGGCACTATACATATAATAAAATTTCAAATATGTTATTTGTATTATGTATATCTATAATTCTATAAAAAAATAATATTGAAGCCGGCCATAATAATGTATTAATATAATGATAATATCTGGTAAATAATGTATGATGTAGTAATATATAATATACAACACATAATATTGTTGAAATAGCAAAGATATTTTGAGCGATGTTACTCCGTTACATACTACGTGTACGGGCGCGGAATTCTTTTGTTTTTGCCTCGCACATTTTCCCGTTTTGCGAGGCCGATCAAGATATAATAATAAGATGTATAATTATGTAACATATAATGTAACAATATAATTATATCATATGTAATAACCTGTCTATATAGTGTGATACACGTGTCACATATGTAATACATCCAAAATCAAAAAACGAAATACACATACACGCATAAAATATAAAATAAACCTAAATGATTATAATAAATCTCCTAAATCTTAATCTATTTTCTTCATTCATCCCCAAACTCGTCACATACATAATTACCCACATTCTGTCATACATACTAATCGTTGTTATCAATCTCTCGCTCTACACTTGTAAATGCAATTTGTATGCATTTCAAAATACCAGCATCAAGCCTTAAAATGTTTTTATGGTTTCGACGAATGACGTAGGTGACGATGTGGACGATTTTGCTGCTCGCATTCTCCACGTGGTCTTCGTCATGGGGTCAAGTGATCAACAGGGCGCCGCATTTCGTGCAAGGTGGCGACATGGCCAGATTGGCCGTGTCAGAAGGCACACCACCGGGAGCACCTGTCTACACCCTGCAAGGCGAGGATCCCGAAGGATCTAAATTGCATTATTCAATCAGCGGAGAATACTTCACGGTGAACCGAGACACCGGTGTCGTGGTGCTGAGAAAGGCGCTCGACAGGGAGACACAGGACTTGATCGAAGTGATCATCAGCATAACGGGTAACTAAATATACTAGTAGCTTTCATCGGTATCCCGTTACCCTGCTGCCATGGAATATCGTTGAATATTCAACGATATGTAGGTCACTAGTGACACGATACGTCAATGGAATTGCGACGAGCCAGTTATGTCATTATGATTCTGCTCGATTTTCTTGCGTGTATGGTTACCGTTTTATTTCGCGTCCATCTTTGTCCTATTAATACGCGTCCTGCAACCGGGTACACGATTCATATACGGTTCGACATGTTCGTTAGACGAATACAGAGTCTATCCTTCGTTACGTACATTCGTTGTATTGTCGATCGAATAAGGAATGCGCCGGTTCGAGTTCTTAAATATCGAAATATATGGGGATTGTGATTTGTGAGCGCGGAAAAAGTTCTTATAATGATTTGTGAAGTTAACAATTCACGAACTTCCGTAGATATTCATGAATTGGAATAGTGATTCGTGAATTTTTGTAATTTTGTTATTGCAATGCGAACTTTGGTGAGAGACTTGTGAATAATTTTGTGGACCAAGGGCACAGGAAATTATGAATACATTTCTGGACGAAAGATTATAAGATGAGGTGAATAATTTCGTATACGGAGGTTATAAGAAATTATGAATAATTTTGTAGACGAAGGTTGTAAGAAATTATGAATAATTTTGTACATGAAGATTGTAAAAAATTATGAGTAACTTTGTAGACGAAGGTTATGAAGAATTATTAATAATTTGGTACAGGAAGGGCACAAGAAATGAAGAATAAATTTCTGGACGAAAGATTATAAGAAATTATGAATAATTTTGTATACGAAGGTTATAATAAATTATGAATAATTTTGTACATGAAGGTTATAATAAATTATGAATAATTTTGTACATTAAGGTTATAATAAATTATGAATAATTCGATAGACGAAGGGCACGGGAAACTATGTATAATTTTGTGGGCGAAGGGCACAGGAAATTATGAATAACGTCGTGGACACAGGGCATATAAAGTTACGAATAATTTTGTGGACAAAAAGCGTAGGAAATTATGTATAATTTTATGAACAAAGCAAGCAGGAATATACAAATGATTTTGTAGTCGAATGGCATATGAAATTGTGTATAATTTTATGAACGGAGCACACGGGAATGTTCATACGAATGATTTTTGTAGACGAAGGAGTCGCAGGATCGGAACCTAACACGGTGTCCCTTCGACGGGAAGTAGCTGTGTTGGATGAAAACGATAATCCACCGGTGTATCATGGCAGACCATACGCGGCTAGGGTCCCTGAAAGTGCACACGTGGGTGGTCTGCTGATTCCTCCTGGCACGATCACGATCACGGATCGCGATGGCGGAGTAAATGCGGATGTTCACGTGGAATGCGTCCCTGCAACGCGAGACGACGATGTCTGCGAAGTCTTCAATGTTTCGACGGAAAAGGTACTCTTATTGTTTACTTTCAAGACATATTCATTTACAAGAAACATTCAACGAGTCCACTTTATCTAAATATTTATTGCAGTAACTTTAATTGTTTCACATTTGAATCTTAATATTTTAATCAAGTTTAAGTTATTCTTAAACTTTATGTAAAAAGTTGGATGAAGTTCAATAAAATTCAATAAAATTCAATAAAATTCAATAAAATTCAATAAAATTCAATAAAATTCAATAAAATTTAATAAAGTTCAATAAAGTTTAATAAAATTCAATAAAGTACAATAAAGCTCAATAAAGTTCTATCACGTAAGATGGATACATTTTCACCTACACACATAGTTCTTGATGTCTACCTTACTTTGATCATTACTTAAACATATTTAAATGTTTAAAACGTAACAACAATTTTTATCCTTTTATTCGAGAAAGTTCACAGATTTTCCTCGTGCAAAAAGCCATTGAACAACTGCTATGATAAAAGCACGAACCATCTCCAAAGTTGAAAATTTGCAATTTTCTTTAACATTAATTTTTTCAAAATATGTACAGCCTAGAGAGACAGATTACAGAATCGTATTCGGCTTGCAAAAATCTATAAGAACTTCATAGTGGCTGTAACATGTCCAGAAAAAAATAAAAATTTCAATTTAAAATTTAAAAATTTCATTAATTTCACGTATCGCGTTATCGTTGGTCCAGTTAGCAGAAGGCAAATACTCCGTGCAAATCGTTCTGATGAAACCCTTGGATTACGAGAGAAGAAACTCATACCTGATCAATTTGTTAGCCGTGGACGGTGCTAGCAACGCGTCAAAGAGGTTACAAGCTAGAGCGACAGTAGCCGTCGACGTTCTCGATGTCCAGGTAAGTGGGTCTCGACCATAACCGAGATACATAACTGTACATCCAGTCTGAACATCCTGCATCGATGAACGAAATCGTTTGAAAACATCCAGGAAGACGGTTACCCACTGACTCGGTTTCAAAATGTCCGATTATGCAGATGTACCTGCAATCGTTTCTAGAGGTACCTTTCACCAAATCCCTTTTATTCTGTCAAACTGACGTTAAGCGTTCATGATGTTCGTTAATTAACAAGGTATAATTAGCCAGGCTGCCTAGCCTGTGGTCACGTGTTGGCCAAATTAATGGCAAAAATGGTGACGGGTGTAATTAAAATTCGTACAGTTTAGCGGAGATTCGAAGTGAAAGATGGTTGGTAGATTGGGTAGAAGATTCGAGCTAAGTAATTGGGAGAGAGGATGTGATATAACTATACCAAGGTATATTCGGGGGCAATGTAGGCTACGCACGTGGATGGGTAAATGTATGTGAATTTGGCAATTTTTTGGTTTCCCAATTTCGAAAGTCACGAAGTCACGAATTTCGAAATCGAGGAATTCCTAGATTTCTATGCAGCTAAAATGAGTTGCTGAATCCATAAATTTCAATATTCTCAAATTTTTAGAATCCTGAATTTCTTACCTTGTATCTCCGTATTCCGCTATTCCTAGATTACCAAATTTCTGTGTTTCTGTATTTTTAACACTATATCTCTACATTCCACTATTCTTAGATTCCTGTAGTCCCAAATTTCATCATCCCCAAATTGCTGGATCTTCGAATCGATAAAATCCTACGTAGGTCACCTACTGTCAGAATTCCCCAAATTTCAAGCTCAAATATCTAATCCATCTACAAATTTTGAAATTCCAAGATGTTCATAGACGCCGTCGATTGTGAAGACGTTTTCCACTTATTTGTCATGTTATCCTTATCAAAGTCAGATTTGTCCTTGACTGCACACACGGTCATCGATTTCAATAAATTCTATACTACCTCCATCATCAAAACAAACAAGGAACGACGAAGCACAGTTATCGTTGCACGTACTTTCGGTTTCGGGTGCACGTTCGAGCCGAGGACCTCGGAAAATTAATTCAGTTACAAAGTGAATCGTTTTCAGGATCAGCCACCCGTGTTCCTGAACGCGCCGTACAACGCGGCGCTTCCAGAAAACACGCCAGCTAGTCACACGATCCTGACAGTTAGAGCACGCGACGGTGACACGGGACAACCCAGAAATCTGTTGCTGACGTTGGAGGACGAAGAGTCCGGTCACTTCGACTTGCAACAGTCGCGAGAGGGCGACATCACCATCGGCAAACTTATCACCACCAATGTCTCCCTAGACAGAGAGGATCCCAGGATCCTGCAGAACGGCGGGATTTACACGTTTCAAGTGAAAGCTACCGAGTTGATCAATAACGAGATACCAGCTGACACGGCCATATCGATTGTGACCATCATCGTCACCGATGTGGATGATCTCGCACCTGTCTTCAACGAGAACTACTTCAACATATCGATCTCGGAAGATATCGGAAAAGAAACACCTTTGCCAGGTGAACGAACGTTAACAATCATTTTTGTGATCTAGATCTAACATCTGATAGAATGATCTACATATAATATCTGATAGAATCAGCCTAACCTAACAGCTGCTAGAGTGATCCAAATCAAATATCTGACAGAATGATCCAGATCTAACATTTGATGGAAAGATCCAAATCTAACACCTAATAGAATGATCTACATATAATATTTGATAGAAAAATCCAAATCTAACACTTAATAGAATGATCCACATATAATATTTGATAGAAAGATCCAAATCTAACACCTAATAGAATGATCCACATATAATATTTGATAAAGTGATCCAGATCTAACATCTGATCGAATGATCTAAATGATAGAATAGACCTGATAGAATGATCCAAACCTAACAGCTGATAGAGTGATCCTGATCAAACATCTGAAAGATTGATCCAGATTTAACATTTGATAGAATGATCCAAATCTAACATCTGATAGAGTGATCTAGATGTAACATGTGATAGGTTAATTCAAATGTAACATCCAATATAGCGATTCAGATCTAATATCTGGCAGATTAATCTAGACATAACGTCTGACAGGTAGATCCAGATCTAACATCCGATATTTGATCGGCAGGTTTGAACATGATCGTGAGCGACGGCGACGTCGGCGAGAACGCAAAGTTTACTCTGGTTTTGAGGGATGTACCGGAATATCCTGGAATTAGCAAAGCGTTTACCGTGAATCCCGAAAACGCTCAGGGTCGAGTGCCAGTGGTTGTGAAGGCTAAGGATGTCAACGTGTTGGATTACGACGTGGCCGATCCCGCGAAGAGAGAGCTCGAGTTTGAAGTTGCAGCGCTGGTTGCTGATGAAGTGGTATGAATTCTTTTTGCTATTACTAGCGTGCGTGAGAAATGTTTCCTACTGACATTTTTCATGCCAGATATCGGCATGTTAAATAGAACATATAGGGAGAACTTGCCAATATCATACTGGTCTCCTTATTTAATATATAGGATAGGTTAATATTCACTTTGATGTTAAATATAATAAAATTATAAAATAGACGGTGAGTAGCCTAAATCATACCTTCGTGTCATTTTTGACAAATGTTTGCGAGATCATAACAACTGTTTGAAAAATACCGTCAATGTTATACATATGCTACTTAACTCTTTGGGGCACATTATTGGAGAACATAAAATAGATCCAACCTTGCACAGGAAATTTATTGCACTTTAAATTAAACAAAATTGGTATATTTTTACTAACAAAGGAATCACATAATATACAGACATGAAGAAATGTTAAAATTCAATTACATTTGTTGTTACGGGATGGGGCTCAAATAGTCCCACTATTCCACATGACTACGCAATTACTGCACTATTTTATATCATTCGAGGTGGGTCTAAAATGTCATGTCTTGCCAATATAATATTTTTAATCCCATCATGTCCCACAGAGTTAAATGGCATGATATAAAATTGGTAAGCTAAATTCTCGGACAAACTTACCAAAACTTCATATTACGAATACTTTGCTAAGTAGTACAATTTTTGCAACTTCCCCTGTTTAATCAAAGATGCGTGTTACATATATGATACGTAGAGAATGATTACATGAAATTTACAATGTAGGTAGCCACGAGCAGAGTCCACATAAACCTGATGGACGCGAACGATCACAGTCCAGAATTCTCGCAGTCGATCTATAAACTGTCCGTGCCGGAAGATGCTGAAATAGGAACGCGTTTCGCCGACGTTTTCGCGAAAGATTACGACAGCGGATCATACGGCGAGTTGACATATGTCCTACGAGGTTTCGGTTCGGACAAATTTGTGACCGATGCGACAACCGGCGGAATCTTCGTGGCGAAATCGTTGGATTACGAGACCCAGAGATCGTACTCGTTGACGATGGAGGCGAAAGATGGCGGCGGAAGAGTGTCCGCGGTGAACATCCTGATCGAATTAGAAGACGTTAATGATAATAAACCCGTGTTCGAGCAGAACGAGTACTCGAGGACGATTCGAGAGGGAGCCACGAGTTTTGATCCACAGGTGTTCGTCAGAGCGACCGATGTTGATGGTCCTATGCAAGGGAATGGCAAAGTGACATACTCGATCAGCTCGCATAACAGCATGACGAATGATGTCTTCAAGGTTGGTGATAGAACATTTCACTCTAGTACTAACTACATGATATACAGAAACGAGTAAGTTTTGTTGTATACGTGATTTGTAGAGTTCAAGGTACCTAGTTCCACAACGTAGAAAACATTCGACTGAATTATATTCCATCTGAAGTTAGAGATATTTCATTGATAAAATTACTTATAAGTATGGTTTTGTTACACGCGTGATTTGTAGAATTCAAGGTACCTAGTTCCATGAAGTAGAAAATATTGGACTGAATAATATTCCATCTGGAGTTATAGATATTTCGTTGACAGAACTACTTATAAGTATGATTTAATTTCGTAGATGAATGCAGAAACTGGAGAAGTGACTATAGCAAAACCCGTGCGTTCTGACGACACAGAGAGGGGAATATACGAATTGGTAATTCGCGCTACAGATGCTGGAACACCCCCGTTATATTCAGATTCGAAACTGTCGGTCAGGGTGGGAGTACCGGGAAACCAGAAACCCATTTTCCGGGGTAATTACAAATCTAATTTGCCCGGTCCTAGCACCTATCGAGCTAGGTTGCTGGAGAACGCTTCGCCTGGAACGGAAGTCATTAGGGTCGTAGCGAACGACCCGGATGGAAGAGACAATTTATTGCAATACCATATTGCTTCCGGTGCCAAGGACAACTTTGTCATAGACCCCAGGTAATTATTCGCATCATAAAGTTAAAGATGTTGCTGTCACAAATTGCTACGATCATTCTAAGTCACGATTTGTTAATAAAATCTGATAACTGTATTCTGGTTATTCCGAATTAACTGGTTAACAGGTTATTCCTATAACTTTACCTCAGTTATTCTAAATTATGATTTATTAATAAATTCCATGACTTATCTCCAACATCACAAGACTGCAGTTAGCCTTCAGATGGCAGACTGAACTTTATTATTTATAGGTGTAAAGGTCATCCAAATAAAAGTTGCAAGTGGTTGCCCAAAATTTTATTGGTTTAAAAGAAATCTCTCCCTCTCTTTCTCCCTCTACCCTCACATGACAGATTGAATTTTAGATTTCTTTAACACTTTGAGTGCCATGTTACCCACATACGGGTGACGTATGAATTCATACATAAATCTATCCCTAATTTTAGTTGAAACATTTAACATAACAACATATAAAAATTTTTTATAAATATATTAAAGCTTATCGAATAAACCGGTGTAGAATATTATGAAAATTGTCTATAAAATTTATCGAAAATAAAATTACTTCCTAAAAGAAATTGAAGCTGTTTTAGGGTGGCACTCAAGATGTTAATGAACTATATCAATATTCTCTTTTGGTCGTTGTACGCTACTTTCCTTGTATAACAGTGTATATCGAGGTTCACTACGATAGCTACGGTTTAACTTTTAACTAAAGTTTGATAATTTATCATAATTTCAGTTCTGGCGTCATCACAGTTTCCCCAGACGCTCGCCTGGATCTAGAAACGGGCGGTGACAAGTACGAAGTGATAGTTTACGCCATCGATTCTGGAACACCGGTGAGAGAAACCGCCACCACAACCGTAACGGTGAACATGATAGACGTGAACAATAAACCACCGATGTTCAACGAATCGACGTACCTCGTTTACGTATCAGAACGAGCGGCAATTGGTACGTACCAAATTTTCTACAGACCTCCATTTCGCTAACTTTATCCAAATTATCACTATCTTGCACAATTGCTCGTGCAAACCACTTTCCTTCCAATTCAAATATCCTTCTATTTAACACACATTTTTCATTCCACGTAACTACAGATTTTTTCCTTTCAATTAAAATATCCTTCTATTTAACACACATTTTTTATTCCACGTAATTAAAGATTTTTTTCTTCAAATTTAAATATCCTTCTTAATATACATTTTTAATTCCACGCATATTTTTTCCTTCTAATTCAAATATCCTACTATTTAACACACATTTTTCATTTCACGTAACTACAGATTTTTTCCTTAAAATTCAAATATCCTTCTATTTAACACACATTTTTAATTCCACGTAACCATAGATTTTTTCTCAAAAATTCAGTAAATAAAATTTCGCTTTCGACTTAGGCGAACCGGTGCTTAAGGTGACAGCAACGGATCCAGATTCGGACGCTTATTTAGAGTACTCCTTGGTGGATCCAATAAAAGCCGTCGACAAAACAGGAGTCGCCCTGAAGAACACGGCGTCGTACGATTACAAGTCGGCGTTTCGCATAAACTCGACGACCGGGCTCATAACGGTAAATCGAATGCTGGATTATCAAGTGGCTGCCGTGATCAGACTCACTGTCCAAGTGGAGGATTTGAACGCCGTCGTCGACAAAGAGAAACAAGTCACGAAGGTCGAAGTGACAGTTTACATTCAGGCGTACAGCGACGACAATCCGACGTTCACGAATCCTGGTTGGTCACCGAACAATCCTACCATCAGGATTTCCGTGCCGGAAGAACAACCGCTTGGAACAACTCTGTTGATGTTGTCGGCCAAAGAACCTACCACCGGTTATGCTGTTCAGAGGTTCGAGCTGGTCCGAGAAGACGACGACGAAGGATACGTTAATGTCGGGGTTCAAAGCGGGAACGTCGTTTTGAGCAGGAGATTGGATTACGAAATTCTTAATCAGAAGGTATTCTTCCTTTTACTGGGAAAATTCATCGAATGTTTGCTCGTTCGTAACTATTTTTTGCGCTGCAATAAAAGAAACGGGAACTAGCATTTGCTAGAAGTTTTAACAAATTCAACCTTAATCCTTTACGAGATAGCGCATTTTTGTGGAACAATGGCCGGTAGGTCGACGGAATTTCAACGAATTAATTGCTTTAATACTAGAGCGAAAAGAAGTGTACATTCAATACCGATCTTACTGGATTTTATGGAAATTTTCAGTAATAATAGGTAGTATATGAACAAATCCGTCCATACAAAAGTGAAGTAAAAATTACAGAAAAATAATGGTAGTCGAACAAAACGAATAGATGTATACATATGTAGACTTGTAACATATGTCGATTTCCACATACTTATGAATTTATTTTTTATAGACTTACAATGTATTTATACAAAATGGAAAGTGCATGAAAAAAAGTAAACAGTTACTTGTATGTTTTTTTATTTTTTTTTTATTTCATGAAATATCACATTATTTTTTAAATATTTATAATATCCGTCGATTTACAATGTTCGTGGAGGGTTAATTATTTTAAAAGATGTTTGCTAAAATTATAGAAATTTTTTTATAAAGATACAGTAGGTAGAATTATCGGAAATTTTTGTCGTTCGCAGTTCATCAGATTCAAAGTAAGAGCCCTGGCACGGGACTACGAGATAACGAGAAAAATGTCCGAAGCGAACGTGATCGTTGAGGTTCAGGACACAAACGACAATAGTCCTATCTTCACCCAAAAGGACTACAAAATTTCTGTTCTGGAATCGGCGAAACCGTCGAAAATCGTGTTAAACGTTAAAGCGACGGACGTGGATAGCTCGAACACGGAACAGGAAGTCAGACGAGGGTACGGGGAAGTTAGATACTCGCTAATTGGAGAGAATGCTAATATGTTCGAGGTGGACCCCATAACCGGAAACATTCAGGTAAGCGACTGTGTTCACAAATTGCAAGGAATCGTTTCGCATTGATTTTATAAAAGATTTTGACAAACATCGTATTCCGTGATACAAGAATTCTGCAGAACTTGTATATCATTCTTGTCAAAACAAAGATTTATAACTCGCTTTATGATTTTAAGATACGAGTGATTAAAAAATGAACATTAGTTAAAATAATTAAAATATTCACTGAAATCATCGAGTGGTAAGCTGGGACAATGTTCCAACGAAGAATCAGTCGTTTTTTATTAATCTAATAAACAACGAATCATTTACATAGTCGTTTGTGTCATATCTTAAGATTCAAATCGATGTATCACAGATATTGCTGTCACAATTCTTTTATTTAAATTGTTAGATTGTTAGAAGCTAAATTGTTAGATGAATCGTTAGAATCATGTTAAATTTCAACATTTTGAGATTGATTATAACAGATATCCTATGTTTCATGGATCAGAAAATTTAGTCGTATATAATCAGCATTAAGTAACTTGAATTATCGTTAATCTTTTAATTTGCAGATCGCTGCCAACACGACGCTCGATAGGGAAAGACAATCGGTTCTCCGTTTTTATGTCGTAGCCTCTGACATGCCGCAGGGTGGCGCAGAGCAGAGGAGCACCAGAGCTTTGGTAACCGTAGACGTTTTAGATGTCAATGACAATGCTCCGGTGTTCGATCAAGAATTGTACACGGCTGTGATTCCCGAAAACGCGGCCACTGGTGTCAGTGTTGTGAACATCACCGCTACCGATCCAGACGAAGGCAAGGGTGGTGTGATCAGTTACGAAATCATCGACGAAGGCGAAGCCAATGGTGTGAAAACTTACTGTTTTACAGCTTCAATTATTTTATTCCATAGCTTCATACCATCTTTATAATATAAACATGTAACTTTATCTAAACTTTATAAAAGTTCATTTAAAACTTTATGTACAACTTTATTTAAACTTTATGTAAAGTTCATGTGAAACAATGTTCAAGCTTTATGCAAAGATCATGTACATCTTTATTTAAAGTTCATGCAAAGTACATGTTAAACTTTGTTTGAACTGCGTGTAAAGTTTACATACAACTTTATTTAAACTTTATGTAAAGTTCATGTGAAACATTGTTTAAGCTTTATGTAAAGTTTATGTACAACTTTATTTAAACTTTATGTAAAGTTCACATAAAACTTTGTTTGAACTGTGTGAAGTTCATGTACAACTATATTTGAATTTTACGTAAAGGTCATGTAAAAATTCATATAAACTTTATGTAAGACCTTATATAAAGCCTTATGTAATAATTATAACTTGATATAAATTTTCGTTTGCAGGTTTGTTCAAAATAAACCACACAACAGGAGAGATTTATTCTGCCCGAGCGTTGACGGGCAAAGGAAGGACCGAGCCGTACATGATGAGAATCAGAGCCCAAGATGGTGGGGAGCCGGAATTATATACGGACGTGATACTGACGCTTTACATAGGCGATGTGGTGAGCAACGACGGTGTACCATTGTTCATCAGACCCACCCTCGAAGAGGTAGCCCACATAGCCGAAAACTCAACGATCGGTAGCCCGGTGTTCCAAGTGGTCGCTTCAGATCCCGACGACCCTAACTTACCGGACGGGAAGATCACGTTCAAGTTCCTGGAAGACGGTGACTTCGGCAAGGATGCCAGCGCGTTCAGAATAAACAGCGAGACCGGTCTGATCACCACCAGAAAGTTGCTGGATCGTGAAGCGAAGGACAGCTATACACTGATACTTGTAGCTCAGGATCTAGGAAGTCCTCCTCAGCAAGCAACCAGAGTTCTTCAAGTCATAGTGAACGACATCGACGACCACAAGCCGCATTTCAAGAGGAACCTGGACAGTCCACCCGTGGAGCTGTCCATCGTGGAGGAGGAGCCCGTAGGAACCAAGGTCGGAGTGATCGACGCGATCGACGAGGACATCGGTGAGAACGGAATGATCGATTACGCGATTGTTTACGGGAACGAGGCTAGTCTGTTCGTGGTAGAGAGACTGAGCAACAACTCGGCGGTGATCAAGTCGAACGGACGTCTGGATCGGGAGTCCACCGATCGCCATTTGCTCACCGTGAAGTGTTTCCCATACTCTGCCAAAAAGTCTGACGTGGTTCCGAAGCCGTACAACCGACAGGATCCGTCCGAGAGACAGGTTCTAGTCAGGGTCATCGACATCGACGACAACAGGCCCGCGTTCAAGAAACAGAACGTCACTCTGGGTGTACGTTTGAACGTGCCCATCGACACGAGTCTGATCACGTTGGAGGCGTTCGACGCGGACTCCGACGCTCTGCCGATAAATTACAGCATGGGCAAAGCGTCGTTCGTGTCCCTTGTCGACCCGTCCATGTCCAAACGCGAGATCCCCTCGCACTTGAGCCTGAATCCGCAAACCGGCGAAATGAGAACGACAGGTTCCATGTCAGCGTACGCGGACGGTTACATGGAGATCGTCGTCTCCGCGAACAATTCCGTAACGCCCGGCAGAGAGACGAACATCACCCTGAGGATATTCCTGCTTCGTGACAGGGACATGCTGAAGTTCGTGTTCTCGAAACCGCCGGTGGAAGTGAGGAAAACGTTGGAGGATTTCGAGAGAGCCGTGCAACAGGCGTTGTCTCTCCCCATCAGCGTCAACGTCTACGACACTCAGTTCTACTCCAAGGACGACAACTCGCTGGACTTCTCGTCGACCAGTTCGTGCTTCCAAATGGTGGGGAAGGAGGCGTATGACCTGGACGAGATGAAGGCGCTGTTGACGGACCCGAAGAACGAGGAGCTGAAGAGGGTTTACAGGACTTATAACGTGGAGAAGGTGCAACACTGTGCCGCACTGGTGGCTCGAGCTGACGCATCCATGACGCAGATGTGGGTGCTGGCCATTGCCGTCCTCGTGGGCATCGCTACTGTGGTCTCCAGTTGCACACTGTGTTGTATGCACGCTAAGTGAGTGTCTTTGTTCGATCTATCACGGAGTATGTTATGAAACGATGTTAGATTCTTGTGGTTTCCTGAAAATGGAATTTGACCTATGTATTGGTTTTGCCTACAAAATACAGGTTCTACCCGAAGGACCAGTTTTCGATGCGTTGTAATGTCACCGCACTATAGTTTCAATGCATTATCTTTCAGCACGCTGAAATTACAACGGGCCAAAAATTGAACGCGTTGCAATCTCAATGCGTTGTAATTTTAACGCGCAGTGATTTTAAGGCTTTGCCATTGTAATGCTTTGTAAATTCGACGCACTGCGATTCCAATGTGCTATATTTTCGACGCCTTTTAATATCAACGCACTGCAATTTCAACGCGCTGAAATTTCACAATCATAAATTTCATCGTGTTGCAATTTGAATGCGGTGTAATTTTAACGAGTTGCAATTTGTGTGCGTGCTGCGATTTCAATGCGCTATATATTCGATGCCTTTTAATATCAACGCCTTGTAATTTCAACGCGCTATAATTACAACACTTTGTAATTTCAACGCACTGTAATTTCAATGCGTTGTAATTTCAACGCATCGTAATTTTAATGCTTTGCAATTTGAATACGTTGTAATTTCAACGCGCTGCGGTTTCAACACGTTATAATTTTTTTTCTTCGTCAATTAATTCTTAGAAAAAAGCCTATAGACTTTCTCTATCTTGCAGGTACAAACGACAAGTAAAACACGCGCGATTGCGTGACCAACCACGTCCACCTTTGAGTTACGTCTCTTCCGGTCCAGGAATGGTTAGCGCCACATCACACACGACACTGGGACCAGGAACCATGGTCTCTTTGGGACCCCATGAAGGGCCATACGAATGGGGCGCCGATACTACGCTATATCATCCGAGTACACTCGGATCCAGGACCTAAATGGAACGTAATTTGTTACGTTCGCGTCTGAATTAGGAAGATATGACACTAGGATGTTACCAATCGAACAATGTGACACTCTTATTGGAAGACTTTCTGACCCGCACTGAATGCGAAACGTGATTGAATCCGTTTCCGTTACAAGTGCCAACTGGGAAACGTTGCTCGAGCGAAGGTACATAAAACAAATTCCAAAATCGTTTGAACCGGACAGCGTACACGAAATAAAATGGATGACGAACGTCAATCAAAGACACAGTACAAGTAATTTTTTAATCGCGACTTGCTCATTCCTTTTGAGGCTAAGCAGCTTCGGATCAGGCAATGGAATTTCAATCAAAATGATTGGTGAAATCGAAACGATTTCGTATAAACGTTTTGCGCGAAAATCTGGTGGATTCCGGTGACGGACTATGTGCGTGTCGAAGTTACGCGCACTTATAAGTATTCTGTATCGTAAATAATGCATACAGGCTCACGGAGGAACTGGATAATATTGTGCAATGAAGTCGACGAATGGTGCTATAAAGTAAAATCGAATAACTCGTGCCAAACGCCGGTACACTCCTGAAGTACGACGATATTTTACTAGGATAAGAGTATAACTAACTCGCGTGAATTGTATATTTCTAGGACCGTGTACGGATCTTACTCACAACGTTCGCGACGTTAGCGAAATTCGCGAGGTCTATTGTAATATAAAATAGTTTCAGGATAAAATAAAATTGTACATTTGAGTTATGTTTATATAAAAAAAAGATATGATAAATTTTTTTGCATGAACCTTACGGAGTATGATTATGAGGCGCGGTGTTTTTAATGTTTTGAAGATTTAACGCGTCGAAATGTTAACGCACTGTAAGTTCAACGCGCTGTAATTTCGACGTGTTTGTAAATTTAGCGATTTGCAATTTCAATGCATTATAATTTCTGCGCACCGTAATTTCAACGTGGTGAGATTTCGTCGCGTCGAAATTTTAGCGCGCTGTAATTTCGACGCGTTGTAAATTCAGCGATTTGCAATGTCAACACATGCTAATTCCTGCTCATCGTAATGTCAACGCGGTGAGATCCCACCGCATTGAAATTTTAACGCGCAGCAATTTCAACGCATAAAAATTTCAAAGCACTGTGATTTCAACGTGCTACAATTTCAATGCGGTGCAATTTCTCAGCGTTGCAATTTCAATACCCTCTAATTCTAACATGCTGCTATTTTAACACACAGGAAACAAAACTTCGAAAACTTGTAGGTGACGGGCAAAAATTTGACAGAAATTATTGGTTTCAAAATTTTTCAACATCCACAATATAGATTATAGGGAACGCTACAAGTTTTAATTGAACTTTTATAGTATCTTTACTTTTCGTGATTTCTTAAATACAATATAAACTATATAGCGATAATAATATAATACCTCGAGGTGTGATTACAACCCCAAGATCATTTTTCACCGTGATTTGAAAATGACACCGTTATTAGTAATGGCACCAATATGGTCACTAATGGTAGTGACACCATTATTAGTAAAAAATGACACCATTGGTACTATATTTTATTTTAAATTATAAGCGCACAAAGTTTCATATTTTTTTTCAAATTTTGGAGTTGTCGTGTTTACTTAGTTGAAAATTTTCCAGAACCGATAACCTCTTTCGAAACTTTGATCCATAATTAATTTCGTTTCACAATATCATGGCTACTCATTTCCAGACAGAAATTTACATTGCACCTTGACGCGACACGAATTTAATTAAGCAAATCGCTAATTTAATTTACTTGGATCTACTAATGTTCGTTCACGGCGAAACGGCGGAGCAAGAATTGGGAGATGAACGCATGAAACGGCGTGTTTTATATTCAGCTGAACATTCTTTGCTGTTCTGTGTGCACATTAGCGTGTACCAATTTAGTCGTTAGTGGCCTATGAAGCAATCGGCCGATCAACGAATATCTTACGATTGTACGGGTCAAACTGGTGGAAGATTCTTCGACGTCCTCGATGAAAATGTCAAGGCAAGGTGGAGCTCGCGAGATAATTCGACCTGGCAGGCCGTTCCAGCGCACGTAATTTAAAGTCGAAAATAAAGTAGAAGAATGAATAAACAAACGATAAAACCTAGTCGATTATGTACATTAATTCCTCGTGTCGATAAAAGTCGCCATAAATTTCAATGGAAGCATCTAACATTCTTTCGTTTAAAATACGAGACGCGTGGATCGGTCATTTTAGATTCAAACCGGAAAAGCACGAATAGATTTCAACAGAACCTTCTGAAACAAACAAAATTTACGGAATTGAAAATAATTTAAACAATCTCTATTCTTTCCTTGTCCCAAAATGTTTTTAACAATACCAAAACAGGCAATGGGTAATTGAAGGGTAAATGAAAAGACAAACTCGTTTATCTATGAACATATTTTTAATTGCTATAAAGGATGCAAGAAGGTAACGTGACAAAATCATTGTAAAAAGTGTGAATTCATTCTTATAAATTCGAACTTGCTTAAACTTACTTTTAACGAAACAAGATTTCATTTTTTAAGTTCTCAAAAATTACTTCAATGTTTCTAACGTACCACTTTACACTTTTCTATTTTATTATTTGCTAGGTTAAAGTGATACCTGTACTTCCGAAAGTCGCATCTAGAATTTTACATTGACGGGTAAATAAGTTTAATTTCAAAATACCTGAGGAGGTATGTTAATTAAAAATTGTTGAAACGTCCATTTGTAATTTCAACGCTAATTTCATCGAAATTTTACCGCTTTGCAATTTGAATGCGTTGTAATTTCAACGCGCTGTAATTTTAACGCTTTACAAATTTTAATGCGTTGAAATTTCAACGCGCTGTAATTTCAACATGCTGAAGTTTCAACGCGTGGCAATTTGAATGCGATGTAATTTTAATGCGTTGTGATTCCAATGCATTGTAACTTTAATGGGCTATACTTTCGATGCGTTGAAATATCAACGCACTATAGTTTCCATGCATTATCATTTTAACACGCAGTAATATCAGCACGTTGAAATTTTAACGCATTGCAATTTCAATGCGTTGTGATTTTAATGCTTTTCAATTTGAATACGTTGTAATTTCAACACGCTGTGATTCTACGCGCTACACTTTCGACGCGTTATCATTTTTTCTCCGACAATTAATTTTCAGAAGGAACACTATAGAGGTTCAAACTACATGAGGAGGTAAGTTAATTAAAAATTGTTGAAACGTCCATCGACCGGTTTTTACATGTATTAACAGCCATAAATGTTTTCACCAGCACATTATGCGTTACCTTCTTATCTACAACACGGCGTATAATGTTCGTCTTAATTCGCTTTCGAGACACTGTCGCTAAATCGTTTGAATCCCTCAACGGTGTCAATGTCTTTCGAAACATCTTCAACGTTTTTCTTTTCATCCGTAATCGTTTCTACCATAGTGACAGTGGTATCGCAATCCTCGCACTTGTATTCCGTAGTTGTACCCATGATTTTTTGAGCATCGAACTCGTACTTGTCCGTGTTAGCGTAATCATCCTCGAGAATGGGTTTATGATTAGACGGAACCGAGTTGTTTGGACTCGAAGAATCGTTTACTCGCTCGAACTTTCTCGTCTCGTTTTCCGTATCGAGAATCGTTTCTTGGTATCGATTTGACGCTAAATTATCCTCCATTTCGTTGTTCACGAATTTCGATCGCTCCACGGCCAAGTGTTTGGCGATTGTTTCTAACGGAGACCAAACTTTGTTTACGAATTGTTGCTGCTCTTCCGGTTCCATGGATTCGGATCTGTGGATTATGTCGTGTCTGAAAGTGAACGTTATATGTTCAGTATATATTCTTTTTCATTATTTTGTTGTTCGTTTATTGTATTGATGAGTAGACGTTTAATGTGCAGACGAATTTTTATGTTGGATTCGGATTATTATTTGGAGCGAATATTTTGCATTTATAGACTGTAGCTTTTTATTGAAGTGAATTATATTTGACGTTTCTTGAGTTTGAGTATGAAAGATTATAATTGAAATTATGGACCTCCGTGTATTGCCACGAATAAAAATTTGGAGATTTAGAAATTCGGAGATTCAAGTATTTAAATACCTGAAAATTTAGAAATTTGAGAATTTGAGAACTTGCGGAATCGGAAACTTGAAAGTTTGAAGTTTGGGTGTTTGAAAAGTTATTTGGAAATTAAGAAGTTGAGAAATTCGCGAATTTGGAAACCTCGGATTTGAAAACTAGAAAATTTCAAAATTTCACAATTTAGAGAACGAGAAATTTGGGAATTAGAAAATTAGAGGATTTGAGAATTTAGATAGGTGTCAATTTGCGGTATTGGAACTTGGAAATTTTGGAATTCGAAAATATGAATAATTGGAAATTTGGGATTTTGGGAATTTGGGAATTCAGAAATTTGGTATTTGAAAATTTGAGAATAACGAAATGAAAAGATTTGGTAACTTGGTATCTGAACATTTGAAAATTACGAAATTCATAGATTTAGAAGTTGTCGAATCCAGTAATTCCGGAATTAGAAAATTATGAAACTTGGAAATTTCGTCATTTCGACATTTACAAACGTACATATTTGAAACTTGGAGAGTTTAACAATTTGAAATTTGTGATTTTATAAGAATGAAAACTAATAAACTTACTAATTGAAAATATTGAAAACTCGAAAATTTTTTCATTTTCTAAATTGACATAACGTATCATCCCCTAAATGAAGTAAGTAGACAAGCATAAAATACGTATACCGATGCGTGACAATTTTCGCCCACCGGCGATCAGCTTATTAACAAATTATGCAATCACCGACGAATAAACCGCATCGTATACATTACATTTATTACGATCACCATATATGTCACGTAAATATTGAACAAGAGTGGTCGTTACATTTACTGTTACATCCCATAAAACAAGTCATACTACGTTCACCGATGATATCACGCGAAAGATGACCGAAGTCTGCACGAATTAACGACGGGTTATTTTCGAGAGGATCAAGTGTTTGTGTTTCAAATTCACTCGGTGACATTTCACGGGGCCATCTTTAACGAGCCACCGAGCGGTCTCGTTCGATTTTTTATGAAATCGACGCCACCTGCGCGCACGTTCGGTGAAAGTTCTCTTACATGGCCGTACAAAACCGTTCTCAGAGATTTTGCGGATAAATCTAGCCATCGAACGATGACACAAACACTATTGTAACGATTCCGCGATCCACGATCGATATGCAACCATCTTTCTTCTTGCGTAATGAAAACAAACGAATAGCGTGGGTGAAATGTTTTTCATATTCTGTGAAATGTTTTCCACGCTCGAAATTCGATCTACTGCTTCTGCAGTGCAAAATGCACGCCACTTTGTTTTTTAACACTAAATTTACCAAATGACCGTTTTAAAAATTTTTTATATTAAATACAAAAATTTTTTGAGATGATTTTCTTGAAATCTGAGCTGATTCTCACGAAAATAAAAAATTAATATGTGTATTGATTTATGTTACATAGTTTATTCATTTATTTTTTAACTTCATTTTTAACTACAAAGTAATTGTGCGTCATACAGTCGATAGTTGTAGCTTTATACTTTCGCAAGTTTATTTCCGGAAACTAAAATTTCTGTTTCAAGCATAGCTATTCTAATTTGTAATTTAATACTTTTAATTTTTTATTGCAAAAATTGTTGGCGTCTTTCATGACACGTGTGTTGATTTTTATGATTTATGTGTATTAAAAACTAACTCCTAAATTTATGTTAATCAACTTACTAGATTTTGATAAATTGAGTTATTTAATCTTAATAAATTGGATTATTTAATTTGTATAAATTGAATAACTTATTTTGCACAAATGTAATGATTTAATTTGTATGAATTGAATTATTTAATTTCATTTAACATGATTTAATTGTAACTTAAATAAATTCTGTCAATTTATTTAAAGTATTAATATGTATATTAATTTACATGTAATGGTTTATTCCTTTATTTACCCACACTATTTTCAATTTTCAATCACTCGTGCATTATACTCTGGTAGAAGAACTATAATCAAGTCCACTTGATTATAGTTATAATCAAATAATAGTAGGACACTACAGTTGAATGATTCAAACTCACCTGCTCAATTTGTTCTTTTTCCTGGGATACAAATTCAAGTGAAATATCATTTGTTGTCTCTCCTCTTCGTCTGTCATTGGTTGATTAGACAAAGCAGTTATGGGCTGAGCAGGGGATGCATAAAATTTCGGTCCTCTGTTAAATTGAATCGGTCTTCTCAGATCATAGTCCTCCACAGGAACCTGTCTCGGCCTCGTTACTTTCTTATTCTGCTCCGTGATGTCCGTAATCGGATAAATATCCAGCATAACGCTGAACGGTTTCGGTTTTCTTCTCTTCGAGTAACTGTTCGTGTAAGAACCCGAATTTTCTAGTTGTGAATCGAGCGACGGTTGTTTGTTGTAGTTCAATGGTCGTCCATATGCGTCGTAATTGTATCTATGGAGTCCTGTTGGCGAGAACCTAAAAATTAATCGATATCGTTCTACTTCTGTTTCCTCGGTTACGTATATTTTTATTTTATTTTGATTTTTAAATCGATCGATTACGCTCCGTGTGTCACGTAGTTCATTCTTAATCTACACAAAAAATTTCAACTCTACTAATTTAATCATTGCATCCATAGTTCAGTGATTCATTTTATTCATCTATGTCTGCCAAGATGAAAACCTTGCATGATGTACTATTTGATGTTCATCATATTTGATTTAACTTATTTAATATTTCTACCCTACGACATTCTAATTTATTAATATAATTATTCAGAATAATTCGAAAATGAGAAAAGGAAGATAGAAAACTGCGAGACATAGAATTAACCTTAATTTCCAATCAACTTGTCTTCAAATCTATTATTGTAGCTAACAAAATACTTGTCCACGGATGAATTTATAATTTATTAATATAATTATTTTAAATAATTCGGTGTCGAAAGAAAAACTGGAAAATCTGGAGACATAGAATTCACTCTAATTTCTGTATATACTATTTCCAAACCTAAAGTTGTGGACAACAGAACGTTTTCACACATACGAATTCTTAATTTATAATATTAATAGTACTACCTCAAAATTGATTTGAAAGCTGTGAAATACCGAAATCACAATTTCTAAAGAAATTGTTCGCAAACCTGAAATTGGACGTAGCCAACAGGTTCACGTCAGCAGGGTGTTTCGGTTTGTACTGGTAAAATGGATCGTCGTTCATTGGATAAGAATCTTCGTCCTCTTCAGACCTGTCGTTGTTAGACATCATTCCCCCAAAATCAGACATCATGTCGTACTTTTTCGGATTCACGTAAACTCCAGTGAATTTGATACCCCGATTCGGCGTTTCAGCATCGTTCGTCAAGTATTTAATGATGTCCTGAATGTTTCTGGAGGCATGGGGATACCTGTACTGAGACAACTGAGGGTACCTCGGTCGCTTGAAAGCCGTTGGTTGAGGTGTTTTCAATTCCCAATGAAAAGGTACTGGTCGAGTCTCCTCTGAACTTTCGAGCTCTTCGCTCGAATCAGGATGCTTGTACCTGTTTTATCAATAAAGATTTTTATCAAGTTTGCTACACTGGCTAATAAGTTATAAGTTACATTTGAAGAGGGATACGTAGAACTCATATGTCGAACTTGCATTTGGAGGTTCACGTGTAGAACGTGCATTTGCAAGTTCATATGTAGAACGTGCATTTGGAGGATTATATGTAGAAGTGACATTGGAAGGTTCATATGTAGAAGTGACATTGGAAGGTTCATATGTAGAAGTGACATTGGAAGGTTCATATGTAGGAGTGACATTGGAAGGTTTACATAGAGAAGTTGCATCTGAAGCTGGATATGTTAAGACCACATATGATGTTTGATATCTAGAAGTAACATATGACGGTAATTACATAAAATCATATTTGAAGTTTAATATGTGGTCGTTACGATTGAAGATGGATACACAGAAGTTACGTTTGAAGGTTTACACGTAGAAATTACATTTGGAGGATCATATATAGAAGTTACATTTGTAGAGAGATACGTGGAAGTTACATTTGAATAGGAATACGTAGAAGCTACATTTGAAGGTTCATATGTAAAAGTGACATTGGAAGGTATATGTGTAGGAGGGATATTGGAAGTTTCATACATAGAAGTGGCATTGGACGGTCATGTGGAGAAAGTAGATTTGAAGATTCATATGTAGAAGTCACATGTGAAGATAGGCACCTAGAAGTGACAATCGAAGGTTGATATGTAGAAGTACATATGTGGAATGTCCATACGTAGAAGTTACGTTTGAAAGTTAATTCATGATTAACCCACGAAAGACGAACTTCTGATTGTCATGATCGGTAATTATTACGTATCCGCGTATGTGCGAAGGCGGCAATGTAATCAGAGTCTACAGAAATACGAATATTAATTCTTACCTGTGCCTTAAGCGATAAACGAGCGCATGATTGTCGAACAACTGTTTACCCTCCGCTTCTTCCTCGTTGTTTTCGACGGATTTCAGCACTCTTTTGCGCAATTTAAAATTATTCAAGTTCTGTGATCTGATCTCAGGATCGGCCGCTTTATACTCGTCTGACTGATCGTACAAGAAAGGATTCCCAGGATTTTCATTGTCCGAACGGCTCTCGATGCGAATAGAGTTTGTGCTATTCACTTCGGGCGAAACGGTGGAACCGGAGAACTTTTTTGTCACGTTCAAAGGTTTCTTCAGTGCGTTATGCAGGATGTAGATGTGCTTTGTTTCCTGATTCAGCTTGCTGTTCACCGACGTGGCGGATGTGAAGTCGTATAAGAATATCGCAATCTGAAATGGAACGGAATAAAACTGTTTAGGTCAGTAATACGACGAGTTAGTAATTCCACCTTCGCTTCTTTGCGAAATAATCTTCTTTCTCGTGCTAGTGACAGCCGGATACGAGTAATATTCTTCGCCGCTCCGTACGCCCACGTTAAATTTCTCGAAACGTCTTATGAATTGCGATTTTATCATCTACGAGCCTGATCGATTATTCTAACGACAATTAGCTAAGAAATGACTCGCCATACGTCTTGGAAAACTTCGTATATTTAATAAATTTATTTACCGTCAGACAGGTAAAAGCGTTTTTCATAAAATGAATTTGTCATAAATTTTAGCTCGAACGTTAATTTGTGCGACACTCAAATATGGATGGTATTGAGATCAATTGTAATGATAATTAATAATTATTAATATAATAATAAATACAAAAATAAATAAATTTTTATTATAATATCATAGTATATATTTATATACTATTATATTTTATTATATTATATTATTAATATATTTAGATATTATTAACTATTATTAATACTTGATTGATACAGTTGACAATTGTATCAATCATATTAATATCTGATAATTATTAATACATAATAATTGTATTAATTATATTAATAATGATCAATTAACTGTTATATTTCCATACGTCCTGAGCAGGGTAGCAAAGTTAGTTTTTAATATTATGGAAATACAATATGGAAAGTGCACCTACTATTAAAAAGCTGCAAATTTATAAATTAATGAATTTGTAACAACATTAAACCCTTAACCTACGATCCTCTAGTAATTGCGTCAAACAAAACTAATTATAGTTGCAATGATAGAATAATTAAAAAACCTGATATTTTAAGTACATTTTGTATTTAGTGATCTAAATGCGAAATCTATAATCAGACTCGAGCTAGGAGCTCGTTTATGTCGCAAACACGACGTAGATTAGTGCGAAGAGCGTCACGAATAACTCGATGCCATAAATCGAGAAACGAAATATATAAAGTGGATCGCACAGAATACCACAACGTGTAACGACAGAAAATGAAATTGTTTTCCTTATTATAATCAATTCTGACGCTAAATCAGTAACACGGCGTTCGTTTTTCACAGTGCAACGCTTCTTTCGGTTAATAATCGAGTAAACGTTAGAAAGTCGCGCTTTTCACGGCAAACAGCGAAATGCAAACGAGATTCGATTCGGTGCAACGTCGGTGTGCCACTTGTCCATTTTCGTGGATTCGAGCGCGAACGAAACCCGTTCCTACGCGAGTTAATTCGTGTCAGAACACAGTTAACGCCCTATATGTGAAGTACGCCAGAAATCTCTTTCGACGCTTGGCTCGCCATGCATGCGAACGGGATGGAACGAGATTCGCGGTGAAATTCTGACTTTTAACGCAGCTACCGTGCCTGTTACATTAATCATGGGAGAAAATTCGCCAGATGTAATTGCGCCCATTGTTCTCCACAATAGACCCTCGTTAGGGAACAACGCGATAAACGTTTTAGTTTTAATCGAACGTTCCTGGCATCAGTTTACAGCCCCATTGCTCGATAAATCGAATCTTTTAGGAAATCGATCGAGATCTTAGAAATCTTTATAACGGACAATCATTGCTTACTCGATCATAATTATGACGCAATTTTTCTTTCGTCGTTTACCTAATACTTTCACTGATGTAAAATAATACGCCAGTGAAATGGTAAATGGTAATATGACGAGGCAATTGGACGATAATGCAGATAGAACAGTAAAATGGCGGAAATCGAAGTGTAGGAGACCGACGGAACAATGACGTAGCAAACGTCATAGCTAAATTAAAATGAGAATAAAATTAAAATAAAAATGGTTTCGATTCGTGAAAGTTCGATCCATAACAGTGTCTCTTATGAACAATGTTAAATACTTATACTTTCCCGAAAATAGAAATTCAACTTTGTAGGACTTTTGCACACTTGTACCTACAAAATGCAGGTTCTACTCGGAGCACCAAATGTTCAATGTTCATGGTTTCCCGAAAAATAATTCGAGCTTTGTAAGAATTTCCACACTTCTCTTGTGCCTTGTGAAGGTCTTTATACAGATAATTATTGCTTACTCGATCATAATTGTGACGCAATTTTTTTTTCGCCGTTTACCGAATAATTTTGTTGTAAAATAATACGCCGATAGATCGGTAAATAGTAACATAACGAGGTAATTCGACGATAATACGGATAGAAAAATAAAATGACGAAAATCGAAGTGTAATTAACATGGGAATAAAATTACAATAAAAAATAGCTTATCTTTGAAGTCAAGTTAACGAGATTTCTTTCGAAACGTAAATTTCAAGATAAAATACGAATGCTCGATTTTATCAATCGAATGCATCGATCGTGATGAAATACAGATTTCCAAATTTATCCCCAAATCGGACAGGATTGAATGTCAACTTTCCATCAATGAAAAATGTGAAAAATATTCGATGAAACGAACTTGCAGAATCGTATTTTGAACGATTGTTATTCGAACCGGTAACGACGTTCGCGTAGCGGACGTTGAAAGTTTATCGACCTCGAACGATTAGGTACCGCGGCATAATGTTCGAATAAAACGCAATCTGACGGATTGTTAATGATCGATACGTAACGAACCTCGATCACGCAGGCTGTGCCATTGAACCTTATACTCTGTAGGAAGGTAGATGAGCGGTATTTGTAACGAGGTTGCGTAAAAAAAAACAGAAACTAGTCCTCGCTAAAGCGGGTACCACGATATGTAGGTAAGTGGTGTGTAAATATTAGCATAACCAGCGAGCATGCTGCCAACGATTTGTTGAAATGTTAATCCCTCGAAGATTTCACAAATCAGCGGTGCTAACGTTCTTAACGATGCGCGATCGAAATGATTCGTTTCTTTCACAAGACTGTCGTTCAGCGTTGCCGTTTTAAATGAATTATGAAACAAAAATTATACAGTCATTGACATCTTTGGACATATTTATTTCCACACGCAATGGATGCGATATTTCATTCTTGATTCTGAAATGTTGCCGAATATTACGCATATATGGGATTCGAAATTAAATTCGTAATATTATCACAGCGTGACTCAATTCATCAATTCACCAATTCACCAATTCACCAATTCATCAATTCATCAATTCATCAATTCATCAATTCATCAATTCATCAATTCATCAATTCATCAATTCATCAATTCATCAATTCATCAATTCATCAATTCATCAATTCATCAATTCATCAATTCGCCAATTCATCAATTCATCAATTCGTAAATTCATCAATTCATCAATTCGTAAATTCATCAAAACATCAATTTTTCATTTATACTTGCATCAATTCATCAATTCATTAATTCGACAACTCTGCAGTCGTGAATTCATCAATTCATCCATTTATCGTTTATTCAGTTCATCGATCCAGTAATTCATTAATTCATCAATTTTAAACACGAACAGTCTTTCGAATCTTCAACCTTGAAATTAAAAATTTTTTAAATACACAAATTGTCAGTTTTTCAATTTTGCAAACTTATTCAAGCGTCACTTATACAGAATCTCTCGGTATATTGTCATATGCAGTATAACTGTACATAGAATAAATTATATAGAATAATTGTCTCGCATGAATAAGTTTTCGATGCGAAGAATTGAATATATTTAATAAATCTTGAGTCACCACGTATTTATTTGTACAAGTATTGGAATACTCACAAACAGCACCACGACCACTACCATAACTCCGATCGCAAATTTCCTGGTGATTGAGCTACTCCTATTTCTGTTGTATCGATCACTACGATCGGAATAGAGCCCAAGCTGAGAAGTACTGATCGCGCTCCTTCGTCCCACCTCAAGCATGTCTCTTTGTCGATATCTGTCGACTCGTATTCTTTACAATTATTCACAAACGACGCGAAGCATTTTGCTATCGATCAGTTTACCCTTATTTCACTCGCAACAACTACTTGTAAGCAGACACGACTTCCTTCGTAAACATTAAACGATCGCGATACAAGTACAAAAACAACGAACGCGAAAACCGGCGAAAATATTCATAAAATCAACGATTATACCAAAATTGTAACGAATTAACCGTGAAACGAAATAATTATCCCTGCAATGATTATATTTTACGCGGAAAGGATGAAAATATGGGGCGATATTCGGTAGTTCGTGTAGAATCGATTAGTAACGAACACGATCGCGGTGAGTGATCGATCGGAAGTCGATCGATTTGCAGCGAGCGAATAAATTCGTGTCGCAAGAACGTGGGACAATATTCTTTCGAAGTTCTATATGCAACTAACAAGAACTGGTTTCTCGCCACGGAGTTTTCACTGCTCGGATTCTATCATGAACGCAGAAAATTTCTTTGTACGTGGGGGAGGCTCGTTATGGTAGTAGGAGGCCGGTTATGGGCTACTTACTACGCCATAACATTGAAGTCCAATATTATTGCACGATATCCGAGGAGAATGTCAATGTCGTTACGTCACGGTATCTGACTCGATAAATGAACTATTATTCTTGTGTCCTGCGTTGCCCTGCGCGAAACAAACATCACCTCAATTGCCATAGGTCGTTGTCTGAAGATCGATGAAGCTTCGATGCTTCGATTGTGACGCGTTTTATTTGTTTAGAAGGAACGTATTATACGGTATTCTCGCTTTGTACAAAAACGTATTTCGTAACGATTAATATATTCATGAGCGGAGAAGCGTCGTAGGCGGAAACGTGACTCTTCAAAACCCTCTGGCAAATCAGGTGTTTGCTTCGCTCGTTTCCGTTCGTCGCCATTTAACGAATACTTGTATGGAAAACGTCGAATCGGATGGATTGAAGACACGGTCAGATTAATATCAATATAATTTCATTTCATTTCGTGATTCATAATTTATTCATTCGTTATAAACCATTTTAACCCTTCGCACTCGAACTCACATTCGCCATTTTGTCCAACTGAACAATTTTAATAAATATTTTTTAACTAAATTTATAATGTTGCACGTGTGACACCGAAACGTACCGAAATGGGCAACAGTGGCAATTAATAATGGAAATTAATAATTTTCACTGAATTGATTAAACGTTTCGGTTACAAAGTTTTCGAGATACCAAGAACAAAAGTGCTTTCGAGTGCAAAGGGTTAATTAAATACTAAAATTTACAGATTTGGTGTTTGAGTATGCACAAAAATAGAAATCCGTGAAGATAGTAATTTGAAAATAAAAGATTTAAGAATTCGAAGATACAAAAGTTTGAAAACTCGGAAATTCGGGAACCACAAAAAATAACCTTGTAACCTCGTAAATCCGAAGTTCTCGAAACTCGGAAGATTCGAGAAATTCAGAAAGGACGAAACTCGGCGAAACAACACAACGTGTACATATTTTATACAAATTTTTATTCTAATGTATGCGTGCGTAACATATACAAAAGAAGTAGAACTCTTTTTACATTTCACTACATCTCTGTGTTTGTATTTTCTTCGATGTATAAACTGTACAGCATTTAACACAGTGTTACTAATCTTCGAGACAATTTTAGCTTTTCCCGTAACGAGCCAACGTTCCGAAAATTATCGATTCGAACTTCGCCTCGCTGAACACAATTTTTTTTTTGTATTTATCCCTGCATATACACGCGCAAGACATCAGTAACTGACAGGAACCCAGTTACGTACATCTCCTATATCATGGCCAATTCCTCGGTCAAAAGATTTAGCAGAACCGTCATCTATTATAGCGATACATAAATAGCTCTTATACTATACATTTATAAAAATTACAAAAAAGAAAAAGGAGAATAGAGCCAGCTTGCGACTGTCAGTTCATCTAGATCGCTCGTTCTCCTTTTCATCGAAGGAAAGGCGGTAATTCGAACGGGTTCTCCGGCACCGGGTAGAAGTAGCCGGTGGGCCTGTTCGTGGTTGGCGGCAGAGTGGGTGGTGGTGCTGGGTTTCCGGTTGGTGGCGGGGTGTATACGGTCGACGTTGGTACGATGGTATAAACAGGCGTGGGTGGTGGAGGTGCCGTCACAGTAACACGCGGGGGAGGTGTCGTGGACGGAGGTAGGTACGGCGGAGGTCGTGTACCTGGTACGGTGCCTGTTGGACGGTAGGGAGTTTGCGTAGAAACCGAAGGGATAGTTATGTGATGATTTGTCGACGGATACCCGGGAGTGGGTCTCGAACGGTCCGGTGGTAGATAGGTATTAGGTTGCGTCACCGGTGGCCTGGGAGGTGGTGGAGTCTGTCTCGGAGTGGTGATTGGCGGAGGTGTCGGACGTACAGGGGTTGGTCTCGGAGTGGAAGGATATCCGGGAGTGGGTCTTGGCGGGGAAGGTCTTGGTGGTAGATAAGTGTTGACCTGCGTTGGTGGCCTTGGGGGCGTGATTGGACGAGGTGGCGGAGTTGGACTTGGTGGGATGTATGGACGAGGTGGTGCCGGAGGACTTGGAGGTTGAGGTGGTCGTGGTGGAGACGGTGGTTGAGGTGGTCTGGGTGGTTGGGGAGGAGGAATATAAGGTGGTCTGGTAGGAGGGCTTGGAGGTTGAGGTGGTCGCGGCGTTACAGGTGGTTGCGGCGGAGATGGAGGCAAGTATGGTCTACTCGGTGTTCCAATGGGTGGTTGGGTATGCGGTGGAGGTCTGGGAGTTTGCGGAGGCTGCGGAGGAGGTACATACGGTGGTCTAGTTGGAGGAGCTGGAGTTTGTGGTGGCCGCGGTTGGGGTGGAGGTGTATACTGCGGGATCGTTGGGGGTTGATACGGTTTAGGAGTAGGTGGATTGGGCCTTGGGGGTGAAGGGGGTAAGTACGTTGGTGGAGAAGGCGACCGTGGTGGTGGAGGAGGTCGCGGAGTTTGCGGTGGAGAGGGAGGTCGTGGCGTTTGTGGCGGAGATGGTGGTCGTGGAGTTTGTGGCGGTCGGGTTGGTTGCGTTGGTGGTAGATACGGTTTAGAGGGCGGTAAGTATTCCGGCGGAGACGGTGGTGAAGGAGGTCGCGGGGTTTGTGGTGGTCGAGGAGGTGGCACGTATGGTGGTGGTGTTGGTGGTCGCGGCGGTGGTGGTGGCGGTCTGGTTGGTTGCGGAGGTACTGTATAACTATAGCCTGTCGATGGCTGTGGGTAAGGTCGTGGTGGCTGAGGGGGTTGCGGAGGGGAAGGAGGCCTTGGAGGTGGAGAAGGTGGTACATATGGTGGTGGTGTTGGAGGTCGCGGCGGTGGTGGGGGTGGTCTCGTTGGTTGCGGCGGAGATGGCGGTAAATACGGTGTCGGGGGACGTGGTGGAGGAGGTCTCGGTGTTTGCGGTGGTGGAGGAGGAGGCCCATATGGAGCCGGCGTTGGAGGTCGCGGTGGTGGTGGTGGTGGCGGTCTAGTTGGTTGTGGAGGTACTGGATAACTATAGCCTGTTGATGGCTGTGGATAAGGTCGCGGCGGCTGTGGGGGTTGCGGAGGGGAAGGAGGTTTTGGTGGTGGAGGAGGTGGTACATACGGTGGTGGTGTTGGAGGTCGCGGCGGTGGTGGTGGTGGTCTGGTTGGTGGTCTTGTTGGTTGCGGTGGTACTGGATAATCATAGCCTGTCGATGGCTGTGGGTAGGGTCGAGGTGGCTTTGGGGGTTGCGGAGGGGAAGGAGGTCTTGGAGGTGGAGAAGGTGGTACATAGGGTGGTGGTGTTGGAGGTCGCGGCGGTGGTGGTGGTGGTCTGGTTGGTTGCGGTGGTACTGGATAATCATAGCCTGTCGATGGCTGTGGGTAGGGTCGTGGTGGCTGTGGTGGTTGCGGAGGGGAAGGAGGTCTTGGAGGTGGAGAAGGTGGTACATAGGGTGGTGGTGTTGGAGGTCGCGGTGGTGGTGGTGGCGGTCTAGTTGGTTGTGGAGGTACTGGATAACTATAGCCTGTTGATGGCTGTGGATAAGGTCGCGGCGGCTGTGGGGGTTGCGGAGGAGAAGGAGGTCTTGGAGGTGGAGAAGGTGGTACATACGGTGGTGGAGTTGGAGGTCTCGGTGGTTGAGGAGGAGAAGGAGGTATATACGGTGGTGGAGTTGGGGGTCGTGGTGTTTGTGGCGGTTTGGGCGGGAATGGTGGCGGCGGTGCTGGTGTCCTTGGTGGTTGTGGCGGAGGCGGTGGCCTATAAGGTGGCGAAGTAGGAGGTGGGAACGGTTTTGATGGCACTGGATAAGAATAGCCTGATGTTGGTGATCCAGTTGAAGGCTCGGGTCTGTACGTGGGTGGCGCAGGTGGTTGAGGTGGTGGAGGTCTCTTTACTGGTGGCGCAGGTGGTTGAGGTGGTGGGGGTCTCTTTACTGGTGGCGCAGGTGGTTGAGGTGGTGGAGGTCTTTTTACTGGTGGCGCAGGTGGTTGTGGCGGCGGAGGTCTTTTTACTGGTGGTGCTGGTGGTTGTGGTGGTGGGGGTCTTTTTACTGGTGGCGCTGGTGGTTGCGGCGTCGGAGGCTTGTATGGTGGGAATGTAATATCTGGTACTGGATAAGAGTAACCAGGCGATGGTCTCACTGGTGGTGGTGTAGGCTGTGGCGGCCTAGTTGGTGGACGTGGCGTTGGATACGTTGGTGTAACCAGTTTTGGAGTAACCGGAGGCTCTGTTGGCCGCGGTGGTGGTCTACAGAACACAATTTTTAAGAATATTATTGTTTACAGCCTGTTATCAGTGCCGATTGTAAATACTCTTGTACCTCGCAACCAAACTAATCTAAGTCGTGTAGACTAATCTAAGTATGTACGTACTATTGTTTCTGAATTATTTCTGTGAAATAACTAGAACGGTCTCAGGTTAGTCTGGTTCGCGGATACAAAATTTTCGATGAAATCATATCATGATGGGACGATCTGATCTTTGCAAATAAATGTAACAGTTATAATTTCGTATTTAGTTCATGTTTACCGCGGCGGTAGTGTGAATATAACATTTGGCGGTTCATAGTTGTATCCTCCGCTTGTTGCTATCGCCCTTTTGCTCTTCTCACTGGATGCTGACGCATATGTGGAGAGCACCGCCACTATCGTGGCAATCCATAAGATTCGCTGTAACAGAAAATAACCACCAATTAACGGATGTTGCATCATAAATAAACGATTACGCCATGCATAATGCACGCTTACAACGCGGACGTCAATTTTATTCATAACGCGGAGATAGCGATCCCATTTATCGACGGCGATTGATTCGAGATACATATATCAGGTCGTGGAACGTTGTATAATCGATTACGATAAATCAAAGATGGTCTTCGTGGGATTATCTCACGCCTGTTCCAACGGAACCTTACATAACTTGTCTCGACCACGAAGCACCTCGTATGACGAATCAGTGATCGTGCAAGTTCATTCCTATGATCACTATACTCTCATTGACTCTCGACTACAGCACTTTGAAAAATAATCTCGCACGATTCAGATGTTCCATGTATGTCGAATATTAATCATACCAACGGGATAATTTTCCTTCCTGCCGTCAATCGATTACGCCACAAAAACGACTATATTTACCTCGTTCGTTCGACATCTCGCAAAGAGAATTTATCGATGCCGAAGATGTCGCGTTATGGAATATTTATCTCGACAACTTGCGTGACGCAGTTATTTCTCTATCGGAACGCAGTTTCCCTCGACACCTCGCACTAAACGGAGTGTAATAATCCAACGATCGAACGCAATTATCTTTCGCAGGCGAGACGAGATTCATAAATCAGTGAGGCTGAAGGGTAAGGCCTCATTGACCAGAAATTAAAACAGTCTTATCCGTTTGCGACATCGTGAACGCGCCACGAATGATGGTTCTGGCCCGAAGAAACGTCCAGTGACCTTTAGATGTATAATTTATATAGAAGGATCGCACGGCTACGGGGGATAGAAGTTATTCTCCTACAGCGTCTTTCGCCAGTATGTGAAAGGCTACTGATGTATATAGGCGGTGTCAGGATGGTTAAGTCCGTGGATCACGCGATACAGATCACAAGGTTACAGTTTCTTGAGAATTTTCCAGATCTCACGCTTTCGTTGAAGTATGCGATTAGTCGCGAACGCGTGGCTATGTAAAGGGTGGTGATAAAACGCGTTGCCTGAAGGCCGGGGTGTAACGCGCGACAGTTCAAAGTGCGGCAATGTAAAATATCGATAGGACGACGCAACGGCGGTGATGTAATATGGAATAGTTCTGGTTCTATTAATAAGATAGAATAGACGGATTCTCAGGTGTATTGCGGGCTGGGTTATATTCGGCAGCAACATTCTTATGTCGATCTCAGATTATCTAATTTCTATGATACTACTTTAAATTACTGAATGTGCAAGATGTTATACTTTTAGGTTTCTAAATTGCTATATTACAAATCTCTGAAATTTCTACACATCAAATTTTTTTACACTTCCTAATTCTCAAAATCACTAAAGTTCCTATATTACCAAGTTCCAAAATCTCAAAACCTCTGACCTTCAAATCTTCAAATCTCTGAATTGCGACCTATTAAAATTTTCAGACTCAAAGACTCAAATCTCCAAGTCTTCAAAGACTCAAATCCCAAAATCCTTAAAGACTGAAATCACCAATCTCGATATTACAGAAACTTCCGTATGCCCAAACTCGCTAAAGTCACCAAATTTCAAGATCTTGACCTTCAACTCTTCAAATCTCTGAATCACCAAATCCTCAAATTCTCAAATCCCCAAATCCACAAATCCCCAAATCCCCAAATCCCCAAATCCCCAAATCCTCAAATTTCCAAATCTCAAAATTCCCAAATTTCCAAATCCCCAAATCCCCAAATCCCCAAATCCTCAAATTTCCAAATCCCCAAATCCCCAAATCTCCAAATACCCAATTCTCCAAACCCCCAAATCTGCAAATCCCCAAACCCTAAAAATTCCAAGAATGTTCAAACTTCCCATATGCTCAAATTCTCAAATTCGAAAATCAGTGCCTCCGAAAAATTTCGACATACAAAAATAAGAAATTTTCGTAAACTACCCACCCAAAACTCAACAAATGCTATGTTCTTTGCCCACGTCGTGATTTTTCCTAACAGAATCCTTTTATCTGCAGCTCCGTGGATCGACTTACGAAACAAACAAGTGTCTCCTCCGCCTCTTGAAGCATCCGTGACCGAAGAAAGCTTGCGAAAGCGAAGGACAACAAATAGGAAGAGTCTAGTTACCAGTTGTATCGATGTTACCATAAGGTTACCATGTCACCCGTAACAGACCGTAAGAAACTCAACGCGTGCTTCCAACGAACGGTATCGACGTTAGTATCGCGGATGATCTCATTAATGTTTTCACGCTTTAACGCGACGATAATAGAATTCGAAGCACAATCGTTGCGGTCATAATTGAATAGACGAGATCGCGGTTCAGCCGATGAGTCTCGTTAACGTTGGGCGCCTCGAGCAATTTGTCTCGTCACGTCGAAGAAGTAATCGCAGCCAGGAAAAAAATCTCGCGTATTTATCGGAACGAAGTTTTAGCGAGGATCCTTGCGAATGGAGCGAAACAATTATGCGCGTCTTAGCTGGCTCGTCCACGGTTTATTTACACCTAGAGAAAGTCGCAAATCCCGTGTAATTTTCAATGGACCAGCAATTCGCGGGTCTCGAGGTGCAAAATTGTGTCGCAACAACCGTTGTAGCCGCGGCTGTCGAATTCGTCATCGACGACAGCAGAAACGAATCGACGAAGTACACATCCTTTCTTTTCGTCTATTCAACGCAAACAACGTAATTGATCGATGTTATCTACCCGATTGGACAGAGACTCGATTCATTCCTAGGCATTCTCGACGAAGCGTTTCTTTCGTTTATCGCAGGATCGGCTTCACCACGGGTCAGTTTTAAAAGCTTTGACGGGTCTCGTTTAATGGCTGGTCGGTTAGGTCAGTAATGACAGGTGCAAAAGTAATATCTTGCATAATGGAAAGACACGGGTTGCGTGTTTGGTACTAATAAAGCGCGAGCAACGTCTTCGGCTTTCTAATTATCGCTCCTCGCGATGCCACTAATGCGAATGCTTATTAAACGAAGACAAAACAGGGTGCACGAACGTTTGTCGCAACTCGCGCGTTAAAAGAAACGAAAACCGAGTGACTGGTAAAAGGAAAATCATTTTCACCCAGGCGAGAAAGAAACGTTCGCAAGTGGAACGCGAGAATACGAGTTAATTTTAATTAAGACGCGATTATCATCTAGACTGTTCGCGATAGGGTTAGATGCAACATTGTTTTCTTTAATATTACTTGGTAATTGTCGTATGGATTGTCGCGGTATGTTTGACGTACACTCGAAGTGGTTTACCTTAATAATCGTGTGTACGTATAGTTCTATTTATATCGATGAACAGGTTATCGGGAGAATCGTATTTGGAAGATTTGGCGACGTATAACTTCCGTGTTATGTAGGTTTTTGTTAATTAGCTCCTTGTTTATTTTGTTGCAATGATATAATAACTGGGATGTTTTTAGAAACTTCTTAGATTGTATCTGGATTCTCATTAGAATGGAGACATTGCACGTTTTTAAGCAATTCTTACATCTTATTCGATGGAAGTGCGTTATTTTCGCAGGTTTTAAAAACTTCAATATGAAAACCACGATGTACAGTATCCTAAAGATTCAAAGTTTAAATGCCTCGGAATTTCAAAATCCCAAGTCCAATTTTGACTGCCAAAATTTCGAACTCCGAAAGTCCGAATTAGGAACCTTCGAATTCCAAAATTTCCAATTGCACATTCTACAATATCCAATTCCAAATTTTCGAATTGCAAAATTCCCAATTCCAAATTTTCAAATTGCAAAATACCAAATTCCAAAATTTGGAATTGCAAAATACCGAATTGCAAGATTCCGAATTCCAAAATTTCGAATTGCAACATTCCAGATTCCAAAATTTCGAATTCCAAAATTTCGAATTGCAAGATTCCGAATTCCAAAATTTCGAATTGCACAATTCGGAATTCCAGAATATAGAATTCCAAAATTCCGAATTCCAGAATATCGAATTGCAAAAATCCGAATTGCAAAATACCGAATTCCAAAATATCGTATTGCAAAATTCCGAATTCCAAAATTTCGAAGTGCAAAATTCCAGAATATCGATTTCCACAATTCTGAATTGCGAATTCATAATCTCCAAATACTCAAATTCCCAAATCTCAAAATGAAAAAATTGTCAAATTAAATCAATATTGAATTCTGGAAACATCGAGGTTCCAAATTTCTATCATTTTTCAATTTCAAAGTCCATTTAACTCGAGGGCGAATAAATCATGTAGGACTTAATACGAATTGAAAGTCCAAATGTGTTGAAATTTATGCATACAGTTCTCAGCTACTGAATGTCACAATTAACCTGCTATGTTGTTATTTACATTGCGGTAACCAGTTTTACATAACTTGCAGATGTCGTGCAATTATAAAGTACCAATGAATATTAATTGAGTGTAGTGTATGATAAATAAGAGAATTTAAAACAGGAGAATGAGATCCGTTATTAAAGCAAAACGTTGTTACTTTCTACGATGACTTTGATTTACGATCATATAGGTTAACGGGGCAATTTTCGCTCGCAACGTGTTCCAATCATCACTTACTATAAGGAACGCGTAAAAGTGTTGTTGACATGACAAGCTATCGAGAAACAACTGTATATCGTCAAGGTACGATGGAGATGTATAAATAAGAATTTATAAAATGGACTATGTAAGTGAATTGTATAAATCAACAGAATTTATTGAATTAACTATATAAACTTGCTAATTCAGTTATAACTTTTTCAATGCAGAAACCTCTAAAATCTGAACATTTAAAAAATCTGTAAATTACAAAATTTGAAAGTCGATCAATTATTCGATTGAAAAATTTCTAACTACCTGCAATTTGAAAATTTCCGAATATCGATATTAAAACATTTGAAAGCGCGTAGCATTTCAGCAATTTAATAATCCAGACATTTGAACATTTAGGTACGTACGTTAATCGGAGAATTTACGTTAAAATAATATTTAACTAGCATGTGCAGGTGCACACCCTAGAAAAGACTCGTTTAATGTGCCATATAACGAGACCATACCGTAACGTTTATCACCTACGTGACCGCAATATACAATGTATGTTCACGAGACAAGTAACGAATTGTATAAAAAAATTTCGAAGAAAAAGAAACGGTAGAGCGAGAACATATAAATAAAATTTCATAACGAAAGAAAATGATGAAATCAGTTTCGTGGTACCGTGATCATTTCCTTGTTCGGTATCTGTTAAGGTCCGATATTTAACCTCCGTCGAGTGGAACAAAACTGAGATATTATAGAACCAGTTCGTGGCCGGTCTCCACGGGCCTTTTAGAAGCCATTGTAAATTTCTCGTGCTTCGTGTCGATGAATTAAACAGGCTACCGTGACATCGCGACGCGGGAAAAGAAACACGTCGCTGGAGAAAGTTTTCACGTTGTGAATGTACACTCTGCTGGAACGTAACCTTCCTTTGTGATAAGCGCACATGTTTAACAATCGGCAATCTTTTGATTCTCGCGTTACCGTTTCTATATTCCCCGAATTCCTAAATTTTTGAATAGTTAAACTTTCAAGGTTCCATATCCACAAATTTCTATAGTTTTCATGTCCCTACATTGATAAACTTCCTTCATTTTCCAATCTCCGAATTTGTGGGTAACCGATTACACAAATTCAGTTTCCTGTCACTAAATATCTACGCCCTCCCAAATCCCTAGATTCGGAAATCGCGAGGTCCCTATGCCGTCACATTATTAAATTTCAAAATTCCTAAATTCCTGAGTTTTCAAATACTTGATTCGATAAACATTTGTGTCCCTAAATTGCTAGATCACTATATCGCTTGAATTGAAATCTTTATATCTCCAAGTCCCTAGATCCTCGAGTCTCTAGATCTCCAGAACCCTATATTCCCGAATCTCTAGATCTCCAAATCCCTATATGTCCAAATCCCCAGATCCTCGAGTCTCTAGATCTCCAGAACCCTATATTCCCGAATCTCTAGATCTCCAAATCCCTATATGTCTAAATCCCCAGATCCTCGAGTCTCTAGATCTCCAAAATCCTATATCCCCGAATCTCTAGATCTCCGAATTCCTATATCCCCAAATCTCTAGATATCCAAATCCCTATATTCCCGAATCTCTGTATCTCCAAATCCCTAGATCCCCAAGCCAGGGTCTTCAAATATATATGTATCCGCGTTTTATCACTACCAAATTTTTAAGTTCTTAAATTCGTAGCTCCACAAATTTCTATGTCCAAAAGTTTCTAGATCATCAAATTCTAGAATCCATAATATATATCTTTATGTTTTTACGTCAAAAAATTCGTAGATTCTCACATTCTTAAATTCTCAAATATGACAAATTAGGCAACTAATTTGGCAATTAAACATTTCACAAATTTCTACATTCCTAACTTACTAAATCATCAAAACTCTTCCATCAAAAGACTTTCAAATCTCTAGATCCTCAAATCCCAAGATCGTCAAATGTTCATGTCCATAAGTTCTTAGTTCACCATAATCCCAGATTCCAAAATTCTTAAATTCCAAAACCCTTAGCACGAGAAATATTTCTAGATCACCAAATCTCTATATTCCCATACTCATACATCCTCAAACCCCGAACCACTCGTCTGAAGCTACGTAGGTGTCTACGTTCAAAAATTCCTACACCACCAGATCCCTAGATTCTCATACCAATGAATCCCCAAAACCCAAAATACCCAAATTGCAATGTCTCCAAACTCGCGCGCTGCCAAATGACTAAATTATGAGGTATCAAGTTTCAAGTCCCTAAATTTTCGAGTTCCTCAAAATCCCTAGAAATGGAGCGGGAGATCTCTCGCACGTCGGTTGTCACACTTACTCTGGTGAAACGTCCCCAAAATGTAACTACATTTTCTCCAGACTGTACACGGCTATTATCTCGAGTTCGTCATCCACGTAACAATGCGTAACCATCTCGAAACCGAGATGAAATGCAGCGAAAAAGGAGAACCGTTGTCGTCGCTCGACGACAATAGATAATCTTCACCGATTACCATAACAACGATCGATTCTGTTCTATCGGAACGCAACTAAAACTGTTGGACCTTTGCTTCGTGCCGTGGCTACGTTTACGAGAATGCAAATGACATTCCGCGGCAGGTGCTGTCGCGAAAGCTTGCACCCAAGGAAATCAGTGAAAATGAAATATCCATATGAAACCGTCGTCGGGTTTTGTTAACTTTGCAGTTAGCCAACGTACGTTCTGTGAGATGTTAGTAATCGAATGTTTAACACGTCGATTATACCGATTGAGAAACGCTTAGAAGCACTTAAGTTTCATTTTAGCGATCATTGAAATTTTGTAATTTCTAGGAAAAATATCTTGTAATTTCTGAGAAAAATATACTGTAATTTTTTCGAGTTATAAATTCGATAGAGATATATTTTGTGTAAGACTTTGAACGAAAAGTATTTATGTATTAGGAACGAATTAGTTGTTCTAATAAATTTTGATCTCGGATATAAACTGGGTATTCAAAGTAGATATTCGATGAAATAATTTCGAGTTCAGTTTGAAATAATATCGTATTGCTTCCGAGTTACAAATCGCTCGTTATGTTTAAATATAATATTTTGATACAATTCGATGTTGTGACGTTTTGAAATTTAGTCTGAAAACTGGAAGGTTCAGAAATAAAGTTTCGATTGAAAAAATAAATTGTTCGTGATTCTAACACATTTAAAACTTATTTGGTATTTGTTTTTGAAAATTATTTAAAATAGTGTCACGGTTAATATATTACAGGAAGGTTGTAATTTTTGATCGAATAAAACAAGACTATTTTAAGACTGTCGCCATCGTGTTGTAAAATAGAAAAGTTAAAAATTTGTTATGATTATTGCAATGTTAATACCTAAGCTGGAATGAAAAGCGTTTCAAAATATCAGTCATGGTCGATGTACGACACGAAGTTCTTTGTCAAATGATTAATTAGTAAACAAACCGAAGCTTACTTGAATCATCGAGGAAACGTCAAGATACTATCCTCCTAGAATTTGATAAGAATCTTCGCGGAATTTCATTTGAAATATCAAAGTGTTTCTATTCATTTCGAAATACTTTAAGTATCTCCACGGACAGGGATAAAGTTGAAGAATACTCAGATTTTACACAGAATATATTGCTAGAAGCATAGAATTTAGGCAATTTGGGGACTTCAAGATTTGGAAATTCGGGAGATTTGATAGTATTAGAAATTTAGCAATTTAAAAAATTTGTGAATTTGGAAATTTAGAGATTTGGAAAGTTTGAGAGCTTAGGATTTTAGTGTTTGGAATTGTGAGAATTTTGGTATTTAGGGATTTGGGATTCCGAAAATTTGGAAATTTAGTGATTCAAGGGATTTGATAATTTGAAAAATTTGATAAGTGAACGATTCGGAAATTTGAGGAGTTAGGAAGTTCGGCGATTTAAGAGTTTAGCAATTTGAGAAATTTTAGAATATAAGAATTTAGTAATTTAGGAAAATGACAATCTGGAAATATTTAAGAGATTTTTGAGTTTAGGAAATTTGAGAATCTAGACATTTAGTAATTCATAAAATCAGGGCAGGTAGAAATGTAGAAATTCGAAAAATCTGGAAATGTAGAAATTCAAAAATAAATTTATAAATTTACGAATCTGAAGCGCAAGGGTTCAATAATTTGTAATCTTAAAAGTTGGTACGCAATTAAAAGTCCATTCATTTGTATATCGAAATCCCAAAATCTTCAAACATCGAAATTCAAAAATTTGAAAATCAACAATTCGTTCGTGTGCAAATAACAAGAACAACTACCGACCATTGCCCTACTCTTCTCACGATTGTCCCGGTCACAATTTGCCCTCCGTATACTCATTTTCCTCGGCATCGTCCATAAATCATCGAGTTACGTACTCGACGGCTATACATCACCGAACTCCGCACACGAAATCATTATTCTAATTAAAATTCCATGACGCAATAACGCGTCTCTGAATATGTACGTCTCCCGAGTCTCATCTCGGTTACAAATTAGTGAGGCTCGCTCGTCGTGCATCCTTTTTGGGAGAAGGTTGAAGGTCGTAAGAAAGAGTATCATAACTATTACGTAAACGACGTAACAAGATGGGCCCGGATGCCGGGCGGCGATAAGGAAAAATTTCAACGGCAGGTGAAAGACGAAGAGGATCCGTCGTGTATTTATCGCGTTCCCGACTAAAGGGCACGGATCAGCCAGAAATTTATTGGTCAATTTTTCCGAGCCACGGTCAATCGTTTCGCAATCGAAATGTCGAAATGAACGCTCGACCGATCGAGGACGATCCACGACGATGCTTTTTCGTTCGCCGAAAAGGCTGTGTCGTCGACACCGAATTATCGCTACCAGTTACGTAAATAAATGCTTCTGTGTACTCGAAGGCGCCGGGATTTTTCTGATATTTTGAGGACGAGCGAAAACGTTTATTGCCGAAGAAAAGGTTAATCGCTTAAAATGTGACACGCGCGCGGACATTAAATATGAATTAATCGCCACGAATGCATCGAAACGGTATTTGCTAACCGTGCAGTAATTAACCGATGTTATTTTGATTTATGCTTTTGTTGCACCTTTTGAGCTCGCGTTGCAAAATCTTGCCGCCGTTGGTACGACACTCGATTACGTGGCGATTCTCGAAACGATGTAATCGAGGTACGCGTTAATGTTCGCTTTCAGCGGTGCAGTAACACCCAGACAGATATCGGATATCGAATGAAAGTTTGAAGCTGTTACAAAATAGTTGTCGGCGCATCCAATTGCCGAATCACTCCGCTGTTATTAACTTCGACGGTGGGCATTCGTATACCGTTGGTGATTCGCGTTACATTACCATTTTTATACGGCTTTTAATGTTTCAGTTACGAGCGTGATTCGATATCGTGCGTGGACTTATGTGGATGATACACAAGGTTCTATTTTGGATGAGGGAGGAAGTAGTGGTAAATCGGTTAACTTCGGGTATATTCGGTTAGTGTCGGTTAACAATTGTGCAGTCGGCGTCAGAAGCGAAAAAAATTGTGTCAGAAGTTGAATAGTATATTTTTGGAGAAGCGAATGAAATCGATCACGATCGAGAGCTCAGTACACTATGTACAGGATATTCAGCGTACATTCTTTTTTAAATAATATAACCTTTCCAATTTCTTTCTTTAGTTATATCCGATCGTTTATAATTGAAAATAACCCCTCAACCATTTACACGCGTATATCATTTTCGTAATAACTATCATCCCTTACGACCGTATTTTTATGTTTCGGTCATAGAAGTCCATGGTTTCGTCTGACGAATCACGTGACTCGAATAGCACCGAAGACCGAATACCGAATAGACTCGAATAGTACCGAAGGCCAAATACCGAATAGACTCGAACAGTACTACCGAATACCGAATAGACTCGAATAGTACCGAAGACTGAAGACCGAATAAATCCGAACAGCAACGGAGTTCGTCAGACGAATCACGTGACCCGAATAGCGCCGAAGACCGAATACCGAATAGACTCGAATAGTACCGAAGGCCGAATACCGAATAGACTTGAACAGGAGTACCGAACACCGAACACCGAACACCGAATAGATCCGAATAGTAACGGAGTTACCCGACGCACCGCTACCATCCCCTGATCGCGAATTTCATTACTCTTTCGACTTTACACGCTGCGTATGTACACATTAATCCACGTTTATGATATTATAAGCGAATCGGGTCGATGTTCTCTATCATCGATTATGTCGAGCGAAACGAACCAACCACGATCGAGGCTTCTAATTGAAATATCTAAGATGATGCTCGATGGAAAGAACGCGCGGAATTCAAGCATCATATACTCATCTTTCCGATCAAGGCTGCGTTACAGCATCGGATATGGTACAGGTGTGTGTACGATGGCACTAAACCTTAAAGGAACGCCATCGAGCGTGAACGAGGGAAGAGGACAGTAGCCAACTTCAGCTAGAAGATGTTGAAAGTTGTTTGCTGTCGATGTCAATTGCCCCATCGATGATGAACTATCATTGACCTTCGTTCTGCCTTTTCTCTGCGTCCAACGTCTCTTAATCCCTCCTTCGGCGCAAAGCAACGAACATGATTGTGTCGACGAAATGATTCCAACAGAAAATTATTACCCACTGATATTATATGGGCATAGGGTATAGGGTAATTGGAATGATTTATCTGTATGTTATTGTGCAATTATTGTAGCTTTAATAAGAATGCAGCCCTCTTCGAAGTATGCGCTTTGAGTGAATGCATTGAGCAATGTCATCGTTCCAGAAAGTGAGAATCTGGGACTTTGAAACGTTCGAATTTCGGGACTTCGGGAGTTTGAACACGTGCGTTACTGAAATTTTCGAATAGTGGCGCTTGAAAATTTGGCAATGACGAAACTTGGATGTGCGGAATCGGGGAATTTTGAAATCTTTGAATTTTGAGACTTTGGAACTCTAGGATTTTCCTATATTACTATATCCCTGTATCCACAAATCTGTAGATTCCTGGAGATTCTACCTTACATCTTTAAATTTCGAGATTCATAGATTTCTAGATTTCCAGGTTTTTAGTTCAATATTACCCTTTAGTTCCTTGTTCCATTGTTCCCTAGTTCCTTAATCCTAGTGACCCAGGTTTTTAGTTTTCTAGCTCTCTAGTTCTCGAATCCCTAAGTTCGCTACTTATCCGATGACCTAGTTACCTAGTTACCTAGTTATCTACTGGCCTAACTCTTCAGTTCCTCTTATCATTAATCCGCTCTGCCCCTACTTTTTTATACCCTGAGTTTTCCTAGTTTAGTAACCAATAATATTTCAATAATAGATTCCTATACTCCAAGATCCATATATTCCAGAGCCCCTAGATCTCCAAACGTCTTCCAAATCCCCAAAGCCCATATTATTGTATCTCCAGAGTCTCAGTTCGGTAGATTTTTAAATATGTTTCGAAATTTGTATATCCATAGGTCTCTATATCTCTAGATTTTTATATCGGGAGATCCATATATTCCTACATATTTGTATCGTCAGATCTATAAATGCTTAGATCGTTTTATAAAAAGATCCCTATATCCGAAATCATTCCTAACGACTCACTAATCGCATAATAACGAATAATAATTCTCTGGGATATGATTAATTCTTTGAGCATTATCGATTCAGTTTCGCTTCTCGATGTAAATCGCGAATCAGACATCCCTTATTCAGATTGCACGATACTTCAGTCACGAAATGATTGAACAATCGATGCTTGATCGTATAAAAGCACCTCGAATCTCAGTAGAAAAGCAGATTGGGGTTATTATTCGTCTTGACGGTTGAAACGAGGTTGAGAAAAGAACGATTCGAAACAATGAAGAAAAGTACTCGTTCTGAGATCGCTGGTGAACCGGCCTCTTGCAAAACGTCCAGATGTTTATTGTCGAGAAGAAGAAATCGAAACAATTAACATTCAAACCGAATTTCCGTGCATAACCGGCTTCCCGAGCAACGAAAGACACGGCTTTTACGAGAATCCGTCGACGACCGGTAAGCAAAATCACGTACGCGGTTAACACATTTGCTGCCACGATCCCCAAATATGGATTTGAATATACATTTTTCTTTTATCACTTGCAACAACGTTATATTAAATAAAATGAGTATTCGGTACATGCTTACATTCGGGTTGTTAACACTAAAACTACCGATGTATAATACAGAATTATTTTGATATTAAAAATGAAGATGAAAAATACATGAACAAACGATGCGACATAAATGAATACACTTATAGATTCTGTATCTTGATTACAGTCAGTATAAATGTCAAGATCAGCTTAACAAATTTTGTCATTTGAAGTAGAAAATTTGTGGAAGGGTCATTTGACCCCTTTTGGTAGTTTTAGTGTTAAAATTATTCTTTGCTTCAATGTCGTCCAACTTGCAAAAGTATTTGATACACAAATTGACAAACTACGACGGAGTTGAAATAAAAATTTGACAGTAAATGGGTTAAGAAAGGGGAAAATTCGTTCTCGCTTAAAAATCGACGTATTCCTTCGGGAGAGAATGTCAGTCGTATGATCGATCGCTCGTAGCTGAACATTGTTCGTCATAGCTTATAAATGTCAGCTTCGACATATTAACCGGCTATAAATCGCGTTGCGAACGCGATAGTGACGGACCGTAGATGAAAAGTCGGAAAAATCGATGCTCGAAGATAAAAGCGGGTCGCGCGGCTTTCTAAATCATCGACGCTACCGATCGATCGATGCGGCGCGATCGATTCATCATTTCAGCGTCGATCGATCGGCGAGAAACGTTGACGAAACTGAGAGAGGCTTGGAATTTCGTAATTGTTTAATTTTTCGCGTTTCTCTAATGGCGCAAAGATTTTCGGGGGATCGATGACTGCAACGACGGCTACAAAATTTCGAATTATCAACTTTATGAAACTAAGTTTCCCAAATCCCTATAAGCTCAAATTTTCAAATCTCAACACATCTTAATCCCTACATTCTTAATCTGTTAATTGGGTATGACGAAATATTTCAATCGGCATGACAATATTTTTCGTTGAGAAAATTGATCGTGATATGTTGAACGAATTACACTTCATGCAGTAAAACGCTTTATCCTATCTATTAAATTCGAGCATGGTTATATGCCACCATATTTAACGGGTCATGTAGTGTTGCAAAAAAGAAATTCAACAAGAGTTTATTCTCCGGTTAAATTTCTACATTCTCAAGTTTCCGAATATTCGAACACCAAAATTGTAAAATCTCGAAGTCCCCAATTCTCAAATCTCTAAATTTCCAATTTCTGAAATCACGAAATTCTTTAAATTACCAAATTCTCGAATCTTCAAATCGCAAAATACTAAAATCTCAGAATCCCTAAATTCCCGAATTTTCTAATTTGAAGAACTCAAAATATCAAAATTTCAAATTTCCAAATTCTCAAACTTACAAAATGGCAAAATCTCGAAGTCTCGAATTCCCGAAATCCCCAAAATCATTAGATCGTGAAGTCCCCAAACCTTCAAATCTTCAAATCTCCAAATCTCCAAATCATCCTAACTGAAAATCTAGAAATTCCCAAGTTCTGAACCCCAAAATCACTTGATTCTCAAGTCCCCAAATCTTCGAACCATCGAATCCCCCAATCCCTAAATCATCATACCTGTAAACCCAAAATTCCCAAATTTTAAATTCCAAAAATCACTAGGTCCTCAAGTCCCCAAACCTTCAAACTTTCAAATCCCCAAATCCCTAAATCATCATACTTGCAAATTCTGAAATTCCCAAATTTTGAACCCTAAAGTCACTGGATCCCCAAGTTCCCCAAATCTTCAAACCTTCAAATTCCAAAATTTCTAAATCATTCCAAGATCCCCAAATCGGATACGCGACGAAAAATTTCCCGATTGTCGAACACGTTCCGGCGATTTTACGACGATTCTTTCGAAACAGCCGATGAACCGTAAAAGTCGCGGTCGAAAGTGAACGTTAACAGGAATTTACGAAGTGCCGGTTGCGTGAGCAAGAGCGAATCCAGAGTTTAAAACTGCATGCCGATACACGGTGTATTACACTGTTTTATTGACTCATTAACGTTTCCGCGGTGATTACGAAGCGGGAAGATACGAATTACGCTCGAAGTTTATCGCGATCAGGTACATTCTGTGAGAGTTTTCGTAAACTGTCTGCTCGTTTTTTATGTCGAGAAAATTCGAGGGATTTAGTAACTTTACAAATTGGGAAAGTTCAAGAAATTTGGAAAAATTTAGCAATGAGAATATTCAGAAATTTAGGAGTTTACAAATTTGGAAATTCTGAAATTCCGAAATTCTAAAACCTTGAAATTCTGAAATTCTAAAATTCTGAAATTCTAAAATTCTGAAATTCTAAAATTCTAAAATTCTAAAATTCTAAAATTCTAAAATCCTAAAATTCTAAAATTCTAAAATTAAACAATTTAGAAATTTAGAAAGTTACAAATTTAGCAACATCAAAATTGGCAAATTTCGAAATGTGAAAACGTGAAAATCAAAACATTTGACATACTAAAGTTCTTCAAACAAAAAATTCTTAAAAATTTAAAAATTTCACCATACTTCTAATACTTTTCCTACTCATCACTCACAGCATACGACTAGCTATGAAATATCGAATATTTCTTTGCACGAATAGCTTTAACTAGGCAACTCGCGATTATGTAATGAGTGCGAAGAGTGTACGTTAGTCCGTCGCCCCGATTGATTCTATTAAAATTCTCTCAAGCTGTATCATGACACCACCGTGACAAAAAAAAGTCTGCACAGGTAGTAATCACCGTTTCATTAGCCACGGCGAAGTTCAATTAATAGACTCGACCAATTATACCTCGGCATAATTAATTAATACCCGTATCATCGTGATCCCGCGCTTTCGAAATATCGAAAAAGATATAAAACCGAGATTCCGTTATCAATATTTCTTTAATATATTCTACCGTTTGAAATAGAATGCAAATTCGTTAGGCAATTGTACGGGTCTCTGAGAATCCGACAGATGCAACAGTAATGAAATCGGAAAACGGTGCTACATCTTTGTTCTTCTTTTTTATTTCGTATTAACTATCGCAGCTACGATCTGTAGTTCCCACAATGTAGTAACATCGAATTGCGTCACATTAATCGTGAGAAGGTTGTACGCACGTGCAAGCCAAAGGAAAGTAAATTTGCGACTGCTATAGTTATTAGTTAATTATCAACGGACGCGAAAAATAGTCAACGTCTCGTTTTCGTTCGATGGGGTACGCGTTCGCGAGTAAGGATTCTTTATTATGCTTGTCCGACGCAGTCAATGAAGAGGAGGCATTACATCATCGGCACGTTCGGATGAATCTAATGATACACGAATCGAATATTTCGATGGATCGTGATTTTTACGAAACAATGACGACGGATTGACCTTTCGCGGACGAAAATCCCTGTTACGTGATCGTGAATGTACTTTTCAACCAAACGCACGGTGAACAAGAGATTACGATCGAAATCAATTTAGATAATCGTACCCGCGGGGATGAAGTTTATCGATTAAACGGAGCCTTGCTAAATATGCGATTGAATATTTCTGTGTCGCAAATTATGCGTTTCTACGCACAATTTATGGTTGAGCTCACAATCGATGGCGCAGTTTACGAATCGGTGTTCGTCGTGACTTGATATTTGGAGAAACTTTTATGACAATGTTAGCGTTGAACATAATACATGTAATTATATATGTTTCATAAATATATAATTATAAGTATAATACAATTATAATTGTGCAATTGTATTATTGTATATAGAATTATAATTGTACAATTGTGTTATTGTATATATAATTATAATTGCACAATTGTGTTATTGTATATATAATTATAATTGTATAATTTTGTATGTATTTTTGTTGATACGCGGTAAACATAAAATGGATGCAAAGAAACTATGTTCAAGGGTAAATTATGTAAATTTCGGAATTGTGGAAATGTTATGGATTACTCGATTAAATCGTGTTAGTCAACGTGGGGGGTTGCCTTTAATGGGTAAGCTAGGGATTTTGAAATTTTCGGATATGACGCTTTGAAACTTTTGAATATTCCAATTTTGGAATTTTTTTAAGTTTGAAATTTTGGAACTATGAAACTTTGAAATGTGGACAATTTTGCAAATACGGAATATGGCAATTTTGAGATGTGCAAATTGTGGAATTTAGGAATTTAAGAATTTTTTAATTTTCGGACATTGGAAATGTACACCTCTGCAATTTTCAAATTATGAATATTTCGAACATATTTCGAGTGAGACTCTGGGACTTTCAAAACCTAAAAATTTTGTAGTTTTGGAAATTTAATAGCGTAGGACTTTGGAATTTTAGAACTTTGTCACTGCGAGTTCTTCTAACACTTTAAACTTTAGAAAATGCACATTACAAGTGATTGAGCAATACAAGCATTGCATCTTAAAATTAAAGAGTGTACCAATTCAAGTTAATTTATCAATTTGAAAATCTCTAGCTTCGATAATTAGTAAAATTTTAAACTCTCTAATTCAAAAATGTTTAAATTCCAAAATTATTCCACTTGCATACAAATGTAAACATGCGCATCTATATGAAATTTGAACATGAATTTCTGAAGTTAACCAGTGCAATCCTAAAGTTTAACTTAGACGCCTCTGAATCTGCATACTATATATCTGAAGCAAAATTGTACAAATAAAAAATTCGAGCACAACATCCCTTGTCTGCAAAACTCTACTACTATCTTTACATTCATTTCCAAGACTCTATCTTTACATTTGCCTTCAAAATTTTACATTTTCGAGCATCTATCTCGAAAAAATTATACACGTACATGAATCGTCCCTTAACGCGTTATTCTCCAAACCAATACAAACCGAAAGATCCACAATTCAATAATCTCCTCTACGACAGCGTCAGAGTAAATGCTTTCATCGCATGCTGCGATTACAACACATCTATTTCCAGAAGTTCGCTCTAAGCCTTTTCTACGGCCGATCGAATTCTCTCTCTGAAATCGTGAGCAACATCCATCGCAGGGTAATTTTTCTCTCTGCCCGACGTTATCGTCGACGTCGAACGGTGGAAAGCAAAGGCCAGAAAACGGAGGCTCCAGAAAGGCGGATTTCAGGTTAAGGAACAATGATAACCTTTGATATTTCGCGCGCTAACAGCTGGCTGACGCTTGCATCTCGCTATTAATTTCTGCGAGGCAGTACAGCCTCTCGTACGTGTAAATACCAAGCGTTGAGCTCTCCGGTAGAAACGTTGTTCTGCAGGGACGAAAGTGATTGCGGCACACGAACTCGAAAATCCCGTGTACCAACCTTAAAAACTCTATTTTTTTTACCTATCCTTCGAATTCCGTCTCAACGTTCATCTAAAAAATCACGATCTTCCGTTTACCCTCGAAACTCTATATTTACACTTATCTTTGAAACTCCATTTTTTTACATATATCTTCCGAATTCCGTTCTCGTATTTATATTCGAAACTGTGTTTCCGCGATTATCTTTGAATTTTAACCCTTATATTTATCTTTGAAACTCCATTTTTTTACATTTATCTTCCGAACTCCGTTCTCGTATTTATATTCGAAACTGTGTTTCCGCGATTATCTTTGAATTTTAACCCCTATATTTATCTTTGAAACTCCATTTTTTACATTTATCTCAGGAACTCGGTTCTTGTATTAATATTCGAAACTCTCTTTCTATGATTATCATCGAAACTCTATTTTTTCGATTATCTTTGAATTTCTACCTTTATATTTTACTGTGAAACTCCACTTTTACATTTATTTTTGAAACTCCGTTCTCGTATTTATCTTCGAAACTCTATTTTTTCGATTATCTTCGAATTTCTACCCTCATATATAACTGTGAAACTACATAATCGCAATTATTTTTGAAACTCCGTTGTATTCATCTTCGAAATTTTATTTTTGTGATTATCTCCGAATTTCTACCCTTACGTTTATCTTCGAAATTCTATTTTTTCGGTCATATTCAAAACAATATATTTTTGCGATTATTTTCCAAACTGTACTTCGGCGATTATCTTTGAAACTTTATCTTTATATTTGTCTTCGGAACTCGATTTTTATATTTATTTAAGAAATTCTATCGTTACAATTATATTATTCAAAATTCTATCTTTACATCCATTTTCGAAACTCTATGTTTATATTTATTCTAAAAATTCTATTGTTACTATTATATTCAAAATTTTATCTTCACATTCATCTTCGAAACTGTATCTTTACATTTGTCTCCAAAACTCTATCATTGCATTTGTCTTCAATACTTTACATTTCTGTGCATCAATCTCGAAAAAATCGTACGCGTACATGAATCGTCTCGCGCGAATCCCGAAACGAGTCGACCGCACAAAACGACAGTCTCGAAAGAGAAACTGGTGTGACGAACTTTCTACGATAATTCGTCAACGCGAAGAGTACATACGAAGAGAGTCATAACGATACGAAATCGAACGGCGAATGTAGGCATCGTAGAATCACAAGGAATATCGTCGAAGACACCCTTTCGCACCAGCTTTCGAGGAACACTTTCACGACGAATACTCCAAAAAAGAAAACTGTCGATCCACAAACCGTGAAACCGTTCGATCAACACAATTCGACGTGATCGATCCTCGTCCCGAGACGTTCGATCGGATCGATCATCCCCCGAGCAACCCTCACGGGGTTGTTTCCGTTCACACGTGTGTCGCACTTGATCCTAAGCTCGCACTTTACTTACCATCTTTCGTATCGCGATCTAGTTTGCCGGTTTATCAAACCGAACACTGGTCACCGTGCGTGTAACAGGACACGATCAAGACGGACGCATGTTCTCGCGGGTGCTTGGTGTCCCGGGAGAGGTGACTTCTTCGTCTCGAGGTAACGTGGAGAGCATTTATAGGATTCACCCGATTCGCTGGTGGGGGCAAAAGCAACGTTCGGTCCATGCGATTATTGCGAACCGACGTCCACGACGAGGATGCTGTAACTCTTCGGGAACGGACGAGGAAAAAGCGAGAGAAAGAGAGAGACGAGGATAACCGCGGGGAAATGATAGAGGGAGGAGAGAAAAAGAGACAGAGAAGGAGAAAGTGAGAGTGGATCGATCGGGAGAAGGACAAAACGATGTAGGAGGTCTGAAAAGGTCCGACATCGCGTTCGAAGACACCCGTGGATGTTTCGGATGATACCGAAGGACTCGAGGACCGATTCGTCCTTAACCCTTTCGCTGAGGGCCACTTACGCAACGGCTACCGATTGAAACGTTCAGGTAATGCGGAGCTAAAATTGGATAACGAGTTCCTCTTATGGCTGAAAGAAACGATCGCTTCTCGTCGCCTATGTAATAGATATTATCTAATGGTTACGAGCATCAAAACTTAGGCAACTCTTGCGTTTTTTAATTAATTACGATTCGGATTTTACGGTTTATCTCGGGATGTGCTGGAGAAGTTATCGATAGAGTTATCTGGGAGGACACAACCACGATGGACGTTATTTATAACATCTAAGTAGCTATATCGTAATATCCGTGGTAAGTGTTGTGTAATATCCAAATCTTAAATCAGTATTTAAGGTGTACATATCTGATTCCTTGAATTCGTTAATTCTTATATTCTCAAGTTTGAGAATCTTCGAATTCCAAAATTGTAAAATCTCCAAATTCCCAAATTCTCGAATATTTAAATTGTCAAATTAAAAAGTACCTAAATTCTTCAAATGAACAAATTCTCAAATCTGTAGACTGCCAAATTTGAAAATGCCTAAATTCTTTAAATTTTCAAATCCCAAGATACTAAAATACTAAAAGCTTCAAATTCCTGAATTCCTCAATCTGCGGATCTTCTAATTTCAAAAACTCAAAATACCAAAATGTCAAATTTCCAAATTCCCAAACTTTTCAAAACGCCAAAATCTCAAAGTTTCAGATTCCCGAAATTTCCAAATTTTGAACTCCCAAAATCCCTAGCCTCTCAAGTCTACAAACCTTCAAACCTCCAAATTCCAAAATGCCCCAATCACCATACTTGTAAACCCTGTAATTTCAAAATCCCTAAATCATCAAACCTGCAAATCCCGAATTTCGAAGATCCCCAAATCATCAAACCTGCAAATCCTGAAATTTTGACATTCCCAGATCACCAAACCTGCAAATCCCGAAATCCCAAAATCTCCAAATCATTAAACCTGCAAATCCCGAAATCCCAAAATCGCCAAATCATCAAACCTGTAAATCCCGAAATCATTAAACCAGCAAATCTCGAATTTTGAAGATCCCCAAATCTTCAAATCCCGAAAGTATAAAATCCCTAAATCATTAAACCTGCAAATCCTGAAATCCCAAAATCCCCATATTCCCACTTCGACACTATATTTTTCTTCTCCATACAATTTGTTACTCGGTTATCGATATCGATTGCCGTTCAACGGCATGTAATAATCAGTATAATTTTCCTTAATTAAGTTATTAACAAGATGGAAGATTATGCTCCTGCGCGAAGGGAAGCAACGTAATTACTCTGTCATAAATCACCAAGATCCTGCCTTGCTTCATCCCTTGCTCGCAACAAGATAATTCACTGTGTAGTCTAAATGACCGTAAATAACTGTAGTATTAGCACGGTGGCAAAAGCATTTTGATCGTGTTGCTGCACGCTTCACATGTATTGTAATTATTAACTAATATAGCGTGAGAAGAATGTAAATATTGTTGGGATAACGAATGTTCTGAAACCACCGATGGCAGTCACTTGATGTTGAAAAACGAAGGATGGTAAAAATCAACAAATTAACTGAACCTTATGCAAGGTGTCATTAAAAGATTTCAGGAAATCGGGGAAAATTTAAGAATCGAAAGAAGAAAATTAATTCAGTGCTTTGCGTACTTGCTGGTCTAGTATGGTAATGCGTTGTATCGTCACATTATGGATTCTTATGCTGGATCTCCATTTATTGTTTCGTCACGTGTTTTATCGCCACGCGTTGAATAATCACACTTTGAATCACTACGTTTTCGATCACCACGTGTTATAGCCTCATATGTTGTAATCGCCGAGCGTTGAACCGCTATACGGTATATTGCCACGTGTTGTATTGTTACATGCTGAATCTCGACACTTTGGATTTCCACGCATTGCATTATCACACGTTTTGCCACGCATTATTTTACCACACATTGTAGTATCAAACTGTTGCATGTTGAATCTCGGCGCATTGTATTTCCACGCATTGCATTGTTACACGCTGCTTTTCCACGCATTATTTTACCACACATTGTGGTATTACGTGTCGCACTGTTGCATGTTCAATCTCGACACTTTGGATTTCCACGCATTGCATTGTCACACGTTTTGTCACGCATTATTTTACCACACATTATAGTATCAAACTGTTGCATGTTGAATCTCGGCGCATTGGATTTCCACGCATTGCATTGTTACAAGCTGCTTTTCCACGCATTATTTTACCACACATTGTGGTATTACGTGTCGCACCGTTGCATGTTCAATCTCGACACTTTGGATTTCCACGCATTGCATTGTCACACGCTGCTTTTCCACGCATTATTTTACCACACATTGTGGTATTGCGTGTCGCACTGTTGCATGTTGAATCTCTGCGCGTTATCATACGTATTGTCACGTGTTGATTTTCTATGCGTTGAACTTTTATATGTTGCATGGTCATAGGTTATTTTGCCAAGCATTGTATTCCGACACGTTGCATCGCCACACACTACATCGCAACGCGTTGTGTCGCCATGCGTTGTATCATTACACTTTGCATTTCCACGCATTACACAGTCACGCGTTATATTGCTACGTGTTAGATCACCACGTACTGTATAGTCATACATTGTGTAATTAAGCGTCGTACCGTCACGGATTGAATCTTGATACATTGATCTTTCTCTCAACGATTATTCTCTCGTTGTATCACCACGCATTGTATCACCACGCATCATACCACTACACGTCGTATTTACCGATGCATCTCCACCATCATAGAACACATGAATCCAAAAAGATTACCATAATATCAAAAGAAAAAATTGATGATCCATCCTAATCTATTATCACTTCCAAAAACCTTTCACTGCTATAAATTCCACCTTAGTAATGTAACAGGAATGTACTATGGTGAGTAAGTGACTACGGCCGAAAAGGCCGCGTCTCGATATTATAATATCTTAGAAGTTATCGTATTTCATATCGAAATATTGAACAGCCCGACGGAACACTCCCATTTCTAAGAACCAAATAAAAGGGAACGATTCGTTCCAGCTAAAAGATTATTACGTAATAAAAATGTTGAGACAAAAAGTATAATTGTAAAATGTTCTGCGTTGTGCAAGGTATCTTTGACGTCATCGATACACGAAGATTCGCATTCGAGGTGAAGAACCTTCGGCACAATGATCGCTCGTAATCGTCGCAAACGTGAGTTCACTGTTCTCCGGGTAACCGAGTGCTCACATATTTGCACCTGCATCGTTCATTGATGCCATCATTCTGTGTTACCGTAACAAAGACGTTCGCCGGCGAAATAACTATACGGGCAGCAGTGACTAATTGTGCTTAACTCGATTGTTCAAATTGAACGCCATTGTTCAAATTAAATACCATTGTTCAAATGGAACACCATTGTTTAAATGTACGAGACTATTTATGTACGCTAAAACGCACATATCCGGAAGTGATTACATTTTAATTTTGTTTTCCTATTGAGTTGACCAAAAAATTATGACGTTTTTGTTTGTAGGTTTCGTTTATTCGATTTATGTGTTAGCATTTTGTTCTCTTCGGTAAGTGCAATTGTAAGATGTTATAATACCTTGTTAAAAATACGGACTGCATTTTGGCGTGCTTTGTTAAAAGTACAGATTGCATTTTGGTGTACTTTGTTAAATGACAGGTTGCATTTTTGGGCACCTTATTAAAAATACACATTGCATTTTGTGATTGAAGTGACATGAAGTGTATCTTGTTAAAAATACGAGTTGCATTTTTGGGTACCTTATTAAAATACAGTTGCATTTTGGGGTACTTTAGTAAAAATGCACCTTGCATTTTATGGTACCTTGTTAAAAATACAGATTACATTTTAAGTTATCTTATTAATCAGGGCAATGTCAAGTATAATGGAGTTTTTCACCTGATGCAAAGAAGTACAAGTGGGAAATACAGTGACCGATTTTGATAATATTTATACGTCATTTTATTTATTGTCTTATTCTGATGATAAAAATGAGAAGGTTGATTGAACTCAGAACAAACATATATGTTGAACATACATATAGTGAGATACTCGTCGAATTGCGAATGTAAATTTTGATTGACGAAATTTTGTGTCGAAAATATTCGATGCAAAGTGAGATATCGAATAAACTGATTTTGTACTTTTGTCAAGCGGTGTATAACAATTAGCCTCATTTCGTCGTACACGTGTTTGTTTAACGAATGTTAATCGTTTTCATTGGCACTGTCCACTTTCGAAATGTACGTAACATTTATGAACAGTGACGCAAAACGCAGAAGCAACACGAGAAACAAATTATTATTGTTAATTGTAAGAGGCACTTGAATTTGACCATCTCGTTTCCCTTGTGCAATCGCTCGGCCGACGTCTCTCTTTCTCTCTCACTCTCTTTTACACTCTCTCCGTCTCTCTTTCTTTATTGCTCGATTGCTATACGTGAAAGACTCTTTTCGATGAAACCTTGAGGGAATCTGCAAATACACGCGAAGTGAGATGTTTAGATCGCACTTGAATAATCGACCTAATACGAGAGTGTGGGTCGAAGGTCGTGCGAAACATGATTTCGACCTTTTTACACTTGTATTCAGTGATACTACTAATTGCTATTACACGCCCAGCCTCGTACTGTGGACAAAAGTGCTAGAATCGTGTGAGAATTCGATAATGCTAGAAGATACGTCGAGCAATAATGACAAATATTCAAATGTTTGTGCTGTAATAATGATGCACGTTTATGCATGTGTTATATCAATATAATGTTTCTCAATTTCAATATTATTAAATTCCACGAAACTTAGGTTACCAAATTCCTAGATTACTAGATCCCTAGATTCTTACTTGCCTAGATTTACAGATTTCTAGATTTCTTGATTACTACATTACCAGATTACTATATTACAAGATTACCGAATTACTAGATTCTTAGATTTCTAGATTACTAGAATACTAGATTACTAGATTACTAGATTACTAGATTACTAGATTACTAGATTACTAGATTACTAGATTACTAGATTACTAGATTACTAGATTACTAGATTACCAGATTAACAGACTACCAGATTATCAGCTAACCAGATCACTAGATTACCAGATTACTAGATTACTAGATTGCCAAATTACGAGATTACTAGATCTCTAAAATCTCAAAATCCTTGATTCCTGGATTCTGCCATTTTCTAGATTTCTAGATTCGTAAATCCTTAAATATCTAAATTCCTATATTCCTAGGTTATTACACCACTTAATAACTGTTCGTTACTGATAACTAATCGTTAGAATATTATGTTTGTCTTAATTAACAGATATGTTAACATATTTCATGTACGAGCGTTACAAGACTTTAATTGATGGTGACTATTGCTCCCGAAATTCTTTCAATAACATAGTTCTTTGAATTCTTGAACTCAATTTTTTCAGTAGCGGAATTCTTTGAATTCTTGAATCCAATTCTTTCAATAATGTAATTGTTCGAATTCATGAATCCAATTTATTTAATAATATAATTGTTTGAACTCTAGAATCAAATTTTTTGAATAATATTATTTGTTTGAATTCCTGAATCTAATTCTTTCACTAATATAATTGTTTGAATTCTCGAATCTAATTCTTAGAGTAATATGACCGTTTCAATTCTTAAATCCAATTCTTTCAATAATATAATTGTTCGAATTCATGAATCCAATTTATTGAATAACATAATTGTTTGAATTCTAGAATCAAATTTTTTGAATAATATTATTTGTTTGAATTTCCGAATCTAATTCTTTCACTAATATAATTGTTTGAATTCTCGAATCTAATTCTTAGAGTAATATGATCGTTTCAATTCTTAAATCCAATTCTTTCAATAATATAATTGTTTGAATTCTTGAATCTCATTTTTTTAATAATATAATTGTTCGAATTCTTGAATACAATTTATTGAATAATATAATTGTTTGAATTCTTGAATACAATTTTCGGAATAAAATAGTTTTCGAGCTTCGAATAGCATGTTTTCCGAACGGAACTCCGAAATTTCGTGCCATAAACAACGGTTAGTTACGTGCGCGAGGCAGCAACAGACCGCGTGCTCGTCTCGCGTTAAAAATCGCAGCCTGAACTTTACGTTAAATTACAAACACGATCGATTCGTCGGTAAACGTTTTCACGATTATTAACTACATTTCTGCATTGTTGGTGCAGTACGTTGACGATCGTGTTCCCACGATTATGGAAATCGACTGCCGGGACGTTAAGCGATGCCGATGGGTCGTAAGTAGTGCAAATCGGGTTTGAGCGAACGTGCACCTAAATTGCTCCATTACTACGATTCCTTTTTAATTAGTCCACAGAGAAAGGATGTATATCTCTCATCTAATATCCACGGACAATAGGTTAATCACCATTCTCGAATAATTACAATTTAAATGACGCTGCGAACGGCGTAACGCGATAATTAATCATGCACGCATATTAATATCTTCGAGACACGTGAATTTTCACACGATCCTATTCAATTATGCTCTTATACAATACTCGGAATTATAATGTGCCCAGAAAATATTTATATAATAACTAATTTCAAACGACACTTTATAAAATTTGTACTTTTTTAATCAATTTTTATAACGCAATCAATTCATAAATGACTGGTTTTGGGTTTGGCATTTTTATTACAAAATTTTATTGCCGTCCTTTTTTCAAAATGTCTGTCATGTTTTACTCAGCTAAGAAATGGTTGTATATGTTAGGCGATGCTACAATAGTTACTTATTTATTTTTCTATTTTATTTTCAGTTTTGAAGTAAGCATGCATTTAATGCCGGTACTTTTAGTGTTAAATATTCTACATAAAATAACGGATGTTCGAATAATATAAAAATTAACTAAAAATATTAAAGAGTCAATGGACTATTAGTCAAGAAATGTTTACTTTTGAAATCGATTCTCGAGACACGCGAAAAGAATCAGAATCTGATACGTTCTCTCGATAAATGATATCGAATTAATCATATTTCCGAAACAAAATTATAATTGTTCCTTTGTTCAGCAACGATAAAATAGAATACCGGTTTCCATGTATGAATGAAGTTCCTATTTCCATGTATTTAACCTTTCTCTTTAGTATTTAGTTTTCAACTGAATGAAGGGGCCACGACGACCGTAGAAAAGGTCGTAATCACGACAACGTTCGTTCGGCCTTCGATATTTTCCTTGCATCGATTAACATCGTTTTGAACAACGAAGCAGATGCTCATCCAACAAGTTTCGACTCTTCTGGTCCACCTCGAAGGCCACGTTTTAGTACGAGGTAAATCTAATCTCCCATCTAACTTTCGTTTCTAAACGTTGAGCCACGCTGATTTACAAGCGTTGTAACTCTCTAATATTTTAATGCTTCCAACAGGATGTACAAAGCGTTTCAGTTATGAATGGCGGTAAAGAAACATAGAGGGCGGTGATTGTTCTTTTGAAACGCTTTGTCTTTATAGCGTGTGTGGGGAACTTGTCGAATTGACGGAACTTGAACTTCCTATTTTAACGCTGGATCAAATATTTATGGAGTTACTGACATACAAAAATACAGAATACAGTAACATCAAACAATGCAATGACATCTAAAAATTCAATAACATCACAAAAATGAATATCCTCTAATAATATAATAAGATCAAAAAATCCAATACACTAAAACATCCGATAATATCAAAGAATCCAATAATATCCAAACATCCAATATCATTTAACAATAAAACAAGATTAAAAAATTCAATACACTAAAATATCAAATAATATCAAAGAATTCAATAATATCCAGAAACTCAATAACAAAAAATCCAATAATACATCCAAATCCTAAAAACCAATACCTTTGGTAAAATCCAAAATCCCAAAAATTTGCAAAAACTGAAAATCATGAAATTCTAAAATCTCAAAATCTCAGTTTCAAAATTTAAAAATCGTAAAGCCTCCAAAATATGATAATGGGAAAATTTGAAATCTAAAAATCGTCGAATGTAGAAATTTCGGACAGTCCAAAAATCCAAAGAATCGAAATATTATAATCCAAAACTTCAAAATCCTAAAATCCACAAAAATTTCGAAACCCAAAAATCCGAGAGTTCGAAATCCAAAATTGTAAAATCCCGAAATTCAAAAGTTTCCAAATCTGAAAGTATAAAAATCTCAAATTCTCAAAGATTAAAAATTTAAAAATCGTAAAGTCTCCAAAATATGAAAACGGAACATTTCCAAAATCTAAAAATCGTCGAATGTAGGAATTTCCAAAAATCCGAAAGTTTAAAATCCTGCGGTCTAAAACTTCGAAATTCTAAAATCCAAGAATCCAAAAGTTCGAAATCCTAAAATCGAAAATTTCGAAACCGAAAAATTCGAGAGTTCGAAATCCAAAGTTGCAAAATCCCAAAATTTAAAGATTTTCAAATCTGAAAGTGCAAAAAACTCAAAATGTCAACATTCTACAGATTCAAAAATGCAAAATCGTAAAATTCTGAAACCCAAAAATTTCATAGCCCAACAATTTTAAATACTCAAAATCCCGAAATTTCGAAGCCCGTCAGGAGTTTCAAAATGTTGAGACATCGAAAGCGTGGTTGTTCATGTCTGGTCACCGAATAAAGTATCCTTATTCAAAGAGAAGAAAGATATTCAGAATTTCTCGAGGATGTATCCTCAAATGATTTACGGTAAACGCCGTGCTAGTCTCAGCACATATTAAAAATTCACTTGTGTATATTTTCGACTATGTCCATTCGTGTTATGAGGCGACCTTGGAATTTTAATTGCAGCAATTCGATGTATCATTAGTGAATCCGTCTGGTATCATCAAGGTAAACCTGAGGTGTCGTAAATGATCGCAGATGCTTTCACAATATTTATATAATATACCCCGCGTCCCGTCTCTCGTTAACAACGGCTAAACGTAATATTGTGCAACTTTTCTTTTAGATATTATTCCAAGAACACATGTCAAAATTTCGTAAACAAATACACATTTCCATAAACTCGCCCTACCACGTTAGATTTCATCTTCTATTTCTTTTACGTTCTCGTGCTTAATCGTTGTTTAATTTAAACGATACTCGTCAATTTCAATCCTTTGACATTTGAAACATATTAATAGACGGTCACCTTTAATCGGTGTTTTTAACAGTCATTTCGAGACGTTGCATTCGTGGAAGAAGCGATAATACGGGTCCAGTAAAATTGAAATTTGCATTACTAGTTAATTTTATCTATAATTTAAACATTTCGGCTTGGTATTTTTTAAAAACGATAACCTTTCTCCATATAATTACATATGTATATCTTTGCATATTCTATATATACTTGTTCTTCTATATTCAATATTTGCTTGTTGCTCACAAATGTATTCTAATACCTGTGTTCCAAGCTGTTTAAAAATATAACTGTCTACTTATTTATCTGAACTATGAACGATTTAATACGATGTAATTTCGTGATTTGATGCAATATAACATACATGTAATATCGTACAACATTTTTCATTTAATTTGATTGTATTTTACGCAATGGTACAATTCAATCTGATTCAATCTAATAAAACTTAAATTCTTTTAGTCGAGGCCCTTACCTAAAAGCAGATGCTGCAGTGAAGAAGATGAAAACTATTCCATTTATCATAGCTAATGCAAAAATTATTTACACAAGTATTTACACATATTTGTCTAAACATTTTCTACGTAACAATTGATATATGAACAATCTATAAATGACAATTAATTTTTACACGTAATACTTGTTAATATGCAGTGAGCAACTATTCAACAACATCGAATATTCGTGTACAATACCATATATCTTAAAAAGCCTCAGTTGTAGCATCAATGACGAACCAAATAAATCAACGTCTTAATAAATACGATTTTTTTTATATACACGAATTTATTAGAAAAAAAAACAACCAGTTAAAATTATTAGAACATCGAACAATCGTTTCCTCGTTGATTTCTTAAAGCCTAAGTTATCTACATACATTAGAATCGAAAGTGTGTCTATATCTCTGAAACATTCCTTTCAAAATGTTTATTTAAAAAGCAGGAAGAGTGAAACGTGTTACATAGACGGTTAAAGTTGCGATTATGGTCGATCACGGTTGACTCGCAGCAAAGTAAAAGTCCGAACGACCCGAGGAGCCGCGGATGACCCCTGCACCTGCACATACGGATCACCGCAGATGCATTCTCTGTTAATCGCGACGTGGTTGCCCAATTAAACAGAAAATACTCGTAGAAACAGGATTTTACCAATGCCTGCTGATTTTACCGACGTTCTCCTGCAACGTTGTTCAATATCGTAATTAAAGGAGTTCGTGGAAAAGTTGTAAGTAACGGAGATTCATTCTTGGATAAGGCTGATTGAATTGTGTCGCTTATAATCAACATCGCTTTTGCATAATGCGTAGAACGAGTTACGAAACTGTTGCAGTTTCAGTGGCGATGTGTCGAAGATCGTGAAATCAAGTTAACGCGCTTTAACGCGTTCGCCATTACGTTATGGTCGCTGAGAATCTCGTCAGGTGGTATTTTTATTTCTAACAAATATAATTTAATCATCTTACGGTGTTTCCATATTTTTGTATGCAGTATTTTTAGTTGAAGCAAATATACTTTAAGCATTTTTGTTAGATCGGTAAGAGAACAGATTATGGGTGTTGGATTATTTATTAGATTTGAGTGGGTAAGTTTCAGTTTAAATAAGCACCGTCGTGATTTATAAATGTCTGTAATATATTGCCGCCATTGCACGGTCTTTTATACGCAACGTTTAAAGTTTCGAGATTTGTGAATTTGAAAGCAGAAAAGCGAAAACTTTGAAAGATTTAAATGTTCGAAAATTTATAAATTTGAGAGGTTCGAAAATTAAAAAATTTAAGTGGTTCTAAATTTAGAAATTTGAGAGGTTCGAAAATTTGAAAATTTATAAGCTTAGTAGAAACAATGTTATGAATACTAAATATTGTAATGAATACTTTGTAACGTTTCACGGACAAACGAAAGTAGTGACAAAACCGACAAGAATTCTGGCAGCCGACACAAGAATGCAAAAAAAAAGGTAAAATGTTTTCTTAGTATTTATTTCAAATATTTCAGGGCAAAAACTTAATTTGCATGATTCGTGTTTTTAAACAGAAACGAAAATGGCGATATCCAGAAAATGAACGCAACCGTCAAAATGTCGAAACAAAAAATGAAAAGAAGCAAGTGTTCTCTGATAAATGCAATTGGAATAATTTTCCAGCGAACCGTGTAAATAATTTGTTGGTTACAAGCGAAGATAGGGCGATGATAATAATTAACCAGCGATGACGACTCGCACGTTGGACTTTTACGGTTAAAGTTGTACGATGAGGTAATAGTAACTCGGCTTCTATGAAATTCGAGTCGAGCAAACGGCTACACTATGATTTTCGACAACTATAATTTCCTAATTACGAGTTTCATGATCTGCAACCATTAGATTCGATTATCTGAAATAACGATACTGCTGTTAACAACGTGCGAAGTGTGAGTCAAAGATTCCCGGTTACGTGCTACGATTATAATTAATTGCAGATTCAATGATTGTGTAAGAATATCCGAATCGCGAACCGCAATATTTACTCTTAATGTCAGTGACCTTTGCGATTCGTATTCCAACAGTAGCGACCTCCAACTTGCGGTACACAGCACTAACAACCCTAAATTACAAGATGCGTGTCGCAATGAGAGTTGTCGGTACGTGAACCGCCACTTGTAAGTCGGTACAAACACGATACCACTTTGTCGGTATTATATTACTGGTTGCAACATTACTATTCGAAATTTTGAATTTCATCTGAAATATCGAGCTGAACAAAGTTTTGGAAAAATCATGGAAGGAAATTTTTATTTTTATTGATAAGGATTTTATGAATGTTTAGTATTTTTTATATTAGGGAAATGATTCTTATGCCAAATAATTGCACGAATAGAAGTGAAATGATTATTTTCTGTCATATATATGAAGGTATCGTTCGTTGCAATATAACGAAAGTCTACTACTAATTCCTGGTAATTGTTTGATATTGTAATCCTGTATGTGACAATGTAAAGGAAGTGTAACGTATTGTCAAATCCAAAAATCGTTCGATACTATAATTATATATATTGTAATATAACAAGAGTGCATTCCATTGCCAATTTTAAAAATCATCTGGTATTATAGTCTCATTTGTGGCAATATAATAAATGTGTACTGTATTGCTAATTTCAAGAATTGTTTGATACTATAACCCCATCTTGTGGCAATATAACAAAGGGGTACTGTACTGTCAAGACAAACATTCATTTCTTACCGTATTCCTATCTGCGATAATATAACGAAAGTTCACTGCATTACAAATTTTAACAATTGTCTGATGCCATAATTCCACCTGTGGCAATATAGTGAAAGTTTACCATCTTGTGAAGTCAACAATTGTTCAATACACTAATTCCATCTATTGCAATATAACAAAAATCCACTGCATTCACAATTTTAACAATCGTATGATACTATACCCTCAACCGTGGCAATATAACTAGAGCCTACTGCATAGTCAATTTTAACAGTCGCGCGATACTATAACCCCATCCGTGGCAATACAACGAGAGTATAAGTACTGTTTTGCCAATTTTAAAAGTCGCCTGATACTATAATCTCATTCGTGGCTATATAACAAGAGCCTACAGTACTGACAGTCCCAAGAATCGTCCGATACTACAATCCATTTTGTGGCGATATAATGAGAGTCGAACGTGCAACACATATCCACCTTAAAATGTTATCTTTCGAAATAACGAATAACTCAAATGATACGCTTTCCTAAATTAATCAATTTAATCTCTTTTCACTTGTCGCGACGTAATTATTAATCGCTGTTTTATATTGCAAACTTTCACAGCAAATATCGACACAAGTTTTTACGTCGTCGATCACGTAATGAACATTGAACTTCGTATCCATTCGTGAGTAACATCGTGACAAATTTTCTAATTGCGACAGAGTCAAACGAAATTACCAATTTCTCATGCGAGAGCTGGCTGAGAAGTAGGAATTTATTTGAATAATATTTTCATATTACGCCATTCGTTATACGATTAATTATTATTCGTCCAAGTATTACTCGATCGCGTACAATCATTTATTTTACTTTTTTTTTTGCACGATAACGTTTGGGAATTTTTTCAAAACCTTGGAAAGTCTAATAAATATCATATTATGATTTCCGCGATCGTCAACGTTGTATTTCGTCAGGATATACGATCGAGATGAGCACATTTTTTTTCGTGCTATAAAAGAAGGGGTAAATTAATATTCATTGCGACACGTATTCATTTTCGACTTGATTCGTGTATCGAGTTTCCTTATGTGGAACTTTGTATACGACCGACGTATACATATGTACATTACTGCTTTTTGATTCTACGAAGTCAACCAATTAGCACCGTAATTGCCCTGTAATTATTTAAAATTAATCTATTTTCGTAACCGGGTTCACCGCGAGACGATTTACAAAACGAATAAGCGGTTCAATAATATCAGCGACGACGAGAAACCTAACTCACAATTCGTCGTCCAAAAATGTCTCACATTTCGCACGACAATAATACACTACAAACACGATGTTTTGATAAAAATCTACATTTTATTCATTCGGCTTGCACAATCTTAAACGACGGTGAGAATATAAAGTTTAAACGAGTACAATCTAAACCGTTCACTTTATAAATGTCTGCGGCGTTGTTTTTTTTCCGACTACTACGATTATTTGCATGATTAAACAGAGGAGACAGGATGAACGCTGTTCGCGATACAAACGAAGATACGTTTGCTTTCGGCAAACGGAAACGCGAACGTGTTTCGTTATCGATCGTCGTCAAGGAAGGTTACGATAGCATAAAATCGGTATCAAAAGATCGTCATTCGACGTTTCCCCATTGTGAATCGTGGAATCCATAATGTCATCTTTTCGATTAGTGATAGCCACCGTAGTGGCCGAATCCGTGACCATAACCGTATTGAGGGTAGCCTAGAGGAAAAGCAAATTATCATGACAGAGTAACGTCGATGAATGTTTTGTTTACTCTGCGATTCGTTTGTGTCTGCAACGTCTATGAATATTTTGTTCGTTCCGCGATCGAATAAAAACACGGAAGACTCGAAATTATACGACAATATACAAGTGTTCGAAGGAAAACTCAATGACAGTTTCATCGAGATCGAATGAGAAGGATACAAAAGATTCATTGACGTTGAGTCAGCCTCTTCGCGTTCTACATTTGATCACGCTATACGTTCTCTTACCATAATATCCGAAACCGTGTCCATATCCGTAAAATGGGTATCGGTAGCCATATCCGAAAGGATATCCGAAACCGTATCCACCGTAGCCACCTAGGTATCCTGGTTTTGCAGCAACGATACCGATGATGACAGCCAACACCAGGACTGTGTACTGTATAAATACAAATATTATGTACAACATATTTTTATTGCTCGTTAAAGTTATTCAGATTTTTTACACCTGTTTTAATCTGGTGATGACGTTGATATTAGTTCATTTTGTACGGCACGATGTTACGGGGATTGGGAGATTTAGGTATTTGGGATATAGGTATTTGGGAGATAGGGATTAGAGAAATAGGGATTCGGGAGATAGGGATTCGCGAGGTAGGGATTCAGGATATATGGATTCGGAAGATAGGGATTCGGGATATAGAGATTCGGGGTATAGGGATTCGGGGTATAGGGATTCCGGGCATAGGGATTCGGGGTATAGTGATTCGGGGTATAGGGATTCGGGATATAGAAATTCGGGGTATAGGGATTCGGGATATAGGAATTCGGGGTGTAGGGATTCAGGGTATAGGGATTCGGGGTATAGGGATTCGGGGTATAGGGATTCGGGGTATAGGGATTCGGGGTATAGGGATTCGGGGTATAGGGATTCGGGGTATAGGGATTCGGGGTATAGGGATTCGGGATATAGGGATTCGGGGTATAGGGATTCGAGGTATAGGAATTAGGGATATAGAAATTTAGGAATAAGGGGATTCGAAATATATTTCGATTCGAGATATAGGGATTTGGTACATAGGAATTCAGATGTAATATAATTTAGTTATAATATAGCAATAGTAAGATATTAAGTCTACTGAAATTAATTTATTGATGGTTTCTTTAATTCAACATTAACATAGACAAAGAATTTATTTCCAAATAAATAATAGAAGCAATAATAATTATTATTATTACATATCATTTTTATAACTTTATTATTTTATTATATTATCTTAACTAAGTTATAAACGAACGAATAACAATTAGCTACTTATTTATTCTGTTTCCCTCAATAATCAATAATATCAAAGATTTATCTCTTTCCGGTGGAGAGCATGAAATTTAAGCCAAATATTTTCCTCGCAACCGTTTTTGTAATATAACGTTACCTTGAAAGCGTAAGAGCAGCTATAAAAGTAACTATAAAACTATAATGGTATCCATAAATCACCGCAATTCGTATGTCGTTCAGTAGTACATAATACACCAAAAAAGTCGACCAGTTGATTCGAGGACGCGCAAAGCGATAGTAAAAGTGGCGTTTACAAAAACGCGACAATCGTTAACAGTGAACCGGTTAAATATCATAGGACTCATAATTTTCTCTTAATAGGTTGTAAAGTATGGGGTTGACATTTTTTTTAATATCTTAGCAACTAGAAGATGTAGAGTACCAACGTGACAACTGTTAGCGGTGAACCGGTTAAATATCAGAGAACTCACAATTTTCAGGCAAGCCATTCTCCGTCAGCTGACGTTAGCCGGTCAACTCGTCGAATAATTGCACTAATTTCTTTTTTTTTTATCGCGTATCTGTCAGTAGTCCGCCACTGTCCGTCTAACGTTGTCCACAGGTTCTTTTATAAGAAAGGCGGATCCCGCTACGGCCCCCGACTGCAATTTTCTCAGCTTCGTATTGGCTTCTCTCTGTTAACACTAATACCAAAGTCTACCATTGTTACCCTGGGATTATGCGAATGCAATACGTCATTATGAAAGAGACGCGGTACAGCGACGCGTTTCGGGATAGTCAACGGTGCACGCCCATTACGGCGACGCCTTGACATCCAAATTTCGCGAAAATTTCACCGACGTTTTTCTCCGCGAAACGCTCCACGCCGTTACCTAACTCGCGCAAACTAACTTCTCGGAGTAACAATGGATCGGGACAACGAACGTCGAATTTATGGCGGTCGTTAACACGGCAATAATCATTGACAGAAATTATGTATTCGGAGATTTTGTGAATTTGGGAAATTTGAAAGAATTAGGGATCTTAAGTGCTTAGGAATTAAGAAATTAAGAAATTAAGAAATTAAGAAATTAAGAAATTAAGAAATTAAGAAATTAAGAATATAAGGAATTAAGAAATTTGAGAGTGCGGACTCTTTAGAAATTGGTAAACATTATAACAATTTGAAAATATAAAAATTTGGGGAACTTTTATATTTAGAACTTTTCGAACTTTTAGCAATTGAAAAATGCAGAAATTTGGGTTCTTGGGAGTTTGATACTTACAAAATAGGTGATACAGAAATTTTAAACAATGAGAATTTGAGAGTTAGAGAATTTGAGATTTTGAGATTTCGAGACTTTGAGATCTTGAGATTTTGAGATTTTGAGATTTTGAGATTTTGAGATTTTGAGGATTTGAGGATTTGAGGATTTGAGAATTTGAGAATTTGAGGATTTGAGGATTTGAGATTTTGAGGATTTGAGATTTTGAGATTTTGAGATTTTGCGATTTTGTGAATTTGAGGATTTGGGATTTTGCGATTTTGCAAATTGGAGGATTTGAGATTTTGTGATCTCGAAATTTTGAGAGTTTGAGATTTTGAGGATTTGAGGATTGAGATTTTGAAGATTTGAGGATTTGAGATTTTGAGGATTACAGATTTTGAGATTTTGTGAAATTTCAAATTGTAAATTGCAAAAGTTTTATTCACAAATAAAATAAAATGAATATCTCAAATAACCATTATCTGAGCCATTACTACAACCAAATTTTACTTATTACGCGAAGAAATGTATTGCCTATTAGCCTATGGCAACACACCGTACCACTGAAAACGAAATATATCAACACATCGAAGATGTGACGAACTAGATTACGAAATTTTACTAATTTCATCAAACAGGGAGCGTGAATTGCAAGAGACGTCATGCATTATTCATAAATTAATTATCCGCACTTCGAGTTCATAAGTAATAATTCAGGATTTGCATACAATTGTCAAGCAACTACTCGGTGTCCTTTGATCTCGGCTTGATTCCTAGCAAACCGTGCTCCGTGAACGCGAAGATTAAACGATAAGGGGTCGTTGAACCATGGATACAATGATATTCCATAAATTCATTCTTTTGGCATTGGCAACTTTTGACCGGTTCAGAGCTGCTTATTAATCGGAAACCTGAAACCTACGGGTTCAATTAAATCAAAATAACCCTAAAGTCTTAAATTCCCAATTTACCAAAATTCTTAAATTCCAAAGTTCCTGAGTTGTCAAATTTTCATCCGATACTCCAGTTTCTCGAATCTCGAATTATTATACAATACTCCAGTATCTCAATTCGCAAATTTCCAAAACCCACTTCCAAAATTCCGAAATTTACTTAAAATACAATCAACAATTTACTTAAAAGTTTCTAAACTTCTAAATTCAAACATTACAAAATTCCAATATCCCTTTATTCCCAATTATTAACCTAATTATTTAGACCCCATTCAAAAATGCCATTTACCCCGATGCTCAAAATCGATTACGTCAAAAACGTGCGTGCTGCGTTCTCGCGTGCAATCGCTAGACAAATAAACATTTACACGCTACCAAACCGGTTAATTATGACCATAGGAAGCATAATGCGTGGGTGAACACGAAGTCGCCGGATCGAAAGAGGCACGACGCCATTACGCGTGTCGCGATCAAAGAAGAAAGAAGAAAAGTCGAAGATTACATAACAGGAGCACACGAGGGGGGAATCGCGTTACAAAATGACGAAATTACACGGTACAGGACAAAATTGTGAAAAAAAAATCATGATTGCGACACGCTTCGAGACGGAGGATGCGTTCGTCGTTAATTGCAGTTAATGCGTCGGTAACATCGGTTACGATGTTGCCCAACGAACCGCCATTGAACCGAAAACGTTCGAAGGATTAATTTGTTGCATTTTCTTGTACAATGAACGCTCTCGAGTCACGGTAAAACACGTTCGGTAACGCAACCATGAATGAGGTCGATGCGAGAGTGTGCTTTCTTAAAAGTTGACAATGTTCGGTGAAAATACGCACGGTACAGATTTCATAATGTGACCGTACGGTTTTTCGTTGCACACGCGACGTACGATCATATCGTTTCGCAAGAAAAAATGGATCGCATGATTCCGTGATTCGTCGATCTTCCATCGAAACGTGACTTTCGAGCAATTGGCACGTTTGGCGATTAATTATGTCGTTTCTTCGCACGCTTTTTCGATCCACGTGCAGTCATTTCGGATAGAAATTATAGTCGATGCGTCAATGACTATATCCGCTATTATTTGGACCGAAGTATGTGGGCACGTATTTATCAAATCGGGGATGATGTGTCCATTCGGGTATTTGAATATTTGAATAAATTGAAATACGTATTATTTATTCGAATGTCGTGTATTATTGATGATCGAAAATTTGAATATTCGTTTACGTCGTACATAGAACCTTGATTGCAAATACAATCATTTCGGGTATCCGATATAATTTGTATACTTAAAGATAAAGTTTAAATTTCGATCAGGCTAGAGAGGATTTGGAGAACTCGAAGATTTGAATGTTTAAGCAATTTCAATGCTATTTCAAAGTTTCAGATACAAAATTCTTAATTGAAAAATTTAATATATCGAATAAATGTAGAATGTTTCAGAACATATAAAACATAGCATTAATAGTAATATTATAATTACAATATAATAATAATGACATATACAATAATGATTTAACAATAATAATGTAATAATTATGATATATAATAATATAATAATGTATATAGAGTAAGAATATAATAATTATAATGTATAATAATATAATATAGACTAATAATATAATAATTATAATATATAATAATATAATAATAATATATATAGAATAATAACCTAATAATTATAATTTTTAATAAAATAATGACAATGTATAACAGCGTGACAATGAAATATTCGGATAAAGAGCTCTCATTCAAGGTCGCCATAACTTTCAAGAAGTCGACCATTAGACATCCTACAAAGCAAATTAAAACGAAGCATAAATCATTCCCTAAGTCACCAAACGTTAAAACACCTTCCGTATTCCATCCTCGAATCAACGTGTTTCAAACATGAGCGAAAAAATCCGATCGAAACCTCATCAATCAAAGCGTTAAATAGCAGATTCACTGGTCGTCAACCTGTTACGTGTAGCTACACCAGTCACGAAGAAAATCGCTCTTTAAATTTGAAATAAAACAAAAGCGACTTCCGACATTGCACAAATAGTGCTCCCGTTGCAAAGCATGTCCGACAAACACAAATATCGAACATGAATCAGCGTCAGGACGTAATTATCGAAGCGCTACGTAGTCCGATAGTTACGTGACTATTTTTTCTATCCCGTAGACTATTTCCCTAGAACTCACCAGCGATAGTAACACGAATATCGAAGGACTTTCCGCGTATTACGTATCGCGATGTGTTTACCTTGAATAAACCGCGGATAAATCGATTTCTTACCGCGCAGTTACCGATCTCGAGGATAGCTAATTTCGTGCCGACAATATGCGAACAATCGCGTTTGCACCTCTGTCTACGGGCTCGTAACAATTGTCTTTGAGTCATCTTCGCCGATTAATACCGTTGATACGTGACACGCATATGCAAAAACCCTGGCCGCGGAGGCCACGAAAATTATTAGACCGTAGTTGGCATGCGTGGTGGGCACGGCGTATAATTGCAAGCATAAGGCCGACCGGAGCTATGGGAACTTTTTTGTGTATCATAAGTATGGGAACGTTTCGCAGACCAATGCCAAGTTATCGCGCGTGTCGCGCAACGACGCTTTGCCGATTGTCAGCTCTAATTAAACGTTTTCGCTTCGAATCGATGGATCCGGTGTTCACAGGTTGTCGGGCGCATCGGATACTTACAAATTTCGAAATTTGAGAATTCGGTGTTCGCAGAATTTCGTGACTTCGGGATTAGGGAACAGTCGGAATTTGAGGATCTGGGACTTTTGGGATTCGAGGGCGAAGGGATTTGGGGTTCTCGGGATTTCTGGAGCTACGGATATTTTCAGTCAAAGGATTTTTTTCTTCGAGGAATTGTTGGGGTTACGAAATTTTCTGAATTGCGAGATTTAAATATTCGAGAACTTTTGAAACTTGAGAGTTTCGGATATGAGAAATTTTGAAACTTGAGATTTTGGGATTTGAGAAGTTTTGAAACTTGAGATTTTGAGATTTGAGAAATTTTGAAACTTGACATTTTGGGATTTGAGAAGTTTTGAAACTTGAAATTTTGGGATATGTGAACTTTTGAAACTTGAGAGTTTGGGATTTGAGAACTTTTGAAATATAACATTTTTGGATATGAGAAATTTTGAAACTTGAGATATTTGATAAGTTCTGAAATTTGAGATTTAAGAATTTTTATATATAGGGATCCTGATATTTTTGGATCTAAGGATATTTTGGGGCTAGGTATTCGGTGGACCGAAGAATTTTTTGACGTGCGTGGAATTTATAGTGTAAGAATTTTTGGTACATAAGTTCGTAATCTAGGAAACTTTAATATGTGAGGATTTGTAATTTAGGGATTCATGACGTAGATTGTCCCGAACATATGGATTTTGAGATGAGAAGATTTTAAACTTCGATGTTTGGAAATTTTTTATTTGAACAACTTTTAAATCTAAGAAATTAAGTGTTTAAAAATTTCACGGTTTAGAAATTTTAACATTTGGACATTCGTAAATTTGAGAATTATCGAGCTCATAAATTTCTGAATTTGTAAAAATTTAGGATCCTACAACTTGAAAATTTAAATATTCGAAGATTCAAGGATTTCGAAATATGGGTGTTTGAAAACAGCTAACCTAACCGAACCTAACCTAGAAAGTTCATAAATCTCGACTCGCATATTCGTCATATATCCATAACATCTTTATTCCTCATTTTCCAAATCTCCCACAATAAATACAAAAACGTTACAAGTTAGCGTCTCCGATTTTATCATATCTCTCGATCAAGATATTTCCGTCGTTTGTACTCGATCAGGTATCTTCTCAACATCCTTCCCAAACATCCATGACGGAGCAGACTTTCCGTATCTAATTTTCTCCGCTTTGCTCTCGGATATCATTTCCGCCTGATCGTTCGCGGGCGTCGCTTCGGCATTTTCGCCCATCTTCTCCTCCTGCATAGGTTTGTCGGCCATGACAGCCGAGTGGCCATTGTAATAAGGACGATGATACGGCCCAAAGTACGGATACGAATGGAAAAACGGAAAGTGAACGTACGGACCGGGTTTAAAATACGGAAAGAAATGATTGTGGTACCCATGATTAAAATGATACGGATAACCGTGAAACGTCAGAGGATATTTCGGCAGATAAAAGTCCCCGTAAAACGGACCATACGGCGGAAATCCATAGGGAGGACGATATCCCGTAGTCCCGTTCCCGTTATCCTGTCCATTCTCCGTCGCCATATTTTCTCCGTTCTCCGCGTTGCCCGGTGAATTCTGTGCATCGGCGGGTCGTCCGTGTCCATCGAAATACGGCGGATACCCCGAATTGTAAGGAAAATACGGATTGAACTTGTAATACGGGAAAATTGCCGGACCATACGGCGGATGACCACCCGTCGAATTACCCGGAGCCTGTTCGACGTTCGCGTGATTGTAGGAAGCGTTCTGACGGTGATACGGAAACTCGGGGAAGCCATGATAGAATCCGTCGTAGTACGGTGGCCTGTAGTGGAAACGAGGACCGTAGCCGTATCCACCTAACGCCGTCTGGCCTTGATTCTGGTCGTCGATCAGCCTGGATGGGTTACTTTCATCCTGTCCGCTCGAAGGTTGACCGTTCCCCTCGATCGGTCTCCCGTACGGATAGAATCCTTGCTGCCCGTCGAACTGACGATCAGGATGGAAACGAGCCTGGTAATTCGGATTGTACGGTCCTCGAGTTAGTCTGGCAGCATCGGGGTCCACGCTCGAGGATTCGTCGACGTTCCCGGACGTCGTCGGGTGATGATAACGTGGTCGAAACGCGGGATGACCGTAATAGATCGAATTCACCGACGGATGAACGGGATTCGGGAGGATCCCGAGTCCGGGAGAATGGCCGCGTCGATCGGAATAGTAAACGGAAGCAGCGTTTATGTCGGCGTCGATGGAATTCCCTTTCGTGTCCGCGTTCTTCGTCGATTCGACGTAGCCGTCCCTCGACGTGATCCTCGCGTCAGGACTCACTGCATACGCGTATGACCCGGCATCGTGATATTTCGAGTGTCCTGACGGGTTCGGCGTTACGTAACCATCTTGGAATGCCCCTCTTACTTCCTTTGATGAACGGGCATGCCGCAGCCGGCGACTCGATGACGATTTCGAACTCGGATCGTCGATGTTTTCGCTGTTGAGCAAGGACGGGTCGTCCTGTATCTTTTTCAACAGACTCGACGATAATTGGTTCGCAGATTGGGCCTGATACTCGCCCAGCAAGGTCGTTGATAGGATCGACGCCACGTTCTTCGCGAACGACGTCAGCACCTCAGCATCTATTATGCAAACGAGCAGACAATTTAGAAATCGTTCGAATAAGAAGTTTTAGACACTTTTTTCCGATTCTAAGCTTTCTAAAAATGTCTTTAATAACGCTTTGACTGTCGTGTCACCCATATACGGGTGACACTCTTCCTACAACCATTTAACAGTTACATTATTCGAAATTTGTTCGCTTGTCTATCTGAAAGTCGTCGCATTTGTTATTTCAAAGTGTGGAAAATAAATATAGGAAAGTATTCTGAAAATATTTCGTAAGACTTGGTAAAAATGAGGATACTACCTAATGCAATTTTCGATTGCTTCCGTGTGACAGTCAACTTGCTAAAGTATTAAGTCGCGAGTTCGAACCGAAAGCAATTTAATAACACGATTTGTTGGCTCTGCTTTTTCTTCACTATCTGATTGTAAAACTATTAAAATGATACTAGCACTAGTGTCTAACACAGATACATCTAACAAACCCAGTTGAACTTTCGACCTGTACCGGAAAGCTCTTTTTACTCACAAGGGAACATGTCCAACCCGGACATACCGATTTTGGTGAAACTTATGTATAAGATATATATGTACAGTTTTGAAAAAAATATTTGATACAATGAAGTATAATCATAAATTTGTACAGTGCTTTGAAGAGTTCAAAAATTCACTAGAATTCTGCTGCACAAAAACTTGACATAAAGTATTTGCATTGTGCGAATGTGATAATTCTCAAATATTCCTGGTGCAAGGTGCACTAATGCTTTACACGCTTCTTTATTCAATACCATTATCGTAATCAATATAGAGAGTAGTTTTTTTTAGATATACGATTGCCGATGAAAGAAAACACGCGTCAAATATTTTTTATACTACATCTTACATAAGTTTCATCGAAATCAATGCGTCCGGGTTGAATATGTTCCGTTGTAAGGTTCCCTTTCATGCCCCTAAGAAGTTACATTTAAATAATATTCACAAAAAATTTTGTATAACTGTATATCTCGAAAATTTATATATCATTATTTTTATATTGAATTCGCAGCTAAAACGAATCGTTAATCCACTCATAAGATTAGGTAATCAATCGTTCGAGAATATTCGTTAATTTGAAAGTCTCCATTATTCACTTATGGTGTTCATTCGCGTCATCAACATATGATGAAACTTATTTATTAATTTGACGAAATTTATGTGTCTCGGAAATTGAAAAAAAAAGACGAATTCCCACAGTTTCGGTTCGACTTCTCTGATGTATTCAATATAATATGATAAAAATATTGTAAAATGAAACTGTCTTACATTTTTTGTTCAAGGTCGTGGCAGACGATGGTAGAATCCACTCGACATATTAAAACGCGTTAATGAGATAAATTCGTTATATAGAAAACGGTTTTCTCTCTGTCTTACGTATTGTATAATATGCTAACAAGTTAAAAAAATTAATTTTCTTGTTTCGATGGAAAAGAAGAATTATGTATACGGGACAAATATCTCGTTGTTACGAAAGTATCCTTTTTTCTTCTTGTCATCGAGAATCCTATTACTGTCTTAGGATTCACGTGTAACAGGTAATACGTCGTGCGTGCAACTCGTGATGCGACATGCATCATACTGCATGTCGTTCAAACTTTCTACCTTTAAATGATTCTGCCCTCGTTCCTGCACTATTCTACAAGGCCGATCGATTTTACATTCTACTTGATTTCATCTTTATTTTTTGTCTGTTTCATTCGTTGTCTTAATTGCTCTGTCGAATGACTGGCTGTCACTTCCTTATTGACTTTTAAATGTCGCAGGCTTTGCAGAATTTATGAACTTTGCAATTTTTTGTTCGTTTTTGTGTCAGTAAGTAAGTTATTAACTCAGGGCCATTTGCGAATAACAATGAATTCAGGAGATTTGAAACTTCGGCGTTTTGGGACTTTTGAGTTATAGGATTTCGGAGGTTTGAAGATTTTGGGATTTTTAAGTTTTGGAATTGTAGAATTTAAGAATCTTGGAATGTTAGGATTTTAGGATTTTGGGAGTTCGGTGATACGAGGGTTTGAGAATTTTAGAAAGTCGAGGTTTTGAGGTTTCGAGATTTTTAGATTTTGGAAGTTTCGAAATTTTGGAATTCTAGGATTTCAGAATCATAAAATATTAGGATTTTAGGAATGTTAAGATTTTAAGGTTTTGTGAGTTCAGGATTTGGAACATTTTAGAATTCTGGAGTGTTGGGATTTCAGGATTTCGAGATTTTTAGATTTTGGAAGTCTCGAAATTTTGGAATGCTAGGATTTTAGGAGTTCAGGATTTGGAGGATTTAAAAATATTCGAAAGTTGGGATTTTGAGATTTCAGGTTGTTTAGGATTTAGAAATCTCAAACTTAAAAATTTTAGACTCTAATATTGGTGCTTCAGAATTAAAAATTGTTTAATAGTGGGCGTCGGAAGTTAGGAACTCCAATATCTTGAAATGTTTGAACATCTGATTGGATTTATGGAATTTTATATTTTCGGAAATGACTGATTAGTGAGATCAGAAGTTTGGAAGTTTGGAGTTATTGAATTTTAAACATGATATTTGAAATTATGAAATTCAGAACATTTAAATTATAGTCTTAGAAATTTATGACTGTAATCTTGGAACTGAAAGACTACGAAACATCGAAAATGAAAAATATTGTAATATTGGAAGTTTATCATTTCGAGGCTTCGGAATTTTAAATTCCGAACCACGATATTACATTTTATGATAACAATCCTACTAAAAACGATCACACATACGTATTAAAAACGTATCAAAATTCCAGAACAAAAGCCGAAACGAACAATACGCAAAATGAAACTTCTAAATTGCTAATTTACATATAAGATCATATGTTACACATATACAAGAATCGCCACAAAACTGCAGCGTCATAAATTCTTGAAAATGTGCGTTCATCGAGGTGTTGAAAGTAGAACGTGTAGCCGATGTATCAATCTAAAAACGATCATCATTGTTTCATAAGCAGTTCATGGGCGGCTATTATCGAGAATTCCCAGAAAGAAATGATAATGGTCTTACTGAATCCGGTTTTTACAGCACACGCGTCATCCCGAAGGATCCAGAGCGTCGTGCAAAGCACCGTTATCTGCAAAACAGAACAAAATCGAATCAGATAGTCGCCATAAACCTCTGTTAACATAACATAATATGCAACTGTCAGCGAAAAAAAACAATTCAGATTACAGGGGAAGCGACAAAACTTCACTGGTGGTAAATCAGTTCGTGTCGGTTCAATATCGTTGTTCGGTAAACGTCATAAGTCAAGTATCACAATAAATATCTTTTCTGTGTAAATTATATTAAAAGACAATCGAAGAGAAAAGAACGAAATCGAGAGATTACAGCCTCTTTCAAACTATCATCATCGCAAATACCCACAAATACGATGTTATTTTAAAAAAATTCTGTACGCCATTCGCTAACCTTTTTAACACTAGATTTATGCAACCCGTTAAAATGACGGATGTTAGATTGTTTATTTTAAATTTGGAAAATTAGTAAGAAGCTTCTGTTCAGATATAAATTATCCTTCAAGAAAATAGAGAATCATTGTGTGAGTTAGTTTATATATCGTCTATCGTTCACTTATTTTCATATCTTAATTTCGATTTAACCACTTCCCGTACTTCGATGTGTCAGGCTCGTGTCGCACTCATAGCTCAAATGTGACAAACTGTACTCAAATTTTTAATACTCCCTAATTTGAAGTTTATATCCGACTATAACTCGTGTAGTCAAAGATCGCTGAATATAAAATACTCGTACCATTTAAATTTCCTTTGTTCGTTTTAATATTATAACTAAAAATAGTTAGTTCTGTCTGACGCATCTGACAAATAAATAGCACGGCAAGGGGTTAAATATAAATGGTTATTAATCGTCTGTAAATCTAGTGTTAAATATATTATAATATATAAACTACATTATGTACAGAATTTTTAACGTGTATTCTATTGTTGAGATATAGAAACTTTTCATATTCTTTTCTGTTTTTATTTTTATTCGATCATTTATAATTGAAGACGTTCATCTCTTATTCATTATACGACTCTCTTTCGTGATGACCTTCATCGTCCCTTTCGATTGTATCTTCGCATTTCGGACGTAGAAGCGACAGTGTACGATTTCAATTGTCGCATCACTTGATTATCCGAATAGCAGCGAAGAGAAACGAAGTTACCCGATGTACCAATACCCTATCCTTTACCGCGAATCTTACTGTGTCGCCGATTTCAAACATCGTCGATATACGTACTGCGCGTCACCCACGAATTGGCGAGTGTGAAGTTTGAAATTAAACATAAGAAGTACGCCTATCCTCGTCGTGAGTCCTTCGGACTTGATGTCGATTAAGGATCGCCAACCGCCGATTGTTTGCATTCTTCGAGTTAACTGGTATACATAACCACTCGGATCAATAAAATCCTACCACTGAAAATACGAGTGGGTCGATACGCCAATTCCTGGGTTGCAGATAGTATGTACGTCCACGATAGTCATTTTTCTGTCTTTCTTTTCTTCGTGCCAGGAAAATCGTGACTCCTCTTTAGACTGCGTAACGCAGCCCCGTGTAATGAGCCACCTGCGATCGCGTGCCCGGTAATTTTCTATAATACGATGTGTTTTATTTGTCATTGCGCAATGAAAGAAACTTACCGTTTCGTACGTGACACACTTGCTTTCCACATGGCGGTGCAATGGATTGTGAAAATTTTTGTGCGCGAACATTCGACGGACAATCTCTGCGTTTCAAAATTGTCGAACGACAACGTTCCTTTGTTAAAAAATTGCTGACAGTTACTTTATTCGACTCGAGCATTATTTTCAATAATTTTATCATACGAGTATCGAGGAGGACGAAGATATCCATGAATTAGGAATAAATTGCTTAGTAGCGTCAACAATGATTGAATTTAATTAAATTTAATTAAATTTAATAACACAAATTTAATTTAGATTCATAGCACAAATTGAATTAAATTTAATACCACAAATTTCATTAAGATTAATAACACAAATTTAATTAAATTTAATACCACAAATTTCATTATGATTAATATAACGCAAATTTAATTAAATTCGCATTATTAAATTTGTGGTATCAAATTTAATTAAATTCGCATTATTAAATTTGTGGTATCAAATTTAATTAAATTTACTAACACAAATTTAATGAAATTCATAAGTATCTGTTTAAAAATTGTTCGAATGATCAAACAATGAAAAAATCAGAATTCTGGCGATACGAGATTTATTATACTTATTCGAAAAGATTGGAATTATATAGAATAACCTGGAACTAAATTTTAGATGAGACGAAAGTTTGTTCCGAATACACAAGTCATCGAAGTAAGAATGAAAGAGCAATGACATAATTGAAATCGGTAATAAAAAGAATGTACAAGCGATTTACTAACATCGTGTGAAAAACAGCGAATAAATCACCAAAGGGGAGTACGAAAGAATGACAAACATTTCTCGCTTTTTTTCACGTAATAGAACACCACGTTTTTGTCGTGTACTTGTCGTTCCATTCTGACAAATCGATCGAAACGCTCGACAGATCAATCGAACGCGTCGCTTCCTGAAACCCGTAGAATTCTAAGAACGAAACTGTCCGCGCACTAATTGAGATAATAATCAATTCCGGTTATACAATATAGGAATCGCGTTGTAAAATGTAGCTGAACGCATCGAGGAAAGTATGGAAATTGGAGTGCAATTATTGTGTCGCTAATAGCGGCCCGTGCAAGAAAATTGCATCGATGAATTACTACTAATTATTCGTTATATTGTAAATGATAGAATCGTACAATCGCGTATCGATATAAATGTTAATTTCATAGGAAGGAATTTTACTTTTATAGATTGTACCGGATTTATTAATATCTGATCACGTAACGGAATGCAAGATTTATGTTCGCTAAGATTGCAACGATGTAGGAGTATATGGATTTTGTAATATAGAAATCTCGGGACATAGGGATCTAGTGATACAGGAATCTGGCAAAATAGAAATTTGCCAGTGTAAATTCTGGATATTGAGATTTGGGGTCGTGGGTATCCGGGGTGCAGCGATATGAGAATGTAAGGATTTATGATTGTGATGATCTTCAAATATACAATATCTCTTGTAGAGGTATAGAAACGTAGAAATTTGGAGATCAAGGAATGCAAAGATCTAGTGATCCATGAATTCATGGATGTAGAGATATGGGAAAGTAGGGATCTTGAAATCTTGGGATCCGGGACTCTAGCCTTCTGGAAAACTAGGAAAGTGGGAAACTAGAGATCTAGAATACTAGAAATCTGGGAAACTAGCGATCTGGGAATCTGAGGATCTAGGAAACTAGGGATCTGGGAAATTAGGAATCTGGGAATCTCGGAATCAGGAAATCTAGGTATCTGGGAAACTAGGGAACTGGGAAACTCGGGATTTGGGAAACTAGAAATCTGGGAAACTAGGGATCTGGGAAACTCGGGATCTTGGAAATTAAGGATCTGGGAATCTAGGGATCTGTAAATCTAGGAATCTGATGATCTAGGTACCTAGAAAAAATAACCGACGTAGAAAAGTTCGCGTCATGGCATGCAACGACGAACGGCGAACACTGCAGAAAAAGAGCAGAAATGAATTGTATCGCATTTCATTCATGGTTTATTCATTCACGAAGGTTAATTTGCAGGAGCAGCATCACGCTCGTAATAAAACACACGCGACGTTCTCATGAATGACCACTATCTCGATCTAAAATAATGTACCGTAGTGAAACTCCCGCGGAATCGCCAATTAAACGAATCAACGAACGATTTCAATGAATTTAATCGAAGACGAGAACAAATTTTCACACACGATGCAAATATGAAGGTAATTAAATATCATTAACGAATTAAATAAATAATATACGAATGTACATAGTCGTTTACGTTCTTCAGTTAAATACTTTTCTTAATTGAACTATCGTGAGCACCTCTTTGACAATTAGGAGCATTATCAGTCGTGGCATGAATTTATGGAATTTATGTTTTTGACGGATATTTATTTTCGATTAATTGAACGGACCTCGAGTGGAAAATATATACAGACACCTATATCTTATCTCGCATTGTTTCCCACGGGTTGCAATTAATACAATTATGAAACGTCTAATCCTTTGTTCATGCAAGGACGCCTGTCTGCAAATATACAGATATAGATTTCGTAGGTGAACGATTCGTTAACACTTTACCTGACAGGTACAAATCACTAATATCCGATGCAAATCGCGAAATAATGATAAATGATCGCAGTTACGAAATTTCGTACAACGTCGAGTTCATTCGAAGCCGTAAATTATTAATCGTAACAGTTCAAAATTGCTTTCTGTCGTCGTTTAAAATTAATTTGACGCGTTTGATGACGATGTGAAAAATGTTAGCTAAATTATCAATTAATGTCTTCATTTGTTAATAGATTGAATTAATCCGTAATATTTAACGAATTACTGCATCTTACATAATCGTAGTTATATAAAGCATGTCACTGGCGTTTGCCATTACATTTGACATTCTGATTATGATCTAAAAAAATACACTTCTGTATATTACAACATGATACATTCCACTCACGATAATGCTCGGATAAAAACTTTGGGCATTTCGTCATTCTATTTTGTCAATGCCACGATAGTCAAAGCCGAGAAGTTAGAAGAACAGTTTTAATATTATTTCCGTTCCCTTCAACTATAAGAACAATCACTCACAAATAATACGTATCATTGACGTGATCAACTATAAAAACAAATCACGTTACAAGATACTTTCATTGATTAAATTATCATCGTCCCCACGATTTTTTAATCTACTGGAAAATTTTTCAAATGATTTTACAGCGGTGTGCAAAAGTTTCCGGCCAGTGACATTTCGTACTCCAATTTCTTTTAAAAAAGATAATGATTTTTAATTATTATGAGATATGAGAAACAAAATAATATAGTAAAAGAATATCATTTATGTTTGTAAGTATATATAATCACTGGTTACATATGCCATATAATGGCACTGGCCGGAAACTTTTGCACGCTACTGTATATCGAATAACTTACAATTCGTGTATAAAAATAATAAATGTAACACGTGCAAAGCAAGTCTACTATACAATCTAATATACAGTGGTACGTTTGTTTCCACAAATGTTTATCCAACGTATCACGGACAAAATTGAGTAGTAATTTATGCGAACGAAACTGACGAATTATGCAACGGACAGTTGCCACAGAGGCACAGTTAGATCCGAACAAGACAAAAATCAATGTTCGCGATCGGTGTTCAGAAAGTGACCCTGTTACCACATGGTGCATCGATGTAGGATGAATATCACCTTCGCGATTGGGAAATAGTCGGCTCTTTATTTTTCTATTAGTCGACGAGGATCGTATTAGCGTCAATATACTCACGTGTAGAGGGTAATGCATCGTGCGTGCGACTCGTGATGACTAACAGTCATACACCGTACCCGATGTCATTTATACTTTCTCTCCATAAACGCTTTTACCCTAATTCAATTGCTATAATACCGATCAATTTTACGCATTTCGTTCGTACACCGAGTTCTCCGTTCTTCGATACTTTGACAGTTTCTAACACCGCGATACCTGAACTTAATTATCATTTTCTTACTTGTATTTACTATTCTTTTATTTCTTTTCCTTGCTTTCATTCATCATTTTCCTATCTCTTTTTCTTAATTCTATTTACCGTTCTCTTATCTATTTTTCTTACTTCCATTTATCACTTTCTTATTTCTTTTACTTATATACCACTTACCATTCTCTTATTGCTCTTGCTTGTTTCCATTCACCAATCTCCTATTTATTTTTCTTATTTCTATTTGCCATTCTCCCATTTTTTTCTCATTTCTATTTACCGCTCTCTTGTTTCATTCTATTAATGCCATTTACCACTATCTTATATTTATTCTTCATTACCATTTACCATTCTCTTATTTATTATCCTTGTTTCCATTCACCATTCTCCTGTTTCTTTTTCTTATTTCTATTTACCGCTCTCTTTTTTCATTCTATTATATTAATTCCATTTATCACTCTCTTATTTCTTTCCCTTATTACCAATTACAACTATCTTATTTCTTTTCCTTATTACCATTTACCATACTTATATTTCCCCTTCCTATGTCTGTTTACTCGTATCGTGTGCATTCTACAAACAAGGAATTATGCAGTTCATATTAAATACAATTTTAAAGTCAGCGGTCTTCAACACAAATCGCGATTAAATGCAACAGAAAACTTGAATCCGTTTCAGAATGTTTCCCAAGAGAAAATTAATTTAAATTTTATATGTGAATTTACGTTATTGTAAAACTGATAAATCACGCAGTATGGTACAGGTGCGATGGAGAAACATGGCCTGTGGTCGATGATTTTAACATACAATGGTGTTTTAATTTTATTAACTCGGACATTGAATCAAGAATTAAATTCAGTATGCAGTAGAATCACACGACAGAGGAAATTATTTCAAATTAATTAACGTAATTTAGATAGTATTCCTTGATAATGCACTGTAGATAATAATCTTAATATTATGTACATAATAACATTAATGCAACGTAGATAATGACCTTAATGTAATGTAAATGATAATCTTACTGCAATGTAGATAATAATTTTACTGCAAAATAGATAACAATCGTAACGTGGATAACGATCTCACCATAATGTAAATACTAAATCTTAAGTCTTAATGTGGCAGAAAAAATAAGTTTAATATAACGTAGATGAATCTAATCTGTATAATATCCGTAAAAATGGTTACAAAGTGTGAACACCTACATAAATGTAATTGACTAAATCCTTCATCGCGAAAATTTAACCCATGAAAGAAAAATTGTAATGAAGCAACGCCCGTTCAGGTTCGTGAAGTTCTTTCCCCCAAACTTCGTTATTGCATTCCGCAGGTAGTAACTCACCCGTCAATGAATGGCTAAATTTTATGCCACGAGTCTCGTTAGCATGTACAATCAAAATGTTTTTTGTTAGCAAAGAAAGCTATCAATTATCGAATGATTCATTACTTGTCAAAGTATCCCTGTAATGTTCTTCGTTATTTCTTTTTTTCGCTCAACGATTCAGTAAACCTGGCGGAATAGAAACGATACCGTCATAGAGTGGAATTTTAATCGACGTGTTTTGTCAACTTCGTATTTGCATGATATCTCCTTATTCGCGGTACTTCTGGTTTATTAAGCACTCGACATTCCTGCTTTTCGTACAGTTTATTTCGCTAAAAAATCAAGATTATCCGCACACGTGTTTGTGTGACAGATGTTCGTACAAATTTCGGATCTAGAACATCGAAAATTTACAATTAAAATAGTCGTTGCTTAATGACGTAAAATAAATAACTCTACGATGTTTTTTCTAGCTTTAATGGCATTCGCTAATGAATTTTCTAAACGCATACACATACATACATACTGCGACAGTAGACGGAATGAAATGTTCGAAACTTGCAATAGAAAATGTCGTACATAAACTTCGCTGAAATTTTGGTACTTTGTTTCCGTTTTAATGCCTTCATATCCTGCGACTAATCACGTTCAATATCGTATCTGACCGAGTGTGCCGACGACACTTGGAACATTGTAAATTTGCACGGTTCGTGGTTGTACTAAGCTCGCGGATCCGAAATTAGGGTTGCCAGCAAATTGTTGAACACCTCCGTAAACGTTCAGTTGACGAGCTTGAATTTGTTGCCTCATAAGTCCTGGATACTTTGCTACCATGCCAGTCACGCTTCCATAGGGGATACCACCTGCAATCACGATAGCACTTAGTGGACAAGGTGTAAAAAAGTCAGACGAAAAACATGGGAAATTTGGTTGATATTGGCTGTTATTCATTGATAACGTCTAATTGGAGCGAGAAAGTAGAGAATTTCGAGATTTCATAATTCGGGAATTTGAGGATTTGGAGATTAAAGACTTTAGAAAATAAGAATTTGGGAATTTCTGAAAATTTTGGGCTTTCGATACTTGAAATGTTAGAAATTTGAGATTCGGACTTTTGGAAATTTGGAAATGTGAACATCTGGGAACTTCAGAATTTAAAAATTTGGGAATTTGAGAATGAGCGAATTTGCAGAGTTGAGAATTCGGAGATGCGGGAATTACGGAATTTGAAAATTTGACACACGAGGATTTGGGACTTTGGAAAATTTCAAGATTTAGGAAATTAGTGAAGTTGATTTGGAAAGTTGGAAATTTACAGATTTGATGAGTTAGACTCCCAAAGGTTCGAGTACTGAAAATTTGAAAATTTGGAAGATTCGTAATTCTTAAAAAATATTACAGAGATCTACAAATATTGCCTGCCCACGCATAGAAATTTCTAATTTACAATTAGAACCATTTCAATTTACATATTCAAAAAAAAACAAAAAAAGCAATAAAATCATTAATTATCAATTATTTGATAATTCTTATTAAGTTTTAGTACAACTACAATATTTTGTACTTAAAGATGAAAAGAACATAGAATCAAGCAACCTGATACATAACAGTGTCGACCTCTGTGGTAACTCATTCAACCATGAAATATCAACATATTTTCCTGCATCAATCAAGTTTCATTTTAATTGAGTACACATACAAATGATAACAATGTCAAGTTTTAATTGTGTTCTCCAAACGAATTGAATAAAAATTTACGTATAAATCGTGCATTCTAAGAGCAAGGTAGGAAACCTAACTTACCATACGCCAAACCGTTCACCATTTCCACGATTCCTGCACTGTCCGGTGCGACTGCCGGTAACTCGATCAAACCAAGCACGATAAGCAGCAAAAAGGGCTGCAAATAATTAATTATTAATACCGGAACTATAATTGATTCATACCATTTTACATTCCTTCTACACACGATTATACATATTTATGTAAATTATACACCGAGCTAAGATAAATCATACTTCATCCACGGAATTACTGTTTAACATAACAATAATTTACATTGTATAGAATTGTCTATTAATTAAGATTTTTCTAAGACACTTTCGTGTTAATTCAAATAATAGAAAGTATTATATGCAAGCGAGTACAACAAATTGAAAATTCTTATTAGAAAGTGAGTCGTTATTTACGCGTCATTGGCGTAGCTATCTAGTTTGGGTCGCAATGTAGGACTCGTTAGAATGCAAACTGGTTCCATTTCTGAATATGGCGATATAACGTGCGGCTATGCGATACGCGGTGATCTCTCGTTTGAGATTTGTTGCTATAACACGCGGTGATATAAAGCGTAGTGATCTATCAGGGTCGATGCAATATGTGCAAGTACGATGCGTGAAAAACCATAACTCGTTGCGATACTATATGAAAACAGTCTCGGCGCAGGGCGATATAGTGCACGGCTATACAACGCGTGGTGATATGACGCATGTAAATACGACACGTGAAGAAGTATAACGCGTCGCGATCTAACTTGCGGAGATTTAACGCATAGTGATTTCACCTTCGGCGATATAACTCGAGGAAATGTAACGCTAAAAAGTCGAACGCACTATGATTTCACGCAAGTTGGTGTAACGCGTGGCGATCTAATGCGCGGTGATCTAATATGTATAATCTAACGCCTAGAAATCTAATTCGAAAAGTTCGAATACATAGCGATTTCACGCATGGTGATGTAACCCGTAGTGATGTAATGCGTGGCGATCTAACGCGTGGTGATCTAATGAGTGGTAATCTAACGCGTGCCGATGCAACGCATAGAAATCTAATGCGAAAAATTCAAATGCATAATGATTTCACGCATAGCGGTGTATTGCGTTGCGATCTAACGCGTGGCGATCTAACGCGTGGCTATCTAAAGCGTGGTGATCTAATGAGTGGTAATCTAACGCGTGCCGATGCAACGCACAGAAATCTAATGCGAAAAGTTCGAATGCATAATAATTTCATACATGGCGGTGTAACGCATGGTGATATAACGCGTGGCGATCTAATGCGTGGCGATCTAACGCGTGGTGATCTAATGAGTGGTAATCTAACGCGTGCCGATGCAACGCATAGAATTCTAATGCGAAAAATTCGAATGCATAATAATTTCACGCATGGCGGTGTAACGCATGGCGATCTAACGCGTGGTGATCTAGTGAGTGGTAATTTAACGCGTGGCGATCTAACGCGTGGTGATCTAATGAGTGGTAATCTAACGCGTGGCGGTGCAACGCATAGAAATCAAATGCGAAAAATCCGAATGCATAATAATTTCACGCATGGCTGTGTAACGCGTGGCGATCTAATGAGTGGTAATCTAACGCATGATGACCTAACGTGTGACAACGCTACGGATAGAAATCTAACGTGTGGGAATTTCATGCGAAATATTGCAATGCACGGTGACTCAACGTATGACTGTCCAAAGATAACTCTCCTAAAACAGAGATCGTAGTTACGCCAATGTTCACGCACCAATATTCGCCTCGTTGTACACGTTTCATACATGAACTTTATGAAATGCTGGATATACTTGTTCGAAACGTTATCTGTTACACGTTAAGTGCCCTCACTTTCTCCAATATTCTATTTCCATGTCGCGAGAGGGACTAGATCCGAGTGACCACAACACTTTCATCCGAATGCACAGCGAAAATGTTCGTATTTTGTTATTTTAAGTATGCAAGCTCGTTGCCCAAGAAATCACGAAACACCTACAAGTGAAACTCGAGTACGAAATCGACGATCAAATGATACGGGAGCATAAGGTTACTCCTAGTCGATCCAAGGCTATTTTCGTCATCGACGAACGTTATTCGCTGGTTAGTTCAGAAAATACGTTCTGAAATATCCCGATAAAATTTGAACATTTCATGGACCTTAACCCATTTGCTACCACGATCCCAAAATGGGGATTTTAATATATATTTTTATACATATTCTTTTTTTGTTACTTACGATAGGATTATATCAAACGAAATGTGTATTAAGCGAACACTTACATTGTACTTCCCAAAATTATTTTCTGTTTCGATGTCAATCTAACTTATACAAATATGTGACATATAAATTATTCGGTACAACTTATTCGGTAAAATGAATGTGAAAATTTGACAGTTAATGGAGTAAGATCGTGTGGAAATTCGTCACGCGATAACGCGAGAGAACGATCACACGAGTTTATGTTCGCAGGATCGAAGTGGTAATTTCAGGGTATCGTCGGTGATTTTATTCAAGGAGAACGTAATTCTCGATATTCGATCAGGAAAGTTCATCGAACATGCTTCCAGTGTTCTTAGAGCTGCGAAACATATGGACCTTCGAGGACGTATCGCCTCTCACGGTGTTATTCACGTGATTCGTATTGCGTTCGTGTTCACGACTATTTTCACTTTTCGTTCGAGCTGTTCGAGACCGTTTTGCAAACCCTGTTCCAAATTCTCGACCGAGGGACACAGTGCTATCGACGCTGTTTAAAACATATGTTATTTTAATCGTTGCCACTATCGAATAATTTTTATTCCATTTCATTCAACGAGGCTGCACGCATTCGGTGTGTGAAAATTTTAATGTCCTCACGTGTATCGCAAACCTTACACCCGTATCAATCAATCGATTTTATTAAAATACAATAGTTAACACTTATATTGAGAATTGTTTGCATTCGTGTTTGAAAATATTGTATAAAGATTGTATAAGATCAAATATAAGATATGTGTGTTTAGGTTACGAGTATCTTTTATTCGTGTATATTTGTTAAATATTTTGTAAAATTGGCTGCAGGTCAATAAATATATACTGTAGATATTTATATCATACATAATTTAGATGTGGATATTTAAATATTTTGTAAAACTTGTTCTTATTATTAACTATTCCTTTAAATAATGACTGTTAAAATGTATTATGATTTAAATTTCATAAAAATAATTCCTTCCAACTGTTTTAATATGATGGCGGCATTTAATTAATCTTAAAGAACATTTCTATTAAACTTTTTGCAAAAATTCAATATAAACGTTTAATTAATTGTTCCTACATCATTACACTTTTCAATGCTTTATTATAATCGTTCAACTATCTAATTGAACCTATAACTAAATAATCAGAAGTTATTCGTGTTTAATTAAGTTTTACACAAGTTCAACTACAGCTAATTCTTGACAAAATATACTTCAACGAGCCATATTCTGTCACCATGTTCAAAAACGTCGACATAAATATTAAAAACAAGGAAACGATTTAACAGATGATTTAATTCGCTTAAACAATACGTGTAAAACACTCCGGATTAAGTAACTTTTATGTTACAACAACATAATACGATCTAATTTCACTTCACTAGATAAATAATACATGTTTTCTCGATTACGGTTCACCTTGGCAATAAAGAACATACAACACCATGTTTATTCGTACCATGTACGGCACGGTTTTACAGTTATAAAGTCACTACGAAACGGATTATAATTATCTTTTACTCGAAACGAGCGCAAGACGTACCTTTAAAGGAAGCATATTGACCTTTTCGCAGTCGCGACGCGAGACCAGAAGGAAACTAAAGCATTTAACTAAAGATCGAATTATATACGGGGCTCGGCCTCGTGGTTGACCAATCGAAGCTTAGTATTCCCTTTCAGTATCGAGTGTTATTCATCGATACAGGATTTTATTAGAATGCAGTGCGTACCTAAACGGCGGTATCGTCCACCTTAACCTTGGCGAGTTACGCTACCGTTCACATCGAATAAACGGAATAAGGTTAATTTTCGAATGTACAAATTCGGAAAATGTAGATCTAAATATTTAGAAATTTGGAAAATGTGGATCTAAATATTTAGAAATATAGGGATTTGGAATTTGGGGATTTGAAATTCGGGGATTTTGAATTTGGGGATTTGGGGATTTGGAATTTGGGGATTTGGAATTTGGGGATTTGGAATTTGGTGATTTGGAATTCGGGGATTTGGAATTTGGCGATTTGGAATTTGGGGATTTAGAATTCGGGGATCTGAAATTCGGGGATTTGGAATTCGGGGATTTGGAATTCGGGGATTTAGAATTCGGGGATTTGGAATTCGGGGATTTGGAATTTGGCGATTTGGAATTTGGCGATTTGGAATTCGGGGATTTCGAATTCGGGGATTTTGAATTTGATGATTTGAAATTTGGAGATTTCGAATTCAGAAATTTGGAATTTGGAATTTAGGAATTTAGGAATTTAGGAATTTAGGAATTTAGGAACTTCGAATTGAGGAATTTGGAATTTAAGAATATGGAATTCACGATTTTGGATTTTACGAATATGAATTTTAGGAACTTGGGTATTAAGATTTCTGGATTTCGTAAATTCGGGGAGTTGAGAATTTGAGAATTTACGGATTTGGGAATTTGAGAATTCGGAAACGAGAAATTTTTAATTTGGGAATTACTACCAAACTCTTAAAATTAAAGATAAAAATCATTAAAATACAGAATTTCAAAGACATACGTCTAATAAGTAACACTATTATAAATTGCAGAGTAAAAGTTGCTAAACGACGAAGGAGCAATATTCATAAATAAATAGCCCGAAGTAAATTAATTTCAATTAATATGGATGCCCTCAATTACCCTATTTTACAACTTCGATCATCAGTCTCCGCGATGAGTAATTAAGTTTATCTATACAATTTTCTAACCGCGTTGGTATTTAGACCATGAACCACGCAAGTGCACCTAACTGAATAAAACTGTTATTCCTTAACTATAGGTTAATTGGTATGACAGTACCGTGATATCACGCATCATTATCCTTCGACGACATAATATGAAGTTGATTGAATGTACATCTCAAGAAAGGAATAGTCGATGATCGGTTAGCAATAACAAAGGAATCATCGACAAACTACTGCATCATAAATCCAGCGGGGATATTGTGACACACAACTGGGTTTAAATTAGATCAAGGATATCCGGCTGACGAACGCCATTGAGCAACAATAGTAATTTAGAGGCTTTATAGATATTGATTAAGTTGCGGCGCAAAGATTTAGAAATACACAGATACAACGATTTGAAAGTATTGGTATATGGCCATGTAGATATTTCAGGATATAAGTATCTGGAGCATGGGATTGGGGATACAGAAATTCGAAATATAGGAATTTGGAGAAATAGGGTTTCGGTATGTAGAAATTCAGAACACGGAAATTGGGGAATATAGGGATTTGGGAACGTCGATATTTGGAAAAATAGGGATTCGAAATATAGAAATTTGGAAATATAGGGGTTTGGGGACGTAGGGATCTTGGGACGTAGGGATGTGGGGGCCTAGGGATTGGAGAAATAGGTATTTGTAGTATAGGAATTCGAAATATAAGAATTGGGGAATATAGGGATTTGGGAACGTCGATATTTGGAAAAATAGGGATTCGAAATATAGAAATTTGGAAATATAGGGATTTGGGGAGGTAGGGATGTGGGGCGTAGGGATTGTGGGACATAGGGATGTGGGGGCATAGGGATTCGTAGTATAGGAATTGTTAACATAGAAATTGGGGAATATAGGGAATTGGGAATGTAGATATTTGGAGAAATAAGGATTCGAAATATAGAAATTTGGAAATGTAGGGATTTTAGGACGTAGGAAATTTGGGGACGTAGAGATTTTGGTACATAGAGACTCGGAACATAGGGATTTGGGTTATAAAAACTCCGAATACATTTATTTAGTAATTTAGGAACTTGGTGATATAGAGATTAAAGAATTTGGAGATTAGGAATATAAAAATATACGCTTTTATGGAATAAGAGATGGAATTAAATATGATGACCTATTTACTTTTATTGAAAGTAATTCATTTTTTATATACAACACAAGTAACAGATAAATATCGTAACAATAACAAATATATAATGAAATGTAACTAACAAAATCTGTATAGAATCGTAAGAAATATGTTTCATCGATGATTCGCTACTAACAAAAGTTTAAAAAAATAGGAAAATGGTAAAACAATAGAATATCAAGTCAGTAACGGAACAGTAGAATAATAAGATAATCAAATAAAACAATTAAATAATAAATCAGTAAGACTATCAGTAAGACTATCAAAAAAAGTCCAAATTTCAAAAAAGGTCAATTCACATGCACCAACCTAAATTCACTTAAATAAAAAGAACGACACCTCGTTAGAATATCCCTTCACAAAATATCTACCGACTTTCAATTTCCCTTACTTCCTTCTCAATTCCAGATCGTCATGCAATACTACGATAACAGTAAAAAGAACTCATCGTGCCTCAGAAATTGTAATTCTCCGATATCCAGGAAACGGACGAAACGACTTCCCTGGATTCCTGTTCGGATAATTGAACGGCTCTGTTCGGCGCGGAACCGGCGTCCATCTTCAAAGCGCTTTCAAATTCCTCGTCCGAGATATCGTCGGATTTATCGAAATCGCTCAACATCTCGATCCTGTCGTCCTCGAAATCGAACCTCGCGTCGTCCGTGAGAAACTTTCGATTCGATTTATCGATCCCGTCGACAGTTTTCGACTCCTCCGCGTCGGGTTTTTTGTTCTCCGAATTATTTTCTCGATCGTCTTTATTTTTATCAGACGATTTCGAATTTTCCACCGTCTCTACTCGTTCAGTTTCGTCCTCCGATTGATCGGGTATTTCGTTCGTCGGGCTTCTCCCGCCGCCATTTTGTCTGGTCTTCGCGTTAGAACGATGTTCCTGTGATCTGCTCTTCGTCATCGAAGCCTCCGACGTTTCTGTGGCTCCATTGTTCGATCGATTCACGTTTCTCTTCGAATCCTTGACCGATTTCAGATTTCTTCTTCGAACCACCCTGGACGCTGAAGTAGAAGCGTTGACCACGCTAGCAGGCGTAGTTGACCCAGATTTCTGTCGCCGACGAGTTCGATTAGTATTGTCGCCGGATCTGATTACGGTCTCTGCGTTAGAAATCGAGTTCTTTGTGAGTCTTCGTCTTTTCTTGCTGGAACGCTCCGTGAAATTCTCGCTTTCCCCGGCGCTCTTCAACGTCGTCGTTCGAACTTCGGAATCTTTCATCGATTCGCTAGAAATTTTTCCTGCAGCGTTCGCGACATCGGCCGTGGAATTTCTTCCCTTCTTCCTACCGATGGGTTCTAAAGTGATGTCTTCAGGAACGATTCCTCTGGACGCACCTCGATTTCCGTAAAACAAATCGCTCTTCTCAGTGGAACCTTGCAGAGCTCTCTCGATGGACCTACTTATTTCTTCCAGACGTTTCGACTTCGAGCTCTTCAGCTTCTTGTGGACCGGCAACTTGGTACTCTTCGCGCTGTACTTGCTGCTGTATTTCCGAATCGGCCGATTTTCGCTGCTGCTTCCAAGGCTGTCGAAAATATTCTCTTCGGAAGGGTCTCTGTCCTTGCGGCTCCAGAAACGGTATTTTCCTCGGGGATAGATTTTACGTTGATTCAGAGCCGTGTCTTCGACTTCCTCGTCGTCGTCGAAGCTCCTCGACGATCCTCTGCGTCTCATCCTCTCCTCCCGAGCTAAACGTTCTCTTTTTTCCCAAGGATACTCGTATTCCCCGATCTTCCCTCGATTCCGTTGTCGTCTCTTCTTCCGTTCGTTCTCCCTGTCCCTGTACCACGGGAACACGTACTCCTGTTTCTCTTCGTCGCTCTCTTCGGCTTCCTCGGAGCTTCCCTTCGTACGAGATATCCTGGAAAAAGAGAAAGGAGGATGAAAGAACGCTGGTTTGTTCACTCGAGGCCCAAGTTCCGCGTACTTCTCGTCTTCGTAATTCTCCGACGGCGAGGAGGGCCTGGATTCGTACTTGAAGAACGAATCGTGCTCTTCCGACTCGCTCTCCTTCGAATCGTCGCCTTCCAAGGACTCGGTGCTCGTTCCAACGTCTCTATCGGTATCTAGCTTCTCTGAGGATCCCTCGTTTGAATCGCGTTCCAGGGACACGTTTTCTTCTTCGTCTTTCTTGTCCTCTGTGTCCGCGTTCGTGGAGTCGGAATCGAATTTGTAATGATGGGAGTCGTTCGTGAATGATTCTTTCTTGGACTCTCCCGAATCGCCGATGAATCCTGGAGAATCGTTCTCCATAAAGGATTTCAGGCTGAAGAATTCCGACGAGGTCTCGACTTTCTGAGTGGTCGTCTCTTCGTCTTCGTTCACGTTTTCGTAAACGGCGTAACCTTTACCGGTATTGTTGGACGACTGCTCGTTCGAACTCATTTGATCTTGCACTTCGAGTTTCGTGGACGTGTTAAAATTCTGATCGTTGATTTCTTCAACGGGAATCTGCGTGTTTGCGTCTTCTTTTCCAGGTTCTTTGTCGGATTGCACAACGTGATCGTTCGTTAATGTCGCGGTAGAAATACTTGACTCCGTCCAGCTAATTTCGTCGACTTCCGTCGTGGTCGAAGGTCGATTCAAAGGTTTTCTTCTTTTGATGTAATTGTACGTGGGCTCTCTTCTTCGTTTGTTCTCCCGTACTTCTGTATCGTTGCTAAATTTCCCAAATCTCGCTGCCTCTCCTTTCGGTTTCGAATACCTGATCCTGTCCTTGATCGTGTAGACAACCTTCTGAGACTTGTCTCCCTTCCGTTCGTCGTTTTCTGCCAAACTCGTCGAAATAGTTTTCGGGACCTTGGACTTCCTCCTGGTGTCGCTCTTTAACGCTGTATCCGAAGTTGAATTTCTTCTACCCGGAAAATCATTGTCAGCCGTGTCATTTTTCGCAACTGCCACTGTTCTGTTCAGGACATTATATTCTTCTTCATCGTTTCTGTCTTCGTGATCCGGAAACATTTTCTTCTCCGTAGAACTCGAGTCTTCGTTGTTTTCTTCGTCTCTCAATTCTCGTTTGTAAAGGCGAACCTGCGGACGATTTGCTCTCACACTATTCACCGGTTTCCTCAAGTATTGCACCCTGGTTCGATTCTTTTGCGGAATTCTGCTCCTCTGATACCCGTTCTGAGGTCGATTGTAATATTTCGGGGGCACCATACCTTCTATATACACGTCCGATTTATGAGGACGTTTTATATTCCAGGACTCGTCCTTCTTTTTGCCATAACCGATCGAATCCGTGGACACGTTGGTTTTCCCATTATCTACTTCACTGACGGTGACCTCATCCGAGGTCGGTAAGGTGGTCACTTCGTGAACTTGATACGAGTTCGCCATGTTCCTTATGGTTCCCATCACATCTTCGTAGACTTGGCTCTGATAAGGCAAGTACGTGGACCACACATCGCTAGCAGAAGTCACGGGTCGTTTAACGACCTTCTGCGGTCTTCTGGAACTGTTCGGGTAGTTCACTCTGACTCCTTGCACCCTGTACACCCGAGGTCTCTTCCCCCTTCCTTTTCCCGGATAGGTTCTATAAACAACGCGTCTCGGTCTCTGCGACCTGATCGCGTTTGAACTCGGTTTGCGGGGTCGCCGATAGTTCTCCGGCTTCCTGGACAATTGCTGTACGACGTAATCGTCGCTTTGCTTCGGGTACATCATGATTCTCGAAGCGAATCGTTTGGTGTCCAGCTCCGCGGGAGGGCTGGGATCTTCGACCTCTTTCTCCAGGAACAGCGGGTTGTCGAAGGGGTCGTCGTCGAAGTACTTCGCCTTGAAGCAGTCCAGCTTATCCCCCAGGCCTCGAAGACGAGGAAGATTCTCCTCGGGACCTCTGTCCGGTACCGGTTCCTCTTTCTCCGGCGCCACCTCTAAGGTAGGCTCAACGTCCTCGCAGTGTTTGTACGCGTCTCTCGAATCGTAAAACTCCATCCTCCCGTACGTCTTTCTCGGTAATTTTTCAGGGTCAATGGCGTACCTCAAAGCCGACGGCGTTGGTATTTTCTCGTTGTTATAGAAAGGGTACTTTTGTAGATCCACACTATCTTCGTTGTATCCGTCAACGTCCACGGTGGGTTCGGTAGTTTCGTTGTCGGGTTGGTTCTCATCGACAAGTTCCTCCACGTAATCGAAATCCGGCACCTCGATTTCTACGTTATCCCGCGTGTCTTCTTCATCCTCTCCCGCGTCCTGTTCTCTCTGTTCGTTGAACCGTGCGTCGATTTCCTTCTGCACGACGTCGTTTGTCACCTTAGGCGACTCGTTCAGAAGATCTTCGTGGCTCTTCGTCGATCCGGTGCTCGTTGTCGGTTCCTCTTCGTCAACGTTATACTCGAGGGATTTAAAATCTTCCTCTGCGCGGATTTCTCTTTCAACGGCACGTCCCTCGCGCGGCTCTTTTTCCTCGTCCGATTTCTTCGTGTTGATTCGTTTTTCCGCGAACATATCCGGCACGAGTCCCACTTGCAGCTCGCTGTTTGCTCTCGGCAGCGAATTTCTCTCGAGCGACGAATTTTTATCTGCTCGTTCTATTTCGCCGCGATTCGTCGCGTTATTGTTTGTCGGCAATCGCGAGCCTTTCACGTCGACATCGGCCGGTTCGTTCGCCGATCTTCTTTCGCGCCTTTTTGCGCGGATTCCGGCGATCGGCTCGATCGTGCCGGCTCGTCGATACGGTCTCGCAAGGTTTCTGATTCGATTGGAACCGTTTCCGGTTAGATAATCGATCGTTTCTTTCGCCCTGGCGAAGTCGTCGATTATAAACGCCGATGGTGGAAGCAGATCGAACGTGGGCAGCAGATTCTTGTCGCGCATTGATTGAAGTCTTTGTACCATCTTCGAAGAATCTGTATGTCTCTGACGAGGTCTATGATTAACTAACGTGTTTTCCGTGGAACCATGCGGCAAATAATTATAATAATTGCTCGTCTTCGGATGCAAAGCTTTCCTGTTTCTTGCATCGTCCACGTTCACGCTCGACCGTGCATAGAAGTTTGGCTGCAGACTGTTTGGATGACGGTTTCTGGCTTTCTCGTTTTTCAGGTGCATCAGAACCTTCATGTAGTTCTCGTGCAAGGGGATACTTCTGGGTGTCGCGCTTTCCACTCGCGTTTCTTTCGTCCTCGACGTCGATTTCTTGTTGGAGCGTTCGTTGGTCTTCTTCGGCTTTTGTCTGACAGCAATTTTGTAGCGCGGCTTGCGATTCGTCGCCGAATTTAACGACGGGGAGAACAAGGTACCGTCCATGTTGGACTCTTCCTTGCTGTCTAAATTCTTGACGAAATTCGAAAATGGACTTCCTTGATCGTTATTCGAGATCTCGTCGTACGTTCCCGGATATTGAGTACCCGTCGTAACCGGTTCGTCGGAGGCAACAGGCTGCCACAAGTCACCCACATTAACATTCGAACGAGACAATTGATTCTGATCGTTGTTCGTAAATTCTGGATCGACCAGAAACTCGACGGGATGATTCTTTGCACCGAAAACCGACGAGTCCGTGGGCGGAAACAGCGTCGTGGCTTCTTCACCGTAAACAGAAAATGGCGGAAGCGTGTTCTCCAAGATGGAAGCTTGCGGATAGTTCGGACTCACGGTTGTTGATTCCATCGAGATCGAAGAACTCGTCGGATCATTTTGCATATTCTTGAAATAATCCCAGAAGATTTGGCTGTAACTGACGGTCGTTGGGTTCACTTCGGCTTCCCGGACTTCGACGTACGGCGAATTCTCGTGGGTCTCGTATTTGTAGGGTCCGTATGGATCCGGAGTGGTAGCTTCGATCGAAACTGTAGTCGCTTCTAACCTTTCCACGTCATCGATCTTCGATCTCTTCGGGGTCACCGGCCTCTTTCGTTTCCTAACTTTCTTCCTCTGCTCGCCAGCTTCCTTCGAATCCTCTCCGTCCGATCCCCGATCTTCATTCAGTTTATCTATCTCGAACCCCTTCTCTGTCTCCTCAACCTCTCTCTCCAGATCATCCTGCAGCTGTTCGATTCCCTCTTCGACCACCGCTTTCGGATACACTTTCTTCATCTCGTGTCTCCTGTTCACTATGTTGCTGGCAGTATTGTAATCCTCGTAGTCCTCGAGGTCTTCAGAGTCCGCGTCCTTACTTTGTTCGGCATCGTTCTTCTCGTCGTCTCCCAACTTCTTCCTGTCCTTCAGGCGCTCGCGAACTTTCCGAGCGTATTCCTCCTCGAAATCCGCGTCCCTGACGTGTCCACCGTGATCGTAAGCGGAATCCTCGTAGCCCTCCTCGGTGTACACGGTGTTCACCTTCGAGTTTCTCACCACCTCTCTCAACCTCGCCGCGTTTTCCTTCTCCTCTTCGGACTCCGCGTGCTCCAACGCCTCTCTTCGAGGCAACCTCCTCACCGTGTGCGTTTTCCTCACCTGCGCGTACAATTTCGTGGGTACAAAGTCTGGGGAAACGTCGCTGTTCCTCGGTGGTTTGGCCCATTCACCCGGACCTACGTAGTTGGGCTTCGTCGACACGTTTCTCGGCTCTTCGTGGTCGGAGTACGGGATCACGTGATCCGGAGGACCTTCCGGATCATCTTCAGACTCCTCGTCGTCCTCCGTAGACCTCTGAACTTTATTGCGGAACACGGTCTCGGAGGACTCGGGTTCTCGTTCTCGTTGTCTCGAAATCGATTCCGTGGGCAGTCCCTCGAAGATCGGTTCATCTTTCGTCAAGTTGTCCAAACTGGTTGCGAAAACGAACGGAGTTGCGTTTTCTTCGTTCGCGATCGGTTCGGTGGAGGTCGTTGAAACGTACGGTGCATCCAGTATCACCTTCCCACGGGATTCGAGAACCGACACCAGCAACAGGAGGAACGATGCACGATTCATCTCGTCACTGTGATCTTGCCATCGCGCTGCAGTTATCGAACGAGTGAAATCGCGAGATTCTTGTCCAACGATCTAATCGCCGACGAACTAATCACTGTCATCGTGCCCGTTGGCTTCTTCGGGGCCGATCATTTCGCGAGTTCGACGAACACGTATGGTCACTTTGCTTTATAACGTCGCTACTTTCGCGTTTCGCGATTTGTTCGCTGGCGAGGCAACAGTTACGTGAACCTTCGAAAAACCGTCGATTGTTCTTTCGTCGATCTGTCGCGACGATCACGGACTGTTTCTCAACGATAAAGCGTCGCACGATGATCTCTAATCATTTTCGATCGAGGACTCGCATCGAACTGCTCGCGGCACGGTCCGTTTAGCCTAATTTATATTTTCCAGCGATCCGAGAGGAAACAAGGGTAGGGTTTCAAACGACTCGAGGCGGCGTTGTTCACGAACCGTGCAGACTTGAACGTTCAACGGTTCTGTCACTCTCGATTGAGCCTAATCGACGGATCGTTTCACTGGAAAGGGAATAAAAAAATCGGCGAACGGACGCCGAGCGCAAGGACCATTTTTTTTCTGCGCCACTTTCCGTGCATTTGGCAATTTTACCTGTATTTTCTAATAGCTAACACCTTTTTGGCGTATGCTTTCCAAATGTTAACGCTAAATCTAACAAAGCGATCAAAATTACCACTTTAGCTTCTAATTTTGACAGTAGGACTATTGATGTATAATGTGCAATTATTTTGAAATTAAAAATGAAGTTGAAAAATAAATGAAAAATCGATGAAACTTAAATGAATGACACTTACTGATTCTTTATGTTGATGACAATCAGTACAGATGTTAAGAAAACCATCTTGACAAATTTTGTCTTAAGTGGGAAATTTGTAAACTGGTCAATTGACCCCTTTGGTAGTTTTAGTGTTAAGTTACTATGTATGTTAATGTGGCCTTTTTGAAATTTGTACCCATTTTCGTCATAATAAAGAATTAATGTGTACACCAACATGTATTTTATCGCTCGTGTATTCATTTTTCAACTTCGTTTTTAATTTCGAAATAAACGTGCATTATATGCCGGTAGGTTTAGTGTTAAATATTTTTTAAAACTTTGCTGAACAACTGGTGAACATAATTAAAGAGCAACGACAAAAAGTACCGTCAGTTACTTTTAAAACTGAAAAGTATTGTTAGTTATTTTCTAAAATAGCTTTATGAGTAACAACTTCTTATTTGTTATCGAGTTTGTGGTACAACCCCTTTTGAATTTTGCGTGAAGTTCTGTGTATAGTTGGCCAAACAATCAGTCGATCGCGTTCATTGATCGTTCGAGTTCACTGATGCATTTATCTGACGAAATAGAAGAGCTAAAAATATGTTCAGCAAGCAACACGTTTCTTCGCGCTTGGTATTCCCGTTACTTCGTTAATTTGATCGTAATGACTGTAATTTGGAGGCGGTAGACCCAGCAGCGCTATTATTTTGCAGCGGTTGCCAATTTTAGGAACCAACTTAACCTTCAAAAAATGTATTTAGCGTTACGTCGGCCTACTCGGAGAAACAATTTGTAAAATATGCAATTGTACAATAATAGTCACATAATATACGGTATTTGAGTTTATTTAGATACACTATATTTTGTGCAGAACAGATCATCCAAATACTTTTTTTTGTAAAACATAAACCTCTGTTCGTAGAATATTATATAATATTTAATATATAATTAATATTATAATTAATATTATGTATTACACAACACAATTTATTGGATTCAATGTGCAAATCAATGATAAGATAAATGTGTTTGTTAATACTTTAATTAATGTAGTTCAATTATACACCGGTGTTTTGATATTTCTATAAATCTATCGTCGCAGATTAATATATTTAGGTGGACAGTAGATCTGTACAGAAATGTGTATTTTAAACAATTTTTGTATTTTCAAACAATTTGTTGCCACTATCCAGGTTGATCAATAAATGCTCTCAGAAGGAGCGATGCAAATAATTAAAATGGTAATTGAGCAATGAAATAACGAATTTAAAACTTATACAATTTAGAACTTATGCAAGTTATACAACTGCTTGTAATGACTTATCAAACATTACGAAATGTCTCCATAAGATAGCAAACAGTTTCTTGTTTCTTAAGAAATGTTATAACGTGTCTGTTTCTCAAGAAATGTTATAATTTGTCTGTTCCTAAAGAAATGTTATAATGATTCTGTTCCTCAAGAAATGTTATAAGGTATCTGTTCCTCAAGAAATGTTATAACAAGTCTGTTTCTCAAGGAATGTTATAATGTGTCTGTTCTTCAAGAAATGGTATAACATGTCTGTTCCTTAACACTAGAATTACCAACCTGTCAAAATGACAAATTTCGGGTTTGACATTTTATATTGCAAACTTCTGTTGCTGCTCTTTTGTCAAAGTGTCTATCATCTTTTATCGAGCTATTGACTGGTTGTACATGTTAGATGATGGTGTACTATTTATTTATATTTCTACTTTATTTTCAATGTTAAAGTAAGTATGTATCTAATGCCGGTACTTTTATAGTGAAGAAACGTAAATTCCTCGAATCTGCGTACCTTCTGGGTACCGAATGTTAGAAAATTAGAAATCGGCGAATAGTCGAAGCAGTCCATAACTTTTTGTTCTAAAGAACGACCATACTAAAGGGGGTGTCCTCGGTACGATTTTGTTGTCACTGAAGACATTCTTTTATTGGCTTTTTCCGAGAACAGATAATAAAGAAACCTAGTATTTTCAAAAGCTACCACACGATTTATTCGGTGAATTCCACACTTCACAGTTTTTGTTACATTAACCTTACACGAAGAGGCATATTTTAAGCGAAACATATGGAAACGCGAACAAGTTGCGATCATCGGATCGTCGACGAACCACGGGGCTGTCGGCCATGAAAAAAAAGACCAGGAATTCGATCGAACTACGGCTTCGTTTCTAGGATTGGATGTTCAGCAGCGTTTTATCCGAAGGCAGCAGAGCGTGGAAAACTGTGGCTCGGACGACACGCTTCGCGGATCGACGCGGAAAGACTCGGCGCAACCGCCTTCATAGAAACTTAGCGAGCGAAACAAACGATTCACAGAAGTTAAGAATACTCGATGGTCTTGACTGTGAAGAGCGAAACTTCTCCGAAGATCTTTCGACGCAACTTCGAACGCCACGAAGTTCATTGCAAACCCGAACACTTGCGAAATAACCTCACGGGACTGTTGCAAAATGCTCTATGAAGTTGAGAATGGCGAAACGAGTGCAATCGTAATTCAGGATTGCCAAGATTCTTCGATCTTGAACTTGGAACGAAATGTTTGACAATCGTGTTTGATCCTTGCATAATTTTTTTCGGCTATACCTTTCCCCGTACGGAATTTCTTCCTCTAACCATTGCTTAGATTATCTGTTGGATTATTAATGATTTGCAAAAATGAATTACGGCAATGAGAGCCACTGTTATTAAACAAAACAAAGTTTTTCATTTATATCGAATTAAAAAAAGGAAAAGACTAAATTACTTCCTTCAAACTCTTAAAAATAAAATCTTGTTACAACGTATTAATCTGAGTTATTCAATTTCAATTAATTATATATATTCCAATATTATCATTATGTAGAAGTTTCCATTGATATAGATTTTGATATCTAATTCTGATGAAGAATTCTAATTCATTAGAACAATTGTATTGCAGTAAATAATTGATCGTTTAATCGCATTAATTTTGATGAGTTTTTGTAAAATTTGACTCAGAGTGGACATCTATTCACCTAATTACAGTTTTTATTTATTTATCATATCAGTGTTTATATAAACCTATCAGCCTATCGTATCACTGTTTATATGAACCTAACAGTTTAGCAGACGTTTCGATACCGTAGGCTGAAGAAAAATTTAATTTGTCTATGAATAACTTAATTAAAATAGCAAAATCTAGACCCACAAGGGTGTCTGAGAAGTGGCAAGATACTAATTGAAAGTAGAACTTAGTTATACAATAATAGGAAAGAAAAGTGTCAAAAAAGACGAAACTTCGATATACCTCTTATATTTGAATGTTGGATAAAACAGTTGAGTCGTTGAGAAAGATTGAGAGATTATGAAACATCCTGCAAGAAAGGATCATTTGTTTCGTCCCTGTACATTGTGACTGGAGAAAAGGCTCGTAAAAACAAAAAAGACTACGCTCGAGTCGTTGCCGTATCGTTTATTCAGTAATTCGCGTGACACGAATATTCAAATAATCGGTGACAATTCATAAATTAATAAATGTTAGAAGTAATAAATATATTAATACAAAATTCACGCAGTATTACATAACTATAGCGAAGTGATTGCACCTGCCCAATGTGGTCGTAATACTTCTACAATTTGCTATCGTCAGCTGCTGAGCTAACTGCATTGCATTAGTACTCTTCGATCGAAGATAAAATTTATAAGAAGATTGCAATTTTGAAAATTTTCTCGAATGTCGAATATATTTGACGGTGTTCATTAACTCTTATTCAGTCAAGGTGAGTTTAATGGACGCCTGATTATTTAATATCAGTGTCGAGAATGGCGCGCATTATCGTATATTAATGGGTAATCAATTATGAAATTTTCAATTGTTTAATCCTACGATTATTCTACCTTCAATTTTTCACTCTTTTGTTCTTCGATTTTCCAATTTTTCGATTCGTCGATTTTTACTTCCTTCAGTTTTTCAAATTCATAAATTTTCTAATTTCCAAATCTCCAAATTTTCTAATTTTCAGATATACAAATTTCTAGCCTTTCAATTTTCTCTAAACCCCTAATTTGGAAATCCTCATCTGTTCGAACCCCAAATTGTCAAATATTCAAAGTTTAAAACACCAAATTTCCAAATCCCCACATTTTCAAATCCTTAAGTTTTCAAATCCCAAATTACCAAATCTACAAATTTTCAAATCTTCATCTTTTCGAACCCCAAATTACCAAATCCTCAAATTTTAAAACACCAAATTTCCAAATCCCCACATTTTCAAATCCTTAAGTTTTCAAATCCCAAATTACCAAATCTACAAATTTTCAAATCGTGAAATTTTCATGCGCCAAATTTTCAAATCCTTAACTTTTCTAACCCTAATCACCAAATCTTCAAATTTTCAAATCGTGAAATTTTCAAACTTCCGAATTTCTTAACTTTCAAATCTCCAAATTACCAAACTTCTATGTTTCAAATAGAACAATAACTAATTTTCTAAATTTAGAAATTTGAAAATCTTATATGAACATATTTGAAATACACAAAATTACGTTATAGAGCTGCACAAACCAATACTCGCGAACCAGCTTACTAATACTTCCATCAACAACACTTGATACCCATTAGCCTAATTTCCACAAACGAAAGGTCATGATAAGAATTAATCATCATTCGTCACGAACGAAGAGTACTAATGAAACCGTAGACAAATACAAGTATCTATACATAGATATAAAAAAGAAAATATGTATAAAATCTAACAATTCGATACATAATACTTTCGTTCCTCAACGATCGATTAACGTTACAGAATAAAAGAAACGATCAGGTACTCCGAAAAATTTGAAATGTCACTTAAGATGCTAACATCGGCTTCCACGAGTTTGAATCATTCTGATCCGATGCCGATTGAACTTCAGCCGATTGCAGCATCGATGCCTCTGGTCGAAAAAAGTCGATAATCGGATGGTAATTGTAATTGATTCGCCTCTGTGGTTCGTGATACTCGTCATCGAAACCGCCATTTTGTAATCGCGACGAGGCGTCCATTTCCAGGTCGTACGGCTGACTGTATCTAAATAATTAAATTCATTAAATGAATTATTAACTACACAAATGCGCTACGCGAGTATTATGTTACATAAAATGATGAATATTTAGATAGATTAGGAAGATTAAAATTAAGATTTATTAGAAAATAGGTGAAGTTATTGTGGATCTCATTATTACAATTCATTTGAGACACTTCTCAAGATTTCATGTTTTCATTTTTTTGTCTAACCAAATTTCTAAATTTTTAAATGTTAATTTCGAAATATTTAGACTGATTTCTAAATTCTTTGATTTTACATTTCGGAATATCAAGATAAACTAATACCCAAATTACCAAATTCGACAAATTTTCAAATCGTGAAATTTTCAATCCCCAAATTTTCAAACTTCCCAATTTCCTAACTTTGACCTTGAAAATCATCGAATGTCCATATTTTTAGATCCTGGAATTTGATATTTTTAAATTGTCCAATTTTCACCCATCTAATTCTACGTTCTAAAATTTTTAGATCTTCGAATTTTTAAACCCTCAGATTCTGCGTTTTGCAATTTTCTGATTGTCAAGTTTCTGAACACCCGAACTCTAAAATTCTTAAATTTCTGAACTCAGAGAAACGAGAAACGAAAAGTGAATTATTACCTATTAAATATTGTACTGTTCTTCAAACTTTCGGTGTTTTCTTCGGCATAAGTGGATTCCCTTCTAAATGGCCTGCTGGGTCTACTCGGTCTAGATCCTTTTAATAATGGGCCAGTGTAACCGGGTGCTCTTGTGTTTGGAGCATGTTGCTGCGGCAATTTATCGAATGGTCTCGAATTCAAAGAGGACGGCTGCTTTTTAGGCCTCGGTCTAACAGGAAGAGTAAAGGTTGGTCTACTTGGTGTTGCTTCCGTTAGAGGTTTCTTATTGCTTGAGCCTAGGAAATTGTAAATCGAATAATTACTTAATTTAAATATAAAAATTAAATACCTAATTGAATAATTAATCAATTTCATCTCATAAATTCAGCATATAAATGTAATTAGTAAGACTGAAACTGAAAGGTGTAACAAAATACTAATATGTATAACGAAAGACTTAATAGTTTTAAAGCAAAGTAAATACATGATCTAATTTGTTATCTGTTTGTAGGAAAATGTAATCTATAAACTGAACGAAATTTTAACGAATAAATTAAACAATAAAGTCATACCGAGAGCAGAATCGAAGCCAACGAACTTGTTCAAATAGTTCAACTTGGAGACGTCATCGAAATCATCTTTCTGTTCGTTGTTTGTGACAAAATCGGATCCAGGAAATGATTCCTTGATCCTCGGAGGGGGATCGCTTTGATGGGGTGGGAAAATATCGGCGTAACCGTGAACATGGCAGCTGCAGCAAGTTGGTACTTTGAAGATGTCCATGTGAAGCCCCAATTTGCTATCCCACGATAACAATCTGTGGTAATTGTACACCTGAACGCAGGACGATCGATAATTCTCGGAAATAAAGGAACAGCTCGATTGCGGATTCCTGAAACGATCAAAATCGATTTGAATTAAACGAAAAGAAACGTAATTGGTTATGTCAGAATAATTTTAAAGTTGAATTCAAAGATACAATTTAAGTACAATTTTAAAGTTAAACTAAAGACTATAATTTAAATACAATGTTAAAGTTAAACCGCAAAATATAATGTAATTACAATGTTAAAGTTAAACTAAAGTTGAAAGATGTAATGTAAAAATTAAGAATAAATTAGCTGTGTAACCAGACAGCTGACTTATAATATTTATCTATGTACCTAAATTGCTTCGTATGTTATATATTGCATGGATTATCACATGACATACCAACTTTAAATAATATTTTATCCGACACATATTTTGATCAATTCTGTGACATTCATTGTATTATAAAATTGAAATTATATGTGAATAACCTAGTTGTAGCTTTCGTAAATTGTAGCTCTAATGATAAGAAAAATGATGAACAGAATTTAATGATATATCTGTCAAAAACATCGTTTGTATTATAATTATGTACATTGTTATGGTACACGTTAAATAAATTGCAAACGTGTTTCTGAAAAGAACATGAACAAAAGATGTTACAATAAAAGTACACATTTTGTGGCGACCGCAATGCAGTCAGAGAAGTGCGATAAATAAAAAGATAAATAACATTCTTATTTTAAACCCGCCTTTTTGTGATCATCGTAAACCTTAAACTTCGCGCTGCGTCGAACTTGTTAATTACACGATATCGAATTTAAGCTACAATTCGTAGAATTACCCCTTTCTGTTTTTAAACAGATTCTACAGTTAATCCCGTTATGGCAAGCGAAAGCGAAACACGTTGTCAACTGTGAAAAATATTGTATCAATTTACCGCAAACAGCTGCGAACAAAGTGGTCATTTTGTTCAATGGCGCGTGACGAAGTGCAAAGTTTCGATTTCTACGAAGTTGCGACGAGGATGCTTCGTCAAACGTTTCTGGGAAATCTAATAGATTGACGAGAAAAAACCAAATCGATTTCTTACGATTTGGGCAGTCGTTGGAACGAAATACTAATAGACGAAGTTATTTTTGAGAACGGAAAGTTTTCATAGAAATTCGGTTTCGAGGATATCCGTTGCGTGTGGATGTTACTTACGAGCATTTCTCCAATCGCAAAGTTTGTGTGTGTTCTCCAGTATTTATGATATATTTCCAGATACCGGAAGCGGCTCTGGCCAGTTGTGGACGAGCGTACTTGACGACCGACGGACACGTGAAACCTTCTTCAACGTTGTCGAACGGTGAACTTGTATCGGACCTCCTGAAATTAATTTTAAAATCGTTATATTATTCTAGTGTGTAGATTTTTAGAAATATTAGCTTCATTTTACATATATCAGGGTATTTGTAAATTCCAACTGTTTGAATGATCATGACATATTTCTGATAACGAACGTATGTTTTTAATCGAGAATTGAGTAATAACATTTATTACACTTGTTTTCAAATTAACTTCTTTTACTCCATTTACATCGTTTCTTTCATCTCGATCGTCTAGTTCTTCCAGTTAACTTTATTCATCTACACCTAATTCTCTTTTTACACGAACTTGATTTAACACGAGTTAAAAAGAAAAAAAAATTCTCTTTTTACACGACTTATTTTATTTTAACACGAATAAAAAGTGACAATGCATACAATTTTGTTATGTTTATATTATTTTAACTTTTTTTTATATTAATGAATTTCATGAATTTATATTAATATATTTAATGAATTAAAATGTATAAGCACGAAATAAATTAAGTGAACTCTAACAAGAATTTTTAAATATTGTTTACACCTAATTCTCTTTTTACACGAATTTTTTGAGAACGTATCTATCGTGCAAAAAGAGAATTAGGTGTACATCATTCAGTTTCTTTAATTCATCAACTTTGTCTACTCCGCCTAGCTCGTTTAATTCATTTATCCCATCTTGTTCCTATACTATATTTACTTCATTTACTTCATCTACTTCACTAACTTCATCTGCTCCATATATTTAATTTAAGATTTATCCACTGAATGAAGAATACATATCAGTTAATAAAATAGTAACATAATTTGTAACATGCACTGCTGTATGTCGAGTTGCCATTCAACAGGGGCACCCTTCGAACGCAACCATCTGAATAAATAACTGCTTTCTTCCTCAACAATAGTTTGAAGATACTTTTACAAATGTCAGCCCGCGATTAAAATTGTATATTTCAGGAATACTTCATAATTGTAATTGCTAATTGCAATAACTCGACTTCTACATAGTGTGATTTTAACTTCCGAGTAAGTTACAGTAAAAAGGTTAAATTAATTAAAAGATTAATTAAAAAGATTATATTAGTTACAGATATTATGACTTCGTAGAATTTTTCAAAGGGTACTTATTTAGATACAGGATAATATTTTATATTCTCACCTTCTAATCTCGTTGCTCTCGTATCGGTTCTCGTATCGGCCATCGTACTTGTTCTCGAATTTATTTTCAAGAGGCAACGCAACAGGTACGTCCCCGGATTCATCAAAATCTTGAGACTTGTAATCGGTCAACAAAGCAGCGACCATCTCCTTGTTGCTCCTCAAACTTCTGCCGATTGTTTCGCTAAACAATTGTTCGAGTGAAATCAACAAATGACAAACAATCTAATAAGCGATGTTTCTAATAATTGTAAATACATTTCTATTCATCCTTGAACCAACCTCAGAAGCACCCTTATATCAAGGCAAGGCTGTGATTTTATAATAATTAAAAAAATTGAAGATTTAGAAATATTGCAATTTGAAATTTTATTTTTAAATCGAAAAATTGAATTTACTAAATTCGATTGATTTAACAATTAATTGATGTTACAAATTAATGAATGTGATTATTAGCATCGCTGGAACATTTTGCTAGCTACTATACTTCATGCATTTTTTTAATATGCATGCCAATCTGAAATTTTGTAATTATATATATTTATCCATAAATCGATTATAGGTTCAATCCATTAGTTCGATTACGCGTACAATTCAAAATTGCTGAATCAACTAAAAAATTATTGAATCTTCGTTACGCTAAACGATTGTCTGTCGATTGTTAATTTTTGTAAAATATACGAATATTTTAACGAGCATTCAAATTCAATTTTCTCACAAATCAACTCTCGGACTAAAAATTTGTCTTATCCGTTATCAATTTATTTTTTTCATATAGAATCACGCATGTTCGGTCGCACCAATGGTTACACCCTCTGCAATAATTTAAAAAGTTCTTTATTCGAAATTCGTTTCGCGAATCGCCACGTGACGAAGAAGAGGAAACGAAAGCCATTGCTTTCGCCGACGTTTCCGCAACTTCCGTCCTGCCGCCCGTAATTCCTAATTAAAAGTTAGGAACGGTTATGAGAAGAATCGTATTGCGCAATTGGCATAGAAACGAGTGGAATAACACGAGAGCGGACGGACTTTCTTTCGACTTTTAACGAGCCCACGAATTACGCCGTTACCATTGTAAAATTGCCATCACACGTTCGCCCAATTATTGCGAGAATTCCATTAAATTAGTTGTCCGGCGGTGAAAGCGCATTGAAATGGCTCGCGGAACGTGTTGTGCAATGGTCGCAACCCTGAATGGAAACAATCAAGGGAAAAAGAAACGAAGAAGTTACCGAGGTACTTACTGAGGATAATCGGCTGCTTCCAGGCATACTGTCTTCGTGAAGAAAGTACACTCTTTCTCCGTTGGATCCCTCTTCGCTTCCGTTGGCCGTCTTGGTGGTCTCGTCAATGGTGTTCTCGACAGATCTGCGAATAATTGGTTACACGGTATAATTCCACTTCCTTCTGCAATTCTGTTAATTTGGGTTAATGTTTTCATAACGCGTTCGTGCGTGAACCGAACGAACGTGAAACTATAAAAACTTTATTTTATATTGTAATGAAAAGATTATTCAAGGTGGTAGAGATTGTATACGAAAAAATAAGACGAGAATGTAGAATGACATTTTTTTCGTATATGACTTGACCATTTAAGAAAATTGAGTTCGGAAATTCATCGAAGAAAGATAAAAAATTTTTTTGTAGCAAAATATGCAAAAATAGATTCTTGATTATTAATTAATTTGAGGCAAATTAAGATTATTAATTATTATTATTATTATTATTATTATTATTATTATTACTATTAATTAGATTATTCATTTGTGACGTTACTTGTATGTATACATATTATACTTTCGGTGAAGTTCGTCATGTTATAGAAAAACGTACGTAAGATATACTACATTACATATGTCAATGATAATTGCAGAATAATAACTATTAACATATTTCAGCTACTAATAATTACTAATAATTACTAATAATTACATCGGTACTAATAATTACATTTACTATTTCGTAGCATCATTAAATCGGTGTAGAACTTAAATTGTTATCTTGTCTGTCGTAATTAAATATTCTTACAAATATTTTGAGAAATTTTCATATTAAATTTTCTCGTAACCCAAGTTTTATGAACAAATTGTATTTAATAATTCGAATTATTTTTTTGCCGTAGAAGCTCTCCTCTAATTGTTATTATCATTAGTTTCGTGGCACTCTTATACAGTCATACACAAACTAATATAGTAAAAACTATTATCAACCCCCTAATACATAACCTACATCAGTAAAAAATCATCCACCCCCTAATTAACAACCTAAATCAGTAAAAAAAAATCCACCCCACGATACATAACCGAAATCAGTAAAAAAACCATTCACGTCCTAATACATAACCTAAATCAGTAAAAAAAATCCACCCCCTGATACATATCTTAAATCAATAAAAAGTCATCCATCACCTAATACATAACATAATCAGTAAAAAAAACTATCCACCCCCTAATTCATAACCTAAATCAGTAAAAAAAAATCTACCCCCTGATACATAACCTAAATCAGTAAAAAATCATCCACTTCCTAATACATAACATAATCAGTAAAATATTATCCACCTCCTAATACATAACATAATCAGTAAAAAAACCATCCACGCCTAATTCATACCCAAAATGAATAAGAAGAGTATTGTCCAAGCTATAATGCATAAACATTGAAGACAAAAAAATGCATACACGACGATTATAGTATCTATTATACCAACCTGAATAAACGTTTCTTCGATTAGGTGGTACGGGTCTTCTGGGTGGCGGTAGTCGAAAAGGAGGTCGTTTCCTCAAATTAGGTCTAACAACTTTTAATTCTTGCGGCTGTAACAGAAAAGAAAGGAAGCATTAATCGGCTGAACAATTGCAACAATTCGCGGGAATGATCGCGGCGACTTCGTTTTACGAGGCAAACAAAAATAGAGAAGAAATTGTGTAACAAAGTGGAATAAGGCGAAAAAAGAAAACGGTTAATGCTCCGAAGATCCTCGTGGCTCTCAGACACATTTAATTCTTTAGAATTAAATTTCACACCACCGTGGTGGCTTCTTTGTTTCATAATGCATAAATAAACACACTCATCCTCTCAGGCGAAATTTTATCTTTCCTGTTGCATTAATTATACTCGAATCTCAATTTACACAGTTACTATCTTAAAATCTTGATCGCAACGATGTGCGCGTGTCTGGGTACATTTTGACCCGTCGGCGTCGGTTAATTAATGTCCCGAATTACGTTTACGTTTTCTGTGCGAGCCATCGTTTCGTGGATCTGTGCTCGTTCATTCTCTGCGGGTCTCTCTGGGAATTTTGACGAGCAACGCGATAAATATGAACGTCGATTATGGCCGTCGTGAAAGTACTTGCTCAACGGAATAATTCGCTGTCGCCAGAAACGAAAGTGTTCCGCTAGAAATTCTTAGATCGCGGAGATCAGAGTGACTCTAATTTGTGTATTCGACTTCGATGCCGGACGAGAGATAAAGTTCGCAAAACGAAAACACCGGTTGCGATCGAAAACTGATAGAGAGTCGGATCGAGCGTAATTAGGCGAATAGAATATGCTGGGTCATTCCACACCGGATCAATCACTTTTTGACTTCACCATCTGCGATTTCGTTTTAATCAAAATATGTTATAGTCCATATGAAATTAGGGGGGGTTTCAGTCATCATTTTGCCGATTTCGAATTTGTTAAGAAATTACGAGTCTCCAAATTTTGCAGTTTTTGTCCATTTTTACGAAAGTAGATTTCGCTTACGAATTTTTTTCTCAGAAACTACATGTCCGATTGAGCTAAATTTTCTTTTGTCGTATTTATAAAGGATTGGGTTAATGTAAAATATTTTTTCTGATTTCGTAAATTTGTTATATAATATGAAAAAATACAAACAAATTCTTTTTTACGTTTTTCAATGAGAGGCCCGTCGGATTAAAATTTAAAAAAAAAAGTCGTATTTCCTGAAGCTTCCTCTTTAAAATGAGACCTTCAAAACGACGGAAGCTCGAAAATTGACGTCACAATAAGCTAAAAAACGACGCGGTGTACCTCCGTTTCAGATAAGTTTGTTTTCTCTTGGAAAAGTACCTTAGTAACCGTTCTTGGCCAATGACACATCGTTTAATCATAACTTCATTTATAAATATTAATTCCCACATTTATCGTTCATACTGTACAAAGAAGTCGTCATTGCTCGATGGACGGCCGCGCAAACTGCGTAGAAAAGAAATCAAACGCAAATTTGACTATACCTAACAAAAACGTTCGAGCGAAATTGAACGACTCGAGTCTCTCTTAGAAACTGGTGATACGATAATAAGATGCGGTACAAAACAGAAAACGGAAAGCTACAAATTACTAAGTAGAAATAAGTATAGGGCTTAGTATTCATACGCGACAAGTATATACAATTCTACTATGATTTACGACCTGAAGAACTTCTAAACTCGACTTTCTAAAGATCCTTTTTGCCGGACGATAGATGAACGTTGTTAATGTTTCGTCACGGTGGTACTGTAGCGATATTGATTCGGAAATCGTGAATACAATCTGGATCATCTGATGCAGAAAGGAATTCGCAGGTTTTTACGTTCGATTGCAGCTTCGGACTGCCGATGTTCGATGCGAATGAAAACCGTGTAAGTACATCTACTCGTACACTTGACAATACACATTAATATTTGATTATTATTTACTATTATTAAAATTGTTTCTCTTTAATTATTTATTATTTCTGATACATACTGATTTATTATAGTGATGTCTTCGCTTGTTAGCAACTAGTTATTTATTTAAATCTTGTGTTATAATTATGGTTTGTTTTTAGTTTCATTATTTAACCCCTCAATTGCCATATACGTATACGTATGTCCATGACATAGCAATTTTTAAATAGATATATAACTTATTTTATTGTTTATTTATTTTATATATGTATGATACGTTTTATTGCTTATTCAGTTTGTATATGTATAATTCATTTTATTATTTACTTACTTTGTATATGTACAATTTATTTTATCGCTTATTTATTGTACAGATATATAATTTAATTTATTGCAACATGATTGCCTTCATGTCATAAATTGTATGTAATTGTGTTAAATACATGCAACAAGGACCAAATATAAATTTTGATTAAATAACAGATTTATTGGAAATAAAGTTATTAGTCGAAGGAATTTTCTATGATTTAGAGTGAAATTCGAAATTTTTAATATTTTTATTCACCTCTGGCAACTCTTCAGGAATTTCTTCATCGCCATTAGTGTCATCGGATATGACTTTAGAGATGTCCGAACTTTTCGGCAGCATAAGGTCTCTGCTGCTATTTTGTCGGCTCGCGAATAAAGATCGAAGCCTCTCCATTTGCTGAAAATTCATTTAAATTATTCATCTTCATATTAGAACGTCCGTTTATCATACTAACTATATCGGTAGAAAGTACCAGCCATTTCTATTATAGACACATTTTTAACATTTTATGCAAATAATAAAATAACGCTGCTATTAACATGAAGTGTATGGTCATATTGGATTAAAAATATGGTATATTATCATAATAAATAATTTTAAAAAGTGCTATAGACTAGTATGAGATGTTATTAATAATTGAAGAAAAAAAGAAATTAAGAATTAAATATTAATCAAATGATACGTCAGTTATATAAAATTATTAAAGACATCTGTAAACTAATTTGGTAACCCACGTTAATATAAGATAATGTATAAAGATTGAAAGCTTCAGCATCGTTGTCCTTCAAATTTTGCAATTACTTTATTGTCAGGGTATTATATTATCGAAGATTTAGAAATGTAAACAATTAATCTGCATCTCGACGAAAGTTAACATTTCGACAGAGGCATTTTAACAATTTCTGTAATTTAGAATAAGAAAGATGCGTCACTTCGACGCGTTCCGTGAATCTGATGATAAACCGATTTAACACCACCGAATAAAAAATGGTGGTCACCGTTCACCCCGACATAGTGCTCCCTTTCGCTAAAACTCTCGTCGCAAAGGAAAGTACACGTAAATCGACAAAAACGTTAATTACGACGCAAACGAACGATCGAATTTAATTCCTCGAATCACGATACGACTTCCGAATGCACATTTATTCGTCTTCTAATATCTGATGGCGCATATATCAACGGCGACACGATAACAGCGGGTTTAGCCGATTAAATTAGCCGTGGTTAATTCGGCGAACAGGACAGCTGGACGTTATTTATGCAAATAGAAATTTCTTTCGCTCACAGTCTCTCGTGTTTTGTCCGTCTTGTTCTTGGACCCCTCTCCGTTGATCTTGATGGACGTGACTGTTGTCCCGTTGTTTTCTTTACGGTCGTTGAGGTCCCCGTCGTCTTTGAGATCCTCCTCGGCGCAGACATTAATCGAGGATAGTAGCACGGCTGCCTAAACAGTGAAACGAACAACGATCTTTCGCTTAAACACATCGTTATCTTTGTGAAATCGTATTTTGGCATAGCGAGATCGCTTCTGGCATGCTCGCTCGAATTAATGCTATGTATACCGGACGAGAATTTCGACGATTAATCACTTTCGGAAGTGATTCGTTTACACTTTATGATTCGGCTTCTTTAATTTATTCGGATTTCAATCTGTTGAGGAAACGTGGGAAGCAGATTGTTAAAACTAAGCTCTTAGTGAGAAGTATTTTATTCTAAAATGTAAAATAACGAACCAGGACGACGTACTGTCCTGTCCTAACCTTCTTTGTAAGATGTAATTCTTGCATCGAACTTCATAAAGATTTAATCTGTCGCTAATACTTATACCTACGGAAAAATACAAAGGTCTACCTTTTCAGTTACGCTTACATATCTATGTGACTTGTGTGAAAAAAGTCATCGGCAATAAGACATCTTGAAAAACCCAACTGTTTTATTGCGCCTGAGAAGTTTGTTTATTGGAGAGTTTTCTTATCATTATTTTATTTCAGCACAATTGCGTATAAATGCATATCGATGATACTGTGCATTACGTATATTTATGTGTCAGAGAAATTGTGTATTGTATGTATCAGAAATATTGTGCATTATGCATGTCTACGTGAAAAAAATATTATGTTTTGCATATATCAACGTATGAGAGTTACTATAAAAAAAATCTTGCTATAAACTATATACAGGGTGTCCCAAAAGTGTTGAAGGAGCCGGAAATGGGAGGTAGGTGGGGCCATTCTGAATAACTTTTTCATTTGCAAAAATGTCGTATGGGGCTTCATTTTTAAATTATTAACGAAAAACACCGACCAATCAGAATGCGAGAATCGCGCGCCACGACATTCGATCGCGACCACGGCCAATATAACTCGGGCCTACACTTCTGCCTCCGAGCGCGCGCGATTCTCGTGCTCTGATTGGTCAGTGTTTTTCGTTAATAATTTAAAGATGAAGCCTCATACGACAGTATTGCAAATGAAAAAGTTGTTCAGAATGACCCCACTTACCTCCCATTTCCGGCTCCATCAACACTTTTGGGACACCCTGTATAAATTCGTGTTCTTTACTTTTTTCTTTTAATGTTATGTCTGTGATGTATGACTGCTTATAGCTGTATCTGTCATTAGTTGTTGTATCAACTAATTGTTTAATTATGTAGTGTTAAATTAGCTACGAATGTCAGTAATTAACGACAAGATTAAGTATAAAAATTTAAATATCGCTCTGATGTGTATGATTTTATTTATATTAACGGTTTGAAAAGTAAGTGCTATTATAGTTTGTTTAATAGCAGTGTACGTAATAATTCATAGTTTTTAATGTTTGCAAATTTGGAAAGTTGTTAGAACGTACTAGAAACATTTCGATAATCTCTTAACGTTGATCATAGTCAATGACTTTACGTTTTTGCTAAATCGTACATGAATATTAATGGAAACCAGAAAACCGAACTCGCAAAATCTGTCACTCTATTGCTATACCAAACGGAAGTCTCAACTGCCATTCATCGAACAGTTAAATCAACCAGTCCCGTTAACAATCGTGTGCTAACGGATAGTGTAATATAATGAGGAATCGTACAACACGATGGAATTAAAAGAGTCTATAAAAATCTTCCCATGATTATACCGCGATTAACTTTTTTTCGCGAAACGCATAATTTATATGTTACAGTAAAAAAGGAGAAGTAAGAATGTTTCGTGTTAAGTACTGACAGGGTCAGTGAACAGCGGCATAATAATTTACATATATCGGATAATTAAAAAGAAATTGGTAAATGTTCGAAGTAGCATTAATATTATGATTGATGTCGTGATGTTATAAGTGCAGAGTTTAAATATAAAAATTAAATGATTATAAGTTCTATTGTTATGCGTTTTAGACTATTCACTAATATATTATTATAACATGTATCATAAAATTTGCAAAGTCAGATATCTAGAAATCGGATTACCAAATTTCTCAAATTACAAATTTCTATATTTCCAAATTTCAAATTACAAATTTCAAAGTGGAAATTTCAAATATAAAAAATTTCCAAGTTTCCCAAGTTCTTCCAGACACCATGTTTTCAAATTCCAAAATACTGAATTCCAAAACTCCGAATTCTAAGATTCCGAATTCCAAGATTCCGAATTCCAAGATTCCGAATTCCAAGATTCCGAATTCCAAGATTCCGAATTCCAAGATTCCGAATTCCAAGATTCCGAATTCCAAGATTCCGAATTCCAAGATTCAGAATTCCAAGATTCAGAATTCCAAGATTCCGAATTCCAAGATTCCGAATTCCAAGATTCCGAATTCCAAGATTCAGAATTCCAAGATTCCGAATTCCAAGATTCAGAATTCCAAGATTCCGAATTCCAAGATTCCGAATTCCAAGATTCCGAATTCCAAGATTCCGAATTCCAAGATTCAGAATTCCAAAATTCCAAGATTCCGAATTCCAAGATTCCGAATTCCAAGATTCCGAATTCCAAGATTCCGAATTCCAAGATTCAGAATTCCAAGATTCCGAATTCCAAGATTCCAAATTCCAAGATTCCGAATTCCAAGATTCCGAATTCCAAGATTCCGAATTCCAAGATTCAGAATTCCAAGATTCCGAATTCCAAGATTCAGAATTCCAAGATTCCGAATTCCAAGATTTCGAATACCAAGATTCCGAATACCAAAATTCCGAGTTTCAAAATTCCGAATTCCAAAATTCCGAATTCCAAAATTCCGAATTCCAAAATTCCGAATTCCAAAATTCCGAATTCCAAGATTCCGAATTCCGATTTCCAAAATTCCAAATTCCAAAATTCAAATTCCTTAACAACCAAATTTGATATACGTTAACAGTGCCTATCATTTACATTTTTTCCATGGTATACATAAACGACCCGTTATCGTCGGTGAACTATCGATAACTGGAGACAGATACTTTCCCTCTCGTAATCGTAACGCCATGAATAACGCAACGGAATTTCCCATGGCGCACAATAGTACAATTCCACTATTATGTCTGCGGAAATCGATCGCGAGGAAACGGTACTTGAATCTTCTCGTGGTATCGGTTATCGCGGAAGAAATCTCGATGTCGAACCACGAACCTCGATAATTTCGTCGATGTTTTTCAACGGAAGTGTCGGTGTAACGCGCAAATTGACGGCGTGCAATCTATTCGAACACCGGTAAATATTCTCCGCGAGCAGATTGGACCGCATTCGACTCGCATTGGCCCGGTGAAATCGCATGATTTTCCTTCGAACAACACGCAGAAGAAAATCTGACGAAGAAAATGCACGAGCACCGGTGAAAGTCACATATGAAGTCACGTATGCACATACAGTATGAATATGTTCGGAACGTCGGAAACTAGAATATGAGCTAACGACTCGCTCGCAATTCGATTTTTCGTTTTATTTAGAAAACGAATTGTTGTCGCATCGATTAATTGATGCTGACGGATCCTCGTTAATTGGACGTCGACTAGTTTCTCCGCTTTGAATTTGACTTTCACGTTGATACGAGCGAACCCGATGACAACGGTACTTTCTAAAATATGAAATTTTCTCACGATATTGACGCACAACGTTTACGCTTCTCGCTATTTTACGTTAAACGACTCCATGACCGCTAAATGAGAATCATAAGCGAGAGACGGTAATTCGAATGTGCGAACGGTTTACTGCATAAATAGCGTATGTTCACTTTCGCTGCTTTTCAGAAAAACAGGCCGAGATTCGACGATACTCTGTGCTCTATTAGATATAATATAATTTTATGATTAAATGTAATACAACTTTTTAGCGTATTTATTGTCTCGTATAGTGCAATCACAGTTTCGTCAATTGTGAAGCATTAAATTACCAATTAAATTGTCGGTTTCATTTAATCACCAGTATAAAACAGAATATTCAAAAGTATCGACACTTAGAGGAATAATTTGGGGGTATGAATAAAAGTATTCTTTCAATAAGATAAGTACAGATAGTATAATAGTAGAAATAGTATAAATAAAAGTATTATTTTTAACACATTTATGGAATAGATGTGATAATGAATCGCTTAAAAATTATCAAGATTTACACAAAAGGGAAATATAATTTTAGGAACATGTTTATAATAAACAAAAATATTTTAAACAAACTAATAGCATAGATAAATTCAATTTGCATATACAATAAAGAAATAAATAATTAGTTTCGTACAACTAAAATTTCACGAAAAATGAAAGTAATATTTGTAGAGTATTGGGATGTTTCGGAAAATTTTAAAAACTGTCGTGTGACTAATTGCATTCGTACGTGTAACGTAACACGTACTGCAATATTTTCAATTATAATGAAATTAGCTTAGGTGTCGTTGTGTAATATCTAAATGTTACATAGTAATTTCAATTTGTGCCATAACTTCTCGTGTTTCTATTTTGGTCTGATTGCATTCAGGATAATTCTACTGTGCAAATAGTTCCTAATTAGAAATGTAATAACTTCTAACGAGGTAGACAGCGTGTTAAATTGTGCAAGATATCAATCTATGCCATTTTTAACGAATTATGCTCAATATTTCCTTTCCTCTTGAGTCTGACCGAATTCGGTATACTTCTACTTTGTAAGCAAATCTCTATTCATTATCTATTGTAACTAAAATATTGACAATTATAAAGATTTGTATGCGGTACTTCCACAGTCACGAAGATTTGAATATCACGTTTGAATAAGCACAAATATTTTAATACTACATTTTAGCAAGAATCACGATTTTAATACTATTAGGTACCATTCGAAACCATTATTCAAAACGAATGAATAATTCTAAAACTGGAGTAATAAATTCATATTTCGAATTAACAAATTTCTGACCACATTATGGAATATTCGTGTCATTTTTTCTGTGGCAACAACAATTATAATGTACAATGTTCATGTTATTTTCACTGTAATATATTATACCATATTTCACAACAATATATTATATCATATTTAAAAACGATATATTATACCATATTTAAGAACGATATATTATACCATATTTAACAACGATATATTATACCATATTCAACAATGATATATTATACCATATTCAACAATGATATATTATACCATATTTAAGAACAATATATTATACCATATTTAAGAACAATATATTATACCATATTCAACAACGATATATTATACCATATTCAACAGTGATATATTTTACCATATTTAAGAACGATATATTATACCATATTTAAGAACGATATATTATACCATATTCAACAGTGATATATTTTACCATATTTAAGAACAATATATTATACCATATTTAAGAACAATATATTATACCGTATTTAAGAACAATATATTATACCATATTTAACAACGATATATTATACCATATTCAACAATGATATATTATACCATATTCAACAATGATATATTATACCATATTCAACAATGATATATTATACCATATTCAACAATGATATATTATACTATATTCAATAACAATATATTATATCATATTTAACAACGATATATTATACCATATTCAACAACGATATATTATACCATATTCAACAGTGATATATTTTACCATATTTAAGAACAATATATTATACCATATTTAACAACGATATATTATACCATATTCAACAATGATATATTATACCATATTCAACAATGATATATTATACCATATTCAACAATGATATATTATACCATATTCAACAACAATATATTATATCATATTTAACAACGATATATTATACCATATTTAACAACAATATGTTATACCATATTTAACAACAATATATTATATCATATTTAACAACAATATATTATACCGTATTTAAGAACAATATATTATACCATATTTAACAATGATATATTATACCATATTCAACAATGATATATTATACCATATTTAAGAACAATATATTATACCATATTTAAGAACAATATATTATACCATATTCAACAACGATATATTATACCATATTCAACAGTGATATATTTTACCATATTTAAGAACGATATATTATACCATATTTAAGAACGATATATTATACCATATTCAACAGTGATATATTTTACCATATTTAAGAACAATATATTATACCATATTTAAGAACAATATATTATACCGTATTTAAGAACAATATATTATACCATATTTAACAACGATATATTATACCATATTCAACAATGATATATTATACCATATTCAACAATGATATATTATACCATATTCAACAATGATATATTATACCATATTCAACAATGATATATTATACTATATTCAACAACAATATATTATATCATATTTAACAACGATATATTATACCATATTCAACAACGATATATTATACCATATTCAACAGTGATATATTTTACCATATTTAAGAACAATATATTATGCCATATTTAACAACGATATATTATACCATATTCAACAATGATATATTATACCATATTCAACAATGATATATTATACCATATTCAACAATGATATATTATACCATATTCAACAACAATATATTATATCATATTTAACAACGATATATTATACCATATTTAACAACAATATGTTATACCATATTTAACAACAATATATTATATCATATTTAACAACAATATATTATACCGTATTTAAGAACAATATATTATACCATATTTAACAACGAAGTATTAAACCATATTTAATAACGATATATTATACCATATTTAAAAACAATATATTATACCATATTATATCGTGTATGTACCACATTGTTATTTTCATTTCAACACAAAATGACTGATTAACACATTCACGCCAGTGTGTATTAGTGACGGCTCGCGGCTAGTTCAAAATACTATGCATAAAAACCCTGCCGGCGGGTACGTGAAAATTGAAATTAATTACTGCGACGTCTCACTAGACCAAAGACAATTTCACCGTGTAAACCTAAAACCACATTGAATCGATGGCCAAGTTGTGCAACGTCTTGGTATTAAATCAAGCTGGTTAATCCAAATTGCTCCTGGGTGGTCTCGCAAGTACAAAAAGCAAGTTCCAGTACTCTGTGACATATCCAATTTGATATTGTCAATCACGCTGTCGCTCGAGGCGCTGCTATTAATTCCGAACGTATCGCGACTATTATCTTTCCCTGTTAATAAATCGAATCAAGTTCTCGGTTATGCTTACACCTAGTCGAACCTGTTTCATTCGCGTTATTACCGATCGTACACAATAATCTCCCGAAGAACGATTCACCGTCGTCGAACACGCGTTTCACCGAATTATAAACACGAAAACACGTTGAACGTCGACACATGATGCAGCATAACGCTTTTAAATTATATTGACGCGTTATCTGTCACGTGAGATAACCATAAACGCGAAAATTCCAACATATCCTCCTCTGTTTGCAATCGGCGTTGACCCAGTAACCATGATGCTCAGCAGAAAGAAGAGAGCTACGATTTCACTGAGTGATCTTTTTCTTTCATATCGCGGCTCGTCATCGCCTGTTGGCCAATAGCGTACGATTTTCAGGATATTTTGTAAGTCGTGGCTGCTTTTTATGATTATTTGCTCGAAACGGTTACAACGTTTCCTTTGGTCTTGCCGGCTCAAGCATTAAATATCGCTCGTTGCCATCATTCTTTTCTTCAATTATCTTCAGATCGTTCTTTCAAAGTTGGAAAATAATTTAACTTGCTAATTATGTTCCACTTATTTTGAATCGGTGTTTATACCAACAAATTGTACAAGTACACGCGTGAAACAGAGAACGACGTTCATATGTCTCTGTGTATGAATTCATACGTAGACAATCCAGATTTATTGAATTCAAAACAAATCTGGACACATAGTACTTAAAATGATTAAGAACAACGTAATCAAAAATTTCTATTAATTAGTATATTTTTTATTTTTTGTAAAACGATATAATAAATAATAATAAATGATCTTATCAAGTCGATTGCAAATAACTTCGTCAAGATATAACTTTCATCTAGATAAAATTTGCATGTATAATATATTTTAATGAAGTAAGTAATATCCACAAAATTGTACCTCAAATGTTTCACGCAATCAGATAATTAATCAAGGAAAAGGGTAGTCGAATCTTTAATAACGTTATTGTATTAATAGTATACAATGTAATGACTCGTTTCTGTTTTCGAGACACTGATAAAATCTGTTTACGGATAATGAACCACCAATTCTCTAACACAAAAGTTCCGTTTCCCATACACGAACCACACAATGGTCCACAAACCTTGAAAAGAAAGACACGGTTCACTAGCTACAATTGAAGTGCTAATATACCTTTCATGAACGAAAGGGTACAAAGATAAAGAACTTTTGTAGGACGCCTTCATTTGTCAGAGATTCTCTGTCATATTTTCGTCTTGCCAATTATTTTTTGCTCCATTGTCTCCGAATGAAATTCTGTTGGGGGACTAGATTATCACAAAGGCGTACTTTCACCGAGTTTATCGCATTTAAGATGACAAATGTTAGCGGTAAATTATTGTACAAGACGTACCGAACAGTCCACTTTGTGTTGGAATATCGGCCCGAATATGCGGTGAAATTCGAAACAAAATTATAACTTTCAGTAATGTTCGACAACGAGAAAGACCTTACATAAATCCTGCAATATTGTTGGCTTATTGCTATTTTCTCTCTCGATACATCATTTCGACCCTCTGATGATAAATGGACCAACGTATGCAACATTCTACTGCCTGGAGCTGATTTTTATAATGCAGTTAACTTTCGATTTATTCCCATGGACAGAAATATGGTAATATATAAATTAATGATGTGTGGTGATATAACGTGTGGAAATGTAATGCAGATACAATGGGAATGTATTTTAACGTTTGAGGTGCAGTCCGTTCGGAATACAAAGCATTTGAGATACACCGATATCGAAATACAACACGGTCACGATATTACACGATCGTGATACAATTTGAATCGAATACAACGTGATCTACGTACAGCGTAGAACAAGTATAGCGCATATCAAATACGACGCAATCATGATACAACGCAATCGAGATACAACGAATAACGAATAAAATGCAATAGTGATATTCCGTAAATTGAATTAAAATATGATAGAATTGTAGCACGTAACAAATACAAAGTGTACGAATACAATCCGTACCAAATTCAACACGTTGGAGATACAACGCGTACGAAATACAACGTATCACTGTACTACGTGATCGAGTTACAACGCGATCGAATTACGACGCGTATTAAACACAACGCGATCGAGTTACAGCTCGTATCACATACAACGCTGTCAAGTTACAGCTCGTATCACATACAACGCGGTCAAGTTACAGCTCGTATCACATACAACGCGATCGAGTTACACGTGAACAAATCAAAAAGAAATTTAGCTCTATCGGACGAGTAGTTTCTGAGACAAAAAATTCATAACTGAAGTCTGTTTTCACGAAAATGGTCCAAAACTGCAAAATTTGAAAGCTCGTAATTTCTTATAAATTCAAAATCGGCAAAGTGACGACTTAACCCTCCCCCCCCCCCCCCAATTTGATATGGACTATAACATATTTTAATTAAAACAAAATCGCAGATGGTGAGGTTAAAAAGTAATCGATTCAGCGTGGAATGACCCGATAGACATAATGGCAGGACTATTGCGATATTATTGAATAAAAGGGCACGATCGAATAACGGTGTCATCGTGTTTGTATCGTTAATAAATCTTTCGCCGATATCGCGCGAGAGGGAAGTTGGTATTCCACGGCAATTAAGGAGAATCTATTTACTTTTCCTGGTTCCGGCAGGTTACTGGATCAAGGCCATGTAAAGGTTGTTCCACTTTAGCCGAGAACAGGTAACAGATGTTACGAGGAGACCAGTCGGTCACCTTTTTCCGAAGGAAACAACGATACCACTGGAATTTATCTCTCGTAAAAAAAAGTGTCGAACCAATCGCTAAGTATCGAAAAGTGTTGAAAAAAAGTAGTACATACATCGTGTAACGAAATGAAGCGAAATTACGTACATATGTGTTTAAGGAATTTATTACGAATATTTATCGAGTTTATAATATGACAAACTAATATCACGCAATTAATATCAACACATAATAAGTGTTTATAAAAAAGTAGTACATCGTGTAACGAAGTGTAGCGAAATATATGCGTATGTATGTAAGTAATTTATTCAGAATATTTATCGAGTTCATTATGTGGTAAATTAATATCATTTTATCGATTTAAGTATGCTATATAAATATTATGCTAATTAATATCGTTTAATCTAGGAGAGTTTAATAATTAATTGTAGAATTTTATATAGTTGTAATTTGATATGCAAGACTGTTTAGATGCGGATGAGTATCAATTATTTAGTAGTGAAATTTTTGTTGAATTTGATTGGGTGATAAATCTGCAGTAATTTACGGATTTACTAATATTCGGGCTTACCTACTTTCAAGATTCTCGGATTGTTGAAGTTTTTGAATTACCGAGTCTTGAAATTTCCGGGTTAAAAAATTTTCTGGTACTTAAATTTTTGAATTTCCATAATTCAGAACCTTTACCTTCTTAAGCTAACACAATTTTCAAAATTGCCTATATACTTAAATTTTCCACATTTCTAAGTTCCCCCAAAAAATTAAATTTTTAAATTCAAGAATTACTCAATTTTGCATGATCCTATATTTTTAAATCTTCTTAAAACAGTGCTGAACTCCCAAATTCTTAAATTCCTCAACTTCCAAACTCTTTAAATTTTCGAATTTTATTAAATTTCTGAGTATATAAATCTATTAATTCTCTAAATTTGTAAATTCATAAATTCTTCATATTCTCCAATCCAACTTGTACAAATTCTCATAATCTCGAAATTTCCGAAGCACTACATTTGCAACTTTACCAAATTTCTAAATGTACAGGAACTCGTATGTTGCAAACTTCCTACATTTCTAAGTCTAATAATTACCAAATCTCTTAACTTTCTGAGATTTATAAATTCCCAACTTTTAAAAATTTCTTACAATTCCAAAATTTCTTACATTTCCTAATTTTACTAAATTTCTAAATCTATAAATTCTCCTAATTGGCCAAATTACTCACACTTCCGTATTCCCAAAATTTAAATCACCAAGTCCACCTGTGTCGCAACTTTCTAAATCAACAGATCCTGAAATTCTGCAAATTACCTAAATTCTTAAATTCCCGATATTCTCAAATTATCCAAATCTAGTCTTCGAATTCCCTAAACACTTGAATTCAAAATTCCCAAATCCTCAAAATTTCAGAATTGCCCAAATTCCAAAAGTTCCAAGTACAAAAACTTGAACGCTTTCAAACTTGAAAATTCTCCGAACAAAGTAGAATCCAAAATTAGAGAACAACACCGTCTATTCCCCGATTATCCCGTTCTCCCTAGGGAAACCTAGCATTCTTCGTCGCAGTTCAATGACATCGCAGGTTCATCTCCTGATGTGTATAATTATCGCGTCTCGATCGAATCGCATGCACGAAAGTTTCTCGATGATCAAGGATACACGGGATGTACCGGTTTAATCGATTCTTGAAAAATCGGTGAAAGTAGATTCGTCTGGCTCGTCTTCATAGACGAAGAGTGAAAGAAGTTTCGAAACGCGGGATTCACACGAAACGCGAGACGCATCAAATTCACCGACACGATCATCGACAACGGTTACACCGTAACCGTTTAACACTAGATTTACGGACATTTAATGGCCACTTGTGTCAAAATTGAAGATGAATTGTAAAAATAAGGAAATAATGGATATATATAAATATCAGTTTATAGAACGATTCTTTATCTCCACGAGGTTCAACATGCACCTTGACATAAGCTTCTTAATAATTGTCATAATTGATAACAAGAAATCCGAGATCCGTCGTTTTGACGGGTTCCGTAAATCTACTGTTAACAACAAAAATATCGAACCGTTCGTTTCCTTACCACCGTGATCAGAAGTAACCCTCTCGCCATTGTTGCTCACGTGATCTCTCATCAACTTCCCTATTCTCGTTCCACAAAATCACTGTCACTGTCACCACCTCTCGATCCTTCTTGTCTCGCGCGAAAACTATTGCTTCATTTCCTTGCCAAGTAAACTGACAAGAAGCTAACGAGCTTCCGAATTAACAGGAAGCTTCCGACCACCGGATATTTGTCGATCTTTCGTTGTCCTCTCCAATCGTTTTGCTTTTATAAGGTGTTCGATGAAGAAACCGATCAGAGACGTTGACGTTTATTCGGCAGGATGGTCGGGCAAGTTTCCGCGTTGGTTCGACGACTTCCGCGCTGATGGCGGCGTAGACCGACTTGTTGTTCGAACGGTCGCGCAGTGCGTACGGACCTCGTCTTCGTCGGGTGGAAGGAGACGTTGAAGAAGAAGAATCGAGGCTCTCACGTGGGGATAAAATGTAGAAACGAGCGTGGTTCGTCCTGCGTGTTCCCCCTTCGTATAGCCCGTGACCGAGATAACCGGATGGTGGATAAGCGTGTCGTGTTCGAGATGAACAAGAAGTCGGCCACTCGACCTCCTCTTTCGTTCTCGGGCACATCTCTGCTCGCGGGGAGCGCGTGTTGCCCGATCGTGTCACCCTTCATCGGACACCGAATTACGTTTTCTCCGTTTCCTCCTCGTTCATCCGCTTAACAACGGAGTATTAACGTAAAATGTTAGAGTATTAACCCTTTGCACGCGGAGCTATTTTTAGAAGTAGCAGATAGCTAACCAAATTTTTTGGTTGAAAAGTCTGATGAAATTTTGTGAAATTATTCTTTCTCTATTATTAATTACTGTTATTAACTGTTTCATTATATTTATACATTATATGCACAACACTATGGGTTCAGTTAAAAAATACCTGTTCCACACGGTTGTGTTAAATAAACTGGTGAGTGTAAGTCACCTTTCGAGTGCAAAGGGTTAGTCCTTTGCGGTCGGGTTAAATTCATACGTAAGTGTTATGTTGATCGGAATTAATTTTCGTTGAATGAACATTATCTGCAAGATTACGAAGAGAAAATAGAATTGATTCGTTCTTTTTTGAACTCTAGATATATCTTTATTTGGTATGTACGAATGCAACGTTTCATGGAGAAATTGTATTTTATTTTGTGTTTTCGAGAATATGAGTCGTGAAAATAATTAGTTTGACGTCTTCTGCCCTTGAGGTTTCAATCTGAACATACAAAATAATCTTTACTCTTTACATCTTCACAGTGCTGCAATATATGTAGTTTATTAAGACTTTCCTCTTTATCTTGAGCTTTATTTGAACTGCTTTGGACTAGATCACTAACTGATAGAAATACAGTATTGGTTCGTGAATACGTTCCTTAGCAGTTTATGTTCTTCCATAGGAAGTGTTAACTGATATTTTAAAATGACAATTAAGATACAATTTAATATAAGCATGGATTTTTCCTATGGTGGCTGAAACTAAACATACGACCCCAAAGGGTTAAGCCACCCAAAATGGGTGGGTAGCCAAACAAACCAAACTGATATAGTAAAGTTGTAAAAAAGAGAAGTTGTTGAATCTAAACAAAAAGTACCAACTAATTCTTTCAGTTTCGTATGTCAACCGATAAAGTAAAAGTACCTTGCCCCGTATTTAAACTAAGTACATTCAAATAGGTCCGCTAATAGACAGCAGTTCTCGAGACTGGTATTCTTACCCGCCCCGCTTATACTGTGTTAAGTACCGCCATTAAATGCACCCTTACTTTAAAATTGAGAATAAAGTAGAAAAATAAATAAATAATTACTGTGCATCAACTAACATAAAACAACCACGCATTAGCTCAATCAAACATGACAGAAATTTTGACAGAAGGGTGCCAAAAGAAATTTGTAATATAAAATAACAAACCAGTGTAGCGTCTATATTAAACGCGATGCAATAGGATGTTAGAACGTGGATAAAAAAGTTTAAATTTGTTGCACACTGGGGTCGGCGAGGTCATCCTTAGTAACTCGTAGGAAGTCGTAGACATAGCCTGCACATGTGCATAGTGACCGGCGATGCAGGCAATGTGATAAAGTGAAGAGGCCTAAGACTAGCTAGCCTTAACTATTAACCGGAAAAAAAGGAAGAACGAGTCTCTGCCACCTTATGTGGGGTTTTGTCCAAGCAATCTTATTTTCGCTAAACTGTAATGTAATATATAATATATTAGGTGGTTCGGAAAATAATTTCGTTATTTTTCACGGAAATGAGAAACGATTTTAAATAAAGTATTCCGAAAATGTTGCTCTTCACTTTCCATATTTGATAGGATACCAACCACAAACTATTGCATAGAATCAGTCGAATTTGTTCACAATGCCTGTTGGGAAAAAACGAAATCAGTTTTCAAACAATGCAAAACATACACATATGTATATCACTCGGGTTTGATTTCTGTTACCCGTTAATCCTGACAAATCGCGTCACTAAAGATGTACAATAATTATTTTTTTTTAAATATTGAACCGATAAGTGTGGTCAGATAAGTTCAGTTAGATCATGCGTAGTAATGCAATTTGTGGCAAAGTAGAACGTGGTGGTATGTGATGTAAGCTTCGATTACATACTGGAATATGATATGATGTCGGTAAGATGGGATATTATTCAGTCACTAGATTGCTGAACACCTGCATTCTCGAATCATTATATTCTTATATTGCTAAATCAATATGTGGCGATATTAGTATATTCATATATTCTCGTTTCGTATTATCCTTATGTTCTTGTATTCTTACCTACTTTTGCATCTCCATATTTTTGTATTAATATTCTCGTGTCCCTATACCTCGACATATCTATAATTTTATTTATTCCTATATACCTAGATTCCTATAGACCAATATCCATATATTCTTGCATCTCTACATATATCCTTATTTTCCTCCACCCCCTACGTTTTTCTACAGCCTCACACTCCTCTATTGCTATCTCTACTTGCATCTCCATATTTTTCCTTTCCCATGTTCTTGTGTCAGTATGTACCTATTATATAACCTTACACACATGTAACATTATATAACCTTGTACGCATATCTCTGTATTCCTAGACTCCTATACGCCAATATTCGTATATCTCTGCACCTTCTATACGTCCTCAAGTTCCTCTACCCTGGCGTCCGCGCATTTCTCGTTAAATTAAATCGCGAAGAGCCACCCGAGTTCACCAGTTTTGAAAACCAATAGGTTTTCCCCCTCGGGATGGTCGTGGTCACGCGTAAAGTGTCTTCGAATCGGGATTCAAGGAGTTGTTTCCGTTGCCGGGTTCAGGAAATCTGCATTCCAAAGGGATCGCCCCGCATAAAGATCGCAAGGGGGCGCCGTAAGGTGTTTCCACGAATGGTTCAACGATAGCCCCGTGTCGTAGGGCAGCCATACGGATGTTTCAGCGAACCGAGGAAATAGAAACGAATAATCGATGTATCGATCGGCGGGTCAGTTACGGCGATAAAAGAAACGGTTACTGCCGCGGCGTGAACGGTGTTACAAGTTGAACCGTCGATACGCTCGGAAGTACATAGAATCTGTAAATGCATCGGCGAAAAGGAAAGTAAATGCATCTTGGGGACGATTTTTATATAATTTTTATTTTTATTTCTACACAATTTACGTACATACTTTTGTTTTTTGAGAATCAACAAATTTTATTAGATCGATCAATTAAATAATTTTTGGTATGTTTTTAACGAAAGTTTCAGGAAGACAATTAGGTCCTTGCGAGCCTAATTAAGACTAGGTTAATTCGTTAAGACCCGTCAAAATGGCCAATTTTTAATGATATTATATTTTTATTTATTTAATATTTGGAGGCGTTATAATATTTTAGTACTTAATATTTAATATTATTTTTTATTTATTTAACGCTTATTTTTTATGGTATATTGATGAATTTTTTATAATGTTATTTTTTTATTTATTTAATATTTAATATTCTAATATTTAGAGGCGTTGTAATATTTTAGTTCTAAATATTTAATATTATATTTCATTTGTTTATTATTTATTTTTTATGGTATTATATTAAATTTCTTTTATTCGATTACAAAAATTATTAAAAAACTTGGGAAAAAATGCGGGTTAACCTTCATCGAGATAAAGAATCTTTCTATATAACGGTTTACGTATTATCCATTATTTACCTATTTTTGTAGCTTATTTCCAATTAGGACGTAAGTGGTCATTTAGCGTCCGTAAGTCTAGTGTGAAGGATCCTTGGGGATTCCCTTATAAAGGACTCAATCGATACTTTCTCGAAGTTATGTATTTCCGCTTTCAGCGTGGTAATTACAGTGTTTATGTTCCGAGAATGGTGAAATGCACCGAGATGCACGTTGCAATTTGTGTTGTTGCAGTCGGCTTGAAAACGCGTTGTCTAATGCTCGTAGATGAAACGAACAATAATCATCGGCGTACAACTTGATAGTAAATAAAAATTGGAAAGCAAAGTGAAACGCGCTCGTTTCGTGGAATATTTGGGTCACCAACTCGTTAATGTTCCTATCAAAAAAAAAAAAAAAATAACGTTGTTCAACGAAAGGCAGAATTTTCAGCCGGCTACGAACGAAAGTGGAACGCGTCGCGGCGATCTTACTTTTAATTGCGCGATCATTCTTCGGATTGAAGGGGATTTTCTCGTCGCATTTTTAGACTCACGTTCACGTTTCTAGATTTAACTGCGGGCATCATAATTTACGCCAGAAGATCCGTTTGCCGCGATATATCATAAACTGTTCAATTTACACCCAAATAAAATTTTATATAGTGTCATAGAATTATGGTCTGTTTAAAATGCGCAGAGGCTCTGTTATTTTAATATCATCGATTTTCTGGCACTAAAAGTGACGCGAGAGGTTCATTATAATTTGACAATTCTATTATCGTGGCCATTCTATTATGAATTCTATAATCGTGTAAATAATTACTATAATTTTATTACGAAGTATAGTCACGAGCTTTTCTCAAATACGTATACGTTAATCCATTGAAATAAAATGGTCCTGTTATCGCGCCGGACGGATAATAAAATAACTCGTGGAAATTAAAAAACGATTACAAGAGAGAGTCACCGTTTTCTTCGGCCACCTACAATTTCTATTTACATCTTAAAATCCCCTGTGCTAAATATTTGAATGTTCGCCTCGAACAAAAGGAGAAACACAAATCCCCGTTGCAGCACGACTGGTTTTCACGATACAACATTAGTTAAGTCGAATCGAAGAACTTTTATACTTACCAGTTTTACACCTTTTCCATTTCAATGTTACTCTCACATCGTTACCTGCATATCGTTAGATTTCTAAGCGAAAGTCTTTCTATAGATAGTAACCGCGACCTAGACGCGAGCTCTTGCAGGATGTTCCTGCACGATTGTATCCCAGTGACCTTCGTGAGATCGCCAGCAACGGTAATTACCTCGTTAAAGTAATCTACGGGTTCTCGCCGGTGAGTTGAATGAGTATCTGCGTGTTGTACGACGACCGATATCGAATGGCCAACGAGGCAATAAGTGATACCTCCTCATTTAGTGATATTTCAAAAAAAAAAATTATTATTCGCCAGAATCGAAATGCGTTAGAGAATCTACATCTTCTAATTGCAACGCAATATATTGCCTCGCGTTATATCGCTACGGGTTGAAAGCTTCATGTCTTGGAATTGACCTGCGATTGAGTTCTTACGCGGTATATTGCCACGCGATGGAAGTTTCACACATTTGAATTGAAAAGGTTTTATATCGCCACGCGTTATATCGTCCTGTGTTGAAATCGTCACGTGTTGGAATTGACCTGCGTTTGAATTCGCTCGCGATGGAAGATTTTCACGTTTGAATTACAACGCAATATATCACCACGCGTTATATCGCTCCGCGTTGAAATTGTTTCGTGTTAGAATCAACCCGCGTTTGAATACCACGTGTTATATTGCCACGCGATGGAATCTTTACACGTTTGAATTACAACGCAATATATCACTACGCGTTATATCGCTCCGCGTTGAAATTGTTTCGTGTTAGAATCAACCCGCGTTTGAATACCACGTGTTATATTGCCACGCGATGGAATCTTTACACGTTTGAATTACAACGCAATATATCACCACGCGTTATATCGCTCCGCGTTGAAATTGTTTCGTGTTAGAATCAACCCGCGTTTGAATACCACGTGTTATATTGCCACGCGATGGAATCTTTACACGTTTGAATTACAACGCAATATATCACCACGCGTTATATCGCTCCGCGTTGAAATTGTTTCGTGTTAGAATCGACCCGCCTTCGAATTATTGCGCGTTGGAAAGTCTACACCTTCGAATTGCCGCCCATTATATCGCCGCATAATGAAAAGTGTATATATTCGAATTGCTACACGTTATACCGCCACGCGTTGTAAAGTCTACACGTTCGAATTGCTATATGTTATATCGCCACGCATTCAAGTCACCACACGTTAGAATTTACACGTTCCTATTACCACGCGTTGAAATCACTACACGTTAGCACATTGCGTTCGGATTGCCAAGCAGTATATTGTCACAGATTGAAATTGTCACGCATCCGAATCATAATGTATCATATCAGCACGTGTTAACGCTAGATTTATGGACGTATAATGACTATTTATTCCAAAATTAAAACTAGAGTAGTATAGAAAATAAATAAAGAATGATATGTAAACTGGCTTATACAATGATCTTGTATCTTGACAAAAGTTAACATAAATTTTGATAAAAGTTTCTTGATAATCTTTGTACTTTAAAATCATAAATGTATCATGAGTCATGTTGGCTCGCACCCGTTAAAATCTCTGCGCATTAAAATAACCATTCGTTGCAGACGTCTGTCATGTTTCGATCGTGAAAATACATATAGTTAAGTAACTATACGTATATGTAGACATTTTATTGCTGTTTCAGGACTTCTGGAATTCGATCCAATTTACAATAACGATCCTTATCCCCGATACACGTTGCGACTCTGTGAAGACAAGTGCAGTGAACGTTCATGTCAAACGATCGCTACTGACAGTTGCCGAGCATGATTGGGAGATGCTAAAATAATTCGTTCTTTGAGCAGTTTCCATGTCATGTTCTCGGTTATCCGGTTCTGCAACGTGGTCTGACGATTTCGTTAACTTGAAATGCATTCGTGCCGGACCTGGTCAACACTAATTGGATAAAATGGACGTCGAACGTTTTGACACCGGAGAAAACAAGTCACGTGTAAATTCTGATGCTCTTCAACAAAAATTATGATTTTACATAAATAGACTACATAGAATATTAATGTGTAGACATTTGATCGTGTTGATCATTTTGTTAGATCTGCATGATTAAACTGCGGTTTACTGTGCGGTGAAAGTGGTTATTTTTGTAGTTCGTATTATGAGCTACTCGTAATAGCTATCGATTGAAATAGAAATTGCATTGTTTAACATATTCCTTTTATTGATTTGAATCGTTAAGGTAAAAGATATTATAGTTCAATTTCAGAGAATTGTTAATTCCGAATGTTTAAATTGCGTTCCCATAATTACTGTTGGATTTTTGCAGAAATCCTGTATAATATTTTGAAGGAATTTTTCATTGCTGTGAAAACGTACGTTCAACGATATTTAGATATAAGTCAGAGCCATAAAAAACGGTCGGCGCGAGCCCTGCGCCGAGGTCGTAGCTGGCCGTTAAGAGAAAGCAAGACTCTCTCCTCTAGGGGGTGCATAGTTGTACTTCCCCTTAGCTTATGCGAAAAATAGCCTTTTGCAGTACAACCTAAGAAGTCGGTTCGGTAACAGCACATAGTAAGCACAGTCCCTGAATTTCCAGCGCGTTCAGGACTGAACACATTGTACATTTTTTCTATTTTTTTTACTGTATATAATAAATATTCGTTGCGTTTGTTGGAGGCAAACAAACTCTGTGGTTAATTATTCAACAATTACATTGTACAATTCAATACTTATAAAAGTAATTATTTTTTGTAGTATATACTGTATATAAATATTCATTGTTTCATTTACCGATAAACTGTACAAAATATGTAACACCTAATACATTTTTTGTTATGATTATCACTTAGCATGTCGAAGTAAAATGTGTACCAATTGTAGAAATTTATAACTTTAATAATTTTAATTGCAATCGTATAAATAAATGACAGCTTTCAGTATTTGTGAAAGCTATTATTTTTGTAATTTATATCATAAAATACTTTGGGAACGTATTTCGCGTGAACAAAATAAATGAATCGAATATTTCATACGCTAAGGACGAATACCGAAATGCAAAGATAAATAAAAAAATATACCGACCGAAATTCCACCGAAATTTAATTATTTGTAATTACATTATTTGAGCAGTTTATTTTGTAAGTGGCATAAGTCACTTTGTTTTTAAGTCGATATATTTAAGGGTTTGCGTTATACCGTTAATTAGCAAAACTTCTCTCAAACAAATCTCAATAGTTCTCAACTTATTGATTGCAAATTTTTTTTAAATGAAAAGATACCGTTCAATTGTAATTAGTGTTACCATTAACTCGATTTTTTTGAAAAAGTGACTTATGCCACTTTCAAAATAAACGGCTCAATTTGATATTTTTTAACCATAGTAATGCGGACATTTATATCCAGATAGTTCGTATTCTTCTCTTCGTCGACTTTTCCCTTCTGATCCACGGAATTTGGTACTCCGATAGATTGAGCTAAGTTTATACGGCCGTTTTGAACCTTTAGCCCTTATCTCGTTCGTTGGTCAGCTATAAATTCGTCTGTCACAGTAAAGGAGATTCTATCAATCGAATTCTGTTGCACAACTTCGAATGGGAGGATAATTTATATCGAACCAAACTTTCAGATCGTTCGATAAACCATGGCGTTACTGATCACTGGAACACAATTCAGTGATAGCTGAATAGAGTAGGATCGTTCAGTTTCGTCGTTAAATTTGTATAAAAAATATGTATGTTGGGAAATATATTATGCTGAATTTTTGAGGGTTGAAATGCGTGCATTTAGTGTAAGTGGATATACAATTTCGAAAATTTTTAAGTTTTGAAATTTTGAAATTTGGAAGTTTAAAAATTTGAAACATTAAGAACATAGTAATATAGTAATTTGAAAATGTGGAAATTTGGAAGTTCAGAAACTTGAAGATGAAGAAACTTAAAAAATTGGTAACTTAGGAACTTGGAAATTCAGAAATTTAGAAAATTAAAATTTCAGAAAATCAAACATTTCGAAATCTGAAAGTTTAAAAATTTGAAAAATTTGTAACTTCGAAACTCAGAAATGTGGAAACTTAAATACTTAGTAATTTTGAAACTTAGAAACTTAGAAGTTTAGAGATTTAGAAATGTTTGCCTAGTAAAAGTTTTCAAACTTTAAAATTGTAAGGTTGCAATTGTAGCATGGAATGACTTCTTTTATTACCAATTTCAAAAACCGAATAAATGAATCATTAAAATCTGCATCATAATTAACACGCTACATCTACTTATAATTGCAGCAAAGTATTCGATATTATTTTAACAATTATATCGAGAAGAGTTCAATAATAACACACGTATATGTATTTTCCAAGATATATTTTCAAAGAAACATTGTTACATCGAAAAATAAAATAGTCGTGGACGAATAAGAATCGAAACAAAATTTGCGACAATATTTACTGACAGAAAAAGAAAAACTCCGTACAGTAGTTGAGTTTACATACAATAATTCTTGTATTTTTTTGGGGAGCGGGTAAAAGGGAGAATAAAAATTGTATATATACGGTCGAATTGTAAAAACTATACGCAAAATAACGTCGAATATCGATAGCTTCGCTTCTCTTCGATAATACGGAAGCGAGGTCGGAGATTCTCGAAGAGAATTACATAAATCGACGTGATTTAACTTACAAATATCTAATAAAATAAAACAACCGACAATGGTGGGGCTTCAATCGGCTCTGAGGGAGCTCTCGTTGTATCATACATTACAAAGAGAGTGAGAAAGAATGAATACGCAGATATCACAATCCAGAATAAATTTACGCGCGATATTGTGCTTAATAAAGACCAATCGCCACCCCAGACGCATCGAAAGAGACTAGAATGATTAAAGATAAATGGACGATCGAAATCTTATGTTAGAGCTATCACGGAAATCCGAATATTCGATTTATTCGAATTCACGAATATTTCAATGGCTAAATTCGAATTTCTACTTTAAGTATATTGAACCATTTGCACTTTCAATTGAATTTCGTTTAACGCCTACTCAATATCATCCCAATATTCGACTACTAGTATTTCGGTATATTCGAGTATTCGATCAAAGTCTGGTATTCGTACAAAAATTTTAGGTATCCAAACTTCGAATATTTGATTATTTGAATTTTCTAAAATTCCAAGAACCTGAATTTCGAATAACGAACGCACATTCGGTATTATTCAAATATTCGACTACTAGCACTTCGGCATATGCGAGTAATCGATAAAAACCAATTCGTCCTACATTTTAGGTATTTAATTATTCGAATTTTCCAGTATTCGAAGTGCTTGAATTTCGAGTAGCACCAAATATTTCGAACGGGTCAGCTAAAAAAAATTGTCCAGCTCTATGTTATTACACGTACGAGTTTGATAACGATCCGTCAATGATATGGATGAAAATAATAATCTTCGATGCAATTGCGATGACAACGTTGATGATCGAGGAAGATTATTCTTCTTTAGCCTTTTCATTTTTTTTCCCTTTTTTTTTTGATTCATACGTCGCATCGATTGGCAATGCGTTTCCCTTTATGTACAATGCTCAGAAACGAGAAATTATCACGCTAAAAGGCACACGAGGCAATTACAAAATAACAGACTCATCAATACATTCCGTGTCTTTGTGAGTGATCTACGATCACCCAAGTCTTTTGCCAAATAACAACTTTCATCGAATCAAGAAAAACGCTACTTTATTCAATAAATATTTAACAATTTAATTTATTCATCCACCGAATAAATAAACGTTCCGCGCGAAATTATTCAGACCGATCGCGAACTTTCGCAAATACATTTTTATTTGCACGTTCATTTTCGACATGGAACGTATTGATCGTTCGAATACGAAAGTTTCTTATCGATTAATTTTGCCAATAATCAGCGAATCTTAAATTATTAATACGAATACAAATTTTTTGTTCGAAGTAGCGGTTATAAAAATAATGTTTACATTCGGGCAAACTTGTATTCCATATTAGAATTTAATTAAGAACGCCGATATAAACGAGCTTCCAACGATTTGGCGCGTTAATCGAGAACTCTATATGCGCGATAATAATACTAAACACAATACTTTATTTTTTTTTTTTAGACATTTTCGCGTTCAGCGAACAACAAAGAACGTTTGCTATCCTTAACTGTACAGACCGCAGATTACTCTGTGCTTTTATTTGCATTGTTAAATCATTCTCTCCGCATCGCGTCCTGTGATTCCCGTCGCATTTTAACGTCTAATCCATTCACACGCACACCGATCAACTTTTGTCTCCCCTTTAAGCTATCAATCACATAACAATCCTTTATTTTCCCACGATCGTCGTGAACGCTAACACTTTCGCGGAATCCCGTAAGCACCTGCCCGAGCGAATTGAGAAAGAAACATTTCTAACCAGGGACGAACACAGAAGTCCTCGCGTGGGGTGAAATTGGTAAAAATATATTTTTGAGCATTTTCTTGTGTGGTGCGAAGTGTGTTTATAGTTTATTTATCGGTATTTTGTAAATAATCAATTTTATGTTAATTAGTTATAAGTTACGTTAACTGAACATTTTTAAATGTACAAATTTATAAATATCTTAATTCTTGCATTTTTAAGGTTTGAGATTTCGAAATTTCTGAATTGTTAAATTTGTAAATTCCGCGAATTTTCGATTTCCTAAATTCTTAAATTTCCACAATTACAAGTTTCTATTTTACCAAATCTCGAAATTTGCAAATTCTGAAATTTCAAAATATTCAGAATCTCTAAATTTCTCAAATTCACAAATTTTTATATACCAACATTTTTTATTCCTAAAGTCTCAGACCCCCAAACTTTCACATTTCAAAATTTTCAAATCCTCAAACTATCAAATCCTTGAATTCTAAGGTTCCCAATTTTTCAAATTCCAAAATTCTAATATTTCCAAAGTCCTCACATTCTACAATCTCCAAACTTTTAAATATCCAAATTAACAAATCCCTAAATTCGTGAGCCTCCGAATTCTTAAACCTTCAAAGTCTCAAAACCCTGAAACCTAGAATTTTCAAAATCTCAAATCTTCAAATTTCCAAAACTTCAAACCACCATATTTCGAAATTTCTACAATCTGGAATACCCAAATCTTCAAACTCGCGTCACTCCTGTATCCGTCCCTGTTTCTAAAATAATCTCATAAACTATTAGCAATCAACAATTACGAACTGTGCAAAATAGGTGGAGCATCTCCTACCAATTCGTTTATTCGATCTTGACAATAATCACATAAATCGATACAAAAAATTCGTCATGATATACAACCTATGATGAAAAACTTGAATGCAAATGGACGGATTTTAATATCATGTAAATCAACATTTCAATAACGAAGACACTTAATGTTACGTTCATTATCGATTCTCTAATCAAAACATTCATTTTCCATCGACTCTTCACCATTCAATCGGATCGACACACTACGAGACAACCCCCGAAAATCATTCGCATTTTCTCCATCCATTTCACATCCATCGTTCGTTGCAATCCATCGATTAACATTTCTCGATCCCCTTCGTAATACCACACGCATCATTTCGTACAAAGACGAGGATTCGCGCTACACGCACGCATACTCGCAGCACATGTCGTCACAAAGTGATTTTCGGCGTTAATTTCGCTTCACCGAATCGAAAAAGTCCAAATCGAGATGGTGAATCTTCGCGAGACGCAAGATCCGACACGAATCCTCCTCGTTCGCGAGGATCGAAACGATAAGGAAATTGATCACTTCGATCATTCTCTCCTCAGTCGGTACATTCCGAGGCGAAACTCTCGAGATCAACGTAATGTCCGTTCAAGTTGTCCTCGAGTAACTGAGCCAGATCCCTCCTAAGCGTCTGAAATTCTGGCCTACGGTCTGGATCGGCGTGCCAACATCGGGATATCACCCTGAAGAGCTCGCTTCGGCAGTGCGAAGGCCTCTCCAGTCGGTAACCGTTCTGCACGTTCCGCATGACTTCTCGTGCTGTCATGTCCGGGTACGGTGTTGAACCTGTGGACAAGCAATTTTTATCATGTCAACGATTTTATGGATCGACGGTAATCGGTTTATGCTAGATGAGAACCAGAATAGGCTCATTTCAAATTCTGAGGTTCGATTAGGATGACCACAGGATGTAGCACTTACTTGGTCGAGGTATGTTATTTAGATTTATACATCTGGTTGAGGTATGTTTAATAGATCTACAGATTCAAGTGTTATTAACCTTATCGCATCTTGTGGACAAGGAAGTTTTGTAATGCTATTGATAATCTGAATCTATGATGATTGCTTTGTGCTGGATGAAAATATAGACTGAAAGGTGGATTTCAAGTTTCGAGGTTCATTTAGGATGATCATAGGATGTAGCCCTTATTTGGCCGAGGTATGTTACACAGATTTGTATATCTGGTTGAGGTATGTTTAATAGATCTACAGATTCAAGTGTTATTAACCTTATCGAATCTTGTGGACAAGGAAGATTTGTGGTGCTATTGATAATCTGAATCTATGATGATTGCTTTGTGCTGGATGAAAATATAGACTGAAAGGTGGATTTCAAGTTTCGAGGTTCATTTAGGATGATCATAGGATGTAGCCCTTATTTGGCCGAGGTATGTTACACAGATTTATATATCTGGTTGAGGTATGTTTAATAGATCTACAGATTCAAGTGTTGTTAACCTTATCGAATCTTATGGACAAGGAAGTTTTGTGGTGCTATTGATAATCTGAATCTATAATAATTCTTTTGTGCTGGAAGAAAATATGGACTTAAAGGTGGATTTTAAATTTCGAGGTTCATTTAGGATGATCACAGGATGTAACCCTTATTTGGTTGAGGTATGTTATTTAGATTTATACATCTGGTTGAGGTATGTTCAATAGATTCACACATTTAGGTGTTGTTAACCTTATCGAATATTGTAGACAAGGAACTTTTATGGTATTATTGATAACCTGAATCGATGATAATTGTTTAGTGTTAGACGAGAATGCAAAGAGAAAGTTACATTCCAAAATTCGAGATACAAATCGGATGATCGGAGGATGTAGCTCTTATCTGGTCGTAGTATGTTCTACAGATTTATACACATGGTCGAAGTATGTTCGACACATTTGCATATCGAGATTTTGATAACCCATTCAAATCTTGTGGTAATGGATTGTTCTACCACCGATAATCGATGGTTATAGTCGTTTCATGCTTGATGAGAAAGATTAAAAAGTCTCTTACAACTTTTGTGATTCGATTAGGACGACATCCATGACAACCAGTTCATAACAAATGGAGCTACATACAAGAAACTTGGATTCTACATTTTATTATATTTCTTCACGTAGATGTAACTTTATTTCGGTTATGGCAGGTTATACCAAATATCCCGTATGAATAATAATGTATAATTTCAGTAATATTTAACAAAATCAACCTGTATAAAGATACAAATATCATTTCAGTAATATTGAACGAAACCAGCCCATATGAAGGTACAATTATAATAATAATATCATTTTAGTAATATGTAACAAAATCATCCCTTATGAAGATACAAGTATCATTTCAGTAATATTTAACAAAACCAGTCCATATGAAGGTTCAAGTATCACTTCAATGATATTTAACAAAACCGGCCCGGTATGAAGGTAAAAGTACCGTTTTAATAACATGTAACAAACTTATCCCTTATGAAGATACAAGTACCATTTTAGTAATATGTAACAAACTGATCCCTTATGAAGATACAAATACCATTTCAGTAATATTCAACAAAATGCTATAGTATACAAAGGGATAGAGAAAGCACAGCAAACACCTTTAAAAGTCGCATGAAACCTACGTACCTAGAGTGACAATCTCCCACATCAAGATACCGAAGCTCCACACGTCCGTCTTGGTGGTGAACAGTGAGTAAATTAAAGACTCCGGTGCCATCCACCTGATGGGTAGGGCGTTTCTCCCGTGTCTCGTTTCGATCACCTCCCCGTCCTCGTTTGCGAACCTGGACATGCCGAAGTCGGCGATCTTGCACAGCTTGTTGTGGTCCACCAACACGTTCCTCGCAGCGAGATCACGGTGAATGATCTGCGAAACCGAGAGCACAGGTCGATCAATGCTTTCCATAACCGCAGGTTGTCGTCCTGTTACGCAACCGCACGTTGTCACGTGATAGGACACGAGAAATTGTATCCCCCGCTCGTGAATTAGAGTCTCGATCATCGTGTCCCTACTTTTCGACGACCATAATGCGACCGGCCGATTTTACGAGACGGGACAACCGTAGCTTCGTAACGCAACGGTAGCGCTGCGCCCTTTATTGCTTGTTATTATTATTTATTAGGCGAATGATTTATCGTGTATTCGTCGGAGCCTGTTGTTAGTCAACGCAGAAGCTAAACATGATTTATTTTACGTTGGGGAACGGACAAGCTGTAACAGAGTGTTACACGGGTAGAAACTGTCCGGCGTGACGATAAATATGAAATTTAATTACCGTTACGTAGGAATGCGCCGTTATGCGATTGTGGGCATCATCGGAATGCTAAAATACTTGATTCTGTTCAGATACACGTATTGTCTCTCGTTCTCTTCGAGGTATTATCGAACTGTTATTAATCGAGTGGTCGAACTGCTGGCTGAAGCATAAACGATCGGTTCGGCGCAGCTGCTAGTCCATTATTACGGTATAGTTGTTATTAGGTACGAGAGATATGCGTTATATTGTCACTAACGAAGATCTACGAGTGGGGAATGCTTGGTAATATTTGATTATGCGAGGTGAGACGATGTTACGAGGTGCATTATAACGCACGGCGATAACGTGCGTGAAAATACGCGTACCGGGATAGGCGATGGCGATATGTAATATATTGCAATATCGTGTTTAATGGTACTACAAAAGGCGATAATGCGCGTAGGAATATTACGCCTGTTAATATTTAACGCGTTGGTGTATCGCGCGTGGAAATGTGGAACGTGATGGTGTACCACGTGTAGTAATATTTAAGGCGTTGGTATACCGCGAGAAGGAATATCGTGTGTAGGAACTACCACGCGTAGGAATTATCACGCATAGGAATACTACGCGTAGAAATATTCCACGTAGCAATTACCACATGCAGAAATACCACCCGCAGGAATTACCACGCGTAGGGATATCCTGCGTAGCAATTACCACGGGCAGGAAATACCACGCGCAGGAATTACCATGCGTAGAAATATCCCACGTAGCAATTACCACCCGCCGGAATTACCATGCGTAGGAATTACCACGCGTAGAAATTACCATGCGTAGAAATATCCCACGTAGCAATTACCATGCGCAGGAACTACCATGCGTTGAAATTACCACGCGATGGAATATCCTGCGTAGCAATTACCAAGCGCCGGAATTACCATGCGTAGGAATTACCACGCGTAGAAATTACCATGCGTAGAAATATCCCACGTAGCAATTACCATGCGCAGGAACTACCATGCGTTGAAATTACCACGCGATGGAATATCCTGCGTAGCAATTACCACGCGCCGGAATTACCATGCGTAGGAATTACCACGCGTAGAAATTACCATGCGTAGAAATATCCCACGTAGCAATTACCATGCGCAGGAACTAGCATGCGTTGAAATTACCACGCGATGGAATATCCTGCGTAGCAATTACCACGCGCCGGAATTACCATGCGTAGTAATTACCACGCGTAGAAATTACCATGCGTAGAAATATCCCACGTAGCAATTACCATGCGCAGGAACTACCATGCGTTGAAATTACCACGCGATGGAATATCCTGCGTAGCAATTACCACGCGCCGGAATTACCATGCGTAGGAATTACCACGCGTAGAAATTACCATGCGTAGAAATATCCCACGTAGCAATTACCATGCGCAGGAACTACCATGCGTTGAAATTACCACGCGATGGAATATCCTGCGTAGCAATTACCACGCGCCGGAATTACCATGCGTAGGAATTACCACGCGTAGAAATTACCATGCGTAGAAAGTACCACGTAGCAATTACCATGCGCAGGAACTAGCATGCGTTGAAATTACCACGCGATGGAATATCCTGCGTAGCAATTACCACGCGCCGGAATTACCATGCGTAGTAATTACCACGCGTAGAAATTACCATGCGTAGAAATATCCCACGTAGCAATTACCATGCGCAGGAACTACCATGCGTTGAAATTACCACGCGATGGAATATCCTGCGTAGCAATTACCACGCGCCGGAATTACCATGCGTAGGAATTACCACGCGTAGAAATTACCATGCGTAGAAATATCCCACGTAGCAATTACCATGCGCAGGAACTACCATGCGTTGAAATTACCACGCGATGGAATATCCTGCGTAGCAATTACCACGCGCCGGAATTACCATGCGTAGGAATTACCACGCGTAGAAATTACCATGCGTAGAAAGTACCACGCCTAGGATTTACCATGTGCAGTGATACAACGCGTAAAAATTTCACTTATAAAAGTACCACATGAGACTGTACGACGCGTAGGAATATTATCCGTAGGTGTTACCATGCATGGTAATACCACATGTAGAAATACTATGCACGGGAATACACACGTGGAAATATTTAATTAATCATTATATCAAATATAGTAATAGCATATACATATAGCAGGCATAGGAATATTACACGTAGTGGTATCGCACGTGACAATACTACGCATGACGATATAAAGCGTGCCGATACCACGCGTATCGAAACGTGATGCTTTATTACGCGTTGCAATACCATATGAACCATATGTTACGACACAATATTAACAATAATGACAAGAAACATCCTTTTCCCACTCTAAAATAAACGCCAAAATAAACGCTCCATTAAATTCTCGATACATAAAAATATTATACTCCGTAAATTAAAAATTATGCTGATGACAATAAAGAAGAAAAATTCCAGGAATGTACATTTCTGTAAAAAATCGATTTTCGGAGAAATGTTATATGTGACACTATAATCTCCTCGTAAGGCTTTAGGTGTTCATTGCTCCCTGCTACGGGCGTCACCGGAACACCTCGGTTCCCAAAATTAATTAAAAATACCTGCGCGTCAACGGGATCGCTATAATTTATCGTACTTTCTACCGGTAACTCCGTTATCACCGTGGAACCAGTTCCCCCAACGAAAACGATTCATAAAAAAAGTGTCGATTCGAGGCAAACGACTGGAAAATCGCACGATCGAACTCGCCGTTTCGACATGCAGGATGTTAATGAACTTTTGCCGCTCGATTTAGAGAACAACCGGATGTGCATAACGTTTTTGTTATACGTTTCGGATTTATTGCGCGACCTCTCTCGATAGGATGTGGCTCGATCTAACCAGGAAAAGGCTCGAATCCGAATACGTCCGCGATATCGGGTTTTTACGTCTTCGCGATTTAATCGGGAAAAATATATTTTTGCACTTGTAACCGGTTGCTTTTTTTACCGGTTTGGAGAAGAGATGAATCGCTTTCAGAGAGAATAACAATGATCAGTATAATGCTGTTTCTTCGGTAAATAATTTGGACAAGTGTTCGATCGGTTATAAATAGGGAAACGATAAGTGGATGTCTTTATTGCTGGATGGATTGTTATCGTTGTTGAGTCGGGGTTATGTTTGTATTATCCGATAAGCAATGTTTGTTATCTTACGAAGGAGAAATTGCGTTGTTTCTTTTGTACAAAGGTGAAGTTTGTCGAAGAAAGTGCAAACTGAGAGAGACTTATTCGTTGTTAGATCGAAAAGTTTTTAAGGGGTTTTGATTATTGTTTGTAAATTTAATAACAGGCTGGTGTTAATTTTGTGATACAACATGAAAGAACAAAAGAACACGATACCGGCAAAGAAGAAAATTTGAGTCATTTTTATGTTTGCTGTTGGTATTGAATGAACTATCGCTCTATTTTAGTTTCTACGTTTTCAGTACGCGATTAAATTCATTTTTAACACGATTAAATTTTGCGTATTACTATGAAGATCTCAAACGTAAAGGTGATAGTTTCAAATATCGTGTATAAATAAAATTCGTCTTTGAAATATTATTCACTGATAATATTTCGATTCGTACAAAACACTTGATCTCAACTTACCCTAACCTATCACGATTCTAACCTTTACAACCACGAAACTTTTGCAAAACGATAAAATCGCTAACGTCAGGATCACAGAATTCAAAATAGATACATGTACGTGTCAATTAAAATTGTATTAAAAACAAAAAAAATTAAACCGTAATTTATGAATTATAAAATAATACGACTTTTACCGCATTAGCCATTTGGCATAATGCAACAATTCTAAATAAATAACTTTTAACTAAATTTATATTAGTAACGTCAGTATCACAGAATTAAAAGTAGATGCATGTACGTGTCAATTAAAATTGTAATAAAAACCAAAAAAAATTAAACAGTAAATTATGAACTATAAAATAATACGTCTTTTGCCACATCAGCCTTTTGACATAATGCAACAATTTTGAATAAATAACTTTTAACTAAGTTTATATTAATAACGTCAGGATCACAGAATTAAAAGTAGATACATGTACGTGTCAATTAAAATTTTATTAAAAACAAAAAAAATTAAACACTATTTTATGAATTATAAAATAATACGACTTTTGCGACATTAGCCATTTGACATAATGCAACAATTTTAAATGAATAACTTTTGACTAAATTTATATTATTGTACACGTGATGTTTGAAGATAGTGGAACAGACAACATTGTCGTTCAACAGTAAAAATAATAATTAAGAAAAAAATTCAAACTTGTCAAGTAGAAAGTTTTACAGTTGCTATCTGTTACAGTAAAAATATTTTCAGAGTCGGTGAATTAGAATTGGAGGATCGTTTGCGTAATTGTGTACAGAAGGATGATTGTGTTTGGATTTGACTCGAAACACAAAAATATCGACCATTCTAAAAAAATAAAGATATTAACTAAACTAAAGTAATACGAAGACAGATTAATCTAAAGCGGTATCCAACACGAGGAACATCGGTTAAGAGCCACTGGCACGAGATATCGAAAGTGCGACAGTTTTACATACGAGTCAATAAACTACAATTTAAATCGTCTCATCTTTCCTCGTTACTCGCGGCTTCCATTTTCAATTAAGCGTCCCATGTGTATCGTCCTTGAGAAGAATTTCTGCGAAGTCGTATACAATCTTTGATTGAAATCGACATCCTGACTCGGTCGTTCTTAAGTCGTCCTTCTAACGACGGGCACAGGATACTGATTCCAATCGTTTCTGTTGCCTCGAGCGTTTCGAACGTATGAATCTTCTTAGGAATCATAACCGGTCGAAGATGATGCTCGACTATTTCCCATTTTTCCGTTCGATAATCGACCGTGATTCGCTACTGAAAACCAGTCATTATTGCTCTTTAACGAGGAAGCATTTGCGTTTCAATTCATTCACCCTGATGGGAATCGAAAACGTTAATAAAATTTGATTACATATTTTAAGATCGGTCATCGTGATTCTCGACCGGTCTTCTTCGTTTTTGGAGAATTTAATTGATCATGATCGTTCGATAGCTTCGGGGTAAATTAAGGAGGAATTATAAAATTGATATCGGGAATGAAAATGTGAGATGATAGTTTGATGGAAACTGGATTGGCGGGGTGATACGTTTAGAGATTCGTAAGTGCTTTAATTTCTAAATTTCTAAATATTTATAACACCAAGATTCGAATTTTCGAACTGACTAATTTCTAAATTCTCAAATCACCGAACTAAATTTCTAAATTTCTAGATTCTCCAATTTTTAATTTCTAAATTCTCAAATTTTTAATTTCTAAATTCTCCAATTTTTTATTTCTAAATGTACAAATATTTAAATTCTCAAATGCCAAAATTCCAAATTTCTCAATTTAAAAGTTCTCGAATTCCCAAATTCCTAGATCCTCAGATCCCCATATTCCCAAGTCCTCAAATTCTCAAATTCTCAAATTCCTTAATTCACGAATTCTAAATTTGTCACATTCACTAGCTTCACAAAATTGATCAAATTTATTAAATTCATCACGTTTATTAAATCTATTAAATTCATCAAATTTATCAAATTTATCAAATTTATCAAATTTATCAAATTTATCAAATTTATTAAATGAATCAAATGAATCAAATGAATCAAATGAATCAAATGAATCAAGTGATTCAAATGAATCAAATGAATCAAATGAATCAAATGAATCAAATGAATCAAATGAATCAAATGAATCAAATGAATCAAATGAATCGAATGAATCGAATGAATCAAATGAATCGAATGAATCAAATGAATCAAATGAATCAAATGAATCAAGTGATTCAAATGAATCAAATGAATCAAATGAATCAAATGAATCAAATGAATCAAATGAATCAAATGAATCAAATGAATCAAATGAATCAAATGAATCGAATGAATCGAATGAATCGAATGAATCGAATGAATCAAATGAATCAAATGAATCAAGTGATTCAAATGAATCAAATGAATCAAATGAATCAAATGAATCAAATGAATCGAATGAATCGAATGAATCAAATGAATCAAATGAATCAAATGAATCAAATGAATCAAATGAATCAAATGAATCAAATGAATCAAATGAATCAAATGAATCAAATGTATAAAATTACCAGAAATCAGTATCCGTGATTTTGAACAATTCGATACTTTATTTGATTTCAGTAGCACAGTCAAGACGATCCTAACAGTTAACGTAGATAATTTTCTAACGCTTCAACGACGTTGATTGTGGTCGTTCGAATGAAAAAGAACCTTGATGTTCTTCAAGCCGGAATGCACGCCACGTTTTCCTTCCGATGAGTAATTACTGTCCACTAACTTCAGAAAATTAGCTTTCGCCTAGCAATTCTTCGAAAGGATTACGGGGACGTCGGCAATTTGACATTCGAGGGATATAATTACGAATTGTTCCTTCGATTACCCGTCCTTGTGAAAACTACAACGAATTCTTTCCATCGAAGGATCGCCATTGTAAACGCCAGTTTACTATAATAGAAAATTCTTCTTCTTGTCGAAGAAAACGTCGTAGCGTCACGTCGAAACTATTTAAGTTCTTCGGATGTAGTGTTTTGAAATTTTTAAACTTCTCAGAAAAATCGTGCGGTTTACTTTGGGAGTGGGTGTGTAATTTATTTGATAAACATTGAGTTCGTCTGAGAGGATGACTGAAGTTTGAGCGGAAAAAATTGTGTTTTCCGGTTGAAGTGTTTGTCTTCATACGTTGTTAATACATTATTTTTAGTACGAGCATGTTGTTATTTTATTATTTTACTATTTTAGTATTTTACTAGTTTATTATTCTACTGTTTTAATATTTTATTATTTTACTAATTTACTGTTTTATTATTTTACTGTCTTACTGTCTTACTGTCTTACTGTTTTACTATTTCACAATTTGACTATTTTACTATTTAACTACTTCACTAATTCACTGTTATACAATTTTAGTATTGTACTGTTCCGCTAGACAGCAATTGCACTTTCTCGCGTTTAAACTATGCTACTATAACCATCAACTCTTGTGCTCTATAAACTATTCACTTTTAATATTTTACTTGTAACAATATACTTTTGGCATAAGCAATTCAAAATACAACAGTTAAATTAGAAGTAGAGATTACTGACATTGCATTGCACTAACTAACTACTTTAATTGTTTAAAGCATTGATCATTCTCTTTTTTATTTACATTTACTCCATTCAGACTTTATAAATCACTGAGAATTAAATACATTTTCTAATAAAAAGTTCATCAATATTTTCCCGCAACCCAAGTCTCAACAAAAAACTGCGTACGTATTTTCATCAAAACGTTAAAATGGAAATAAATATTATGAATCTTATGATAATCGAATTGATCTTCGCGAATGATTCAACAAAGTGTCAAAATGGAAATAAATATCGTGAACTTTATGATAATTACAATATTTAACACAGAGGATCGTGTCTTCGTGGAAGAAGAGACTCGCACACTCGAAGATTACGTTTAAAATTTGTATTCGGATACACGAGAGAAGATGTCGGCGAACAAAACGAAATTCACAAAGTCCAATAACACGCATCTTCGCCGTCAAAGGTGACATTTAAAAAAACTCCATTAAGCCATGTCTAGTGCATAAAGATGTTTGTTTTACGGTCTCGTGATAAATGGAACGCGAACCTTGCAACTATAATGTTTGCAAACGCTGGTGGAACGCTTGGCTATCAGCTACGGATCGCTGCGAAAGTTCGAAAATCGTGAAACAAAAAACGTCCGAACACCCGTCGTTTCCTAAATTAAAATAAAACACTATCGGCTGGATGTTCTAGGTTCCTTAATTTACGCGAACAATTTGTAGTCATGAGATCGTTGCCGGAATCCTCGGAGAATCTCGTTCTCCTCGAGCCAACATTCTGAATAAACTTATATAAACATTATATTTTTATCTGACGCGTTAATTTCAAATTTTAAGACATCCAAATCGGTGAACGTGTCCCGACATCCTCCACTTAACGTTATTATTCTCTAATTACACGCTAACCAATTACATTCGCCGCAATTTTACCACAAACCTCAAGTTTATTTCAAGCCTAATACTTACATGTGACACACAATGTTTTAAAGATGTAACAAACTTGGGATAATTACGAGATGTGTCAATTAACACGTTGATTGCCGCAATGAGGCAGTTGGAAATTTGACTAGATAGTACTTTTATGATTAATAAATATCACCGATTATGCTCACAATATACTGCTCTATTTATTATTCATAGTTTCAAGTAGTTAATACGAGTACTTCCAACTGTGTAAATGAATAAATTCATAATAATACAGATGATTGATGTGGAAATTTAAGTATCACCTATACATATGGATGGCGTAGCAAACAAAGTGTTATATCGAGACCGATGCAAGAAATGTGATTTATTGCAAATAAAGGTGCATTTAGTTTTTATCCACTTCAACATACTCTTTTTCTTTGTCTATACACTTTTGCGTACGTGTCTTCCGTTTTTCGAAGCAATGTTGTAGCTTATTGTTTGTCGGCTTCTTCAACGACTCTACCGTTTTTGGTCTGACATGTTCAACGGACAGAAAGGCACAGGGTGCACGTTACATTATCGCCATACACCTTTTTTAGAATTCTCTAGAATTCTTTAGAACACCTCTTTTTTATTTAAAATTTCTAAAAACCCTAAATCCCTATATCCCTAAATCACTATATCTCCAGACGCCCAAATCCCCAAACAGTTCAATTTCCAAATTCTAAAATCCCCAAATCTCCAAATCCCTAAATCCCTAAATCCACAAAACCCCATATCCCGAAATCTACAAAACCGTAAATCCCTACATCCCCAAATCACTATACCTCCAGAAGCCGAAATCCTCAAATCCCCACATCACCAAATCCTTAAATCCTTAAATTTCCAAATTCACAAATTCCAAAACTTGGAAATCTAAAATTTCTAAATTCAGAAATTATTAAATCCCCAAATCCCTAAATATCGAGATCTCCAAATCCCCAAATTTTTAAATATAAAATTTCAACTATTAATTATTCAAGTATTAGACTATTCAATTATTAGAGTATTGAATTATCCAAATCTTCAAAAAACCGAGTATTCAGGTTTTTAAATCTTCATATATCAAGCAACCAAATCGAATTAAAAATTAGACCAAGTGCAACAATTTTTCATCGCGTACTACAGTTACCTCGTAGTAACAAATACTTACTTATACACGGTATAAACATCACGAATGTTCATATTACTTATATATTACTGTTAACATTGACCCTTCGCATTTCTCTTGGCTCGTAGAAAGAATTCAGATAAATACATTGGTTTGAAGATGTTTTCATTTTATTGCCACTTGTAATAAATTAAAAATATGTTTGTTACGCACCCTGCATAATTGCAGTACATTTTATTGTAAACCCACTTCTTGATCTATTTTCTAAATTAATAAAGGACCTGAAGGTAAAAGAAAGCACGGTCCGCAAAGGGTTAAATATATATCAGATAGTTTGCCTACGAATAAACTAAAATCGCCAGTCCCTTCGAGTACAGTAAATTAGCGACTCATTCGACTCGGCACGGAATTTAGTATGAAACGCACCGCGACAGGGGGAAAATATCTGGTAATTTTTTTAAAAGGGTGAAAGGATCCGTGTCAAAATCCTGTTCGAATCGCCCGCGGTGGCAATTCAAACGCGGGACGAACATTAATTGGTACAAACGTCTTCGCGTGTCCCTGCTAATGTACGTTTATTGCTTGACAATCGTCTGCGGGGTGGCCATAACGGAATTCGTTGCTTTCGAACGCCACACGACCCTCCTTTTTGCCCACTGACACAGATCCACACACGCTGTACCAAGGTAAGATAATATTTGAGATACAAACACCGTTCGTTCACCACCTGTTTGGCAAACCGTAGCTTTTCAGCTGGCGACCTTCGAGAATAATGTTATGTTCGTTCTTAACGAACGATTTTACCGATGTTATTATGGCGGATTCTCTTGATACGGATATTCCGGTGCAATGAAGGTATTGTTTGGGTACGGATCACTGTAGAGAGAAACATTTCCATTGTTCCAGCTGCACTTTTTAGTTTTGAAAGATGTAACAGGTGAGACTGAAAGTTTATTGATGGTCGATCTTGTGAAAATTGCAAATTCTAGATGCATAAACTATCACACACTTAAATCTCTAAATCATCAAAACTCCAAATACTTAAATGCCTGAATATCCAAATTTGAAAACCCCAACATTCGCAATTCCTAAATTCCTAAATTCCTAAATTCATAATTCCCAAATTCCCAATTTTCCAAATTCTCAAATTCCCAAATTCCCAAAATCCTAAATTCCTAAATTTTTAGCTCCTAAATTCATAATTCTCAAATTTCCAGATTCCTAAATTCCTAAATTCCTAAATTCCTAAATTCCTAAATTCCTAAATTCCTAAATTCCTAAATTCCTAAATTCCTAATTTCCCAAATTCCCAAATTCCCAAATTCCCAAATTCCCAAATTCCCAAATTCCCAAATTCCCAAATTCCCAAATTTCTAAATTTCCAAATTCTCAAATCCCCAATTTACCAAAATACCAAATTCCTATAATTTAACTATTAAATTCCTAAATTCATAATGCCAAATTCCCAAATTCCGAAATCCCAAATTCCAAAATTCCGAAATTCCTCAATTTCTAAATTCCCAAATTCCTCAATTCCCACAACCTCAAATCCCCATATCTTACTATCGCCAAATGTCCAAATTTCGAAATTCAAACTTCCACAAACCCCATGTTTTTGTAACAAATAAAGCGATTGAACCGATAGGGATTTCAAGTGAATTAAGAACAAAATGGACACGACATGAAGTAACAACATCGGGGGTAATTTTTCGACACGGTGTTGCGGTAAGTGGACGATCTCCGTTTCGTTTTTTCGTTCGAGCGCTAAGGCGATTCAGGCACGCGAGCACACAAAATCATAATAAATTTTCTCGAGCAACACCAAGAGGTCCCGTAGAAGTAATGGAAGTACCAAGAAGGCAGGGCAATAACTCAGAACGCATTTTAATATTTCATTGAAACCCGTGCAAGATACTGTACATAGCGTTTACAAGAAATTAAGGAGACTAAAGACCGATTATAACGTATGGTTGGAAACATTCTTGAAATTTTTTAGTAATATCAATCTTATTTAACCCCTTGCCATATTTTGACGAGTCTAACACATGACGCACTCGCAGTTTAAACGTAATGAATCCTACTGAAATGTTAAATACGCTTACATGAAAAGTTGATGTACAATTATAATTTACATAATCAAGGATCACTGAATATGAAATACGTATACCATTTTAACTTTCATTGTTCGTATTAATATTATGGTTGTAAATAGTTAGTTCTGACTGACGCATCAGAAAAATAAATTGTATGGCAAGGGATTAATTCGTAATTCAGCTTATCTTGTGAGGAAAGCATTTTTATCGAGATCAAGAATCAATGTGCATACTACTTCATATTTTATCGTTTATTTACTCATCTTTCTTTACTTTCAAACTATGGAAAGTAAATACAGGGTGTCCCACAATTATGGTACGAGCCGGAAATGTGTGGTAGGTGAGGCTATTCTGAAAAACTTTTTCATTTGCAAAAATATTGGATGAGGCTTCATTTTCAAATTATTAAGGAAAAACACCGACCAATGAGAGCGCGAGGATCGCGCGCACTAGGAGGCAGAAGTGTAGGCCCGAGTTTTAATTGACCGTGGTCGCGATCGAACTTATGGCGCGCGCGAATCTCGCGTTCTGATTGGTCGGTGTTTTCCCTTAATAATTTAGAAATGAAGCCTCAACCGACATTTTTGCAAAGGAAAAAGTTGTTCAGAATAGCCCCACCTACCATTCCTTTTCAGCTCGTACCATAATTGTGGGACACCCTGTATAAGAAGGTATAGTGAAAATATTTGGTAAGATTTGTTAGAAACGAAAATACTACCTAATGCAATTTTCTATTGCTTTCTTGTGGCAGTCAACGTGTTAATGCAACAAATCAATCATAGACAATAAATATCGCGTACACATTTCTATCAAAAGGAAGAAAAATACGAGACACCCCGATAAACGTAAAGATGGCTAACCTTTTTCGACGCAAGATACTCCATTCCCCTAGCGACGCAGTATCCAAAAACGGTGAGATCCCTGGATGTGAGCGCGGCCGAATCCTCGCTGAAATTGTAGAAATCCTGCCTGGTACGATGATCGCGAAGGTACGCCAGCAGTTTCCCGTACATCACGTACTCGAGTATGAGATAATGAGGCTCTGCAAACAAACCGCGGTTATATAATTAATTTCCAACGGTGGTAGGTACACGGGGCCTTAAAGTTTCATGAAATTACTGTTTGATCAAACGCGAGCGTCCGGGTATCGGGGGGATTAGAGGGACCCCCATGGAGAGCATACGATGGCTCGAGGTATATGGTCAGGCCCTTAAAGTAATTTAACCGGAGCACTTTCGGGCCCCCGTGGGTAGTATCCGGCTGATTGTAACTTATGGTCCCGCTCATGCTGCCTCCGCCGGCTCGTAACTCTCATATTAGGCTAGCATTACAGCCTCTCTAATAACTTCGGTTTGTTAACAGGGCATATTCTTTCTGTCGACCGTTCAACGAACGATTCGTACACGATGCGTCACAATATTTGTACTTGAAGAGATACGCGGATCTAATTATTCAAACCGGTCGCGATGCATTCTAATATTGTTTCGATCGGATGGTTGGGATTAATCACCTCATTTTTTTTATATCGTTTCAATTAAACGATAAGGTTGAACACTGCAGATTGCTTTAAATGCGATTTTGAGCTTCGAGTGGATAAAGGAGGAAAACATTTTGGATTTTTGCATTCGGGGTTTTAGGAATTTGTGGATGCTGGGTATCGACAATTTTGGACGTCGAGAATTTAGGGTTTTTGGAAACTTGATTTCAAAATTTTCAAATTCTTAGTTTCCTAACTTTCAAAATTGCCTAGTTGCTACTTCCCAACTTTCAAAATTTGCAAATTCCTAATTTTCCAACTTTCAAAATTTACAAATTCCTAATTTTCCAACTTTCAAAATTTGCAAATTCCTAATTTTCCAACTTTTAATGTTTCCAAACTCTTAGTTTCCCAACTTTCAAAATCTTCAACTACCTACTTTCCAACTTCCAAAATTTCCAAGTACCTAGTTTTCCAATTTTCAAAATGTTCAGGTTCCCAGTTTTCAAGTCTCCATATCTTCAAATCTCCAAATTCTTAAAGCCAAAATTTTGGAAATCTAAAATTTCTTTAAATTACTAAATCCTGAAAGCCCCAAAAAGACCTATAGCCCCAAATCCTCAAATCCCCAAATCCCCAAATCCCCAAATCCCCAAATCCCTAAATCCATGAATCCCTAAATTTCCAAATTCTCAAAACCCCAAAACTTGGAAATCTAAAATATCTAAATTCAGACTTTACTAAATCCCTGAATCTCCGGATCCTCAAATCCCAAAATTTTGAAATACAAAATTTCTTGATTTAAGAAATAAACAAATAATAGTGGAAATTAATTGTAAGAAAAATAAAAGCTCCGAAAAACTCATCAATCTTTTCAGGTGAAAATTATAAAATTACTATCTATAAAAATACCTTCTTGTAAAAGTACCTTCGTGTGCAAAAGGTTAACATCGAAGAATCTTTTTCTTTCAAATTCGTCTATCAACTATTTATAACGAATCGCAATTACGCTCTGTTGTGACGCGATAATAGAAGCACGGTAATTAACATCTCACAGACTGATAATCTTGAACGAAGTAAACGTCGCTAATTCGAAATAATTGCGGCGAATATCGAGTGTCCATTATTTGCATCCTTAACACGGAGGAAACAGAGCTTCCTGCAATTCGTTCGTCCAGATTCCATTTACATAATTAGGGGATAATTAGTGTCAGATACCGTGACACAGAAAAATTAGTACCAGGTTCTCGGCTAACTGGACGCACGTGGGTGTTTAAATGCTGCCGTTTAGCCTCGAATGAAGATGCAGATACGTAAATTGGCCAACTTTTTCTTTCGCTAAAAACGTTCGAATTCCTTGCATAATTATACATATCACCAAAATAGTATACAGAATCGATTCTAAAAATATAAGGAAATACAACTGGCGTTTTAGAATTCCATTGGCTACCGTCTGATTAATTATTCGATGGAATTATTTTACAAATTGAAGATTCGTATGTTACGCCTTATCGAGGAACATGCCAAACTATAAATTATAAGTAAGTAAACTATAAATGACTTGTTGTGATAAAAATGTAATTTCGGAATTAATTTTGGAAGTTAGCACTGACACTATCGACGTATAATGCACGATTATTTTGAAGTTAAAAATGACGTGGAAAAATGAAATAACAAACGATGAGACACAAAGAATCAACACGGCTTTAAAAAATATTATCTTGATAAATTTTGTCATTTCAAATAATAAATTTATAAAGTAGAGATTCGAGTACTTTGGTAGCTTTAGCGTGAAAAAGTAACTCAAATAAAATCTCGAAATCCATTAATTATCCATCGGCCAACTATCAAAAAAATAAAAATTTGCATTCTGCACTTATTTGAAGAGAAAATAGAACGATAACAGACAAGTGCGAAACCTAAATTCTTAAATTACTAAATTCCTGTATACCTAAATCTCCAAATCCCTAAATCATCAAATCACCGAACCTCCAAATCCCCAAATCCCTAAATCCCCTAAACCTTAAATTTCAAAATTCTCAAATCTCAAAACTTGGAAATCTAAAATTTCTAAATTATTAAATCCCTAAATCTCCAAAGCCCCAAATTGCCAAATCCCCAAATCCCCAAATTCCCAGATCCCTAAATTCTCAAATCCCAAAACTTGGAAATCTAAAATTTCTAAATTACTAAATCCGAAAATCTCCAAAGCCTCAAAGCCTCAAATTACCAAATCCCCAAATCCCAGAACCCCTAAATTCCTCCATACCTAAATCCCAAAATCCTTAAACCCTCGAATCTCCAAATCCTCAAATCCCAAAAATAGAAAATTTTGTCATTCGAAATAGGAAGTTTGTAAAGCGGTCATTTCAGCACTTTGGTACTTGTAGCGTTAAAAAGAAACTCAAATATCGTTGTCGATTTCGAAATCCATTAGTTATCCATCGGTCAACTATGAAAAAAATAAAAATTTGCATTCTGAACTTGTTTAAAGAGAAAATGGAACGGCAAACATACTGTCAAGGAATATGAACGCGATTCGTTTCACGAACGATGTATGTACTTGGACGTAAAAGCGGATCGGTAGAATTTGTCATCGGTAAACGTCGGCTGCCATATAACGATCGCCGAGCACGATAGTTTACGGCGGGCAAAGAGATCGCGAAGCTGTCACGAGATCGGAATATACGGCAGAAACTTGGCCCCTTAATGCCGCTCTTAATTCATACACGCTAAAGCGCGACGAAGCATAGTCGCTCGCGAATAAACTAGTTCGATCTCGATCGCGCACAGATACGAGAAACGTGGTTATGATTTACAAATTTCTTAACTATCGATTTCCCACACTTCCGAACATTCATACATTTGATTCCTGATATTCACGGAATTTGACGTTTTCCAAATTTACGAGTTATCGATCCTACGAATATTAAAACCTTCGAATGTTTGAATGTTTGTTCGGAGATTTTAGGATTCAAACTATTCGGGTATTCAATTATTCCATTATTGTGTTGTTCAAATATTCCATTATTCTATTGTTAAAATATTCCATTATTCCATTGTTCAATTATTCCATTATTCTATTGTTAAATTACGTAATTATTTTACTGTACAATCATTCGATTATTTTATTGTTTAATTATTCCATTATTCCATTGTTCAATTATTTTATTGTTCAAATATTCCATTATTCTATTGTTCAATTACGTAATTATTTTACAGTTCAATCATTCGATTATTTTATTGTTCAATTATTCAATTATTGGTATACCCACTTATTCAAGTATTCAATTACCCGGTATTACAACGATTCCAGCATTCCAGTACTTAATTATTTAAATACTTAAGCATTCAACTATTCGAATGTTCAATTACTTAAATATTCCATCATTCTGCAATTTCATTATCCTGTTATTGAATTATTCAATTACTCAACTATTCACTTATTAGAGTATAAAATTACTCAAATACCCCATTCAAGTATTCCAGCATTCGAGTATTCAGTTTTTCGAATACTCAAGCATTCGAATCTTCAAATATCAAGCAACCAACTCGAAATATAAATTAGACACGACGTAAAAATTTTTAATCGCGAACTACAGTCACCACACAGTAACTAGGAGGATTACCTACGATTTTTCAAAACTTCACAACAGCGACCGGGAAGATACCATAGTATAAAGATCGTGTTATAATGGAAGGTACTAGAAACATTTAGTTCGCCCTTCGACGAGGTTGAAAGGGTCGAGTTATTACCGAAAATCTTTGATAGGGTACCCTTTTGACGAGAACCGGTCGTCGAAGAACGAAAACGTCGCTCGTGAGGAATCCGAACGCGCCCACCAGCACCGAAACGATAAATACGGGTAGGGGTTGGGTCCGAGAAATTTAGAAGCCGTAAATCTTGCGTGTAGGTCCACGAGGGCGTGTTTTTTCTTCCACGAGAGTCGAACAAAGTCGAGGAAGGTCCTCCTTCGTGATGACGCGCCCTAAAGAGAACACGCTTTCGTCCTCAATAGACCTTGATGATCGTAGACGATCGTCGAGACCATTCCTTTTATCCTGACCCTTTTTGTTCGCGCCCCTACTAAGTGCAGATGTTAACAAAAAATATCGCACAAACCGTTTCGATCGTTTCGGATCGCCTTGTTGCGTCTAGTAATTTCTTTTACGGCTTCAGAATTTCAACTCCTTGGCTTCATTTTTTTTTTTACTAATGTAATACGAATGATACGAATATCTAAATGCTGTACTTCCTAGATTCTTATCGTTTAAAATCTCTCGTGTCCCTAAATTGGCCAGTGTCCAAGCTCCTAGTTTCCCAATTTTCAAAATTTCTAAGTTTTTGTTTCCCAACTTTCAAAATTTGCAGATTCGTAATTTTTCAACTTTCAAAATTTCCAAGTTTCTACTTCCAACTTTCCTAATTTGTAAATTTCAAATTTTCCAACTTTCAAAATTTCCAAGTACCTAGTTTGCAACTCGCGAAATTTTCAAATTCCTGGTTTTCCAATGATCAAAATTCCCATGTTCCTATTTTCCCAAATTTCCAAGTTCCTACTTCCCCAACATTGAAAATCACCCATATCCTTGAATTTCCCAATTCTCGACTTGCCAATTTCCCGACTTTCAAAATTTTCCAAGTTCCTACTTTTTCAACTTTCAGAATTACCCATATCCCTATATTTCCCAATGCCCAAGTTTCAAGTTTCTCGACTCTCAAAATTACCCATATCCTCGAATTCCCCAACTTCCAACTTTCGAAATTTCCAATTTCCCATTTGCCCAACTTTCGATATCACCTTTATCCCCGAATCCTCCAATTTTCCAACTATCAAAATTTCCCTGACCCCTAAATCCCCAAACTTGCCCAAATTTTTCAAACTCCCCAAATTTCGACCGCAAATATCCTGCATAACCTAAAAACGATTTCTCTCAAAATGGACGCGCAATTACTGGGTACATTCGCGCAGTAACTCATGCAGCAACCACAGTTTCTGGATTACGAAGTTTCTGAAGTTGTCGAGAAAGGGTTCCACGAAAAGAGGCGTAATTTGAAGGCACAGCTAGATGAGCAACGATTAGCATACAATCGCGAAAAAAAGGCTAGCTCGCGCATAAGTATTAGGGGACCGGTGCCGTGACGTCAAATCCAGATCGACGTACGATCGTATCGATGCATCGGTATCCTCTTCGGGACGAAGCTCGTACGAACGATCATTTTGCCGACTTAATAGACGTATTGTGCCACGAAGATCGTCGCCGTGGGGACGCGTATGGAAATTTATACGATCAGACCGACGATACCGGCCAGACTCCAACGAAACCAGTATAATGGCCATCCCTCCACGAACTACTGCACGACTAAAACTTCACGATTGTCTCGTTCAACTTTTTGATGTCTCAAGCTCATACTCTTTGTCGTTAAACCTTTCGCTACCGTGGGTGTAGTAAACGTGTGCCCCGAGCGAGTCGTACGTGTCTTTTATCAACGTGCGCGGTTTAAGCTTCTGTTTAAACTTATGGGGTACTTGATTTACCTTTGAGTTTACAGTGTATTCGTGTATTCGGTCTGTGAGGGCAACTAGACTCGTTATACGTATGATACAGATGGGTTTTTGTCAGTTTAGTACTTCGGAATTCTATTAGTTTGAAGATGTTTGAAGTATGGAGCTGTCAAGATTTTAAGTCACGAAATGTTCGAATTTTTTAATTCTTGAGTTGTCAAGTTTTCGGGTTTTCAAGAATTCAAGATTTCAAGTTTTCAAGTTCTCAAGTTATGGAATTTGGCAGATAATCAAATTCTTAGATTTTTTCATTCTCAGAGAGATCAATTTCGAAACTGACAAATTCATACTCCTAAATTCCTAAATTTCTAAATCCCTCAACACCTATATGCCCCAATCCCCCAATCCCCAAATCCCCATATCTCCAAATCTCCAAATCTCCAAATCTCCAAGTCTCCAAATCTCCAAATTCCCAAATCCCTAAATCCACAAAACCCTAAATCCCTACATCCCCAAATCAATAAATATCTAGAAGCCTAAAACCCTAAATCTCCAAATTCTCAAAGCCGAAATTTTGGAAATCTAAAATTTTTTAATTTCTACATTACTAAATCCCCAAATCCCTGTTATATCCTAGACCTCCCGTCGTCATTATTGTTATTATTATAATTACAATTATTCTTCTTATTATTATTATCATTATTATTGTTATTATTATTATGAGTACTACTATTATTATCATTGAAATCGTCTTATTCTAAACAAATAGCATAAGTGCAACCTTAGAATAAGAATACTATGCAGGGACAGGGACAGCAGGAACAAATCCCATTCCCACCATCCGACCGTCCTTTCCTGCTTACCTACCAGGAATCTCCCTCCCCTTCACGCCAGAACTCCTAACCCTGACGTTTTCCTTATCAAGACTGAACGAAGGGCCGTCATTCTCGTAAAGCACTCCACAATATAAAGTTCGCAAAATATACGTTTTTATTCGCGCAATCCAAGTTGATTTTCTTTTACACTTCCTTTAATTGGGACTAGGACCCAATTTTGTCCTTACGGTTGTTATTCCACCTGCTACGCGGGTGGGATATAACATCCCCAAATCCATAAATTCACAAAACCCCAAATCCCGAAATCCACAAAACCCTAAATCCCTAAATCCACAAAACCCCAAATCCCGAAATCCACAAAACCCTAAATCCCTATATCCCCAAATTACTATATATCCAGACGCATAAATCCCCAAATACTCAAATCCCTAAATTTTCAAATTCCAAAACTTGGAAGTCTACAATTTTTAGATTCAGAGATTATTAAATCCCCAAATTTCCAAATCTCTAAATCCCTAAATCCACAAAAGCCTAAATCCTTATATCCCCAAATCACTATACCTCCAGACGCCTAAATCCCCAAATCCCTAAATTTCCAAATTCTCAAATTCTTAAACTTGGAAATCTAAAATTTCTAAATTAAGAAATTATTAAATCCCCAAATCCCTAAATCTCCAGATCCTCAAATCCCAAAATTGTGAAATACAAAATTTCTTGATTTAAGATTGAAGAACTTGAAACTTTGACACGTAGAACTAGAAAATCGAAAACTTCTAGATTGAGAGTGGAAAAACTTAAAAATCAAACTCGAAGGTTCAGAAGCATCGTTTACCGTATTTATCGCCGCTTAGAAAATGCAGCGATTAAACTGAAAATTGAGACAATTGTATACTAAGTAATTGCAATTAAACCGTGCCGTGATACATACGTCTTTTTTTCGCGGCCGCAGTTAACGTGTTAATCGCGAATCGTAGTGGGAATGGGATATGGAATTATTTAACTACCTTGTTTGTATGTAATAGGCAATCAATTATACCGTCTTTAATCGGATGGTGATTACTAATACATACGTAAACAGTTTTGTAATCTTCTCGATGCATTACTGCTTGAAATTTCTATCGTCATCGTAAAACTGTGTCGGCTTTTTTTTGCTTTAAATTTCAATACGTGACACCAGCGAATCGGTATGTGATGATCTTTGCAAAAATACACTTCGCTCTGGTGTATTCTGACGAGTTCTTACAAAATACAAGAGTTAATAGATTGCGTAACCATTACATTACAAAAATATTCCAAGTAATTGCAAAACTTTTAATTTAAGACATCGTTTAACTACGCGTGCGCGATCATTCTTTGTTATTGATATTTCAGGGGTAATAGAATATCTTTTAATCAGAATATTTTGAATCCTGAAGCAAATACTGTCATCGACGTACGAGTTTTATTATTGTGAAGTTTTATTCATGAACATTTACATAATTTTAATAGTAGTACCAACATCTGGTAATTTTTGCAGTTTGAAAATTGCAAGATAAATTTGAAAATTTTCAAGATGTTCAAGTTTCTAAATTATTAAATTTTAAGATCCCGAGGTAGTTAAATTTGAAAATTTCAGGATGCATATGTTTTCAAACTTGAAGAAGCAGAAGTTTTGAATTTCAAGATTTATAAATTTTCAAATTCTCAAGTATAGGAATGTAAAAGTGAATGAATTGCCAAATTTTCGATTTTCAAATTTGCAAATTTCTAGTATAGAAATTGTCTACGGTACAAACGGTAGCAATTAATCTTTCTAAAATTTCAACTTGTTCAGCCTCACCTACGGTCATACATCCAGACTCCCTATTTTCCAATATTCTTTCTCTTAAATAATAAAAATATAATTCTGTTAACCGAATAATATAATTCTACCAACTCAAGAATATAATTCCGTCAACCGAAAAATATAATTCTGTATCTCGCCCAGTGTCACTTACACGACATAATCATAATAAATGTAATAAAATCTAAAATACTTTCAAAATTTACCGAAACAGTCTCGCATCCTCGATGCTTTATATAAACCTCGAGATCGAATAAAATTTCTACACTCTTAAAGTTTAATGAAAATATCCTCCTTATACAAAGTTCTAATCGAAACTCAAGAAACAAGAACCAGCTCTGGAAAATATTTTCGCAGAACTTCATTCAGAAGTCTTGAAAATATTTTCGTGGAACTTCTTTCAAAAATCAGACCCGAGTGTTCGCTGCTAATTTATAATCAGGGAAACAGTAATTCGTTTCGTTGACAACAATGAAAAACCCGGCACCGACAATTTTCGCAATTATACAACTGCGTAGATCCCCGTGTTTCTTGTTCGTGGAGGCTGTTCGGAACGAAACTATTACTCAATTACCGGCAGGATGATGGCGCACAGCATCGTTGCGAGAACGAGTAATCGATCTTCCTTTTATTTGCAAAACAATAGCGCGCACGTGTAAACAATCATGCGGTAGTCAAATGTAAAAAGAGGAAAAAAAACGGCATATCGCCGGTGAGTCAATTACGAGGAATGCATACTTCGCGATTCCCTAACGACGTCGTCGATATGCATTTGCGATATGACCGAAGGATCATCCTCGAATCGTGGAATCGTTAACGCGCTGACTGCCACATGGGAGCAATTGAAAATTGCATTGGGTCATTCGGCGAATCGATCAGTTCTTGACCTTACCATCTGCGATTTAGTTTGAATCAAAATATGTTATAATCTATGTGAAATTAAGAGGGGTTTAAGTCATCATTTTGTCAATTTCGAATTTGTTAAGAAATTACGAGCTTTCAAAGTTTGCAGATTTTACCCATTTTTGCGAAAACGGACTTCACTTACGAATTTTTTTCTCAGAAATTACTCGTCCCATTGAGCTAAATTTTTTTTTTTTGTTCATACATGACACTTTTTTAATGATAACTTCATTTATAGATAATGAAGAGAGCATAATGAAGAGGGAATTGCGGGAGGTTGATTCCTATATAGCCGATCGAGCGCGAAGGTGTTAAAAGTAGCGAAAGGTCTTCGAGATTGTGATACGCGTTGATTCGATGATGATAAAGATAAATTACAGGACGCGGAGGATCTACACTCGGTGTCGTTTCTTTAATGAAACCTTGTCTTCGAAAGCTGATTGGTTAACCTTTTGTAATTCCAGCTTCTTCGGTTTGATGATACAAATGGTGGACTTTACTAGTGAAATGTGTGATACTTTTATACAATTTGTACTTTGTAGTGCATATTACGGATGTAATCATTTTTTCTTTAAAGTCGGTTACAATTTGTATAAAGTTGTACAATTGGAACCTCTTTGGTTTTGGTTAATATTGTTTCGTGAGTTACTTTTCATGAAGTAGACTTATATATATACATAAAAATGTGGGTACAAATTATTGACACTAAATGTGATTAACTGACATGTGCATTATGGCAGTTGTTGGCGTGCTGTTTTATTTAGCGATACGCTTGTTATTGACACTCTTAAAATTTCTAAACCTTACAATTCGGAGATCTCAAAATTTCAAAATTCACACAGTTGAAAATTGCAATATTCCAAACTTCTAGTACCAAAAAATTCTAAAATTACAGAATTCGAGTACTCGAAGATTCGAAAATTTCTAAATTCAAGTACTGGAAAATTTTAGAGTTCCAAAATTCGAGTACTCAAAAATATTAAAATTCTAAAGTTTAAGTGCCAGAAAATTCTAAAATCCCAAAAGTCGAGTACTGAAAAATTCGAAAATTCGAAAATTCAGTAGGAACATTCCAAAATACCAAAATTTAAGTACTGGAAAATTCTGAAATTCCAAAACTCGAGTACTGGAAAATTCCAATATTCTAAAACCCCAAAAGTCCAGTAATGAAAATTTCTAAAATTCCAAAACTCAGTGCTGGAAAATTCTAAAATACCAAAATTTAAGTACTGGAAAATTCTGAAATCCCAAAACTCGAGTACTGGAAAACTCCAAAATACTAAAATTCCAAAAGTCACGTACTGGAAAATTCCAAAATTCAAGTACCAGAAAGTTTAAAAATTCCAAAGTCCCCAAACCCGCAAGTCTGAAATATTAATATTCCAAAGTCACACAGGCCCACCCCACGAAACTTCGACACGATAATAATTTCGATAGCTGCAAAGTTTCGTGGCGATGAAGAAAATTGCAACGACGATAAAATACATCCAAAATTTTCGAACTCACCTTGCTCGGTGCAGCAACCCAAAAGCGTGACGACGTTCGGATGACTGCCGAGTTGCTGCATAATTTCCAGTTCTCTAACGAGATCCTCTTTTTCTCGATCGGAAGCGCCTTCTTTCACGGTTTTTACAGCCACCAATCGTGTGGTCCCCTGATGACCGGTCAGATCATCGGCTTCCGCCTTCCATACCTAAACGCCACGAAAACAGTGGATCGATTCGACTTTCTAACAACATTTTAATTACAAGCTTCGTCTTTTACGTAAAACTCGAATGAAACGTTCCATGTCACGTGTCATCCCGAAATTATATAACAAATTAGCATTACCTAATAAAAGTTTCCGAAGCTGCGGATAATATATTTTTTCCTGTCAATTAAAACAGCATTAAGAACGATCATATTGATTATTGTGCACCGACGTCGAAGCTTTCGTATTACAAAAGCGACGATTTCGACGACATCCAAAAAATTACTATGTAAGGAGCGTTTGTAAAATAGTAGAAATCATCGAGAATAATCGATCATTTAGTATCGTGTTTGTCTGGTCAGGTCTGGAAGATTCGCTGAAAAACCTTGAACGCGGATAGAGCACAAAAAATTTCGTGCGTTTGCAAGAATGATCGGCTGTCGAACGCTCGAAAACACAATGTGTCATTGCGGTTTCCGTGAAACGTTATATAATTAATGATTTATCATTAAGAAAACTGAATAAATATCGCTGAGATCAGCACGAGATTCGAACTAAAAAATTTTCCACGATCATCAATCGAATCGGTGAGTATAGAAGCAGGTTGATGTTTTAAGAGAACCAAGATCCTTTCAAAAATACGACTTTTCAAGTTCACGAATTTCTGAACTCAGAAACCGTACGATTATCAAATTTCTAGATTCGTACATTTCAAGATTCTCGAATTTTCGAATTCGTAAATTTTTGTATCTCCAACTCGGACTGTTTACACTTTCACCTTAATTTTTATGTCGGTAAATCTCTATAATAAATAATCTAAAATTCCTAAGGCTTGAAATTCCTAAATTTCTAAGTTCAGAATTTTAAATTCTTAAGTCTCTCAATCTCTAAATTTAAATATTTGCACAGAGTCTAGGTTCTAAATTCTGAATTTCCAAATTCCCATTTTCAAAAATCCCAAATTTCTACCGATTTAATTCCCTAACTCCTCAAATATTAAAAAAAAAAAAACAAAAATAGTTAAAGATTTAAATCCCTACATTCTCAAATACTGGAACTACTAATTTCTTATTTTCTGAAATTTCCGAGTCTTCAATTTCCAGCAACTAAAATCCTCAAACTCCCAAAATCATGTACAACATGATTACGAATTTACAAATTTCGTAAATCCTTGACTACCCCGACTTCCACAATTACCAAATCCCTATTTTCTCTAATTTCCCGAGTCCCAAAATTCTGTAAGAAAATTAGAAATCAACGAATAGTCGATACGGGCCATATGCTTTTTGTCAGCGCTTCCCCTCCCTCAGAGGAGTTTCGCCGGGCCCTAGTGCCCTAAAGAACGACCATACTAACGAGGGTGTCCTTGGTACGAAGATGTGTCTCTGAAGACATTCTTGTAAAGGCTTTCGCCGAGAGCAGAGATAATAAAGAAAGATAGTATTCTTAAATACGCCCACACAATGTTTATTCGGTGAAGTGCAAACTTCATCGTTCATTCCATTTTCCTATTATCTTACAAATCAGAAGCGGGATATACCCAGTGGATATCTAGTGAGTTTTAATTGAGAGTATCAAAGGATTTTGGAAAATACACGAGTGCAACAGAACAGTTACAGTGTTAAATTCGTGCTGAGTAAGCACTGTGGTATTTTGTGACTTTTTAAGTTTTGTGAACATGTTGCGAAAAGTCACAATTGTCAATTGTTCGTTGATGGAACATAATAACGAAAGGAGTGAGTACCGAGTGCGTACAGATTCACGATTAGATGTTACAACGGTCGCGAGCAGCGTCGCATACATCGGATCGACGGCGGAAATCAAAATTGTGTACCCCGCGTCGACGAAAATCGAGATCGCGTAATCCGTCGAATTCGCAATGAGATCGATCGTGCAGACCGCGAGACGAGCGATTGAGTCGCGTGAAGAAAATTGTGGAGAAATTATAGTACGAGTTTACGTGTAAAGTCGCGAAATTATGCAATACCGCGCGACGAAGTGTTTATTCCGGTGTACGATCCCGAAACGGAGGACATTTCCATCGAAAACTGGATCCGACGGGTTGATGAATTGGCGACATATTTCGTATTATTATTGTTTTCGGAAGATGAATTTCATTCAAAGCCTGAATTTGAAGTTGACGGAGGAGCAGATTATCGATGAAGTTCCGGATGAAGCCATCGCACGGACGATGCGATCATAGAAGAATTCAGACTCGAACGAATTGTATTCATCGATACGCAGAATTGAGCGATGACAGGAACAAATGAAGATGAGGAAGACGGAGAAACGGATGTATCAACCGTCAATGTTGGCAAAATACGCAGCAGCGGCGTCGTCGTCGAATGAGAAAAGAAAAAAGGCAGAAATTGACCTGTTAATTGCGGTATATTAGGACACGTGGCAGCAGAGTGCCGTAAACGGAAGGTCGCAAGTAATAAATGCAGGAAATTCGGATATACCTGTAAGAATTGTTTGCAGAATAAGGTAAACCTAATGTAACCTATTTAAAGTAGCGGGAATATGTATTGTCTGCATATTCGTATTAATGGGAATAAGATTAATAGCAGTTAAACGATATATGTATATATTATTGACGAGAAGATCTTAAAAGACTCAGTATTTAGAAGATTTACGGGATGATTGATGTTGAGGGATATGAGAGATGGAAGCAGGTTGATAAACGTAATCTTAACAGTGAAAAAGAACTTTAATATAAAATGCGTAATAGTAATAACCCAGGCACAGCGTACTGTCCTGTCCTAAACGATCTTAACATCGAACTGCTGAGAAGCAGACGGTCGCAAATACTTATACCTACGAAACGTACATGCGGTGTACCTTTTCAGGTACACGTACATCTATTTTTAGCTTTCTCGAAAAGCGTTACCGGCAATAAAACATCTCGAGAGCCGAACCATTTTATTGCTCCTCGAGAGTTTGTCGAAGGGGAGTTTTCTTAATTACAATATTACTTCAACAATTGATAACAATGAATCGAGTCGCGTTGATTACCGTAAAAGGACAGAATGTAGTTACGGATGTAGGTTCATTGTTTGTTCTTTTGAAATGTCTTTTTGTTTAACAAACGCGCCTGCAGTATTTCAATGTTGGATCGACAGAATTTTTGAGGCTATTGAAAAACATAATAGCGTTTCGTACTTGGACGACAAGAATATATCGTGGGAAATGTTCGACGAAGGCATCGAACATGGGATAACGTTAAAGTTAGAAAAGTGTTCGGTTTCGAGGAAACAATTGAACACTTAGGACGAGAAATAGTCACGGACAGAGTTAAGCCGGGTCAACGAAAGACAGATGTTGTTAGCGACATGCCGCGACCCGAGTCAGTAAAGTAGAAGAATGAGAGATCAAATTGCAAACATAAATTACGAGAATTTATAACCTTTTGTAGTACTTATTGCATTAAGCGTATTCGAAATGTAATAGCTATATAAAGAAGTAAGGGTCGATGCGAGCGATGCAATAAAACTATTGTGAATGGATAAAGACCGTCCAAATGCAGGACGAGCAATTGTAAAATAACAAATTATATTGCCGTTTACTAGACAATGGAACAGCATGGGTTGTTCAAATAATCACACGACTATAAATAGGCGGAATACACCGTGATGAAGCTAATCATCTAAGATCGGAGAAACTATTAGAACGGATTCAGAATAATTATTGGTTTGCGAATATGCGACGTGTTGTCACAAGATACGTAAATGCATGTTCGAGTGGTGTGTACTATAAGCACGTTACTAGTAAGAAACAGCATAAGTTGAATAGCATGGAAAAGGTACCGATACCGTTTTACACCATACAGATCGATTATGTAGGACCATTTGGAACGAGGAAAAGAGGAAATAAATATTCACTTATGGTGATAGATGCATTTACAAAGTTTGTTATTGCAGAGCCTGCAAAAGTCAGAACACGTCAGACTGAGAAGCAGTTATTGGATTTCATGCACCTGTTTGGAGTTCCAACAAGGATAATTAGCGGACGAAGCACAAGTTTTACCTCAAAGAAATTTGTAATGCAGTAACTACACCGAGGGCCAACGGTCAGGTCGGACGGTACAATAAAACTATCGTTGACGCCCTAGCGACAAGTGCCGCAGGTCAAGATCCTCGAGACTGGGACACGCAGGTAAAGAAAGTGCAAAATGCCTTGAGTACAGTGCACAACACGAGTATAAATACCACGTCGATGAAGGCATTAATCGGATGTAACATCGGACGGTAATTGGAGGAACCGTATTAAGCCCCATATAACACGAGATGGTTCGGCTTAATTTAACAGAACTTCGGAAAGATATCAGCAGGCATATCTCCGAGTAGCAACGGAAGCAGAAAGAGCGTTATGACCGAAAGCGAAAAGAAGTTCGCAAGTATATCGTCGATGAATTGGTGCTGGTACGGATAACCGGTGTACTTTCGGTCGGAAGCAGTCGGAAGTCATGGCCGAAATGTAAAGGACCATTTCGAATTTGAGCTGTATTACCGAACGAGCGGTGAGACGTAGAAGATCTACATGAAGGAGTAAAACGGTTAGGAACAATCGTTGCAGCCGATGGGGTTAAACCGTGGATTGCGATCCAAGGGGACGACCGAGATACAGAAGCTGAAGCAGCTTTTATATCCTTTTTTAAAGAAACGTATCATGGTAGTTTATTCGGGGTAGCCGTAATTGGTAGTCGGCTATCGAGCGAATTGAACATAGTCTCACATGTTTTTTGAGTTTGTTCACAGATAAGTAAAAGCAGATCGCAGACGTAAGGTCTCGATAGGCAAAGAGGGGATGCTTGCCCGACGATCAGGCAAGGCCCGATGACTGAGAGCAGCGGTCAGTACACCTGACCAGGGGCGAGGACGAAGGGATCGTCATCCGCCGGAGTTCCGATGGGAACGGCTGCAGAAAAGGGACGTAACGAGCGTCAGGACACAAGGGGTGTCAGTGCTACCAGGCTCAGGTACAGCGGTATTCTGTGTAAGTTATCCGGCACCGTACCAGACGGACATTGAGGATGTCTCAGGGAGGTCGGTGGGCCGATGAGATGCTGCGTGCATCGCCAGGTTATCCGGTACCGTACCAGACGGACACAGGGTGTGTCTCAGGGAGGTCGGTGGGCCGATGAGATGCTGCGTACATCGAAAGGTTATCCGGCACCGTACCAGACGGACACTGAGTATGTCTCAGGGAGGTCGGTGGGCCGATGAGATGCTGCGTACATCGAAAGGTTATCCGGCACCGTACCAGACGGACACTGAGTATGTCTCAGGGAGGTCGGTGGGCCGATGAGATGCTGCGTGCATCGCAAGGTTATCCGGTACCGTACCAGAAGGACACTGAGTATGTCTCAGGGAGGTCGGTGGGCCGATGAGATGCTGCATGCATCGAAAGACGATTCAATCGGAATCAGACGGACACGGAGTGTGTCATAGGCAGAGTGATGGCTGACGGAACGTAAGGTTCGTCGCAAACTAGTAAGGGATACAATGCTATCGGTAGTTGTTCGTGAATGAAACCACGGAGTCATGTCACGACAACAAACGTTATTTTCAGCAAGATCATCAAAACAATTTTATTGTGAGTCTGAGGACAGACCCAAGTCAGTATGGCCGAATGTAAGAAAATTAGAAATCAACGAATAGTCGATACGGGCCATATGCTTTTTGTCAGCGCTTCCCCTCCCTCAGAGGAGTTTCGCCGGGCCCTAGTGCCCTAAAGAACGACCATACTAACGAGGGTGTCCTTGGTACGAAGATGTGTCTCTGAAGACATTCTTGTAAAGGCTTTCGCCGAGAGCAGAGATAATAAAGAAAGATAGTATTCTTAAATACGCCCACACAATGTTTATTCGGTGAAGTGCAAACTTCATCGTTCATTCCATTTTCCTATTATCTTACAATTCCGAAACCCCAACTTCCTCAATCCTCAAATCCTCAAATCCCAAAGTCCACATTTCAAAGTCTCTGAATCTCAAAATTTTCCGATGCTCACAACACTGACTTTTCAAACTCAGCCGACATACTTTCATAAACACCGATGCGATCGAAACTCACCTTCGAAATCGATCGATAACAATCGAACGATAAGTCACCGAGAAATTTTCGCGCGGAACTCGAATTGTTCGTTCCACGATCGGTACGGACACTCAATGTCGTAACAAAAAAGTGATTGGCATTAAATATTCCGAAACGAATCGCCTCGTTGAAAAGAAAGCAAACGAAACTCGCGAATCTGTTTTCGGACGAATTTCTGGCTAAAACCCGCGAACGTCCGACGATTTATTATCACGCGACAGGCCACGAAACTTTTGTTGGTCGTTGTTTCTTCGAAGCAGAAAATAGTGGCTTACCTGGCCGAAGTTTCCTTGGCCGAGGACCGTTTGTAACCTAAGCTTATCTCTAGGAAACTCCCATCTCGATTCCTGCGACGGCGGAGGTGGTGGTTTCTCTGCTTCGTGACACTGAACAGAAAAAGAAGCCTGTATTGAATCGCGAACGGTAATTATTTAAAAACGCCTGACGAATAAATCTGCGGCCGAACGGGTCCCTTTGATGTTCCGCGCCGCGAAATTCTATTCTCCGCGAATCGTTATTATTTACACCGCACGACGAAAGGGATCTAATTGAATATCTTGAAAAATCGGCGAAACTGGTTCGTTGAAAGCACCGTAGTTCGTTTGTATTTGTACTGATCAAATAATTGACGTGGATGATACGTGAGAAATATCGCGATGCTGTCTGATTTTATTGTTTCGAAATGAATGCACTGTATTGTTGTTGAGACAAGACGCGAAAATGGAATGTTGAGTGTAGTTGCGTTTATTCGATATGACACGTAGTAACACCAGAAATCAACTGGTTTTTTTTATCATACACTGCACATATGTATTGCATTATGCATTTTGTGTACGTATACAAAATATATTTTTTACACATAACATGTATATATTTTGTATTACATATGTTGTATACATACATTTATATATTTTGTATTATATATACAGTCATAGACAAAATTAAGTGGACATTGCAGAAATGTAAAAAATTTGTTGTTTTGTTACAATGTTTTAAATAACTATTAAATTTAGAACGTGCAATGCTTTTCTAGACTTGAAAAAAAAACATTTATTTAATGTATATAATTGTGTAATAAAGTTTTGATTTATAGGCATTGTTAGTTAAATTAAATGAACCTTTTGTTATTTATGATACCTGTCCACTTAATTTTGTCCACGACTGTATATACTAGTGCATATGTTTATACATATACTTACACATATGTATTTTGTATTATTTATTTATATACTTACACATTGTATATATTTTGTATTATACATTTATAGAGTCACGCGTATACATTTTGTAGCATATAATTATGTATTTATAAAATGCCTTCGTCTTATGTACGTATTCGATTTAACGTGTGAAAGTATTTAGTTTGATTTCAGGTTCGATCAAAGTGTGCGAATTAAATTATTTTTTTAATTTTTCTGTGAAAGTGTGATCGATGCAAAAGTTGTACGGTATCAAAGCATATGTAGACGGTGTAATAATTAACTAATAGTTAACTCGTTGCTTACCAGATGCTGTATCCTCGGCAACTTCGTGATCGCCTTTTCGATGGACGTTTTAAAGTCGCCATTTTCAAGATTCAGCGCGTCCTTCCGGCAACTGATTTCCGACGACGTGTCTGACTCTTCGAGCACCTATACAAAATCAACACGATTCGTTTAACGAAAATATTGCAGCGGTAGACGCTGATACCACAAATATTATTAACACTCGATGTAAAGAGTGATTGCAGGATCAATTTATCGACGCTCCCTACTCTAATATTTGAATCTTCTCAGATAAAATAGAATTCTAGTCCTTATCTAGTTAATAATAATCAGTGGTCCAGACTCATATTAATGATATATTTTCAATGATGCTTTTATAAAAATATTAGATATAATATAAAAATATTAAATGTCACAAATTTTACATACTAGACATAACTGAAATATGTATATAATATTATAATAATATAATATGAATATAATATTTAAATTATAGTATTTAACACAGCATGTTTTTAACTGTAGAGTGTAAATTAGAAATGTAGAAGAATTTGTATATCACCTATTTTACTCATTTTATTCATTGTTAATTTATTTATATGTTACTGTGCACTATACGATAATAACTTTATACTGTGTGGTATATACACATGGTGCAAATCACGTAATCAAAGAAATACGAAAGAAAATAACATAAATAATAAAATATAGAGAATGAAAATTAAAAGAGATTTTTGCAGTAATGGTGGTCCGCTGTCCAAGAGTTAAACGAAACATTCATCCGGTTAGAACATTAGTATCACTAATAAAATATGTACGTGTTCGTTGCAAGATGTGCGAGAGACATCGAATAATTAATTGGTACCGATCATTTTGTTTATTTGTTTATGAAATTCAGTACGTGCCTGGTCGTTTTGTCGAAGAGAAACTATTTACACGTATTAACACGTCGCACACGACTTTCTCGAATTACGCCGCGAATAAGGAACTTGCAAACGTTGGCTAAGATAAAAAAATGACTTTGACGTAAATGCAAGAGAAAATACGTGACTGACTGCTTTTTTTCACCGTTCCACACTGACACGTGGAACGAATGGTATTGAACTGTTAATACCGTGAACGATATACCTGTGCAGCCTTTAAAAGGACTATGCATTCATTGACACTGAAATAATTGATTAAACTTCGTTTCAATCAGCCGTCATTTAGTTGCGACGCGAATAAAGTTTACAAGTAGCTGGTTATCTTACATAATGCAGCCAATCTACGTCACGTTTTATCACTCTTAAATAATTATTTTCACTGCTGTCGTTCGGATTGAAGAAAGATCGAATTGAATTCGGCGATTTCTCCATTTGGAAATCTCCTGATTTAAAAATTTCTACATCTGAAAATTTACAAATTTTAGTATCACGATTTGAAAATTTCCAGATTAAAAATTCCTTGATCTGAAATTTACAGGTTAAACATTTCTTAATGTGAGAATGTTCAGGTTGAAAAATTATAGATTTTAAGATTTCCAAATTTTTTAAATTCTATGTCTGCGAATTATCGGCTTTCAACATTCGATGATTGTGAAAACTCTGAATTTGAGAATTTATGATTTTGAGGACTTCAATATTTGAACATTATTTAATCTGAGAATTTTTGATTCTATGAATTCCAGAACTCTTCAAATTCTAAATCTACGGATTTATGACTTCGACAATTTCAAGATTCATAAAATTCTGAATCTTGGAACTTATGATTTTAGAGATTTCAGAAATTTTCAAACTCCAAATGTTAGAAATTGCTATTTGAAAAATTTCCAAACTTCTCAGTTCTAAAATTTCAATATTTTACATCTCGAAATTTCACAATTAAAAGTACTCAAATTTAAGAACCTAAATACTGCAAATTTCTAATGTTTACTTTCTCTTTATTCGACTGTAACAACAACGAAGGTAACCGTACGTAACAGTATAAAGATAGTTACAGTTAAAACGAAATTCAATGTACTCAATTATCAAAATTATCTTTCATCGTAGATTAATGCAAAATAATTCTAACTGATTCGGAAAGGTGCTAAAAAATTATTTAGTCGATATTTGTCAGATCAATTTTTAGGTTAAGTTCGTTAGTATTTAGCACTCGATATTCGAGACAATTCGAACTTCCTAAAATACGAGATTAATCTCTTAAACACAAAAACAATTTTCCGGTTACATGATTTCGTATTTATTTTCTCGTTCTACCGAGAAATTACGGTGACCGTTAAATCAAAGGACGCGAGACGCAATGGCTTGTTTTGAAAAGAAAACACCTGGCGGTAGTTTTCATACAATGAACCCGATGATCCGTAATCGTCGATCGAACGATCATTATAGATCCGATGAATCATTGGTGAACCTTCGCGAACCTTAAAAATTTAACGACGACCGACTTGCTATGCCCATTCACGGCGAGTTCAGGGTCAAATTGGAAAAAATTTGAAGAAAAAGGCAATACGATACCTCGTTCCATTATTACGATTGACCAATCGGAACATAAGAGGCATTCTTATGTGAAGTTACGTTGCTAAGGAAACATAATGTTTCTTTTCTACTTCAAGCAATTAAACAGAATAATTCCTCAATTTCTATCGATTCGTGTAAATTATTTCTATCGTTTTTCAGAATTGCTAATTTTATGAAATTTAAATAATAAATAGGAATTATTAACTTGTGTACTAATCAAGTATCAATAAAGTTCTTGTTAAATTACCGAAAAAGATTAATATAATGTAAATTCAACCCATGTTGAATTTATGGTAACCATTTTGGTACGAATCATCGTTTCTGTAAGGTCACAGGAATTTAAATAACGAATGCTTGCGTTGTTTCTAAATAAAAAGAACGAAAAGTATTGTTCAATGACGAAGATACCTTTCGTAGAAGACCAATACATGTTTCCCTCGAACGTTTCATTTTCATCGTGTTTCGAAGATCGTTGAAACTCGAATAACAAAAGCTTTTACCACTTTCAAATACGAAAATAAAACGGAACCATTATTTAGCAGACGAAAGGCATTTCGCGTAAAAGCATAAAAAGTATATGCATTTCTTACGCCCATTTCGTTCCGTTTTATCGTTTCTGCAATATCTCAACTTGAACGGGTTTCATTACTTCGAATAAACAAGATAAAATCACCACTCAGAGGAAGAAATGTTTCAGTGAAAATCGATGTATTTTCTTCGAACTCCTTACTCTGTTCTAGGGCAGGAAGGTTCGTAAATTTAAATAACAAAAGACTCCGTCGCTAAATAAAAAAGACGAAAATAATAATACAGTCTCGAGTGAAGGTATTTTCGATTGAAACGTATTTAAGTTGCGGAACTTCTTTGATAAAGAGAAGACGATCACTTTAATCGGGCAGTTTTATTATCGCGAACTACGAACGCTCAAGAAACTCACGGAACACAGTCATTAATAAAACTTTCAAGCATCTACTTCCTCGTAGAGCCATTTTCATCCATGGAAGAAACGATTTTTCATCGCGTTTCATTCAGACTATTCTAAAGACTCGACGATCTTCGAAACACACGCGAACTCGAACTTAAACCTGTCATTAACATGTTCGCGACCATGACGGACACCGGTCACCAGTTCTTTGAGCATATACTAATTGCGAATTCGGATATTCATTGGGAGTTCGAGAATTTAGGGATTTGGAAATTTCGGGTGATTTGAACGTGTGAGAATTTGGATAGTGCGAGAATTTGAAGGATTAGAATTTGTGGATCGAAATTGTGGAAATTTAAAAATTTGGGGACTTGAGGAGTTGGAAATTAAAAAATTTGGAAATCGGAATTTGGGGAATTAAAACTTTGGAAATTTGAGCATTTAGGGAATTAGAAATTTGGTACTCGAAAATTTAGAAATTTAGAAATTTCAAAATTTGGAGATTAGAACATTGTGGAATTTGGAATATAGGTATATCAACATTGTGGAATTTGGAATGTAGGGATTTCAACATTGTGGAATTTGGAATATAGGCATATCAACATTGTGAAATTGGAATGTAGGGATTTCAACATTGCGGAATCTGGAATATAGGGATTTCAACATTGTGGAATTTGGAATATAGGGATTTCAACATTGTGGAATTTGGAATATAGGGATTTCAACATTGTGGAGTTTGGAATATAGGGGATCCAACATTGTGAAATTTGGAATATATGATTTTTGAAATTGTGAAATGTAAGAATTTGAGAATACGAATATCTAGGAATTGGGAAACTGGGAAATTGAGAAATTAGGAAACTGGTATTTGGTTATTTACAACTTTGGAAAAGTAAGAGTTTGACGATTTTCAAAACTGGAAAATTTGAAAATTGGAGAATTTTTGAATTTGTAAATATGACAATTTGGAAATAAGAAAATATGCAAATATGTGATTTTAAGAATTTAAAAATTGGAAAATTTGAAAATTAGAGCTTTGAAAATTAGAAACTTGAAAATTGAAAAATCTTCGTCCGTTTAAAAAACGACTAAATACATTTCCAAGCTACATTCAAGGCATCCAAGACACACTTAAAAAGCTCGAATATTTAAGAATTTTCAATCGTTCGACCTCCACGTAAATTTGACCTCGTAAAACCTCAAGGTTTATTCGACGAAAATTAAGTACCGAGATACAATAAATAATTACTACCACAATCTGAAAGGAGCAAGTTAACGTTATAATTACCTCGAAGGTTATGACAATTCGTACGCTGCGAAATTTTAATAGTCCCAGTTCTTACGACATGATCTTTCCCATTGCTCGAGTTCTCGGCCACGAGACGCGCTTCCTGTTGCCGTATTCGTGCTAATTATAATCGAACTGTTAAAAGGCAACGTCGAGAACGGAACGGGAACACCATCCTTCAGCCGGAAGATAACGAAAGTCCCCGTTAATAGCCAAATGATAAATGCTCGTACGCTTCGATAATCCACGGGCCTAATAACGGTACATAAGTGGCAACTACCATGCGATTCGTGTTTCGATTTAGCGATCATCGGTCGGATACGGTTTACGGTACACAATCGTAAATCAGTGTTTTTTGCCAGCGATAATGTTGCCGACGAACAGGCTCAAAAGGAAATTACACCCGCCGGACAGGAATCACGGGGATAAAACGAAACGTGCACCGGTTTCAGCCACCATTTCGTGTATATTCCGCGATGCGATTGAAATTGTTTCGTGCAAGGAGAATATCGTCGAAAGTCGATCGAATTCTCTTCCATCGTTGAAATCACTGTAACGTGTACCGATCTGACCGATACGCGATACCCGATATAAATCAATGAAAAAAAACACGATACGGGACATTAAGATTTTTCATCGTCGCGTGTATGTCATTAAAATTCTCGTCGAACAGTATTTTTATCTTCAACGAATCTTATCCCCATCACGGTACTTCGTTATTTCTCTTATTTATGATCGCCACTTAATAACGGCGTTACACGAGTAAATAAAAGAGCCGACGATGGATCCTTATGGAAATTCAAATGTCATTCGAGGATAAGTGACGTGGCGATCAACGTGTTAATTAGCGGACACAATTCGACGTTTAAGTATCCGGACAGTTCTATGATAGTGCTTTTAACGATTATGAGATCAGGATCAAACGTATCCGATTATTATGCTCAGGCGAACGGTGTTCGTGTGTATACATTTTTAATGGGATGTTCTCATTTTATGATTCACATTCTATCGATTCGCTTTTTTTTTTTATCATTCTAGCATTATGCTATTTTATTACTTCATTGTTCAACCGAGAACAGTGAACTGTTTTATCGTTGTACGGTTTACGCTTTTCTTTCGACACTGGAAGCTCAAAATATGGTGGAACGAAAGTGCAATTTAAATATTCAGCACTTTGTTATGATTGTATAGTCACGATTAATGTCAATGGCTGACGGAACATTTTATACATCGATAGAACTGTCGACTTTATTGAATAACGTCATATATCGTTTGATTAGGGATAATGGTAGGTGATTATAGTTATCCATAGTAATGGCCTTTTCCATTACTAAAGATAGCTATAATTACGTGTCGTTAGACTGCCACTGCGTACTAACAAATTTTAAATATTATGCAGCGTTATTTTTAATGTACCGATAGTGCTGTCTTTTATAAAACAATTGTTAAATTTCGTTCTTAATACATTCAAAAGTGATCCATTTATAATTGAAATGATTTATTTTCAATAAAATTTTCATGGTAAATTTAAATAAATATTTTTCAACTTCACCGAATATACACACGAATATCGATCAAAAATTTTTCATAGCCAATTTCTAATTCCGTAGCAAATTTATCTTTGAAACGAATCTATAATTTGTCTCGAAAGTAAATATACTCAAAAATCAGGTACATTTTTTAATTCGATCTTCTAACGAGTGTAAAATATGGTTCAAATTCAAGATACCACTATTTATTTATCACGAAAAATAAAATCAACTGCCGTGGAACGAATTACATCCGATACAGGATAGATTTTGTAAAGAACCAGAACATCGAACAAAACCAAAAAGCGGAGAATTATTACGTTTACAATGGTCGTATCAAAAGGGTATCGTAGTCGTAGCAACGAAACGTGAAAACGGTACGTTTGCCCTGACTCGAAACTTTCTGGGTCACAACGTATCACATAACTGTGAGCAGAATGCCCCGACGGCCCCGCCACGAGGAGTTTCCATCTCGATTCGATCTGTCTGACCCAGAATCCGAATCCAACGCGTCTCGAAGTAAAACTGTTACAAAGCAGCGTACGCGTCACGTACGTCGCGGCACACGCACAAAACGGAACGAAGAAATCGTCGAACGAAGATCGAGAAAATCCCCAAGGAAAGGAAAGAGGAAAGGAGTGCACGAGTTACAAGGTAGAAAAATAACCGGGTCACTGACACCAACCTCGTTCCTACACCTCCACGAACTTTCACGCGAAAAGGAGTCTGGACAGCGGACCAGCGTCAAATGTCACGAGACCACTTTCATTCGACGACCTATATTACACGCCGCGTACACGCACGGATGCTTTCTAATCCGTTCGGTCCACGGACGAGACCGAAATCACCACTCACCTTACGATTCCTAAGTATCAGTCTTCTGAGAATGAGACCAACGCCGACGGCGATCGGGAAGACGACCAGCGTCGCCAGGATGTAGCTGACAACGGCGACGGTCTCCTGAGACGCTATCGCGTCCCCGTCGTGTCTCTTCGATATCACTTCACTGATATTCACCGACTCCCGCGGGCTGACCGATATCATCCCGGTGTTCAAGAACGTCCTGTTCAGTTCGCCGTCGCCGTACACGGAAGTGTTGTATTCCGGTAGGATCGTGTGATGGTAAACGGGCCTGTGTCTCGTCCTGTTGTTGCCGTTTCCATTCATGGATCCTCTGCCCGGACCCGTCGCCGGTACCTGGGACGAGGTTTCGCGAGCGTCGTCGTGTTTCTCCTTCCTGGTGGAGTCGGACACGGGAACACGAGCGGACACGTCGTTCGCCACGCTCTTGGAGGTCACGGTGTCGTTGGCTTTCGCGCTCGTTCTCGAAAGCTCGGGTCGCTTCGGGTCGACCGGAAGCTCCGTTCGTCGTTCGGTGCCGCGCGAGAACGAACTCATCGGCCCGCTGCCGTTGAAGATGTCCGACGTGTTGTACAGATGCATTATAGGCAGCACGTCGTCCTTGTCCTTCGACTCGTCGGACAGATTTCGCGGCCTCACTTCCGGCGACCTTTCGGCCGATACCCGTTTCGTATCCGCGAACGCAGGCTCGCTGGACGTTTCGGGTTTCGTTTGGCTCGACTCGGAAACGGCGCTGCTTTGGTCTCGCGGTACCGTGGCGATCTGGATCTGCACAGTGGTCATCGTCGTGGTCGGTACTTCCGTCGTGCTGGACGCGGTTGCGGTCGCGTCTTCGAGCCTGGATCCCGTCGTTCGGGTCCCCGAGGGATCCAGATTGGCCGTCTCGGTCGTTCCGACGTCCGTCACCTCGCTCGCGGACTCGCTCGGCTTCGAGGTGAAAGTCTCCTTCTTCTCGAACGGCGCTCGATCCACTTCCGTAATTATTCTGGGTGTAACTGGAAAAACTGGCGCGGGTATCGGGGCGATAGTCGACACGATCTCTTTGAGCACGGTCGTTTCGTCGACTGCCGCGGTCACTGTCACGGTCGGCGCACCGCTTCCGCTCTCGCTGCCATTAATCGTACCGTTTCCGTTCCCGCTGGACAAACCACTACCGACACTCTCGTTATCGCTACGGAACACCGTGTTATTGTCTTTGGCATCGAACTCCGCGTACCCGTTCGTCGTGGCGAGCGTGTCCCTCGAATCATCTAGATCCTCCGTGGAGATCTCGTACACCCGCGGCGTGGTCGAATCGATCGTCTCCTCCCCGGAAGGGGACGACGTCGTGACGGCGATTCTCTGCTGCATCGTGACGCTTTCCACCGTCCGGTTGATCGCGACGTTTCTCTCGCTCGTTCGATTCACATCAACCGACGTAGACTCACGGAAGCCTCGAGCCTCCACCGCATCATCCGGCTTCCTGTCGGCACCGAAATTTCTCCGATCGCCGATCGAATCGTTCGACGCGACTATGCCCACGTCCACGATCTTCCCGGAGCCTTTCACCCTCCTGGACAAGCCGATCTGGCCATTTGTCGGCCTCCGTCTCTTCCCGATCCCCGGACCGTCTTCGTCCCCGGTCGCACCGATTCTCTGATTGAGCACGGCGCTCGCCGATTTCCTGAGAAACCGCCTGTCCCCGAAACCCTCGAGGTCCGTTTTCCTGACGTTAGTGTGGTTCCATCGGACCACACCACGTACGGCGGCGTTGGTCGGTTCCGTCGGCTTGGCCGACCACGGGCCGCTCTTGTTTATGCTGGTCAGCTGCACCGTCGGCGTCGTCGTCGTCGTCGTCGTTCCGTTGACCGCGCGTTGCTGCGACTGTGGCGCGACTGCGACCACCTTCCTCGGTCGTTGTTCCCCCACCAGGTGTGCCACGGACTCTCCACCGACTGGCTCGACGGTTCTGCCGGCACTGAGTTCCACCGGCGCTCTGGCCGCCTCTATACCACTACCGGCACGAGGAAGCAGAAGAAGAGACGGCGGCGGTGGCTGACGCCGCTGCAGCGATCCGGTCGTTATCTCGGTCGTACCGGTGCTCCGTTCTGGCCCTCCTTCTTCCTCTCTGCTTAACCCAGGTCCGGTGTAGTTGCGCAATAGCCGCGTCACGTTCGTTATCGTGTAAGCGTACACGTGCTGCTGCTGTTGTTCCTGATGTCGATGCTGCTGCCGATCCTGATTCTCCTCACGATCTACCTTATTCCCTTCCGTGCGCTGCCGTTGCTGTTGCTGCTTCTGTTCGCGTAGCCGACCCTTCGTTGGCCGTGCCAGCGACGCCTCGATCGCGGACGAGCCGCTCGATCCTCTCGTCGTTGACTCGAACGTCGTCGTCGTCGTCGTCGTCGTCGCGCGATTCATCGCGGTCGAAAGATCGCCGGAAGCGGTGCTGCGAACACGTTCCTCCGTGGAATCGACCGGTTTAACGGTATATTTCTCCGCGGAGTTCGCGCCGATCGCGAAACCCTGCTCCGGACTTCCCTCGGTCACGATGATCCTCAGGGTGGACGTTTCGGGCGACGTCCACGAGATTCGGAACGGCTCCGTGCTGGAACGACCGATCTTCTCCCTGGACGTCGACGTTTCGATGTTGTTGTTCTCGCGGGAGCTCGAACCTCGCGGTTGCTCCGCTCGATCGGACTTTCGAGCGAAATCCGCCTCGTACGCGTCGATCCTTCTGATCTTCTTCTCCGTTTGATCGCTGTACATGTCCATCTCCGTCGACGAATTGTCGTCGTTCTTGTTTCTTTCGATCGGCGATATATGCCGGACCGTGGAGCTCCTCGACGCGTCTCTCGTGCGTTCGACGCCGTTCGACATCGCGTCGGAGTCGCTCGAGGAGTCTCGCGAAACGGTCTCACTTTCCGTCTCGGTAGGTTTGTACGCGTTCGCGGAAACGGGCTGCCGGTACGGTATCTGGGTCGAGTTGGTCGCATTCCTCGTTTCTGCGAGCACGTGGGTAGCAGCACTTCCTCTCTCGTGGCGCAGCTGGTCCGACGTGTCGGCGTGAGCGGACGAGTTATCCTCCAGGAACACGCCCGACTTCGTCTCCGTGGAGTTGCCAGCCGCGATAACGTTCGAGGCGATCGTCGGCTCCGTCGGTCTGCTTTTCCTGTAGTAGACGCCGTTTTCCGGGCTCCTGAAGGCGTTCTTGATCTTCGACATCTTGTTCTTCTCGACCGTGCGACGCTCCACCGCGATGTTCATCTCCTCGTTTATTATCTCCTCGAGTCGTGGGATCGGCATCGATACCGGAGTCGTCGTCGTGTACCTCTTCATGGAGTATCGTCTTCGTGAACTGGGCGCGGTCGGCGCCGTCGGTGTCGCCTCCACGGAATTGTTTCCCGTATTGTTCTGCGCCTCGGGCTGGATCTTCTGGCCGAAATACAGAAACTGAGACATGTCCTCTATCGGTATGTTGCTCTCCACCGGCCTGAAGTAGTTGTATAGAGACTCCGGCATCGAGACGATGTTCTTCTTACGAATGTCCGTGTCCAAGGACTTCTGACTAGTTACGACGACGTACGACGACGTCGTGGAAGACGGGGATACATTTTTTTGATCGGTCGAGGGATCAGTTTTCGTAGCCGGTTTATCGTCGATGCTCGATGCGGCGACGGTTTCGTTGCTGGATTTTCTCGATGTCTCGATCGGCCGTTTGCTTTTCGACTCTTTCGAGACGAACTCGATGTCAACGTCCTTGCTCGTTAATTCCTCGTCGACCGAACGTTCCAGTTTCCCGTTCGCTGACGCCGTCACGTACATCCCGTGTTTCGTTTCTTGAGCTTCCAGAACGTCGGACGTTTCTTTCACGGTGACTTCCACGGGCCTCGATGCACGATTCTGATTTTTAGATTCGATTGGTCGTTGACCCAAGATCTGTCGTCTTCTAGCAGCGAGGATGCTACGGAGAGCTTGCTCCCTCTTCGCTTTCGACGACGGCAACTCAGCCTGAAGGGACATTCGGCCCTGACGATGATCACCGATCGATGATTCTGAAAGCAAATATTCGAAAACCCGTGTTAATGGCCTGTTCGCGGAAGTGTATACAAACTACTCTTGTTTTATTAAAAAGAATACTATAATAGTTGATAATGCTCGATAATGGAGGATGTTTAGCGGTGTTGCATTCGATACTGCTATTTTAAATAAACCGTAAAAGCGGTCTCGTTTTCGATCTGCTCGATAGATTCACGAATTTTGATTTGGAAAAAATCCAATTTAAATCTTCAAGGGCCAGCGAGGAGAGTTTTGCAGTGAGGAAATGTAGGCAGTCTCTCGTCTAATACGATTTTGGTGCATGCGTTTTTGATTTCAATACAGTCTTGACAATTTAGTTTCTTAGTTTATACAACTGTTTTATTTTTTAAATAACTAACTTTTACCTGCATTTGTAGTATTATACACTAGACGTTGGAACACAATGAAATATTGGCGATTAATAATAAACAAATTACAAGTTAAAAAAAATTGATAGAACTCTTTCAGCAGAATGTTTTACAGTAGTTATTAGGCAACGATGTAAATACTTTCGAGTGCAAAGTGTTAAGAGAACAAGCGTTGTTTACGTTGTTCTTCAAATGTTTAACACTAGATTTACGGACGTTCAGTGACCAAATGAACTATAAAAATAAACAAATAATGAATAATACATAAATCTGTTTATAGAAAGATTGTTGATCTCGATGAGAGTTAACATATACTTTGACATAAGCTTTTTAATAAATTTCGTAATTGGAAATGAGATATCTAAGATCCGTCATTTGGACGGATTCCGTAAACCTAGTGTTAAATACAGATTTGGAGATCTTCTTCGTCTCCGTCATTTTTCCTGCCGAAAAAAGATTTCCCGTGAACGGTACACGCGTGTAAGTGGGTGTAACCTTAGCGGTCAGAAATCCCGATGGGAATAATATTCGATTGCGGTGGGGCGCCATAATATAATCGCGACACGAGATTCCGTCTCGTTCCGGCACCATTCGTGGAGGGAAAGTTCGGTCAACGTAAACGGATCCGCGTAACAATGGTAATGGAACAGGTAATCGTGTTACACGAACTATGGCTCACGATCAACAATTTTTCGTTACGCGACGAGAAAAAAACCGGCTGCACTAGTAATCGATAAATCAACGCGAGAATAAACTTACCACGCGAGTGTCCCTTTCCGACAACGATCCACGTTGCTGATTAACGGGACAAGCGTTAACGAGCGGCGATCTTGAAAAATACAGCCACGTTAATTAATCATTTGCTCCATCGCTTTTACGAAATCTTCAACGAGAACCAGCTTATCGTTTACGGTTTTCGTTGCAGTTATTTGTACAGGCTGGTCCATGGAATTTCAATTCTAGTTTAGAATTTAAAAGCTGGAATTTAGTTTAGAATTTCACCCTTGAATTTTCGTTCAGAAACTTGAAATTTAGTTTAGAATTAAAAATTTGAAAATTAAGTTAGAATTTAAAACATAAAATTTAGTTTAGAATTTCAACATCGAATTTTAATTTAGAATTTATAATTTGAATTTTAGTTCAGAATTTAAAACTTGAAATTTAGTTTAGAATTTAAAAGCTGGAATTTAATTGAGAATTTCAAACTTGAAATGTAGTTTAGAATTTAAAAGCTGAAATTTGGTTGAGAATTTCAACCTTGAATTTCAGCTTAGAATTTAAAATTGGAAATGTAGTGTAGACTTTAAAATTTTGAATTTAGTTTAGAATTTCAACTATGAATTTTAATTTAGAAATTAAAACTTGAAATTTAGTTTAGAATTTCAACCTCGAATTTTAATTTAGTGGGGATTGACGTGTTGCTGGAGGTGGACAAATGACTAAGTTAAAATTGAACTATTTTCATTGGTTGTGGAAAATTTAAGGGAAGTGGGCAAGAACCTTACCAAATGCTCGTCGCGGGGTCACTCTTTACCTGAGTGACCTTAGGTAAAAAGTACGAAATCGTTTGTCACCTAACGGTTCGACACTCATGAAATAATAAACCTTAAAATTTTTAATTATAAAATTAATTTTATATGGGGTTGGGTCAGGAGTATATTGTTATTTTATAGAAAATAATACGCTGGCTCTCGAAAGTCACGCTAAATTAAAAAAAGTTTAAGAATATAAATTGCACGTTGTAAAGAGCAGCAAAAGGCAGTTGTTGATTATTCATGAACTCTCTGAAGTTAAAAACAAGCACAATGGCTTTATGATTCTGTGAATGCGCCGCAAGACGGACATTTTCCGTATGTACTTAACGTGACATTTCGGTGTATCTGATCGTAAAATCCAGCGGCAATACGAAAATCCCCGGAAACAATCTGTAATTGCTTTCTCTCACGAAGTCTCTATCAAAACTAGGTTCCTATCGTTCCCCGGAATCGTGTGTTTGGGGACTAATTATCGGAGCAACGTATCGTCGACACGATTTACGTCGCATTCCGTTTAAATTACGGGTCTCGCTAGAGAGGCGTAAACGGGACGTGAACGGAAAAGAATACAGGAGAGGCAACGTCGAAAAGAACGGAACGTATGGAGGGATCGCGAATGGCCGAGTTGTCTTGTTACTCTTTCTTTTCTTTTTTTCTTTGCGGGGTTCCAGAATCCCTGTACCGTTACTTCACGGTTCCGTACGCGACGAACTTCGTTTCTTCGCTCCCATCGGGCCTTTCAAATTCTTAGCAATACGATTTGATTAAAATCGCCGGTTAAATTCGAGTTACGAGCATGGACATCCGAGTCGCTACAACCGTTAGAAACTACGATGTGATTCCATCTTCATCTTTTTATAACGCGACCAGGACGAATTCGATCGACGTCGATGGCACAACCGTCGTTTTGTTAATGAAACCGTCGTTAATTGCGTCTCGAGTCAAACTTGATTTCTGAAACCTCGAGATATCTTTAATGAAACTTCATCATTTCTGAAACTAGAACTCGTGGTGTCTGAAACGAATCAGGTGGTGTCTTCCTGATTTTGCGGATGATTGGATCATTTTTTCTTTCTTTTTTTTTTTTGGCACGATTGGCTACATTTTTGATGCCATTGTATATGATCTTATTATTAAAATGCGCATAAACAGTTGCTCAATGTTTTTACGCATGTGTCAATTTTTGTTTTTCATATGGGAGAGAATATGTACATGTAAAATACATGATGACAGAATAGACATTTAAACGAGTTTCAGCAACATTCAAATGTTCTGACTCCATGTATCACGATTATTTATCATGAACCAAATGTAAATTATATACACAACTGTTTCTCACATTGCGAACTGAAATTATTATCATTGTTTAAAGTTTGCAAAAATGAAGTATGTAATGGTATATGATTAGATTCTTAGTTCATATGTTAATCGTTGAGAAATTTATTACTGTTTATCATATACAGGTTAAAAAATGTAAATGTGTATAATTTAATGTTTTATGCATGTATAGTAAATTATGGATTTAACGTAACGGTAAAAATGTGCGAAGAGAACCAACATCTCGGTCAAAATATTAATCAGGAAATTATGGCACAATATAAAGTCAAAATATTAAAAACGACGAGTGTTGTATAGTTTATGGTATTATTAACTCGATAGAAGATTGAATAAAAAATATCGAGAATTTTAAACATCAAATATAATAAATAATAAGTAAAAATATAGTACTAATAAATAGTAAGTAAAAATATCGTATTAATAAATAATAAGTGAAAATATAGTAATAATAAACAATAAATGTAAATATAGTAATAATAAAAAGTAAGTGACAATATTGTAATAATAAGTAATAAGTGCAAATATAGTAATAATAAATAATAAGTGAAAATATCGTAATAATAAGTAATAAGTGAAAATATAGTAATAGTAAACAATAAATGAAAATATAGTAATAATAAATAATGAGTGAAAATATAGTAATAATAAACAATAAATGTTACACAATTATAATTGCGGATGCATAAATTAAAAATTTCATAACCGTTCTTAAAAATGAAGTTTTTCGTTTGCATAATATTTTAGCGCGGGTCAAAATGATTCATCCGGCGTGTTAAATCCGACGATGAACAACGCGAGTTGAAAGGCATGATAAAACACACGAGAAAAAGTTCGATTTATTAAGTATCGAGGTCTAAGGTCGAGTCACTTCGTACATGTGGACAGCTAGAAGGCTTTCATCGTGATTGCGGATATGAGGCTGCAGGAGAAGGATAAAAGGATCTGATAGTACCGTTAGTAGCATCGGAGCACAGAATCCATTTATCATGCTTGAACTTCCGATCGGGCATTAAGAAAGAGCATCGACGAGAAATTAGAACATTATCTGATTGTACACGGCTTAATTTCAATAAACGAATTTTCTATCTCAACAATTTCCGTGCTTATTTCAATATGCTCGTTATTACGACGATCGTCGATAATCTTACGAGCCGATCTCGGTTAAACAATTATAATAATTTGATATCTGCACATTTTGTGTTACCTAGCACTCTCGTAATATTACGATCTTTTTATTGTCGAAAAAAGTTGACAGAATAAATTCGATAGTTTTATCTGCTAATTTTGAAATTGCAAAGTTACATTTTGTAATTGTAAAATTATTCGTGGTCAAATTGCAATTTGTATTCGGTGAACTGGATGAGAATAATCAAATGGAGAATAATAATGAAACAGTCGACGCCCACAAACCCAAACAATCAATCAATCAATAATGTAAGAAAGACAAACATTGAAATTATATCGAAGTATTACAATCTCAATTCGATCGAAATGAAAATAATTTTTAACTATACAGAGAGGAGATAGGGTATTCTAGCACATGTTTATCTAACAAACAAAATGAAGGAAGATCATCTAACATTTAAATGACCCTTTGAACTATAACCAAAAAAGGTTGTGGACTTCACGGAGAAGTAAGAATTGCTTCATCCTTGCGGCTCGATGAAGAAAAGCATGCGGTCGAAGTCAAGTATCAAGGTCCCAGGTCAAACCACTTTATAAAGACGAGATGCGATCGCTATCTAGATTCGAGATACGACAAAGAGAACAGAGTGAAAGGTGTGATAACACCATAGCGGTATTTCATGGTAATTACACGGCACCGGTTCCACTGTGAAGAATCCAGAAACAAAGAAACGACACTTTGTTCATCGATCAAAAGCGGTGTTATTATTTCAGTAACCAAGCTGTCCTCGATGTTATTCGGATCGTGCTGGTTGACGTATCATTTGCGGTCGTTATCACGTTTTATTACCGGTATTTTTACATTACTATCAACATCGGAAACACCGTGGAAATGTTGAAACCGGAGACGCGGAACCAGTCCGGTAACAGGTGGAAAAACGAAGGTGAAACTTGTACAAAGTTTACGTTCGCGACGGAAACAACGAGACAACTATGTTAACCGTGCACAGAGGCGTCTCTTTTTCCCGTCGACGATGATTTACGAAGGATGTGGCTCCACGTATGTATTTAAGGCTGCTTTCCACGTGTCGTAGACGTGTAACGTATGCGCGTGTATACAGGTACACGAGTACAGTCGGGTGCAACGCGGGTTTTAACTACGATTTAATTTGGAAATTTGGGATTTCGACATTTGGGAATTTTTGAAATTTGAAATTTTGACGGGGGTGTAATTTGGTAAGAAATTGGAGGGTTTAGAGAGTTTCACAGGTAGCGTGTGATTTGGATCTATGCGTAGGGGGATTCAGGAAATTTGAGAATGTAGAATTTTAGAAATTAGAGATTTAAGGAATTATTTTAAGAATTTGGGACTTTGGAAACTAGCGACCTTGGGAATTTGGGATTTTGGGAAATTGGAAAATGGAGCTTTAGGACTTTGAATATTTGGGATTTTGAGATTTAAAGAATTTGAAATTTTTGTGATTTGGGGTTTTGAGAAATTGGGATTTTGGGAAATTGGGATTTTGGGAAATTGGGATTTTGGGAAATTGGGATTTTGGGAAATTGGGATTTTGGGAAATTGGGATTTTGGGAAATTGGGATTTTGGGAAATGGGGATTTCGGGAAATTGGGATTTCGGGAAATTGGGATTTTGGGAAATTGGGACTTTGCAAAGTTGGAACTTTAGGATTTTAGAACTTTTGGAATTTTGGGAGTTTGGGCATTTGGGGATTTGGGAATGTGGGACTTCGGGAAATTGGGATTTTGCAAAGTTGGGAATTTAGGATTTTTTGAATTTTGAGAATTTGGGAATTTGGGGATTTGGATTTTTGGAAATTTAGGATTTTGGGGCTTTGGAGCTTTAGGATTTCGTGATATCAAATTTCTGATGCCCAGGAATTTCGAGATTTTAGAAATCCGAAAGTTAGGGCATTTGACGATACAAGTATTTGTGAATTCGAGAATTTCAGTTTGTGAATTCCAAACGCAAATTGGAATATTCGAAAACTGTGAAATTGTAGAATTCGGAAATCGAGAAATTGGACAATTTGGAAAATAAGAAATGTGATAATTCAAAACTTCATCCTACAATCTAAATCTAATCCATAATCTGCGGAAGAATACTTGAGCCTAACCTACGCACTTCTGTTGTACTTGTTCTTATCCGAAGAAAGCGTGCGTTGTACCTGAGTGTACCTGACGCGGTCATTCTGAACTGTAGAACAGAGTCGTGATTACGGATAAAATTTTGCTGTTGCTTGCGTAGGCAAGCGTAAATTATCGCGACGCGTTGGAAGAACTCGCGTTACGAATGCAACACTGTAAACCTTGTGCCGGAAGAACCGGTAAATCGAGTGATTTATTGCTTACGTTTAATTGAGAAATTGTTACTGATTCGCAACACTTTGTAAATCAATTTAATATCTATATAACTCTTCGACTTTCTCACGTGGACTGCTTTTCACCTTTTCAACAGCATCGTGCCTCGGGATGCTCTAAATTTGATCGGTGCAAATAACCTGTTATTTACGATATTCGATATTCGTACGACACTTTTAAGTATACTGTTCAAGTACACCCATCGAACGGCAAAAATCAAAGAGTTTATAATTAACAACACGGAGCAGGAATGACTTATTCTTTACACATTTACACCTTGTCACGAACAAGTTGAAAAACTTGAAATCTGAAACCTGTATGAACTGTTATATTGCTGTAAAACTATATGGACTGGGTTTCGTCAGGATGTTCTTGGAATTGATAACATAAGCGATAAGTCGATGATATAAGTTCTTGAAAATTTAACAACAGAAAATATTATAAAGATTAATAATATAAATATTGTATGGTAGTTTAGGATAACGTGAGGTAAAATTACGTAAATGTGACACAGATTAACAGACAACAATATATATATTTAAACAAAACAATAACAATAACGATAATATATAACAATTAGGTGTCTGAACTGAATGACGATAATAAAAACTACGGATATAAAATACGACGTGAATACTTCGAGAGCCTGTTGCCTTCTGCCAGGAATTTCCAAACTCTCTCTGCCCGTTGGAAAAACATGTGGCATCGAGAGCAACCTTGACAAAGAAAAGCGAGGGCCTACTCGCAAAATGTTGGAACGGGCCTGGGTCCTCAAGGACCTCCCAAGCGCTCCAAATAAATTTATGACTTAACCAATACAGTAGAACGAGTTACAGTAATACTAAATTATATAGAATTCCAGTTACGATAATACCGAGTTATACAATTGCCCAAAAATGTCTTTACAATGATCGAAAATCAAAAGATATTGAAATGCTATTGAAGCAGCCGTACCATAGCAATCGAGTGACGCCAGAGGGATCTACGGGACAAAGTACTTAACAACTGCTAATAGCGCGACAATAGCATTCTCAAAGCAAAAGAATTTTGCAATGCTTCCTGGGTTATTGTTCACATAGTGGCATGTCCAGCAGACGACAAAGAGTTGTCAATAATGCTGTTTATCGAGGCCGAACGTGATTGACGGCCCACCTACCTCGAAAACGATCGCACAAATACACATACACGTATGTACTTACGTACATGTATGTGTGTACATGCAAAGTACCTACGTGTCGAGTGCTGTAAACTTCATTTCGAGCCACGGTATTTCACCGGACGAATCGCGGATCAAGAAAGCGCAATTCATTTTAAGAACTTCATTAACATATCCCTGCTGCGAACCCTCCGCCACGTGTGAGTATGGAAGAAACGACGCATGTTATTGCGCGACATACGTTGTCACGGGTACAATGAATTTTACTAGGCATATTTCAAAATGAATTTATTTAGTGAATTTTTGAAAATGATTTTTTTTACGTAATTTTTTTAAATGAATTTTTTACAATGATTATTTTTTAAATGAATGTTCAAAATGAGTTTTTTAAAATAAATTGTTTACAATGAATCTTTCAAAATGAATTCTTTACAATTAATTTTTTACAATGAATTTTTTAAAATGAATTTTTTAAAATTAATCTTTCAAAACGAATTTTTTAAGATCATTCTTTTAAAATTAATTTTTTTACAATGAATATTTCAAAATTAATTTTTTATAATGAATCTTTTAAAATTAATTTCTTAAAACGAATGTATTGCATGGATGTATAGTGAGAGACAAAAGTGTTCGTAAAATTTTCTGCGTTATTAAATATATTTAAAGCTGTATTTATAGCTGTATATTCCACATAACACTTACAACAATAAATAAACATGACATAACGTCGGAAGAATGATTAATAATATAGAAAATATTATTGCTTTTTTTTCTATAATCAAAGTGTACGAACATTTTTGTTGCTCACAGTATGTACGATAGGTAAATAATCAATGAAGACGTAAGAAAATATTAGTGTCCAGTTATATTACCGACGTATTAAATGTCGTTAATCATCGTTAAATTGTTAAGAGAAACGTTTCGTTTAATCTCGAAAGTAATACGTTTCTCAACAACTTTTCTTCCTCCATCGATGCCAATAACAGAAATAACAAGACAGGTTAAGCTGCATGGCAAAGAAGGCTCGAGGGGTTTTCTCAGTGGTTTTCTCGCACGCGATGGTGCATCGAATATTTCAACCCTATCGTGCGGTTAATAGGTGATTCTCTTTTTGTTTCGGCTCGAAAAGTGACTCCCGCATTTGTGCAAAAAGGTTCGCAAATTGCAGGGATCGACTCTCCAGCGACTATGCTATTCTCGATACGAATTTTTCTTGCAACGAGCGTCGCAGAAAATTGCGTTCCTGTTATTTCAATGTTACAAAGAATAATTCCGTACGTTCTTGCAGTTTTACAAAATATTTCCGAAAACAATCTCGTCAGGATTTTGTAATTATACGAAATATTATACAAAATAATTTAGTAACGGTTTTACAATTTTGCACGTTTTTAAGAATAATTTTTTCACATTCTTATAGCTTTATAAAATATTTCCAAAAATAATTTCGTCAGGATTTTGTAATTATACGCGACATTATAAACAACAATTTTGTCACGGTTTTACAATTTTGCACATTTGAAAGAATAATTTTGACACATTCTTATAGCTGTATAAAATATTTCCAAAAATAATTTCGTCAGGATTTTGTAATTATACGCGACATTATAAACAACAATTTTGTCACGGTTTTACAATTTTGCACATTTGAAAGAATAATTTTGACACATTCTTATAGCTGTATAAAATATTTCCAAAAATAATTTCGTCAGAATTTTCTAATTATACGCAACATTATAAACAACAATTTTGTCGCGGTCCTACAGTTTTACACATCTCAAAGAATAATTTGTTTACATTCTAATTGTACAACTTTCAAGAACTAAATTCTGTTACGCCTGTAAACAATATTAAAAAAACAGTTTCGTTAAGATCGCTGTCCAGTATGATCTAAAATATCTTCGACAGGTACATTAGGATTCACGCAATGAGGTACAATTTGAAAATTATCGCAGCGGTTGCGTGTGTTCCCTAAACCGATATTTATTTGACGTACAAAATTCAGGGAACGCCTCGTGATTTCGATCGACAAGAAACAGATTCCACATGAAATTTACAAATCGTTGAGAGGGCGCAAGGTAGTTATTTTTATAATCGGTATACTTACATCACAAAGTTCGTGCAACTACCACCAACAGCAAAAACAAGATCTTCGAATCTCGTTCACGGATCTCGGGCAACGATTGCCACACAAATACAGTTTACCGTGTAAGGCAGAATAATACCGGTCGTAACTTTTAAGATTCGGCAAGGAAATAAATTTTAACTGCTACTTCAATTGCAACGAATTAGATTTACAGCGCCATGAAACTTTTGCTTGTTTGTTTCTCGAGCGTTCACCAACGTTTCAGATGAACCTTAATCTGTAACTGTAAGTGATTCATACTGTGTTAATGGTTTTCTGTGGCAATTTTGTCAATTTTTCTTATTATTTACAGTAGTTGCTGTACTCCATAAAATTAAAATGTACGTGTCAAGGTGTGTCAAGGATTTCTCTGATCACGATGTTGCAAAATGACTTACGTTGTAAGTGTTATTAATTTTTTACACTCGAACAGCGTTAAACATAATTTTATGATACTAGATAGACTGCTAATCGGGTGCTATAGTACAATTCTTATCTGAATAGTGTGAAACATACGTGTGTTAACACAACGAAATAACTAAATTCATCAAACTTCTCAAGTAGAAGGTTTTATAGGCAGTACTAATTACATGAATATGTGTTTGATTTTATAAAATCATATATTTTGTTTGATTTTAAAAGTGTACACATTTATTTTTATATCAAGGTAAATTTACTGTTCCTATGGACTTGTGCATTCTTAATAATTAAAAATGTCATTTAATTGACTTTAAAAGTGACACAAGTCCGTTCATAGCCATAAAAAATATATTATCTCTGAAGTATTGTTCGTTATGCTAATTGGAACAATAAACTTGACACTCTTAGAAACCCAAAAACATTGTTGTGGTTTGTACGTGATGTTTGTGGTGAACATTTTTAAATTTAATTCAACGCAAACCGTTCAATATCTCGATTCGAACATAAACGGACTCACGCCACTTTCAAAAACGAACAACAAAGAATATAAAGGGATTCGTACGAACAAGAAATACGGAGTCTGACCAATACCGTTGGATTCAAGTATCGAGTATCTACATCGACGGGCAGAAATTTTAGTAGGGGACCGCGGAGACCAGGGGAGGAAAACGTGAGGTTCCCGACACCGTCGTGCTCGGGGTCCTGGTGCATCCCGAGGTCCTGAATAATGCAGACCACCTATTATCCCTTCCGGAATCGCGAGCCATCATCTGACCTTCCGCGGCCGTTCGCAAGAATCCACGTTGCACGGAATTCTAGCGAGTGTGCCGTGGGTGTCCTCCCTGTCCCGCGAAACCGGGGGAACCGAGGCGAAAAAACCGGGATAATAATAAAAGCTGGTGGGGGGATTTTATGGGGGTGCAGAGGGAGAGAAGCGGGTCCCGTCGCCGTCGCGTCGCAGCAGAAGAAGGCACGAGAAGTCGTGGGTTATCGCCGCGAACGTGACCGCATAAAAGATCGTAATGTTTTATGTGAACACGTGTATAAGGAAGGTCAGTACTGTTCCCTCTGTCCTTGTTCCCTTGATTTCTCGTCGGGTGTTCCGGATAGAACAGCCATTGTTCTGCGGGGGAAGAAAAAACACTTGTTGTTGTTCGATGTAGCGATTACTGTTTCTTCATCGATCACGAGTCTCCGAGCAACCCCGATTCTCCTCGATCTTGCGATTCGATACGAAAGCAACGTTTACGAACCTCGCCGAAAATTCGGGGTGTTCGTTCTGTTCTTGATGATGATACCGTTTTTATACGATGCACACTAATTCTTAACTGTACATATCTGTGCATACGACAAGATGTATAAGCATTTCTGTCAGACTTTTGTATTATTCGAACACTTCTATTAACGTTACAATTCAAGATATACGTATATTTAGAAATATAAGAAATTAATATGGGCATAAAATAAATGACACGAATTAGCCTGGGTCCGTGTTCATACCTCGTTTCGGTTCGGCTCATCTCGGTTCGGTTCATCTCGGTTCGTTTGGGTTACACTGTACTCGGGTCGGTTCAGTTCGGCTAACTCAGTTAGGTTCGGTTTGGTTCGGTTTAGTTCGGCGCGGTTCGGCTCAGCTCGGTTGCGCTTTGCTCGGGTCGCGTCGGTTAACTTCTACTCTGTTCAGTTCGGCTCACTCAGTTAGGTTCGGTTTGGTTCGGTTTCGTTCAGTTTGGTTCGGCTCGGTTCGGTTCGGCTCAGCTCGGCGCAGGGCGGTTAACTTCTACTCGGTTCAGTTCGGCTCACTCAGTTAGGTTCGGTTTGGTTCGGTTTCGTTCAGTTTGGTTCGGCTCGGTTCGGTTCGGTTCGGTTCGGTTACCAGCCGTGACAGTTCAGCTGTCTCTAAAGTCGGTATTCACATCTTTCTATAAACAGGTTTATGTATTATTCATTATTTATTTACTTTTGTAGTTCATTTTCAATGTAGACATAAGTGGTCACTGAGCGTCCGTAAATTTAGTGTTAAGGACTAACTGAGCCAACCTTTTGCAGATCCAGACCATTATTTTTCCATGAATCGGCCGTTAGGCTTCCTATTCATTTTGGAAAAGTTCTTTACTCTTGGTTCAATCGTTGCAGCGTACAGGCCTCTTTCTGTGTCGTTCTCAATAAATCGAATATTCTAAGAATATTCTAAATTCTATGTAATTTAACAAACAACAGCTCCATATCCCAATATTAATCTTCAAAAATGCATACGCCTGAATCCGTAAGCGTATAAATCGAAACGTTCGTAAATTCGAGAAAGTGAAAATCCCTGATGAACAGAAAATTTGTACGTTGCTGATAGCGAGGAGAACGATTTCAGTAATTCGACCGCGCGATCAGTGGCCATCGCGAATGAGGACACTGATGAGATGTAATAGAGCGGATCGAAATTCCTCGAAAGCCAGGAACACGTTCGAACACAATTGCAATAACTTGAACGTAATCGGTGTTGCGGCGAGGGAAGAAGACAGGGAAGGTCGCGAGGTGACAAAGTGGCTGGGATTAAACGGTCGAGGAATACCGGCCACGTTTCTTCGTATTTAGTCGTCCGGTTTCGGGCTGAATTTACGAGGCGGAGTCTCGCGGACGCGAGCAAAGTTATCGCGGCGGGTAATGAACACTTGTTCGTTTTAAGTAGCCGTCCGGCAATTTGTACGTCAGTCGGAGCCGCGCGACAACGCCGACTTCTATCTGGCGCGAATCTCGCGCGCGCGCTCCTCGCGATCCTTTTGTGGCGCGTGCACGCGCGCCAACGCTTGCGGGCACCCAAATCCATCGCGCGGATACCATCCACTTCCATTCAGGATACCTGTCATAATTTCACGCGTTGTAGACATTTCCGACATCGTCGAAGGGTCACTATTTCTTTCGAGTTCTTATTTTATTGCCACATTTACTTATTCTAATGATATGGGCAAAATGCAAAGTTCGTTTGTAAATACGGAGAAACCGCATTAGGATTTCTAGGTTACTACATTTTTGTGTTTCTAGAATGTCTATTTCTAAATTTGTAAATTCTCAATTTCCTGAATTATTCATTTCGAGTTCTAAAATTTTACCCCCTCAAATCCCTAGATTACTAAACTTCTGTGTTTCTGGAGTTGATATTTCTAAATTTGTAAATTTTCAGGTTTTTACATTATCCATTTTGAATTCCCAAATTTCACCCTCTCGAAACGCTAGATTACTAAAGTTCTGTGTTTTTACAGTTTATATTTCTAAATTTGTAATTTGAAAATTCTCAATTTCTTGAATTATCCATTTCGAGTTCTAAAATTTTGCCATCTCGAATCTCTAGGTTACTAAATTTCTGTTTCTAGAGATTCTATTTCTAAATTTGTAAATTCTCAACTTTTTGATTTGTCCATTTCAAATTCCCAAATGTGACCATCTCGAATCCCTAGATGCCAACATCAAACGAAGATCTCTGTAGATCAAAAAATCGCTAGATTCAGTAATCTCTTGATCACAAAATCGATAGGTTCAATAAATCTCTACATTTCAATATCTAGTAATTCACAACAGTTCTGGATCCTCGTATCCCTAGTTACTTCAATCCCAAGATTCTAATGTCCATAGATTGCAAAAGTCCCCAGATCGCAATATTCTTAAACTCCCAAAACTACTAAATCCCCAGACCGCTTGATTCCTGGCGCTGGATATTCCAGAATCCCAATATACCTAGATTCAAAGGATTGATCCAAAGCTGCTCAAATCCCAATATGTACACATTTTTCGATTTCTACACAACTATTTCCTCGGTACTCAATACCTTTAAATATTAATACACTCTGAAATCGGTATCCCTATATCACAACATTCGTAAACTCTAACATCCCCAGAAGACATTATTCCTAGATTTCAATATTCTTAAACCATAACTCCCTAAGACAACTGTATCACTAAATGTCAATATTCCTAGTTTCCAATATCCGAATGACCCAAATCTACCTGAATCCCTAAATGATCCTTAAAAATCGTATAAAAAACCTCATTCCTCGCGGTTGTCATGTTTCAAAAATTTGTAAAATTTTCCAATTTCAATATTTGTGTTTAAAAGTTTACAATACGTTCACTAATTGAAATTTTAGGATATTATTCCAATTTCAGTATTTGCGGTTAAAAGTTTAAAATACCTTCACTAATTGCAATTTTAGGCTATCATTAACCGAACAGACACGCGAAAATGAACGAAAGAGATACAAACTCAAAGGCCTTCTTAACATTCCGATACATCGATATCGTGAACCAAAGAGAAATTTTCCGATGATCGATTTTCAGCACCATGGAGATTACCTGAACGAGTTAAATTCGACGTTGCGAAACGGTACTCGTCGACGGCGACAATTCCGTGAAATGTTTACGGTTCGCGATCAAAAGAGCGAACCTCTCGCGTTAATTGGAACAGTAATCATAAATTTTGCCGACGTTTAATTAAGTGGAGAGCCGATGGTTGCAACGTTTTAAGCAACCGGCAACAATAGCTGCCGAGGCGAGCTCGAACATTGACAAGGATTACGAGCAATTTGCTGGCTTTGTTTCGAAGCAGCCTGAATCATAATCGCGTTGCAGTATCGTCCAAGCATTCGTGCGGAAGATAGCGAGGTTGCCTCGTATCTGACACTGCTATCTCGGTATTTATGTCGAAACCGTGACCCCTGTGACAACGTGCACGTCACGAACATCCCCCTTTTCCAGAGACCAAACGGGAGATTAGTGGTCGATGTAGTGGAACATGTATATTATGTACCAACAGGTGGAATGTTTGCTAAGACGAACGAAAACTTTTATCGGGGAAACAAAACATTAGGTTGGCGCATATGAAATGTCGGATTTTTAAGTGGATATATAAAATTGCATATCTTTTTTCAAAAGCCGTTTATTTAATCAAAATATGATCCATTTGCTTAAGTACACTTTTTCCAACAAGATTGTAATGTATATTAAGGAAATTCTGATCTTTGGAATCAATAAATTCTGATATTGAATTTTTCGGACACTCTTCATTTTCGCTGTGTCCGATGAATAACCTGGGTGTTGAAAAATTTCATACTTGGACTCATTTAATTTCACGATCGTTTTATGCGACGCATGCGGCCAACCGTTGTTCCTGAGAAGTATTGAATCATGCCGATTAACGAGTGATGGGTGAATAATTTTCCATTTTTTTTGCACTTCTCAAACTAGCCGCACATTTCGTTCGTTAACAGTAGCTCTTGCAGCATTTTTGCCAAATTTATACTCGTATAAAAAAAATTACACGAATATCGGCTGAATTCATATCGGTACAAAATACAAAACAAATAACAAAAGGAAACACTTTCTGAAAATCTTCTTTGTTGAAATGTGACTCTGACCATGGACAGTACGACTATGAAAGAGGTTGTGCCAAAAACGAAAGCGTAAGGAAAACATGGTGACAAAAGTTCGCATGTACAGAAAATCCGAAATTTCATATGCACTAACCTAATATTAAGAGAAATGTCGATGATCGCTTATCTAAAAGTTTCAATAATTCCTAAACAATTTCGTGTAACTTCCAATTACTATTGGCTATCTATAAATAGGTAGTAAACTATAGTTCATCGTGGCCATATTGCGAGGCTCTGTTAGATTCCCTAGAAAATTTCCTCTTATAATATTAACATTCATCGTGTATCTATCTTATAGCCCGTAAAAAGCAATGAGACAGTGTGCGTCAAGGTCAATATCAAGGTGGCAATATAACGAGAATCTGTGTAACAATAGATTACGATCAATCGTAAACTGTATGAAAGCATGTATCGTAGATATGCATAATACTGCTACTAATTATAGCGTTTTGAACAGACGGTGTACTGCATAAAATAGTAAATAAAAGTGAAAAATTCCTGTACTAAAACTTTCCAAGTTCGCAATAAGATTAGCAATAATGAATTTGAAATATTGCTAAGTAATCGATCTCGCTGAACGAGTAAAAAGAATGTAATTGAAGCACTCTGGCATCGAGTATGCCTCTGATCGTTGAATCGATCTTTTCAATAGCTCCGCGAAGATACATGTACAAGGTCATAGACTGATCGGGAGTGATTCAGTAAATTTGAATGCAAATAAGTGGAAGGTATGTTAGCGGAACCATTGTGAGTTCAATAAACAGTCCATTATACGCTCGAAACATCAAGTCGAGATTACAGAGCGATGATTCGACCAGAAAAAAATTGTTTTGCTGGTAATTAACTATACTAAGTGAGTTACTCATTCATTATGCGCGCACCTGATTGATTTTATAAAAAAAAAATCGACGTGAATTACGTTGCATCTTTTCTGTCCTCGCGATAAGTCGAAAATTAAAAAGGGAAGAGTTGTGCGAATGCATAAAAAATAAATCACGTAGACGCAGACATTTATTTGCCCGGAGTTTGAATAATTTTTTCCTAACGGGACTCGTGAACGCTTTAATAAATAAAGATGTACAGAGTCTGGGAACCAGTCTGTTTTTCTGAGTAATTAATCTTCATCTTTTAAGAGTATTACGTAAAATCATTAAGAGACCTTGATTACGTCAAACGGCTAGGACGAGGCTCTCATCAATTACGTGAGCTATAGGAGTATTTAAAAAATAATTCTTGCTGCATTAAATTAATTATGACGGAAGGAAGTCTTTCAAGTTGTGCTTAGCGTGTACCGTTTTGTTTTCTTTTTGTCGGGAACAATGTCCAGACAATGATTACCGTAATTAGTTAGGTACTTTTGAACAGGAAAGTTAAAAATTTGCAAATATAAGTTTTCTAAATTATGAAATGGAAAAATAGAAGAATTGAAAATTAAAAATTGAAAATTGAAAATTGAAAAGGTGAACAAGTGAAAAGTTGAGAAATGGAAAAATCGAAGGATTGTCGATCCGGAGAATAGAAAAATCGAAAAATTAAAGAATTGTAGGATTGTAAAATTGTAAAATTGTGAAATTGTAAAATTAAAAAATTGTAAAATTGTAAAATTACTTAATTGTATATTTGTAGAATTATGAAATTGAAACATTGCCGAGTTGCAAAATTATATAATTGAAACTTATTGTTAAAGCCTTAGAACCACGAAGTCGTAAAATTATGAAATCGATATTATTAGTCTCTCAAATTAATAAATCTGTCAATGCGAGAAATAGAAATTTAAAAACTGTACTCAGAACATCTTAATCTTCCCAACATAAAAATTTGAATATTTCTGAACACTAAGTACCTACATGAACTATATTACTTACATACAAAATACAAATAGTAACAGCGCCAACAGAAACATTTCAAACATTCGCAATTATATCGTAAACGTCGCAGTTACGTTTTCACCGCAGCATTTAACGTGTTAATTATAATCCCCGAACAACGAATTAACCTTTCGAGCTACTAAATCACGTTCACTCGACGAAGTTTTCTCGATCTCCGACGATCTCGTTCGTGGGAATCGTTTTTCCTATGCTCGTAAACATAGAACAATCCTCAGGTCTAAAGAGCTAGTCGCAGCTTACAGAACACGGTAATAAACATTTGGACACAGTTGAACGTGTTCGAAGAGCGTGTAACCTGTTGCGTCGCCGTTCGTCGGATATCGACAGAAAGCTCGCGAACAACAAAGGGAATATGTCCGGCAGGTGGTTCGACCTGTTCAACATGTGTGCATCACGTGTGCATCGAATGCGTTCGTACGTCAGCCGAAGAAGACACGGCACAATTGTGCGAACGGTCTTAAACCGTCGGGTTTCGATTGGAATTCTCACCTGCGTGTTCAAACACAGCTGTCTAGAATGTTCCTCTTCTATAATTTATGTTAACGACCGCGTTATTATTACTGCAACAACCGTAGCGTCTGTCATGTTATACCGACAACCGTATTATTAACACATTGACTGCCATGTCACCAATATGTGGGTGACTCTCGAACTTCTATACAGATTTAACCCTTTGCACTCCATGATATTTTTATCGGCAACGGATAGCAACACTAAAACCTCTTGGTTGAAAAGTTAATACAATAAAATATAATAATTTCAAAAAAATTCATCACTCCCTAATATTAATTGTAACTATCAGCTGCTGATACGTATTACATATGTGAAACGCTACGGATTTAGCTAAAAAAAATACCTGTTCGAAATTGCTGTAAAACAATGTGGTGAGCATGAGTCACCATTGAAGTGCAAAGGGCATAGCCATATTATTCAAAATTTGTTCACCTTTCTAACTGTAAATACTCGCAGTAGTTCCTTGGAACTGTGAAGAACAAATAAAAGTATCAGGAACATATCTGATAAGGTTTGTTCAAAATAAAAATACTAATACAATTTTGAATCGCTTTCATGTGGCAGTCAACGTGTTAACATCTTGAGCACCACCCTGAGACAGTTTCAATTTCTTTTAGGAAGTAATTTTATTTTCGATAAATTTTTTAAACAATTTCCATAATATTCGACTCTGGTTTATTCGATAAGCTTTAATATATTCATAAAACTTTTGTATACTTTGTTTTGTTAAATGTTTCAACAAAAACTAGCGATAGATTTATGCGTCAATAAATCTATTTTTTAGAATTCATACGTCATCCGTAAGTGGGTGACATGGCACTCAAAGTGTTAAATACATTTTGTCCATCTTTTATTTTTTTATCATCCTCCGCGTCCGCGTAATACATACAAATAAATCGAAAAAAATATTACGAATCACGAAGTTGTAAAATATCCAGTTGCAATCGCGCTATTTACTGTTCGAACATACAAGTTTCGAAGACAAACAGCGATCGGAGAATTATCGAACGTTGCTCAACGATCGACGCAAAGGTGAATTGCCATGAGAAAACAAATTGCCGTCCATTGAATTCCAAAATAATGGTGTTTCGTCGATCGTCGCGGTACGAACGATTCATTACATAATTATCAATGAATAATGCGTACTCAGTGACCGGAGTGTCCTCTGCGAATCATCCCGCCGGAAGCGGATACACGCTTCATGGAGGACGGCTACAAGTGAAGCGGGCCGCGTGCGTGCAGACACGACGCAACAGTTGCGTCCATGTTTGCCACACGTGAAACACGTTTCGCGATCGATGAAATTAACTGCGAATACGGGCGATATTTTTTTTTGAAATTTCTCACTGCATTATCTTTCGTCGATATCCGCAATTTACGAATCATCTGTCCATTCTCAATTCTTGCGAGTTTCACTGAACGTTACAACGACTATCTACTAAATCAACTAAAGATATTAAAACTATTGAATATATTGAATATATTAAATATATTAAATATATTAAATATATTAAATATATTAAATATATTAAACATATTAAATATATTGAACATATTAAATATATTGAATATATTGAATATATTGAATATATTGAATATATTGAATATATTGAATATATTGAATATATTAAATATATTGAATATATTAAATATATTGAATATATTGAATATATTAAATATATTAAATATATTAAACATATTAAATATATTGAACATATTAAATATATTGAATATATTGAATATATTGAATATATTAAACATATCAAATATATTGAATATATTGAATATATTAAATACATTAAACATATTAAATATATTGAACATATTAAATATATTGAATATATTGAATATATTGAATATATTGAATATATTGAATATATTGAATATATTGAATATATTGAATATATTGAATATATTGAATATATTGAACGTATTAAATATATTGAATATATTAAACATATCAAATATATTGAATATATTGAATATATTAAATACATTAAACATATTAAATATATTGAACATATTGAATATGTTGAATATATTGAATATATTGAATATATTGAATATATTGAATATATTGAATATATTGAATATATCGAATATATTGAATATATTGAATATATTGAATATATTGAATATATTAAATATATTGAATATATTGAATATATTAAATATATTAAATATATTAAATATATTAAACATATTAAATATATTAAATATATTAAATATATTGAACATATTAAATATATTGAATATATTGAATATATTGAATATATTGAATATATTAAATATATTAAACATATTGAATATATTAAATATATTAAACATATTAAATATATTGAATATATTGAATATATTGAATATATTGAATATATTGAATATATTGAATATATTGAATATATTGAACATATTAAATATATTGAATATATTGAATATATTGAATATATTGAATATATTGAATATATTAAATATATTGAACATATTAAATATATTGAATATATTGAATATATTGAATATATTGAATATATTGAATATATTGAATATATCGAATATATCGAATATATCGAATATATTGAATATATTGAATATATTGAATATATTGAATATATTGAATATATCGAATATATCGAATATATCGAATATATCGAATATATCGAATATATCGAATATATCGAATATATCGAATATATCGAATATATTGAATATATTGAATATATTGAATATATCGAATATATCGAATATATCGAATATATTGAATATATTGAATATATTGAATATATTGAATATATTGAATATATTGAACATATTGAACATATTGAACATATTGAACATATTGAATGCATTAAATATATGAAACATATTCAGTATATTCCATACACTAAATATATTAAATATTTGCTGAACATTGAAAAAATATCATAATTTATTAACTGACGGTATTGAGTAATCTCTGATGTAGATCAGTAAAACAACTGATTAATTATTAATTCAAATTAGAAATTTAATGGATAAATTAAATTACTGAACGTTTTCGGTAATTTTAAATCAGAAAGTGTCTTTGAATTGTGGACTATCACTGATATGAAGAAACTGTAACCTTTGCGATAGGATGCAATAATAGATATCAGAATTTTTGGGATTTAGAATTTTAGTTTCCTTCCAATGCGAATTACGAACATTCGCGATTAAACCTGCGGTAGCAGATCGTGATTACGAGTCGAAGATTGCATCGTTCGGCTTCTGGTTGTATAATGGATTCGTGATCTTCCATTAAATCGTACACGAACCGAGAGGAAACTGCGAGCGCATTTTCAGATTGCACAGTGTCGAAACGTTCGTGAAAGTAACGTTAATCTCGCGTGTAACTATCGGAGCATTTTCCACGCGCGAAAATTTTCGTTCATGAATGTTTTCGTGTTAAGTGTAGTGCGTCTTGTTAATTGTGGGAATTTTCTGAAAAGAAAATATAGAGTTAGGAATTTGGTATTTTGAAGATTTAGTAATTTGGGAAATTTAGAGATTTGAAAATTGGGAGATTGAGAAATTGCAATTTTGGAATTTAAGATTATGCAGTGGAAAAAGATTAAAAGTTTGGAATTTTAATAATATCGAAATTTGAAAATGTGGAAAATTTAACCTATTGTAATTAAAAAATTCAGGAACATAGTACATCGAAAATTTAGGAATATAATAGTTTGAAAATTGAAAAATGCACGAAGCAGAAAATCTGTAAATTTCAAATTATGACAATGCGAATAATGTGGGAGTTTAAAAATTCGGACACTCGCAAATTTGATGAGTTTTAAAATTTTCGATCGCTGGAGTTGGCCCATTTGCGCAGCATCTAATGCGCAAGGAAACTAATGACTCTGACAGAACGAGTTGTACGGACATAAGGAGCATCGTGTCTTAAGGTTGTCTTGCAAGAAACCAGTACAGCACCTCAGCATCCGATTAAGGGTCTTCCGGTAGCACCGATAAAGTTACGCATGCGATTACGTGTCGAAGATGGTATCACCTTGAACGTGGTTACATAAGGTCTCCAGGGACGCACAATAGGGCCCCGATGTTCCATTAAATCGTATGCAAATACTTGGAGAACAATGGAACGCGGACGGTCGCAGATCGAAGTTGGCGAAAAATCAGCGGTTGGCTGCCGGAACGTTTCCTGGATGTGCCAACGGAACCACAGAATCCCTGAGGAAGACCTCAACAATCCGAGATTAGTATACCCTAATCCTTCGTTGTCCGACGATGTTCGAAAACCTGATATTCCAATTGCAGAAATTTATAAATCCAACTTGATACAAATACTATCGTTGAATACATCGCTGAATTGGTACCGATGAAACGAGATGACGTTTCTTTAGAAATTGTAATTTATGGTGATATAACGCGAGACGATATAACACTTCAGTGGATTACGCGTGGTAATACAATTCTTGATTATGTAACTTGTGGTCAAACAACGCGTGGAGATCTAACACGCGATGATACGAGTGACAATATAACGTGCGGCGATACAACGTGCGTTGATATAATGCTAGGTGTTACAACAAATGCTTGACTATAATATAACCATAAACATAACTTGTGGTCAAACAACGCGTGCAGATCTAACACGTAACGGTACAACGCGTGGTGATATAATGAGTGACGATGTAACACGTGGGGATACAACGTGCGTTGATATAACGCTAGACAACACAAGAAATGCTTGGATAGATAACTTGTGGTCAAAAACCGTGCAGAAATCTAATGCGCAGCGGTACACCGCGTGGTGATATAAAAAGTGGCGATCCAACGTGTGGGAATGTAACTCTCGATCGTACGATTTGAGCAGAAGCAGCCTGTGGCAATATAACGCGTGATCATATAACAAGAGGTGATATAGAGCTTGGCAATGCAGTGCGTGCTGATATCACGCTTGACACAATAACGAGTAGTGGTCTATCGGTTGACTGCATAAATTTTAACGAAATAATATGTGGCGATATAACGCGTGACAATTCAATAAGCGACCATATAACAGATATTAATCCTTATCACTCCAACCGACAGTAACACTGTCAAGCTTTACCCAGCGTTCTACTTCAATCGAGTAATTCTTGACAATTTACTTAATTACAAATATCTAAATAAATTTCTAAAAAAACTATACAATTAAATTATAAACTACCAAGATATGGAATTATCAACTATTGTATCAATGAATCCCTTCTATTCTCTCCTTACAATTAGCAAATTACAAATAAACCACAAAACAGTTAGTACTATTTCTCGGTCAACAAAGAATCGTTATGTCGACGTTACGGTTGTCCAGTTGCAATAGAAATTCCGTTAGATGCGCCCCATGGGCGCAACCGATTGAATATAAATCGTGAATAAATTGCACAGGATAGCGCAAGGATTAATTTCCGGCCCGATGATTTAAGGTGTTTCGTATCCTGAGTAATTGACGTCTCATTTCTGTGTCCAGCCTCCCTGACAGCAACAGAAATTCATCTTGGCTAGGAGAAACACGACTTGGTTGTTTCCTGGTAACGGAATTCGAAGCGCTTCTCTGTTGAGCACGCAATCGATCATGAGCATTGGACATGTTCGTTATCCTTAACAACATTCGTGGGCGAACCGTCGCTGATATTCTACGAATCCTATCCTTTCTTCGTTCCTTCCACCTTGAACCTCTAACTCGAACATCTTCTAGGAGCACGGGAAACTATCAAGTAACTCCGTATTTTTTATATTCTGTATGAAACTTGAGAAACTCTCAAGCAATTTTGCGTTCTTTTCGTTGGCTTCAGAGATTAATGGTAAAACGGTTAAACGGTAAACCGGTAAATTGGTACAATGGTAAAGTAGTTAAATAATGAAACGGTAAAAAGGTAAAGTAGTAACATTGTATAATGGTGACGTGGTAAAATGGTAGAATGGTAAAATGGTAAAATGGTGAAATGGTAAAATGGTAAAATGGTAAAATAGTAAAATAGTAAAATGGTAAACTGGTAAAGTCGTAAAGTGGTAAAATAGTTATATAGTAAAATAGTAAAATGGCTAAATGGTAAAATAGTAAAATGATGAAATGGTAAAATGGTAAAATGATGAAATGGTAAAATGGTAAAATGGTAAAATGGTAAAATGGTAAAATGGTACAATGGTAAAATAGGAACATGGTAAAATGAAAAAAATGGTAAAACAATAAATGGCAAATTCGTAGATAGGTTTAACGATAAACTCGCAAAATAATAGAATAACAAAACAAAATAATGCAATAGTAAAATAGTCGAATAATAAAATAAGCGAAACAATAAAATAGTAAGTTAGTAAATTTGCGAGAGGCAACAGTCTAATGTCACAAAGACCATCAAAATCAGCTACCACATCAAAGTATCCAAAGAATGAGTGTCAATCTCCGATAAAAAGTAACGAAATCAACGATTTTCCAAATTGGCTGAAATACTCGGGACTTGCAAAACATCCAGACGAACGTATACCCCGGCAGAGCGAGCAGAGTGCGCTTTTTTTCTCGCGGTCGACAGGTTGTAATATTCATAAATCGTTCCATTTAAGCGTCGAAGATTTTCTAATCATCTGTTCCGAGGCATTCGAAGCATTTTGCAGTCAGCAACGAACGATGAAAATACCAAGGATCGTGGCTCTGCGTAGCAACGTCCTTCTTTCTACCGAAGGTAAACGGGCGAACCAACGATCACGATCAAGATCATTGACTTCTCACGAATGTAAAGCGATCCCCTGAAAGTACCCGTACACTGTCGGTGCGATCTTTCGTCCGGATATCACGTGGACACGGAGAAAGGAAGGAGTTATCAAAGTCGTGCATCGCCGCTACGTCACGAACTGGCTCACACAGAATTCTTTCTATCGGGGCAACGTTCTGTTCCCCCTTTACCTCCTTTTTCATTTGTATTTTGTCCAATTGTCTGCTCGAACGATGTTACGCTTGTACATTCGAACAATTATAGCGAGATGGAATCAAACAAATTGTATAGTGTTACACAGTCGACACTAGTTCCCGATTTTGCTGAATCTTAGATTGTAAAATTCTGAAAAAGCTCTCGGATTGTCGAATCTTCAATTTTAAAAATTTTCGGACACAGATATTTTCTAATTTTTAAGGTCATAGAGTTAAAAATTCTTGAAACTTCAGGTTCTCAGATCTTTTTACGCTCCCAAATTTTCGAATTCTCAAATTCCAGTATCTCCAAACTACAGCATTCGCAAATTCCAATATCTCCAAATTCGCACATTCCCAAATTTCGAAGTCCTCCAATTCCCACGTTCCCAAATTTCAATATTCCCAAATTCCCACACATCCGAATTTCAACTCCTCCAATTCTCATATTGCCACATTCTCACACTCCCAAATATTCACATACTCAAATTTACTTCTCCAAATTCTATTATCCCCAAATTCCCACGCTCCAAAAATTCCAAATACCTAAATTTCGAACACCTTCAATTTTCATCTTCGTATATTCTCAAATCTCCAAACTGATACACTCTCAAACGTCAACATTAACAAGGTGATTCTTTGCCAAATCCCAAAATCCCCAGATCTCTAGACCCGCGTCCCTAAATCCTTGCATCCCTAACTCGCGAAATACACAAATTTATCACTTTGAAATCTAAAAGACTCCCCGTAATCGTACGTATTGTACAATAAATCACGGTCTTTTCATAATAAATCCCCAAAACGGAATCACTTCCATTCTCAACCTTGTTCCCGTTCCCTGAACTCGTGCGTTTTTTTCATGAAACAAGAATATACGAAAGCGTTCGAAGCATCACGAAGCATTTTTATCCGGTAAAATTAATTAGCACGATTACGCCTCTTTCAATTTCGCCGACTCGCATGTATTCGATTGTCAGAATCGTCTACGAAGTTTCGTGAGATCCAAACAGCTGCGCAAGTCGTACTTTATCGCGGAATCGACCACCGGTATTGCCGCGAAACGTACAAAGTGATAAAGCGAATAAATTGAACGGAACACAGTGATATAAAGCGGCAGCGATCGAGAGAAAGGAGAACGCCTTTCTATCTTCACTGAATGATGAAACCCGTGTTCAAGGCCGCTCTTCAAGATCATGACCACGCCGGTGTTGCTGGACAATCGCCATTCGTTATTGACCGGCTCACAAAGTCAATGTCCATCGAGCACGTGCCGCCCAAAGAAAAGGAAAAACGGTAACACCGGACTTTGCATACGCATTGAATCACGTATAAATATTACGTTGTTCAGAAAGTAATTTCGTTTCTTTTACGAAAATGAGAGACGATTTTTATCGAATACTTTTTTTCTTGCTTGAACAGCATTTTTAAGAATGTGAAATGTTCCGAAAATTCTGCTTCTCACTTTCCATATTTGCTAGGAACTACTGCATGGAATCGAACTTTTTCTCAAGGAAGCCTGTTGGGAAAAAACGAAGTCGCTTTCCGAACAACATAATAGTATGTGGATCGTCATGAGCGTTATTAAACGATAAACACGTTGACTACAACATAAAAGAATTGAAAATTGCATTAGTTATTTTCATTTAGTACAAACCTTACCAGATATGTTCACGATACTTCGTTATATTCGTTCTTCACAGTTCCAAGTAACTCATGCGAGTGCTTACAGTTAGGAAGGTGAGCAAATTCGAAATTATATGGCTATTTAATCTGTATTGAAATTTGAGTGTCACCCACACGTGGGCGACATGACAGTCGAAGAGTGAAAGTGGTGCAGGGTTTGCGAGAGATTAAGGTGTTAATGAAGAGTGCTTATGATCGAGCAATAGAAGATCGAGTGACCGAGTAGAGTGTTTGGAATCGTGTGACCTAACTTGAGACATTGCGGGTACGAAGGAAGAGTGTTTCGGGAATGAAATAAGATGCACGAATGCAACGAGGAGTCAGAGACGAGCATTTGAAGAGTAAAGAACGAGTATTAAACATATATTAAGATACACCGAGAATTATTGATTACACCCTTCCTACACACTATGTGCAGGGTTGATCCTTTAAGTAAGGCCACCTAAATATCTCTTCAGGTTATTGTGACGCAAGAAATGTTTGTCACATAATGTACATTACGTAATGGTGTCAGTGGACCAATATCTGACAAGTATATTTTTTTCCAAGGGTCATTTTATTCTATGTTATTAAGGTGTTTTTTTGATACTTAACTACATTTTTTTGAATTGCATCGTGTAGCTGATAGAAAAATACATTCAGATATGTATGGTACCATGACCTTGAAATGACGATGATCTTCGAAAATTGAAGCGTCACAATGCTTAAAGGTTAATTGTAAATGTGACAACAATAAGAGTGATAAAAATAATAAAATAATTTTTGACGCACATATGACGGAATTGAACCGTCAACCCTTTGACTACCAAAACTACATTTTTTGCGAATTTTTGTAATTGTCCCAATATAAGGCAAAAATAGATGAACAACAATAATACAAACCTGACTTCACACGGAAAATTACTTGTCTTCGAAAAATTTGGATATTTTCACCAAATAAAATACAAGTACCAAATTGGATTTGAGAAACAAATGATTGAAAACGCGATTTTGCCGTGAAACAAAGGGGATTGAAAGGGTTGAGGATTAAAAAATCGACAATAGAGTGAAACGAGAAATGGTAGCAGGGTAAATCGATCAAGCGTTAATAGAGACTAATTTTTGCAGGACGCACATCCCACGAACGCATCCTCCCATCGAGTGAGACAAAGCCTGTACGGATAAGTATCGTTACATGTGCCAAGCCACGGGGATAGTCATAATGTAAGCATTGAACCAACGATGGTGCCTGAACCGTCCATTGTATTCCGCAGCCGGAGTCACAGGTTCGGCTAGCCTTGAAGCAGTGAACCTCCCAGCGCGACAAGATGACGCATTGTTACAATGCGCGGCCCTATACTTGCCCTTTGGGGTCACGCAGAAAATTGCGAGGGTTAAGAGGTATCTACGTTTGTACATCTAGGTATACCCGGAGCCGCACGAACCCACCGCTGTTCGGATTTCGACGACACCGCAAACCCACGTTTATTCGCGTCGAATACTCGGATAAACTCTATTTTCCCAATAAAATCATTGCTGGTTGCCGAATCGATGAACGATTATCTGTTATATCCCGTTTAGAATGAAATTTACGCTGTAATTTCATAGTCAAACACGGTATCGTTCATACACTGTATCAAGATATCGAGGCATCAAGATGCTAATCCTGCCATCGACATACTGCACCGAATAATGTCATGAACATGTTACATACAATATTAACATATTGAGCACGATATCATGAACGTACTATATACATCGTCACTGTATTACATACGTGAACGTATGTCACGATACTTGTTTGCTAGAAGGTTATGAACCTTCTGAACAGTATATGAACAGTATACACACGTGATCAACATACTACACACTATGAACATATTACACGTAATGCGATGAACATACTACACAGCATGAACATATTATACATAACGTGATGAACATACTACGCACTATGAACATATTACACATAATGTGATGAACATACTGTACACTATGAACATATTGCACATAATGTGAGCAACATACTACATACTATGAACATAATAAACATATGGTGATGAATATACTACGCACTATGAACATGTACACACAATGTGATGAACATACTGTACACTATGAACATATTGCAGACAATGTGACGAACATACTATACACTATGAACATATTGCACATGATGTGATGAACATACTGTACACAATGAACATATTGCACATAATGTGAGCAACATATTACATACTACGAACATAATAAACATATGGTAATGAATATACTACACACTATGAACATGTACGCACAATGTGATGAACATACTATACACTATGCACATATTGCACATAATGTGAGCAACATACTACATACTATGGACATATTGCACATAATGTGATGAACATACTGTACACTATGAACATATTGCACATAATGTGAGCAACATACTACATACTACGAACATAATAAACATATGGTGATGAATATACTACACACTATGAACATGTACACACAATGTGATGAACATACTATACATTATGCACATATTGCACATAATGTGAGCGACATACTACATACTATGGACATATTGCACATAATGTGATGAACATACTGTACACTATGAACATATTGCACATAATGTGATCAACATACTACATACTATGAACATAATAGACATATGGTGATGAATATACTACGCACTACGAACATCTACACACAATGTGATGAACATACTATACATTATGAATATATTGCACATAATGTGATGAGCATATTGTACACTATGAACATATTACATATAATGTGATCACATACTGCAATTGATATCATCAACATAGGGCATATAATGTCATGAACATATTACATAATGTCGGAAACGTATACAAAAAAACAGATACAAATGAGGGATCTTGAAATTCTTAAAAACTGTTATGAACCTTAAATTTAGAAATTTGTAAATGAGTAACAACGTTGAATGTTCGAATTTAAGAACAGATAACCTCTATACTTTTCAAACCGAGAATTTGCGTCAGGTTCGTCACATTCCATCTGCAGGTTGTGAGAGTATGAGGTATTACAGGACAAACGATTAGCTCTTTGTATCGTATAATATTTTACAACAGACTCCTCTTAAGCGTCCAAGGATCAATTAACATGAGACGATGCTTAGCGCAAAACGATGGTAGTTTATTCGAATAAATAAAGCGGTACCGGCAAAACTAAAACGCGCGAGGCGCATAAAGCACCTGAACATGATTGAATATTCTAAACACCCGATGTCGAAACCGTGTAAAACACCCAATACGCAGCATATTTATATTCGTTTGAAAGCGTAGAACGTCTTACTGCGTTGCAACGAGTACACTGAAAAATGTGGCATGTGAATGTGGTACATCTTACCATGCTCCAAACGGTTGACTGAAAAATGTGACATGTGAACACGTTACATCTTAACTCCTTGCCATACAATTTATTTTTTTTTGGTGCGTTAGTCGAAACTGACTATTAGAGCTACAATTATAATACGAAAAATGATAGTTAAAATGTTATGCGTATTTTATATTAAATGATCCTTGATTACGCAAATTACAACTGCATGTCAAGTGTACATAGAAGAGTATACAAAATTATAGTAAGTTTTATTACGTTTAAGCTGCGAGTGTGTCACGTGTCAGACTCGTCAAAGAATGACAAGGGGTTAAGGCGCTTCAAACGGTCGACTGAAAAATATGGCATCCGAAAGACATCTTGGTGAGTCTCGACAGCGTGAAGACGGGAGAGTAAAGGTGGTGGGTGAGGAAAGGGTGTTGAACGTTAAACAGAAAGTTCGTGGCGATGCTCGTGTCCCGGGGGTGAAAGAAGGTGCTCAATAATGGATATCGATGATGTTGGAAGAGACATCGGCACGTCCGCACGCATTCCGGCAGCCAGTTATAAATCACTGATTCGTATCTCGGTAAGGCCTCCTTAACCAAATGGATGCTACTGTCGATTTGAATTACAGCCCTTAGCCGGCGAGAGCCATTGCCAGCCGACATCGACTCCAAACGGTTCAAAGTTCTATGTAAACTACCGCCCACGTTTACATTCTCTGTCTACCAGAGTGAACAAGAGAGACTAGCCACCCCTCTCGTTCCTCGTTGTTCAACAGTTTCTATGTCCATGATTCTTCTTCTTCTTCTTCTTCTTCTTCTTCCTCTTCTTCTTCTTCTTCTGCTGCTGCTTCTTCTTCTTCTTCTTCTTCGAGTGATCTAAGGAAACGTCTTCGAGATCACGGCAGAAACCGCGCTGTCGCTCATGACTGCCGCGATTTAGAATCGAGGGTGATAGCGATTGAATAAAAGATGAAGGTAGAACCGCGGATCGTATTTCACCGGGATTTCGTAAAACTTCGTGTCCGGCCAACTGACGCTCGAAAGATTGCTCTCGTCGGGATGCTGCTCCTCTTTCGTCTTAGTCTGAGCCGGTGATCGATTGAAATCCTCGACGGGACTCTTCGGCGCGGTTGATGCGCTCTGAACCTCAACGTTCTCGGCGCAGATTGCGGAGGATGTTTGCCCGGACACTGAGTTTTATCCGTGAAACTTTGTAAAAGGAAGATGCCAATATTGTACTGGTCTTCAAAATTGTACCATATTCAAATTTCACTAAATGCTCAATGCCGGCGCCATGTAACAGCAACATTTATAATTTCAAATGCAAATATTTCAGCCTCACCTAAAATAGTATTTTATATGCAACTTTTAATGCTGTTTATAACGAATTTAAAAGGACGAGTTATATATAAGGTAATTTCAATGGCTTGAAGTTTTTGCCTTCATTGCACAGCCAGAAAATGTTTATCTTCTTAATTCAACAAGACGAGTTTGAATGATATTGACGTTAATGTTTACAAACACAGAATATCTGCTAGTACAACGACCTCGAGTACTAATACAATTGATATTCATGTTACAAGTTCTAGTTGTTCTAATTGCTTCGAAGTGGTGAGTCGGTACTCAAGTTTTAGGAAGACATTTCAAAGTCAACATAATGTAGATCAATGGATTCGTCTAGAGGTAAGCCATATGTCCAGCGTGAAAAACAATTACGTTTCCATTTAAAAAAATAAAGGTCACCTTCAATTCTCGGAAGTGGCACCACCCACAAAAAAAACAATGTACGCCATTGAATGTCACCCTTCAGATAGAGCATGTTTCGTTTAAACATTTTTTTTAAACAATGAATATTTTGCGAGATAATTGCATGAACAGATTATAATGAGACACCTTGCATATGTATACATGTTATATATGAAAATTTTTCAGTTTTAGTATACTTATATTTTGATATTTTTGTAGCTGCATATGTATACATGTTATATATGAATACATATGCAGCTACAAAAATATCAAAATATAAGTATACTAAAACTGAAAAATTTTTGGAGCTGCAAGTCCCCGTACTTTGAAATTTCGAATTTTCAAACTCGAGGATTCAAAAATTTCGAATTTTCAAGGTTTAGAAGTCTTGAAATTTTCTAACTGTAAGGTTTGCAAGTCCTAAAATTTTCATACTGCAAGGTTTAGAGATCTAAAAATTTTCAAACTCTGAGGTTTAGTAATTTCCAAAATTAAATATTCTTAAAAGTCAAAATTCACGACAAAATTAAAAAAAGATGAAAACGAAGATATATTCCAGAGATAGATAAAACAGTCTTATCTGTATAAAACAATTTCATCAATAGAACCAGTGAAGAAAGAAAATTCCAAAGCAGCATCGATATTGCACAAGAAATAGTACTTTATAATGCAAGTAACACTAAAAGAAAGTTTTGATTATCATTTCTTATAACATTTTTTTTAATGATACATAATGCATGCAAGGTTAAGGTTCGCAAGATTAACCCAAAGAAATTAGTACACGGTTTCTATGCTCGTGTGTATATACAAGTAATAGTACCTTATAATGCAAGTAACACTAAAAGAAAGTTTTGATTATCATTTCTTATAACATTTTTTTGAATGATACATAATGCATGCAAGGTTAAGGTTCGCAAGATTAACCCAAAGAAATTAGTACACGGTTTCTATGCTCGTGTGTATATACAAGTAATAGTACCTTATAATGCAAGTAACACTAAAAGAAAGTTTTGATTATCATTTCTTATAACATTTTTTTGAATGATACATAATGCATGCAAGGTTAAGGTTCGCAAGATTAACCCAAAGAAATTAGTACACGGTTTGTATACGCGTGTGTATGTTGTCTGTGTACCGCAGCATGAGTCAGGTGAGACAGTGCGTAGGTTTGGAACGATGAGTCTTAACAGCGATTGTCTTCGCGTTTGAAACTGCCTCTGAAACTACCCTTTATTCTATATTTAGCAGAACAATTCACCGCCGTATCATTTAAAAGCAAGTTGCTTTCAAGCCTTGTACAGCGAAGAAAATCGAACTTTCATACACTTTCGCGACACATTAAATTATCGGCCCGGTGTTATTTATGAACCGTTACATTTGTACTTGTTTGTCGTTGTATTCGCTTTGAAACGCTTCAGGTACTCCCGTCACGAATTGATCAGGTCAGTGCACAAATCGATTAACTCCAGTTTTTGAAAAGTCTTAAATTTAAGTGTCAAAGCACTTGGTATAGTCATAACTTTTTATATTTATGATAATTTTCTTCAATGAAGATGAACACCATTAAATGACGAAATCTTTTTGGCCATTGAATAATAAGTAATTTGTTACAGAGGCCATTTTGACTAACTCCATACTCTAATGTAAATTGTTTCAATAACGCAGTTCAAATGCACTATCAAGTTTCGATGATCGTATCCTCATAAATTAACTAAAGGACCACCTAGTCTAGGTCCTAAGTACGATCATACGACAAGATTTCTTTTCTAACAAAACCTTTAGAAAATGCAATCATTAACAGAGAAGTAACCGTGACAGGGTTTCCAGTAAATAGGCTTAAAATACGCTGGATAAAGTTAGAAAGGTCCGAACCTTACGTCATACAATTCAAATGTGATTATAACGAAGATGCAGAATTTAATGTCAATATTACGAAATCTGTAGCGGGTAGAAAAATAAATTTTTAAAATATAGATCACCCTTTATTGTATCCTAAAGGTAGATCTGTGACAAGGAAAAAAAGGAAAGACATCATGGACCTTCTAAAATTCATTCCTCCTGTTAACCATGATTACTATAAAAACTTGACAACAAATCGAAATGACAAGTCCTTGCATACAGCCGATGAAGAAGCTGCATCTGTATATATGCATTCTAAAATGTATATTTGAATTTATATTATAGAGGGAATTTTAATAATCAATGTACATTATTTCGTCGAATTTCTTATTTTATGGAGTTAATCGATTTGTGAACTGAACGGCTCAATTTTCGATCAGCTGGAATGGCGAATATGAACCGTCGAGTGATATTTCCACACGACAAATGCATTTTCAGGGTAACCCGCGCTACCAGCAACGATACATTAAGTCGAACGGCGTGTATCGACAGCCACGGACAAATTGCGACCAGCGTGGTTAGTATGCGGCGATAGTAGCCGAAGTGCCTAGGAATTCCACCTGGGAAGAGTAATTTTAACCTTTCCCATTCCCGGGTCTTGTAAACGTGAAACTCGACGAGCATCGGAAAATTCAGTTTCCGAAGCGCGTCGGAAAATTTTGTAAACCTACGAGGAAGGGGACACACGCATCAGTCGGCCACGTATTCCACGCATGAACAGTTTCTAATGATGCATCGATTGAATGATGATTTACGAACGGGCGACAAAAAAGTGACGAATTCTACGAATGTTAAGTAAAAGCGACAAAATTAATTGCTCGCGAGATGAATAGGGTATTATATCGACGACCTTTCATATTTTTACCGTGTACCACTTCGTGGAATTGGATAACGCTGGCTGGTTTGAATAGCGACTGAACTTTCAAGTTTTCACAATTATGCGGTAATATGGATGGTTTAATAATGAGGTGTTGATGAATTTCGAGGAATTCTATTCTCTGCCGCTAAAAATGGATTCATAAATCGTCCCCTTTTTTGACTACTTCGTGTTTGTACGATTATGAAGTTGATTATCGAACTTCATCATCATTGTCGTCTCTGTCGGAGCTACATCGACCATAAAACATTGAATTCATAAATCGTCTCCTTTTTTTATTAACTCGTGTTTGTGCGATCATGAAGTTGATCATCGAACTGCATCATCACTTTAAATCTTCTGTCTTTTAAAAGTTATTTCCATGTCTGTTATTGTATGTCTGTATGTATGTCTGTTATTTTCATTTTGTTATTTCCATGTTATTTAAATCGTCTCTTAAAGTTATTTCCATGAGTGTCATTTGAAGATATTAAACCATGAGTGAGTTACAAGTGGAACGTTATATTGATTTTATTGGTCTTTAGTTAGATTTCACGTATGCTTAACGGAACGACCGCCATGATGTTCACGCGCGATTAGCCTTGCAAATTCGGTTAAATTATTTATTTACGAAGAAGAAGAAAACGAAAGGAACTTTTAAGAGTTCTTAACGTTGGGACCATATACACACTAACAGATTAAAATATGAAATTGAAAGATTAGATATTCTTGTTTTTAATAATCTGTATTATAGCGTGTCTGCCAACAAACATCAGTTTTCACTGTGGCTGTCAACGTATTAATCTTTTTGTGTACACATACCATTTGTATTACAAATCTGACGTTCGCAGTATGAACTAGAAATACAAATCCTATATTTCTTTTTGTTAACAACGGTGTTATTGTTCTGCCAACTCGTACGCTGTCGATCCACATCACCTTGTCCGCCTTCGCAGCGAAAAGCGATGTCTGAGAATTCAAATCGAAACGCAGACTCGTGTGTGTAACATGATTCCATACACTTAACCCTTCAGTATTCACTGGCAAGAACTGTTTATGTGACAGTTTATTTTATAATATTTCGCCATTTTTTCACGAGGTGTGTCTTTAGTAGATTCACGAACAATACAGATGTTCATTCGATGTAAATGAATAGATTGGATTTAACAACGAAAGTGGAGAAACTTCGTTTTCCAATTCAGAAATTTTGGAATCGGTGAATTCGGCGACTTGAGAATTGAGGGTTTGAGAATTTACGAATTTATGAATTTGGGAATTTGAAAATTTCAGAATATATTTATTCGAAAATGTGGCGATTCGAGAATATGGAAGTGTACAAGTGTAGAACTACGGGGATTGGGAAATATACGGGTGTAGAACTATGGGGATTAGGAAATGTAGAGGTGTAGAACTATGGGGATTGGGAAATATACAGGTGTAGAACAATAGGGATTTGGATATGTAGACGTGTAGAACGGCGGAAATTAAGAAATATGAATACAGGTGTAGAACTATAGTGATTAGGGAAGTCGGAACTCTAAGGACTTGGGAATATGAGATTTTGTGTCGTTGTGATTTGAGAACGCGAGATTCGGGAATATGGGAATTTTTAAGTGTAGAAATTTGGAAATATGGGAAAATGGAAATAAACAGTTCTGAGGGTGTGGAAATGTTGGAGCGTGAATTTATTAATGTGACAATTGAAATGTCAGAATTTAGAAATGCGAGGATTTAAAAATATTGAGGTTCACAAATACGGCATTTCGATGTGTAAGGTTTAGAAATGTGTGGACTTGAGAACGCGATATCTGTAAATATGTAATTTATGATGACCAAAATCTGAAGATTACAAATTTAAAACTTCGAGTTCTAAAATTTCCAAATTTTCAAGTTACCTATTTAAAAACATAAATCTTCAATATACCTATTTACAAATATAAATTTCCAATTTACTCATTCGCAAATATAAATTTCCAAGTACCTATTTTCCCAAAACGTTTTACAAATGCTCACTGACAGAAATTTTCTACAAACAATACAAAAGATCTCGATATTACTTCAAATATTGCTGATGTCCCAATATTTATGAACGACGATGTGACCGAATAAAGGTGTACGTGGAACAAAGGGTCTCTAAAGAATCGTTGAAAGAAACATCAACGTGGACGATTCAGACTGCACATCGTGACTGGTACATCGTGAACAGATGAAGAACAGTAAACGAACAGAAGATTCGTAAAAGAAACGATTCGTAAATCCAATGTTCGTAAATTGTTCGCGAACGGCAGTGGAGACACACCTTAAGCGGTGACACACACGCGTTTCTGCATTAGCTGGTGGCAGCGGTGCTGTCGTGACAACCACGGCTCTGAATCATTCATTCGTCCCATGGCGATGGTTTCGCAGCGGTGCACCATAGCCCGTTGCACTTTCCTGGTCCCTTTGTCGTCCCCCATATCGCGGTTAATATTGTACGTACACAATGCAACATCGTCTCGGGGCGTAGGTAGACCGCAAAAGGGAGAGGCTCTCTTCCTTCCAAGGGTTTTTACCTTTCTTCCGTTCCCCTTTTATTCTCTTACGACTCTTTTCACTTGTTCCGACCGTGACGAATTTTCGTCGTGCGAAACTTCCCATCGCGTATACTTTCTGGTTTCTTTTAAACGCGGACACCAATGACGAAAAACTGCAAATATCTTGCATCTTTTGGAACTTCATTGTCCCGCTACGCTCATTCTCTGCTCGACGATCAAGAGGTCATTCTACTTTACCGTAAATTGAGGTTATTGTTACTATATTTCCATGAACAACTATTTCCGGCGAAAAAGTGGCCGCAAGATTTATTCTATTTATTCCATTTATTCAATTTAATCCATTTAATTTATTTATTCTATTTATTCCATTTATTCTATTTATTGTATTTATTGTATTTATTGTATTTATTCTATTTATTCTATTTATTCTATTTATTCTATTTATTCTATTTATTCTATTTATTCTATTTATTCTATTCTATTTATTCTATTTATTCCATTTATTCTATTTATTTTACTTATTCTATTCTATTTATTCTATTCTCTTTATTCTATTCTATTTATTATATTTTATTTATTCTATTTATATTGTTCAAAATTAAGGAAGACACATATACTATATGGCCCTAATAGCTACATGCATCGATTTCGGTGTGGAAAATTTTGTGTCGAAAATATTTCTATGAATAATTATCCATATCTTTGATCATTATGTCTTAGATAGGCAAACATAGTTGGTCATTTATGATGAAACGAATACCTTGATCATTAATACTTCTTATACATTTAAAAAACAATATATCATATAATAAAAGTTGCTGTTATATTTGTAAACTAATTATTATTTAAATAAATCTAATTACTTGTAATGTGCTAAAATAAATAACACAATTTTCTGACCAATCTAATAGAATAGTGTTCTGAATTTTCGTAGCGTTGTAGCTTGGTTGAATTTTTGAACATTTCTGTCCGAGAGACCGTTGCAGACGTACCATTTATCGAACAATCTTCAAGCACGATTCATAATTCGTTTCGTCGTAATAATCGGGTCTGTGATTCGCATAAAGCCACGCCACACGGTAATTACATAATTCAATCAGTATGCATGCATAAATCGCAGTCGGAACAAAGTGCAGCCGTGGGAGTGCAAGTGAAACTGGCCTCGTACCGCGAGCATAATTTCAACACGTACCTCGAAAGATGCGTCTAATTTCACAGTATTTCGCAATCGATCCTGTGCACGCCGGGCTAGTACCTTTGCGAGTGTTGGATAGATTATCCACTCGGTGATGCATGATTCGCGTACCATTCACACGATAATTTCCAAAGAAAGTAATCGATGCATAAAGGTTGCACACCGTTTACCCTACACGATGCTTACAAAATTCAATTTTCGACGGGTACAATAACATCGAAACTGTTTATTCTTTTCGCGCGGACATTCGATCAACGAGAACGATATGAGAATTCTTTGTACGGGTCTTTTATTTTGCTCGTTAATATGTGTTAGCTCCTGGCAATGATATTTAGTAGAAGTCTATCGCATACATCGATAGCTGCAGAAACGTAAAATAAAGTAAAAGTACAATAATACATAAGTAAATTTAAAAATCAAGCAAATACAATTTTCAAACGTTTTGTGTTTAAAGTTTATAAAAAAAAAGTACTGCTATAGGATTGAATAATATACTCTTTTAACAACATCCAGCAGTATATATTGTTATATCCTGCAAAGTAAAGTAAAAAATTAAACTAATAAAATTTTCAAATGTTTTGCATATTAAAGTTTATAAAAAAAAGTATTGCAATAGCATTTTATGACATACTTTTTAATAAAATCCAGCAATAAATATTTGTATACCCTGCAAAGTAAAATCAAAAGTATGTTAAAAAAATTTTCAAACATTTTGTATTAAATATTTGTAAAAAAAGAATGTGTTGCAAACAGCATTTTAGAGCATATTTTTTAGTAATATCCAGCAATAAATAATTTTATATCCAGCAATAATATTTTAAACATTTTAAGACTTTTCTAACATACTTTCTAACATAACTTTACAATAAAATTTTTCTATCAATAAAATAATGTACTAAACGTAATAATTTTACGATTAATAAAATGTATCGAACCCTCTTATGGACATCTTTCGAATCCGAGGAGACGTGTGCGTCGCGGTAGTCTCAGTTTCGAGACGAGAACGGTAGAGATCGAGGTTGATCCCATCCGTGCCGACAATAAGCATAATCCCGCAGTCTCGCGAAACCGCCGAGGGAGTCGTCTGAATCCGAATCAGGTGGAAGAAAATGAACAAGACCGTTGGTTGTATCGCGTCTGCAATGAACGAGAACGTCTAACCGGAGAAAATTATTGAACTCCAAAGCGCCGTACGGTCGAGGTACACAAACAGTTGGCTCCTTTCCAAGGTATATGTATATATAAAAAAAGAATCCCCTTCCGCGGGAGGTAGCGTGCATTTCAATTTCCCCGTCGAACACGAGGAAAGAGTACGGCCGTGCCCGAGGGATGTGCACACACGGTCGTAGAGAACGATGGGAAGAGTCACGGGAACGACGGGAATGGTCTGCAGGAAGCGGCGCGGCGTTCGAGCCTAGTTCTCTAATGTCCTTTTGCGTGGCAGTCACTCGCCAGCACGTCCGTCTATGATTCCTCAGCAACATTCTTCAGAGCACGGCAGCGCTATAACCGTGGCGAGAGAGCTGCAGTTGCGAGCAGCCGGTACATAAGTTTAGCCGAGCCATTCCCGAGCGTTGAAGAGAAACGAAACGAGCCGCGTACGCGGGCTTCTCGTGGCTCCACTATTTCTTCGCTCGTCCCTCTTCTTCGTCTGCTCGTCCTATCCTGTCCTCGCTTTTTCCTCTCTTCGCTGTTTCTATCGTACTGCGATTCCGCCAGCCGGAACTGACGGTACATAGAGCGCGTCGACGTTTTACGAGACCGTGTGCTCGTCGCGCTTTCGCGGTTAAAATTTCGTTCCAGAAATTATCGATGCGGGCTCCAGACGCGTTTCAGTGAGGTTTGGTGAGTTGGTTGGATTGGAACAATCTAGGTTTGATTGGACCGACTTCGAGCGATGCGAACCGATTTGCTCCGAATTGGAACGATCTTGATTGATTTGGATCGAATTGGAACGGCTTGAGTCGATTTGGACCAACTTGGAACGATTTGAACTGATCTGATCCAAATTCGAATGACTTCAACTAATTCAGTCCGAATTCGAACTGTTTGGACCGATTTGGTCCGAATTGGAACGATTTGAACCAATATGGTTCGTATTGGAAGGATCTGAATACATTTGGGCCAACTTGGAATGAGTTTATCTAACTTGGTTCGAATTGGAACGATCTGAAGCGATTTGGTCCGAATTGGAACGATTTGAACCAATTTGGTCCGAATTAGGACAATTTGAACCAGCTTGATCCGAATTGGAACGATTTCAACTGATTTGGTTCGAATTGGAACGTTTTGAACCGACTTGATCCGAATTGGAACGATTTGTACTGACTACGGTTGATTTGGATCAATGCAGATCGATCTGAACTGAATTGGAGAATTTCATATAATCCAGACGAATGTGGATCAATTTTAGAAAATCTGAGCTACTTTGGGTCAATTTAGATACATTTAAGTCGATTTGAGATGAGTTGAACTGATTTGAACTAACGTAGATCTAACTAGATTAATTTGATTCGATCTGGATCGACGTGGAGTGATTTGAACTTCTTCGAGTCGATTAGGATTTAATTGGGACTCATTTAAGTTGATGGTTCATATAATTAGAACTCATTTAGGTCTAAATCAACTAAGATTACATCGGCGCGATCCAGGTCGAATTAGATCGACCCAAATCAAATCAGATCAGCACAATTTCATCATCGAATCAGATGCAAATTTATCCAAATCTATTAAAAGTTAACCAAATCACACCGATTTGGTTCACATCCATTCCCGTTACTAATCCACTAATTGGAAGATCAGTAAAGCTATCAAATAAAATTATGTAAAAGTCGAACACGCCGAATGACAACATTTAATTGAATACTTCAATCGAACAGTTAATTGTAAATATTTGTAATTCCAATATCTCGTGAGCAATTACTCTTCCTTGGTATGTACAATTTAAGTTATTCAACGTACACGCAGAAAGTAGACGCGGCAGGACGTAGTCAGACCGAACACAGCCAACAAAATAAACGGACAAAAGTGGCCGACAATACGCGTTCCCATCGCAAACGCTAAATCACCTATTGTTCGCGCAAATAAAAATCGAATTCGCCATTTCTTTCCAGACATTTCTCGCTACGATTGACCCGTTGAAACGATCAGGTCTGCCCGGCGAACAGTTAACCGTTCCATTCATGGTCTCGAAATTGAATCTCCATTACGAAACCCACATCGCTGTGAAACGAATTCGTTTACTATCGTTTAATTGCTTTCGCTCGATGAGTTTCGATAGGACATCACCGGTGCTTGCAATTTACTCGTGTTTTATTTACGAATCTTTCAATTAGATATAATTAACACAATGAGTGCAGCACTCGCGTAATTGCGCGATCTACTGCAATTATTAACACATATAAAAAATGAAATGGCTTCTCGTATTATTTGTTTCGTTGATTATGTTGGATGCAGCATTCATATAATTGGAAATTATTAACACATTTAAAAAATGAATAGGCTTCTGGTATTATTTGTTTCATTGATTATGTGCAGCAATCATGTAATTGTAGTACCTACTGCAACACGTATAAATTATTAACACATATAAAAAATGAAAAGGCTTCTCGTATTATTTGTTTCGTTGATTATGTTGGATGCAGCATTCGTATAATTGAAAATTATTAACACATTTAAAAAATGAACAGGCTTCTGGTATTATTTGTTTCATTGATTATGTGCAGCAATCATGTAATTGTAGTACCTACTGCAACACGTATAAATTATTAACACATATAAAAAATGAACAGACTTCTGGTATTATTTCTTTCATTAATTATGTTGCGTGCAGCAATCATGTAAATTGTATGATCTACTGCAATTATTAACTCATATAAAAAATGAACATAGTTCTCATGTTATTTGTTTCATTGACTATGTTGGGTGTATCAATCGTGTAATTGTACGATCTACTGCAATCTTTGACACATAAAAAATGAATAGACCTATTGTATTATTTGATCCAATGAATATGTTGTTTGTACATATTGCTTGTTTTCAAATACATTATCTGTACGATTCATCTGTTCCATTGAATATATTGGATTTACACGCCATTTGTTTCATTCAATATAGCGAATTTACCCAACATTTGTATAACTGAGTATACCTACATATCATGTGTTTCGATGAATTTGTTATATTATATCATTGAATAAGTTGAATGTACACACAATTTGTCTCATTTAATATCCTTATATATCATGTATTTCAATGAATTTTTTACATGTATATATGATCATCTGATGGCTAACGTTTAAAATAGTAAACTTAAAGTACCCATATTCAAGATCGAAAGGTAAAACTTGTAAGGATATTCATCAAGGACGAATTCATCAAGCAAGTGAAAGATCACGAGAAATAACAAGAACGATGACATACACTCCTCAAATTGAAAAAAAAATGTAAGTGGAAAAAGCACATCATAAGTAAGTAATTTCTCGGAATAGTTTAGTCTGTCGTACGTTGTAAACGAGATTCGATCGGCGAAGAGCAAAATGTCGACCGGTCCGGAACGGAAGGAAGGCGGTCTAGTAACGCGCGAACGGGCTCATTCACTCGTTTCTTCAAGATCGTACGGACGAGATGATAACTCGGCTGTACGCTTCGCTGGCATTCCCTCGCCTCGGTTAAAGACCCAACCGACTTAACCTAGCCTAACGCAGAGTCACCATAGAACCCTTCCTTCCCTATGTTCAGACACGCACACACACCACGACCACCGACAGCCCGGTAGAAGAGGGAGCAGCCATTTTGTTATATAACTCGCGCGAGAGGAGCCTCCATCGTCGGCTAGAAAAACCATCGGACAATGCTGCGTACAGCTTCGATCGTATAAGGATCGTTTAGAATGCAACGACCTCTCTGGGACTCTTTGTTCCATCATCACCCTTGAATAATCATGTAGCTGCTCGGAACATTTTCCTGTTAACGTCTGTTGCCTCGTAGACCCTTCAGGTCACGGCAATGCGTTAATTAGGACCCGAACCTTTACCACTCGTTGGAAACCATGACCCAGCCCATTTTGATTAGAATCGCCCATCGTTAGCCCGCGGTAATATCCAAATAAGCCCATAATTACAGTTCACTCCCCCATCGTCGCTCTTTCCTGTTTTCCACTTTTTCTCTACCATTTTCATTAACGCTAGAACTACCAACCAGTCAAAGTGACTGGTTTCGGGTTTGGCATTTTTTATTACAAAATTTTATTGCTGTCCTTTTGTCAAAATGTCTGCCATGTTTTATTCAGCTAATGAATGGTTGTATATGTTAGGCGATGCTGCAATATTTATTTATTTATTTTTCTACTTTATTTTCAGTTTTGAAATAAACATGCATTTAATGCTGTTAACAGCAGAAGTACCGCTATTAACCAGTTAACTATGGCGCACATTTTTTAGAGTATACTCGTCAATCACAGAATAAGCGTCGCTGTTAAAATATTGGATCACAAAGATGGGTCTATTTTATAAAATAGACAATTTCATTACTAATATTTACTTATTTGGTGAACCAGATAGCTATGATTGAGGAATATAGTAGTAGAACAAATAAATAAATTTTGCAGCATCAAGTAACATATTCACCTAATAAAATATGACAGACATTTTCACAAAGGGACGGCAACAAAATTTCTAACATAAAATGTGGAAATCGAAACTGGTTATTTTGACCGGGTGATAATTCCAGTGTTAAAAATCAAGACTTTCTAACAAGTTAAATAATCGATGTTATTTTCAAGGTGTGTTTGGGACGACGAAATATATTCTTTGATTTGAGAAACTCGAAATATTGAGAATCGATTAAAACATTGAGAAAAGAAGGTTAATGTAATGACACAGATTAAAATGCAATAAAAGCCTGCATACATTTTTACGCTATTGTTCACTGTTCAATAATAATATATCGATGCTGATGTATACGAAGTAGCACTCATCGTGACGCACTCTGTAAGTATGTTTATCGATCATCCGATTTTTATAAATGTTTTTAATATCATCTGTACGAGATACGGTCTACCGTATTGAATATCATTATTTACCAAAATTATTGGATATATTTATTTATCAGAGTTATTGAATACAATTATACACCAAAATTATTGGATATAATTATTTATCAGAATTTTTAAATATAATTATTTACCAAAATTATTGGATATAATTATTTATCAAAATTATTGGATACAAGGTAAAGGTACCGGTAGTGGACCGGTTAAGAGAAATATTCTACGAAAATAATGGTAACCGCTTACTCTGTCAATAAATGGCGCGAGGCGATACTTGGAGGCGATCATTATACCTTCTTAATGATGCACCAAGTGCAATTTTCAAAAATACTTAAGTTATGCAAATTACAGAAATATATTTAAAAATTCGGCAAATGCTCCAGTAGTTGACCATTCTTGAAACCGAAGACTAGCAATATCCAGAATTTTACCACCGAAAAATTATTGCTTTTTAAGGTTGCAATAATAAAAACGATGTATTTATTTTGTATAAAACACCGTGAACATTTAAACAGTAAATAATTCCATATAGCTATCATTCACAGAAACGTTAAGGAAATAGAAATATAATAGCATATTACTAACCTTATTGAATTCAGACGTTCGTTGTTTAATAAACAATACATACTTCGCTTCGCGTGCAATTGTAGGAAAATTTCATCGAAAGTCTACAACTTATAAAAACCGTATTTTTTTATGTTCCTTAAAAAATAGTGAACCACTGGTACTTTTACCTTAATTATTCATCCAAAGGGGATCAAGAAAGATGAAATTTCCATTGAGCGATCGAAAATATCCTCGAGCAATCGACACGAGGGAATCCCCGATAAGGTGGCGAGTATACAACGGGCGCGTCTCACCGTACACCCGTGAATCCGTTGTAAAGTATGCCGTGACACGAGTTCGAGCATTACAGAATAGATGCACGCATGCACGAACGTGAAATACCAGAGCTGGCAATTACAGAATTTCTGCCGATTTTTCATTTCCCGTCAGCATTGTTTTCCAGCGCGGGCCGGGGAATGCGACGAAGAGAGAAACACGTGGCCGCGCAAACCCTTATAGGTCCCCGTAGTAAATAGCGAGGAAGGAGTCGCGGGAGGAACGGGAAGGAGAGAGGAAAAGGGGAAAAAAAAATAGCTGACAATGGTTTGCGCGGATACCAGGATGAACAGATGGCCAGGCAGCCTTTAGGCAATTTACGATTCCGTCGAATCGTACTTCGACTCTCTCCCTGTGTTCCCTACGCTATCCCGTCTCCTTCTTCTTTCCCGGACCGGCGATGCTTGTTCACGAATTCTTCCCCTTTTCGTTCCTCCCTTCCAGGCCCGGTGAGCTTTACACGAAACGCGGTTTCACGGAGGATGTAAATTCCGTGGCCGCGGTCACGATGGCGCCCATGAGCCGTAAAATCTCTTTTGTTCTAGCGGTTTCGTTCCACGGCTTTTGTTCTTTCGTCCCATATCTAGAAGACAGAATTTTTCCTTTCTCTTTATTAAGAGGGACCTCCATGTAGAATGCCGAAATTAAGCCGATTTTCAATCATTTTTTTTTAAGGATAAGGAGCGAATAAATATTTTGATGGTTTTGAGGACTACTTAAGGAATACTTCGACTTCATTTTGAAATTTCTTTGTCGAAATAAAATACAAACTGGCGGAAGTACAGCCTGTTGTGCTAGAAGCATCATGAAGCGACTTCTAAAACGGTGTACACTTTAGTGTCGGTTCTTATTATCCGAAACAGCCAAAACGAAGAATTTTATTAATGTGTAGTTGTAGTAAATGGATGAACCTATGATACCGAAAAAATATTAAAAGTTGGAAGAATGGCAGACCTCGGAACAAAAAGTTGAGGAAAATGATATCGCTGAACTAATTTAACAAACATTGTACGAAAAGTCAAAAAATTCATTGTGGAGAAATGATTCAACGTAGAGAATAATTTTATGTTAAAATCTTAATGGTGTCCTTTGACACCTCTTGGTAGGAATAGTGTTAATCAGTTAAGTGTGTCTCACAACTATATCAGTCATGGAAACGTAGCAGAATTTTTTGTCACGAGTATACTCCTAAATGACAGCTACCTGGTTCACCAAATAAGTCAATATTAGTAATAAAATTGTCTATTTTATAAAATAGATCCATCTTTTTGGCCCAGTATTTTAACACCAACACTTATTCGGTGATTGACGAGTATACTTACAAAAGTGAGCGCCACAGTTAACTGGTTAAATTGAATCTAACTCAAACCCTTCAATACCTCGATTCGAATATAAACGGACTTACGGCAGTTTCAAAATAAAAGGCTCGTACGTGGTCAAGGGCGCGAAGCGGTTAATTATATCGATATAAAAATCACATTCCGTAACCGCATTCGTAATATCGTCGGATTTCCGTGGTGTGGAATACCGTAGCCGAAGGGAAGGTTCGCGTTCTCACCTTGGCCTTGCACGTTGATCATTCATGGCCGCTCCACCGATATGGCCGAGTTCGCCTCGTGAATCACGCTCACGATCAAAGTTCGTAAAGGCGGTGTGCACGTTTCAATTGTTCAGTGGGTCATACGCGTAAACCGGGACGAACGGTTTCGACACACTCGATCGAACGGCGAACTTCCACGGTGAAATATTTGCGCATGAACGAAGCGCGACAAATGCGAACGATGAAGAAAGATCGTTTGATCGTTTGACGCCGCGTTGAAAGTGCATCTCGATCGATCTATCGACGGGAGAGGAATCGGCGACGTGTATATCGACGTGTCACGATGAGATCGATCGAACGTCGGTTCAACGTTATGCACGCTACGCCGCGTTTGCCCAAAATTATACCGAGTAATGATTTTGTCTTCGGTGAACGAGTAAGTGATTCTCTTCTTGTATCCTGTTCTTTGTACTCCACGCTTTCGTCCGTGTATTTAGCGAAGTCATAATCGAGCGCTAACGAGAAATTTTTGTGGTAGCGTGTGCGAAGTCACCTTCACGGTGCCGAGTCGATCGTCCTATTGTTAACAGGATGATTATTCTATTAAAACTTCGTTTCGATGTGAATGTGCGCGACGTAAGCATAAAGCGTCAAAACGTTATTTCATTGATTTCGAAAGATACGTGAATTCATAGTCATCAAAAACATGTTATTTCTTAAATAATGTTAGTTATGCTGATTGGGATAATAATTGTAGATTTGTAAATTTGGAGGATCTGAATTCGGTTATTGAAAATTGGTAATATCTGAACTTGGACATTTGGAAATTCGCAAATTTGCGGGTTCGCAGTTTCAAAATTTGAAAATTAGTATATTTGAACTTCCAATCGCTAAATTTGTGATCTTGAAGTACCATGATACTTTAATTTGCGAATTTTAGATTTCAAACTTGATATTTCCAAGTCCCATAATAGAAATCTTGAAATTTCAAAGTCCCGGCATAAAAATCTTGAAATTACCTACTCCCAAAATAGAAATTTTGAAACTTCCTAGTCTAAAAATAGAAATCTTGAAATTTCCTAGTCCTAGCATAGAAATTTTAAAATTCCCAGTCCCAGCATAGAAATTTTGAAATTCCCTAGTCGTAAAATAGAAATCTTGAAATTTCCAAGATTCAACATAAATATCCTGAAATTTTCAAGTTCCAGCATAGAAATCATAAAATGTAAAAATTACTACGCATACAAAAATTAGGAATCTAAAAATGTTAAAATCTCTAAATTTGTCGGTCTATAAGCCTCTAATTCAGTAAATATGAAATTTCTCAAACTGAACCCGAGACTTTTATATTTCCAAGTAAGTCCCTAGATTCGAAACCCTTCGTGTTCAAATACTTCAATCTAAATTTAAGTAACCATGAACTACTATTGCAAGCGATAATTACACAAAAAGCATTGCGATCCGTCAATCTTCGGGTAATAAGGAACGCCTATTCCTTCGGTTGAAAAAAAAAATGGCGTTTCTTGCACCGGACGCGTCCATCTTCCCACGTGTCTGGATGATTATGCAAAGTGTGGAGTGGCCGTCAAAGCGTGTAGGCGCCATTCTGCACACGGTAGATTTTAACGTCAACGAATGACGAGTTGCATACGGTCAGAAAAATTGATGAGTTACTACCGGTATCCGCTACAATACGTTCGTTCTCCCCTTTTATCATTCCGCGGACGTATACACGTCCTTTTAAAATCGAGTGTATAGTAAAAACCATCAGCGTTTATTTCCTCAAACAACAGGTAAGCGTGAAAAGAACGATTACAATGAAATCGCGTGAAAGTTCGTACAATATGCCGAGGAAAAGAAAACAGAGTAAGCGAACTATAAAAAGCTGGTGAATTTATATGAACGTTGTTTGGATCTTGCAGATTATTCCGAAATTCCGAAATTCATAATTTCTGAAATTCTCCAATTACCAAACTTCAACATTTCCAAATTTCCAGGTACTCCATTTCTGGAATTCCTACAGTTAAAAATCCTGAAATGTCTAAATGCTCAAATTGACAAATTCCAAGGTTACTAAATTTCCAAGTTTACAAACCTTAAAATTTCTAAATGCCCAAATTGAAAATTTCCTAAGAAAATGGAAGTCCATAAGAAAAATAAATTTCCCTCAGAATAAAAATAAGTGAATTATGTCACAAAATCCAAAAAATATTCAACTTTTATTTCTTGTTGCACAATTTTTACATTAAAATTAATATTCTTTTATTAATTATTATACAGTATTTTCTAGTTTGTGTATATTCGAGGCATTTAAAATAACTATGGTGAGCAGGAAATAAATAATGTAACAAATAAATCCATTAAGTGCTACTATTTTAGGTACGTGAGTATTTTAGCTGCAATCTCACAAAACTTTATTGCATAATATTTTCCATACCCATTTGGAAACTCTCGCAATGGAACTTTCAAAATAAACGTTTTCATCGCTTCATTAACCAACAAATTTTCCAGTTACAAAATCTTAACGATTTTAACACTAGAAGTAACGGCATTAAATGCATGCCTACTTCAAAACCGAAAATAAAGTAGAAAAATAAATAAATAAATATTGCCGCATCATCTAACATATACAACCATTCATTAGCTCAATAAAACATGACAGACATTTTGACAAAAGGACGACAATAAAATTTTGTAATAAAAAATGCCAAACCCGAAACCAGTCATTTTGACTGGTTGGTAATTCTAGTGTTAAATATGTTACTAAAAAATTGCGTCAGAATGAAAAGATCACGTAAAAATGTAACTAACAATTAAGATAGCTAATTCGATTTCTTTGGAAAATGGACACACGCCACTATCAAAATAAACGGCGCGAATATAAAAGCGGTGGTAATATATGGCTTCGAAACGAAAGGGAGAAGGTTTCACCGAGTGTGCAACGTACCGTACCGAACGGAAACGAACACCGCCGGCTCGGACCCCGGTATCCGCGATAATTACGGGCTCGTCGATTTTTCGAAAACCGAGCACGTTACTCATCATCCGCAAACGCGTGGCTACCTGCTGAGCGATTCGAGGGAAACGCGTACATCTTGACGAGCTTTGCGCGTGCTGTTCGACGCCCGTTGCGATAATGACATTCGAATTTTACGCTGCCGAGAAATTACTTCGTTGCTAGCTGCCACGACGGAGACTCTTCGCCGCTTCTTTCAGTGCCGGCTATTTGTAAGGTGCTTCGAGCAAGGACATTTCGGCTCCGATTTCGTTGCGGACGGTTGATTATACTCGCGCGATAATAATATCCTCGAACGGGGGTTTTACGGAGGTTACGGTATGAGTGGCTAACAAAACCATTTGGGATCCATGGCACACCAAATGGTGTTTTCATACTTGAAATTAGTATGCGATAAGAATGAAATCGCTGGTTGATGTACAGGGTGCGCCAACTGTAGGTACTATGTGATAAATACTTATAAAATAATGAAAACATGATTAAATGGACTTCAGTTCGCGATATTTATTTACTTTGGTTTATACGATTTTCACGAATGCAATGAATTAATGTCAGGAGTATAGTAATAAACAATTGGCAAAGAACAAACAGACAACGTTCATCACGATAATTATTTACAGAGGGTGATTATGGATGAAAGTAACGATTTGAATTTGGACCTTAGGGAATTTGGAAAATTTAAGGATTTAGAACTTAGGGAATTCGAAAAACTTGAGAATTTGGGAATTTGAAAGTCTAGTGATGCGAAAATTGGAATACTTGGCATGTGGCAATTTCATGGTAAAATCATAAAATTGAAGCATAGAGAATAGGATATTTAGATGTCTTCGTAGTATACTAACTTGAAAATTTAGTAAATGTAAGATGTTTGTGAAATTCAAAAGTTAAAAAAAATTGAGCGAATTTAAGATATTTGTAAAATTTGGAAATTAAAAAAATGTTAAATATCTAAAGATTTTAAGAAATTTGAAGAATCTGAAGATTCCAAAGATTGAAAATTACAAAATCAACAAATTTTTAAATAATGAAAAACAATTTGCAAAGCAAGAAATACGAAAATTAAAAACTACTATTTATGAGATATGAAAGTAAAATAATTTCAAAAATACGGTACCACGAGCTGCATCATCATTTATTGTACAACCTCGCGTTACATTGCACGATTATGAATATTTCGTGTCTGAAATACGTTCTTCAAACGAAATACTCGATCTTTTATGTCCGATTTCATGTATTCTTCTTCGATACACGCTTAATTCCGCCAGACACCGTTGACACGGTTCGCGTGCTCAATTTTTTATTCATTCAACCAAGAGCAAAGGATTTCGTGGGTTAATCCGACGTTCATCGGATTCGACAAAGCGGTTCGAAGCTTATTTAAATGTCTGCCTCTGTGACGGGAGTCAGCCTTAAGGTCCCTCGAACCGCATCGACGAACGGACCCTTCACAGACATAAGGGGACATAAAGGGACACTCGAAGACATAACGAGACCCATAGAAATAGGCTGATATGAATACCGATGCGGGACAAAATTCCAGCAAAACAATATGATTGAAAATAACATACGAAATGGTCTTCGGATAATAGATAATTTCTTCGGGCAGTGATTCAAACACGTTCTCAAATAGTTATGACAACTCAAGGATATACATATAATGAGGGTCAAGTATCACAATTCAAAGATGTTTTCCTTGTTACGATAAACATAATTTATTCGCAGGAATATCTTTCATTCGCTTAGTGCGATAATTGACTTCATGGTCGATCATCTGGAAATAAGTGATTAAATAATCGTACTTTGTACGACAGAATATCCTCTTGTACTATCATGAATAAACCATTGTAATTATATGAAATACGATCCAAGGTTTATTTGCTCACGTATGCTGTGTTAACATTAATATTCTTCATTGATTTTATCGATATTGATTTCATCGTTTTCAAATTTTAAAGATTAGATTCTTTAAATTTCCATGTTTAAAAATATCAAATTTTTCAATTGTTGAATTTTCCAGTTTTTAGGTTTCAGTTTTTCAGGTTTTCAGGTTTTCAAGTTTTCAAGTTTTCAAGTTTTCAAGTTTTCCGGTTTTCAAGTTTTCACCTTTTCAAATTCCAGTTTCAAAACTTCCTCCTTGTCAAAAATTTCCCTTTCAATTTTCAAATTATCATTATTTCACATTTTTGAATTTGCAACCTTCTGAGCTATTATCGATATTCCATTCGTGTCGTAGTGAACAAAAAACGATACATAATAATAACCAAAAAGTACAAAGTACGGGCGGAATTATATTAATGAAACAACCACGAAATGATCGATGATCGAAGTTCTAAGCACTTGGAACGATTAATCCTAAGTTCGCACCAGGGTGGGTCCAGTCTTCCTCGTGTACCGATGGCGGAACTTCTTTCGCATAATAATTCTCCCCAGATCGAATGCAAGACGATATATCTTCGCAAATAAATAAAAAGAAGGAGATGTCCAAGATATCCGACATCGTTCGCGATCACGATGTTCCTCTCGCTTTCGGTAAAAGCGTCACGCTTCCATCGAGAGTTCTTATTTGTTCGTGGAAGCCCGATCCGCGTCGGCGACTTCTGGATTTCGTGCGCGTGTAAAAGCCGTCGATCGACGACATGGAAAGCAGCCGTGTGACGGGAATATTGATCAGGATGGCCACGGAATAATCGGGCCCGTCCCGCGGATTCTGGATCCCTCGCGCCACCGACTTTGACATAAGTGCCGCTTCGTTATCTCGGCAGTACGCGGTGTTAAGGGGTTATACCTACTTGGGACCGGGAAAATTACGTGATTTTCAAGAATTTTTTTGGCCATTTTAATAAATATTTTTAAAAATTCACAAAACACTATCAAAAAGCTCATATTTTAAGGTGTATATATAAATTTTTGTACGAAAAAATATTAAACTGTTTTACAAAACTATCCGGTACACAAAATAATGTACACATTAATTCCTTATCTTGGTGAAAATCAACATGATTTTCCAAAAAGCCACCTTAACATACTTTCAAACTTAAAATTGCAAACTTGTTAAATGGTCATTTTGACCGCTTTGATAGGTTCAATGGTAAACACGGCGTAGAAAATGTATTATTAGTTCCAGAATTATTCTTGTGGTTCTTCGAGCAATTATTGCAATTCGTAGGCACAAACGTGAAAAATATCTACAAGGGTCGAACTACCTTTTGGGAAACCACGAGTAATTAACACGCGGAACAAGAAAAATAGAAAAATAAATAAAGCGAAAACCGAGAAAGCGAAATGGCTGTCAGTCGCATGGCGAACGAACGGCTAGCACGTACCCGGCCGAAAGAAAATTGAATCAGGTGGCCAGGAGGTGTCATTTAAATATGCATGAAGCTGAGTGATGAGTTTGGTGAGTAGCGCGACGTGACTACCCAAACTCTGCGAACCGCAGTGTCACCGCCCTGCGGGAATTCACGATGACACGAGCCGCTTTTGCGATCATGCCAGTTTTTTTGATGCACAGTTTTTGCTTTCGTTCGCTTCGGGAATTCGCGAATTTGAGAATACTGGAATTTGATGGTCCGGGGCTTTGGGATTTTGGGGAATTTGGAATTTAAGAATTTGGGGATTTGGAAAATGTTGAGATTAAAGGATGTTGGAATGTAGAAATTTGAGGACTTTGGAATTCAGGCATTTTGGGGGATTCGAAATTTAGGAATTTGGGGATTTGGCAAAGTTGGAGATTAAAGGATGTGGGAATGTAGAAATTTGAGGATTTGGGGATTCAAGGATTTTGGTGAATTCGCAATTTAGAAAATTTGCAAATTAAAGTATGTGGGAATGTAGAAATTTGATGGTTTTGTGATTCAGGGATTTTTGGCGATTTGTAATTTAGGAATTTGGGGATTTAGAAAATTTGGAGATAAAAGCATGTGGGAGTATAGAAATTTGAGGTTGTGAGGATTCAGGGGTTTTTGGGGAATTCGGAAATTAGAAATTTGGGGATTTAGAAAATTTAGAGATTAAAGGATGTGGAAATGTAGAAACGTGAGGATTTTAGGATTCAGGGATTTTGGGAAATTCGGGATTTAGAAAATATAGAGAATGAATAATGTGGGAATGTATAAATTTGAGGATTTAGGAATTGAAGAATTCGGTGATTTAAATTTTAGGAATTTTGAAATTTTGGCATCTGGAAATTGAAAAATGTGCGATTTAAGTGTTTGCGACTTTGGGAATATCGAAACGTAGGAACTTGACATCTAGGAATTTGGCAATTTAAGGATTCTGCACATTAGAAATTTACGATTCAGATATTTCCGAATTTATGTTTAAAAGTATGGGAATTAGGAATACAAATATCACTTACTATCTACTTAATTGCATCAAAGTTACCACTGAAGTACCCCCTGATGGAACTAAGAACAGGTAAGAAACAATTTCCTTGAGTACGTCGACGATGATTGAACATCAATAGAACATTGTAAGTGGAAATACGTCTTATCCATCAGGTCATCTTACGAAGAAAGAACTTGAACGCACGAGATAGCCATTAAAAGATAAATTCGATTATTGTAATGGATCTGACAAGGCGCTTCGGATGCGTGTGCAAATATATTACAAGGTGAGTTTCTTGACACGCGCGATTCGCATGGCAGTGAGCGAACGTGTGCATTTCGCACGAATCCTCTGCAAATATTTCTTAGAAAACGAAGCGAATCATATATTATATCATCCATTGTGTTTGCGATAACGCTAACTATGTTACGCTGTACGAAAATTGCGGTGGCGTGGCTTCAGGTGATCAAGAAAATATTTTCGCGTGACTCACTCGATGAATAGGAACGATTCCCAGAAAAATGAGTGTATATTTATTGAACTTTACTGCGTTAGAGTGAATGGATAAGGAAATGATTTGTCGATATACGAAGCCGATAGAACTGTTGCGGCACATTCATAGAATCATAAAGTTATTGGGCTTATTTTTGACTTTAGAAAATTCGTGAATAACGAACGCCGAGCAAAGCATAACCGAACTAAGCCGAACCGCGCCGAACTAAACCGAACCAAACTGAACGAAACCGAACCTAACTGATTGAGCCGAATTGAACCGAGTAGAAGTTAACCGCCCTGCGCCGAGCAAAGCGCAACCGAGCTGAGCCGAACCCCGCCGAACTAAACCGAACCAAACCGAACCTAATTGAGTGAGCCGAACTGAACCGAGTAGAACGTAACTGACCTGAGCCGAGCCAAGCGTAACCGAGCCGAGCCGAACTAAACCGAACCAAACTGAACGAAACCGAACCAAACCGAACCAAACCGAACCAAACCGAACCTAATTGACTGAGCCGAACTGATCCGAACTGATCCGAGTAGTGCGTAACCGACCTGAGCCGAACTAAACCGAACCAAACCGAACCTAATTGAGTGAGCCGAACTGAACCGAGTAGAACGTAACCGACCTGAGCCGAGCAAAGCGTAACCGAGCCGAGCCGAACTAAACCGAACCGAACTGAACCAAGCCGAAACTGACTGAGTGAGCCGAACTGAATCGAGTAGAACTTAACCCAGCCGAGCCTACCAGAGTTGATCTGAACCGAACCGAATCGAACCGATCCGAGCAGAGTGTTGCGGCCCATTCATAGAATCATAAAGGTTTTGCGCTTATTTTTAATTTTAGAAAATTCATGAATAATCAAAAACTGTTTTGTAGCTCTTTACTATGTGCAATATATGCTCTTCAACTTTTTTTTAATTCAGCATGATTTTCAAGAGCCGTCGCGGTTTATTATTGCATGGGTGTCGAACTGTTAACCTAAAGTCATATTGACCTCGCAATGAGCTTCTGGTCACAAACCTTAATTCTCAAATTTTCTATATTCTAATGTTCTCAAATTTCTCTGATCTCTAAACGATCAAATTCCTTAAATGATCAAACTCAACTCCCAAAACAGTCAGCCGCTACACCAATCATCAAATTTTCAACTCTCGACCGTTCCAAATTCCTAAGTTTCCAAAATTTCCAAATCCCGATATCTCTAAACGATCATATTGCTGAAGTAATCAACTTCAACTCCCAAAATAGCGAGCTGCTACACGAACCACCAAGTTTCTCCAAATTTTCAATAGCCAAACTTTCCAAATTCCTAAGTTCCCAAAATTCCCAAATTCCGAAATCTTTAAACCATCAAACACCCTAAATGACCAAATTCACCTCCCGAAACAAGAAATCCCTTAAAAGAATGTCTAAATTACAGAATGCATGGATCCGAAAGCTCGTCAGCTCTTGAGTGGCAAAGTTCCCAGGTTCGAGAATTCGCTTCCATCTTCCCCTGCGCCATAATTTAGCGCGAAGAGTGCAGGCTGACCGGCGTGCCATAAAAAAATGTCGCGTCGAGGGTCCACCAGTTTCGCGGTGTCGCGTGTTTTTCTTTTTTCTGTCGAGCGGTAATGGCGAGCCGAGGGGGAGAGAATTTTCGATCGGGGAGCGTCGAAGGTGCACCCTCGTCTCCGCGTACGAGCGTAATTTCCACAAGTTGGCCGGCGTAGCAAAAAGCTTGAAAGATCTACCGGCGTGTGTCGTTTGCGGCAACCGTACGCCAGCGACAGAAGTGGTCAATGCCAAGAGTGTCGTTCACCTTCTCCACCGCGTGCGGCAACCTCAACCTATGCCGTGTGTTGTGTATATACCCTGACGAGGGGCATAGGAAAAGAGGGACGAAGACACGGCCGGAATCCACGGTGGTTCGTTTGCGCGTCATGACGTTTAACTGGCTCAAGAATGCGTGGCACCGGTACACCGCTGGAAACCATCGCAGAAAACGTGTGAGCGAAAACGCTGCCTCAAATTCTGACGGTGTCCACGGTCCGCGAGTTATGGCACGGATTCGTGCCTGTTGTGCGCCGACGGGATGTCCCCTTTTTTCTTCTTTTTTTTTCATTTTGTTTTGTTAAACAACGGCGAAAGGTATCCTTCTGCGATACGCCGCGGCTTCGACTTACTTTCGATACGGTCGAGCATTTTCTTTTACTTGAGACATTTCCGTGTCCTCGTATTTCGAGTTTTTCGCGATTTCGACTGTTTAGAATTGCGGATTTGTAGAATTTCATATTTGCAGGATTTCAAGTTCTCGGACTTTCGGATTTTCAGGTTTTCAAACTCTCTATGCTGTTTGAACTTTAAACATTTTTAGATTCTTCTATGTCAAAAGATGAATAACGCAAATCACAGAATTTGTAGACCTCCGTGTTCACAGAGTTTTGAATATCTACACCCTTGTATTCCTAGCTTTCCTAGATACTAATGAAGCTAGAACTATGTGTGTTTAAATGTTCCTAGATCCCGAAATTTCTTATATTCTTAGAGATTTATGACTTAGAGAAGTTTGGGAGAATTTGGGGAGTTGCAAATTTGGGGGTGTGGCGATTTCGATATTCAGACATTTGAGAATTTAGAGATTTTAGGGATTTGGGAATTTGAAAATATTAGAATTTGGGGAGTTACAAATTTGGGGATTTAGGGATTTCTAGATTTAAAGATATCGGAATTTAGGGTTATAGGAATTTAGGGATTTGGGAATTTGAGAATATTAGAATTTGGAGAGTTATAAATTTGGGAATTTAGGGATACCTAGATTTAGAGATATAGAAAAGGGATTTAGGGATTTAGGGATTTAGGGATTTGGGTATTTGAGAATATTGGATTTTGGGTGTTGAAAATTTGGAGACTTGGTAATTTCGAGATTTCGAGTTTTGGGAATTTTTGAATTTTAGGGATTTTGGGACTTAGGGTTGTAGAAAGATTAGAAATTCAAGATTTTTAGGACGCGAAAATTTAGAAATGTGAGAATTTGGGGATCCGGAAATTGAATTTGTAAGAACGAGAGAATATCAAAATTTTCGAAGTTGTGAATTTAAAAAATTGGAAAATTTACTTTTGTACTAACCGACTACTTAAAATTGAAAAAACATGCAAAATAAAAAAATTACAAATTTGTAAACTCAACAAATTCAATCTCACACCCCGACATTCCGAAATTGCTGTAATTCATTGTGATGAACTATAATAGTAAATTATATATAATTCTGTAACGGTAAATTAGTAAACTATACTATATTCATTCGCTTTCAATCTCAAAATATGCTACCAACATTCTCCGAAACGTGTTATCGGGTTTGTATACGAACAAGTTTGCCGACATTATTATTACGTATCCTTAGGCGCGAATCCAAAGAGGGCCGTTCAAAAATATTAGTTTCAAATTGACTTGGATGTCTGGCTCATTCTCCATTCATTTTTTAACAAGCGTCATGTTACTTGGAGACATATCAAACAGCCGTGCCGCGGGCATCATTTATATTCTGACATTGCAAAATCGTACGGACAACCCTTCACGCTCTAGCAGCTCGTACCTTTTCACGATCGCTTGTCCGCCACGATAATCATCTCCGTACATGATGTACCGACCAACATTAAACCATCATCGTATCGATATTCGCTTCTCAATGAATCTTAAACGATCGTTTGAAAAAATAGATAACGCGACTTCGAGCAACCCTCGAGGCATCAAAGACATGCCAGTACGTTGTAATACTTTTGTACTGGCGGATCGTTACGCGATATGATTCGACGATAAAATCTTTGAAAGAGTGTTCTATAAAATTGCTGACCCTAAATTGTCGGACAAATTTACCACAACTTCATATTGCGGAAACTTTGGAAAGATTTTTCCCCTATAGTATTACCCGCGTGACCTTCGAACACGGTCAATACTTCGACCGCCTTGAATTATCTATAAGCATATAACAGCTGTACCATTCAAAATTTGTTCAATTTTCTGACGGAAGGTAGTCGCATCAGTTACTTGGAACTATGGGAAATAAATATAACAAAGTATCGTGAAAATAGTTGATAAAACTTGTTAAAAATGAAAACGCTATCTAATGCAATTTTTAATTGCTCCCATGTCGCAGTCAACGTGTTAAACAGACAATATTTACGAATTGTACACGAATGTTTTTCGGATTAGAATGGTTTTCGACCTGTTCAGTCTATGTGATTCTACAGCTTTCCTATGGGATTCATATCAGGTGATTCAGCCAGCCGTGTCATTATTTTCAACTCACAGTTCCCTTGCAATTGCTGTTAATAATTTTTACATATTGCAGAGGCGTGATTCGGGCCGTTGTCGTGTTCAGGTGTAAAGTTATTTGTTTAATTAGCGATATTATTGTTAATAAAAATGTACATTATATATCACAAACTTCACGAACATGGTAGGTGTCCATATACATTTAAGCGGCAGTGTACGCGTATAAAGAGAAGGCGAAGCGGCGTGGAATAGAGCGGAGAGCGTGCTGACGAGATGCCGCGCGCAACGCTCGGAACGGTGACAAGAAAAGCAGCGAACGCATTTATTTTAATTGGAGCCAGCGTAGCTGTAACACGCGTGCCGACTACCGCGACGCAAGGACGCGTACGTTTCTTCTGGCCGAGTCCAAGCCGGAGGATAATTTAAGGATTCATTGTAAGTGTGACGCCCGAAACGAATGGCTTCTCCGCGTCATCGAGCTCCGACTCTCTACGGTCAACCGCGACTCTGCTTCTCTTTCGAAAAATATGCCAACTAGAGGCCAAATGGATCCCTCGTTCTCTTCTGATCTCTAAACATTTCGGGACGCAGGAATTTGGAGACTAAGGGACTTCTGGCTTTACCGATATGGGAATCTAGATAAGTGCTCATCAAGCAATTCGTGGAACTAGGTATTTAGGTGTCTCGGTATGTGGATAATCTAGGCATGTGAGTATGTTGGTATTTAGACATTCGTGGTTATGGGTATCTCGGTATTTGGGCAATCTAGGGATGTGAGTATGTTGGTATTTGGACATTCGTGGTTATGGGTATCTCGGTATTTGAACAATCTAGAGACATTGGTATGCAGGTATTTGGACATTCGTGGTTATGGGTATCTCGATATTTGGACAATCTAGGGACGTGGGTATGCAAGTATTTGAACATTCATGGTTATGGGTATCTCGGTATTTGGACAATCTAGGGATACGAGTATGTAGGTAATTGGAAATTAAGGTACATGTGATAACGCAATCACGGCAATCTAGGGATACTGTCGTCGGGGGATATAAAAATTTACGAATGCTGTACTCCAGACATATCGAAAACCAGGGATTTGTAACTATGCGGGAGTCATCCCTATTCTTACATACATTCCACCATTTTACAAGTGTCATGCAAATACAAAACGCATACACACCGAGAAAAGTAATTGGAAGAATAAGACGATGTTCAAGTTTACGCGCGTAATTTAAATGAGTACGTCCAGTTGACGAGTTATTAATGGAGTGAAATAAAGTGCATAATCAATACCGATCTTTCTGAATTTCATGAAGATTTTCAGCAATAATAAGTAGTATATGAACCATTGAAGACATGTATAGATGAGGACATATACATATATGGATATATCTATACAAAAGTGAAGTGAAGATCACAGAAAAATAATGGTAGTTCAAATAAACGAATAAATACATGTATAATTATAAATTTATAAATTTACATAATATATTTATAAATTTAACTTTTATAGATTTACAATGTATTTACGCAAAATAGAAAGTAAACAATTACCCATATATATTTTTTCATTTTTGTTTATCTCCTGAAATATCACCTTATTCCGCCTGTATGTTAGAATTCGACTTTTTTTAATACTCATAATATGTTAACACGTTAACTGGGTATGACAAAGTATTTAAATGTGCGTGACGATATCTTTCATGAAAATTAGCCGTAACATGTTCAACGCGTTACGCTTTATGTAGTTCTTATCTGTTAAATCCTAGAGTGATTGTATACAATCATATCGTTGACGAGTCATTTCCTTTCACAAAAGAAAGTTGAACAAAAGTTTATTTCCGGGTTAAGGGTTGAAATTGATCGTTTCCATTCACGGCTGCAGCGCATAAACCGTGACGGCGTGGGCGATAACATAAAGATCGCGATGATCAGCGAGAAGAACTGTTGCGAAGTTAATATAGAGATAAAATAGCATGATGTTAAGACGTTGTAAAGGGATCAGGAGTGTTCACGGATTCGCTAACAAGTGCGATCGTTCCGAGAGGGATCGCGTTCAACGAGGAGTTTAAGAATTTCACGAGAATACCACGGGGGTATCAGAGTGCTCGTAACACGTTAAGTATTAAGGCTGATTCTCAATAATGAGTGCTCGTGACGCGGGAGTAACAAGAAACTCGGGCCGAGTATTTACTTTTAATTGGCGCCGCGTCTGCCGGAATCGCAAGACCGCACCGGTTTCTTCGTACGCCCGGGATTATTTATTTCGCTCTATGAGAACGAGCCTAACTGCTTCTTACGTTCGCGTGAAAAACGAAACGGTCCTCTTGCCAACATTGAGCCATCGAAGCTTTCGTTCCTCGGATTCTCTTCGTGTTTCGCGGTCGAAAGCAACCGGCGGACGATGTCGAACTCGATGACCATCCGTCGGCCATCTTGCGCGCAATCAACCCAAAATGGACGCACGTAATCACCCTGTACGAGGTGTATAATTTTTACCCGTTTTAACGGGGACACTGTTGAAAGAATGTCTCGTATATCCCAGCGATCGTGGTGCAATACAGAAAACAGGGATTGTTCACGCGGAAAGAAGTTCCAGGAGGAAAACAAAGTTTATAGACTAATATGGTCATAAATTTATCGATCTGATAATTTGAAGTTCTTTCGTTTTGAAGTTTAGAAATTTTCGAAGTTGATTTTGATAAGGTCAATTTTTGAGAGCTTCGAGATTTCTATATTTTGAGGTTCACGAATTTTGTGATTCCACGATACTTTTAATTTGTTTCATTTAGCAATTTATTAAAATTAAATTCTCAGACTCTTTCGACTTTCAAATTCTCCAAATTTTTAAAATTCGACTTTCCAAATGCACACATTCTTAAATATTTAAAATGATTATATTTCCATAAGTCTAAATTCCCAGAATGGCAAATTTCAAAAATTCCAAATTCTCAAATCTCCAAATTTCCACATTTTAAAGTTCGAAAATGTCAAAATTGACGAATCTCCAAATTCCCAAATATCAGAATTGCAAAATTCTTAGGTTCTAAAATTGATGAAATCTTGGAAATTCTAAATTTCTATATTCTGAATCTTCCAACACTCTTCATTTACTATATTCCTTGATTCTTATATTGCTCAATGCTTACATTTTTAAATCCTGAAATTTCTAAATACCTAACTTCCTAAATTCTTAAGTTCCTGAATTGTACAACTCTGAAATCTCGAGGTCCCTAAACACAAAAATTCTTATTCTTAAATTCCGAAATCTCCAATATTCTAAAATTAGCAACACGCCAATTATCGTCATATCCCATCACGCGTCACTCTATCGACTAACTGAAAAATTTATGCGACGTCTATCGATTCCCGTTTCAATCTCGTCGGCGAGTAACTGCATTCACCTAACTGCGATAAATTTCCTTCTCGATACTTTCGATCGAATCTAACGTTCGGCGAATGAATCTCGCGACGATCGGCATTTCAAATACGTTAACGCTTCGTGTTTAAAAAAAATTTAGGACCATAGATTAACACTTCGCTTTTATGAGTAATAAATTTGAAACGAGCGAACCAAAGACATTCGCACAGAAACCAACCGCGAAGAACAATTATAGTTATATCATCGTCGTTTCTGCCACCATTAACGAGATGCTTCGATATTCCCATCGTTTAATGGCGATTTCGTCGCGCGATATAATACGAATACAATAATGTTCTTATACGATAAGTTTCATTCAGGACAGTAAACGCAACCTCGATAAGGTGCTACGCCGTTGATCTTCGTTCCTTTTTATTATCCATGTTCCTTTTTTTGATTCCGCACGAAAGAAGTCAGTCATGCGCATGCACGCAGAACGGAACAGGAACACCATACACGTAAGGGTCTCGTAAAAGGCACCATTAATTCAACTCCGGCGCATCGTGCTGCAGCTAGACAGCAAGAAGCGGCTATTAAAGTGATTACAGTGGTGGGTACCCCCGTAAAGCAATTATTATGGGGCTGAATTTACATTTATTCATTGCGTCCAGGGATCAGCAGCTCGTACCTCGTATAAGCTTCACAACGAACAAGATACTTCGGCGACCTTTTATCCTTCTTATGGTGAGACAGAAAAAGAGGAATTCCGTAGAAATTATAAATTGCGGAGAGGTTATTTTCTTGAATAAAACTCGGTTATAAAAGTAAGATCGCGACGCGGATTAAACTAGTCGGATCTTTGTCAATTGTCGTGTAATGTCGATTATCCGCATCGCCTGTCGTTTCTCGGATACCGTCTTTAGAGAAACGATTAGGGCGCAGAGGATGCCGAGAACGAAGATAAAATCGTGGTATACTTAGACGCGTAACTCGCGAAATTTAAGTAGCTATAGGTATAAACAAGAAACGAAGATGACTTGTTCTGACTGGACAATTTTTGAACTCGATCGCTCCAAGCCTAAAATTTGTTACGTACTCGTCATCGTATTATGTCATTTTTTTTTACTTGTATCCACTCCGTTGAACATTAATTGCAATTACATCGTGAATACAGCGGCCTGAACGAAAATCGTGCATAGTATTAAGCTAAGTTGCTAAGTTCAGTGTATAAAAGTTCAGTATAATCCTATGTTCAAAAATTAACAAAATATGACACATTTAAAAGAATTTGTAGAGACATTTAAACACACAGATTTCTCATAAACCATAGGTCAAAAACAGAAATAATTGAACGTTGTAAATTCTCAAAGATCCGTTCGACCAAAATGACTTGTGAGTTGTGCGTGATTAACAAAAAAGTAAATATTTTGTCAATTTTGCGGTCCTCCAGATTTTTCTACAGCTCAGCTCGATTTGGTATTATTTACGCTATTTACGGTTCTTTTTGAAAAAAGAAACATGTCAAATATTTTTTTGAAAAAATCTCTTAGAAGTTTCATTAAAATTGGTGTGTCGCGGGTTGTATATGTCCCTTGTTAGCAGTATTTTATAATATAAGTCGAAACACGCGGTGTTTAACGAGCCTTCGTAATGGAACCTCGATTGCAAAAGCAACGACAGCGATTGACCTACTGCCTCGTCAATAAGGTGAAATAATCGACGGATTAAATATTCAAAGATGATTACATCGATCCGTCATTGGTCGATAATATTCCGTGACCGATCGATTTACCTGTTGGGTAATTAGGGGATCACGAGCGGAAACGGGCGTTCTTGAATTCGTCTTTGTCCGTGATTTCTCTTTCGCGAAGTGTTACGTAACCGGAGCTCGGTTATCTGACACGTTCGTTTCTGCGCACGAAATTCCTTTCGTAATTGATTCTTCCCGGTAAAGAATACACTAGCTCGGTTTAGTGCTCTCTGAAAACATCCTGCGCGAGGAGATCGCGTTCTTCCGCGTTCAGACGCGTCATTAATGCTCGTAAAAAGCGTCCGAAAGCCGACGCGGTTGAAAGGAAAACGCGAGATTTCGTGACGAGTGATCGATTCGGCTACCGGACGACGAGATGTTACGTCAGAATGATCAAATCGTCGTTATCTTTGACGACGAACGTCGCACGATTCGGACACGGGGATATTGTTTCGAAAGGACGGTCGATAAATTAACGCTGCCATATCCGTGTTTTATTCAGTCATCGCATAAGTATATATATTTAACCTTAGCTATTAATTAAGAGATTTTAGAGATTTTGAAATTTGAAAATATTAGAATTTGGGGATTTTGGCGATTTCGAGATTCAGAAATTTGGAAATTTAGAGATTTTAGAAATTTGGAAATTTTAAAATATTAGAATTTCGGGAGTTACAAATTTGGGATTTAGAAATTTAGAGATTTAGGAATATAGGGATTTAGGGATTTAGGGATTTGGAAATTTGAAAATATTAGAATTTGGGGATTTGGGGATCTCGAAATATAGAAATTTGGGAATTTAAAGATTTTAGGGAATTGAGAATTTGAGAATATTGGAATTTGGGGATTTGTAAATTTGAATATTTGGGGATTTCGAGCTTTGGAGACTTGGGAATTTAGGGATTTAGGAATATGGGGATTCGAGAATATTGGATTTTGGGAAGTTGCAAATTTGGAGATTTGGTAATTTCGAAATTTCGAGATTTGGGAATTATGGGGATTTTAGGGATTTGGAGACTTAGGGTTGTAGAAAAATTAGAAATTCAAGAATTTTAGGACGCGAAAATTGAGAAATGTGAGAATCTGGGGATCCGGGAATTGGTCGATTCGGTTACCGGACAACGAGATGTTACGTCAAAATGATGAAAATTATCTTTGACGACGAATGTCGCTCGAATCGGACACGGTGATATTGTTTGAAAAGGACGGTCGATAAATTAACGCTGCCATATCCGTGTTTTATTCAGTCGCCGGATAAGTATATTATATGTATATACATATGAACGAGTACCATATGGCATCGTAACCTTGGCTCTTAATTACCTCCTGGAATTTCCGTAATAAATATCGCGGCTCTAGGAATTTCACGTGAAAACGCGCATTATAGTCAATTACTCAGAAGCTGGTTAATTACGCAATCATTATGGTCATTTGCGAAATTACATTACCGAACGTGCTTAAAAATTTTTTTCGATACAGATATATGCATTTAGGAATTAGAGCAATGAAAAATTTTGCAATTCTAGGATCTGAGAATTTGGAAATTTCAACTATAGGAATTTGGGAAGTCGGTGATTTGGTGACTTTGGAATTTAGGGACCTCAGAATTTGAGAATCTACGGATTCGGATCGTTGGAAAATCAGAACTGTGAAATTTAAAAACTTCGGTGTTTTGCAATTTAGGAATTTGTCGAATATAGGTATTTGGAAATGAAAAATTTAAAAATTCGAATACTCAATAATAAAGAAATTTGAGAATTTGTCAATTTAAGAACTTGTAGATTTGAAAATTTACAAATTTGAGAATTTGTCAATTTAAGAACTTGTAGATTTGAAAATTTACGAATTTGTAAATTTGAGCATTTGTAAATTTCAAAATTTGTAAATTTAAGAATCTGTAAATTTATAAATTTGTGATATTGTAAATTTCAAAATTTGTAAACTCGTGAATTTAAAAAATGTGAGAGAATAAAAATTGCAAATACGGATACAACAGAAATTAAAAAATTCCAACATTTCTAAAGTTAGCGAATCTAGGAATTTCGAAAGTTGGAAATTCGAAAGTTCAAAAATTTGCAACACGAGAAATTCAAGCACCAGAATTTACAAAAAAAAAATTTGGCGAACCCAAAATCGTTAAACTCACGTACGTGTTAATCAAAGAAAGTGCAGGTTACAGCCGAGTATACATACCAATTTACTATTCCTGAAACGTTAACGAGGCATCCTGTTACTAGAAGGTAACAAGGTTCACGCCTGCGTGCAGTTATCAGCGACTGATAACCTCGGAGTGTCTACCACCGGTGCCGCATTTCCGTACGCGTTATCGAACAACCATCTGCGCACCGTTTATGCTTGCAAACGCGCCTTATCCTCGCGTACGAGCGGCTACGACGTTCACAGAGAACATCGTTGGCCAGAGACGAATCTAGATACGGCAACAACCCGCGGCATAGAAATCTCTTTCGGACTGTTCAAAGGAGAAAATGAAAAAAGTTTACGTCTATGCAAATTTTATGCCTTACCGCTTTATGCCTCGTCGTTGCGCGAACGTCGCGATAACCGTGCTGTACCTTCCAACTTCCGGTGTAACCTGGTAGCTGATAAGTTTATCTTACCACGTTACTGGACAGGATTTTTGCACGCCTCGATTTTTGTTATTGGCCATAACGATAGTAACAAACGAACGGGATACTGGTTACAGAGAATCGTAAGATGGGATTGTTCGAAGCTTGCAAAGAAAGAAGGAAATGCGAAGATCGGGTTATCATAAAACACGGATTCGGTTTATTGAGTTACAACAATTTTGTACGTGGAACTTTATGAAAGCAATGGGATTCTTAGCGGGATTCCTAACGTCGAAGCAATTTTTTCGTTCGTACATTTGTAGGTTTCTAGGTTTTTAATATTCCTGGAGTTACGGGTGTCTGGATGTATGCGATAGAAAATTTTCACATTTCTACTTTGCCTCATTTTCAGATTTTTAAATTTCTAAATTTCTAAATTTTTACATGTTTACATTTTTTCATTTCTAAATTTTTATATTTCTACATTTTACATTTCTACATTTCTACATTTCTACATTTCTACATTTCTACATTTCTACATTTCTACATTTCTACATTTCTACATTTCTACATTTCTACATTTCTACATTTCTACATTTCTACATTTCTACATTTCTACATTTCTACATTTCTACATTTCTACATTTCTACATTTCTACATTTCTACATTTCTACATTTCTACATTTCTACATTTCTACATTTCTACATTTCTACATTCCTACATTTCTACATTTCTACATTTCTACATTTCTAAATTTCTACATTTCTACATTCCTACATTTCTACATTCATACAGTCCTACATTCCGATATTCCTACATTCCCGCGTTCCTGCGTTTCCACATGTCTATATTTCGAATTGCGACATTTTTACATTGCCAAATTGTGTAAAATCATGAAATATCCAAAGGGTCTAGCCGAAAAAGGTAGTGAAATGTGCCCTTGAGTCAAATGAGAAACCCAATTCGTCAGTCGATAGCATATCTAAAAAAAACATCTCACACCAAGTTTCAACTCCCTATCTCATCCGTAGGGGTAGTAAAAGGGAAAAAACGAAATTCCGGTTTTTGGCCTATTTTGCCTATTTAATTTCATACAAAAATTCTGAAAAAATTCTGAAACATTGAAGTCTATATAGCGCATATTATAGAATTTTTTCAGATTTTTTTATCACAAATTGTGGTTGTGAAAAATCAAAAACCGAAAAAAAATCGGAAAAAATGCGATTTTTTATTGAAGATGTCGAGGTGCTACTTTTATATAAATGTGGTAGTTAGCTATTGGTACAACTATTGTCCCCTAATTTTTTCAGATTTTTCGGCGAGGTGCGTCGTAGTTAAAAAAATCAAAAACTGATTTTTTCGCGCGAAAAAAGAACTTCTACTTCGAATTTTTATGTCTTTTTTCGATAAAATGTGTATTAAGTAATTTGAAGAGGATTCACGTTCACACAAATGATTATGGATTACAACAATGGAATTAGCTGATTTAATTAATTTTATATTACTCGCTTATATACTAAAATGTTCAACCGTTTTTCAAGAACGTCGTTGGCGCAGCTGCTAAGGCTCCTGACTTATAAACCGCTGCATACTCTTTTTGGCGCTGGTTCGATTCCGCCCGAACTGATTTTTTTTCTTTTTTTTTTTTTAAATTGTTAAGATCTTTTTATTCTGATTATATAGCAATGGATACTACTGATTTAAAAACATTTCTAATGTATCTTAGGAATATTTCAAGGTTCGTTTTTTTTTTTAACTTGAAAAACTTTGGCAACTTCAAATTCATATAAAAATAATTGCTGAATATTTTGATTATAAATCTTAATTGTGCTATGATTTTATATTTTCTCTGTTGAGTAAATATATCAGTCCGATTTTTAAATATTTCATTTCTGGTAACTAAGTAATAGAAGTCTTTTTTTCTTTTTTTTTTTAATTGTTAATTTTCTATTATTCTGATTATATAGCGATGGTACTACTGATTTAAAAACATTTCCAATGTGTCTTAGTAATATTTTAGTGGGTAGTCTGCGATTAATGTAGGACTTCCACAGTAGTCTTTCCTCACTGAAAAAAAAACGAACCTTGAAATATTCCTAAGATACATTAGAAATGTTTTTAAATCAGTCGTATCCATTGCTATATAATCAGAATAAAAAGATCTTAACAATTTAAAAAAAAAAAAAAAAAAAAGAAAAAAAATCAGTTCGGGCGGAATCGAACCAGCGCCAAAAAGAGTATGCAGCGGTTTATAAGTCAGGAGCCTTAGCAGCTGCGCCAACGACGTTCTTGAAAAACGGTTGAACATTTTAGTATATAAGCGAGTAATATAAAATTAATTAAATCAGCTAATTCCATTGTTGTAATCCATAATCATTTGTGTGAACGTGAATCCTCTTCAAATTACTTAATACACATTTTATCGAAAAAAGACATAAAAATTCGAAGTAGAAGTTCTTTTTTCGCGCGAAAAAATCAGTTTTTGATTTTTTTAACTACGACGCACCTCGCCGAAAAATCTGAAAAAATTAGGGGACAATAGTTGTACCAATAGCTAACTACCACATTTATATAAAAGTAGCACCTCGACATCTTCAATAAAAAATCGCATTTTTTCCGATTTTTTTTCGGTTTTTGATTTTTCACAACCACAATTTGTGATAAAAAAATCTGAAAAAATTCTATAATATGCGCTATATAGACTTCAATGTTTCAGAATTTTTTCAGAATTTTTGTATGAAATTAAATAGGCAAAATAGGCCAAAAACCGGAATTTCGTTTTTTCCCTTTTACTACCCCTACGGATGAGATAGGGGGTTGAAACTTGGTGTGAGATGTTTTTTTTAGATATGCTATCGACTGACGAATTGGGTTTCTCATTTGACTCAAGGGCACATTTCACTACCTTTTTCGGCTAGACCCTTTCATAATGTATATATATTTCCAAATTTCTGCCATCACAAATTCCAAAAACCCTAAATTTTCAAATTTCCAAATCACTTTATTCCCAAATTCACAAAATGCCAAATATCAACTGCTCGAAATTCCTTATTTCTGGAACTGTCACATCTCTATCGTTCCAAATTGCTGAGATCTCAAATATCCAAATTTCTACCTTGTTCATTTTTTACATCCACAAATTTTAAGTTCCCAAAAATCTTACACATATCGTATACTCTACGTACACCCAACTTGGCCCCAACTGATGCGACTTATTCAAGGTCGATGCGGTCATTTAAACACGCAGCTCTACATCAAATTCGGCTATTCGAATATCGATAAAATTCGCGTTCAAACCTCGAACCCGAGGTTCGAAATACTAGTATGCTCCAGTATTCAAATTTGTTCAGTTCCAGCTCGTGCACGCGAATCCAGGATCAGCCTAAGTGGGACTAATGAATTAATTTGCATGTTGTATCCCTAACGAGTAACCCGTTGTTAAGATCCTTTTCGAATCCTCTTCTAAATCGATTTCTAAGCGAACAACCATGGCAAAACGTGTTCGCGGGTCCTCGAACGCGTTCTCTTCTCATGGTAGACCTCGGTATATTGCATTTGCGTGTTTCCCTCTCCCGCCGCCGGCATATCTGCATTTATCACCAACTTTTCCGAGGGAATTCTGTCGCTGGCTCGTGTCCAGGTGATCGTGCGCCGCTCTTACCACGAGGAGCATGAGGGTACGCTAAGTCACGATGAGCTCGACGACGATGCAGCGGAAACCGTATCGGCGGGATATGCGGGTCGTGCGAAAGTCGGGCTCGATTTGTCGATGCACGAGTCACGAGCAACCACGAGAGTTCACCCTGAATAGTTTCACGCAGAATACAGTGTTAACGCCATTATTAGACATTAGGTATAGGACGTAGGACAGTAGCGAAGAATTTCGACCTCGACCTACGTTTTTTACCTGGATAATATGTACAATTTTCGCGTCCTTCGGACAACCTTCTGAATTTTACAATTTATAGTAAAAATACGTGCGAGTGCAAAAGGTCTAGCTGTTGGAAATGGGTTAAACAAAAAAGAACTGTTTTACACTGTACTTGTTTAATTTAAATTAATTTTATTCTTCACGGACTGGAAGTGACCTTCGCGTTTAATAATCGCAAAAGAACGGAGAACAGCTTATGCTAAAAATAAACGGCGTACCAGCCAGGCACACAGTTCTGCATTTAAAAAAACAACTGAACGAACAAACATAAATATATAAAATGTAATAAACAAAAGACTCGGTCGACGCAAACATACACGACACGTGCAGGAAAAATCCCGGTGAACGAAACGGAGTAAACTCGTCTCCTCACGCTTTCGAAAGAAATAAAGTAATTGATTCTTATTTTTCTATCTAAAAACTAACACTAGCACGACCCTCCCAACCTGTTGGGGTAGCGAGATTTAACGGAAAGGCACGAGTGGTTGTACATCGGGTAACTCCGTTTCTCTTCGGTACTATTCGGATAATCGGGTGATACGTCTGATCGTAGTTGAAATCATGGACTGTCGCTGGTTAAACAATCACTCTTGCAACAAGCTAGTTGACAGTTATATCTTTGAGTCTCCAATCTTCATAGTGGGCTTTCGAGCTATAGTTGTATTATACCACAGCAAAGCAAATTATTATTCGGCACACCGCGTGCAATATTCACAGAAGTTCGAACGAATTTTTATTCAACCAGAAGTATTCACATTCAGGTTGCATCGCTGTTTCAATTATCATTGAGGGTGTTTATAACAATTATTCTGATTGGTCGATGATGTTTCAGGCAGTCATATTTCCATTTCATAGTCTGCTCAATTAAAACTCGTTGAATGCAAAGTGTGTCTGACGTTTTAAGATTCTTTATTTTTTTTTAACGTCGTGGCAACAATTAGTTATCCACCTATGACGCAACCGAGAAGAAAATAGTAGGTGGAGGGGTTAACAGTTTATACATAAATACTTATACCTGCACATTTGCAATACAAATATGCAAATAATATTAAACTCGAGCCTACGGAATTGGATTTCTTCCACGAAGTTCATTTAGTAACATGTACAATAAATTTTCACTTTATACAAAAAGTTAATAAAAGTGACGATCGATTAAATTTTAACAAATAATTCAGCATGGTATTCGGCACGTATACTATGGTCGTAAATTTAACTATCTACCAATGTTTATAACATTTATGTCCAATACAAACTATATGCTACAAACTGAATGATACATTGCCAGTAATTCGGAGCGTTTTATATAAGCAGGACAAAATACGGGGTGTCCCAAAAGTGTTGAAGGAGCCGGAAATGGGAGGGAGTTGGGGTCATTCCGAACAACTTTTTCATTTGTAAAAATGTCGTATGGGGCTTCATTTTTAAATTATTAACGAAAAACACCGACCAATCGGAGCGCGAGAATCGCACGCGCTCGGAGGCAAAAGTGCAGGCAGTTGTTGTAATTGGCCGTGGCCGCGATCGAATCGCGTGGCGCGCTATTCTCGCGTTCTGATTGGTCGGTGTTTTTCGTTAATAATTTAAGAATGAAGCCCCATACAACATTTTTGCAAATGAAAAAGTTGTTCAGAATGACCCCACCTACCCCCCATTTCCGGCTCCTTCAACACTTCTGGGACACCCTGTATATCATTCAAATAAATCAATAGATTGGAAGATGAATGAATGATGAGGAATACGTTCTTTTAATCGGGGAGATTCTCGACCGAGTCTGACGGAGCTAGGTAGTAAGTTTATCCGATTTATCGAATGATACAGTTCGAGATGTAGCGCAATTTCTCTGCTGCTTCTTTCGATTAAAGTTCGCATTGATAGGACAACCGTGTACGAAGATAAACGACGATCTACGGAGAACCTGCCGCACACTCGCGTAGTCGATCGTGTGAAAATCGATGGTCGACCTTCGATCGGTTCGTTAAACCGTCGCTGGTTGCACACGCGACAAAATGCAACTGGACGAGCAACACGTACACTCGGCCGCGTTGCAGACTTCCTTTGATTAATTGCAGAAAGATCGAACTCCGTCCATTTCCATTATAAGCCTCTAATGCGCTGCGGGTTTATTTTGAGGGCTTATGAAGAACGAGAACAAACAAAAATATTAGCTCTTCCATTGCTTTTTACCTTGTCACATTTGTTCCAAATGTCTTAACTCTTTGGGGCACGGTGGGATTAAAAATGTCCCTCCTTTTTGATGCACTGTAATGCATGGTAGGACATTTTTAGTCCAGCTTCATAATATTGAAACAGCTGCATACTCGTGCGTGTAAGACTATTCGAGATAACTCGAACAAATTTCATCGAATTATTATTTTTTGTGTATTCGTATTATCACTTCTGTGTTATCAAAAATATACCAATTTTGTTTAATTCAAAACGCGATAAAATTTCTGTGCAGCACGGGTCTATTTTATTTTTTGAGATTCTGTGCCTCAAAGAGTTAAAACGCCTCTTACAAGTGAACTTCGATTTTCGATAAGTCGTACACTTGCTTGGATATAAAAGATGTGACAAAGAAATAAGGAGTTGATTATTTTTTTCGTTTTGCTTCATCACGTTCGGTTCCAAATGTCCAACTGTTCCAACTGAATCTTTGAGAAATATGAAAATAAATGTAACACGAAAAAATATACTTAGAGGTTAAATCCTTTCTTTATGGTTTAGTTTAACATCATGATCAACAACTGTGTCTTAAAACGCATCTTATGCGAGGGTCATTTATGAGCAATCATACAATCTCACAAATACAAAAATGAATGTGTCAAGAATGAGCAAAGATACAAATTAAATTCTTCGTTCGCATTTTTCCTTACTATACTCAGTGTTCGAGTGTTTAAAACACTCGACAGTGTTTTAAAACACAGTACACGAAACAGTGTTCGAGAAATCGTATAATCGTACAAATACAAAAATAAATGTAACAAGAATGATTAAAAATATAGGATAGTCTCTTCCTTCGTACTTGGCCATCTTACTTTCAGACAGTGTGTTAAAACACATTCCACAGATAAGTATTCTTCAAGAAATCGTATAATTGTGGAAATATAAAGATACATAAAATAGAAAAAATGGAGAATTGTATAATGGAACATTATATAATTCGAGAGAGACTAATTTGCACAATAATTTAAATTAACAGATACGTTTCTATACAGAGATTTCTAAATTCTCATCGTTGTTACAAGAGTATAGATTGTAATCGGATCTTTAATAAGTTTAATTCATGATAGAATAATTATCTATAATTTTCATAATTGCAACCGCGTAAGTGACTTTAAACATCCGGAACACCTATAATTTGAGAGTATATTCTGTTATCAAGTTTCTAGCTCGCGATGCAACTTGTTGCACTTTAAAATTGATAAATACTTCCGGGTGCAAACCGGTATGCACCTGACCTCCTCCGGTGTCTACGAATGCGCTCGTGCTGAATAGAGACCGGACTCATGCTGCCAGTTCATTTGAGAGTAAAACTCGCGCGAAAAACTGTCGCCAGCATTTCTAATAAATGCACACACGGCTAGGAGCTAGTGTCGAGAGAGAGCAGTTGACGGTGAATAGTGAAATATTTGTTCACCTGCGACATGTACTTTCGATAGGTATTCGCACGAGTTTAGGAAAATTTAGAAATTTGTCAATTTGAGATTTGAGATTCGAATATTTAGAGATTCTTTAATTTGAAAAGTTGGTGAGTTAGAGACTTGAGAATTTTGAAATTTGAGAATATGAAATTTTGGAAATTTAAGAATTTGAAAGATTGAGAATTTAAAAATTTCAGAAATTGGATGTTTGAAAGTTTGGAAATTTGATCATTTGGATGATTGAAATTTTGGAAATTTGAGAATTTAGAAGTTTGTGAATAATGAAATTGAGAATTCGGAACTTTGAGAATTTGGAAGTTTAAGAATCTGAAAGTTTGAGATTTTGGAAATTTGAGAATTTGAACATTTCGGAAATTGGATCTTTGAAATTTTGGAAATTTGAGAATTTAGAAGTTTGGGAATAATGAAATTGGGAATTTGGACATTTGAGATTTTGGAAATTTGAGAATATAGATGTTTGAAATTTTGGAAATTTGAAAATTTCAAAGTTTGGGTATTAGCAAATTGAGTATTTGGAAATTTAGGATTTGGGAATTGAGAATTTTTAAGTTTGTGTACTCGAGTATTTGAAAATTTGCGAATATACAAACATTGAACTTTGAAAAATTTGCGAATTTCAAAGTTTGAACTTCTAAAAATTTCGCCTTACCCAGGCCCCAATATAACAAACTTTTTTGCAAATATCACAAACATATTCCACTTAAATTTTATGTGAAGTGAAATATGTATAAGAAAACATTTGTTCGATCAGATCGGAAACACCCTGTATATTTGTCAGAAGACGCCGCTGCCATAATTGTATTTTAATTCTATGCGATTTCATCAATAGCTTTATAGATCCGAAGCACGCGAACGGTACTTGAATAGTGAGCAGTTTCCCAGGAGATCAATAAATGGTTTCGAATGGAACCTCATCGACTTCGATTACTACGATAGTAATCTTGTACAATCGACTATCGATTATCGGATTATTGGCTGTGAAAGATCAGCGCAATTTTCATTAACGTGGAATGTAAAGTGTACTCGTTATGTTTTTTTTTTATTAAAACATGTTCCATTTAAAAAATTATTCTTATGTATTCGTCTATTACCTAATTCAATAATTAAATAAGTAATGAGAATATATATACAATTTACGTAATAGGTAATAGGTAATAGGTGACCGATTTTAGTATCGGTCATATAAGAACGTAATCGTTAAAGTATAGTCATCTTTTACCAACAGATTTTGATTTTTAGGTAGGAGAAAGTATAAAGTAATTAGTAATAAAAGCTACATTTGTGTCCGATTCTCTTCGTATGCTTCTTTTTAATTTTTAAAATACATACTTATATAATATATGTTGAGTAACCATTGAAATGATGACTATAAAAATACTTTAACATTTTAATGTTTTCGTCAGCAGATCACTTAATTTGTCATTTACAAAGAAATTAAATATACGCATGATCACTAATTGAAGCATAGTCATTAACTTGCCTCAGTTACACAAGAGGAAATCGGGACACACTTTCATAATGCTACATTGAAAAAAAACTAAATACTAAATTTAATACTAAATTAATCGCAGAAATTTGTTTACAATACCTTTATAAACATTTTACAAAATTATTCTTCGAACAAGTTTCTTATTGATTTTTGAATTGAAACAGTGATACAAATTGTTTTAAACGATTCTGTTCGAACAATATTCTTATTGAATTTTGCGTAGAAACAACGATACGAATTGTTTTCAACGATTCTCTGCGATCAACATTCTTGTCGATTTTCAGGCAGGAACATCGATAAAAAATTGTTTTCAATGATTCTCTGCGAACAATATTCTTATCGAATTTTGTATTGAGATAACGATACAAATTGTTTCAACGATTCTATGCAAACAATATTCTTGTCGATTTTTACGCAGGAATATCGATAAAAAATTTTTTTCAATGATTCTCTGCGAACAACTTTCTTATTGATTTTTGTATTGAAACAACGATACAAATTTTTTCAACGATTATATGCAAACAATATTCTTGTCGATTTTTACGTAGGAACATCGATAAAAAATTGTTTCCAACGATTCTGTGCGAACAACTTTCTTATTGATTTTTGCATTAAAACAACGATACAAATTTTTTCAACGATTCTATGCAAACAATATTCTTGTCGATTTTTGCATAAAAAGAACGGTTTAAATCTGTTCGAACGATCCGAATCTGTTGCGCGAGTAGAAATAGGAACATCGACATTATGCGGGCCAGTTGTACAGCAAAGTAAAAGATAATTCGGTAACCAATGGTCGCCGACCGTGGTTGCTGCAATCAGACACAAGGCCAGCCGACATTTTCACCTGCAACTTGCTGGAATAAAATCGAGGAGATGGCGCGAGGTAAAAGGAAGACGTATCGCGACGTCGCGGTTTGCAACAATGCTCGTCTAATTATGGGATTAACCGGATCCGCGATTGCGATACGTTTCCCTGCTAATGACATTGCCGGCTTGGGTTAATTAAAAGCCCTGAAATCGCCAGCTCGTTATGTGATTGAGCTTTGTTGCCGGCTAAACGCGATCAATTATACGCTTTAATAGCACGAAAACTGTAATTTTCTCGTTGAACGTTTCGTTTCGCGTTCTTCCAACATATCTCCATCGTGTTGACACCTTTATGACCGTACGTATCGTGAAATTTATTACCATTAAAATATCATGCGCCAGTCCTCTTTACGTTCTTGATGCAGGGGTTATTAGTGCAGTTAAATTTGAAGGTCGACGCAACGTACGCGGTAAAGTTATTAATTTTTAAGTAGCAATTAATATCCAATGGCGTGCATCAACGAGATCGCGACAAAACGTTAAATACGAAAGCCACTAGTTCGTTAACCAGTTAAGTATGTTTGACGACTATATCCGTCATGGAGATGTAACAAAATTTGTTGTAACGACGAGCATACTCCTAAATCACAGCTAACTGGTTCACCAAATAAGTCACTATTCGTAATAAAATTATCTATTTTATAAAATAGACCCATCTTTCTGACCCAATTTTTTAACACCGACATTTATTCTGTGAATAACGAGTATACTTACAAACGGGAGTGCCACGGTTAACTGGTTAAATCGACAAAGGTATTATTATAACTGCAATTTGCGTACTACAGAGTGGTTCGAACTCGAAACTTGGATGTTTCATTTCCACGAAGATTGCAATAGTCGATAATTAATTTTGGAATACCGTAGAAAATGATGCAGGCTCACTTATTAATGTAATTTACGATTTTCATGTTTACCGATGCGTATTTCGTTCTCTTCAACTTCCATTTTGGTGAAAACATTCGATGTTTCCACCGAACTTCAACATTCTTTTCAATAAGTTAATCGTTGTTCCTTTTTCGGTCTGTACCTCGAAATTTTTTAAGTGGGCACGAAATGTAACGTTTATTTATTTATTAATTATAACTATAAAGTCCATCAGTCCATCGGTCTTTAGCACCTAACGTTACCGGCGTTTCCAAATATTGATTCTTCCTTTTCAGCTTCCTTGGAAACGTACAAAAGATTGTGCAAGTTCAAATAGACATCGAGGTCGACCACGTGGACAGTTCTGGTGTCTCTACTGTTGGCATTTCATCACCGTTAGATATCCTAATGGGGATGTTACGAAAATTCAATATTTACAGAAGCGACAGAATGTGTCGGCATTGTACGTGAATTCCTGGCAAGTCTCCATTTCCGACTAGAATTGGTACATTTCCGGACATTCGGCGGTCCGTGAGTTGGGAAATTTTGGACATTGCGAGACACAGAGATACAATAGCTTTTTAGAAACTTTTCAAGTTATGGATTTGGTAATTTAGAAATTTGGGGACTTGGTCATTCCAGGTTAAGAACTCGGAAATTTGGGAATTGTAAATTTGGAAAGTTACAAATTCGGTCATTCAGGAATTTGGGAGTTCGAAAATTTTGGAATTTGAAAATTCGGCAATTTGGGAATTTTTAAGATGCCAACTTGAAAATGTAAGAATTGGATAACTTAGGAATTTTGAAATTTACATATCTGGCAATTAAAGAATTATGCAACTTGAGAATATTTTGAACTGAAAATTTGGTAATTTACGAATTTTATAATTTGGGAATTGTGGAAACTAAAAATTTAGGAACTTAGAAATTGGCTAATCTGGCAATTTTTAAGTTGGCAAATTTTTTAATATCAGAATTCGGTAATTTAAAAATTTTGGGACATAAATATTTGGAAGCTTCGGTAATTGGGGAATTTTAGAAACTGCAAATTTGGAAACTGGAGAATTCTGAGAATTTGAGAATTTCGGAGTTTGCAAAGTTGAGGATTTGAAAATTTAGAAATCTCTAAATTTGAAAAGATGAAAATTCGAAAATATGAAAATTTGGAAACCTGAAAATTTCAAATTAATGTTCTCGGGAACGTGGACACCCAGAGAAGAATTTGAAATTTCTGCGATTTCTATGATTTGCTTTCTAACATGTCTATCACTCATTGCATATTTTCACTTGTGCCCAAACATTCATCGTAAACTATAGCTTCAACCTTCGAGAATTACTACATTAACACTTTTTGTTCATTTATCTAAATGGAAACAGTAGTAGTAACTACTTGAACCTATGAATAATAAATAAACAATATATTGTGAACACATTTGGTAGGATTTATTAATCATAAAAATACTATCTAATAAAATTTTCAACTGCGATAGCGTTGCAGTCAACGTGTTAATGGCAAAAGGAGCATTTAAATTCCTCATCATATAACGGTTAGTAATTTGTCTCCACCTATATTTCCAATTACCTTAAAAATATTTCTGATATCTTCAGAAATATTCTAATTACTTTAGAAATATTTCTAATTGCTTTAGGAATATAGTAATATATTTATAATACTAGATTCATAGATACTCCCGTACTGCGTTGAAGAAGCGTCATCCAAAAACAAAAACGATACAACTTTTCGGCCATTCCGATTTATTTCCTGCAGAAACTCACGGCGAAAGGGGGAGCAATCGGTTGTAAGGAAACAAGCAGGTTTCTTCGGAAGCTCGAGGCGGATCGGGACGAGTACTCAAGTAACGCGAAGCAAACGCATCATACCGCACTTCCGGCGACTTCTGAGATTCTCACGATGCGGCTCGCCTTCGCGTCGTCCGGTCAACGTACCTGAAAAACAAGACCAAAGAACCTTTAATTAGACCGAGAAGCGATTCACGGATGTAATTGTAGACCGTTCGCGAACGCACCTACACGCTCGAATCTACACGCGAGAAAAACGAAAAGTATTCGCGAAACGGTGTTAGTATGTTACCGACTAAACTTCTCCTACGTGGGCCTCGCTCGTTTGCCGTCGACGGAATAAAGGGGACCGGAAATCAACTGTCTACCGGATGAAGCGCTCGACGAACCGCAGGAAATGTCTGTCCCGATGAATACTATACCCCTTTTACGATAATCGAACGCTCCGGGCCCGATGCTGGAACTGGACGATAATCCATGACGAGCTAATCACGCGATTACTCGGTCATCCTCAGATTCCATGTTCTGAATGGTACGATGGTTTTTACGTTAATTTGCATTGTGCTTTTATGTAGTCCTTTTAGGTTAGGTACGAAACTTGTGCAATGGGTCACGCCGAAATTAGATAGCTATGGTGTCTTTTGTGTTATTATCGCTTACATATTCTTCGAATTTGAAACAACTATGTGTTTATGTTAATGTTTGATCATGGGTGCGTGTACATTTTTATACATTGTTTTAGGTTAGGTATGAAATTTGTCGCGTAATTGGTCACGTTGAAATTAGGTAGATATACCATGGTGCCGTCTGCGTCATAGTTTCTTACAGATACTTAGAATTTGAAACAACTTTGTGTTTATATTAATGTGTAATCACAGGTGCATGTACATTTTTATATATTGTTTTAGGTTAGGTATGAAATTTGTCCTGTAATGGGTCTCGTCAAAGTTAGATAGTTGTACCATGGTGCCTTTTATGTTATAGTTGCTTACATATTGTTCGAATTTGAAACAGCTATGTGTTTATGTTAATGTTTGATCATGGGTGCGTGTACATTTTTATACATTGTTTTAGGTTAGGTATGAAATTTGTCGCGTAATTGGTCACGTTGAAATTAGGTAGATATACCATGGTGCCGTCTGCGTCATAGTTGCTTACAGATACTTAGAATTTGAAACAACTTTGTGTTTATATTAATGTGTGATCATAGGTGCATGTACATTTTTATACATTGTTTTAGGTTAGGTATGAAATTTGTCGTGCAATGGGTTACCCCGAGATTAGGTACTTATACCATGGTGTCTTTTGTCTTATAATTGTTTACAGATGGTTCGAGTTTGAAACAACTTTGTGTGTATATTAATGTGTGATGTACTTCACAGGCTGTACCTCCGCTCTGCCTGAACAGGCTGTACCTCCGCAATTTTGTATTTTATATCAACAAAGAAATTCCAAAACGAAGTAGAAGTATTACTTAAACAATCCTCAAAATCATCAAAACATTTATTCGCTCCTTATCCTTCAATCAAAATTATTGAAAATCGGCTTAATTTCGACGTTCTACATAGAGGTCCCCCCTTAGCAGTACCTTTCCGTACACGTTTGACGGATTTACCCGTCGGAATCCAGATTTGCTTGTGACTGTACGTATCGCAACAGGTTCATCGGACGCGTTTGCACGCTCGACAAGTCTACTCGCGTGCTGTTCGCGTTGCATCGCGGAATTTTCTTTCTCGCCGTTCTCCCCGTTTCTTCGCCGCGTTTCGCGATCTCGAGAACTAGTTGTCATACCGGTGTTCTCCATGAAAGCGTTCCACGATTTTTCAGACCGGTGCTAAAGAGCCTGTCCGATCGGTTCGCGGTAAAAATCGAAGGACTTAAGCGTCTACACGCCGTCGGTGATTCGAAGCGAGCCAGATGCAGGATTTACGCGCATCCGATGTCGCCGTCGCTTCCGTTTTATTATCGGGGATACGCGCTTGTTGCTAAGAAGATGATCTTTACGCTCTTTCGAGCGGATTTCAGCGGTTTTGCATAAGTATTTAACACCAGATGGCCGATAATGCGTTTTATATCGCACGCGGTTCGATATTCTGCCATCTTATTACTTTTTTATGTGGCACAGTTTTCGAATCGAGGATTTTGGAAACACTTTAACATTTCAGAATTTAGACGTACTCAGATTTTCACATACATACAAATATTTTTATATATAATATAATTTATACGTGTGTAAGTATAAATGTATTTAGGGATTTGCATTGACAAATACGTTTATCGACCGTGTACGATTTTCGCGTATTGTCATATACGTTTATGCATATCTGAGATATGTATGAACTTTGAACTTCTTATATTTTCCTACCTTCGAGTTTGTGAATTTACAAGTTGAAACATTTGGAAACTTTTGAATTTTGACGTCCTCGACTTTGAGAATCTTTAAGAAAAGCACTCACATTCACATTGTGCTGACGTTCAAGTTTCAAAAGTAACAGGATGAAACATTCAGAAATGATAAAATGAATTCGTGCGAATTTATGAACCATCCACATAATTTAGTCAGGAACTTATTGTATACAGTGCTGGGATAAAGTATTGGCACTTGAACAGAAACCAGCAGAAATAAATAATTCTATACTGAACAATGAGTGAAAAATGAATTTATTTGTATGGATGTAGTAGTATGACACATTTAGAATTAACACATAAATGATAACATAATTAATAATAAATAAAGTACAACATAATTAATTTTAAATAAATATGTTTGTTTATATTATAATAAGTAATATATATATATATATATATATATATATATATATATATATATATATATATAATAAATTTATTATATACATATATTTGATTTATTTATATACATACATTTATAATTAATTTGTTTATCTATTTCATTTATATATATAAAACTTATGTAAGGTTTTGTTAGATCTTTCATCTAAAAGTGGAAGTGACGAGCATCTAAACGAACAAAACGTAACATCGCAGTTCCATTACTTTCGTAAAAAAAAATTCGAGAGCAAAGTTAACTCTCGACATTATCGTTATGTTTATTGATTGGCTGGAGTTAAATTAACCGTGTCCATAGAGCGTAGTCGGTATACGCTGTTTATCGTGTTCTTTCTCGACAAGTGGACACGAGAGTGAATTCACGACCACTGGAAATAATTATCCGACACGATACGGATTCGATCCGGCTACGGTAGCTTGTTCTGACCTTAGTTAGGTTCGTTTCGTACGTCTGCTCGGAATTATATCGGACAGCAGTAAATTGTCGTTCGGTGCCACAAGTATGTCCCATTTTATCGTCGCATCGTTCCGATCATGAATTGCCCATTTAACGTTCTTGTGTCCGTAACGATTTTAATTACAATTATGACCTTCATAGGATGTTCACGGTACTCTCTACATTCGATCCTGTTGTATCTCATATTTTCTTAGATATCAGGCTAATTATATTTTCTATCGGTTTTATATCGAGTTCAGTTTTTACTCGGTCGAGTTTTTATCGGATTAAATTCATTTTTTGGAGTTGAATTTCCACAAATTCAACACAATAGTAAAGAGATGCATTGCTTTTAAAAAAGATGTGCATTGATTTTGATGAAAAGATGCATTGTTCTTGAAACAGATATGCATTGACCTTGATAAATAGGAGAAATGGACATTTAGGGATTGAGGAATTTAGTAAGTTGAAAATTTAGACACCTGGTAATTTCCGGATTGGAAAACTTAGAGGTTAGGAAATGTATGAAGTTGGCAATAAAAGGATTTGAAAATTTAGAGGTTAGAAAATATATGAAATTGGAAATAAAGTGATTTGAAAATTCAGGAACATGGAAATTGAGAAATATGAAAATTTAAGAATATGGACATTTAGGGTTTCGGGAATTTAGCAACTAGAAACTTTAGAAATATGACAATTTAAGACCTTAGAAAGTTGGAGACATGGAAATTGTGGAGTTTTGGAAATTTAATTTGGAAATATACGAATTTAAAGATTTGAGGACTTAAAAAGTTGTAGAGTTAGAATTAAAAAATTTGGAGAATCTAACAATTTTGGGAATATAGGAATTTAGAGAAGTAGAGATTTCGAAACTTCAGAATTTAAGAACCGGTACAAATTTTGAAATTTGAGTATTTGTGGTGGTAGAAATTTGAAACTATAAGAACTTGAGGCTGTAGAAATTTGAAAATTTATGAATATGAGAATTTAGGAATTCGATAAAGAAAAAATTTCAGAATTTACGAAATTTTACGAGGGTAGAAATTAAAAAATTTAAAGACAACAGAAAGTAGAAATTCCACAATTTGCAGATTCGAAAAGATAGAAAATTTGAGAATCGGAGAATTAGAAATTTGAGAATGCAGAACCTTGACAAATGAAGGATCGATAAACCTAGAAATCCGTGAATTAAAAAAAAACTGAGAACTTGCGAATATCAAAACTAGAAATGTTAACACTGCAAAAGCGAAAGGTCTTATAAATTTACAAATTTATACGTTCGACCATACATAGTTACAGTAACTCGGATTTACTTGTGACCGATACTACCACATTGCCTTAACATTCCCTGAACAACGAACACTGAAACACGAGCCAAGTAATTTGTTCAGGATCAGAAGTCTGCCAAGAGATTGATCTTTGGTGCATTTGCATGATTACTTGTTCGATGGTGGCTCGCCGAGACACACGAAGAACGAGTTATGAACATATGGGAAACTTATTAAAATGTATATCGATATTGGTACGCCGGTTAATCGTTTCTGTTATGGTTTCGATCATGAATATTATAATCTGTTTGATACAGTGTATATTTCAATGTTCATTACACATATTCCCTGCCAAGCGTGCATTTATAAAGATATCCAAAACTTGGCATCTTTGAATTGTAACATTTGATAGCGTCACTTATATGTACATATGTACTGTATATTGCAATATATTTCAATGTACATTCATGTTTCTTTGGACAGAAATGTGCATTTATCTTCATTCATACAGAAATATACATTTTCGTTTATTTAGACGTATATTTATATGCGTATAATTATAGCGACAATTAAGAAAAATTCGACAACGAAAATTTGATATATGCACTACAGAAAAAACTTCCAAATTCATCTATTATTAGTATAGCTTCTATTTGAACTAAAAATATTATATAAAAGATAATTTTAAACAATGATTTTTTGCAAATAATCATTGCATTTTTTTAGTAAAAAGTGAACATTTTTTTCAATATTGAGTAACTTTGTCAATTTTCAACTTTTTAATACTTTTCTTAGTTCAAATAGAATGTACAGGCATACAGTTTAAAAATTTGTTTAATTTATATGTTTCAAAAAAAAACAACAGTGGAAGGCTGTCCGCGACCTGGTGCCGTGAACAGACATATTTTTGTTAAATAACATAATTAATATTCAATAAAAAAAATTGGATTTATAAGTTTTTATTACCAACGAAACAACTAAAAAGTTTTCAAATTGATTGTAATGATTTAAAGTTAAAAATAAAATGTGCGAATTTATGGATTTTTCGGTGTCCTAAACCAGATTCCTCCCTTAACACTAAACCTACCAAAGCGGTCAAAATGACCATTTAACAAGTCTTCAATTTTAACCTACAAAGTATATGAGGTGATTTTTTTGAAATTCTTGTTGATTTTCATCAAAATAAAGAATTAACGCGTACATTAATTTGTATTTTATGGTTCGTTTATTTATTCTTCAACTTCATTTTTAATTTCAAAATATACGTGCATTATACTCCGGTGGATTTAGTGATAAATCAGACTAACAAAGTTGGACCTATCTCGAGGTGTAATTCCCTCGCTCAGGTTCCATGTTCTAAGGCCTAACAGTGACCTAAACGCGGGCGATTAAGAGATTGTCGGTTTATCGAATTTAATCGTGGTCGTATGATCGTGTCAGCGACGGGATTAGTCTGAGAGATCGTTTTAGCGACTTCGAATGCGTCGCTCAAGCCATTAGGGAGACGGTGAAGCTGACTTTCACGCTAATGACAATGGCTATGTCGCGAGCACCGCATCGTTTTCCAGCTCGAACGCGGCGCAAGCGAAAAGACGTGTTCGACGACAAGACGCGAAAGTGAATCCACGTGTACCTTCAACTAATCGGCCGATAAACGCGTCTGAAAAATCCAACCGCCACAACCAACCTCTCCTTTCTCGTACGCAATAACGATCGTTCCTCCGTGGATCTGTTTCGCCTTCGATTCCGTAAAATCTAACTCGACCGATACGCTGAAATTCTTACTGTTGCCTCTTCAGGTCAGGGCAATCAGAACATAGGTCCAAAGTATTTACCACCTACCATAAACGGTCAACTTTTACTAGTAACCCCAACCGTTAGGTCTATGCGGTTTTTAACCCCTTGCACTACGATTCTTTCGGCAAATGCGTCAGACACAACGAACTATTCACTGCTAGAACATTAACACTAGATTTACGGTACCCGTAAAAATGACGGATCTTATATTTTCTATTTCATTTTCCAAAAATTAGTAAGAAGCTTTCGACAAAATAGAGGGTGTCCCAAAAGTGTTGAAGGAGCCGGAAATGGAAGGTAGGTGGGGTCATTTTGTCATACATAACAGCCACTTCACGGAAAAATAAAGGTCTGGGTCTCCAACATGTTGGCCCAATTGGTCCTGAACACTAAATTTACGGACGTGTAACGATCATTTATTTGTGTCATTTATTATGTGTCGTGAGTCATTTTGGCTCGTTCAGTAAATGTTGTGTCAAATATGAAGAATATGCACCCAGGCTCATTGACTCTGTTAACCGAGCTAAGGTTTTCTTTATTAGAGTCCCAGCGACTGTCACAAAGATTCATTTTTGCACATTCCTCGAATGAAAAATCAACAACGGGCATCTAAAACGAATATCGAAGTTACGAATACGTGAAACTGACCATAGAAGTAGAATAAAAAAAGGACCATGAAGAACATAAAAAAAGACGTGAAATTTGGATCGAATAAAAAAAGATCAGTCCGTGAGTAATAAAATTGAGATTTTCCGATAAGATAACAACAAGGAAATATGCTCAACGTAACTTTGAAACGTTAGGCAGTGGTACCTGTGTCTATTATAATTCCCTTGAACTTCGGAACACGTCCCTGGCCACATATCCCATTAAACGCTACATGCGAAGTAGGTGTGGTGCTGTATTATCTTCTAACACTCTCGGGGAGACTGTCGCCATTCATTACGCCGCTTGTTTATTGCATCCGCGTAAAATCCAGTGTTTACGGGTAATTGTTCGTGGGTTGTAATAATTTTTCGACGTTCAGCAGGGAGAGCATTAAGGGATATCGCTAAGAGCGTTTCGTCCCGTTGATACGCGAAATGTATTATACAAATTTTCATTTTATGCTCTCGCGGTTGCAATTACTTTATGCCCGAGGGCAGCAAGAGTCGCGTTAAAAGTAAGCACACGTTGTGTAGGAAATGCGTATTCAAAAATAAAACGCGCAAGTGATATGTGAATTAAGTTACGCGTACTTAAACTGCGACATGATTACGTACCGGCATTAATACATCGGCGCTATTCAAAGAAGATTGGTAGAAAAAATATCAAATACTTATTTACGATTACGTTTCTATCGTGGAATATTTGAATGGAAATTTTATGAAAAATGTTACAACGTTTCATTGTGGACATTTTTAATGTTGCACATTTGAGAAACTTTGTAAATATAATTTTTCGAACTTGACAATTTCCGAATCTTCAAGTAAATCAATTTTCTAATTTCCAATATACCACATTTGCAATTCCAAGATTCCTAAATTTCTATATTTTCGAATTCCAAAATTCCGAAATTTCTATGTTCCGCAACTCCTAAATTCTTAAATTTCTATATTCTGCAATTCCAAAATTCCAAAATTTCTATGTTCCGCAACTCCTAAATTCCTAAATTTCTATATTCTGCAATTCCAAAATTCCAAAATTTCTATGTTCCGCAACTCCTAAATTCCTAAATTTCTATATTCTGCAATTCCAAAATTCCAAAATTTCTGAATTCTGCAATTTCCAAATTCAAAAATTTCTATGTTCTGCAATTCCAAAATTCCAAAATTTTTATATTCTGCAATTCCAAACTTCCTAAAATTCTATATTTTCGAATTCCAAAATTCAAAAATTTCTGCATTCTTATATTCTGATATGCCTAAATTTCTGCATTCTTAAATTCCAATGTTCCTAAATTTCTAAATTCGAAAATTTTTCACCCCTACATGATAAAAATTGAAGACGACCAGATCTGTGGGTCCACAAATTTTCTAAGCCTCAAATCCGTAGATCTCAATATTCCTAAACGATTAGATTCCTACACTCTTAAATCTCTACATCCTCCAACAGATAAATACCAAAATCCTTCGATTTCCAAATTCCCAAATTTGTATATATTAAAGTTCCCCACATTCCTGGTATTACCTCAGGCAAGTTTCTCCAGGCCCTGTTACCCTAAAGAACGACCATATTAACAAGAGAGTCTCTGGTACGAATTTGGTGTCTCTGAAGGCATTCTTGTATAGGCTTTCGCCGAGAGCAGACATAATAAAGAAACATGGTATTTCCAAATAACGCCCACGAGATTTATTCCGTGAAGTCCATACTTCACCGCCTTTTACTGCGTAGAATCTTACAAAAGAAAGACGAGGATGCTGAAACACGGCGAAAAATAAACTCGTTAATCGCCCGTCCGTAGAAAAGTGTTCGAGTTGACGCGTGGGTGAACGATGCTAATTGGTCGCGAACGCGACAAACCGAAAGTTCAATCGTGAAACGTCGCCCCGATCGGATAAATCGGTTTCACGGTTTTCGCGTAGCATTAACAGCGACATGCTCGAGGACGAGAAGTTCTCGACCACCCGGTTAACGCGAAAAAAAGAATTCGGCTCACGGGCGCGTGAGATAATAATTACGCGACTGTTACATAAACCGAGGCAGAAACACGTCGACGTTCGGGGCCCGAGGAACGACAGGAATTTCACGTCACGTTTTAAGAACACGGTCGGCCCCACGGTATGCACAATTATTGTCTCCCCCCCTTTTCGTACGGTTGAAACCGCGTTTCGAACGATTCGATCTTTTATGCCGGCTCGGAGGAATTTTAAATCCCTGCCCCGTGGAAGAAATTTATGGGACTTCCGCGTTCGGACGTTCGGGAAACGAGTGTTGCCGGCTATTGTTGTCTTTTCCCACGTATACACGCACATATTGTAATTCCCGTGTTCGTTTACTTGGTCCACGCACGCCACTCTTTCGTGTTCCCGTTGGTAAACGAGTTACCGGTGTTTCGGCGACGGTACCACGGAACAGCTGCCCGCCATTTTATTCTTTCTCTCTTTCGCACGCATCTTCGTCGTTCGGTTCGTTCGGATTTTGATTACAGATATCGAAAGGGGACTCGTTCCTGCGTTGTTACGGTACTCTCGCGATTCTCTTCGACGCAACGAGACTTCCGCGTGCATTTCTTTTTACGAGCGACAGAATTACACGTATTTATTTAGCAGTAAAAGTACCGGCACTGAATGCATACTTATTTCGAAATTGAAAATAAAGTGGAGAAATACATAAATAAATGCTATAGCATCACATAACATCGTCATAGCCAACATATGGGCCCCGTAAAGAATTTGTGTAGCCCACGAACAATTTCTCAAAGTTAGCATTTAACTTCTAATAAGTAATCGAATGAATTCTCGATAGTTCCATATTTTTTAAGATAGATTCCATTATAAAGAATTATAACTTTTATTATGTTAATTTGCTATTAACGTATTAATATAATATTGTATTGATTTACTTACAATTATTCATAAACAAATTTCAGAATACAATTTTCTTTCGATTTTTTACTTAAAGAAATAATTGGTTTGTTTAACATTTTTTGATTTAAATATTTCGTCCAGCCCGTGAAAACATTTTCTTTCAACCTCAGGGGCAAAAACAGTTGACCATGTCTGATCTATCATATACAACCAATCGTTAGCTCAATAAAATAGGACAGACATTTTGACAGAAGAGCAGCAACAAAATTTTGTAATATAAAATGTCAAACACGAAACTGGTCATATAAAATGTTTATTAATGTGGGATCCTGCCTTTTCTTCAAATCTTCCTAAAGGATCTTTTGAAAGCAAGGATCCGCGTAAATGAAATAAAAAATTGAATTACTATTAAAATATAAAATATAAATATTATTAAAATCGATTACTATTGATTCTACATTGTCTCACTCGCTTCACTCTCCACACTTCGATTACTATCGATTACATTGCTTGCTTCACTCTCCACATTAATATGAAAAGAGAATATCTAGCTACCTTACAAAACCATCCTTGCAAAGAACAGCCTAGATGGATTTCCATACCAATAACAAGATAATTATGTATCGAGTTCGTTCGACTATAAAACGATCGTCGAAGGAAACTATGAAACGGGTCACGGACGATGCACGTAAACAAAATGGAACATATTAAACGGTATAATAAAAGTCATCACACGTTCGTATGTTTAATACTAGATTTACGGAACGAGTCAAAGTGACTCACGACACATTTCGTATTTTAAGTTACAAAAATTGTCAAGAAGCTTTTATCAAAATGTATGATAAGTTTTATGGAAATAAAGGATCATAAGCCAGTTTACGTATCACACTTAATTTATTTTCTTTCCTACTTCATTTTTAATCTAAACATAAATGGTCGTTACGCGCCCATAGATCTAGTGATGATTAAAAGTTGTTTTTATCAATTTGCCGCAAAGAAGTCGATAAATTAACGGAAGAATTAACCCTTTGCACTCGAAAGTACTTTTACGGGTAGTAAATAACAAATCCAAAACTTTTTGCTTGAAAAGTTTGATAAATTCTTTCGTAGTTATTATACTTCTATTATTAATTGCCAATATTAACTGCTTCATTATGTTTATACATCGTATGTATAACACTATACATTTGGTTAAAAAATATATATTCCAAAATTGCTGTATTAAACAAAATGGTGAGTGCAAATCACCTTTCGAGTGCGAAGCGTTAATAACCAGTGCGATTCTCGCGCTCTGATTGGTCGGTGTTTTTCGTTAATAATTTAAAAATGAAGCCCCATACGACATTTTTACAAATGAAAAAGTTGTTCAAAATGACCTCACCTACCACCCATTTCCGGCTCCTTCAACACTTTTGGGACACCCTGTATAGTTTCATATACAGGGTGTCCCATAACGAACGAAACATCCGGAAAGGGGAGGTAGCTGGGGTCATTCTGAACAACTTTTTCCTTTGCAAAAATGTCGTACGGGGCTTCATTTTTAAATTATTAAGGAAAAACACCGACCAATCAGAGCGCGAGAAACGCGCGCGCTCAGGGGTGTGGTACCATCGCGATGCTCATGCGTTCGTTTACGGCGACGGTCACTGTTACTCGTGCCTGCATGACGCCCCTGAGCGCGCGCGATTCTCGCTCTCTGATTGGTCAGTGTGTTTCCTTAATAATTTAAAAATGAAGCCCCGCACGACATTTTTGCAAAGGAAAAAGTTGTTCAGAATGACCTCAGCTAACTCCCATTTCCGGATGTTTCGTTCGCTTTGAGACACCCTGTATGCAGTGGCCCAAAGTAATTTGAAATCCTAATCCGTTTTGGCAATTAGTTGTATTTAAACGAAAGGGCGTCGAAAGACACCTTTTGGTCGAAATAGGTACATGTACAGAAAATGGTTAATACATTGTAATTTTGTTTTCGTTTTTCATGGATTTCTATGCGTGTAACTGCAGCTTAATAGTCAATCGATCGTTCGTTTAATTCGTGGTCTACACTGATTATCTACTCGTAAAACAAAAATATGCAAGTGTCCGAGTTTTACACGCGAGCCACCGTATAGGCGAATGTATCAACGTCGGAATCGTAAAAGCGCAGTGTAAAAAGGAGAGGAATTGCAGATCGCCAAAGGAGAAGCAACGCGGTGTCAGCTGCAATTATTACGGGGACGAGAACTTCCTGAACGATTAAGGCAGGACCAGTTAACTCGAGCTAATTATACGTTCGCTGAATCATAATATTCAGGCTGTTTCGACGAGTAATATATTCGTGCTGCGTAACGCGGTCGATGTATCTAATTACAAGGGGCCAATAAAAGAAGCCTCCTTTCCTGGATTTTGTAATGATACCTTACCATCGATAACGGTATAATTTATTTGGTCTACAGAAAAAATTAATGTACGCGCACTAAAAAGTTAATACACGACCGAGTGCCAGTTTGTAATTAATATTCGACGCTGTGTAATACAATTTTGCACGGGTGTCTAAACGAAGAGACGACGTTCGTGGATTTGTTGAAAAAATCTTGAAAGAAATACAAGTAGTATGTGAAAAGTGCTGTGTACACGTAAGAAACGAGAGTGGTCGTCGATAACGAGGTTACGGTTCACAAAAAGACTTGTCGCGTTTTTTGTGTCTGGCCTTTCGTGTAAATTAACAAGAGACGAAGAAAAGGATTACCGTTTTCGAGATACAACGCGCCTTCTTGCAACAACGTTTCAGTTACGCACGTACTTAACATGCTTTTACGCAGGCTCTGTCTAACTGTACTCCTTTAAATGTTTTTGAGCTCGATCGAACAAACAGAACTATTTTAAAATCAAACAAGTCTCGACGATGAAGAATTAACGAGGTGCGAATACGAGTCTGAATTATGTAGTTTCTGAAGATTGTAATGTTCAGACCTCCTAAATTACCGAATTCCCGAATTTTCAAATCTTTACATTCTGGAGTTGTTCAACTTTTGAGTTTCTATTATTACCAAATTCATGAATTTTTTAATTTTTATGTTTTTAAATTCCTAAACTTTTAAATCACTATATTCTGAAGTTCCTAAACTTTTAGATCTTCGTATTCTCAATTTTTCAAATTTCTAAATCCCTATATAACTCAAACTACTAAACTTCCAAACCCCTATGTTCCCAAATTCCTAAACTTCTAAAACTGCATATTTCAAATTTTCCAAATTTTCCAAATTTCTAAATCCCTATTATCCCAAATTCCTAAACTTCTAAATCTCTGCATTCCCAATTCCACAAATTTCTGAATCCCTATATGACCTAAACTCCTAAACTTCCAAATTCCTATATTCCCATATTCCCATATTCCTAAACTTTTACATACCTGTATTCCCAATTCCACAAATTTTTGAATCTTAATATAACCTAAACTCCTAAACTTCTAAATCCCTATGTTGCTAATTTCCCAAATATCCGAATTTCTATACGCCCAAATTCTCAAGCTTTTAAATTCCTACATTTTCAAATTCCAAAACTACAAAATTCCTATATTCACAAATTCCACGAGTTTTAAATTCCTGTAATTTCCGAATTTACAATTCCCAAAATTGTTGCATCACCGAACTAAACAATTTCCGGCTTTTAAATATTCGAGATTTTCAACATCTTCGAATTCCTAAGCACCAACATTGCTGAAATTAGGACTAACCGAATCACAAGTTCTGAATCTCAAAACTTAAAAGCAGTCTAAATGTTTGAATCCGAAAATTGAAAAATTGAAAAATGTGAGAACCTCGGAAGTATTTTTCGCGCACTCAAATACAGGGTGATTCAAAATTATGTGAACGCTGTTTGAGTGTCATTTAGAGTCTCAACTTGACCACGCGGAAGATTAACACGTTGACTGACACATGGGAGCAATTGAAAATTGCATTAGGTAATATTTTCATTTTTAACAAATTTTACGAAATATTTTCACGATACTTTGGTATATTCATTTTCCATAGTTCCAAATAACTGATGCGAGTATCTTCGGATAGAAAATTGAACAAACTTTGGACGATACAGCTATTATATGCTTGTAGAAATTTGAGTGTCACCCATATATCGCTGAGATGTTGATGAAAGTGTTAACCAGTTGACTGTGGCGCACATTTTTGAGAGTATACTCCTTAATCACAGAATAAGCGTCACTGTTAAAATATTGGATCAAAAGGTGGGTCCATTTTATAAAATAGATAATTTTATTACTAATATTTACTTATTTGGTGAATCAGATAGCTATGATTGAGGAATATACCCGTCATGACACAAAATCCTGCAACTTCTCCATGACGACTATACTCGTCAAACACAGCTAACTGGTTAATACACTGAAACCAACGTTCAACTGTACAATTTAGTGCCAGAACACACAGCAGTCCGGGGAAATGTTGGATATCGCACATTCTGTCCTTGCGGTCTTCGAGAAAACAGAACAAAATTAAGATTGTTCACATATTTTTGACTCACCCTGTATTTCTACGAACAGAAAGTACGAATATCACACCCCGAAGAATGCAGGGCGTTGCAAAAAGCGTTCGTGTCACCGCGGGTACACTTTGACGACAAATCTGTCATTACACCGTGGAAATGAATTCGCGGGAAGATTATGCTTTTTACAGGTCCGGTATCTCTCAATCTCGTTTGCGTATCCACGCAACAGGGCTACGGGAACGAGGAGATTTTCCACGGGACGTTCGTCACACGGGAATCGGTAATACCTGTGGGATTTGCATGTTTTACGCACTCGCAACGCCCAGCAATAAAGCGAAATGGGCGGTGACCGACGCATTCTGGCGTAAAAATCACTATGCATCCGAACACGCCACAACCGCGGGATATTTTCTACCAACACCGCCAATTATAGTTCTATACGCCACGTTTAGGGTCGAGGGTCGACCCAGCCCGGTCAAACGACGCTATCCGAAAACAATTTTCGAGCAAACTAGACCCAGGGTTTATTTTTTTTATCCATTTTGACGCACGATCTTAACACAATTTTGTGCAATTTTTTTTCCTTCGTACAAATAGTTGATAGAGATAATCGAATAATAGCCGAACAATGAGACACTGCAACCATTTGCTTGCTCCAGATTCGATAATACATTTTTATACATAAAATGTTTATGCATTTCTTTCATACATTTTTATGTATGAAAACTTATTGATTCATATATTTATAAATTTACATTATAATTTATATTATATTTATATTATAAATTTCTATACATTTTTATATGTAAAAATGTACAAAATACATTTATACATTGATACATTTTATTTCTGGGAACCTGATTGATGTGTACTTTGAATATCGAAAATAATTGTAAACTCTCTCAATCTGAATTATCACAATTTCGTTCGTGATTATGACTATTTACCATGCTCGTCATAAGCCGCATTAGATTCTAATCGTCGAATTTATCATATTCGCCATATTTATTATCTATATCATATTCTCCGTATCCTTCATATGCATCGGTTTCATCATGTTCGTTCATCATGTTTGACATATCCATTGTACTCATCATGTTTATTGTTTTCATCATGTTCATCAGGTTCATCGTATTCAACATGTTCCTGTTGTTCATCACGTTCATCGTATTCACCGTGTTCATTTTATTCGTCATACTCACGACATTCATCGTACTTATCACGCCCCTTATACTGATCATGTTCCTCATACTCATCATATGCATCATATTCATTTCATTGTTTCGTAACGAATCACTCGTGAACTGGATATCAATGTACGTTTGGTACATTTATCATCCAAGAGACATTAATTAGCTACATGAAGCTAGATGCTGTACTTGTGCATGCACACTTGTGATCATACTGACTTTCTTCGAGCACGTATGCCTACTGACTCATCATACTCGAAACACACAAACTATCGCATTGCCGTATTTTCGAAGAAAAACAATGATGCTAACGATGCAAATACAGAATAATGGCACAGACACGTCCAAGAAATATCAACACATTTACGTTATAATCGCTGTAGCCGCATAAAATGAAACCCGTGACGCTCTAACGAGCAGTATAATGCAAAACAATAAACGTAATACACAATGGTTGCAACTAAGCTCATTGCGCATCTGCATCTCCAAGATCGACCCGATAATTACGCTCTGATTGTCCGAGGAAATGACGAAAACGGGGACCTAGCGGAAATTACGTTCCCACGGATTTCCAATCAGGCACAATAATAATCGAAATCGATGGGACTCGAGCACGCGATTCACCTTGTCCCGGAGGACGTCCAGGGGAACAGTGAACGATGCAAACGAGGCAAACGAAGTTCGCGTCGATTTTTCTATGGACTAATTATCATGGTAATCAGCGACTGTCGCAGAAAGTGGCACGAGGTTAAACGCTTACACGATTCACGGAGTCACGCGCCGACGCGAAGGAAAAGCGTGCTTGTTCCAACGGGACAAAGATCATTAGCTGGATGACACACGACCGCGTGAAGGAAACGTGTGTGACATAACCTTCTGTCACGTTACAGATTCCTCTCTGTCTTTCGTTATTTCCTTGCGTCTTTTCGTAAGCGACTGCATGAGCCGCAATTAATCATCCGCCCACTGAACGCGGGAACAACGTTCGAGTCGTGCAATTTTTCTTTCTTTTACTCGATCGTTCGTTAAAATGGATATTTAACGGGTGGACCTCTATGTAGATGGAGTAAAAAAGTAATTTTTTATTTTTTATTTATCTTTTTAACTAAATTGACAGTGCAGCGGCATATGATCTATAAACATAACGGAACAACTAATAGCAGCAATTAATAATGGACAGATAATAACTTTGAGAGAATTCATCCAACTTTTTAACTAAAAAGTTTAACAAATGCTGTTTTGTTTCCAGTAAGAATACAATCGAGTGAAAAGGGTTAATATTTAATTTAAATGTTACTTTCAACTAATTTGGATTAATATTCGCAGTTCAAAAATAACGGACAAGATTTAAAGAAATGTGGCACGATTCGATAACCTTGGCCAGAATTATTATTATGATACTAATTCAATCTCAGACGACAATTTATCGTCTCGTTTCTTGGAAATCATTGTACTTTGATTTGTTTTTATTTGGAAATCCAGTGTGTAAGTAGAATCTAAGCTTATTATTAATTTATACGATCGACTAGTTTACCAAGGCATTTTATTTTTTTATTAAATAAATGTTAAGCCCTTCCCGTGCCATTTACTTGTCAAGTGCGTCAGATAAAACTAACTATTCATAGCTATAATATTAAAACGAACAAAGAAAATTTAAATACTATGAGTATTTTATAATCAGCAATCCTTGACTACGCGAAATATAATCGAACCTAAATTTCAAGTTGAGGATTATTAAAAATTTGAGCAAAGTCTGTCACATTTACGCTGCGAGTGCGTCACGACTCAGGTTCGTCAAAATGCGGCAAGGGGTTAATGCTTGTGCTAAATACAAGACATGGCATAGATGAAGATGCAGTTAGAGAGACGTATCGAATCGTAATTTCGTTTGTTCATACTTCCGGAGGTATAACACAATTATGGACAGTAAAGAACGTCGCGTCGTTCCATAATCATAAAGTATCGAGGACCTTGCGCTATGGTCTGTTAATGATATCGTGGCGAACTTGCTCGTAGATTATGGCACTTCCCGGTGGCTATTTTGCGTAGGGTAATTTCGCATCTCGAAGGATCAATGATCCAGAAAGTTTTACGCGTGATCGCGCCCGGTCACGCTATGGCGCAGATACCTGAGTAGGTACATACCTGAAACATACTGAGTCTCTGCTACGTCTATAGAGAATATGCCACGAATTTTTCTGTTACCATTGATCTTGTTTTGTTTTACGAAAATCCTGTTCATACGAAAACTCGTTCCCGAAGTTTTCTCGAGAGTCGAAAGAAGGTTGAAAAGTAATTTCAACTCTTTGAACGTGAATGCCTCGAATTCGAAGGTCAAATACGCCGTTGACGGGACATGCATCGACGTGATGCGATAAAATTTTGATGGGAACGAAATGGCCGACCGATGTATGGGGAATCGCGAGGATGTTGAAAACGAATTGAACACGATGCTCCAGGACACGCACGAATATTTAAACGAGCGATTTAACGGTACATCGAAACAGCACCACGCGATTTCTTTCACGGGCTGTGAATTCTCCACTGACAGGAATTGCCATCAGAACTTTCAAACGTGACACGTGAAAGAGTAGCAACCACCTGCCTACCGGTGCGTTGACTTTTCCCGTCCACGTTGCAGATCGAGGTTCTCAACTCCCGAACATCTGTCGTCGATCGTGCCTGAGGAAAATATCGAAATATAATTTTTGTTCAATACGAATTTCTGTCTTGTATCAGGGACGTCTGGCAAATATTGAACTCGATGGAGAAGTTTGAAGGAATTTAGGAATGTTGGAATATGCTGATTTGGTATTCAGATACGAAGGGATTTACTAGTTTAGTAATTTAGGATCGCAGAGATATTGGAATTTTGGAAACTCGGGATTTTGGAATTTTAGAATTTTAGAATTATGGAACTTTGGAACTTACGAAATTTGGAATTTTGGGACTTTGGAAATTTGGACATTTGCAATTCGGAATTTTGGAATTTTGGAATTTTGGAAGTTGGTATTTGGGTATTTGGAATTTTTTAATTCTGGAACTTTGGAACTTTGGGACTTCGGAAATTTTGACTATTGGAATTTTTAATTTTGGGAATTTGGAAATTTGTAATTCGGAATTTTGGAATTTGGAAATTTGGTATTTGGGAATTTGGAATTTGGAATTTGGGAATCTTGGAATTTGGAAATTTTGGCACTTAAAAATTTGGGAATTTGGAAATTTTTGAACTTTGTAACGTTGGAGTTTTGGAATTCAGGAACTTTTGAAATTTGGAATTTTGGAATTTGGGAATTTTAGAATTTTGGAACTATGGAAATTTGGAATTCATGGATTTACTAATTTAGGATCTTGGAAGAGCTGGATGTAGCTATTATGAAATTTCGGAATATGACAGTTATAAAATTCAATATCCCATTTCTTACAAAATATCAAAACCAATTTTTTTTTAAATTCACATACCCGCAGTTCTTTAGCATGAAATTTTTTTGCGAGTGCTTCATTTCTATCATTTTATCAATAAATCAAATCGCGTAAAAATATCCGTGCGATCAGAAATTGAACGGAGAACCTTCGTCACAGAAATTCGACGAGCGAAAATTGCATCAGCGATCAGCATGAACATGAATGAACGTATTGCATGAGAATCCAGAATACCGGAAATTGTCAGCGCCGATCGAAGAAGCTGAGAGAATCAGCTCGAGAGGAAAAGGAAGAAACGCGAGAATACGCGGTCGAATTTTACTGCATTGCGGTAGCTGTGTTCGTCGATCCGCAGTTTACCGCAGATATCCGAATGACCCGAGAGAATAACGGTTCCTCTCAGCTTCCTGGTGGTTCCTCTTCGTTTTTTGGACCCTGCTCGCCAAGATCCTGTCCCATTTAAGACGATTATTCGAGCTGCCGTTCGACCGGCCTTGTCTTCCGCCAAAAAAGCCGATACTTCGCGATCGGTCCAGTTGCCGTTTTTCTCAATTTCAGCGTTTAAGACGTCTTCGAATTTGTTCCTCTATTGACGCATAAATCTTCAAATTCGTTTAGTTGCAAATTAAAAGATTTATGCATTTTTATACTTAAAATCAGAAGACTTTATATATTTTTATGCTTACGAATCTTGGAATTTTTAAATTTAGGAATTTGGGAACTTTGCATCTTGGGAATTTAGGAATTTGCAAATTTTGGAATTGCGGAATTTTGGAACTTTGCATCTTTGGAATTTGGGAATTTGCAAATTTTGGAATTGCGGAATATGGAACTTTGGAATTTTGGAATTTTGGAACTTTGGAATTTGGGAATTTGTGATTTTGGGATTCTGGGATTCTGGGAATTTGGGATTTTGGGAATTTGGGATTTTGGAACTTTGGAACTTTGGAACTTTGGAACTTTGGAATTTGGGATCTTGGGATCTTGGGATTTTTGCATTTTGGGATCTTGGGATTTTTTAATTTTGGGATTTTGGGATTTTGGGAATTTGGAAATTTGAGAATTTGAAAATTAGGGAATTTTGGAATTTTGGAATTTTGAAACTTTGGAACTTTGGAATTTTGAAATTTAGGAATTTGGGAATTTTGGATCCTTTGAACTTGGGAACTTGGGAATTTAGAATTTAAGAATGCAGGAATTAAAAAAATGTAAGGATTTAGCAACACAACAATTTAACAATGAAAAATTTGATGTTAGGTTCCAAACGTGAAGTTCAATGGAGTCAAAAAAATTTTTTCTCGTCGATTAATCTACGTATTTGCTGTAAATCGTGGCGGAATTTCAATCATTTTCATCTTTCACAGTTTACGCTATCGTTTTGATACGATTGTAACAGTAGATAAACCTTGTTCGATCAAGGTAAATTAATTTTCAATTTGTGCGGAATGTATTTTATTACCGTGCACAATTGTGCGTAAAGCTAAACGTTGTACGAAAGTAGGAAATAGATTTGTAAAAATGGAATAACGGGTAATAGCTTGGGAACAATGGAATAGCTGGGTCTGTCTTTGAAAGTAACGCAATTTGAAAGATACCGTCATAAAATAAAGCCTGTTCCCTTTTCCTTCTGTTTCCTCTTACGCAGTGTATATCGTTGAGAAACTTTCGGAAGTCATTCGACTTTGTTGACTGAAAAATAAATTTTCAAGTTCTTCATTCATGAACAAATACAATAATAACGCAATAAATCATTTCGGTATTTATTATGCTAATTACAAATAATATAAAGAATTGCCGAACTAATTTGATTCATTACGTACATTCTTGTATTTTATGTTACGAGCGGTTTAATAAACGTTGAAAGATTTATTTCACCTTATTAATTAAAAATTTCTTTCGTATTTTTAATTAAAGATTTTTGTCATATTATTAATTACCTTGTGTCTTGTTATTGACTGAATATTTCACTCACAATTAATTAGATTGTTTCATATTATTAATTAGCTTACATCTTATTATTAATTAAATGTTTTTCTCATTATTAATTGGTCTGTTTCATATTATTAATTAAAAGTTTCGTTCATACTATTAATTAACTTGTATGTTATTATTGACTAAATATATGTCTCAATATTTATTAATTTGTTTCACATTATTAATTAACTTGTATCTTACTAGTAATTAAATGTTTATCTCGTGATTAAGTAGTTTGTTTCGTATTATCAATTAGGGGTTCATTTTTTACTGTCAATTAAAGATGTACTTTTTATTGTCCTCAAAGAGAATTGTCCATAATTGAATACTTTCTAAGAGACGTTCGATGAAACACCGACGTAAAAAATTTCATTAGAGAAAGGTTGCATCGATTTCGTGATTTTTACCTTTTTCCGTTGGTTGGTAATTGGGTTCGAAAAGGGTTTGCTAGGAAACAAGAAGCTCGTTAGAAAGGAAAACGTCTCAATAGATGCATTCTCTCGTTCGCGGCGCGTGCACAAGTGGCTACGAAACAAATCGTATCGATTAGAATCGGCTCGTTACTTGGCTCTAGCAAGATTTTAAGGAACGCCTTACACCTGGACGATCAGGAGTTACGCGTTTCGCTTCACTTACCTGCATTTTGCTCTATAAATGGTCTTCCCGTTGCGTCTTCTTTACGACAGTACTCTGTTTGCTCTGTTACGAGATCGCAAGCTGCAAAATTTACTAACGAACAACTAAAAAAACGCTTACCCGTTTATAAAAATAACAAATAATTAAATCGATCCTTCGAATCGTTTTCTATGCTTCTCGGAAGATGCTAGAAAATTTGGTAGTTTCACAATGATATTTTTACAATTAAAAGTATTATGGAACTTTGGAACTTTTGAATTTCGGAAGTTTGGACTTTTGGAATTTTAGGATTTGGGAATTTGGGAATTTGGGAATTTTTAATTTTTGAATTTGGGAATTTGGAATTTTTGAATTTTGGAATTTGGGAATTTGGAATTTTTGAATTTTGGGACATAGGAAATTTGGAATGTTTGATTTTGGGAATTTGGAAATTTGGAATTTTGGGAATTTGGAAATTTGGAAATTTGGTATTTGGGATTTTGGAAATTTGGGAATTTTTCATTTTGGGAATTTAGAAATTTGGAAATTTGGTATTTGGGATTTTGGAAATTTCGGAATTTTTAATTTTGGGAATTTGGAAATTTTTAATTCGGAATTTTGGAATTTCGGTATTTGGAAATTTGGTATTTGGGAATTTGGAAATTTGAAATTCGGTATTTTGGAATTTTGGAATTTTAGAATTTGGAAATTTGGTATTTGGGAATTTGGAAATTTTGTATTTGAGAATTTTGGAATTTTGGAATTCGGAATTTTGGAATTTTAGAATTTAGAAATTTAGTGTTTTGGAATTTTGGAATTTTGAAATTTGGTATTTGGGAATTTGAGAATTTGGAATTTTTTAATTCTGGAACTTCGGAACTTCGGAACTTTGGGACTTTGGAAATTTGGACTTTTGGAATTTTGGAATTTTTGATTTTGGGAATTTTTAATTTTGGGAATTTGGAACTGTAGTAGCTGTTGTTGAAGTAGTATCCAAAGAACCTACAAGTATCCATTCTTTTCATATCCTTTCTGTTACAAAATAATTAGTTAAACTTTGGAGGTATTTTTGTTACGTGACTCCTCATATAAAGTAACGGATAATCAAGTAACACTTTGCCTCCGTTTTTCCACGGTCTTTGAACATTTTATAGACAATTGGAAACCGAACCGTGGTGTAATTTTAATGTACAGGTACCTAAGACGAAATGATACTTTAATCTCAGGTATTTAGTATCTTTATAGTCGAATCATCTTCCACTTTATGCATCCTGCTACAGTTAACAAGAAAGTTTATAATATTGTACAACCGTGTAATGACAGAGTAACGAAGATGATTGTGTCTATTAATGACCAAGTAGCAATCGGTTACATAAGGACGTTTATGGCCCATCATTTCTATTTTCCTGTTGCTGTAACATACGAAACTCCTTTGCTTTTGTCGAGCGGATAAAAAACGGGAAACATAAAACACGGGTGCCCGTTTAACTGTTCAATGCGATATTTCAAGGTTTATGGACCAGGAAACTGAGACATCGATTCGCGAAAAGTAGAGGAACAAGATTGAAATACTGCACGCGATTTTTATTTCCAAATGTTCTATTTTGTGCATAGCGTTTGCAATGTTAATGTAAATATTCCACGTTTTTAAGCTGCAACGTTGTTATAGCAATATCACAGCTTAGAAACGTCCAATAGTTACACGAATGTTATACACGCTTGCTGTTACATAATCAAAGTTTATTAAATTAATTGTTAACTGCTCATAAATTGATTACTATCGTCCCAAAGCATGATTCCAAAATATTAATTTACTGATCTGTTAAAGTTTGAATTGAATTCTAGACGAAGTCAATTCAAACTTTAGAAACAACATTTTTGTACAAGAATCGCACAAAATTTCAAGTTCATGATAATTGTTAATTAATCGAGACTAATAGAATTCTATTTTAAAATGTTGCACGATATAAAAATATTTTTTAATCAAATTCAAATGTAATCCATTAACACTTTGAGTGCCATGTCACCCACATACGGGTGACGTATGAATACATACGTAAATCTATCGCTAATCTTAGTTGAAACATTTAACATAACAAAGTTTAAATACTTTTGATAAATAAATCAAAGAATATTCAATAAACCGGAATATAATATTATAAAAATTGTTTATAGAATTTATCGAAAATAAAAGTACTTTCCTAGAAGAAATTGAAATTGTTTTAGGGTGGCACTCAAGGTGGAAACGAGAATGTGTGACTTGGACCACTTCCATAATTATGGACACAATTACCCGACGTGGCCCGCGATTCCATTCATTAATTCCCCGGATAGAAAAATGTCCCGCCCCTCTACTGGCGCGCGAAACGAATCATCAATCTCGGCCCCGAAGAAATTCGCCGAACCCGAAGGGAATAAAAAAGAAGGTGGATCACTGTGGGCCGCGTTTCCCCGACAAAAGCTTGCGGCTACCGAACACATTTGTTCGCGGGGACGAGAATACAATGAGGATCCGCCTAAATCCGCGAGATGTTCGTCCGACTGGTTCGAAAACGCTCGCGGAGGCCGCACGGTCCCGGGAACAACACTTCATCACCGGGGCTTTTGCAGGTTGCCCCGTTGTTGAAATTAATAAGCGCCAAATAAACGAATCCGCCAAGACAAATGGTGGCGTATTGTGCACGGACCAACGGAGTCCTGGCTCGCTTATTTATTTCGTTGTGGCGTGCACCAACCACCCCGAGGCTGAACAAGGCCGCGCGATTAAGGAGATGAAGGGATACCGAGCTCGGTTTCCCTTTATTCTCTTTTCCCTGCAACGCATCGTGGCTTCATTTGTTACCATTTGATGCGATATTGTGTAGATTGGACACGAAATATTGCGTCGGACGTCTGTGGTGGGTCAATGAGGTCGTTCCATAGATGACACGTCGAACGGTTAATTATAATAATTTATAGACGCGGGATTTGTAGTCGGTATATGAATTTCGAGTTATAGTGACGGAAAAAAGTACACAGAGCAACAAAATTAGCGCAACAACAATTCTCTTTTCTCTGCAACACATCGTGGCTTCATTTGTTACCATTTGATGCGATATTGTGTAGATTGGACACGAAATATTGCGTTGGATGTCTGTGGTGGGTCAATGAGGTCGTTCCATAGATGACAAGTCGAACGGTTAATTATAATAATTTATAGACGCGGGATTTGTAGTCGGTATATGAATTTCGAATTATAGTGACGGAAAAAAGTACACAGAGCAACAAAATTAACGCTATAACAATTCTCTTTTCTCTGCAACATATCGTGGCTTCATTTGTTACCATTTGATGCGATATTGTGTAGATTGGACACGAAATATTGCGTCGGACGTCTGTGGTGGGTCAATGAGGTCGTTTCATATATGACACGTCGAACGGTTAATTATAATAATTTATAGACACGGGATTTGTAGTCGGTATATGAATTTCGAGTTATAGTGACGGAAAAAAGTACACAGAGCAACAAAATTAGCGCAACAACAATTCTCTTTTCTCTGCAACGCATCGTGGCTTCATTTGTTACCATTTGATGCGATATTGTGCAGATTGGACACGAAATATTGCGTCGGACGTCTGTGGTGGGTCAATAAGGTTGTTTCGTGAATGACACGTCGAACGGTTAATTATAATAATTTATAGACACTGGATTTGTAGTCGGTATATGAATTTCGAGTTACTGTGACGGACAACAACACACTGTGCAACAAAATTAACGCAATAACAATTTTTAACAAAATTTCACTCGACTTTGACTAATCGTTACTCCGTGAAAGATAGTCATATTGGACAAATCGCGAATCTTCACATCCTCAACACCCAAAAATCTTTAAATTTGCGAATCGACACATACCTAAATTCCGAAATCTAGAATCTCCCAAATTCTCGAATTGCCATATCCTTAAATGCCTGAATCCTTAAATTCTCAAATCCTAAAATCCACAAATTTCAAAACTCCAAATACCATAATATCTTTCAAATCCCTACGTCCGCTGATTGCACATCCTCAAATCTCTAAATTCGCGAATTACAAAATGCCAATATTGGTAAATCCCCAAACTCCTAGATACCTGAATCTCCATATCCTCGAACGCCCGAATCCTCAAATCCTCAAATCCGCAAATCCCGAAATCCGCAAATCCTGAAATCCACAAATCCTGAAATCCGCAAATCCACAAATTCCCAAACCCCAAATACCATAATATCTTTCAAATCCCTAAGTTCGCAGATCCCACATCCTCAAATCCTTAAATTCGCGAATTCCAAAATGCCAATATTGGTAAATCCCCAAACCCCTCGATACCCGAATCTTCATATGTTCGAACACCCGAATCCTTAAATTCTCAAGCCTTCAATTCCCAAGTATCCTAATATCCGTCGAATCCTGAAATTCCCGAATTCTCGTATCCTCAAATTCCAAAATACTTAAATTCGCGAATCCATCTAATACTTGCAATCCTAAATCCTGAAATCCCGAAACGCCGAATGCGCAAATCCCAGTTTCAAACAATATTCCTCGCGATCAAAATCCGAAACTGTGGCTAAATGATACCGTCTCAATTAAAGCGATAATATCGAGAACCGACGAGTCAATCGGACGCGATCGGAAGCGTGAACAAGAGGCAATCTCCCCGCGATTGATCGTCGCGAGTAGGTAGAAATAATCCAACGGCTCCTGGAAACGATCTTCCCGACGAGGTAACCGCGCGTTCCGTGTCATAAATCGTCGCCCGATCAATTACCCCGTCGCAGCATCCGCGACAAGAAGCTCCTCTCGGTCGCGTGAAGATTCTCTGGAAGCTGGCCTCGCATCACGCGTTTCTTCGAAGCGGACGTTTCTCTTAGCCGGCGAAGCGGCACGATCGAACGTGTAGCGTCCGGTATGCGCTTTATAGATCGGAATCCCTCGATGTCGACCGGCCATGTGACGCCCTCATTGCAGCGTAGACGTGGCATAAGTAGGGAGGATTGGTCGGGCATAAATCACCCACGGGGAAATAAATGCCTGACTGTATGTTTCGCTGGCTAGGGTATAACTATTCGTGGCCACGGTCGTGCGTTACTATAAATCAGCGGATTGTCCACGGAAAGAAAGAACTGGTAGTCTGCCTCTCTGTTGTTAAGATACGGGAACAAGTGCGGCTCGGTATCGGTCAGTTTGCCTGGGAGCTCGATTGCTCTCTGAAGATCGATCTACGCTGATCCGGCGAACGTAAATGGTACCTGGTGATACGAGCGAAGGAACACTTTGTTTCGCAGGAAAATGCACATCGGAGTTAAGTTCTTGCGGAGGTTGATGATGATTGAATGATAGGGAAGGCATGCTTTGAAATTCAAGTGAGACTCGCGCAATTATCATTTTCACGTAAAAAATACTTGCTGATAAAAATTGAAAGAATACTCTGTTTTGCAAAAAAATACACATGAGTGTTAACTTCTTACGCAGGTTGATAATAATCGAACGAAATCGAAGGCACGCTTTGAAATTCGAGTGGGACTTACACAATTATCATTATCACGTAAAAGGTACTGGTGATAGGAATGAAAGAACACTCTGTTTTGCAAGGAAATACACACTAGAGTTAACTTCTTGTGAAGGTTGATGATGATTGAACAAGAGTGACACACTTCGAAATTCAAGCGAGATTCACGCAATTATTACTTTCACTACTATTCTCTGCCGACAGTGTTATGTCTGATATCATATCGATTTTATTGCGAGTTTTATGACAAGGGTCGATTACATTTTTATTTGTAAAGAATTATAAGATACGTCGAGTTGAAGAGTATCCAAAATTTGAGTAAGGTTTGTTACATTTCAGTTGTGAGTGTGTCACGAGTTGGACTCGATAAAGTATGGTAAGGGGTTAGTATGTGAATGAATTTGATAGACACACTCTTCTGTCAGATTATTAACCCCATCCTACACAATTTATTTTTCGTCAGTCGTATATTTCATTATGTATTATTCATCAAATAAAGTCAAAATGTTATGCGTATTTTACATTCAACGATCCTTGATTATGCAAATTATCAATACATCAATGTATAGCAAGTAATCATATCCAAAATTTGGACAAGTTTTATTACGTTTAAGCCTCGAGTGCATCACGTGGTAGACTCGTCAAAGTATGGCAAGGGGTTAATTACAATAATGGCTGATTTTTTGAACAGAAATAATGCATATTAGTGAAACATGCTGGAAAAATTACGTTATTTATAGAACGAATTGATAAGAAAAAATTGATGGTTTTGATCGATGGCGCGGATGTGTACTCATTTGCTTATTTCTAACAAATCAGCTAACACAATTTGTCTCACTAACGCGACACACCCTGTACTCGATCGAGCGAACTTTGATCGGTGTATTATGATATCAACATCCTAGTTACACCGATCCCTTTTGATAACGCGTCATATTAGCTATCTAAGATCGATTGTTTCTTAATTACATTTGCCGAATGAAGCGTAATTAATCATCGAAACGACGCGAATCGTGAGAACCGAAAAGCTGAGCATTTAATAGCACGAGAAAAGTTAAGGTCCGTACAGATCATTTCGTCATTCCGACCGCTCCTACGCTTTCAAAACCCTCCATGGAATTCGATCGAATCAGATTCTTTACGATCGATCACCATTAACATGACCCGTGGCTAGAAAGATATCGCTGTTCGATATACACCCAATAGAACAAACGGAGGATCGGCGATTATGTATCGGAAAATTGATTTTAAACGTGGGACAAAATTTCTGAGGTTACTACAGTATTTTAGAAACGAGGCTCGAATTTTCGTTTAAAGTCTATTTCATAAGTAGAAAGCATACAAAATGGCAAACATATATAACACTAGAACTACCAACCAGTAAAAATGACTGATTTCGGGTTTGCCATTGTTTATTACAAAATTTTATTGCCGTCCTTTTGTCAAAATGTCTGTCATGTTTTATTGAGCCGATGAATGACTGTATATGTTAGGTGATGCGGCAATATTTATTTACTTATTTTGGAATTGGCAGAGTTTTATTATCGCAATGGGTGTGTACTTAATTAATTTCTTAACTTACAATTTTCTAGACAGGTGCGTCATTCTCAGCTAGTTAATTATTGCTACAATGTTATGACACCTAAATGAAGTTAAAATATTAGGTACATTTTGCAACTGGCGATCCTTGATTATGCAGATTGCAGTTACGATTGAACAAAAATTTAAAATGGTCGGATGGTACTTTGTGCAAATGGTCGAACACTTCCTTGACATCTCTGGTTGTTGATTTCCTTCTCGATACCGCGCAAGAATTTCCGAATCGAAAGTCGAACGGCGATCGAGTGCATCTCGAAGTCCGTCAATTAACGAGAGGTTGGATCCCATCCACGACAACGGGACGTTCTTTCGTCGTTTCGTGAGATAATCGGTGGCTGGCAGGAGCACCGAGGTCACGGTATAATTAGAGAGTCCGGAATCGCGGTGTTTGGTCGAAAAGAAAAAAAAAATCGATTCCACATTCCTCGGGGCACATGCCATTCGTGCCGGATAATCTCTGGAACGAGCCACGAATCCCGGCCAATGCGAAGGGTTGATACCTAAAATCAGCGAGTCCGATCCGTCTCGAGTTACTTCGACCGGCTCATTATCGTCCAGCTCGTTTGATGCTTCTAATTGCTTGGCCGAACCGGAGCGGAGAAGGGTTAACCCGTAAGGTTTCCCGTGATCGGGTTAACCGATCTGCGCTAGTACCGATTCGAAGCGATTCAATTAGGAAGTGAACCGAGAACGCTTGGTTCAATCGATGGAAAAGATGTCTGCGGTCTGCGCTACGATTATCTGCCTCGCGGTATCTGGGAGCCGATCTTTGATACGGTACGTTGCACCGATTTATTTCGATCACATCGATGACAGCTCGTTTACGTCGTGAAACATTACCGATTTTAACACTGAAACTACCGAAACGGTCGGATGACCGTCTCGCAAGTTTCTTACTTCGGGTTACAGCAATTTTTATGGTGGTGTTCTTGTGGTATGGATTAATTGTTATGAAGACGAAGACAATTTGTCTTTGAGATTATTAGATAATTTGTAACGAAAGAAAATTAATATATGCATTAATTTCTTAAATTATATTATATAATTAATTAATTTATATTATATTCTTATATTATTTTTTAAATTAATATATGTTTCATTGTTTGTGTATTGATTTTTTAACGTCATTTGTAATCTCGGGATGGGTTAACAGTTCATTAATTCTCAAGTTTCGTGTTCGTAACTTTACAAATTGATAAATTGACTAGTTGCCAGATTTGGTGAATGTCTTAGCAACATCGTCGGTATTATACAGCAATTTTAAATAATATAACTTTTAACTAAATGTATAGTATATACACTTGATGTCTGAACATAGTGAAACAGATAATATTAGCGATTGATAACAAAAGAATCTCAAAAATAAATTCATCAAACTTTTTAATTACGATTTCACAATAGATATTTACAAACAACAATAACACTTTCGAGTTACGAGAGTTAACCCCTTGGCATACCGTTTGCTTATATGGTGCGTCAGAATTATTCACATATACAAAATCAACACAAACGAAGAAGGTTAACATGTTATGTGTATTTTATATTCAATGACCCTTGATTCTGTACAGTGTAATTCAATATGAACATTACATACGAGCGTCTTGAAAATTTTATTAAGATGCATCACGTTTAAACCATGAATGCTAAAGGGTTAATAAACAATTTCTTTCGGAAGGTTCCTCAAACTGTTTCGCTTCAACGACCCAGTCCAAGACCGTTCCGTGAACCAACGCCGTACCCGAACAATAAAAGTCCTTCAACTACCGGTTTTAAAGCTACTTCAAATGCATCAATAATTTTCGTTCGGTCACTTCTTCCGCTAAAGGGGCAAGAATCGTTTTAAACGAACGATTCCGAGCAGGCCACAAAACTTCCGCGACCATCAATCGGGAAATTAATTTGCCAGACGCAAACGACGAATGCTTTGGGGCAAAAATACGAGCCAGAGGGGCAGTACCGTAAAGCACGTTAATTTCGTACAGGAACCCCGGCCACTTTATAGGTTAAACAGCGAAGACTAAACACGACCGCGGTCAGAACGAGGAACGCTCGTAATAATCGTGAATCATTCCTCGGTTCTGTCTCACTCGTTCGCTCTGTTCACTCGACTGGTTTCTCTTTTTCACCGGGTTGTCTGGCTCCGACCGCTGGTTCAAGGGGAATAAAAAAAAAATGGAGAGCTCAAAGGGCGCCTACGCAGCACCGCCTCAAATTGTTCTACAGTTTTACGGCCGTTCCGCCACTTTCCAGAAGCGGCCAACCCTTCTTCCTTTTTTTCCTTCTCTATTGCGGTTTTACGCTCGTTTAATGGACGCCAACTTCCCGAAGATCTACGGCTCCTCAGTAGCCTGACAGTTTCAAAAACACGAGCTCGGACTTACGAGGGTCGCTGCGCCGTGAATAATATCGGCGACCGTGAAACTCGCGAGCCTAAACGGCGATGCATTCGTGTCGAACGACGGAAAGTGGCGTCGTGGCTTCCGATATATTGCACGGCGTTCAAACTCGTCGAGCGACACCCCGTTTCCGTCGGTTTGGTTATGCGAGTTTAAGTGAAAGGATACGAGGGACGCGAGGAATTTTCGGGCTTCAGAGATTTGGGAATTTGGGATTTGGTGATTTGAGAATTATCGAGGATCGAAGATTTGGAATTTTAAGATTTGGTGATTCGGGAATTGTCGAGGGTTGCAGATCTGGAAATTTGACATATTGTGATTCGAGAATTATCAAGGGTTGATGATTTGAAAATTCAAGATTTGATGATTTGAGAATTGTCGCAGGTTACAGATTTGGAATTTTGACATTTGGTGATTTGAGAATTATCGAGGAACGAAGATTGCGAAATTTCAGATTTGGTGATTTGGGAATTATCGGAGATTACAGACTTGGAAATTTGAGATTTGCTGATTCGGGAATTGTCGAGGGTTGCAGATCTGGAAATTTGACATATTGTGATTCGAGAATTATCGAGAATTGATGATTTGGAAATTTGAGATTTGGTGATTCGAAAATTATCGAGGGTTAAAGATTTGGAAATTTGTGATTTGGTGATTCGAGAATTACCGAGGATTGCAAATTTGAGATTTGGTAATTCGAAAATTATCGGGCGTTAAAGATTTGGATATTCGAGAATTAGAGAGGATCGAAGATGTGGAATCAGATATTTAGTGATTTGGAAATTATCGAGAAGTGAAGATTTGCCGATTTAGAAAGTTGAGATTTTGTGATTTAGGAATTTTCGAGATTTACAGATTCAGCAACATTTAGGATTCAGTGTGTAATAATTTTGAAAAATTAGTTGTGTTTAAAGGGAATTTGTAAATATGTCTACTGCAAATGTTCGGGAACATGAGAAATAGGGTGTTTAGAGATTTTGGAAATTAAAAATTTTATGAATCTGAGGACACCAGAAAATTCGTAGATCTGAAACTTTAAAGAATGTAAAAACCAAAAAAACTAAATATCTTGTAACATTAAAAATTCGGGAAGTGGAAGGATTGGAAATATGCTGATTTAAGAATATGAAAAATGACAAATATCGTCATACACCGTAAATTTAAATATCTCCATTTAATGTTCCAAACTTCGCAAAATATTCTTGAAAGGCGCTACTCGGTCTGACTTAAATGCTTATCTTTTTTGCTTTCATGCAAATCCCGATTTCACGTAGTTGCTTTTAAGAAGCACTTTGCGAGCCACTTTAATTATACGCAAAATCTTGCTAGAGGAAGCGTGGCTTTGTAGAACAGCGAGCAAACGTTCCGTTGAAAGAGTTTCTAGTCCACTTAATCTCAACAAACATGTCCGTTAATTGTATCGAACAACGGCGATCGACTAGTTGAATCGTGCAGCAAATTCATTTCCTATGTGACGCTATCAATATTTAAAATTACCGCGGTTCAAGAATTTCAAACAGAGACCCAAAATACATATTAGGTCTAAGAATACATATTGCAGGGAGAGTATTAGACCTCGGTCCAAGTTTCCTGTAATACAATAGTTTATCGGTTTTTCCGTTCCTTTAGATACATTTATAGTTCAGAATAATAGTCTTTACTTGTAGCAGAAATAGCACCCAAGGAGTCATTACATTCTAACGAGTTTTTTTATCAATTTATTGTCAGTCATATCTGGGTGTCAGAACCCTTAGCCTAAACCGTAGAGTCTTTTGTTTGCAGTCTCTCATTCATCTCGAGGTACTCCATATGTTCATTACTCGCTACGGTCTTTTTGAGAAAAACCCAGACAGCTTCGTACGTCATTGAAATTTCCATTTCCTCTCGAATTCAGCTAGCCAATAGAAAATAGCGAACTGTTCCCCTCGCCAACTTCCCAAAATTTGTACGCCTACTTCGAGTGTTGGTAAAATATAAAACATCTTCAAAGAAGCACTCTCGACGCGACAGTTAACAAGTGCACGTTAAAATGAAATCTAGTCATCCGAAGTCCGATCCATTCATTTCGATACAGTCCACTTTTTCGCTTATTGGGAATCTACCGGTTCCACGCGTTGTTTAACACTAGGTTTACGGGACCCGTCAAAATGACGGATCTTAGGTTCCTTATTTTCAATTGTGAAAATTATTAAAAAGCTTATGTCAAAATGAATGTTAACCATCATCAAGATAAAGAATCTTTCTGTAAACTGGTATATGTATTATTCGTTGTTTACTTCTTTTCATAGTTTATTTTCAATTTAGACTTACGTGGTCATTGAACTTCCGTAAATCTGGTGTTAATCGTCACTTAATATTGCTGACGCCGCGACGCATATATTAAAGATGACCGGAAAGTAATATCGTTGTTGCACATGCGGATATGCGATATTTTTTTCAGACATTTTACTCAAAAATGGATTGATTTTTATCGATCCGGCATAGAAAATTTGTACAATAGATGGCAAAAGGTTGTTGATAACGAAGGTGATTATATCACTGATTAAAAATAGTATAGTATCGATATATATCGTCCCTACCGAACGATGCTCCGTAAAACTAATGAGCGACTCCGATTCGCAGCTGAGGAACGCCGCGAGAAACGGAGTCTCCCACGATCCGTCGACCGCGAACGATCGCATTTAGTTTTAAATTTTTCACGTTATTTTTATTTGTTACAATATATACTCATATTTGTGTTTCGTTATTAAAAGACTATTTTTAGTTAAATCCTGACACTCTTAGTCTACTACAATAGAAACGTGTTGAAAATTTATCCGTTTGACTTTACTGCAAAAATATATTATTTTCCGGTCCCACTAATCAATACATGCAAATTGGAACGACTCGAATACGGAAGAGATTTGCTGCACGCTTCTGACCTTTGCGTGACACGCGAGCAATAAAAAGGCGAAGAAAAATACGTGTAGACCACGGAAGGGGTTCTTTGTTCGCGAAAGAAAACAAGCGATCCCAGAGCGGAAATAATATTTCACCGAAGAAGAAGTAACGAGTGGCTCTCTTCGGGAGCAAGATACGCTCTATGTTTTACCCGTTATGAGATTTTACGCCGGATGCGCACATTATAAGATTTTTGTGCGTGGCCGAGGAACGAACAAAAACTAACGTAGTTTATACATACAGAGAACGAGACGAGCCAGTGTGTTTGGCAAGAAAACAACTCTTCCGGTGTTTGGATATACTGCACGCTTCTTGGAGAAAATCTTGAAGAAGAATCCAAGTGAAAGCTATTTGATGTTTGATTCCGTATTTTGTTTAGTATAAGTAGATATACTCTATATGAATGTAAATATTGCCTGATTAAAATATATTATATTATAATATAATATCTATATATACTAGGTTTTATTATATGTTGTAATTGTCGTCACAATTCTAATTCGATCTGAGGACATGTTTAGTAGATGAGGTCTAAAGGCATCGAGATGAGACGCAATATTTAACTCGATCAAATGCACCGATATCCAGAGTATCAACATTCAACGAGAAGATGTGCAAGTGTCTTTGTCTAATTTGCCGAAATCCATTGCGTCGAACTCAATACATTGATATTTGACGCACGGACATCTATCGAGATGGAACGCACCGATATCTGACGCGTTGGTAACTAGCGTGCCGATATCCAACGCACCGATATTTAGTGCGTCGATATCTAACGCGTTGGTATCTTACGTGCCGATATGCAACGCACCGATATTTAGTACGTCGATATCTAACGCCTCGATATTCAACGCGTCGATATCCAACGTGTCGAAATCCGACATGCCGAAATCCAACTCTTCGACATAAAACGCACCGGTATCCAACGCGCTGATATCTAACGTGTCGAAATTCAACGCGTGGGTATTCAATGCGTTGACACCCAACGCGTCGACAGTCAATGCGCCGATATCCAACGCGTCGATATCGAACGTTTTGAAAACCAACGCGCCGGAATCCAACGCCTCGATATTCAACGCGTCGATATCCAACGTTTTGAAAACCAACGCGCCGGAATCCAACGCCTCGATATTCAACGCGTCGATATCCAACGTGTCGAAATCCGACATGCCGAAATCCAACTCTTCGACATAAAACGCACCGGTATCCAACGCGCTGATATCTACCGTGTCGAAATTCAACGCGTGGGTATTCAATGCGTTGACACCCAACGCGTCGACAGTCAATGCGCCAATATCCAACGCGTCGATATCGAACGTTTTGAAAACCAACGCGCCGGAACCCAACGCCTCGATATTCAACGCGTCGATATCCAACGTGTCGAAATCCGATATGCCGAAAACCAACTCTTCGACATAAAACGCACCGGTATCCAACGCGCTGATATCTAACGTGTCGAAATTCAACGCGTAGGTATTCAATGCGTTGACACCCAACGCGTCGACAGTCAATGCGCCGATATCCAACGCGTCGATATCGAACGTTTTGAAAACCAACGCGCCGGAATCCAACACCTCGATATTCAACGCGTCGATATCCAACGTGTCGAAATCCGATATGCCGAAATCCAACTCTTCGACATAAAACGCACCGGTATCCAACGCGCTGATATCTAACGTGTCGAAATTCAACGCGTGGGTATTCAATGCGTTGACACCCAACGTGTCGACAACCCATGCGCCGATATCCAACGCGTCGATATCGAACGTTTTGAAAACCAACGCGCCGGAATCCAACGCCTCGATATTCAACGCGTCGATATCCAACGTGTCGAAATCCGACATGCCGAAATCCAACTCTTCGACATAAAACGCACCGGTATCCAACGCGCTGATATCTAACGTGTCGAAATTCAACGCGTAGGTATTCAATGCGTTGACACCCAACGCGTCGATATCCAACGTTTTGAAAATCAACGCGCCGGAATCCAACGCCTCGATATTCAACGCGTCGATATCCAACGTGTCGAAATCCGATATGCCGAAATCCAACTCTTCGACATAAAACGCACCGGTATCCAACGCGCTGATATCTAACGTGTCGAAATTCAACGCGTGGGTATTCAATGCGTTGACACCCAACGCGTCGACAGTCAATGCGCCGATATCCAACGCGTCGATATCGAACGTTTTGAAAACCAACGCGCCGGAATCCAACGCCTCGATATTCAACGCGTCGATATCCAACGTGTCGAAATCCGATATGCCGAAAACCAACTCTTCGACATAAAACGCACCGGTATCCAACGCGCTGATATCTAACGTGTCGAAATTCAACGCGTAGGTATTCAATGCGTTGACACCCAACGCGTCGACAGTCAATGCGCCGATATCCAACGCGTCGATATCGAACGTTTTGAAAACCAACGCGCCTAAATAAAACGCTTCGGCATTCGACGCGCCGATATCCAACGCATCGAACTCCAACGCGTCGAAATTCAACACGCCAATATCCAACGGATCGAAATTCAACGCTCCGATATCTAACGCGCCGACATTGAACACTTCCAAATACAACGCATCCGAACCTACCGCCCCGGTATTCAACGCGCCAATATCGAACGGGCCGATATGCAACATGTGAAAACACAACGCGCCGAAATCCAACATGACAATACCTAACGTCTCGTAATCCAATGCAACAAAATTAAATGCGTCAAATACAACATATACTTCAACAAATGATAAAATTAACCTAATCATCACCCGAAAATAATCCACAAAAGATTTACTCCAAAAGTATAAACTTCTTGAACCAATAAATTCCAACATTGGCAAGAATAGTATCTTACCAATTTATCGAAAAAAGTCAAATTCCGCGAACAATATTTAAAAAGTGTAAATCAGTCGCGTATGCAAATATTCGAAGAGTGTTGACCAGAAACCAAACCATCGAAAATGGTCGATGATCGAAGACTCACGGGAGGATGCGTGAAAATGACGAAAAATGCCGTTGACACGAGTGGAAGGAAGGCCGCGTTCGAGCGATTATTTCCAAGGATGCATCAGCCGCGTCCGAGATGGATGTATCTGTTGAATCTCTTCGGTTGGTTTGCGCTACGTCTCCATAGCCCTGAAGGCCTTTGCGTCTGACCTCTCGACCGGTAGGCGTGCAACAGACACTGAATAAAAGAGCCAGCCAGCAACACTCGTCGAGCGGCGTCGTACCCTTTGATTCGATAATAATTATCGACCTCGTGATAAAAGAAAAACACGCGACGAGACAATGAAGCAGCCAGCCCGCACGTTCCACATGGAATGTTTCTTAATTACGTTCGAAACGTTCTAACCTCGAGCGTCTAACGTGATTTCAGATAACCGGAGATTGGTCGTTGCTCGATGACACGGAAGATTCTTTCTTTTTTCAATGTTCGCTCGTATGTACATGTACGCACATGAGTATATGCGCATCTTATGGAAATTAGTATTATTGTACAATGGAAAGACGCAGCAGCGAATGAGGTTATTTATGTCGATTTCGGATGAGGTCGTTTGGTTGTGGATCGTGTATATTGGTGTGAATAGCACTTTATTAACCCTTTGCACTATAACAACGAGTTACATTCGTGACGCACTTGAAGTTCAAATGCGGTAAATTTCGTTTATATTTTTTACGCGGTTGAATGTTCAATTTCAGTCTAATTTTCATTTGCACAGTTGAGGATCAATGAATGCAAAATAGTCCTCACGTTCGAACTTTCTTTAGTAGTATTATAATTGTAACACCGAATACTTCGTTCTGTTGGACGAATGTGCCGAATAAAACATAATGCAAGCGGTTAAGTAGAGTGGAGAAAGTATTTTTGATTTTAGGAACAAATGGACAATATAACGTATGGCGATTTGATGCAAGGCAAAATAGCGAGTAGCGATGTAATGTGTGGTGTAGATGTACGCGATGATCAATTCTACACGATGTACAATTCTTCGATATTCAATGCGACGAAATCTAATGTCCAATATTGAATGTGACAGGATCCAACGTGTTGATATCCAACTCCTCGTAATATAATGCGCAAATATTTGAACCGTCAACATTCAGAGCACTGAAATCTACAGTATTGATATCTAGCATACTGATATTCAATGCGTCGAGAGTCAACGGGTCGATATCTAACACGTCGATACCTAACCTATAGTAATATCACGCAACAATATTGAACACGATGATACTCAATGCGATGAGATTCAACATGTCGCTATTCAACATAGCAAAATTCAACGTGCCAGAATCCATTGTGCCGATATCCAACACATCGGTAACTAACGTGTCGATATCCAACGTACCAATGTCTAACGCGACCGTATCGAAAGCGTTGGAATTCTACGCATCGAAATCCAACGCGTGGATATCTAACGCGCCGATATCTAAAACGTATAGCTACCTAACGCGCCGATATTCAATGCGTCGGAATTCCACGCATCGAAATACGACGCAGAGATATCTAACGCGTCGATATCTAATGCGCCGATATTCAATGCGTCGGAATACCACGCATCGAAATTCGATGCAGAGATATCTAACGCGTCGATATTCAACGCGTCGATATCCAACGTACCAATATCTAACATGACCGTATTGTAACCTTCGAAATTCTACGCATCGAAATCCAACGCGTGGATATCTAACGCGCCGATATCTAACGTATAGCTACCTAACGCGCCGATATTCAATGCGTCTGAATTCCACGCATCGAAATACGACGCAGAGATATCTAACGCGTCGATATCTAACGCGTGGATATTCAACGCGTCGATATCTTACGCGCCGATATCCAACACGTCGATATCCAACGTACCAATATCTAACATGACCGTATTGTAACCTTCGAAATTCTACGCATCGAAATCCAACGCGTGGATATCTAACGCGCCGATATCTAACGTATAGCTACCTAACGCGCCGATATTCAATGCGTCTGAATTCCACGCATCGAAATACGACGCAGAGATATCTAACGCGTCGATATCTAACGCGTGGATATTCAACGCGTCGATATCTTACGCGCCGATATCCAACACGTCGATATCCAACGTACCAATATCTAACGTGACCGTATTGTAACCTTCGAAATTCTACGCATCGAAATCCAACCCGTGGATATCTAACGCGCCGATATCTAACGTATAGCTACCTAACGCGCCGATATTCAATGCGTCTGAATTCCACGCATCGAAATACGACGCAGAGATATCTAACGCGTCGATATCTAACGCGTGGATATTCAACGCGTCGATATCTTACGTGCCGATATCCAACACGTCGATATCCAACGTACCAATATCTAACGTGACCGTATTGTAACCTTCGAAATTCTACGCATCGAAATCCAACGCGTGGGTATCTAACGCGCCGAAATCCAACACGTGGGTATCTAACGCGCCGATATCCAACGTATAGCTATCTGACACGCCGATATCGAACGCGTCAATATCTAATAATTATCAATGTAACCTGAAGTGATTCAAGGCGTAACGATTCAACACATTCGCATTTTCTCACCTTATCCACAAACAAATAATCATTCATTATATGCAATTAACCTTCCAAATATGTAAATCTCAATATCACTCGTATTTGTCTTTCCGCTAGTAATTCAACGTAAACGCAAAGAATTTCAAGTAATTCATGTGCGCGAGTCGTTTCAATAACTCGAAATCTTGCGAAACAGTTCGCAGGATTATTTCTGTATTCTCGAAAAACTCGATTGTCTCTCCCGACCTCGACGTTCAAGGGAAATTCCCAGATGCTGGCAGTATTTTCACTAGGGTGTCGATGACACACGAATTCCTTAAAAATCATCGACAGCGATAATCGAAGAAAGAAAATTGTCGCGCCGAAGGACACTCGCAATTAAGAAAATCACAGGTAAATTATAAACATTACAATCGACTACCAACGATGGAGAGACAAATTCAAGAAGACTCCTCCATCTATATTTACATACAAATTATATTTTTACGCTGCAATTTTCTACCAAGTACACTGTGCATTAGCGCGCTGAGCACTCCGAGGATCATCTGCTTTTATAACCGCGTCGATATAACGGGAGCTCGTCGTAACATTAATAACACGAGCCATCAGCTTCGTAACTTGGTAAGAAACATTTACCGAAAACTGAGGAGACTCGTATTGTAAAATTTCCAATTCCCATCGTATCTTACATGCATCCTTCACGGTGTATTCAACCGATTAAATTATGTGTTTCAAGAACAGAGAACATCTTGAGGACAAATTTCGTCTGCGTAATTTGGCCAATTCCAGGAATCAACATCGATAAATTCTCGTCTCTCCGACGTTTCCTGCGAGGCAAAGATATCCCAAAACAATCAAAAACCAGTCAGTCGAAAGGATAAAAATGCACGATCGCACCGCGCGAACGCCGATCCTGCCGGAGCAGGATACAAATTATTTTCCTGGAAATTCGACGGTTGCCCAACGATCGGCCGATCCGAAGGACAAACGCATCCAGGTGGATCGATGTTCGTGAAAAAAAAATCGGACCCGTTGCTCGATCGCAAATTACCCGAGCGGAACAACGGGATGAGATGAAGGAAGGGTTCCGTTCGGAGAGTCAAAGGTCCGAAGGCTAAGCAAAGGGCGGGTTAGAATGATTGCACGGGATGGCTGGGAATTCACTGCGCAGTAGAATATACCCTTCGGCTGTTTTATTAGGTTGGTACATATGAAATGTTGGATTTCTGTACATGCGAATCTTTGTCACCATGTTTTCCTTACGCTTTCATTTTTGCCACAACCTTTTTCATAGTTGTACTGTCCATTGTCAGAGTCACATTTCAACAAAGAAGATTTTCTTAAAACAGTTTCCTTTTGTTATTTGTTTTATATTTTGCACCGATATGAATTCAGCCGATATTCGGGCAATTTTTTTTTATTCAAGTACAAATTTGGTTGTAATGCTGCAAGAGCTACCGACAATGTAAGCTATGCGTTTGAGGAAAATTCTGTCAACGAACGAAATGTGCGGCTGGTTTGAGAAGTGCAAAAAACAATGGAACATTATGCACCCATCATTTGTTAATCGGCATGAAATTAAATGAGTCGAAGTATGAAATTTTTCAACACCCAGGTTATTTATCGGACTATCATTTTTTTAAACATTTAGTTTTCACGGGCTATTCATGGTGAAAATGAAGAGCCTCCGAAAAATTCTATATCAGAGTTTATTGATTCTAAAGATCAGAATTTCCTTAATACAATCATTTATACATTACAATCTCGCTGGGAAAAGTGTACTTAAGCAAATGGATGATATTTTGATTAAATAAACGGCTTTTGAAAACAGATATACAGTTTTATCTATTCACTTAAAAATCCGACATTTCACATGCACCAATTTAATAGAATCGCCATTGAGGCGCAATCGCGCGGTAGAATGAATAAAATCTACTTTGCTCTTCCTTTATCGCTGCTTGCGTGCCTCGAATACGTAATTGAACAGCGCCGTGCACGAAATACAATTGCTTCTTGCTGCATCGCGCGAATCGAATTCGCAGACTTTTATCGGACGTTAATGTTGAGTCGTAGAATCAGAATAGGCGTTGAGAAAATTAGGCGTCGATTCAAGGTTCGGCCAATACAATAGACATCGTTTAATCTATAATAGATTATAGTTTTCTCTCACTTCTTTCCCAAACTTACACGCCTACTCCAAGCTTTCTTGGATCGTAAAGAAACTTCGGAGATTCATTCGTCTTTAAATTTTCATACAGTATTCATTCAACTTTCGACTTTATACATTCATACATTTCATTTTAACATTAGACATTCGCTTATCGCATTCACATTCTGGTTTGATACATTTTAGCTGTTATACATTCGTACTCTAATTTTTATACATTCAAGTAGTCAATTTTGTAATAAGGTATAATTGTTACTTTAATTGCTCGGAGTTACATTTATTCAATTTAATACAGTGCACTGATCTTAGTCGTTGAGATTGTCATTAATCTCACGCGTCGTTTAATCATCACTAAAATTATTGACGCTGCGATGCACATACAATTAATATTAGGTGTACAAATGAATAATCCAGTTTTTTAAGCTACTGTCATGGTTTATTTTAAAAGAGACTCAATTAAATTGTTTAATCGAGGTATTCGACATATGGTTCTATAACTTTAACTCTTTGTGGCACGATGGGATTAACAATGTGATATCTTTAAAAATATTGCTATAGCTGTGTGTGTAAGACTATTCGAGTTCCTATAACAACAAATTTAGTTGAATTATTCTTATTTTTTTGTGTATTCGTATTGTCATTTCTATGTTATTAAAAATATACTAAAATCTATTTAATTTAAAATTGATTTCATAACTGTTTAAAGTAATTTGGATTATTCATTTGTACACTAATCCTAGGGGAAGTGGTCTAAATGCGAGCTAACATTTTCGTTCTATATATGCCACATGTGAGCTCATAATTATGAAAGTGGTCTAAGTCAAAATTAAAAAAAAAATGAGTTTATCTCGTACCTGAAAGCGAAAATGAAAACATCAGCGAAATGCAGATACGTGAAACAACGTATAACGACAGTCTAAACGTATTGTCATAATGAGCAAACCGTTCGAATAATTACTATCGCAGAATTGCAACACGCTCGTTTAACATTTAGACAGTTACGAAGAAAAATGGTGCTCGTTGTTGCGGTACACCCATGCACTTTCACGGTAAACACGTTGCACCTCGTCATCGAGAAGGATATCGATATATCTTTCGCCACGTTCAGAAATAACCAGCTGCGAGAGAATGGAGTATTCATGTGACAAGAAATAAAGATAATTAATTAAAGAGCAACGCGTTTGGGAGAACGATGACCCGACTGTCTTCGCATTTTCGTTCCCATAGTGTCGGGAGGCCAATAATTGTATGCAAATTTTGAAAATCATTATGTTCTTTCAATTTACTTAACGTCAACGAACTTGCACTCAAATTAATCCTTTATTCTGTAAATTATCGAATATATGGTACTTGGATATAATTCTGCAGTTTGTGACATACCGAGCGTACATAAGAATCTCTAAAACCTACATGGATTTCAGAACGTTGATCGAAATGTGGATTCAGAAGATATTAATCCACTAAGCATTTTAATACCATTTAAAAAAAAAAACTTTCATTTCGCGAAAGTCATTCGTTCACAAGTCGTATAAAATCGGTGGAAACAAAAATTCGACCAAATTATGAATTCATAAGATATCGATCAACTATTCGCTTAAATATCATGTTTACGGTATCTGAAATTATCTTCTCTACAATAAATCCAATATAATATAAGATACCCTAATTTCGATACAAACGAAACTTCGATCGAAACATAAGTTTATAAGGTATCACTTAGTTTCGTTTTAACCCGTTATACCACAATGACGAGCTAAACTGGAGACGCACTCGCAGTTCAAATATGGTAAACTTTCTTTATATTTTTAATACGGTCGAATGTTCAATTTGTATCTGATTCTAATTTGCACAGTCGACGATCGGCAAATGGAAAACGGTCTTGACATTCGAACTTTCGATAGTCACCTTAATGTTGCAGCAATTTATAATTCGTTATGTTTGACAAACTTACCGAATTATTCGTAACACGAGGAATTAAACGAAGAATAGGCTGTCGTTAAAAGATCCCGACTATTTTTCATCCTCCCTAATCTATCGGTATCGTATTTGCCCGCTTCGAGACCAAAATGGCCGCAATCAGGGTAATCGCCAACGCAGCTTAGTTTCGTTTCGGATTACCGTAACCTAACCACAGGAAGATTCGCTAACGCGTGTAAAGGACTTTCCTACCGGGTTGTGCTGTTAATGGCGTTATTAAGAGGATCCCTATGGCGGGATCGTGACGCGCAGGTGCGTACAGGGCGTTGCAAAAGGCGCAACGCGACCGTCGACGATTTTATCGAAGCCGAGGAAACCTGTTAGAAGAAGTGTTATTGCGATGCGCCGTTGTATCTGTACGTACGATCGCTAATAAATTCCAGTAACTCTTAGCCGCGCCGGCTTCTCTCATTTTCCGCTAGCCGCCGTCCCTTTCTCGTCCTCTATCGTCTAACGCGAGCCAACGTCGAGTTTTCTCACTGCAATATCGATATGGACATATGTGTATCCACGTATGCGTAGTCGACAGCGAATCTGGTTGCTTTGATGAAAAAATGTGGGCAATAAATGATTAAGAGGTGTTTTACTGCGTTGGCTTTAGACATTTTTAAAGATTTTTAAGGTTTTTTTTTCTATATCGTTTAACGCTAGTCAACGTTGAGGCTGCTCACTGCAATATCGATATGGACATACATATGTGTATCTGCGTAGTCGACAGCAAATCTGGTTGCTTTGATAAAAAAATTGTGGCAACAAAAGATGAAAAGGTGTTTTACTGCGTTGGCTTTAGACATTTTTAAAGATTTTTAAGGTTTTTTTTTTCTATATCGTTTAACGCTAGTCAACGTTGAGGCTGCTCACTGCAATATCGATATGGACACACATATGTGTATCTGCGTAGTCGACAGCAAATCTGGTTGCTTTGATAAAAAAATTGTGGCAACAAAAGATGAAAAGGTGCTTTACTGCGTTGGCTTTAGGCATTTTTAAAGTTTTTTAAGGTTCCTTTAAAGAATTTCTTTGGATTTCTTGCAATTTCTAAGGATTTCTAGGAATTCTTTGAGGAATGTTTGAGGACTTTAGAGATCTGAAAATATTGGGTTTAGTTAAGAATTTTGGAACTTTGGCATTTCGGGATCTACGGATATGATAATCTAGGGTTTTCGAAGGGTTGGAAATTTGGGCATGCAGGAATTTAGGGATGTAAGCATTACGGCACTTGGAAAGCTGTGATTTTGTTACTAGAACGTCGATAGATCGGGGGTCTATGGACTTGAGTATAGATAAATTTGGAAACATAGATTTTCGGAATCTAGGGATTTAACGGATTAGAAATCTTACAATATAGGAACTTATGCATGTAAATATTATGGGAGCTGGAAACTCATAGATTTTGCTACTAGCAAGTTCACAGATATGGGAATCTGGCGACTTGGGTATTGGCAAATTTTTCAATTTAAATTTACAGCACCTAGCTATTTGGCAGATTAGTAATTTGAGAACATAGTAATTTATGGACGTAAGTATTTGGATCCACATATTAGGATATTAGAGACATCACCGCTTACAACTGTACACATACGGAAATGCAGAAATTTGTATAACATTCAAAAACTTACATATTTTTTAATGCAAAAATTCAAGTAAAAATTGTGAATTTCTGAACGATTAAAAATTGTCAATAAGTACGCGTACCTATGCACCGTAAACCAACGTTGCACATGACCGTCCTACATATCTTCCCACGATCACCGAAGTAACTCCACCACTCGCGATTTAACATCTCTCGCGAGAACAATCGAAAATTAATTACTTAATACCACAAATCGTATCGCGATACCACTTACACAGAAGAAAGCCAACGTTTCTGTTTTCGGTTAATCCTCCCTCCGAACGAAATAACATATCAGTCTGTATGCATCTATCCAATCTAAAATAACGCAATCTGTATTCAGTCGGAGAGAGAGGGAGAGGCAAAGGATCGGGGTAGGATGTAGCAATTAAAACGCCAGCGTCGTTTATATTTCACTTGGAGGGAGGCTGGTATCTCGATGAAGATTCGTTGCGCCTCTCGGCGTGGCGTTATGTATACGAAACGCGAATCGCCAGACGGCCAGGCCGGTAATTGTTTTCAGGGCAGCAGGAAAAAGAGATGGCGCATCCCTGATAGGTTCACCTTGAAAGTTGCTCGAGCTCGATCGGGATCGGGGCTTTAATGAAACGGCTATGATTTTTGCGTCGGATCCTGCGGGCATCGCCTAATGGAGACCGTTCCTTCTCGTTGCTCGAACTTAATAGAACCGTCGGCAAATCGGCTTTCATATCGGCCAAGGGAAAAACGACGAGCCGCAGCGACTTCTAACTCGCGATAGGTTACTCGAGAAAATTTATATGCACGCCGAGGATGTTCCTTGATGCGTGAATACGCTAGCGCCACGATTTTTAATTGAATCGCAATACCGGCTCAACGTTCCCCTAAGTGTACGCGCACGGAATTCTCTTATTTGCGCCGTTAATGAGAGATATTAACAGCACTTGCCGGTTTATCGCTACCCGACCGCTTCATCAATATGGACGAACACGATGATATTGAATTAACGCGTTAATAGCACCCAGAAGAAGTTGCCGTACTTAGTATGCCACGTTATGACGTCGGTTAATTTCAATGCAATTATATTTCAAGAACACGTTTAAAATGCGTTCGTTTTTGTGTTAGGGGAAAGTTGTCAAAATCGTACTAGATAGCAAAGTATTCGGAATAGACACTTTTGGTAAGTTTGTCCGGAAATTTGGCTTAGCAGTTTTATAGAATATCATTTAAATAGCCTGTGTATAGCATTAACGGTAATTTTGAAACAAGTATCCTAAATAGTACTTGATAGTTTCCAAAATCGTACTTGTCTTTGTTTATATAATAATTCGACTGACTGACAATAAAGCACTTTGTGATTGTCAGATTATTGCACCTATTAGGTAGGTTCGGCAAAATATATTAATTTTACAACGCGTTTAACCTCTTCGGGGACGAATTTCTTCGGTTACCACACAAAAAAATTACTTTTATTTCTTTTAAAATTGCTTTTACTTCTCTTATTGCAATTAGGATTTATTTTCTGGTTAACTTTAGAAAAGATTACAACTTTATTTTTTATATATAAATTAACTATTAAACTTATTTACGATTAAACGTCCTTTAGAATCTATTAGTATGCCTCATAAGTTTCTTCCTTGCTTCATACGAAATGAATACGTAATATTTATTGTTTCAGGTTGACCTGTTCCATTAAATATGAATTGTTGTGCTGTATCAGCTTCTCCCACCTCTCAAGAAATCTCATTATTCTTTCCTTCCAAAATTATTGAAAAATACTTGTAAAATACTCCTGCAAGCGTGTTTTGATTTCATATCGAACAGGGAAGAAACTTATGGGACATTCTCATAGATCGTGCACCGTCCGTATAATTTCTTGCGAGTCGAGCTATGAACGCAAAGAAAGCTCATTTGTCCGAGTACATGTGTCCGATACCGTATTTATGAAGACATCGCAGCGCGTTTTTTGCCCGGGAGAACATCGATAAGAGGGAGGTTCGATCGGAGGGCGTGGGAGGTGTACGAAGAAACCTCGAGTCGAGTGTGTCGATATGATTTGTTGGCTGGCTGGTCGGTGCCGGAGAACAAAGCATAATTTACGCGTTCTCGGTAGAGGCACATGTTCGATCGATTCGCAGCGTGTTTCGCGGAAGGGAAGAATAAAGGAGGAAAAAGTTCGACGAACCCTCGCGTTTCAATCGGTTCGGGATATTCGGGAAACGGGAATACGACAAGGAAACACGGTTTAACTCTTTGAGGCACGGTGGGATCATACAGGGTGTCCCACAATTATGGTACGAGCCGGAAAGGAGTGGTAGGTGATGCTATTCTGAACAACATTTTCCTTTGCAAAAATATTGGATGAGGCTTCATATTTAAATTATTAAGGAAAAACACCAACCAATGAGAGCACGAGGATCGCGCGCGCTACGAGGTAGAAGTGTAAGCCTGAGTTTTAATTGGCCGTGGTCGCGATCGAACATACGGCGCGCGCGATTCTCGCGTTCTAATTGGTCGGTGTTTTTCCTTAATAATTTATAAATGAAGCCTCATCCGACATTCGTGCAAAGGAAAAAGTTGTTCAGAATAGTTCCATCGACCACCCCTTTCCGGCTCGTACTATAATTGTGGGACACCCTGTATGTGTAGGGGAATATGACTAGGGGTGAAATAACTCTCGCTTCCCTAAGGTATATAAGTACTTTATTATACTATATACTCTATGATCTTCGCTGTTTCGCTATTCACTCTCGACTGTCTCATTCACCTCGAAAGTTTACACTCATCATGCACCCATTCCGAACATCCTCGCGATCACGTCCAACAACCTTATCATCCTTTGGTCGCACGATTCTGCCACACTCGATCCTGTTATTCGATTCCAAACACTTTTCATATGCCTCAGCTTCTCTAACTCAATCGCACGCAATCACGCTGTTTGCATTTGCCCAAATATTCCGTCGCTCGATTTTTCCAATTATACCCAATCGCGCATAACAAAATTATTCTCACCCTATATATGTGTCCCACCTTTTTGATACACCGTAATGGACGGTGGGACGTTTTTAGTCCTGACCTCGAAATTTTGCTGTAGCTGCATGTGCATAGGTTTATATTTCGTCTTATTTACGTATAACAGTTGGTAATATATTCAACCAATGTTACGAATGTATTCACTTATGTTGGCAACTTTCAACGTGTCAATACTGGTTCACCGATTGTTGAAATCGGAAGGTTTATCGCAATAATATTTTTTTCCTGCTTTTATGCGAAAAATCGTAGGAGTGAGTTAATTTTTATGAAAATTAGTTCTATATAACAAAGCGAAGAGTTTTATAATGAAAATTTAAATTTAAATTTGTTCGTAAATGATGAAAGTATGGTGGGATTTTATTTGTCCCACCATGCTACTTGGTAAATAAAAAAAAAAAACATTCATGAACCTATGTGGCACGATGAGACTACTCGAGTCGCACCCTATAACAACGAATTTAGTTAAACTGTTACTATTTTGTTACGTTTCTACGTTACGTTATACCTTTATAAATAAAAATATACCGATTTTGTTGCACCTAAAACGAGATAAAATTTCTATGCAACATTAGTCTGTTTTGTTATCTGAAATTCTGTGCCGCAAAGAGTAAACACGAGTGTTAATTCGTGGCCGTGCCACTTCCGTTCACGCGTGAGGCAACCTAACCTCGCGTCGTAATCGTTCTGACATCCTACGTTACGCATTCATAGCTTTTTTTACTGGCCGTACATCAACGTTTAGCAACTACGCGAGACACAGAAGCGACGATTCTACAACTGGGTGTCCCACTTCTCGTTCGGATCATTGAGCAAGCAACGGATAAATCGCCAACAAGTCGTGAAACACGGCCACCTTACAGTTCCATTTTCACTCGAAATTAATAGCTCGTTCTCTACCGCTTACGATGCCACCATTCCCCTGGCGAGAATGTTCATTGCTATTCCGTCGATCGTTGCATTTAATTCGCGATAGAAATTGATCACTAGAGAGTCGTCCGAATTTCTGTTACTATTAAAAGTTACGAATTGCGTTTGAAGTGTCGCAGAAATATTGAGTGCTTTGTAAAATTGTTAGTATTTCTCCTTTATTTAACACAATGTATCGACTACTTTTCACCTTTATAAAACATGCTATGCTTATTTGCTCTCCAAAACTATAATAACGTATGTATTCAAAAAACGGTCGCGCAAACAGAGATCGGCTCGCGCGTCGTAAATGGCCGAACATTGCCGAATCACTCCGACACGCTCGGACGTCTTCCGCGCGGGACATACAGTTGTTTTTATTTACCTTTCAACGTTCCTTTTTAACAAAAATCATCATTACGGTTTTTCGTATCGTTTAGGTATTTAGTTTTCCTTCCGCCATTTTGTATCGTGAAGTATGGAAATTTGTATTATCGGAAAGTTGACATATATGCATTCGTCAATTTGAAAATTTGAGCATTCGTGAATTCTTGTATTCGTCAATCTGTGCATTCGTACATTCGTGAATCCGTGCATTTGAGAATTTGTGAATTTCTGAATTTGAAAATTTGAGTATTCGTAAATTTGTGAATTTGACAAGTTGTGAATTCGTAAAATTGTGACTTAGAAAATTTGTGAATTCGTAAATTTGTGAATTTGAAAATTTCCGAATTTGAAAAGTCGAAAATGTGTGAATTTGGGAATTCGAGAATTTCTGAATTTTTTATTCGTGAATCTGTGAATTTTTTTATTCATGAATCCGTGAACTCGTAAATTCGTGAATACGTGCATATGTTAACTCGTGAATTTGAGAATTTGTGAATCTGAAAAGCTGAAAATTTGTAAGGGTAAGACTGAAATTCAGGATGTAAACATTACGCTACATGTAACTGCACTAGAAGACCGAAGTGAATATTCGTGCGCGCGCACTGTTGGATACGAAGAGCTGAAAGATGCATTAAAGAAACAGGGAAGTCGATTATAAACCGTTAGGTATAAGTGAATTTGAAGATAACACGCGGTAGTTCTATCGAGATACCGTCAGCGTAGAAACCGATACCGCAATGTTGTTTCGCGTAGCAAACGAACGGATCAACATCAACAGTCATCACGACCTAGTTTAATAGCTAGCCCGTTGTTCCGAGTACCGTAAACCCTGACAAAACTGATAAAACCTGCTTCCAGAGATGAGCTCGCGTCCCTAAGCTTCCCAGTGTAGCCGCGAACTCGGTTTACAGTTACTTGGCCTACCCGAACGAGAGACGTTCAACTCGTCTGTATACAAGGATGCTGCGTTATCAGTGATTGATATCGCTGGTTAAGGAGAATGAACTTGCGCCCACGCTTACAGTCTCTCTTCCACCTCTGATAAAACTTACGTAACAAGAAATACCACCGATCGAATCGAAACGAAAGTTACCACGCAACGATCTTCGTATCGCTATCAAAACGGTAGACAAAATCTGCAGTCGTTATTCGCGCAACTATTTCTGCTATTTTTCCATAGCTCTACGAACACGGGTCGAACAATTAATGAAATATCGTAACAGGGACATTGCAACAGATAGCAAATCAATCCAACCAGTTCAAATTCGAATAATTAATTGAAATCATTAATTAAAATATTTGGCAAATATCAAAAATTTTATACTTAACCACAAAGGATTTAATTTTTCTTCCTTGACAAAAATATTTCCCTTGTACCCGCAGATTTTTATTTCACATGTAAAACGTCTTCTCACAGGAGACAGTTGTAAACGCAAACTGGTAAATTATTATTGTCAATGATAGTATTAAATATTTGATGTACCGAAGGATGATATGATGTGCCAAATAATATCCTACATATTTTGGGTCGATAAATGTCAGGAAGATTTGTAAACATTTTTGATAAACACAAAACAATAAAATGACGTAAACGATCCTGTTGTTGCGAAGAATGTATAAAATAAATATGCTTGTCTACGAGAAGTTAGCGACTCAATATTTGGTTATTACAATCATTCGATGATATTGATCAATTCTCAATGTATCAAATGATTGCATAATATACCAAATATTCCAAATATTTCCGATTAAGTGACCCAAAATTTTGTCAAGGCACTTTGTAAACACAAAACAATAAAATAACCTAAACGATCCGGTGGTACCGCAGGATGTAAACAAATATGTTTACCCACAATAAGTTAGCGACTCAATAGTTGAACAATTACAATCATTCCATAATTTTGATTACTTCTTGATGTACCAAAAGATTGCATAATGTACAAGATGTTCTAAATATTTATTACTAACTATCCCAAAATTTTATCAAGCCTAAATAAAAACAGTAAGATAACCTAAACGATCTGATTGATCCGTAGGATGTGAACAAATATGCTTACCTATAACAAGTTAGCGACTCAATAGTTGATTATTATAATTATGTACAATCATTCCATGATTCTTATTAATTCTCAATGTACCAAAAGATTGCACAATTTATCAGGTGACCCAAAATTTTGTCAGTGCTAAATACAAAACAGTAAAATAACCTAAACGATCCAATTGTTCCGTAGGATATGAACAAATATGCTTACCTATAACAAGTTAGTGACCCAATAGTTGATCAATTACAATCATTCCATGGTTTTGATTACTTTTCAATATACCAAAAGATTGCATAATGTATCAGATGCCCCAAAATGTTGGACCAAGTGTGACGAAGTGACCAAGTGACCCAAAATTTTGTCAGTGCTAAATACGAAACAGTAAAATAACCTAAAGGATCCAATTGTTCCGTAGGATATGAACAAATATGCTGACCTATAACAAGTTAGTGACCCAATCGTTAATCAATTACAATCATTCCATGATTTTGATTACTTTTCAATATACCAAAAGATTGCATAATGTATCAGATGCCCCAAAATGTTGGACCAAGTGTGACGAAGTGACCAAGTGACCCTAAATTTTGTCAGTGCTAAATACAAAACAGTAAAATAACCTAAACGATCCAATTGTTCCATAGGATATGAACAAATATGCTTACCTATAACAAGTTAGTGACCCAATCGTTAATCAATTACAATCATTCCATGATTTTGATTACTTTTCAATATACCAAAAGATTGCATAATGTACCAGATGCCCCAAAATGTTGGACCAAGTGTGACGAAATGACCAAGTGACCCAAAATTTTGTCAGTGCTAAATACGAAACAGTAAAATAACCTAAACGATCCAGTTGATCCCACTGATTGTAAACGAGCATGGTTAGCTACGAAGGATGACTTGATATTTCAATTGCGATAGTACTATGATTTTGTTTAGTCTCGTTTCCGATGTACCGATTTCGAGCGGTTCACATCGGCTTCTAATCTCACTTTCGATCGTCGGAGCCCACGATCGTTGCACCCTGGATCGAGTTCCATGCAGATGAATCTTGCTTTCGTTCCAGACGTGTGCGTACGACAGCCACGGACACAAAGCTGACAGGGATGCACACAAGTGCACGTGACTTCCTGCACGGTACACGGCTGTGCACGATGCAAGGGGACAAGAGATGCGGCTGCACGATCGCGACGTGGGCGTTACGTGGCTTTCACTCAACAATAACCCATTGCCTCCAATAATAATTGGTATGTGGTTCTGACTCGATGGAAACGTTTTATTTTGCTTTGAACAAGATTTAGAAATATTTTAACGTAATCTGGAATCAACTCGCTCTTGGCTGCTACGAAATACCTGGGTAAACGGGTAATTTTATATAATTAGGTGGATTTTTGTCCACATTAGGGATACTTCATTATTGTTGCGCAGCAGTGGGTGGATAAGGTGGTGAAAATGTCGAGTTTCTAACTTTATAAATTTGAAGACTCTGAAACGGAGGGATTAGGAATTTGAAAACATGCAAATTGAACGCTTGGAAATTTGAGAATTCGAAAATTGAATGTTTAGAAAGATGGAAATATCCGTATTTTGTTGGATATAAGCAGGTTATAAAGTATTGTACGGATATCCAAATTTCAGAATATGGAAATTTAGGAATTCCAGAATTTTTACATTCACGGTTTGGATATTTGCCATTTTGAAATTGAAACATGCGTGACAACTTGGAAATTGGAAATATGAAAATATGAAATATTAGGAATTCGGATGAATGGAAATCCGTAAATATGGGAATTCGGAAATACTAAAATTTTGAAAATACAGAATTTGAGAAATTAGAAATTTCGTGATATTGAAAATTTGTATATTTGAAAATGTAAAGATATAATCATCTATAAATACAGAAATTTCAAAGTATACAAATTAAGAATCTTAGCAACTTAGAAATTAAAAACTTTAGAAATATAAAAAATGCATACTTCCAAACTGAAAAATTAGCACCGCATCAGTGTCCTCTTATCCTTCCTTTTCTCTTCATGCATAAGTTCATACACGGCAATATAACGAGATTTTTTTACCTATTATACATTTCGTTTAATATATTTATGTATTAATTTTTCTTTTAAATGTACAATTGCATTTGTAGTGACAATTAATTGCTAAGTTTCTGGAGCAGAAACGTTAATAAAATCCATAAACCATAATAGATATTTAGCGAAGGAGAAATTTGTCATAGTTTCTCTGTATGAATTGATTAGCAACCTGCATAATTTCATTGTAAAGTATGTTAACTGTCAGCACGTTCGTTTCTTGTTCAAGGAAAGCGAAGCAACGTTGCTGATGTAGTTATTATACTCGTGCACCGATTCGTGAGATCATTAGAACGAGCTTGTTACCGTTACCCTACTGAAATAAATCGCTTCCATTTAAATTATAAATGATCTAGTACAATTGATTCGTGCATGCGCTCCTACGCCGTTCGTTAACATTTAACGACGAATAAACCAATTTGTTTGCTCTTGTCCCGTCGATATTACGTCGATTCAAATGAATTTTAACATACTTACACGATGTCCGTCAAACATTTCTCGCAACAATCACATTTTTTATTAAATTTCAGTTTTTCTCCCTTTTTACACAAATTCAGCAAGATTTTTATGACGTATAAATCCACCAAGATTCAATGCTTACTTACAGTTTTATTCTTACTTTCAGTTTTACTGAAAAATTTTTGTGTTGTTGAAATATAGCGTTTAACTTAATAAACATATGAATTTTTGAGTAAAAATGAACATTTATTCAAATAATACTTTTAATTTTTATATTAAGTGGTTGTTATGTTTTTATAAGTAGTTTTTATTAGTTACATTTTTAACTGCGATAAATAATGGATGAGCATTCTTCTTACTTCAATTTGCTTTACTATTATACCAATTACTGTACCAATTAACATAGAACATATACATATACAAATTATATGAATTACACAGAAACTAATAGTATGTCAAGCACTTTAAGTAACGAAAAAAATAAGGAGAAATACCGAACATCCATCCTCCAGTCAGCTGATTAACCACGCTTACCATCGATCATTCTCAAAATGTCAACCAGTCCAAAACAAACAGTAAAACTCGTAAGATCGCACGATCTAACCACAACACCGATCATCCCGTAGCGTTTCAGTCCCAGCGTCGTAATATCGGCAACATTATCATCGGCGAGTACCAAACCGTATGCTAACCGGTAGCATAGGCGATTACGCGTCGCATAAATCTCGGTTGGTTGAATTTTTCGAAAGCGTCAGTAACCGGGGGTTGCGGGAACATCGCCTCGAGACAGGAACGAGGAGAACGCGTTATCGAACTCGCAGGGTTCGTCCCCGGGGATCTGGTTCCCCTTCGAGCTGGCCGTTCCCGGAGACCAGCCAAGCTTCGACGAAGTAAAAAAAAAAATCGACAGCTTTTCAATAAAACTTATAGCGCTTATAAAGCAACGAGGGGACGTTGTACCGGCATGCGGCCAGCACACGCGAGGGTAGGTTAACATGTACTTTATAATAATAGTAAAAATGACGGCAGCGGCGGCACAGCATGCGAACTTCTTGCATGCAAATGGATTGCAGGTAGGCCGGTAGGTAGGTACCTTGGTATCCCGTGTGCAACACGAATATATACGTTCCTCGGTACCGACGCGTATTTCACCAGGCTACCAGGCCATTCGACGCGTCTCAGATCTAACAGGTTCGCGGCCGAACATTTTACACCGCGTGCTTTTATTCGTTGAGCATCGAAAACGGGGATTACACGATTCTAAGGATGCAGGGATATAGGAATATGCAGGTCCCAAAATTTTATAGATATATATATATAGAGAGATACGGGGTGATGTTAAATTAAATAGAATTTGGTATCTTAGAATACTTATTTTATTGAAAACGATTCGGTAGAACGTCTGCGCGTTTCGAAGATTGAATTAAGAGTAACAAACTTTTCAATAATGCAGAGAAAGCATAACGGCTACTTCACGGAAAAATGATGGTCTGGGTCTGCAACATGGTGGCCCAATTGGTTCTGAAATATGAATACGGGTTCATTGTCAGATCTATTGACTCTGGCGGCAGCCGAACTGTCATGACATGAATGAACCGAGTCAAACCGAACCGAGTAAAACTTAACCGACCTGAGCTGAGCAAAGCGTAACCGAGATGTGCCGAACCGCGCCGGACCGAGCCGAACCAAACTGAACGAAACCGAGCCAAACCGAACCTAACTGAGTGAGCCGAACTTAACCGACCTGAGCTGAGACAAGCGAACCAAGCTGAGCCGAATCGAGCCGAACCAAACCGAACCTAACCGAGTGAGCCGAACCGCGCTGAGTCGAACTTAACCGACCTGAGCTGAGCAAAGCGTACCCGAGCTGTGCCGAACCGCGCCGGACCGAGCCGAACCAAACTGAACGAAACCGAACCAAACCGAACCTAACTGAGTGAGCCGAGCCGAACCGAGTAGAAGTTAACCGACCTGAGCTGAGCAAAGTGTAACCGAGCTGAGCCGAACCAAGCCGAACCGAACCGAACCGAATCGTGGTATACGGATCTTGGCATTTTGGGATCTCGGAGTGTAGAGATCTTGGTATTGTACATTGGAATCTGGAAACATAGGGATTTCGAGGTACAATAGCATCGGTATGTAGATATTGTGTAATATAGGAATCTCGGGATATCAAGAACTCGAGATTGTAAAGATTTCGGTACTTAGAGATTTGGGGATATAGATATTTCGGAATATACAAATTTCTAGGTTATAAAGATTTCAGATATTGTGATTTCGACATATAGAGATCTCGAGATATAAGGATCACAAAGCATAGGTATACCGGGATATGGAAATTTCGCTGTGCAGATATCTGGAGAGATAGAATTCTGGAAATCGAAGTATTTAGGAATATAAAAATGCAGTAATTCAGGAATCCAAAAATCTGGAAATGCAGATATGTGGTACCTACGTATTTAAGAATGTAGGTACCTACGAGTGTAGGTAGCTAGAAATATAGGTATCTATAGATCTAAATATCCAGTAATCTAGGAATCTAATAATCTAGGAATCCACAAATCTAGAAATCTACAGATCAAAATATCCAGAGATATAGGAATCTAGTAATCCATAAATCTAGAAATTTAGAAGTTCAGAGATCTAGAAATCTAAAAACCGAAGGACGAAAAAATCTACGTATCCAGACATCCAAGTATACAGGTATCCAGTTATCAAGGAACGTCGATATCTAGTGATTTAAGGATCTAAAGATCTACGAGTGGAAGAATGTAAAGTATGGGGATCCCCATATAGGAGTATGAGCCTATGGAAAACTTACGAATAGAAAGCGCAGTAAAATCGAACGACGAAAACGAAATTGGCGTTCAATGGTCGTAGGTATTGCTTTACATGGTAGTTGCATGTTATAGGTTATGGCCGATCTCCATTGCGTTCGAATGCGTTCGCCGTGTCCCGCATAATGCTGCCGTTTGAAAGCGTCGCCAGTTCCAGAAGCCGATCGCGACAATAAGCGTGCACACGGTATTATTTATACGGCATAGTTTAGGATCATTTGTAAAATACACTTTGCGCCGGCGAACCGGCTTAGGAACGATTTCAATATCAATGGATCGAATACTTTTCGAGGGGATTACTTTTCTCGACTCACGCTGAGAGAAGATCCGATACGTGAGTCGCGATTTTTATCTCTAACGAAGCTATGTCGGACAATGTATGAGCGGATTACAGTGATTTAAAATGGTTTGCTACGGACCGGCGACCTTGCTTTGTGCTTTCTCATTGTTGTTCGATCTCTGGGTCCTTTTTCATTTATCGGTGACTTATTGGTTGTGTCATCTTACTAGCTTGTTACTCCGTTTAAGCGAATCGTGCTTGTTTGCCTATTCGTTGCTCGCATGTGCTTCAATTTTTTTTACCATTTAACTGTTTTACTATGTTATAGTTTTGTTGCTTTATCATTTCAGTGTTTCATTATTTTACCGTTTTACTACGCAGCTACACTATTTCACGGTTTTATTTTTCTATTACGTCCGTGTACGGCTTCTCTATTGTACTATTATAATATTATTCTTTTATTAGCGACGTATACCTGGGATAAATATATTTGGAACGTTCTATCGGGGTAGACTTAAAAAAGTATCGACTAAAGAAATTATAAGGTAAATTAACTTGTAAAAGAACGGCGTCGCAACAGGACTACCGTTAATAGTTCTTCGCGATAAACTTTATGCCCCTTTGTAAGCAACATTGCTAAGAACGATGAACGCAATGCGCAAAAATCGCGTCGAACCACCGTTCGGTACTTAACGGGATAAATTAATACCCAATAAACGTAGGTATGCCTGTATTCTATCCATCCGCGATCAATTACTTTCTTCTTCCCTTACAGTATCGGCAAATGTTACAAAACCGAAATTACCTTTGAATCTAAAGGGTTAAAACGTCCGGCAAGAAACCAATCTCTCCGCGAGTGCGTTTATCCGCGTTCCACAGAAATTTATCTTACGTCAAAGAATGTTGCATCGGGACACAAGAGAGGCTCATCCGCCGCGAATACGGCATACGTGGCGGGCGTAGAGCGATAAATACTGAAGTCCTTATAAAAAAAAAAAAATCACACCTACCAAAGATTATTTTCATTTCGCGATACGCGTCATGCTTCGCGCCGTACACAGCTGGTAAATTCGAACGAAAGTTAAACGTCCGCTCGTTTTTACCCCGTGCCGCGCTAATCGCGCATTAAAAAGCATTTAAACGGCGGAGGCATTGCGCATCGTCGAAAATATTCCGAGACCAGTCACTGTACTCACACTGTACGATCGCTAATTGATCCGACGCACGCGAGTTCGATATTTACGATCGTTTCGTGCCCGCACGAAACACCGACTGTCCGAGATGGATCGTTAAACGGTCCGGACTGTTGCGCGCCAATTTTTGGAGCGTGAACGAGCGTAATCGAGCCACTGTGTGCACCACGCGATCATTGGCGTAATTGCAATCTTTATTTTCGGACACTATACATTGATTTGTCATTTATTATATTGCAACCCGTTGCTTTGAACGTGTCAGATTAGATTTCACAGCGTTACTCACAATGCGCTATATATTGTCGCTTGTCGTCTTGCCACTTGGTATATTGCCAATCGGCACATTGCCACTATGGTCATTTGGTATATGTCCACTTGATATATGGACACTTGGTATAATGGTCATTTGGTATAATTGACACTTGGTGTAATGGACACTTGGTATATTACCATTTGGTATATGAACACTTGATATATGAGAACATGATATATGGACACTTGCTACAATGGAAACTTAGTATATTGCCACTTGATACTTGACCATTTGGTATATGGGCACTTGATGTTTTGCTACTTGATATATGGTGGCTTGGTATATTACCATGCATTATATTGCTGCGCTAATCAACATGATGTTAATTTCAAGGTATTAAATATTACAATTTTCTTCATTTTTCTATTATTAATTCTATTATTATAATATAATTCTATTATTAAAATTTCATAGGTCGGTGTCTTCAATGTGTCCCTTTTTCAAGTCTCTAAATGTTACAACCATAAATATATTCTTATTTTCAATCTACGAAGTATCCCAATTTTCTGCACTTTCCCATTAGCAAACTTTTAAATCTATCTACTGTCTTCGAACTTTCAGATATCTAATTCGAAAACATACTTTTACTTTGAAACTTCCAAATATTTCCATTGTCCATACAGCAATGGACAGTGTTGCGTGAACTGCGCGGATTCGGGCACCCTACGTTAGTTTTGACTCGGCCACAATTTAATCAGTCTGAATCTGATTGAAATGATAGTTCATAGTTTGTGGTGTTAGATCGCGATATTAATACAAATGTTTTATAATCGTTAATTATAAGTGTTCGTGTTGTAATGTGATTCTCGATTCGTGTTTCATGTTGTTTCGATGGTGTCATAAACTTATTGCTGTTACGGATCGGTTCGGATTTCTTTGGCTAATACTGCGCAAAACTAAAAATTCCGAACCTGATTTTTATGAGGAGAGTTCGAGGTCTTGTGTAGTTATTAACCAGTTAGCAGTGTTTGACGAGTATAGTCGTCATGGATAAGTGCAGGATTTTGTGTCATGACGGGTGTACTCCTCAATCACAGGTATCTGGTTCACCAAATAAGTAAATAGTAATAATAAAATTGCCTATTTCATAAAACAGATCCATCCTTTTGATCCTATACTTTAACAGCGACGCTTATTCTGTGATTGACGAGTATACTCACAAAAGCGTGCGCCACAGTCATCTGGTTAAAATATATAAACCTAATGCATCGCGCTTTAAGGGGTTAGACCACTCTACAGCGCCAAAAAGTTACCTAATTTCAGAAATTTTTCCCGGACAAACTATAACAAAGGTGAAAAACATGTTTACGGGTCTTTATTACCTATACATCGAAGTGTTAAACTAAATTTTTATGAAGCAATAGAAAACAAAATGGCGATTCAGGATCTGGTTGATTGGAACGCTGCTCGGCGGGAATACCTTTGCGGCCGGAAAAGATTTTCCTCCGATTTTAAATAAAGGCACTTATAAAATTCTCCGGACTATAAATGATATTGTACCTTATTCTTCAGACCCCAAGGCACCTTTTAAACGAAAAAAAAAAATTTTCGATTTTTTGAAAATCCTAGAGTGGTCTAACCCCTTAAAGTGATGCAACACAATGCATGAACATCATGCGCGCATTCGATCATTACGCATTGTGTGAAATTTGGACACGGGGCCCATCGCGCGAGGCCCCATCGGGATACGCCAATGCGAGGTTGCGAGACTCATTCGAGGACCAATTAAACGCCGCTTCGAGGACGCTCAACACCTGTGCGCCTGGTTAAACACGCATCAAGCTCGCGTCATACGCGCGAGAATGGCACGCACATTGAAGAATGTCCCGAACGACGAGCGTTCGCTGGTGGTCCCTTTGCCGAGAAGTGTGGAAGCGATTGCGAAGAAGAATCTCGTGTCAACGAGCCATCCCACGGGATATTCACGGCCCCGTCAACGTATACGTTGCGTTTCATTACCGACGAAGGATGTCCGTGCGATTTGAGAATGAAAGAATACATGCGATGCCAGCCGAAGAAAAACACTTTGTCGTTTGTCCACTGGAAAGTCGTTGGCCCTTCTACCTTTTTATTCGACGTCAAGCTTTTAACGGCCAAAGAAATATTAGAAATCATTGTGCACGATTCGTGGAGAAAGTTTGTTAAACTTAAAATATACAGTAATATTACGTGGAAGGAGACTCTAGACTGTTGGCTCGCGTATGTTTGTTAGGAATTAAATTTGGTAGATATTAACCCTTTGCACTCGAGAAGCGACTCTCACTCGCCATTTGATTTAATGTAACAATTTTTAATAAATAATTTTTAGTGAAACGGACGATATTGGTAAGTCATAATGAAAAAATAATAATTTCCAAAAAATTCGTCACACTCTCCAACTAGAATGTTTTACAGCAGTTATGTGCCAACAGTAAAAATGCTTTCGAGTGCGAAGGGTTAGCACTAACTACCGACGTATAATTCACAATTATTTTGATGTTAAAAATGAAGTCAAGAAATAAATGAACAAACAATGAAATATTAATGAATACACTTTTTGATTCTCCATCTTGATGACAATCAGCACTGCATGTTGAGAAAACCATCTTAACAAATTTCGTCATTTGAAGCAGGGAATTTGGAGAAGGGTCATTTGACCCCTTTGGTGGTTTTAGTGTTAAAGTCAAAGTTTGTATAATGTCTCTTAACCTCTTAACGCATCAATTACAAATTAAAAACCGGCCGTTTTCATACCCATCCTGTTATTCTCTATTTTCTTAAAATACAAAATAACATTAAAAAACCTTAAAAAGAAGGCAAAAAAAATGTTTATACAAAAAAGAAAACTAATGATAATTGCTGCTACATTTTCTCGTGTAAGAGGAAATAAGTACAATATATACAAGGTATCTATATTATTTCAGGTTGGCATACAACAAAACAAAGGTCACAACATTGTTCAAAAAACAATGTACACCATTGGATGTCCCCCTTCAGATAGAGCATGTTTCGTTTACATTTTTTTTCGAATAATGAATATTTTGCGAGATGATCACGTGGAAAAATTATAATGAGACACCCAGTACTTGTAAGATTTGAAAGAATTTGATAAACGATACGCCGGCTGTACAATACCTACCGAGATAATAGTCGTGTTCAGCAAGCGTATGAAACAAACGTTGTCAAATTTCGAGGCGTACCACAAATTGCATATGAACAAAATAAATCGTACGACTTCGCGTTCCATTATTCGAAAATTCGCGTCGACTCCCGTCTGGGTGGTACGCGCACCTACTCTCGCGAGGAGTTTTCGCGTCCGTGGGTGGATTATATTATGCAATTTCACGGACAGCACCGAGGCGATGTAAGCACGAGGGATTAGGATTGTAGCCGCGTATCAAAGGAACCGGGCAAGCACTGTCGTGTACGCCGGTAGCATGCTGTGTCGTGTAATCGTCGGATGCTGCGAATATGCTGGATGCGGGAACGTCCCTCGAAAGATAAATTTTGATCGCGATAATCATCCATCACCGTGCTCTCACGATTGATGGGGCCGATATATTGCCACAGGTGTTAAAGTGCAAGGGCGCGATAACCTTTTAACGCGTGGCGTTATAAGGACCAGCGATATAATGCGTGCCGATGTACCGTACTACGACAGGTGCTCGCGTCAACTGTAATATCGATCTCACTATATATATTATAGAATAATATAATTATACGAGTAATATAACAAATGGTGATGTAGCGCGTGACGATATAATTCGAGGCCATGTAGCGTACTACGACTGTTGAGCGTCGCAACTGTAATATAGATCTCATAATTTATACATATACATTATGGAGTAATAAGTTATGTGAGTAGTATAATGCGTGGTAATCTTGCGCGTAACGATATAATTCGAGGCGATGTAGCGTACAACATTTGCACCTGCCAAGTGCAACATAGATATCGTGACCTATATACATATATTACAGAGTAATATTGTCACATGAGTCGTATAACGCATGCTGATCTAACAGGTAGCGATATAATGCACGGCGATGTAGCGTACAACGACATTTGGGTGTGGCAACTGTAATATAAATCTAATGATCTATACATATTATAGAAGAATATAGTTACATAAGTACTATAACGCGTGGCGATATAGATGAAGGCGATATGAGGATTTGATACGCAACAATATTTACATGTAACGACACGATGTAAAAATACAATAAACCAGTCATTCACTGTAAATACATGTAAGTGCGGAATAACAATTGCGTAAGAAGTCCTCGCGAAACCAGTACCCGAAAGTGGCAATATAACGAAAGTTAAACCTTGAAAATCGTAATACTAATTTCATGACATTCGTTACAAGGGTATCCAAGTTCTTCTGCGACGCAAATACGATCAATCACAAAATTCCTCGATTCTATAAATGATCCAGAATACCAAGAAAGAACGTTAAAGGAGAAAGCCGAAAGATAAATGAACCAATCGTTACGAACACCTGTTAACATACTTCAAGCATACATGTGCGCAAAAACGGGTTCGATACTTGCAACCGTGTTTTATTGCGGATTCATTCGTGTCTAGGATGAAATTAATCGAACGCATTTAAGATGAGCTCGCGAGCAAGCTTTCACCGTGTCTCGCACGGGTTTTATCAGAAAGGAATCATCGGTGAGCGGAGCATATTTGCCGGATAGAGTGAAAAAAAAAACACAGAACACAGAAGGGGGTTCGTCGACGATTTTGCTTTCCTCCGGCGATGCCTTTCTTCCCGCCATTAAGCAGGCGCGCATGGGAACCGTTAGGTGAAAGGGAATCGCGAAACGGCGAACAGTAAATCGAAGAAACTCTTCGTTTCTTCGCCACGGGATTGTCTCGCAATTCTGCCGGTAGGCGGGTACACACCTTCGATAGAGAGACCAACGGCGATAATTTACGACGGTCATACTTCTCGTTTCGACGTCTCGAAATTGCCGGGAACTTTTCTTCCCCGGCTCGACGCGAAAATTCCCTTCCCATTTTTGCGCGAATTCCATCGAGCGAGCCGAACGATTTTCCATTCAATGGAAACCTTTAAATATGCATGTAAATTATGGCTCCCGTATATCTTGTTCGCTCGCTACCGGTGTTCGAATCGGTATCAAGATCGAGTACCTGATTTTCCGCGGTGGAATTAGATACTTTGTCTTCTAATGACTTTCGTTTGTTTCGTCGAAGACATTTATTTCGCATGCTACGAACTGTTCACCTATTATGGTAAAACAGAGACCGGCATAATAAAGTGACCGTTCTATATCGCATACAGAATACCTCAAAACTAATTGATGTAAGTGTCAGCAATCATGATTCCATCGATTTTTATCAATTAACCCACGCCTCTCGAAACAGAAAAGCAGACCCAGACCATGATATTACCTTCTTCGTGTTTTACCGTATTTTGATGGTGACAATCTTCAAACTCTTCGCCAGCTTTTCGTCACACACGAAGTCGTTGTTTAAGACCAAAAAGCTCGAATTTACTCTCGTCGGTGCACAGAACTCGTGTCCAGAACTCCATGATAATAGCATCCTTCTTCATTAAAAACATTAGTTTTAAGATATTCTGTATTGGATATTGGATGGTCGCTTTATTAAGCCGGTTACTGTAGTTAACGCGTTGACTGCCACGCTAATGAAAAGACTAGATAGCATTTTTATGATTAATAAATCCTACCAAATATGTTCACGATATTTTGCTTTATTTATTATTCATAGGTCCAAGTAATTACTGCTGATGTCTCCAATTAGACAAATGAACAAATTCTTACTAAATAGATGATTCATGTGGAAATATTAGCATCAGCCATATGTGGATGACGTGACGATCAAAGTGTTAAATCAATGCCCCATAGGATACCTGATTATATATGAAGAGAATCTAAGTGTGCATACATGTACCAAGTACAAAATTTATAAAAAGCAGAGAACGATAGTTTTAAGACAGAGTTCTTGCAACACCAGTAAAGATCATTAATAAAAACATAGTATAAAGACAATGTTGGCGTTTGCTCCAGAATTAGAAAAAATTGAGTACATATTTTTCCTGTAACTTAAACGGAACGAATGTAGTGGCTCGTACATTTCCCTTTGATCGATCAAAATGAAATAACGAACGCTCGAGGCGTGCTAAAAAAGACACACTTCCAGGGCCACGACACAAACTAACACTTCGCATCGCAATAAGAACGAGCTTCGAGGCGGGACAGGTGGAACCGGCGAGGAGAAGGTCCCCTGCGTTGCCATAAATTCGTGGCAACGCGACTTTAGCCTATAATGCTAAAATTTATCGAATAACGCATACCCATTGACACCACCGACTGTACGTGCACGTACCGGCGCGGTTTGTAAGCCGAGAATCTACGACGCTATGAATTTCTATAAACGCGATTATGGCGATCGTGAACGGAAATAGGTAGACTGAGGCTATACAGCCAGCTGGAGGACGCGCTGTTATAATTTAATCGGAATAGCAGATGAAGTCAGCGAGGAACGCGCTCAAAGGGAAAGGAGTTTTACGATACGGCTGAGTAATAGAATCGCTTAAATCACTGTGGTGTTTGCATGGTTACAATGATCAATTGGGAACGAACGCGGTCGTAAAGACTTCTGCACGATCCTCACCGAAATTTCTTTGTCGTCAATGAAGATTCATCGTGTCGTTCAAACGGTCGTTGTACAATGTTGGAATATTCGTTCTTTGACGAAAGATTTATTCGTTTAAATAGTACACGGTGGTAGGCTGTACGATGCAGAATAAAGATGGCTAACCAATCAAAGAGAATTTAAAGCGACTGTGTGAAATTGAACACAATTGCACTCACCGAAATAACGCTTTGACTGCCATGTCACTCATACATGAGTAACACTCTTTCTATACAGATTTAACAGCTTATTCACAGTTTGTTCACTTTTCTAACTGAAAATACTCGAATTAGTTACTTGGAACAATGGGATATAAATGTAACAAAGTATTGGGGAAATGTTTGTTAAAAATTTGTTAGTAATGAAAATTCTACCTAACGCAATTTCAAGTGTTTCCGTATGGCAGTCAACGTGTTAATGATTCTTATTATTAGATATTAATCTTAACAGAATAATGCACTCTAAAGATAGAAAACAACAATGAAGGTAGAAAAGAACATAACGAAATCATAAGTGTATTCATGTATGTTTCATCCTTTGTTCATTTATTTTTCAACTTCATTTTTAATTTCAAAATAATTGTATAATGATACGTTGGTAGTTTTAGTGTTAAGTTATTCCAAGTTGCTACATTACATTAATGCCTTCATTTTTGGCTCATTTGTCGTTGTAAGTATTAAATATAATATGCAGCTATACGTTCAAATATAGTTAATAATATTGTTTTTATTCATATATTTCGTAGTGTACGAATGCTATTGTCTTTCGCTGTATATGCGAACGCGTGTGCAGTTTCCGACACACAATTTCGCTATTGTATACGTAGTCAAATTGTTGATGCTGCGCTCGCGAGATCCCGCAATATCCCGGCGGAAGTGCGAACGCTGTGGTTTCTGCAACTTTGATTACCTGGTTGCGGTATCGCTGGCAAGAGAATCGACGGTTCGCAGCTTGGGGAATGCCTGTAGAATTCCGATAGCAGATAACAACAGTTTTTTCACCGGTGATTTTCTAACGAAGTAACCAGCCGTCGAATGAGATACCGTTATGACTAAAGAATGTCCTTTATCAAAGAAGAAGCGAACACAAATTACTCGTGTACGGGATTTCTACAGAACCTACCCACTGCTCACTTTGCTGTCTGACCGTTTCTCTCATAGGCATAAGAATTTCGTGAAATACGTTGGAAACTTCGACGGATTTAGGAATTCGCACATTTTGCAATTTGGGGATTTGAGGACTCGTGGATGTTTGAAGATTTGAAGATTTGAAGATTTGAAGATTTGAAGATTTGAAGATTTGAAGATTTGAAGATTTGAAGATTTGAAGATTTGAAGATTTGAAGATTTGAAGATTTGAAGATTTGAAGATTTGAAGATTTGAAGATTTGGAGATTTGAAGATTTGAAGATTTGAAGATTTGAAGATTTGGAGATTTGAAGATTTGAAGATTTGGAGATTTGAAGATTTGAGGATTTGAAGATTTGAAGATTTGAAGATTTGAAGATTTGAGGATTTCAAGATTTGAAGATTTGAAGATTTGAAGATTTGAAGATTTGAAGATTTGAAGATTTGGAGATTTGAAGATTTGAAGATGTGAAGATTTAGAGATTTGGAGATTTGGAGATTTGGAGATTTGGAGATTTGAAGATTTGAAGATTTGAAGATTTGAGGATTTGAGGTTTTGAAGATTTGAAGATTTGAAGATTTGAAAATTTGAAGATTTGAAGATTTGAAGATTTGAAGATTTGAAGATTTGAAGATTTGGAGATTTGAAGATTTGAAGATTTGGAGATTTGAAGATTTGAAGATTTGAAGATTTGGAGATTTGAAGATTTGAACATTTGAAGATTTGAAGATTTGAAGATTTGAACATTTGAAGATCTGAACATTTGAAGATTTGAAGATTTGAAGATTTGAAGATTTGGAGATTAAAACTTGTTAATTGCAAGTTTGGAAATTTAGAATCTTGTCAATTTAAAGAATACGGCAAATTGAAAATTTAGGGGTTCGAGAATTTACAAATTCGGAAAGCTGAAAATTGAAAAATTTGAAACATTGAAATTTGCAGATTAAAAATTTAAACATTCGGATTAGAATAATTACTTGAAACAATTAATAAAAGATTTGAACATTTAGAAATTCAGCAGTTCGCGTTTCACTGTACTTAAAAACACGGAATTGTAAAATTGGGCAACTCGCGAACGCGAAGCACCGCCAGCCATTAAAATATATGCTGCTCCCCTAAATCCACCTTAACAGCCAACAATCTAAAGTATCGTATACACTTCCGACGAACCGTTGAACAAATAACTTGATTTACGGTTGTCCCACGGAAGGTTCCAAGAAGCACAGAAAGAAAAGACACAGATCTCAATGAAAATGTCATTTACTGACAGCTGCGTGTCGTATGAGCAAAGTTACCAAGTGTCCGAGAACTGTTGGCCAGAAGTGTAAGCACATACGTTGCAGAGATAAGTGCGATGTTACGCGTTAAGATGATTATCAAACACCGTACGAAAGGAGGATTCGAATCGTCAAATGCGATGGCCGTTTACTACAGATCCACGCCGAGATAGGAATTCTTCGATGAAGTAATCGCTTGTTTTCGCGTAAGCAACCCGTTCCCTTACGGTTGCTCGATCCTTTCCCTTCCTCCTTTCTGTCTGCCCGCGCTCGTTCTTCTACATACACAGTGATTGATATTTTCTAGATCTTATCCGTCTATTCGTCTGATGTTATTTTCGATGACCTTTCAATGTTATTTCCTTCCGTGTACTCGGTTGTTTCGAGATTTATTGTACAGGGCCATTCACACGGCCGGGACGAGCCGTATCTCGAAAGCTTGTGAAAATTGTGTGGGATCGTATGTAAGTTTAATAATGGATGACGCTCGATAACTTATTTATTAGTCCACGAACGGGTATACGCGTGCAAATCTATTGTGCTTATTTGCAGAAAAAGAGTTTATCGAAAGAAGAATATTTAATATGTATATAAATACATACAATGAAAGTACAAAACGAACAGACTTCACACACTGGCACTCTTCTATTATACAATACAATATGTGTATCCTGTAGTTCGTAACCAACTGAACGAATATATACAGGATGCCCCATAAATGTCGTCGCCGGAAAGGAGTAGGTGGGGCCATTATGAACAACTTTTTCCTTTGTCAAAATATCGGATGATGCTTCATTTTTAAATTATTAAGGAAAAACACTGATCCATCACAACGCGAGAATTGCGCGTCCTTAGGGGCGGGAGCGTAGGCGCGAGTAACAGTTGATCATGGTCGTGAACAAACATATGGTCATCGCGATGATAACTCAACGGATCGCTTATATATATGTATACATGTAAGGGACTACAAAGTACCCCCTCCCTTTTCACCGGAGTGAGCTTGGCGTGGTGTGAACATAGGAGGACAGAGACCACGTGCAACTAACCAAAGACGATAAATTATAATTAGTATAAGTTAGATTAAGGATAGGAACGACTAACATGTAATGTCGTTCCTCTTCATATAGGTAAGTTTGTAAATAATGTACATTAAAATATAAAATAAAAAATAAATCTCTTCATATAGAAACACGTTTATGTGAGCGTTCCTGCCTACCACCAGCGATTAGAAAATAACATTATATACATATAATATTATATATGTATAATTCATTAATAAAGATATAATTATACATAAATTCTTATATAAATTCTTATATGTATATACAAAATCATTAATAAAGAGATACTTATATTGTTAATAGTGTACAACAATTGTTTTCAGACGAAATGTCCTTGAACCTGTACAGAAATAAATACGCGGTTCTATCGAAAAAAGAGTACAGTTTTAAAACGTATAGTTGCTTCCAATTGCATGAGTCATCGAGTACAGCATAGAAAGGTATTAGTAAGAGAAACATGCCATTCGATCAGATTCGCCGAAGGAATTCGTAGACTACGTCTCGGTATATCCACGAATGTTGCAACGCAATAGTCCTGTTTATTTCGATCGAAATAAACCGAAAGATTGTTTGTTCTCTGGTTTCGTCCGGTCGTCGAATAAATGCAAATTGTCGAATAAATGGAAGATCGTTAGGCTTCGTTCGTAAACGTAATCGCGTTTCGCAAGCGTTTAATAGAAATTCTTGGGACACCTAATCGAGCTTAACGCGAACGGAAAGAGCATTTCCTAAGAAATCAGGCTAGAAAATCAGGAACGGTGCACGTTAACGAAAGATCTGTCATTTTTTTTGCCGGTATTCGCGAGGGTGTTAAATGCTTGGGAAAGTTCCTGGTCTCGTTCGATTTATGTACTTGCATGTTGCGGGACCCGGACAATCATGAGAAGCAAAAGATAAATCTGTATAATTTCGATCCCTATTTTATAGCGCGATAACTTCGTGATTCTTATAAATTGCTACCTGTTCTGAAATCGTTGCGAATCCGTTTTCATACGTAATTTCCTTAAACGCTTTTTGAAACGCTGTTCGAAATTGTTTGAAAAAATACGTTTGTAATATCATGGTGTCCCCTAAGTTTCTTCCGTTTTTGATATAACAAAAACTTGGGAATACTGGAAGTGAGAAATGAAAAAATTGAAAGATTTGAAAGGTCAAAAATTGAGAAATTTGGAAATTTGAGAATTCGAGTATTGGAAAATTCAGAAATTTAATTATATAGTGATATAAAAATTTAGAAACTGGTGAATTCAAAAATTGAGAAATTTGGAAATTTGAGAATTCGAGTGTTCGAAAATTCAGAAATTTAATTATATAGCGATATAAAAATGTAGAAACATTGAAATTTAGAAACTGGCGAATTCAAAAATTGAGAAATTTGGAAATTTGAGAATTCGAGTATTCGAAAATTCAGAAATTTAATTATATAGCGAAATAAAAATGTAAAAACATTGAAATTTAGAAACTGGCGAATTCAAAAATCTCAGCTGTTAAAAATTTGAGTATCGGTCAATTACGAGATTTCTAAACTAGTAAGTTCCAAAATTTAAAAACTTACTATTTTAGAATTTTCGCAGAACTTGACGAATTCGAAAACCTCAGAAGTGAAAAATTAGTGTCCTTGAAGATCAGTCAATTTCGGGATTCCTAAAATACGGAGTTCCAAAATTCGAGAGTTCCAAAATTCGAGAGTTTCCGCGACTGAAAAAATTAAAAACTCGCAAACTTTAAATGTCCACATTCGTATACATTCGAAAACTATAAAAACCGAAAAATCGAGGTATCCGATAACGTGCAAGTTCGCAAGACTTAATCTCCCGGAACGAAACGCGAATACTCGAACGTCTTCCACGGTATACGCGTTCGCGATCGAAAGAAGTCCGCATTACACGTTTAATCACGCTCCATGTTTCACGTCCGGCAATTTGCAAGCGAGCCGCCATCGAATTCCAACTCCCCCGAAGAATTTCACAAAGCAAACGGCCATATCTCGACTCGACCGCATATTTCACGATACGTACACCTTTCCGCTCTTCCAGCGGAACTAACAGTTCGGGTTATGTTAAAAATCGTCACACGACCTAACGACCCGGATAAATTACACAGTGCAACAAATTTTGACTTCTTTTACTTTTCTTGACCGCCACTATGAAATTTTTATAGATTTTTGCGAGCTAAGAACGAATTTGAAATCCGTTTTTCTCTGAGACGTAGTTTTTTAGAACATTAATGTTTACAAAAATTGCACATTTACGACTTTGGGAATTTTTTGTGTTTTTAAAATGAAAACAAAACTGATCTTGTTAGGAATATTAAAATTGAATAAACTGCGTAATTGATTGGGGTAAACATAGGTGCATTTCCTTCTATTGTTCTTTTTTCTGCGCTATATTCATTAAATTACTTTTTATGTTGTTTCTTCTTCCGATCTGTGACTATTTATTTGATTGCGACTATCTGTGATTATTTTATTACCAATAAAGTGTTTCTTTTGTGCCATTATTTCACAAACTCATCTTTCTTGTGTATTGTAATTCGCTGTATTCACAACCTTATATTAACAATAAAGAATTGTAAAGTTCCTGTTAGAACAGGTTTTATAACTTCGCTCGATACTTTCTGGACCCGAAATGTCTGCTCTATCACGTACGACGGTTAGATTTTCTCCTAGACCCATAGTTTTCTAAATAAATATAAAGACATCAGCAAAAATTAGTGCTTCTTGGAGTCTTTCTTACTTTGATCATCGTTTAAATATATTTAAATGTTTACAATGTAAAAACAATTTATACCGTTTTATTCGAGAAAATTCACAGATTTTTCTCGCGTAAAAAGCCACTGAATAGCTGGTATAGTAAAAGCACAACAAATTCTCAATCAAAAATTTGCAATTTATTTTAACATTAATTTTCTAAATAAAAACTATATGTCCCAGAGAAAAACGGATTTCAGATTCCTACTCTGTTCGCAAAAATCTATAAGAATTTCATAGTAACGTTCAAGAAAAGTTTTGGCCGTTGTACAGCGTTATCGGGGAAACCGTAAATGGATAAACATTGCCCTGGACATCCGATCCGTTGCCACGAATAAGCTGGTGATTTTTCGCCGTGGCGAGATTTATGATAATACAAAAGACAGGCGTTATAGGTGCTACGGCAATGCATTCACGGTAACACCGGCTACGTATTCGAGGAGAGATCACGGAGTCGAGAGAAGCACGCCTCTAAAATATACACACGACCGTGACACCGGCTATGCCGATAATTTAACCCATCCGTTTCTTTTTCTCCTTTTTTTTCACCTTTTTTCTTTTCCACGGTTAGGTCAGCCGAGGCGCGCAAAGGGGTCTATGCGACCTACACCGGTTCTAGAGGATACAACCGCGTTAATAAAGCAGGTGGGTTTACACGAAACGCGTTAATGCTTCCTATGAACGATTGCAGCCGGTGTACGCGAGAAGCGTTAATTCGCGGTAATTCATTTTGCAAACGAGAATTCCGTTGCCACGGAAACGAGTTTCGCCGGGACATTTTTTTATTTTCAACGAACACGTACTCTTGTCCGCGGAATAAATGGGGAGGGTGACCAGATGTTTCGTCGGATTTGGTTCGTGGTGGGTGGTTGCTCGATCGGGGCGCTGTTACTATAGGATTTTCGGGCGTAGGGGTTGACGATCGAGTATTGAAATTTGGAATGTTGGATATTTTGAAATCTCGGGATCAAAGTTTGGTTTGTTCATGGATTTGTAGATATTGGAATTTGGGAATTTAACTCTTCTTTTTTTAATTTATGTATGGGGAGGTATTGAAATTCGAGGTTTAGGAATTTAGGAATGTACGAATGTGTGGTTTGAAAATTTTGTTGCCGTGAAAATTAAAGGTTTAATAATTAGATTTTTTGAAATTTGAGGTTCAAAAATTTATAAAACTGGAAATATGAGGTTCGAAAATTTGGAAAACGAAATGTTAGGTTCGAAAATTTGGAAAACAAAATGTGAAGTTCGAAAATTTGGAAAACTGGAAATTTGAGGTTCGAAAAATTAGAAAACTGGAAATTGTAGGTGTCGAAATATCAACTCTTAAAATGTGAGGTTCGAAAATTTAGAAAATTGGAAATTTGAAGTTAGAAAATTTAGAAAACGAGATTTAAGGTTTCAGAATTTCAACTCTTGAAATGTAGTGTTCGAAAATTTAGAAAGCTGGAAATTTGAGGTTAGAAAATTTAGAATACTGGAAATTTGAGGTTTCGAATTTTCAACTCTTGATATTTAGGGTTAGAAAATTTAGAAAGCTGGAAATTTGGAATTTGAAAATTTGAAACTCTTGAAATTCGAAGTTAGAAAATACAAGCAACTGGAAATTTAAGGTTTGAAAACTTAAGAAATTTGAATCTCTTGAAATTTAAGGTTTGAACATTTAGAAATCTCACAATATAGAGATTTGAGAATTTATGATACAAAAATTTAAAGATTCGGAGAGCCAAGGATTGAAAAATATCCATCCTTAGGTATTTGACAATTGGATCCTTTCATCGTGATTAATTACAGTTTCGAAGTACGAATATAGCAAAAAATATTTCAAAAACTTTAAGACAAAATATTAAAGCCATCGAAAGAGTTGTGGAACGATTTACTGAGACATAAATGAGTATAGTTGAATATTCGCTGCATTCGTAACGGTATCGATAAGAAGCTAAACGGTACAACGTTTTACGACAGACTCGGTATTCTTTAAAAAAAAAATACAGACGATACTTGAACCGAACGTACGCTGCATATGTATGGAATTTCGCATTTTTATGTATATATCCGTTGCTCGTTAGTTCGTCTACTCGGTGATTACAGTTGGCAAGCTATGCAAAGGTTCGAAGAAAAGAGAACGAATTGACTCAAACTATGCGTTCAAATTGACCTAAATCGCTTAAAAATCGATCATACGAGTAAGAGAAGGCAGGCACCCAATTATGTGGAGTAATTTGTGAATTACACACTTGCTATGGAACGAAAATTGTTATTGTGGTGTAAAATCGGTGTACGATGTAATTTTCCTCGAATCAATCATTCCGAGAAGATTAATTAATCGATGTACTTCCCATAGGTACAGTCTGCTATAAGAGGAGAGATTCAATTAATCGATGCGTTGTTAAATGTTATTAACACGTTCGCAAACAGTGAAAATTTTAACGAAAAATAATATGAAAATACCTAATGAATCAATTGATCACTACATCGAAGCGCATAATAACTACAGAAACATTGAAATTTAGAAACTGGCGAATTCCAAAATCTCAGCTGTTAAAAATTTGAGTATCGGTCAATTACGAGATTTCTAAACTAGTAAGTTCCAAAATTTAAAAACTTACTATTTTAGAATTTTCGCAGAACTTGGCGAATTCGAAAACCTCAGAAGTGAAAAATTAGTATCCTTGAAGATCAGTCAATTTCGGGATTCCTAAAATACGGAGTTCCAAAATTCGAGAGTTTCCGCGACTGAAAAAATTAAAAACTCGCAAACTTTAAATGTCCACATTCGCATAATAACTACAATAACTTAAAGCTTTTTAAAATTAAAGGTATAAAGATTGGCTTGAAAATTGAAATCTTATAGCTGTAATTTTTTTACTGCATCCTGTAATTTTGCGTCGCAGAGAAAATTAATACTATAGCGTATTCATTACATTAGGCTACACAGTGAATGTACGTAATGTTGACAGAAATGAAGTATCAATATTTTTTAGTTATTTCAAATGAGATTTGGCTTTAATTATTTCAAACGAAATCTGCCTTTGATTATTCCATATGTGGTCTGACTTTGATTGTTTCAAATGTGATCTGTCTGACATTATTTCAAATGATATCTGTCTTTAATTATTTACATAAACGAACTTGTCTTTATAATTTATGTTCACGATTAAATAATATTCTTTGGAACCATGAAACCTAGAAATTCCTGTTAAGCAATTACGATAATGAACACAACTACAGGAGCAAATTCAAAGAATACTATAATTTAAAAAACTAGCAGAAAAAATTTTAACCATCATTTTGTCACACGTTTGAGACAATTTTTCAGTTTTTCCGACACAAAATCCCCGCACTCTTCCCACTCTTTCGAGAAAGAAAAGGGATTTATTGATTTTCGCCAGGTCGATCGATTCGGTAATTGTATGCAAGTTTCATGATTCACCGACGCGATTGTGATCGTTGAACCTAATCGACGTATTTACGTCACAAAGTTGCATAACAGCTGAATAACAGAAGGAAACCGTACACCGTCGAGTTTACCGCAATTTCAATTATTCCCGTGATTTATGACCCGATTTGTATCGCGGTGTCGATCGAAAACGGCCAGACACGACCAAATATCGACGGCTATTGATCCTTCGGGTTCGGAGCGTGTCTCGCTATTCCCACGATCGAGCTCGCAGGAAGTAACGGGAACATCCTTGCGATGATTATGAAGATAATGTTAAAAACATCGTCTACTCTGATCGAATTAATGACTACACGTTAGTACGGTATATCCGTTGGCCGATTAGCGTTGAAGGTTATCGAACTTCAAACTCATCGATCAGATAGTTATCGCTTCTTGAGATTCATAGTTTAATTAGGACCCCTTGTTCGTTTCGTGACTAAGTAGAAACGGACGGATGTTAATTAGCAGGTCGTAAAAATACCTAATATGAAATACTACGAGTTGATCAATTCGGTTCTGTTTGGTAAATTCTCGGTTCCGATATTAATAATTTAATAATAAATTTTATTAAAGCCACCAGTGCCCTTACATTGACAATAGATTTAGGATTTCTATATAGCAATTAGCAATAAGCCCTTCGTCCCATCGAAGGGTTCGAGGACCGTTACGTGGCAGCCATAAAGAGCCGCGTGTTTTCCATGTAGTTTTCGAGACATTGTTCACATTTGGTCGCCAGATTGATATTTTTACCTTTCGAGCCCGTTATTTCTCGCATGTTTAGTTAAAGTCAGCGCGCTTCCTGATCTTTATTACCTGCCACGGTCCAGGAGCAAAACTTGGAATATTTGCGAGTGGAGGGGCCCACGTAGGGCGTCAACTTTATTGCCCTTCCACAATTTGTACATTTTTCAATAACCAATTAGAACGAGTCACCCCCGTCAGCTCTACCCAACCGAGGTGATATCGAATAGAACGAATAGAATCTCGACTAGTTGAAAGAAAGTTGTCACACATAGTTGGAAAATAGATATGTTAGTTGAAAAATAGAACAGTACAAGCATAGTTGGTTATCACACATAGTTGAAATAAAGAACATAGTAGCTTGTATAGCTTAGAAGAACATAGTAACTCGCCATAGTATTGAACATAGAGATTTTGTATAGTCCCGAATACTTCGGGTGGTCCTTCGAATTAGTTATTGTATTTTGTTGGCACAAAGCGTGCAAAACGCCTACAAAGCTCGCAACTCCCTTCTTGGGTAACCACGAGTACTTCACAAATTTCAATTGTCAATGTACAGATATTTCGTAAACTAAAATTTGACTATCAATATAAATATGAATTTCTATATTGATATAAATGCATGGATGTATCAACGTATTGATTCATTAATAGATTGATAGTATACAGTCGTGGACAAAATTAATTGGACAGGTATAAATAACAAAAAGTTAATTTAATTTAACTAAGAATGCCTATAAATCCAAAATTTATTGTACAATTATATAGGTACATGAAATAAATGTTTTTTCAAGTTTACAAAAACATGTCACGTTCTAAATTAAAAATTTATTTAAAACACTGTAGCGAAACAAAAATTTTCTTACATTTCTGCAATGTCCACTTAATTTTGTCCACGAGTGTATATGTATCGTTTCGCGAAACGCAACGTTTCCTCTTGGTGCGACGAGCAATGTGCCGTTCTTTGTCGAAGGATCTTACGTAATTAGCGAACGAATAACCGATAACGAAGATCGACGAAGACCCGGTTTCATTCGTGACCTCGTTGGTTTCTTCGTGTCGGTAGCGAGGATGTCGGCTAATCGCTCGTTAGCGATGACTAAAGCCGATCTCGCTTTAACGAGGCGAAGTCGATTCTTCTTCTCTCTGCATCACGATCCTGTCATTGCGAAACCTGCCAGCAACTGGACCCCTATTCAATTTTCGAATCACTATCGTCACGATCTGCATTTTTCTTCTATTCTGCATCGTTTATCTTTTATGATATTTTAACATCGTTTATTATGCGCGACGAAACAGGTAGTATGTCTATTAGTATATTTATCTATTCTATCTTGCGTTAATTATGGTACGAAATACATTTCTTTAACTCATTGAGTATCGGATTTTTTGTATTTGATATAATATAATATAATGTATGTATATATAATGTATGTAATAATATATGTATTTGATATAATATACATATAATACAAATATAATATATAATGCATAATACAAAAATACTCAATTACATGATTCCATCGATCCATCAATCTATCAATCAATCAAACAATATATTCATGTATCGGTTTATCAGTCCACGATAAATTAATCTGCCAATATGTCAATCGATTAACTTACCAATTTATCAATACGCAAATCTGTCTATCTATCAATAGACAAATCAGTCAATCTATCAATCCAAAAATCTGCCAATCTGTCAAACCACAAATCGGCCAACCTATCAATCCACGAATCTGACAATCTATCGATCTATCAGTTTACCAATCTATTATACCGACGAACTCTTCACACTACGAACCTACCGACCTATTAATCTATTAGTCTATCGATCTATTGATCTATCAATCTATCAATCCAGCAATCTATCACGCTATAAATATATCAATCTACCAACCTATCAATCTACCAATCTGCCAACCTATCGATCTACCGACTCATTAATCTACCGATTTATCGATCTACCGATATATCGATCTAATGATGCTCTGATCTATCAATCTACCGATAGTGTTGATGACTCTTCCACAAATTTCTTACTTCAAATGACGAAATTTGTTAAGATCGCTTACTTGACACCTGTGCCGACTGTCATCAAGACAAAGTATCTATAAGTGTATCCGTGTGTGTTTCATCGTTTGTTCGTTCATTATTCAACTTCATTTTTAACATCAAAGTAATTTTGCCTCACATGTCGGTAGTTTCAGTGTTAACGCACAATTTTGTTAGTTGATTCATTATCCGCAGAAGTGTCGATCGACAGGCTAAATCGAAACGTTAATTCCATTACGCTAAACAACCGATCGTTTTCCACGATCGAAGACCGTTATGGCCGGTGAAACTCATGGGAAACGGACCCGTGCATTCGTGATGCATGTTCACGCGAACGCACGAACGATTTCCAAAGATACTTACCGGTTATTTATGCGCGTATCGTGGCCACCAAACGGGGATAGAGAAGTGGCTCGTTCCTATTGCAAATTCCACGAGGCTGGTCGAGTTATGCAAGGCAATTAATTTACCCGGGGCATAGTTTGTTTTGAGAACTGTCGGAAATAACTGTTAACGCCCACCCCGATAACGCATTCATCTGTCATTCGTGCATGATACAAAGAATCTTCCGTAATGGAGTCTCAAAGGATAATTACTTTTGTGCGTCTATCAACGCTGTAACCAATAAGCTATAACCTATCGCGATCAATTCTGAGATGAAAGTGCCGACAGAATTACGGAATTCAACATTTCGTTTCCTTTTTAATAATTTAAAAATTGTTTTAAATTAATTTTTGTTAATAATTTTAAAATACAATAATTAAATGTATACGTCATGTCAGCTTCATATTTTGCTTTTTATTCTTTATTATAATTTATTTGCTTCTTATAAATTTGTGTACTTGGAATTCCTTGGTACAATAATTTAATGTATACGTCATGTGAACTTGATATTTTGCTTCTTACTGATCTTTGCAATTTACATGGATTTTACAATTTTTTATGTTCAGAATGTATTCTGACATTAATTTAATGTATACGCCATTTCGATTTGATATTTCGCTTTTTACCGTTTTTCACACATTTTTATGTTTTTATTGCTTTGGAGCGATAATTTAATGCATACGTCATGTCAACTTGATATTTTTCTTTTTAGTCCTTTTTATAATCTATTTGCTTCGTATAACTTTGTGTACTTGTTGTGTGGATCTTGATACAATAACTTGATGTATACGCCATTTCGACTTGATACTTTGTTTCTTACAGCTTTTTTGTTTATTTTTGTACATTGATTGTCTTGGTACAATAATTTAATGCATACGTTGTTCCTACTTGAAATTTTGTTTCCTTCTTTCACAACGAAATTACCATAAAGATTTGCTAGACTTCAGGAATGTACTTGAAGTGTCGATAATTAAAGTAGAATTTTTGAGGCTCGTTTCAAGCATTCACCATACACCTTAACTTTTATGCGGTGTATAGCGTGTTAAAGAACAGGTACCCGTTATAAATTGTATTTGCACGAGAAGGAGCTCCAATTGAGACAGAATGATCCATCAACGCTAACAGAGGATAAGTTGAATCACAAACTTACGTGATCCTATGATTTATCGTTTGGGTAACCTAACTGTGCTCGACGATGGAAGTAAAGCGTTATGTAATACCTGTAACAGAAAGAAAAACGGGATAGAATTAGCAATGTACTCGATTTATTCTTAGTATTTCAATATTTGAAGCTTCCGAGATCGTACATCCGAAAATACAAAATTTATCAAATTCTACATTAAAAAATTTGAAGCTTTCGATATCGTACACCTGAAAATTCCAAACTTCAGAAATACTACATTAAAAAATTTGAAACTTCCGAAATCGTATATCTGAAAATTCAAAATTTCTGAAATTCTACATTAAAAAATTTGAAACTTCCGAAATCGTACATCTGAAAATTCCAAACCTCAGAAATACTACATTAAAAAATTTGAAACTTCCCAAATCGTACATCTGAAAATTCCAAATTTCTGAAATACTACATTAAAAAATTTGAAGCTTTCGATATCGTACACCTGAAAATTCCAAACTTCAGAAATACTATATTAAAAAATTTGAAACTTCCGGAATCGTGCATCTGAAAATTCCAAATTTCTGAAGTTCTACATTAAAAAGTTTGAAACTTCCCAAATTGTACATCTGAAAATTCCAAATTTCTGAAATACTACATTAAAAAATTTGAAGCTTCCGAAATCGTACATCTGAAAATTCCAAATTTCTGAAGTGCTACATTAAAAAATTTGAAACTTCCGAAATCGTATATCTGAAAATTCAAAATTTCTGAAATTCTACATTAAAAAATTTGAAGCTTTCGATATCGTACATCTGAAAATTCCAAACTTCAGAAATTCTACGCTAACAAATTTGGAACTACTGAAATCGTACATCAGAAAACTCGAATCTTTTGAAATTCTACATTAAAAAATTTGTAACTACTGAAATCTTGAATTTGAAATTTTGAAACTTGACAAATTCTGTATCTGAAAATTTCGAAATCCTATGCTTGAAAATTTGGAATTTCTGGTACCCCACATTTGAGAATTCGAAACTTTGGAAATATATAAATCGCAAATTTATTATTATATATTTCAGTAAATTTTTCATTTCTAAACTTCAAATTCCTAAACTTGGAAATTCGGAACTGAAAAATGTAAACTGAAGAGGAAACGTGTGAATTATAAACGTACGAATATGCAACCACAAATCCGAAATTTCAAATTTTCTAAACTATCAAACTCCGAATTATACAAACTTAAAAATTCGAAAGTCCGCAAAATTGTAAACTTTGCGATGTTACAAAATTTTCGATAAATACTTGAAAAACGCGACTAAAATGCAAGATAACAATTCGATAACCATTCGAATCTCCGCGAGCGTTATATTTCAGCGTGAACGACACGTTAATCGTTGGTCTACGAAATAAATCGTTCACGGGTCGCGAAACGAACAGCTTTATCGCGCGGAATATCGTAAACCCGTAGCGACAAGAACGAGATCCTCGCGTGTTCCTGCTGGCCGTAATATCAGAAACGATAGAAAACCGTCTTCAGGAAGTGTGGATAGACGTACGCGCCATTACGCTCGCAAATGTCGCGGCTGGAAGTCTCTGTACAAGAAACGAAGCGATTTTCTCAGGGAAACGTCGATGCTGGCCGGCTCGCGAGCAGAAGCTCGCTGCATAAATTACGCTCGTGTTCATAATAACGCGCGCTATGTTTCCCGACTGGTTCCGATGTAACGTAAGCCACGCCAATAGCACCACATTTATGTTACGATATTGTGTAACAGGATAATATTATCGCTTACGTGGCTTCCGACACTTGCTCTATCGTGTTCGAGGGCCGCGTGCGGTGTCACTTCATCCACGATTTCCTTAATGCACCGGGTACCGATCGTGTCGTAGAAATACCTGCTGTTTCAATAACAGACACGGCGAAAATTACCGTTTTCATCACTCAAGGTATCCGCAGTTCCCTCGATGTTAACTCTTTGCGCTCTAAACGCGACTCACACTCACCACTTTGTTTTATACAGCAATTTGGAATAGGTATTTCTTAACTAAGTCTATAATGTTGCACATATGATGTATAAACATAATGCAGCAGCTAATTGTGGCAATTAACAATAGAGACACAATAACTACGACAGAATTCATCGAACCTTTCGACCAAATTATTGTAGATAAGTTATCTGCTATCAGTAAAAATACATTCGAGAGACTCACACCCGCCACCTTATTTCATACAGCAATTTGAAATAAGTATTGTTTAATTAAGTCTATAATATTGTGCTTATAATGTATAAACATAATGCAACAACTACTGGTAGCGATTAATAATAGAGACACAATAACTTCGAAAGAATTCATCGAATCTTTCGACTAAATTATTTTAGATTTGCTTTCTGCTACCAGTAAAAATACATTCGAGAGACTGACACTCTCCACCTTATTTAATACAGCAATTTGGAATAGGTATTTCTTAACTAAGTCTATAATATTGTGCTTATAATGTATAAACATAATGTAACAACTACTGGTAGCAATTAATAATAGAGACACAATAACTTCAAAAGAATTCATCAAACCTTTCAACCACATTATTTTAGATTTGCTATCTGCTACCAGTAAAAATACATTCGAGAGAGTCACACTCACCTCCTTATTTAATGCAGAAATTTGAAATAAGCATTTTTTAACTAAGTCTATAATGTTGCACATGTGATGTATAAACATAATGTAGCAGCTAGTTCTGGCAATTAATAATAGAGATATATTAACTTCGAAAGAATTCATCGAATCTTTCGACCAAATTATTGTAGATAAGTTATCTGCTATCAGTAAAAATACATTCTAGAGACTCACACCCGCCACCTTATTTCATACAGCAATTTGAAATAAGTATTGTTTAATTAAGTCTACAATGTTGCGCATATGATGTATAAAGATCATGCAGCAAAAAATGGTGGAAATTAATAATAGAGACACAATAACTTCAAAAGTATTCATCAAACCTTTCAACCAAATTTTAGATTTGCTATCTGCAACAATTTTAAATAAGAAACTTCCAACAAAATTTATAGCATTACACGCGCGATGTTTGATCATAGTGAAACAGACAATATTGACGACTGATAATAAAATGATAATAATTTCGAAAAAATTCATCGAACTTTTCAATTAGAAGGTTTTATCCACAAAATATTAAATCTGTTCATTTTATTGTAATTCAACCATGTGGTTCACGAGTTTTGGTGGACGACAGGAAGCGCAATATTCGGGGTTCGACCGCACCCTAACACCGGGCTTCCTGTTGAAACGCAATATCGGATTTCGATGCGTCGAGAACGAGCTAGCACCGATGGGCACCGCTGAAATCGAGATAGCAAGCATCCTTATCTGAGAACATCTATCAGAGACCTTCGACCCCGGCGATTCGTCTCTCTTGTCGAACGTGCCCACGTACCTTTAGCTTAAACGATTCGTTCCATCCCCTTGTACCGTTCAGTTGGCTCGCCTGTTCGCGCCCAAGGCGTTCCCGCTTCTTTTTCTTTTGTTCTATGCCATTTATTGATCCATGGCTGCGTTCGGAAAAATCTTTTATGCGTGCGTCGAGGAGGCTTCAACGCTTTCATCGCGAAGTACGCGCGATGCGACCATTTTCGGGACGAATGTATTGTATTAGGTTGGTGTATATGAAATGGATTTTCTGTACATGTGAACCTTCATCGTCGTGTTTTCCTTAGGCTTTCGTTTTCGGCACAACCTCTTTCATTGTCGTACTGTCCATTGTCACAGTCATATTTCAACAAAGAAGATTTTCTTAAAAGTGTTTCCTTTTATTACTCGAGAATATATGAATTCGAGAATCTGAAAATTTGTGTGCATCGTAACTTGAGAATGTCAATATTCAATGATCTCAAACCTAGAAAGTTGAAGAACTGAAAAATGTGGACATTGCAAGATTGAGAAACAGAACTTGAGACATCGGAAAACTAAGAAACTGAACAATTGAGAGATTGAGAAATTGAGAAATTGAGAAATTGAGAAATTGAGAAATTGAGAAATTGAAAAATTGAAAAATTGAAAAATTGAAAAATTGAAAAATTGAAAAATTGGAAAATTGAAAAATTGAAAAATTGAAAAATTGAAAAATTGAAAAATTGAAAAATTGAAAAATTGAAAAATTGAAAAATTGAAAATTGAAAAATTGAAAAGTTGAAAAATTGATAAATTGATAAATTGATAAATTGAAAAATTGGAAAACTGAGAAACTGAGAAACTGAGAAACTGAGAAACTGAGAATCTAAGAAACTGAGAAATTGAGAAATTAAGAAATCGAGGATCAAAGAGATTGAAAAACTATGAAACTAAGAAATAGAAAATTTGAGACGTCGAGAATTTGAAGCAGCAAACATTCAAAAATTTGACGGCCACGAACTCAAATCCCCCAACCTCTTACATTAAAAAATGAACAGATATAAGAATTAGAAAGTAGAAACCGTAAAAATGACAAGCCACGAAACGACATCGATGCAGAAGAACAATTGTCTCGAACATCTTTAAACGCACCCAACGTTCGTATTCGGTAACCGATGTTTCGATGTAGCTTCTATTAATCTTACAATCAAAATCTGAAGATCTTGTTGAACGAGTGGGAGTAGACACGGGTCGAGAGAGAGAAATCCTTGGTAATTTCAACGACGATCGAACCACCGTGAGAAGAGACCCACAGACATGTAGTACGCACCTTGGCTACTTGATCGCTCTTAAGTGCACTCGGGTTTGCTTGATAGGTACACGATGTACCAGGTGAAATCATCACGCTTGCGAAAGCTTCGCGGGATATTAAATGGGATTCGAAAGGAGAATAACGACACCGAGTCCTGATACGAAAAAAAGATTGCTGGCTATTTGCAATGCCGAGCACGATAATCTTGCATAAACGCTTGATAAACAACGAATCAAGGTAAACGTTCTCCCAATTACGTGAGAACATTTCTCAGCGTAACAATGGCGTTTTAGAAACGATCGATGGTCGTTTTAGACCCTATGGAGAAATTTCAATCACTGTACAGTGTATTGATACTATGTACATGTATTTGTTTGACTGTAAAAAAATTGCTTCTTCTTGAGTGTGATAGGTAGAGTATCGTGAAAGTTTGAAATTATGCTGGTTGTTCGTTTTTAACACTATAACTACAGATGTGTAATGTACAATTATTTTGATGTTAAAAATGAAGTTGAAAAATAAATGAACAAACGATGAAACAGCAATAAATACACTTGTAGATTCTTTATATTGATGACAATCAACATAAATGTCAAGAAGACCAGCCCAACAAATTTTGTCATTTGAAGTAGGAAATTTGTAAAAGAGTAATTTGACACCTTTGGTAGTTTCAGTGTTAAATTTGCAACTTTAGAAATTCAGAAGTTAAGGGATTCAGAAATTTAGAAATTCGGAAATGTAGAGATTCGGCAATGTAGAAATTCGGCAATGTAGAAATTCGGAAATTTAGAAATTCAAAAATGTAGAGTTTCGGTAGTGTATATTCGAAAACTTGAAGATGCGGAAGTTTAGAGATTTGGAAATGTAAGGATTCTAAAATTTAGACATTCGGAAGTGCAGAAATTCAGAAATGTAAAGATTCGTAAATTTGGAAATTTTAAAGTTTAGAGATTCTGCAATGTACGGATTCAGAAATGTGGAGATTCTGCAACGTAAAAATTCAAAAATGTAGGAATTCGATAATATCGATATTCGAAAATTCAGAGATTCGGAAACGCAGCAATTCGGAAAATAGGGATTCTGAAATTTAAATATTTCAAAATCTTCCAAATTGTACATTTAGAAATTTCACAATTCAGACATTCAAAAATTCAGAAATTTATCAATTTGTAAATTCCAAAATTTCAAGATTCCAAAATCTACAAACTCAGAAATTTAAAGACTCGCAAATTTACATATCCAAAAATTTTAATCTTCCAAAACTCTGAAGTCGAAAAACTGAAAAATTTCGAAATTTTGTATACATCGTTGAATTTCGTGGATTCCCAATTGCTGTACGTTCCGCTCTTTGAAGTCGGCCAACATGTCGGTATCGGAGAAAGTTCAGATGGAAGTACGGTTAGTTTGTGTGCATAATTCACGTGAGGATGCAGTATCGCGTCTCCAGGTTCGTTCCAGGACGATTTCACGGTGATTCGTAACGATTCCCATAAAGGTCATGTACGTTGCTGGCAACGCGTTCGCCAAAAATGGTTTGTCTAAGCTCTAACTGACCAACGACTTCGATTTACGATATCGAATTTAAAAATGATCGATCGTGACGTACCGACACGGAAGCGACTCGTAATCTAATCTCCTCGAAATTCATATCCTAACATCTTAACATAACGAAATACCGTATAAATCTTCTTCGGTTGGTTGCCTTTTCTGAATAGAAATTAATAGCACACCGATATTTCACACTAATTACCACCGTGTGAAATTTTGATCGATCCACGAATAATTATCGCGAATTTTAGGAACTGATTAGCGGTTTAGATTAGTCTTCTGCATGCAATTTGAGAGACGAGGTGAACGTTGCATGCATTTTATTAGCAGTTTTGATTAGTCTTCCATAAGCAATTTGAGAGATGGGATCGATGTTGAATTTGCGGTGTTAGTTCGTAATATATGTGTAGATGAATATGTTGGAATACTTCTAGAAGCCTTATAGATTTAATAAATAAAGATTAAATATCTAATATCCTTAGATCGAGGTGAATATCCCTGCATTGCAACAACTATGTATCATAATGATCTCGTCTACTAATTATCGTATGTGCTACATACTATATGTTCTAACCACTATGTTTCGATTATTCTACGTCCAAATTAATCGATGACCCATTTATCCTGCGTTCCAATTACTGTACGCTCAAATTTTTCTATGTCCCAATTACATTGTGTGCCAATTACACTATGCCCGAATTACTATACAGCTCAATTATTTACGGACCAAATTACTCTGCATGTAAGTATTCATATGTTTCAATATTTTTACGTTCCAACATTCCTACAATTACCCTACGCCTCAAGATTCCTACGTCCAATATTTTTACGTCTTGATACCCCTACAGCCCAATATCCCTTCGTCCGAATATTTTTACGTCGCAATATCCCCACGTCCCAATAGTCCAATAACCCGATATCCATACGCCCCAATATTCCATTAACTTGATATCCCTACGGCCCAATATTCCAATAACCCGATATCCATACGCCCCAATGTTCCATTAACCCGATATCCCTACGTCCCAATATTCCTATGCCCCAATGCTGCTACGTCCCAATATTGCAATGACCCGATATACCTACGTCCCAATGCCCCTAACATCCCAATATCCACACGTGCCACTATTGCTACGTCCCAATACCCCTATGTTCCGATACCCCTATGTCCCAATATCCCTACGTTCCGATACACGTACGTCCCAATACTCTTACGTCCCAGTACCCCTACGTGCCACTATCGCTACGCCCCAATACCCCGACGCCCCAATATCCATATGCCCCAATATAATTACATCCCAACTCCCCTACGTCTCAATACCCCTATGTTCCAATACCCCTACGTCCCAATACCCCTACGTCCCAATATCCCTACGTTCCAATACTCGTACGTCCCAATACTCCTACGTCCCAGTATCCCTACGTCCCATTATTCCTACGTCCCAATACCCCTATATCCCAATATCCGTACGTCCCAATACCCCTATGTCCCAATATCCGTACGTCCCAATACCCTTGCGTCCCAATATCCCAATGCTCCAACATTCCCATTCCCAATATCCCCTGTACCCCAATATTCCTGCGTCTGAATACTTCTATGCCACCATTTGTCCATGTTCCAATACCTCTATGTACCTCATCCAACTATTTCTTCGTCCCAATATCCCTCAGTTACTCTGCCTGCAACATTCCTACGCCTCCCAAATCTTAACAGCCGCAGTCACAGACGAAACCTTGCATAACGTTCCCGACAAAAACGCGTCTCGAATTCCACTCGACACAGCGTCGATATTAATTCTCGTTACATTGCAACAGGTATAGCACGCGATCAATCTTACAAGACGAAATGATAGTACTGCACGTAAACTCGGCTGATCCCTGATCGCTCAATCTACGTCGTGCAACCTGCGCCTCTGTATTTCAATCGTCATTGCTGCCACGTATAATTAATAATCGCATTACGGGAACGAGGCACTCGGCGTTCTCATGGCATCGATACAGCCGTTCCAAGGAAATTATCCGGCACGTAACAGTTCGAGAGTTCATCGTTCGCCGCTATTTCCCGGAAAATGTGACGCTGAATCATCGCCGGACGGACGATGCGTGCATCACCAATGACCCACCGTAGAAAGTGTAGAAATCGTGAGTGAAAAAAATATGTGATGGACGAGTCAGCCGCGGTTCATTGAACGTTATCGGGACCAGGAATTAATTACATATCGATGTAATCGTGCAATTTATTTCCTGCGAATTTCAAAATTGCAATTTCTCGCTTTACGTATCTGTAGCAGGTTTTTATCTGTAATAAAAAATTCTTATGTCTGACTTGATAATCACTTAATTAGTTTGAAGGTAAATGTAGCTGAATTATTAACTGCGATCGTCGATTACACTCGTCATCGGTTGATTTTAATAATTTGGAAGAGAAGAATTTTTTAAAAGAATTTCATACAAATTGCGATTTTTAGCTTTACATATCTGTAGCAGGTTTTTATATCTGTAATAAAAAATTCTTATGTCTAACTTGATAATCACTTAATTAGTTTGAAGGTAAATGTAGCTGAATTATTAACTGCGATCGTCGATTACACTAGTCATCGGTTGATTTTAATAATTTGGAAGAGAAGAATTTTTTAAAAGAATTTCATACAAATTGCGATTTTTAGCTTTACATATCTGTAGCAGGTTTTTATATCTGTAATAAAAAATTCTTATGTCTGACTTGATAATCACTTAATTAGTTTGAAGGTAAATGTAGCTGAATTATTAACTGCGATCGTCGATTACACTAGTCATCGGTTGATTTTAATAATTTGGAAGAGAAGAATTTTTTAAAAGAATTTTATACAAATTGCGATTTTTAGCTTTACATATCTGTAGCAGGTTTTTATATCTGTAATAAAAAATTCTTATGTCTGACTTGATAATCACTTAATTAGTTTGAAGGTAAATGTATCTGAATTATTAACTGCGATCGTCGATTACACTAGTCATCGGTTGATTTTAATAATTTGGAAGAGAAGAATTTTTTAAAAGAATTTCATACAAATTGCGATTTTTAGCTTTACATATCTGTAGCAGGTTTTTATATCTGTAATAAAAAATTCTTATGTCTGACTTAATAATGATTTAATTAGCTTGAACGTTAATGTGCCAGCTCTCTTATTAACTACGTTCGTAGTTTGTACTCGCCATCAGTTGATTTTAATAATTTTAATTAATTTTAAGTTTATTTTGGAAACTGAATTCTGCAGTTAACTGGTTAGTTCTATGGTCTGTAAGTAATGTTCGTTCGTATCGTGTTAGAAAATATGAAATTGTGCGATTATGAATGTAATAGGACTCGCTATTAAATTGTATATTAAATAGATAATTTGACATGATCCGTCCATATGAACATTCGCAAACTAACGCTCACGTCGTATCAAACTGATCTTGCTACAAATTGAACGTGTATCGCAATTATTAATAGAGAAACGCGAAGCTTTTTGAAAAAAATTGCAAATTATCAATCTTTGAGATGATATGTGCTTTCATCATAGTAAATATTTGGTGAATTTTTGCACGAGAAAAAGCTTTGAACGTTTCCGAATAAAACGGTATAAATTGTTACTACATTGTAAACGTTTCAATATTTTAAAATAATCCGATTTATGGTATTATATTAAAAGAAAAAACACTTAATTAATATTTGAACATAATTATATGTTTACATATAATGTAGCAACAATTTATGTCGTTTTATTCTCGAAAATTCACAGATTTTTCTCACGCAAGAAGCCACCGAACAGTTTCTACGATAAAGGCACGAAACATCTCCGAAGTTAAAAATTCGCAATTCTCTTTAACATTAATTTCCCCAAAAACTGCACGACTTACAATGAAACCTATTTTGGGTTCGTACTCAACTCGTAAAAAATCTTCAAGTATTTCATAATGATTGTTACAAAATTAAAAAAGAAGTCGGAATCCTTGTACAGCGTAATCTCAGCCTGTTCATTGTCGCCCCGCAATGTTATCCGAAGCAAGACACCGGCGTTCGTTTTATTATCAGCAATAACGAGCTGCCGTAATTTTGTCAACGCAATTAAACAGCCTCAGAGATAACCAAACAGCCGAGATAGCTCGGCGAAACGGCACAACATACTCTTTTTCCATGGTTGCGAACTGGCGTGAGAGTGGCTCGTAATTCAGACTAGGAGAACATCTGGCTCGACTGGCGAAGAGGCGTTTCGAGACCGGCTCCGACGATAGATTCGACGAGATAACTCCTTAATGCCGTGTTAATTATCCGTTGCTGGCCAGCAATTACCGTCGGAATGGCAGCACGCCCCAAAATTTCATGCTGCTGCCACGGTACGCGAAAAACGTATCATCCTGATGGACCTCTGACGCCCCGTCTTTGTCGCTTCTTCTGCGTTTTAGTTTTTATGGGCCGTGTTTGTGGGCTGGTCCGTCCGAATTTTGCACGATTTTTGTTTTATTTTTTTTTTCAGACGGCCGAACCAAAAGCTTATACCGTTAAGCGGGCTTGATGGGGTAACTTGATAGGGCGTTTTAAATTCATTATGGCTCGCGAGTTGGACCGGTGATGGACGGGTTAGCTGTTAGCCGAAGGACCCGAGGGTCTTCTTGAGGCGCGAACGATGAGGTTTCTCGAGATTTTAATTTTTTTTAATTAGCAATTTAGATATGCCAGATTGCAGAACTATGGAGTTCTTGACCCTCGAATTAGTCTGTTTAGGAATTGCAAATTGTGGAGATGTAGGGATGTAGAAATGTAGAAGTGTAGAAATACAGAAATTTATAAACATTAAAATATCGAAGTGCTAAAATACTGATATATTGAAATATTTAAGTTCTAAAATACGGATATATTGAAATATCGAAGGACTAAAATACTAGAATATCAAAATCTTGAAGTGCTGAAATACTGGAATATCGAAATATTGTAATACTGATGTGCTGAAATACCCTAATATCGAAATACCGATATATCGAAACATCGAAGTGCTAAAATCCTGGAATATCGAAATCTAAAATGTTCACATACTGAAATATCGAAATATCGAAATATTGTAATATTAATGTGCCCAAATACTGGAATATCAGAATACCGATATATTGAAATATCAAAGCGCCGAAATACCAATATATTGAAATATCGAAGTATCGAAGTACAGAAATAGAAAAATACGGAAATATGTATACACATAAACATAAAGATATAGAAATTTTAAACACAAAAGATAGAAATCGATTCGGTAATTCGGTAAACCAGCAACGTAGAAACGTAGAATTTTAATGCCTCGTAAGTGTGTTAATTGTGAAACGCGAATAACTCACAAATAAAAAAAAGAAGGATCCTTGCAGTACATTAGCAACAGTCAACTATAAGTTTCCAAATGACGTGAAACTGTACCCTTGATTGCCAATATCCGAAACATTCCGTATTTCATGATTCACCTGGTATCACGTTACCGATCACAGATTAAATATCAACAGCACAGTTATAGCGCCTATTAAAATCCGAGTGAATTGCACTCTAATCAAGTCCCACACGGAGCCTTATCTACGACCAAATAACTCGCATGTAACGTTTCGAAAGTGCCTATTAAAGGCATTTCTTTGCGTTGCGCGATACCCGGCGTCATAATTCAAATTCCTCGCGTAAATTCAACGGAGAAAGTTTAACGCGATTGTTGTTATCGTAATCGTACAACGTCTCCGAACGGATACAATTTTACAGGAAATTTCTTGTACGATACATTTACTGCTCGGCTCGTATAAAAGATCCGAGGCACGCGTGTAATGAGAGAACAAGGGAGAAGCGATCGTTCGCAGCTAATACTTCTTCGATGCCAGCCAAATCGACCACTTAAGTCACTTACATAGGAATTTGCGGTCGAAGCGTTTGCGATGCGTGCCAGCTAAAACGATCCCTCGTGATCGATTTTCGATATCGGCTAGCCAGATATATCCACAACAGCGAAACGTGTATGAAGAACGAAAACGAAATTTTCATACAATTTTTCTTGAAAATTTTCAAACTCTCCGAACATAAATAGCGTAATGTGTGCACTGTGGATCGCACAGGTTACATATTGACATCGATATGTAACATGTGCATAAACATCTGTAGTATACTCTTATAATAGTGTACTATAATAATAGTAAAACCATACTAGATTTACTATAAAATGCTATACTGTACTAATAATACTATACTATGATAGCATACTATAATACTATCATAATATACAGGGTGGCTGGAATGATCTGTTACTAAGTTCATACTGATACGTCTATCGATCCACTCACGCAATCCATCTGAAAGTTGCCATATAGATAGTTCATTCAATTGTTTATAGACGTAAAGTAGCATTTTCGTATACTACATCTCAAAGTAAGGTTATAGTGATGGATTTGAAGCGTAATTCTGTAATTGTTTTATATTTAACTGGAACATCAGTTCCAATTATCGTTCGTGAGCTCCAGCATTTTGAATGTAATCTATTTAATGATTGAATGTAATGTATTTGGGCTATTTTGGAGGTCAAGGTCAATGTAACAAAACATCGAAGTTTGGACGCTCTAAAATCAGCACTTGCCCGGGAACGGAAGAAAAAGAATCCACAATCTCACATACGGGCAGCATGCGATTCATTCTTTCACTGTTTGAATGAAATTATTCGTGCAAAGGGCGGTTTCTCGACAATTTTTTTCTCTTGGATCAAACAAAATATTAAAAGGTGTATCTGCTGCAGCAGTGTGAAGTTGTAACAGTTCCTGCCATCCACCCTGTATTATGATACATAATATTGTATACATATTATATATTATATTATATTGCCAGAATACTTTCGAACACACGGTCCAAATTCCTTATATAAATTACGGAATTCATATTACAATTTTCTACGTATAGTATACTACGTTTACTATTATATTAGATATATTTTTGTAGGTAGAAAATTGTAATATGAATTCCGTAATTTATACATATGGTGGTATAAAGATTTTGAAATGTGTGTTCGAAAGTATTCTGACAATTCTAACTGCGAACGCTTTCATTTCCTGTTACGAAAAGTTATCGCAGGAGTTTATAATCGAATATCAGTAATTCCTTCCTCTTCGATTTAATTTTACTACCTCGCAAGCTTCCTCGAATGTTTCCATCTTTACTCATAGAGAAGATATCGATAAAATTTTAATCGAACGTTATTAATTCCTTAACTTTTACAGCTTCCTTATATAGTTCCTGCTTAAAAGAAGAATGTATTAACAAAATTCTACTGGCAGATTGTACTTATTATCTCTTGGAAAACATTCGAATCAATAATTCTCAATTTCCTCCACTTTCTTCTGCTTTCGTTTATTTCACGCATTCTTCCCCTACTTAAAAAGAAAACGGTGAAAATCGTGATGAAAGATTCTCTTCTTTCTAAATTTAATTTGTTAGAAGTACTTCAGTGTCTGCTGAACAGGAAGCACTTTGAATTTTCGATAGAAGATTCAACAACATGGAACTTTCAATAGAAGATTCAACAACATCAAACTTTCGATCGAAGACTCAACAACGTCAAACTTTCGATAGGAGACTTAACAACATCAAACTTTCGATAGATGATTCTTAACTTCCTCGGTTTACTTTCATTGTACCGACAGCGCTCGTTGCCTTTCTCAGTTGCTTCCATTTTGGTCCTCGAATTTCTTCGCGTGCCGCTTTCGGTCGCGTTGCGCAATTAATAATTCAACGAAAGAAATTTCACTCGGAATTCCGCGAACGATTATCAAACACTCTTTAAAATTCATTTATATTTAAAACCGCAAGAACGATTATCTAACAAGTTGAACGCGACAATGTCTCTCCGATTCGCGAAGACTGCAATCGATTTCATCGACGATTCCATATCCTGTGTAAGTATATTAATTGTTGAATAGACATTCGAAGAATGTGCAAAAATAAATCTTTGTGTAGAGAGTCACTGGAGCTCTAATAAAGAAAATCTTAGCTCTGAGATTCATTGACCAGAGTCAATGAATCTACATTCATACTTGAGGACCAATTGGGCCAACATGTTACAGACGCAAACCACTTTTTTCTACGTATTTCTGCTTTCTATGTATTTTTGGAAAGTTCTGTACTCCTGATTAAATCGTTGAAACGTGCAACGTTCGTCCGAATCGTTTTCAGTAAATTAAATACTCTAAAATGCTAAAGTCTATTTAATTTAATGCACAACCACCCCGATGTTGATATTTCGCGCATGGTTTCCGCGATTGATTTCCAACGAAACACGATCCACGAGCATGTGTACAGATCTCGAAAGGATCTCGAGCGTACTAAGCGTTAAATCCGACCACTATCGTAGCTCGAAACGCGCGTGATGCTGTAGTTCGTTGCAATTAAACTTCACGAGCGATCGGTGTGCTCGTCCTGTTATTACGATCAGATAATCCGAGCGTAACGTTCCAAGGGAACAGGTGCATGGTTCAAGGATACTGCATGGCCTCTCGAGCACAAAACCTTCCTTGATTCACTCGGATTCTCACTTTCGTTCGAGTTCCACGCATTCGTTTTCCCCCGTCTACACGATTTTTAACGCCGTTATTTACACGGCACCGGTTCCCTAAAAAATCATTGCAAGACTGAAATATTCCTCGGCCCGTATCTCATTACGCGTTTGCCTTAACACTTTGACCGATGTCCCTTATCAGAGATTTTTAATATTTAATATTATATCGCTGATTTTTATCTACGCGAAACTCGACAAACTGGAACTTGATTTTTATCCGCTTGAAACTCGACGAACTGGAACTGATTTTCATTCGCTTCCGACTCGTCGTTTGGTCTAATAGAACAAATTGAGTAAATATTTTTTTAGTTAAATCTATAGCGTTTGTACGAAACGATTGCCGCCCCTTTATATTGGCCGGTTAAATAATTTCGTACCGCTAAAAGCGGGGCTGGATGTGACCCGATGCACTTATGGATTAAGGTGAAAACGGGATCGAAGTGATAAGCGCGCCCTGATTGACCTCTTAGGCACGGCTGAATTTTGCGCGGCGCTGTTTCTCTGTACGGTAGAGTTCAACACGAATTACGCGTAAATGATACGGCACTGCAATGTGTGACGGATAATGCTGTTCTTTACATTGGAATGAAGTGTTTGATGATTAAATTATAATTTTTCTTAAAGAAAAATAATAGAAAAAATCATAGATACACGCATTTTAACGTTAACAATTTATTCTAATAATTAATAATACAATTCAGATGACATCCTCGAAAGCCACTATAGTGGCGCGTCGTACTGAGAGATGGCATCCGCGAAAGCCACTATAGTGCCGCGTCGTACTGAGAGATGTCATCCGTGAAAGCCATTATAGTGGCGCGTAGTGCCTAAGAGGTTAATACGTGACAGCTCGGTTTTATTGCTCTGTTTACAATCGCTGGTTTACTCGCACTGTGTCTTGCTCACTCTGAACTCTGTCGCGGATCTGTCGATCTATTTATTGTGACAGAAATAGAAGGTTCGAGAGGAGCGTAAATTCTAGAACGTTTGTAAACAAATTTCGAAGAAAGCTGACGAAGATTCGCGATAGGCGTACCGTCTCGAGGGTTCGCGAATTTGCTGGTCTCCCTCCCCACGCCCCCCACTCCCTACCTGTGGCCAACGGAAAGAGAGAGGGTGATGAGTGCGAGAGCGAGACAGCTAGTCGCCGAAATTTGTAGATGGTTCGGGATTCGTCTGAACAGCGTTATGTACCTAATGTTTAACACTAGATTTACGGAACGGGCCAAAATGACTCAAGACACATTTCTTATTCAAAATTATAAAAATTATCGACAAGATTGGATCAAAGTGTATGTTAACTTTTGTCAATATGAAGGATCATTTTATAAGTCAGTTTCTGCATCATACTTCATTTATTTTCTTTGTTACTTTGGTTTTAATTCAAAAGTAAATGCTCATTACCACGTCCGTAAATCTTGGACGAACAAACGATGAAACATAAATACACTTATTGATTCTTTGTCTCGATACAATCAGCACACACGTCAAGAAAAGCATCTTAACAATTTTTATCGTTTGAAGTAGGAAATTTGTGAAAGGATCATTTGCCTCCTTTGGTAGTTTTAGTGTTAAACATATTAAAATGGGTAACAATGGCATTTAGTAATAGAAAATGATTTCCAAAAAATTCGAACTTCTACACAGTTTCAACAACTATATTATTACAAATTTGTTCACTTTTCTAACTGAATACACCCGCATCGTCTACTTGAAATTTCGAAAACTAAATATGACAAAGTATCATGAATATATTTGATAAGATTTGTTAAAAATGAAAATTATTTTCATGACAGTTATTTTTGTCTTGCAGTCAACGTGTTAACACGCAACCACTCCAATATCCCAATACCTTTTGAGAGCAAAGGATTATTACTGCTACCGAGTTCCAAATTGCAATTAAAAAAAATCCCGAATACGCGATATGGATCGCGAAACCGATGATGTACCTGAAGAATCAACGTTGCTCTCTGAAAGCGTTCGCCTTGAAGCGAGGCACGCTGAAAAATGCCCATCGACAAAGATTTCGCGGCGTCTACGTTATTTATGAGTCTGTATAAAAAAGGCCAAGGGTTCCCCGGTGCATTCTGCTCAAAAATCAGATTATAATTGGCTGGTGGCGTAGACAGAGAGACGGAGCTTCCTTCTGGGCACACGTTGATAAGCCTGAAATATGGAACGAAGTATCGCACGAAAAACGTGCACGATGAAATATGGCGAACGATAGCGCCGTTCGATTTTTAACGTTACTTGGACGCCCGTTAGGAACCTTTACAAAGGACAATGCTTAGCCCCGGGCAACTTTCCGAGATGTCCATCGGGTGTATTCTATAAATGGTACCCTATTATTATGCGAGAGATAACGCTGATGCGATTTGTGAAACATTGAACGCCGGACGAGACAGTTCGAGAAAAGATTACGAAATTTATTGCCTGGTGGAAAGAATTTATCTGCCGGTACGAAAACATTCGTTCGCGAAATTGAAACGTGCACGGGTACGAGAGACCGTTGTTACAGCGACGTCATCCGCTGTTACGTCTATATTTTTTTCTTTTTTACCTTCTGCTCGTTGCATTATATAACAGTGACAGCTCGAACACGGTAACGGATCGAAGGAGACTCCTACACAGTGACCGTCCCGAATGGACGAACAATGTTAAAACACGAGATTCCGATCTGAAGTTTAAATTCGATAGAAAATTACAAGTCGACGAAGATGAATTTGTTTCATCAAAGATCTCCGAGTTCTCGATGGAGCGTTCAAATTGATCACTGATTCGAGATACCAATTATCGGAGCACGATGCGTGTATGAAACTGGTCCGTTACGTGATCGCTAATAATTAAAATACCAGAAAGCTGATCCACTAGTTAAGAAAGCAACCATACTAACCAGCGTAATTCAAGTGACCGGAATGAAACGATAATAGTTGCCCGATTGCGAGCGATCGCGATCGATTTAATCAATCGAATAACCGATAACGCGGTTCATGAGTCAACGAACCTCGAAAATGTATATTGCATATCGGCCAACGGGAGCACGTGGAAACGATCGGCGAAATATCGAGATCAATTTCGAGATCTTCGCTTCGAAGAAGTTAGGCTTGATACGTTCGACGGAAATAAAAAAAAAAAAATGATATATCCGTCGATACATATCGGTGTACGCGTTCAGCCACGCTTGTTTCATTAATCTCCGAGGCCTCGTTTGTTCGACGAGATAAATGGAATGTTTCTCCAAACCCCAACAACCAAGTAACTGCGATTCCTTCACTCGGTAAAACTTCAAAGCGGAATACCAAAGATACCTGGCCGGCGATGCGCGTCTTCGACATGATCTAAAAAAATCCTCGCACTAATTATGAACGTGGATGCACCTACCGGTAACCCGGTATCGCGGGTCTCCTGAGTAGTATCGTGATCTAATTGAAAGGCTAGCCTTGAGCAACCTTTTACGCGATTTCTTGTCGCGCAAACATTCGCCGAACGATGTTAAAACGAATCGCGTACGTTTCGATAATACCAGAATTTCTGTGTTACGATTACCTCGATCGCGAACCTGTTGCATTAATATCTCGATGATTTTTTGCTCGTTACCGTTGCTTCGTTTCGCGTTTATTGTTAGGGTTCTGTATCGAGCCCTGATTATTGCACTTCGGTGACGTCTGAAGTTTCGAAGGACCACCCAATTTATTACGGATTGGGGCCGTTAATAAGTTACACGTGATTTAACAAGAAGAAAAGTATTTATTGGCTATAGTAACGAGTATGTGTGTGTGTGTGTTTGTATATATGTGTATTTTTGTGGTTGTTATATTCTGTTTAAGGATTCTATTCTGTCTCTGTGATCTATACTATCTTAACTGTTCTGTAATATCTAAGCTGCTCTGTTTTATCTATACCAGTGGTTCCCAAACTTTTTTGTCCTACCGCTCCCTTTTCAGAAAAAATATTACTTAGCGCCCCCAGGGAATTAATTTTTTTTAATTTTTAATAACAATTAATAGGAAATATACATGTATTAATGTTTCTACCTTTTTCGTAAAATATTAGTAAAGAAAAGTGTAATTTAGAAAAATTGAACTTTCATATTATGAAACCATTTATTGAACTCAGAATAGAATGTAATACAAAAAAAGTTAAAACATTCGAAATCATTTTAATGAGAAGGATGAACCTGGTGTGCTGCTACCAATTTATTAATCCTCGGCTCTATTTTCGTCAGCAGTCATCTTAAATCACCGCGATTGACTATTTGTGATTGATTTCTTTTTTTTTTTTTTTTTGGTTTCTTTGGGAATCACTGATCTATACTGTTCTATTTAGTCTCCAAGTTCTATGATTTCTATATTTACTCTTTCTAGTTCTAAAGTACTGTTGTTTCTATCCTGGTTTTGGCATTTTTGTCATGTTCAAAACCTCCGGTTCTCTCTTCCATTGCGCCGTTAACTTGGTACTTTTCTGGAAGGAGAATGGGGGCTTCTACAAGAGAAGATGGTGGAGATAGGGGTGACTGACGTCAGTGGTTTTTGGGAAAACTCAGGTTTGATGACGTCGTCAGTCGCTAACTTACCCGTTGGGTCATGGGGTTTTTTAGCAGGGCCTGCACTGCTCTAAGGTCTTAAAAAGAAGAATAGTTGACGGCAATAATATGGGTACGAAAACTAATTTTATCCTGTAGCCACCTAAACTTGGTCCCTGCTATAAACCTCGCAGTACTGCATGACCTTTTAATCTCTAACATTTATGATTATCAGAAAAACGCGGGTCCATGTCGAAGCGAGGAAACAAAATGTAGATCGAAATGAAATTAACTTTTTATTCGGCAGACCCGATCGAACAACCCTCTCGATTAACGACGTAATTGTTAAAGAACGATACTAAACGTTCGACAAATCGCGAAGAGCCCGTTAATGGAACATCGATGGGAAAATAGCCGACGTTGAGACACACGGCCTCAAAAGAATAATTATTATTGAATCGTCCGGCTGCACGCGATAATCTCGCGGCTGATCTCTAAGCGGATTAAAACGTTGCGAGCGTTTTTCAAGAGGGAATCCGGTTCTACGAAGCGATAAAAGCGTTTTAATTGAGTACAGACCGGTGGTCGACCCTATTTATCTCCGTTCGACTTCATTATTCATTTACCCCTCGACTCGTCCCATCGATCGCTTTTCGTTGCGTCAATTTACTAACAGCGTCGAAAAGTTCGTCTTTGCCCTCGCGCGTTTCAAATCTCGTTACCCTTCTTTTGTTTCTTCGTTGTCGGCGAACAGGCGGATCGAACGTCTTAATTAATCCTTCATCGGGTTGAGTTAGAAGAATCCAGCTGACTCGGTTAGGGTCCCGTGGCTGTTCAAATACTTTAAATAGACTCGACTGTATTCAAACAAAGTCGATCTCGTAACTGCATATCGAATTGAGCATCTTCCAACAATTTCATAGACCTCGCATTAATTTTCGCCGTCTGAACAACACAAGATATCATATTTCGAGTTTTAAAATTCAGAAACTAAGTTAAATTAAACTAAAAAAATTAATTGAACTAATTTAGAAATTTTCGAATTCAGAACGTTTGATGTATTCGAACTTTTGATTAACAATTGTTACCGTATAACAACGAAATATGGGTGTATTCCGGTGTCAATTGTATTTCTAGATGTCCATATCTTTACCAACCTATCCTACATTCACAATTCACTTCATTATAATTTCAAATTTCTATATCTTCGTATCCTAATATCTCCAGATCTTCGTATCTCTACGTTCCCATAATATCTAGACTACCGTGTCCCTGGATCCCGATATCTCTGCATCCTCAAATTTATGGATCTCTATATCCCTAGATCCCCGTATCTCGCCATACTCCTGATTCGTGTGTTTTTCAAATCCCCGGCTCCCCGCATTTCTGGATTCGTGTATAGATAAATTTAAATATATATTGTCAGAATAATACCACGTAGTTGATACAAAAACAGCAGCTCTCCTCTATATGAAGAGGTATATCAAACAAAAAGCCTAACTATGTCACCGGAGTCGATGGTTTTCTAGCCGTACCAGATTTAAGGGTCTAGAATTATATACATATCGATTCATTCTTTCTTCGTGAAACAGTAAAGACGTTCTCCTACCTTTGGAATAAAATATCTCTTCGAAAATATAAATTAGTGTTCCTTCTTTCAATACAGCGCCATAATCCAATATATATGGATTCGCACATCCTTCCACCATGATATCAATTGATCCTAACACAACTCGGTATCTCTACATCTTCAGATCCACATGATATTCGGTCCATATTTTCTTTTATCCAACGTACATAACCGAAGTATCCCAGGTATCGTACGTTGCCAGTATCAGACCGAACCTGGTCGACTTTACCCGAAGCGCGAAATGATCGCGAGATACGAGATTCCAGAAGATTGTTAACCGCAAAGGATCCGGCGCTTCTTCTCTCTCTCCAGAGTTCGTTAGTATCGTCGAGTGGGATCGAAAAGGGATGCGGATCGATTAAATGGGAGAATCGATAAGGCACGTGCGACAAACCTGGAGAAAGGAGCACTGAAAGGTTTATAGCGACTTCTAAAGTTCAATAGCAACCGAAGCAGGCAAGGTTCGCCGCTATTTATTTTATAGGCGTGCTCCACTTGCCAGCCGACGATCGAGAGTCAGGCTCCTTCGTTCGTCGTAGAGAGAGAGAGAGAGAGAGAGAGACTCGGAGAACGGAACAGAAACGAAGAGAGAACGAGAGAGACAGAAGGAGCGAAAGAACAACGGGGGGGTTAGACAGAAAGAAATCAAGGTTTACGATGCTGCACTTTAGCTGTTTCTGCATGCCACCGCGGTGCAACCAACCGATACGATTTACGCGACAAGTTTGCACGGCTCACTTCGCCGGACGCATCCGCTCTGGATTCTTCGCGAAGATATCGCGTGCGTACGTATCGAAACAACGAGATTATTGTTTTATTTTCCTGCTTTCAGTTTTACGCGTCCGTCGTACGGAGAACCGGTTTAAATTCACCGCGAATGAAGCACCGATCATTTGCCAATGAAACTGCGCCGACGGAATGGAACCAGTCGAAGATAAACGATAATCCCGATCATTTTTCTATGTTTTCTTGTATTTCATCGAAAAACTAGTTTCGCCGCTTCGTGTTCCTGTTCGCGGAATGGCCGTTCCCACTCGCAAAAAGCGCGGGACATAATCGTAAATCGATTAAATCTCTGTCTAGAATGTCGTCAGGGTATCTAGAGGTGGAAATATTTAATTAATCCTTTCGCTACGGGAGATTCCGTCGCAATAAGTGCAACGAGAGTGGCGGATTTATAGCGATGACCGAGCATCTTTTTGCTGGTAACGCATTATCATTGTCAGGGACGAAAGAAGCTGTAGATAAGGAAAACACGAGTGGTTTGCATTTCTTTTCGATCTGCTTTGCATGCACGACAGAAACGATACGTATAGATAGTCGTAACTTTTGGAATATTTGCGATATCTGATTGCGATTTTTCCGATTGCGGTAAATCTTGTCACTTACTACGTTTGAATACTATGAGACGAAGAAAATATGAAAATGAATGACACTGAGTACCACTTGGCGGAACCATAAGTTTCCATAGAACTGTGGGATCTTTCTACAGTGATTCGCTGGAATTTTATTAGTAATTTCCTATCTTCCTATAACACATAACGAATTCCTAATAAATTCTTCTTTCAAAATTCCCTTGGATTGCAATCAGAATTCCGGAATTTTCAGGACACCCCTAACACTTTGACTGCCATATTACCCATATAAGGGATTACACTCGAATTTTGAAATCAACAAGTATATTATTCAGAATTTGTTCTCCTTCGTAGCTGAAAATACTCACACCAGCTACTCGAAACTATGGAAAATGGATATAACGAACATTGTAAAAATATTTTGTAAATGTGTGGCAGTAAATGTATTAAAATTTCTTAAGGGTTCCTCCAGATTACTTCTGGGTTTTAACTAGCAAATAAAAATGTTTGTATCTCAGAAACGGTTGACCTTTCAACCTATGTTTACTAAATCTTTTTTTCTCAGTACAGTGTATCCTATATACCATATAAATATTGAATTATTTTATTTGAACATCCTGTATATAAATACTCCACGGGGGCAAGGCTCAGTAAGTTAGTTAATCAAAAAGAAATAATTCCCTTGCTGTCAAGTCGAGGTCATACGTCGTTGCAGTGCGTTCATGTTCGAAATTCTAATTAGTTCAGTTTCCCTACAATCAAAGATTGTATTTAAACCTTTCCTACCCAGAAGAAGATCAATCTCTACACCCGAATCCAACACCTCTAAAATCATCGTCGAGCCCACAATATGCTCATAACCGATCCAATTCATTGAAATTTCCGTTAAATTCGCGCTTTTAATCAAACACTCGACCTCGTGCGTAGGTTTATTAAGTAAACGGTGGGTCGTTGCGGTTCGTTCACGTGCGGCGTGCATCGTGCAACGTTCGACTCGTGAGAAACTCGCTCACGGTTACGAGATCGGCCTCCGCGATTCGATTAGACCAACGACAGTGGGTGGACAAGAATCTAGCGGTTTTCTCGGTCAACTGCTCCGCGTCGTCGATGCGAAATGAATCGCGACTTGGCCTCGCGCCAAGGATCGATCGCTCGAGCAGAACCGGAGACTTCGATGCCTGGGACGCAGCTAAGACCTCGCCATTACGCTATTTCAGTATTCTTTTTCCACCTTTTCTTTTCTTGTTGCAACGATTTACGCCGCTCCGTTTCAACGAGCTTTTTTTCACGAGGCCACAATCGTTCCGATCGATCTTTCAATTTGTCCACGTGATTAAGGAGTCTTTCGATCTTAACGACACGGCGATGACACGCAAAATCGCGGATCGCGGTTTCAGAAACACGATACCGGCTTTATCAACAACTAATTATGGAGTTCGTGATTACGGCTAACGAACGGTTTCGTTGATAGGGTTACAGACGAAAATAGTTTTTGATGCTATTGTTGGATTCCGAACGGAGGGAATTAACAACGCCGTTTTTAACTCCTCGCACTACGATTCATTCGGCAAATGCGTCAGACACAACGAACTATTCACTGCTTCAACATTGAGATGGATAAAGAAAGTTCGAATGTCGAGACTGCCTTACGTTTCGTGATTTTCAACTGTGCAAATTACAATTAGACGGAAATCGGACATTTGTGTTGATGAGGAATGGTAACGGCAATGGTTAAGGGACAGTATGACAGAGGAAGAGTACGTAGTACAGGATGAGTAAGGATTTAGGAATCAAGATTCAGATACTTGGTTGAGGACAAGTCTATGATCCTTATTGTTATAAGCTGCTTTGATCATCCAACAGAATTTCATTGTATCTAAGGTCATTGACATTATACAATTTTTATTCAGAATTTGTAATAAAATTTAGCAATAAACAGTTCGCAAACCATGCTGGTTAAAGGGATCCTAACGTGTTCTTTTCGGAGCATTCTTTCTGTAACGGTCTTGACGGAAAGGATCAAATATGTAGAGTAATAGCAGAGACTCTCAACAACACATTTTTGTAATATTCGTTGCATAAACCCTCCTTTAATCCTACAAATTATACTATCGGATGGAAACAATGTTAGAAATTAGCGATATTTTCCTCCAATAATGTGTTCTCCATTAATGAAATACTTTCATATGAATGTGACTCCAAAACAAGCGATACAGAGTTCTAGCTGAGCTTCTCTTTTTCTTTATTTAACGCCCTCACACGTATTTATTCAGCGTTCTTTTAATATTCGTTGCATAAACCCTCTTTTAATCGTACAAATTATATTATCGGATGGAAACAATGTTAGAAATTAGCGATATTTTCCTTCAATAATGTGTTCTCCATTAATGAAACATTTTCATAGGAACGAAAGTCGAAGACAAATGTATCTGAACAACGATTTATCATCTAAAATGGAAACCATTCTCCGCGACACGCTTTCAAGTCTAAGGTTAAAACGAATCGTACCCTGTACTCGACCTCGACGGGCGCCTTTACAGAAAGCGGTCTCGAACGATCACGCGTCCACGATCGATCATAGACACAAACCCTCTAATTGTCGATCATCGTTCGAAGGGCTGGTCGATCGTGACGAGGAATGCGGCCTCGATATATCGGTAAGAGGGTTGGATGGACGTCGAATAGGTCGAAAAGGTCCGTTATTAAAGCACGTACAAAATAACCGGGTCGTCTTTGAGAAGCGAGAAGCCGCTTGTCAGCTTATTGTGCCGGTTTATCGGCCCCCCATCAAGATAACCAGATCTTTTTCTTCGTTAACAACGGCCCGCGAAGATGCAGCACGATCGTACAAGACCCTTCATTATGGCCCTGCGTAATTAAGCTTCGTACGCGGAGAAAAATGTTCCCCTTCGTTTGGACAGGCGATCAAAACCTCGTATTATCGTTTCGCCGAAAAATCATCGCGAAAATGGGATAATGATCGACGCGCACGAAATTCCTACCCGAATCGGATACGATCGATAACGATCTGACGGGGATCAATAATCGTTGTTCGGGTTAATTGTCGACGGGACGCCGCGGTATCGCCACGGAATCGTCCACTACGACAAGATTTGAATTACGATCGTTCAATGGCCACGTACGGCCGACACAATTGCGTCGTAAAAAATTTAATCGCGTATAAAGACACACGTACGAGCTCGCGAATCGACATTCGCGTCACGGACCGCAAAGTGACTGCGTGCCGTGAACTCGGCTCGATTTATTTTCGTTTTCACGATCCCAGCTCGGACATTAACATTGCCCTTTCTCTCGTGCCGGCAACGACAATTTCATTTTCACGATACGCATATGCGCCCGAAACTTGATTTATTCAAATAAGAGGTAATTATCTACAGAGTGTCTCACAAATACTGGAGCCGGAAGGGGGTGGTAAGTGGGGCTATTATGAACAACTTTTTCCTTTGCCAAAATATGAGATGAAGCTCCATTTTTAAATTATTAAGTAAAAATACTGAGGTGGGAGCGTAGACTCGAGTAACAGTCGATCACGGTCGTGAACAAACATATGGGCATCGCGATGGTAACTCAACGGATCAAGTACGAAGAATTCGTTCGATTGATTATTAGAAGTTAACACTAAAACAACTAAAGGGGTCAAATGACCCTTGTACAAATTTCCTGTTTCAAATGAGAAAATTTGTTAAGCTGGTCTTCTTAACATTTGTGCTGATTGTCATCAAGATAAATAATCTATAGGTGTATTCATTTATGTTTCATCGTTTGTTCAATTATTTTTCAATTTCATTTTTAACGTCAAAATAATTGTGCAGTATACGTCGGTAGTTTTAGTGTTAAATGATAATATTAAAAAATTGTTCGCAGGCTACATAAATTCATAACACGGACCGTATGTTGGCCATGCATGGCATAAATAGAGGTTTACTGTCAACAAATCATCCGAGGCTGGGAATTTCCGAAAATTACGAAACTTTAGGAACATGTAGTGCATATATAATTTTTATTTTCTGCCCAAACAGACACTTAATCCCGAAAGATTCTAATCTATAATATATTCTGTACATTACTTGAACACATCTGGTTAACGTTACTCAACGCTAATTTGTTTACAAACGTTCTTCGTACCGTGTAAGTGGGTAATAATCTAGAAGAAATCAAAGTCATTGAACGACTCGTTACACCGACGCGTGATTAATTACACTGTACAAGAAATTTTCACATTTTCTACTTTTCTTGACCGCCACCATGAAATTCATATAGATTTTTGTGAGCTGAATAAGAATCTGAAATCCGTTTTTCTCTGGAACGTACAGTTTTTTTAGAAAATTTGTGTTAAAGAAAATTGAAAATTTGAAAATTTGTTATGCTTTTATGATAGCAGCTATTCAGTTGCCTTTTACGCGAGAGAAATCTTTGAACTTTCCCGAATAAGAAGATATAAATTGTTATTACATTGCAAACATTTAAATATGTTTAAACAATGATCAAAGTAAAAAAGATCCCAAAAACGCACCCATCTTTGCTGATATTTTTAAATTTATTTAAAAAATTATGGGTCTAGGCGAAAATCTAACATTCGTACGTGATAGAGCAGACATTTCTGCTGCAGAAAGTAGCGAAGTTACAAAATCAGTTTATTTATTTCATAAGGAAAATAGTCCATCAAAACACGCGTTCATCGCCAAAAGTTTTGGCTGCTGTACAGTGTTATCGATCAACGATAAGAATTATTTTTCAAAACGTGCAGATCGATTAAAATTGCTACGAAACATGGTTCTGAAACACTTTGAGGATCGTTACGGCAGAGTTTCGACGCGATCGTTGGGCAGATCCGACGGGGGAGCAAGAATTTCCATTTGAAACGAAGAAAACGAGATCATCAGCATCGCAACCTACAGCCTTCGCCTCGTTATGTTTCCCAGCCGTATTGTTGACCGAGATTTACGTCGCTTCGTAGCAGTAAACCATCCGTGGAGCAATTTCTTGGCACTTGGACTGATTGACCACCTAGCGAACGACCATGCACGAGCACCGACCTCGCGGATTAACATGTATCCAGTATAAAAGCGGCTCGACTTTGTGAACGTACCTTTATTGTTGCTTAAGCTGACATTGATGTCGTTATTAACAACGGAGCGCACGCGAGACTGCGCTCAATTAGGTCTTTATGAGCACCGTTATTTATAAAATCTTATGGTATTTATGAGATATAACTTATACGTTGGGCACGACGGAGGCCACCGGTAAGACGATGTCGTGCATTTCGTGTAATTGCAAAAGCACGGGCAAGAAATATAATGCATAAAGGTAGCGACGAGGGCAAAAAATCTAGGGAAAAATTGATCGAGAAGAGAATGCCGATAGCGCCGAACATTATGTTCGGTAGAAGAGAGATACGAGGATTAATTGCAAAAGGATAGAAGAGGATAAAGAATACAGAGTAGATTTTCGTTGTATCGCCAGGGACGTGCAAGCTGAAGAAGTACAGTCGTCGCAAATGACAATATACGGGAAAAGTCGTAGCGAAATATTGAACGCGATTACGGGATAAATTCTCACCACCATTTTGCTTTGCGCTACCGTTGCGTAACGAAATGAACGATGCAACTCATTTCACACGATGGAACTGACATTCCTTACCCGTTAATAATCGAATGGTTCATACATATCGAGCTCGTTAACGGCGATCCAACTTTCTGCATATCTTGAACCTAATTCAAGAATAATTGCTGGAATTCTCCTGTATGCAGAGCAACTCGTAATCATCGAGTAATTAGATCCCAATCACTCGTTGGCCAACGATCTTGGGGGCGCCATTAATGCTATGCAAACGGAGAATTAGGATCATGAGGGCTCGCGCTTTATTAGGGCTTTTCTGAGACCGTAAAAATTGAACAGGCTGATCACTGTATTTTATATTCTGGATTTAAATGCAGTATACAGTGGAATGTTGTCGGTAGGTTGGGGTATAATGCAGTTAAGTCAGATGATGTACGCTTAATTTGGAATTCGATCATGTTAAATTAAAGTCAAAGTTAGAGTTAAGTTAAGTGACAGGTTGCAGTTATTAATGTCAGATTTGAGTTAGATTAAAATCATTAAAGTTAAGTTAAAATTATGTTGGCATTGTTAAAGTTAAGTTACAGTCAGGTTAGAATTATTGATGTTAAATAAGAATTAGATTTGAGCTATTAAAGTTGAGTTAGAGTTAGATTAGAATTATTGACGTTAATATGTGTTAGGTTAGAATTATTGATGTCAAGTTAGTGTTAGATTAAATAATGTTGAACTAGACCGAGTTACATCGTGTTAACTCAAGACCAATTAAGTTACATTAGATAAGTTAGGTCATATTAGGTAACGTTAAAGTGGGCCAAGTTTAGATACGACAGATTAAGTGAGACCGAAGGCGAAAGTGCGATGAGCATCGGCATTTTACAAGGCAAATTATCATTTCGAAAAGGCGGGTAGGTTCGTTTTTCGAAGTTGTTGATCGTCGATTAGAATTCCGTCGGTTGATCATTACTAAAACGCGTTACACGGGCAAGTGGCAAGACTCGCGTGCAACCGCGCCAACGCGAGCGTGTTTCTCGTAGAGCGCAGAGCGTAATCAGTGATCACAATACGATTATAGTTGCGGCAAGATCCTCCGTTGCCGATCGTATCGCGACGTTCGTAGCTGGATCGATACAACGTCAGGGAATAGTTAATAAGAATAACAGTGAGTAACGTTTCACGTAAAGCATCGAAACAACAGGTGAGCATGCAGAGATCCCCCTTACATAACGCGATCGGGAATAGACGTACACAGTGTGCCGCGAGTACGTTTTTGCTAACTGATTTACTGACCACGTGCCGTCTTCCTTTTTGCTAGTAGTAAACCTACACGGATTATATTTCCCCTTACTGTTCATCTTACTATACTTATTTCCGATTTTATGGAAATTGGAAGAATTTTGGTATCTGGGTATTTAAATATTTATTTAGAGATTTAGGGATTTAAATACATAGGATACATAAGTAGGTACATACTAGTAGGTATTTAGGTACATAGACATTTAAGCTCTTGAGATTTAGATACTTGGTACTTGGTACTTGGTACTTAGGTACTTAGGTACTTAGGTACTTAGGTACTTAGGTACTTAGGTACTTAGGTACTTAGGTACTTGGCACTTAGGTACTTGGCACTTAGGTATTAGGTACTCAGGTACTCAGGTACTTAGGTACTCAGGTACTTAGGTACTCAGGTACTTAGGTACTCGGGTACTCACGTACTTGGCACTTAGGTACTTGGCACTTAGGTACTTCGCACTTAGGTACTTGGTACTTAGGTACGTAGTACTCACGTGCTTAGGTACTCGCGTACTAAGGTACTCAGGTACTTAGGTACTCAGGTACTTAGGTACTCGGGTACTTAGGTACTCGGGTACTTAGGTACTCAGGTACTTAGGTACTTAGGTACTTAGGTACTCGGTACTTAGGTGCTCAGGTACTTAGGTACTTAGGTACTTAGGTACTTAGGTACTCAGGTACTTAGGTACTTAGGTACTTGGTACTTAGGTGCTCAGGTACTTAGGTACTTAGGTACTTAGGTACTTAGGTACTCAGGTACTTAGGTACTCAGGTACTTAGGTACTCAGGTACTTAGGTACTCGGGTACTTAGGTACTTAGGTACTTGGTACTTAGGTGCTCAGGTGCTCAGGTACTTAGGTACTTAGGTACTTAGGTACTTAGGTACTTAGGTACTTTGGTACTCAGGTACTTAGGTACTCGGGTACTTAGGTACTCAGGTACTCAGGTACTCAGGTACTTAGTTACTCAGGTACTTAGGTACTCAGGTACTTAGGTACTTGGTACTTGGTACTTGGTACTTGGTACTTGGTACTTGGTACTTAGGTACTCAGGTACTTAGGTATTTAGGTGCTTAGGTATTTAGAAATTTAGGAATTTAGAGATTGAGAATTTAAGTAGTTGAACATTTCTGGATTTGGAGATTTGGAAAATGAAGGATTCGGAAGTTCGAAAATTTGGAAATTTCATAACCTAATAATTTAACTCCTTGCGCTATAATCGCGAGCTACACTCGTGACGCACTCGCAATTCAGAAATGCTTAACTATGTTTATATTTTCAGTACGGTTGAACATTCAGTTTTAGTGTAACTACAATTTGCACAATCTATGATCGCTAAATGCAAAATAATTTAACATTAGAACTTTCGCAGGTCATCTTAATGTTGTAGCATTGAACACTTATGACTAACGCACTTGCGGAATAAATCGTAGCACTAGGGGTTAAGAAGTCAAAAATATAAATATTGGAAGATGTGAACAACGTAACAAACAACGTATACTTAGTAATACGAAAACCGTTTCCTCTTAAAAGTACACCAAAGGATACTGAGTCACATGTTACACGGAACCAGCGAAACGTAAATCTTTGAATACCCCAAATTTTTCACCGGCAAACAATCGATTTATGCAACTGACGGTTCATCTCGCAAAAATGGCCGCTTGTTCGAGGCGTGAAAGGCTGCTACGAGTCATAATATACGGCGTTGTTCGTGCGGTACGTGATAAGCAGAACCTTTATACATTTTAATGACGAGGTTATAAATTGTACCTCGGAGGTTCAGCTTTTTTCGATCCTTATAGAGCCATCCGCAAGGTTAACTTTCTTTGTTACAACGAACGCGTTCGTTATTGCTCCTTCTCGTACGGAGTTGCGTATTAGTGCATGAGTAACGCTATTGACACGGGGTGTGCTAAAAACAGTAACGAAAGACGCCGCACAATTTATGTGCACGATGTCCTCAAGCTCTTTCTAAAGTGACCGGCGCCCTTCGGTTTATGTTCACCGAGAAAAATTTAGTGGTTCGTTCAAAAGAAGATGAAATAGCTTTTTTAACCACGATACCACAGTTCAACCACAATACCACAGTTTATCTTCTTTCCTCACATATTTTGACAACAATACGAATTTTAAATGTTTAATTCTGTCTAGACAGTAAAGACAAAACTCGTACTTGATATTTTGAGCGTTTTTATTCACAGAAAAGTATGTATACGTTCTCATATATTTATCTGGTGTATACACATTTATACGTTTGATGTACATACGGCGTATATGTATACGTTTTCGTATATCCATTTGATGTATAAACAAGAAGCATATACACCTAACAAGTTTTCCTAAACTAGAGTAGTAGCAGAAACTTCATCATACCATAATTAAGTGTACGGCAGGTATTTCTAGTTTATTGCAATTAATTGCTTGCATCACGATCGATATAATTCATACAGTGTATAAATTATAACACTTCTCCGTATACACCGGTTGACGTAGTTGCGGTTCTCCCGTTTGTTTATTAACGTCAATATAACGTTAGACCGTGGTTCACCTCGGACTTTTAATCAATGCCAAATGGATTCATCTCATTAACAATGTTTCATGCACGTTTGTGAGATACTTCCTGTTCGTGGTTTGAATCAGCGCCAACCAACCCTTTGTCTCGTAACGTTCAGTCATAGTCGCGTTGCGCGTAATAATCTGCCACTTAATTATCGCCGTGATTCATTTATACAACGCATAGTTGAAAATGTGGCAATTTCTTCTATTTTGAATTGTAACATATTTGATGCAAGTTTTAGGTATATAGGGATTTAGGTACTTATATACTTAGAGATTTAGGGATTTAGGGATTTAGGGATTTAGGGATTTAGGGGTTCAGGGATTTGGGGATTTGGGGATTTAGGGATTTACGGATTTGAAGATTTTGGGATTTGGGGATTTGGGGATTTGGGGACTTAGGAATTTAGGGATTTGGTGATTTGGTGATTTGGTGATTTGGAGATTTGGGGATTTGAGGATTTGAAGATTTTGGAATTTGGGGATTTGAAGATTTGAGTATTTGGGGACTTAGGAATTTAGGAATTTAGGGATTTGGGGATTTGGGAATTTGGGGATTTGGGGATTCAGTGATTTAGGGATTTATTGATTTAGGGATTTAGGGATTTAGGGATTTAGGAATTTAGGGATTTGGTTATTTGTGATTTGGAGATTTGGGGATTTGAGGATTTAGGATTTAGGAATTTAGGGATTTGGTGATTTGGAGATTTGGGAATTTTGGGATTTAGGCCTTCAGGGATTTGGGGATTTAGGAATTTAGAGTTCTAAGGATTTGAGAACATAGAATGTGGAGATTTGAGAATTGATAATATAAAAATTTCAGAATTTCAGAAAGTAAAGATCCGCGAAATTGGAAAGATGAGAGTACGACCATTCGATTCGAGATTGAGAAAAAGTGATACAAGAAATAAATTCTAAGCTACACAAGGATAAAAATCGAATTCAAGCATGTATATCGTTGCGTTAACGTCACCGTACAATGTTTCAAAATGCATCGGATCGTTCGCTGGATTTCAAGGATCATCGTGAACGTTAATCGCATCCTAGGCACGCGATAGGTGTATATAAAATCCATTTTCGGAGAGATAGACGGTGGAAAGAAAATCGAACGACGTACAGTGTCGTCACTTGGAGCCACCCGGGTCTACGTCGAGGCCGACTTTATACGGTTCGCGATATAACCTCGAACGAGCCGAGTTAGAGAAGCGTACGATCGAGAGTAAATCCTGGCCTCGTTCGACGCAGGTATTCCAAACGCGTAGGCATGCGACGAGTTTGGAAACGACACAATTATCGTCAGCTGACTCCACATTACGTTACGTTTCCGAACAGTATCTTAACCGTTAACGACGTTCCACTGTTTCCAGTATTCACTCTGTGCCACAGTTATCACCTTCGCTTTCTATTGTTCTCCGTTGTTGCGTTGTGCCACGCGTATCACACAACACGCTCTTCGGCCTACCTTCACGACACCATCTACCACTTTTGATGCCTTGTAAAACATGAAGATTGCGTGTACCACATTTAGAAATTTTAAGGGCGTTCTAACGATATTTTAGGAACGTTCTAACGAAATTTCGGGAACGCTCTAACGATATTTTAGACATACAAGCGAAATTTTAGACTCATTCGAGGTAAACTCTGGGGTGGGCCTAAGGTAAGTCTAAATGAAATATTCATTGTCCTAATGTTAAATGCTGTGGCTTTAAGAGGAATTATCTTGAATTCGGTACTAAATTAATTTTTTTAAATCGCAATTTAGTTATCATTATCCAGTTAGAATGTACGACAATTTCATAATAAAATCTGTCTTTGACGTCGCAACCGATTTTTGATATAAAAGTACCTTCTTCTTTTGTTGCAACTAGATTTTTATCTGAATTTATGACGAGCTGTATATTGTATATACAAGATCGATGGCATTTACCATATTATTAGAGATGATTACTGATCGTGGCAAATTAACAAAGTCTATGTGAAAATGTCTCAGATCTGTTTATACTAAAAAAATTCTACAAGTATTTTACTGTAAAAGTTATTACAGTTATGCGAATCTAGTAAGAGTCTACACTAAGCACTGCACCAATGCATCAAACAATATAGAAACAATAAAATTACATATAATCGCAATCACAATTATAATTACTTTAAATATGTAAAATAACTAAGTAAACTTTAACAAAGTCGTCGTAGAACCTTGTTACCAAAGTATTCATGTTAAAAAATCTTTATAGATTCCTTGACCGACGATTACCGAAATGACCTTGATCATGCCTCGGAATACGAATAGTAAATGAGTCCTCACGATCGCTCACATTTTTGAAGACAGCCAACGTTTCACACGGTTCTCTCTCGTCTTCCGTTTCACTCCTTTGCAACCTCATTCAAAACTATCATATTCACTTCGCATTCCTACCTTCACCAGCAGTTACTCCTCTAACTACATAATTGGCTATAATATTCGTTCCTACGCGATCATGCCGTTTTTAATTTATGCCATCCGCGCAAGAAAGACCCGCATGAGCCTACCGATCTACGAGCTTTGCGTTATCCCCGGTGTATCCAGGAAAACCAACATTCGCTATATCGTACTATGTGTACCTGAAGTGTACAGTATCAGATCCTGTGGATCTCAATGTATCTGCGGCGTATCGCACGAATCTAGGATCATCAGTATCCCATTCTATTCGACACGTTTCCACGCGATCGACACATGTAGCAACTTTCAGTCCGTGTATAGCAACATCCTCGTAAACGCGATACTCTCATGATCGATCCGTTCGAAAGGATGATAAAGCTGTCGCGGGTTTGATGACGAGACTGATTCTAAATTACGTGCTACATGCGTAAGAAGTTTCTCATCGCTGCGTTTCCCATGAACCACAAAGTTTCGAAATTCTGATACTCCGCGTTTCTGATAGTTCAAACATCCTGAGTCACAAATTTTCAAACCTCATACAGTTTGAGATAGCGAAATTCTGAAAAGTTTCGATGGCCCAGAATACATTTCGAAGTCTCGGAATTTCAATGACGCACATTTTTAATCCCACCGTTTGTAGGTGAAATTAACGACCTGAATTAGATGTAATATAAATTTACGATTTTAAAAATTGAATGCAGTAAATATAAATTCGTAAGATCAGGAATTTAATGTAATATAATATAAATTTATAAGTTTCTGAATTTAATGTTATATAATGTAAAGTTATAAATTTATGAATTTAATGTAATATGATATAAATTTATAAGTTTATGAATTAATTGTTATATAATATAAATTCATGAATTTAATCCAATATAATATGAATTTATAATTTTATAAATTTAATATAATATAGTATAAATTTATGAATTTATGGATATAATACAATATAAATTTAAAATATAACATAATAGAACATTGAAAGTGTTGAAAGCGATCAATAGTTATAAAGCTACAAATTCTCAAGATTTTCGAACTCCGATTTTCCGAAAATCCCAACGTGCTCATTTCTGAAAATTCCAAAATCTCAACTTTAACAAATTTCAAAGTTTCGCGTCCCGACAATTCGATATTCCGAAATCCTAAGTTCACGTACGTTCCAAAATCCCGATTTTCAAAAATTCGAAAATCCCAAAACTATGAAGTCGCAAAGTCCCAAAAATTGAGGCTTCGAAAGTACAGAAATCTCAAAGTTCCAAGACTACAAAAATTTCAAAATCCTAAAAAGTAAAAAATCCAAAGGTCTTGAAACTTCAAATTCTCAAGATTTGCAAACTCCGATTTTCCGAAAATCCCAACGTGCTCATTTCTGAAAATTCCAAAATCTCAACTTTAACAAATTTCAAAGTTTCGAGTCGCGACAATTCGATATTCCGAAATCCTAAGTTCACCTACATTCCAGTATCCCCATTTTCAGAGATTCGAAAATCCCAAATCTCTGAAATCCCGGAGTCGCAAAGATCGCAAAACAACGAAACTCTCAAAACTTCTAAAAATTCAAAAATGCAAAAGTCTCGAAATTCGAGAACACCGAAGTCCCCAAATCGTCCACGCAGCCTAACAGGGCCCCATTTACGACCCGGCACCGAACCTTCCGCTATACACGAATGTCGCAACGACGCGCATAATCCTGGCCGAAGTTGTTCGCCCATGTAACACGCGCGACAATTCCTCGTGTCGAAATCGTACAAGTTACACGAGCAAGCTATCGGAAACATCGAACAAGGTCGTGCGATTCGTGTCGTGTCGTAAGACAACGTAACTGCATTCTCGACCGGCGCACGAACACGCATCGACTAATTCATCGTCGCGACAATTACGTACGTGGTCGTCCACCTTTGGTTTTATTGAAACTGGAGCAGGTTACCAGATGCAATAAGTGACGAACGAAGAGCATCTCGACGTTAACAGTTAACAGTATTACAGGCCAACGTTAATTAACCGCCGTCCTGAATAATCGATGCGACGCCCTCGCCGTCATCTTTGAAAATAGACTCTGTCGTCCGATTCGTTTCACCGAGACTCGTATATGTATAATGCGCGAGTCTCGTACACGATTTATGACTGCGATTCCCTTATGCTCCATTTTTTACGGGCTATTAGCTAGTAAAATTACGACGATAATTAGACACGCACGAAAGATACGAATTAACGACCGAGTTTCCTTGCGCGGGTTTTAAATCGGTGTTTGTGAAGATTTATCGTTGTTAAAGAAAATATCTTTGTGTTGGTTAAATGAAATGTATACAGGGTGTCCCAAAAGTGTTGAAGGAGCCGGAAATGGGAGGTAGGTGATGCTATTCTGAACAACCTTCTTCTTTGCAAAAATATTGGATGAGGCTTCATTTTTAAATTATTAACGAAAAACACCGACCAATCGGAGCGCGAGAATCACGCGCGCTCGGAGGCAGAAGTGTAGGCCCGAGTTATAATTGGCCGTGGTCGCGATCGAATCGCGTGGCGCGCGATTCTCGCGTTCTGATTGGTCGGTGTTTTTTGTTAATAATTTAAAAATGAAGCCCTATACGACATTTTTGCAAATGAAAAAGTTGTTCAGTATGACCCCACCTATCTCCCATTTCCGGCTCCTTCAACACTTTTGGGACACCCTGTATATACATGCACAGGGTGTCAATAAAATATACTCTTAAGTATTAAACAATTCATTATTAGAATAACTATTATTAACACTAGAACTACCAACCAGTCAAAATGACTGGTTTCAGGTTTGGAATTTTTTGTTACAAAATTGCCGTCCTTTTGTCCAAATGTCTGTCATGTTTTATTGAGTTAATGAATGGTTGTATATGTAAGGTGATGCTGCAATATTTATTTATTTATTTTTCTACTTTATTTTCAGTTTTGAAGTAAGCATGCATTTAATGCCGGTGTTTCTTGTGTTAACACTTTGCACTGGGTGGTATTTTTACTGATTGCAAATAGTGACGCTAAAACTGTTTTGGTTGAAAAATATGGCGAATTCTTTTGAAGTTATTGTCCATCTATTATTAGTTGCCACTATCAGTTGTTTCATTATGTTTGTACATTATAAGCTCAATACTATAGATTTAGTTAAAAACTACTTATTCTAAATTGTTGAATTAAACAAAATGACGAGTCACCTTTTGAGTGCAAAGGATTAATATTACTAATATTACCCATAATAATGTTTAACACTACCAAGGGGGTCAAACGACCTTCTGCAAATTTCCTACTTCAAATAACAAAATTTATTAAGCTGACTTTCTTGACATTTGTGCTGATTGTCATCAAGATAAAGAATCTATAAGTGTATTTATTTATGTTTTATCGCTTGTTCATTTATTTTTCAACTTCATTTTTAACATCAAAATAATCGTGCATTATTTTATTTCACAAAGACCAATTATGATTTATAATTTTCTTCAAATTATGATTTATATATATATATAATATTTCAATTGTTTTACCTTACGATATCAAAAGGAAACCGACGTTCACGAAATATTATGGACACACGGATTACCTGTAACAGAAAATATTTTCCCATTAAACTTAGAGCCTCTCACACGACCGATTTGCATTTTTATCTCTTCTCGTACTGGCATTTATTAGTTACGCAAGACCCACGCTTTGTTCTTTATTCATTGCAGAATATTCCCCGATACTTTCAGCGAGTAAACAATTATGAAACCGTAGAAAAACTTGCTCGCGTAATTGTCACGTAACTCTTAATTACCTCGAAGTGATACAATTCGCAACCGACGGAATTCCATGGCGTACGCGAAAATCCGTGCAAAGTCGGCGATACAACGAGATCCATATCCGCGATACGGAAACGGTAACCTGTTAATAAGATTTTCCGCGAAGCATCGAAGAAAGTGTTGTGAGGTGACTTTTACAATGAGAGTATGTTGGTAAGATTATTTATTTTAAATGTTTCTTTACAATTTGTCTAGAGGACATTTGGTAAATTCTTATATAGGATACGTGTTACATATTAGATCTAAGATGATGGTGACAGATGGTGACAGATCTCATTGAAATGTCACTGTAAGGTGTTTATTATATTATTGGGTGGGTGCATGTGAAATATCGAATTTTTAAATGAATATATAAAACTGCATATCTTCTTTCAAAACCGGTTTATTTAATCAAAATATGATCCATTTGCTTAAGTACACTTTACCCAACGAGATTGTAATGTATAAATGATTTAACTATATCTATCAAGAGGTATCAAAAGACATCTTTCCAATTTTAACATAAAATTATTCTCTATGTTGAATCATTTCTCCACAATTAATTTTTTAACTGTTCAAATCTGATCCTAGATCTAAAAATGTGCATATGTTATACTTATTTCTGCCATGAGCTATTTTTGGACACCTTAAGGTTTTCATGTCTAATTTTAAACCATTTGGTATATAAATACCAACACCATTTTGCAGCATCATATCAATTATAATCAGATTAGAGAAACTCGACTTCAGTTGTAATGAAAAATACAGGAGTTGCGGGATAATTTTAATATTCGCTTATTTCCCACGTTGCATTTTAGTGTACACCGCTGCACTGATTGTATATTTTGTAGATTGATGAATTAAGCTAGAATGTACAACCCATTTAAATAATCTCGAATAAATACATGTCAATGTGTCAATAAATATATTCCTCAAATTATCTATTATACATTTAACTGATAATTTGAAATGACAATCAATTTTGGCAATTATATGTATTCAAACGAAAAGGCGTCAAAATACACATTTTGGTCGAAATAAGTATACCAAAAATATGTATACAAAATCGTGATAGAAATAGTGTTAAATGATAAAAGAAATAGATTGTAAAATAATTTTTCCCCGCAAGCGTCGATAACGAACACGAAAACGACGCGAACCGAATTATGATAATAAACGACGCGAACGATGAACGCGAAAGAAAATCCGATCGCGGAGAGCTCGGCAAGAAATTAGCAAACAATTAATCCGTTCGAAAATTTCCCAAGTCGTATCGTATTCCTCGCGAGCTCTCCCACATGCGTTTTCCAGTTACATAATCGAGAAAAAGAATCGCGTGTACGGTGTCGATCGCCGTGGGACTTCCCATGGGTTCGTTTTCTGTGATCTCCATGGAACGTTCCAAGATCGTTAATCCGATTTTTCCATCTTCTTTTTCCGCCACGCTCGAGCTCGATCGATCGCGGCTCTCGAATCGAGCCGTGTATCGAGTTTCGACCTACACAACGACAACACGCGCGAGACAACCTATGGCCGGGTGATGTACCAAGGTTCGTTTCTGCACGGCGAGTAATGCAACTGGCGGCCATTAAACAAGATATACACCGCTGTAACCGGCTGGATTTCGTATGTTAATTTGATGGCGACGACACCGCGGAGAAGGATACTTGGCCGACCGTGTGTTCCGCCGGGTCAGAGAAGACCCGCGGCGTGTCTGCTCGTGAGCGGCCTCAACAATTCATTCATCGATCATATGGAAATTAGACCCAGGTGTTCGCTGCCTTTTGGACAGCTGATGCCACGAAGATGAATGGAGGAAACTTGCCGAAGAATAGAACGCGAGGATGCGGCTTATGTAACCGTGATTCGTACGTTTCCTTCCTATACGTATGTACATACGTGTACGCTCTCTCGTTAAATCGCACGTGGACAAATTTTCAGCGAAACTTTATGCTCTTCGCTCGCTACTTTTGTCTACCGTGTTTCTATGGAGTTGATAGTAATTGAGGAACATAATATACATCATCTAGTATGAATACTAATATTTATCAACTTGTTTGAACAAACACATTTATCATGTACTGCGAATAAAAATATGCATTAAATAGTATCACCGAGTAAGAATAATAATGTTTATCAGCGACTTGTTTCAATAAATACATTTATTATCTATAACGAATCAAAATATATATCAAGTAGTATCATCTAGAATGAACAAATATATTTATCAACAATATCTTTGAACAAATACATTTATCCTTTAGTAAGAATAAAAATATGCATCAAGTAGAATCATCTAGTATGAATGAAAATGGTTATGAACGACTTATTTGAACAAATACATTTATCATCTATAACGAATAAATATATATATCAACAACATCTTTGAACAAATACATTTATCCTTTAGTATAAATAAAAATATTTATTAACAACTTGTAAAAATATTTATAAGCGACATGTTACAACAAAAATATTTATCACGTAGTTCGAATAAATATATGCATCAAGTAGTACAATCTAGTACGAATAAACATATTTATGAATGACTTGTTAAACAAATACATTTATCCTTTAGTATGAATAAAAATATTCATTAACAACTTGTTGGAACAACGACATTTATCATCTAGTATGAATAAAAATATTTATTAACATCTTGTAAAAATATTTATTACCGACTTGTTTGAATAAAAACATTACTCACGTAGTATGAATAAGAATATGCATCAAGTAGTACAATCTGTTACGAATAAACATATTTATCAACTAATTGTGTGAACAAAAACATTTATCATGCAGTACAAATAAAAATATGCATCAAGTAGTATCACCTAGAACGAATCAAAATATGCATCAAGTAGTATCATCTAGTATGAATAAAAATATTTATCACCGACTTGTTTGAACAAAAACATTTATCATCTAGTACGAATGAAAATATGCATCACGTAGTATCATCTAGTACAAATAAAAATATGCATCAAGTAGTAGAGTGAAATAGGTTCAGTTTAATGACATACAAACTGCATTTGTGACACTGTTATTGTCAGAACGTTTCATGTTGATGCGATAAAGAGGACAATATAAGGAACACGCGATTCGAGTGCATGTTTCTTGCAGAAGTCAAACATGTCCTCGGGAATGCATATCGTAAAACGCCCCGGTGATTTCAAAGGGTCATTCCTGGTGTAGGTTCATTGATCATGCGCTCATAACCGGCGCTGCGCAACTGCAATATCTCACGATACGATAACCCTCGTATAACTTGAAATATCGCTGTTATAAAAGTATTTATACTTATTATTGACGCGGTACAACGAGCGTAAATGACGGGGAGCAAAGGGAGGTGTTGTTGATGGGCCATTCAAGAACCCGCTTGCATGCTCAAATAATGTATTTATATTCTATTGAAATATGAAACAAAGAATCTTTCATCATATCGGACGATTAAAGGCAGGAAATTTGACACCGAAGGTTCGAAAGCACAGTAATTGAAATTTGAAGAACGCGTACTTAGGTATTTCAAGGATGTCGAACGAGGAGAAGATTGTAAAATTATTAAATTTTATGGTTGATTTCGATCCTGGCGATGTTGATATTTTACGCCCTTTCATATTTGTAGTGGCTACTCGATGAGTATACAAATGTAATTTACTGAGAAAGGGTTCCTCAGTTAATTAGACTTGTTATGTATCGATTTAGGATGGAGGAGAAAATTGAGGAGAAAATTTCAAGTTTAGAAGTTTGGCATTGTAAAAGTTGAGAGTTTATAAATCTCCGAGCTCACGATACTACATTCTTTAATTTTCAAAACCTAAAATACCCGCATTTTTAAATCCTCGAATTTGTACTACCTCAAGTCTGTTTCCCAAATTTTCAAACTCTCCAGTCTTGAAATTTCTACATCTCTGGTTTCTAAATTTTCATATACCGAATTCCTAAATTTCCGCACTTACAAATTTCCAAATTTCCATATTTTCAAATCTACACATACCCGAGTTCCAAGTTTCCATATCCCCAAAATCCTCAAATTGGTGCACTTATGAGTCCCTAAATTTCCAAATGCTCATATGTTCAAATTTTCACGTACCCAAGTTCCCAAGTTTCCATATCCCCAAAATCTTCAAATTGTCACACTTATGAGACCCTAAATTTCCATAGCCGCAAATTTTCATACGTTCAAATTTTCACATACCCAAACTCTGTAAGTTTCCATATCCCCAAAATCCTAAAATTGTCACACTTATTAGTCTCTAAATTTCCAAATTCTCATATGTTCAAATTTTCACATACCCAAGTTCCTTTCCACATCCCCAATACCCTCAAATTGTCGCATTTTCAGGTCCCTAAATTTCCACGCTCTCGAATTTCCAAACGTCCACATCGCCAAATTTTGCAATTTTCACAACCGGAAATTTCTAAAACCTTCGAATTCGCAAATAATTCCGTGATCCTGAGATTTAATAAATATTCCACGATATTTCCGTACCGATATCTCGTATTCGATCTTAACCTCGTTCCTCCGTTTCATGAACAAGTCAATCATGGCTGCACGGTTACCTGACCTTACGGATCGATCTGATTATTTCTTTCTCACGAGCGAGTGCTCCTTCGGATATGTTTACACGCTGGACACCATGAATGGCAGATACAAGTTTCGCTACTTAAGCAACGATAGCCTTTTATGAGTTTACCGTTACACCTTCCCAAAGTATTCGCGAACGATGAAGTAAAAAAAAAAAGAAAATGTTCGTACGATTGCCTAATCGAACGTGCTCTTAATACCTCGTAAAAGAATAACTTGAGCCGCGCAGAAATGGACAGTTGTGCAACGCGCATCGTTGATTTACAATTCGGTTTGCTTCGCAGGAAATGAAACGTTTCACGGAAACGTCGTACACGAATTCCTGACGATGTTTTGAACCTCAGAGAAATTCGCTTGTTCGCGAATTACGCAACGCAATTTTCCGTCAGGAATTTTTTGACGTGGAAAACAAACCGATCTCTTATGAAATCGGTCACTGCCGCCATGCTCCAGACCTTTCGACCGATCGACTAGTTTTTACGGCTTTAATTTAACAATATTTTAAATAAAATTCGAATTGAATTTAATTTTGCAGACTTTCGGATTGTAGGACTTCCAAATTTTTTAATTATGATTTTTGGAATTTCGGAATTTTGGAATATTGGAACTTTGGAATATTGAAATTTTAGCATATTGGACTCTTGGGATATTGAGATATTGGAATATTGGAATATTGGAATATTGGAATTTTGGTATATTGGAATTTTGGAATATTAGAATTTTGGGATATAGGAATTTTGGAATATTAGAATTTTGGAATATTGGAATTTTGGGATATAGGAATTTTGGGATATAGGAATTTTGGAATATTGGAATTTTGGAATATTGGAATTTTGGAATTTTGGAATTTTGGAATTTTGGAATATTGGAATTTTGGAATATTGGAATATTGGAATTTTGGAGTTTTGGAATATTGGAATATTACAATTTGGGAATATTGGAATATTGGAATTTGGGAATATTGGAATATTGGAATATTGGAATATTGGAATTTTGGAATTTTGGAATATTGAAATTTTGGAATTTTGGAATTTTGGAATTTTAGAATTTTGGAATATTAGAATATTGGAATATTGGAATTTTGGAATTTTGGAATTTTGGAATATTACAATTTGGGAATATTGGAATTTCGGAATATTGGAATATTGGAATTTTGGAATATTACAATTTTTAATTTATAGAATTTTGGTACTTTGAAACTAAATTTTCTAATGTGTGGGCTGTTTATAATTGTGGAACTTTAAAACTTCCATGAAAAAATATTTCGCATAAATGGCAGAAAATGTACTTAATAAAAGTAAATAATTTGCTAAAAAGTTCTCCTTTTCATAATAACGGATCATATTGAACATATTTATTGAAGCAGCGACAAGGGCGAGATTGTAATTAATACATGCAATTTATATTAGTTTCTCGAGTGCTATTCGTGCAATTGATCATGCGTGATACTCGAGATTAAGCAAATTACACTTGTCACTTATTCTCGAATGCCCTAACAATTATAACGCAAACGATAACACAGGATTAAACGACCTCGAACATACGATTTAATCACGATAATTCTCTGTCGAATAAATTATGATTTATCTTGTTTTTTGTTGTTTCTTTTTTTTTTGATCGTAGATAATACGTGAAACCGAGATTATGGTAGCGCGACTTTCCATGAAAACACGAAGGCCAAAACCGCATGAGCACGATCGAGAAAGATAGATATTCTAAGTTCTAAGAATCCAAGGTACGCATCGAGGAAGCTGTTATTTTAGCCATGAGAAATTCTTTCGCCATTAAAAATACCTTACCTACCGTCACATACATAGATTAGCCTGAATAAGATGCAATTAAAAGTACCGTTGTGAAACGATGGTGACAATCGAGAGACAACAGTCGCACAATTAGATGTATACTCCGTTGTTCCATAAAGACTACTGGAAAGAACAAACGAAGTTGATCTCGTAGCTTATCCGATCGTGCGAACTTTTTACTCGTCGGGTTCAATTTTGGGGCGATTTTGAGGAATTTTTTTGTTTTTTATGATTTTGAGGATTTTAAGGATTTTGGGGAATTGGGAATTAGGATGGAAAAATTTAGTGATTGGAAGAACAGGTCTGACAATTTAAGGATTTGACAATCTAAGAATTTTGGAATTTGGCAATTTGAGAATTCAGTGACTTGAAAATTTCGAGATTTTAGGATTTTAGAATTTGAGGATTTAAGAATTTGGAAATTTGAGAATTCGGAGATTTGGAAACTGGGGTAGTTCACGTTTTGGAAATTCGAGAATTTGGAGAATGAGAATTCAGAGATTTGAGGATTTGGGGATTTAAGAATTTGGAAATTTGAAAATACGGAGATTGAAAATTCGGAGATTTGAAAATTGGGAAACTTGCAAATTTGACAATTTAAAGATTTGGAGATATAAAAATTTAAGAATTCAGGGATTCGTGAATTTCGAAATTTTTACCTGAGAAACAGAGAATTAAAAAATATTCTCAACTTGGAAAAGTACAATTTGGGAACTTGGAGACATAAAAATATGATTTTTTCACATTTTGTGAGCCATAAAACTGTATCATTCTATTATTACATAATTTGAAAATATCTTCAAAACTGCTGTCCCAAAAATACGAATCTCCAAAATATTCAAAAATCTACCACCTTGGGAATTCCACTATATAACATCTAACCATCACAAAACCTGTAACAATATTATTAATCTAAAATCCCAATAACACATCACTAATCGATGAAACTACAAGGTGTAAACGTTACAAATTCGTACATCAGTTGCCTCGATCGTATCTAATGGACGCAACGTTTTATTCTCCGTATAAAATAAAGGAGAAGGTTCGAGTGTCCAAGGGGGGCCACAGTTGGCGCGAAGAGAACAATCGTTTCGAAAATCGTGTTCCAAGAGTTTAACTCGTAAAGCAAGCAGCGTGGCGGGTTTCGGTGGCCTTTGAGGAGCCGCTGAGAGGCGTAGCGCTTGTACAGCCTGTCTAGGAGACGATGTTAGAGTGGGACCTACGGGCATAAATCGCCTAGAAAAGATAAAACGTCGTAGATGGAAGGTGGAACGTGGACGTGAGCTCACGCGCGCGTGTGTGTACGTGAACGTGACCCTCGCTGGATAGCTGATTTGTGAAACAAACTGCTACCAAGTGTGCCTCTCTCTCTGCCTTTCGGTCACTATTCGATCCTGCATTCGAAAAAAGTATCACCCTCTAGCTATCTCGCTCTTCGATCCGCAAAAGTGATCAGGAAATGCGGTTTATTTCATTCCGTATCTTCAGGATCGCATTTCGTTACATTTATTTCTTTGCAGGAGGATCGAAGAATGTATCATTGTATAGAGTGATTCGTTTCTCCTCCGAAATAGTTTAAAAAAAATAATATATAATAAATATCCATTGTTGGAGTTGCTTAACACTTTGCACTCGAGAACATTTTTATTATTGGCAAATTGGAACTATAAATATTTCTAGTTGAAGGGTTTGGTGATTTTTTTTTTTTAATTATTACTCTTTTTTACTGTTAATTGTCAATATTATCTGCTTCACTATGTTTAATACAAGATTTACGGATGATTAATAACCATTTATATTTAAATCGAAATTAAGGTATAAAAATAAGTAACTGATGGACGATACATAAACTATCTCACACAATGATATTCTATTTAGACGAAGGATCATTTACATTTGGACAGTAGCTTCTTACAAATTTTCGTAATTTAAAATAAGTAATCTAACATCCGTCATTTTGACGGGTTCCGTAAATCTAGTGTTAACCCTTTGCACTCCAAAGCAATTTTCTAGTTGAAAAGTTTGATGAATTTTGTGGAAATCATTATTTTTTATTATTAATCGCCAATATTGCCTGTTTCACTGTGTTTGAACACCGGGTGTATAATACTATAAATTTAGTTAAAAGATATTTATTTAAAATTGTTAAATTAAATCAAATGGCGAGTGAGAGTGCAAAGACTACCCTTCAATTATCAAAAAATATGTGATATAACTGTTATATTCTACACCGGTAGAATTCTGAAAATTCAGTAAAAAAGTAGTACTGAAAATGGGTGTAATGAAACTTTGTGAAAATAAATATAACAGCCCTCAAAGGTTCACCCTCTTGGAGTTAGAAAACGAAAACACAGATTATTAAAGATAATAACAACACAATTTTTCATTCGATCTTTGCATTTAGCATTTCGAGTATAATTTCCAAAAAAATAATTCGGGCACAATACATAGAATATTTCCTTCGTCTTCATTTCGATTAAAACTAAAACTACCCACGAACAATGACTACTTATTTTGAAATCACAAATGACGCTGAAAAATAAATAGACAAATAATGACAAATGAATTGATGTATATATCACTTCTTCGTCTCGCTGAACATCGACACGAATTACAAGAATACCGCCACAAAAATTGTTATAACTTAAATAAAAAACTTGTGAAACAGTCACTTCGATTCATACGTAACATCTATCATCGAATTCGTATACCAGTCAACAGTTCGATCGCTTCGTGTGTAGCTTCAATGACATCATACGTTGCTTACTAAGAAAAACCGTAACGTAGCATAGAATAAATCGAGCGATCGATCATGATGTGAACTCTAAGCGACCCCGATCAGTAAGCAAAAAAGACGTTGATGGGTTAGACAGCACTGTCTATTTACTATGAAAGATGATGTGCGCCAAAGAAGTCGCAGTAAACAACGTTGTCTGACTACTCAAATTTTCTCGTCATCCTTTTGGTTAAAATTACTCCGAGGTTACGTATTATCGCGTTGTTCATTTATACGCTATGAGTCAGAACATTAGTATAATTAAGATCTTAGATGGTTCGAAGTCAACTTCGTATTTTCACCGTGACAACCATTGACATAACGGATTTCATCATGAACATGTGTCAGATGTGTACTTCAAAACAGACGGTCTGTTGTAATTATTCCTATATAAATGTAGAAATACAGTTTCATCTTATACTCTATAAGATAAGATAATATAGAACATTATAACATAGATATATCGTAAAGATCTTATTCGTTTATTGTTATAATTCGATCGGTGAACATTTATTGATACATATCATAACAATAATATGTATTTGTTAGCGGCAACGTATTTTTCAGGGTCAACGAAGGCAATTAGCCCGCCGCTATTTTGCTTTCGGATCATTTATGATAGGGTGTTTGTATGAATGGCAACCCGGGCGGTCGACGATGGCCAGTGACACGAAGTCACGTAGTCATCGGGTGTCGCCGGGTTGATTGTTTAAAAAGAGGCATGGGATGTTCTGGAAAAGGCAAGCAGCCCGACGTTGCATTGTTTAGGGGTGTTGTTCTTTAAGGATCTGGCCACGGAGTGGGGATGGCAGGAATGCCTTCTGGTAAGAGGACTAAGCTTGACCTCTTGGCACTTACCCCAGAACCTTGATCGACATAGCATCAAAATAACAACTACTCTAACATATTTATTTATGATATATGTATTTATGGTTACATGTATCATATGATAACAAATAATAAGTGTTTTCCATTCGTATTACATAATATTACGTTCGTGTGTCCAAAATTAACCCCTTGTATTACAATTTATTCGGTAAACGCGTCATACATAACAGACTATTCACTGATACAACGTTAAAATGACTAAAGGAAATTCTAATTTCAATACTGTATTGCCTTTAGCGATCCTCGACCGTGCAAATTACAATTAGATTCAAATTAAACTACCGTATTAAAATTTTGATCAAGGTTCTACCGTATAAAAAACGTGTACAAAGTTTACCGTATTTAAACTGCGAGTACGTCACGAATGTGGCTCGTTATTATATTTCAAGGGTTTAACAAAATTTAATTACATCGAAAGGCGGATGAACGTTACTCCAAAATGTACTTCGTCGATTGGTTACGCTTTGGAATCGCGTATTCAACGTTCCATTTTTAAATTACTATCACATCGCCTCGCAGTAATTTACAATATGTAGCGTAGCGTTAGTTTAAATAAACTTAGTTTGTAACATAGAATAATTTTTAGAAGTTAAAACGGCATACCGCGAGCCTCGCCGCGCTCCCAGGTAGCTAGTGCCATAAAAACCTTTCCGAGCGCAACTCGCCTCGCTGATTGGGCGGGCCTAGCTACACTTTTTCGTATATAAGCGGCCCTTTTTACCGAGAAAAGGCAGTACAATCCTCACCTTAACCAAAGCTAGACCACTCTCGGAACCTCCAGAGTCGGAATCGGCAAAACTCCTTTCCTCTGTAACCAATCCGACTTGGAACCCCAGTCGGTAGGCCTAACTCGCAGCTTGGAACCCCAGCCGAGTTGGCCAAACTTTCCTCTCCGTCAAAACGTCACTTCTCAAAAAAAACACCTCGTCCCTCGAATACTGAATATCAAACGGTTATTGGCTTTAACGAACATCTTTGTAAGAAATATTTTGTCCCAAGCATTTACTTAATAAAGCAGCACTGTTACAAAATAAGAAATCTAAGATCCGTCATTTTTACGGGTTCCGTAAATCTAGTATTAAAACGAACATTACCCTAATACTAAACAAATACTAAACGAATATTAAACGAAAATTATTCGGATTCCGAGCGAATGAAACATAAAATATTTAATATATAAAAACTGTAATTCAAAAATGGAAAAGTTTGCAAATCCATTCACCGAACGCTAAATAAATTTGGTCACAAGACGATTAGTTCAGGTGCGAGGCATTCGGATGAAATTTGGTTGCTAACACTGAAATCAAGATGCAAAATGCGAAAGAAGAATTTGGATCTGTGGCAGATCCAATTTCTGACTCGAGAAACGATTGCATCTAGAAGAATGATAAGAAGCATTTACTTAATAAAGCAGCTCTGTTACAAATATGTGTTATCGATTCAGTTGACTTTCACCGGAATGGTATTTTGACAGATTCGCGATAAAGATGGCGTTCGAGCCGGTCATAAATGAATTAGAAGGTGTTGCGGAACGTTTTACGAACGCGCAAAGCGTTTTGTACGAGTAAACAAAGAATAAGAAGCCGAAGCAAAAGAGCATCGAGAATGAGAGTAGAAATCGTTTGAAGCGACCGTATCTGCATAGAAACGGTGCGTAAACCGTGGATTGCGAACGATTCAATAGCGTGTTTCCTAGCGGCATAAACGAGCAAAAGAAAGAGGGCGAATGTTTTACGAGCGAGTTAGCTTGTCAGAAGTCTTTTCGCGACTTTTATGACGATCCGCAACATCCCGCTGCTCTTTGTTCATTGTTCTAACCACGCCTCCGATACAAAGGGGAATAAATTTTGCAAGATCCCCGACGATAACATTGAACGTCACCGATCTATACCAAAAATACCCTCGATCGATCAGGAATAAATAGGATCGTGTATACGTGCTGGTAAGAACCTGATACAAGCTTTCGAAATACACTTGCTGAACCGGTGCAAACTGTCGTCGACACGGTCGTCACGATTGCGTAATAATTTTGATACAATGAACGCTTTTTGTCGTTGCCCGGTGGGACGTTCGAGTTACGAGATTTTTCGACCTTCAGATTTTGCGATTTCGCAATTTTCGACCTATTCGTGAGTGGGACTTTGGTGTTTTCGGACAATGGGAAAGTGGGTTTCTGGAATTTTTAGATAGTGGAAGATCGAGACTTACTCCGGAATTTTGGGATATTGAAAAATAAGATTTTAGAATTTTGAAACGATGATTCTGCAGGTTTTTAAAATTTTGGGACAATGAAGAAGTTGTATTCCAGAAATTTTGAAATTCTGGGAGATTAAGACTTACTCGGGAATTTTGAGACGCTGAGAAATAGTATTTTGGAATTTTAAGACGATAAGAAAGTAGGTTTTTGGAATTTTGGAACAATGAAGACGTGAACTTCTGAAATTTTGAGATACTAGGAGGTTGAGACTACTCTGGAATTTTTGGACGTTGAAAAATTGTACTTCGTAATTTTTGGACGATGACAGAGTGGGTTTTTGTAATTTTGGGATGCCATGAAATTCAAACTCACCTTGGAATTTTTAGACATCGAAAAGATACGACTTTGAAATATTTAGACAGTGGAAGATTGGAATTTACTTCGAAATTTCGGAACACTGGAAGATTAGGATTTTCTTTAAAACATAGGTACACTGAAAGGTTGTAACTTACTTTGGAATACTGAAAGCTCGTAATACTCGTAACTTTTGGGTTTTGAAAATTTATAAACTCGTATAATAGAAACTTCGAAGCATTTGAACGGTGGAAAATTTGAATTTTGGAATATTAGAACACTCGAAGATCCAAACTTTGAAATTTTAGGACACTAGTAGATGAGGACATCGAAACTTTGAGGCGCTAGTAGATGATGACATTGAAACTGTGAGGCACTAGAAAATTGAGACTGGGATATTAGAACTCAGCAGAACTCAAACTTTGAAAATTTTTTATCTCAAGAAAATGAAACTGAAAAATCTGTACCTTGGAAGTTTATAACATTAGGAGACTGCTCCTATAAAATTTTTTAAATACGAAAAAAATTAGAATTTTTTATTGGAAAGACATTGTAAGATTAGGAATAAAATATAAAAAAAAAGAAATAGAAAGGAATAAAAAATAATTCGGTTCATTCACTATCGATTTCGCCAGAAAGCACCGCCTTCGTCGCTACGTGTCTTCGTCTCGCCACGAAGAATGAAAGAGCAAGGAAAATAGGTGAAGAGCGAATCAACTGATTCACTCTAGACCCGTCTAAAAAGAGCCTCGACCTCTATGTTTAGTGTTAACCGAGTGGAGGAAAGAGAAGGGAAGACGGAGAAAGAGAAAACAGGACGATGATAAAATAATGAGGTATAAGACAGACAGACAGGCGACACGTTCGTCGAACCTTCAACGAGAAGACAGCAAGGTCAGGATAGTATAAGCTGTCCGTTTTTCAGCCGGTTCAGCGTGCAGAGCCGGCGACACACTTACGAGACGTTGACCTCGCGACCGGCTGTGTAAACACGGTGAATATCTTCATTTGCGTGCTTGTAGGCGGCCGTGAAGCCGAGAGACCGTATGCACGCGGAATAAGTGGGCAGCTGCAACGGCGTCCACCTCGAATCCTATCTGGGTGACCCGGTCCCAGAAACTTGTTCCGCCCTTCCGTGGATCCTGCTCAACCCTCCTCACGGACGTTTCATTCGCGACTCTTCACGAAGCGTTACATACATATTTCGATCACTAGCATATTCGAAGATCGATTCGACATCGATGCAACTGGTCTCCGTTACTTTTGGAGTTACGCTTGTAAAAAAATTCCAAATTGACCCACGTTGGAACCAAGAATAGGACACATATGGCATGTGGAGTTTGTGACGAGGGGCAAGAAATGTATTTGGATCACTCGCATCTTCGAAGATCGATTCGACATCGATGCAACTGGCATCGGTTACTTTTGGAGTTACGGTTGTAAGAAAATTCCAAATTGACCCACATTGGAACCTGGAATAGGACACATATGGCATGTGGAGTTTGTGACGAGTGGCAGGAAATGTGTTTCGATCACTCGCACCTTCGAAGAGTGATTCGACATCGATGCAACTGGTCTCCGTTACTTTTGGAGTTACGCTTGTAAAAAAATTCCAAATTGACCCACGTTGGAACCAAGAATAGGACACATATGGCATGTGGAGTTTGTGACGAGGGGCAAGAAATGTATTTGGATCACTCGCATCTTCGAAGATCGATTCGACATCGATGCAACTGGCATCGGTTACTTTTGGAGTTACGGTTGTAAGAAAATTCCAAATTGACCCACATTGGAACCTGGAATAGGACACATATGGCCTATGGAGTTTGTGACGAGTGTCAGGAAATGTATTTCGATCACTTGCATTTTCGAAGAGTGATTCGACATCGATACAACTGTGTTGTAAGACCAACTCATAGACAGCAAGATAACCTATCACTTCATTGAATCATCCTGCGAAAAACATCCTGACTTCACTCCTCAAACGCCAACACATCTAGCCTTCTTGGTCGTCCTGTTCTACGTACTCTGCTCTTATACTATGCTCTGTACTTCGATTACACACCCTCATCTCGATACATATAACTAGCCGCATTTCGACATTTCGCCAGTCTTCCATAATTTGTACTTCGGTGCGGAACTTATCGTCATCGAATAAAGGCTCAGAGTTCATAAGATAAGTGTTGCACTTATTCCCTCATCCGGAATTCAACAACTGGTCTCCGTTACTTTTCGAGTTACTCTTGTAAGAAAATTCCAAATTGACCTACATTGAAACCAGGGATAGGGCACATACGACCTATGGAGTTTTTGACGAGGGGCAGGAAATGTATTTCAATTACGCGCATCTTCATTAAATATATTTTCAAGCAAATGTATCAGCAACATTATAAACATTGTTTATTTGAAGAAAATTTGAGAAAACATAATATAACATAGAACCAAATGCGACATTTCTATAATGTCAGAACTTTTCTAAATAAATTTAATTAGTCTTTTACTAAATAAACTCTAAGTAAACGATAGTTTATTTCTCGTCTCTAGATTAATAGTCAGTACAATTGCCATTTCTCTTAATTGCTTGAAAAATTCGACACGGCATCGATAGAAATAAAGTTTGAAATACTTCTTCATCAATAGATGCACACGCTTCAGAAATTGTCTTTGATAGATCGTTTATCGAATTCCATGTATTGATCAGAATTCATTTTAGGAGAACTACGACGAATGAGTGTTTCCTTATTGAATGTGAATGCAGCCCACGCTATTAACATACCACCACCAAAATTACGACTCATATCAATATTTATTTGCTTTGACAAATCGTGCCAGTAGAATTCATAACCATCCGGTCCATCCAAATTGAGCTTCCTTCCAAGAATTTCTTCGCTTCTTTCAAAAGTTTCCAAAATTTCTAAATTCCCCAATTCCACGAACGAATATGTTTCAAGCATATCATTGATCTTGTTGAAAAAGAAACTACAATCTCGAACCTGTTTATCTACCTCGATCGTAGCGCAGAGTTCTAGATTTCCTTTCGCGCGGAAATCAGAAACAAAATTTTACGCAAGGAACAATTTGTGCTGGATAATTAAAACGCGTACGAAATATTTAATCAGCGAACGTGAACTTTCTTCGCCACGCAGATTCCTCGGTCAGTTTTGCCGTTCGCGTTGCTTTTATTTCGATGCAATACCAGCTACTGTAGAAACGTACAAAATACACCGCGCATTACTTTCAGACTTTCTAAACATCGGTATAGTTCTCGATTTAATATAGCAATTGTTCGGAGGTGTATCATTTCATGATGAAAGTGGATCGTTTCGTGGCCGCAGGAAGGAGGACATCGGAATTTTGCTCGATCCTTTCTATAGAAAGTAGCCGTAGGTAGTCGTCTCATCTTTGCACAGATTCGTGGGAGAACGAATCGGATGCACGACATTCGATTTAATGATCTCGAAAGGTAAAACGCGAGTAACCTACGCATTCGAAAGTTCACGTTCTACGGTGCTTGGGATAGGAACCCATGGATCTTCGATGAAACAGAGAAAGTTCGTCGATGGTTCGCACGACACGATTGACACGAATCGAATAGTGCAACCTTATCGGTTTTCATTTAACCCTTTCCGTATCGTGTTCGACGATGTACCGTTCGTGTACAATTACCTTGGTATTTGTATAGTTTGAATAAGCCGAACTAAATGTTTCCTGAGAACTATGAATTTTATATGAAAATAAGTATATTCATTTTATAGCGTGTCCTAAATACAGGCTATTCTTAAAATGAAATAGACGAGCAGTAAAGATTCGTGTTGAAATGTTTAGAAATATGTTAAACTTCTGATAAAATAGATACAAAGGCTGATGATTAATTTGTAATGTTTATAAATATATATTTATATAATTATATATATTTACTATGTAAATTATTTATAAATATATATTATGATCATTATAAATTAACATATATATATATACAAATACATATGTACAATATTTTCAACACTTTTATAAACGGTGTATACCTAGCTGTAACATAAAAACACTTTGCCTGTAAAATACTACAATAATAAAACAGAAATACCGAATAATGGAAAGACCTAAAAACCTAAAAACATAAACATCGAGAAATTGATAAACCGAAGAAGAGAAAAATGGAAAAACATAAAAGAAAAACAACAACAAAAAATACAGCAAAATAGTAAAATAATAAAGTAGCAATGCCGAGAAATAATAAATCAGTAAATCAGTAATATAGTAAAATAGTAAATCAATAACCTAGTAGAACAAAAGCTCGGTAAATCAGTAATACAGTAAAACAGTAAAACAATAAAATCAGAAACTAGAAAGAAACAAACACGTACTATCTCTAAAATCAACTTCGCTTATACATGTTGCATAGTCGAACCGGAATTCTAAACGAAGAACATTATAACGATGACTGAAATCGTCAATCGTAAAACGAATTATTAACGATAGGAAAGAGAAAAAAAGTGTGGTAGAACGAGGAGCGAAGAAGACGGGGAGCAGAAATTATTTGACAAGAGGGTTCCTCACCAACTAATCTAGATAAAATGAATGGTGGTGAGAAAGCATGCGAAGGGGGTTCTCTAAGCTCGCTCGGTTGCATGTCTTCATCGGTATCGTCGTTCGCACGAATTTTTGCTCCTCTTGTGTCTGTCCGTTCTCCCTATTAAAATACATCCGCAGGAAGCCGCGAGGGGATCGGTTTCCATCCTCGTAAAACGAATTCGCCAGAATTCGAAACATACATATTAAGTAGATACGAAGTATAAAGTAACAAACTTATATGCCATGAATAATTTCGGTCCCCTTCGCGATGAAAGTAGGAGTTATGTGCGTGTTAGTTCCACGTCCCTCGTTTAACTATACACTGTAGTGTAGGAAAAATACTTTTTGATGATTCGTTCTTAATTATAACGCGATATTGTTATTTTACATTCCCTTAAGAAACTGCGAAAGTATGAAAGTGCATTATAAGAAGATAAAAATGATTTACCGAATCTGGTATTGCCAAATGATTTACAACTTTTATTAAATAAGGCTGTTCACGATTCGATATTTACAATTTACAGACTTTATTTGAATATATTAACTTAAAAATATATATTTTAGCTAAATATTCATAATTTAAAAATATGTATTTAAAGTTGAATATGTGTAATTCAAAATATTAACTTTTGCTAATTATACTGTTGGATATTTTATTTAACCTCGTATAAATGTTACGTTAGAAGCTTCTTAATCAACAATATAAACTTGTTTTATAACATAGAAAATATTTTTTACTTACACTATATTGCTGGATGCTTTATTTATCCCTCATCGATACTATACGCAGATGTTGTGTTTCCTAATTTTTAAATTGTAAGAATTCATTTTTATCAAAATTTCTTTTTACTAAAATTACATAATTTAATATCTTTCCCAATATCCTATTTTTAACGCGACCACGACTCAACCTTGACAAATAAACAAAAACGGAGAATGGGATGCGATAAAATACTCTAATGAGAGATTCATCCAAAACTGATTATGACACGAATTTGACTCACGGTCTCGTAAAATCTAAAATAAATTAGAGAGAAGAAAGAACAAAACATATTCCGAAAGTAAATTTTGTACTTCATAATTTTTAACTGTAAGAATTCATTTTTATTAAAATATCTTCTTACCAAAATTACGTAATTTAACATAGTTACTAATGTCCAAATTATAACGCGACCACGACTCAACCTCGCCAAAGATACAAAACTGAGAAATGGTTCCGAGAACATTACACCGAGAGTACTATAATCACAGATTGATCTAAAAGAGATTAAGACACGAGTTCGATTCATGGTCTCGTAAAATCTGAAGTAAATTAGAGAGAAGAAAGAACAAAACATATTCCGAAAGTAAATTTTGTACTTCATAATTTTTAACTGTAAGAATTCATTTTTATTAAAATATCTTCTTACCAAAATTACGTAATTTAACATAGTTACTAATGTCCAAATTATAACGCGACCACGACTCAACCTCGCCAAAGATACAAAATTGAGAAATGGTTCCGAGAACATTACACCGAGTGTACTATAATCACAGATTGATCTAAAAGAGATTAAGACACGAGTTCGACTCACGGTCTCGTAAAGTACGAAGTAAATCAGAGTGATACTTCGAAAGTAAAGGGGAAGTGGCGTATCGCTCCCGTTTCAAAATCGATTCCCGCCCACTTAATTCGCCGGGGGCGAGAAGATGATACGGAGTCTATTATCCGAATTTATAGAGGGCTTCGAGGAATCGAAGGGACGCAATTTCGAGTCTCCACCCGCAGCGTAGAGCGTAGATTCGAAGGGCTCGGTTGGCATAAGGCCGGCGAAGCCACCGCCACGCAGAAGATCGCAGAAACGGTAGATGGAAAAAGAGAGGAGATCGAAGAAGAAGCAAGTCGGAGAAAAGAAGAAAAGGAAGGACCGAGATTCTAGGAACCGTCGTGCTCGCGCATCTTCATTATCCTTGCTCAGGGCCTAAGGGCATCCGTGTATACAACGGTAGAACCGTGCTTGGACTCGATCAATTAGCGTATAGACTTCGTGATTCGAAAGCGCAAAAAGGACTAAAACGGCCGCAACTTTTCGCTTATGAATGCAGCCTGCTCGACTATCTGCTCGTTTCGCTGACAATATCCCGTGCTCGAAACTCGTGGAATATTCTTTCGGTTGGTAACGAAAATGTGGTACAGGTAGCCCTCCTGCAACACGGCATCCTATAACACGGTTTCGCTCTAACACGATAAGAAAATTGAAAAAACCTTTGTAAAACAGTGTACTCGGCCGCGGCGATGCTGGCCGTCTTAACACTAGATTTACGGAAGTTCAATGGTCGCTTAAGTCTAAATTGAAAATGAACTATGAATAATACATATACCAGTTTTGTAGACTTAGAATTTGAAACGGAGGGAGAGAAGGAAAACGGAAGACGAGGATATAGAGCAAATTAAATTAAACACAATAAAAGCAATAACAAATCAATTAAATAACAAGATAACTAGAGTGACGTTTACTTCGCGAGAATATCAATAGAGACCGATGGTTACAGACAGACTTCCGACTTTCAGACAGACCTCCTTTTTCTTCGCTCGCATACAATATATATCCATCTTCCCGGTGTCCAGGGAAGGAAAAACAAGGAGTGGGAAAAGGGGTGACTTACCCCAACGCAAGAAGTCCCCATTTCCCCGCCAGCGGTCATCCGGCCCAAACGGTTGCCGGGTGGCCCCCTTCGGCACACGACAGTCTATAATTTACCGTAACAGTAATAAATCCAAGGATCGCCTCGACTTTTCAAACTGCATGAGGAACCGAAAAAAATACAACTATGCCAACCTCGGGCTCAATGTGCTTACCAGCTGAGTAAAACGGTCAAAGTCATGGTTCCTTGGTCTTTTATTGCTGCTACGCTGACCCTTCAATACGCTAAATTCCTACAATCTAAAAATATCGTCTACAGTTTATAGATTCTCTTAAGTTCCTTCAGTTTAAAGATTCTTCATCTCGATGATGGTTAACATTCGTTTCGACACAAGCTTTTAAATAATTTTCGCAATTGAAAATAAGAAACCTAAGATCCGTCATTTTTACGGGTCCCGTGAACCAGTTAAACATACACCGTTGCGGAAAGCAACAGTCCAGGTTATTAAGACAAATGAAAAAGAAATAAGAGCTGCAGTTGCTGAAGGATCTTCGACATCAGCATACATTTATATTTTTAATCAAAATTAAGTTGTTTATGTAGAATTAAAAAAAAGATATTTGTTTTTAATAAGTTTTCGGAACGTAACCCCCCTTTTTGCACTGGCTCTGGGTCTGATACAACACTGTCTGTTTCACACAACATAGCATTTTCTAGGAACCTAACTACCGTGTTATAGGAGGGTTTCCTGTACTTACAACAGTACCTTTAGATTTCGTATAGATTTGGAATTTCTAGATCGTAATTAACACGTTATAAACAGGCTGGGTAAAAATACGTGACTCGTGAACTGTTGTTTATTAGAGGGTCGAGTATTTTTACCTATTTGAATATATTAGTCACTCCCTTTTTGGATAACCATGAGTGTCAGGTACTATTATGCTTCTATTCGCCGTTCTATTAACGCAACTGAAGAATATGAATTAGTTTTATTCGGTGCATGCAGAATAACAATGAAGCTCTAACCTTTTGTGATCAATGCCGAAAAGCGATGACAAATCGGGAATGAATGCTTCGCGATGATTCGTCATCGATATTCGCTCAAAATCGCTTATGCTAATAAGGCTGTCGGGTTCGTTTGAAACTAATACATTGACTCATTATGCAAAAATGAAATATGACGAGCAACACTCAGTATTTCGGACAGAGTAATAGTAAAAACGATAGACACACAGCATATTGAACACCGGATCTTTCTATGAGCGTTTGATTACAAACTTCACAAAGTTTTTGTATAGTAATCTCGTTTCCGGTAGCAATCTCCCTTCCCAGCCAATTTATAACATTTCAATTTCTTTATAAATCAAATGAAAGTTTTGTTTCACACCAAAACTGCCAGCATATAACACACACTTATTCTGAAATTACAAATGGCGTTGAACAATAAGTAGACAAACAATGAATTAATGTATATATAAGTATATGTATCTGAATAAATTAATTGCTATATTAATTCATTATCTTGATGAAAAATAACACCGATTGTATGAAAACCGTGAGAAAAATTGTTATACCCTGAACTAAGAAACTTGCGAAACGGTCAATTCACCGGTTTTATAGTTTTAGTGTTATTTATAATCCATCTCCAATACAGAAAATCGATGGTTTGGATATATGAATTCTAGAAGTGACTATTCGTTGAAAATTTGAACTTGATGATGTAAAAAGTTGGAAAGAAAATTCATTTTATGTTGTTCTGTGAGCATGTCGAAATTCTGGGTCAATGGAACTTTCGTTCTTAACAATTTACCTCGAAATATATTACGTTCCAAGTGGATACAAAAGAAAATGATCGTATTCGACGATCTATTCTGCGCACAGAAATTCGAGAAATTCCAAAATTAACGGCCCGAACCTTTAACGCGAGGATGAATCTCGTAGATAATTTGAACAATTGAATTCTTAGAAGATATACAATTACGACAGTCGCATCGAGAAATTTATTCTGTGTTAATGACTGTTTAACGGCTTCACGGGTAACAAATTTTATGCAGCGAAAGCGAGGAGTTCGCTGAACACTGAAAGTAAACGAATTACCGTTTTCTCGGTTCTTTTCTACCATAATAGATATTCGCTGTTTAGTTGCATGAGCTGGCCCGCTAAATAATGATATAATTATCGCGGACAACTAAAGAGAAAACTGGACTTTAACTGTACAGCATGGTTTATGATCCTGAAATTGTAAGCCGCGAGAAATGTACTTTCGTTAGCATCGACTTTTACGCTCGTTGGTCTCGGTTATAAATACGAGAATTAGCGAGAAACAGGTGGCAAAAACTTAACAATTAATTGAACCTTGCGCCAGGTGAAAACGGTATTCGTATCATTGAAAGAAAGAAGAAACTTCCATTTTCTAAATTGTTACATGGTCCGACTAATTGAACGAAAAATATAAAATTGCAGAATTACTTGCTTATATAATCGAGAAGAAAATATATTACCGTTCGCTGTAATCTGGAAAACAAATATTTATGGCGCAATTATTTTTTACCGCTGCTATATGATTTCTAATATATGCGAACTTGTGTATTTTCCTGCACTCGCTGCATTTACGTCTGCACCGATATTTTCACTTTACAGAGTTAAATGTCTTTATCAACTTCAATTTGTGCGAAGAAAGTGATTTAGAACATTCAGCTGCTGTTAGAGAACTATTTACAATCTCTCTGGACTGGCAGCCCGACGTTGCATCGCTTAGGTGAATAGGGGTGTTGTTCTTTAAGGATCTGGCCACAGAGTGGGGAAGGCAAAGATGCCTTCTGGTAAGAAGACTAAGCTTGACCTCTTGGCACTTACCCCAGAACCTTGATCGAGAAAGCATTCGAAGGATAGGATTGCGTGATATTAAAATGATGATCACAGAGTTAGTTCTCTTGCTTCTTTATTGAGCGCGTACGTTAGTGTGGACCCTTGATCTTACAAGCCTTGTTGTGTCTTACTTCTTACTAACTATTTTTCGCTCAATTGCGATCTTTTAAGATCATGTCGAAGACTTTGGCCAACCCCCGACAAGGTGTGGTTAACCAATTATCGAAACCTAAATCCCGCCAAATCGTAGAACCTCCCTCTTGTGCCCGAAGCACGCTTCCTTGAAGCGGGGTTTATTATTAATCCGGCCCACCGAGATGGGCACGAATCTGCTTCCTCGCCTCTATGGGCATACGCAATAAACTACCTATCGTCCTCCCCGGCTAGCCACCGCTTCCGGTAGGGACAAGATAGATCAACGGCTGAGAAGACATTGCTTGACTCGGCACTTGCAAGGAATTTTATTATTGCCTCAATGATCTTTCCGCCGGATACAGACTCCCCCAGCAAAGTTCTCAGAGTCGTGTAGCCCTTGCCCCGTTAGCCTACCGCCCGTAAAGAGCGGAGTTTCCAGGTCACACCGCGTGGAGGTTGTTCCTTGAAGCAGGGTTTATTGTAAATCCGGCTCACCGAAGTGAGACGCGGATATGCTACCTCGCCCGAGAGGGCATACGCAAATACAACTAGTCTTCTACTTTCTTTGGCCGCTGCCGAGAGAACGGTCCTGGAAAAATCCAGGGCGTCGCAGGGCCGAACTGCGAGCGAATCCTTTGGTCACGGTACCGACCGAAGTCGGTGACCGCGTCCACGGGGAACCACGGGGAGGCGGATTCGCCACGTACACGCCTGTACGCACGCCGAGTTCCTTGAAGCAGGGGTACGATTCGACGGGGGTAGCGTTTGCTGGTGAAGGTGGCAACGCAGCGGAATTTCCCAGGGCCCGGGGTCAGCTACGCGACCGGCCGATGGTCGCTTGACCTCGCGATGAAGACCCTTAGGGAAACTCAGGGTTTATGACACTAAGCGTTTTACTGTCGAGACCATTAGCAAAATTCTAAGTACGGACATGTATTCTCCAAAAATCCTAAAACGGTTACCTCAAAAACAGCTCTGCTGTCGCCCGTGTCATAAACCGTGCTGGTCGTTTGCACGTTCGATGCTCTTTACAAATTTACAGATTTATGACCAGCCGCTACACATTAAAATAAGAATTATTCTAACATACTTATTGGACAAACCCTGTACAATACGCGTCCACTTCCCCGTGCGATTCACCGGAATTCTCCGTATCCGCGTTTTCAAGGCACGGCCGTTTTTTCGAAACCCGCGAGACGAGGCAGTCTCGAGCGACGGTGCACGCGCGCATGCACGTCGGCGCGCATATTCGAGGTGCATCGGTGCATACATGCGTGTCGGAAGAGCTGCAACGCACAACGGCAGCGGCGGCGGCGGCGATATAACAGCGGGCCCGTAGGTGGCTTAGTGATCTCATGTTTCATATTTATACTCTCATCTGCATATTACGAGCGGGGTGTGCCTAGGTGGCTGCTGGCCGTACTCGCGTGCACTGACAGCTGGAATGCGCTGGATTAGATTGCCCGGAGCGTTTCTGTTATACCTGCCACGAATACCGTGTTCCTCGCCACGGCTGCGACAACCCGTCCTTCGATGGCTGGCTCAATTTTTTATGAAACGAATCAGCCCCTCCTGATGAATCTATTTAATCTAACAGCTACTTGCATCACTCGGACACTGGGGAACGAACGGACAGAACTTTTACAATTTTTTACACCACCGTGTAGGCTCGTGTTTCGTCCAGATCCGAGCTGAGTGCAATGACGTTATGACGACGTTTTACTAATTTCGATGAGTATCGATGTTGATTGAGAAGTTTGAACGAGATTTTATTGTACACCGAGGGACTCTGATTTTTATGACTCGGATCCGGGTTGAGTGCAATATACGACGACGTTTTACGAATTTCGATGGGTGTTGATGTTTAGTGGAAAGTTTGGATGTGATTTTATAGATAATACAGCGAGGGACTATGATTTTTGTGACTCGGATCCGAGTTGAGTGCTGTTCAATTATCATTAGATAATTAGCAAACAAAAATCTATGTTGAGAGTCACTGGGTCTACAATAATGGAAAGCCTTGATTCTGTCACCGGAGTCAATGAGCCTCGGGCCATGTCTATACCTAAAGGTCAATTGTGCGAAAACGTTGCAGACCCAGGTCGTTATTTTTCCTCAATAAATGGGTGCCTGTTTTACTATGCATCTTAGAAAAGTCTTTCACTTTTAGTGCGATTCTTGAAAAGTCAAGACGTCCTTTCGAGTCGTGTATCATAAAGTTAGGTTCATCAAAAGAACATTCAAGATTTATTTAATTTTTAAGTAAATAACCTCACCATATCCCAATAAATGCAATACATGACGACGTTTTATTAATTTCGTTGAGTATTGATGTTTATTGGCAAGTTTGAATGAAATTTTATAATACAGCGAGGATAAAAGTGTTCGTACATTTGAAATACAGAAATAAAAGCAACAATATTTTCTATATTATTAAGTATATCAAACGCTAGACTCGCCAACCGGTCAAAATGACCAATTTCGGGTTCGATATTTTATGTTACAAAATTTCGTCAAAATGTCTGTTATGTCTTATTTAAACGCGAGAATCGCACAGCACACGATTCGATCGCGACCACGGCCAATTATAACTCGAGCCTACACTTCTGCCTCCGAGCGCGCGCGATTCCCGCGCTCTGATTGGTCAGTGTTTTTTGTTAATAATTTAAAAATGAAGCCCCATACGACATTTTTGCAGATGAAAAAGTTGTTCATAATGACCCCACCGACCTCCCATTTCCGGCTCCTTCAACACTTTTGGGACACCCTGTATATTAGGTGATGCTGCAGTATTTATTTATTACAAAATACGAAAATTCGACTCTGAAATTCCTAAACTATAATTTCAAGTTTCCAAAGATGTTACAAATATACAAATGAAAATATTTCAAATGTTCGAATCGAATAACGGGCTAATCTTTCGTCAGTGATCGGAGCAATACAAACTAAATACACTTAATTCATAATTTCGTCAACGATTCGCGTGAAGCATAAAAACTGGTAACCAACTAGAGAAATAAAATGAAAACCGATTAAAATAATGAAGCAAGTTAATATTCAACATTTTTGAACAACGACGTTCTTGTTACGGAAGAACTTGAAAACGACGTGATTACCAAAAGAATTCAACGTACCATTTATCTATCCGTTTTAAGCGATTATCTAAAGAGTTACGTGACGTTACATCGAGCTTTCGTTTCTTGTGAATTAACCTGTTTTCCACAATTAATGAAAGTCTGTCGGGGTTTCAATTAACCGTTGCTACAAGGGTAAGACTGAACCGTCACGCAACCGGATAGACTACGCAACCTTAAAGGGAATACAATGTCGGGAGAGATATCTGTTGCCACCGTGTCTATGCTTGTTTACCGAATGAACGTGTATCGCGTGCAATTACATCGCAATTTGTCGCGACGATATTACCGCATATTCACTGAACGACCCTTGCTGTCTTGAATTTCAATGACAACATAGCACAGTATCGATACTACGTTGCCATCTTATATCCAACTTAGAAACCGTAAGTTTCGATAAGATCCACTGCACAATCTATTTCTTCGATTAGATTTTTTATTTATGTAACTAGAGGTACACTATTTATGTAGGTATGTATGTTATGTATATAACTACTATTTCACCATTTTAACAGTTTCATCGTTTCGATAATTTGGCATTCTATTATTTTATCGTCTCTTATTATTTTAGTATTTGTCCACTTCGTTATTTTACTATTTTAGAATTTGTGTATTTTATTATTTTACTATTTCATTACTCTATTAATTTACTACCTCGCTGTGTTAGTATTTCACTATATCATTAATAATGTAGTGAAGTATTGAAATATTAACATAATGAAATATTAATAAATTGTTATATCGTAATAATAGAAAGCGGGGAAAAAATTAGAAAAAATTAAATTAGCAATAAAAAACAAGAAAGTTTTTGAAAAGCAGTAAATGTTTTGCTGAAATAACTGTCAAAATTTCCGCACGAGTCACTTTGTATCCACGTTACCTTTATTAGGGCAATAACCTAATGAAAATAATTGAACCAATTCTATTTTGCGTTAAATTTAAATATTCATTTTTAAAATATTTTATTCAAATAATACCTAAACGTGTTCGCCATTTAATGGAGTTTCCGGCCGTCATGTTCTCCAAACAATATTTCCAGATCCCGATATGAAAGTAACTGATCAATTCTTGGAACATTGCCTCTCCGGATATATGGCCGCGCACGAACTCGACGGTGATATCGAAACGAATATTAACACTAGATTTACGGACGTTTAATGATCACTTATGTCTAAATTGAAGGTGAACTATAAAAATAAGGAAATAAAGGATAATACATATATCAGTTTAGAGAACGATTCTTTATTGCGACGAAGTTTAACATGCACCTTGACATAAGCTTCTTAATAATTTTCGTAATTGAAAATTGTAGCGTAGCGTTAATTTAAATAAACTTAGTCTGTAACATAGTATAATTATTAGAAGTCAAAACGGCATACCACGAGTCTCGCCGCGCTCCCAGGTAGCTAGTGCCATAAAAACCTTCCCGAGCGCAACTCGCCTCGCTGATTGGGCGGGCCTCGCTGCACTTTTTCGTATATAAGCGGCCCTTTTTACCAAGAAAACACAGTACAATCCTCACCTTAAACAAAGCTAGACCACTCTCGGAACCTCCAGAGTCGGAATCGGCAAAACTCCTTTCCTCTGTAACCAAACCGACTTGGAACCCCAGTCGGTAGGCCTAACTCGCAGCTTGGAACCCCAGCCGAGTTGGCCAACCTTTCCTCTCCGACAAAACGTCACTTCTAAAAAAAAACACCTCATCCCTCGAATACTGAATATCAAACCGTTTTTGGCTTTAACGAACATCTTTGTAAGAAATATTTTGTCCCAAGCATTTACTTAATAAAGCAGCTCTGTTACAAAATAAGAAATCTAAGATCCGTCATTTTTACGGGTTCCGTAAATCTAGTATTAAAACGAACATTACCCTAATACTAAACAAATACTAAACGAATATTAAACGAATATTATTCGGATTCCGAGCGAATGAAACATAAAATATTTAATATATAAAAACTGTAATTCAAAAATGGAAAAGTTTGAAAATCCATTCACCGAACGCTAAATAAATTTGGTCACAAGACGATTAGCTCAGGTGCGAGGCATTCGGATGAAATTTGGTTGCTAACACTGAAATCAAGATGCAGAAAGCGAAAGAAGAATTTGTATCGGTGGCAGATCCAATTTCTGACGCGAGAAACGATTGCATCTAGAAGAATGATAAGAATATGATGGACCGCAAACGACCGGTGCATAGACCACAACGATTTTTCTCTTGAACTCGTTGAACCGGAGTGAAATGTTACCTCTCCCTTGGTCGCTCCTCTCGCTTAGCCGCGGTGTAATGTTACTACGTGAAGGTGCACTCCATAAAGTCCCATAAAAGTGGCCGCAACTAGCCTTTCAGAACGCTCGCGCGTGGAAAATATGGATTTTTTTTCGGCCGGATCGAAAAGTAACGCGTGCAGGAATTTTAAATACAGGCTGCACATGCACGCGATAAATTTACTCCCCGCGAACATACTGTTATGGACTCATCGAAAATATTTTCCTCTATTACTCGTTGTTAACGCTCGTGGGTGAAATAAATTCTTTCGAGCTTTGGTGAATATTGCACGTGGTGTGCCGACTTAGTTTATTTATCACAATCTCGAAGGACCACCCGATCAATCGGGACTATACAAATTATCTATCTTTTAACTATACGAATGACTATGTTCTTTATTCAACTACAATTCTACTATGTGTATTACTATTCTATTTTTCTATCTATTCGTGTGGCTGCAATTTTTCTTAACTAACTGAGGTTCTATTAGAACTCTTCGATTACACCTCGGTCAGGTGGACTAGACGGGGGTGAATCGTTCTAATAGGCTATGCAAAATGTACAAGTTTGTGGAAGGGACGCAAGGTTTACGCCCTACTCGGGCCCCTTCCACTCGCCAATATTCCAAGTTTTGCACCCGGTCCGTGGCAAGTAATGAAGATCAAGAAGCGCGCTGACCTTAACTAAACATGCTAGAAATAACGGGCTCGAAAGGTAAAAATGTGAATCTGGCGACGAAATGCGAACAATGACTAGAAAACTACATAGAAAACGCGCGGGTCTTTATGGCTTCCTGAGTTTATGGCTGCCACGGAATGGCCCGCGAACCCTTCGATGGGACGACGGTCTTAGGTTAATTACACTATTCAAATTCCAAGTCTATTGTCAAATGTAAGGGCATGTTGGCCTTAACACTCGTCTTTGGCTCGTCCGAAATGTAATCTTTAACACGTTGATCGCCACAATGACACAGTAGAAAATTTGACTACGTAGTACATTCATGATTAATAAATCTTACCAAATATTTTCACAATATACTATTCCATTTATTGTTCATAGTTCCAAGTGCTTAATACAAGCACTTCCAATTGGGTAACTGAATAAATTCTTAATAATATAAATGATTGATTTACATGGAAATTTAAGCGTCACCCGTATGTGGATGACGTGGCAGTGAATGTGTTAACACCTTGTGTGCCACCCTAAAACAGTTTCAATCTCTTTCAGGAAGTAATATGAGTAACACATATGAGTGACATGGCAGTGAACGCGTTAAACCGATCTCCAAGTATTAATTTATTTCGGAGTTCTCTGAGATACGTGAGATCGAGATATTAATTCTATCCCAGGCGAAATTATACATACAGCCGTATTCGAATTTCCGAATTGGAAAGTTTATTATCGAGAACTCGCAATCTGAAATTCCTGTAATCGTAAATTTTTCAATTTAGCGGTTTGAAAATGTTCGACTCCTTCAACTTAAAAATCTGAATCTCTCGTATTTCCAAACTCGGGAAAATAAAATTTTACCACTCTGTAAACGCGTATAAAATCGAACCTGTTCTAAATTCAGCGCTTCAATTTCGTGTGATGAACATAGGCGAAAGTCCAAGCTCGACAGAAAAGTGGGCGTCATATAGCGAATGTGCACCGTTCTCCAGAAATTAAAAGATCGAGCGAAAGGAAAGAAAGTGGTCGGACAAACTAGAACGACGAATTTTTTTGCTCGCTGCTCAACTACGCGTGCAACGTCGAATTAATCGTCGAAGCAGAAGACATAACGGGCGAACGTTAATTTCCGTCGTAATAATTGTCTCGAAATTGAATGGCAGATAATTAAGAAACGGACGCTTCGTCCCCATTTCCTTTCCTATCTTGCAAAGCGCGACACTCGATTAGAAAGAGAAACAGATAGAGAAGAAGAGGTTAACAACGTCTCTAAGAGCGAGACTGTCTAGTCAGAATGTCTCGAGATGATCATCGTTTTCCTTTCTCTTGCTGCATCGTCGTCGGCAGACATTTCTCTTTCATTACTTCCAAAACGACTGTAATTACGACGGGGATACCTCTCGAAGAGGAAACAGTTCGATGATAAAGAAGAATCCTGATTGTCATCTCGTAGATTGAACCTTAGTACGTGCCCGTTGATCCGACAGGGAAAGGTGAATGCACCGTGGACACGAAGAAGAAATGTCTGTACGGACACGGAAAAGGTAACGTTTGCTTTATTAACTCGCGTGTGCCCTTTCGTTACACGATTCCATATTCAGAATCCTATTACTGTTTTCACGATTGCAATCTTCTGTGCTCGTATGTGAACGTCGATACACCGCTTTAAATTTCTATTGGTTGGACACTTTTGGAATTGACTCGTATTTGTAATGCGGACTCTATAGGTACGAGCTTTTTGGAATTACAATTTTTAAGAGTAGCTCGATTGGATCATACTATAGGATTATGGTTGATGTTGTAGAAATGAGAAACTTGCAAGTTTACAGGTATGTTAATTGTGTACGGTGATGGTCACGAGATGGGGAAACTGAGAAGATTGAGGAATTGGAAAGTTGCGGAAGTGGAAGACTGAAAAATTGTGAAATTGAGCAATTGGGAAAGTCGAAGAATTGAAAAATTGGAAATTGGAAATTGTACAATAAAATTGTAAAATTGTAAAATTGAGAAATTGAGAAATTGAGAAATTGAAAAATTGGAATATTGCAGAATTTAGAAATTGGAATAATGAAAAATTGTAAAATTGAAATTGGACAAACTGAGAAATTGGAAAATTGGAAAATTGAAATTGGAGAAATTGAGAAATTGGAAAATTGCGGAATTGAAACACTGAGAAACTGGAAAGTTGAGGAATTGGAAAATTGATGAATTGTAAACGTGGAAATTGAGAAACTGAGAAGTCGGATATTGAATCCTAAAAAATTGGAAAAGAGGATAATATGAAATTAGGAAAATGAAAAATTGAAAAATTGGAGAAATACCAAATTGCATAGTTGACAAATCTACAAATTGAAAAGTTATGAAATTAAGTCAATATAAAAATTCAGAAATTTGGAACCCGTGAATTTGAAAAATTTGTAAACGTGCAAATATGTCCTAACAAATTCATACACTTCTTATCAAAAATATAATTTGTTCTTAATTGTTACAAACTGAGCTACACAGAGCGAGAACTGTTCACAGGAACAAGAAACAATGCTAGAACGAAAATGCCTCGTGTTCTCTCGTACGTATACAAAGTTCTCTGGAAAGTGTCATTAAACGAGGCAGTAACGGAGTAAAGGAAATTATCTTAATGGGTTTCCAGCTGAGAGTAGGAAGCGTTCTTCCTCGCAAGGACAACAGGACGAATTGTTATTGCGGATAGTAGAGAAAAAACGAAGACACACAACAGGAAGGATATACGGTTCCTCTCTCCGTTTTCTCGTCGAACGAACCGAATTAATTGCCGCAAGTTAATGAACAGATTCTCTGTTCCGTCAGAACGGTCTTTCTCTCCAGATACGTTCACTGAACTCTCAAATCTACTCTGAATTAACAAACTGACGCGATCGATGCAATCGAATCAACCTTCTTCGACTCGCGGAAGAACCCTTTCACTGCCAACCAAACGAAAGTATAACCTTTCATTAAATTTAAACTATTACTTGTCTCGTGTTTCTGATGATGCATTTTACACAATCTTTTCGTTTCACGGATGCATTGCAATTTTTTTTTCAATCTTTTCTTGCGTCGTATATTATATCAATTTGAATGTTATGCTCTATCGTTGGAAGTTTTGTTACTTGGACGCTGTTGTTTCGTTTGTTGGGGAGAAGTCTTGTAGAAAAATTTAATTCGACAATTGGAACGTAGGGCGTATGGAATGTGATCGTTTGGAAAGGAGGTATTAGGAGATTGTAAAATTCAGAAGATAGGAAATTAAAAAAGATGGAAAATCGACAAAATTGATGTTTCCTATACTTTGACTTTTGGGAAACTGAGAAATTGGAAGTCTACAAGTTTTGCGATTGAAAATTGCTGCATTGGAGAACTCGAACATTTGAAGGTGAAGAACTAGCAAACTGGAAAACGAGGAATTGAAAAATTCGGCAGTGGAGAAATTGGGAATTTGAGAAACTGGGAAACTGAGGAATTGAAAAATTGAAAAGTTGAAAAGTTGAAAAGTTGAAAAGTCGAAAAGTTGAAAAGTTGAAAAGTTGAAAAGGTGAAAAGTTGAAAAGTTGAAAAGTTGAAAAGTTGAAAAGTTGAAAAGTTGAAAAGTTGAAAAGTCGAAAAGTTGAAAAGTTGAAAATTGAAAATTGAGGAATCGAGAAATTCGGAAACAGGGAAGATAGCAAATAAAGAAATTAAGATTCTGGAAAACTGGAAAATTGTAGAACTTGAAAAACTATGAAATTACTAACCAAAAAATCGGACAAACTAAGAAACTATGAAATTGGAAGATTGAAAAAATCGGGAAACAGAATAACTGATAGATTGCAAAATTCGAAAACTGACAACCTGAAAACGTCGATGACAACTGAAACCTAGATTGCTCTGAAAAGCCTACATATGAATCTGTCCGGTGGACAAAGAAACGAAAAAAGTGAGACATCCGCGGAAGCTGATAAGCCTCGAGTTACAAAGGAAAAGAAAGATGAATGAACAGCGGAAGACAAAGAAACGAAGACAGAGCGTAACAGAATGGAACGGATGTAGAAGAGAGGCAGCGTAGAACTAAGGTGTTCTTAGTCAGCAAAGCATGCGAGTGTCCTACGGTGGAACTAATGGCGATGGCCATTAATATAACTTTGCCTTAGCTTAGATGCAACCGCGGTACGTGTACGTACGCATTTCGTAGCAGCTACGAGTGATGCATGGTGTCGTCTTAAACGTCACAATGCAGCCCTGCTACGATAGGGACATTAATCCTTTCGCGGAGTTTAGCGTTTCGACCCAGTGTTCTCTAGCCCCTCTAGAGTAGCTTACAGTAAACTCTCTCGGTGTACTTAGCTCCGGTGTAAGGACTACCGTCGTTGTCGAGGTTAAAGCCTCTCGCATAAGAGGATAAAGAGGAGTTTCGTTACTCGTTAACGTTCAACCGCGTCACGAGCTTCTCCCCAGGCTCGATTATTCAACGGCCGATCCTTATTATCCTCGCGAATCCGTGCGACGCGTACGATAAGCGTTCGACCTTTCTTAATGCTATACCTTCTTCTGGAGAAACCAATTATCTTCGTGAAACATTTCTACTTTGGATTAGCCAATATTACTGTTGCGACACCGTGCGTGCAAATCCGATAACATATTTCGGGTACTTAAATTCTAATAGTTCTACCGATACGCGTTAAAGTATACCGAATTTAAGTCTTGTACCTAGGTTCATGTACTACATAATCATGATCCATTGCAGTATATGCTGCTTATCATGAAAATGATATAAGTCCTAACACAATTAAACTTTTCTTTGATTACATCGTTATTGAAGTAAATGTGGCGTATGTATACTATTGTGCACCTACACGTGTACACATATTCATACGTATGAACGTGCATATTGTGGGTACGCACCTACAGATGTGCATATACGTATACTTACATACGCATACATATGTGTATACAAACATAGTATGTACATACAGAGAAACATGTCTATGAATACACATGCACACGTACGTATCCATATGATCACGCGTCTACACATACATATGTATATATGAATAAACGTGCAAATGTACACTGGTACAAACATGCATATTAACATATGTACATATACATATGAACATACATATACATATGAACATACATATGCATATACACGTACAGACATGTATATAAACATAAGTACGTGTACAACTGCACATATATACACGAACGAACATGCATATCTGCATTCGTACAAACACGCATACATGTGCACATACATATGTAATTTTAATACAAGGAGAAACGAATCTATTTGCAATGAAAGATCCCAAATCGGAAAGGATGTCAGATGCGATTCCAAGATAAACCTTTCACCGCGACATTTACCCGCGAATCATGCATGAAACGGCGCTGTTTATACGTTCTCTGGGTTAGGTAGACCTTTTTCGGTGCCTACTCGTCCAACTCGAAAATCAAATGGGCAAACAGGTAGCGGACAGCGAAACTCGGTCGACATCGTCGGACCGTCAGAACAAAAAGTCTGTCCCCCGACACGGTAGGGATTTCATTTTCGGCTCGATTGACGTTAAAAGCCTGAAAAAGCATGTCACTACCACTCTACTATTTACGGTTTTATGCGTCCTTTTTCGTTGCCACAATTTTACACCTCGTGAACGGCGTTTAATGTCCATGGGAATTCAATTCGCTCGAAGGGACCGACGATAGTGCGGGCTATGTTTCGAGCAAACAATTATTATATCGTGAATGATTGATACTTATTGTTAGTAAAAAGATCTAATTTTCGAGCAGACGTTTTATAATATTATGCCTATTCGACAATTACAATAATATTGTATTATTGTCATCATTTATTTCTGTTGGATCAACTCAAGTGGAAATTATGAATTGTAATATTTCGAACATCAAATTTCTACATCCGCAGATGCACATACTTCCCCAATCTGAAGTTCTCGAGTTCGGATTTCTCAAGTCTTTAAATTTTCAAATCCTTCAATTCTCGAATCGCCAAATTCTGAAATCATTAAGTTTTCGAATTACCAAATTCTCAAGTGCTCCTAGTACTCGAATCTTCAAATTTCTGAATTGTTAAATGAGCAAATTCCACGTTTCCCAGATTCCACACCTTTCAAGAACATTCAAGAAAATTTTAAAATTTTAGACATAACAGTAGTCGAAGAAGAACGCGAAGGTACCTATGGAGAGTCCAGAGAGAATCTACAGATACCTATGGAGAGTCTAGAGAGAAGCTAGAGGTACTTATACAGAATCTACAGAAAATACAGAGATACCTGTAATAAATATAAAAACAACCCAGAAGTACCTATGGGGAGTCTAGTGAGAGAAACGAGAAATATCTATGGAGAGTCTAGAGAAAACACAGAGGTACCTCCACAGAGTGTGGAAAGAAGCTGAATGTACCTATGAAGAGTCTAGATAGAACCTAGAGGCACATATGGAGAGTCTACAGATAAAACCCTGAAATATCTACGGAGAGTGTATAGAAAACACAGAGATATCTGTAGGAAGTGTAGAAAGAATCGAAAGCTATCTACCAAATTCTCAAGTGCCCCAGTACTCGGATCTTCAAATTTCTGAATTGTTAAATGAGCAAATTCCACGTTTCCCAGATTCCAAACCTTTCAAGAACATCCAAGAAAATTCTAAAATTTTAGACATAACAGTAGTCGAAGAAGAACGCGGAGGTACCTATGGAGAGTCCAGAGAGAATCTACAAGTACCTATGGAGAGTCTAAAGAGAACCTAGAGGAAACCCTTGACGAACATAACCTGTGTACTGTTCGTGCAACCCCATCCCCGAACAAAAGGATTCACACGCGCGTACCACGTTCGAAATCATCATCGAAGGATAATGAAAGATCCGCTCGTGGTTTCTAATCACGTTTCAAGCGACAATATCGAACAGCTCGCGAGTACGCTCGGCCGCAGAAAGATAATCGAGGCTGGTTTCATTCCTAGAATAACGTCGAAGATGGTTCGAAGTCATGGTGAGCAGCTTGGTTGTCCGAGGGGAAGCGGCTAGCCAGCTATTACAAGAGGAATCGACGCTGCGGGCATCGAAGAGATCTCTTGCATACCTAACCTAGGACGATCGAGTTCATTGTTGGCTCTAACCTTCGATAGAGCCTTTGTCCGTGTCTCTTCCTTTTCTTCGTCCGTTCGAAGCCATTGTTCCGAGTCAACGTAATTAGTGGACCTTGGGGGATAATCTCTTCGTTCAACGACTCGTGTCATCGTGGAGAGACATGATCCTTCATTCGTGACTTTTAAACAGTTCGACGAGACAGATAAGGCTTCGGATGCGGATCCTGTCGCTCCTCTCGTTCGTAGATTAACCCTTTGCGCGTTGAATTATATTCCAATTCTTTTATACCAGCACCGACAAACGCTTTTGAACGTTCTATTTGAAATTTAGACTTTATTTGAACGATCACGATAATGCTGATAAGGACTGACAATTATGATGATTATAATGCTGATAACGATGATGATGATGACGATGATGATAATGATGATGATAATGATGATGATAATGATGATGATAATGATGATGATAATGATGATGATAATGATGATGATAATGATGATGATAATGATGATGATAATGATGATGGTAATGATGATGATAATAATGATGATAATAATGATGATAATGATGATGATGATAATAATAATGATGATGATAACTTAATAACAATGATGATAATGATGATCATAATGCTTGACAGTGATGATAATAATGATAATAATAATGCCGATACTGAACATGATAGCGTAGCCAATGATGATAATAATATTGATGATAGTGATGATGACAATGCCGATTGTGATGATGATAATGCTGACAGTGATAATATTAATGCTAATAGTTATATGATGACAGTGCCGATAATGATGATGATAATAATGATGATAATGATGATGATAATGATGATGATAATGATGATGGTAATGATGATGATAATAATGATGATAATAATGATGATAATGATGATGATGATAATAATAATGATGATGATAACTTAATAACAATGATGATAATGATGATCATAATGCTTGACAGTGATGATAATAATGATAATAATAATGCCGATACTGAACATGATAGCGTAGCCAATGATGATAATAATATTGATGATAGTGATGATGACAATGCCGATTGTGATGATGATAATGCTGACAGTGATAATAATAATGCTAATAGTTATATGATGACAGTGCCGATAATGATGATGATAATGATTGATGATAATACAGACAGTGATAATAATAATGCTGATAATGATGATACTGATGATGATAATGATGATTATAATACCGACGATGATGATAATAATGATAATGATAATGCCGATACTGACCATGATAGTGCATCCAATGACGATAATATTGATAACGATAATGATAATGCCAATAATGCTGATAAAATTATTATCTAGAGGATAAGGCAATTTTGCATGAATAAGTCGAGACTCGAAAAATGGTATCCCGAAATAAGAATTGACGTCCAGTCACGCTGGACATAGGAGCGCAAAGGGTTAAACGCGCGATTATAATTTCCGTCGAGCGGAACGCGATGCAAATCGACACACGATAAATATCGAAATTCCATTTACGACCGTCGCATTACGCAGGGGAAAATGTGCGGACATATAATGTCCGCTTCGTTAACGAAGGAACATACGAGCTTCTTAATCGCGCGATTCGCGCTAAAATCAACGCCTGTTCGATCAACTGCCAGAAAAATGCGCGCGTTATTGCGTGCGTAACGACATTGGATTTTCAACGCGTCGTGTGTCACGGTGTCGTATATTTCACGAGGGAATAAAGAAAATGCGAGTACCGGTATTAATCCGGTAAGGTGGCGAGCGAAAAATTTCAATTGCAACGCGAGATCGTCGCACTTCGAATAATTACTAATTATAGTTGTTTAACAGGATCAAAATTAAAATATTAGATTTACGAAGGGTTCGTTACGGTCATTAATCTCAGGCACGGCTGAATTTTGCTGTTTCTCTGCACGGCAGAGTTCAACGCGAATTACATGTAAATGATACGGAAAACGATTATTTTATTCAAACGGTTAGCGAGTGTGCCAGTAGAGTGCGCCACTATAGTGGCACGCTATACAGAAAGATGGCATCCGCGAAAGCCACTATAGTGGCGCGTCGTACAGAAAGATGACATCCGCGAAAGCCACTATAGTGGTGCATAGTGCCTAAGAGGTTAAAGCATCTGGGTCATTCCACGCCGAATCGATCACTTTTTGACCACACCATCTGTCATTTTGTTTTAATCAAAATATGTTATATGTAGTCTATGTGAAATTAGGAGGGGTTTAAGTCATCATTTTGCCGTTTTCAAATTTGTTAAGAAATTACAAGACTTCAAAATTTGCAGGTTTTGACTATTGTTACGAAAATAGACATCGCTTACGAATTTTTTTCTCAGAAACTACTAGTTCAATTGAGATAAATTTTTTTTTGTTTTAATCACAAAAGGATTGGGGTAGTATAAAATATTTTTTCTGACTTCGTCAATTTGTCATATAATATGACAAAATTTAAACAAATTCTTTTTTTACGTTTGTCCATTAGGTAGAATTCTCATTCTTTAACAAATTTTACCAAACATTTTCACGATACTTTCTTAGGTTATTTTCCACAGTTCCAAGTGACTGATGCGAGTATCTTTGGTCAAAAAATTCAAAAAATTTGTAACGATACAACTGTTAAATGTTTATAGAAATTCGAGAATCACCCATACATTGCTGACATGGCGATCAAAGTGTTATAAACATTTCTGAGCGTGTGTAACAATGGTGTTCGAGACTGTACAGATAATCCGATAAATCACATAACGAGACCAAGAGAAGCATGCTTTTTTTTTGTCGTGCATCCGCCGTTGCACGAACGTGGATCTTCATTTGCAAAGAAACGATGATGATAAATATCCTCGATGGATTGAACTCGTCCTTACGATAGGATACGCGGCAAATAATAAATGCAAATCCCAAATAGAAATCGTTAACGACGATCTTCGAATTTGCATGAGCTTGTATCTGAATCCTCTTCGTCCACGTGACGAAACGCGCTCGTAATAATAACGTCCGAATCTAACGATCAATACCCGATTACCTTATTCCGTTTGTTATCCACGAAAGAATCTCCGGGCGGAGCATTGCCATCCGTTTAATTACATCCTACCTGGTTTCTCCAGATCCAAAAGTAGCCCGTCTTTGTAGCCCGCTTTTGGATGGAAATAATCTAACCGCGGATCTACGGTACGGTCTCACGATTTCTACATCGTCCCGCCGCGTTCATTAGTATCAAAGATCCGCGCCACGAGCACGATCCCATGAGAAAATAAAACGAGATAACGAGGAAAACGGAAAGCCAGATAATAGGTAGCTGAAAGATACTCCCTGTGGAAACGGTCCTAGAGGATAGGTGAATAACCAACTTGTTGCCACTTCTTATCGGCGAACGAATAAGAGAACGTTAAATCAGCAGCGATTCGAACGACAACGGAGACAAGCATCGCTTTGGTGTAATTCGTATTATCAAATAGGACCGTGTAAGTATAGCAAATTTTCGGAAGAAAAAGTGTTTTTGTATCGCAAAATTACGATATTATTGTATTTTTAGATTTCTACATTCATATATTCTTACAGTTCTAAATTATTAGATCTCCAAATCGCTGAACCCTAAATTTCTGAACCGTCAAACTCCTAAATTCCTGAAATCATAAAACTTCCAACTCCTCGCATCTCCGAATCCCTACATCCCCAAATAGCTACATCCTTAAATCCCTACATTCCCAAATCCTCATATCCCTAAATCCCTACATCCCCAAATCTCTGTATTCCCAAATTCCAATATCCCTAAACCCCTACATCCCCAAATCGGTACATTCCCAAAACCCTATATCCCTAAACCCCTACATATCCAAATATTTACATTCCCAATTCCTTATATCCCCAAATTCCTATATCCCCAAATCTCTACATTCCCAAAACCATATATCCCCAAATCTCTAAATCCCGAAATCACTGTATCTCCAAACCTCTAAATCCCGAAATCACTGTATCTCCAAACCTCTAAATCCCCATATCCCTATATACCTAAAACCCCACATGCCCAATTCCTTATGTCCCAAAATCCCTAAATCCCCAAATACCTACATATCCAAATATTTACATTCCCAATTCCTTATATCCCCTAATTCCTGTATCCTCAAATTCCTATATCCCCAAATCTCTACATTCCCAAAACCATATATCCCCAAATCTCTAAATCCCGAAATCACTGTATCTCCAAACCTCTAAATCCCGAAATCACTGTATCTCCAAACCTCTAAATCCCCATATCCCTATATACCTAAAACCCCACATGCCCAATTCCTTATGTCCCAAAATCCCTAAATCCCCAAATACCTACATACCCAAATATTTACATTCCTAATTCCTTATATCCCCAAATTCCTGTATCCCCAAATTCCTATATCCCCAAATCTCTACATTCCCAAAACCATATATCCCCAAATCTCTAAATCCCGAAATCACTGTATCCCCAAACCTCTAAATCCCCATATCCCTATATCCCTAAACCTCCACATGCCCAATTCCTTATATCGCAAAATCCTTATATCCCCAAATCGAACAATAGTACTTTAGTGTGCGTATTTTCGTTAGCTCGAAAATTTGTTATAAGGTGCACCGTCAGCTCGAGTTTAATTTGTTCGCGAGTGGATTAAAACACGTACTACCAAAATAATTGGTTTCTTGGAAGCCGAAAGGCTCGTTTGCGGTGAATCCTCGCTTGACAGCCTTGGGGAGAAACGATCCATCCCAATTTGGCAATTTGCCGAATACACGGCTGACATCACGTGCCTCGACTTATCGCACGGATAATCGTGTAAATTACTAGAATTATCCTCCTGCAATGCGGATAAAAAACGAATTCAATACGGAGGTACATTATCTCTTATGGCAAACAAAACGTAGTTCGTTAACGAATGATGACTATTGTCGTGTTTACTTTTTGTTCTGGGTGTTGTGTCAAAACCAGCAATTATAAGATGTATACGCCATTTTATGAATATTTCAGTGTTGAAGTTTCGAATTCGAATTCCATCGATGCTCGAACGTTTAAATAAATAATTGGACCATCAGCCCACTCAAAAAAATATGTTATTGCTTGCAAGCACTTGCAGCCGCTATTATTAATTCAATTCGTTTAAAAAAATTTTCTAACCTTCTTCAAAACTATAATAAAGCTCTTTTATCCCTGACCTTGTACCTTGTATGATTTTTACTTTAAAAATTCCCGAAAATCACCCTTTTTTCTGACTTCTAGAGTGGCGTTACCCCTTAAACATCGTCATCGTCTGACTCCACGCGAAGAACTTTCGATCGATTTCAAAGGGAACGCTTTCGATATCGTGACCTTTTTTCGCGCATAAAGAACAATGCTCGGCCACATTGTCGGTATCGTCAATCATTAATCAATGCTCCGCGAAAACGTTCGAATCCCCATTGTTCAACGGCGCACAAATGGACTCGTAGCCGCGGAATAAAGGAACCCGATACCGCCGAAAAAAAATTCTATCGTACACTTCCAACAAATCTCCGCTGATTTCAACGATTGCACGAAACCGTTCGCACGCTGCGTTTCGATCGGATTTATTATAGTCATCCATCAAAATCCTTCGATTACTATGAACGAACCACCATTAAGATTCCCGCTTGGATCGCTAACGAATACGTTGTTCGGGGAAACCTTGAATTCTTAATTACGACCTTTGAATTGCATCGAATTTCGCATCGGATTTTTCTCCGCGCGTACAAACGGTAGATGTTTACGCACCTGCGTCGTTGAAATATGCAAATGCGATGTGTGAAATATGAACGTAGGTGATATATGAACATACGTAGGAATGTGCAGCGTGCAAATGATGCAGAGTTTTCATTATTGATACAACCGGAGATGAGGTGATTTTATGTGAAAAATGAAGAGATAAAACCATGTGACAAATGAAGATGTATGTTTGTGCAATAATAGTTATTATTCGTGTAATTACAAAAAAGGAATTATCGTACGTGGACAAATTTAAATAAGTAAAGGGATATAGAATTGTTTCATGTATGATTTTTTAAAATATTTCTGTATAAAATGCGTGTTTGATATTTTTCCCGTGTTAAATTGATTCTCTGGATTAAATTAGGTTAATGGAGATTCTACTCACGATTAGGTTGGTAAAAGTTCACCGCACTGATTTTATACAATTGTCCACTTAAGGTATCTCGTAACTGCGGTTTTATTGAACCGTGTAATAATCATGAAACGATACATCCGTTTCGACACGAGCATATTCGCAATTATCATCACGGTGGGGAGTTCGCGACTGGTCGAGGAGTCACCTTCGATTATATCATTGCCTACCAAGGATCTACACCGTTCGCACAAAGCTATCTTCCGTTCACCGTATTCCGGCAACAACGCTATTTAAAATCCATCTTTCTCGAGATTCTATTCCCAAATCTCAAATTTGCGAATTTTCAAATTAAAAAATTATCGAGTTTCTAAATTTCCAAATCCCGAATTTCCGTATTCCCTAATTCCCAATTCCCAAATCTCAAATACCCAAATTCTGCAATTCCCAAGTTTCCAAATTTCTAAATTCTGCAATTTCCAAGTTCCCAAATTTCCAAATTCTCAATTTTCCTAATTCCCACATTTCCAAATTCCTAATTCCCAAATTCCCAAATTCCCAATTCCCAATTCCCAATTCCCCATTCCCAATTCCCAATTCCCAAATCCCTAATGCCAAATTCCGAACTTTCAAATTACAAAGTTATCAAGTTTCTAAATTTCCAAATTCCAAATTTCCAATTCCGAAATCACAAATTTCCGAATTCCCAAATTCTGCAATTCCCGAATGCCCAAATTGCTAAATTCCTAATTCCTAATTCCTAATTCCCAAATTCCCAAATTCCCAAATTCCCAATTCCCAATTCCCAATTCCCAAATTCCCAAATTCCCAAATTCCCAAATTCTCAAATTCTCAAATTCCCAAATTCCCAAATTCCGAATTCTTAATTCCTAAATTCCCTAACATACCAATTTTCATGAAACTTACGTAAGATATCATTGGCTCCCAAGGATCTACTCCATTCCCACAAAGCTATCTTCCGTTCACCGTATTCCGGCAACAACGTCGTGTAAAATCCATCTTTCTCGAGATTCGATCAAGCCTCGAATCATAAAAACGAACTCTAAGAAACGTGTAAAGTTTTGCGCCGCCACAAAAAATAATCACCCAATTTTCATTCTTTTTTCCGTGCTACTCGCGAGTCAAAACATTACAGATATTTTGATCATAGGACACTTCCGCTTTTTTCGTTAAAAATACAGTGTGTTCTGGTGGTACAAACAAATGTGGTAATTTATGCTGGTAATAAATGGTTATTTAGTTTATTTATTCAAATATTCAAAGAATCACCCCCTTTTCAGTTGTGTCGCCTGTTTCCGAACACCCTGCATAATTGAAGGCGTGATTTAATTTTTTCGTTAAGGCTGTCGATGAAGTTCGTTCAGAATCTATTCACGGGTAATTTAAGAAAATCGATTCGTAGGTGGATCGAAGATCTCGAGGATGCATTCGAAGGGAGCGCGTGGGACGACGTTATTCATAGCAGCGATTTCATTAACGTAAACTCGATAGTAACCTTTCCTGTGCGCATAATGAAACTATGCAGCGAACGCGAGGCTTAATCATGCTCTTACGCAATCTTTTCTCGATTTCGCGTTAAACAAACTTCCATTACCTGGTCAAACAGCGAATTAATCATGCTCCGTAAGTTACCGAGTCTAAAATTGTTATCAAAATTTCGTATCGAAACTTCAATTCACCGCGCTAATAAATTTCGCACATTTTTCTCTGATTATCAAGATTAAGGAAGGTCTGTTTGCCGCGTTTGCAACAATACGTTTGTGTGGTTCGATGAGCAAATTGCCTGGAGTTACAGAAATATACCAGAAACTTTCCGACTGGCGTAGATACGAATCGTATTTAAAATAGAAACGGGTATACATATACGGAATTAAGGGTCCGTTTATATTTCTTAGCAGCTTGGTATATTACTATACGGAGCTATTACGGTGTGTGGTTAACGTTAAGCATCGTCGAGATGAATACGTATTTTCTCTGGTACTTTAGCGGGATCACGGATAACTGACGCAATTTGTATTCGTTGCGGTAACAGATCTACACCTTGCTCTAACATTTACGACGGTAGATTTGAATTTATCTCACTATTTTATTCGAGCAAACAATGTCGGTCTACTTACTCGGACACCTCTCACTAATGCTACTTTGGGTTTTATTGCCGCGTGTTTTATAGCCACGCGTTGTAACAACGTTTTACTTCCACGCATTATAATTCCATGCGTTTCAACTCCACGCAATCTAATTACACGCATTATAATTCCACGAGTTAAAATTCTACATGTTTTAACTCTACGCGTTTTAACATCACGCGCTTTAACTCCACGCGTTTTAACTTCACGCGTACTAACTCCACGCGTTTTAACTTCACACGCTTTAACTCCACGCGTTTTAACTTCACACGCTTTAACTCCACGCAATCTAATTTCACGTGCTTTAACTCCACGCGTTTTAACTTCACGCGTACTAACTCCACGCGTTTTAACTTCACACGCTTTAACTCCACGCAATCTAATTTCACGCGTTTTAACTTCACACGCTTTAACTCCACGCAATCTAATTCCACGCGTTTTAACTTCACGCACTTGGACTCCACGCAATTTAATTCCACGCGTTTTAACTTCACGCACTTGGACTCCACGCAATTTAATTCCACGCATTCTAACTTCACGCGATTTAACTCCACGCGTTTTAACTTCACACACTTTAACTCCACGCAATCTACTTCCACACATTATACGTCCACGCGTTTTAACTCCACGCGGCATAATTTTTCGACGTAGTTCTATCTCTGCACATTTTACTTCCAGCCGTTCTCGTTCCACGCACCCTAACTCCACTCATTTTAATTCTACGTATTCCGATTCCTTGCATTCTAATGTCACGCACTCTAGCTCCAGGTATTCCAGCTCTACGCATTGTATATTCCATGCGTTGTGGGTTCACGCGTTCTATTTCCACGCTTCGTATTATCACGCATAATATCGCCACGCGTTATAATTCCTCGCGTAGCATCGCCACGTGCCGTAATATCACGCGCCGTATAACAACTCGTTGTAATTCCACGCGTATCGTCTGCACGTTGTAATTCCATGCGCGATATCACCCACGCGTTGTAATATCACACCTGGTATCGTTCGCCGCGTATCGCTCACATATTATAATTCCACGCGTGATAATTTCTCGCGTCGTATCAGAACGTTTTGTAATTCCACGCTGGGTATTGCTCACGCGTGGTAATTCCACACTTGATATCGCCACGCGTTGTAATTTTTCGCGTCGTATTACTATACGATAGTGACACACACGCGTAGTATCACACAGGTGTTGCAACAACGCGTGGCGATAAAACGTGTGGCGAGACTGTGCCATTGCGTTATTGTGTAAACAATTTAGACGAATAGGGTTAGATAGATTACCCTGTACGTCAACTGTACGTTACCAACAAGAATTTAACAAAAATTCATGGATTTTCCGAAAGAATTTTCAATAGAGCGCAACAAAAATCAACAGACAATGAACGTTATTCACCTATTACCTAGATTTCGCGGAAAATTCGCACAGAAAAATGTGTGAAACACGGTGACATGCCGCGATGCTGTCAATCAAATATCCTCGACTGCTTTTATCCAACTGTCGATGCGGATCTCATCAATCCCCTGCGGACTTTCGCATCTATATAGGGTGTCTCAAATATCGTTGCACAATCGACATGGTGGTGTATCACTAGTTTTTTTTAGTGCGTAAAAAACGAGTCGAACATGAAAAGTAACATTTTTTCATACATGACTACATTATAAAAAAAAAACTGACACAGAAACATTCTATATATTTGTAAGAAACGCTACTTACGATAAGAAACACGATAACTTTGACAACCTTTTCTTCTTAAATTAATAGTTAGTAGATATTATTATAAATCATTGAATGTAAGAAACACCGATTATTTCTCGGTACGCATGTTGATACATCAATGTATATGGTCGGAAATATCAGCATCATAAATGGCATCAGCACATCAGTAAGTACATCATAAGTAATATCAATCATCGGTATATCATAAGTAACATCAATATATCAGTACATCAGAAGCACATCATAAGTAACAATATTAGGAAAGACACTACCCAAAACAATAATTGTATTGATAATTAATATTATCGATTTATAACAATCATTATAGCACCCATTAATAGTTGATTCGAACAAGTGAGGGTTGAAATCGGCATCTTCGTTGATGTGAACAATTTTTCGTATAAATATCTCTCAAGAGCGTCACGTTAAATTTATTCAAACGCAAAAAATAAAACAAATTCAAAAAGAATATCATTTCACCGTTTCAATGAATTCTTTCATGCAGAATCATTATCCGAGAAATTGTATCACAATTTTTGCGACACCCTGTACGTAGCTTCTATCGCAACCAGTGGATTTTTGCCAAAGATTCCTATTAAATCCTTCTCGTCGTAGCGCGGACTATCGATTGTTAAATACTTGAAACATTACCATGGAAACGGCATGAGATCACGGTTAATTAGTAAGCGTGGCACGTAACGTGTCACGTTTTTCCCGGGAAATCGGCGAGTACGTTAAGCTCCGCCGATTTGCAATGCTGATGCGCCTCTCCCGGTCACGTGACTCTTTTGCAGTTGCAAATTTTTTTCATTGCAACAGGCCCGACGAGCAAAAAGGATCCGAGAGGCTCCTGAGGATTCAGGATACCCGTCGTCGACAGGATCTAACGCTCGACCATCGATCATGCCGATTATGAAACGGTATCTGCGACCATGCCTTTCGATCTAATCGATGATCATTAAACACCTCGAGGTTACGTCGCCGGTATGCGACGCTCGATAAACGCGCGGTATGCACCGTAAACTGTAAACGGGCGGGGCCCCCGTTTGGACATGCATGATATTCTTTCATTTTTGAACTCTGTGACTTCAGAACTTATTTGCAATTCGAGACCTTACGAGGAACAGATACGATCAATTTTCAAATTCCAAAATTATAAAGTTTCCGAATTCCCAAATCTTAAATTTCCGACTTTTCAAATTCCAAAATTATCAAGTTTCTAAATTTCCAAATTCCCAAACCTCAAATTTCCGAATTTTCAAATTCCAAAATTATGAAGTTTCTAAATTTCCAAATCCCGAATTGCCGAATTACCAAATCTCAAATTTCCGAATTTTCAAATTCCAAAATTATGAAGTTTCTAAATTTCCAAATCCCGAATTGCCGAATTACCAAATCTCAAATTTCCGAATTTTCAAATTCCAAAATTATGAAGTTTCTAAATTTCCAAATCCCGAATTGCCGAATTACCAAATCTCAAATTTCCGAATTTTCAAATTCCAAAATTATGAAGCTTCTAATTTCCAAATTCCGAACTCCCGAATTCCCAATTCCCAAAAATCTCAAATTTCCGAATTTTCAAATTCCAAAACTTGATAGTTTCTAAATTTCCAAATCCCGAATTTCCGAATTCCCAAATTCCCAAACTCTCAATTTGCCTGATTCCCAAGTTCCCAAATTCCCAAATACCCAAATTCCCAAATACCCAAATATCCAAATACCAAAATATCCAAATACCCAAATTCCCAAATATCCAATTCTCAAATGCCAAATTCCGTAACATACCAATTGCCATGAAACTTACGTGATATATATAGTTTCCAAAAAATATTTGACACTCATATTTTTTTTAGACAATCGTGAGTTTTAAGGGAGCGACGATGATCCTGAAACTTTGGGGTTGAATAATATGTCCTAATGTCTTCAAAAAAATTGTCATAGGTATTGTATAGATAGTAAATAAATAAATAAATAATAAATAGTAGCATATTTTTATTTGTAGTTATTTTTTGAAATTCTGACTCATGAACTTCATTTTTCGTATTTTCTTGATCGAGGAACTTTGAACTAAAATATAATTAATTTTCTTTGCTGTAAATAAAATCAAGAATTCCTCCCTGAAGAGGTTATGTTGAATCTCGATCGAACACACAACGCATACGCCTCGAGATCGAGGCGTGCGCTGAGAAGAGCTCGCGGCATTAAACGCCACAAATCAAACAGCGTATCATCTTGTCGGTGCTCTTCCGCATAGTCACGGCGACCGATGCACATTCTCGATTCTGTAGCTCGATTCTTCTACGAGTCGAAGGCCGGCCCATGAAGAGGTGGACGGTGTCGGCCGCGACAAAGTATAACGATCGCGAAATGATTTATCGACGTCGCCGTTGGACCGTCGTCGAGGCTCTGTTCGGATCGGGGCAACGAAGCACGAGCAGAAAGGACGAACCGAACCGAGTCGGTTTGTACCGTATTGTCGCTTGTTTGTTGGGGGAAAACAAGAGGAATAGGAAACGAGTATGCAAACGGACCACACATAAATAGTCGTTAGACAGGAAGGTTCGCGGTGCGCGGGGTGGAACGACGGAGCAAAGCATCGGAGCGGCAGCGTGTGTTTTTTCCCAGAAAAATCGCCAACTCCGTGGAAGTGGGATGCATTGGAAATGATACAGAACAACCTGGAGCACCTGGAGAAAAGAACTGGAAGATCGATGATCGTACACGCCCGCAACTTATTTCCGAAGCTTTCTAAGCAAATACTCGTGGACGAATCGACGATGCGTTCGAGGATGTTAACTCGTCGCGTGTCGAGTAGCCGACATCGAAAACGAAAAATCATGTTCGGTGATCTAACACTAAACCTACACAAAAGTTTGTACTTTGCAGCAATTTTTGAAACGTTCGCGAAAAAATGTATTGTACCCCATAGAGCGCATCAAAGTATGCAAACTTTTTAAAATGAAACATGTCTTCACGTTAAAGGAGGTAACGGGGGTGAGGAAAGGCGGAAGTCAAATTTGATAAATTGTGCTGAAAGTAGAGACTTCAAACATTAAAATGAAAAAAGAATTTATATGATATGACCATTTTTCGTGGAGTTCCGATTACTCAAATTTGAGTGAAATTTGGATAAAAATTATTGTTGCGCTAATTTTGTTGCTCAGTGTAATTGTTTACATTCTCCCTTACACTTTTTATTTCAAATAAATACATTGTGTATTTAACACAAATATGTGTTCGTTTATTTCAACACCCATTATTTGGGTTTGACATATCTGTTCATATGTTACCTATTATTACTGAAAACTTCCATAAAATCCGATAAGAGCGATGTTAATTATACACGTTTTCTCGCTCTGGTAATAAAGCAATTAGTTTGTTAAAATTCCATCGATCTATTAGTCATTCTTCTAGGAAAATACGCTCGTTCATTAAATGTTTATTTTCGCTATCGGTAGAACAAAATTTCTGAAACACTTTTGTAATAAGTTAGATTAAAAAATATTTTTGTCGGTGAAAACTACTTTTTTTTAATAGTTACAGTCAATAACAACCTCTTTAATTATTTAAAAAAAAATAACTACGTTTTATTCCGCACCTTGAGCAAATACACAAGAAAGTTCTTCGGCACACAAACGATTCAGCACAGGCAATAAAAGTATACTACTCGGTATCACGGATACGTTACACTAAGCGCCGGTTAGGTCCCGCGATTGCGCACGTGTCCGATATTCGGTAGCAAAAGTGTTATAATTCGTGTCAAATGATCGGTTACCAGTAATAGAATATAACGAACGATTTCGAGACACATAATCTGACACCGATCGCCACTTGTCGTTCCGCGTCAATGGATCAGAAATGGAGGTCACAGAATCGATCGATCAAGATTCATCGATCAGCCATCGAATGGCGGACAAATATATTTATTCTTCGGCAAATATATTCCGAGCCACGTGTATCGAAACCTGCACCCTTCCGTTCATTGGAATTCGATGCGCGCAACCGAATGCATTTCACGGGCTACCGCGTTTATTAACCATCCTGTCGATTTTCGTTGCACGAACCGTGAAACACGAATCTATGATTCGCGAACCGGTGTAACCTGTGCGCTAACCGAAAATAAATCGTTATGAACCGTGAGAAAGAAACTGTGCGAGGAATTCAATAGTGGGCGTCTGCTTTCTTGTTTAACTGCGCGAACTTTATCGAGGAACAAGTATTGGTCGATATAATCCTAGCTGTGCCAGTTAGTATGTTATATTGACGTTTGTTTGATTCGGTTGTGATATGCGGTTCCGCGGGTTTGTATGATAGATAATGACGCTATGAACATTGACGCTTTGGATATCGACCCGTTGGATATTGGTGCGTTCGATATCGGCACACTGAATATCACTGCGTTGGATATTGACACGTTGACTACCAACACGTTGAATGTTGGTGCGTTGGGTATCGGCGCATTGAATGTCGGTGAGTTAGATATCGACACGTTAAGTATGGATGTGTTCCATATCAACCCACTAAATATCGACGTGTTAGATATCAACCCGTTGGATATTAGTGCGTTGAATTTGGACGTGTTAGATATCAACCCGTTGAATGTTGGTGCGTTGGGTATCGGCGCATTGAATGTCGGCGAGTTGAATATCGACACGTTAAGTATGGATGTGTTCCATATCAACCCACTAAATGTCGACGCGTTAGATATCAACCCGTTGAACATTGACGCGTTGGCTATCGACCCGGTGGATATTAGTGTGTTGAATTTGGACGCGTTAGATATCAACCCGCTGAATGTTGGTACGTTGGGTATCGGCACGTTGAATATCGATGCGTTGGACATCGACCCGTTGGATATTGACACGTTGACTACCAACACGTTGAATGTTGGTGCGTTGGGTATCGGCGCATTGAATGTCGGTGAGTTAGATATCGACACGTTAAGTATGGATGTGTTCCATATCAACCCACTAAATATCGACGTGTTAGATATCAACCCGTTGGATATTAGTGCGTTGAATTTGGACGTGTTAGATATCAACCCGTTGAATGTTGGTGCGTTGGGTATCGGCGCATTGAATGTCGGTGTGTTGGATATCGACACGTTAAGTATGGATGTGTTCCATATCAACCCACTAAATGTCGACGCGTTAGATATCAACCCGTTGAACATTGACGCGTTGGCTATCGACCCGTTGAATATTAGTGCGTTGAATTTGGACGCGTTAGATATCAGCCAGTGAATGTTGGTGCGTTGGGTATCGGTACGTTGAATATCGGTGCGTTGCACATCGACCCGTTGAATGTTGATGCGTTGGGTATCGGCGCATTTCATGTCGGCGAGTTGGATATCGACACGTTAAGTATGGATGTGTTCCATATCGACCCACTAAATATCGACGCGTTAGATATCAACCCGTTGAACATTGACGCGTTGGCTATCGACCCGTTGGATATTAGTGTGTTGAATTTGGACGTGTTAGATATCAACCCGCTGAATGTTGGTACGTTGGGTATCGGCACGTTGAATATCGATGCGTTGGACATCGACCCGTTGGATATTGACACGTTGACTATCAACCCGTTGAATGTTGGTGCGTTGGGTATCGGCGCATTGAATGTCGGTGTGTTGGGTATCGACACGTTAAGTATGGATGTGTTCCATATCAACCCACTAAATATCGACGTGTTAGATATCAACCCGTTGGATATTAGTGCGTTGAATTTGGACGCGTTAGATATCAACCCGTTGAACATTGACGCGTTGGCTATCGACCCGTTGAATATTAGTGCGTTGATTTTGGACGCGTTAGATATCAACCCGCTGAATGTTGGTACGTTAGGTATCGGCACGTTGAATATCGACGCGTTAGATATCGACACACTGAACTTCGACATGTTGAATTTCCTCGAGTTAGATTATCACGCGTTACATCGTCACAGCTTAAATCGCAATATATCGGATGAATGGTGCATTGAATGTCGCCATAATGGATATTTGTATATTGTATTTCGATGCACCAAGTATGTACAAATTCGATCATAATGCATTCGATTCTCGTTTATTATTGCAATTATTGCAGGTAATATGTCGATACGTGAAGTATAAACGTTAGACACTAACTCGTTAAATATCAATGCATTGTTTTGCGATGAACATCAACGCAGTTTATTAACGCACTGAACGCCGATACGTTGCATAAGGCGTTATATCGCCACACGTTACATATTGCCAGCACCTATATCCATCCACATCGACCATAATTCATGATTCGAATTACGAATTATCACATCATCGATCAACACGTTTCTGCGTTTTATGAAATTTCAACGCGTTTCGTTGTACCTTTTACCGAGTCTACCATATTAGCCTACTCCGTTATATCGCCACACGTTACATATTGCCAGCACCTATATCCATCCACATCGACCATAATTCATGATTCGAATTACGAATTATCACATCTTCGATCAACACGTTTCTGCGTTTTATGAAATTTCAACGCGTTTCGTTGTACCTTTTACCGAGTCTACTATATAGTTACGTCGATTCGATAGAGAAAGGATGTCCGCTTTCGCTGCTTCTTTTTCACAGTCAAGGAACAATTTACCTACTCCGAAATAGCCGGAGCTCTTCTTCTCCCCCGACGAAAGGGTATTATCTCGTGCAGCGATCCGCTTCAAAAAAGCGAAAGCAGTGTAACGTGCACGTGAGGTCCACCTCAGAGTGGGCAACGTATCGATACGTTGATCTAAATTAGCTCTCGAGTGGCCGTGAATCACCCGAGTCAGGTAGCTTTACACGTACCCCGGATGATTTTCTGCCGTCGTTCTTCGTCCCACGAGGATTTCTTTCATCCCGATCGAACGTGCAATCCCGAAGAAACGTTTAACACGTTTCGCGCTATTTATCGGCTTATTGCTAAGCTTTGTACGAAATTTTGTACGGACGTTTTTTTTTTTTTATTTATTTAATGTCGCATCAGCTTTTTAACCATTACCGACCCCATTTAGATACATAGTTATGTTCTTACATTTTGAGTTTTACTACATTGTATTTTACATTTATTACTAGTTAACATCTACATATATACTAATCATTTGTTTTCTACATCGAACTATACCTATAAAATAAATATAATATACCGTTTGCAAATATATAACTTAACTTGACATAACTTCTCAGAATTTGTTTATCGATCTACCCATATAAATTTTACAAAAAATAATACAAATTCCACGAATTGCCGTTCCTTAACTGAATATACCAAGTGATTCCCCTATTCAAGTATATACTAACTGATCCTATCTCGAATCGAAAAAATGAATTCACCGAGAACATAAATCCAACTTCGAATACGAACAATTAAATTCGTGCGATAAAATTGCGTAGAGGATCAGACATCGGTACAAGGACACTTTAATCGGCATCAATGAAATTCTAACGTCACGATGGTCGCACTCGCGTGAATTCCGAAATGTAAAACGGCGATTCATCGAGCGGTGAATCGTTGTTGACCTTACAACGGCCACGCGAATAAATAAATAATCATCGCACGGTGTATGAACCGGCGTCACGGCACAGCGAATCCAGCAGAATCCTTCTCGCCGGAAGAAAGCCAGACATTAGGGGGTTAGATAATGGCGGGCCGAGATGCGGAGGTTCGGGAATTTGAATTTTGGAATTTGAAAATTTGAAACTTTGAGAATTTGGGAATTTAAGAGCTCGAGACTCTGAGGATTTGGAAATTCAAAAGATTGGAAAGTCTTGAATTTCAGACCCTGGGAATTTTTGAATTTGGGACTTGGAGGATTTAGGAACTTAGGAATTTGGGAGTTCGAGGATTTAGGTACCTAGTAATTAGGGATTTTGAAATTTAAGAGTTTGGAAATTTGGGAGTTTCCAAGAATTTTGGAATTTGTGGATTTGAGACATTGAGGATTTGGGAACTTAGGAATTTGGAACTTTCAGAATTTGGGAACTTAGGAATTTGGTATTTTGAAATTTTGAAGATTTGGAAGTTTAAGAGTTTGGAAATTTGGGAGTTTCCAAGAATTTCGGAATTTGTAAATTTGAGACATTGAGAATTTGGGAACTTAGGAATTTGGAACATTGAGAATTTGGGAACTTAGGAATTTGGAACTTTCAGAACTTAGGTACTTAGTAATTAGATATTTTGAAATTTTGAGGATTTGGAAGTTTAAGAGTTTGGAAATTTGGGAGTTTCCAAGAATTTCGGAATTTGTAAATTTGAGACATTGAGGATTTGGGAACTTAGGAATTTGGAACATTGAGGATTTGGGAACTTAGGAATTTGGAACTTTCAGAATTTAGGTACTTAGTAATTAGGTATTTTGAAATTTTGAAGATTTGGAAGTTTAAGAGTTTGGAAATTTGGGAGTTTCCAAGAATTTCGGAATTTGTAAATTTGAGACATTGAGGATTTGGGAACTTAGGAATTTGGAACATTGAGAATTTGGGAACTTAGGAATTTGAAATTTTCAGAGTTTAGGTACTTACTAATTAGATATTTTGAAATTTTGAGGATTTGGAAGTTCGAGAGTTTGGAAATTTGGGAGTTTCCAAGAATTTCGGAATTTGTAAATTTGAGACATTGAGGATTTGGGAACTTAGGAATTTGGAACATTGAGAATTTGGGAACTTAGGAATTTGAAATTTTCAGAGTTTAGGTACTTACTAATTAGATATTTTGAAATTTTGAGGATTTGGAAGTTCGAGAGTTTGGAAATTTGGGAGTGTCCAAGAATTTCGGAATTTGTAAATTTGAGACATTGAGGATTTGGGAACTTAGGAATTTGGAACATTGAGAATTTAGGTACCTAGTAATTAGGGATTTTTAAATTTTGAAGATTTGGAAATTTGGGAGTTTCCAAGAATTTTGGAATTTGTGCATTTGAGACATTGAGGATGTGGAAACTTAGGAATTTGGAACATTGAGAATATGGGAACTTAGGAATTTGGAACTTTCAGAATTTAAGTACTTAGTAATTAGGGATTTCGAAATTTTGAAGATTTGGAAGTTTAAGAGTTAGGAAACTTAGGGTTTTGAGACTCCGAGAATTTTGAAATTTACGAATTTGGAAACTTCGAGAATTTGGAAACTTAGGGGCTTGAGACTCTGAGGATTTTGAAATTCATGTCTAATGTAATTTCCAATTGCTCCCATGTGAACGCGTCAAAAGCGACACCGTGGATCCTCTCTCGTTGACGAGCGAAATTTTTGTGCTCGCCATGCCGTTTTTATCGCGATCGACGGAGGCGAACTCGTAACACTTCGTGTTGCAGGAAAGAGCACGCTACTCGAAACGGGGACGCAACACAATGGATTACAGGCAAAACCACGCTTTCGGCTGCATTGTGGACGACGATGAAAGCAGCTCTTGCCGGATATGGGTGCCACTTCCCGTTCCCATCCAGGACTATTTCAGCGCAGGAGGTCATCGGAAGTTTTGCCTTTTAACGAACCTACCCTGCCATGCGTTGATGAATGGACTCGAATAACGAAAAAAAAAAGAATGACGGAGGTAGAAATAAGCTGTGCCGTTTCACACGGCGACTACCTTAATCGTTTGTAGAACGCCGTCCTTAATGAGGTAACGTTAGGATATACATAATTAACTGGGCCGTGAATACAAATTATCTCCGAGATTCTGGATGACTTTTTTCGGTTCGTCTTTTTCTTACTCCCCGCGTGCTTCGTTCGATATTTATCGAGATTCTTATGCGTTTCGAAATCGTTAGTCGATTAGTTTTATGGCGTTCGTATTTCAGGAATGATCTGGATCTTCATTTTTCGTGATTTGTTAATGGATGTTTGGAATTTGGGACGGCAGGATCGCGACATTAAGAATTGTGGCTCTGTCCGCCACGACGTTATTTCCAACTTTCTCTTTTTCCTGAGTTTTGCTAAGGACTTCCTGCCTATTCTTCAATTTCCTGTTTTTTCCAGGGTCTCGTGCAACCCTGGTCTTTGTCAGATTGCACATTTGGCAGTCAAATTTGTGCGAACCTAAGTTTCCGTTGTCTTTCCTTTGCACTCCTTCAACTGTCCACTCTATACTTCTCCTTTTCTTTTCCTACGTCTATCCTTTCCCAAAAAGGACATAAAAACACTGATCATCGCGCCGCTCGAGACACTCGTGATTTTCCTACCATCACGTTTACACCCGCACAATCTTTGACGGTCTTACTGCTACTCGTTATTGTCTGATACCGTTTGTCGTTTGCTTTTGTTAAATCGTTGCTTTTCTATTGAATATATATTTATTGTCGAGTGACTGTTAATTCGTTTATAATTCATTCACACATACCTCACGTCCTCAGAATGTACGAGATTTTTTAAATTTACGAATCGAGAAATTTAGTATCCGAAATTGAAGATCTTTAAGTGTTGTTATTTGAATTCATATACTTCGATATGAAACACTGGAGTTCAAGATTTAACAATTTAGATGTTCGTTGACAGAAATTTGTATATTTCGTGGTTAAAAAATTGAAAGTTCTGATATTTTAAAATTCAGAAATTTAGATATTTTCGCACCAAGAAATGTACATATTTTCTAATCGAAAGATTTAAAAATGTACGTATTTTCAGACTCAATAATTTGGAAATTTAGGCATTTTAAAGTTGTGAAATTTAGGAATTTTTACATATTCGAATACAGAATTTTCGAAATCGTCAACTTGAAGATCGAAAAATTTAGCACTCCTTATCTGTACTGCTGGCAATGAAACTTTTTCAATTAGACACCAAATGGTAAGACACATTTCACAATTTCTTCCATCGTTGTATGTCTATCCACAGCCATGTAACAAAACTCCACTCTACTGGACCTTTTTCCATTACTTTTCAAAAGTAAAGCAACCGTTTATTATAGTCATCCTTAATTCTATTTTCCGCAAAAATTAATACTTTTTATACCACGACTAGTATCAATCACAAGTATCCTATTTTAAGTCACAAAATTTCTTAAGATTTTTATCTTGAAACCTGTATTGATTCTACTCAAAATGAACAATTAGTATCTACATTAATATACAGGGTGTCCCAAAAGTGTTAAAGGAGCCGAAAATGGGAGGTAGGTGGGGCCATTCTGAATAACTTTTTCATTTGCAAAAATGTTGTATGGGGCTTCATTTTTAAATTATTAACGAAAAACACCGACCAATCAGAACGCGAGAATCGCGCGCCACGCGATTCGATCGCGACCACGGCCAATTATAACTCGCGCCTACACTTCTGCCTCCGAGCGCGCGCGATTCTCGCGCTCTGATTGGTCGGTGTTTTTCGTTAATAATTTAAAGATGAAGCCTCATACGACATTTTCGCAAATGAAAAAGTTGTTCAGAATGACCTCACCTACCTCCAATTTCCGACTCCTTCAACACTTTTGGGACACCCTGTATATTCTATCGCTTATCTTTTAATTATTCCACTTCGTTTTTAATTCCGAATTAAGCGTGCATTACAAGTTGGCGGGTTACTTGAAAATCACACGAGTTCCATAAAAGATGTATACGTGCACGAAACGCAAAAATATAAGGATACAATATTAGTATTTATAGAAAAAATTCACAAAAGCAGAAGACGGTGTTAAATCTTGTTCGCTATACGCTCCAGCACCGATAACGAGACAACGACGCAACATCAGATGTAATTCGTGACGGTTCTCTGGCAGAATGATCAGAGTGCATCTATTTAGTGGTTAGGGTGATCTCGTGCAGCTTCGACCGTATAAATTATGAACATTCGCCGCGGTCGATTATTTACAACGCAACTCGCACCGCAAGGCTCGTGATTAATGTCGCTAATGATTTACCCGGGGACTGCAACGTGAGAATCTCGTTTATGAAAAACTTCCTGTTCCAATTCGCTTAAGGTGACTTTTAAAGAAGTTCGCATAAACTGATCCTCGAATTTTTTTTTATAATTTAGAATGTTTTAATGTACGCTTATAACCATAAAAACGCTTTAAAACCATACGTGCATATTTATTTAAGGGGAGACCTCGATGTAGAGAGTCAAAATTAAGGCAGTTTTCAATAATTATTTTGAAGTATAAGGAGTGAATAAATATTTTGTCGGTTTTGAGGACAATTTAATTAATACTTCAACTTCATTTTGCAATTTCTTTGTTGAACTAGAATACAAAATGGCGGAGGTACGGCCTGCTGTGCTCTAGTGTCGGTTCTTATTATCGGAAACAGCCAAAACGAAGAAATTTTATTAGTATGTAGTTGTAGTACTGAGATTTATGGACATGTAATAACCACTTATTTTTTATAGGTTATATTCTTACATTTTAAGTTTTACTACACTGTATTTTACATATATTATTAACATCTACATATATGTATCTACATATCTACATATGTCTACATTTTTTTTTTTTTTTTTTGAAAGAGAAAATTTAAATAAATAAAATATGATACGTAAACGGGTTTATACAATGATCATTTATCGTGACAAAAGTTAATATACATTTCGACAAAAGCCTCGTGACAGTTTTTTTAATTTAAAAGAAGAAATGTATCGTGAGTCAATTTGACTCGTTCTGTAAATCTAGTGTTAAAAAGAAGAATGACTTTTGACTCCATCTATACAGAGGTCCTCCCTCGATTCTGCTAAAAAGTTCCGGGAAATCGGGAAAGGTAGAGCAGATTCGACCTGTCCGTTAAGTGTTAAGTAACATAGAACAATAATGTCTCGGACGCTTCGTAGAACGTTCGTAAAATTATAGTGCAAGCGACACCTCTGTTCTCCCGTTTCGTGTCTAAGATTCCGTCCATGTCCCGCGGCAACGAATTATCCCGCAAAGAAAATTCGAAACCCGGTGAGAATGTCCTGATCCACGGAACGTACGGGATACGTATTATTTCCCGCGTAATCGCGACGATAGCTTTCGTTGCTGAAGAGACTGCAACGGCGGAGAGCAATGAATACGCAAAAGTAAGAACCAGTTCCTCCCGTAGACCGATACCACCATGGTATCGAGCAACGTACTATTCATAATATTCCATCACTTGGAAATGCCTCATCCATTCCCGTCTTCCCTCGGGCACCTCTATTATCCTTAATTATCCGTAGCTAGCGACCGTGCAACAAAACTCTCGAGAACTGCCTTCGAGTAGTTTTGCTTGTATACGAAGCCCTTTAGCGTGCGAGTGCTACATCGAGGATGTTGTTGGCCCTTCGACTATAAACCGTGCCTTTTCTAAGCGTCGATAAATTCCGCCGTGGCTATTAACTACTCCATCGGATACTCGATTTCCGGATTGATTTACGGTTCCGATAACGATTTCTAAATCGCGATACTGCGAGACACCTGATGCATCTCGAAAACGCGCTGGAATTCTTTGGAGAAAATGGCGATCCGAGGCAAACGAGGCTGAGAAGATAAAATAGAAAAGGTAAGGTAGAACAATTAATAAACATTGTTAATGAAAGTTAATGAAAGTTAATAGATGTATGAACTAAAAATACGGGGTCAGAGTGCAACATACGAGGAAATTACTAAAATTTGTAAATTTATAATATTTCAATTTTATTTTTTATAATATAAATTTGTAATAACGAATATATATTTATTATAATATGATATGTATATGTATAATTGTAATTTATAATAATAATGTATACATTACAATATAAATTTTATCATAATGTAAATTTGTAATTTTCGATCAAAGAGATTTTAAATGTACAAATTCAATCATTTTCCAACTTGGCCAACCGATCACAAAAGTTTACAAAAATTTACGGTCTTAAACTCGTCAGTACCTTGTCGTACTACAATTATAAAAATAAATAAGAAATATATGTTTGCAACATAAAAATTGAATTGTAGTCAGTGTTTCGACCTCATAATGTACATTTATAAATTTTCGATCAGAGACTTTGAATATACAAATACAATAATTTTCTACTTGACCAAACGATCATAAAAGTTTTGCAAAAATTTACGGCCTTACACTCGTCAATATCTTGTCATGCTATAATTTAAAAAATTAATAAAATATATATGTTTATAACATAAAAATTGAATTGTAGTCAATGTTTCGACATCATGATGTAAATTTATAAATTTTCGATCAAAGAGATTTTAAATGTACAAATTCAATAATTTTTCAACTTGGCCAACAGATCACAAACGTTTGCAAAAATTTACGGTCTTAAACTCGTCAATGCCTTGTTATACTATAATTTTAGAAATGAATAAAGAAATTGAATTGTAGTCAGTGTTCCGACCTCGAGTTTTTCGAGGTTTCTGAACCAGTAAGATGCACGATAAGAGAGTCGAAAAAGTTTTCTCACGATTTCGTGCTCCTTTTGGGTTATTATACACCTACGCCTCGTAAAGTCCCACAATAATTATCACTGCCAAGACCAACGTCCGTGATCCATGATTTTATGTTAATGTCGGCGTTTTAAAAATGCGTAAAGTGCTTTACTCTCCGTGTCGCGAGCAACGTGTCATTACTCCAGAACTCCTTCGGCAGCTTATTTTGCCTGTTGCGCAAGCTTCATTATTCTTAATTATCCACGACCAGTTGACCGTGTCGTAAAATTCCAGGCGGAACAGGTTTTTCGGGGCAGTACGACGGAATAAATTAAAATTCCGTATCAATGGTTGTCGATACTCGAGGACAAAGAGATCGGACACGTTAACAGTTTAGCGGCGACGTTCAAATTAAACAGCCAGCCTCTATCGAAATTAGACGACTGCGACAAATTAATCCCTTGCCTCATAATATCGTCTCCCACACGTGACGCGCGTAACTGATACAATGCAACAGATTTGGCTTATATTTTCACCACGATTAAAAATCAAGCTTAATTTCAATTGCAACAAGTCCACCGACGACTGCCATATACAAAATGTCCCTGACATTTGAGTAATCTTTGTCTGTCTCGACGTTACAACGATAATTAAGTCGGCCTGTCTGACGCACTTGCCAATAAAATCATAAGTTAAGGAGTTAAGTATGGATGTGTTCCATATCAACCCACTAAATATCGACGCGTCAGATATCAACCCGTTAAACATTGACGCGTTGGCTATCGACCCGTTGGATATTAGTGTGTTGAATTTGGACGTGTTAGATATCAACCCGTTGAATGTTGGTGCGTTGGGTATCGGCACGTTGAATATCGATGCGTTGGATATTGACACGTTGACTACCAACACGTTGAATGTTGGTGCGTTGGGTATCGGCGCGTTGAATATCGGTGAGTTGGATATCGACACGTTAAGTATGGATGTGTTCCATATCAACCCACTAAATATCGACGCGTCAGATATCAACCCGTTAAACATTGACGCGTTGGCTATCGACCCGTTGGATATTAGTGTGTTGAATTTGGATGTGTTAGATATCAACCCGTTGAATGTTGGTACGTTGGGTATCAGCACGTTGAATAGCGGTGCGTTGGGTATCGGTATGTGGAATATCAGTGCGTTGGAAATCGGCACAGTGGATATCGGTGCGTTGGGTATCGGCACGTTGAATATCGATGCGTTAGATATCGACACGCTGAATTTCGACATGTTGAATTTTCTCGCGTTAGATTATCGCACGTTACATCCCTGACATTTGAATAACCTTTGTCTGTCTCAACGTTACAACAATAATTAAGTCGGCCTGTCTGACGCACTTGCCAATAAAATCGTAAGTTCAGGGGTTAATCATAAACGTGTGTCGTAAAAATGTCGGGGCGAATGCAAACAGTGCGAACGTCGATACAAGCTCTTCCGAAATCACTAGTTAGCTCTCGACTCGCGTTTAACGATCACCTTTGCTATCGAATCGAATCGAAACACGCGTCGCAGCAATTCCGCAAGATACACTTTTCTCGTTTTTTTTTTCGTGCCGGACCATAATGATTGTCGTTCGTTGTGTGTTCTACGATCGGACAGTTTGAATCAGTTAAGCCGTGCATGCGTTCATTATGCAAATTTCTCTTATGATTGCTAACTGTTTCGTTGTGGAACCAATGGCACTGCTACCTTCGTTGCTTACAGCCATTCCTTTCTACGAATTATGGGAAACAATGAAACCCCGTTTCCAGAAATTTCTTTAGAAACTAGTAAAAGTAGCAGGAAATTTGTTTGTGAGAAGCGTTGGAAGAGAGAAGGAAGGAAATAATCCAAAAGGAAATGACTCGTTATAAGTTAGGTTGTCCCATAAATTTCTTCCTTTCTTGATATGACATGAAAACGCACTTCGAAGAATATTTTGTAAATAAACCTCAGTGATTTTAGAAACACTAAATAATAATGTTTCCCGAGGGAATGCAACAAATTAAAATTCAACAATAAATATTGTGTATTGGTTTCTATAAAAAAGAAGAAATTTATGGGACACCCTAATATTATCGCGGTACAATTCTACTTCTCAGACAACCTGCTCTACTGATTTTGATTCTGATTCTATAATACTTCTACTTCTACTTCCACTGATTTTCAGCGTTCTCTCTCGCTCTCTCCTAACCTGTAACAGAAGTTGTAAAAAAATTTGTTTATTAGAAGTTTTAACAACTGGAAGGTAAACAAACTTATTTGTTAAAAGTTATTAAGGAATTTGTTTATTAGAACTTCTTTGAATTCGTTTTACAATAACAAGTTTCTTTTGCGCGATAACAGAACACACTTTAACCTCTTAACGCAATCACCCGAGTTAACTAGAGTTTAAAGAAATGTTTTTTTTTCTGCGCAACCGTGTCAACTCGTGAAACTCACAGTTTTGGTTTTCTATGTAAATACAACCTAATTTACTTATTAGACAATGGTGTGCTTATTTCCCCTCACATGAAAAAAGTAAGTGCAATTACCTTTAGTTTCTTATGTATTTTTTTTTTCAAGATTTTTTAACGTTCTTTTGTATTTTAAGAAAATAAAGAATAAAAGTATTCGTGTGAAACGATCACTTTTTAATTGGTGCGATAAGAGATTAAAATTAGTCAAATAGAAAATGCTGAATATAAACTTGTTAACGATATGAGAAACAAAGATCCTCGCTTGTAAGTGATGATGGAAACAAAGATTTTCAGTCCTTTTTAGATAATACTGAAAAAGGGTTAGCAGAATTTTGGTTTCCGAGATCTCGAAACGACTGCGAAATTGAACTGAGTAGATTAGGCTACTAATAGCATTTTTATTTTTAACAAATCTTACAAAATATTTTTACGATACTCCCATATACAGGGTGTCCTAAAACGAACGAAACATCCGGAAATGGGAGGTAGCTGGGGTCATTCTGAACAACTTTTTCCTTTGCAAAAATGTCGTACAGGGCTTAATTTTTAAATTATTAAGGAAAAACACCGACCAATCAGAGCGCCAGAATCGCGCGCGCTCAGGGGCGTCGTGCAGGCACGAGTAACAGTGACCGTCGCCGTAAACGAACGTATGAGCATCACGATGGTAAAATAAACGTCGGGAAATTAAAATCAACGTCGGGATATAACAAATTCATTATCAAACGGAATCGTATCACACCGAAACGCGTTAAGTGAGTCGCGCAAACGAGTTAGTGAGTTGAATCGCGTGAAATCGAATCCCGTGAAATACGATTTCACCGAATTGAATTATATTGAATTAAACCGTGTCGCGTTAAGTTGAACCGCGTCAAATTGGATTTCATCGCGTCGTACGGCTCGGTGTTGAGTTACAAGATTCCGAGACTTCGGTATCGGTTCACAAAGTTTCCAATCCCGCACATCGTTAATTGAACTACCCACATATCGCTTCCATCAGTTTTTGATTACATCGTACGGTATAAGTTACAAGAATATTCTGATTTTATCTACAATCACGGTAACAAACAAGTATATTCCTGGAAGACATCGAACGTACTTCGTTCAACTGGTTTTAACACTAGATTTACGAAAGTGCAATCACCATTTATGTTTAACACTAGATTTACGGACGTTTAATCACCACTTATGTCTAAATCGAAATTGAACTATAAAAATAAAGAAATAATGGATAATACATCTATCAGTTTATAGAATGATTCTCTATCTCGACGAAGGTTAACGTGCACCTTGTTACAAGCTTCTTAATAACTTTCATAATCGAAAATAAAAAATCTAAGATCCGTCATTTTGACGGGTTCCGTAAATCTAGTGTTAAATTAGAACTAAATTAGAGAAGATACTGAATAAAGTATGATACGTGAACTGTCTTACACAATGATCCGTTATCTTCACAAAAATCAACATACATTGTGATACAAACTTTTTCATAGTTTTTGTAATTTAAAAAATTAGGTTGTCCCGTAAATTCCTTTCTTGACTGCCACACTGAGACTGTCGAAAATTGTACTAATAAATAGTATTTGTATGATTAATAAATCTCAACAAATAGGTTCACAATATTTTGTTTAATTTATTATTCATAAATTCAAGTAATTAATACGAGGCTTTCCAGTTAGGTACAAGAAGAAAATTCTTACTAAATAGATGATTGATTCATTTTAAGCGTCACCCATATATGGAACGTGACAGTCAAAGTGTTAATAGAAATGTATACACAATATTTATTGTTTAAGATTTGTTGCATTAAATACAAGGTGTTCTACTGTATCGCCCTTTTTCATTCCTCAGTATCATTTACATCTTGTTTACTTGCAAAATATTCCACGAAGTGCGGTTTTATATTACATCAAAAAGGAAAGAAACTTATGAAACAACCTAATATGAAACGTATCATCAGTCATTTTGGCTCAACTCGAGATACGCTGTACGAAATTCATCCATCCTCCAATATGAAATAGAGTACTCACCGTCAAGTACTGTTCTCAGCTGAAAAGAATGCAAGCGACTTCTCCTATCAAAATCAAATCAAATTTTTGTCTGATCCCCGTGACATAGTTCTCGCAGTGGCTACCAAGCAGACCCGCGTGCATTCTTTCCAGTCCCGAGACAGTAGATACTTTCCCGTGCGCGTGTAAATCAAAACAGATAATAATCCAAGTTGACTTATCGGCGTATCACCGAACCATCCACCTCTATAAATTTGCAACATCGTCTCCGATTGCGGGGATCCAATTACCGCCTCTTCGTGCTTCTATGCCGTACGAAACGAAAATGGAACGTTGAATCCTTTAAGCTCTCGCGGAGCGTGCCGACGAGCAAGACGACTCAATCCCGTTTCATAAATCCAACGGAAAACGTAAACGTCAAGCACAATGATGGCCAGCTGCGCTCGCGAAGGCGTGGTGCAAGGACGTGCGAGTGGTAAGAGCGTCTGGACACCGATGAATAAATGGCTTCGTAATTTGACAATTCGACACTTCCTAAATTTCTATCATCAGAAACGGACACTTTCGAATTTGCCGAATTTTTTCCGAGTCATTGAAATCCTGAATCTGCAAATTTTTTTATATAGGAATTTTTTTATTTCGGGATGTTATAATTTTCGAGCTCACAAATCACGAGGAGTTTGCAAGATTCTTATTTGCAAATAAGAATCTTATTCTTTGGCTTGCAAACTCATGCATGCACATATCCCACATTTCGAAATTGTCAATTTCTCAATTTTTCAAGTATCAATTTCACAATTTCTCAATTTCTCAATTTTTCAATTTCTGAATGTCCCAAGTTCTCTACGACTCAATTTCTCAACTTCCCGGTTTCCCAGATGCCTAATTTTTTTATTTGCCATCTTCTCAGTTTGCCACTATTTCAATTTTCCCTTTTTTCAATTTTTTCATTTTTCAATCTTTCCATTTTTCAATTTTTTAATATTTCAATAGTCAATTGTTCAAATTCGAGTTGTCCACTCGAAGGTATTTTCATCGATTGCAGGTACCAACATAATGGCAACGGTTCAGCTGACCAATAAAAATATATCTCAGCGAAGTGTCTCCTTCAGAACGTTCATTCCCTATTTATACGCTCGTTGTATAAAAAATATAAGAGGTACGGTAAGCCGTAACACACAACCCTTTCGCGTGCGTCGCGTGGTTCCGCTCGTCATTTCTTGCCGGTGCACACGACGCGCGCGTACTACAGCGTGCATTACAAGCCGAGATTCCCGGTCCACCTTTGACCCGTGGACGATGTCAGTTCGTGTCGTACGCGCGAGGATAGCGTTACGGCCGGTTCGTCGCTATAATTCGAACACGGTTAGCCACGGTACAGGCACGGCCATAGCCGAGGCAGACGCTGTTGGAAACGGATGACCGCTCCTGGAAAGTAAGCGACGTGCTACATGGGAGCTCGTTACCGCGAGGAAGACACTCGCACCACGTTTCTCCTCTTACGAGAGCTGAGCATCCTTTGCGCTAGCAGCCACGGAACAGCAAGGAACTGCCATCGCGGTTGCCTACCTGATCCCACCACCAGATTTATTGCCGCTTTATTCGGGAAAACTAATGGTAACGACCGCGATATTCTTGTGGGATGCTCACTGTGCTCCGTGCCGCGCTCACATATGTAAGAAAACTCCGGGTTTACCGGCGCTAGAGACCGGGACAGGACACACATGGTCCCGCCGCGACGACCACCATGGCACCGGAACCCGATGTTGCATCATCAGTGCCATGAACGACCCCAAGGTCCTTGAGTTTTGACAAGGGGCCGGAGACTCGATGCTGTGTCGAGGATAAGGTGGGATCAGATAAAGTGAGAATTTTAAGTTACGTTAGGGTAGCATCAACTAAATCGAGGTTCTCAATTTGAACGACTATTGCTGTGGTTGGATCGAAGTTGCTGAATTCGATGATCCAGGGTCTACGATAAGATAGAATCGGATAAAATGAGAATTATAAGTTACCTTAGGGTAACATCAACTAAATGGAGGTTCCCAGTTTGAACGACTATTGCTTTGGTTAGGTTGAAGTTGTTGAACTCGATGATGCGGGGTCGAGGATAAGTTAGTATCAGGTGAAATACGAATTTTTGGTTGGATTAGGGTAAGATCACCACAATCGAGGTTCTTAGTTTGAACGACTTTAACTGTGGCTGGGCTGAAGTCGTTGGATTTAATGACACAGGGTCGAGGATAAGGTAGCATCAGATAAAATGAGAATTTTAAGTTGGATTAGGGTAAGATCACCACAATCGAGGTTCTCAGTTTGAACGACTTTAACTGTGGCTGGGCTGAAGTCGATGGATTTAACGACACAGGGTCGAGGATAAGATAGAATCAGATGAAATGAGAATTATAAGTTACATTAGGGTAGCATCAACTAAATCGAGGTTCTCAGTTTGAACGACTATTGCTGTGGTTGGATCGAAGTTGTTGAATTAGATGATCCAGGGTCTGTGATAAGGTAATATCAGATAAAATACGAATTTTTGGTTGGATTAGGGTAAGATCACCACAATCGAGATTCTCAGTTTGAACGACTTTAACTGTGGCTGGGCTGAAGTCGTTGGATTTAATGACACAGGATCGAGGATAAGATAGAATCAGATAAAATGAGAATTTGAAGTTACATTATGGTAGCATCAACTAAATCGAGGTTCTCAGTTTAAACGACTATTGCTTTGGCTAGGTTGAAGTTGTTGAACTCGATGATGCGGGGTCGAGGATACGGTAAAATCAGATAAAATAAGAATTTTTAGTTAGATTAGGATAAGATCAACAAAGTCGAGGTTCTTAGTTTGAACGACTATTACTTTGGTTGAGCTGAAGTTCCTGAATTCAATGGTGCAGGGTCGCGGATAAGATAGGATCAGATAAAATAAAAATTTTAAGTTACATTAGGGTAGCATCAACTAAATCGAGGTTCCCAGTTTGAACGACTATTGCTGTGGTTGGATCGAAGTTGTTGAATTCGATGATGCAGGGTCAAGGATAAGATAGAATCAGATGAAATGAGAATTTGAAGTTACATTAGGGTACCATCAACTAAATGGAGGTTCCCAGTTTGAACGACTATTGCTGTGGTTGGATCGAAGTTGTTGGATTCGATGATGCAGGGTCAAGGATAAGATAGAATCAGATAAAATGAGAATTTTAAGTTGGATTAGGGTAAGATCACCACAATCGAGGTTCCCAGTTTGAACGACTATTGCTGTGGTTGGATCGAAGTTGTTGAATTCGATGATGCAGGGTCAAGGATAAGATAGAATCAGATGAAATGAGAATTTTAAGTTACATTAGGGTAGCATCAACTAAATCGAGGTTCCCAGTTTGAACGACTATTGCTGTGGTTGGATCGAAGTTGTTGAATTCGATGATGCAGGGTCAAGGATAAGATAGAATCAGATGAAATGAGAATTTTAAGTTACATTAGGGTAGCATCAACTAAATCGAGGTTCCCAGTTTGAACGACTATTGCTGTGGTTGGATCGAAGTTGTTGAATTCGATGATGCAGGGTCAAGGATAAGGTAGTATCAGGTGAAATACGAATTTTCGGTTGGATTAGGGTAAGATCAACAAAGTCGAGGTTCTTAGTTTGAACGACTATAACTGTGATTGGGCTGAAGTCAATAGATTTAGCGATGCAAGGTTAAGTTCATGTAGGACAAGGCAGGAAAAATGATCGAAGCGAAGTTAGGTTAAAATAAATGATGTTCAATCCATTGATTTGAATGATGCTGTACGAGGCGATTGAATTTTATTGCGTCCCGGTAATTTCTTATTTTTCTAAATTGTGTAGGTGAAAAACATATATTTTATTGTGTTACATATAAATGCTCGAGTTCGACTGTTCGGCTCGAAACGATCTCCGATCGAAAAACGCAGACGAGGAAACAGAGGGGTGCGCTCGGTCCCGTACTGCGTCACCCTGCTACGTCGCGAGACGTGGTACGCTTTACCTACAATTATGAGATCAAAGGTACAAAAAAATTCAACATTCTTCGTAATTCCCAGAATAACCAAAGTCAACCGTGACTACCAGTGATTTCACGGTAACGCGGCATTCGTTCGAACATTTTCACAGACGCAAGTTCCACATTGTTGAGCATTACTTTCCCCAGCCGACTGTTACAAAGCTGCCAAGTCATCTGTCGCAGATGAAGATCATCGGTTACGAAATCGCTGGAACGCCGGTGCGTTTCAGTTCGCGCATCGTGCTTCTAAATCCTTGACCACTTTCCTTCCGTGACGTAACATTTCGATGTTCCTTCCTTCACGCGCAACGAACCCAATGATTTGCATAATGCTCCGAGCGGATTGTTACGTCGTTACAAATTGTCCGGTATCATGTGCGCCGTGCAACCGCGCGACGCTTTGACACGAAACAAGAAGTTTGATCGTAGGCCCATCCATAATGCATGCGTCATGTTTAATGCAACGAAAGGAGAAGTGACGCACGTTGGACGCGTAAGACGCGTGCTTGCGTCGATCGCGAAGCGAACGGGAATAAAAAATGTCGAAGGATAAGGGTGCGAATCGCGCTGGATAAACGATCGAAGATTTGGGTAGGTTAGGTTAGGATCAGATACAATGAGATGGGAAAAAAAGTTGTACGTTAAATCGGGGTAGGATCAACTAAGTATTTAGTTTAAGTGATTATAGCCTAGGCTTAGCTGAAGTTGTTGAATTTAATAATGCAAAGATGAGTTAACCTCTTACAACCTCTGACCACACATGTGTGGGCAGTTAGCTTATAACTTATAGAATACGAATACACTCTTTTCCGAGGCCGTGACAAAAATAAATTTCTAATCCTTGCTGCATTTGAAAATGATAGAAGATTCGATTAGGTTAAGTTAAGATAGAATCGGATATAATAAGAGTTTTATGCTAAATAAGGGTAGAATAAACTAAGACGAAGTTCTTAGTTCTAACGACTATAGCTTTGGTTTAGCCGAAGTTGTTGAATGTAATAATGTAAAGTTGAGTTAACCTCTTTCTACCTCTAACCACACATATGTGGACAGTTAGCTTATAACTTATAGAATACAGCTACACCCCTTTCCGAGGCTGTGACAAAAATAAATTTGTAATCTTTTCAGTATTTGATAATAATCGATGATTCGATTAGGTTAAGTTAAGATAAGATAGAATCGAATAGAGTAACAGTTTTATGTTAAATAAGGGTAGGATAAACTAAGTCGAGGTTCTTAGTTTCAATGATTATAGCTTTGGTTTAACTAAAGTTATTGAATATAATAATGCAAAATTAATACTAGAAGTACCGGGATTAAATGCATGCATACTTCAAAACTGAAAATAAACTAGAAAAATAAATAAATAAATATTACAGCATCACTTAACATATACAACCATTTACGTACGATCGGGCCAGAGGGAGGTGTAACGAAAATACACGCACTCGTCGAAAATAATGAAACTTTACTGAATAAAAGGAGATTGTATAATGGATAATTAATAAAAACGTGATCGCCCGCGTCGCATCATGCATTAGACTGAAATTCGTCCGCTTCATTCTTTTGTTACTTCACGCATTCCCTCTCACTCACACACACGTTCATCTGCAATCGTTCGTACTCTCTCTTACAATGTTCACGCAGTCATCTCACTCGTTCTCACGTACATTCACGCACTCTCGCATTCCTTCATTTATTAGCTCAATAAAACATGGCAGACATTTTGACAAAAGGACGGCAATAAAATTTTGTAATAAAAAATGCAATCCTGAAACCAGTCATTTTGACTGGTTGGTAGTTCTAGTGTTAAGTTAACCACTTCACACCCCTGAACACATATGTATGTATGTGGAGAGTTAGTTTATAATCTATATAAAGTTAGTTTATAATCTATATTCTTTTTCGAGGCCGTGACAAAAATAAATCTGCAATCTTCCCTATATTTGAGAACGATCGAAGATTCTGTTAGGTGAAAGTGAATTCGAATCTGATCGCACGACGTCGAGGATATCGTGATTTTCTTAATGGCAGCTTTTGCTCGGTAACGTCCCGACGAAAAGAAAGTACAGGCAAATCTTCTTCCTTCCGTTCCGACACACGACTTTCTAGGAAGTTCGAATATCGATTATCGAACGGTACCAACATTCTCCGATGACTCGATAACGCGATTAAACGCTGTAATTACCGAAACGAATTTCTTCGTAACCGATATTACGTGCAGGGAATTAAAATCGCGTGGTAAATGAACCGCGATTTTTGTATGCGATTATTGATCGATTTTCATGGCGGAGAAGCGAGAGTGTGCGAGATTAGGGCTCGAGTACATGTACGAAAGTATCTCTGTTATATGAATTATTATTTCACTTTCGATTACCTGATATGGTTCGTATTAAAAATTTTTTAATTCCCAATTATCTCAATCCAAATTTGCAAATTAAAGAATACCTCGGATTAGAAATTTTTTGGATTCTCTATGATGAAAATTGAACATTCCTTATGAAACTACCCTAATTCACAAACTTCCAACTTAACAAATTTCCAATTTTCTTACATTTGCGAATTTCTGAATTCTTCATTTTCCCAGGTGTGTCAATCTATAAATTTTCAAACTCTCCAGCGTCCCATTTTTCCGAATGATGTAATTATTAAATTTCAAAGTTTCAATATTCTTTAATACTCAGCTGAGAAATATTCGAACAGCGACATTTAATCGAACATTAAAGAAAACTTACATATCGGATACATTTTTCACGTAGACCTATCCTATCTTCGAACGTAAAATGTTCACAGTACCTGCAACAGAACGAAAATATCTGTGAAGAGTAACTGCCGGGAAAAGGAATATAAAAAGTCACCTATCTTTATGATCAACCTCGATTCTACCCTCTATTCAAAGAGCATAGAGTCGAAGAACAACCATGGTATCCCCATTTAAATTCAGTCCGTAGCTCGAACAGGATTCCTGCTCCTAGCGTTGTTCGCAGCTCGACTGCCCTTTGAAAAATATATTTTATGCTGTCTAAGTCACGTGAACAGGCAGTTAGAAAAGGGGACAACATCCGGTGACGAGGATACGCGAGGTACACTCCTCGGCAACGTAAACTTTCTTAAACTTATTGTTAGGACAGAATATAGAGAATGTGCTTTTCAAATTTTCAAGTTTTCGCATTATCGCATTTCCCCAATTTTCAGATTCTGGAATGTTCGAATATTCGAGATTTCAAATTCTCAAATTTGTCAGAAATTGAAATATTAAAATACACATACTTTCAAATTCTCATATTCTTCGGGTCGGAAATATTGAAACAGTCAAACTTTTGAATTCGCAAATTTTTCGATTCGGAAATATTAAAATACCCAAACTTGCAAATTCTCTAATATTCAAATACTCAAGCTCGCAAATTCTCAACTTTAAAAATTCGGAAAAATGTAAATTCCCGAACTTCCCAATTCCCTCATCCCCAAATTTCTCAATCTCCCCGATACTCAAATTAAAAAATTCTCAAAACTTTAAATTTTCATCCTTTTCAAATTCAAAATCTTCAAATGTCCAAATCTCCGCAATTCCCACATTTAAAAATTCTGAAAAATCTAAATTATCAAGCCTCCCAATTCCTAAATTTAAAAATTCTGAAAAATTTAAATTATCAAGACTCCCAATTCCCAAATCCCCAAGTGTCCAAATCTCTCCAATTCCCAAACTATAAAATTCTCAAAACTTTAAATTCTCAAGCCTCCCAAGTCCCCAAATGTCCAAATCTGCCCAATTCACAAACTAAAAAATTCTGAGAAACTTAAACTCTTGCTTCCCAATTCTCAGATCACCGAGTGTCCAAATTTCCTCGGTTCTCAAATCCCCAAGTTTCCGATTCTCCGCGATTCTCCAACATTCAAAATCCAAAGCCTCAACGTTTCGGAAGTTCCCAAAATCTCTAAACATCCAAAATGTCCAATTTCCCAAACTCGACCCGCAAATTCTTAACTACAAAGAACACTAACTGGAGAGTTAAACAAATTCGAGAAACGGACCGAACGGTACCGTAGTCCGTCGCAATTTTCCCTAGGTGATCTATGATGCTCGACGGTGTACACGAGGAGAGGACGGATGAACGATTGCGAAATGGACGAAGAGTACGTTTCAGCATCGGCGCTGGCATCGCCGAAGAAACGGATGGTTCGCGTACAGGTCCCGGTATTACCATATTCACGAGGCTTCCATCTCGAAGTCAATGTCATGGTCCGACGAAGCCCCCGGGCAAATGCGAAACGATCTCGGGAGGAACCTTGAAGAATGTCAGTGTCAGGGTCTCATCGGCCTCCGGGCGACAACGAAACCAGTTCGCAGTCACGTGGACCACCGTCGTGTTTTGAAACAATATTAATAGCCGGTCACGATATTACCGTCGAAACACACGGGCGAAAAATCCTGCTTCCTTTTGTTTCTTCCTCCTCGGCTAATGGAGAGGACCGCTCCTCCTTTTGTGACACCTTTGTCGCATCCTGTGACGAATGTGGAACGCGCCCGCGATTGCTTTCGTTTTTGCGTCTTGCGTGACCGATCAACGGAATGTAGGTTAACTCGAGAATGCATGGACCATTTTTTTTTTCTGTTCGATAGCGATGCAGATCTTCGTGAGAACGGAGAAAGCGGAGATTTCGATAATCGGACGGTTCCATGTCCGATTTTACCTGTTAACTCCTTGCCCTACAACTACGAACTACACTCGTGACGCACTCGCTGCTAAAAAATGGTAGACATTGTTAATATTTTTAGTAGGGTTGAATGTTCAACTTCGGTCTAATTGTAATTTGCGCATCCGAGGATCACTAAATGGGAAACAGTCTTGACATTCGAACTTATTTAATTACTTTAATGTTGTAGCAATTAATAAGTCGTTATGACGCACTTGCTGAATAAATCGTAGCACAAGGGGTTAACCGGGGAATAAACTTTTCTTCTACTAGTTTCGCAATGGAGACTTTTTTCTTCATAATTATAAGTAATATCGTCACATTCTAAGTAATAAAAGAAAACAATTTTTAACTTATTAATTCTATTTATTTGGATAAAATATTTTATTACACACACACATAAGCATATACTCAATAATAATCAAATAACTTTGATGCAGAGAAAATTTATTGAGCGAATTTAAATAATTATTTCGTAGTATGATGTTCCTTGAAGCAATGCGGCATACATAAAGAAACAACACAGTCGGGGCACCAGAATCTCGATTCTTTCCTAAATCTTTTGTGACAGATTGCGAAAATGTAAACAATATGTTCGCATATGACCATGCTGGGAGTTGATAGATAAGAACTACGGAATACTTAATGCGTTGAAAATATTACGGCAAATTTACATGACGAAAAATGTCGTCATGCCCGTTGCAGTAGTAGTTCATGGCGAAATATTTCGTCATACACCGTTAACAGGTTCAGCCTACTTATTTCAATAAAGAGCGAAACACTTTATTCTTAATCTTTCTTATTCTTTCGATAACATCGGAAATCCTACGTTTTTAACGCGAATTATCTACTCGAGCGTTTGATTCATTTTTTATAGTTTGTTAAGGATTTTGGGCTTTGTTAAATTAGTAGAAAATTATCATTAATAACGGCGCGGTTAATCGTCACTCGTTTGTGCTAATTATACTTTGATATCGTTCTTCGTAAGACGATATAAAGAGAAATTAATTTTCTTTAATAATAAATGTGCTGTTACAAAAATTTCCATATGCTCGAATATAAAACTGTTATGCATAAACAGTGTCTGTTTCTACTGAAACATACTTTTGCTGTTTCTTCGTTATAACGTGAAATTAATACGTCGAAGTATGCCATATAATAAAGGTATGAAAATATAATTTTGATGAAAAACTAGCAAACGATGATCAGCGATTAATACCTCGAATCAACAATCGATGATTAATGATTTTAACCAGTAATTGACAACTCCATTAATCAATTAAGCAGTCCATGCGTCGAAGTTCAATTACAGAACCTGACACCTTCAGCATAAATATAAAAACTAAATATGCGCAAAATATCAACGGTGAAGAAAAGGAATAAATGAAACCTGTCAAATTTGTTGAAACCTTACAAAACGAAGAATTACAGTTGCCATCGTCGATCATGATAGAAAATGATCATTAATCAAGTAATAGGATAAGTGTCATTGAAAAATCAACATCAGAAATCAATTAAAATAACTCATTGAAGGGACATCGATAACAACATGCACTAAGATTTATCGTACGAGGAAGTTAACTCGTAAGATGAGGAAAAGAACCATATATTTCAACGAATAACACGAAGAAACTAGAATACCTAATTATTCGACGAAGCGTTGAATAATTGAAATATTTCAGCGGGAAACATTCTTCCAGTTGCCAGTTACTTTTACATAATGATTTTTCTGTCTGAAAGTGTCTCGAATAGCGCAACAATCTCCCTCGTTACTTCGAATTCCCTTCGATAAGAGGAAAAGCAGGTACTCGGCCGTCTAATTATCCTCGGAACATTTACAACACTTTCTAACAGCGATTCCACTCTGCTAATAGTAATTCAAGTAGCGATCCTACGCGCGACCTATTCGCATTTGAGCCCATAATCAGTGGTCTAAGTCAAAATTTAAAAAAAATGAGTTTATCAGTTATTTCACGCCACATTATTTTAAACTAAATTAATTCTATGTAATTTTTACGATGTTGTCAAAAATGAACCATTAGACAGTGGTTGTTATTTCAAATTTATTTGGAATTTATTTAGTAATAATTATGAGAGTGGTCTAAGTCAAAATTAAAGAAAAGTGAGTCTGCCGGTCATTTCACGCCACATTATTTTAAACTAAATTAATTCTATGTAATTTTTACGATGTTGTCAAAAATGAACCATTAGACAGTGGTTGTTATTTCAAATTTATTTGGAATTTACTTAGTATTAATTATGAGAGTGGTCTAAGTCAAAATTAAAGAAAAGTGAGTCTGCCGGTCATTTCACGCCACATTATTTTAAACTAAATGAATTCTATGTAATTTTTACGATGTTGTCAAAAATGAACCATTAGACAGTGGTTGTTATTTCAAATTTATTTGGAATTTATTTAGTAATAATTATGAGAGTGGTCTAAGTCAAAATTAAAAAAAAATGAGTTTGTCGGTCATTTCACGCCACATTATTTTAAACTAAATTAATTCTATGTAATTTTTACGATATAAGCAAGATTAATAAAATTCTAATTTAAAATGTTTTACAGTATAAAAACAGTTTTTAATTTATTCAAATGTAATCTATTAAATATGTCGAAATAAGTGATATACATACGTACGACTTAGATCACCTTCATAATTATGGGCACATTTATCGATGAACGTAACTGAACGGTTGACACCAAGAGAAATGCATACAGCGTGCATCAACATGTAGCAGAAATCAACGGGAAAATCGGTCATCGGTTTCAATTAACCACTCTCTGTATGCCTTTCAGTAGACAGTTAATAGAGTGGCGAGAACCGAGAACTTTCACTGGAAGAGCACTCTAATTGTGAGAGTGCCACTCTCGCGTATGCACCGAGACGCCTTTTAAGACTCGCGCGAATAGAAACACGTCGTTAAGTGACGTGTATAGGGAATTTAATTTCTTTATTTGATCGACGGGTGCTTAGGTCCGCGTGGAAAAGAAAATACGATCTTGTTAGAAAGGAACTATTACTTGCATTTAACATCTTGACTTTTTCATTAAATTGTATATCATACAATAACAGGTATCATAACTGAACATATATATCATACATTTGTATATCATACAATCATATTATATATCGATCTACAATTATTATTCAATTAAATTGTATACCAATTTAATGTATTATTCATTATTATGAATACAATTTAATATTCATATATCAATTTAATCTATTATTTTTTATTACTAATACAATTTAATGTATATCATACAATTTGATAAATTTGGAAGCTATCTGACATAAAATTGATATCAAGTTTTCAAGTATCAAAATTTCAATGGTTGGAAGATTTAAAGTCAGACATTGTAAATTCTAGATTTCTAAATTTATACATCGTCCAAACCTCAAAATAAACGTGTTGTTTAGTTGAAAAATGAGAAAATTCGGAAGTTTTGGAATTTAAAGGTGTAACGCTTAAGAAATATCAATTTTCCAATTTGGAAATTCGATGATTGGTCATTTGAAAATGTCGAAGTTCAGGAACTAAGAAACACAAAAAGTCAGCAATTATATATGCGATGACTTAATCATTTGATAATTTGGAGATTTGAGTGTTGGAAATGTAGAAATTCAAAAATTTCTAAACACTGAATAGTGATTTTACAAAATTCGCAAATGTAAAAGTTCATAAATACAGAAACTCTAAATTTTCGAATTTAGAATTTAAAACTCACCCTGTGTGCACGATTATGTGTCACTTATTCGTTACCTACTACAAATAACAAATAAAAATAGTCAAAAGTACATATACCACCGACTGAAAATCGCATAACGGAGACCATTAAATTTCCTCTCTAATGGCGGATAATTTCCTCTCTAATTTTCCTCTCAATTCCCCCTACCTTTCTGTGCCATTTCAATTTCCTCGAAGCACACGCGATCTTCGTTGCACGGTATTCGACGTTATTGTACTCCGTCGCGTTCGCGTCGAATTCGATTGTTCCCATACGACATAACGCGGCACGAGAAAGTCGGCTAATAATTGTAAAACACTTTCCGACTTTCAATATTAATGTCCAACAGGGATGAATCGTTGGAAGAGTAGGCGTTTTCCCGCGGAGAAATCGTCGCGATGGTTCGATACCTTCTCTCTTCTCGTCCTTTCCTCGGTGTTAACGCTACTATTACGACATAATTATTGATAATTATTATTGATATATGTTATCTGCTATCAGTAAAAGTTACTTCGAGTTCAAAAAGACTAGCGCGATCCTCGCAGCCTGTAGGGGTAGCGAGATTTAACGAAAGAACACGAATGGTTAAACATCGGGTGACTTCGTTTCTCTTCGGTGCTATTCGGATAATCGGGTGATGTGCTGATCGTAGTCGAAAACATGGACTGTCGCTGGTTAAACAATCATTCTTGTAACACGCTAGTTGGCCGTCATATCTTTGTACAATCTCCAATCTTTGGAGTGGTCCTTCGACCAGTAATTACATTATAACACAGCAAAACAAATTATTAGTCGGCACACCACGTGCAATATTCTCCGAAGCTCGAACGAATCTTTATTCAACCGCGAGCGTGAAGAGTATTTTTTAACTGGATCTACAGTGTTGTATGTATGGTGTACAAATATAATGAAACAGTTAATAGCGGCAATTAACAATTGAAAGATTATAACTTCAAAAGTATTCATCAAACTTTTCAACCAAACAGGTCTAGAGCTTCCAGTAAAAATAACTTCTAGTGCAAAGGGCTATCACGATCGCCGAACCTGCAGGGGTAGCGAGATTTAACGAAAGAACACGAATGATTGAACATCGGGTGACTCCGTTTCTCTTCGGTGCTATTCGGATAATCGGGTGATGCGTCTGATCGTAGTCGAAATTATGAACTGTCGCTGATTAACCCCTTAATTTATAATTTTGGTGGAGAGTGCGTCAGGCAAAGCGATTTAATTATCATTGTAATCCTAAACAGACAAAGAATGTTAGGAATATTTTAAACACTGCGATCATTGGTAAACGGTTTGCAATTAAAATTGAACTCGAAATACAATCGTAGTGAAAATATTAGCCAAATTTGTCGCACTTTAACAGTTATGTACGTCACTCGTGAGAGACAATGTTATAAGACGAGAGGTTGAACAATCACTCTTGCAACACGTTAGTTGACAGTCATATCTTTGTACAATCTCCAATCTTTTTAGTGGTTCTTCGAGCGGTAGTTATAGCATAACAAAATAAATTATTAGTCGTCACACCGCGTGTAATATTCACCGAAGCTGGAACGAATTTTTATTCAACCACGAACGTTAACACTCGGACAAATCGCGTGTTTTTTTTCTCCCTCGGCTTGCATCTTCGCGCGTGAAAGTAAACGGGTCGGACAACTCTCTCACGGTGTGCAATTCCTCAGGAGGTGTACTACGTTCAACAACTCTCCGAACGTGTACCGAGCGTGCGTGAGGCAATCGACGTTGATCGTGAAATTGCCAAGCTCGCTCTTTCTAATTTATACGTAGATTAATCGCGGAAAGGTTTGGAAGCCGATTGTTCGCCGACACAATAAACAGTTATGATTTTATTATCATCTCGCGTTAAACGCGCTCGGATAGCCGGCCACGAGACACCGTCTTGTCTGTAATTTAATAACTTTCGGCCTTTTCAATAACAAAACGCTCGCAATAACTATCGAAATCTTTGTTTTATGGTTCGTAATGATAGTACTTTATCCGGCGTACTCGTTACGCTACCTGAGGTGGATTTTGCTCGGCAAATTGTTATCGGCTGTACGATTATTCTAAAACGGTAGATTCAGTCGATTATACGTGGAAAATTACTGCCAACGATTTAATTCACAAGAAATTGAAAATAATCCCGATAATTTTTGTTAGTCATGTACTTGGATACCTTCAAATGCACCGTTGAATCTTTACTTAGGTTCATGGCGGTTGACGCTTAGGTCAAATGAAACTCAATGTCTTCTATAAAAGAAAATTAATCGAATGAAAATCAATGTGGTTTGTTAGTTAACTTAAGTAACTGCTCTGACTGGTTCGTTCTGATCTCTGAATAAGGAATTACTAACTGAAGCTGGAGTTAACTGAAGATGTACTAATTGTGACTGACTGATGTTGGTGAAGGTGGTGTTTCGGGCAGAACGTGTGTGGGATGGTTCAAAAATTGTGAAGTATGTGATTTCTGATGTAATGCTGATATTGTGAAGATCATAATATGATCTCTTTTGGATAACATTGTGTCCTTTTTTTGATAACATTAAATAACTCATTCCAGGAATCATTTTGAACCATGTACGGAAGCTAGAATTCATAGATTGTTGAATGTATTAAAAACTGCATCGTTTTCTTTTTCTTCATAAACGAACAGAACTTTCCGGTAGACCTAATAACTATCTCGATTACTTCAACTTTCGTATAACTTACAATCAAGAGATCACTCATACCACTTATTTTCGCGCAATTCCCCAGCGATCACGCGTCTTTCTTTCTCGATGAAAGGCAACGGAGACAAACACGCGATGGCGATGAAAAAGTCGCTCGTGTGTATCCAGCGTTGAAATCACCGTAAGAAAATACAGGCAAGAAACAAGGAGCAGCTGAACGTACGCGAGGAACAAGAAACGGGAGAATAGATACAAGAAGAGCCTAATGACTTTTCTGTGTGACGACACTTACAAACGCAACGAGGCTAATAAACGTACAAGAGCATACGTATTGAAGAGGCAAAGCGTTAAAAACCGCAAAACATCCCTCGTAAAGGATACAAAAAAAGCTGACGTCGATCACGAACCGTATTTAGAACCTCCATCAAACACAGCGCGAACAACGTCAACACCCAATCAAGCTTAACTAACGCCGCTAAACGAAACAACCGTCTAAGCCGATAGTTTGAAAGCCACGCCTATCAAAGACACGTTTCAGCATCAGACAAGCTGCTGCTAAGCAAAGGGAATACGAGCAAAACGAGTTAGGCTTCCACTCTGCTCGATAATCGACGAGCATCGCGCAAGCTCAAGCTCCCCAGGCCTAAGCGGAGATTCCTGTTTCTCCACCCTGCGCATCCGACACCGATATAATTCTACGAACAGCAGCAACAACGTAAGCGTAACGATACCGGTACACTCGACTGCAATCTAAGCTTCTTTCGAGCAACCACGAGCACGGGGGATCAACTTTCCACCGTTTCACTTCTATTATTTTCCCAGGGAAAACGAACGTTCGGAGATTTTGCTCGTTTCAAAATTTTTCCATTTGATAATTCGTGAATTTTGTATTTTTTTTTGCAACTTTCTACAGTTCCGTTTCTATTTTCTGAGGGAAAGGGAAAATTTTATACTTATACATTTACTTTACAGATTTCTACATTTAATAAATCCTCGAGTTTCCAAAACCGCAAATTCCATTATGCTCAACTCCCCACCCTCCTGTTTCTTGATGTCTGCAGTCTGAAATTTATAAATTATAACGTTCGCAAATTTTCATATACCCGAATCTCTGAGTTTATAATTTGCAAAATTCCAATTTTCGAACTCGAGTGTACATACTTCTAAATTCCCAAATTCCTAAATTGACAAATTTGAGGAATCTTAAATCTTATAACTCCTCGATTTCAAAATCACCTAACTCCCCAATCTCTACATTTTAAGATACCTGTATTCCCAAATCCTTACGTCATGAAAAACCTCAAATTTCAAAAATCCACAAATCCAAATGCTCAAGTCATCTAATTTTTAAGCCCCCAAATTCCACAACTTTCACCTACTCAAATGTTCAAAATCTCTGTTCCCTTATTTCCTTATTCGCCTGTTCTCACATTCTCCGATTTCTCTATTCCGCTATTTCCCTATTCTCCTATACACCTATTTCCCTATTCTCCTTTACACCTATTCATCTATTTCCCTATTCTCCTACTCTCACAATTTTTCAGTCTCCAAACCCCCAATATTCCAATCTCCAAATGACCAAATCCCCTAATTCTCTAAATTCCGAAAACTCCAAACGCTCAAATAACCGAATATCCAATTCCCCGTATCGAACAATTCAATAAAATGTCGACCGTGGTATTGCAGCAAAGTTGAAAACCGCAAAATTTCCAGATTTCTAAAGTTATCCGCGAGGAAGACAGATTTGCGACCGAGTGTACCGTGTCCCGATTCAGTAGCGTAAAGCGAGCGAGCAACGAGTCCCCAATAGGGAGTACCGGCCTCCGATCGTTGTGCTCTTTTTCGTCCTGGTTGCGCTACAGTTTTTACGCCTGCACGATCTACACCGGTAGCAGAAAGAAAGCGCAACGGCGTACGGTGAGGCTGGCCGTGGTTGGCTCAGCTGGTCGCCTCTTCCCGAACTCAATTTTACTCATTAAGGCTAGATTCCTGCACGAAGCCTGTGCGCCGAGCAGCCTGCTACCACCGACTAGATCCCGTGCCGGGATAGCTGCCCCCCACGTTCCCTTCCACCGTAAACAGGAGCGAGTAAAACGATACCGTCTCGCGGTACTCGCGTGAATTCTGTTTCTACGCTTACACCGAGCCTGCTAGGTCTTTGAATACATATTGCAGCCAGAGGATTAGACCTCGGTCCATGTTCCCAGCGATACGATAATTTTGCGGTTTTTTCGTTCCTTTAGATATGTACAGCGCATAACCCACGAATTGGCGCATGAGAAGGTTGAAACGAAACATAAGAAGTACGTATATCCTCACCGTGAATCCTTCGAACTCGATGCCGATTGCCGATTGTTTATATTCTGTGAGGTAACTGGTATACATGACCAGGCAATTTAACCCCTTCCCGTACTTTGACGAGTCTGACACGTGACGCACTCACATCTCCCATGTATCAAATCTGATTCGAATTTTGTATACTCCTCAACTTGAAGTTTACATCCGATTATAATTCGTGTAGTCAAAGATCGCTGAATATAAAATAGTCATACCATTTAAATTTATTTTATTCGTTTTATTATTATAACTATGAATAGTTAGTTCTGTCTGACGCATCTGACAAATAAATGGCACGGGAAGGGGTTAATAAAAGCCTACCACGGAAAATACGTGTGAGTCGGTACGCCAATTCCTGAGTTGTAGATAGTACATTTTCAGTGAGGAATAATAGTCTTTGTCCGTAACAGAAATAGGACCCAAGGAGTGAGTTTTTGATTTTTAAATCAAATCGTAGACGAGTTTGCGACGATCAATGTTTGTGGCAGTGATTAAACGTCCGCTGCGTGTTTCATTAACAATTATGGTTTTTCCGGGCTTGCAATGGAATTTTATTACCCGTCGATTTACAGTAGACCTATCCACACTATCATCATCATAAACAGCCTTTAAACGACGATGAATCTCAGTAGGAGTTACCCTTTCAGCAGTTAAAAATTCGATAAACACACGCTGCTTAACTGACGTTGACATAGCACTAGAACACGTCTTCATACTTCTGCTGCTCGAAATACTCTGGATGAGTGCAAAGTCTTCAAACTGCGTATGCGTGTAGAGTGGGACATTACTTCGACGATGCTACTAGCGTGCTTCTGATACTCATTTCTCTTGTATTCTACAAGCATATGTGCATTACTTTCCAGCCTACCCTCGTATATTCCTAATACGCTGTTTCCTTCGCTTTGCGGAATTTGTGAGCTCAGTGTCTGTTTGGTTTTAGAATACATATTGCAGCGAGAGGATTAGACCACGGTCCAAGTTTCCAGCGATACGATAGTTTCAAGGTTTTTTCGTTTCTTTAGATACATTTGTAGTTTGGAATAATAGTCTTCACCCGTAGCGGAAATAAGACCCAGGAAGTCATTGCATTCTAACGAGTTCTTTATTGATTTACTGTCGGTCATATCTGGGTGTCAGAACCCTTAGCCTTAACCATAGAGTCTTTCGTTTGCAGTTTCCTATTCCTTAAGTTCATTACTCGCTACGGTCATTTGGATGAAAACCCAAACAGCTTTATACATCATTGATATTTCCATTTCCGCTCGAATTCAGCTAGCCAATAGAAAATTGTTGTGTCCTTATATTGGGGGCATTTCAAATCTATTATTATCGTGTACAATAGAAAAAAAATCCGATGCCCATCTTAACGATCTGTAGGTAAACTCTTACCAGCGGCAATTTATTGTACGCACACCTCGTAAACGCGACAACCCTAGCAACTAAATTTTTAGTCTACCTGACAACGGTCAAGGGTTCAAGTTATAAAAACCTCTACGTCACTAGTTCCTGATTTTTCCAAGAACTACTGACGTCAGAGTTAGGCGGTCACTCAAGACCCATACCAATCTTTTAAACCAATCAGATGATTTCCTATGTTTACGCCTCCTACGATATTTCCGCGAATCCTAGAGTACACCCCCATCATACTAACCTATACGAGTTTACCTACAAGATATTTTTGCACCTCTTGAACAGAACTTAATCAACCTACAAAATAGATCAAACCTAATATTCAAAGCGAACATATCTAACTTTCAAACCTAGTAATAATCTTCGGAGTAAGATTGAACCAAATATATATAAGTTAGTTTAACCGAGTATTTATATTATCAGAACTTAGACAATAAACTCCAAGTTCAAACCAATACTATATAACCTACAATCATTTCACTCGCGAAATCAACAATCGCGACTTACCCGCATCTAAAGGGTAATACCTATCGTGCCGCCTTCAAAAAACTGAAAACGAAGAGCACGACAAAAATAGTGAACTGTTTCCCCTCACCAACTTCCCAAAATTTGTACGACTACTCCGAGTCTCGGTAAAATGTAAAACATCTTCGGAGAGGCACTCTCGACGCAACAGTTGACGAGTACACGTCAAAATAAAATTTAGTCACCCGAAGTCCGATCCATTCGTTTCGATACAGTCCACTTTTTAGCTTATTGGGATTCTACCGGTTCCACGCGTTGTTTAATCGTCACTTAATATTGCTGACGCTGCGACGCACATACAGAGCCGACACACAGCCTCACGGCAAAAAGGTTGCACGCGCGAGACACCGTCCGCCGATCCCGAGACTGGCCTCGATTATATTCAGGAAAAATCGACGACGTCTCCTGCCACCGACTCGACGGATGGACGATCTCGGCTATTTTTACGAGGACACTGTTTTCCTTTGCCGATCTTAACGTGCGCGCCACTCGGATTCCCGATACGACTCGTATGCCTCTTTTTTTCACCGCGAGACCATCTTAGGCTCGCGAGAGCGGTGTTTGCTTAGGATCGGGACTTTTGTTTCGCGTTGACAGGCAATGTACGGGATTACGATCTATTCGGACGATCGAGTGGAAATAAGCAGCGAGTTACTCGTTTCGTGACGGGAAGCTGTTATTTGGGAAATTTGCAACTTTGGTGATTGTGAAATTTGAAGATTTTTCGAATCTGCGATTCAGGGATTCAGAAAGGCAGGAATTTGGTACTATAGAAGTATAGAAACTTTTAAGAATTTCGATATGTGATGTCTTTTTTGTAAACTGTAAACCTTCATGCAAAATAATAGTAATGAAATAAATAACAATTTTTTAAAAAAATTGAAACAAATTCTTTTTTTAAATTTAAAAATTAAAATTTTTTAAAACTAAAATTAAATTTAAAAGAATTTTAAATTTAAAAAAATATTTTTATTATTATATACCCTCTTACCATTTATCAAATTTAAATTATGCTTTGAAAAATTATAATTAGAAACATATGTGAACCACTGGTAGTCCACGTAGAAATTCGAGCGACCGTAAGAGATTGCCAGGAAAAAATTATTCATAAAATTAATTATTATATTGTAATAAGTGTTACAATTTTTGTAACTGATATTTTCTAATTAATATTTTGTAGGGTAGCTCTTCTGACACATAACTTTATGTAATTTGTTGATCATCGATATCACCAAACTTTTAACCAAGTCCAGGTTCCATATTACACCATCCTCTTTTTATAATATTTCTTATTTCTCCTAAGTGTTCTTTCGACATTATGTCATGTTTATTTGCTCTCGTAAGTGTTATATATAATGTACAGCTGTATATAAATACACTTGATATTACTATAAATATACTTAATAACATGAGCAATTCTGTTGTTTTTATCTGTACATTCCAAGTGTACGAATACCTTTGTCCCTCACTGTACATACTTGAAATTTCACAATGTCGTTACTTCACGTTTTTATCCATCACACACTTTTTCTGACAACTGGAGTTTTTCCGTAACAACATAATATAGTAATATTCTGCAAATTTTATCCAAATATAGCATCCGAATTACAGACTACACCCGAGTTATCGCATCGTACAATATGTGTACATTTCATAATCGATCGTTCGACACCCAATAATTTCTCACTCCCCCAAACAAAGTAAGCGGAACAAGAAATCGCGTCCAATTACTCAACTAATTGTCGCGTAACTAATTCCAAGAAAATTTAATTGCTGCTCTGGCCGTAACACTATCGGTTGAGCAACAACCGGAAACAGTTACAGAGGAGTCGGGAAATAATGCGAGTACGGTGCAGAGGCAGGAACAAAAATAGGACGACCGGTCACGTATTTATACGTTTGCGGCGAAAGTGCTATCGAGAGCAAACGTGCAAACACATTATCCTGGCCGCAACAACGCGTGGACCAACCTTGCACACCGGGACCTAGCTCATAAAAAGGAAGATGCACGTAGCGCATCGTCGAAATTCGATTTCGTTCGCCGATCCTCGCCCTGGCGACTTGTAAAAACCGTCACGTGCACGGGCACCTCGCGATTATCATCGGTGAAAGAGTCCTTCTTCTCGCCGGAAGGAAGCCAGACATTAGGGAGTTAGATAATGGCGGACCGAGATGCGGAGGTTCGGGAATTTGTATTTTGGAATTTGGGAATTTGAAACTTTGAGAATTTGGGAACTTGGCAGCTTGAGACTCTGAAGATTTGAAAATTTAAGAGTTTGGAAAGTCTGGAATTTCAGAACATGGGAATTTTGGGATTTGGAAATTTATAGCTTTGGAAAGTTAGGAATTTGGGACTTTGAGGATTTGGGTACTTTGTATTCAGAGATTTTGTAATTTTGAGGATTTCGAAGTTTGAGTGTTTGGAAATTTGGGACTTTGAAACTCCGACAATTTTGGAATTTGAGACTTTGAGAATTTAGGTACTTAGTAATTAGGGATTTTTAAATTCTGAAGATTTGGAAATTTAAGAGGTTGGGAACTTGGGAGTTTCCGAGAATTTTGGAATTTGTGAATTTAAGACTTCGAGGATTTGGAAAGTTAGGAATTTGGGACTTTGAGGGTTTTTGAAGTTAGGAATTTGGCATCTGAGGAATTTGGAACTTTGAGAATTTAGGTACTTAGTAATTAGAGATTTTGAAATTTTGAAGAATTCGAAGTTTGAGACTTTGGAAACTTGGAGGTTTCCAAGAATTTTGGAATTTGTGAATTTGAGACTTAGAGGATTTGGGAACTTTAGAATTTGGGACTTTGTGAATTTAGGTACTTAGTAATTAGAGATTTTGTAATTTTGAGGATTTGGGAACATATTAATTAGAGATTTTGTAATTTTGAGGATTTGGGAACATATTAATTAGAGATTTTGTAATTTTGAGGATTTGGAAACATAGTAATTAGAAATTTTGAAATTGTTAGGAGTTGGAAGTTCAAGAGTTTGGAAACTTGGGATTTTGTGACTCCGAGAATTTGGAAATTTACGAATTTGAGACTTTGTGTATTTGAGAACTTAGGAATTTGAGACTGAGTATTTAAGAACTTAGGAATTTGAGACATTGAGTTCATCCAACAACTGGGTGTCGAGCGCGCTATTGAAAATAGAGGCGCTATGAAAAATAAGTGCAGTATTACAGCTCGGCGATTGTAAATGTACACCCTGGAACCCGGTAGCCTGTGTCTCATTTGCTTACTCGCGCTTGTATCGATTTCTCGTTTATCGTTGTTTAATCGTACCATAACCGATAGAAACACTACACCCTCTATTCGTTTGATCGTCAGTGAAGCCATTCTTCTTTAACAACTTATCTGCGTTTTTATTACTTTTATTATATATTTTAGCATTACATTGACCTTGTTGGGTATTGACAACTACGTTCATGTTCGTAGAGTTTTCCAAATTTTTGTACGTGTTTTCATACTTCGATATACGACGGTTTCTGTGTTATGTATATCGAACTTCTATGTATATCGTATTTCCTGATTTATATATTAGGTTGTCCCGTAAATTCCTTCCTTGTTTAATAGAAATGTATACACAGTATTTATCGTTTAAGATTTGTTGTATTAAATGCAAGGTGTTCTACTGTATCGCCCTTTTTCATCCCTCGGTAAATATCATTTACTCCTTGATTACTTGCAAAATATTCCTCGAAGTGTTTTTATATTATATCAAAGAAGGGAAGAAACTTATGGGACAACCTAATATTTTTCATTCCTGGCTATTTCAAATTCGTTATTCTTCAATTTCTATATCCTCCGCGTGTCTGTAATGTTAGAATTTCTATATTTTCTTTATTCATACTTGTATATTTCCCAAACTTTTATATTCTGCAATTAATTGTATTCTTCGAATTTCTGCAAACTCCAATTTTTATATTCCATGAATATACATTTACATATAATATTTATAATTTGTATATGTATTGTTGGAGGTCCCAACTATGTATTTGCACCCTTTTCTCTTTACCATGCCATTTCCTTTTTTTTATCCTTAAACTTAGGCCCTTTCCCTGTCACCAGCCCTAGACCGTCCAGGTACTCCTAACTCCCACTCCCCGAAATCCATTTTCCCTCCCTTCTTTACCTCACCCCTGTTCTTTTCCTCCACCCTCGTACAAACACCTTGTTAACCAATAGTCTTTCTGTAAGTAAGTTTGCTCGCAAGTCACTTTCATTTCGCAAGTCAGATTCCATCTAGTACTCTTCCGAGCTGGTTCAAGTTGTTTTATATATTTTACGTTAGGAGCTAGACTAGGATTAAGTTATGTTACAATAAATTAACTTGTACAATATTTACATATCTAAATTTCTATATTATACAGGGTGTCCCATAATTACTGTAGGAGCCGGAAAGGGGTGGTAGGTGGGGCTATTCTGAACAACTTTTTCCTTTGCAAAAATATTGGATGGGCCTTCATTTTTAAATTATTAAGGAAAAACACTGACCAATCAGACCGCGAGATTTTCGCGCGCTCGGAGGCAGAAGTGTAGGCTCGATGTGACGGCCAATCGTGCCTACACTTCTGCCTCCGAGCGCGCGAAAATCTCGCGGTCTGATTGGTCAGTGTTTTTCCTTAATAATTTAAAAATGAAGGCCCATCCAATATTTTTGTAAAGAAAAAAGTTGTTCAGAATAGCCCCACCTACCACCCCTTTCCGGCTCCTACAGTAATTATGGGACACCCTGTATATATATTCTCCAGTTTCTGACTATATTAGAATATATTGTAATAGAGTTCGCCGTATGTACATGTACATATTACTGTACGTATATTGTATACAATTAGTATTACAAGTAAAAGCCTGCAAACACTATTAATACGGTTCGATCGAATCGTTACTTTCGTTCGAACGGATGCAATAGTCCAATCGTAACGAGACGATGAACCAAAACGATATTTTAACGATCTGAAATCGTGTGTTCGATTCTCGTATCGAACTATGCAGCCCGAAGTAAAAGTGTTTCCTATCGATGGCGAAAGAACGAGCGGTGGAGAAGCGAGACACGATCGCGCACAGCTTGAAAATAATAGCTAGCTTCGCGTCCGTAGAAAGTAAAGTTGGCTCTCTTGAAATCCTGCCACGTTGTTTACGACATTGTGCGAACTTTTGCATTGTAAGCGTTCGCGCGACAGCGCACCTTCTTTCCTTGTTTAATGCACTCACTAACGTGGGGGTCACCGGTGACCGGCATCCAGGAATTTAATATAATCGAAGAAAGATCCTAACCGGCATTAACACGTTACATTCCGCGGTAACAACGCATTACAATTAGTTCCGTTTTCTAATTTAAACTTTCCACCTGTACTTTTGCAAAATTAGTATAACGCTAACGATACGTACGATTGCTTTTCATTATTACAACATATCAAATTCGCGACGTTGGTATTCACCGCGGGGTTCCACTTATTAATATTACGTTAACAACACGTGGTAGTAAGTGGAATGTTTAAGCCGAGAGGCGAAGTGATTTATTCTGAATGCGGTAGGAGTCTCGGGCTATATTGCCACTTTCGCAAGCGATTTTACGCACAAGAGTGGAACTGCTCCGTTATTAGCAGAACCGTAGAAATTTAGACATTAGGGAGTTAGGGAAGTGTGAAACACGAAAATAGTGTAATTTGGGCAATGTGAAATTTGGGAAATGTGAGATTTGAAAATAGTTAAATTTGGGAAATGTGAAATTTGAAAATAGAGAAATTTGGGAAATGTGAAAATTAAAAATAGTTAAATTTCGGAAATGTGAAATTTGAAAATACCGTAATTTGGGAAATGGAAAAAGACTTGAAAATGGAAAGTTCGAGGAATACGAAAATTGGCAATTGAAAATTTAGGAAATGAAAAAAATGGTCAGTAGAAAATTTGAGAAATGGAAAACTGGTAAATGCGAAAATTGTGAAGTAGGATACTCCCGAAATGGAAAATTTGGATCGTAGAAAATGTAAGATATAGAAAACATGAGAAATGTGAAACTTGAGTGAAGAAAAATGTTCGAAATGCGATAATCGGGAATCGGAATACTTAAAGAGAGAAAAATTTGTGAAATCGAAAAACTAAGAAACGAGAAAGTTGTTAATTAGAAAATCGGAAAATACGAAGAATAAGAACCATTGAAATTGGAAAATTGGAAAATCTAAATACCGAAAAAGCGAAAACTTTGAAAATACAAAAATTGAAAAATTCGGAAATTCTGAAACACAAAAATTGAACAATTCTCTTTGTACCGCCGCTGTTCGCATAGTCGCGCAACTTCCAGAATTTTCCTCTCCTAACGAGACAACACTTACGAAAAAGCGCGCAACTCTTCCATTGTTTCGGAAAACCTTTAATATCGCCCCTTGTGGAAGAAAGTAAAGCACCGCAACACCGTATCCAGCCACGAATGGCGTAACCGGTAGCACAAACATTAATCAAACGTTTAGGGCTCATCTGGCATTGTTATCGTGGAATTTACAACATCATTAGTTATAATGAAGCCGCGTCTGAACCCGAAGAACGTGCGTAAATGACGCGGAGAAAATAAAGGATCATGCACAGCATATGCGCATAAGCGAACGTGACTGGAATAAGGTTTACGCACGGTGCACGTGAATCAGATGGCACAGTTCGCTCGCGAACGAAGATGTCCACGTCGAAAACGAGCTACCTTCGAACAATCTCGATTTCATATCGGCGGACATAAATCTGACCAGATGGGGCATTATTAAATCCAAGGATCCTAGCGGCATCGAGTCCGCTATCCGAATAAGGAATCGCGATGAAAGACGAATTCATAATCCGTCGATGCTTATTCGGATTCAACCGAACAACCTATCCGATGTAATACACCTTCGATATATTTAACTTTACGAGCCACTGTTTCTGCAATATTTGAAATTTACATGTTAAATGTTTCGCGCGGAAGTACTACATCTTTAACGCTGGACTTACGGACGTTTAATGACCACTTATGTCTAAATTGAAAATGAATTATAAAAATAAGTAAATAATAGATAGTACATATATCAGTTTATTGAAACATTCTTTATCTCGATAAAGAATATAAGCTTTTTAATAATTTATATAATCAAAAATGAGTAATGTAAGGCACGTCTTACATTTACTTCGACTTATGTCGAAATTGAAAATGAATTATAAAAATAAGTAAATAATGGATAGTACATATATCAGTTTGTTGAAACATTCTTTATCTCGATGAAGGTTAACATGCATTTGGACATAAACTTTTTAACAATTTGTATAATCAAAAATGAGTAATGTAAGACACGTCTTACATTTACTTCGACTTATGTCGAAATTGAAAATGAATTATAAAAATAAGTAAATAATGGATAGTACATATATCAGTTTATTGAAACATTCTTTATCTCGATGAAGGTTAACATGCATTTTGACATAAACTTTTTAATAATTTATATAATCAAAAATGAGTAATGTAAGGCACGTCTTACATTTACTTAGACTTATGTCGAAATTGAAAATGAATTATAAAAATAAGTAAATAATGGATAATACATATATCAGTTTATAGAAAGATTCTTTATCTTAATGAAGATTAACATGCATTTTGAAATAAACATTTTAATAATTTTCCTAATTACAAATAAGAAATGTAAAATCCATCAAATATGACGCGTTTCGTAAATCTACTATTAAATTCATGTCTAGATATCTTAATTTATATTATTTCAAATTCAAAAATGAAATATTTCGTGCATGGATTTCTACAAGATTTTTCAAACATATTTTAATACTCTTAACATAATGACGACTTATGTCTAAATTGAAAATGAATTATAAAAATAAGCGAATAATGCATAATACATATATGAGTTTATAGACAGATTCGTTATCTTAATGAAGATTAACATGCATTTTGAAATAAACATTTTAATGATTTTCCTAATTATAAAAACGAAATATAAGATCCGTTAAATATGACGAGTTTCGTAAATCTACTGTTAAATTCATGTCTAGATATCTTATTTTATATTATTTCAAATTCAAAAATGAAATATTTCGTGTATGGATTTCTACGAGATTTTTCAACCATATTCTGATACTCTTTCTGGATGAGGTATTAATTCGCCAAAGATGAAATACTTAGATCTTGAAACACTTTTTTAAGAAAGTTATATATCTTTTTCAAGAAATAAGAAGTTGTAAAATATTATAACTTTGTTAAAATGTTAAAACAGACGAAACTTTTGCATTTATCTAATACATCTTCCACATTTTATGTATTTTATTACTACAAGGATTGTGCGAACGTTGCCGGCCCCGTTTTCATACACAAACGGTGTCAATTGTATTCAAGAGTTTCTACAAGGAGCAAGGATCGAAGATCGATCTACCATTACTGATTTAAAGCGAAAGTAACACGCAACCGCGAAGAATCTTGATTTATAGAAATACTAGTTACATGCGGACAGAGATTTAAAGACTATCGGTAGCACAGGTTTCATTGATTATAGATTGCGTCCACATGGAAGATAATTTCAACTTCGTGATTAAGAGACACCGATGGTGTAACACGTTGGAACAATTTTTCACGTGGGCACGACTGACACCTGACAATCTTTGGTTATCGATTGGAACGTTGAATCCTAACATCGATCACTCGTCTTGCGTGGAAGATGAACTATAACGCTACCGATCCAAGATACGTGAAAAACCTTGAAACTATATAGAATTACTCGTTTAAATAATGTATTGCGATGCAGAGAAACATATATAAACATATAAACAAGTCTACAATAGACATTTAAAGCTGGTCAAATTAAAAATTGATGTGAATTTTTCATATCTGTCACGTATCTAAATTAGAGTATCGTTTTTATTTATATTAAATATATGCAATAGATGATCTTTGTGTGCATTAAGTATCATGATGCTTTATAAATTTATTTAGTAAAAGACAGTCATTAATAGGTAACATAAAACCTGACACAACTGTTGTGTTCATTTGATACTTCCAGAATTAATACGAAGAAAAGATTTAAATTTTTAAATCAATTTTTCAATTGACAATTTGATTGATTCGAAAGTGATTGATTTAAAAATCCCCGATTTAAAAATTTTGCCATTTCTAAACTTGAATAGCTGAGAATTTATGAATTTGCGAATTCCGAGGTTGGAAAGCTGGGAACTCATTAATTCGAGAATCGGAAAGTTTGAAAGTTGGACATTTATGAATTCGAGAATTGAAAGGTTAAAATATTACAGGAATGAGATATTTAAAAAATTTAGAAGCACCCACATTTCGACGATACATAAATTTCAGATGTTCTAAATTTTCAAAATTGCCAAATTTCCGAAACAAATAACAATAACCGAACATCTAAATCTTTTAACTGTTGAAGTCCTGAATTTTTAAATATCCAAGGCACCAACGTCCACGATCTAAAAATATGAAGTCCAAAAGAAAATAAATACCCTAATTTTTTTTTTTATCACACCGTGACCCGAAAGGTACGCAAAATATCAATAGCAGCATAAATTTGTACGATAAACCCATGTAAAAAATGTCTACCCTAATGTGACAATTTCAAATATCAACCAAACAATAACATTTCGTAACCTACTTATTCGTTAAAAAATGAAAAAAGAAAAACATCGTTGTACAGCAATTTACACAAACTCTCGCCCACGATCTTTGAACCGGCCTGTAAATCGTCTCCTACGCGAAGGATTAACCCTTCAGGCTTCGAGTGGAAATAAAAATCGAGTAGCAGAAAAATCGATCGAATCGTTGATCAATCTAAAGGGAACCAGAGAACAGGTGCTCGATACTTGGATCTTTACACCTACGTATCGGAAGTAATCTAGCGAGGGTACCAATGAAACATCATCGAAATGGCCGCGAAGATACCGTGATAAAACTAACGTTGGCTCACGGTCGCGGTCGGAACATTTTGTACCGAGTTTCAAGAGCAGCACGGACTGCAGACGAGATCGTTAGATACGAGGTACCTAGAAATGCCATGGGGAAAGAAACTGAGGGGAAAGAGAGGGAGAAAGAGAGAGTGGGGAGAGGAGAAGAGAGAAAGAGAACAGCGGTTGCACTATAAGCCACCTGCAAAAAGCTGGATGGCAACCTGTTCTTCGAGCACCGATCGCGCATCTACTCGAGAGCTCGTTGGACTTCTGTGATGAGACTCGATAATACGTGCTACAGTAGGAATTGTACCAGGGAATTGCGCAAAAAGAAAATTCCTGCTTCGCTATAAACGTCGCTACATAGATATCCTTTTATGCGACATACGACGTTATGACTCTTGCGGCGGTGATGTCAGCGTACGTGCATTTCGGCGATTTTTGCATGTCGAGATTCGCGATCGCGGGGAATCGAGAATTTTGGAAGCACGAATTTACGGATTAGGGAATTCGGAAGCCGGGAATTCGTGAATTTGGGGACTCGCGAGTTCGAGAGTTCGGAAAGTTGGGAATGCGAAGATTTTGGAGCGGTAGCTTGGGAATCGGGTGATTGTGGGATTCGAGGGTTTGGGAATTCGTGAATTTTGGGACTTCGAGAATGTGGGAATTCGTGAAACTTGGAAGTTTGAACATTTGAGAATTTGGGAACTTTGGAATTTGAAACATTGAAAATTTGGAAAGTTGAGAATTTTAAACTTTGAGGATTTGGACATTTTAGTATTCGGGATTTTAAGAATTTGAAAATTTGAGGATTTAGGAATTTGAGAATTTGGAAATTTTAGAATTTGAAAGTTTGAAGATTTGGAAATTTGAAAATTCGGAATCTTGGGAATTTGAAACTTGGATGATTAGGACATTTGAGAATTGAAACTTTGAAGATTTGGAAATTTGAATATTCGAAATATGGGAATTCGAGACTTTGAGGATTTGGAAATTTTAGAATTTGAAAGTTTGAAGATTTGGAAATATGAAAATTCGGAATCTTGGGAATTTGAAACTTGGATGATTTGGACATTTGAGAATTGAAACTTTGAAGATTTGGAAATTTGAATATTCGAAATATGGGAATTCGAGACTTTGAGGATTTGGAAATTTGAGAATTTGAAAATTCTAAAACTTGGGGATTTGAGACTTTGGAAATTTCGGGTGTAGATGTTGGAAAATTTGGTAGTTATGTAATTTGAAGACTTAGAATTTTATGTACATCAAGGATAATAGCTTAGGAACTAGAAATTGACAAATTTCAGTATTTGAATATTTTTAAAGTTGCAAGATACTGATTTCTCTATTTTAGAATCTACAGACTTGAAACTTTAGATATTAAGATATCTAAAAATTTCAAATTTCTCTAGATTCTAAATCACTAACTATCCAACTTTCCAAATGACCAAATTACTAATTTAACAATTTATAAATCTAAAGGCAGAGAATCCGAAAACTCGACACAAATTCTTCCTGTCCACGCTCGAAAATCTCCGTCGCATATATCAATATGCAAATACAAAGCAATAATACAAAATTCGATATTTATATTTATCCGACGCTTTCATAAATCGGTAAAGATATTTTTGACCCTCGGCATCTTGAAATATATTCAAGTGATAACACGATAATACATAGAAATTGCGAAACCCTGTCGTGCATCCGTAATACACGAACCACGATCCATTACGAAGAAATATAAATGCCGCGAACGTTGCAGCGATTCAAGCCTATAAATTTCATAAGATCGTCGAAGAAGTCGTCCGAGAAGAACGATACTTAAGAAAAAAAAGTAGACAAGTTTGTTAATTTCTGTTCGAATTCCTCGATGCGTCTGCTCGACGCTCTCGAAGTTAATCGAATCGCAAACTTTATAGTCGCGATAAATAATTTATAAAGATGATCGATTTTCTCTGTGTGTGTGTGTGTGTTTTTTTTTTCTCTTCTTTCAAATGAGTTTACGCGTAGGCAAGATTTCAATGTCATCTGTCAGAAGAGACGTCGAAGGACTAGCAAAGCATTGGTATTCTTAAAGAATCCTTTCTGCCTCGAGTTTATACTTTTTCTCCTTATCCTTCGACTAGCATCTCTGCTCCGTCGTGTTCTCCGTTTTTGTATTCTCGTTCCTGTTCGGTGGAAAAGGACATAACCTTCGGTATGATTGTTGCTCGAACGCCAGCTTTTTCTTATATTTGCGTGGTATTCTTCGACCGGTGCTCCCGCTAACAGAAGAGGTTTTCTTCGAACGGAAACTTCTACGAACCACCTTTAATGTCTAGCAAAGAGCAAACATCTCTGTGTACGTGTGTCTCTCGTGCTCGATGGACGACTTCGAATGTCGCGACCATTTAAATAATTAACGAATAAGACCGGTCGAGCATGCTCGACCACGAGTTAACGAGGAAAATACGATACTTGTGAGCCGGTATTGGGTATCACGGAAAAACTGACATGAATTCTTTATCAGTCTTCCAGAACAGTGTAAAATATATTCAATTAATAGTGTTGACGCTCGTGGTAGAAATAAATTCTTTCGAGCTTTGGTGAATATTGCACGTGCTGCGCCGACTAGGTTTATTTATCACAATCTCGAAGGACCACCCGATTAATCGGGACTATACAAATTATCTATCTTTCAACTATACGAATGACTATGTTCTTTATTCAACTACAATTCTACTATGTGTATTACTATTCTATTTTCTATCTATTCGTGTGGCTACAATTTTTAACTGCTGGAGATTCTATCAAATCTATCCGATGTCACCTCGGTCGGGTAGTCTTGACGGGGGTGCATTGTTCTAATTGGCGAAGTACAAATATACAAATTGTGGAAGGGCAACAAAGTTAACGCCCTACGTGGGCCCCTCCACTCGCAAATATTCTACGTTTTGCTCCTGGACCGTGGCAGGTAATAAGGATCAAGAAGCGCGCTGACCTTAACTAAACATGCTAGAAACAACGGGCTCGAAAGGTAAAAATGTCAATCTGTCGACCAAATGCGAACAATGATTAGAGAACTACATAGAAAACGCGCGGGTCTTTATGGTTTCTTGAGTTTATGGCTGCCACGGAACGGTCCGCGAACCCTTCGATGGGACGACGGTCTTAGGTTAATTACTATATTCAAATTCCAAATCTATTGTCAAATATAAGGGCATGTTGGCCTTAACAAATAGACGAACAATTAAGTAAGCACGAGACACGAATTTCAGGTAGTACATTTACTTCACAGCAAGATGATGTTGCTATACATACTGCAAAGTGTGTTACATCGTACAGTCATGGACAAAATTAAGTGGACATGTATCATAAATAATAAAAGGTAAATTCAACTTAACTAACAATGCCTATAAATCAAAACTTTATTGCAATATTATATATTAAATAAATGTTTTTTCAAGTCTACAAAAGCATTTCACGTTCTACATTTTAAATTTATTTAAAAAATTGTAACAAAACAAAAAATTTTTTACATTTCTGCAATGTCCATTTAATTTTGTCCATGACTGTATATAAAATCTAAAAATTTGACATGTCCCGGGTGGCCGCCCCTAGTAAATTAGGTCAACAAGAAAATTATTGCTTCTAGCAGGACGGTGACCCAAAGTGTTTTCAAAATTGTTCAAGAACGATTATTGTACAATACTTCATACACATCACTACCTCCACCGGGATATTCCGACCTCGATCAAAGGGTTCTAGAAGTTATGAGACTAGGCAGAGAGTCTAGAGATTTCAGGGTTTAGGGATGTGGGGATCTAGGAAATTCGAACATACATAATGGAGAATCTAAGAATTTTGATTAAACAGAAATTATGAATTTTGGAGATTGTACACTCTAGAAATTGATAAATCAACGAAGTAAGAGATCCAGGTATCAGGAATCTAAAAACCTGATATATCTAGGGATTTAACGATCCAGGATTTCGAAAATCTAGGAATTTAAGAACCCTTTGTACATATGTAAGCTTCGTGGACTCTAAGGATTTGGAAATCTTGAGACTTGCTAGTCCACGAATTGAAACATTTTCGAACCTGAATATACAGAAACTCGAAAATTTGATAATATAATGATCCGGAGAACTATAATTTCGGAAACTAGGGTGTTCGGGGTATTGAAAATTTCGAAGCTTCGAACTTCGTGACTTAAAAAATTTTAAATATCGAAGTTGGTGAACCTAGTAATTTGAAATTGTATTAAAAAATAGTAGTAAATTAATTCTCAAACGATTAAAACGTAAGTGCTCGTGATACTAAGCAGAGAAGTTAACGAATAAAACGTGAGACGAAATTCGCGCATCCATGAAATGTCGGCGGCTGACTATATCGAGTTCCACGATCCAAAATGGAGGGTAAATCGACGTTAAGTACCTCCTACCGAGATCGCACGATTCCAGAATCCTTTTTAGGCCAGGGATTGTCCTATTCCTGAACAGCCTCTATCAGGTATGTACTTCGGCACCAAGGACATCTACATCAGGTTCAACGAATAAGGACGTTTACGTCCGATCAAAACGTGTACAGAATCGCTTACCGCGAAACCAACAATGCTTTATATGTATATCTCTAATATCTTTAAACTTACTTTATAGTCGTTAATATCTGCTCACTCTTAACCAGTTAACTGCGGAATTTAGTTTCGGAAATAAAACTCAAATCAATTATTACAAGCAATCAATGACGTACAGTCGTGGACAAAATTAAGTGGATAGGTATCATAAATAACAAAAGGTAAATTTAATTAACCAATAATGCCTATAAATCAAAACTTTATTGCACAATTATATACATTAAATACATGTTTTTTCAAGCCTACAAAAATATTTCACGTTCTAAATTTAAAATTTATTTACAACATTGTAATGAAACAAAACATTTTTTACATTTCTGCAATGTCCACTTAATTTTGTCCATGAGTGTATGTTAGATCAAGTTTACTTTTACGTTAAGTTTACATCGAGTTTACGTTACCATCTTAACCCATTTGCTGCCACGATCCCCAAATGGGGATTTGAATATGCATTTTTCTTTCGTCACTTCCAACAACGTTACATTAGATAAAATGTGTATTCGGCACATGTTTATATTCGGGTTGTCAAAATTATTTTTTGCTTCAATGTCGTCCACCTTGTAAAAGTATGAACAATTAATAATTTGTTAATGTTAACAGCGTCGAAATGAAGTTTTGGACTAACGTGTATACACGTCGAACGCGCTTAACTGGTTAATATCGAATATCGTATTCGCATAAGTGTTATACCTTATATGGTACCCGATATTCACTGTAATCCTCTTTCGGCATTGTACTTAACCCTTTGCGCACGAAGGTATTTTTATTTGTATCAAATAGCATTTCTAAAAATTGTTAGTCTGGTATGATGAATTCTTTTGAAGTTATTATCACCCTATTATTCATTGCCCTTAATAGCTGTTTCATTGTGTTTATACATAGTATGTGCACCACGAAGGATTTAGTTAAAAATAACTATTACAAATTGCTATATTAAACAAAATGGAGATTGTGAGTCAACTTTCGAATGCAAAGGGTTAACATTTTTATGGCATTGCTAATTCTTAACTTCGATAACATCTTGTTGAGGTTTTCGATCAGCATTATGTCACATTATTGCGATAATACCGTGTAATTTTTCTTATTTGTTTCAAATTCAAGTCTAAAGGCTTTCTGTGCCCCCAAATTATTACAAGGTCGTTATTATCGTTTATACAAAATTTATTATACATTTTCTGACGTTACTTTTTGCATTGAAATAAACATTCCGAGTTATAGAATATTAAAGTACTTGTTCGAAATACCTAACTGCAGTCGTGTAGTCATTGTGGAATATCTTTTTCGAAATATAATAATGTCCAAACACTTTTTACTCTTACTGTATACAAACATCATTTATAGTATGAGAAAATAATACAACAATGTTACAGGAGCTCTCGAGCATAACTCCTCCAGTAATCTCCGACACAAAAATAATATAAAATTAAAAATCTGTTTAAAAACGGTACAAATCGAACAATACATTTTCAATACATTATTTAAACAAATGAGGTTTATTACAATTTTCTTTTGCAGAATAATCTCCTATTTAAAAACTTGCAATTTAAAAAAACAAGCTTTCCATTATCTTCTTTAGTTCCGAAGATATTCCCAAAAATATACTTTCAACCCTTAACCCTTTGCGGTCCTATGTCGAGTGTGGCTCGACATGGCGTTTCTCTTTGATTGTGGAAATAATTCGGATAAATAGGTTGATTTAAGATATTTTCATTTCTTTGCCATTTGAAACAAATTAGAAATATATTTGTTACGCAATCTGCATTATTAGAATACATTTTATTGTAAACGCGCTTCTTCATCTATTTTATAATTTAATTAAGGAGCTTTAGGTAAAAGAAATTAAGGACCGCAAAGGGTTAAGTTTGAAGGCTGTTATCACCGCTTCAATTTGAACGATGGCCGATATTAAAAAAATACGTGTCAAATATTTTCTTAAGTACTATCTTCCACACAAGTTTCATTAAAATTGGAATGTTCAGGTTCGATGTGTTTCCTTGTAAGATCAACTATTTTTAAACGTTCGCAGAATGTGTCTATAAACATGTACGTTGCTCCTGTCTCGGAACGCGTTAAACATCTTCGTCGCGGCCGCTCATTAATTTTTTTATGGAACAATGCTTCAACTAGAAAGATCTCGCGTGCTTATCTCCGCGCAGAAAATTCATTTGTGAAATTCCACGCTTTACGAGTGTTTCGTCCGTCGCGTTAGTCGTAAACAAACAAACATAGCGCGTCTGACCTTTGTTCTTTAGTTGTTGCTACAATTAAAGCGAACCACGTGATCGCGATAGAAGTAAATCAAGTTTCTCAAGGGGGTCGTTACCACGGGATAATTCTTTCACGCAAAAGGAGAGTCGGTCAGAAGCGAAAAGAAAGATAAAGGCGGAGTATGTTCTCGGACGAAATAAAACGAAGGATGAGAGCACGGTGTGGCCCACTTGCGGCATCGTGACATAACCGGTATGTGGCTTCAAGGCGACCGAATGCAGCCAGCATTTAAACAAGCTTTCAGGAATTTACTTTCCGGAAACGTGGTACACCTCGTACAACTCGTGTCACGTGTCGTCTCTTACGATTGCAACGAGTTCATTTCACCTTCGGGATGATTTTGGACGACCGGTTGGTGTAGCCGAATTTAGTGGATTATCTACTTGAATATTTTATAGTTGGATAACTGTGGTAACTATGGGGTTTAGCTTCGATTTTAGTATTCTTACTCCGTCAATGTGAAAAACTTTTGCACCGAAATACCGAAATTCTCAAGTTTGCGAATTTCTGAATCTTCAATTTTGGTAACTCACGAATTTCAGTGTTCGCGAGTTCTAAAATTGCGTACATTTCCAAATCGCCAAATTTCCGTATGTTCTGAATCCCCCAATTTCAATTTCTTACTCCTTAAAGCCCCTATATTACAAAATTCCCAATTTCTCAAATTTCTAAACCCCTCCATTCCTATATTACCAAATTCCCAAATTTGAAATTCCTAAATCCCTCGATTTCCAATTACTCAAATTTCTTAGCCCTCAAAGAACTATATTGCCAGATTCTAATTTCCAAATCCTAACATTCATAAATTGTTATATTCTCAAATCGGAAAATCGAAACCTCTGAAATTTCTAAGTTGTTCAATTTCCAAATGACCAAACACTCAATTTCTCGATTTTCTTAAATGTCTCCATTTCAAACTTCGCAAAATCCGAAATTGATAAGTCCATAAATTCTCAATTTCCTGTAGTAACAAGGTCTCGATTTCCCAAATTTTTTACTCTCTGAATCTCAAAATTCTCTAATTTCCATATTAATGGGATTATCGTGTTTTCTACAAATTCAACAAATTCAACAAATACTACAAATTCAAAAAATTGAATAAATTCAATAAATTCAATAAATTCTAAAATTTCAATAAATTCAACAAATTCAATAAATTCAATAAATCCAACAAATCCAACAAATCCAACAAATCCAACAAATTCAAAAAATTCAAGAAATTTATTAAATTCAATAAATTCAATAAATTCAATAAATTCAATAAATCCAACAAATTCAAAAAATTCATTACATTCAATAAATTCAATAAATCCAATAAATTCAACAAATTCAACAAATTCAACAAATTCAACAAATTCAACAAATTCAACAAATTCAACAAATTCAACAAATTCAACAAATTCAACAAATTCAACAAATTCAACAAAGTCTATACATTCAACAAATTTTGCAATTTCTACACTTTCTACAATTATTAGTAAGATTTTGACAGAGTGTGGGAAGATTAGTTGATTATCACAAAACTTTTCTCTCGGATAGGATCACAAGATACGTTCGTCCCGAATGTCTTAACTCTCGCACTGCCCCTTTTATTTGGTTACCCGTCCTTATCTGGGTAATCTTCGACGAACGCTGTTGGCGTTATTACCTTTACAAACCGAATAATCATCCACGGGCGTATACCGGCTCGTAGAACAATGTGATAGACATAACCCGTGACCCGATACCCTAATGAGAGTACTCAAGCATCGAGGGTTTATACACGAGAGACCTGTTCTTACAGCGATGTAATCGGTCCGTTGTGTTCGGTAAATTGGATTCGATGATAGTGAGCTATCTGCGTTGTTCGGATCGTTTCAACCTTCGTGTGTTCTGCATGAATCGTTTCCGCTGAAATTCTGCTCGACAACAGCGTGAACGGCGAAAATCCGACAGAAATTCCAACATTAATAATTTCAAATGTGAGAAATTACTAATTTGGAAGTTTCGGAGTTTGTCAGTTCGAAAAATTTGTAATTTGTATATCCGATAAATTCAAATATTTGGAGAGTTGAGTGAAATTCGGCAATTAGAATTCTTAGATATTAGAGTGAAATTGAATTTGTTATTAAATTATTAATATTTGTGAGCGTTTTTATTTGATAATTATAAAAATGTGTCTATCTATAAATTTGAGAGGTGAAGGTTTTGAGAATCTGCAATTTATTCAAACTCGAGAATGTGGTTATTTATCCAAGTTCCAAAATGTGGGAATTTAAACAGACGAAATTATAAGGATCGATGGTTAAAAAATTCTAATTTGCAAGAATGTAACGATGGATATATTAACCCTTCATTAACGAATGCCGCCGTATTTGCGAGATTATAAATATTAACAAAAAAATGGAATACCGTCATACAGGCAGCATAACGTGATATTTCAAGATATCGACAAAAAAAAAAAGGAAAAAATATATATAAGTAATTTTGTGCTTTTTTTCTTACACTTTCTACTTTGCATAAATATATTTATTCGTTCATATGAACTAGCATTATTTGTCTGTAATTTTTACTTCACTTTGTCATGGACAGATCTGTTTATATTATTATTGAAAATTTCTATAAAATCCAATAATATCGGTATTGATTATGCACTTCCTTTAGTTCTTTTTAGCTTTTTTTTAGCTTCTTTTATGCTTTTAAATAAAGTAATTATTTTAGTATTATTTCAGTTAAGTATTAAAATATCGTGAAATTACAGGCAGAATGCTCGCAACAGAAGGTGTTGGCACGTTAACGCGAGAATAATCGAAGCAACGCAGCCGCGTTGCCTCATCGCTCGAAATAATGTAGTAGCCGATAGATAATAGCACCTAATGTCACAGGCATTTGATGCCGACACGGTCCATTCGCGAACCACCTACATTAGAATCGCAACAATGGCGTAGACTCCGATCCTATTCCGTTTATCGCGACGGTAAATACTCTGTCGTTTTCAGGGTTCGTAAACAAGCGGCCGCGTTATCCGCCCGCGAAGATCAAGATATCCCCGTGGCGGTATTATTCGAGAGTAACAGAAATCACCGGTAACCTTACACCTCGAATGAAACTGGCAAATTCACCGATTTCGACGCCATTACCTTCGACGCGTAGGCGAACAACGGTTGTGATCGTAGCTGCGTCAAATGTCTGCGACATTAGCCACGCCGCTATCGAACTACTCCATTACGTGTGGATAATAAGGCGAAACAAAACGTCGAGAACAGAGAAAGGTTGTCCAACCACGTGATTGATCGTCGCTCTTCTAATCTGCTCCGTACGAGTTCGTTTGCTTTTTTTGGAATATACCGGCATCGAGTGTTAGGTTCAACCCTTTCCGGTCGAGTACCGACCCTCATTCGCCATTTGATTCGGTAGAACAGTTTTTAATAAATTATTTTTAACTATATTTTTAGTATTATGTACGTGATGTTTGAACACAGTGAAACAGACAATATTGGCAATTAATAATAAAAATGTGATTATTTCAAAAGAATTGATCAAACTTTTTAAACAGAATGTTTTACAGTCACTGTTTGCTAAGGGTAAAAATACTTACGAAGGGTTAACTCTTTGAGGTACCGTGGAATCATATGTGAGCTGTTCAGTACACAAATCGATTAACTACACTTTTTGAAAAATCTTAAATTTAAATGTCAAAGCAGTTGGTGTAGTCATAAGTTTTTATATTTGTAATAACTTTCCTGAATGATCAGGATTAACACCATTAAATGACAACATTTGTTTGGCCATTTAATAATGAGCCATTTTGCCTAACTCCATACTCGAATGTAAATCGCTTCGATAACGCTATTCAATTGCACTATCAAGTGTCGCATCCTCATAAATTAACTAAAGTCCAGGTCCTAAGTACGATCATACGACAAGATTTTTTGGCAACAAAACCTGCAGAAAATGCAATCATTAACACAAAAGTAACCGTCACAGGATTTTCAGTAAATTGGCTGAAAATACACTGGATAAAGTTAGAAAGGTCCAAACCATACCTCATACAATTCAAATGCGGTTATTTCATCTCCAAAGTTCTAAATTTATAGTACCACATTATCAGACAATGCAATCCTCAGAATTGTGACAGTATTGTATATCTATGCTGCATATGTATGTATAGAAAAATAAGTTTGGTATGAGGCTACAAATACTTAATAAAAAATAACAAAACATAAAATTGATCCCCCAACAATCTAGTACATAAACGACTATACAGGGTGTCCCACAATTATGGTACGAGCCGGAAAGGGGTGGCAGGTGATGCTATTCTGAACAACTTTTCCCTTTGCAAAAATATTGGATGAGGCTTCATTTTTAAATTATTAACCCTTTGACTACTGTTGGCGCCTATTGGCGTCCAAATCAAATTTCGCCTGTTTCGCCTGTCTTAAAATTTTATAATTGCTCTTACGGTACTTCCTCAGAAATGCATGTTTAACGAAAAATTTCGGCGTACCCAGTGGACGTCGCGAGTGAATTCGTACCGTACCGTACGGCCAGTGCGTGCCAAAGTCTGCCGTAGTCAAAGGGTTAAGGAAAAACACCGACCAATCAGAACGCCAGAATCGCGCGCGTCGCATGTTTGATCGCGACCGCGACCAATTAAAACTGGAGCCTTCACTTCAGTCTCCTAACGCGCGCGATCTTCGCGCTATCATTGGTTGGTGTTTTTCCTTAATAATTTAAAAATGAAGCCTCATCCAATATTTTTGCAAAGGAGAAGGTTGTTCAGAATAGCATCACCTACCACCCCTCTCCGGCTCGTACCATAATTGTGGGACACCCTGTATTCACCAGTTCATCGCTGGATAATTGTTTCAGAAATGTGCATATAGCCGTATTAAAGTGTATCAAAAATCTCCAATAAATCTTCTTACACGTAATAAAGTAATTAATGAACGTCTAAAGAAACAATCAGAAGAAACACAAGAGCGCAGGTAACACTTCGTTGAAAATATCGCGGAAGTCGTTTCGCGAGCGAATAAAGAAACTCGAACGGCCATCTTAGTCGTAAAATGAATTCCAATGGCCGTGATTCTAAACGAGCAAGTGCTTGCTTGGAAACAAGAACGCATTACGCGTCTTCCGATGCAAATCATCCTTTTATTCTGTATTGCATCGTTTATACTCTTCTCGATTCACTATCGATATAATGCGAAGCATCCTCCGCTTATGCCAAATGAAATCAGCTATCGGACCGTGAAAGCATAAAATCGATCGGAATAAAACGCCGACGAAACGAAGATTCCTTTCACCTAGTTCCTTGCATATTTTTTTACAATGTTTCCTCGAATGGAATTCCATTTATTCGATCCATTTATCGTAACATCAAGATCGAGTTCCATTTATTTCCTCTTATTAGGTTTCCGCGACGCTGGCTCGCTCAAGTGGAACCTGAATTTATTACGTTTCCGTGTACTTCCTTGTAAAATTGTTCAATTTACGAAGACAGATCGGAATTACTGTTGTAAAAATTACTGTAAATTATTGTAGGATTAGTATTTTCAAAAACTAAACCTTTATTAAAGAACACGATAAAACAATGACGAAAAGCACACGACAGTTTAGAAATTTGCACGCACGCACGCTCAAGCAACAAAAATACAATACGTCCAAAAATCCAAAAATCGTAATCCGTAAAACATATACCGTCAACCGTAGATCGTGAACCGTGAATCGTGAACCGTGATCGTAATCGTCTCTTCTAACTTCTTCTGACTTCTGACTTCTGACTTCTGACTTCTGACGCTCGCACCGCGGACACACCCTTATATCTACGCGACGGTAGAACATTCTCTATTTTCGGCAACCGAACGATTCGCGAATCTTCGGTTATTCGAAGCCTCGCGATTGTTTCTTAACGTTCGCCGCGTTTTCATTCTCTCTCACTCCTTCACTCTCTCTCGCACTCGCACTCATAAACGCACGTACACGGGACGACACGCTCATCGGCAACGAATTTGCTCGCAATGCTGTTTATGTTTTCGTTCTCGAACTTTCGCGGTACGTTTGCGGCACGTCCGTTGTCACTATCCTACATTATTGTTAATATAATCGCGGGTTCTTTGAAGCTTACTGTACTGTGGTTATTGGGATATGGGGTGGTTGTGTGTTAAACTAAATAGTTTAATACAGGTAGCCCTCCTACAACACGGCATCTTGTAACACGGTTTCGCTATAACACGATTCATAAATTGCGGGAACCCTCCTACAACACGGCATCCTATAACACGGATTCGCTCTAACAAGATAAGAAAATTGCAAAAACCTTTGTACAACACTGACCACTTAAGTCTAAATTGAAAATGAACTATGAAAAGAAGTAAACAATGAATAATACATATACCAGTTTATAGAAAGATTCTTTATCTCGATGATGGTTAACATTCATTTCATCATAAGCTTTTTAATCATTTTCGCAATTGAAAATAAGAAGCCTAAGATCCGTCATTTTGACGAGTCCCGTAAACATAGTGTTAAACATACACTGTTGCGGAAAGTAGCAGTCCAGACTATTAAGACAAATGAAAAAGAAATAAGAAGTGCAGTTGCTGCAGGATCTTTGACATCCGCATACATTTATATTTTTAATAAAAATTAAGTTGTTTATGTAGAATCAAAAAAAAAAATATATTGTAGACATAATATTAGATTTTTCGGAATATTGAAGCTTTTGACATAGCAGTAATAAAGTCCAAGGAACCGTTACTTGTCCGGTTTAACATTTGGTAGGCACATTGAGCCCAGGGTTGGCGTAGTAATATTTCTTTTTTTCGGTACGTGTAATTTTAAAAAGTCGAGGCGATCCTTAGGTTTATTACTGCTACGGTAATTTGTAAATCGAGGGACGGATGGGTCACCGGTCAACGATTTTGGGCCGGATGACCGCTGCAGGGGAAAGTGGGAATTTCCGATTTCGGAAGACGTCACACTTTCCCCACCCCGTGTTTCCTCCCTCTCAGAGTCCTGAGAAGTTGATAAAACACCTTGTATCAGGGGATGCGAGAGAGTCCTCATTGAAAGTTTGAATTGCAAACGTTGAACTTCCTTCGTATCCATTCTTTTTTTTTAAACAGTTGTCGGCCTTTAATTGATTTCCCTACCTCTCAACCCGAAATAGTCTACAATATTTGTTTTTAATACGTTTTCGGAACGTAACCCCCCTTTTTGTACTGGCTCTGGGTCTCATACAACACGGTTTCACACAACACGGCATTTTCTAGGAACCTAACTACCGTGTTATAGGAAGGTTACCTGTATCTTGAAATATGTAATTTATTGAAAACGATTCGGAAGGATATATGCACGTTTCGACGATTAAACCAAGAGTAAATAGCTTTCCAAAAATGAATAAAAAGCCTAACGGACACTTCACAGGAAAATAATGGTCAGGGTCTGCAACATGTTGGCTCAATTGGTCCTCAAAAATAAATACGGATCCAGAAGCATTGACTTTGATGACAGAGTTATGTTTTTCTTCATTAGAGTGTCAGTGAATCTACGCAAACATTTATTTTTGCACACTCTTCGAATGGCAATTCAACAGTGGCAATATATGATGTAGGAAATACAGCGCGAGTGACTTGATGGTTCCAAATTGCCTATTTTAATCAATACTTGACTACTTTTTAAATTCTACTATAATAACATGTTAGTATCACTCCATTTTTTAATTACAATGTTAGACATAGTTAAAACAGCTCCAGTGGTCCGACAAGGATACAGTCGTATCGAAAACATCTAAAATCGAGATATAGAAGTTTATAAGGTAAAAGCACTAGTAAACAACACTTTTTAAAAAAAAGTAAATAAATAATGAAACCACAAGTTGGAATATAGAAACCTTATTAATCTAAATACTGTCGCACTTCAGCGGCTTAATTGAAAACTACTGCGGATATCCGCCATTCAAAATTGCCATAGCAACCAATTAATCAAACTTGTACGCGGCTCTTACGATTTTTCAGTGTTTTCTTATATAAATCGCTATGGATTTAGTTAAAATGTAAGTATTACGTGTTTATATTGTTTAATCATTGTAAGTAAAAAAGCCATGCGTTTATGTTTTTTGAAACTTAAAAAGAGGTTTATTTATTAAAATTGGCATCAAACAATACTAAATTGCCTATATCCACTCCGTGTCAATTATTGAATCAAATCTTACGTTTAGAAAAAAAGAGAAAACAAATTTACAACCGTCATCAGGAATGAATACTTGTTGTAATATAATAGAAGAATAATTTGTACAGCGACTACTAATCATAAATTTTCCATAAAGTGAACTTAGCCTGAGCTATGTGAACAGATAGTTCCTTAAAATGTCAACTACTGGTACCTTTACCTTGATTGCTGTAATTAATTTCTCTGGTGGTCGATAAATATCTCCGGGCAATCAATGATAATTGTATCCGTCGTTTCATGAATCAACAGCTCGACAAATAATCGTCACTGTTAGGTCCTGAAGTAGTCCCATCCCGCGAGTAATCGGTTTGAAAAATGTCGGGACGATATCATCGCCTTGACCGCGAATCAATTCTGTCCGGTTATAAATGTTTGTCGTATGATCCTCGATTATTAGGGTGTCCCTGTAAAGTGGCCACACCTCAACATGATTTATCGAACTGCACGAGAGGTTCACTATTTAACGCGTGATCCGATCTCGAATCGGTGCTGCCTACCAGCCTTTGTCGACCGCAAAGAATCACCAAACAAATATGCGAGCTGCAAAAAAAAGAGACACGACCGACCTCAAACGCGTGGAGAGCGTGAAATTTGTCACACTCGACACTTTAATGTGTGCAAAATTTCGCATGCGGAAATTTGGAAGGTATCTTATTAGTTTCTGTAAAAAATTTTAAGTTAAATTACAAATTGCTCAAATTTCTAAATTGCTAATTATCTAAACTATCAATTTCTTAAATTATCAAATTTGCAATTTCTTGTATCTCTGTATTTTTTTCTGAGTGTCCAAAGTTCAAAAAATCAAAGTTATCACATTCACAGGTTTTAAAATTATTCCAAATTTCCAACTTCCAATTTATCAAATTTCCGCAACCCCAAATTCTAAGATTTTCAAGATGCCCGGAAGTCCAAATTAGCGGATCCTCACAATTAAAAAATTTCATAACTCCTACATCCCCAATTTCCAATTTCCGAAATTTCTAAATTCCAAAACTCCTACATTCTCAATTTCCAATTTCCAAATTCCGAAACTCCTACATCCCCAATTTTCAATTTCCGAAATTTCCAAGATCCAAACTCCCACATCCCCAATTTCCAATTTCCGAAACTCCTACATCCCCAATTTTCAATTTCCGAAATTTCCTAAGTTCCAAACTCCCACATCCCCAATTTTCAATTTCCGAAATTTCTAAATTCTGAAACTCCCACATCCCCAATTTTCAATTTCCGAAATTTCCAAATTCTGAAACTCCCACATCCTCAATTTCCAAATTCCGAAACTTCTACATCCCCAATTTCCAATTTCCAAAATTTCTAAATTCCAAAACTCCTACATCCCCAATTTCCAAATTCCGAAACTCCTACATTCCCAATTTTCAATTTCCGAAATTTCCAAGTTCCAAACTCCCACATCCCCAATTTCCAAATTCCGAAACTTCTACATCCGCAATTTCCGATTTCCGAAATTTCCAAATTCCGAAACTCCCACATCCCCAATTTCCAAATTCCGAAACTTCTACATCCCCAATTTCCAATTTCCAAAATTTCTAAATTCCGAAACTCCTACATCCCCAAATATACAAACTTACAAATTCCTAAATTCCTACATCCCTAAATTCCCATATTTCTAAATCCCTAAACTCCAAAGTCCCCAAATTTCAAAACAGATAAATCTTCGTATCCCGAGCGACCCAATTTCCCAAATGCTCGAATCCCCGCTTCCCTGCATCCCGAAATCATTGAATCTCCAACCCTAAAAATTCCCCAGCTCCAAGCACCCGAGAAGTTAGCCGCAGCGAACCTGCGTACAGAAAGAGAAAGAAGCGAATCTTTTCGTGGGCGCTCCGTTGAATTACATTCATTAAACGTACGAGCGGTACGTTCGTTCTACTAGCGGTATCAGTTTCTTCCTTGCCGCTCGTTCTCGTTTGCTACCGATATCGAGCTGCCGTGATCTGGAGCATGTAGTTGGTCGTTTGGTTGAATGGATCGAGATCGAACGGGAGCCAACAGAGATATAATGGTACAAGAGAGACCACTGGCCGCGTTCGTCGACGAAGAAACAAGAAACAGAGAAAACGGCAAGGAAAAAACCTAACCGCGATCGAACGGGAAGAACGAAGAGAAACATTTACACCCTCCCAAAGTATACAAGTTCAGAAATTTCTAAACATTTACATTGTTGAAAATCGGTCAATCGAGACCGAATTTTAAACCCTTCGCGCTCCTTAATTTCTTTTAACTACAACTCCTTAATTAACTTACAAAATAGATGAAGAAGTGGGTTTATAATAAAATGTATTCTAATAACGCATATTGCGTGACGAATATATTTTTATGCCCCTTTATTCTTGTATTTTTAGATTTCTATATTCGTATACTCTTACAGTTCCAAATTCTTACTCAAACAAACTCCTACATCCCTAAAATCATAAAACTTCCAACTCCTCATATTCTCCAATCCCTACATTCCCATTATCTACATCCCCAAATCCCTGGATTAAAAAATACTCATATCCCTAAATCCCTACATCCCCAAATCCTCATATCCCTAAATCCCTACATCCCCAAATCTCTGCATTCCCAAATTTCAGTATCCCTAAACCCCTACGTCCCCAAATCGGTACATTCCCAATTCCTTATATCCCCAAATTCCTGTATCCCCAAATTCCCATATCCCCAAATCTCTACATTCTCAAAACCCTATATCCTCAAATCCATAAATCTCCATATCCCTACATCCGTAAACCTCTACATGCCCAATTCCTTATATCCCCAAATCCCTATATCCCCAAATCTCTACATTCCCAAAACCCTATATCCCCAAATCTCTACATTCCCAAAACCCTATATCCCCAAATCTCTACATTCCCAAAACCCTATACCCCCAAATCTCTAAATCCCCATATCCCTATATCCGTAAACCTCTACATGCCCAATTCCTTATATCCCGAAATTCCTATATCTCTAAAACCTTATATTCCCCCATTCTCTACATTGCCAAAATCATATATCCCCAAATCTCTAATCCCCGTATCCCTATATCCCTAAACCCCGCATGCCTAATTCCTTATATCCCCAAATTCCATCAGACCGCAAAGGGTTAAATTCAAACACAGGACCTCTTTATGCACTGCTACATCCTTGTTCCTTGTAACGCATATCGGTCCCCCGGAATCTCTTATCCGGATAAACCTCGCCATCTTTCCAACCGTGTGCGTCAGCGTGCATTTTTACGCCGGTACAAGAATCTCCTTTGCCGTAATTAAAATTGGAATTACGTTTAATAACAAGATCCGCTCGGAAGCTAAAACAAGGAAAAAAAAAGAACGCTCCAGAGTCGTGGTCTCTTTTTGATTTATGACTCGGCCTGCACGAACACGAAATGGCGATGTTAAGTGCAGAGGCGTCGTGGGGAGTCCCAAATTGCTGTTTCTTCTTCTGAGTGCAATCCTTCACCACCCTTGTAACCCACGCACTCCTTTGTCTCGTAGTGCACGTCCGTGTATGCGCAAAAATGCCTCGTTAGGCACTGTCGCGGAAATGAACGACGCGAATGTATTAACATTTACCTTCGGTATTGTTAATAACGGTTATGGCTAACCATTAAGCTTCTCCCGTTATTTACCGATCTCCGTAAAAATTCTATTTCCTTCGAATCACTTTCTACAACAGCATACACGATCTTCAATGAATATATACACAGAAATCTGTTACATTTCGAATTTTGCTAATTACAAGAAATTTTTACTCTGTGTATAAAATACAATTTTGAAATATATAAATATCAACTGAGTTTTATATTAATTCCATAAAATATGAAATCTTTAAGTTTTCGGAATTCAAACCAATTTTCTGAGGTAACTATAACAGATACTAAAATTCTATTTACATCCACTTGATGTGCTTTCTTACTTTGATCATTATTTGTACATATTTTAATGTTCACAATGTAACAACAATGTACAGTCATGGACAAAATTAAGTGGACATTGCAGAAATGTAAACAAATTTTTTGCTTTATTACAATGTTTTAAATAAATTTTAAATTTAGAATGTGAAATGTTTTTGTAGACTTGAAAACATTTATTTAATGTATATAATTGTGCAACAAAGTTTTGATTTATAGGCATCATTAATTAATTTAAATTAACCTTTTGTTATTTATGATACCTGTCCACTTAATTTTGTCCACGACTGTATATCATTTTATTCGGGGAAGTTCACATATGTTTCTCGTGCAAAAACCAACTGAACTACTACTACAATAAAAGCACAAAACAACTCCAAAATTGAAAATTTGCAATTTTTGTAAACATTAATTTCTGCAAAAACTGTACCACCCAAAAAAAAACGGATTTCACATTGGTATTCGGTTCGCAAAAATCTGTAAGAATTTTATACTGACGGTTACAATACCATTTGGTTGTTGTACGGTGCAATCACAGAACGGATTTTAGAACTACGATCGACTGCTCGACAATGTTATCGAATGATCGATAACGCGAATGGAATCGCGCTCGTTGATTGGCGGCACACGGCACGATATGAAACTCGAAAAGGGATTACTCAAGGTTCATCGGTTAGGCAGACCCCCGGCGAGGTGGTGAGTAACGATTGAACGCCCACCGATATGCCGAGAGGTTCACATCGAGATCGAGCACCGACCACGAACCACGATTAGTGTTAGGTCGTAGTATTACAATAAGCGTCGTGAAAATTAGGCGACCACCCAAAGTTTCGTCAAAACAATTGTTGCGTACACGTTTTCCTTCACGGTGAAGATGAAACACGTACAAACTAGTTCGATATTAGTGGACTGTATTTTAATGATGAGTGAGTGAAACTTGGAGGAATTTTGATGTTCCACCCTCATTTGGTTAACCAACCAAAAAATAGATATAGTTTTTCTCTCACTTTTTCCCAAAACTTACACGCCCACCCCAAGCTTTCTTGGATTGTAAAAAGCTTCGGAGATTCATTCGACTTTAAACACTCATTCATTCGTTCCTATATTTTAAATGTATATTTTAAATGATGAATGTATACAGTATACATTCAACATCAGACATTCGCTTATCGCATTCTAGTTTCGTTCGTCTTAGTTGTACTTTAATTTTTATACACTCGATTTACCAACTTGTTAACGCTCGTGGTAGAAATAAATTCTTTCGAGCTTTGTTGAATATTGCACGTGGTGTGCCGACTTAGTTTATTATCACAATCTCGAAGGACCACCCGATGTGATCGGGGCTATACAATTATCTATGTTTCAACTATTCTATGTGTGTATAATTCAACTATGTCTAATGCAACTACAATCCAACTATTCATTATCAAATATGTATCTTAACTATCTTTCCATGTTTCAACTCAACTGTCTATTCTTTAACTATAAATTCAACTAACTAGTCGAGATTCTATGATATCTCTTCGAGGTCACCTCGATCGGGTAGACCCGACGGGGGTGACTTGTTATAATTGGCTACATAAAAATGTACAAATTTGTGGAAGGGACGCAAGGTTTACGCCCTACTCGGGCCCCTTCCACTCGCCAATATTCCAAGTTTTGGACCTGGTCCGTGGCAAGTAATAAAGATCAAGAAGCGCGCTGACCTTAGCTAACCATGCTAGAAATAACGGGCTCGAAAGGTAAAATATTTGTGGGGTATGAGATAAGGATGTGCGAGCGAGATCCGGATGTAGAGTGTTTGGACCGAGTGACAGTTCTTCGCAATGGGAATGCGTGTGGTGCGAATGGATCAGCGGGTATATCTGTGTGAGTGGTTTTCGGGGAAGAAAAGCGTGCAAGGATGCAAGGAAAGTGAGTTGAGCGTGAGGATTAGTAGAGAGAAGTCGAGAGTGAGCATTGAAAGTTTAAAGAGAGAATTGCGTGAGAGATTAAAAAGAGAGAAATTGTGAGAGCGAGTACTGTATTCTGTTTTATATATATATTAAATATCTTTTGTTTTTAAGAAAGACTCCTTCTTGTCACCAAGATCCCTACATATTAATCTGGCGACAAAATGCGAACAATGTCTAGAAAACTACATAGAAAACGCGCGGATCTTTATGGTTTCCTGAGTTTATGGCTGCCACGGAACGGTCCGCGAACCCTTCGATGGGACAACGGTCCTAGGTTAATTACTATATTCAAATTCCAAATCTATTGTCGAATGTAAGGACATGTTGGCCTTAACACAACTGTTAATGAAGTATAATTGTTACTTTAGTTGTTCGGAGTTACGTTCAATCAATTCAATACAGTCCACTAATCTTACAATTAGTTATCGGAATTGCCATTAATCCCATGCGTCGTTTAATCGTCACCAAAAAATAATTGTTGACGCTGCGACGCACATATATTTAGACACCTGAAATTTACGGCAACATTCAACTTCGTGACAACGGCTATCACAAATGAACTAGAAACCATCAGTTTACGAGAGAGTTGAAACGTTTCGACTAACCGCATGCATGTCTTAAAAATAAAAGCGGCACAAGAAAGCCAGTTTCCTGGACAGCAACGAGATGGTAGCAAGAAAGTACTGTGATCTTCGTCCGAGAAATCAACAGAGCCCGCTACCGTAACAGGTAATTATGAAATGTCCGACTGCAATACCATAAATCTACGAGAGCCTCTTCAGCGTGGAATACTAAAAATGAACGACCGACCGAGATTTCTAAGAGACCTAGAGAATACTAAGTCAGCAAGATTTTATTCCGGAGAACTTTTTTAAAATTCTTGGTGAAATTGTGGAACGTTGGTGATAGTTCGGTATATCGTGTACTGTATTATATTGTTATGGTTTATTTAGACATAGGTGATAGCAGTGATAGTAAATTTACGATTCTCCAAGTCGTCGAATTTCTTAATTTTCCGAATTAACGTATTACCGAATCCTTAAGTTGTTCTATTTTCCAGATTCGTGTATTCTCGTATCTCGAATACTCAAATCGCCAAGATTTTCAACTTTCAAGTCCTGAAATCCCTGATCTCGACTTTGCATAATTTTCCAATTTATCAAATTCCTGTAATGCCAAATCTAAAATTACCAAATCCCTAAAATTTTCAAATTCTCATATTCCCAAATCCTCAAATCACCAGTACCACTTTTGTTTAATTTTCCAATTTTTCAAATTCCTATATTCCCAAATTCCTAAAATATGCGAATTCCCATATTCCTATATTCGCATATTCCCAAATCCTCAAATAATTAAATCTCTAAAATTTCCAAATTCTCAAATCCCCACTACCGACTTCGTGTAATTTACCAACTTTTTAAATTCCTCTAATCTCCAAATCGTCAAATCCCCGAAATTTCTAATTCCACAGTCTACAACTTCTCCGATTTTCCAAATTCTCAAGTCCCTAAAATCCACAAATCTCAAAATCTTCGACTTTTGCAATTTTCTCATTTGGCAAATTGTCATATTCCCAAATACCCGAATCGCTGAATCCCGAAATCCCCGATTTCTTCAATTCCCAAATCCCAAAATGTCATTACCATGACTGAACCTAACCAAACGTAAACACGAGTAAAGTTGAAAGGAAGTTAGGCCAGAACGAGGAAGCAATTCGACGGAAGACGAAGCCGGAAAGAATATATCGTTCTGGCGGAACGAAGTACCCTGAATTATATTCCAGGGGGAATTAACAAGATCCCCCGTGGGGGATAGAACGCCCACTGGTGAAAGATGCATTTCAGGATTAGTCGCTGCGAACTTGTATCCGACATCTCGCAGCACTCGTAGTTCTCGTGCTAGTCAATTTCATAACAAGAAGGACAGCAGGGGAAGTCCCACGTTACTGTATACCCGTTCTGACGAGGTATTACGGAATTTCCATGAACGTCTAGTTAAGAGATCGGCGATCGTTGATGAACGACGAGAACGAAGAACAATGCGCGACTAAGGAGTGAACAAATTAACCGGCAGCGAGAAGGAAACAACGTTTCAACGGCCACCGACGAAGTACACGTAACGTCATCTAATTTCGTGAAGTTCGAATTTTACGGTGAAATTAGGGAAGTAGAATAGTGACGGATGGTATTAAGCCTGACGAAGAAATTGATTAAGGGAAACTGTGTTATATGGATATTTCGATACTTTCAATTTGACTAATTTTGAAATTTGGTATATTGGGATTTTCGATACTTTGAATTTGACTAATTTTGAAATTTGGTATATTGGGATTTTCGATATTTGATGAGTTAGTGATTCGGTCATTGAGGAATTTGGAAATTTTCAGATTCGGGAGTGTGGGAACACGGGGATGCCATGAGCGGAAACTTGACAATTTGGTAATTTAAAAGTTTGGGAATTTAAGAAATTGTGAATTTGGGGATTTGAGGAGCGGCAGCTTGACTATTGGTAATTTAAAAATTTCAGAAATTAGGAACGCAGGGATTTAGGAATATGAAAATTGGGAACACGCTGATTGAAATTTAGAAATTTAAAGACCCCCGGATTTGAAAATTTTACAAATTTGACGATTCGAGGACCTGGAGATATGAAAAAATTTATATTTACGATTTGTCTACTTTGAAATTTGGAAATGGAATGTAGTAGGAATAGAAAAACAAAAGTATTGAATTTTCAAATTTAAAAATGTACAAACTTAAAAAAATCGAGATCTAGAAATAAAAGTGTCCCCAATTTTCGAATTTAAAAGGAAAAGATTAGTCTAATTTATTTTATTGGTCAAACGTTTAACCGGCACGTCAATCAAAATTTACACGAAACTTTAACCAGTGTCGCGTTTCTATAAGATTGTAAAATGCCACTGTAAAATAATCTATCAACTTTAAAGCTATTACTCTAGTCGAGACACAATAGAATAAGGTGCTGCGACAAACAAATCAAATATCGGCAATCGTTCCTCGGCACGCAGTACAAATGATCACGCGACCATGTGGACTACCTGCACGAAGCCACTGCTACCATTAGATGTCCATTAATGATTGCATTTAATAGACCCTTATGTAATCATGGGTAAAACCACCCACGCATTGTGCTGCCACGCTGCTCTGCGACCACCTTCTACTCTCTTTTCACTTTTTCTTTTTCTTTTCTTCTGCAACGAACTTTTGTTCGATCCTCTTCGTCCCTCATATTTCTTTCATTATAATGTGGGGACTTGAGAATTTGACAATTTCATGGACTTGAAACTTTGACAATTTGGGGACTTGAGAATTTTGGCACTTGAAAATATGAGAATTTTGGGACTTGAGTATTTGACAATTTCATGACTTGAAAATATGAGAATTTTGGGACTTGAAAATTTTACAATTTGGGGTCATAAATATTTGGCAATATAGGAACCTAAGAATTTGAGAATTTGGGAACTTCAGAATTTGACAATTACATAACTTGAGAATTTGACAATTTGGAGACTTGAAAATATGAGAATTTTGGGACTTGAAAATTTGACAATTTGGGGTCATAAATATTTGGCAATATAGGAACCTAAGAATTTGAGAATTTGGGAACTTCAGAATTTGACAATTACATAACTTGAGAATTTGACAATTTGGGGACTTGACAATTTGATAATTTGGGGAGTTGAGATTTTGACAATTTTGGAACGGAAGTATTTGTCAATTTCATGACTTGAGAATTTGAGAATTATGGGACTTGAGAATTTGACAATTTGGGGACTTGCCAATTTGATAATTTGGAGTTTGCGAATTTCACAATTTGGGGGTTCAGAAGCTTGTGAATTGGAAAATATAAAAATCTGGTTATTTGAGTATTTGAAAATCAGCAACTTTAATTTATACGTCTAGTCCAGTTTAGCATAGTACTAGAAACACTAATTATAATATCGAGACAATGCAATAGTAAATAGCCATCTGATGACAACACAGCGAGAGCGTATACTCCTCATTATTAAAATGGACTCTAATTATTTGTAGATAAAGAAAATCATGTAACTTTAATATTATATACAAACACTCGCTAACATCTCAAAGCACGTTCGCGATAAAAAGATTAATCGAGAAGGGAATATTCATCGATCTTCACCGGTAATAAATCTCGATTTCACCGCTAATACTGATTTATCAGAATAAAATGCAATTTAAAACATTATCCAGAGATTGAGTCTCGTCTTTACGAACCACTTTATAATTTCTACTTGGCGAGGCCAACGCATTACAACCTTTGCACTTTCGACCTGCCTCACCTTGGTGCTTGAGAAAGCTAGGCCGTTCGAGTCGGATATGGCTCCCCTGCGTGCGTTATACGCGCGTCATCATAGGAGCTGTTATAACACTAAAAGTAATTGCACGGACGTGTAAGTTAAACCAGTTTCTCGTTTGAGACGGCGGCCGTACAACTTATGATGTATCGCGGATTCATGAAAGTTTTATGCCTCAGGGCCCCTGCCAACCTTCCGACAGGCTGCGGCAATTGACCGTGAGACGTTTTGAAACGCTCACGGTGCCTAACTGCACTCGTTATTCTACTTTCGTATCATCCTTTTAAACGATGACACGACAAGTGGCCAGCCGGGATCTATCATTATCTAACAAAGGACGCTCTCTTCGTACAATGTTATTACCCATCGGTCACTGATAATTGCGGGAGAAACTGAATTACTCTTTTCTGAAAATAAGCGGAATTTATATATACTTTACATACTTTATACACTTTTCGTTTGTATACGTTACGTATATACAGGGTAGGTCATCACATTTTACCTGGATATACAGGGTGTCCCAAGAGTGTTGAAGGAGTCGGAAATGGGAGGTAGGTGGGGTTATTCTGAACAACTTTTTCATTTGCAAAAATGTCGTATAGGGCTTATATACAGGGTGTCCCAAAAGTGTTGAAGGAGCCGGAAATGGGAGGTAGGTGGGGTCATTCTGAACAACTTTTTCATTTGCAAAAATGTCGTATGGGGCTTCATTTTTAAATTATTAACGAAAAACACCGACCAATCAGAGCGCGAGAATCGCGCGCGCTCAGAGACAAAAGTGTAGGCCCGAGTTATAATTGGCCGTGGTCGCGATCGGATCGCGTGGCGCGCGATTCTCGTGTTCTGATTGGTCGGTGTTTTTCGTTAATAATTTAAAAATGAAGCCCCCTACGACGTTTTTACAAATGAAAAAGTTGTTCAGAATGACCCCACCTACCTCCCATTTGCGGCTCCTTCAACACTTTTGGGACACCCTGTATGTCATTATTACTACGCATCGGCCAATGATAATTACGGAAGAAACTGAATTACTCTTTTCTGAAAATAAGCGGAATTTATATATACTTTACATACTTTATACACTTTAAGTTTGTATACCTTACGTTTATACAGGGTGGGTCACCACATTATGGCATCGAGATTTACGTCATAATTATTACAGATAGCAAACACTGTTTCAGATGAAGTTGAACGGTTTTGAGAGAGACACATTCTGATGGTAAATTTTTTTTGTAAATGGAAGTGTAAAGAACATATGAAGGTCGTTGATGTTTTTTTAAATGGAATCATATATTTTTTATTGCATCAGCTGATGTTCCTTCATATTCTTTACAAAAAAGTATTAATGTATTTGTATAGAAAGATCATTGGTTTAGTTGGGATACTCTGTATACTTTACGCTTATATGCTTTGTTATACATTTTACGTTTATATGCACTATATACTTTACATTTATATACTTCACGTTTGTATACTTTACGTTTATATGTATACATACCTGAAGAGCCTTCATAGTAACAGGCTTTGTTTCCTTAAAATGTGTAAAAATTATTAATAACCGAACGATGCTTTCAGAAAGCGATTATGAATGAAACGCGTGCTGAAAATATCAATTTTTAGAAAAAACATATTTATTTTGTGAGCACATATATGAAAAAATGAACCTTGAAAAATTGTTCATTGATCGTTCAACTGCCATAAAAGGCAATAATATTATCGATTTTGCAAAATTTTTTAATGTTAAACGTTTCGTTGCAAATACCCCATAATAGGCAATAATATTATGAATTTCGACAAATTTTTTAATGTTAGGCTTTTCGTTGCAAATACCCTATAATAGACAATAATATTATGAATTTCGCAAAATTTTTTAATGTTAGGCTTTTCGTTGCAGATACCCCATAATAGACAATAATATTATGAATTTCGCAAAATTTTTTAATGTTAGGCTTTTCGTTGCAGATACCCCATAATAGACAATAATATTATGGATTTCGCAAAATTTTTTAATGCTATACTTTTCGTTGCAAATATGCGTCGTTTTTCGAAAAAACAGGGATTCGCTAATGTTTTTCAACGATCGTTTTAATACTCGAACGTTCAACGGTTCGACCGAGCATCGCCGTTGCAGTTGCAACTAATTGTATGTGTAATTGTGTCATCGCGTATATAGACACCGTCATTAAATATTTTGTTTCGACATCGGCGCATGCCTGTCCGTCACGCTTTAAGGAAACGAGGTTACGGAACCCATGCCTTTGGAACAATTTATTATCTATCGTCGGTGTTAACGATCTTACTTATTTATGAAAACGATTCGTTAATTTATGCTGATCTTCGTGTCTCTAAATGGTAACCGGAATGTATCGGGTTGCTATATATCGAATTACCTGTTTAGGAGTATGTAAAGACCGACAATATTTCGTGGCATAAAACTGTCATGAAACTGCGCTCGTGGCATATCAATTTGAATTACGAAGTTCAGTGAAAATATTAACTTGAATAAATAAAATTTTATTACTGAATTTATTTTACTTTCATAAAAATTATTTTATTATTAAACGTTCTAGTAAGAGGTTAGAATAAATTAATCGATTTATATAAATAGTAATATAAATACACTTAAATTATAAGAAGTATAATTTTTTAATACCTTTTGTGTCAGTGTTAATTAAATTACATTTAATAATATTAAAAATCCCGAAAACAAAAGAGCTAAATTTATATAAATTTTGTATATTAAATTATAATTATAAATACAAATTTAAAAATTAGATGTTAGTCAATTTTATTTATATCTCATTTTTTTTAAATAAATTTGCTATGAATGTTTTATTTACATTGTCCATAGAAAATGATTGACTATTGGTTACAGCGATTATTAACTGCCGTTGATACAAACCTCGATACGATTTCGTGCGACAGAACGGACGACTGTGCATTAATTTTAAACCTAAAAGTTTAACAAAATGAACTGCGTAAAGTTCACCTGAATTCTACAGTTATCAACTGCATAGTCGTTGAAGTTTATCGGATGATTTACAGAGTTTGGTATAAACTGGAAAATGAAGTTTTCCAAGTAAAGTTATTTATTTATAATACGATGCATCGAGATTCTAGTTTCATCTCTATGATCTAAACGATGAGATACGAAGAGCAATCGAAGGCGAGCGTGTTGCCTGAGCTGCAAATTAATTAGTTGCACACCTTGTCACACTTCAATTATCGTGACATAATTTCGTGCGTTCCTCGAGTCCTCGGCATTCTGCCTTCGAATTCTCTCGATACCGATCAATCAAACGATCTCAATCGCTGTCATAGCTTTCCGTGAAACGAACCTCATAAAAGTTTTAATCTCTATCAACGTGTAATGTCGGGGATGAGTGTGCGATTTTTTGCTTTGTTAAACCGTGTCAACCGCATTTGGGGCGCAGAGAAAGATACACAGAATCTGCCATATAATCTTCTTGATATTGGAGCCTCGTTAGATGACGATGATGCAGCAGCATCCGATGATTAAGTAGAACCAGAACAAATTATGGGACTCGCTTCTTCTCGCATCTTTCAAACCGCTGCTCCACTAACCCAATCAAGTCGCCAGCCTTTCTATAGACCGTGGCATGTCCAATTTTTAGACAAACTCGCTTTCCTCTTCGCGATTGACCCATTTACCGGACATACTCTTTCACCTTGGCAACTGGAGATATAGGAATATACCAGCATACAGATATCGGGATTTAGGGATAATATGATCGAAGGATATCGGATTCTACGGTACTGGCATCTAAAAATACGGGCGTCTAGGGATATTGGAGTTTAGGAATACGACGGTCTAGAGATACTGGGGTATAGGGGAATCGCAGTGGAGGGATACTGGGAGGGAGTCTAGGTATACCGGAGTTTAGGAATACCGGGTTATAGATATACCGGGGTCTACGAATACGGTGATCTAGGGATACTGGAGTTTACAAATACCGGGGCTTAGGGATACCGGAGTCTAGGAATACTGGGATCTAAGGATATCGGAATTTTGGAATACGGTGATCTAGAGATACTGGAGTCTAAGGATACGGGGGTTTAGGAATGCCGGGGTCTAGGGAAACCAGAATTTAGGAATACTAGGGTCTAGGGATACCGGGGGTCTAGGGATACCGGGGGTCTAGGAATACCGGGGGTCTAGGGATACCGGGGTCCGGTTATACCGAAGTTTATAATACTGGTATCTAGGGATACCGGAATTTAGGAATATGGGGGTATAGGGATACCGGGGTCTAGAGATACCTGGGTCTAGGGGTTCTGGGATCTAAGGATACCGAAAATTAGGAATACGATAATCTGGGGTTACTGGGGTCTAGAGATACCTGGGTGTAGGGGTACTGGGGTCTAAGGATATCGGAATTTAGGATTACGGTAATCTAGGGATACTAGAGTCTACGAATACCAGAGTCTCGGAATACGGTGATCGAGGGATACCAGTATTCCAAATCTAGAAATCTTCGAGCTTAACTGTATTGGAAGTCTAAGAACATTCTAATGTACATATATTGATACGATGAGATTAGGTGAGTTAAAAACCTAAACACGTCAGGATTTAGAAGTAAGGTGATCTGGGGAGATCGTGGTATCAGGATATAATGCGTGAATCCAAATATCTGTAGATATCTGAATCCTGAAACTTAATGGTTTATCGATCCATATTTTTATATATGTATAGAAACAGCATAAAATTGCTATAATACATAGTAACCTGTATCAAATATCACATAATATTAAGTACACAGTATTTATTAAAGTGTCTACTTTTCATATACCACGAACATCCCTAAATTGAACTTCAACCATTAATTTGTTTCGACGTTGAGACACCTGAGATCGGGACATTATTTCAATCCCAGGCCAAAAGCATATACATGGTGAATATAAATCAACCGATCAATCAACGATGCAAACCAAAAAAAAAAAAATTCTCCACGCGTTCGTAGAGAAATCGATTTCGAGTGGCGTCGATTCGCGCAGGAACGCGCTACGTCGATCGGATAGCATAAATCGTGTAATTTCACGCACGTTACCATACGCTGTTCGTTTTTGTTTCGCTTTGCACGCTTCTCCGTCCGTTATCCGTTTCCCGTGCACGGGGAACACGCAAGCTCCCCGGGGACAAGGGGGCAAAAGGAACGTCGGTCGTTTCGTGCAAGTCCAAGATCCGACCGAACGTTCATTGATAAAACGACGGAAACCTTCGTTTTGCCGGCGCGAATTAATTAAGACGATCGATGCGTCCCGACGACCGGCACCCCTAGCTCTCTCTCTCTCTCTTTCTCTCTCTCCATGAGAGCCGTGCTTAAGCGTGCCGTTCTGCGTGCCTCTCTTCTCCGCTTCTTATCTGGATCTTCGTGAAATGCGACGTGCGCGGTGTCCATGGCGCCCGATGACCGATCGCGAGGATTTACGTGGTTCGTTAAATTAAATTACGCCGACTTGTCTCGGATGGTTTAGCTATCGCCGATGGAACGAGTTATATTCAGCTACGGGAATCGCGTGAGTCCCGCGACCGACTCGCTTAACGATATTAATTTATTTTTTATCGTCCGGGCCCATTTGGACGTCGTTAGCGAAACGATCGCTGAAATTGTAACAAAGGATCCGACCAACTACGGGGGCTGGCTTTCAACTTCGATCCGGCGAAACCTTTCTGTACGTGCGTCGCAGCGTCAGCAATATGAACCAGTTAACTATGGCGCCCCCTTTCGAGAACGTGCACCTATATGTGTCGCGGAAATCGACGATGATGAGTACCTCCAGGATGCATAAAATCGCAAATTATACACTTTATTTGTTCGTTTCACTGTGTCTTGGCTTCCAAATGTTCCAAACATCTTAGAATCTACGAAGAATTACAGTTTAACCCCTTAACTTATCATTTCGTCGGCAAGTGCGTCAGACGGAGCGATTCAATTATCGTAGGAACGTGAAGATGGATAAACATTGCTCGAATGTTAGGGATATTTTGGATATGACGATCATCGGTGGACAGGATCAAATTAAAATTGAGCTCGAAGTTCGATCGTGGTGAAATTAGGGGCCGAATTTGTCGCGTTGCAGCGGTTGTGTGCGTCACGCCTGAGAGGCGTCATTATAAGGCAAAGGGTTAAATGACTTTTGCAAAACTTACAATTCAGATAACCAATGGTAACTAAATTTTATGCATGACGGATATAGCCGTCAAACACACTTAACTGGTTAAGTCACGATTAAACCTTTCGCTGCGGCAGCCTCGTCCGCCGAAGTAGCGACACTGTTTATAGTTTATTGCGTAATACGTTTCGATGTGGTTTCAACAAGGAGTAGCTTTAAGAAGTGTTAAAAAGCGATTAATCCAATCTGTCAATAAAAACAACAGGTAATGTTCTGTCGATAACGAAACATGTTACCATGAAAGGGTTAAACAACGCGTGGAACCAGTAGATTTCCAATAAGCGAAAATGTGGACTGTAACGAAATGAATGGATCGGATTTCGAATGACTATGAGTGCCTCGCCGAAGATGTTTTACATTTTACCAAGACTTTTTACCATAAATACGCGAGTTTTATTTTATTATTTTTATACTCTCTTCGTAAATTTAAAGTACACCGGGTCTTAATTTCCTTATTCATGTGATTTAACTTTGACGTAACGTATCACCATACTAACTTGCTTGTTCACGTCAGCTGTACGTTTAGAGCCTCACTCTCGCGTCTGAGCGCTCGCTATTCTCGCGCCCTGATTGGTCGATGTTTTTCCTTAATAATTTAAAAATGAAGCGTTAACCGATATTTTGGCAAAGGAAAAAGTTGTTCAGAATAGCCCCACCTACCACCCCTTTCCGACTTCCTATAGGATTTGTGGGACACCCTGTATATACATTAACACTAAAACTGCAGACGTATAATGCACAATTACTTTATAGTTAAAAATGAAGTTGAAAAATAAATTAATAAACGATGTAACATAAATGAATGCACATATTAATTCTTTATCTTGATGAGAATCAGCATAGATTTCAAGTAAATCATCTCAACAAATTTTGTCGTTTAAAACAGGAAATTTGTAAAACGATCATTTGACTCCTTTAGTAGTTTTAGTGTTAAAGAAAACCCAATAACACCTCAAATTATTTTGTCGATCCATCCATCTAAATTTTAAAGAATCTAGCACAAATTAATGAGAATTTGCATATGTTGATTATGTGTCCGAGTTTTCGGTGCAAATACCCCACTCTGCATCGAATCGTCAAACGCAGAGACGCAAAGTAGAGAAAAGAAATTGCACGGAAACGTTTTCGTACGAAATACTTTAATGAACACGGTTGGCCCGCCAGAAGCTAAGCAATGAGTTTTTACGTCGTGAAATGATAATAAGACGGTTCGCGACAGGTATTTTCGCCTTGCGTAAATGGTCATTGAGCGGCAGTTTAGCTCGGTTCCATGAGTCCCGTAAATAGTATAGTGCAACAAACGCAATGATACTCGCCAAGGAAAACTTTCGGGCTGACACAGAAGCAAAAGTTGCGTTCCACGCAACGCGCGTATGACGAAATTAACCGTTCCGAGGATTACGAGATAATCAAGCGCGAAAACGGATGGAATTTAATTAAGGTACAGCGTTCGCTGCAGTTATCCTGCCTTTATGTACCGCCACGTTGCGTACACCGAAAATGGTTGTCCGACTTTTATGAATTCTTGCGGTGCGCGATTACTTCTACGCCATTACCTCACTGCGATTACGGATCTAATTTCGTAATATGCAGATGCAATGGTTGTTCCCATGTAGAAATTTTACAACGGAATACGGTTCTCGGATTTTCAAATTTTGTGGTCCTCAAGTTAATCTCTACAATTTCGAGTTTGCAGATTTCTAAATTCCCAAGTCTCGAATTTTCAAATATCTGAATCCCAATTCTTAAAGTTTCTAATTTTCATGTTTCCAAGTATCTGAATTCTTAAATTTCCATGTTTCCAAATTTCCATATTCCCGATTTTTACATCCTCCAATCTCTGAATACACAATTCCCGAATTTTCCAATTACCACATACCCAAGTATCTAAATTCTCAAATGTCCATGTTTTAAAATTTCTATGTTGCTAATTCTCAAATCTTCAAATCTCTGAATACTGAATTACGCAAATTTGCATATTTCCACGTTTCTGAGTGCCTACATTTTCAAATGCCCACGTTTCCAATTATCAACATTTTCAAATTTGTGTGTTCCCAAATTTCAATATTTCCAGTTCTCGAATCATCGAATCTCTGAATACGCAATTCTCAAAATCTTCTAATTTCTACTTTCCCGGGTGTCTAAATTCTCAAATTTCCAAATTTCCAAATTTATATGTTCCTAATTCTCGAATCTTCAAATCTCTCAATCCACAATTCTGAGATTTTCAAATTTTTATATTTCCAAGTATTTAAATTCACAAATGTCCACATATCGAAATATCTATGTTCCCAATTCTCGATCTTCAAACCCCTGAATCCCCGATTCTCAAATATTCAAATTTCCACATTTCCAACTGTCTGAATCTTCGAATTCCCATGTTTGCAAATTTCCAACTCCCAATTCTCGAATATTTAAATTCCTGAATTGCCCAATCTCTAAATTTTCGAATCCTTCGATATCCAAAGTTTTTAATATCTAAAACCCCCGAAGCTCTCCTAAATTGCAAATTTTCAAAGCTTCCGAATTGGTAAATGCCCGACTTAAACAACGTCGATCAGAAACTCGTACGCGAGTCATTGAATAGGCGAATTTAATGAAATATTATATAGCGAGATGAACTCTGGTCATTTAGCAACGTCTTCATTAGAGGGCGGCAGCGCGCGACGCGGTGCAATCGTTATGGTTTATGAGCATTAAGAAAATGCGTTAATACGAACCCATCCGCCTATAAACACACGGCTCGCTGATGAACACTATAACCGAGACCTTTCGCGTACGCGGCTTTAAACGGTATTCCATAATGGATCTTCTACCCTCCTAGTCGTTAAACCTTAGTAAATTGTGAACGGCTCTTATAGCCAGGACGAAAACAACCTTTATAGCAGCCTCTTGAGATTCAAGTGTCCTTGCTAAATGCATGCAACTGAAACGACATTACCTACAATACGTATAAAATTACAAAGTTCTAATAAGAGAGATTCTAAGGGTAGCGAGTTTTCTTCTTACTTAACGACGCCATTTTCCTTACAGAAGTCTACCATATTGGCTACTGTCGCTGTGGTAGCTCGATAACGTGTTCGATGACTACCGCGATTGGGGATTAGATTACTGGACGATTTGAAGTTTGCAATTTTTTTAATTTCGAAATTTGAAGATTTTGAAACTCGGATGAAGTTTGGGAATTTATAAATTGGGGAGTTTGGAAATTTAGATATTTGGGGGCTCGGAAATTTGCTAATTTGGGAGTTTGAAAATACGACAATGTAAAAACCATCACCAGTAATAATTTTTCAACACCCAGGGTATTTATCAGATACTTCGTCAACCGACTTTCATTTTTTTTTAAACATTTAGAACGGTTTCCACGAGCTAAGCGCTGCGAAAATGAAGAAATTCTGACAAAATTCAGTATCAGAATTTCCATAACACAATCATTTATGCATTACATTCTCATTGGGAAAAGTGTACTTAAGCAAATTGATGACATTTTGATTAAATAAACGGCTTTTGCAAAAAGATATGCAGTTTTACATATTCACTTAACACTAAAACAACCGACGTATAATGCACAATTATTTTGATGTTAAAAATGTTGAAAAATAAATGAACAAGCAATGAAACATAAATGAACACACTTCTAGGTTCTTTATCTTGGTGACAATCAGTATAAATGTCAAGAAGACCAGCTTAACAAATTTTGTTATTGTTAGCAGAGTTCGCGTAAATGAAAGAGACACGTGTTTTGTTTTTAGTGAAATAATATGATTCAATAATATATCTTTAGATTACTATAATTGAGAAACATAGATTTGTATGAAATAAGTCTTTGATTAAATGAAATAATGTTTTTATCGCCACCACACGCTACAACGAACCACACAGGAATACATACAAAACGGAAGTGAGAAAAGAACCTACGAACGCGTCTATAAGTGTTATTTGGGTGGCGCCAATATTCAAAATTTAGATTGTTACATTCTAACAGTTATTTCAGGTAGGAAATATTTTAGAAGGGTCATTTGACCCGTTTTGGTAGTTTTAGTGTTAAAAATCCGAGATTTCATAGGCACCAACCTAATACATCCCTGTGGCAGTCAACGTGTTAAACGATTATCCTATCGTCAACACTGTCCGCGGTATAATCTATCTCGCAGGAGAGAATAAGGCAACACCTCGAGACATTATCGTCTATAGAGCCGACGATGAACAGGTCCATAGTATCTCGCGCACGCGATTTCATCCACATTCTTGAACGCGTGTCCGACCACGAACCCGGTGCCAGGTTGACACGATAAAAATGCCCGCGAGAGAATGTACGCAGTCTCACGAAGAGGACGCGGGTTATCTGAAATGAGCAGCTGAAGCTCGACCGTGAGAGCAGCTCGGTGCAATCGGTTTAGACGAGTTCGAGCTTTTTGCTCGTCCGTCCCGATCCGGTTGATGGATGATCCCCGGGCACTGCTATAATATAGTCGCGACCGCTAACATCCGCTCGTACTTACACGATCCGCTGCCGAGACACGAAACGAAGAAAAGGAAAATTCTGCCTCGCCTGGAAAACGCTAACGCGCCGGATCCAGTTTGTCATCGGGGCGTTCTTGCAGAAAACCGGCCGGAAAAATGGCGACGTATTAAGAACGCGCGGAACGGCCAGACTCGTTTTCAAGTTCGAGTTCGATTGCTCGTGGGATTCTGAGAAACGCGGCGGTGTCGCGACGATTTTTCATCCGACGTCCCTTGGAAACCTGTTTAGAGCCGCCGCGATTATAGCTACGTGTACGGACTTTCTTAAGATCGCTCGACCTGGGAAATTGCAAGGCGTTATTCTCGATTAAAAACCAACCGACCGAGTGATTAAGCTCGAAGGTTGCGTTTCAGAGTTCCGATCGACGGATTAAGTCGATCGGCGAGAAGAACGCGAGCGCTGATGCGCAAAGTGGGGATTTAGGAATATGGGGGCTTTAAATTTTCAATCCCTGGAACACAGAGGTTCAGGGACTTAGATGTTTCGGAATTTGCTAGTTTAGGAATTTATACATTTGGGAAATTTACAAAATTGTAAAAATTTGAGAATATGGAGGTTATAAATTTTCAAATTCTGGAACACTGAGATTCAGGGATTTGTACGTTTCGGAATTTGCGAGTTTGCGAATTTGTACATTTACGAAATAGCAAAATTGTAAAAATTTTTGAGAATATGAAGGTTATAAATTTTCAAATTCTGAAACACTGAGATTCAGGGATTTATACGTTTCGAAATTCGTGCTTTCGGGAATTTGTACATCTGGAAATTTACAAAATTGAGGGTTTACAGAATTATGGGGTTGTGAATTCGAGCATTTGCAGATTTGGTGAATGGCGAGTTTGAGGATTTGCGAATTTGGAGAGATTCACTTCACACCCATCGTGTTCGGTCAAAAACTAGTTATGCACACTCCTTAACTCTCTGAGGCGCAGAATTTTAGAAAATAAAATAGACCCATGTTGCACAGAATTTTTATCCCATTTTGAATTAACCAAAATTGGTATATTTTTAATAACACAGAAACGATAATACGAATACACAAAAAATAATAATAAGTCAATTAAATTTGTTGTGACAGGACCTCGAATAGTCTCACACACGCGAGTATGCAGCTATTGCAATATTTTGAAGCGGGACTAGAAATGTCCCACCATGCATGACAGTGCTACAAAAAGGTGGGACATTTTTAATCCCACCGTGCCCTAAATAATTAAAAGAGCACGAAATCGTACACCAAGTAGCACGAAGCTTTTTTTCTAAATAACCGTATTGTTTTCGCTAGACAAAGAGCTGTTATCTTAACAGAGCATCTATCTCTTAGAATTTTCACGTTACAACGGTATTTCCCAATGTTTTTCTCGAATTACGCATCGGATTAAGATTACCGTAATAATGTTTTATAATATTGCACAGTTTGCGTACTAATTGTTAATCGTTACATCACACGATAAGGAACTTTTGATCTGGTAACCTACACGCGTGATTCGTCCGAATTCTATAATAAAATTGTAAAATTTTTTTCCTTCTCGTAATTGCACGTTCGGAATAAATGGTTTCTGTAAAATGCCTGGCGAATATACCAGGAGTATGCTTGCGAATGAAATATGTTCACGAAGTGAAACTTCTAGGTTCCCATTGCTCTTTAAATCTTGTTCAATAAATTTTCCAAGAAGAACGGGGACCCGGTGGACGTTTAAATAAATCTTTGAACGTCCGAACGCCATCTCTGCAGGCGTTCTATTGTAGACATACTTTATATCGCAATACATTACAATTAGTGCTACCTGAAGGCTTTTGGTTCATGCACAAATTTCCTACTTTGCTTCGGACATCACACAAGTGCATGGATAAATTATTCAAATCTGGATTTCAGTATCTGGATCTTTACAAGGCTCGAAATTTATTTAACAGTATCTTTACTTTCTGTTTTTCTTATTTTTGTTAAACACGGTTTTCCACATGGCGGATTTTACTATTACAATTAACATACTGTGTAATCGTAAAGGGCGAAGCGTAATTTGAATGGAAATTTGATGATTTAAAAATTTAATCACTTTGTAGTCTGAAAATTGAGTAATTTGAAAATTTGATCGGTTTAGGATTTAAAATGTAGAAATTTAAAATAGTTGAAAATATCAAATTTTCAAGTTTTCTGGCATTCGTATTCGCAAATTTAGAAATTTCGTACTTTGACAATTTATGAATTCAAAGCTTTGAAAATTTAGAGAAATTTAGGAGTTCAATGGAATTTATGTACCAACTCTATCACGAGAACTAATATTTTTATGACGTACGATATAAAAGCCTCCACATATAATTTTGTCTGTGATATATTTTCTGCTTAAATAGTAAAATCACAACAGTCGTTTAATTCCTACAATATGTAACGATAAATGTGTAAAGTAAAAAAACACGTCGTAAAACTTAGTTTGAAAACGGAAAAGCTCTATAAAAAAAATCGACTACCATATATTGTGTCGATTCGATATAAATCATTTTTATATTTAATAAAAGAATGCTCTTCGAACTACCAACGTCTGAAGTTACAGTAGATTAATTGCAAATAATGACGGCATTTACTTTCCTCCTCGTCTGCAAAGGCGATCGTAATTTTGCATTATGTCGGATATTAATATCGTAAACATGATATCCGGCAACTATAAAATTCTTACTACCAGATTCTTGCCAGAAGCATCATCTGTGTATTTATACGATTATCGTTGCACGAGGATAGTTGTGCACAGAACTCTATTATAAATATCGAAATATTCGGTGTATTCACCGTACACCGATAAAATACGTATTTTATGTTCAAACAGTTAGAATGTTCGTACGATTTGACTGTTCAACATTTTGAAATAGCATTTCATTCATTTATTGTATTCATGTTCGTTGTAATTTCTGATATTTTATATTTATATCTACCACAGTTTTCTATGATTTATATTTATACTTATTGTAGTTTCATATAACTTATATTGATACTTGTATTTCCTAAATATTTATCAAAGTTACATTTTCAATATTTACTGCAAATTTTCCAGTTCGAAATTATAAATCAACGAAATTCAAACATCCAAAGTTTCACGTTTCGCACCTCTTAAAAAAATTAAAAATTTTAAGATATACGAGGTAGTAAATTATATTTTCAAGTTCTCAGATTTACAAACATGTCTGGAACCCATAACGGATTGTACCGTTCTTTCATAAATTATGCATTCGAATATAAAAAACGTGACGAAGATGATAATCCATTTCGTTCGGGAGAGGTAAATAACGAATCAAGAAAATCGGGATCCACTCCGTGGATCTACGTGAAAAATGGTCACTACGAGTACTACCAGCTGACCGAACGTTAACTGGAAAAATAAAACCTCCAGAAGAGTGACAAACCCGACCTGGCTATCTCGAGTGTAGCATGCACCGACAACCGTCTTCAACGGCAACACATAACAAGAGATGAAACAACCAAGAGAGGGAACACGACGTAAGAGGTTTTAATGCTTCGTATCGCGAGAATGAGAGACCGTACGTGCGTACAGAGCCCAGTATTAATGGATTGAGTGTTATCTCACAAATTCGACGCGTCGCAGCGATTAACTGACAGCCATACGCCGTAACGAGGGTGTAATTACCGATAAAGAAAAAATAACCAAGCAACTAGATCCCTATCGAAAGGACTCACTCCGTTAATTAACTATTTATGTTAATTATCTAAGTAATCTTACAGTTTATTCGGTCGCGACAGATAGACAAAAAAGAACGGAATAGAAGCAAACGAAGAGGTACACAGTCTGAGAGACTTTAACGAGCGCATAGGCAATATCGACCTAAGTTCTGAAACTACATTTAGATAACCCGAACGATTCAGGTAATCTGGTATGCTTTTTTAATTTGCAGGCTATGCCTGGTGTTATTGGTGTTATGCGTTCGATATATTTAGTCTTAATACACTGTGATGGCAAAGGTGTTACATTATTGAACGGAAGTACTTACATAGATCATTGTGTACGATAAATTTCTCGATGATATTGAATATTCGAAATTTCTTGTTTTTAAATTCGGATATCTGGAAACTATTCAATTTACAATCTTTCGAATCAAGACTGAACGTTTCAAGTTTTCAAATGCTGGGAATTGGAAATTTCGAACCTGCAAAATTTTTGATTCGAGAACCGAGAACAAAAGTTTCGAAATCAATTCTCCATTGAAATATTAATTCTTGTATTTCATCGAATATCATTTGATGTTACATGAAAGTCTGATTATTTTATGTTTCTCAGACTCTATTCAATTACGAAGTAACAATAAAATTCTCATAGAATACATTAGGTTGTCCCGTAAGTTCCTTCCTTGTTTAACACCTTGACGGTAGTCATACCACACTGAGACAGTCGAAAATTTCACTACATAGTATTTGTATGATTAATAAATCTCAACAAATATGTTCACAATATTTTGTTCAATTTATTATTCATAGATTCAAGTATTTAATACGAGGGTTTCCAATTAGGTACAAGAATAAAATTCTTACTAAATAGATGGTTGATTCATATGATAATTCAAGCCTCACCCATATATGGATAATATAGTGAAAGTGTTAATAGAAATGTATACGCAATATTTATTGTTTAAGATTTGTTGCATTAAATACAAGGTGTTCTACTGTATCGCCCTCTTTCATCACTCCGTAAATATTATTTACTCCTTGATTACTTGCAAAATATTCTTCGAAATGCATTTTTATATTATATCAAGAAGGGAAGAAACTTATGAAACAACTTAATAATGGCCGAATCTAATAATCTCTAAGAACTCACCGATAGCATCTTCATGAGAAAATATACGACGAAAATCTATATCATCGTTACAGCGCCTATTTAAGAAAATACGCAAACATTTCACCGATAAGTGGAAGATGAAATTAAACAACGATCAAAATAAACGAGTAAAGGTTCGAACGAAGCACGCAGAAGTTGCGTTTCCATAATACGAATTCTAGCTAAACCGCGTCAGAAGAATGACGCAAACGTAGGAGAGTACGGCGATCGGCGACGTAACGGGGGAAAATAAAAAAAAGGGAGGGAAAATAAAATAAAGAGGAAGAGATTTTACACGGTACGCTGTATCCCGACAGAGGCTATTCCTCAGCGTTGTCCAGCTTCGTAATGATGGATAATGACACAGGATGCCAGTGACCAGTATAAACCTGCGCGCATTCACGAAGAGAGGACCACGACGACGTTAACTCGTATCATATAAAATGGCGAACGAGACAGAAAGAAAAAGAGAAAAGAGTGGCATCCGTTTACCACCGGAGATTCCGCTTCACCTGTGCGCGACTTATACGCTTCGTGTACACGATCGCACACGCTGTGTAACACAACGAGCGTAAGGTGCGTTGCGTGGTCGACACACTGTGTGTTGTGTGTCTCTCCCCTACGAAACCCCTTCCTTTGCCTTCTTAAGTCCAACCGAGATCTCCTAAGGAGGCCTCAATCTTTACAACGTGGCATGACACAGTTGCATGGGACCTGTTTCCGTTCAGAAGAATTTGCCTTTTTAACGGGGTACAAACTTATTCCGAACCCGACGTCGCTAACATCGGAACATGACTTTGATATTTTTATAGGGGGTCGTTGGCATGGACGCTCGCTACGGGGAACGGGAACCTGAAACGTTTAAATAGGAACAATAGATCGAAGATACGACAATTCGTTACCTTCGGGATCCGGGATCTTGGAAATTTAGGAATCTGGAGTTTACGAAATTTCGAATTTCCAGGATTCGGGGATTTGGGAATTTTAACAGTTGCGAATGTAGGAATTTCGAAATTTGGGAAGCTGGAAATTTGAAAAGTGCAGGATTTCGGGATTTCGGTATTTGAGAATTTGGGAATTTGGGAATGTGAGAATTTGAGGACTCGAGAACTTTAGATCATTAGACTTTTAGAATTTTAGTATTTTATAACATTAGCATTTCAGAATTTTAGAATTTTAGAATTTTAGAGTTTTAGAGTTTTAGAGTTTTAGAGTTTTAGAGTTTTAAAGTTTTAGAATTTTAGAATTTTAGAATTTTAGAATTTTAGAATTTTAGAATTTTAGAATTTTAGAATTTTAGAATTTTAGAATTTTAGAATTTTAGAATTTTAGAATTTTAGAATTTTAGAATTTTAGAATTTTAGAATTTTAGAATTTTAGAATTTTAGAATTTTAGAGTTTTAGAGTTTTAGAATTTTAGAATTTTAGAATTTTAGAATTTTAGGATCTGAAGATTTGAGGATTTAGTAATTTGGGGAACGATTAGAGAACTTGAGGATTTGAAAATTTGAGAACTTGAAAATTTACAAATTTTAAGGCTCTGTATTTAAAAATTTGGTATTGTAGATTTAGAAATTTGAAAATGTAAAAATTTGGAAACGAATGTCACAACCTCACAGTATGTAAGTGCAATCGTACAGTACCTTTGCCACACCAACTAGTGTCACGCTTTCAACGTTTCCAAATCACTCGCTGTTCGTTACAGCTAACAAATTAGTAATTTTGCATCAACAACTCCAATAAAAGATGTACAATCATTTTCTTTGAATTGATACGTCCACTACTTCCATTTTACGACGCTACCATGCCATCAAACGATTCCAAGCGTTCTGCCGTACGAAATGTGATATGTAACAGCCTAATAAAACGAAAGAGCCTCTATTCGCAGCAATAAATTCCCTATAATATCTATTCGTGGTAATAAATTCCATATCGGTTCTATCCGCGGTAATAAAAATCGTAATTACCCTATTAATTCTCTGTCGATTAAAAACAGCAAAGGGATATATCGAAAGCAGCTCCTCCTTAATCGTCCAACTTTGCCAGGTCAACGTTAACTCGTGCATGTCCGATGATACCGACGTTCTTTGTTTTATTCGCAATCAAGGATCATTTCTGGCGAGCGTGTCGGTGATTTGCCTTTAACTTCTACGTGCATCGCGTGTCAGTGAACAGAAATCATGGATAATTGTAGCGATGTACGCCTCGTGGATCCAATAAATAGAAAGACCTTGATATTAAACCTGCCCATCCCTCGGTAACGCGGTTATTACCATGCGTTTATTATTTTTTGTTCTAATTACACGCGCACAAATCGATTACCGTGAGTCATTTATTTTTTCATTTAAATATACTCGCGTACAAATCGACGACAGCAAAATACAAACGGGCTAATGCAATTTCAAATAGACTTCGAATTTCAAGAATAGTGTATTATAGTGTTTTATTATAGTGTGTAAATAAGTAACTAGACCGTGGTGCATTTATATAAATGTTTATGCATTTATTGGATATCGGGGTGTAAGAAATAAACATAAATCTATAGACTATGGATCTTGATCGTAGTTCAGTAACAATTCATTAGGTCAAACTAAATAATTTCCTAATCGTAAAAATGTATTAAGCAAAGATAAGAAATTTCTTGATACACAGAAACATATTACGTAAGCGAAACCCTTTACATAAAATACTATTTTTTGTAATAATGTAATGCGTATAAATTCGAGATAAATTCATTCACAATTAGAAAAAGTATTAGATCTTTAAGTGCATTTTCATGTTCTACATGTTGAAAATTGCTGTTTTTGTGTGTAACCTGAAGGTTAACCAAAGGTTGTATACCAAAGTGCATAATCTATGAAACGTTACGGTATAATGAAGTTCACGCTTAAATCCGGATAATCTCGTTTGAAAATAGATAACCTAATTATCGTTGCATTTCTAACACAGATTTCTATAAATAAAAGACAGGTGTGGACAATGAGTGTAACTTTACAGAAAGGTTCTCCAGTTTCTCGCCTTTCATCGATATCTTTTCTATTATCTACTCCGTACCTCTATCGATTGTCGACCACAGAAAATAGTGAACGTAAAATATTGGACAGACACAAACCGCACTGTCATACGTAGAAAGTCTACACTTTTGGTTTAGAATTCAGGATATCGGATGTACAGAGTCATGACGCATTCTGATATTTCCACCTTCACGGAAACTTTCTCACACTCTATTGGAACTCGTTCAATGTCATAATCCAAATGCCATGCGTTTATGGCAATGGATTATAATGTTAACGCCTAGCAAATAGAAAATCAGGTCGATGAAAATTGATATGCGAGTGGCAGGTAACTGATCACCTCGCACTAAAGACGAAACCGATATAAATTCTTAGAAACATTTCTTAAAATATAATGTTAAAATAGATCGATATGTGAGTGATAGAAAACTGATCACTTCTCATTAAAGACGAAACCTATATAAATTCTTAAAGACATATGTTATCTTATATTTATATTAGAATATAAATACAAGTATAAATATAAATATGAATTATATACAAATTATTATTATCATATATGTAATTCGTTCTACTTATTAATTATTTATTATTATTTTTATATTCATATTTATACATTTAAATATTTAAATTTTACTTTATAATTTACATGTGTTGCACTCTAAGAGATCACCATAATATTACAATATGAAACTTTTCAACCATATTAATCCAACATGATGGATAGTGCTGTAGTTTCATCTGTGACACCTTAACGCAAGTCCACTGCATCTTTTCTCATATTGTTTCCAATCATATATCGATACCAAAGTATTGATTTCCGATTACAAAATTCTATCACCAAATTTCTTCTTATAAAGTTGCTTCCGAGACAACACAATCGATAATAAGGATAACTAGATAAAATGTATTTATACTTGAACGTGACACAGTCTCGCAAGACAACTATAACGTACCATAGCAAAACGTTCAGCTTACACGCCCATTTGTTCGCGAGTATTCGCAGCTACACGAAGGTGGTCAGTATTTACGTTCACTTGTACACACCCAAGTTGCATTGCACCTGGATAATCGTTATTTTAATCGTCATCGTAATCTTTTTAATTATCGCCGTAGATTCTATAAATCTCTCCCCCTCTTAATCGGGCTACCGGCCATTTACCGAAACAACGATAATCGTAAACTTCGAACGTTAGACTGCATGAATCACGATGTAGCACGTCGTTCGTACGATACGAAGTACATACGCAATTTACTAATTAGACGAAAATAATTTGACGAGATAATCGTTGGACGTATTAATGATAATTTTCGAACGATAAGATCGGCGGACGTACCGGTTCGAAGTAAACTTTTCGATAGAAATCCTGAACGAAAGAAAAGATTCTTACGCTCGAAACTAATTGGCACCGTTAAAGAATCATATGTCTACAAACACTTATGCATGACTTTTTGCGTATACATTTGCATTTATTTCTGGCCTCTTTTAACCTACCTACCATTCGTGTATTACTTCGACAGTGATCATAAACTTGAAACGTTACACGACACGAACGAACACCGATCGTTTCTCATTTTATAGGATACGTAGTGTATTTACAATCTCCTTGCCGAACGATAGTAATTGGATAAAATAATCATGAAATATTTCAGTGACCACTATCAAACGATACGATCCAGAAATATATCAGATTTAATCCCAGGAACCAGTTAGAAAATATTGATAATATGTAATTTCCCTCGTTTAGGAAATTACCATCAAAATGTTTATGGTCGTTTAGGTTCCTAATACGCCCGACGCGGTTCACATAAACCCGAGCATTATATGTGCAAATGTCAGTTTAGCGGATATGCTGAGCTCTCTATAATTTTCATACTACTTTTATCGAAATTTGCTTCGATCGAATGTTCGAAATATACGGTGATGCAGTATGATATGTATGAAGTTCATTTACATATTTTTCCCAATTATAGTGTAGATTCGAATAGAGATATACAGAAGTTTTTATTTTATATTTCCGAATAATTTTTTCATGTAGAACACCTCTTTTTCGTTTGAACCACCAGTTATGGAACACCCTGTATATGCAGTTCATTTACATATTTTTCCCAGTTATACTGTAAATTCGTATAGAGATATTGAGTAGTATTTATTGTATATTTTCGATTTATTTTTTCATGTAGAACATCCCCTTTTCGCTTGGACCACTAGTTATTGTGCACCCTGTATATGAAGTTTATTTACATTACATACTTTTCCCAATTATAGTATAGATTCGTATAGAGATATACAGAAGTTTTTATTGTATATTTTCGACTAATTTTTTCATGTATTGAAGAATCGTCCCCTTTTCGCTTGAACCACCAGTTACCTAACACCCTGTATATGAAGTTTATTTACATACTTTCCCCAAGTATAATATACATTCGTGTAGAGATCAGTATAGATTGGTACAAGTTCAAAATTATTATAGTATAGATTCCGCTTTAACCCTGTATTTCACGCAAAAATATTCCGCCCCATCACGTTCGCAACGATTCGAGAAAAGAAATACACAAACAGCACTAACTAATTGAAATAACCGTATAATCGCATGACTTTCGCATTTACTTCTTACTACACCTATCAGGTATCACCTGAATCAAACGCCGCCATAATACGGCATTATGCATAGTGCAAGCTCCACACCCTCTCCTTTATGAGTATCGAGCAAGGCGTATTCGCGTTTGCGTTCACCTGCGCGCACTCCTATGCAACGCGATCACCTGATAATCGTCATTCTGCTTGTCGGATACCTTTTTTCAAGCGGATCCGCTCGCTCCGGCGCGGTTTCTGCCGTGAAAATTTATTTGCCCGGCGATCGAGGCGGTATCTCTCTGAGAGAAAAATACTTATACCTTCCCGTATCGACTTAACGAATCCGCGTTGCTGTCCGAGCAAACGATGCATGCGTTTCGCGATCCCACGAGAAGCTATGACAGCGAAACGTTGGCAGGGTTCGCGCGACCGCCATTGTACTGTCAACGCTCGCTAAATCCCGCGTCCGTCGACGGGCGCGTATCGGGACGTTCGAAACGACGCGGGAAAAAGCCGCATACCGGAACACAGCGAGAACGGGCGAAAAATATCACTCGCGAACGATAATTATCGTGTTGCGATAGCGATTTATTGCGGGCCGATGGCTGCGCTGGAACGCGGCGCTTTTTACTGCCAACATTTTACGGCGATTCGCGCGAACAAGTGCGTGTTTATTTAGCAATTACGCACCTGAATGGGTGGGTGTTTTTCAGTTATGACCGGGCCGAAGTTGTTTCCACGCGTTTTGTCGTGTCCCGGCCGCGGTGTGCATCGAATTTCAACAGATGCAATTACGCTTCGGATACGTCATAAATATAGCCATTGAGTTACGGGCAGATACGGTTGCTTGATATTCTATGAGGATTAAGTTTCAGGATTTCGCCGTACAGAGATGGGGAAAACCGAACCGATATTGCTGTTTTCTCGGAGAATCTATAGGCGCTATAAAAGCGCAAACGCGTGACGCACGTGACTCCTAAATTTCTAGGACACCATCAGTCTGTATCGTAAAAGCGAAACGTTTATGCTCTTATATTTCGAGATTCCTGAAATCACGTATTCCTACATACGTAACAATTTACGTATTGTTTATATACTACAGTTTGCTATATCTCTAGTATTTTACACCCATAGATCCCTATACACCCAGATATTCGCATTCACAGATCTCTCTACTCTTAGATCTTTAAATCCATAGATCTCTAAATACCCAGATCTTCACATTCATAGATGACTACACACCAAGATCCTTGCATTCGTCGATTCGTACACTTTTAGATCTTTAAACTCATAAATCCCTACACACCCAGATGTTCACAATCATAGATCTCTGCACACCCAGATCTTCACATTCATAGATCTCTGCACACCCAGATCTTCACATTATAGATCTATGCACACCCAGATCTTCACATTATAGATCTATGCACACCCAGATCTTCACATTTATAGATCTATGCACACCCAGATCTTCACACTGGCAGATCACCACATTGTTAGATTTTTAAACACATAGGTCACTACACACCCAAATTATCGCAGTTATAGATCCCTACACACCCAGATCTTCACATTCACAGATCACTACATCCTTAGGTCTTCAAACCCATATATCCCTACACACCCAGATCTTCACATTCATAGATCTCCATACTCTTAGATCTTTAAACCCATACATCCCTACACACGCAGATCGTCGAATTTGTATATCTCTATACACCTAAATCTTCGCATTTATAGATTCGTATACACCTACATCGTTACACACGTGGGTCTCTACGCACTTAGGGTTATCACGCATAGATCTTTGCGCTCCTAATTCCATATAATCCCTGATCTTTGTGTCAGTATATCTCTTGATATCTGTGTGACTTTATAGACTCTCCTTTCGTGAACAGTGAATCACACGTCGATTTCTCCGAAAACAACACGAGAAGAAAAAGTGGCGAGGTTTACACGGTGCAGATTGAATTGTACGCGAGTTCGTGATCGACGAAAGTGATTAATGACCGAGCACACGTGACTACAGTTACTAAGAGATATGTACATGAGACAGTATTGACTGCCATTAATAATTACCATACCGACATTGAATTCATTTCGGATCTATTTTCAGTTTCATTAACGGCCGGTTTCAGCTTTCTAAATCTTATGGTATCATGAGAATGATGATCGCAAATTTTTTCAAATTGTATTCAGATGAAATATTTTCTCTGAACGATTACAAGAAACCGGTTATTACGGACATCATTGCACAAATAATTGGCATCGTTCCAATTGGTCGTATACGGAGAAATAAAGGGGCTAATAAACTCGCGGAAAAAGTTGGTATAATGCCGGAGAACTGGTTTACTGTCCAACTTTCAATGGCAAGTATGCATGATTTATTACAAGTTCGTTTAAATCTTGTTCGAACCGTGGCCATGCTTGCAACGCGAACGAACGGCAAAGCTGTCCATAGCCATATAGGCAAAACCTTGAAATCCTTGCATCGCATTACAAGACCATACACGTAACGTTAAAAGGCAATACGCAACAGGTTAAGGAACACGCCACGACCGTGACAATTATTATCCTTAAAATTAATACACGTTCAACGGAGCGAAATAACCAGCGAATAAGTCTCACTTTTTCTCCCGAAGACTTTCGTAATTTTTTGTTTTGAAGTATCCGATAACGAACATTTTTAATGAGCTTAAGTAACAATGGGTTTTGTAACTGTAACGGTATACAATGTTTCATAGAAGCGTGGTGGATAATAAATAATCGACGGCCACGGAACGTCTTAAATTCAAGAGAACGGAACCGCACGACGATCAATCAATTTTATTCTGTAACAATAATAACGGTGTGTACTTCTGGATTAGAAGCATCGTCCAACGCGCTCGTGTTAATCTTAATTAAATCTCCATCGTCTAACATCACGGATATATTAATCTAACTGGAATTCTTTTTTATTTGAATGATTTTCTGAATATAACTACTTACGTATACCGGTAAAAATAAATTAGGAACTCTTACAATTTTTTATATTGGACCTGTTGTTAAAGTTATACATTGTTACTTCATATTGATTTCTCCCGAGTAAAAGATCTCGCGTTACAGCATACAGAAACAAAAATACGAACAGTATAAATAGATACGAGTGGATCAAATAATTAATCAAAATCGATACGAATGGATAAAATGAATGATTCAAATAAATACGGGTGGATAGAATGAATGATTCAAATAAATACAAGTGAATAAAATAAATTATTCAAATAAACACGAATGGATAAAATAAGCAACACAAATAGATACAAATGATACAAGTAGACAGAAATAGATGTAGTGACGATACAAACAGATAACAGTACTCATTAAATACATTACCCTCAAACTATTTCTAGTGTAATCATCTAAATTATTCAAAACATACGAGGAACAGATTAACCTTAACAAACAACCGCATTTTTCTAGAGCAATGACCAGTAACCCCATAGAATCATACTTATTGGGTTTTATGCAAATCTTCAGTAAGGATAAGTAGTATATGAACAGATATGTATATAAAATGTATGGACAGATATGTATACAAAGTGTATGAAAAAGTAGTATATGAACGGAACAATAAAAAAAGATAGTGAAGTGTAAATTACAGGGAAGTATAGGGGTTGAAATAAACGAATAGATATACATATAAATATGTATGTAATGTATAGATTTGAATAAATTCATAAATTCGTTTTTCATAGATTTACAATGTATTTACACAAAATACAAAGTGTAAGAAAAAAGTACATGAACAGATATGTATACAAAGTGTATGAAAAGGTAGTATATGAACGGAACAATAAAAAAAGATAGTGAAGTGAAAATTACAGGGAAGTATAGGGGTTGAAATAAACGAATAGATATACATATGTATGTAATGTATAGATTTGTATACATTCATAAATTCGTTTTTCATAGATTTACAATGTATTTATACAAAATACAAACTGTAAGAATAAAGTAAAAAATCACTTACATATATTTAAGATGTACTATCCTCTTTAATACTAGTAAAGCAGCCAATTTATCGGTCGACGAACGAGTCGTGAATTTCCGATCGGTAATTTTAAACAACACCGTGGCACCCACGATTTTAACGAAGCAGCAAGAACGAAATTAGTTACAACGCGGCGGGGATCTGTCACGAGCGAAGAAGAAAGCAATCACGCTTTACTATCGTTGTGTCTACCCAAAGTATTGAATGATTTATTAACGATCATGTTCCAAACAGTAAATAACATTAACGAAACGTAAATCCCGTATCGTTAAACAAATGCTCGAGGCGTATCAGGTTCGTACAGTTAACCCTTGGCAAGGTTCGCACAATTTCTTTCTTTTAACATAACTCTCGACACGTACGCGTGTAACGCCCACGTCACGTTTCAAAAACGATTCTACTTTGGCAACCTTTACGTCAATATGTTAACACCTTGTCCAACATGAGGGTCAATCGGTGACCGATGCTTCCAGTTTTGTATAATCGTGTAGTTAGCAAGCGGAAAAAGTTGATGGACCATAAATAACGCTGGTATCGACCAGATAATGCAAGATACATAACTTGGAATTAAAAATGAGCCACACGTCGACCCTAAGTGTGCAAAATTTGTTATTAATGTATTATTGTACAAAGTTCGTCGGTAATGAATTGTTATACAAAATTCATCATTAACGGGTGATTGGACAAATGTCGTCATTAATGAATAATTTCACGTAATTCGTCATTAATGAATAACTAGACAGAATTCGTATTTAATGAATAATTAGAGAAAGTTCGTCAATGATGAATTATTTACAGAATCCGTAATTAATGAATAACCATACAAAATTTATGTTTAATGAATAATTAGACAAAGTTCGTCAGTGATGAATTATTCTACTGAATTCTTAATTAATGAATAACCATACAAAATGTATGTTTCATGAATAATTAGGCAAAGTTCGTCAGTGATGAATTATTCTACTGAATTCGTAATTAATGAATAACTAGATGAAATTCGTATTTAATGAATAATTATTCAAAGTTCGTCAATGATGAATAATTAAAGGAAAATCGACATTAATGAATAACTAGATAAAATTCGTATTTAATGACTAATTAGTCAAAGTTCGTCAATGATGAATAATTACACAAAATTCAACATTAATTAATAACTAGACTACATTCCCAAACAATGAATAATTACACAAAACTCGTCGATGACGAATAATTATAAAAAATTCGTCATTAATAAATGATTATTAAAATTCGATGTTAACGAAGGTTTACACGGAATTCGTCATTAAGGAATAACTACGCAGAATTCCGATTTAATGAACAATTAGATGAATTAATTATACTGAATTCATAATTAATGACTAATTGTACAATACTCGCCAATGATGAATAATTATATGAATCTCGTCAATGATGAATAATTACAGAAAATTCGTCGTTAATAAATAATCGAACAACACACGTAATTAACGAGAACACTTAATACGATTATAATCAGATTAAAAATCTCATCATACGATGTCGATGTTCATTCGTAGAGATTAATGTTTATATTTTATGGCATGGTTACCAGGCAGAAAGGCGTGAATAACTCACACCCGCGATAAGTCGTTCGCAAAATGAAAAGCAAGGCAGAACACGTTCCATCGTTGTTAGAAAAATTTCCCACGTCGTTGAAGAATGCTATCGGTCATCGTTGGACACCGTCCATCGACTCGATCCTGTTCGGTTGATTTGCATTCGTTTAGAAAGGCGGAAATGCGTTTCTGCGCGTGTGTCGCAGAAGGTGTCGTGCACAAACCCGATGAGCTACCAAACGGTCGTCTAACTGTGCGTGCAAATTATTTGCGTGATCGAGCTTTCTATTGGCAGGCGATCGATCGAATATGCAACGAGTTAAATAGAATTTGACACCGCGAACAATCGAGGCTCGCCCATCGAATATGCGTTTTTTGATCCCTGTACGTTCTCGGGATACGATTTAACACCTTGACTAACATGTCACCTAGATCTTTAAACCCACAAATGCCTACACACCCAGATCTTCACATTATAGATCTCTGCACAGCCAGATCTTCACATTCATAGATTTATGCACACCCAGATCTTCACATTCATAGATCTCTGCACACCCAGATCTTCACATTATAGATCTATGCACATCCAGATCTTCACATTCATAGATCTCTGCATACCCAGATCTTCACATTATAGATCTATGCACACCCAGATCTTCACATTATAGATCTCTGCACAGCCAGATCTTCACATTCATAGATCTCTGCACACCCAGATATTCACATTATAGATTTATGCACACCCAGATCTTCACATTATAGATCTATGCACACCCAGATCTTCATATTATAGATCTCTGCACGCCGAGATCTTCACATTCATAGATCTCTGCACACCCAGATATTCACATTATAGATTTATGCACACCCAGATCTTCACATTATAGATCTCTGCACACCCAAATATTCACATTATGGATTTATGCACACCCAGATCGTCACATTATAGATCTCTGCACACCCAGATCTTCACATTCATAGATCTCTGCACACCCAGATATTCACATTATAGATCTATGCACACCCAGATCTTCACATTATAGATCTCTGCACACCCAAATCTTCACATTCATAGATCTCTGCACACCCAGATCTTCACACTCACAGATCACTACATTGTTAGATTTTTAAACACATAGGTCAATACACACCCAAATTATCGCAATTATAGATCCCTACACACCCAGATCATTGTATTCACCGACTCCTACGCTCTTAGATCTTTAAACCCATAAATTCCGACACACCCAGATCTTCACATTCGTAGATCTCTACACCCCCAGATCTTCACATTCGTAGATCACTACATCCTTAGATCTTTAAACACAAAGATCCCTACACACTCAGATATTCCAATTCATACATCCTTATGCTCTAAGTTCTTCAACCCCATATATCCCTACATACACACCCAGATCTTCACATTCATAGATGCCTATACTCTTAGATCTTTAAATCGAGGCTCGCCCATCGAATATGCGTTCCTTGATCCCTGTACGTTCTCGGGATACGATTTAACGCTTTGACTAACATGTCACCCGTATGCGGATGACACTCGAATTTCTACATAGACTTCACAGGTACAGTTGTGGACAAAAGTTTCCGAACGATATGGACGTTTGTATTTCATACGACTTCGTGTATTGCATGTTAAATTTAAAAGAAATCTAATTATATACATCAATACAAAATTTAATAATGTACAAGAATTCGAAGAGATCGTCTTTAGAAATAATATGTTTATTGTTATTCATTTAAATTTTACATATATATCTATATCCTAAAATATAGATCAACGAAAGGATCTAAAAAAATATAACAACAATTATCTGAACAATACTTCGAAACAATTGTTGATATTGGTTTGTACACTGCATAGGACGATAAATTCCATGGTGAATCAATCGGTGAAACAGGGAAGGTTATATAGTGCAAAAATACAGAAAGCATACGCATAATATATGCCTTTTATCATACATATACATAATATATTAAAAAACTTGTGAGATCGTATACATACGTCTTTCGCATATAGTGAAAGAGTTAAAAATTAAAATACTACATAACGCAATTTTCAATCGCTTTCGTGTGGCAGTCAACTTATTAATGAACCATGGGATAGTTAGGTTGTGGAATCAGTGAATTCACTCGAAAAGCGAAAATAATCCTGTAGTAAATATACTCGAAAATTAAAAATAATCCAATGGCTTTATGATTCTATTAATGCACAGCAACAGTCGCGTCGTTCTTAATTAAATCGAAATTCTTTGCCTAAACTTCGTTGTGGCGAGTAGACGCGTTGCGAAGCGGCACAGGATATGGTGTAACGCGTATACCTCACATGTCGAAACCATAATACAGCAAAATTGATTTAGAGATATTCTGAACGATTGATCGTGAATATGTTCTTGTGAATTAGCAACAAATAACGTCTTTAAAGTAGCGTATTTGAGGAGATCAGTATTTAAACGCAAAATCACAAATGTACATGTTCACGAAGGTCAAACGCCTAATTTTCCAAATTGCTAAATTACCATATTTCCAAATTTCTAAATCCCCATTTTATCGATTTGGCGAATTTCTATTTTACAAACTAAGCTAACCCTAACTGTTCGAACTTTCGAATTAACAAATTTGTAACACCCCAAATTTTCATATTACCAAATTTTCTGTTGCGCAAAATTTCTGACTGCGCAATTTTTCATTGGCAAATTCCCAACTCCTCAAATTCATAGATTACCAAATCGCCAAATTTTCAGACTCACAAGTTCTCACTAAATCCTCAATTATCCTATATCACCAAATTCCCAATTGCTAAAATTCCAAATTCGCAATTATCCAAATTTCTGAATCCCCAGATTACCAATTCCCAAAATCTGAAAACTTCAAACTCCTAAAGCCCCAATATACCGAAATCTGAAAATCCTGAAGTCCCAACATGCCAAAATCTCAAAATCCTAAAGTCCCAACACCCCAAAGTCCCTAAACCCCGTCCCAAAATTTCAAACCCTCAAAACCTCAAAATACCAAATTCTTAAAACCCGAATCCCCAAATTTAATAATTTCAAAATTCTAATGTTCCAATCCGCAAAGATATCAAACTTAAATGGAAAGAAAAATATAAAGTATTTAATCAATAGTCCAGAACGTGTTAACAAGCAAAAATTTGTTACGCATAAATTGAATCGCGAAATTAATGTCTCTTTTAAGAAAAAATTCCTGCGCCGGTATTCGTATAATGTTCTATACATTATGAAATAATACACGGGGATAATTCTTAATGGTAGCTCTCACACGTTTCTTAAGGTGCATTGCGAATTCAATGATTGTTTTATGGTTCGCTTGGAAACCGATACAATGGGGTAGATTACACAGTAAGATGTTTGAAGGTATCCGATAAAGCTACGATTTCACGGAAATTTTCATGGCATAGAAACCGAGAGAAAATTAAATTTCCCCGTGAAAAGTAGGCGTACGTTAGAAAGATAAGTTCGCTAAGGCACAAGGCCTTAGCCTGGCGAACGTGTAATACTTTCACAGAAGCGTTAGAGCAAAGGTCATTCTTCCTTGGTAAATCCGAGACGAGTAACAAAGTTCAAGCATTCACCGTCATACTTGCTGATTCCGCGAGACTGCAATTGCCTTACAGTGAACAGAAAATGTTTATAAATCTGTAACCCTCTCTATACGTTTGGAAAAACTGATCGTCTCAACTTAAAACACTCAAAACATAACGCGCATAAACATAATACAAATAATTATAAAACTAAAACATAATTAAAATAATTATAAAACTAAAACATAATTAAAATAATTATAAATGTAAAACGTGATTAAAAAATGTTCTACCTAATGTACGAATGAAAGAGGGAGCGGAAAATGTTTATAAATTTTCATTCGGTTTAATTTCTTCGTGGAAGTTGATAAATTAATGATTTTTGTATCGAAAATAATTATTGATAAGGATAATTGAACGCGTGACATGCAACGTACCAACGAAAAGAAAATAATATAATATTGTCCGTACTATTAACATTGCTAATATCGCTTCTATAGTAAGGCCGTCGCCCGAAAGAGGTATCGTGACACACATTGTGCAACGAACATCAACGACACTTTCGATAATTTAAATGAGCGGTGACATTCAATGCAAATCGCGACGCGTATGAAATGAACAACGAGGGAACAACGACTGGGAGAAGTACTGATTCCTTTTTCAGAATCCTGCGTCAATAATAAATATAATTATCGTAATTAAAAACGCGAGTCTATAAAATATAGGATAATATGACACGAAACTATACGTTAATAGAGATATAACGTTACAATATAACGCTTACAGAACTTCATTTTGTTATAGCTACAACTAAAAAAAAAATGGCGCCTCTTTGATTTACCATCCGTGTTCGGTAAAGAGCTTGCTAATTTTAAGAGCACCGCTAATTTTGTATTTCAAACCTACACTGATACTGACGATTGAAGAAAGTGAATCGATTATTCTTTCTGAAGGATCAAATAAAAATACCAAAGTACGTGACAGTTTAAACTCGAACTCTGAAAAAAATGAATAAGAATTATTGACTGACCTGCATCGTTGCGATGGCGGGCATTGGTCTCGTTCGCCGCAAGAAGTTCGTCGTACTCCAGTGTCGTCACATCCCTCGCGTGAACCAGTACAATTACGGAGCTCAACAGCATCAACACCATCGCCAGCACCGATCGGTTCACCGTCATTTTAATACAAAGAACACGCGTGTTTTATCGGCCACGAGTAATCCGTCGCGCGACACAAACTACGTCCGTGCGATCACATTTTCGCCACCCCCGAAGATCGCCGCTTCGAAAATGGTAGCACGTAGTGAACGGGCGGCCGAAGCGTGACGTTCGAATGTCGGGGTTGCGTGCGGGACACGAATCCGCGCATATCATTAAATCACGGCTGACCAGAACGGAACGGGGACGTGTAAGAAAATAATAAACACGCGAGTGACCGATGCACCGTTACAACCGACTCATCTTCGCGGTGTTCTTTAAACTGATACGGCGCGAAGTTGCCTGTTGAAGGGTGCGTGATCGACGCGTGCGCAGATCGAACCAAGTGTCATAATTGCTGCGCATGTGACAGCGGCGCGTACAAACACGAGCGTTCGTACACCGTTCACGGGTGAGAAACTCGAGGTCGGTGAAACTTCGCGAATCCTCTTCGTGCGAATTCTGACGTTCTTACGAACGTTTCTCTCGGCTTCCTCAAGGGGTTGTTCGTGAACGTATTGGCCCGTTACACGCGTACGCACTCGTCGCGTGTCACTCGCGTACGCGTAACCGAACGGGGCTTGCCGACGCGATAACAAGAAAAAACAATCAGGGTCGCGCGTGCTACCGGTTTTAAAAGAAGTGTGCGCTTCCCGCACGAGTCCATGCCGCACTGCTAGACGGCGGTCAGATGTTTCAAGCAGCCGCCACGCGAATCCAGCACCATCTATCGAACTATCACCGAACACTCGCTGTCGCGGTTAAGCAACTGGCGGGCTTTTCACGCGCGCGCTCCTCACCCTCGTTCCCTCTCACGATGTCACGTGGCCATTTCATTCATGGAGACAGATCCTTTTATACTACGCGCGTGTGTGTGCGTGACTGCCTACCGAATGCACGGCTATACATATGTATATGCAACATTTAACACTTTGAGTTCCATGTCACCCACATACGGGTGATATATGAATTCATACATAAATCTATCACTAATTTTAGTTGAAACATTTAACATAAAGTATACAAAATTTCTGCAAATATATTAAAGCTTAGCGAGTAAATCAGGGTAGAATATTATGAAAACTGTCTGTAAAATTTATCGAAAATATTATAAAATTACTTCCTAAAAGAAATTGAAACTGTTTTTGGGTGGCACTCAAGGTGTTAAGGGGGGACCTCTATGTATTATAGATGGAGTGAAAAAAATCATTCTTTTTTTTTTTTATTTAGTGTAACCCTAAAGATTTAGTTTAACAATACCTATTCCAAACTGCTATAATAACCCATATAGCCCATTTGGCATTAACTGCCAAATCACTTTCATTTGACCGCATGAGTTGTACATTTACATGTCACACGTTTGTATAAGTTATGTGACATCGAAACCGAAAATAATTTTGGAAACTATAACGTAAGTGTTCGCCGAATACACCTTTCATTTGATATAATCCTATTGCAAGTAACAAAAAAAGAATATGTATAAAAAATGAGCTCCCCATTTGTGGATCGTGGTAGCAAATGTGTTAAACTGGGTGGTGTGTGTGGGTTAACCCTTTGCACTACTTAATTTCTTTTACTGACAACTCCTTAAAGTAATTTACAATATATTATAGATCAAGAAATGAGTTTTTAACAAAATATATTGCAATAATGAAGCGTGTGTAACAAATATATTTTTAACTTATCGCAAGTTGTAAACGGATGAAAATATTTAGGCAATCTATTTATCCGAATGATTTACGATTCAAGAGAAATGCGAAGTAGTGCCATTTTTTTTTTGTTTAATTTATCTTCTATCAAATTTATTTGTACACCTAATATAATTTCCAAAATATATTCTATTTAATAAAAAATGCATAGTTATCATGTGGATTACGATTATCAAAAGTGTATCAGCCAAGGAGATGATGGACAAGTATTATAAGATGCCTCCTCTTTAATACGATCTATAGTAATGAGCAAAATTGATAATAAATGATTGATAATAAAAGAGTAATTGATAATAAAATGTCTACTAAAATATCTCACGACAATCAAAATTGAGGTAACCGATATTTCGTACGTACTAATCCAATGCATAAAAGAATTGAATCGCGTCGTTGCATCGCGATGACGAAGTGTAACGAAGTATTGTTAGAACTTCAATCTTTTAATAAACCAATTTCGATGCCCTGCAAGATCTTATAAGAATGCACACGATGTAACCGACGCTTCCTCGAATCGGCTCGACCATCGAAATCGATTCCACGAACGTTTAAATTTAAAATTTTATTCGTAATCAAATAATCAACGCGTGTCTTTCGTTCCATCCCTTTTCTTTTTTCTACTACGATATATTTCGTCCTTATAAAAGAAACATTTATTCAAAATTTCATTTCGATTTCAAGTAGACACTCTCACTGCATTCATAAATGATTGCAATGCTTTTCAAAGAAATATTTTTACAATAATCTTGAACGTAAGATATAAAAGCACTCGTGGACCATACAGAGTAATTGCGTATTTAGAATAAAATTTATAGTAAAATATTTTACAAGATGGATGGGTCCATGGACAAACTCGATAACAAAGTTTTGACTTCGTTTCATTATCTACCCACAGATGTTAGCACGAATTTTTCTAAACACTGAATAATTTTCATTAAATAATTTCCCAAATACGGTTGTTCGCGTCTTAACCCCTTTCTGCGTGATTTTTAGAAATGGCTGAAAAAAATATATGTTGTTACTTTTGATGTTAGTGGTCAAGAAAAATTAGCAAATTTTTAAAAATCATTTTTTTGGCAGCATAGGAAAAAGTTAGCATGTCAGGAAAGGTTCATTTCCGGCCTAACATGCACGAAAAGATTGTGAACTTTCAAACCAAGAAATAATGGCTGTGTCGTGGTTTGGCTCAGATATGAACCATCATGTAGTAAACGGTTAACCAGTTAAGTGTATTTGACGACTATGTATATCCGTCATACGTAAAATTTAGTTACCAATGGTTTTCTGAATAAGTTTTGCAAAAGTTATTTAAACTGTAATTTTTTGTAGATTCTAAAATGTTTGGAACATTCAGAAGCCAAGACGCAGTGAAACGAACAAATAAAATGTATAAATAATTTGTGATAAATTTATGCATCCTGGAGCTACTCGTCATCGTCGATTTTCACGACACATACATATACAGGGTGTCCCAAAAGTGTTGAAGGAGCCGGAAATAGGAGGTAGGTGGGGTGATTCTGAACAACTTTTTCATTTGCAGAAATGTCGTATGGGGCTTCATTTTTAAATTATTAACGAAAAGCACCGACCAATTAGAACGCGAGAATCGCGCGCCACCCGATTCGATCGCGGACCATGGCCTACACTTCTGTAACGAGCGCGCGCTATTCTCGCGCTCTGATTGGTCGGTGTTTTTCATTAATAATTTAAAAATGAAACCCCATACGATATTTTTGCAAATGAAAAAGTTGTTCAGAATGACCGCACCTACCTCCCATTTCCGGCGCCTTCAACACTTTTGGGACACCCTGTAGGTGCACGTTCTCGAAAGAGGGCACCATAGTTAACTGGTTAAGATATCGAACGAACTTGATATTTATTTGAAAGCCGAAATCTGACGTCTCCCGTTCCTCTTTCGGGTACAGGTTTCTCCCTCTGCGATTACCAAACTTCAAACGTAGCGTGTAAATCTTACTCAACGTGGACAAAGCGTTTGCCAACCACCTCCGAACAGTTTCCTGCACGAAAGCATCCGATTTGTTCATTACCCACATTTCCTTATCCCGGCGATGTCACGTTGTCTCTCCCTGCCATTCCGATCGTTAGCAAGGTAAAATCGCGTGGCAGTCACGTAAGCGGGTCTCTCCGCGAAGAGGACACGGATGCCTCGGTCTACCGGTATTTAATTAAGCCCGGTCGTTCGAGAAAAAAAGTCGTTTGTACAGGAAGCGATGGGTTTCGAGTACGCGAGCAGCGGACCGTAGTTCGAGCCCCGTTACGGGACAAATGCATTGGCGTAGACCCCATCGGCCACCATAACTTCGCCTCATGGCGAATAATCACGACACGGTAGCGTCTCGATCACGCCGCTGCAGAATGCCGGTGCAACCTCACGCCGGTATTCCGAGGGATCGCGAACTATGCCGACCTTAAAAATTATCGACACGAGGCGAGAGAGTAATGGTCAGAACGGAACAACGGCTTTGTCTTTGTCGCACGATCTCCTTTTACCTTTTTATCTCGCTCTATCGCCACGATAGGCAAACGATCCGCTGTTTTTCACCCCGACAACGAAATGGACGACCGAGGAACGTCCAATCGTGGCTCGATCACGACGCGTGATCTGTGACTCGGGACGCTTCTTGTATCGTACACGGAGGCAATTGCACGTGGCTTTGTTCGGGAAGTAAACGGCACGTATTGCATGATTTTTAGATCGACTTGATCCATGCTTCGCTCGCGAAGTTTCGAAATTACAAAAGTCTCGATGCCTCAAAGTTCAACATCGAATTCTGAAATTTCCAAATTTCAATAACATCAAAGTGCCAAAGTTCAACACCGAATTTCCGAATTTCAATGACATACAAATGTCAAAGTTCAACACCGAATTCTGAAATTTTCGAATTTTCGAATTTCAATAACATCAAAGTGCCAAAGTTCAACATCTGAATCCTGAAATTTCCGAATTTCAATAACATTAAAATGCCGAAGTTCAACACCGAATCCTGAAATTTCCGAATTTCGATAATATCAAAGTGCCAAAGTTCAACGCCCCGAATCCTGAAATTTCCGAATTTCAGTAACATCAAAGTGCCAAAGTTCAACACCGACTCCTGAATTTCGATAAGATAAAAATGCCAAAGTACAAAAATTTGAAATTTCCACCAATTCTGAGATCCGAAATCCATCAATTCCCGAATCTCTATATTTCCAAAATATCATTACTCAAAAATATCAGAATCTTGCAACACCAAAAATTCCAAACTTGCGAAATTTCAAAATTCCAAAACCCCAAGTTCACAATCCCTAAATTACCAAATTTCTATGTAAGTAACCAACTGTTACAATTGATTGGCAATAAGAGCAAAATTTTTCTAATGTAGTCAAATAATTAGTTTGGTAGTGCTACGTTGTACTAAAATGGAAAGCTAATTCCATATGGGCCAGGGTCATACGTACATCGTTTTATTAATTATACATTTCGTACGATAATTACATTGATTTCTATAAATAATGGTTGCTCCAGATGATTATTGGAACGTGTCCGAGTCTGTCATGAGAAAGTTATGATTGGCGTGCAATTTCGGTATAATACCTAAACGCGATCCTACGTACCAACGAAATTCTTCTATAGTTCTTCGCTTTATTCGCTCGTTTTTTCAAGCCTCGAGGGACATATTCTCACGAAATCCGGTTCTACTGGTTTGGGGTTAGATACGAAGGTGAAGTTTAGCTGCAGTGGCCCGAGAAATCGGCACCTCCGCTGATTACTACACAACATTGCATCGCATTAGATTAGTTCATTTATTACGTAAAAGAACGGTGATCGGGTGCCACGGTTGACCAAAGAAATTCAGATGTTACGTTGAAACATAGCGATACGTATCGTCCCTCGTCGTTTTCAACACAAGGTAACTGTATGTTAAATGTTTAGAATCTAGAATTTCTCATGAAATCAAAATTAAAAGTCCAAATTCATATTTGTGACACCCATGTCTCTGAATTTTCATATCCCCAATATCCCATATCTTTAAACGCCTACATTCTCAAATTTCTTAAATTTCCCAATTCTTAATTTCCTAAATACAAGAATTTTCAAAGTTCACAGCATAATAAATACATAAACGATATTATATTCTATTGATGCGAGTAACGAGAAAATCGTGTACATTTCGAGCAAAATAAGGGCAATTACCTCCTCAGTTACATCAAAGGGAAAATCTAAGACTACACCAAAAAATGTACCAGGTGCATCCTAATTGACCCAACCTACATAACTGAAGTCCGTGCAACAAAAGGAACGAAACTAGAGACACGTATAAGTCAATGATCCCTATGCATTAAACGAGAGACGGTTCAAATATTTGACAAATAGCAAATGAACGGCAATCTCCATTAACCTCTCGCGAATGTATTCGACAAGTATCGGCCGTTAATCGTACGTTGGAATCCCATTTAGAAGGAGATCGCTTCTTTTTCTCGATTCATAGGAACAAATGAGAGGATATTAGCGGAGCTCACATTACTGGCTGTCACGTTCGCCAAGGGGATGAAATTTATTGCTTCAAATTGGTTACAAAATACGCCATAAGTCTTGTACAATTTACGGCTGTACTAGCTATGTTGACGACGCAAACCGCGAAATACGTCTCCCTCATATAATATTATACGAGGGCAATACGAGAGACCGGGTGCCTTTAAATATTCATATGCAATGTATCACGCACCATACATCAGTTCGAGACTGCGTGTGTTTACGAACATGCAGCCTACCGAACATACACGGTGTAATTCTTTTTACCCCCTTGTGCCGCGTCTCTGTCTTAATTTCATTGCCTTTAGAACTGGGTAAAATAATATTTTAAATAGTAAATACTAAGTAGGTTATTTTACTTTATACTACGATTATAATATCATAATCTATTTTCTCGAACATAGAAGACGTGAATTATACCAGGATTTGAATCGAATCGGTGGTGCTTGAAAAAGGTTTTAATTCTGACAGTAATGTTTGTAAATTACCAAAAAAAATGTACAAATTTTTCTTGAAAAAGGTTTTAATTCTGATAGTAATGTTTGTAAATGACCAACAGTGAACGAAAAATGTCTGCATCACAAGATATTAAATTGTTAATGTTAATGATATTTTTTCGACGATACGGGGATAAATACTTCGTGTCGAAAAGTATTCTCTTAAGCTTTTTATACGCAAAAGCTTCATGCAGCTAAACGCTTTCTCCCTCTCAACGGGTTGTTAATTCTTCTCCGCAAGAGCCACGGCGGTAGGTTTAATTAAAAATTGATGTGGTCAGAATATCAAGGAGAAGAATAAATTTAACGCGTAGCGGCCATTAATTAGTGTACCACTTGCCGACATTCTTGTTGTACGAGGCGAACGATGTATACACATAGAAGGTGAGTTCCGAAAAAAAAGCTCCAACAAGTGCACCGATTTGTTGGTCCACGGGTCGTGTAGTAAATAAAAAGTGGTAACAGTAGTGCGTAAAATATGCACGATACATTTCCATTGGTATAACGAATCTTTACCGTTTGTCTTCGTGAGAATGTTCCCGTACACGGTGAATATTCACGAAATAGAAAATCTGTATGCTTCAAAACTTTATTTTTAATTCTGTGTCATTTTCAAGCTGCGTGACATACGTGACATGTTACGGTTCTTTTTGATAAGCAGGGCTTTAATAATTATGTAATAAGAGAAATTCGAAGCTCCATATTTACAAAGTGTGATGGAAGAGGAGTAGGCAGATTCTAGGAAGTTATGGGTTCCTGCAGGGTCCTGATATGTCCACAGATTACGTAAAGTGTTGGATCACGAAGTTCTCGTTAAGCTGCCGTGATTCGAATCACGCGACTCCGATCAGATCGGTCCCTAGAGTTGTAGATTCGTTGAGTTTCAAGAATTTTAAGGCTGTTAATACATTCTAAACGTTTGATCATGATCGTCGAATCGCCGGGGCCTTGTAGCATTTCTTTCAAAGATGCGGGACTACGTTTTTCAATTAAAATTAACGTTTTCCTAGATTCTCCCCGAAAGCAAATGGTTGTTGTGACAGTCTGTTTCCGCCGTACCCTTTCCCTTAGGAAATTTACCTCGAGGTGTATACAGAAAGTTACAGGCCCAAAATAAACGAGATCGGAATAGTTTATATGGCATTTAACGAGTTCGAAATTGTTCGTACTGCATTCTAAGAAGTTGAGGTCGTTAGTATTGGATCTTACGTGTTCAAGATCGTCGCTGTCGATTCCCATGGGTCCGGGGTCTTTTGTATCGGATCCCACGGCTACGTGGATCGTCTTTATCGTGTCCCATTAAGCCGGTTCCCGATATCGAGTTTCGTGACATTGGCGTTGTCAATATCAGATGCCGCGACTTCTGTTTAAGTTTATAATTGAACAGCGGTTACTTCGTTGTCCGCGTCCTTCGACAGCGTAAAGCCTTAACGGTGTGCAGACACACGTCGCATCGAAATTCGTAGAATGAAGATAACGAGTTTAATGTATGAAACGCGCCACCCGAGTGTAAAGGGCACTACTCACGGCGGGGGTTAAATATTTATGGTATCCTGCCTACAATGCGTACCTGTAGCGAAGCGTTTGTCAAGCGTTCATTTAACGCGCCCCACACCTAACTCGCATCAAATTTCCCCCACCGTTACAAACAAGTTCTGAACAACGACTTATGCACGCGGATCTACGGTATCATAAAAGTATACTCCCTGTTTTTCGGACGCTGAATATTTTCATTTTCAATTCATTTTAAGCAAACAATTATTAGGTCGAGTCATAAGTAACTTCGGTTTTTTCGTCACACATTTATTTCGCTCTCATGTAACGCTAGAACTACCAACCAGTCAAAATGACGGGTTTTGGGTTTGGCATTTTTTATTACAAAATTTTATTGCCGTCCTTTTGTCAAAATGTCTGTCATGTTTTATTGAACTAATGAATGGTTGTATATGTTAGGTGATGCTGCAATATTTATTTATTTATTTTTCTACTTTATTTCCAGTTTTGAAGGAAGCGTGCATTTAATTTCGGTACTTCTAGTGTGAATAACGAAATTATATTAATTTATTATATTGGATCTGGGAAAAAGTTCGCGGCGTTCTTTTTAGTAAAATTCAATTATTCTTCTTATTGTGTGAAAATGATTTTATCGAAACGAAATATGCTCCATTATTATTAACAATGTTTCGCCATTTTTCGGGTAGAGGCACGATGCCAGATAAACTCGCATCTCCAGATCTAAGTTTTACAAACCAATTTCTAACTGCCTGACGAGTTATTTGTCCTTCACCATATACATTGCATATTTTTCCCTCTGTTGCCTTATCACTATTGCCTTGCTTAAATTCCCAAAGTATTGCACGACGAATATGTACTTTTGTGCTCTCCATTTCAGAGATTAAGAAGAACAATTTAACGTAACGTGCATCACACAAAACAGTGGACAAAGGATTGACTGAATCTTCATCTATGTAGTGAAAAAGAAATTCGTTGTTCCAGTAACTCATAGCGGGTAGATACGAATAATAGATTCTACTTAACTGCATCGGAAGTTACTTATGATTCGACCTAATAATTCTCGCGTGACCTGTCATTTTACACGGGCGTTGTTTTCTGCGTTACGCCGCACAACTTGCTATTCTACCTGATGCACCAGTTGGAAAACACTTCGGAGAGAATCCTAAACACGAAGATGCAAGGAGAAGCGGTATCGCGGCAAGAACTTGCCAAGAGAAACAATTAACTCTACACGAACACATTTACAGCTGCCGAGTTTCGCGAGCAATGAACTCATGGGAAATGCTCGAGCCGTGCCATGAAGCTACTACAAACGCTCCCGATGTTCGTTACTATGTGTCTACTTACTATAGGCGTTGAACTTGCACATTTAACACACGATACTAGCAAATTGGTCAGGTGCAAACACCTCGCAACGAAATTGCCGTTAATTTGCATCCATAAAATCGATATCTACGATATATTTGCAAACAGTTTAATAATTGTTCGCTCGACCGTGCTGTGTAATTCTTGTTGATATGTCACTTACATAAATCTCCTTAATTGATTTATTGTTTGTTTATAACAAGTTTCGTAAATATGCATGTCTCGAAACGAGGTATTGCGCGAAATAAAATCCATTCTCTGTTTGCTAAAGAAATATGTAGTTGTCGGATAAAATTTCTGTCCGCCTGTGCTTGCTCGTATTTAGTGAAATTTAAGATTTCTTCTTTCTTATGTTAATGCCGCTCCTTCCACGCATCTTTGCTCATTGTATGCGCGCTGAAATTGCGTTTAACCGAACACATAAAGTACGAAATAAAGCCACATTAAACACAAAGAACAAGGGATACAACGAGATATTACGCTTGATATTTGAATACACGATTCAATGAACGACTGGAAATTTTTGACGATTACAGATCGCGTCAGAGATTCAAGAATTTGATCATTCAAAATGTTGGAAATTTTCCAATTTCGTGTAGAAAAATCATTTTCTATATTGCCAATTATTCAACCCCATTTGTGTCGATATAATAAATGTCAACTGTACTCATCGGTATCTGTTACGAAATAGAAATCTCCAGTTTATAGAAATGTTAGATTATAGAGTAATGTACAAATAGTAGAAGGAGTTTCTGAAATAAAGTCGTATGGAAATCTTGTCCTGTACCAAGTGTACATACAGATACCACGAGAAAATGCGGCCCCCTTCGTAATGCGCGTTTTATTCCGTAATCTAGATCGTCCTCGAGGAAAAAGACCGCGTGCTCCATTTCTTGTTTTCTGCGAGCAACAATTCGACTATATTTTATACCGTTATAGAGGCTTCTTTTCTGTATTCCCATTCGCTGTATCTCACTTGGCCGATCTGCTGCACATTGTGCGTGTCTAGAAAAATTCTTTGAAAAATTCCTCGAGCTACGTGTACGGGACTCTATTGCACATTGTTTGTGAATTCCTTGACAAAGTATGTTTCCCAGGTGTACGTGTCTGTATGCGTAGTAATCCTTTCAGAAAAAAGGTTCGTTAAACCGATGATGAGCACCGGTGCTCGTGAGGGCGCGGTGCATGTACCTACGTGCAAATAGTGTGCATTCGCATGAACTAATGGATAATTCGTTTCTCAATTTTTTAATTTTTGTGATCCTAATTTTCTCAATTTTTAAATTTCCAAATTCCCAAACTTTACAGATTCCTGGAAGCTCAAATTCCCGAGGCTCAGGGCAAATATTCCATTCGTCCGATGTTATCAATACCAAGGACTCGGTTGAATTTGTATACATGTAAATTGCAATACATATTTGAATAAACTGCATCCGTAATCTTACGCAATATTTCATTCTCATTAGCTGGTATAATCTTATTCGCAAATAGCAAACAACAATTTGCCATCTTTTTGTCAATTTGAAATTTTCGCACGGCACCATTAACAATGATCTCGAGTCTTAAGTAATATCCTGCAGTGACAGCAACGGATATTACCTACTTCGACTTCGTATAAAATAGACGTTGCGATCCTTGCCGATATTCATTGAGAAACACTATTCAAATAATATCCTTAACAATAATTGCTTCGGTCACGAAGACGGCAAGCATTGTTTCCGATGTCTCAATCCAGTTACTTGAACATTTGATCAATTTTCTTTGGTACCGTGTGCCATTCCTGTAGTAAAACTTTGGTAGACGTTGTAAAAAATTGCCTTGCAACGAGGTTTGTATTAAATTTTTATCAACTGTAATAATTCAAAAAACAATTCAGGGTAACAGAAAATTCAAATGTATCACCTTTAGTGTCTATCTTCATGTATAACATGTACCAGTCTGAGACATGTGAAATTATTGATGTGAAACTTAAAAATAAACTAATAGATTTCAAATTACATGCTGTAAATATTTAGTATATTTGGCTTGCATAATTTGATATATATATAAAACTTTTAGTTACATAAATCACATAAAATTTCCAAATTTTAAACTAATATTTAATCTGTAAAACGTAATTAATCTGTAACGTATTTAAAATATATACACATAACAATAAATTATAGTATATGGCACTGACAGCGACAGCAGTCACCAGTACATCTATAGGATTTCATAAACTTCAGTTCTGGTGATGATTGTGCAGGTCCTAAATTCAAGGAATCTTCACTCTCTTCGCTAAGCTCTTCAATACTAAATGTGTCAGTAAGATCTTGTTTATGCTTTGAAGAATCTTTTGTTTTACTTGTTGGAAACAGAGTCATTTCACCTTCGCTAAAAATACACAGACACATACTATTGAACATTATATATACTACATAAATTCATACATGCCTTTCACTGTCACAATGCCAATATTCAACAAGAGGAAGATGCTCCTTATTTTTATTTGGTATAGGAAGTCTTTGAATGGGTATCAAACCAGTTGTGCCACTGCCACCTCCGCATCCCTTATCATACTTTGGCAATTTTACATAATCTGAATTACGCTGAATACGCTTTGCTTGTTCAATTCGTGCTTCTATTTAATATAAAATATACATACAGAAAATTCCGAATGGTTATATTTCATATAAGATACAAATTAATAACAATACCAAGCTTTCTTTGCAGCTGTTTAGTAGTAGAATTATGTTGTGACGTTTGTGTTTGATTACTGCTGCAGCTACTATCGCTACCCTATAAATATAGTACATTGTTACATACTTTTTTATTTGCTGAATACAGAATGAAACATTTGAGAATGAACGAAAGACTCAAATATTTACCAAAAAAAGCCTTTCATCTTCAAGATGATTTGTGGTTTTTGGATCACTATCAATTCCGCTATCTTCCATCACAAAATAAAAATATATACTAAACCAAAGACTTATTCTTGCAACTCATCTAAAATAAAATGTAACATATTTTCAAATAAATAACTAAGAATTTATTAAACATAATTACATATAAATGTAATGACATTTCATAAAGTAATTGTTAAAGTAATATCTTCTAACATATACACATTTTACAACATTGCACAAACTCCACCTTTAATTTGCACAGTCATTTTTAATATTCATGTACTTTGAATGAACATACTTGCAAAATAACAATTTACTTTGGAGTGTAATATTATACACATGTAACACATATTTTAGTATATAAAAACATGATGATTTAAAAATAATCTGCAATGTTTACTCACAAATATTTACAAGTTGTTCTGACTTATCTACAAGTAACAAGCATGCTTGTATTATCATGGCATGACCCATTATTGATTTTCTCCCATCTATATAACCAAGCAAAATACCTCAAAATTCTGATTCTTGTTTACAATATAATTTGATATGACCAGATAAATATGTTTTTAGGAGAAAAAAACATATGTACACTGATTATTAGATGTATCATACAGCATATTATAGCTTACTGCATATGTACTCTCATATGTGCAAAAGAAATCCTTACTATATTATATTCAAATTAAACGCGTTTTATAAATGTTAGTAACATAATTTTAATAAATTATTATGTAATAAAACACTCTTTCCCTGAAGCAAATGCTGCACAAATTCTGGACATTCTATAACAATGTAACAGGTTTCCTAGGATACCATAACTTACTATTCTGTATTTACTGAAGAAAATTAGGAATAAAGAATTGTAGTTTAGTGTTTTATTACACATTTATTATAGCAGAACAACTTTTATTTACATATTTATTGTGCTGCAAAAATTGATTGCTTAATATCACTTTTTTAAATTGTAAGAAAGACATGACATACAGAACAGAATAGATTATATCATAATAGATTATCATAATTATTATCTGTATCTGTATACATAATTGAGGAATAAATAATTTATAACGCAGAAAAATGCGTTCCTCATCAGTAAAAAGGACTACGTCCAAATTACAAGATATGCCAAAGGTACAACTTAATATTTTTTATAATTATGATATTATAGTAAAAGTAAAACATATCCTTGCTGAAAAATTGAATTATATTCCAAAAAAATTAACAATGACGTGTTACATGTATTTGCCAGACCAGCATGTTAAGAAGTCGTTTAGACCTAGCTGGTGGTGACATGGATTGGTTACGAGGAAAAATTTATCTCAAGCCAGATGATCAATTACAATTATCAGAAGCAGTATGTTTATTATAAAATTTATAAACAAGTTCTTGTACCTCATTCACAAAATAAAATTTTAGGAATTACAAGAAGAATTTGCAAGAGTATTAACTATACATAATACAAGAGTTCCAGATTCTTTAGTTGAATGGTCATGGAAATTGAAGAATTTTATAAAATTGCTTCCTCCACCACATTTAGTAACTCTTTTAAATGTACCTGGCTTGATATTACATAAAGATTCTGAAGAAGCAAAAATACAGTTAGCAGGAGGACTTGGTAGATCTCTATGAAACAGAAAATAATTTTAAAAAACGTCATTCTTTATATATCCGGTTAAATCAAAAAATTGAAACGTTTTATTATAGTGACAGATCATGAGACAATAACTCATAAAATTGATGAAGATGAAGAGGAAGAAGAAGCGATGGAAGCAGAAGAAGAAGAAGAAGAAGAAGGAGATGAAGAGCAACTTGGTAAAATCAACAATATACAAAATGGATAAAATATACAAATATTTTGAATCATTAAGCACCATTAATACTAGATAAATTATTAAAAAAACGAAATAGAAGCTGAGCATGAAGAGCATGAAGAAGCTGAAATTGACCATGAACGTGAACCGGATGAAGATGTAGAACCAATAAAACCTAAGAAAATACCAAACCAATTTAATTTTTGTGAAAGAGCTGCTTTAACATACAGTAATCCTATGCGAGTATGTTTATAAAGAATTAAATTGTATGAAGTATAGTTTCTATATCTAATTGATTTTAATTCTACAGGAAATGAGTAGCCAAACAGTACCACCACCAACAGCAGAATTTAATACTCATGTTTTCCAATGGACAATCTTTGATGAATACCAGGCACGTACATATATTCTCGTCCTATATTAAACTAATTCGAATTACATATGGGAGTAACATGTCTCAGCTTACACTATAGGAAGACTTTGCCCAACAACAACGCGAAAAAGAAAAAGAAAGAAGAATTCCACTTATACAACCAAAAAGGGAAGATTCAAAGAAAAAATCTCAAACAGAGCCTACAGCATTAACACTAAGAATGTTAGAAGCTGCAAAAACATTGGAACGAATGGTGAATCAAAATATTTTTGATGAAATATTACAAGGTCAACATTTTATTTCATTATTCATAAAGAATTATACCTTATGCCATAATATATTGATTTAAATATTTCTAGATTACAGATATTGGGATGACCCAAGTGATGAATTTAAAAGTGGAGAAGGATCATTACTACCGTTATGGAAATTTAGTTATGAGAAAACGAAAAAACACCATGTTACAGATCTGTGTTTTAACAGTAGATATTATGACTTATTTGCTGTATCTTATGGAACTAGTTAGTAAAATATGATTAATTTTTATTATAATTTAAGTGCATGATAAGTGCCTACATATTGTTTCAGTGTCATTTAGTAGTTTAATAACAAACGGAGCAATATGTTTATTTAGTTTAAAAAATCCATCATATCCAGAATGGATTTGTCCAACAGAATCTCCAGTAATGTGTTTAGCTTTTAATGAATACCATCCACATCTTTTAGTCATTGGTAAACATAAATAATAATACAGTCTTATATATATACATACATATATATCTATGTTAAATGTAGTATTATTATTAATAATAACATACATTGTTGTATAATAAAGGTACTACAGATGGTGCAGTAGCTGTTTATAATATCATGTTACCATCAGCAAGTCCTCAGTACAAATGTAATGATGTTGTTCAAAAACATGGAGGTATTGTATGGGAGGTTTGTTAAGCAGTAAATTCATTATAAATTTAAATTAAACAATTTTAATGAAGTGAACAGTTTCAATGATAGACTTGTAGGAAGTTTATCTTTGTTGCATACTTTCTCAAGCTATATCATACTAATTAGGTACATTGGGCACCAGACACAGAAGACGGTAACTTGGCATTCTACAGTGTCAGCATCGACGGAAAAATTAACTATTGGATATTAAATCAAAATGACCTTGGTTTAACAACTGTAATGACATTGTTCTTAGATCGTCCTCCAATACCTGGACCAGATGGGACAATGATTACACTTAAAGATAATTATATTTAATATAATTGTTCTCTTTGATAGTAGACAATCATATCAATCGTTCTTTCAATATATAGGTTGTGGAACATGCATAGCATTTCATCCTGCAGATCAAAATATATTTTTAGTCGGAACAGAGGAAGGAACAATTTATAAATGCAATACAGCATATAGTAGCGTTTATATGAAGACTTATAATGAAGCACATAATATGCCAATATACAGAATAGTATTTAACAAATTCAATTCAAACATATTTGCAAGCTGTTCAGGTGATTGGAGAATAAAAATATGGGAAGATGATAGAATGTAAGAATATGTACGAACGTGTAAAATAGATAATAAAAATGTATAATTCTTATATTAGTATTTACTAATAATGCAAATGTAGGGAACCTCTGTTCATGTTTGATCTTGGTGTTCCAATTGGAGATGTTCAATGGGCCCCTTATAGTTCAACAGTATTAGCTTGTGTTTCAAATGATGGTAAAGTTACAGTATTTGATCTAAATGTGAATAAGTATAGACCAATATGCAGTCAACCGGTTGTTAATAAAAAGAAAAATAAACCGACTCGACTTGCATTCAACAACAAACTACCATTCATTATAGTTGGCGATGATAAGTAAGTATTTATTGTATACTTTTATTTAGCAAATGTTTGTATCAATATTTAAGTCAATGCCTTAATTTATTAATATAATTCACCTTTCATACTAACAGGGGTACAATAAATACATTAAAGTTGTCACCAAATCTCAGAATAAAGGTGAAGCCAACAAAAAAACAGCTTCATTTAACACATACAGAGTTAGAAGTTATGAAATTAGAAAAGTTGCTGAGTTTTGTACGTGAACCAGCTGTACTAATACCACCAAAGGACGAAAGGATAGTACCTTAATGGAACTAAATCTTAAATATCCCTTTTTAAAAATAAACACTATTTATTGTTTTTACTCTACACAAGAAAAAGCTTTGTGATTTTAGTATATTTAATTGCAAGGTCATTTATACGTCTATTTTAAAAGGTCACTTTATAAGAATTATATAACATCTCAATTTTTTTGTAAACATCAACACTTTATTAACATTTTTTATAACAGAAAATACATATTAATATTTATGTCTTTATAAATAAATTGGCACTAAATTTAGAGTATATCTAAAACATTGTTATAATTTACAAATTTAAACTTATTATCTACAATAGCTATAACATTCTCTAAACTAGAAGCAATTTAACCATTATGAAACTACTATAATATACCCTTCTGTAACTAGAGATATTAAAGTTCTTGCAATTCCATATATGTATGTAACAATATAGCATATTGATCACTATTTTTAAATATTATTAAAGAATAAATTGGAGACATATAAAAATGGTGCATATTACCTGTATGTTTAGATAGCGTAATATGTATTTAAGTAGTTATTATATTTCAGGAAACATATAACAAAAAACATTTAACTATTAAATTACATAATCAATAATAAACATTTATAATATTAATAAAAATATGGTTTATATAACGAACCATATTTTGTAGCATTTTTATAAAGAAGGGTCATTTAATATATACAAAAGATCTTAATTTAATGTCATACTTAAATTTTTGTAAACTTAATATAAAATATTAATATCGCACAAATCTTATGTTCAAATATAGTAATCACTGGCTATCACAGTGTCTGGTATGTTTTTTAAGAATATGAAAATAACTTGAAATACTTCATACAAAGAATAAATTTCATAAGATTACTTAATATTTAATATATTTCTGAACAGCATTGAATCAGATAATGAATAAATAAGAAAAATATATCACAGCAACATTAACGTATAAAAAAAGTTTGCAAAAGGAAAAGAACACAGTATCAATTCAGTGGTGAGTATTACTCTAAATATCAATAAATATTGATTATTTTCTATATATATTATTTAAAAAATTATTGAACTGCGTATAAAATTAAACGATCTCTAAATTTTTGGCACATTAATGTTTAGTAAAACAAAATTTAAATTATACAATTTTCTCAATCATTTTTGCAATTCAGTAAATAACATATTTCAATGTTATACATATTTAAAATGATCAAAGTCTTTTTTAGGAACTTGTGATAAGGTCTAATAATTTATTACTGACAAAGTAATAAAAATGGATTTACGAAGAACAAATAAATAAAAACGTAAAGGTCATAAAAAATAGAAATTAATGTCTACATACTTATTATACACTATATATTCTAAAAAATATTCTCCTTTAACTATCATACTAAACTCCTAGCAAAATTATTAATGATTCTTACTTTATAATACAAATGTACCAGTTTTTATAAAATGCTGAAAAATAATATTTCTTTTACGAAAACACTAAATGTATTCCTAATTTAGCTTTTTAATAATATTTATTAATTCGGATATTTTAAGGTAGTTCGAAAAACATATAAAACTGATTACATTTTCAGGTAAGTCTGTTACTGATTATACAATGTATACTGTAGATATAAGAATTACTTTATATTAACTTTATATCGCATTTACTACAAAATTAATATTTGGTAAATATAAAACCTAAAAAGAAATTTTACCAGGGAGCTCTGGATTTTCTATCACACCTTTGAAATATTTCAATTCTAAAAAATCCCTAATATTGTTTGGACATGGCACTTGTCTACCAGCAAATTCAATAGTAGACATTGGATGAAGAAATTGCTCTGGAAAGTCTTTATTGTTTAAAAACCATGCATCTTTAACCATAGAGCCATTTTTTGCATAAAATGGAAGTAGATTTACAGTTAAATGATTTATTCTAGAATACTGTACTTTAAAAAATTCTCCTTCTGTTGCCTTCTCCCAAACAAAACCATGATTATCAACAACTGGTTTATTCATGGCTTTAACTAACCATGGTGATCGTTCAAGATCATCACGGTTTACTCCTATTTGTACTTCATGATCCCATGGCAGAATATCACCATTTCTCATAGCACCAAGTAAAGATCCACTTTCTAACCAAAATCGAATACCAACCTCTTCTAATTTATCGAATACATGATGAGCAACTTTCCTCAATCCTGAGAGACAGCAAGGTGGTGTATATCGATTTTGATAAAGATACGATGGAATACCATTTATGACTGACCCAAAGCACCTACTACTTTCTCTTGAACAACCATACCACTCTATAGAATTGGAAAGTCTTATAACCTTTTTAATTCCTAATTTCTCAAACATTGACCTTTCACGGCTTTGGTACAATTGTTGCAGTTTCCATTGGGATTGTTGATTTCTATACAATGGTTTTCCTTCATTGAACTGATAATCTGACAATATGTGAATCTAGTAATAAATAATACATCATAAATATAATGAATATAATATGCAGACATATAAAAATAAATAACATACCTTTATGCTTAATGCAGTTGTTTGAATGTATAGTGCATCGGTAAAAGGTAAAAGGAAAGGATCGCTTAATTTCCTTAATAATTTTGTTTCAAACATTGTAGCATGCTTTCCATTCACGCTATCACATTCATTGCCTGCAGTGTGTGAAAATTTAAGACTCCATTCTTTCACTTTTAAATCTATGTTGATGCAATTTAATGTTATGCTTCCTATTGGTATAGTTACTATACCTAATTTTGCTGCTTGTGTTATTGTATCCTAAGGAAAAATGAATTTTAAATAAATATTTGATACAACACTAAAGTAGCATTTAACATTAATTTAATTCTTACTTGCATGACTTGTTTAGAAGAAAGTCTGGTGCCATCAGGCAAAAATAAAACATACTTTGTACGTATATAGAAAAGTGGGTTTCTTTCATCATACGATTTATTGAATTCTGGTTCCACATTTATTAATTTAACATTTTGCATGCTTTCATTGGCAAAATCTAATTGTAGTGGTGGATATGGTAACTCATTACACACTATTAAAATAGGTATAGTAGGAAAAAAGTTTAATACAGATTCCACAGTGGAAGTCACATCATTCTCAAAAGTTTCAAATTGTCGAATGACCACAGTTACTAATCGAGCTAATCGTCGATGAAGTTTCTGCGGAGGATCAGGAGTTACCATGCTTGGTGTCAACAACCGCAAAGTATTTTGTGTTGTAAATAACCTCCATATTCTATGCCATACAATGATATTACCTAACAGTGCAAGCACTAAAAGTGTTCTTACAAACTTAAGGCGCATAATTATCCCAGATTTTGTAATGTCATTGTATGTCAAATTTTTTGTCACTTAATTTCTATACCATTGCACACCTAAATGTTTGAATGTTTGATTTGACAAATTTCTTTTGCATGTTCAATTCGTATCTACTCAGTACTACCAACTTGTTAAATACTTTTCTACGCGTGGCACTATATTCTAGTGATATTGAAATATCTATGTTGAGAATACTGATATAGTGTTGTTTTTACACAAACGTCAAAATCTACATTTATGATACTCGGCGTTTCACCGAAGTTAGTAAGAAATTATCATCTAACCATTTGCTGATTGTTTCAGAATAATTCAAAGAAAGAAAAATACTGAAATTCAAATACGTTTTTATACGATATCATTTTTATTGACACAAATCATGCCTCTTCATCGTTATACTCATGCGGTACTCTGCAGAATTCCTCTTTCGCTTCGTACAAGAGGTGAGGTCACATTAGACGAAGCTAGAACGCAACATTTAGCACTAGCTCAACTTTTACGAGAACTTGACATCGATGTTGTTGAAATGCCACCGGATGAAAATTCACCGCTTTGCGTTTTCGTGGAAGATATCGCAGTGGTTTGTAATGGTATCGCACTTATAGCGCGACCGAATGAACCATCGCGCCTAAAAGAGGTAAGCATAATCAATTTTCATTCAATAACAAACATTTTTTAACTATGCAGTTTTTCTATTCAGTACTTAATAGTATTTGACTTAAATATATCCTTGAATCTGTTGGAAGAACCAGATACACGTTTACAGTGAAAATTTATTTTATAGACATCAAATATATTAGATATAAAATTTACAGTTTGTAACATGAATAATTATTTTAATTACATTTGTATTATAAAAAATGTTTGTCAGGAAATTACATTATAATATGTAATATTAATGTATTTATTATGTAATATTTCTAGTATACAAGGAACTAAAAAGATGATGATCTAATTTCAGATTGAGACAATTAGAGCAGTTTTAAAGAAAGAGTTGGAGATTCCACTTATAGAAATAGCGGATAAAAATGCTCACCTAGATGGTGGAGATGTATTATTTACTGGTACATTTTTAATTGTAATTTAAAAGACAAATTTAAAAATACTAATTCAAACTAATTTTTCATCATAGGTCGTGAGTTTTTTGTTGGACTATCTCACTACACAAATGAAGCAGGTGCAAGAGCAGTTGCAGCAGCTTTCCCAGAATATCCATGTGTACCAATTAAGGTCAGTTATTGAAAATCTCATTTAATCTTTAACATATATATTGTTATTTGTTTTCTAACTATGTATTTAATTTATGTTTCAAACCTTTACACAAAGTTCCAATGTTAATTGAGTACTTTAAAAATATACAGATTTGCATGAATTATTTAGTGAAACATTTATTAATTCTCCTAGTATGTAATGTAATCAATGTTACTAATAACTATAATGTGTGACGAAGAAATTGTATATGTGTATTGCGATTGTTTGCTTTAGAGTTATATTTCTTTCTCATATGTTCTTTGTGTATACACATCATATTGATTGATAGAAACTACTTTATTACAGACTTGGACATAAATAATTCTAATTTTAACCTTCTCTTTTCTTGGATATGTGATAAATTTGTTATGTTTGTACTAACAAGTGATAACATACTTTCAACATGTTCACTTTAACATTAAATAAACATATTTACACCACATTTCACAGTTATAACATATGTACAAATATACCTACACACAAGCATTGGGTTCAAATATGATTGATTAAATAAAAGTTTTGAGATCAAGCAACTTAATGTTTTGGTGTTTATTTAAGGTGGGTGATGGTGGTGAAGAGGTGATAGTGGAGAGTCTTACCTCAGCCCCAATACAGGTTTGGGTGTACTAGACTCTCTTTTGCATATTTCATTAAAAACAGAAAGGACACTAGAAACACAGATTTGCACGAACCAATGAATTTATTTATACAAATATTTTTTTGGAATTATCTATTACAGATTTAAAAAAAAGCTTTTAAATAAAAAATATTGTACAGTATGCGAGTTATGGCTTTGTGCAATTTTGCACACTGGGCACACAAATATACAAAATTGTAATTCACTTTCGCACGTGAATACGTTGTTTTTCTATTGCATAAATATGTATATTTTTCACGTCATAAAATTTTATGAAATATCGCTTCAATCGATTATATTAAAAGAAGCATACACATTACTATATAAGAAGTAAGGTTTATGTTAGTAGAAAATACTTCTCAATATCTTTATAATTGTCAAGTTTTAATGATCGATCGAAGTTCAGAATGAGTATTTTGATTACTTTTATTTGATCGTTTTTCGTATGCAATACTATACGAAATAGACAAAATTATGTTCAGTACTTATAATTCCTTATTTCATGCATTGTGGATAAATGTTACAACACAGTACAAATTATGCTTAAAATATTTATGAATTTATTTTACTGTAATAAAATATGATCTTGTAATATTGTATAATTACATTAACGTGTATACAAAAAAAAGAAGAATGTTAAAAATTTGTGCATTACTGCATTTGTTAATACAGTTTCAATCTAATTAAAAATTAAAGCTATAAATCCTTATATACTTTTTGTTCACAGGTTGCTGAATCTAAACGACTTAAAGGCTTAGTTACAATGGCTGGTCCAGATATCATATGCGTGGGTGCTGGAAAAGAAGCACAGGAAGTACTGAAGGTACACTCGTATAATTTTTTGATCTTTTAACGTTATGGTATAATTGCTTATATATTTGTATTATGTTCAATATAGAGAATTGAAAGGGAGGCAACTTACAGTTATCAAACGTTAACTGTGCCTGAAGATGCTGCTGCTAACGTACTTTATGTGAATGGAACATTAATTCATCGATCAGAAGATGAAATCCCACAGTCAAGTAAAATCTTTGCAGAGAAAATTGAATTTCCAACTAGATCTTTACCTATGTCTGAATTAGCAAAGGTTAGTTCAGGTTTAACTTCTTGTTGTTTATTGGTATGTAGACCAAGACATATTCGCAGTATTTAAACCAAAAAAAAATGATATACTTTAGCAAACATGTTGAGCCGTGAGCGGTATATACGCAAATCAAAAAATTCAGAGTTTGAATATTTCTAATAAGAAATATTACTTGTATTACTGACGTAGCATTTACGTCGTTCTAAAACTTTAATAACTACTTCAATGAATAAAAAAGATTATTTTATAATTATTTTATCAAAGATGATCTTAGTATAAAGGAGATTTTATAACTGAAAAGATTAATATATTTGATTTAAAAATATTTACAGTAGAGGTAATATATTAATACTTTAATTATTTGTAGATTTATATTGCATATATAAAACTGATTTAAATCTTGCCATTTTGCATAATAATCTTTATTTTTTTCTAATATTTTTTGTTTAATATATTTCAATTTTATTGTGACAGCATTTATAGACATATAAATATTTTCGTATATTTCCATCAATTTTGACACTTTCTACGTTCGTTTACTTTTTTTATATTATATGCTTTAATATCGTATTATCAACCATCACATATAATGAATTCATTATCAAAATATAATAATAATAATTCATATTGCACAAAATTACTTTTTTACAAAGACATAAAATATATAAAAAAAAATATGTTGATTTGTAAATTATAAAATTAAATCAAAATAAATTTATAATATAGCACAAAACGAACAAGACCATGAAATTAATAAGATATGACGTTATACGTAGTTAATATCTTCTACTTTTGATATTTTACGTTATATAATTAAGAATCAATCATTAAAAAATGAATTGTCATTATTCTGATATCCTTGAATGCATTTGCTACTAGTCTATAAAAAGTGTTCACCTAACTATTTGAATAGAGTTCTTCTATAATTCAATAATATCCTACAGAGTTAACAATATATAAAAGCACTGATAGTTAAGGGTTAATGTGCTGATTCACATTATAGCAAAGTTACACGATTAAGAGTCTACAAAACAGAAAAAAATAAATTTCTGTATAATAAGAAATTTCATATATACGCAGTATATATTGAGATAAGCTTGAAACGTTTACGGCAATTTTACAATATCTGTAAAGTATTAATAGAATTTACAGTATGAAGATGTAACAATTTTGCCTCATACTTTTAAGTCATGACAATATTTAAGTGATTTAATGATACTTTTCTATCTATTGATATGAAGACTTCACGTTCAAGCATTTCTTATGTTTCTGTAGTAATCGTTCCTTAATATGTAAATATATTGATTCTATAAATTTTGTAATTTGAAAATAGCTTTCTCGACAAATGTTTCACCATTTGTATCATTAGATTTAGTGCTATTCTATTATAATTCTTTTACAATTTTTGTCAAAGTGTGTAAGACTACGAAGCTGTAAACAAAATAAAAGTTAAATGCTAGATGTTAGTAGTCTGGTTTTTATCACTTAATACCTTACCCATGCGAATGATAACACTTATATAAATATATGTACTCGATAATAGCTTAATTAATAAAATAGTTGATTTATTCAAAAAATCTTTTCACAAAACATACACAATATTTTGTACGAATAAACAATGTAACAGAATATCTGTACTATATTCGAGATTTCAAATTTTATACATCATTTTATTTTTCCAATATAAATACTGTATATACCAATTTTAGTTTTCATATTAAACGTAGGACTAGTATCTTTCTAGGAAATACCTATGATAAAAGAAGTTCATATTTGCTTATAATAAGTCAAAATATCTTCGTCAATATCAGTTTATTTCGACTATAATGATTGTCGATCGTTAACAGAGCCGTCGCTTGAGCGTGCCAGATGCGGTGCAACAATTGATATTATTGAAAACATCTGCAATAGACTCTCATTATATCACCACACGTTACGAACTGTTAAATCTAGTTATCATGATTTTGAACAATTATAAGCAAGTATGCGGAACACTTTGTTTGAGGATTATACAAATTACGTATCTGGCATCGTCATTTATTTTAAGTATATCTAATATGGAAGCAATTACTCTTTTCTTTACATTGGGTGGTTCGAAATTTAGGAACAACTGGTATAGCAAACGTGTTATTAAAAAAATAATACAATCTTGCTGCATTCCTTGTATTCGAATATATTGGTCCTTGGTAAACACGCATTCCTGGACAATTAACTCATTCCAACATGAGTCTTTTCACATAAGAAAACACTGATTATTAATTTACATCATATCACTTGCTGCTTTTTCTTATTATTCATTCATTCATTCACTTATTCGCGTGTTTATGATTAAGTCATCGATACGATTCAACTAAATTCAACTTCATGCCTTTACGAATAAAACGTTAGAACGGACGTGTGATTGCCACGAACAAGTAAAAACGGTGGCATATCACGTGTTAGAATTTCCAACCAGGCCATGTAAAGAGGTGCTGATACAGCGCCCTTTCGAGGCATTGGCAATGTCCTGAAAAATAAAATACAGTAGAATTAATATTTTGATAATTATAGTATTAAAAAAATTCTGGTTATTATATAATAATTACTTACATGACTACCAAATTGGCTTCCATCGAATTTTGGAGCAGTAGCTCTCGTAAACGTAGATGCCTGTTTGTTTTTTCCTTCATGGCGAGTAATTCTGACTCTTTGATTGTATCTGCACTCAAGAAAGAAGTATTTTAATACGGATTTGGTTTAGCATGCTTTATAAATACCGAAACGATTACAATAGCGTATTAAGGTAGTTCCAATATTTATTATGAAAAAATACCATCGTTTGTCGCCTTTGGATCTTCAGTCTGCTGAAAATGTTCTATCAATAAATTGAACAAGTTTTTCGTACTCTCTTGAGCTGGTTTCGATATATCCGGTATAACTTTCAGTGCCGAATAATCTATCCGGAATTTCGACAAAAGACTTGCCATACTAAAAACACGAAAATCATAATATTATCACGTAAAATAGCGATAACGGTAGATCGTATATTAATACTCATTCCGAAACTCACTTTCTTTGTTCATATTCTAGTTCAGAATTTTTATTTGCAAGAGCAAACACTCGCAATTTACTGTTCGACCAGTTGCGTCTCATACTTATGATATAGGGTAACAAAAGGGTTAAGCCACCGTCGTCGTACAACCACCATACGTCTATGGTACCCTTTTTCTGTTTACGCTGGAATTTTGTTACAACGTTAAGTATATCCTTCGCTACTGGTATAACAATCTGTCGATTTTCGCGTTGTTGATCCTCCGCGGTTGGATTAGGATATTCGTTGATCGTTTTGGATCTTCTTGGTGCGGGACTACCCGGAATCGAAATGTCCGATGTACTACTGGCTGTACAAACAAACATCGATGTGTAACACACGTAATTTCTAACAATTTCGTATCCGATATCTACTTGCAAATTTTTAGCAAAAGGTATAAATCCTTAGCAAAGAATCAACGTGTTATCTTTCAAACCTTGACTGAGTTGCGAAAAACTTTGATTTCCTGGTAACGTGGATGGTATGTTCTTCCTTTGTTCGTCGGTGTCTCCTATGGTTGCACTACAATCCAAACCCTCGCTTATTCGAAGAAGCGCTACAGCTATATGCATATCCAATGCTTTACTGCACAGACGGACACGTAAAATCATTATTTCATTTTTGTAAAATCAGTATCGGACGATATGTTAGTCTTGAACTAGCTAGTCATTAACCCATTAACTGCCACATTTTGATTTCAACCCCACCGGGTGTGTCGTCAATTTATGTATCAAATACTTTTACAAGTTGGACGACATTGAAGCAAAAAATAATTTTGACAACCCGAATATAAACATGTGCCAAATACACATTTTATCTAATGTAACGTTGTTGGAAGTGACGAAAGAAAAATGCATATTCAAATCCTCATTTGGGGATCGTGGCAGCAAATGGGTTAAGATGGTAACGTAAACTCGATGTAAACTTAACGTAAAAGTAAACTTGATCTAACATACACTCATGGACAAAATTTAGTGGACATTGCAGAAATGTAAACAAATTTTTTTTTTACTACAATGTTTTAAATAAATTTTAAATTTAGAACGTGAAATGTTTTTGTAGACTTGAAAAAACATTTATTTAATGTATATAATTGTACAATAAGGTTTTGATTTATAAGCATTCTTAGTTAAATTAAATTAACCTTTTGTTATTTATGGCACCTGTCCACTTAATTTTGTCCACGACTGTATATTTAAGAAAATGATTCCTTTAAACAGATCCAAGTACTCACTGCATTACATTAAAGTACATATTCAATTTCTCTCGCGGACAGGTCGCCCAGTCTTGCTTATAGCCCATTAATAAAATGTTGGGCCTCATTTTTCCTAAACCAGCAGCTTGCAACAGCGTGGTGGTACCGTCTTGAAAGTTCGCGCCGTCCACCACGGAATAAAATGCTTTGATCTTATTCGCTCTGAACCAGGCAGTACACTTCTCGATCATGGAATTGCGCGTTTTGTATGATATCGATGTCTAAAAGCATAAAAATGAAACGATTACATTTAGAACTGTACGGGCAAAGAAAATTGTGAAGATCATATAAACAGAATGCATAAACGCTTAACTCGTGTAGCTTCGGTAATCAAACGATAATTTACCTCTATCACATGACCGCAAATAAATAAACTATTATTTTTGGTGATATGGTGTGCAAAATCAACGAGTGCTGATCTCGTGCTCGGTATACCAGTGAGTACCAACAATTGAGGCCTATAATTTTTAACGTGTTCCTCGACTCTGTCCAGTTGTTGGACAGCGGTCAACGCGTTATTATACGTTTGAGCTTGCGTGGTAGAACCCCAATTTACGTCTGCGAAAGAATTTTAATTAACCCGATGTCGCTTCACGAGAACGGAGAAACGTATGATGTACGAAATGTTACCTGGTTTCCTGTACGAGACTACTAAATAAAGTGCTAAGACTACGCTTAAAGTGATTAACGCCGTCCACCATGAGATCAAGAACATCACAGAAACGCAAAGTATAGCACCAGCGAGACTTAGCCACATGTTATAATACTGAAATGAAAAAATACAAGAAAGTAAAAAACAGCTAATACGAATTAGAATATTGTGGTATAATTAGATGTAAATAGATCGTCGATAAGATCTTTACCTTAAACGTTGGTCGCCAACCGATCGGTTTAGCGAGTGATGCATGAAAGGTGCTAAAATTAATAAGGGTGTAGGCGGCCAAAAAGAAGTTTGAGATCAATGGAGCTATGGCATTCAATTCCCCTATGACAGAAAAAAATATTCAATCGAATTGTTCGACAGGCAGGCAAATTATATTTAGTTCGTTAGCAAATCTTCACCGATTAAAATGAAACCAACGGCGATCACGAAAGTGAGAAAATAGCCACGAATAGGTTCTTTGTCCTTTTCGCCGCTGAACCACGATATTCCAGGATACAATTCATCGAGGCAGAGTGCTTGAAATACTTTGGGCGCGGATACTAACGACGCCAAGGCACTCGATAGCGTAGCCGCGAAACATCCGGCGTAAATAAATGGTCCGAACGCGGAAACCAGTTCGATCACCTGAAAACGATTAAATAATTATTCCCGTTTCGGTGATGTGTCACTTAAGTAGCACGGTGCGTCGTTGGAGACTTGAAAATATGGGAATTCTAGAAGTTGGGAAGTGGAAGATTAGAGAATTTCGGGATGCGAGACTCGAAGGATTTTTAAATTTGAGAATTTGGAAATTTAGAGATTTGTGACTTTCGGGATTTTAGACCCTGTAGAAGTCAGCAGATTCAATGATTTGCTTCTGAAATCCAAATGGTATTTGGTATTTGCATTTTACTTAGTGAAACCATCAAAATTTTTCAAAGCCAAATAATTTTCCATGTGAAATCGGGATTGTATTATCATTATTTCTCCCTTTTTACCTTATGTTAGGATAAGCACAAAAATTCGCAAAAAAAATGTGATTTTGGTAATCAAAGGATTAATATTCTGATTCAAGGATTTCGGAATGTGAAGATTTCCAAATTTGAGAATGTGGTGCCTGAAGGCTTTGAGGATTAGAAATTTGGGAATATTATGATTCAAGAGTGTGAAAATTTTGGAATTTGGTGATTGAAGACTTGGAGGATTAGAAATTTGCGAACATGAGAGTGTAAGAATATAAAAATTTGACAACTTGAGAATTTTAACAGTAGCGAACTTAGAAATCTCCAAATTTTCAACCTCCTCGCCGTTTTTAAAAAATGGAAGGGATATAGTAAACGCGAGTTTTTCCTTGCACCTTGCATAGTCAAACACAAAAAAATACCTGAAAACTGTTCTGGCTGCCATAAGGGCAGTTGCCCGTGCAGTTGAATTTCGTGCCATACATGCTCCAGGTTAATTGATTCGAATTCAAGGGATTATCAGTAGTAATTGGGCTTTCATCTGTTTGGTTGGTCACGTTGAAGCTCGACAAAACGTTATACGAACTATTGTAAACGTTCCATAAGTCATTAATGTCGCCAGACGCGTCTCGCGCTACTGTACCTCCTACCATAAGTGCCATGAATATGTAAGAAATTGTTGTCAATAGAATTGCTAACAATGTTCCCTTTGGAATCGCTGTTTGAGGGTCCTGCCAAGAACACGAAAATCATCATTAGGCTGCAATCTATAGACATTCGTCTGTGTTATTTTTAACAATGAGTTTTTGAGATATAAATTCGCAAATGTTTAACTATGCTCGAGTTCTATTATTTTTTTAATGCAGAGAAACACTACGATCGATTTGAACCAGCTGATACTTCAAAAATTTCCAGACTTGCAGGAGACTCGAGATCGTCGAGGCTTTCAGGGTTCAAATACAATTCGAAACACTTTATTCTCTATCTATATGTTTTTTTTTTTAAGAAAGAATTCAACGAATGATGTACACGACGCAAAATTACAATGATTCAAATTAAAGAATATGGAAATGACAAAGAGTTATTGTTAAAATTAAATAACAGTATGACGTTACTTAAAATTAAGTGATCCGACGACATAATCTTAACGATTAAAGTATTAAAAAATATTCCCTGTAGACGAAAGGACTAAATCACCTTCAAATCACCGGATATATTCGCACCTGCCAGGATACCTGTTGCTGCTGGGAAAAAGATAGCCAAGACTGAAAAAAAATTATGTTCCACCCCTTCGCTGTATCTGTAGTCCGGATGAAAGTTTTCCATGAATACATCAGCTGCGAACATACAATAAATAGAACGTCGATTGAAAACTTTATGGAGATCTTGAAATTGTAGACGTTTCACGCGAAACAGACTCGATAAATGTAAACGTTCGTTTCATGAACTATTCTGATCCTTCATCTATCGCAGGCACGATAATTTTTCTTTCAACATACTTTCTTGCCGACAATTACAATTAATTTATATTCGGAGATTTTGATAATTTAATAATTCATAAATTTAATTTTAAAATATATTAAGTACATGTAGATAATTAAAAAATATATTTATATCAATTAAATATTTTTATAATGATTAAATAAGTAATATAAATCGTATGTAATTATAAATATTTAAATATATATATATTTTCATAATGTAATCAGTCATAAATTTAATTTAAAAATTTATTAACTGAATATAGATATTTTTAAAAAATATTTAAATTAATCAAATATTGGTATAATGGTTAAATAATTAATATAAATGTTATATAATTTTAAATATATATATTTAAGGCATTAGGCCAAATTTATATTCACGTGTTTAACAAAAACCTGTCTTTTAGATTATAATTATAAGTTCTGCTTAATGAATATAATTTAAACAGCTGCGGTATTCTAACTGTACAAAGGTGGCATAATCATTTGTCTTTTTATTGAAGGCTTGAATGAATGAATTAACGAAATATAAACTGTCTCGAGTATATTAAATAATAATAGTGATATGACAAACATTTACCATTGTATCCTATAAATCCTTTGGCTCTTTCCAAATCGTCTTTGGGCCCAATAAAAGTGCCGATCATAAAATCGGCGATGGCCAACAGCAGAATAACGAGTAAACCGATCTGTGCCTTCGCTTCCCATTCCAGACCGATCATCACGATTAATAGCAACAGAACTATCGTAATACAACCTGCACGAAACGAACCGTTGAATACAATTTTAGTTAGGAGATAAAATTTTATAAATTTTGGGTGTCCCATAATTACTGTAGGAGCCGGAAAGGGGTGGTAGGTGGGGCTATTCTGAACAACTTTTTCCTTTCCAAAAATATTGGATGGGCCTTCATTTTTAAATTATTAAGGAAAAACACTGACCAACCAGAGCGCGAGATTTTCGCGCGCTCAGAGGCAGAAGTGTAGGCACGATTGACCGTCGTCGCGAACAAACATATGGGAATCGCGATGATAACTCATCGGATCGGTTACCCAACGATAGGTAAACGATAGGTAACGCCAGATGTCGGTGTAGAATGTGAGTTTTTTCTTTTGTATCATCATAATTTACCGAATTTTCGAAATTTAATCTATGCGATTATTTCTTTCCGATAACGAACCACAATATCGTTATTACATTCGATTTATCCTGACTACGCGAATAAAATCTAATTGGTTTGTTTATTATTCATAAATGAAGAATAATTCAATAATTATTCCGATTTTTCTACTTAACCGGCTTTCACCTAATAGCCTTGTTCTACACCGACATCTGGCGTTATCTATCGTTTACCTATCGTTGGGTAACCGATACGATGAGTTATCATCGCGATTCCCATATGTTTGTTCGCGACGACGGTCAATCGTGCCTACACTTCTGCCTCCGAGCGCGCGAAAATCTCGCGCTCTGATTGGTCAGTGTTTTCCTTTAATAATATAAAAATGAAGGCCCATCCAATATTTTTGCAAAGGAAAATGTTGTTCAGAATAGCCCCACCTACCACCCCTTTCCGGCTCCTACAGTTATTGTGGGACACCCTGTATATGTATCACGCGATCAAGTATCACCGGTCAATTAGTACGAACCTATGATTCTGATATCCGTGTTATCGCAATCGACGATGCAAACCTCGTTCGATTTCAAACAGTCTACCATACTTTCACAAAATCCAACCACGTACATGGAACACGCGACCGCGTTCGCCAAGGAAAATATAAGTCCTATCGCTCCTCCGAATTCTGGTCCCAGTGATCTGGAGATCATGTAATACGTGCCACCTGCGAAAAACGTTTCATTAGTTTTTATCTTTCTATCGTTTTTAATTTCGTAATTAAGTTTTATCGTTTGTCGTTTATAAATGCATGCTTACTTCGAAACTGAAAATGAAGTAGAAAAATAAATAAATAAATATTGCTAACATATACAACCATAATTTTATTAGCTCAATAAACGATGACAGACATTTTGACAAAAGGACGGCAATAAAATTTTGTAATAAAAAAATGCCAAACCCGAAATCAGTCATTTCGACTGGTTGGTAGTTCTAATGTTAACTCGGAACTGTAGGATCCCGAGGGAACCGATAATATCTCAAGTTTTAATTTATGACCGTATGCATAAATTTTCAATCGTGTAAATACGTGTGTATAGGAATTATACGTGCTCGTATAAGTATATGTGGATACGTGTTCATATTAATGTATATGTACAGGATGTCCCAAAAGTGTTGAAGGAGCCGGAAGTGGGAGGTAGGTGGGGTCATTCTGAACAACTTTTTCATTTACAAAAATGTTGTATGGGGCTTTATTTTAAAATTATTAACGAAAAACACCGACCAATCAGAACGCGAGAATCGCGCGCCACGCGATTCGATCGCGACCACGGCCAATTATAACTCGGGCCTACACTTCTGCCTCCGAGCGCGCGCGATTCTCGCGCTCTGATTGGTCGGTGTTTTTCGTTAATAATTTAAAAGTGAAGCTCCATATGACATTTTAACAAATGAAAAAGTTGTTCAGAATGTCCCCACCTCCCTCCCATTTTTGGCTCCTTCAACACTTTTGGGACACCCTGTATATTATTGTACAGTATTGCAGTATTGCGATGGTATCTTTTAGCATTTGCATATAGGTACACATTTGTATTTATATGATGATGGTATACATCAAATATATATGTTTGTACAATTACGTGTGTATGCAAATTGCACGTAATCGTATAAATACAAGTATGTACCTATATGCAAATATTAAAAGATACCATCGCAGAATTTCCATAATTTTTCTATCGCAAATAATAAAAGTAAATTGTACGATAACTGCGAACTTCCAATAAAACGAACAAACAGATCGAAAGAAATGATCGTGAATAAATTACAAATTTGTTAAATACGTTCAAACAGACTGTACAATCGACTTTAAAATCCGATTTTACAAACTGTAAAATCTCGGATATTCGTGTCTCTTAATGGATCGCTAAATATACATTTGTACATTATAAATATATTTCATTGCAAGTTCTGTCAAACCTGTTTTTGTGCGGCCTTATTTTATGCGATTTGTTTTGTGCGATTTGTTTACAAAATAAATGGCTCACATCTGCAAGTGACGAAAGCAATTCTGAACCAAATCATCACAAGAAGATGCGCGTTTTGGAGTATGACAAGTAGAGGTGAGTTATGCGCATCTTAAAAATTGTAACATTATGGACGATTATTTTTTTTAGCTATTCTTTCTTATTAATTTTATATACCATTGGATAATAGATACATTTGTATTTATGCATTTTATAACATTTATTTAAATTTATATTATAAATCGAATTTTAAAGACAATTTACATTATTCCATTGATTTTCACAACTTTTTGTTTTGTGGAGTTAGTCCATGCGTGCAGTGAATTAAATGTTTTTAAAATGTTTCCGTGCGTAGTTTAATTATTTGTTCTGTTCGAAAGCACATCATCTCCTAAATCTATGTCGTATTTTTTTTTTATGTGGTCCGCCTCCACCGTATAAAAAAAAATTTTCTCTAATATATTGTAAAAAATTGCTTATTATAGGTATTCACGTTCGGAATACTTTTTTTTGCCTTTTCTATTATGCGGTCCTTATCTACCCCACAAAAACAGGTTCGACTGTACTTCAATTACTGTTAGCAGTTACCGATGTTATATAATTTGTTGAAAATCGTAAAGACAGGTATAACCGTGCGATAATCGATGACAACTGTTACTCACCTCCTTTAATAAGCCCGTTCGTGCTAATCGCTGACATCGATAACGATGTAATAGTGGTGACAACTGTCGTTGTTAAAATCAATAAAATAGCTTGTCCTGAAAGCACGAAACAAATGGTTTGATATAGTTGTTCACGCAAACATTTCGACGACGTTTCGTTAATTACCTATCCCAGCTTGTGCCACGACCCAGGAAAGTCGTAAAAATAACATTACCCCCCAAATGTTGAGAAGACATCTTAACAACACTCCTTGAATCCATCCGAATTTCACTCCTGTATTTGGTGGTTTCACGTGGACTGTTGGCAAAATGTGCGAACCTGAACTCTAAGATAAAACAAAATAAAAAATTATGCTTTTATATTAAGAATATGCGACAATTTCTGTTGTATAGATTGTACGACTTTTAAATGATTCTGCTCTTCTAACATTTACGTATATAATCTTTTGCATCTAAATTCTATAGTTTGTTAATGACCTTTGTATCGCGAAGTGCTGTCAATTTCTGTTGTATTTCCACCGATGTATTTAGGAACTTAGAAATTTTGAATATTTTGGGAATTGAAAATTTGGACTTGTGGTAGTTTGAAAAGTTGGGAAGCTAGGAATTTGGAGGTATATAAACTTGGGGATTTGAGCCTTTGGGGGTTTAGAAATTTGGAAATTTGAGAATTTGGCATTTGAGAATTTGGAGGGTTGGAAATATGGGAATTTGAGAATTTGGCATTTGAGAATTTGGAGGGTTGGAAATATGGGAATTTGAGAATTTGGAGTTTAGAAATTTGGGATTTGAGACTTGGGTGTTTAGAAATTTGGAAATTTCAGAATTTGGCATTTGAGAATTTGAGGGGCTGGAAATATGGGAATTTGAGAATTTTGGAATTTGAGACTTTTGGGGTTTAGGAATTTGGGATTTGAGACTTTGGGGGTTTAGAAGTTCAGAATTTCAGTGGGAATTTTAGAATTTCGAATTTCAAAATTTGGGAATTTGAAAATTAATAGTTTGAAACTTATAACATCGAGAACTTCCAATCTGATAAATTTGAAAACATAGAAATTGCAATGTTGCAAGCAATGCTACATAACACTTGATCACACAACATGTGATATTAGTATAACGTTTGATTGTACAACTGGTGGGTATACAACGTTTGATGATACAATAAAGGGCAATATAACGTTCGGTCAACGTATAGCAACCTATAGTCATAGGATTTAGGGTATTCGATACTCGTTCTACGTTATTTCTGTGCACGTATTGGAGCCCTAATAAACAGATGGACGTAAAATTTGTAAAATTAGAGATCGCAATGCAGATCCGTAGATCTCTGTACGTGAATGTTACGCGTAGATTGAGATTTAGAGGTGGTTATCGGCATTGAAGGTGATTCGTCTAGAGGAAGGGTCGCCAGTCGACCAATGAAGACTAACGATTTACGTAACAATGCCTCACATGCCGTGCATTACACGTCGCCCAATGTTGAAAGACTTTTTAGAAATTCAGTTTCGAGATCATGGAAATCATGCTGGTACACAATACACTCTGGGAAAATGGCACGAAACGGTTCCTGCGCAATCTCCGCTCACTGCCATGACACGATTAAAACAAACACGATGAAAAGATAAAAGATGTGAATCATTCGCGGGAAATACAATATATCTGCTCATAATTATAAAAGTGATCTAAGTTATATATAATTCTTGTTTCGAGATATTTAATGGATTGCATTTGAATAAATTAAAAAATATTTTTATATTGCGCAACATTTTAAATTAGAATTTTATTAGTCTCGATTAATTTATTACGAATGTGAAATTTTTTTGCGACTATCATACTAAAATGTTGTTCTCAAAGTTCGAATTAACTTAGACCGTTTTCAAAATTAACTGTATGACCTATAAATGACTTAAAGCGATACAAAAATACGAGTTTTATTAGAAACAATAATTTTGATGAAATAAAAAGTAATTTGCTTTCATCAATTTTAAAATAAAATTCATTTTCATCATTTTTAAAATACAATTCATTTTCATAAATTTTAAAACGTAATTCATTTTCAGCATTTTTAAAATACAATTCATTTTCATAAATTTTAAAAACTAAATCATTTTCATCATTTTTAAAAAGAAATTCATTTTCATCATTTTTAAAATACAATTCATTTTCATAAATTTTAAAACGTAATTCATTTTCAGCATTTTTAAAATACAATTCATTTTCATCATTTTTAAAATACAATTCATTTTCATAAATTTTAAAAACTAAATCATTTTCATCATTTTTAAAAAGAAATTCATTTTCATCATTTTTAAAATGTAATTCATTCTCATCATTTTAGGTGTTTACCATTATGAGTTTTAAGCTTCTTAAGACTTTCCTAAAAAAACTTTGGAGGTGTGAGGTAGTAAACACATAACATATTTATGTTTTTCTTCCGTTATTGATCTAGTGGTGATGCATAAGGGAAGAAATGAAATATGTCCGAATATTTTTGGTCTTCCTCTTTTTGAGGCGAAAGATTCGAAACGTGGAATTGAGAATCGTCTAAAGAGGTTTTATAGAACATCTTATAAGGTCAATTTTTCAAGAATCTCATTTATTGAATTTGTTGCCAAGCGACAGATCCACCCGAACTATTTTTTACAAACTAATAAAATCAATCTTTTTAACTTTTTCACTTACACCATTTTCGTAACGGACACTAAATAAATTCAATATAATGTCGAAATAACAACCAACTATCTAATGGTTTATTTATAACAATCTCGGAAAAATTACATCGAATTAATTTGGTTCAAAATAATGCAATACAAAATAACTGATAAGCGCATTTGTTTTTATACTTTGCCTCAGATCACTTTCATAATTGTGGGCTCACGTACACTCGTGGACAAAATTAAGTGGACATTGCAGAAATGCAAACAATATTTTGTTTTATTACAATGTTGTAAATAAATTTTAAACTTAGAACGCGAGATATTTTTATAGATCTGAGAAAACATTTATTTAATGTATATAATTATGCAATAAAGTTTTGATTTATCGGCATTATTAGTTAATTAAATTTACCTTTTGTTATTTATGATACCTGTCCACTTAATTTTGTCCACGACTGTATGTATGGAATTGAAACTAGGAAAAAATTCTGAGGAACATGAGAATGTGATGTTCTCAAGGTTCGATTCGACCGAGGTATTTAAACAAAGCCGAGTGAACCAGTTTCGATTCCTAAACACGCATGGATCTGGCCAAACAAACGTTCATCGAAACCTTATAAACGAACAACTGGGTAAACGATAATAGGATTGAGCTCTATCAAATGTGGAGAGGCGAGAAATAAGGGTGCATCAAGGGTTTTCGGCTTATTGCCTACGCGTTCGTGCGATTGATTATTGATGAGGCTTATGGGGAATTCGTCGATTTTCTACGACGAAGAATATCCGTTGAATCAGCGAACAGTTTGTTCCGAGAACGGAGACACGAACATTCTCAACAGGCTTCCAGCTCTTAGACGATTATTTCATCCCATTATTTCCCGTTACATCCTCGAATATCGTGTCTTGGTATAATTGCTAAATTATTCTTACACACGTGCTCGCGGCTGATCTGAAGCTCGCAACCAGCATATCCCTAATTTCTACCAACGATGTAAGCTTTGCAAAACTCGTAGGTCCTGCATGAACTTTTAAATTATACTTAACACTCGCGAGTATCTTGCTTATCTAATTCGGTAGATGTTGAATCGCCGAATGTCGATGTGGATTGCGTCGTATTCGATAATTAAAAGTATATCTTACTTTTATAAGGGATTCTTTAACACATTCGTCGCCAAGCATGATTAGGCTGAGTTATAATTTAATTCGTATACTTGTTAGACCCAAATTCATATTTATTTTTATAATTATAGTTATATTTATATTTTTATTCTGTGTATTTTATATTTATATATCGGTGCTTGTTCAATGAAATTCTTTGGAAAATCCCAATTTAAAGTCCTATTTAAATCGAAGACAAAGAGCGTCAGCCATATTTGTGTGACGTGGCGACGAACGCGTTAAATCGAGAATTATAAATTGATGATGCGAAAATAGAATGATCGCGAGACTTTTTACTTCTTTTTAAGTTGTGCTTTTTTCGTTGAATTCTCGCGTGTGTCGTACAATGTAGTTTCCATTAAACCTGGACAATTTATCGTTTGCAAAAATTCATGAGAAAGATTAAGTTACAAAAAGAAATTACTTAATTATATTTTAATCGTGTTAAATTTGTAACGATTATATACATAAATTTTGAATGAATTTTTAATACACAAAAATAGCGATAATACCCACATATGTTAACTTCGCATGACGAGTACAAAGCAAACTAAAGGTCGCGTACGTATCTGCTTAAGCTTAGTCATAATTGAAATCATATAAATATTCATCTATATGAATAGCACAACTGTATAAATAGCATAACTGTTCATTTAGAACAGTAGAAATATTTTTAACCAAAAATTGTTTTCAATTAAGAACAGATCTCTGAAAAAAAGATAATTTAATTCACCTTTTGAATTAAAAATGAAATGATCACTCTGAAATGAACAATACTGGCGATCCGCGAGAATTAACCCATTAACTACCAAATTTTTGTTTTCATTTTATCGTAAGTGTTGTAAAATCGCGGATATTTGTATAAGTTCGACAACATCAAAGCAAAAAAATAATTCTGACTACTATAACGCAAGTGTTTTACGAGTTACATATTTTATTTAATATAACGCTATTGCAAGTGATAAAAAAAGAATATGATCAAGAATATACAGGGTGTCCCACAATTATGGTACGAGCCGGAAAAGGGTTGTAGGTGGGTCTATTCTAAACAACTTTTTCCTTTGCAAAAATGTCGGATGAGGCTTCATTTTTAAATTATTAAGGAAAAACACCGACCAATCAGAACACGAGAATCGCGCGCCACGCGATTCGATCGCGGCCACGGCCAATTATAACTCCGGACTACACTTCTGTCTCCGAGCGCGCGCGATTCTCGCGCTCTGATTGGTCGGTGTTTTTCCTGAATAATTTAAAAATGAAGCCTCGTCCAATATTTTTGCAAAGGAAAAAGTCGTTCAGAATAGCCCCACCTACCACCCCTTTCCGGCTCGTACCATAATTGTGGGACACCCTGTATATTATTGGTGTAATGGTGCAATCCCCATTGGGGGATCGTGGTAGCAAATGGGTTAAAGCTTTCTTTAAACATCTTAAAATGTAGTTTTTGGAATAGTGTACTGTCTTGCAACTCATCGATTCAATTGTAGACTGCAACGAGGACAAACGAGCTCTTTCTCGCTCAGGAAGAAGAATTTTGTTCATTATTACGGATCATAAATTCGATGTACTCACGTGCGTAAGTGCACGCGACGTGTACAAGTGAGTTACGAGCTTGTACCGTCGAAAGAACAAAACGACAATGAAAAGAATATGTGCTTCTATGTTACATATACTCCTTCGTATCAACACGCTCGTGCAATACGCGGTATAATAGTCAAATAATAACGAACGCTTATCCCTCGGCTCGTAATGTATTCGGAGCACGCGTTTTACTGGTCCTATGGACACTGCTATTAAGCCGTGTGTGCTCTACAATTCGAATTCGTGAATGATATTTCAATTTTCTATTCTTCTTGCATTTTATTTTCATCGGTGATTCCACTTTGTTCATCTTCCATCGTTCGTACTTCATTCCATTTGTTCGATTTTTTCATCGTCGAAATGAACACGTATGCGCAGATAGAGTATACTTTCCCTATATTGCATGTAGTTGTAGCGGTGATGATTCTTGTAGGTGGTATTACGTGGAGCCTTGCGGCGTTTGCAAGTTTGCACATTTGAACATTTGAAAAGTTACAGATTCGAAGTTTTGGAAATTCGTAGATTTGAAAATTGCAAGATTTGACAAGATTGTAAATGTGAAATTTTAAAGGTTCGAAGGGTTAAAGATTTGAATGTTTGTACATTTGAAAATGTCAAGGTTTGACGAGTTCGTAGATTAGAAAGCGTCAAGGTTTGACAAGTTCGTAGATTTGAAAACTTCAAGGTTCGAAGGGTTGAAGATTTGAATGTTTGTAAATTTGAAAACTGTAAGTGTTGACAAATTCGTAAATTTGAAAATGTCAAGGTTTGACGAGTTCGTAGATTCGAAAATTTCAAGGTTCGAAGAGTTGAAAGCTTCAATGTTTGCAAATTTGAGAACTGCAAGGTTTGACAAGTTAATTTTGATTCTAGTTTGGAAATACGAAATTTTGAACGTTTAAAAATTTGAAGGCTTAAAAGTTCGCAGATGTAAAAATTTAAGAGTTCAAAATTTTGTAGATTTCAAAGTTTGAAGCTTGACATATTTTTAAAAAATTTCTCAATCGAAAATCTTAGCAATTTCAAATTGATAATATTCAGTGTTCAACGTGCAAAGTTTTAAACATTGCAAAATGCAAGACGTCCTAAATTCAACGACATAAAAAAGATTTCGAAATAAGAAAGTTTCTCGAACTCACAGTTCGATATCTAATTTCGAAACTCGTTTAATTTCTAAACTCGATGCTCTCCAATCCACATCAGTCCTTCACCACTTATACAGCGATTACAACAATGCTCGGTGCAGTTAGACAAAGATACTAATTTCTGGAATAAATATTTCAAGTGACCGTGCATTGCGCAGTAGACGAGACAATCTTGTGGCATTTACGATCACTTCAAGCGATGCTTTAATTGTTCGGTCCAACGTGGGGGGTCTTTTAAACCCGCTGGCAACCATGAAGGTTACGCACACGGCGTCTTCAAGATTCGCGTTAAAGCCATTATCAATCGTTGCAAATTACCTTCGATTATTCGAAAGATAACTATGTATCTCGATGTTAGCTCACGTGGATCACCCACACTTTTTACTACAAATTTGAGAATTCAGAGGTTTCGAGATTCGAGGCTTTGAAAAGCGAAAGTTTGAGGATTTTAGACCCTGAGGAGCAACAATTTAACATATTCAAAAATTTGTTTTTCAAATCCAAATGATATCTGAAATGTCATTCACGATTATTTCAAGCGATGCTTTAATTGTTCGGTCAAACGTGCGGGGTCTTTTAAACTCGCTGCAAACCATGAAGGTTGCGCATACGGCGTCTTCAAGATTCGCGTTAAAGCCATTATCAATCGTTGCAAATTACCTTCGATTATTCGAAAGATATCTCGATGTTAGCTCACGTGGATCAGGTACACTTTTCAAAAATAAAACCTGCTCGTACGCGATTTTTAACATTTGCGGACGAACGAAGATCGATTTTAATCCTCGTAAGATGGCCGTTGCTAATTAAATTCGCACGAATCGGTATGCGTCTAAAGATAACGGTTCGCGCAAAGCTAATAAGTTCGCAATTAAACTCCTCATAAACCGCAAATTGCTAATTAGTTTCTTGTCGCTCGAACCAAAGTACTTAGCATATTTGTCGAGAGTAGAACTTATCGGTTTCCGTTTATCGAGCATAACCAAAGGAGGGTGTTAAAAAATGTCCATTTTTGGCATCGCCTGGAAATGAAAATCTCATACAGGATCTTTTAGAGTGTCTTCCAAGGAACAAAAAATGTCCTTATCACTTTTCCGAGAAACGATGGGAAAGTTGTAAAAAATACGTTCAAAATATGAATGTAATTATAACGAAATTTAGGCATATTTTACATTTTGTCGTATTTTTCTTCGGATATTCGCCTTCGAAATAAGTAGTAAGGAACTCAGCAGGCAGATTAATTGAAGCTTGAAATCGAGCAAATGCAAAGTACCATAAAATCATGGGTACATGGAAACAGCGTTCAACAACGCGTGCTCCGACTCTGCATCCACATGAGTGTGAGTATGGCTAACAGTGCGGTTTTACTCTTATACAGGGTGTCCAAAAACGAGCGAAACATCCGGAAATGGGAGGTAGCTGGTGTTATTCTGAACCACTTTTTCCTTTGCAAAAATGTCGTACGAGGCTTCATTTTTAAATTATTAAGGAAAAACACCGACCAATCAGAGCGCGAGAATCGCGCGCGCTCAGGGGTGTCGTACCATCGCGATGCTCATACGTTCGTTTACGGCGACGGTCACTGTTACTTGTGCCTGCACGACGCCCCTGAGCGCGCGCGATTCGCGCGCTCTGATTGGTCGGTGTTTTTCCTTAATAATTTAAAAATGAAGCCCCGTACGACATTTTTGCAAAGGAAAAAGTTGTTCAGAATGACCCCAGCTACCTCCCATTACCAGATGTTTCGTTCGTTTTGGGACACCCTGTATACTTTCAACGTATTTTTGACAACTTTCCGATCGTGTCTCGAGAAAGTGATAACGACATTTTTTGTTCCTTGGGAGACACTCTAAAAGATCCTGCATGAGTTTTTCATATCCAGGCGGTGCCAAAAATGGGCATTTTTTAACAACCTCCTTTCGTTATAATTATATTCATACTTTGAACGTATTTTTGACAACTTTCCCATCGTTTCTCGGGAAAGTGATAAGGATATTTTTTGTTCCTTGGAAGACTCTAAAAGATCCTGCATGAGTTTTTCATATCCAGGCGGTGCCAAAAATGGGCATTTTTTAACACCCTCCTTTATTAGTTGACAAGTAGTTTGTTCAAAGTTAGCGATGTTATATACGACATGCAAATACATGTAAACAATTACATATTGGAATCAAGAACAAAAACTGTGCTAAATCTTGTTTTGCAACAATCCTTTCAGATTAATCAGTGCAACAAATTATCTATTAACATACTGCCTTATATTTAACCAGTTAAGTGTGGCAGGATTTTTTAAAATAAGTCAATGTTAGTAATAAAATTGTCTACTTTATAAAATAGACCCATCTTTTTAGCCCAATATTTTAATACCGACTGTGATTGAAGAGTATACTTACAAAAGTGAGCGCCACAGTTAACTGGCTAACGATCGTACTGTATATTTTCTATCAAAGTACGAAAGTTGATACTACGTTAAGTTACCTAGAAGTCTACAATTTTATTAACTAAGTAGTCATTGGAATGTTCCAGTTTGCGATTAACAAACTGTACTAAAAATGACTAATAAATCGTGATTATACAGAACCGACCGCAACGTGAGAAAACGAAGATCTCGATTATGCCCAGATTTATAAAGAAAATATGTTTAGCAAGTAGTGCAAACAGAAATATAGTCCGTCCCGATATACGAAGCAACAGAAGCTGAAATTTGGATTATTCGGGTGTTCCGTCTTTGTCTAACAATACCGCTATTCGCTTATTAACGTCATCATCGAATGGAGACATTATCCGCGTAAAAAACTGATTCAAACGAATTGTATCCGAAAGTTATTCAAGTTGAATCATCGTTGCTCCGTGTCAAGAGCAATCTGGACGATGGATTTAAGTCGTTATTACATTGTGCGGGGTATATCGTATTTCGTTGTAGCAATCTGTTCAGAGAGCCTTATACTTTAGCTAAACGTATCATGAAACTTTGTAACGTCTGAACTTAAAAATAAAACGTTTTTGAAATGTAATTTTATGCGAGTAAAAAGAGCAGACATTCGATATTTCGTCGATACATATTGATCTTCCGATGGCGAGCCGGTGATATAACTGAAATTTAAATGTACCTTTTTTTAAACTCCGTTAATTTTTTATTTCCTACTATTTATACGGCTTCTTCGGATATTACGTGTTCCCGAAACACATACACGAAAAACCCACTTTGATAAGCAAATTTTTCAACGTAATAACTCGAATGGATTTGCACAATGTAAATTGCAGAACAAACCATTTTTTTTGTTGTAATTAACTGCTAACAAAATTGCCTGGAAAACTTGATGGAACAGAACTCTTTCGTAATGGCGATTTCAGTGAAGGAATCATTAGTTATTACGATTGTTGTTTTATCTTATGGGAGCGGGACGATTAATCACGGACAAGAATCCTTTATTGTTCCGTACATTTGTCTCAGAAGTCACTACTGTTTATGAAAAAGTACATACGGAGAAAGAAAACTGATTTTGTGCATGATTGCGATGGAAGTATTGTAACGAACAATACCTATAAATAGAACATTAATATTATTACTGTTTTTTTATTCATAAGATTCAGATGCGTCGTTGACACTAAATTCATGGAACCCGTCAAAATGACGAATCTTAGATTTCTTATTTTTAATGACGAAAATTATTAAAAAGCTTATGTCAAAGTGCATGCTAACCTTCCTCGAGATAAAGAATATTTCTATAAATTGATTTATGTATTACCCACTATTTACTTATTTTTATAGTTCATTTTCAATTTAGACGTAAGTGGTCATTAACACTAGATTTACGGACGTTCAATGGCGACTTACATCTAAATTGAAAATGAACTACAAAAATAAGTAAACAGTGGGTAATACATAAACCAGTTTACAGAAAGATTCATTATCTCGATGAAGGTTGACATACATTTTGACATAAGGTGTTTAATAATTTCCGTAATCAAAAATAAGAAATCTATGATCCGTCATTTTGACGGGTTCCGTAAATCTAGTGTTAAACGTCCGTAAATCTAGTGTTAAATATCTACAAATCTGTAAAATGCAGATTAGGTAATTCTGCTTGATACATTCTACATTATCGCGTTACATCGATTCTAATTAACCAATATTGTTCCAGGAACCGATAACTATCGATGTTATCCAACGTTGTATTTATAAGTATGAATCCTAATTAAACAGCACTTAATCATAGTCAACGGATGTACCATTCTATAACGAAACGCATAATGGAGGCAGTCGAAGAATAAATTAAAAAACTACTCAAAGGTGTTAACGATATATGTTTTTATACGCAACAATTCGTTCAAATACGTGCAAAATCACAGAAAGCAAATTTTAGCGGTTTTATCATGATTAAACATCGCTTTATATAACTTTGTTGTCCGAAATATCTACCTCGATCTAATAATAAAAAACCTTCAATATTAGCTTTTGATAAATCCACCGTGTTTTGATATTTTCAACGTGATCTTTACACTTTACGGGGCCCGACGCGAAAACTAACATTCAGTGAACATTTTTTAACTTTCAAGTTTGGTAACTCGTGGTTCTAAAAAGTTTTCGAATTAGAGTGTTTGTGATTTTGAAAAATTTTAATATTCTAAATTTGCTGCTTGAGCTGGCAAATTTCATACTGTGAGCATTTTTTAACATTCAAGTTTGAGAGCTAACAATTCAGAAAAGTTTTCAAGTTAAAGGGTTTGTGGTTATGAAAAATTCTAATTTTTTAAATTTGCAGCTTGAACTTGCAAATTTCATACTGTGAACATTTTTTAACTTTCAAGTTTGATAACTCGTGGTTCTAAAAAATTTTCGAATTAGAGTGTTTGTGATTTTGAAAAATTTTAATATTCTAAATTTGCTGCTTGAGCTGGCAAATTTCATACTGTGAGCATTTTTTAACATTCAAGTTTGAGAGCTGACAATTCAGAAAAGTTTTCAAGTTAAAGGGTTTGTGGTTTTGAAAAATTCTAATTTTTTAAATTTGCAGCTTGAACTTGCAAATTTCATACTGTGAACATTTTTTAAATTTCAAGTTTGATAACTCGTGGTTCTAAAAAGTTTTCGAATTAGAGTGTTTGTGATTTTGAAAAATTTTAATATTCTAAATTTGCTGCTTGAGCTGGCAAATTTCATACTGTGAACATTTTTTAACTTTCAAGTTTGAAAGCTGACAATTCAGAAAAGTTTTCAAGTTAAAGGGTTTGTGGTTATGAAAAATTCTAATTTTTTAAATTTGCAGCTTGAACTTGCAAATTTCATACTGTGAACATTTTTTAAATTTCAAGTTTGAGAGCTGATGACTTAGAAAAGTTTTCAAAGTAAGGTGTTTGTGGTTTTGGAAATTTCTAATTTTTTAAATCTGCAGCTTGAGTTTGCAAATTTGATAATTCGAACGTTTGAATACCCGAACATTTGAACGCTTGAATATTCGAACATTTGAAAATTCAAAGCAAATTCTAAGTTTGAGAATGTGTAAGTTTGAAAATATTTGAATTTGTAATTTTGCGCCTTTGAAAATATCTGAATCAGAAAGTTCGCGATTCAGAAAATTTCCTCATTTCTGAGCTCTTGTACATTCGAAAATAATAAGAAAGTCCAGGGCAAGTACCCTATTTACCCGGCACTAAGGGCGTTCCTGGTTCTGAATAAACTGTACAGGAAAAACAAAACCGTTACTTCCTCCGTGTAACGTTTCTCGCATTGCATTAACATATTAAAATCGTTGACGCATTGACTACTTAGCCAGTGTTTCTACCTTTTTCATCTTCGTAACACATTTTTTCCTTGTCAATGCAACGTTACGCCATAACTTTTTACCCATCTTCGATACGGTTGCAGAATCGTTTCACTGTTGAACTTTGAAATCGCGATTACTTTTCTTTACTTCCGTGATAACTATGTTTTCTTTACTTCTGCGACAACTATGTTTTCTTTACTTCTGTACAATCGATTAATCGCGAATTGTCTTCGTTGCGTTGACGAACAGAAATGGTGGATGCTGGTTAAAGTATCAGTAGATGACCAAGTACCATTTTTTAAAAAACATAAAAAATAAGGTTTTTATAAGTTGTCGACTTTCGATGAAAGTAAGCTTTAGATGCTGCGGCAATTGTCGATGAAATTTTCGAACAATTGCATATGGAGCGAAGTATATTTATTAACAATGAACGTCTGAATTCAATAAGCTTAGTAATATGCTATTATATTTCTATTTCCTTAACGTTTCTGTGAATAATAGCTATATGAAATTATTTACTGTTTAAATGTTCACGGTGTTTTATAAATAATAAATACTAATAAATAAATAATAAATGGTTTTTATTATTGTAAACTCCAAAAGCAATAATTTTTTAGTGGTTAAATTCTGGATATTACTTGTTTTTTCGTTTTCAAGAACAGTCAATTATTGGAGCATTTGCCGAATCCTTAAATATATTTCTCAAATTTATATAACTTTTTTTTAAAAAGTGGTCTTGGTGCATAATTTAGAAGGTTTAAAGAACGTCTCCAAGTATCGACTCTCGCCATTTATTGACAGAGTAAGCGATTACCAATATTTCCGTGGAAGATTTCTCTTAACTGGTCAACTACTGGTACCTTTACCTTAATCGTGACGCGTTAATGAGTAACAGAGGCGATTCGTCGCAGGAAACGCGTTTGATTCCGTGTGCCATTACTGGCGATTGTACGATTACGTTTACTATGCTCGTTTAATTTTAGATCGGAATAGCTGACGAGAGGGTCGTAGATAAGGGACCAGCGGCTAAGAAAATGGGTGAATGTCAATGTACACGATGCATCATCGGTCTCGTGCACGGATAAATTGTGAGCGACATTTGTGCATGCGAATGTTCTACACGAGAGAATATGCCTGTGAAATTTCGAACTATTGTACCAAGGCTTCTATAACGTTCATGGACCAACCTTGCTGTTAAAATCTTCAATTTTCTACGATTTACTTGCATATTGATTATCTTTGACTATCTTCTTGCGAAGTCTCAAAGTTTCAAAATTTCAAAGTCGAAGGTAATATTTCAAATGATTTGGCAATGGGTCCAGTTTTATACTTTATTTTCTGCGATTTACTTGCATATTTATTATCTTTCACTATCTTCTTGTAAAGTCTTAAAATTTCAAAGTCGAAGTTAATATTTCAAATGATTTGGCAATAGTCCCAGATTTATACTTTATTTTCTGCGATTTACTTGCATGTTTATTATCTTTCACTATCTTCTTGTAAAGTCTTAAAATTTCAAAGTCGAAGTTAATATTTCAAATGATTTGGCAATAGTCCCAGATTTATACTTTATTTTCTGCGATTTACTTGCATATTTATTATCTTTCACTATCTTCTTGTAAAGTCTTAAAATTTCAAAGTCGAAGTTAATATTTCAAATGATTTGGCAATAGTCCCAGATTTATACTTTATTTCTGCGATTTACTTGCATGTTTATTATCTTTCACTATGTTCTTGCGAAGTTTCAAAGTTTTAAAATTTCAATGTTGAAATTAATATTTAAAATGATTTGGCAATGGACCCAGATTCACACTCTGAGAGTTGTGAAGTTAATATTCGACTAATTTAGACAGTAATTCGAATATTCAGAGTATTGCAATTCGGATCGTATCGGATGTTTCAAACATTCGGATAAAAATTCTGACACCCTATCACCTTGATATATGTTATCAAGCTCTGATTATTGTCTGCTAAAAAGTTATTAGCAACGAAAGATCGATATATACGTCGTAACTTTTCCGGAAATCTGAGCATTACCATGGGCATGGCGTTTATATTAATTATTATTTCGGACTTGAAGCAGACACGAGGGACGACAAGGGCTGTGCCCTCACCCGACCTAATTTAACCTAATCTAACTTAACTTCACTAACCTAATCACTCGTTTCGATTACGAAATAAGTTAACTCTGTCGAACATTTTCACAATCACTCTTTTCAAACAAATCTTATTCCAGATGAACGTCGGAGAGTGTACTACGTTATGAACACAAGCATGAATTTTTATATTACTCGAATATCTTTACATGATCAAATGCGACAAGTGCTGGTCGAATATTTCCCTACACGATTCAGATTTGTGGTTCAGATCTAAGGTTTTGATCTTTCTTTCTTAACAACTTTTTAATAAATAATAATAAGCATCTTAAATCACTTAAATGCTTAAAACCATTTTCTATATGCTTAATAACGAATATCAAGACCTAAGTGATCGGATGTGGGGACTTTTCGAAAGTTCAGGCAAATATTGTGCTATTCGGCCAGATATTCGGGGTAATTTGAATTCAGGTTTAAATATTGAAAGTTTGAATAGTGGAAGTACACGTAGTCTAATCTTGAATTTTAACATTCGAATATTCAGGCAAGAAACGCTGCTGGTTTGTTCGGTTCATTCCGGTATGATTTTTTCATTTAAGTTGTCCCACCCTACAAGCTCCTAAACAAGCATTAATTCAGTCTTAAAATAGACAATCTTGCAATTGCTTAACTCTCGGTTCAGGTTCAGTCGATAATGGCTCACAAATAAAAAAAAGCACTCTAAAAGTGTTGTGCTTTGCTTTATTCATTTTTCTCGATGACATTCAAAGAAACCGTGGAAATTCTCTATTTAGAATTTTTATTAAACTCTGAACGAACCTTGAAGAATTCCTATTTTATTGCATAAAATTCCATTAGACGAACGTGTTTTCCTGCCATATGCGTTTGTGAACTGTGGAACTCCGGATTTCGAAATTTTTACACTTTGGGAATTTAGAAGTTTACGCTTTGGATTTTGATATTTCAATGTTTTGGAATCTGGAACTTAGGGTGCACTTTGGGACTTTGAAGCTTCGAAAATTTTACATTTTGCGAAATTTAGAAATTTACACTTTGGGTTTTGGTATTTCAGTGTTTTGGAATCTGGAATTTTAGGATGTTTGTACTTTGGAACTTTAAGCTCCGGAAATTTTACATTTTGGGAATTTAGAAGTTTTCACTTTGGATTTTGGTATTTCAGAATTTTAGGATGTTTGTACTTTGGGACTGAAAAGCTTCAGAAATTTCACATTTTTGAAATTTAGAAATTTACATTTTAGATTTAGGTATTTCAGAACTTTGGAATCTGGAACTTTAGAATGTTTGCACTTTGCCACTTTGTAGCTTCGGAATTTTTACGATTTTGGTATTCTGAGTCTTCTTAAACTTTAGAATTTTAGGAACAAGTGATTTTGAAAATCTGGAACTCTGTAAATATGAGATAACGCACATATAAAGTTTAAATAACCCTCCTCTGAACCAAGATTGGTAAGAAAAATCCCGGCTCCGCCATTAAATTTGATCGTTGTCCCTGGAGTAAATGTACATCCTATCTTCCAATCGATAGATCCCACGTATAAAATAGTTTCTACGTTTTAATACTTGAAAAAGCAACGATAGAATAAACTTCGATAACAATTTCAAGGTCCCAATGAACCCCACCAAAATAATCCGAAACTATCAAAAAGGCATCGCACGATCCAGCGGCTTAAAAATATTCATCAAGTGCCGACAAAAAGTACGTCTCGTGTCCCATACCACACGTCGCGATAACTATAATGAACACGAGTAGCTACGCATTATAAAACAAAAGGAATAACGGCACTATTAATAGTCCAGTATCATCATTCTTACCTTGTTAAGCAGAGTGGGATTGTGAAGCTCGTCCAAAGATGGCCTATGAGCAGCCTGAATACTCATGATGTTCCTGTAATTGTCCAGCCTGGGTAGTGCCTCTCTGGTCATGTGCCTGAGGGATTTTTTGGTTTCCTGTTCGCCAAGGAGGCTGGCACGTCCTTCGAGACTATCGACTCGATTCACGTGGAACCTGGTCCTCCTCAATGGATTCAGTTCCACCGTTTCGGAATCGGTATCGCCGTTCAATCCGTTTTCGTGTGCCATCTTTCTCTCGTTTTCTCTCTTCGCACCCGAGATTATATATCGATTCGTCTATTCGTTCGGTACAGTTATCGAAGATCAAGTTCGATGATAGCACGGGAGTTTGTCTGCCACGTTCGTAGAAGCTCGAGGGAGCAAATAAGCGATCCGTTAATTCCTTCGTTTTCCGATCGAAGCTCTCTGTTAACAATCTGTTGCACAATCGAACGTATTAATCTGACTGAGCTCGGGATTTATTCGGGGATGATCGTTTACTTTTACGGGGAATTGCAATGAAAATTAACAGATTGCGACGAAAAACGTTAGTTATGCGAAATATTTTACCGAGAATTATTTTGTTTTATGGAAAATCGATTGTTGAGAGCTCATTCTATCCCGGTATGGTTTTATAATGGGGTCGGATCTCCTTGATTATTTATACGGGATTGGAAACGAGAATGGAATACAAAAAAATTCAGAAGAGGAAACGATGGAAAGATTAACAGGAAGTTAGTGTTTCGTTCGGTCTTAAAAATGATCGGCGCCCGATGCCCTTGATTCTCGTGCCACAATTAGTTAACAACTGTCGCGTGGGCTTGGCAATTATGAAATTACCCTTGTTTACAACACTCCGCGCATAATTACTGTTTCTCGACGGGTTAATGCATAGATGTTCTAGTTAGCGAATTAATCGTTTCTGGTAACGTTGGAAGAATCGAGATACCGTGGGTTGATCTTTCGAGCTTTGCCGTCGAAACGTTTAGATGTCGTGATTTTTCGATACTTATTCGAGTTAATTCCCATTTCTTTCGTACTATCATCCATCGAGACACGATGCACGATTTGCCGATGGAGAAATCGATATATGTTACGGGGATAAAAATATTTTAACGACGAAACGAATCGGTTGAAAATTTCATAAAGGGATTACGTGAACGACGCCCGATTGTACTTGTTGCTTAATAAATATATCTTATTAATTACAAAGACGATTTAGGTAACATGAATGTTTGTTATTCCAATGAAAATTCTTTGTAGAACTATTTCAAACATATTAAGAAAACTAAAAAACTGCTAAGCGAACCGAATCCATAAACCAATTGCGTGTCACAGAAATTACCTCCGGAGTGTAATAATTTCAAGTTAATTGGTCATTTAGTGTCACGAATTACTATTTTAAATTGTACTAAATACATTGTAACTCTAGAATTGAAATAAATTATATAATTTGTTCAATTTCAAAGGCCTCCAGTGTCACCATGTTGTTTGAAACACAATTAGTGTTTCAAATCTGGTTGTTGATTCAACAGGAAAATTTTCATTTTGTTATATGAAATCAACTATACAAGTATTAAAATATTTAATTATTTAATAAATAAATATTTCTTTTAACTGTCGATCATACGTGTTTATTTATCTGTTAAATTGAATATTCGTTAATACGGTTAATTTTAATTTAACCACATATTGCGAATGTATTAATTTAACGAACAATTTTCGAAACTCAAACGCGTTAAAAATAGTTCGCGTAAATTGCACGCCGTTCATTCATGAAAAGAGCGTAGTGAAACACCGTTGACGAACCCTAACAATTACCAATTTCTCAACACTAAATTGTTCTATCGCGCGTTCGGATCATGAACGAACAAAAGAATTATTTTTACAATTTTCGTCACTTTTATATATATTACCTTACATGTCATAAAAATATTAACAAAGAGGTTGAGTATTCGTTGGAATTTCTCTACATGTTCCTGAACAGGGGTTGCAATAAACCTCATCGTAAAATAATTCTGATAAGTGTACGTAAATTCCTTCCATACAGTGATTATCAAACTCAACAATTTCAAATTGCTAAATATATAACTCGCTCCGTGGGTTATATAGGGTAACTGTACTCTATTTCTTTCACCCCTGTCACACCCTCCCAAACAAAATCGGTCGATTCCCCAAAACGAGACTAAATTACAACGTATTACCACGCGTTTCAGTAGCGTCCAGTCAATTGCATATTAAAGGGGTGAAACCTTGAAAAGTCTAAAGGCGACCTACAAGAAAGATTGAAAGAACTGGAGCCGGCTCAGCACCGGTCCACCCTTCGGATGAGTCCTAACGTTTCGCTTCGTTTCTTTTCAATCAGGCGCTAGGGCAAAAGACCGGTGTTTCTTTCAATAAAAAAGAAAAAAAATCAGTCGCGACGGATGAAATGGAGATATGCGTCTCGGCCTTCACCTTCTTTCTCAGCCGCGTAAAAGGGAGTCGAGAATGGAATCGAGTGTCTGTCAGGTATCCAATCCCCCCATAACCTCACGCCATGAATATTCACTTTCGGGGCCGTTACATCTGTCAGCAAGCTATATCCGACCAGTTTAGCATTCGGAAGTTTTCGCGAACGACGTTGACCGCATCTCGTGCACCATGGAACGAAGCCGGCGCCTTCTCAGCTTGTCTCAGCGACCGGACACGCGATTTCCGATCGTGACGCTTCTCACACTCTCGATTCAGGATGTCGTGAAACTCGCTCGCATTCGACGCGTGCACTAATTTTATGCGTTCGCTCGAGTACACGTGCGGCCTCTGTCATACGTACTCGTGGGATTTTAAAGATTCGCTAACTCCTCGACGCGTCCGACCGTCACGATATCCCGATTACTACTGACTGAACGTCGCGCAATTCCCCTTTACTAGCCCTTCCCCTTTACCGCCGCCGTGTACCCCACCTTCACACAACTGCAATCGTAGTAACGATGCGCCATTATGTGCAACGGTGCATGCGTGCACACACACACACACACACACCGATTCATGGCACGCACTTTTTAAGGGGCGTTTCGATCAGGCGAACCGCTTTTCTCTTCGTTATTACCACAAAATTTAGTTAGAGTTTGAAATTTATTTAGAGCATTCTTCTGCTACCACGGTGAAATAAATCGGGCGTCGTTTTATGTCGAAAAATAATTGCTAAAAATAATTTATTGTTTCGATCAGTTTTTATCGTTTCATATTCGAAACAACGTTCAAATAGTATTACAGTATTTTCTCCATAAGTGTGAAAACTTCGGGTCTGGCGTTTTACATAATTAATTCGAATTCGAGTCGTCTTCGAGTGATTGCTTGAGCTGATTATGTCATTTAAATATAAGAAAATTATTTCTCGTAACAAACGTGGGAAGATTATCCGTGACTTTATTTGAATAAATAATCTGTTATTTTTCGACGTCTATATTTCTAATTTGATATTTGATCCAAACTGGTTTAAATCGATATGTAGCGTGGTTGAATAGTTCGGATGCGCCTTAAAAAAGAATCGTGTAAAACGCTCTTCAATTCCCTTTGATGATTGTTTTTTCAACCATATAGAGTACAACTGTATAGAGGAAAGTATTTCAGACAGTCGGCTGTAATTTATTATGTGTATATGTAATTTTATTACTTTTTAATATATATATATAGGTTTTATATACATTAATAAAATTGTATAAAATATACGTTTTAATAATATTATCAAAAGTATACAAATAAGTTGAAATGATTTAAATGTAACATATAATTTACATGAAGGATTGCAGAAATATGGATTTACTATTATGTATCTTCGGAAGATGCTTTTGAAAACGGAAAAATACGAAACAAGAATTGAAATATCTTTTATACGCTTTGAAATGCATTTCTCGTTTATTAAGCTTCACACAAGTTCGTTTAATTTGTTGAAATAGGACGCGAATAATTGCATCTTCTCTCCTATTAATTTCAAATAATTCACTATGCTTTTCTAATTTAACTAAGTTTAATTATTACTAAAACCGTTGAACACAAGTTCGATCGCTGCCTGAACATCGCCGTTTGTAAAATGCAGCGCTTGGATGTTTATTGTATCATCTTGTAATCCTAATTCATGCATTTGCGCTAACTGTCGTTGCAAATCTGAGAACTGCGGCAGAACTGTTGGTAAAATCGGTGGTAACGTTGTATCGTTGATTAAACTTGGCGCTGCTGCAGAAGCTTGTTGCATAGCTTGAGTGAACATTTCTGTAGTTATTACTCCAGAATTTGTACTACTGGCCGACGTAGAAGAAGGAGAATTTGAAAGAGGAAAACTCCTTGCTCTTGCTCTAGAAACTGCTGCTGCAAGTTGTGCGACAGTAATCGCAGAGTTTGATGGATTATTTGATATATTTGATGGCTGAGTAGAATCTGAAGATTGAGATGAATCACCAGCCATTTCTTCGTCGTCGCTCAAATTGTCTAAATTACAGAAATTAGCAGTAGGCTGCAACGTAGACAGTGAAGAGTTAGAACCAGCAGTTGTATTGTTATGTACTTCAGCATGAACCGCAGCAGCTATATTTTGTGCTGCCTCTACTAGAACCGGGTGTGCCTCTGCGAATCTGTGATTCATTAATGTATTTGTATATTAGTTTTAAATAGTTAAAGTATTTGAGAGTATATCGATTAACATATACCTTCGGACAGTATCTACATCCGTAAAATATGCCATTAAATCAGGATCCTGCAAGATAGCGATTGCTACAGTATCTTCGTGTAAACCAGGGGAAGATGAAATAATATTATTTATAACTTCTGGTCTCTCACCCAAATGCTGAAATTCAAGAATGCTCTTTTTTTACTTATGATATTTGCTATAAAATATGTATATGACATAATTAACATACATTTAAAGCACTTCGTAATTTGGGATTCTCTTTAAATGATTTAAATGTAGATGCAAGCTGCAAAATGCTATCTTCTGTTATATATTTTGGTAATGACATCATTTCTTGTTCCCTTTTCCTTAAGACATGTACCATTGCACCGCTTTTTAAACCATAGAATTCCAAAGTCATGTCATCTTCTAGAATACTGCCGCAGTAAATCAACTCTACATAAAAAAATATCATAAAATGTTTATGCACATGTAAAAATTAAATACATTTATATATTTTTATTGAAATTATACAAAATATTTCACACGAAAAAAAGAACTATATTATCATTGGTGTATAATAGAATCTTAGACAAAGAACAAAAGTTCGAAAACAAAGTGTCATCTTACCAAAGGATTCTTTTGATAGGTTAACTCTTTTAGCTGTCTCATATTTTAGTTCCCCAACCTTCGTTTTAAAATTAATATCGTTCAGTTTAATTGTAGTTAATGTTTGAGGATCTATACGTACACCTAAAATTAATTCTGAAGTCATTATTGTCACTAAAAAATACTATCCGAAAACGCAACAGAACACACTTTTGATTCGATATACACTTCGATTTTACGAAATCATCAACAAAACATGACGCGTTCACAACTTTCTCTTATTCCATTTTTTCTTATTTCGTTTATTTTGTGAAGTGTTTGAAATGTATTAAAAGTTTATGTGGTTTTGTTATACTGTTTTTAAAATATAATTATTTTAAATAAATTTTCAACACAATATCATAGAAATAGAATAATAATGGCGCTTTCGGTAAACAGGATTTTGTCAACATAAACTGTTATGTATAAATAAAATTGGTATTATTTATAACGTGATCAGTTTATTAAATTTATATGTATATAACATACTGAAGAACTTTAAAATTATTCAAATTGCAACTATTTAAATTACATTATAAAAAAGAAAATAATATTTTGAAAATGTATCAGATCGATACACAGTTTCGATGATTCGATATTAGTTGTGTTCGACACATCGATATCTTCGCGATACTCAAAACCGCATCAGTAATATGAACAAGTTCAGTGATATGTTTGCGATAACATTTAGCAGCTGACATTAAAATAATTAATTTAAAATGTTGTGCAATATACAATTTTGATATGAAATAAGAATAAGCAGAAATGCAAGACCTTTGCGAAAATATTCGTACAGCTATTGAACATGGACGAACCGATATAATTAGATCTCTTTTAGATGCGTGTATGTGCTTCAAACTTTGTATTAAAATTATGCATAATTTATCACATAATATTATAATACAAATTTTTTTGTTCGAAATAAAATAGAAAAATTAATAAAAATATATTACATAAAACAGTATAAAATTATATTTTAAATATTAAAAGATTTGTAGTAAAATTATTTGTTTCTTGCTCCTTTTTTGTAATAGGTGAAAATGGTAATTCAGCTGAAGGTATAACTAAAGAAAAGATTCTTAATCAACCACTTTTAGAAGAAGGTACATTCCTTTCATATGCATCGAAGGTAATAATTCTAATATATAAATATATTATACATTGTACTTTGTTTATGCACAGTAATATTACATGCATATTTATACATTTTTCATTTACTTATTGCTGTAGTGCAAAAATTTTAACATCAAAACTTGAAATACTCTGTATATTATAACATATTTAAATGTACACAACAAATCATATTTTATTAATTTGGTACATAAAAATATAGGCAAACCAGCCAGATATTGTAAGGACATTATTAAGCTGTGGTGCTAATCCAGCTATTCCAAATAGTAATGGATGTAATGCTGTAGATGTTGCATCAAGTGATGTAATACGCCGTACTTACATTGAAGAATTGTTAAGAGCAACAGCTGCATCAGAGTATGTAATATTCATTTATATATAATATCCATATTTGCAATATATTTACTTGCTTTTACAATAATATGTAATTATTTAAAGGACAGACAGGGTGATACAACTATTAGATGCAGGCTTGAATGTAAATTCATGGGATTCCCATGGGAGTAAAAATACACCTTTACATTGGGCAGCCTGTTATGGGAACAAAGATATTGTTACATGTTTAATTGGTAAAATTTTAAGTGTGATGTACATGTTTGTATATTGTTTAATTACATAAATCTTATTTAGATAGAGGTGCAGATGTGAATGCTGTAAATGGATGTGGTGCTACACCACTACATGATGCAGTAGATCGTGGTGATGTTGCTGTTTGTCAAGAACTGCTACAAGCAGGTGCAAATCCTCTTGTACGAGCAACTAAAGGGTATTTAAATAATACAATATTATAAACATAGGTACAGATTTAAACATATTTTAAGAAAACTTGTTGCAGAACTTTTGCAGGCAAAACTCCGTATGATCTTTCACGAGGAAAACAATCTTTGCACTGTTTTCTTCAAAGATTTTTATCAAACTTTGTATCGAATGAAAGTGAAACAGTACATAATCCAACTACATTTGCAGAAGGCAATTTTTGCCAAAAAAGTATTTCAAGTAATATGAGTCAGCTTTCCATTGAATCTGGTAAATCATTAGATCCAGTATATGAGGTACCTCTACGTGAATCAGGCAAAGACAGTCCAACTAAAAGTACAGAGAAAGATGGAATTTATAGTTTACTTTGGCCGCAGCCGAAAACGGTTGTTGAATTGAAAAATGTTTCAGCACCCTTTATTGCTGGAAAAGAATTATTTATATCTATAATACAGGTATGCTTCTTAAAAATAATGATACTAAACGTTTATCATTTTATCGACGTATATATTATTGTATAGGGTAGTGAATCCATACATAAAATACTAGATGTTTGGGAAATTAGCAGAACTCATTTACTAGAGTTGGGGTATGATGTAAAAATTGGTGAAGTGCACCCTAGTTCTGGAAAATTACTTGGTGAAAACAGAATTGAGTGCATAGTAAATGAAAAATTATTCAACACACCTGAAGGATATCAGTTACATATTTCACAAAACACTATTAAAGTTGGTGCTGGAAGTTTAGCTGGACTACATTATGCAGTTTGTACCTTTGTACAAATTTTGCGATTAAGTAAAGTTCATAATCGATCTGAGGCATGCGAAATTGAACCTGTTTTTATAAAAGACGAACCTCGATTCACTCATCGAGGTATATTGCTAGACATTTCACCTCGAGGACGTATCCCTACTTTGGAATATTTGCTACACATGATTGATTTGTGGTCATCTTTTAAAATATCATATTTACATCTGTACTCAAGACTTACTCCAAACTGCGATTGGCAACTTTGCTATTCGAAATCGGAAATGGTTACGCTCGACCGTTACTGCAGGTTTGTATATTGTCAGGCATAGAGATAATAATGCCTAATATATTATTTTGTATTTTAGAGATCGACATTTGGATTTAGTTCCAACTCTAGATGTTGATTCTAATGTGGGACAACATCACTTATCACAAATGTGGCCTATATTTCAAGAGTTATTAGCAGTATTTCCAAGCTTAAGTTATGTTCACGTTGGACCCAGATTAGCAAATTTGCTTGTTCAGGCAGATAATTTTGATCTTAATTTGTCTGTGAATGAAACTATAGAAACAGATATGTCAGAAGTGTTTAAATCGTACTCTTGTCTTCAAGAATTATGGCATATTTTAAATTTATGCCCAAGTACAACTTTATTGTTGTGTTCAAATGGTTTACATTCCAAAGTAGAATTTCATAATATACCTAATAACATTATTCTTGTTGAATATGGATTTCAGGTGAATTAAATTATAATATATACATATATAGTCATTTTGTTTAAATAATTATAGCTAATTCACTGTTACGTTATCTGTAAAATTTAATATTGTAGGCGGACTATGATTTTTCCGAATGGACAGAAGCGTTTAGAATAGCAGGTGGTAATGTTTTACCAAGTTCTGGAACAGCAAGTTACAACAGCTTAGCGGGATGTCCACCATCGACTTATGCAAATACGAAAAATGCAATAAAAACCTCGCTTGAACAAGATTCAATTGGCATAGTTGTGGCACATTGGTCTGGAAGTCATCATCTTACTCCCCATCCTTTTGCTTGGATTGGATATTTAATAGCAGCGGGATTATCATGGAATCCAACCAGTGAAATAGATATGGGAGTTGACGATAATTACGATATGCCGGAAGCTTTTGGGTCAAGGTATTCAATTTGAAATCGTGTACAAGATTGATACGAGAAAAAACATATTTGAACGAAAATATTTTGCAGGCAAAAATGTATCACAAAACTGCTTGATATTCATGTTTTTCAAGATTCAGAATATAAAATTGGTAATGCAATATTAGAGTTGGGTCGTTTAGATACTTTAGTACTTACTTTAAGTAAGAATCAAACAGCAAAAGATTTACAACAAATTCCTGATAATCGAGGATCAACATTGTATAGATTACTGACAGACCCGGATAATGTAAATTTAGAATATCTTTCGGCAGATTTGTTTGCAGTAAGTATAATTTATAATTGTAAACTTAGAACGAATATAATGTAAAAATAAGGGTGAAAAATAATGTTTTCGAAATTGTTTAACAGAAAGTGACGAAACAAGTAAAACGTATTTCGCATTCATTGTATGAAGCTAATTTATCATCAAAATTTTCATCGATGGAAATACAAGAACTTCAATTGACTGCTGACATAATGTTATCAGCTTGCAAAATCGGCAGAACATTAATTGGCGTTGGTGTTAATCCTAATAGCAATATGGGTCTTGCAGTAATCAACTTGGGAATATGTAATCTACCACCTACATTTAGAACTGATGTAGCAAATAAGATGTTAGCTCACATAGAGCAGTATAAAGGTTTATGGTTACAAAGGCATTTACCTCAGGGCCTTCAAAGCTCTTTACTAGTCCTCACTAGTGCATTACATAGGTTTGTGCCAGAAACATAATTCTTTGAAGTTTGAAAACACAAAAGATTTTCATATAAATGTACAATATAATACCAGTTCCTGCTATACGAGACTGCAGGTATATAATGTGCTAAAAGCAATTACACAAAGAGCTTACTAATGTTCCTTTGAAACAACATTTACTGGCACAGAATAATATATCGTACCATTATCTCATTTATTTTATGTACAATTTCAATGATCTTCCTAGTTCAATATTTTATTACAGTAATTTTAACACTTGTATGAATGTGATTAATCATCAAGGTCTAAAGAAAACTTAACAAAAACCATTGTTTATGATAATATATAATATAACAAATAATTATTACAGTAAAAAATTCATTTTTTATAATACATACAACTGTATTTGGCAGTTAGTTACATGTTTTTAAGACATTACAATATGTATATTAATTATACAAGATTTTTATGTCACAATTTATGTATAAAAATATTTTAATATTAAGTGTCTCTATAACAGAACAATTTTGTATATTGTACATTCTCGACATAAATAACAATTTACAGTAATGTTTAGCTCATGTTGAACTAATTCTATTTACAGTACTGTTATGTTTTTCATAAAAATAGCATTTTTATATTTGCACACGTATTTATATTATTGATTTACACCAATCAAGTATCATACACTTATTATTTTATCTAATATTTAAATAAATAAAAGTGATTTTCAAAGTATTAAATATCTCAGTATCGAGATACAATATTATTCATTAATACAATATTAATTTAGTGAATAAATGTTGCAAAATACAATGATTATAATTTTATTATGCATTGTTACTATTGATAAGATTATTTTGGTTCTGAACATTCCATCCGCCCATTTCTAAATCCTGTTTATGTCGTTTTTCATTTTCAAGAGCCTGAAGTCTATAAAATTCATTAATTTCAAATTCATACTTTGGGGATGTAATGCCGAAAAAATCTGCCAACCATTCACCAACATAATCACAACCATTCAATAGTTTATTACCAACCAAGGTTGTTTGATACCAAGTCCATGGTAACCAAGTAAGGGTTTTCTAAAAAAAAAAGATTAAGTTTTATCATTACGTATACTAACTAAAAGCCATTTAATTAATTTCAAAATGTAACAATGTACTAATTTAATGAACACTTAACTGGATCTATATGTTGTACTTTATGTACTTCTTTGGTGTCTACATCATCTTCAGGATATTCTAGATCACCATCCGAAAAGTGTAGTACACGTATCGGTTGTTTTAACGACTTTGTAGCCTATAATTATTTTGAGTCACAATAAAAATATAATTAGACGCATCTTTAAAATTACATACTTGCACATCTGTGCTGACATTCTCGTTTAAAATTACATCCGTCAGATCACAGGCTTCATTTCTTTCCGAACTCATAATCAATAATTTTATTTTCAACAAAAGATGTAGAAATTATAAGATATTATTAACAAAACTATTTAATTTGCAACTTAAATTATACACACACTGACACTATACTGGACAACACCCAACTGACTCGTTCAATTTCTAAAACATTAGAAAGCAACGAACAGTGACAACTGGTTTACAAAACTATTGTACAACGAAAATATATAGAGTAAACATATTATGTAGAACGCAGAGGGCTGTTAATTTACAATCCTTCAAGCTTTGTTATCTAAACAAATCTGATTTTCTTCGAAAAAATGGTGACCAAGAAATGGTGGCTCCACCACCCGACATAGTTCCGCAACATTATCACACATTATATCTAATTTATACGGATCGATAGATAATAAAATTTTCTCAAATAAATACTTACTTTTTCAAGTAAGTTGATTCGTTTTGTATGAAAAAAGGGCAATTTTCCATCGTAAAGTAATTCATTTGAAAAGTTAAAAATATTTTAAAACTTCAGTTTTTCATAATCTTCAATGATGTCTTGTGTTTAGCATTTTTTATTAAACAAATTATTACTATATTAATTGTGTTATCTATTATTAGGATTTTCTTCTATTCGTGATACGAGATAATGCGCAATTTCAAATTTCAGAAATCGGATCAAAATTTCATCGGCAGTTGATATTGAAGTAAACTGTATTACCCTTTTGTGGGAAAAGTGTTCTATAGATGATTATACCAACCGTAGTTAATGCATTCGATGATAAATTAGTTTCTTGTCGATACAGACAGAATGTTCGTTTAATTTTCTTCGGTTAATTAACTATTTCTTTTGATTTATGAGTTTTTATCGGACTTGTTATAATTTACAACACTGTGCTTCTTAAACGTTCACTTTTATACCAATAGTTCTTTAATTCTTTAATTTATGTTTGGCCTCGACTGATCTGCATTTTTAATTTTAATAACAAGTGTTTTTTCTGTTGCAGTAGTTTCCGCATAACAACGATGGTCTATGAAATCAATGATATTCTGTACAGCCTATTTACTACATCGGAATGTGACGTGCATTAATAATCAAGTAGCATGATCGAAAATTGTTATCCGACCATAATCTTCCGAAGCCGTAGGACGATTCATTCGAGATGATTAATTAGAACCGGTTGCCCATGAATACGATGGTCAAATTTTTACCGTCAGCGTACAATGATCAATATTTGTCACGGCTTTTTTTTGAAAGGACACCCCGCATTTAATCCGTGTTAATCGTGTATTTCGAGGGGACTACCTGTCCAAAAGGATCGTGAAATCCGGAGAAACCAGTCACACGGTCGTTAATATTTCCAAACATCAGCAATCTCCACCTGCAGCTTTCTTTCGTTCTCGCAGGTGAACTTCACCCTGACCCTAATCATGGTTTATATTCGAGGCAACTGCATTGGCGTAGCGACGGTTTTCTTTCGAGGTGGACCTGATCCCTTACCTCTACTCCAAACGTGACAGGTTGTTCCAAATTTAGAAATTTGGGGTGGTTAGAGATTTTAGAATTTAGAATTTTGGATATTTGGAAATTTCGGGGTTGTGAAATTTGGACATTATGTAGCTTGAAGTTGTGGAATTTAGGGTTCCGGAATTTGGGAATTGTGAAATTTGGGGATTGTAAAATTTGGGGACTGTGGAATTGGGGGATTTCTGGATTTTGGGGATTGTGGAATTTTGAAATTAGGGGATTATGGAATATGGGAATTATGAAATTTGGGGATTGTGGAATTTGGGAATTGTGAAATTTGGGATTGTGGAATTTGAGGATTTTGGAATTGGGGGATTATGAAATTTGCAGATTGTGAAATTTGGCGGTTGTGGAATTTGGGAATTGTGAAATTTGGAGATTGTGGAATTTGGGAATTATGGAATTAGGGGATTATGAAATTTGCGGATTGTGAAATTTGGCGGTTGTGGAATTTGGGAATTGTGAAATTTGGAGATTGTGGAATTTGGGGATTGGAGAATTTGAGGATTGTGAAGTTTATAGATTGTGAAATTTGGGAATTGTGAATTTCGGAAAAATTGGAAACCGATAGTTCAGAAATTTGGAAATTCGAGAATTCGGAAATTGAAAATTTGGATAATTAAGAATTACCTAAAATTATGTATTAGTCAATTCGGATATCTGTGAACTCAATGATTTCAAGACCTATTTTCCAATTTTAAACATTTCCAAATTTCTAGTATGACTTGTACCAGATAACCTACATCCTACGTAGCCCACCCCCGTAGTCAATGGACAACGGCCAAATTAGCTTCTACAATAGTTTCCTAAAACCGTATTCAACTGTAGCCAGACAAGAATATCTGTAATGCTACTGCAGCACTTATTTGTATACTACATAACAATCAGCCGACACTTTACTGGTAACAAAATCTTTATTGCGTGTTCGCCTTTAGAGTCACAGACCGGAAGAAGCAGTAACACAAAAAGTAGCTTAATGAATATAGCACAGAAAAACAAAAGAACAATAGAGGGAAGTGCACCTATATTTACCCCAATCAATTACGCGGTTTATTCAATTTTAATATTCCTAATAGTTCGAACTTCTTTCGAGATGCGATGGTATCGAGATCCGGTGCAACGAACGTATTCCTCATCGGTGCATTTTCGCGCTGGTTCTTCCTATTCGGCACAGCTGAGTCGACTTCGGCGGTGCTCGGCCACAATCGCAAGCGATGCATCGATTTTTCCTTCATCCGCTGCTACTGCAGCTACGGTGCATCGCCTTTGCAACGTGGTTACGTTCACACTCGCCACCTCCTCTTGTGGCATAACAACCTTGAGGGGTTATACCTACTTGGGATCGGGAAAATCACGGGATTTTCAAGAATTTTTTTTGCCATTTTAATAAATATTTTTAATAATTCACAAAACACTATCAAAAAGTTCATATTTTAAGGTGTATGTATAAATTTTTGTATGGAAAAATATTAAAAAATATATGAAATACAACTCGTCTTCCAAATCGTCAGTTTTTTTATATCATTTGCGGTGACCATGATATCTTCGGAACGTCTTATCTGAAGTCAAAGTAAAAAAATATTACGTTGGTACATTGCGTTACGAAGGGCCTGAACGAAGGGTGTCGTAAAATTTGGATTTTTGCAAAAATGACAACAATTTTACGGAAAAGTCAATTTTTCGAGGTGAACAGATTTTGGTCTTCTTGCAATAAAAAAAAAAATTTGTAATCGAAATGAAAAATCCTTCGTAAACAAATAATGGATAATACGTTTATCTTCATAGTTCAGTTTCAATTTAAATATAAATAGTAAATCTAAGGAATTAACATTTCTGTATGGTCTTAAAACTCTGCAGTTTTATTAAGTCAACCCTTATTTTCGATAAACTCTTATTTGAAAGTTATGAAGACATATATTTATTATTAATTTTTTAAAGTTATTTATTTGCGTGTGTGGTACTTCTCCGGAGTGTGATATGTTGTAAAACATGCGCCCTTGTGTAGCGGAACCCGACAGAATTAATGTACCTTTTAAACTCTCGCCGCTTTCACGATTACGAAATTATTAGAATATGTTAGCTGTAAAGCAAAACTGTGTAGCAGCTTCGGCACACAGATAATGCTACGATTAGTGGTAAAAAGAAAAAGTTCATACTAAAGAATACTTGTGTGTATGTTATACAAATATATGTACTTACATCTACAGCATGCCACAATATTAAAACAAAGAAAAATTATATCATTTATTGCATTAAATAGTAATGGAACAGTAATTTTCTGTATCCTTAACGAACCTCATAATTGTCCAGTATCATTTTCTTAAATTCTTCTTTGGTTAATTTACATTTATATAGTTCCGTTTTCACCGAAACGACTGTTATCGCTGTGAGTTAGTATGCAAGAATGACAATTTTTTACGATGAGCGAACAGTGGATGCAGTTTCAGGGGATGGACTTTCGAATTGTTTCAAAGCACGACGATTCAATTATTGTTTTTGGTATTATATTCAATGAGGTCGGCAGGATTTCCATTGAAATTCGTTTTGACGAAAGAACGACGAAAAAGTGGCGGTGGTCGTTATCTGCATTGAAACGTACACACGAAACCGAGCTTTGAAAGGAAGCAGTATCTTTTGTTTATTGTACGGCCATTGTGTCGATTCTTAGCGCAAACATATAAAGCGCAATTGCGATGTGCATATTTTTGTTCGGGTAAATAGAACAGGATACGCGTATTACGGTTTCGTTCAAAACAGACGGGATCGAGGTTTTGAGACATTCAACTATCGCATTTTGAAATCGGAACTATTTGTGCATGTGGAATGAAAATATTTAGAAGTTCACAGAATGAAAATTCGAATTGCAAATTTTTCAATTTTCGAATCCACAAATTCCCCAGTATTTTCGAACTCCTCAAATTTAAAAATTCTCGAATTTCTCCAATATACAAACTGTCGATTTTTCCAAATTCAAAAATTCTCGATTTTCTCAAATTAAAAAGTTCTCGATCTTCTCAAATTTAAAAAGTTGATTTCCTCAAATTTAAAAAGTCTCGATTTAATCAAATTTACAAATTCTCGATTTTCTCAAATGAAAAAGTTCTCGATTGTTTCAAATTTAATCTCGATTTTCTAAAATTTACAAATTCTCGAATATCCCAAAATTAAAAATCCTCGATTTTCCCAAATTTAAAAAGTCTCGATTTTCTCAAATTTAAAAAGCCTCGATTTTCTCAAATTTAAAAAGTCTCGACTTTCTCGAATTAAAAAGTTCTCGATTGTCTCAAATTTACAAAGTCTCGAATTTCCCAAAATTAAAAATCCTCGAATTTTCCAAATTTAAAAAGTCTCGATTTTCTCAAATCTAAAAAGTCTTGATTTTCTCAAATTTAAAAAGCCTCGATTTTCTCAAATTTAAAAAGTCTCGACTTTCTCGAATTAAAAAGTTCTCGATTGTCTCAAATTTACAAAGTCTCGAATTTCCCAAAATTAAAAATCCTCGAATTTTCCAAATTTTCAAATTCTCGAATTTTCCAAATTAAAAAGTTCTCGATTTTCTCAAATTTAAAAAGTCTCGAATTTCCCAAAATTGAAAATCCTTGAATTTTCCAAATTTAAAAATTCTCGAATTTCCAAATTTTCAGATCGACGTGCCACCGGTGTTTAATAAGACCCGTACCAATCACAATAATTAAAGCATCACCCCGTAATTTCGTGACGCGATTCTCTAAAAATAGAGAGAAAATCAGGGCAACCTTTTATCGTTGTCGGTACAGAGAAAATAGAAGATTCTCGAGGGATGTAGAAATGTCAGAAGATCATCTAATAATTGTTCCGTTAATCTTCCGCCGGGGCCTGCATCGTCGATGACTCGATGTATTTTATAATCCGGTTTAAACATTAACGATTATTATCGTCGTAATTCGACGAAGGCTTTGTCGGTAATAGGACTCCTAACGAATTTAATTTTCATGTAGAATTTCAGAGACACGAGCACAAATTAATCATTTCGTAATAAGATCGGAGAATACGAGGATTATGTAACGTTAGTCGAGCTCATCCGCTCTTATGTTTCGGGCTTTTTGTGCCCGGGTTACAGGATGTAAGTACGCGCTATCCTAAAGCTTAGTACGAGACTGCTTCATTCATTTTAGTTCGTAAAGAACATATGGCTTACGATCATTTATTATTTGCTTATAAAATATCACGTCACTATAACCGAATGTACCTGTATCTATTAAATAGACACTTCGGATATTATAACGTTAACAATTTTGTTATCGCGGTAACGGTAGCAGATATCCTTCCATCTGGTATGCAATTACAGTATTTTGTTATCAATTTTATGTTCCGCACTCTAATGCATTTCTAGTAGCTCTCTGGCGTGAATATTCTTTCACGGAAGTGCACGAGATATGCACTTACGAGCACCGTTGAATATTCAATTTTTTGATTCGAACATTTGCAATTTTTATATCGCTAAATTTCCACCTCTTTCAAAGATACGGACACGGGGTAGAGATATGGGGAGTTAGGGATAAGGGAATATGGGGAATATACGATAGGGAAATATGGACATAACGGATAGGCGTTATACGGAGTATGGATATAAGGGGATAGAGATATAGGAGAATATGGATTTAGAATTATAGGGGCATTGAGAGTCTAGGGATATCGGGACTCTACGATATCGAGTATTTAGGGTTATCGGATATTTTGGATATCAGAAATCTGGGAATACCGGTTATTTAGGATATCAAAAATCTGGGAATATCTAGAATGTCGGTAATCTAGGGTTATCGACTACCTATCAACATCGTCAACCTGGAGATATTGGAAATCAAGAGTGATCGATTATCTAGAGATATGGGAACCGAGTAATACCGGTGAGCTATACGTATTGATTATCTAGGGATATCGGGAATTTAGAAATGTAGGGATATAGGGATTTAAGTATGTTAGGTCTAAAAGTATAGCCATCTAGGGATACGGTAATATAGGGACCTAGGAACCTTATATTGTATGAATTTTAAAGTCAAATATTTCCCGAAGTCTCAAGATTAAAAGGTTACAGATCGTAATAGTTCCACTTTAAAAATCCCTAATTTCTCGTGGCTCCCTACATTTTCTTCTCTACATTTTCAGAAGTTTAAAATCGCCGCTTCTCGCGTCTCTATAATTTGAAAATAATAATTTCCAAAAAGTTGATTAAACGTACGCAATGAATTATTGCGTTTTTTTTATAAATCATGTTGTTATACCTTGAAGAAAAGTTTAAGTAAAAAAGCTATACAGGGTGTCCGCAAAGTGTTGAAGGAGCCGCAAATGGGAGGGAGGTAGGGTCATTCTGAACAACTTTTTCATTTGCAAAAATGTCGTATGAGGTTTCATTTTTAAATTATTAACGAAAAACACCGACCAATCAGAGCGCGAGAATCGCGCGCCACGCGATTCGATCGCAACCACGGCCAATTATAACTCGGGCCAACACTTCTGCCTCCGAGCGCGCGCGATTCTCACGCTCTGATTGGTCGGTGTTTTTCGTTAATAATTTAAAAGTGAAGCCCCATACGACATTTTTGCAAATGAAAAAGTTGTTCGGAATGATCCCACCTACCTCCCATTTGCGGCTCCTTCAACACTTTTGGGTCACCCTGTATATATAGTGATTACTCGTTCAGTGGATTTTAAGTGAATAATAATCGAATCAAATGATGCGATTAATTTTTGAGATATATTCCAATAATTTTCACAAAGTCAAATGATATGTTTAAATTGTGTTTGCAGTATTCAGAGGAAGGTAGAGACCGCTCTATGGATATATTTTATGGATATATTATGGATAAAATAAAAATATGGATATTATGGATATATGGGAAAAAATTTCTGTATTTTTAGGGACATATTTGAATACTTTTTACAAAGTTAAATGATATGTTTAAATTGTCTTTGCGGTATTGGATATATTTTCAACAAAAATTTTTGTAATTTTAAGGACATATTCGTAGACTTGTTACAAAGTTATATGTTCGAATAGTCTTTGAAGGGTTCCATTCTTGAATCTTTATATTTTTCGTACGCAAACGGATCCATCGAACGTTAGCTCGCGACCCGCGGTTCGAGAGTCTAATTTTCGGAATCCGAACTAATTGGATTGATAGCGAGGTAACCCACGGGCGCTCCGTATCCGCGGTACCTTGAGCCGTGCGCGGTAGGGGAATCAGCGGCGCAGTGGTGGAGGGAAACGAGGAGTCGGGAAGGAGTACCGCGTGTCTGGCATCTCTGTCTTCAGTTCGAGTTCGGCGCGCAGCCGGTACGCGTTGTGTGTTCCGCGCGCGACTTCCGCCTGATCAACGCTCGTTTCTTCGTCGCGACTCGCGTCGGTTCGTCGTCGGCCCGGAGTGTTTTTCGCGTTTACCACTTGCCGTGTACAACGGTCGAATAAAACGTAGGTAACGAGCACAGCGTCGTGGCGTCGTGCGCCGATCGATTCGTACCGGTGTGGTCTTTACGCGAGAAAACGGAATCGGAGCGAAAATTTCGTTGATAGTTCGCGCGCGACTCTCTCTCGCTATGAACGATGATTCATCGAACGATGAAAAACAGTGAGATGTTTGTTTTTTTTTCTCGGCAACGTTCGCACGCGGACAGACAGCCACCTTGTCTTCCCTCCAGGCTTCGCGCCGTCCCTTTTCAGAGATATCGGCCGTAAATATTGCGACGCGGATTCTTCAGAAATATCGATCGGTCGACGCGAGTCGGCGATCGATCGCCTCTACGTCCGCGTAGGCACGCACTTTTTTTTCAAACTCGATTATGTTCGCGCGTTTTTTCTCTCGAACGCCGTTCACGGTTTCACTCGTGAATGCGTAGACGAACGACTGACAGATTAATTGTCCATTGTTCGGGATAGATTATTCGATTTTGTTATTTATCGTCGAAAATGAACGATGCGACAGCATCGAACTCGTAACTAATCTCTGCGTGTTAACCTTGTACGTAAATTATTATTACTCTCTGTCGGATCAATGGAATATTGAATAAAATTATAATTACCAATGTCTCTTGAATTATATGCTTTGGTAACCTTCAGTGTTTGCGTATTAAAAGATAAAATGAGGGTCGAGGATATTGCAGATAAAGGGGCGCAATTTCGTTCTCGTCGATTTCGAGTAAATAATTTATAGAATTATTGCTTAGGCGTTGAACCGATTATGCTAGTTGAGAAAGATTTTCGTACAATAAATAATGGTTATCAAATTAATAAGTTTTTGTTTCTCATCTTTTATGAATTTTTCAAGTCTGGACCTAACCTTGACCTGCGTCAAAGTGCACAAGAAACAGTCCCCCTTCGTTGACTGTACTAAAGGATCAAAAAGTGTTAAAACGTATTAAAAAGGATCACAGTTCACTCATTTGCGTTATCGATAAAATATGAACGAAATATAGTGACGATTTTACAGACATCGACAAATAACGTTCCTGAGTCTCCTCGTTATAATTGAGTTAGCATCTTCGTCCTCAACCAAAAATTACAATAATTCGTTCGTTATCGAATTTGTATCGAACGTTGTAGAAGTTTACGCGCCTTGAACGTCGCGTGAGCGAAACTGTCAAAAGGTGAAGTTGTACGCAGAACTCGTACTACAAGTCCTAAATCGTTCGATTGATTTATTTGTTGACGTCTGTGACCCCAATTCATAACTGCTAATTGGAGCAGAATAGAACGAATCGCGCGAACAATCGTTTATTTCGTAATTAAGCGTCGAAAAGGAGCAACGTGACACGGTCGAACGAAACCATTACTCCGTTCAGTGTCAACTTCGTGAATAAATTATTTGAACGATTCGCGGTATCGTCGATGTCCCGATAACGTTCCAGATCGTTGATAATGATGAAATAGAATGTAACTCCGTGTGCACGAGTGTCCAAGTGCGTATACAAGTTTCGTCTAAAGCATCGAGTTAATTATTGGCCTCGTTATCGCAATTTGTAATTTATTATTTCGGAAGGACGGTTATTAATCAGAGAGAGCCAGAGGAACGCTCTCGCCGACAACATTGGTAGCTAATTAATCAGAGACAGACGTATCTCGTGTACGTACAAGTGACGTCGAACGTTCACGCAGATGACTATCGTTGTATGAGTAATTATTCGACGGTGAAATTGTTATAAGTCTCGTTTCTCGAACGGATCGGCAGTGGCAATTAGTCGATTTCTCATATCGAGTTATTTATTCGCTGTCCATTTAGTGCGTAATCGGTAAAGACCACACGCGTTAAATGATTTTATTATTAGGGAAACACGTTGACAATAACGGCTACTCGTTTGCTTGCGAATCGTGCAAGGAATGTTGAGGGACGAAATAAACGTGTCGTTCGCGCTTCGGAACAAGTGACAAGTTTTATGGTTAATAAGTGAAATGGCGCAGTGAAAATGGCCGTATATAATATGGCGCGATACGATCGCGATTAAACAAATTACGTTTCGTTTGATTCAATTTTTTATTCGAGATCTTTGGAAATGAAACACGAATACTGACACTGTGTAATTAGAATTTTCGATCTTCGTGTGGTAGTTCATTTTAATCATTGATGGTGCACAATTATCATACGTGTGTTTACTTTTAATATTTTCAAGAAAAGTGGATTATTACAGAGTTTGTTCATAAAAAAGATTGTGCAATTTATCATAACAAAATACCTCATACCAGAGGTGTTGATAAAAGGAAATAAATTATTTGTGTATTGAGTATATTGTATAATAGAATGTGTTATTGATAAAAAGTTAGTCTATTATAAATCATTAAAGAAGTAGTATAATAAAAAAATATCTCTATGTTATTTAACATCAATTCTACTTTGAATTATTCGACTTCATTAGCTTTCATTTGGATAGATGGTGTACTGGCGCCATTAATTCCTACAAATATCATTCTATTAAAGCTGTCTTGCAACCTTTAACAACGTGATAAGATAGTAAAGCGGGACTTCCCAAACTTTTGTATGCCATGATCCACATTCGTAAATAGCAGTTTTGCGCGAACCACTCATATGTGATTATTCATTTTCCAAAGTTCTACATATATTTCCTATTTAATGAAATATTATATTTCATTTGTTTGAAGTTCTAGAATTTCCAAATCTTTTAACTCTAAGAGTTCAAAAATGCTAATTTTCCAAGCCTTGAAGATTCCAGCTCCAAAGTTGAGAAATGTCAATCCATCAAGATCTAGAAATTAAAAAATTTCAAAGTTGAAGTTCCAAATTGAAAAATTCAAAAACTCTGTAATTTAAACATTTTGCAGTTTCGATGTTCCACGATTTTAAAATTTGAGTCTCAAAACTCTAAAGACGTCGCAATCTTTCGATATCGTAATATTTCAAATTCAAAATTATAAAATCGTAAGATCGAAAATTCCAACGAGTCAAATTTGTTAAATTACCAAAGAAGGTCAAAAGTTCTGAAGTTTCAAGATCCTAAAATTTCTAAATCCTAACCTTTCAAAATTTCAATGCTCGAAAATTAAAAAATTCTCAAACATGAAATTTTTAAAATTCCAATGTACCGAAATGAAGAAATTAAAAAATTCTAATCTTCCGAAATTGCGAAGTTGAAAAACCTTGACATTTTCACATTCTGTAGCTCGAAAACTATAAAATTTCGAAATTCTAATATCTTGAAATTGCGAAGTTGAAAAACTTTGATATTTTCACATTCTGTAGCTTGAAAATCTTAAAATTAAAAAATTCTAATACTTTGAAATTCCAGAGTATAGAAACCCTAATTCTAAAGTTCCCCAATTTCAAAATTCGAAAATTCTAATACCTTTAAATTACGAAGTTCAAAAGCCTTGTTATTTTCACATTCTGTAGCTCCATAATCTTAAAATTCAAAATTTCTAATACTTTGAAAATTCAGAATTGAGAAATCCTGAAATTTCCAAATTCTAAAGTTCCCCAATTTAAAAATTACAAAATTCGAATACCTTTAAATTCCAGCCTCCAGAAAGCCTGAAATTCCAATATACTAAAGTACCAAAATCCTAATATTTCAGAAGCTAAAAAGTTCAATTGCCAAACTCCAAAGCCCAAAAATCCCAAAGATCAAAAGTTTCGAAACTTCGAGATTCGAAGATCAATTTAAAACACGTTCGAAATCAGCTTGCGACCAACGCTTGAAATTTTTACGGTGGCAATCACCATTGACCCCCCAGAACGAGCAACGTGCGAATTAACCTTGTCCTCTGGCGCCACGAGCAAGCCGAAAACGTACGAGATTCGGATCGCGTTGACGGAACGACGTATTTACAGACAACGACGAGAAATGTCGCTGACTCGGCGTGTTCGATTTCAACGTACATTTTTTATAATCCCGCTTGTCTCGCGAAGTTAACATGTCAATGCTATCGGCACGTTTCTTTCGTTGCTCGTAAACGGGTTACTATAGCAGGACGTTCACCTGTATCGACTGCGCGAACATCGTATCGTGTGTATCGCGAGAACTGTAGACCGTCATAGAAACAGAAAACGTTTCTTATCGACGCTGTTGCGAGACACAGTTTCGTACGGAGTGATTGATAAGGAGACATCAGCAATTCACGTTGTTATTTTATCTCTCTCGTAGTAAAAAAGCAAACGATAATGGCCCGTTCGTTGATATTTCATTAATCATCGAAGAAATTGCGAGAAATTCGTGATAGTAATCGAGAAGAATCGCAATCGACGACGCCACGAACGGGGCTGGAGTCAATTGTTTAATCCTTTGCACTCGATAGAGCAATTTGGTGAAATTTTAGCTAAATGCATAATGTTATACGCGCGATGTTTGAACATAGTAGAATGGACAACAACGGCAATTGATAATGGAAAATAATAATTTCCAAAGATTTTGATAAACTTTTTGGTTACAAAGTTTTGTACTTAAAGATACTATCGGCGAATAAGGCAAACGCTCTCGAGTGCAAAGAGTTAATTGATTTGTTTTTTTTTTCTGTTTGTGAAACAGCGAAGTTCTTTTGCGTCATCGATCAGAGGAAAATAACGGTGCGACTATATAAGAGGGAACAGTGCGGAGGATCATGGTGTGACTCGAGTGATTAAATAGATCTTTCGGAAAGATCGACAGGGTTGACCAGTGGTTGTGTGGTGATTGGTTTTGGTGGTGGTGCTTGATACGCTCCTGGGAGTCGGAAGCTCGTTGGTACTTGGGCCTCGTTTTCGTCGGTTTACTCATGCTGGGAGTTTTGAAGCGGCGTTGGAAGCCATCGAAAAGGTGAATACACTTTGCTCTTGTAATTGCGCTGCGCGCTGGGAACCGTGATTAACACATTGACTACCGTGTCACCCATATGTGGGTGACGCTCAAATTTCAAGACAGATTTAATAGCCATATTATTCGAGATTCGTTCACTTTTCTGACTATAAATAATCGTACAGGGGGCCCTCGACTTTCGCATACAATTGGTTCCTGAAAGTGTGTGCGAATGTTGAATGTTCGAAGGTAGAGCGATGTGAAAAAATATGCACCAAAAACGGTGTTCCAAAGTATTTATTTATTTATTCGAAATAATTCGAGTATTTTCAGTTAGAACTTTTGAATAATATAGCTGTTACGTCTGTATGGAAATTTGAGTGTCACTCATATGTAGGTGACATAGAAGTCAAAGTGTTAAGAATCATTCAGCAATCGGTGAAATAATTATAAACTATGAAACCGAAATCTTCTTTTGCAAATTATGATTTGCAAAATTAAACTTTATATGTATCACGTAAGCGACAAAATAAACACTCTGATATTCATTTCTTTTTTGCGGTTAGAATGCCTTCGATCATTATCTGCACTGCCAGAGTATGACTGTCTATTTCTACGACATTCGTTTTTGAAACTAGTATAAGACAAACCAATCTGCAACAGTATAAAATTGTATTACTGTACCATACGTTATTATATAACCGACAAAGTGATTAGTGATAGTCCAGATTTCAATTAACGTTACTAAACACTTTTGCAAGTAAGATTTCCTAGATCAGACCCAGCTCATTTTGTCAGTACATCCCAATTAGACTTTAAGCAACGAGTAATTGTGATATATTAATTTTACTGTCGAATGAATCGACTTTTCACGGTATTAAAATTTTAAATCATTCTGCGTTTCCGGTCCCCGAGTACAAAGCCGACAGTTATTTTTATCGGAATTTCGCTCACATATAGATAACGGGTAAAATGATGAGCAGTTATAAGCACGATGAATGAATATAGTTCTTTTATTAAATTTTACTAATAACACGGTGTTACCTTGACGCATTATGGTTCACCGGTGTAAGGATAAGGTAACGTTATGTGACAAGTTAATTACAACTTAACTGGGCAGAATTACGGACCGTGTGTCGAGGGCAATATTCTTGTGCGATAATTAAACTTCTTACGAAAATATTGATCTCTTATCGGTAATTTAAAGCAACCGTATTATTAGTTTCGTAGCTTCGTTTCGGGTCCATATAACCCCGAATTAAAATTACGTTCTGAAATGTAGATTCCCGTTATATTGCCGCGGACGAGATTGCAGAAGGAAAATTCTTGAGATACGATAATAAAGAAACCGTCGCTAACATCGGTGCAAATTTCGTACGACAGTGGCAATATAATGGGAGTCCACTGTATTGTTAGAACACTCGATATTACCTACGCGAAATGAACCTGTTCACCTACTTTCTTAGAATTCTATACCTCTGAAGAATAAAGTAATGCAACGTTTGCTAAAACGTGGTGTGTTCGACGTGTCTTAAAGTGAAAACGACGAGCGAACCGGACAGCCAGATACCGGTACCGTACAGTGTATAATCGTCTCATAATCATATTTTAACGCGAATGTCGATATTCGCGGTAAGAAGAAATTTGCTACGTTGTTATTTATCACTGTAGTGCAACCAGCCACAATAGAACAATAGAACAATAGAATCACCCGACATTAACGAGCAGCAACGTTGTAGAATAACGGAGTTTCAACGAGAATAAATTACGAACGTTGCATCCGTTTTGACGAAAATATATAAAAATGGCCTGAAGAAAGTATCAGGTGACACGGGTTAGTCAATGTTCTGTGTTGAATTGTCATTCGAAGAATGTGCAAAAATAAATGTTTGTGTAGGTAGTCACTGGGACCCTAATAAAGGAAACCTTAGCTCTGTCAACAGAGTCAATGGGCCTGGGTCCGTATTCATACTTCGGTTCGGCTCGGCTCGGTTCGGCTCGGTTCGGCTCAACTTACTTAGTTACGTTCGGTTCGGTTCGGTTGCGCTCTGCTTTACTCGACTCCGTTCAGCTCAGCTCAGTTAAGTTCGATTTGGTTCGGTTTAATTCGGTTCGATTCGGCTCGATTCGGTTGCGCTCTGCTCTACTTGATTCGGTTCAGCTCAGCTCAGTTAAGTTCGATTTGGTTCGGTTCGATTCGGCTCGATTCGGCTCGATTCGGCTGCGCTCTGCTCTACTCGACTTGGTTCAGCTCAGCTCAGTTAAGTTCGATTTGGTTCGGTTTGGTTCGGTTTGATTCGGCTCGGTTCGGCTCGGTTCGGCTGCGCTCTGCTCTACTTGACTTGGTTCAGCTCAGCTCAGTTAAGTTCGATTTCGTTCGGTTCGGTTCGGCACAGTTCGGCACAGTTCGGCACGGTTCGGACGCGCTCTGCTCGGTTCTGGTCCTTTAAGCTCTACTTGGCTCAGTTCAGCTCAGCTCAGTTAAGTTCGATTTAATTCGGTTTGATTCGATTTGATTCGGCTCCGTTCGGTAGAAATAATTTTTTTGCTTGCATCGTCTATATAATTTTCACTCATGTTTATACTTTGCTGTAATATCGATGTCTCCCTGTTTCCTGTAATTTTATCATCGTTCCTGTGTATTCGGGAATAAGCAGCCGTCCCGTTTGAAATCTGGTTATTCGAGAGGATCGGTTATGGCATCGGGGGTAAACATACCTGCCTTTTGATTTCATGTTTGCCCGAGAATTGATTCGGGGTAAACGCGGCTTTACCATACAGGATGTTCGGAAGATTTGTCCGAATCTTTCGTGTAAATCGAACCGTGAAAGGATCATGGGAATTTTACGTGTAAATCAAGCCGTGAAAGGATCATGGGAATTTTATCCTTTTATCCAGAATTTTACCCTTTGCGCTTTACCGTGAGATACCGACTTCGTGATCGTCCTTAAATTTTAATGTCTGTCTGGTAGAGTGAGTCAGAGTAGTTTAGGTCTGGGTTACGGAAACGTGCCAGATATGTACTTAAGTTGTCCAATTAAATCCGTCGTATTTGTTCCAAATCCAACGTTCAACTAATTGGCATGATCGATACGGGAGTTTCTCGATAAATAATTGTCCTACCGTTTGTGTTCTGCGTAATTAAATGGTTCGTATTTCGTTGAAAGTTTGAAACGAGCCGTTGCGATCGAACACACAATACTTTGTATGATTAGTGTAATTAGTCGAATACGATTCATTGTAAACTCGTGTACTACAGTTACGTTCCATTTCGTCAATTAAATCTATCATTAATGAAGTTTCATCGACCAATTGCAGATAATTGGAGAATCGAGTTGCACGAGAATATTGTAATTATGATATCTAATTGGAATTAGATACAGTGTTTCAAACGATATTTTGTATATTTTCTTCTGTATTGATAAAACGGGATACCTATGCGCATGTGTTAATAGTGATCCACATATTCCTACATTTAGATTTTTAGATTGTTTGATTTTTAGATACCTGGGTCTCTAGATAACTGGATCATTATTTTTATCTCCGCATGTTCACATCCTTACATTACTCAAATAATTATACTTTACAAATCTCTAATCTAGAGATCTAGGTAGTCTAGACTCTTAGATCTTTAGATTACCAGATCAATATTTATTTACATCTCTACGACTCCAAATCTCTATATTTCTCAAATCTCGAAATACCTATGTTCCCCAAATCTGTAGAACTCCATATCCACGGACTTCTATGCCTTCGAAATTTCTATGTTTTTTAAGTTTCAATATCTTCCATTTCTATAACTCTAGATTTCAATTTCATAGCTCTCTACGTTCCCAAATCCCCATATTCCTAGTTTCACCTAGGATCAATGGACTCTCAAATCTCAAAGTCCCCAAATTCCTGGACCCTCAAATTTCAAACTCTCCAAATTTCAGGACCCTCAAATTTCAAAGCACCCAAATTCCTAAACTCGCAAAACCCTGCATCAAAAAATTCCTATACCACCAAATTTTGCATCCCGAAAAATTTTCAAAAATTAGCGTTTGATTTCTCCCTCGATTATCATATCTTCCCTAGGGAAGCGAGACTCGAAACAGCGAATCGAGTCTTTGACGCATGCTCGGGACTGATACTCGAAACGAATAGTTTCTACGCTTGTTCCCTCTCGAATACAACCACTCGACATAGGTACAACGTATTTATTTGCTTTCAAACACGTTGCCCGCCTTCGCTCGCGTTGTATCCTGCTATTAAAATCGACTTGGAGGGTCCTTACCATTGGCGTAATTGGGCTCTTTGTCTAGGGTGCGTCAGGTCTCTTAGCTTTGCTCAAAGCGTCGAGCATCTAGCGTTGCTTAACACTTTGATTGTGCGTCATCCATATTTCAATGAATGCCCGAGTCCACGCTTGATCTAGACACCCATTTCGTGAGGAACGTTCCTAATTACCTACCGATAAATGAGCCTGAAGATACATAACAGAACTATGTAAATATTAACCTCTTGGCTTATGATATCGATTCGGATTCGTGACGCACATTAGAATTGAAAGGTGACAAACTTAAATCGTATTTGGATACAGATTGAGTTTTGAGTTCTATATCAATTGTAATTTGTATAATTAGAAGATCGATAAATCCAAAATATAACTAATATTTTAACGTTGTTTATTTATTTTATCTCTGCGGGAATAATTAGGTAGATCTGACTGACCGTAGAAAATGTTGTAGGTTAAGGTGTTAGTTTAGCTGTATTCTGTATAAAAATAATTTAATTTATAGTGGTTAATAATGTCTATTGAAATAAGTTTGTTTAAAATAAAGTTACATACTATTATTACGAAATTAATATAGACTGAAGATTGTTCTAATGTACAGTTGATTTTTACTTGGATCATCATCTGTGAGACAAATTTTGAAGCTGTGGAATATTCTTCCAATTTGTAACATATTGAATTGTTCATAAAATCTACCCTGCGATACTGAAATATGCAATTTTATTGAAATAAAAAAGATTCGATGGATTGACGAACGTCTTTTTACTTCTGGCAATAATTTTTTTTTTTCCCTAGTTACGCCAATGGTTTCGGGCGTGTTTCGTGGTGCAACCGAGGCAACAATGTGAACGTAGCCTTACAGGTTCCTTGCTACAATCAATTCCCCTTTCCTACAAATCGTTGTTTAACCCCCCAGTTCTAGTACACGTAACACTTGTATAGATTCAGATGCGAGGAACGGAAGTCACACTTGTCCTACGAATAGTAACCTATTTGAACAGTAATTTATTCCTGTTTCACAATTCTATTACAGATAGAGAAATTCAATTTATGATTGTCAAAATTCAGGACCGTTACGTGTCGTAAATAATAGGTAATGAAAACGATTGAAATAGTGATTCATCAATAATACATTTAATATAACATTGTAAAGAGATTAAACGAAACTTTCGATTCACATGGTACCCTACAAGTCATATGTACTCTTATCAAACATACTTCTTTTACACTTCAATCTTCATACTGTCAATCTTAAACAATTTCAAAATTAAAAACGATCTCTTACATTTCAAATTTTCCATCTGGTAGTCTTCTTTCAGCAAAGATAAGGAAAATTATTTTACATACTACTGTTGTACTTCAAGTCACACTGTCAATCTTAAACAAGTACAAAATCCTTAAACAATTTCAAAATTAAAAACGATCTCTTACATTTCAAATTTTCCATCTGGTAGTCTTCTTTCAGCAAAGATAAGGAGAATTATTTTACATACTACTGTTATACTTCAAGTCACACTGTCAATCTTAAACAATTACAAGATCCTTAAACAATTTCAAAATTAAAAACGATCTCTTACATTTCATACTTTCCATCTGGTAGTCTTCTTTCAGCAAAGATAAGGAGAATTATTTTACATACTACTGTTGTACTTCAAGTCACACTGTTAATCTTAAACAAGTACAAGATCCTTAAACAATTTCAAAATTAAAAACGATCTCTTACATTTCAAATTTTCCATCTAGTCTCCTTTCGGCAAAAATAAGGAAAATTATTTAAATTTCCGCCGCCATCGAAATTATTTACTTCATTACGCGATCAACATCACGTCTCGCGATGGCAACATCTCGTGCATTAAGAATTGTTATCTCGTTAGAGGTAAATTTGTATAAAATAAACCGAAATTTATTCGATTATAGATTAAACGGATCTACCGAGTCTCGTTAACCGGATCGGTTTGATACAAAATTTCCTGTTTGAACGATTCACCGGCTAACGGTATTTCGAGTGAAGCTCGTGTTAGGTCAAAATGCTAACAGCCGCTTCTTCGCTGAGAAAAAATGGTTGCGATGCGTTTGAAATGCAAACGTGGCTGAAAATTACTTCGTTAAGGAATTTTGCCGCAGGAAGTGCATCGAGATGCGCGCGATACAGTTACTAAAACGTTGAAAAAGATACAAAGGCAGGAAAATCATTGTACGGTGATATCTCGATCGATCTGTTTTAATTTTGTAAAAAAATATTTCAGTTCATTGCCCTCGGTATATGCACCCGAATTTGCAATTTAATTAACCGATTAATTCACACCGCTTTCGTAAATATTCCACGTCGTGCAGATCAAGACTGCTTCGTTCGTTCCTCAAATTTTTAATTGCATTTTGTAATTAGATGGGGTGCTTTTAGCGTTTGTAGTAAGCACCGTTAATCATGGAAATCATTTCCATTTTAATTTTGAGTATTCGAAATTAACTAAGAACTTTTGTATGTTATGAAACCGTGGGGTGATTTTATTCTTCATTCGTGAAATACATATATTTGTTATTAATAATTATTTAGACGTTTGTCGTTTTTTTTTATTACTTAGAAGCGTTGCTCAGTTTGTTCCCCTGTACATCTTTCCAGTGATAAAAATTTGCATCATTTAAAAAATCTAAAAATTATTTAAAAAATACTGAATAGAAAGCTGGAAGTGAAAATAGGATTCATAGGAGTATCGATAATTTATGATAGAAAATATTGGAAACTTTCCCCTTTTCTCGAATTATGCAGTAACATGAGCTAGCCTGTTTACTATGAGGTAAAAAAATGTTGTATGTTTAAAATAAGTTAAAAATATGTAAAGTTAGATATTCAAAGTTATTAAGATTTCACTTGAAAGTAGGAAATTTGGAGATTTGGAGTTTTGGAGTTTTGGTGATTTGGAGATTTGGAGATTTGGAGATTTGGAGATTTGGAAATTTGGGAATTAGGGATTTGGCGATTTTTATATTTGAAAATGTGAAAATTTTCGAATTTGTAAGTTTCGGAATTATGAATCTTAAAAATATTAGATATTAACGTTGTAAAATTTCAAAATATCGGAATTGATAATTTGAGTGTTTGGAAACCCAGTTGCGATCGTCGAAATTTTCAAATATTAGAAACTCGGAAATAGGAAGATATAAGAATGCGAGGCTATCAAATTTTCCAATGTACAAATTTGTAAATCGCGAGCGCAGTCACTCATCGTTGATTACAGACGTTCCTCATCACGTACTAGCGTGTAACGACGAAATAAGCGTAGCCAGTTAAACGGCACTACAAATGGACGTACGCGTCATTACTCAATAAAAGCCGTCTGTTTTCTGTCACCAATTTATCCGTCTCGCAGAAAAGCCACGAACCGACGGTACGAATAATGCGAAAAAAGGTTGAATAGGATTTTCACAAGGGTGTAATCTCGTTCGCAATTATATATCTGTCGCTCCAGAGAAGCGTCCAACCCGATCAAGTCGAATCCTCTCTCGTTGCCGGATATTCCGTCCTGAAGGAAAAACGAAAACGCGAACAACTCCGAGGAGATTACGAACTACATGAAAAAGAGAATATACCATAGCGACGGGGAAAATAAGGGAGAAAAATCGTAATCGGGTTCTATTGCACCCGGCTTCAACCTAGTCTTTGACGAATGGAATAAGGATAAGTCGGGAATAGGTGGATCATCGTCGCAAATGTACAGATAAGATATTCCATGAACCAATATGCGAGTAGAAGGAGCGAGATTCGTGCATCATTTTATTTCCGGATAGGTTTCTGTAGCTTCTATACAGAATGTGTAGTTTTATTGTATATACATATGTAGTTTTTCATTTTATATTTTTATTCAGTTGTTCGGGATATTCAAAATTAGTTTGTCTTCATCGTGACGTCTCGAACATTCTAGAGTTCTGGCTGTATATAAATATGTAAACATCAGGCATAAACGTATAAGAATAAAGTTTAACAATAAAACTACCAAAGGGGTCAAATGACATTTTTACAAATTTTCTACTTCAAATGACAAAATTTGTTAAGCATTTATGCTGATTGCCATCAGGATAAAGAATCTATACATTATTCGTTCATATTTCATCGTTTTTTCATTTATTTTTCAACTTCATTTTTTACCTCAAAATAATTGTGCATTATACGTCGGTAGTTTTAGTGTTAAATCGAATCGTCCTGGCATTCGATACAGAGAGAGTGTAACAACTATTATGTACAATTTTTAGTAACTCATTTATGTCGATTTTTATTGAGTGAACGAATATATGTTTTTCGTGTAGCTAAACATGCTGCGTATATTACTCTGTACGTTCCAACATGAGTTTTATTATTTTAAGTTTTATATTACTTTATACTAGCTCTACAGTTTCTGTAGTCTCTATAGTAACATTGTTTACAATTTATGATCACAAATCTTCCTAAAATTATCATTCGCTAATCCACATTCAATATTCGATTTTATCTGGATGTGATTATTCTATGAGTTATCGAAACAAGATCGAACACTTGTTTCATGTTACACCTTATTATTGCAACGCATATTATATTATCACAGCGTACAGAGCCGTTGAAATCATTACAATATTGCACGAGAAATATCGTTTTTCGTGTCCTGTATAATTAGAAACATACGACAACACTTATAAATTAAAAATTATTCTAATATGTTATATCAGAAAAGTTAAGTTCGATTTGGTTCGGTTTGTTTCGGTTCGGTTCAGTTCGGTTCGGCTGCGATCTGCTCGGTTCTGGTCGCTTAAGCTCTACGCGGCTCGGATCAACTCAGCTCAGTTAAGTTCGGTTCGGTTCGGTTCGGTTCGGTTCGGCTCGGCTCGGCTCGGCTCGGTTCGGTTCGGTTCGGTTCGGTTCGGTTCGGTTCGGCTCGGCTCGGCTCGGTTCAGTTCGGTTCGACTGCGATCTGCTCGGTTCTGGTCGCTTAAGCTCTACACGGCTCGGATCAACTCAGCTCAGTTAAGTTCGGTTCGGTTCGGTTCGGCTCGGCTCCGCTCGGTTCAGCTCGGCTCCGCTCGGTTCGGTTCGGCTCGGTTCAGTTCGGTTCGGCTGCGATCTGCTCGGTTCTGGTCGCTTAAGCTTTACACGGCTCGGATCAACTCAGCTCAGTTAAGTTCGGTTCGGCTCGGCTCGGTTCGGTTCGGGTCAATTCGGTTCGGCTGCGATCTGCTCGGTTCTGGTCGCTTAAGCTCTACACGGCTCGGTTCATCTCAGCTCAGTTAAGTTCGATTTGGTTCGGTTCTGTTCGAAATCGTTACAATATTCAATGAAAAATATCGTTCTTCGTGCCCTGTATAATTAGAAAAATATAAAATCACACATATTTAAAAAATTATTCTAATATGTTATATCAGAAACTTTCTCTTCATTTTCATAATTTGTACACGAAACATGGAATTACGAAAACAATTAATCGTGCTACAATTTCGAGAATCGCTATCAAGCTTATCTTCGTTCGTTTTCCACTTCCTTGTTATACATATAATACATATAAAAGTAGCATAAGCGAATGTAAGCAAAGACGTTTGCGATATTAATTATAGACTGTCGGTGATTGTTGGCGAAACGATGATCGCGAAATCATGATTTGGTTCACCAAAATGGCGGGAGAAAATTGAGGGGTCGAACGCGGGATGTGCTGTTTCTGCAGCGTCAATTAGAAATGGCTGAAACGCGGAGCAAGAAACCCTATGGTACACAGCCGCTGAATTCCGACCGAGTTTCCGAACCGTGCTCCCCTCGAAACTTTTTGCCACCGAATATACGACGCCATTCTTCGCCCGATTACCGAGCTATTTCGCGTTCCTCGTATTGTCTAAGCCCCGGGAGAAGAGAGTCCGCAACTTCTGGAGATCCTTTCAAACACGCGAAATTCCTACGACTCATGATTTTGGTCATAGAACGCTGTATTGTTCGGAATTTGGGTCATCGAGCGAGAGGCAAACTCGACCGCGTATCGTATTCCTTTTCCTTCAAACTTTTTCAAGGAACTTTTTTTAGCGAGAAAGGTGAAATGTAGGTATAATTATTTACTACTACTTTATTATTAACACATTGAGTTGGACTTTTCGTTTGGTCAGCGTCGGTCTCTAGAATCGACAGTATCAAAATTAAAAAATAAATGTGCTAACTTAAATAAAATTTATTGAAACATTCTAAACAAATATATGGTATGCATGTGTTACAAAATGTGACGACTATTTAGTCAAATTTCTAACTGTCTTGCGTCCGAATAGCCTTGAAATTTTGTCATAACATCCCGAACAATATCTTCGAATATTACGAACATCTCCTTTTTCTTTTCATGATTCGTGAACACTTCTTTTTTCAATAGGCACAGGAATTTCCGCATGTGACTGCAGTATGATTGCATTCACCAATTGTCTTCGAAATGATGTGACTGATATTTTTTAATTTTGATACTGTTGATCCTCAGGGATCGACCTGGGACTCAACGTGTTAAGGGTTAATAAACTTTAACTATTTGTCCTGCAATATCGTATAACACCTGACGCAAATTACAATTCGAACGTGATAAACCAGACTCATATTTTTGTCGCAATTAAATTTTTGGTTCAGTTCAAATATAATCTGCATGATCAGCGATCGCTGAATGCAACATGTGCCTAACATTTTAACTTTCTCTAGTTGCCTTAACGTTACGGCAATAATTATCTAGTTGTGAATGACGCAACTGCCTAGAAAATTGTAGGTTAAGGGGTTAACCCTCTTAGTGGCACGAGCTGATATATCGGCTCGAGCGTAGACCATAATTGAAATCGTGATAACTTAATACATTTGTAATAGATGGTAAATGGTTTTGGTATCATTTGAATGTGTGTATTCTGTACTTAATCGTTAATGTATTTTTTTATTTTTAGTATATCAAATAGTATATCTTTAGTATATCTCAAATCTTTAAATTTTCAAAATTCTCAAATATTGTAATTTCTAAGTTCTAAAATTTTTTACTGCGAAATTTTCGTTACTCCAAATTTCTTGCTTTAAAATTTGCTCTTTCGAGATACGAGATGGTTCAGAGAAGAATAGAATATATATGAATATATATGAATGTATAAGAATAGAATAGAATAAGTCCTTTTGGCTGTTCTGTGTAATTTATCATTTACGAGATACAAGTGCTCCCTTGTATAAAGTATATATTCCGCACGAAACTTACAATTATACAAACACTGTTTGCTTAATATGTACAGAGTACCGACGAAAATTAAACTCGATCGAAAAAACCGTGCGAAACTCGATTTATCGATACCTGGTTGAGCCAGAATATCGTGTTCGTCGGTGTACGCGAAATCGCTGAAACGGCAGTTTAGCTATCGCTATTTTTACCCCTTTTGCAGCGTGCATGCGCGAGCACCGTTCAGAAACGGAGTTTCGCAAAATACGTACGAAGAACTTTAGAGCCGTATGAAAAATTGATTCTCTAGCGGGTATGATTAATCGAGTGACCTGAATTTCGTGTCAGATATACGTGCTGGTCTACCGAAAGTGCTGAATAATTTCCGTTTCCACAGTCACGACGTTCGAACTGAAAGGATTTCGGTGTACAGAGTTTTCTCACAATTAAAATACCTTTCGAGGAGCAACCATATGGTTTTGTTGAACGATAACATGGGACTAATACGAGTACGGGAGGCGAGGCTCGAATTTCGAGCTCTGTACAAACACGCCAACTTCTGAGCAAGCTTCGAATAGGATTTCAAAGTGGAAAAGCAAAAGGTAAAAGACGAGGGGCGCTCGGTAATGTCGGCAACGTTCGAACTTCTCAAGGGACGAGGGCATAAAACCCGTCGAAATCGAACTCCCGGTATTTACGATCGTTTCGATGCACCACGCTCTAAAACGGTTGATACATGGTTGTCGTTTTGCCACAGGTACGAACTCGTAACTAGAAACTATAAAATTATGGGTTTCGTGTTTCATGCGGATACAGTAGTATGTATGTTCGGCGAAGGAAGTTAGATATTGCGTTATCAAATATAATGAGTTACTTTATTAATTGTTATAGATCAAAAATACTCAATATATATATTACAATTATAATTATAGTTATAAATATAATTATACATTCAATTATAATTATAATTATAATTTATAATTATAATTATAAATTTAATTTACTTATAATTAAGTTATAAATCGATCAATAAATAGTTAAATTATAATTATAGTATAATTATTTATTAATTATACTGTATATTAATTTTAAAATATTAATTGTAATCACTTGCACAATTTCACTTGCACGTTTGATAATCGAGAATTTGCACAGTTCGGTATTTTTATGTTTAAGGATTTAGGATCTTGGGAATACGAGGACTATAGAATTTAGGACATTGACATAATGAAAATTTAGGGATTTATAAGTTTGTGAATTTGATGTTTTGGAAATTCGGCAGTTTGGAAATTTCGGAGTACCTAGCAATTGAGAATGCAGAGATACGAGAACCTAGCAGTTGAAGAACTAAGAAATTTGGGAATGTAGCAATTGAAGAATTCAGAAATTTCAAATTTGGAAGAGAATATATAAATTTGAGAAGTTGAAGATTATAGAATTGAAAAATTTGAAATCGTACGAATTTGCGAATCTATATAAATTTGATAACATGTCAATTACAGAATTTATAAATTTAAAACCGTACCAATTAGAGAATTTATAAATTTATAAATCTACGAATTAGAGAATACCGAAATTTAAAATAATCCCAACCAGAGAATTTGTAAATTTGAAATCTGACCAATTTAAGAATGTAGTAATTTGAAATCTGACCAATTAAAGATTTTATAAATTTGAAACCAATTAGAGAACTCAGAAATTTGAAATTAGGGAATGTACCACATAAACTTAAAAATTAAGAAATTAAGACTGGCAACGTAGCACGTGTCATACCTAAATTCAGTCAATATTTCACCTTCGATGATACATTTGTCCATATCTGATCTAATATGCGCAACAAAAACTAAGCAGAGAAACTCGTATTTCGTACGATGCTGTAAAAGCGAAAGAAGCTCTCGAATAGAAGAAATTCGAAGCTTTCGAGCGGACGAGGGTCGATCCATTATGGTCGTGGTGTTTGGCACGCGCAATGACGCGGGCATAACAAACAAATTCCGCCGGTGGAAACGCTTTCCGTCTGCCAACTCGGTCTCTGGTGGATAAATTTAATTGCAAGAGGCGGCAGACACCGCGAAGAATGACCTTACGACCGGTTCACCTTGACGGTAATCACGCCTTGAATTATTCAAGTTCTTCCGTTGATAAGCGACCAGGCGTAATATATTGCTTCTAATTAGCGCTTGTCTGTGAGGAAAAAGCCACTATCATAGATAAATATCGGTGAATTAATCGCGTTTGCTGCGTACATTGTTAATACACCGGGATGCACGGTGTCTTTCTTCGACTATCAATTAAAGCATAACAGTCGATTTCGAGAAAATTATGAGCAGATTTTTCGAGCGATCGTCGTGCTATTCAATTATCCCGATCAGATTAAGGTACGAGAATTTTGAATTGTAACGGGCTGTGAACTGTATTCAGTAATACACTGCGGTACATAATTGTAGCACCAACTACAGGGTGTCCCAAAAGTGTTGAAGGAGCCGGAAATAGGAGATAGGTGGGGTGAACAACTTTTTTTTCTGAACAACTTTTTCATTTGCAAAAATTTCGTATGGGGCTTCATTTTTAAATTATTAACGAAAAACACCGACCAATCAGAACGTGAGAATCGCGCGCCACGCGATTCGATCGCGACCACGGCCACTTATAACTCGGGTCTACACTTCTGCCTCCGAGCGCGCGCGATTCTCGCGCTCTGATTGGTCGGTGTTTTTCGTTAATAATTTAAAAATGAAGCCTCATACGACATTTTTGCAAATAAAAAAGTTGTTCAGAATGACCCCACCTATCTCCCATTTCCGGCTCCTTCAACACTTTTGGGACACCTTGTATATTTTTAGTAGATTCGGAGCTTGATACGAAATCAAAGGGTACAGTGAACAATGAACTTTAGTAAACGTTTGTTGACATTATTTTATTGTACAAGAAAATATAATATGAATATTGATTTTTCATCGTTGCATAACTAAAGCAACATATGATAGAAACTCAAACATATATACATAAATATGATGTTAATAATTTATAGGGCGTCATTGTTTTATTATAACTTGAAAAATCCTATCTAGCACGTTCTCGATGAGTTTCTGAAAACTTATTTCGCCAATTTCGTTACTTGGTCTTATTATTGTTTTCCAATTTTAAAATATTTTCGTACTGCCGAGTTTCAGCATAAACTTTTCTGACAATAATGACCCAAATTTTTTCCATCGGATTTTTCTCAGGTGAACATGCAGGTCATTTAATAATATACACCCGTTCGGTACGGAGTCGCAATTTTTTTTTGGACCACCCTTTTCATCCTTACCATAATTAACTGGATCATGGAAAAAATTCAGAACGACTTTATGTGAGAGCTTTAGCGTACGAGCAATTTCCCGAACATCGTTACTATTTGGAACGAGAATGTTTCCGTCTGTTTTAATACATGTTATGTATATTATATTACTAACAGTGAACCATTGCAGTTGGCATTGCACTCGAAAGGTGACTCGTATATACTATTGAGTGAAATACAATTTGATACAAAATATGGTTTAATACAATTTGAAATAAATACATTTTACCAACTCCTATCACTTTATACACGCGATATGCACAGCGAATCGATAGTGTCGATTAATACGTGTAACAATAATGACTTCGAAAGAGTTCATCACACTGACGTGTAGAAAGTTTTAGAATTTCCCAACGACAAAAGTAACTTCAAGCTCAGGGTTGAAGGTTGAAGAACGTTCGAAGGTAGCCACTTTGAATGTTGGAAGGAAAGGTGAATATACTCGTCCTTCGGTTCAATACAATTTCAAATAAATATTCTCTACCAGCATCTATTATATTATAAGCACGCTAAAAATAGAAAATCGGTAGTACAGAAATAATGACTTCGAAAGACTTCATCAAACTGAGCTAGAAAGTTTCAGAATTTCCCAACAACAATAGTAACTTCTAGCTCAAGGTTGAAGGTTCAAGAACGTTCGAAGGTAGCCACATCGAATCTCACGAAAAACTTCAAATGTACTCGCCATTTGATTAACAGTAAACCTACCAAAGCGGTCAAAAAGATCATTTAACAAGTTCCAAATTTTAAGTTACAAAGTATGTTGAGGTTGCTTCTTTGAAATTCACGTTGATTTTCACCAAGATAAGGATTTAACGTGTACGTTAGTTCATGTTTTATCGTTCGTTTATTCACTTTTCAACTACATTTTTAATTTCGAAATAGACTTACATTATACGCCGGTAGATTTAGTGTTAATACAATTTGAAATAAATATTGTCTACCGACATTTATCATGTTATACGCTTCATAAACATAGCAAATCGATAATGTCGAATAATACGTACAGAAATAATGACTTCGAAAGACTTCATGAAACTGAGCTAGAAAGTTTTAGAGTTTCCCAACAACAATAGTAACTTCTAGCTCAGGGTTGAAGGTTGAAGAACGTTCGAAGGTAGCCACATCGAATGTCGCAAAAGAAAGGTGAACGTACTCCATCCATTTCCATCGGTTGCGGTATTACAAAACGCTCGAAGACACACTTATGGCCGCGTTGCTGTTTCACCGACAATACCGGGAATACCATTCGTTCGCCGGAACAATTAGATACAATGGAAGCAGTGCCGGCGTACACGTATGAGAACGCGATTCTCTAAAACTCGATGCACGCAGGGCAGGTACCGTTACGCCTTTTAAAGCTTCGTTCGTGAGTCACACGCGGCTTAAATCGTCGCTCAACATCACCACCCACCGACAATAACGTAGTTGTCTATGCGAAACCCATGCTCGAAACGGTGATCAATCTTTATACCGAAGAAAGTGATCGATGGTCCCTCGTGGACGATTAAACGACACGGCGAACATGCCACTTTGCTCGTCGTGTTTCGCCGTCGACGCGTTTAGCTCTTTTGGGGCACAGAAATAATGATACGAATACACAACAAAATAATAATAATGTTGTGTCGTGTTCTTCGTTTTTAGTTTTTTGAAGGCGGCACGATAGGTATTACCCTTTAGATACGGGTAAGTCGCGATTGTTGATTTCGCGAGTGAAATGATTTGGTAGGTTGTAGAATATTGGTTTGAACTTGGAGTTTATTGTCTAAGTTCTGATAATATAAATAATCGGTTAACACGTTCCGTGCCACGCCGTTTTTGCCCAACATGATCTCTAGGCCATTCGCTGTTTTGACTAAAAATTGATATATTGTCACACAATATGTCATTACGTCATCAATCCATAAGTAATTAGCTTGTTTAGAATAGTTGCGACACCGTGTACCATTTAGAAAACGATTAGTTAATTATTTATGTTACTGTGAGGATAACAACAACAATTTATCGCCTGAGATTGAGAAAACCTCTAGAAAACGACACGAAATTAAAAAACAAAAGGGCAAAGCGGGAAATGTTAGAAAACGTTGCACTTCCTGCTGTAAAAAAAATGTAAAACACTATGGTACTCAAGTAGCAAGGCAAAAAACCAAAAGAGTTGTGACTTTTTGCAGCGATTGCCCGAAGAAACCATTTCTATGCATCCCTTGCTTCAAAAAAATCAACCATTACTTGTAGTTCATAATTATTGTACATATAGCAAATAAACAAATTTATGGGCTTTGTTCTATACTGCATTTTGTTTAATACGTCATTTTTTTTAGTGGAAATCTATTTTATCGAATTAAATTTATCATAAAACATATGTTTTTGGCGGATTAAATGAATATGTCTGCGTGTACCATTTATGGCCTGTAGATCAAGTTTGACGTGTACCACAAATGGTACACGTGGCACGGAACGTGTTAAAAATAACTTATACAGGGTGTCCTAAAAGTGTTGAAGGAGCCGGAAATGGGAGGTGGGTGGGGTCATTCTGAACAACTTTTTCATTTGCAAAAATGTCGTTTGGGGCTTCATTTTTAAATTATTAACGAAAAACACCGACCAATCACAACGCGCAAATTGCGCGCCACGCGATTCGATCGCGACAGAGCCAATTATAACTTGGGCCTACACTTCTGCCTCCGAGCGCGCGCGATTCTAGCGCTCTGATTGGTCGGCGTTTTTCATTAATAATTTAAAAATGAAGCCCCATACGACATTTTTGTAAATGAAAAAGTTGTTCAGAATGACCTCACCTACCTCCCATTTGCGGCTCCTTCAACACTTTTGGGACACCCTGTATACTCGGTTAGATTATTAGATTGTTTAGGTTTTAATGTTATTCGTGTTCTCGGTTTGAATATTCGGTTTGTTCGCTTTGTAGGTTACTTGAATTCTAGGTTTGAATGTTAGGTTTGTTCGCTTTGTAGGTTACTTGAATTCTGCTTGAATATTAGGTTTGTTCGCTTTGTAGGTTACTTGAATTCTGTTTAAAAAAATATGCAAAATATCTTGTAGTAAACTCGGGTTGATAAATATGATGGGGGTGTAGGCTAGGATTCGCGGAAATGAAGTTGGAGGCAGATATATAGGAAAGCACCTGATTGGTGTGAAATATTGGTGTAGGTTCTTGAGTGACCGCCTAGCTCTGACGTCGGTAGTTTTTGGAAAAACCAAGAACTCGTGACGTAGAGGTTTTATAACTTGAACCCTTGACCGTTGTCAGGTAGACTAGAAATTTCGCTATTAGGGTCATTGCGTTTACAAGGTGTTTGTGTAGTAAAATTTCCGCTGGTCGGAGTTTACCTACAGCATGCTAAAATGGTCATCGGATTTTTTCCTATTGTACATAATAATAATAGATTGAAATGTCCCCAATATAAGGACGCAACAAATAATTCAATTAAATTTGCTGTTCTAGGACCTGGAATAGTTTTACACATACGAGTATGCAGCTATTGCAATATTTTAACTCTTTAGGGCACGGTGGGATTAAAAGTGTCCCGCGTTTTTGATGTAATTCACGGCATGGTGGGACATTTCTAGTCCCACCTCGAAATCTTGTAATAGCTGCATGTGCATAGGTTTATATTTCGTAAAGCAGTTAATAATGCCTTCAAGCGATGTTACAAATGTATTCACTTGTGCTGGCAACATTCAACACGCAATTACTGGTTGACCAATTGTTATAAGCAGAATATTTATTGCACTAACATTTTTTTCTCAGTTTCATGCAAAAAATTGCGGAGGTAATCTAATTTTTATAAAAATTAGTTCTTTACAAGCGAGTAACGAGTTTTATAATAAAATTTGATTAACTATTACTACTTTGTTAAGGTTTTCACATGATGTTATACCTTTATTAATAAAAATATACCAATTCTATTTCATTCATAACCCGATAAAATTCCTGTGCAACATGGGTCTATTTTTGATCCGAAATCCTGTACCGCAAAGAGTTAAAGTGGGACTACAAATGTTCCACCTTTTTGATGCACGGTAATTCACGGTGCATCGAAAAGAAATAATGATATGAATACAGAACAAAATAATAACAATTCAATTAAATTTGTTGTTGTAGGACCTCAAATAGTTTTATACACACGAGTATGCAATATTTTTAGTCCCACTTGAAAATATTACAATAGCTGCGCACTCGTGTGTGTAAAACTATTCGAGGTCCTACAAGGACAAATTTAATTGAATTATTATTATTTTGTTCAATTTAAAATGCAACACAATTCCTGTGCAACGTGGGTCTATTTTATTTTATAAAATTCTGTGCCTCAAAGAGTTAAAAGAAACTCCACGTCGTCCGTTGGCCGCCACGAACGGATTGCGACACGCGGAAGAAAAAAAAAAGAGAGACGCATATTGCCAGCTCATTCTTGGACTCCTTCCATTCAGCCGAGAATGGTCGTAATCGACGTTGCATGTTCATTCATAAAAATACGAACGAAAAAACGCTAAGCACTCGGCGCTTTTGCACGCGCCATATCGCGAGTGAGATTGTGGGAGTGCGAGAGACACGGGAGATGTACTGTGTCGATTATGTTGTATCTGTTCGCACTTTGGTACAATTTTTAATCCATTTGGTAGCCTCAGTTTTGTGAACTCGATAATTGTGAAATTTTTTAGCCTTGATTTTACTGAATATCAAGTTCTCAGTTTTCGAATATCCCAGATTCCAAAATTCAGATTTTTTATATTTCATGTTCCAAATTTTAGATATTTTATCAATGCCAGCGTTATGAAATTTCAAATTTCCAGAACTGACCACGTGCTCTACATTCTACAACTCTCAAATGTTTTAAGTGACTCAGACTCAAAAACAACTAAATTCTAAATTCCCCAAATTCTTCTATGATAGCTTCCCCAAATTCTCTAAATGATAGATTTTTCAAATTCCAAATTTTCTGAGTTTTAAATTCCCAGATTAAAAATTTCTCAAATTCACAAAATACGAAAATTGTCGAAATCACCGAAATCCTAAATTTCACGATTATCAAATTCTTCAAGTTCTAAATTTCCTAAATGTCAAAGTTTACAATCGCTAAATTCTAAATTACATAAATTCTAAATTCCCTAAATTTGAAATTTCAAATTTCCTATATTCCAAATCCCACATTCCAAATTTCATAAATTTCAAATACCAGATTTGAAGTTCCAGAGTCTCTAAATTCCAAATTTCAAATTCCAAATTCCCTGAATTCCAAACTTCAGATTCCAAATTTCATATTTCAAAAGTCACGAATTCCAAGTTTTCCAAATTCCAAATTTCTCGACTCTCAAATTCCTCAAACTCCCAACTCTTAACATTCCAAACTCCCTAACTCCACGAAACCCGGAAATTGTCCAACTCTCAGAAATGTCAAATGTCACGACTTACAAATTATCCAAATTTCTCAAATTCTTTAAAAGTTCCTTGAATTCCTAGAATTCCCTGAACCCCCAACTTCTCAAATTCCAAAAATTTCCCAAAAATCTCTTCGATATCAGAACACGGATAATCGTCGCGTACGATTGAACAAAAACAGAATTTCAAGAGCGAAGTTAGCGGTTTTTCATCGGCAACGACTTAGACGAGGCGGAAGAGGCCGAGAACGTTGGCGTGAAAACGTGCGGAAACCCTTATGGAGAATTTCGCGCTCGACCCTGTTCGTGATCAGACGGCACTGTCTACTAAACGGAGGCAACTGTACACACTGACCTTTGATTCGACCCACGATGGAACCGCGATTATTCGAGGCAGCCGTGGAAAGGTGAAGAGAGCAGGGGATAAGTTCATCCGCGTTTGAAACCGTCACGAAACGATACAATAGCATCGCGACCATTTCAACTTTTCGTAGCGAAATGCAAATATCGACGAAACCGAGCGCCGCTCTTCAAGAATCCTGACAAACCGCGTTGTTAGTCGTTCCGCGAACTATAACTGGACGTTAACGCTAAAACTACCAGATGGGGTCAAATAACCCTTCTACAAATTTCCTACTTCAAATGACAAAATTTGTTAAGCTGGTCTTCTTGACATTCATACTGATTGTCATCGAGATAAAGAATCTATAAGTGTATTCATTTACAGTCGTGGACAAAATTAAGTGGACAGGTATCATAAATAACAAAAGGATAATTTAATTTAACTAACAATGCCTATAAATCAAAACTTTATTGCAATTATATATATTAAATAAATAAATTGTATATTAAATAAATGTTTTTTCAAGTCTACAAAAACATTTCACGTTCTAAATTTAAAATTTATTTAAAACATTGTAATAAAACGAAAAATCTTGTTACATTTCTGCAATGTCCACTTAATTTTGTCCATGACTGTATGTTTCATTGTTTGTTCATTTATTTTTCAACTTCATTTTTAACCCTTTCCCGTGCCATTTATTTGTCAAATGCATCAGACAGAACTAACTATTCGTAGTTATAATATTAAAACGAAGGAACGAAATTTAAATGGTATGAGTATTTTATATTCAGCAATCTTTGATTACACGAATTACAATCGGATCTAAACTTCAAGTTGAGGAGCATTCAAAGTTTAAGTAAAGTTTGTCACATTTGAGCTGTGAGTGCGTCACGAGTTAGACTCGTCAAAGTACGGGAAGGGGTTAACATCAAAATAATTGTGCATTATACGTCGGTAGTTTTAGTGTTAAAGTGCTCTGTATCCATGAAATACATACGAATCTTGGATACAAGCCATCGCGAACACGAATTCGCGACTCTCCGTTTCTAAATTCGCATTTCCTCGAAATTTACGCGAGCTGATCAAAATTTTCTACCGGCCTCTGTATTATTTCAAAGGAACAGTTATTCTTCTACAGCCATTTCATTTTCTCGATATTATCCCTCCGGTTTATCGTTCCACTATATGTGGATATTTCAATATTCCTAGCGTGTTACTTCAATTAATTGCCGGGGATCAGTTTAACTAATTTTTCATTTAATTATTTGATGGTATTTTGCGACACGACTGAGGACTCACTTATTATTATACCTCACACATTTTCACCATATATGAATATTTCAATATTTCTAGCGTGTTACTTCAATTAATTGCCGGGGATCAGATTAACTAATTTTTCATTTAATTATTTGATGGTATTTTGCGACACGTCTAAGGACTCACTTACAACCGGAAAGGGGGTGATTTTACATGAAAAAATAAGTCGAAAATATAGAATGGAGTCTTACTAAATTAATTGCGTATTCCGAAAAAATCATGAATTGCAAGTAATTAACAGAAAAGATTATCCTTTTATGCATTAAAACAACGGAATTTCATTAAAAGAGCAGAATTATGTATTTGCGAGAATGGGCAACATTTTAATCAATTTCCCTAATAACAAATTTTATCATTACCTCAAAATTCTATCTCGTTACGTCTTTCTAATTTTCTGTTACGATAAAAACAAGCTTAAACTGCAATAATGTCCATCCAGACAACGATCCACAGTGAGATTCGTTATATCGAGACACGATCGAGTGCACTCGGCTGTAATTGAAAGTTGATTTTCTCGAAAACAGAATGAAAAACTCGTATGAATTTCATTTCGTATGACAAATTTTTATTCTATATTTTCGACTTATTTTTCCATATAAAATCACCCCCTTTTTATTTGTACTACCCGTTACCGAACAGCCTGTATAATACCGGTTAACCCTTTCGCGCCGAGCGCCGCACATATGCGACATCCACTCGACGACCTGTGGGTACGAGCGCCGCATATATGCGGCATCGAAATTGTGGCGACCACGCATGCAATGTCATCTAAGCAAGTGCACTTCGTAGTTAATTGTTTTTACATATTTTTTACGTATTACTTATTACATTAGAACAATGATTGTTTTATTCAGCACAGTTCCTATTTAAGACTTAGAACAACATACACAGGGTGTCCCAAAAGTGTTGAAGGAGCGGGAAATGGGAGATAGGTGGGGTCATTCTGAACAACTTTTTCATTTGCAAAAATGTCGTATGGGGCTTCATTTTTAAATTATTAACGAAAAACACCGACCAATCAGAACGCGAGAATCGCGCGCCACGCGATTCGATGGCGACCACGGCCAATTATAACTCGGGCCTACACTTCTGCCTCCGAGCGCGCGCGATTCTTGCGCTCTAATTGGTCGGTGTTTTTCGTTAATAATTTAAAAATGAAGCCCCATACGACATTTTTGCAAATGAAAAATTTGTTCAGAATGACCCCACCTACCTCCCATTCCCGGTTCCTTCAACACTTTTGGGACACCCTGTATACACAAACCACGCGCACTGTGCATATTTTCGGCGCGAGTTTCCGTTCAGGGACGGTACTTCGGCGGACGGGGAGCTCGGCGCGAAAGGGTTAAGGTGCGTCAGAAAATTGTTAACGCGTCATGATAATTTGTAACGAAGCTACAGCAACCGCGCAGATGTTATTAATTTAACAATCACCGGTGGGAAGACGTCACCCTGTCGCGATCCCCCTGTTCGCCGACGTTCCGGATCTACTTAAGACGTAATGCAGATTCTCGTTTAATAAACGAAGTGCAGACAAGCACGTTCCGTCTCGTATGAACAGACCTTAACGAATAAAGGCGCTCGAAGCGTTCGAGGGCGAAGAGGAGGAGCCTGCTACTTCTCACCCTCGAGATACGGGTAACGCACCGCGTTCCTATAATAAGTCCTTAACGACCTTTCTAAATGCAGTCGGTACCCTGACGACCACTATCCACTATGTGACAAGAGCATCCATTAGACAGGGGTTACGTGCCTCGTAACATGGGGATGAAGAGGTCGATGAAGGGAGCTCCCTAACCATGAAACGACAGAGGAAACCATTTTTTTTTCTTTCTCCGCCGATAACAGGAAGTAACGTTTCACTGTATTTTTGCTTGTCATACTGCTTAATTGAAACGGGCAGCACGTGAACTCGCTTATTGATTGTATGAGAATTACTATCGTTTCTAAATAGTAAATTTTTTATGTGGCTTGTTAAATACTTGATGATGTTCGATGACGTTGATACGATTCGTTCAGATATTGATTAGCATTTAACCAAATATTGCTATAGTCATGGACTTGGTAACCTCTGAATTGTTAATTTCGTATTATCCGAATATCGGGACATACGGATTTCTATGAATCCAAATTTTTTATTTGTGAATTCACAAATTTTTTTATTTCTAAATTTACGATGATTTAAGTTTCTTATTTCTCAATTGCCAAATTTCCAAATTTCTGGAAATTTAAGATATGGGATTTTCTAACCTCTCAATACCAAATTTCATAATTTCCAAATTTTAACACTTCCAAATTTGTAAGGATTCAGATGCTTAGTTGATAATTTCACAAATTTCCAGATTTGGGAATTTCCAAATGTCTGAAAATTCAAATTTCGAGATTTCCCAACTTCCAAGATTCCCAAATTTGAAATAATTTCAATTTTTAATTTCCCAAATGTCATGATTCCAAATTTCTAAATTTCTGGAAGTCCAAATTTCAGTACTTCCTAACCCCAAAATTCCTAATTTCTCAATTTCCAAACTTCGACGTGATCAAACTTCTGTAATTCTAAATTTCTAATCTAGATTTTTAACCATAGGTAACTTCCCACTTTCTTAATCATCAAGTATTCAAAACCCTATCTTACGAGTTCTCCTGACGAATTTCTAAAGGCCCAAAATCCTACCTCCCCGATTTCTAATGTGCAAAATCTCCAAAAATCCGAGTCCCTAATTTCAAAGTCCCGAATCTTTACATTCTGAAATTTCAAAGTTCCAAATCTTTGAATTCCGAAATATTCAACAATCGAAATTTCCGAATTCCGCGAAATCCAAAAATCACGTGTCGAGTTAGCCATCGTCCTGCAAACGGAAATGGCTAGTTAGGTGAACGAGACAGTTAGCGCGATGTGTGGCAAGCAGAAACTGCAGAACGATGGAAGTCGATTAAGAGTCAGAATTAATTCCGTAGAGAAAGTATGCAAACGTTTGAAATGTTCCGATCGTTTTGCTCGTGCAGCAAACAACACCGCGCGCATTTTCGAGTGCCGCAACAGGCCGGAATGATGCAATGCACACGCAGCTACCAGTGTAAACTCGAAGACGCATACGCGGCGAACGTTCGCAGGTTGCAGGTGCACCTGTATCGTGGTAATAATTCAATGCATCGAAGCGACCGGCCAGCGTGCAGCTCGAGAGGCACGAAGGTACACGAAAGTCGTGGAGAAATGTAGAAATGATAAATTATGTCGAGGGTTGAGCGTCCCAGTCTCGTCGATATCAATTATTGAGAAATAAAAGGGTCGCTAACTCGGCCCGAACAAAGAGCGATTTCGAGCCAACGCGTTCGCGGGATGCGCCATAGTAATAATTCAATTTCCTCCGGAGACGTGCTACGATCCCAGATGCTGCTGCCACGGAGGATCATAAACGCTGCGGTGAACGATACACCCTGAAACTTGGAACGTTTCGTCGATAGCACTCGAAACGGCACCGATATGCCTCGTATTGGCTCATTCGATAATTTCGCGCTGTACAATACATCGAATATTCCGAACTTCGATCGATTCGATATTTGCGTTGTGTTTGTACCGATTCAACCCTTTGCGCTTGAAGGTATTTGTACTGACAACACATACAGTAGCGGATAATAGTTTGAAACTAAATGGAAAAAATAAATAATTGATTTACTGTTCATAAAAACTATAAATAGTGTTCTATTTTCGGTGTTAACTAAGTAGACATTTATTTATACACTTACAAAAAAATTTCATTTTGATATTTTGCTCAGTAGTGAAGTTACAAAAAAAGGAACGAAGTTCGTATAATATTTCAAATCAAATCATCGACGTTCAGGAAGAACGTCTGATTGCATCCTACATAAAAAAAATTTGAGTAAATAAAACGACAATTAGCGTAATATCGCGAGGAAAGCTCGAAGTATGTGCGAAACGGTTCGCAGATACAGATGTTCGACAGTAGGCGTGTTTCTCGCGTGCTCGTTGTTCGAAGTTGTTCCGGCGATGCTGCGTATTTATAGGCGTCATGCTGTTTGCTTCTGTATTAGCCCAATTTGCTTCGCAACCCCCGGTAGCGTCGTGGCCACCCTCCAATTAGTAGATTAGTCGGAGCATAACGCCTTCGCCTTGTTGGCGCGATTCGTAAATTCCAGCCTCGCCACGTGGACGCTCGATTTAACGCAGTCGAAACCACGAATTCACCGTGGATCGTCGTATTTCTTGAAAAAATGCAATCGTTTCGACTAATTATAAGAATATATCAATCTTTCGTGATGTTTATACGCTACCTGCACTCTACTGCCCTTTAGTTTATTCGTATTTTTAATTTGTTTGTGCAATAGGTCTCGTAATAAATATAATAGGATGGATACATGTTTTGTTTTAAACTTATTACATGGAATTCCGAATTCGACAATTTTAAAGTATCATACGTGGACACACCATATTTTGGACTCGGGGTGAATCGGGGGCATTCGGGTGGTTTCGGAAGTGTGTACAAATCGCCGCGTAACGGATTGTTTCTAGTCGAGTCTGTTACGAATGTTTGGAAACTTGATAATCTACGCTTAAAAATGTTACAATTCTAAAATGTTTAATGTTTGAATCATAAAATATTGAAAATGTAATGTTTGAAATTTGCAAGCTCCTGAATTTGAACATTTCAATGTTATCAAACGCGGACACGCCATATTTTGGACTCGGGGTGAATCGGGGGCATTCGGGTGGTTTCGGAAGTGTGTACAAATCGCCGCGTAACGGATTGTTTCTAGTCGAGTCTGTTACGAATGTTTGGAAACTTGATAATCTACGCTTAAAAATGTTACAATTCTAAAATGTTTAATGTTTGAATCATAAAATATTGAAAATGTAATATTTGAAATTTGCAAGCTCCTGAATTTGAACATTTCAATGTTATCAAACGCGGACACGCCATATTTTGGACTCGGGGTGAATCGGGGACATTCGGGTGGATTCGGAGGTGTGTACAGATCGCCGCGTAACTCGATTGTTTCAAGTCGAGTCTGTTACGAATGTTTGGAAACTTGATAATTTACGCTTAAAAATGTTACAATTCTAAAATGTTTAATGTTTGAATCATAAAATATTGAGAATGTAATGTTTGAAATTTGCAAGCTCCTGAATTTGAACATTTCAATGTTATCAAACGCGGACACGCCATATTTTGGACTCGGGGTGAATCGGGGACATTCGGGTGGATTCGGTGGTGTGTATAGATCTACGCGTAATTCGATAGTTTAAAGTGGAGTCAGATACGAACGTTTAAAATGTGCAAATCTACACTTAAAAATATTATAATTCGAAAATTGTAAGTGTCTCGATCATAAAGTGTTGAGAATGTAGCATTTGAAATTTGAAAGCTCCTGAATTTGAACATTTCAATGTTATCAAACGCGGACACGCCATATTTTGGACTCGGGGCAGGTCGGGTACATTCGAGTGTTTTCGGTGGTGTGTACAGATCTTCGCGTAACTCGATTGTTTCAAGTTAAGTCAGATACGAACATTCATAAATTTGTAAATCTACGTTTAAAAATATTATAATTCGAAAATTTTAAGTGTCTCAATAAAGAGTGTTAGGAATGTAATATTTAAAATTTGCAAGCTCCTGAATTTGAACATTTCAAATTATAATACGTGGACACGCAATATTTTGAACTCGGGATGAATCGGGGATATTCGTGTGTTTTCGGAGATGTGTATAGGCTCCGCGTAACTCGATTGTTTCAAATGAAGCCAGGTACAAACAGTAGTAGATTTGATAATGTACACTTACAAACTTGTTAATTAGACAATTTTGAATGCCTAAATTATAAAATGTTGGGAGTGTCAGATTCTTAAGTGAATTATATCTCGGTAACCGGACACGTTTGATTTTTCATGCATATTTATTATCTCGTGTTATTCTTGTTAATACGGTTTGTAATCCCAAACGGGAATTGTTCTCCCATTAGAGCGTATTTCAGCAATGCACGCAACTTCATGTAACATTTCTTTGCGCGCATTATGGCCGCTGCTAAATGTGCACCAAGCGAGAGAAGAATGCGCATGAAAAGTTAAAAGCGTTGCCTGGTACACACAGAGACAAATGCTTTCAGGGAACGGGATGGTGTTTTGATTTTTCTTGCAGCGTTAATATTTCGTTGGTGAGAGTGTTCCGCGAAATTCTACGGAATGACGGCGTTAAAAAGAAAGGATAACCACGAGGGAAAGTTCGTTGACAGCGGGTTGCGGAGCGAAAATTTTCTACGTAGAAATTTATTTCGGATTACCACCCGTTCCCTTGACAAATTCGTAAAGGGAGGAACGTGCTGACAAACACTTCTCTGGAAGTCGAATAATAACACAAACTTTCTCCCTTATCGAACATATCCCGTAATATTTAACATTTCAACGTTCGAAAATTGATTTCTATTTACTCCATTAAAACGTAATTATTTGTGATAAATTCTATCAGCTTAATTACGCGTATTCACACATACACTCGACGGAAAATATCATTTGATTCGCTCATATTCAAATTATTATTTCATGAGATTTACGTAACATTTCAATTATACCATCGTGTATTATCGAAGTTGTGCGCAGAAATTTGTCAACGAAATAGCGTCGACAAATAATGTAAACGTAGTGGGAAATTTGGAGGAAAGAAAATGTGGGTGAATTAAACCGGTGATTAATCCTTCGAGATCGTGAATAAACAGTCTATAATGTAAGTAGGACAACTTTTATTCCACACATTTTTCAAGTTTTCCGTAGTGTCTAAAAAATACCGCAATGTGAACTCTTTTAAAGAAAACGGTGTCATTATATTTCCGTCATAAGCGATTTATACATTATTTAAACATAGTTCGTTGTTTCTCCCCGCAAAGCTAAAAGAGCAATCTTTCCACGAAAGTTACCCACAAATTCTTAGTCCATTCTGTTGGCACGCAAACTGAAAATATTTTAAGTCAACGTGCTCCTGCTTCATAACAGAGCGCATCCCTCGTAAATGCTTACGTAAATATTGCACTACAAACGAGTTTGAGTAGGACCGTTCCTTTTGAAGAGACATTTGTACGGGATGTGTATTAGACAGTTCATCGAGGCGACGACCTTACGGATGAAGTAGTTAGTTTCCTCTTACTTAGACCGAATCCATGGGGGACGTTTTAAGGGAAACTCACGAGAGAGAAGACACACGCTTCGTTGCTCTTACTTCTTCACTTGTTCCCTATTTTCGTGTTCCTACGCCTTGTAGGCGGAACTAATAACCCGTAAATGATCCGTTACTCTTTCTGTACTAGTTACACGTACGACACGTCGACCTGACACTCGAAACCAGAGAATGGAACGATAAAATTTTTATACGGTTTTCCTGATAAGCGATTCCTAGAGTTATGATTGGAGTTTGCGATATTGCACATTTCTTCATTCTCAAACGGTCGAAACCGTGAATTTTCAAAGTTCTAGATTTCTTAATTAATAACTATGTAGTAAGATCGCAAATTCTCAAATCACCAAGTTCTAAATTTTGAACTTTCTGAAGACCCTAATGTCTACAATTCCTAAATTGCTAAACTTCCATGGTTTGATACTCTCAGATTACCAAAAGCCCAAATTTCTAAATTCTCAAGTTTCCCAGAACTCCATATTTCCATAGCCCCAAATTCTCAAATCCTTGAATTTCCAAATTTACAAACCCTCAGATTCTTGAATATTAAAACCCTTAAATTCTCAAATTTCTGATTTTTCTAAACTCGTAAATCCCCAAATTTCTAAATTTCCTAAAACCCCAAGTTCTCAAATTTCCAGATTTTCTAAATTCCCAAGTTCTCAAATATCCAAATTTTCTAAATCCCCAAATTCTCAAATTTGCAAATTTTCTAAACCCACAAATCTTCAAATTTCTAAGTTTTCTAAGCATCCAAATTCTCAAATTTCCAAAGATTTCTATACGTCGAAATTGTCAATCTCCCAATGTTTCTAACCCTTCAAATTTCAAAACCTTCGATGTCACAAATACCAAAATTCTGAAACCCCCGAATTCCGAATTTCCGATCTTCCAACTTTTCAAACCCTCACATTCCCAAATTTCTAAATTTCCAAACATCCGAGTTTCCAAATTCTCAAACTTCCAAATCCACAAATTCTCAACTCCGTGAATTCTGATGTTCACGATTAACATATATTGCCAGTAAAATATTAAGAGTTCGGAATTACCGACGATATATCAAGCTTCAGTGATTTCAAGAACGCTTTAATAACTTGAAAGCATTCTTCGTCGAATATTCGGCGACACGAATATTGAAACGAGACGAATAGGAAGAGTAACTCGTCGGCGCCCGAAGATCGTAAAGCGTCGAAATGAAATTTTAAAGCTGTGCGAACGAATGTTTTAACGTCATTTAAATTTTATGAAGCGGCAATGTTTAACGCGCATTCGATGCGTTCGCTTTGATGAAAACAATTTTTACGAACAACCACGAAACGAAGAAAATCATTAGAATTCATGGCGAAACTTCTACAGGTCGGCCAGGTTAATATTGATTAATAATATTACGATACTTATTATTAAGATCAGGCATTGCGGGTGTTTAGCAGAAAGAAATCAATATCAAAGGGGCAACTGTGCCACTTCCTTTCTGCTTAGCTTCCCGTTTGGTTTTTCATCGGTAGAGTGCTCTTAAAATACAGGGGAACCGTACTGAAAGCCGATTGTCTCCTCCGGCCGGAAGTGGTTTCGGTGTTCTAACCGCTTCCGCCAGAATGGGGTTTAAACTTTGCTCCGTACCGATGGGTAAAGATGATATCTCTCGAAACAATCGGCTCTTATTGCGGAAACTTTGTATCACCGTTCGTGAGGGTCTCCCATAAGGTCCACCAGTACTTGTAGCTATAATACAGATCGTTATTAACGTATTACCCATCGAAGTTACTAGGTTCCTGCCCGATGCCAGCTTCTTCAGTTTTATGTATTTGAATTCTTCGCTGACTTTCGCCGAATTGGATAAAAAATTAATCGCTGAATATTTGTCTTATCATTAAATAGCTTAAGTGGATTAATTATCGACATCGGAGATAAAACGGAGTCATGAGACTTATAATACTGTTACATTATTTTGCTGCTGCACCATTGTGTTTCGATTTCACTATTTCATTAAACCCGCATACTTTGATGAGTCTTACTCGTGAGGCACTCGCAGCTTGAACGTAATGAAACTTACGAAAATTTTGCATACGCTTCTCTATGTGAAGTTGATAGACATAATTTGTATAATCGATGATCATGGAAAATAAAGTACATAATATTTTAACTTTCTCTGTCCGTATTAAGATTGTAGCTGTAAATAGTCAGTTCTGATTGACACACCAGAAAAATAAATTTTATGTATTTGTATGGGTTCAGTATTTTACTGTCTGATTTTTTGTGATTATTTCCATCATTCGCTGTTCTATCGACTATGTCACTGTGTCATAGAACGATTTTACAATACCAAAAGTCTTTACTCAACCAATTAGTTTCGTCGATTTTCGGTGAGCGGGTTTTGTGAAATGTGGGAAAGATGTTCGTCAATTTGTCACTCATTTCGAATCATTCTCCAGAAAACTTGATCGCAAGTTGTTCTTACAAATTCGGAGCGACTCGGTTGGTCTTTGTTGATCTTCGTACGTGTCGGTTGTCAAACAGTTTCCAGCTGAAACTATATTTTTATGGGGTTACACCACAGTACTTCCACACATTCCGCAAACAGCATCGAGGAGATAGAAAACGATCCAGTTATCACGAAGGAGGCAACTTCGGCGAAGATAACAGCGGGAACTTTTATCACCGACCTCGTAAAAAGCGACGCATCGTTTGAAAGTTTATCGGCGATATTTTTCGCCGGGGCGTCATTCTAGGGGTTCTTTATTCCCCGTATACGTCCTGTTGTCGGTGCCAAAAACTCTCGAAAGCAAAAGCGAGGAGAAAAAAAAATGAAAAGAAGGTGGAACAGAAACGAACGGACGAAAAAGGTATGGAAATTTGAATTTTACGACCGCGTTACGGAGCCGCGGACCAAAAATAAATTTACACGCGACGCGAGCAAAACTGAGCAATTTTTACGAGCTTTTATTAAGGGTACAACTGGCTGCGCATACACAGAGAAGGAGAGATCGCGAACAAAAGAGAGCCCCGGGTTCAACCGAGTATCTTTCGACACGCAGACGGCATTATTGTCTGCCTTCAAAAATAGAATCGTTCAAACCGTAGAAACACATTTCCTGTGAGCCTCACTTAGCCGCAGCTGGTGCAAAGGTCGTGGCTCGTTCAAATACAATCGAATGCCAACGAATTTGATGTTCTCGAAAAATGTAATAATTGAAGGGTTTGAGGGTAACTCAATTTTTATATTTTATACTGACGCTCCCAAAGTTCAATTTTCTAACGATCAAACTTTATTAATAAGCGAAAGAAGAAATATTATGTATAGGTCTACAAATGTTTTATTAACTTGGAAATTCGTTAAAGGATTTTTGCAGCGATTTAAGGGTAGCTCCATTTTGATGTTTCATATAAACACTACCAAAGTTCAATTTTTTAAAGATCGAACTACAGTGGTAAGTAAAACAAGAAATATTATGTATAAGCATGCAAATGTTTTATCAACACACTAATTCATTGAGGGTTTTTGCAGCGATTTGAGGGTAGCTCCATTTTGATGTTTCATATAAACACTACCAAAGTTCAATTTTTTAAAGATCAAATTTCATTGGTAAGCGAAAGAAGAAATATTATGTATAAGCATGCAAATGTTTTATCAACGCACTAATTCATTGAGGGTTTTTGCAGCGATTTGAGGGTAGCTCCATTTTGATGTTTCATATAGACGCTCCCAAAGTTCAATTTTTTAAAGATCAAATTTCATTGGTAAGCGAAAGAAGAAATATTATGTATAAGCATGCAAATGTTTTATCAACGCACTAATTCATAGAGGGTTTTTGCAGCGATTTGAGGGTAGCTCCATTTTGATGTTTCATATAAACACTACCAAAGTTCAATTTTTTAAAGATCAAATTTCATTGGTAAGCGAAAGAAGAAATATTATGTATAAGCATGCAAATGTTTTATCAACGCACTAATTTATAGAGGGTTTTTGCAGCGATTTGAGGGTAGCTCAAACTTTATCGGTATGCGAAAGAAGAGATATTATGTACAGGTCAATAAATGTTTCGTTAACACATACATTCATTGAAGAGTTTTTGTAGCAATTTGAAAGTGAGGGTAGCTCCATTTTTATATTTTATATTGACTGGCAAAGTTTAATTGTTTAAAAATCAAACTTTGTCGGTATACGAAAGAAGAAATATTATGTACAGGTCAATAAATGTTTCGTCAACACATACATTCATTGAAGAGTTTTTGTAGCAATTTGAGAGTGAGGGTAGCTCCATTTTTATACTTTATACTGACTGCCAAAGTTTAATTGTTTAAAGATCAAACTTTGTCGGTATACAAAGGAAGAAATATTATGTACAGATTTACAAATGTTTTATCAACGCATAAATTCATTGTTGGTTTTATCTCAAATATCGTGCATTTTGACAGCAGTTTCAAGATTGTGGAGAAATTGAGATTAACTTTTTTCGAATGTTATACGCATTTAGCATGAACTAAGTGAGTGTATCATTATCTCCTTCAGTACATTTGACGGCAGACGGTCGTCATGATACTTGAATTGCCTAAGTGCTTTTATGCACTACTCCATGCGACATAAAATTAAATCTGTTCAAACATATCTGCACTAAAGGGTTAACTGTTTTTATCGGTTCTAGTCACCAACCGAACGCTCTACTTATTAATATGATACTGATTAGGATGTATAACATACTAGTTAATATACGTGCAACGATACTAGGCTCTCGTTATATGGACGTAGACTGAATTGTCTACCGTTACTCGAATACATCGACTTATCGATTTCTTTTCGTTTAACTACAAAAAATAATAGTCACGATTCTTTGCACATTCATGTTGTACTTAATATGATTGCGATCGAGAGGATTTTTGTTATTGGCAATTGATATCTCCAAAACCTTCCAACTGAAAAGTTTCATCAATGTTGTGGAAACCATTATTTTTTTGTATCATTAATTGCCTGCATGAGTATGTTTAAACATCCCATGTATAACAATATAGATTTGGATTTAAATAATTATTCAAATTGCTCTATTAACCTCTCCAGATACGAATTTTTAATTTCAGTTACAACAAAGAGAATTAATTATATTTTAATTAATTTCGCTCGGTAAAGAAAATGTAATATATAAACTAAAGTTTTCAATTCCGAATTTAAAAGTAACTAAAAAATAAAAAATAAATATCTACAAGTAAAAAAATGAAGTCATTTACTATTTATACAAAACTCATTTTAATTTGTTTCAAGACATTAGTAAATACTACTCAATAGTGTTGCAAATACATTTTTCGGCATAACAATTATGTTTACTCTCTAACAAACGTATTTCTTTGCTAACCTTCCGGCTTCCCGTGCGCAATGAAAACCAGTCGTTGCTAGAACTATACTTTCAGACATGAACATATACATATAAAAACACTTTCACTTCACTTATGGCAATTGGGATTTATTTTCTCGTTAGCAAATTTAGGAAAAATTACAAATTGATTTTTGCAACGGTTTCGAAAATGAATATAGCTTTATATAGGTAATAAACTAACTGTCTATATATGTGTGTGGTCAAGCGCGTGAAGAGGTTAAACCAAATGTCGAATGTGAATTACCGTTTGAGTGCGAAGGGTTATGACCCGCGATGTCCTTGTACGGAAACAACTGGAACAATAACGAAGATAGCGAGCGAAACGTCGATTTCATTGTTGTATTATTCACCCGAGGGTATACGCGTTGCACGAGCGGAACAGATCGATCACGGTTTCAAACGTCTTAATTAATCCCGATCCACGATTCGACTCACGTGGATAAATACGCGATATATCGCAGCTACTCTCACTTTCCGTCGTGTCGCGGTACCCGGTTAAAGTTTACACGAGGAAACGGGAAACGCAGAAATGGTCGAACGATCAACGTATCGGATCAACGATTTGCTGAAAATCTCACGGTCGTTTCTTTTCGATTCGTGGCACAGGAGACGGCGAGGCTGCACGATAATCTCGCGATAAATCGCCCTGGGCGTTAAACGAGCATTTAAAACCAACACATAAACGGCGAACGATATCAAGCACGGAAATTTATCGAGCTATTCATAAGGCGTTCGTTTGTAATCCTTCTCTAAGATGGCGCAGTTATTAGCAATGTCTAGCGGATTTGAGTTAGGCATGGATTTCCTGTAATCCAAATAATCCTAATTCAAATCCGCTACACGTTGCTATTAAACGCGGACGTGGGGAGGACTTGGGAATTTGGGATTTGGGAATTTGGGAATTTGGGAATTTGAGAATTTGGGATTTGGGACTTGGAAATCAGCAAATTTGGGAATTGAGGACTTCGGAAATTTGAGATTTGGAAATCGGGAATTAGGAATTCGGAAATTTGGGAATTGAGAATTCGGAAATTTGGAAATTTGGGAATTTGGGAATTTGGGAGTTGGCAATACGGAAATTCGGAAATTGGGAATTTAGGAATTCGGAAATTGGGAATTGGGAATTAGCAAATTTAGGAATTTAGGAATTCGGAAATTGGGAATTAGGAATTTGGAAATTTGGGGATTTGGGAAATCGGAAATTCGGAAATTGGGAATTTAGGAATTCGGAAATTGGGAATTGGGAATTAGCAAATTTAGGAATTTAGGAATTCGGAAATTGGGAATTAGGAATTTGGAAATTTGGGGATTTGGGAAATCGGAAATTGGAAATTTGGGATTTGGGAATTTGAGAGTTGGAAATTTGGGATTTGGGAATTTGAGAGTTGGAAATACGGAAATTCGTGAATTTGGGAATTTGGAAATTCGGAAATTGAGAAGTGGCAATTTGGGAATTTGGCATTTGGTAATTGGGAATTGAGAATTTGGGAATTTGGAAATTTATAAACTTCATAATTTTGGAGTTTGGAAATTCGAAAAATTTAAGATTCGGGTATAAGGAATTTGGGAATTTGGGAAGTTGGCAATTTGGGAATTCTGAAATTCGGAATTTTGAACATTCGGAAATGTGGGAATCTAGGAATTTATTATTGACTTTTCGAAATTTTAGACTCGACCAACTGCAAAAATTGTGGTAGGTATATTGACATCGACAATTTGACGTTCTTCTCGGTACAAAATCTCGAAACTAACTAAGACCCCAAACACGCCTCGTATCATTTCATTGAAACTGTACCCTCGCAAATGGCCCAATTAAAAAGTTCGCATAAACTCGTATTGAAATAAATTCGTTACTTCGTCCCAAATCCGCGTGTTAGTAATTGGATATGCACCCTGGCGAGAAGAATCGAACGTGACCATGCTCTTCGGAGAATTTCACAGCCCATTTCGGGTGCAAGGTCATCGTAAACTAGACACGGTGTAGCTGTCATATTGGACATTCAATTGTCAGCATGTTTCTCGGCTCGACTCAAGCTCGCGTTATGACTATTACACGTCATCTCATTATATGCTCTGCTAGCATTGTACGACCGGCTTGCAAGTTGCGGCACTCCCCCGAGAGAGCTTTTGGAGGTCAGTCTATTCTTACCTGGCTCTTCCGTCTACCGAAATACGATACTCGGTGCATTGCAGAGAGAGCTTCAACGTATCGCGTTGGGATCATAATTTGCGTGGCTGTGATGTTCCACGAAGTAAATGAAGCTTCTCTTTCACTGAAAACGAACGACTGTAATTGTATCGTTGGATGCACCGTGAGGTATCCGAGCGCTTTTCATACGAAACGCGTAACCAGCTTCTTCAATCTTTTCTATGGTTGGAGGATTCCATTTCAATCGCTGTTATTGATTATTACTTAATATCTCGTTACCAAGCAGTATTAGTGGTTTCGTATTTCATTATTAAATGGCTCTAATTATTTAGTATTTTCTTGTTCAATGATATTAACTCTTTAATAATTTGTTGTTCTATAATTTCAATTATTTAATACTTTATTATTCAATAATAATAATTATTTAATGTTTTATTATTCAATAACATTAATTATTTAATACTTTATTATTCAATAATAATAATTATTTAATGTTTTATTATTTAATAACATTAATTATTTAATGCCTTGTTGTTTTATAATATCAATTATTTAATACTTTATTATTCAATAATAACAATTATTTAATGTTTTATTATTCAATAACATTAATTATTTAATGCTTTATTATTTAATAATATTAATTATTTAATGTTTTATAGTTCAATAATATGAATGATTTAATATTAGTGATATAAGAATATGTATCAATAACGTAAGAGAACTTGTACAAAATCGAAATTTGCTTAAATTCATAGCAAAAAACAGAAACCACCGATTTCTAATTGTTCTTCGAAATTTAATATAAGCGATTAATAGATCGAAGAGAAGAAAATTAAATGTTACCTATTACTAAACTAGTCTCTATATAATCTTCTAATTCATCTACACGTGTCATGTAATTGTACTGAAACATCAAATCTAACATCCAAATTCCTATCTGACCCAAATCTCGGATCGTACTTAACCTCTAATTTCCTATTTTCAAAATCGGCCATCCGCTACGTAAGCACGTGATATTTATCATCTCGGAACGGAATAGCGATAATGCAAGGTGATAGCGATTGGAAATGCGGTGGTCATCGATACGAATCGATTGGAATTCGAGGTAAGAGGCGAACCGGGATAAAACCGGTGCTTGCGTTTGCGAGGGAAACGGAATCGTTTATCGTTCCATTTGCTATTCTCCGAATAAACGAAGGACAGTGCCACGATGAACTCCGTTTGACACGGTCACGAAGATAAACCCGCACACAAACGCGGCCGAGAAGCTGGCAAACCGTGATGCCAGCCGGCCAAAGTTTACCTATGTCGGTTGTATGCCGAATAAATAAGATCCTGTCCCTGGAGCGCAGCTTTGTTGAATATTTCGAGAGCACTATTATTTTCCTACCATATTGCACGACGAAAGAGTTTGTCTCTGGCAACGGACGATCGTTCCCGAAGAAAATATAACCATTTGCGATCGAAAGCATTTTTACCGTTAACACATAGCCACTGTAAAACCTTTTGATCGAAAAATTCGATGAAGTGTACCGAAATGATTATTTTTTCTTATTTAATCGCCAATATTTTCTGTTCCACTATGTTCAAACACGAGCTATTCCGAACAACTTTTTCCTTTATCAAAATATCCGTTGAGTTACCATCGCGATGGCCATATGTTTGTTCATGACCACGCTCAACTCGAGCCTACACTCCCGCCTCTGAGCGCGCGCTATTCTCGCGCTCTGACTGGCTAGTGCTTTTCCTTAATAGTTTAAAAATGAAGGCTCATCCGATATTTTAGAAAATGAAAAAGTTGTTGAGAATAGCCCCACGTATCATCCTCAGGCTCCTACAGTATTTGTGGAACACCCTATATAATACTGTAAATTTAGTTACGAGTTATTTATTTAAAACTGGTGGATACAATCAAATGGCGCGTGTGAGTTGTCTCTCGAGTGCAAAAAGATAATAGTACCGTGCCGTAGTTTGCTCTGTTTTTCATTAATATACGTGTTCGATTGTTTGGATAATTTTTATTTTATGGTAAAAGACTTCTGTCGAGACATGAAGCATTGTTCTCATTGTCTAAAACCTAATACAAATTATTTCATTACACGATTATCAATTGTGAAGAGTATTTGTTCACAAACACTCGGGATTCGTGATCGATCATTATGTTTCAATATAATCATAATGTAGTAAAGGAACTCGATTTTTGTTGCCCCATATCGAATACAAAAATTTTATATTTTTATCATTGATTATATTGGATAAGCTTACAACTTATCCAACTCATCCTTGATTCTGTTTTGTTGTTCCATATTTTAACTTTCAACTTATTCTTGATTCTATTTTTATAGACGAATGACAAAAGGGGCTCAGCTATTAATACCTGAAATTTCAATTCAATTATTCTGGAAAGCTAAGAAAGGGAAGAAGGGTAGAAAACGAAAAGTTCTTCACCTTCTTGAGTCCTTTTCTTATCTGTACGATTTTAGAGCACCTTTTATTACCCAGGTATAATTAATTCTCGTCCTTCAGTATTCCTTTGAAGATCATAGGTTCTTGATCTTCAAAACACCTTTGATGTTTAACAACAAGCTCGTAGCTCGGGCATGGCTAACTGTTTTTGCTCCCAGCCCGGATTAGGAAAAAAAAATGTATTCACGAGGCCGAAGGAATTATGAATTAAAATATGTTAAGCAAACTTATTTTTTTAAGTAAACAGAAATTATTATGAAATTTGTTTATGAATAATTGTAAGTAAATCGGTACAACAAATTAACATTATAAAAGTTTTAATTCTTCATAACGGAATCTTTTTTAAAAAATATGGAGGTACCGAGAATTCAGTCGATTAATTACTACAAATTAAATACTAGTATTGAAAAATTATTCGAGGGCCAGATCAATTCATAACGCGGGCCGTATGTTGGCCATGCCTGATATTCATTTCTGTGACAAGAGAATATTTCTTGAAAATATGTCAAAGTTTCTTTATCAAATACTTTTTCCCTATTCTTTCTTAAAATTTCTTACGATATCTTGCGGCTTCATTTTTTACTTTGGGATTTGCGAATTTTGACAAATTTGCTAATTTGGAAATTGGAAAGGGGATTTGAAGATTTGGGAATTTAGGGATTTGGGGATTTTGGAATTTGGGAATTTGGGAATTTGGAAGATTAGGATTTAGGAATTTGGAAATCGAAAATTTGAGATTTGAGACTTGGGAATTTGGGACTTTGGGATTTAGGAATTTGGGAATTTGGAACATTAGGATTTAGGAATTTGGAAATCGAAAATTTGAGATTTGAGACTTGGGAATTTGGGACTTTGGGATTTAGGAATTTGAGGATTCGGGGATTTGGGAATTCGGGATTTTTCGAATTGGGAATTCGCAAATTTGGGAATTTGGAAGTTGGAAATACGGAAATTCGGGAAATTGGGAATTTGGGAATTCGGGAATTTGGAAATTTGGAAATATGGGAAATTAGGAATTGGCAATGTGGGAATTTATGAACTCGGAAATTTGAGATTTTGGAGTTCGAAAATTCGGGATTTGGAAATTTAGAATCTTGACAATTTTGGAATTTGAAAATTTGGACACGTGAGAATTGATTGACTTTTAGATATTTTAGATTCGATCAAATTCTTTTCTCTACGCTTTCTCAAAATTTCTTGCGATATCCTGCGTCTTCACTTTTTATTTTGTTTTACCAAAAACGCCGAGTTCTCGTATTTTCCTATTTTGCGTAACACGGTCGAGCTCCAGACCGAATCCGAATATCGTCGGCTGGAGGTTTATTGATTGGGGAGGCTCGCTGTTGCCCCACCCTGTTCCTTGCTCGCGAATATAGTTCAGCAGTTCGCCCTCGGCATTACTGACCTACTACCACACGAGCACCGTTCGCAAGGTGAAGACTGTCTTCAAAGAGAATATCCGAACGAATCGAGGAGCAGCCGTTTCAAAGGCGGATCTCTATCGTTGCACGTTCAATACGACCGAGCTTCGAGTACGATTTCCGATGAGATCGGTTTGGACCGTACGTGAAAACACGAAAAGAAAAACAAGTTTGCAACAACCATCTTGTTTCGAAGACTTCATAATTTATTTTCATTTCCATTTATTTTCCTTTTAGTTCAAAATATACTTTCTTAACACTAGATTTACGGAACCCGTCAAAATGACGGACCTTAGATTTCTAATTTTAAATGAGAAAAATTGGTAAGAAGCTTTCGTCAAAATTTATCTTCGAAATAAAGAATCCTTCATCGAAATAAAGAATCATTGCATGAATTGGTTCACGCGTTGTCCATTATTCACTTAATTTTATACCTTCATTTCGATTTAAGTATATATGGTCATTCATGGCTCGTAAATCTAGTGTTAAACTTTCGTGCGGATGCTTCCGAGTAATTTTTTTTTTTAAACAGAAGATTTTTTAAGTGTACGCTCCTGAGTCAGGACCGAAGTGGAAAATCGATGTAGCTCGTACAAAGTACGGGTATCTGAAGAAAGATATTGAACTTCTTAATATTTCGTAATTTATCAAGATAGTTTCAGCATATAAAAATAACATTGGTTCATTTTATCACCCTGTATATTCTATACACATGTACGTATATTCATACGCCGTCAAAAATGTACTGTCCATTTTAAATTCCAAACAAATGTTACTAACTGATTCAAAATGTTAATATTTATATACGATATGTGTAACGAAAGTAACAGGATATTTTTGATGACATACACATAATTAGGATTAAGTGACTTCCTTGTTTGATAAAGATGAATACATAGTATTTATTGTTTAATATTGATTTTTTGCAGTAAAATGAACTATTCTGATCTACCACCCCCTTCCATCCCTCAGGAAACATCATTATTTACTCTTTTTAAAATTATTGAGGAATACTGACAAAATATTCCTCGAATTTAGTTTTTGTGCCATATCAAAAAAGGAAGAAACTTATGGGACACCCTCATATATGTACATACAATATACAGGGTGTTCGATAGAAGTTAAATATTTTTCGTTACATATATATAATTTGCACTGTATCTATGATATACTATGATATCTATTGTATATACAGTTTATAAAATACAGAATATTAAGTTGACAATATGTGTATAATGAAACAAATCACATTAAATTATGAAAGATTAAGAAGTTAAATATTTTTTTCTACATACCTATGATTTGTACTGTATCTATGATACACTATGATATCTATTGTACATACAATCTATAAAATATTGTTATTCTTTTATTAATCATTAAGTGTCTGAAACGTAAGAATTGGTCTCTTAAACCAAGATATAGTAATTTTAACATACATAATATTAAGTTGACAATGTGTGTGTATACGCTACGCATATATGTAGTATATTCATGTGAGATGTACACATATGCGCTGCATAAATGAATATTCTAGTATATCTTGCAGAACGTTTCTCTAGCATTTTCGCAATGCATATCCAGCGAGAATATCGAGTGTATCGAGTGCATCGAGTTCCTCAAAGAGATCACTCATTTTCAGTACGATGCTTTGAAGTGCGACGCTTCGAATCTGCTTTGTGCGTGAAATGATAAAAAATCTGCTTGTTACCTTCCCTTCTTGACCCATGCTTTGTAGTTACAAGGGCCGTTGTAGAGCGATCTACATTCTTTTAATCTTGCCGATGAATAGGAAAAATGGGCAAATAATCGTGATCGAATACGGGATCGAATTTTCTTGGATGCTGCACGAAATTTCGCGAAATACCCGTTTTCATTGCAGTATGCTCGAATAGACGGTGTCTAAATGCTAATCGAAATTGTAGCACAACGTGTGCACTCTTTGAATATGAACTAATTATAAAAATTAGAGAAAAGATAAAAATTGGATCTCATAAACGTCGATAACAATTGCTTCGCTCTACTACAATTTTACTATAACTACAATACAATATTACGAACATTCTTCTTTATATTATTTAATAAAAAGGGAAAGAGTCTATGAACAGATTTTTAATTGAATGTTACCAGCGAATGTTTCATTTTTTGTTAATTTTGTGTCATGTGCATGCAGAATTTTTATGCGGAATAAATTTGCGAAACTGCACGTTTGTTGGGAAAATTAATTACCACGTTTATTATAAAGCGTGAATTCAGTAGTTTTTATCTCATTTATATGCGCAATAAAAAGAAAACGTCGTGCATTATATATGTCCATTATCATTTTTCATTTGATATAAAATTTGGGAAATATGGAGATCTGAGGAACGGGCAATTTGGGAAATTTTGAATTTAGGAATTTGGGAACTGGTGATTCAGAATTTTTGAATTAAAAAATTGGGAAATGTGAAAATCTTGGAATTTGGGAATTTTGTAATTTAATAATTGAAAAATAGTGAAATATGGAAATCTGGGAATCTGGCAATTTGGGAATTTGGGAATTTGGGAATCTGACAATTTGGGAATTTGAAAATTTAGGATTATGGAACTTAAAAATTGAGAAATATGGAAATTTAAGAATTTGGGAATCCGACAACTTGGGAATTTTGGAAATTGGGAAGTGGCACTTTGAGATTTTGGAATTTAAGCTTTTAGGTTGTCCCATAAATTCCTTCCTTGTTTAATAGAAATTGATAAACAATATTTATTTTATTGCTATTTAATTCCTCAATAATATTATTTGCTCCTTGATTACTTGTAAAATATTCCTCGAAGCGCGTTTTTATTTTATATCAAAAAGGGAAGATACTTATGGGGCAACCTAATGCAATATTAAATTAATCTCTGTTTATTTTATCTGTTAAGTTAGAGAACAAGGAAACATATATTACAATGTCCCGCACGTTTCAAGTAGGTTTTCAATCGATTCGCGAATATCGATGAAGCGGATAAGCGAATATACAAGTCACAATTTGTGGTACAAGTTAGTGTTACCGCGTAAGGATCCCATGCATAATAATTCATTGTTTTTCTATCGTGTACGTTTGTAGAAACGTTCGTTCCGCTGAAAGACTTACAATCGTTACAACGTTACAAAACACGAGGAATACAATCGTTCTGAGTGAATGCCGTGATAAATGCGCGTTGCGTAAGCGATAGGTGTACCTACCACTCGTAATCTATGATCTTCTGCTTATCGTGACTATCACACGGGGAATAATAATCGTATCGTAAATTAGTGATAACGGAATGTAGAAAGTGTTCGTTGTTACAAACTATAAGATAATACCGAAAGTTACAAACTTACCGTAACCTCTCGAATTTTCGTTTTTTAAGTCATTTCAATGTTCTATGGGGATGACTTGGGAATTTGGGTTTTAGAAATTTGGGAATTTAAGAATTCGAAAATTTGAAATTTGGAAATTGGGAATTAGGAATTCGGAAAATTGGGGATTTGGGAATTCGGGATTTTTCGAATTGGGAATTCGCAAATTTGGGAATTTGGGAATTTGGGAGTTGGAAATACGGAAATTCCGGAAATTGGGAATTTGGGAATTGGGAATTCGCAAATTTAGGAATTGGGGAATTTGGGAGTTGGAAATACGGAAATTCGGGAAATTGGGAATTTGGGGATTTGGGAATTTGGGAATTTGGGAATTTGGGAATTTGGAAATACGGAAATTCGGGAAATTGGGGATTTTGGGATTTGGGAATTCGGGAATTTGGGAATTGGGAATTCGCAAATTTGGGAAATTAGGAGTTGGAAATACGGAAATTCCGGAAATTGGGAATTTGGGAATTGGGAATTTTTGTTTTTTAATTCATTTTAATTTTCTATCGAACATAGGTTAGTTCAAAAGCGCCGCCATTGAATTCGCAAAACGTATTCAGGATGAACGATCTTCTATTAAAATCTCTTCCGTCCGTATTTGAGGAATTTCATTAAATTTCACCCTTTAAATTTAATATTTCATTCGGGGCAGACCAATCAAGCGACGTTGAAGCTGTGACCTCGGAGACAGTTCTTAAAACGTGGATCTCGTTCCATTGAAGAATTTCCTTGCTTCATTTAGTTTTAATCAAGTTCAAACTTCAGGAAACTTAAGTGGAACAGTGGACCGAACGATGGCGTTGAATTAAGAATACAACTTGGTAAATGTGCTCCGACCGCGTTTCTTTCTTCGTTACACTTCCTTTGATTAAAACGTGCATTATGCAGCAACTCGTGAAATTCGGACAAAAAGAGGTACGGTCTACCAACGTGTACGAATCCGGTTTAATAGCTCGAGAAAGGGTAGCAGTCTCGAATTACGGTCCGACCGATTTTTATTCCGAAGCGGCAAGAGCGGAAGGACAAAAGAAGCTTTGTTGAAGCTTTCAGTTAATCGTTCGGGATTCTTTTCGTTAAATCATCACGGACGATGCACTCATTGAACAATCGCAAAATTTGGATTTTGGAAATAGAGAAGTTGAAAATTCGCGAACTCTCGAATACATGAATTTTGGGATTTGGGAATTTTAGAAATGTGGGAATTTGTGAATTTAAGGTTTAGGAATTTGGAGAATTGGGAGATTTAAGAATTTTGGAATTTTGGAACTCGGGGATTACGAACTTCGGAATTTAGGAATTTGATTATCTATGGATTTTGGAATGTTGGAATTTGGTCATTTGAGAATTCCGGAATTTGGTGATTTGCGAATTGGGAATTGAGAATTCGGAAATTTGGAAATTGGGCACTAGGAATTAGGAATTTCGGAAGTTGGGAGTTGGAAAATCGGGAATTCTGAAATTTGGGGATTTTGGAATTGGGAATTAGGGAATTTCGGAATTGGAAATTTAGAAATTTGGGGATTAGGTATTAGGAATTAAGAAATTGGGAATTTGGCAATTTGGGGATTAGGTATTAGGAATTAAGAAATTGGGAATTTGGCAATTTGGGGATTTGGGAATCGGAAAATTTGAGAATTTGGGAACTGGGATATGGGAATTGGGAATTCGGAATTCGGACATTTGTAAATTCACAAAATTTGGGAATTTGGGAGTTGGAAAATTGCGAATTCGGGAAATTTGGGAATTAGGGAATTCGGGAACACGGGGATTTGGGAATTGGGAAATTCGGAAATTCGGGAATTTGGGAATTTGGGAATTGTGAAATTTCGGATATTTGTAAATTCGTAAATTTTGGATTTGGGAATTTGGAAGTGGGAAAATTGGGACTTCGGGAATTCGGGAATTCGGGAGTTTGGGAATTGGGAAATTTAGGAATATAGGAATTGGGAATTTGAGAATTCGGAAATTCGAGGTTAGAAAAATTAGAAATTTGATAATTTTTACATTCGAAATTTCGACAATTTTGGAATCTGGGAATTAATTATTGACATTTAGAGATTTTAAACTTGCCCAACTAGAAAAATTGTGGCAGACATATCGGCATCGACAATTATACGTTCTTCTCGGTACAAAATTCACTCGCCGTATCCTCCTTAAAGAAAAAACAATAAAATCTCAAAACAACGGCATTGAGGGCATACGTACCCCCCAACTTTTTATCCAAATTTTACCCTCGCACATGCACCAATTCAAAAGTTCCCGAAAAATCGTCTCATTCAAATAAATTCGTTACTAGATCTCAAATCCGATATTCTAATTTACACAGACAGATATACCATCTTGAACTGTTGACCCTGCTATCAAAAGTCCATACGCGTATTTAACCGTGTCCAATAAAGTCAGATCCTTAAGTTCGTTTAAGGACAGACAGGGAGGCGGTTTAAATTCTCGAAATTGTTCGGCGGATCCTGTATTCGGGCTAATTTCGATCCATAAAGATTCTGGAACCCTTACAAATGGATACTCTTAGTCGACACCTGTTCACTTACGGCGCGTATCTCGTGCGACTACAAATTTTAGCACCCCGAAAAAGCGATAAGTGAGTAACGATTTTGCACGGTGTCGTCCGCAAAAGGACTGCGTTATCGGCTCGCAGGCGTTTTCGCGAGGATTCTGAGAGCGAACGCGAAACGTACGCCAGTGCCAGAACGACCGAAAGAAAAAATCAAGCTGGATATCGGGACCCGAGACGATATCGAGAACTCTTTCCGACTCTTTCCGACACTTTTTTAAAGGCTTTTACCGTTACTTCTCTTATTGCCACGAATTTATGCATGATTCGTGCTCGATGCTGGTAGGATACCGAACGTTGTTGGATCCTTTGAAAAGGATGACGAAAATATAGGACGTGCTCGATATATGGATGTAACACTATAACTGTAACAAATGTACGGATAGGTATGAGTGTGGAAAAGGGTGAGACAGAATTTGGAAGTTTAGCGATTTAAATTCGGGATTTGAAAATTCGGGAAGTTTGCGAATTGGAGGGTTTGGAAATTGGCGAGATTGGAAATTTATAGATTGAAAATTTAGGGACTTGGAAGTTTGCGGATTCGAGAATTTGGGAAATTTGGAATTTCGGGATTCAGGAATTTGGGAAATTTAGAATTCGGGGATTTAGGAATTCGGGAAATTTGGAATATGGGGATTCAGGAATTTGGGAAATTTAGAATTCGGTGATTTAGGAATTCGGGAATTTTGAAGTTTGGGATTTGGGAATTGGGAATTAGGAATTCGGAAATTTGGGGATTTGGGGATTTGGGAATTCGGGAAATTTAGAATTCGGTGATTTAGGAATTCGGGAAATTTGGAATTTGGGGATTCAGGAATTTGGGAAATTTAGAATTCGGTGATTTAGGAATTCGGGAATTTTGAAATTTGGGATTTGGGAATTGGGAATTAGGAATTCGGAAATTTGGGGATTTGGGGATTTGGGAATTCGGGAAATTTAGAATTCGGTGATTTAGGAATTCGGGAAATTTGGAATTTGAGGATTCAGGAATTTGGGAAATTTAGAATTCGGTGATTTAGGAATTCGGGAATTTTGAAATTTGGGATTTGGGATTTGAGAATTGGGAATTAGGAATTCGGAAATTTGGGGATTTGGGGATTTGGGAATTCGGGAAATTTAGAATTCGGTGATTTAGGAATTCGGGAATTTTGAAATTTGGGATTTGGGAATTGGGAATTAGGAATTCGGAAATTTGGGGATTTGGGAATTCGGAAATTTGGGGATTTGGGGATTTGGGAATTCGGAAACTCAAGATTTGGAAATTAGGAATTTGGGAAATTTGGGAATTCGGAATTGGGAATTGGGCATGTGGGAAGTTTGCGAATTTGTGGATTTGAAAATTGGCGAGATTGCAAATTTACGGCTTGAAAATTTGGGGTCTTAGAAATTCGGAAAATTTGGAAGTTTGTAGATTTGAGAATTTTGGAAATTTGGAATTGTAGAACCTACGAGATTTGTAAATTTGTAAATATGTCTACTTGTAAACACGAAAATCTGTAAAATTTCGAAACTTGTAAATTTGTGTATTTGCTCGACTTGAAAATTTGAATTCTTGAGAAAGTTGTGCAATTGCGGATTGCAAAATTTGAGAACTTGGAAAAGTTGTCCATTTAAAAATTTGAAAATTTAAGAACTTGCAAAATTTTTGTTCTGACGATTTAAAAATATAAGACTTCAGAAAATGTGCACCTTCACAAATTTTAGTACTCGCATATTGATTAGTTTGAAACTTTGTAAATTTCTAAAAGATTAATAAACAAACAGTTCGTGTCAAATTTCTAAAGCGAAAACAACTTACCCACAAATTGAAATATTCATTCTATCAATTGTAAAACAAATATATTTTATCCCCACCCAAACTGCATAACAGCCACAAAAAGACAGTGGTACACATTATTTCAACCTAATTGTGAATTCAACCTAATTACTCTTCTAATTGTATAATTCGCTTGAATAAAATTGTTGATTTCAACGAAAATTCCGTTTGAAAGGTACCGGAAGGTACATTACATGTCTACATTGCACGTTAAAATGCAATGGTTTCGCAGGTGCATCGTTGCAGCCGTGTGCAACGAAACAACCGTAATGGCATATAGCACACGGACCCACGAATGCAGGTTCCGCGGTTAAATTCTCGCGTTCATTACCCGTGCATATTAATTAAACGCCATCAATTAACGATTATCTAATCGGGTCGAAGCATTGTTTATTGCTGTATCGGCATCGCATGCATATGCATGAGTCGAATGTAAACGTTGACAGAAAATGTCTGCGGGTGCACATGCGTGAAACGTTGCAACAACAGGACATGAATTCTTCTTAGCCGTGAGCGTAATTAATTTTCCTTAACCCGTTAACCTAACAGAACCGATAGATAAATTTGATCGATAAATCGTATTTTGCATTTATAATGGTGAGGTCAATTAATCCGTTCACTGCCATAGTCCTCGAGTCTCTGTATCGGATCCTAATTTTTTTTTTTCATACCTTCGCGAACAGATAAAAATCCATCTCTTTTATATAAGGTAGATATAAAAAAATAATATAACGTACGGCGTGCATTTCGAGTTACGAACATTCTTTTTTATATTATTTCATAAAAAGGGAAACAGTCTGTGAACAGATTTTTAATTGAATGTTAGCAGCGAATGTTTCATTTTTTTATTAATTTCGTGTTATGTGCATGAAAAGTTATCTGCACGCTGAATTTTTATGCAGAATAAATTTGCGAAACTGTGCGTTTGTTGGAAAATTAATTACCACCTTCGTTTTAAAGCGCGAATTCAGTAGTTTTTATCTCGCTTACTCGCAATAAAAAGAAAACGTCGTGCATTATACATATATGGCCATTATCATTTTTCAATTGGTACACAAAATTGAGAATTATGGAGATCTGAGAATCTGGCAATTCGGGAATTTGGGAACTGGTGATTCAGGATTTTGGAATTAAAAATTGGAAAATATGGAAATTTTGGAATTTGAGAATCTGGTAATTGGGGATTACGGAACTTAAAAATTGAGAAATATGGAAATCTGAGAATCTGGCAATATGGGAATTTGGGAACTGATGATTCAGGATTTTGGAATTAAAAATTGGAAAATATAGAAATCGGGGAATCTGGCAATTTGTGAATTTGGGATTATGGAACTTAAAGATTCAGAAATCTAGAAATCTGGAAATTTTGGAATTTGGGAACTGGTGATTTAGGATTTTGGAATTAAAAAATTGGAAAATATGGAAATCGGGAATCTGGCAATTTGAAAAATTTGGGAATGTGAGAATTTAGGAACTGGTAATTTGGGATTCTGGAATGTCAAAATTGGGAAATATAGAAATCTGGGAATCTGATGACTTAGGAATTTAACAAATTCAGAATGCACAATTTTTATGCGGGATAATTGTGCGAAACTGCGTGTTTGTCGGAAAAATTAATTACCACATTCGTTACAAAGCGTGAATTTAGTAGTTCTTATATCGGGTACCTGCAACAAAAAGAAAACCTCGTCGCTTATAAACGTCTATTATGATTTTTCAATTGGTACGATATCATTACACAATCGTTGCTATTTTAAAGACAACTTTCGTCATTCCCACACAGCTCGGTGTAGCAAAATCGATGACTAATCGAATAACCCGACAGTTCGATCGAACACTTTGCATTAATATCGTTCGATCGAGAACCCAACCTTTCTCGATTCAGGTAAGGGAGCGATTTTCCTCTTTGAATAGTAATTCGTGACTTTGTTCCGCGTTAAGTGAGGATTGTTTGTACGAGATTTATTGCGCCATGTCATAGAATACGTTTAATAAGCGATGCTTCCAACTCCTCGAATTTTATGCAAACGATCCTTTGAACGGGAACACATATTTTCTATATAAAAGCCAGCACAGGATCGCATTAATCATCCAACTAATGCCAAATGCACGAAGTTAACGATACAGGGTGTAGACACCGGGAATATGTAATATATGATTGAAGAAAGACATGACGACTAAAAGAGAGGAGGGATTCGGGATTTGGGGAATTTTGAGGAATATCATAATTTGGGGATAGGTTAATTCGGGGTGCTTGCGATTTGGGGATTTTGGGATTTGAAGACTTTAGGATTTTGGTACTTTGGAGACTTGAGAATTTGGAGATTTGTGGTTTAGACATTTAGGGATTTTGAGATTTGAGGACTTTGGGATTTGGGTACTTTGGAGTTTAAATATTGGGGGATTTCGAGATTGGGAGATATTCAGATTTGGGTATTATCGAATTTAGGGACTTCAAAATTTTAAGTCCGAGTATTTTGGAACCTTGGGGATTTCGGAGACTTACGGATTTTGGAATTTGTGATTTGAGAATTTTGGCATTTGAAAACCACGGAATCTAGTGATCTGTAAATATTGGCATATATAGCTATTGTACGGCTCCAACTTCACCAATCTCCAATTCCCAAATTTCCAAGTCCCCAACTTCTCAAATTTCCAAATCTTAGACCTTTCAAAATTCCAAGTTATCAAATCTGCAAATTTTCACATTTTTAAATTTCTTCAATCCCCATATTAATTAATATTAAACATTTCCACATTCTTAAATCCTCAACATCCTAAATTTGTACATTTCTAAATCTATCCACGTTTCCAATTTTATATAATAATTATATAATATTACAATATAATATACTAGTATAATAATGACATAATTACATGATTTTCTAAAATTATTCACAATTTTCTTTTACAAACTTATAAATCCCCGAACTTTTTAATAATTTCCAAAGTTCCGAGACTCTTAAACTCTTGTTTCCAACTTCTCGAATTATTAAATTCCCCACGGAAAGCAGACTGTACTCTCGAGCGATAATATAAAAACCGATACTACAAACGGGGCGGTAATGTATCTAGCATCAGCAGTAATATGAAGCACGTTCGTTGTGGCCATAGCAAAAAGCACGTATACTATTTTTCGCGACTCTACCGTTTTTTGAGAAATCGATATTTTCGACATTGTTTAAATTACGCTCGAATTTCGTCGGCGAAATTTAATTAAACGCACGGAGTCGAAGGCTGTATTTACCGTGGCTCTCATATTCGTGGAAATCTGGTCGGGGCTGTAACCGAGTTGCAATTACGCGTCCTGGACGAAAGGTAAATCGTATCGCGATCGACGAAACGAGCTGAATTTTTCGTGCATTATCGCGATGATAGCCTCATTTTAATCCCTTAACTTATGATTGTATGGACAACTGCGGCAGACTGAGCTATTTAATTATCATTGCGATGTTGAGACAGATAGAGATGTTAGGGGTATTTGAGTTTCATTGGTGGATGGGTTTCAATAAATATTTAAGATGTGACTATTTATACATAATGTACATATGTATGCACAACTGGTTGTTTAGAGATACAGTATTGATACAGTATTTATAGATGTAGATTTTGGGCATTTGGTAGTTGGAAATTCGGAAATTTGGAAACTGACAATTGACAATTTGGAGACTGGGACTTGGAAATTTGGAACATTGGGAATTTGGGACTTCGGAGTTTGGAACTTCGGTAATTAGGCATTTCGGAAATTTGGAACTTTGGGAATTTGGGGCTTGGGAGTTTGGAACTTCGGGAATTAGGCATTTCAGAAATTTGAGATTTGGAAATTTGGGAGTTGGAAATTCGGGAATTCGGGAGTTCGCTACTTTGAGAATTTGGGACTTAGGAATCGAGAATTTGGGATTTAGAAATTGGGAATTTGGGAATTAGGCATTTCGGAAATTTGAGATTTGGGAATTCACAAATTTGGAACTTGGGGGTTTGGAACTTCGGGGATTAGGCATTTCGGAAATGGGAAATGTGAGATTTGGGAATTATGAATTCGCAAATTTTGGAATTTGGGAGTTGGAAATTCGGGAATTCGCGAATTTGAAAATTTGGGATTTTGGAATCGGAAATTTGGGAATTAGGCATTTCGGAAATCGGAAGTTTGAGAATCGAGATTTGGGAATTCGCAAATTTGGGAATTGGGAATAATAATAATTGGGCTAAATTGTCTATTGTATACACATCCCGCATGTATAAGTAGTCAATTGTATACACACACTGTATGTATAAATAGTCAATTATATACACACACATAAGTAGTCAATTCTATATAACATATGTACATACTGTACGTATAAATAGCCAATGGATATACATACTGTATATATAAATAACCAATTGTATGCATATAGTGTATGTATAAATAGCCAATTGTGTACACATACCGTATGTATAAACAGCTAGATTCTAAAAATTAGGCTCGGATATGAATGGCGGTGAAACCATGATCGAAATTTGTCGCGTTTCAGGAGTTACGCGCGTCGCGTGTGGTAGACGATATCATAAGGCAAGGGGTTAATCAATGTCGGGGGCCTGTCGATGCTTTTGTGGTGGGGTAGCTTTTTGTGCGAAACGAGATTCGCCTGGAGGTCCGTTGAAAATTTAAACTCGTTCGAGCGTCGAAGAATCGGCGAGATTCGACGCGGAAGAACGGAAAAGACGGGGGATATCGAATTCTCGACCCCTCCCGGTTGATACGGTGCATTTTTTAGCGGCGTCTGGATTTGACGAAGCCTTTTGGTAAAGCGCGATCAAGATTCCCGCTGGGTGAAATGCGCGAATCGGCCACACACGGGACTTTGAATCAGAATTTCAGATGGTTCGCGATGCAAGAAATATTTAACCATTTATTCGGCCCTCGACGAGCGAATTCGAAGTTATGCCATCCATGGCTGCATCGATGGGGACATTATATCTGGGATAAAACGAGAAATCACAGGTCCAAGCTATGAGTTATTGGAAATTTAGGAATTTGGGCTTTACGATTTGCGTATTTGGGTATGTCGGTATTTGGGAATTTGGAATTCAGGGATGTGTGAATTTGAAAATTGGCGAAATTGTACATTTACGGCTTGAAAGTTTGGGGACATAGAAATTTGGGGAGATTTGCGGATTTGGGGATTTAGGAATTCAGAAAATTTGTGAATCCGGGGATTCGATTATTTCAGAATTTTGGAAATTTGGAATTATAGAATCCACGAAATTAGTAAAGTGATTTACCTATGGCTGCATCGGCGGGAGGGGGTCATTATATCTGGAATAAAACGAAAAATAACAGGTTTAAGCCATGAGTTATTGCAGTCAACTTATCAAAAGTAAGCTTGAAAGGTACTGCGAAGTGTTTCGAAAACTTTGAAAACAATGTGGGAGATAGTCGTGTTATTCGGCGTGCAGTTCAGTAAATTATTTCTCGAATAATCTTCTAATTGAGTTAATTATCATCATATATCATTCGTTCATTGTATTATATATGAAGTAACATCCAGGCAATTAAGACCTGCGTATTAATGTGACAATAAATCATTCGACTAATCATTTGTCGGTAGTATAATATTCAAATAGCCATTCTTCGATAATGTATAATATTATTGGGATAGTCACTTTTATAGCGTTTGAGCGATACTCGAGTCTGATTAAGAAATATGACGAATCAATTCATTGTAGGCGATAAATTAATTAATTAGGAAAATGGGTCGGATAGTACCCGGTTAAGGATCGGTGGTGGGGAGCCTTGCACGCCCGAACGTTAAGAAGCGCCCGAAAACACCCGAAGGTAGCGGCGGCCAGTGGCTCAGGGAGAGCGTCGACGACTCGTAAACTGAGGGCCCGGGTTCGATTCCCGGAGTCCGCATTTTTAATCCTGACGACTACATCATCTTATTTATCTTTATTCAACTTTGTTATCAAACGCCTGTAATTAATGTCTTTAGAGACGATTATTACTAGAGTTAAACGGAAGAATTTGTATGCTTCTTTCTGTTTTTCTTTTCGTATCGCAGAGTTAATGTTCTTTAATTACCGAATACACGAATAAATACAGAGACTCAGAATAATCAGAAACAAAATAGAAATGTTCAGATCATGAGATAATGAGATTTATCTAAGAAATAATGTAAATAATGGGATTTATGTTAGAGAGTAATAATGAAGTAATTTAGACTATTTTATTAAAATCAAAATTAAAACTTATTCTATCAACATCATTTTATTAAAATCAAGATTAAAAATTATTTTATTAAAATCAAAATTAAAAATTATTTTATCAAAATCATTTTATTAAAATCAAGATTAAAAATTATTTTATCAAAATCAAAATTAAAAATTATTCTATCAACATCATTTTATTAAAATCAAGATTAAAAATTATTTTATTAAAATCAAAATTAAAGATTATTTTAACAAAATCATTTTATTAAAATCAAGATTAAAAATTGTTTTATCAAAATTATTTTATTAAAATCAGTTTATTAAGATCAAGATTAAAAATTATTTTATTAAAATCAAAATTAAGATCAAAATTAAAAATCCTTTTATTAAAATCAAAATTAAAAATCATTTTATTAAAACCGAAATTAAAAATTATTTTATTAAAATTTAGATGCTACATTGCTTCATGTTTCATCGCATATATATCCATCCTTGTATTTTGTCTTCAACCTAAAAATAACAGCACACAGTATGTACGTCCGTGAACATAAGATTAATATTGGACTAGTTAAAAAAGAGCTGAACATACGTGACAGTCATTCCAAAGAGATTGGACCCATTAATAATTGAGATTAGACAGCGTAAGGTGTTTGAAGAAGCTCGACTAATGATCTATTAAAAATGCAAGCGATGCATCGGGTTCAACGAGCCAGGAACGCGATCATTATGTCTATCTGTGTAACCAAAGCCGGCCACGTTGCAGTTCAACGTAACAAGATTGAAGAGTGAATTGCTGGGTTTCGCTGATCGAAATCTGCAATTTTACCGATTGCGCTTAGCGTGATAGCATAAAGTACCCCGACACCTTCGCATTCGTTGAAAACAAACGATCGATGAGTGATCGAGCTGACATATCGCGAACATTTATCGGCCTATCAGGCTAAACAACGACAACCTTGACTCGGTGGTTGATGGATGAGACTGCTTAGTCGGTTCATACGGAAGTGTTAGAATTCTTTACATAATGTATGATCCGGAGGGGAATCTTCGGAAGATCAGAACTCCCTAGGGTCAGACGATACTTTCGCCTAACGGAAGACGAAGCAATTTAAGCACCGTTTCTCGCAATTATGATAATTCGAACGATATCCGGTTTCGTGAACGACATTCGTTGTGAAATCGACGTGATTCAATTGTCATCGATGATTTAAGCGATTTCAAAGGTAACCCGAAGAAAATCGATGTATTTAGAAACATACTGATCTGATTAAGGTTTTCGTTTGGGGGAAAATGGTTGTGCGAGGTGTCCCGGGGAAAATGGCAATGTAAAGAAAATAGGTCTCGTCGCTGGTGTTAATTCGTAGACATTAAGGGTTCAGAAATTTTCGAATTTTCAAAAGTAAATTTTTAAATTATCACATAAATATTCTTAAATACTTAAATTTATAAAGCTCCGAATTCTCTGTGTTAGCAAATTTTTCAGAAATTGCGAATCCACAATCCACGAATTCCCCATACCCCTAACAACACAAATGCTCAAATTTTTGAAATGTTCAAATTTTCAAATTCTAAAATTCGCAAGATTCTAAATCCTGAAATATTCAAGTTTCTTAAGTATTGACATTTATAAACAGCACACATCGAAATCTCTAATTCTTCAAATCTCTAAATCCGCAAATTCCCTAAATTTTCAAATATTCAAATTTCTAAATCTCCAAATCCTCAAATTTCCAAAAGCCTTCAAACCAGAAAATTTCCTAAATCCCCGAGCTTATAAACTCCCCAATCCTTAAATTACGAACTGTTCGAATTCCCACATTCCCAAATTGCTCGAATATTTAAATTTTCAAATCTCCAAATTCCAAAATTTTCTAATCTTCAAATTCCCAAATTTTTTAAATCCCCGAGCTTCTAAATTCGCCAAATTCGTAAATTCCGAAATTTATAAAATTTCGAGCTCTCCGAATTCCCAAATTCCCAAATTTTCAAATTTCCAAATTCCCAAATTTCCAATCCTTCAAACCTGAAAATTTCTTGAACTCCCGAACTTCTAAATTCCCCAAATCCTTAAATTACAAACTCTTCGAATTCCCGAATTCTCAACTTTCTCGAATATTTAAATTTCCAAATCTCCAAATTCCTAAGTTTTCTAAATCTTCCAATCCCTAAATCTCCGAATTCTCAAATTTCTCAAACATTCAAATTTCTAAATCGCCAAGTTCCCAAATTTCCAAACCATCACACCGGGAAATTTCTTGAGCCTCCGAATTTCTAAACTCTCCGAATGCTTAAATTCCGAAATCTTCGAATTCTTAAATTCTGAGACGCCCAAATACCGACATCCCCGAGGTATTTGTTTCTCGGAGCAAAACATGGAAAAACGTCATACAGTTTCATCTAGAAAAGTGTGTCCGCCTGCATCGAGATCTGTGACGTTATCCCGGCGTTATATCATCCACGGTGACATGAATATATTCGTGCAGATTTTACGGAAAATCCAAGTAAATATTGGCGAGATTCAATCGAGTCGCGTTCGTCCGTTTAAGATCAACGACGTGGCACTTGGAGCGTAGCCATCCGCCGTTGGAGAACTTTCCAGCCGGTCTTGCTATAAAATAGATTTATGACGAAGAAAGCTTGGCGAATATTTCGTGTATGGAAGAATTTTACGTAGAACGTTTGTTTGCCGATAAATTGTCACGAGAATGCGACTCCGTTTTCCGTCTGACTATATCGACACGTTATTGCTATGTTGGAGCGTGGATGCACGACGTGCGAAATTATGGTTGTCGTTAATTGCAACATTATTCACCACGATAAGCAGTCGTTGCTGTAACACTGTCGATACGAGAATTTCGCCTGATAAATTTTCCAGATACATGATTAAACGCACGTTAAGGAAAATGTATCCTTGACATTTTGTCGAACAAAGTTTTTGTATTGTATTTTGTAGATGAACTTAGATTGAATATTTTTTAATTACATAATTTCTTTGTAGAAACGTTTAATCGTAGACTTGTATGTATATACCTTACACATATTTTCCAAATTGTTTGGGCATATTTGCATATTGTCAGTGCATATTCGAATATTGCCAATGGATATTTGCACTCTTTTTGTGCACAAATGTCAGGTTTTTATTATATACTTATTGTGTATACAGATCAAGAGTTTGGCAATTATGGAAACACTTGAATTTAAATCAAAGATTAAGGAATCAGGTCACTTTTCATGTTCTAAAATATCGAAATATTCTTCCATCTGGTTTCTTGTTGAACTGAAAATAAAATAAAACCTGTTGCAATACGAAATTTAATTTCTCGAATAGGATGGAGCCGAGTATGTGAATCAGGGTCAACTGACTCGTAGAAGTGTTGATTATAAAGGTTACATTGTTAGGACTTAAATAAATGTTCGAAAACAATTATGAACTATAAATCACTTGTTCATTCAACGATAATTATTGTTGTTTAAACTTTTACGATATTCTGAGAAAACAATGAAATTTTTTGGTGAAAATTCAGACAGAAATTGTTACAATCTGTATATTCTGACGGTAAATAACTAAAACCAAAAAGTTCCATAACTCAAACCGAAATGTTCAATAACTAAATTCGAAAAATCTAACAATTCAAATGGAAAAGTTCAATAACACACACCGAAAGGTTCAATAACTCAAATCGAAAAGTTTAATAACTCAAATCGAAAAGTTTAATAACTCAAATTGGAAAGTTCAATAACCCAAATCAAAAATTTCAATAATTCAAATCGATAAATTCAATAACTCAAGTCGAAAAGTTTAATAACTCAAATCGAAAAGTGTAATCACCCAAATCGAAAGTGAAGAACCAACGCGGCGTAGTAAAAATTCAAGCAAAAACGTAAATTCACGTAGCCAGTCCATTAAGTGTTAAATTTACGAGACTTAAACGAAACAACGACCGCGGCTGAGTATTTGAATTAGTTCAAAGTGCTCGGGTAAGTACGCGATCGGCGATCAAGAACGATCGTCCTTATGAATATATGTATCGTCGAACGTTTTTCGCAGTGTCCGAAGAATGAAGTCGATCAATGAATCGCATGTATCTGGAGCTGAATCGGAATCCTCGCGAGGAATCGTGGCTCGCGAACGAAACGATGAATGGCAAGGTTCCGTAAAAAAGAAACGGGCCCTGGACGGCCACGACATCGAAGAGCAAGAACGTTCCTCCGCTTCCCCCGGATTACCAGTTTATCGAAGCCTTAATCAATCGGCCATAAATTGGCAGGCTGTCCAGACCAGCGGAAAGAGGGCCGACCACCGTCGTGGCGAGCTGTCGTTGATCCATCGCTTCCGATTCCTTGGCGATAGAGGAGACTCGCTCCTGCTTGCTGGATATTCATTTTTCACCGGGAACGCCATCGGGGGGGATCACATTTTTCGTTAAACAACCAACGCGAACGCCCAACTTTTGTTTCTCCTCTCCGTGCAGCTGTTTCGCAGTTCATTATTCGTCGCGACGTACTACGATCCATCGTTACACGTAATTCCACGTGTTTGATGATCAGGAGATGCCTGATCGATCTTTCGCTAAGAAAGAATTGTTCCTTGCGATCAAAGTGAAGTAGTAAAAAAATAGTTTATTTTTGTTATGTGAAAGTTTAGATGTGAAGATCGAAGAACTGTATATTGTGCGATTATCGGGAGATGCCTGATCGAGCTTTCGCTAAGAAAGAATTGATTCTTGCGATCAAACAGAAGTGTAAAAAAGTAGTTTATTTTTGTTATGTCAAAGTTTAGATGTGCAGATAGAAGAACTGTATATTGTGCGATGATCAGGAGATGCCTGATCGATCTTTCGCTAAGAAATTTGATTCTTGCGAATCAAACTGAAGTGTAAAAAAGTAGTTTATTTTTGTTATGTCTAAGTTCAGACGTGGAGATCAACAAATTGTATATAGTAACCCGACGTTACAATTTAACACTAAAACTACCACCATATAATGTACACTTATTTTCAAATTACAAATGACATTGAAATGTAAATAGAGAAACAATTAAACATACATTAATGTATGTATATATTAATTCATATGTACATAATGTATATGTTAATAAATTAATGTGTACATTTGTATATATTATAAATATTAATGTATATATTAATAAATTAACGTGTATAAATGTATATATTATATGTATATTCTATATAATGTATACATGAACTTTCCAGTAGACCTAATAATCCAATTTCATAAAACTCCCCAGGTTCGAGTAGTGAAACCTAACGCCAATTGAAAGCGTTGAAAAAATTTTATCGTCCAAGTGGAATAATTGTATGTTAGAAATTGGGTTAGATTGTATTAAAAGTATAAACAAGAGTAAAGCAACTGGAATGATAAAGATACCAGATTGAGTTCGTTTACATTAAGCGTGTAGTTTAAATAGAAATAAGTAAATGGCGAAACTAGTTATCGCGTTGTACCTCGAACACTCCCATTGGTCTGAAGGATATCCTAGCGATGCTATCAGTACGTATATTGCTAAATTAAGTGCCAATAAAATATTAAGAGCGAAGATAAATAAGTGCTACAGGGTAATTCGAGCCTGCGCTCTTGTTTCCTTTGTTGGCCCGATGTAACAGGGAACCCGTTCTAATTTCGTGTTTGCCGTTTTGCGCGTCATCTCGTCCCGAGTGACGAGCGATACGATAATTCTCGATATTCCTGGATCTCATTAGGAATCACTTTGGAGAGCCACGTAGCAAATAAGCGGCGTTACCAGCGACGAGGAAATTAGTGGGACGCGAAAATCGAATTCGGGAAGGTTGCCAATCTCGTGTTTAGAATTCAAGAACGTCACCGTTGGCCATTCAAGTTCCCCGTATCGATTCACCAGCATTGTAACTCTGGCGGAACGTTATGCAATCGTGACCACGACACTGGGCGGGTTATTTAACCGATTCTCGCCACGCGTAACGCTCTGTTTTTTAATTAAAAAGGGAGAATAAACTTTACGCTGTGGACATTCCGTTTGATGACCGATTGTTATGACTGTTATTCGGTTTTGATAGAATGAAATTTCGATAGTGTACGGTACCGGTTGGCATTTTTCGATTTACTCGAATTTTAAGCACGAATAATCCACAAGTCCAATAACACAAATTGAGAAGTTCAATAGTTTATCTTAATTCGTAGAGTTCAGTAACTCAAATTGAAAAGTTGAAAAGCTTAAATCGAAGAGTTCAATAATTCAAATCGAAGAGTTTAATAACTAAAATCGAAAAGTTCAATATCTGAAATCGAAAAGTTCAATAACTAAAATAGAAAAGTTCAATACTTCATATCGAAGAGTTCAATAACTAAAATCAAAAAGATCAATAATTGAAATCGAAGAGTTCAATAACTTAAATTGAAGAGTCCAATAACTAAAATCGGAAAGTTCAATAACTCAAATCGAAAAGTTCAATAATTCAAATCGAAGAGTTGAATAACTAAAATTGAAAAGTTCTATAAATCACATCGAAATGTTCAATAACTAAAATCGAAAAGATCCATAACTCAAATCGAAATGTTCTATATCCAAAATCGAAATATCCAATAACTAAAACCGAAAAGTTGAATAATTCAAATCGTAAAGCTTAATGACTCAAATCGGAAAGTCTAATAACTCAAGTCCAAAAGTACAATAACCAAGATCCAAAAGTTCAATAACCCAAACCGTAAACCTTAATAACTGAAATCGAATAGTTTAACTCAAATAGAGAAGTTAAGACCTTCACTTACCGTCGTTGCAGGTCGATTCTGAACGCACTCGATTGGATTTCAGTTCTCCGCGGATTATATCGATCGTCGAACGGGATCGTTCGTCCAGTGCACAGCGGCTGTTTCTAGTATCCTTTACGTGGCTCGGTTAGGATTCGACTTGGGACTAATGAGTATGTCGGAACGAATTATAGTCGCTTAAATGTTGCTGGCGCGGTGCATCGCGCGCTGATGTACGAGGACCTAAAAGTAAATTGCTGGTATACCGATCGAACGCGGGAATCTCGCCAACCGCAGATTTAGAGACGAAGCAAGACAAAATAATCGTTTAGATTTGGTAGCCATAATGGCTGCATCCTATCCGGTTCGTTTAAACTTTCGTAACGCGCGAGGATCCGTAATCTCACTGTTGGAGAAATTATGCGACGATGAAGACTAACAAACGGTGCAACAATTTGGATCCTTTGTGAAAAACTTTGTTAATATTGTTTTAAAACGCAACGTTTCAATGACCGAGTCTCGTGTAAGGAAATTCCAAATTGACCTGCATTCGAACTCGAAATAGGACGCATACGGTCCCAGCGCGGCGACCACCAAGGCATCGGGACCCGATATTGTGACGTCAGGGCGGTAAACAACTGAGGCCCTTAAGTTTTTGGCGAGGGGTAGTAAAGCCTTCGCAGCCCCGAGGAAGGGCATTCTTTGGGGAATCATTGGCAACGCGACATCGCCTACATTTTGTCGTCTAAGAATATACAGGGTGTCTCAAAAGTGTTGAAGGAGCCGAAAATGGGAGGTAGATGGGGTCATTCTGAACAACTTTTTCATTTGCAAAAATGTCGTATGAGGCTTCATTTTTGAATTATTAACGACAAACACCGACCAATCAGAGCGCGAGAATCGCGCGCCACGAGATTCGATCGCGGCCACGGCCAATTATAACTCGGGCTTACACTTCTACCTCCGAGCGCACGCGATTCTCGCACTCTGATTGGTCGGTGTTTTTCGTTAATAATTTAAAAATTAAGCCCCATACGACATTTTTGCAAATGAAAAAGTTGTTCACAATGACCCCACCTACCTCCCATTTCCGGCTCCTTCAACACTTTTGGGACACCCTGTATATAATAAATATTCGTTAGCGTTTGTTGGAGGCAAACAAACTCTGTGGTTCATTATTCAACACATAGTAATTGAAAATTGTCATTATCGATCACAATTGTTATCGTTATAGAACTTGTAACGTGCCGATGCGCATCTAGGGTTTCACGATTCGTACGGATCTCGGCAAATATATTATACATTATGCTGTACGTGCACGGTATGGCCTTTTCAAATATATTCCGTGAACGATGTATGGATGCAAAGTACGTATTGTATACTCGGTTATTGACCTTACTCGCGGATATATCACACCGCGGAACACTATCTGAATAGCGATCCAAGTAAGTAGAGACAGTACGTTCTGTTTAACGTCCATGTTGATTTATTAGGTGCATCTCAGCCGCACGTTCCCTAGCTATCTGTACTAATTTAGGCAACGATATTGGTTCCTTCGCACCGACAATTTCTACCGTGCATGATTAACGCATAATGTTCGAGACTCTATTTCGCGTTCGTTATCATGAATTTTGGCATCTCTGTCTCTCTTTAACACTAGATTTACGGTCGTTTAATGACCACTTATGTCTCAATTGAAAATAAATTATAAAAATAAGTAAATAATGGATAATACATACATCGGTTTATAAAAAGATTCTTTATCTCGATGAAGGTTAACATGCATTTTGACATAGACTTTTTAATAATTTTCGCAATCAAAAACAGAAAATGTAAGATCCGTCATTTTGACGGGTTCCGTAAATCTAGTGTTAATTGTTCACGCATTCGATTTCTAGTTTCCCTGCTCCCCATTAAAACTTTATCGATACTTTAACCCTTTGGTTCATAATATCGTGTCACACTTGTGACGCGCATTCCAGTTCGGATATAATAAACCTAAATCGTATTTGCATCGCGATTAACTTCTGAGTTTAATATTAATTATACTTTGCATAATCAGGAATCCCAACTCTCACCTTAACTTACCATTTCGACTTTTCTTCTTCGTCTTAACTTCATAGGAATAATTAGTTAGCTCTGGTGAAAACAACCGTCGGATAAATCATAGGTTATGAGGTTAAGCATGCTTTAACACCGTCAATAGTGTGTCCGCCATTTTAGAAAGATGCACGAATTTCTACATAAACTCGCACGCGTTGCAGTATACACTATGCGACCGACAAGAAGTCTGGGGAGGAGGTTTGGCCAGGCGTTCAAACGCGACGGCAGTAATTGGCCGAAAAAAAAAAGATGGTCGCATCGAGTCTCACGCAGTTTCGGCAGCGGAATTTATTGGTTCGCGCGGTCACGCACACTAGGTGACCCGAAGACCGTAAACAATAGGTAGTCTGCGATCTTCAATCGGTGTCAAGTTTCGACGGTTCTAGGTGGGGGTAGGAGGAGCGATCGCGTACGTCTTATGTTTTAGGACAACCTCCTCACCAGACTTCTTGTCGGTCGCATAGTGTACATATATCTAATACACATAGTTGCCTGTATTAGATATATTAAACGAAACGTGCAACGTTAATATCGATAAGAAACAGTTTCTTTCGCGAAAACGTGGCTTCGGTCTCTTACGATTGCAGTCGTTCCGCTTTCTATTCATTTAACGCTAAAATGTTATTCCATGCGATTGACCCGTGAACTCGATTCGAACAATAAGGCAGCGAACGTCGCGGTGCTTTCCCGATTCGTACATCTTCATCAAAGGCTAGCCAGTCTCTCGCGATCGTCGGTGTTTTGTACCCTTATGGATTAATAGTAACCGCACGTGCCTTGTTGATGGTCGCCGGCATCTGGACAATAATGTCCCGTGGTTTCCTGGTTGCAGCGCGATGGCAGATGTTAAATTCAACTACCGTCGGCGCGCAAGTAGAGTCAAAGGTGACGTCGAAAGGCTTAGCTGAAGGAACGACATAAGGTTATACACAAAGGATCGCACAGAAGGAGCAGGATAACGAAACAAAGCGTTATTACGCCGGTGAGCGACGGAGCAAATAGCATCCGCGATTAACGGGAAGCTGAAGTCGTTGAAATTTCGAAAAGACGTCGTGGAACAACCAGATATCCGCGGAACACGAAATGAAATACCGTTACCTTGATTTATCGTACGAGACAGATAACGTGCACGTATGGTTTCGATATTAAAGGATCGATACATATGGAGAGAAGTTTCAAATTATCAGATTATTTGTATTTCGATATTACTGTAGTTTCGCGTTTCTAGTTGTTCAAATTTTTAATTTTTTAAGCGAATGTCGTGTGCGTTATCAATATGTCAAGTTTACGGATGTCTAAGTTTCTAAGTTCCTAGATGTTTAAATTTTTAAGCGTTCAAAGTCGCAAACACCGGGGTCACGAAATTTACAAATTTTCGAATTTTGTAATTTTCCATATTTGTGAATTACTAAATTCATCTGTTCTCAAATACTCAAATCGAAAATTCCTTCGAATCTCCAAATCCTCAAATCTTCAAATCTTCAAATAGACAAATTCCCAAAGAACGATATTTTCATATTTCGATGTTGCTACATTTATAAATCGCTAAACATCAAAATTTCTAAATCCTTAAATTTTCAAATTTCTATATTCTCCAAATTCTCAAGGAACGAAATTTTCATATTCCTCTGTTAACTTTTCACATTCCCAAATTCTCACGTCCCCAAAATCTCCAAATACGCAACTTGCCAAGTCCTCGAATCCCCAAGTCGTCGAACATCCAAGTTAAAAAATTTCAAACTCGTCAAAATAATTGTGCATTACGGTAGTTTTAGTGTTAACGAAACGTCACGTGTACGTTCGAGATGGACACGTATGCCTAGCGAGGTGGTCAGAAATGTGTTAAAGTATTCCACGGTGCAGTAACGCTAAAAGCCGAAACATAGCCGGAGGAAATGGAACGGGGCGAGGGATACTAAGACAAATTAAAGCAGAACGGCTTTAAATGCGAACATCTGCATTATCCACGGATAACACGGGAGATGCTTCGGGACGTAGCAAGATGAAGTACGGTTTCGTCACATTAAGTATTCCGTGGCGAGCACGCACCAACGCGACGCGACGAAGGGAGTCTCAGACCGAGATACGAGTTTCGAAGGTGGAACGCGCTGCGCAGACTGGTCGGCGTCCTCGTCTTCTTCGCGAGCTGCATTTCAATCGAAGCTTATATCAACCATCCCGGTTGCATTCTTTGACCTTCGCCAGTGCGGTGGTCGGGAGGTGCATGCGCAGTGCCGTACCCACACGGGCTTCCACGAGGGCGCTACACTCCCAGAAATTAACCCTTTGCTCACCGTCGCGAAGTCGCGTCACTTCGTCGCGAAAACGTGCATTTAACCCTTTTAGTGCCGAATTACGATATACAGCTGCGAACAGAAGTTTCCCAACGATCTTTGTATTCTATAAGACTTCATGGATTAGATCGAGTCATAAGTAACTTCCGTTTTTTGTCACACATTTATTTCGCTCTCATTTAATAACGAAATTATACTAATCTATTATATTGGGTCTGGGAAAAAGTTCGTGGCGTTGTGTTTTAGTAAAATTCAACTATTTTTCTTGTTGCGTGAAAATGATTTTATTTAAACCAAATATGCTTCGTTATGTATTAACAATGCTTCGTCGTTTTTCGGGTAGAGCCACGATGCCAGATAAACTTCTGTTTCCAGATTGAAATTTGATTAAACCAATTTCTAACTGCCTGATCAGTTATTAGCCCTTCACCATATACATTGCATGTTTTCTCCGCCGTTGTCTTAGCACTATGTCTTGCTTAAATTCTGTAAATATATGTTTCTTTTTTTTTATTTATATTTTACAAATGTGTCTAAAATACAACCCGACAAAAGTTTCCGAACGATTGATTAATATTTGGTTACATTTCCTTTGCTTGGCATGGATATATCAATGCTTCTGATATGGAATTCCATACTCGGCATATTTCTGTAAACAAATCGTTGCGTTTTAAAAATTTTTTCTTCCTCTCATCAATCGTTCTACAGGTGCCAAACAATTGGTGGTTTCAACATGACAACGAGCCCTAACATACTGCTAAAATTGTTAAAACGTAGTTACGACACAAAGAAATCAACTCAATCTATGATCAATCATAAATAATCATATAATCATATAATATATCATATTATCATATAATCATATAATCAATCTATGAGGTGAGGTAAAACGATTTACCTCATGCTTATATTGTGTTCATACGAGTTTGTAGAAATCGAGGAACATATATTTGCAAAAAAATCAAAAGTTATTGTTGCTGGGGGAACATCTGACTCGGTGACGATTTCCCATTCTTCGCTTGATGATACGTTATCATTTACCGATATCTTCTATCGGTAACTTTGTTCTACTATTTATATCGCTATCCTATTGGATTTCTACGTTGTCCTATTGGTTGAATAATATCATGGCTACTACTACTGTTTTTTTGATGGATTTATTTTTTCCAACAGGTTTGTATAAACGTCTATTTAGATCACGCCTTCGTTGCTACATACATGTATGTATACAATAATACATATACAATTATACATAGTATATGTATAATGAGACTGACTTATATACAGGGTGTCCCACAATTATGGTACGAGCCGGAAAGGGGTGGTAGGTGGGACTATTCTGAACAACTTTTTCCTTTGCAAAAATATTGGACGAGGCTCCATTTTTAAATTATTCAGGGAAAACACTGACCAATCAGAACACGAGGATCGCGCGCGCTCAGAGGCAGATCTGTAGGCCCGAGTTATAATTGGCCGTGATCGCGATCGAGCATATAGCGCGTACAATCCTCGCGTTCTGATTGGTCGGTGTTTTTCCTGAATAATTTAAAAATGAAGCCTCGTGCAATATTTTTGCAAAGGAAACAGTTGTTCAGAATAGCCCCACCTACCACCCCTTTCCGGCTCGTACCATAATTGTGGGACACCCTGTATAGTAATTGTATCATACTTTGATTTGATATCTTGCGCAATTTCAAGAGAAACATGAAGAGAAACATGCATTTTTAAAAAAGTTGTAAGTTGATTGCCGAACATTGTTAATAAATTTCAATGCCCCCCCAGAAAGGACAGCGAAACGCAAAGGGTTAAAGGAACGCTCTTAATACGTAAGCTTCTTGTTAACCGATCGCGACTTAATTCGTTTTTGTACTTACATTTTCTACTTCAATTTATAATACCCATTGCATAATAGAATATTTCAAAAACTTTGTTCATTCTGTTCGGCCCACTCTATTATAAAGAACCTCATTTTTCGATATTTAGGCTAAAATCGTGTTAAAAAGAAAAGCAGAACGTGTAGAGTATTCTCTTGAAAAGGAAAGCGGAGCGAAACGGGATACATTTGCAAAACCTGTTGTGTACCATAACACGTAGGTTATTGCTATACGGTTTACCATGCTAAAAAGAAATACTAACCCCTTGCCATACAATTTATTTTCATGGTGTGACAGTCAGAACTGGCTATTCGCAGCTACAATATTAATGCGAACAAAGAAAGTTAAAATGTTGCGTGTATTTTATGTTCAATGATTCTTGATTATGTAGATTATAATTGGATATTAATTTCACATGTAGGCGCATTTAAAAGTTCAGTAAGATTTATTACGTTTCAACCATTAAAAAGATCTTATAACATAAAAGTTTTTACATTCATTTTTATCACAAGGGAAATTTCCTTTTTCTATAGACCTTCTTCAGAATCGAAAACGTCATTTCATTGAATTTGAAAATGGCGTAAATCCATTCTCAGTCATCGAAAACATATTATTTCTTAAAAAGTGTGAATTAGGATGATAAATTTATTCTACTAAATTAATTCTACAAAAGACATTATTCTACTATGTTATGAATGTTACGACAACAATTCAACGCTCTTCGGACGCGGGACACCCAAAAATTTAACCAAAAAAGTGCTCTCGTTGTCATTACAAGCGAACCATGTTTTTCTTCAGAGATTTTCAATAAATACCATATAAATCACCACATTTATTTCGTAACTTTGATGCGGTCCTCGGTGACCGACACCGAACTCGTGTTAAATCAAGTCGAGGCAGAAAATGTTTCCATTCCGCGCGAGTAAATTAAAAAAATATGTAATTTTGTCAAATTTCGCGATGGACGAAGCATCCGCCACAGATTTCTCGAGAATCTTTTTCAGCGAGTATCCACGCGAATAGGAACACGATTCTTTGTTCCGGTTTTTTCTGTCTCGAAACATTTTCGTGAGACAAAGGGTGCCGGAGCTTATCACGCGGGGTACGTAGATGTTCGCGTCTCGAGGCACGAGAGGAAGTCGAATAAACGTGAATCGAAGCGAGTCTCATTGAAAGGGGAGCCTCGCAGACGCCCGTAGAAGAAACGAGCCTCGTTCTTTTACGTCATAGCAAAGTCGATGCGCTGGTTTTTCGTGCCGTGCGTCCGGCAGCGACAACTTTTGAATTTCTGATACGTTCGCCGAGGTTGTCCAACCGGATGTGGAAAGTCGGTGAAATGAATCTGGTCCCTGACGTTCGTTGCGATCGTCGTCGTTCCAGCCACGTGTCGCTGTTTCTTTCTCGCGGTGAAACTGGTTCGAAATTATTGCTCGCTCGCGTGTTTGCAGTAACGCAGTTTCTGCCGTCAAATGGGGTACTTGCCCCGGGCCTTCTGTTTCCATCGGCGACGAGCACTGGCCACCATTCACGAATAATCATTACAAATGTTCGAAACTTTTCAGTTCGTGCACTTCCGAATTCGACGATTTGGAAATCTGTAGATTAGTGAATTTTGTGCACCAGAGTTCTGAGTTCCTCGAATTGATAAAGCCTCTTTGAACGAAATTCGAAAATATAGGATACTTTCTTGACTATGATGCACTTTTTCAAACAATCTGAACAAATTACGCGTTAATGGCTGCAATATTGTGCTGCAAGGGTAAAAATATGAACATGATCACGTGTATAAATACGACAATATAAATTTCTTTTATTATTTTTAATTGTGTTCCACCGGTTTAAGAAATCTGAAAACGAAACTGCATATTACTAATTGTAATAAGGACTTTGTACTGTATGCACAAAAATGTGGTCACTCGAAAACTTTTTTATTTCTTTTGATCGAATTTTTTAAAACTGGAATTTGTGCACAAAAATTCTGAGAAAATTCACGAACAGGTATATCCGTTGGTAAAATAACTGTGATTATTTTCATAATTTTCTGTCAAGTATAACGAGAGACATTATTGCAAAAACCGAATAATGATTCACACCCTGCAACTACCCCCGTAGAGGTGATGGGGGATTGAAACTCTACGGAAAGGGGAAACTCTTTCGAACAACATATCCAATGGTATGAATTTCGTTCAAAAATGCTTGGGGACACTTTTACCATGCTTACTTCGCCAGATCTTATGTAAACTTGAAAATTATGAAATTTATGAGTTTCAAATTCTCAAATCACTGACCTAGTTAGATACGACAAGCTGCACCTCCTCTTTCCGAAACACGGATTCAATCTCAAAAATGGAAAAACTGTGCCTTCAAATAGTACTTAGATTTCTGAATTAGCAAATTGTAGCAAATTACAGCGGATTATATCGAATTATTAAAGCGAATTATATCTGTAAATTGTATTTAACCCTTTGAACTCGCAGATATTTTTGCGGGTAGCAGGTAGCAACTCTAAAACTTTCTGTTTTAAAGTTTTATGAATTCTTGCGAGATTACTATCATCCTATTAGTAATTTTCACTATTAGCCGTTTCCTAATGTTCATACATCATACGTGCAATACTATAGATTTATTTAAAAAAAATACCTATTTCAAATAACTATATTAAACAAGGTGGTGCGTCATTTTTGGAGCACAAAGGGTTAATTCCCAAAAATATGAACTGGATCTCCAAATAATCCTTGATTCCCAACGATACAAAGTAGTTTTATCAGAAATTAAAAATAATCCTGTTCTCCGGCTCCCGCGAGCTCTTCACGGCCTTGATACGCTGTTTTAATTAACACGAGCTAACCGAAGGTTTCATTTACCTGTTCGCCCTTGGTTCGCTTTGCGTTGATTATTATCGACAAAGGGCGGTCGGACAATAGAGAAACAGAAGTTGAATAAAATCAGCCGAGTCGAAGGTGCTTCTAAAATAATTGTGTATGCAGCTTTTGTTTGTGACGCGAATCGTCGGTTCGATCGACACCAACGTCCTACATTTCCTGAGTGGCGTTCATCGAGGTGAACTCGAGAGAACACGGTCGACGTTTTCGTAATTAACTTCGCAACTAGCAGGATAATTAATTGAGAAACACACGCCGGCCGCGAAAGAAGTGTCGCGAAGAGGATGCACGTTACGAAGCCAGCCATTTTCTCCCTTCATGATATACGACCTTGGTTTTCGTCGTTCTCTGCCCACGAGTCCGCGTTATTCTTTCTCGCGTGTCGGTTCAATATCGCGCAAAATTTATTTCGAAAGCTTAAATAAACCGATCGTAACACGAGACTGTGACGAAATAATATTAAGTCGCTAGGAAATATTATTTGGTTGTATTTAAGCGGCACTTCTTTGTAGATGGAGTCATAAATGTCATTTTTGTTTGTTTAAAAAGTTACTTTAAAACCTGTGGAATACGAAACGCATTGGTATTAGGTTGTCCTGTAAATTGCTTCCTTGTTTAATAGAAATGTATGCACAATATTTATTGTTTAAGACTTGTTGCACTAAATACAAGGTGTTCTTTTTCATCCCTCTGTATATACATATATGCGTGTTGTGTATTTAACAAGAGGGGTTTATACGAAAACAAGCACTTTGGTATAAAACTTACTATATTTAAAAACGGGTAGCATACAAAACGCCATACAACCTTCTTCTCTAGTTGTTCGTGACTCTCTGCAATACTTCTCCTCAGAGGCACGAGATCCCGCGCAAAGGGAAAAACAAATGAATAAGGGCAATATGGTAGACGGTTGCGCGGGCCTTCGAAAATATCCATAACAGTGCGTTTTTATATTATATCAAAAATGGAAGAAACTTATAGGATAACCTAATATTTAGAGTGAAGTGCAAAGCTATTTTTGCGAGAACCTATGCTATTGTATTTTATTTCAACAAAGATCTTGCAAAATGTAGTCGAAGTATTAATTAAATAGTTCTAAAAACCATCAAAATATTTATTGGTAGTCCATCTATGTTGGGAGACTTCTGCACAGAGGTCCTCCGTTAACCGCGTGCCAAGTTAGCCGGGTTCAAGTCGATCAGTATGCCACTTCCCACGAATCGAACACCCTAAGTGGTTTCTGATCGCAAACGGACATGCGGAGGCGTAATCGCGAAGACAATCGATCGACGATTATTGTTAAGACAAGAGTACACGAGCGATACGTTAGTCTTTTTGCGTCATGGCGTTAACGAATAATCAATAACCGCTTTCCAAAGTTCACGCGGCGAGGTGATCCTTTCTCCCTTCGGTTGACTGTTCCACGACGGAGCAAGATTAATTGGGTCACAGAGTCGATTGTATCGGGATAATTAATGGGTATTACGTAAAGTTTAACAGAAAATGTCAATGACGAAATGATCTACTGCAGAACCGCAGGAAGAGAGTGTAGTTAAAGGTTCGTAGGTACAATAGACTCTGGATGTTGCCACACGTAGGTCCAGATTAAATTCGTCTTTATATATACATAGTGTTTATGTTGATCAGGGATATTCGTAGTATCTTTGTTATACAGGGTGTTCAAAAAAAGCATTCAATAATTATATGGTATATTGGATATCATTGTACTGAGTAAAAAAATTTAGTAAACATAGATCGAAAGATCAACCGTTTCTGAGATACACACATTTTTGTTTGCTAGTATCATTAATATATATCATTTAATCATTTAATTTTATTTATATCATTTAATATACAGGGTGTCCCAAAACGAACGAAACATCCGGAAATGGGAGGTAGCTGGGGTCATTCTGAAAAACTTTTTCCTTTGCAAAAATGTCGTACGGGGCTTCATTTTAAAATTATTAAGGAAAAACACCGACCAATCAGGGCGCGAGAATCGCGCGCGCTCAGGGGCGTCGCCGTAAACGAACGTATGAGCATCGCGATGGTACGACACCCCTGAGCGCGCGCGATTCTCGCGCTCTGATTGGTCGGTGTTTTTCCTTAATAATTTTAAAATGAAGCCCCGTACGACATTTTTGGAAAGGAAAAAGTTGTTCAGTATAACCCCAGCTACCTCTCATTTCCGGATGTTTTGTTCGTTTTGGGACACCCTGTATATATAAAGAATGTATAATAGAATGTTTTTGGGCGTCCTCTACTAGAGTTGTCAACAGTTTATATATTTAAAAATTTTCAAATTAAAAATTTATAATTAATCGAATTATGAAATTTACAGGCTTCGAAATTTCCAAATAAAAATTGTGAATGTTCTGAATTCGCAAATTATAGTGACAGTGGGTGTGCCCAATATTGATAATATTAATTATACAATATTATTGACTACCGAATATAAAGATTCGACGGGCAAACACATTGTGGAAAAAGTTCAATTTATATGGCCTATGCTACAATTTATTCTGATTCCATAGCTTCAGCTAGGGTCATATAGTGAGACTTCATCACTCGTAACCTGGATGTATAGTTCGAAATCAGCTTGTATAGATTACATATAATCGATTAGATTACATATAATCGCTTACATATATCGTCGATATAATCGCTGAAATAAGACATAACTACATACAAGTAATGCATTCGAAGTAAAAAGTATTCGAAATCTTGGACGTTGCAATTAACCGAGATTCTAAAATAGATACGTACCGATCACGTCCCTAATCCCAGCGCTTATGAGAGGCGGTGTATACCGACCGCTTTACTGTAGCAATAATCACGATAATCTCTATTTTGAAGATTAGCTGATCGTGGTAGGCACCGTTATTACGCGAGATAGACCGCGATTACGCGAGTCCATCGCGTGTTCCGTTTTCTCGAAATTAAAGTAACTAGTCCTCCCGCTATCGTGGTAAATCAGTGTATCTGGGATCTTTTGTTGTACGCCAATGTATATATGCCTAAGCGAGATCGGGCAATAAATCTATCCGTGGCATTAGAACTCGTTCTCACCGCGGAATATGTATTTTGTAATGGAGTTTGCATCGATATTTATTATGTGCCGGTATAACGGTTTGGCGTTACGCCTCTACCACGCTTTTATCTTAACACTAACGCTCTTAACTGTTGCAAAACGCTGTTAGTCTTGCAGATAAATGCGCGTATCGGAATAAATTCTTTCGCGAATATATCGCCGCTCGAACTGAAACGTTATCGGTTAGTAATTGTTTGCAAATTGTTTTAAACGGTAGCCACATTTTGGGTTATTAGACCGTGAAATATAAGTGTACGAGCGATTTAGATATCGTGGAATTGTAATTTCTTAGGCATGTTAGACTGATTAATTGTTCGACATTAGTATCTTCGATGCTGGAGATTTGAAATTAAATACGGACACGTGCCTGTTTCATTGCTCCTTTACTGTCATACTATTCTTCCAATTCACTATACTTTTATATTAGTCTTTTACAAGTTCACTATACCTTTACATCGCTATTCTACAATTTTCCTATAGTTTTATATCACTATTCTACTATTTCACTACACTATTCCATTACCATTCTACACATTTCACTATACTCTTATACTAATTCGATACACAAGTAGTATACTATTTACTATATACTATACAATTTTTTATCGTTGTATACAGTTTTGTGGAAAATTTTTGTATCACAGCTTCTAAGAATGTTTCTACAAGACGTTCACATATTCGTATGTACTGCCATAATAAGTGTCACACGGATAATGGCAAGTTTTACGAAATTTTTATATACGTCAGAATATGTGCAATAAAAGTCATAAAACGTATTATTCGTTTATCTTATCACATCGTTAAAAAAACATAAGTACTCTTTTTGTGGCTTGTGAAATTAGGATTTGTAATCGGACTATCTCGAATGTCGAATTCAATCGCATTAATCATGGAACCTACAGATTCGTTAAATATCAGGTATAAGATGAAATATCAGAGTTCGAATCTTAATCCACCGATCAAATCGGCCCATATTTTTTTCGTTCCATCGTGACGGGAGTCACGAAATCGGGATCAAACGAATCTTCTGTCTGATCGACGATGAGAAATGCAACGAAGGAGAGAGCCGAACTGATGAAGCTTATCGTTTCGTGATCTCGTTTCTTATACAAATAACTGTAGCAATCCACCTGCAGAACGCGCATGCACTTCCTTTTGGATTAAAAAGGTCTCCTCCTGATCCGCCTGTTTGATTTCGTTTCACCCTTTCGGCGTTGGCTCAACAAACCTGATTCATTGCAACAGAATCAAGGCACTCGAGAAAAAATCTGGATATTAGCATTTACTGCCATTTCACTGTTACCGAAACAAGAAGTTAGTTTCTTAAAAAAATCTGATAGTTTCATCGATTTCATTTTACCCATATAGGTGTCTTTAATTATTCTTAACAGATAATTTCAATTTGGAGTTAGGTGAAATTATCTTTGAATATCATACAGGAATAAATACATAACCTTGCCAAATCTATCTTTACTTAACCTAACCCAGTTGAATACTAAAATCTAACCTACCCTAATACATATCACACATAATAATGTAATAATAGTCTAACATAACCTAACCAAGTTGAGCGCTAAAATCTAACCTACTCTGATACATATTTACCATAACAATATAACAATACTCTATTATAACCCAGCCGTGTTGAGTGCTACAATCGAACTTACCCTGATACATATCTAACATAATAACATAATAATACTCTAACATAACTTAATCAAGTTGAGTGCTAAAATCTAACCTACCCTGACATATATCTACCATAATAATCTAGTAATACTCTACCCTAGCCTAGCATAATAAACTTGATATATAAGGACTAATTCATTAAATTGAACTAATCGAAGATAACCTACGGAGCTAGCTGTGAGTCAGAGATAAATAGCACTTCAAATAGGAAATCCAGTGCACTATAGTGATTCGATCGACAAGTAAGAAAGAAACGGCAACGAACGGACAAAGATTAACCGATACATTGCGTGTACTTATGTACACCCCTTTCGTGAAAGGTACTCGATAGAACGAAAGGGTGAAAAGGCGCGATGGATTGGGGTTGTGCAGGCGAGAACGTGGCACTCGAAGTTTTCGCGACGAAAAGGTACTCGAGTTTTTCATGGGTTCCTCCTTCGAATTCGTTACGACGGAGCTCGTTCGAATGAAAGGGAACCCGGTTCGTTCCCGGTCCTTTGTCTTCGGATGCTCCTCGTTGCCCACGTGGCGTCCAGCACCGGGAAGTGTTGCAACGTGTGCACGTGCAACCAGCTCGGACGCGGATCCGCGACTTGCAAGACACGCACGGCTTTCGTGTTTTATGTAAATGTGTCCGCGGGAGAGTGTCGCGACTCGTTCCACGACAGTTTAGCACGAGATCACCGAGATAGGATGCGACTTCACTCGGGAAGGTAGCCTACGTATCCCGAGGGCATGATTCGGCGGAGGCAATTGTTTTCACCTGCGCGAGAGTTTCGGTACTTTCGGTCGGCGGATCGGTGAATCGTGTTAAATACCTGGTTCGTAAGCGCGAATTAAGGTTTTAAGGGTTCGAGAAAGGGTAACGGGGAATTTGAGAATTTTGGGATCTTGAAGTTTTAGATTTGGGGATTTTGGGATTTGGGAATTTTGGGATTTGGGAATTTTGGTATTTGGAGATTTTGGAGTTTGCGAACTTTTAGATTTGGGGATTTTGGAATTTGGAGATTTTGGAGTTTGCGAACTTTTAGATTTGGGGATTTTGGAATTTGGGAATTTTGGGATTTGGGAATTATGGGATTTGGGAATTTTAGGATTTGGGAATTTTGGGATTTGGGAATTATGGGATTTGGGAATTTTGGGATTTGGAAATTTTGGGATTTGGGAATTTTGGGATTTGGGAATTTTGGGATTTGGGAATTTTGGGATTTGGGAATTTTGGGATTTGGAAACCTATGGTATTTAGGGATTTTGTAATTTAGAATTTTTGAATTCGCGAATTTAGGCATTTGGCAACTTTAGGATTTGGGGATTTTGTAATTTCGGAATTTTTGGATTTTCGAATTTTGGTATTTGAAAATTTTGGTATTACGGAATTTTTGGCATTTGAGTACTTTGAGATCCGGGAATTTTGGTATCTGGAGATTTTGGAATCTGGGAATTTCGAGGTTCGGGAGATTTTGGATTTAGAAACCTGCGGTATTTAGGGATTTTAAATCCCTCAAATTATCAAGTGAGTGGTTAACCTTGCGAAACGTATCCCGTGTACATCGTGGGCAATGTAATTATGGAAAATAATCGGATAAATTCCGCGCGAAGTCGAGCCAAAACTTTTCTGGTCCATATTTATCTCCGTGTTCGTTGGTTGATGTCTCTATTCCTACGTGGTCTCTCGGATCTATCATTTCAGGGCATTCGTCGATGCAAAACGCGTGCAAGATCGAATGACAGCGATAAGAATTTTAATGATCGTTCATTCAACAGTTTTACCCGGTCTCGGACACACTCGATCGAATCGCGCTTCGTTTACGTATCCAGCGTACTAATTACAGTTATTAGGTTCGTTAGGTATTCGCGAAATCGCGTTACGAACATGGTGTACGCGAGAGGCTTACGATACAGGTGCAGCTGTCAGTTTCTGGTGTTCCGATTTAATCTTTTTCCGTACAAAAGGCGATCGTGTTTTTGCTGTTCGACGTGTCGAGGCCACCATAATATTTCATTCAGGTTTTATAACGTATACCGATGCACATGATGCATCATCTGGCATTGACCATCGCTTCTCAGACATTTTCAATAATTTTTATTCATATCATGTTACGTGTACTTTCAAATTCATTTGTGCATTATACAAATTCTAAAGATACCGGTTTATGCACAGGTTCAACCAAGTACTTTTGTTACAAATAATAAAATTTGTTGTACACTATGCAACCGACAAGAAGACTGTTTTGGAGGTTGGCCAGGCGTTCAGACGCGACGGCAGTAATTGGCCGAAAAAAAAAGATGGTCGCATCGAGTCTCACGCATTTTCGGCAGCGGAATTTATTGGGTCGCGCGGTCACGCACACTAGTTCGACTCGAAGACCGTAAACAATCAGTAGTCTGCGATCGTCAATCGGTGTCAAGTTTCGACGATTCTAGGTGGGGGTAGGAGGAGCGATCGCGTATGTCTTATGTTTCAGGACAACCTCCAAAACGGTCTTCTTGTCGGTTGCATAGTGTACATACTTCGTTATGCTACGCACGTAGCTTATACTTCGATACCTGATACAACGTACTGGCTTCAACGTACTAATACGTTGATTATATTCGTTGAACCTAATTATTATAAATCTAGTATAGTATAGTTGTAAATCTAGTTGTTCATATTAGGTATTCTATGTTCTGAAATATAAATGTATTCTTAATCATATTCTTCTTTGATTATATATGTTGAAATAAGCTTGTTGGAGTATGGGATTAATACTAATGAAATATCTCCCATTATTTCGTTATGAAAAATTTTTATTATGAAGGCTCTGAAGGATGTGTTTAGTCGTTTTATTCTCTTACTTGCAATCAATGAAGAAAACTCTCTTTTGTTTGATACCAGTGACTCTCACTCCATGATTCATTTTTGCATGCATAGATTATAGTAATCCAACATGTATATTATTGCCTTCATCGTCGATATGTTTAATAAATTTGATTCACTATCTTATTACGATATTTTAAATGAAACAATTGGTACACCCGCATGTACATATAATAATTCAACAAATTCTCATTCTATTCGAAACCGAACAAAACGAAATAAAAGATTGACAGATACTGGACGATCGTTGCAAACAGCGTAACCGATCTCAATAAAAATTGCGCACTCGTTAAAATAAAGTAAATACGTTGATACGGGTGCAATAACAGATAAGTTGGCCTGGAATTTTGAGGAGTAAGCGGGTTCGATACCGTTATCAAAAATACGAGAAAACGAACGGTTCCTTAAACCTCGTTCGATCGTTTTAATTAAACTCGATTAAGACTAATTAAAAGAGTGTGTCCGGGCGATCGGCACTGTATCAAAGCGTAGAGTGATCGTATAGGAAATGGGACCACCAGAGTGTAGGATGTATCGTATGATGGCGGTTTTATCGCGTCCGAGGGCCGTTTTATCCGTGGCATCCCCGTTTCGCTCCAGATAACTATCGTGTTCCCATCAAGATCTTCTTCGAGCGCTTATGTTCATGCAAATGGGGCCCGTGCGCTTTAAGCGCGAGCAGGTGCGTCCGTTCGCGAAACTCGGCCGATTTCATCGTCCTCGCTGTTTGACGCGTGCACACATCCTCTCAGCTCGGTTCTTCATCTTGTTGCGTACACGTTTTCCTTCACGGTGAAGATTAAACACGTACAAATTATGTTAGGTCACAGAATATATATTTGCAGCGGGAGGATTAGACCTTAGTTAAAGTTTTCTTCAATATAGTAGTGCAAAGGTTTTTTCGTTTCTTTAGATACATTTGTAGTTTGGAATAACAGTTTTTACCCGTAGCAGAAATAGGACCCAAGGAGTCATTACATTCTAGCGAGTTTTTTCATTCATTTATTGTCAGTCATATCTGGGTGCCAGAACCCTTAGACTTAGCCGTAGAGTCTTTGTTTGCACTTTTCCATTCATGTCGAGATATTCTTTAACTCGAATTTAGTTAGCCAATAGAAAATAGTAAACTGTTTTCCCTTACCAACTTCCCCAATTTTGTACGCCTATTTGGTAAAATGTAAAACGTCTTCGGAGAGGCACTCTCGAGACAATAGTTAACAAGTACACATCAAAAATAAAATCTTGTTATCCGAAGTCTGATCCATTCATTTCGATACAGTCCACTTTTATCGTTTATTGGGAATCTACTGGTTCCACGCGTTGTTTAATCGTCACTTAATACTGTTGACGCTGCAACGCACATACAAACTAGTTCGATATTAGTAGACTGTATTTTAATGACGAGCGTGGACTGTATTTTAATGTTTTATTCGAGGCTCGCTAATATCTAATATTAACGATTGATTGACAATATATGTATGTTAAGTCTAGATGTGTTCTTGTTGAAATCTTGTTTTAATTCTCTAGTTGGGTTGTGGAATCAGTGAATTCACTCGAAAGACAAAAATAACCAAACAACTAACGAGGGTAAAATGTGTGCTTTATTACAACTAACTCTTGTATTTAGCACTTAAGAAAAATAATAACACCTTGCAAACTGACAACGGACTTTATAGATAAAATATGAATTTGATCGTGTACTCTTTGAGACTTGTTGCAAATCTATTGAAGAGAAAAAGTAATGTTTGTGGGGGAATTAAATAAACGCCTCTCTTAATCATAATATTTAATGTCTATATATTTAAATATTTATAAACTTCTTATCCATATTCTTAATAATAATCTCATCTCTCACATCCACGTGTTCACTCTCGTCCTTTCATTCAAACTCCCTCATCCCCCTCAATCATACCAACCTTACTCTCTCAGCACTTATACCAACTTCGCTCATTCAACACTCATACCAACATCAATTGTAAAAATAACCTCACAATGTTCTCTTCAGAATTAAGTATGTAGTGGGGATTGGTGTGCTGCTGAGGGTGAACAAACGATTAAGTTAAAATTAAACTCATTAGTCGTGGAAAATTTAAGGGAAGTGGAACTGCATGACTCCTTGGGTTCTATTTCTGCTACGAGTGAAGACTATTATTGCAAACTACAAATGTATCTAAAGGAACGAAAGAACCGTTAAACTATTGTATTGCTGGAAATTTGGATCGAGGTCTAATCCTCTCGCTGCAATATGTATTCTAAGACCTAACAACGCAGGACTGACACCTTTGTTAAACTATATGTACTACGTTTTTAGAAAATTAATGTCCAGTTTCGGTTTTTCGAACTTTAAAGTTTTGTTTTGGGACGTTGAAGCTAACTCACAAACAATAGCTCGACAACTTGCTCAACATGCGGGAGTAAGTTGTTCAACGATCGTTGACCACCTCACATAGTTAAGAAAGACAAAGATGCATTCTAAGACCTAACAGTGTTTATTGCACTAACTACCAGCAAGTACACCAAGGCTCGCAGCTTGGCGACTCTATGTATCCATTTTTTTTTTCGGAATGTAGTTTTCAAAGTGTTTCGTTACAGTTCTTATTTTTTGCTTCACGAATCGGCGAGACGCGGATTGGCAGCGTGAAACGCGCGGCTCAGAACGCCACGCCAAGGCGGATTCGTTCGCGAAAATAGTCCGGTTTCGATGTAACTTGTTGGAAACTGCGTTTGAAGGACGTGGGTTTAACTAGGCGCGTCCAGACCGCGTGTTTCGCGAGCGAATTCCCGAAATTGAACGACCAGTTACCGTGTACTTGTTACCGGACAGCTTTAACGAGAAAGATTAAACAACGTCACGAATAGCTGCTCCTCCTCTCGCAGTTTCGCTATGCGGCCCGTGGAATATGGTTTTGCATTTCGCGGAGTTTTTCTTTTTAGCAATTTGGAATTTATTCTGGACTTAGAAACGTTGCACTTCGGAAATTCCGAACGTCGGGATACAATTAAATTTGGAAACTTGAGAACCAATGAAATTTGGAGATTTTGAAGTTTGAAGAACGATGTAATTCGGAAATTTTACACTTTGAAATAATTGAAATTTGCAAATTTTTAACTGTGAGAAACAATGAAATTTATAAATTTCGAACTTTAGGAAACAATAATATTTGGAGATTTTGAACTTTGAGGAACAATGGAATTCGGAAATTGTACACTTTGAAAGAATTGAAATTTAGAAATTTTGAACTTTGAAAGGATTGTAATTTGGAAATGTTAAACTGCGAGAAACAATGAAATTTGGAAATTTCGAACCTTCAGAAACAATTACACTCTTGGACAAAATTAAGTGGACATTGCAGAAATGTAAACAAATTTTTTTTTACTACAATGTTTTAAATAAATTTTAAATTTAGAATGTGAAATGTTTTTGTAGACTTGAAAAAACATTTATTTAATGTATATAATTGTACAATAAGGTTTTGATTTATAAGCATTCTTAGTTAAATTAAATTAACCTTTTGTTATTTATGGTATCTATCCACTTAATTTTGTCCACGACTGTATATTTGAAAATTTTTAATTTTGAAAGAATTGAAATTTTGAAAGTTTGAATGGTAAGAAACAATGAAATTTACAAATTTCGAACTCTGAGAAGTTATAAAATTTGAAAATGTTGAACTTCATATAGGCTTAAATATATCAACATACGAGGTCTGTTCAAAAAATAACCGAACTTTGTTTTTATAATTTTTTTTATTTGATATATAACTTATTGGTCTTTGTCCCCTTCAAAATACTCCCCTCCTCTATCCACACACTTATTCCAGCGGTGTTTCCACTTTACCATGCAGTCCTGGTAAGCTCCTATAGGAACATCCTTCAATGCCAACGACGAATTGTGTTTAATGTCTTCAACTGAGTCGAAACGCCGTCCTTTCAGCACTGATTTTAATTTTGGGAATAAGAAGAAATCGCAGGGAGCAAGGTCTGAGGAGTAGGGAGGCTGGGGGAGGACAGTCATCTGATTTTTTGCACAAAACTGGCTAATTAACGAGGCTGAGTGGACAGGCGCATTGCCATGGTGAAGAAACCATGAGTTATCTCGCCACAACTGTGGTCTCTTTTTGCGAATTTTTTCACGCAACCTTTTCAAAACACCTTCGTAGTACTGGAGATTGATTGGCACAAGATCATTGATTTTTTTCAATGGAAGTGTTATCGGTTGCGGTCAAAGGCCTTTCTGGTCGAAGGTCATCTTCAATTGATTGACGACCATTTTTGAATCTGATGAACCATTCATAACACCGTGTACGAGAAAAAGCATCACCTCCATAAGCTTGCTTCAAAAGTCTAAACGTTTCCGTGAATGTTTTCCTCAGTTTCATACAAAATTTCACGTTGCGCCGTTGCTCTCGTGAATCATACATTGCGAAAATCGCCGCGCACACTGAAACACCTTGCACTCAAATTACAATAACTCGGGAACTAAACGCGATATAAAGGATCTGCAAAATGCATGTAACGCAGAAGGTTATGGCAAATGAAATGCTGTAAACCTCTCGTCGCTATGACGATCCATTGCCGCGTAATTACAAAAGTTCGGTTATTTTTTGAACAGACCTCGTATAAACAAGGTTTAAACTGCGAGTGCGTCATTATAGTGCAAAGGTTTAAAGCGATCGAGCTCGTCCGGTTAGATGGTCGAGGTAAAAAGGTATGTACAACCGGTCACTCAGGAATTGGCGCGCGAGGAGATTGACCAGGAACATAAGAAGTACAGGATCGTTATACCTATCCCTACCATGAACCATCTGAACTTAACGCCGATTTATGATTGACTGCCGATCGTTTATGTTCTTTGGGTCAACTGGTGACTGCACGAACCACTCTACAGATCATACCCCCTAAAATACGTGCGAGTCGATGCGTCCACATTTTTATTCCGACCAAATTAGTGCCGTAGCACTCGAAACGCCTGGATCAACCTCCTCGCGCGCCAATTCCTGGGTGACTGGCTGTAAGTATCTCGGGTATTCGTGGATAGGCAAAAAAGCTTTTCGAGACGAGATTCGGTCAGCAGAACGGGCGCGTCCGTGCAAGAAGCTCGACGTTAGCGTTTCAATGCTCGCATAGAGAGTCGCCGTTTGGACAGCGTGCCAAGGAAGACGTGGCAATCATCCAAGCTGCGTGCTTCGGAACTGTCATCCTCTTTGCTTAGAAGTTGCTTAATAATTCAGTGCACAAAGTTACCGGCTGACTCGCTCAAGTAAATAGATACGGCCGGTGAAATCGTTTAAGGAACGTGATGTATTGCTGCTAATTCAGCCGTGCAATATAATCCGACAGTAAATACAGTTCATTGTGTCGATTTCGTAATAACTTTGATATATCGCGGTGACTCAGACCGTCGTAATATATTTTGCAAAACTTCACTCTTTCTGCTTGTTTTAACCCTTTAACGAACGAACGCCGCCGTATTCGCGACGTTATAAATATTACGAAAAGATCGAATGCCATCATAGGCGTAATGTGATATTTCGAGATATCAACAAAAGAAGAAAAAAATATGTATATAAGCAATTCTTTACTCTTTTTGCAATTTTTTTTACACTCCCTCTGCTTTGTATAAATACATTGTAAATCTATAAAAAATATAAATGGATATATTATAGAATACTTTTTTGCACGTTTTTTTACACTCTTTCTGTTTTGTATAAATACATTGTAAATCTATTAAAAGTATTATAAATATATATATATTCTAAAATATTATAAATATACATATATATGAATTTATAAATATACAGGGTGTCCAAAAAGTGTTGAAGGAGCCGGAAATGGGAGGTAGGTGGAGTCATTCTGAACAACTTTTTCATTTGAAAAAATGTCGTACGGGGCTTCATTTTTGAATTATTAACGAAAAACACCGACCAATCAGAGCGCGAGAATCGCGCGCGCTCGGAGGCAGAAGCGTAGGCCCGAGTTATAATTGGCCGTGTTCGCGATTGAAGCGCGTGGCGCGCGATTCTCGTGTTTTGATTGGTCGGTGTTTTTCGTTAATAATTTAAAAATGAAGCCCCATACGACATTTTCGTAAATGAAAAAGTTGTTCAGAATGACCCCACCTACCTTCCATTTCCGGCTCCTTCAACACTTTTGGGACACCCTGTATACAAATCTATACGTTACTTATGTCACTTATCTATACGTCACTTATGTGTGGACATATCTGTTCATATGCTACAAAAGCATACATAAGCAATTAACTAATAAACCAATTAATTCCACTAGAACAATGCGCTGGTTCATTAAGGGTTAACACTGACTGCCATATATGATTGACACTAAAATCTCTAAATACATTTAATAGTTACATTATTCCAAATTTATCTACATTTCTGACTGAAAATATTCGCATCAGTAACTTGAAGCTATGGAAAATAAATATAACAGGGTATTGTGAAAATATTTATAAGATTTGTTAAACATGAATATACCATCTAATGCAATTTTCAATTGCTTCCGTGTGGCTGACAACGTGTTAAACGTTCTTCGATAACGTGAATCAAGAGAATATCGGATACAATTATCGAATATCGTATATAACTACAGAATATCTTGCACATAGTTCAAAGGATTAACGCGAAAAACAAAGACCTTCTGCATGGTTGTAAACAACGAGTTCCCTGGTCATATTGTCCGCGGAAGTGGCGGTAAATTCAAATGCAAATGGCCGTGCGAAGCAGCCTGTGCTGTAGCGAAGTCATTTGCGTTTCGCCAGTGTTACCCTCGAGCTATTTATAAAGGTAATTAAGTCTGGGTGTATCTTGCGCCATAATATACCGCGTTCTGACGTAAATCGCGCGAGCTTCTTCGTGGTCTACTCGGTAAGAGGCTCGCCAATAAGATTATCGGGGGTTCAATTAGTAGGCTACGTTAATTGGAGGTGTTTGAAGTAAATGGCGTGTATCGTGTGTGGCCCGGTATAGCGCGAACGAGAACAGGCCTTCGACAAGGTTCGTCCTTCACCTTTCGACGCGTGTACCAAGTTTCTTTACGCTGATCTTGCACATGCTCAAGGACGATGCATTCTCTCGTCTTCAAGGCTCTTCCTTCATAAATTTCTTACCTGTCTCCGTCACTAACGGTACAGTTTTCAAGCTTTCGCTACTTGCTACTTACACACGTGCTCTCGAGTTGATGGCTCGGCGCGGACGGCGTTTTAAACATCGCCGCGGATATAGTTTATATTTAACTCGATCTTAAACGTTTCAGCCCTGAAGAATTATATTATGTGTATGCTAAAAATGGAGAATAAAATGCGTAGTTAGTTTTTTTTGAAAATAATACAAGCGGTTACAATTAACTCTGATTATTGCACAAAAAGTATTTTTACCAACGAAATTATTTTTTATTCCCATTTATTATAAGATTGGTCTGCTGCACAAATTTCATGAATTTTTTTACATGTAGTGCGAATTAAGTTGGTTTACTCCATTACCATTGTGTTTTACTGAATACTTCACACTGTCCTATGTTTTGACTAGACAATTTTTTTAAAGCAACTTTTTACTCGTTCATAGTCTTCATGTAGTATTTTGGTTGCTAACCATTGCTTCTTTATAGCGTCAGTAATGCTCTAAGTAAATTGTTGTCTAGTTAAAATAAAAAAAAAACAATTATTAATTCTTATATTATTAAAAACCACGATTGAATAACATAAATAAAATCCGCAATACGAGTACAATAGCTCTCGGTTAATGCGGAAATTATAGTAACGAACAACAGCGTGATCGCGTTTCTTCGCATTTTTGGCACAACACACCAGAATCGCGATAGCACTAAAACGATTAAAATATAGAATTTATGTTTAACCGTCAGCCGGTAGAAATTTTCTTTGGTATCTAATCGATATTTTTATTTGTTTACAGGTAAGAGGCTACGACCGATATAGTTTCATTCGGCCATTCGTTGGTCAACACGGGAACGCGTGAGTAGTCGAACAATTAGTTAAAATATTAGGTTAGGAAATAGTGTAAATTAATCGCATTAAAAGTACTTCATGGAAATACACCGAAGTATCACTCACCGATTTTGATAAAAGTTAACAGCAGTGTAGTTCTTAGAAAAACATTCGACACGTACTTTTTTGTTGCTGCTAATATTCATTTTGAAGCGGTGAAATGAGTCCCCAAAGTTAGGGGTGCAGAACACATTTTGTTGAATATCGTGGAAACTATTAGAGTCAGATATGTGTCGTGAATTAACGAAATTTATGTTGTCGAACGGCGAATTTGATAGTGTAAAAAGATGTACAAACTTTCTATTTGTTCAAATAATATATCAAGAAATATGACATTTTTTTCATTTTCTTCGAGGTATGTTAATCCTTTCTCTTCTCCGTTTGTACAAAGAAACTACACATCCGTATACAAAATACGGATAAATTGGAATTTTGATCTTTGTGTTATGAAAAAAGTTATTATACTTGCCACTTTTTTTGTATTTCGTGCCGTACAAGTACATAGTTTGCTTTTCTAACGGACCCTAAAAATTTGTACTATTGGGCAAATCTTTTTGCATCATCAAATTCACTGTCCCAGAACATAAACTCCATCTATACTTTCCGAGATATTAAAAAAAAATGTGTTCTGCATCCCTAACATTGAGGGCTGATTTCATCCCCTCGAACATTAGCAGTCACAAAAAAAAATACGTGTCGAATATTTTTTTTTAGAACTACACTTTTGCCAAGTTTCATCAAAATCGGTGCGCGATATTTCGGTATGTTTCCATGTTAGTAACTCCTTGGCTTATCTTCGAAATTAAGATTCTTCGAAGTTAGGGTCTTTCTTCGAAACTCACTGTCGCGATAGTTACATTCGACCAACGTTCTCATGCTCCGCGCGATGGCTCGTTCGAGGTTTAACGATATGCCCCGAGGAAAGTTGTTGCCCGACCATTAATCGCAATTTGTTTTCGTTCGAAGGAACTCGGAGTGTGCGAGCACCTGTGCCCTCGGAGTTCTCAGAAAGAAACCGACCGTGGAACGTCGACAACCTCGTATAGAGAGAGAATAATGTTCGGTTACGAGATGTTCCCCGTGTTTTTTAACAGCAATTTCTATCAACGTGGCGGACAGCTTCACAGGGGCAGATCGTGCCGTGTTTGTTTTCTCGAACTTTCGCGTCTTTTGTTGCTCGTGTCCTTACGATTTTCCTCCCTCTTCAACGCTTCTATTTTCGTACACCGTCTAAATGTCTTCCTTTCGAACTAGGAGTTACGATCGCTCGCGTTTTTCTCCGTTCGTGTCGAATCGCTCGGTACACTATTCTCTCCGTAAATGTGAAAAAGATCTCTACCGTAAGAGTAAAAATTTTATCCCCACTACTGGGGGGATCCTCCTCGGAATCAGTCAAGCGTTAAACACGATCTGTTACCGAAACGACGAGGATCGAATATCGGTGAGACACATACTAATGCAAGCAAAGAAAAAGATTGCAATTTTCTTATTTCCAATTAATTTTTCATGAAACTTGTACCATCGTATTCGTCTTGTTTTTCTGATTAAAATGACACTAAACACGATATAATTACCATCATAATTACCTGAGTAACAAGCCATAAAATTTTCAGATGTTACATTTATGGATGATCTAAAGAATTAGTATCTCTGCTGGAAATGTAACGTCCGAAACTTTTATGGCTTGTTACACAGGTAATTATGATCGTAATTATATCGTGTTTGGTATCATTTTAATCAGAAAAACCAGACGAATACGATGGTACAAGTTTAATTCACGAAAAACCAAAAATAAAGAATTTTCATTTTTGAATTTAAAAGACAGAACACGCAGTCTTTCATGTTTGCCGAACGTCTCGAACTTCAGTCCCTGTTTGTTTTTGTATCGCTATCCATTTCTACGTTCGGGTCACCACAAAGAATGTAGTCCCTATTCTATAAATGTAAATCTCCACACCCGAAGTTTTCACACTTATGGAGAGAATACTGTATTTCAAAACTTTCCGATAAGTTAACACTTAACACGTTGACCTTGGTGCCGATATTGCTTAACCCCTTGTACTACGATTTATTCAGCAAGTGCGTCAGACATAATGAACTATTAATTGCTACAACATTAAAGTGATTAAATAAAGTTTAAATGTCAAGACTGTTTCCCACTTAGTGATGCGCAAATTACAATTAGAACGAAGTTGCACATTCAACCGTATTAAAAATATTAACAATGTCTACCATATTTGAACAGCGAGTTCGTCACGAGCGTAGCTCGTAGTTGTAGGGCAAGGAGTTAACACGTTCCCGGACGGCTACTGCATATGCAGTTTCGGGTTGTATGGTTGGTTGTTGTTTTAGTTGCATAAAACTCGTAGGAAACGGCACTGCTAATGCAGTCATTATTTTTCTTATATTTTTTGTGTTTACTTATAAGATGTATCAAAACTTTCGTGTCCAATTATCTATCAAATATTAAAGTTGTATTGACGGAGGGTGTTCGTATGTGAATTTGTGCCATCCGCGAACGTGTTAAATACTATTATATTAGGTTGGTGCATATGAAATGTCGGACTTTTTAGTGAATATATAAAACTACATACTTTTTTCTAAAGTCGTGTATTTAATCAAAATATGATCCATTTGCTTAAGTACACTTTTTCCAATGAGATTGTAATGTATAAATGATTGTATTAAGGACATTCTGATCTTTGGTATCAATAAACTTTTTATCGAATAACTTATCCGTATTCTTCGTTATTTTTAACAAATAGTTTATTATATTTAAATAATTTAAATATGTATATTATATTTAACGAAGTTTCGTTATTTATTGAACAGCAAAACTGTGGAGTAGTTATACAGAAAGATAGTACTACAACTAACGGATAAAAAAAAATCACAGAATGCGTATAAAATGAAAAACTAACGCAGCGTACTGTAAATTCAAGCAAGAACGTTTATCTACGTGGTGCTAGAAAATCTCAGTGGAAAAACGTAAATTCACGTAGCCCGTTAAGTGTTAAAAGCGTGTCCTACGCGCGTCCGTTGTTATCGAGAATTAAATATTTTCAAACGAGTTCGATTAAGGTGAAACATCGGGAAAAAAGACGAGGAGCGGGCACTGCTCGCGAGAAGAACCGAGAATGATTTATCGGTGTTCGTAGCATGGCTCGCGCTCCGCTTGATTTTCGTAACAGCAATAATTCTTTCGTGCTTCAGGAAAGAAGGGCGGTGTTTATCATCCCTCTGTGTTTTAGTTATTTTTCAAACACCTGCTGCTACATCACGAGGAAATAAGGTCCACGGTTTTTACGCGAAAGAAACTTTATGATTTATTCGCCTCGAGAATTATTCTTTCGTATTCCGTACTATCGCCACTTCCCGCATCATTTTATTATACCTTTTCCGCTAGGGTGCACACCTAACACGACACTGTACTTCAATTAGGCCATATTTAGACCTTCGTTCGAGTTTATGGCCATTTCCTCTAGCATTATATTGTTAATCAGTATTAATATACCGTTAACATTTTTTATATTGTATTATTTCCTGTATCATTATCCTGTATGTACAGAAACGGATATTTTTACCATGCATGTACGAAAATAGATATTTTTAATGCGTATGTGCAAAAACAGGTACTTTGCACAGGATCGTACAAAAACAGGTACCTTGAACTTGTACGTACAAAAACAGGTACTTTTGTCACGTGCGTATAAAAGCAGGTATTTTGATCACGTACGTACGAAAACAGGTACTTTGAACATCTATATACAAAAACAGGTACTTTGATCATCTACACGCAAAAACAGGTACCTTGAACTTGTACGCACAAAAACAGGTACTTCGAACCTGCAGGTACAAAATTAGGTACTTTGATCATGTACGTGCAAAAACAAGTTCCTTGAACTTGTACGTACAAAAACAGGTACTTTTGTCACGTGCGTATAAAAACAGGTACTTTGGACATCTATATACAAAAACAGGTACTTTGATCATCTACACGCAAAAACAGGTACCTTGAACTTGTACGTACAAAAACAGGTACTTTTGTCACGTGCGTATAAAAGCAGGTATTTTGATCACGTACGTACGAAAACAGGTACTTTGAACATCTATATACAAAAACAGGTACTTTGATCATCTACACGCAAAAACAGGTACCTTGAACTTGTACGCACAAAAACAGGTACTTCGAACCTGCAGGTACAAAATTAGGTACTTTGATCATGTACGTGCAAAAACAAGTTCCTTGAACTTGTACGTACAAAAACAGGTACTTTTGTCACGTGCGTATAAAAACAGGTACTTTGGACATCTATATACAAAAACAGGTACTTTGATCATCTACACGCAAAAACAGGTACCTTGAACTTGTACGCACAAAAACAGGTACTTCGAACCTGCAGGTACAAAATTAGGTACTTTGATCATGTGCGTGCAAAAACAAGTTCCTTGAACTTGTACGTACAAAAACAGGTACTTTGGACATCTATATACAAAAACAGGTACTTCGATCATCTACACACAAAAACTGGTACCTTGAACTTGTACGCACAAAAACAGGTACTTCGAACCTGCAGGTACAAAACTAGGTACTTTGATCATGTACGTGAAAAACAAGTTCCTGGAACTTGTACGTACAAAAACAGGTACTTTTGTCACGTGCGTATAAAAGCAGGTATTTTGATCATGTACGTACGAAAACAGGTACTTTGGACATCTATATACAAAAACAGGTACTTCGATCATCTACACGCAAAAACAGGTACCTTGAACTTGTACGCACAAAAACAGGTACTTCGAACCTGCAGGTACAAAATTAGGTACTTTGATCATGTACGTGTCAAAAACAAGTGCTTTGAACATTTATTCACAGAAACAGGTACTTTGAACATCTATACAGAAAAACAGGTGCTTTGAACCTGCATGTCCAAAAGCAGGAACTTTGTGCATGTACCTTAAACTTGTACGTACAAAAACAAGTATTTCTAGGCTGTATGCAAAAATACGTAAAGTGATACGACGAAATGATCAGATAACGAAAGAGTAGAGTAAATGTTATGAACTCAAAGGTGAAAATACTTGTAAGAAGGTCGATAATTTTGGAACTGGAGTGTTCCAAGAATATTTTTGTACCGAACAAAACAACTCCGTAAGTTACTATTATGCAGCATATAAGTGGACAAATTAAGTCGAGTCGTTTAGCCGATATCGTCTATACAGTTGCTCTTACGGTACCTGAACAGCCTTAGCCAAAGGATTAACGCTAAATCGATGAAGGCGTAGCGAACTGTCGCGAACAGAGGTTATCATCTTTCTAGGAAGTTCTGGTGGACAGGTGCACGCAGGTTTTGCCGTTCACGGCGTAGAAACGAACGTTTATCAACAATGGGAGAGGGGCGAAAACGAGCTTTCCGTCCCGTTCACAAGCTCATCTGCCCGGTATCTATTCCGGGTTTACTAGGAAAAGCCCCTGTGTCTCCGGCAGCCGGGAATGCAAAGATATATAAATACTTGAGAACCGTTCCTCTCCTTTTCCTTCCTCCTTTTTTACGCGTTCGTTTCGCATCGCCTCCTCTCCTTTTTTCCCGCGGTCGTCTTCCTTGCCGCTGGCACTCGCCGCTAATTGCCAATACGAAAAATCTAACACCGCTGGAACGCGCTAGACCTGCTTTAAACACCGTAAGCTTCTCTGACACAGTTTAACGCGTGACTCACGAGGCTTTCGGTTCTGATGTTTCGATCGAACGATCGACTTTGAAATCGTGCGATTTACGGTTGACGGGAAAATATATTCAAAGTGTACGGCAACGTGGTTGACAGAATTTGATCGGAAGGATATTCAAATATCTGATTTCACATTTCTGATTTGTCATATTTAAAAATTCACAAATTTCCATTTCGCAATTCTCTAGATTCCCAGTTCCTTACATTTTTAATTCTCAGTTATCTGAATTCTCGGTTATCCAAATTCCGAGTTCCACAATTTGCAATTCCCCAAATTTCCAGCCCCCACTTCGCAATTCCACAAATCTTCACGTCCCTAAATTTTCAATTCGTAATTCTCAAAATTCCTAATTTGCAATTCACCCAAATTCCCAAATTACAATTAGTAATACCTCATATTCCCAGTTTTCCATGTTTTCAATTCGCAATTTCTCAAATTCCCAATTCTTAGTTCTCCAAATTCTCAGTTGACAAATCGCAGGACCTGAAATTCCCAGGTTTCCAAGTTTCCAATTTGCAATTTCAAAAATTTCAAATTTCTTGTCCCCCAAATTATCAGTTCGAAATACCCCAAATTCCTAGTTCTTCAAGCCCCCAATTCGAAATTTTCCTAATTCCTAGTTTTCCAAGTTACCAATTCTCAATTCCTCGAATTCCCAAATCCACAAGTCCCCAATTCGAAATGTCTCAATTCCCAGTTCCACAAGTCCCCAATTGGAAATACCCCAAATTCCCAATTCTCCAAGTATCCAAATCTCAATTCTCCAAATTCCACTTCGCAGTTCCCGAGTCTCCAATTCCCAAATCTCTAACCCCGGTACTCTGAATCTCCGAAAACACCAAATTTGAAAATCACTCGAGCCAAACACCTAAAGCCGGCACCATGCGCGAAAGTGACTTGAATGTTAGTTGAACGCGTTCGCCGCGCGAAAGCGTAGCAACAACGATCCTCAAAGGCCATTCTTTCGTTCCCATTAAAGCACGCAAGGCCAAAGCACCTGCTCGGCTGGTCGTGTCCCACGGGGTGAATAAACGCGCGAACAGTCACAGACGAAAGCACGTTAAAAGCTATTCACAGAAGTTACATGGATATGACATTGGTCGTTTAAGGGAGTCGTGTACCTTGCATTGATGCAATCTGCGCCCGTGTACATGTACTCGCGAGTATATCCCTATGCAAATACGAGCTACGCGACCGTCTCGAAGAGGCTCGCTTCGCTAAATTACATTTAAAGCGGTTAAAATGTTCGAGCCGGTGGTTAAATTATCCAGGTTTGCCGGAGCAACACGTTCGCTTGTATTCGCTAATAATCGTCGAGTAATTTGTGCGCTTCTGCGTCGAAGCTTTTAACGCCGTTCGTGAGAATTCGCCCGAGTTGCCCCGCGCGAGAAAGTTATTGGCTGCGCACGCGTCGTGTTTCTTAGGTTTTAGGAAAACGTTTAGGTTTTATGGCACCGATCTGCTTTTGGCCCTCGGTTTAAATCGCTTTTCCATGTACTCCGTGGTATTTATGCGAAACCGTGTAGATACTTACTTATACGAGATCAATGTATGTTTAGATGAAACTATAGTCAGTTATTGTTTATACACGGTGAGGGATAAAAATTTTCGTACACTTGGAGTGTAGAGATAAAAATAACAATATTTTCTATGTTATTAAGTATATTTAAAATTTTATAACTGTATATTATACATAACACTTACAAGAACAAAGGAACATGACATAATGTCGAAAGGACACTTAAAAGAAATATTGAAAAGAGGTTGGTGTCATATGGAATCTGACTTCGTTAAAAGATTGGGGTTATCGATGTCAGCAAATTACGCGAAGTTATTCGCCGGAAGGGCTATTCTACAAAGTATTAATTCAGAAAATTCCGGTTAAAATAATTGCAACACTTACAATAATTAAGTATACGAACACTTTTGTCCCAGCAATTTCTTACGGCCGCATGAATTTCAAGTCTTTCACGTTACTACATGATGTTATCGCCTTCGTTTTTCACTCATTCAAGGCAATCTATAATTGTCCATTTATCATTGCGCCTACCATAAAATTATATATCAGTATCATAACTTAATGAACATCCACAGCAAGAACATCAGGAATACCTTAATCTTACAAAAATACAAATTTTGTTTAGGGTCAAGGGAACCTATAATTGTCCATTTATTCTTGTAGGTACCATAGAATTATATATCAGTATCATAACTTAATAAACATCCTCAGCAAAAGCGCATAAAATAGCTTAATCTTGCAAAAATAAAAATTTTGTTTAGGGTCAAGGGAACCTATAATTGTCCATTTATTCTTGTAGGTACCATAGAATTATATATCAGTATCATAACTTAATAAACATCCACAGCAAAAGCGCATAAAATAGCTTAATCTTGCAAAAATAAAAATTTTGTTTAGGTTCAAGGAAACCTAAAGTTGTCCATTTCTCCTTGTAAGTACCATAGAATTATATATCAGTATCATAACTTAATAAACATCCTCAGCAAAAGCGCATAAAATAGCTTAATCTTGCAAAAATAAAAATTTTGTTTAGGGTCAAGGGAACCTAAAATTGTCCATTTCTCCTTGTAAGTACCATAGAATTATATATCAGTATCATAACTTAATAAATATCCACAGCAAAAACATCTGGTAGGCCTTAATCGCACAAAAATAAAAATTTTGTTTAGAGCCAAGGCAACCTATAATTGTCCATTTATCCTTGTAGATAGTATAGAATTATAGTTATAAACGCATTAATATCCACACGGGGTTGAGGGAAATTTTTATGCAGATACTTATTTCGGTAAAATTTCCAACGTAAAGGTAGAATTCGTTTAGCCAGCTGCATCCGAGTCCCCGGGGTCTCCCGGTTCCCGGAGTGAGAGCATCCAGCTCGTTAAACTGTTTAAGGGCAAAGTCGTTAAATCGTCCCTGTACCTGTTCGCGGGCATTCGTTGAGGCGAAACGCCTTGCAAGAACGCGTCTTGCAACCGCGGACGGTTGCAGGTGCAAGGCAATTAGCAACCCCTTGTTCTTGCGTAATGGCGAACCCTGTCGCTCGAGAGCGGCTGCGTGCCGTAAATTATATTATTTCGTTGCTACGTAATGACCTATAGGCCAATGAATGGAGTGCAAATCGGTTCTACGGAAGGTCTAACTCCCGTACAAACAGTTTACCGAAAAAAAGCACCATTGACGTTCTGCGACTTGCATCAGCGACGCTTTCTCGTTGCAGTGCTGCTATTTTAGTTTTAAAATTCGAACCGACGTATTATAATTAGCCCCGGGAGACGGTGAAAGCAATCGATTCTCTTGGAAATCGCTTTTTAAATGAACGTGGTTGAAAAAGTGCGAGACAAATATTATTACGTTATAGATTTACGTGTTAACCTGGGAAACAACGTAGAATCCTTAACACTAGAACTATCAGCCGGTCAAAATGACCAGTTCGGGTTTGTATAATGTCAAAATGTTAGAAAATTTTGTTTTGCCGCTCTTTTGTTAAAACACTGTCATGTTTTATCCAGCTAATGAATGGTTCTACATATGAGGCTGTTGAATTTATTTATTTATTTTTCCACTTTATTCGGAATTTTAAAGTAAGTTCGCATTTAATAATTTTTGCTTGGCAATATTTTTGCAAATGCTGTATTCTGTGTTATATTTACAGGGTGTCTCACAAATACTGTAGGAGCCGGAAAGTGGTGGTAAGTGGTTCTATTCTGAACAACTTTTTCCTTTGCCAAAATATCGGATGAGGCTTCATTTTTAAACTATTAAGGAAAAACACTGACCAATCAGAGCGCGTGAATTGAGCGCGCTCGAAGGCGGGAGTGTAGGCACGAGTTGATCATGGTCGTGAACAAAAATATGGGCATCGCGATGGTCACTCAACGGATCGTGTTTTTTCATAATAATTTGAAAATGAAGCCTCATTCGATATTTTGGCAAAGGAAAAAGTTGGTCAGAATAGCCTCACCTACCACCCCTTTCCGGCTCCGATAGTATTTGTGGGACAACCTGTATTATTCCCTATACGCACGATCAAAAATATAAAACATGAGAAACAAAACCTTACTTCGCTATAAAGGCTAAAATTATACCGAGTACCGATGCTGAAAGCGTCTATCATAAAGTTAGATTCTCGGAACGAACAAACGATTTTCGTCGTTTGTTGATTATGAAATGCATTTAATCCTAGCAGCAATATTAATTAAAACAGACTGCTTGAAGGAGAGAATGGCTCACGTGTCCTATTTCCGCGTCGGACCAAATTTGCCCGTTTCTCGTCGAGCGATAATCGCGACCGGATTATTTTCAATGAACGACAAGCCGAATGTGCTCGCGTAATTACTGGCCCGCTATGCAAACACGACATCGTACAATGTTTCTTCTCGGCGCGTTTTAATGAATGCAAACTTGTCCGACCGGCCTCTCGCTATTCGGGACTTTATATCCGGCGGATCCATTAAATCCTGTATTTGAAAAATTCCAGCAGGATTTCTATCGCGGAGCCCGGCAATTTCTTTCTCGTCTGTGCTCGTCGAGAACTTTTTCTTGAAGAGAACCCGTTGCCGGTGCTCCGCTAGCTTTCTTCCAGAGCCAAGGTTTTTCGTCTCGACAGGAGTTTCTTTTGATCTCCCCCGACCCCTTGCCTCCTCCATTATTCGTAATCCGATGTAAACAGCGGCTAGAGAGAAGCACTATTACAGCGGAGTATGTTTTTCTCGAGCTGAGCCGGGAAATCTTACCCGGAAAAATTTCGAATATTAAAGTAACGCGATAGCGTTATTTTTACTAGGTACAGTCGGCTGCAAGTCTGACTCGTTTAGGGAAAATTCTGCAACAGAAAGAGGAGAGGGCTACGAATCGTCGATTTTTAGGCATTTTGTAAGACTTGGACTTTTGGGATGGGTCGAAGTTGCGAGGTCCATGAGATTTTTGTCCGTGATTTAAAATGTTATAAATTTAAGAAATTGGGAATGCGCGAATTTGGGGATTTAAGGTGGAACGGGAGAATCGCGCGCCATATGTTTGATCGCGACCACGGCCAACTGATAACTCGGGTCTACACTTCTGCCTCCGAGCGCGTGCGATTTCGAATTGCGCCTCATCCGAAATCTTTGCAAAGGAAAAAGTTGTTCAGAATAGCCCCACCTACCACCACCTTCTGGCTCCTGCAGTATTTGTGGAACACCCTATATAACAATGTAAATTTAGTAACAAGTTATTTATTTAAAACTGGTGCATTCAATGAAATGGCGATTTTGAGTTGCCTCTCGATTGCAAAGAGATAATAGTACCGAGCCGTAGTTTGCTCTGTTCAGAATGATCCCGCCTACCTCCCCTTTTCGGCTCCTTCACTATTTGTGGAACATCCTGTACAGACATACATATATACGAATATCGATGTTCGGAACGGGTGACAGGATTCATCTATCGGCGTTGTCGGCGAAATTACCCGCTATTTATACGGAATATAGGTAGGCAGAGGATGGTATAATTGTACATAGATGGCAAGCCACGTGGTGGTTGTGCGGTAGCAGCTGTTCGTCGGGCCACGTTCAATTCGTCCATCGTGGTCCGGTAATTCCATATGTTCACGAAACCTCCGGCTTCCTTTATGCTCTATAGACCGTTGAAAATTCGCGTACGTTCGCACGCGACAACAAGCACCGGCAATAAGATAATACGGTGTCCCCGCGGGCGTTCGGGTAAAACGACGCCTGTTCAACCTCTCGTTCCGACGACGACAGCTATACGATTTCTATATATAATTTCCTTTGCCGCGTTATGGATACATTTTGCGAAAGAGTTGCCGTTAATTTGAAACACACCGCCGAGTGTTTGGACTCGAAACACGCCTACCGACCAGAATAGACGCTCCTGATGCACGCGGAATTAATGGATCCCCGAACGCCCCAGGATTTTGAGGTGCGGCGGTGTCCGTCACTGCGTTCTTCCTAATTCATCTTTTCTTCCAAACTTTTATAACTTTCTCTTTCTTCCGAGTATTTCCAAGCACTTCCTGCCTATTCTGCGATCTTCAATTTTCCCAGGGTCTCTTGCAAGTCTGGTCAATGTCAGATTGCACAGTTGGCAGCCAGACTTATGCGAGCCTAAGTTTTTCCGTTTACTTTCTCTTTCAGTCCTTCAACTTTCCACTTTATACTTCTCCTTTTCTTTTCCTATGTCTATCACTTGTCAGAAAGGGCATAAAAACACTGGTCATCGCGCTGCTCGAGACAGTCGCAATTTTCACACTGACGCTATTGTTACTCCGTAGTTATTTAATCTTTGTTTTTTGTTAAATATATTTTGTTTTGTTTCGAGGTACGCCGATGTCCGTCACTACATTCTTCCTAATCTATGTTCTCTTTCAAACTTTTTTAACTTTCTCTATCACCCTTTCAACTTTCCACTGTACAGGGTCTTCAGGATATTACTAGCAAGAATTTTTTTGGTAAAAAAGTGGTACTGTTTTTTATGCGCAACAAAATGGCATATGCATTTTTGTTGTATTCACATTATTTTGGGGAAACCAAGGTAGCCCCCTATTTTTTAAATAGAATGCCATATATTGTTTTATATCGTATAAAAGCGCGTGCCAAGACGAATTCATCCATATGATACACAATGGCCTTCAATGTCATGCAAGGTCAGAAATGAAAGAAATAATTGGAATATTGCGTACCAATGTGTTTACAAGTATACCTTATTGATACTACTCAAATGAAGTTGTCAATCACTGCCAGTGTCTTTACTTCTAATTTCCACCATAACAAGTCAATTTCAGTACTACTTTAGTATTATTCATTTCTATTTCACTGATAATAACGATACATTGCTATCTACGATATTACTGATCGATTTAAGAAGTTTTGGTCGATTTAAATTTTTCAGTCAGAGAGTTTTTAAATTTAAAAATTCTGAGATGTTTGACAAGATTCTTTTTTTAACCCTTTGCACTGGAAGGTATAATTACTGGTTAGGTCAGGTTAGGATGGCAACTCTGAAAAGTTTGATGAATTCTGTAGAAGTTATCTCTTTATCATTAATTATGAGCTGTTTCATGTTAATTTCTAAATAAAACCGCTGACCCAAAATAGTAATTTCCTCTTATACCACCGACCGCAGACCCTGATATTCACAAACAGGCAGAAATTTCATGAATCGCGACGCGAATGAACTCGCTCAAAGGACATTCGAGTCCGTCCCACGAGCCTAGTAATTCGGTTCGTTTAAGCGGCCGTAACGTCGCGTTTCAAAGATCCCTAGACTCATTCTGTGAAATTCCGCTCCATATAATTAACTTCGAAAATCAGATACGTGCCAGAATTCACTGTACACTTATCACGCGCGCGACTGTTAACCCTTTGCGGTCCTATATCGAGTGTGGCTCGACATGTTGTTTCTCTTTGATCGTAGTAATAATTCGGATAAACAGATTGATTCAAGACGTTTTCATTTCTTTGCCACTTGTAACAAATTAGAAATATATTTGTTACGCAATCAGCATTATTAGAATACATTTTATTGTAAATCCACTACTTCATCTATTTTGCAAATTAACTAAGGAGCTGTAGGTAAAAGGAATTAAGGACCGCAAAGGGTTAAACCACAATCGCGAACACGGTCTAAGTTTAATGGCACAGATTATTATCCACCGACGAAACGTGCCAGTACATTCTCCGTTTTCGAATCGTATAACGTTAGAATTACTATGTAGATTTTATCGTGCTTCAAATTTGATAACCTCCGATGACGAAACCGTCGCGTACGAGCCAGTCTCGAAAAGTCTGTTCATCGATCTCGTGGCAAGCTTTCTCGACATTGCAAACTTTTCAGTTTGAATAGCTCGGAAGTTGACTGAACGAGTTCTCAACTCGGGATCGTGCAGATTGAACGTTCTGGAGATTGAAGTCCTCAAATTAACTCTCGAGATGAATCGTATTAAGAGAAGGGGATATTACGGTTTCACTCTGGGCAAATTTATAAATTATCTAACATGGAATTGGTCTTTTCGTTCGTTTTAATGTTTAATATTTATTTTACGTTCGCTTTATCGGGTATACTTACGAAATTTAAATATTCTACAGGTAGATTTTAAAATAAGAATATTCTAATATTTATGACAGGGGAAAGTTGCCAAAATGGCACTTAGCAAAGTATCTGTAATATCAAGTTTTAGTAAGTTCGTCTGAGAATTTATCTAAGCAGTTTTATAGAATAGACTGAAACATTCTGTGCTGTTTTTCTTTTGCAATCTTAAATATGTATTTTCGATGTTGAAACAAATCGAACAAGCGAAAAGTATAATTACAACAAGAATATTCAACTATTTATGATAGGAGAAAGTTGCCAAAATGGTGCCATTTAGCAAAGTATCTGTAATATGAAGTTTTGGTAAGTTCGTCTAAGAATTTATCTAAGCAGTTTTATAGAATAGACTGAAACATTCTGTGCTGTTTTTCTTTTGCAATCTTAAATATGTATTTTCGATGTTGAAACAAATCGAACAAGCGAAAAGTATAATTACAACAAGAATATTCAACTATTTATGATAGGAGAAAGTTGCCAAAATGGTGCCATTTAGCAAAGTATCTGTAATATGAAGTTTTGGTAAGTTCGTCTGAGAATTTATCTAAGCAGTTTTATAGAATAGACTGAAACATTCTGTGCTGTTTTTCTTTTGCAATCTTAAATATGTATTTTCGATGTTGAAACAAATCGAACAAGCGAAAAGTATAATTACAACAAGAATATTCAACTATTTATGATAGGAGAAAGTTGCCAAAATGGTGCCATTTAGCAAAGTATCTGTAATATGAAGTGTTAGTAAGCTCGTCTGAGAATTTCTCTGAGCAATTTTATAGAATTTATCGAAGCATTATGTGCTGTTCTTTTTTGTAATCTTGAATATGTATTTGTGCCAAGTATTATAACGCGTGGCGATGTTTCCCTCTCGCACGAATCACTTACGCCAATCACCTCGGCGTTGAAACAAATGGAACAAGCGAATAGTAGAATTAGAATGTTCATTTTAATACCCTTAGCTTAACCTGCGTAATTGCTGCTTCGAAAGTAATGAAACTGGAGGGTGGTAGTTGGTATCTGACGAAACGAAAGCGCCACGGTGAACCGATTAATCTAATCGGAGCCGGCTTTAAATAACGAGGCGGTACGATTAAAATTTCACTTTGTAAGAACGCAACATCGAAGCTCCTTGTGAATTCATTCGAGAAAAGTTTCCAGTTTAATACGGTTCTCCGGGGGCTCACAGTAACCTGTTATTCCCTCTGCATCCCCCGTGATGCCGGGTTTATGGCAGATAATCTGATTAGCCAGCTCCGAGACAAGGCTCCTCTGTGTAAATCGAATCATCGAAATAATCGCGTTCCACCGCTCAGCGTGGAATTATCTTTCATTTTCGTTGACCATGGACCCCCGAGGCAACGTTTCCGTCGAACGAATCCTTTTGTTCCACGAAAATTCAATTTCGTTTCATCGGAATGACTTCGCCGCGAATCAACCTCGCTGCACGAAAATTTCCTCCCGAACGAATCTCCTTCTTGTACATGACGGTCATTCCACGCCGAATCGATCACCTTTTAACCTCGCCATCTACGATTTTGTTTCAATCAAAATATGCTATAGCCTATATGAAATTAGGGAGGGAGTTTAAGTCATCATTTTGCCGATTTCGAATTTGTTAAGAAATTACAAGCCTCCAAAATTTGCAGTTTTCGCCTATTTTTGCGAAAATAGACATCACTTACGAATTTTTTTCTCAGAAACTACTCGTCCGATTGAGCTAAATTTTTATTTGTTTAATTCATAAAGGATTGGACTACTATAAAATATTTTTTCTGAGTTTGTTAATTTGTTATATAATATGAACAAATTTAAACAAATTCTTCTTTGACGTTTTTCAATGAAAAGCATATCGGATTAAAATTAAAAAAAAATATGGTCATATTCCCTGAAGCTTCCCCTTTAAAATAAGCGCTTCAGATACATATATTTTTTCAGCTATTTGTAAAAATCATGCAGACAGGCGTTAATTAAGTGTCGGATCATGTATTCGTCCCTGTAACGATGCTTTCTTTGCGCGTCAATTTTTATTGGGGGTACCTATAACCAATCTTGCTCTGGGTAGAACAATTGAATTTTCCCACACTCTTGACGATAATTAAATTGACACTGCATGAAGCTAGTATTTTCTGTACGGTGATGAATGTAATGTCTGTTCAAAGTTATACTATCTTCAGAATAATTTTATTTATTTTAGGGATTTTCACATCACCCTCAATGTGCAAAAGTTTACTGCCGTCTATATGAAGAATTTATGCGAACATTTAACAAAAATCAATAGTCTGTAAATCACACGGGAAAATCTGTCAAAATCCTGCAATTTTCTGTGCTTATGAAGAATATATAAAATTAGTCTACTTAATTATACTTGTATAGTATACATACTAGTATACTTAAGTGATTATCGTTTGTATGCGAGTGTTCGTTTTCAAAGCATCGACGCGGCGACAAAATGGTGTATTCAGGAATTTTTCTCGACGGCGAATCGAAAGAAGTCGACGAATAATTTCGACCATGATTAGCTGATTACAAGGCAGCCATCCATTTCGTGACGCCAGATTCTCTAATTACGCGGTACGTCGTTCGAACAAAAGGTGCCCTGTTTTCCGTGACTAAGAAAAAGCGGAAGGACAGATTACCTCGCTCGTGTGTTCGCCTTGCACTAAATTGCGCGTACCGAGGGAGCAGGATGTACGTAATTAGTCGTATTACGATTTACGAGTACTTCTGAGCAACCTTTGTGAATCCTCTTTACGTTCACTTTTGGTGTTGCGATTCGTGATTTCGTGTGGAGTTGGAAAAATTGACGTAATTTGGAAATTAGTGGATTTGAGGAGTTCAAAGATTTGGTAACATGACATTTTAGAAACTTCGAAATCAGGGATTTTGAAAATTTTTTAATCGAGGATTTTGGAAATTTTTGAATGAAGGATTTTGGGAATTTTAGAAATTTAAGATGTTAGGAATATTTGTGATTTAGGATGTTATGAATTTAAGTAACTGGGAATGTGCGAATCTAATGATTTAAGATTTTGAGAGCTTGAATATCGATGAATTTGAGAATTTTGAGATTTAGATATTTAGGAATTTTATAATTTCATTAATTTAAGCAGACAGGTACTTTCGTATTTCAAAATCAGTATATTTGCATATTTTACAATTTCAAAATTATTGAAAAGATTTTGGGTAATTGCTGACCTAGGAAATTGAAAATAAGGAACCTGAACGTTCGAAAATGTCGAAATACAAAGAATCAGAGATTACATATTTTGAAGATCTACAAATTTAAATACCTACAAACTTAGAATTTAAATAATTCAGGATATTAAAAATTTAAACAATTTTAAATATTGAGAACTTAAGTATTAGGGCGTTTCGTAAATTCCTTCTTTGTTTAATAGAAATGTGTACACAACATTTATTGTTTAAGATTTGTTGCATTAAATATGAAGTGTTCTACTCTATCGCCTTCTTCAATCCCACCGGAAATATTATTTACTCGTTGATTACTTGCAGAATATTCCTCTAAGTGCGTTTTTATGGTACATCAAAAAGAGAAGAAACTTATGGGACAACCTAACATTTGCAAACTTGTGAAGTTTTCTTGTAAGTCTAATATTTCTTTCGTTTATACATGTTAACAATCCTTGTGCGTATACTGTTCGCCATAAACGCTATCCTAAGGAACGTTTTTCAAGAAAAACGTTGTCTTCGGGGTATCCGTCATGGACGAAGAAGTCCCGCGTCCATTTCTCTACCGACAAACGTACAAGAACTAAGAAAAGAAGGGAAGAATGGTTTTCAGCGCGAACACCGACCACAATGAATAGCGCGAAACGAAACGATCTTTCGTTCGCGCAAAAGTAATCGTCAAGTATTTTTTGCGAGCGTGCAGACGACATGGTCGAAAGATTGGTCTATTGTGGGTGCGGCTTAATATCGTTCGAACATCGGTCGATCGGGTCCATTCACGAGTGACCTGTCGTAGCCGGTCTAGACTTACCGGCTGGTCGAGCAGCCTTTTTGAGCCACGAAGCACCGCAAATTCAACGGACCGGTCAGTAGACGTCGTCGAGTCTGGCACGAGCTGTTAAAACGAAGCGGAAAACCGAGATTGCACGAACGAATGGCTCGAAGATAAGTAATAACGAGCCGAGAGATAAGTTCTCGATAATGACGGCTTCTCGATCGATAAGCCCCGTGTGTATCGTGCGGTCGTCTAGAGTCTCGCTGTTTGTTCTCGGTGATCAGCATCGATGATAGGCTTAGAAAACGTTATCCGGTGTAAGTTAACGCGTGTTGACAGTGAAAGTTGGACGGTTTGCGGAGCGCGACAAACACGCGCTACGTTTTTGCACCTTGTGTGTTCGGGCCGGTTGATGTTTCACGGCAGTTTACGAACTTTGCATATTTCGGCCGCGGATGTTGCGGTACTTTGAAATTCAGATATTTGTGAATTTGGTAAACTTGAAATTTCCAGATTTTGGGGTTTGTGAACTTTGAGATTTGGGGATTTTGGATTCTGGGAATTTTGGGATGTGGGAATTTTGGGATTTTGGGATTTTGGGATTTGGGAATTTTGGGATTTGGGAATTTTGGGATTTGCGAATTTTGGGATTTGGGAATTTTGGGATTTGGGAATTTTGGGATTTGGGAATTTTGGGATTTGGGAATTTTGGGATTTGGGGATTTTGGGATTTGGGGATTTGCGAATTTTGGGATTTGGATATTTGGGATTTGGGAATTTTGGGATTTGGGAATTTTGGGATTTGCAAATTTTGGGATTTGCGAATTTGGGGATTTGCGAATTTGGGGATTTGCGAATTTGGGGATTTGCGAATTTTGGGGTTTGGGAATTTTGGGGTTTGGAAATTTTGGTGTTTGGGAATTTTGGGATTTGGGAATTTTGTAATTTTTGGATTTGCGGATTTTGGCATTTGGGAACTTTGGGACTTTTGGTCTCTGGAGATTTTGGAGTTTCGGAATTTTGCAATTTGCGAATTTTGGTATTTGAATATTTGAGAAGTTGGTAATTTTGAGTTTAAAAACTTTTGGGATTTGGGAATTTTGGGATGTGAGAATTTTCGAATTTCGGAATTGTGAGATTTGTAAATTTTTTGATTTGAAAATTTTGGGAATCGGGAATGTCAGAAACTTTGGAATTTCGGAGTCTCGAATATTTAGGAGTGTAGAAATTTTTGAAACTGGAATCTTGAAAATCTTAGAAACTAGGAAGTCTGCGAATTTAAACATTCAGAAATTTCGAAGTATTGACATTTGAATATTTGAGACTGACATTCGTCGCTATTGCCTATATCCTACAGCGCTGAATATCTATATCTCCTTATTCTTACAATTAGTCCCAGATTCTTAGATCTCTACATCTCAGATCTTCATCGGCATATCGCTGTATCCTTATTTACCTAAAGTGTATCTCCGTACATATACCCAATACACCTAATTAAAGACGTAGAAATAATTAAAATATCTTTGGCCGTTACATTCAAAAACTGAATTTCTACTGCGTCTTCCCTTAGGTACAATTAGTCAGTGCCTATTTTATTAAATACACGAATGCAGTCTAAAATCGTATCTGTTCATAGACTAAACTAAGAGCGACCATGCGTGTACACGCTACGTTCTAATTGATACATGGTAAATTCTAAATAACGGGACCACAATAGGACGAGACGAATACGCGGCAACATCCGACGCCATTGTAAACATCAATTACTGCATTCTCGCCTAACACGACACACGAATTCATTACGCGTCGCGGAGAATTAATTAATCGAGCTCAATTTGTGTTTCCCTCTCTCTGTATATTTTCGTATGGTTGTTTCGTACCGGTAACGCGCACCACCATGAACGAAAACCCGCAAATTGCCGCGCTACTTCTTGGACAGGTTTCAAAACAATTTGCCCCGGCTTGTCAGCATCGAGAGGGTTATTAAGCAGCTCATTAAACGGCGAGATGTATTATTCAAATTACTCGTCCCTCGGCCGACACGAGCCATCAGTCAACCGATATTCCGTATGCTAAACGCTGCCTTTTAGCGCGCGGCGTTATACAGAAAAATCGGTTCCAGTTTATAAACACGCTCGTGCTACTTATCTACTCTGACAATATACGAGAAAAGGCTGACAACCGTGAGTTACGCCACCGACACTTTGAAGAAACGCTGCTTTTTTAATAGGCTTTTTCTGTTTTATTCCATAGAAGTTGCTCAAATTGTGATATGTGGAAGTAAGGTGTTGTAACATCTTCCTGTAACGATACTTTCTTTGCGCGTCAATTTTTATTAGGGTTATTTATAGCCAATTTTTCTATTGGTAGAACAATTGAATTTTTCCACCTCCTCGAGGATAATAAAATGGAGACTGCATAGAGCTGATATGAACAACTAAAAATGTAGGTGGTGCTATAGTTGTGCACCGCAGTGTATATGGTGATAAATGTAAAGTTTGTTCGAAGTAATACGATTTCGCTTCAGATTAATTTTATTTATTTTGGGGATTCTATTAATTTTTGGAAAATTTGGTGATTGAGGAATTTGGGAATATAAGAACATGCAGATTCGGGAATTTGATTGTTCAAAATCGGAAAATTTAGTGTTTGGGGACATGGAAATTTGGGAATCTCAGAATTTGAGAATGTGATTTAAGGGATTCAAAAGTTTGGATTTGAGAAACTTGGAAACTTGAATTTGAGAAATTAGAAAATTCGAATTTGACGAATTAGGAAACTCGAATTTGTGAAATTATTAAATTTGAATTCGAGAAGTTAGGAAATTCGAATTTCAAGAATTATTAAATTTAAATTTGAGAAGTTATGAAATTCGAAGTTCAGGAATTAAGAAATTTATATTTGAGAAGTTAGGAAATTCGAAGTTCAGGAATTAAGAAATTTCAATTTGAGTACTTTAAAAATTTGAAAGTTTCAGAAATAATTAAATAATTAAAATTGGTGAATTCAGTAACTTAAAAATTTTGTTTTTGGAATGAGGTGTCTGTGACCTCAAAATATAAAAATGAAGTACGCTTCTTAATCTCTACAACACAATTTAAAGTCTGCAAAGTGTATATTCATTCAGGACTTATGATCCCAATGTTTCAATCGCAGTTGTCTATTGACTCATACAGAAATAACTTGATTCGCATAAAAATATTCGAAAGGTATTGCAGCATATCGCGAACAGTTTGACGTGAAGATCGTGCATCGATTCGATTCGCGAGCAGTCTGCGCTCGATTCGTCCGCGAATGAAGCACCGGTATGTCTCCCGACCAGCCATACCGGTTGATCGAGCAACCTTTTTGAAGCATGAAGCGCAACAAGTTCAACGAAACGGACGGTGCGTGTCTGTCGGTGCTGGAAAATCGTCGTCGAACAACGACGTAACGCGATTTCGTGCAATTAACCCCTTCCGCCATATTCACGATCTACACTCGTGATGCATTTACAGTTCAAATAATGTTGTTATAAAAGTCTATCTACGCTTCTCTTTTCTACGATGGTAGCAGTGATAATACTCTTTTGTTTTTGTATTGCAGCTTGGCGCACCGATCCGTGCAAAATGCACGTGCATGGAGTACGCGTTCCGTAGTTATTCTAATCTTTTCTGCATATATGTATATTCATTATATTATATCGTAATAGTCTTTTCATCTTTAATAAACCTTAGATATTAACAGGTTGACTGCCACACTGAAGCAACTGAAAATTGCATTAGGCAGTATAATTTACCGAATATTTTCACAGTAATTTATTATATTTATTTTCCATAGTTCCGAGCCACTGATGCGAGTACTTCCAGTTAGAATAGTGACCAAATTTTTGATAATACAGCTGTTACATTTGTATAGAAATTTGAGTATAACTCATATATGGCAGTCAAAGTGTTTAATAAGTATTCGTAATTCTGTCAAATAAGATAAACCTTGTTTATATTCTCAGAAGGATCATTGCGCGATCGACGGTGCCGACAGATTTGGAAATTTTGACATTTGAGAATTTTGGTATCTGGGGATTTTGGCATTTGGGAATGTTGGGATTTGGGGATTTCGGATTTGGAAATTTTTAGATTTGGAAACAATTGGTGCTAGGGAACTTTGGGATTTCGGAATTCTGATATCTTGGGATATTGGGATTTGGGAATTTTGGTATCTGGGGATTTTGGCATTTGGGAACGTTGAGATATGGGGATTTCGGGATTTGGGAATTTTTAGGTTTGGAAACAATTGGTGCTAGGGAACTTTGGGATTTCGGAATTCCGATATCTTGGGATATTGGGATTTGGGAATTTTGGTATCTGGGGATTTTGGCATTTGGGAACGTTAGGATATGGGGATTTCGGGATTTGGGAATTTTTAGGTTTGGAAACAATTGGTGCTAGGGAACTTTGGGATTTCGGAATTCCGATATCTTGGGATATTGGGATTTGGGAATTTTGGTATCTGGGGATTTTGGCATTTGGGAACGTTGGGATATGGGGATTTCGGGATTTGGGAATTTTTAGGTTTGGAAACAATTGGTGCTAGGGAACTTTGGGATTTCGGAATTCCGATATCTTGGGATATTGGGATTTGGGAATTTTGGTATCTGGGGATTTTGGCATTTGGGAACGTTGGGATATGGGGATTTCGGGATTTGGGAATTTTTAGGTTTGGAAACAATTGGTGCTAGGGAACTTTGGGATTTCGGAATTCTGATATCTTGGGATATTGGGATTTGAGAATTTTGGTATCTGGGGATTTTGGCATTTGGGAACGTTGGGATATGGGGATTTCGGGATTTGGGAATTTTTAGGTTTGGAAACAATTGGTGCTAGGGAACTTTGGGATTTCGGAATTCTGATATCTTGGGATATTGGGATTTCGGAATTCTGATATCTTAGGATATTGGGATTTGGGAATTTTGGTATCTGGGGATTTTGTAATTTCAGAAATATTGGATTTGCAAATTTTGGTATTTGGTGATTTTGGATTTTGAAAATTTTGGGATTTGAGAATTTCCGAATTTGGGAACTTGAAATTTGGTAATTTGTATATTTTAGAATTTTGTGACTTTGAAGCGTGGAATTTTGGCATTTGTAAATTTTTGGATTTGGATTTGGAACAGAGTAGAAGGATCGTTGCGCGATCGACGGTGTCGACAGAGCCGTTTCAGTTTCGATTCGCTAAATGGTACACCGAAACAGCGTGAAATATAATAACCGAACGATACGCAGCAGGAAATCGTATTACTTTCTCAGCGTGTACTCTGCACGGTTGCTTAAATTTCAATATAAAACTATACGGAGCGTGACGTCGCGTTCGAGCGCAAAGTGGAAGCGATCGTCGGCCACGATGGGAAATGTATATTTTGTCTGGGGAATTCTGTTCAAAAAACTGGTTGTTACGGAGTTCCCGAACTTTCCACGCTGTTCTGTCGGTTTATTTTACGGCGTGCGTTGAATTGCTTCTGTTTTCGCATCGATGGTTAACGAGACTAGTTCGCGAGCCGCACAAATAGCCGGCTGAAATAAGCGTGCAATGGAGAAAGGTTGAATGGAAAAGGTGAAGTAGCGGTTTAAGAGATTTGCGATAACGATAACGGAGTAGTCGCTTCGATATATGCATTCATACAGGGTGCCACTCGATCGTGCTTTCAAATTATACAGGCTGTTACTTTGCTATTCCACTACCATACTATTGTTCTGTTGATTCCGCTGTACCAGTGGTCGGCAAACTTATTAGCCAAAGAGCCAAATATGAACATTACAACAATTTAAAAAAAAATTGGTAGCTAAATCTGCTTGTTTAGTAAACTTTTATTACACTAAATAAGTAGTACACTAAATAAAACTAAATTTCATACTTAATAAATATTTATTCATGCGAACAATGTGCTTGCATCTCTTTGGAAAATTTGAGTAAGTCAGGTTTGTATGTTGTTGTTTTTAATTTTAGGCATGATTCCAAGTTCTCATCAATAAGACGACTTCTCAGTTTACTCTCGATAATGTTCATGCTTGAAAAAGATTTTTTTTTTAATGAAAATATTATTGCGCCGTCTGTGGATATTTGTGCCAGAGCCGCACTTAAGGAGCCAAAGAGCCACATGCGGCTCTGGAGCCGCACTTTGCCGACCACTGCGCTATACCCTTATCCTACCATTATTTGGTTGAACTTTCCAATTAGACAGGTTGTTACTCTGCTATTTCACTACTCCACACTATTCCATTGCCCTACTATTGCAGTTCTGATTCTACTATACTCTTGTCCTACCATTATTCGGTCGTGCTCTCCAATTATTCAAGCTGTTACTCTGCTATTCCACTATTCTATTACCATATTAATGTAGTTCTGATTCCACTATACTCTTATCCTACCATTACTCGGCCGTGCTTTTCAATTATACAAGCTGTTACTCTGCTATTCCACTATTCCATTGCCATACTATTGTAGTTCTGATTCTACTATACTCTTGTCCAGCATTATTCGGTCGTACTTTCCAATTATTCAAGCTGTTACTCTTCTATTCCACTATTCTATTACCATATTAATGTCGTTCTAATTCCACTATACCCGTACCCTACCATTACTCGGTCGTGCTTTCCAATTATACAAGCTGTTACTCTGCTATTCCACTATTCCATTGCCATACTATTATAGTTCTGATTCTACTATACTCTTGCCCTACCATTACTAGCTCGTGCTCTCAAATTATACAGGCTGTTCCTCTGCTATTCCACTATTCCATTGCCATACTATTATAGTTCTGATTCTACTATACTCTTGCCCTACCATTACTAGCTCATGCTCTCAAATTATACAGGCTGTTCCTCTGCTATTCCACTATTCCATTGCCATACTATTATAGTTCTGATTCTACTATACTCTTGCCCTACCATTACTAGCTCATGCTCTCAAATTATACAGGCTGTTCCTCTACTATTCCACTATTCCATTGGCATACTATTATAGTTCTGATTCTACTATACTCTTGCCCTACCATTACTAGCTCATGCTCTCAAATTATACAGGCTGTTCCTCTGCTATTCCACTATTCCATTGCCATACTATTATAGTTCTGATTCTACTATACTCTTGCCCTACCATTACTAGCTCATGCTCTCAAATTATACAGGCTGTTCCTCTGCTATTCCACTATTCCATTGCCATACTATTATAGTTCTGATTCTACTATACTCTTGCCCTACCATTACTAGCTCATGCTCTCAAATTATATAGGCTGTTCCTCTGCTATTCCACTATTCCATTGCCATACTATTGTTGTGCTGATTCCACTATACTCTTATCCTACCATTACTAGCTCATGCTCTCAAATTATATAGGCTGTTCCTCTGCTATTCCACTATTCCATTGCCATACTATTGTTGTGCTGATTCCACTATACTCTTATCCTGCCATTACTCGATAATGCTTTCCAATTATACAAGCTGTTATTCTGCTATTCCACTATTCCATTGCCATATTAATGTTGTTCTGATTCCACTATACTCTTATCCTACCATTACTCGGTCGTGCTTTCCAATTATACAAGCTGTTACTCTGCTATTCCACTATTCCATTGCCATACTATTGGTAGTTCTGATACTACTATACTCTTGCGCTACCATTACTAGCTCATGCTCTCAAATTATATAGGCTGTTCCACTGCTATTCCACTATTCCATTGCCATACTATTGTTCTGTTGATTCTATATCACTATATTCTTATCCAACCATTACTCGGTCTTGCTTTCAAAATATACAGGCTGTTACTCTGCTATTCCACTATTTTATTTCCATACTTTTGTTGTGCTCACTCTACGATGCTCTTTATATTCCTGTCGTTTTGTTATTTCAGTATTGTGCCACGTTCACTGTTTCATTACTTTGCTTCTCGGCGACATAAAATATTGAGTAACGTGTATCATACGGCATGTAGAATGCATGGTGAAACAAGTCACGCGCGATACAGCGTATGTAAATACGCGTCAGTATAACAGGTGCGATATAACACCAAATTGAAAGAGGTGCTCTATATTTACTCCCACAGTTAATGGTCGTCCGTGTTGTACTCAAATACACCTAAATTCACGTACAGGCTTCGGAACTGGGAAGAAACAACGCGTGATAGTTAATATTTTATTAAAAATCTTGATCCGTTTGTGTAAAACGATTGTCTATTAACGATCACAATTGCATACAATAATGGAAATCGTACGTGGTAAAAGTAGCTGTAATATGCAGATTCGGTAAGTTGAATAAACTGAATAAAACTGATTGAGAACAACGCCAGGAGAATTTATTCTTCATTTGGAATCAAATCAATTAATTCTGAACGGAGGTACACCGCGTCGTTTTCCAGCTTATTGTGATGTCAATTTTCGATGCCCCATCGTTTTGAAGGGCTCACTTTAAAGAGGAAACTTCAGGGAATATAACTATATATTTTTTTTAAATTTAACTCTACGGGCACCTCATTGAAAAATGTAAAAAAAGAATTCGTTTGAATTTTTTCATATTATATAACAAATTGATGAACTTTGAAGGCTTATAATTCCTTAACAAATTCGAAATCGGCAAAATGATTACTTAAACCCACCCTAATTTCACATAGACCACAACATATTTCGATTAAAACAAAATCGCAGTTGGTGAGGTCAAAAAGTGATCGATTCGGCGTGGAATGACCCTTATGGGACACCTTAATATCAACGGAGTTCATACTCGGTGAAATACACGGCAGCTTGAGATATTACGAAGCAACGAACAACAATAAAGACGGATCGTAAAACGGCGAGGGCCCTCGCGGCCGTTTCGCCGGGGAATTACCTTGTCTACACGCGAGGCGAAACGCGGCGACTTCGAGCGTCTAGAAGAGTAGAAGATCGAAAGGCAAGGTGCGGTGACCCATCACCGAGCAGCCGGTTACACATCAGCTGGACTATCGGCAGCGAGAGTGGTGCACCGCTAACAGCGTGACTCATCCGCTCGTAACCGCTCGCCGCCCTGCTCCTTCGTCCTCACGCTCATTCCGCTCGGTTCCACTTGGCTCCATGTTCCACTGCCACCATGCAACGCGTCGCGATACGCTTTCCTAGCTCCTACGAGCGAAGCGGATCGCTAGTCCGCCTCGCGGAACACGCTCGTAATGTTTCGTGCTCGGGGAGGAACGATTCTGTCGGGCGAGTCAGCTTCCAATGTGCGCTTGCATGTTTTAGATTATCTCACGAGACCCATCGATGTTCGGGCTTGACCACTTTTTGCGTGATTTTTGGAAATAGCTGAAAAAATATATTTTGTTACTTTTGATGTTAGTGGTTGAGAGAAGTTGGCCGATTTTAGAAAATCATTTTTTTGGCAACACGAGTCGCTAGCATGTCAGGAAAGGTTCATTTTTGGAATAACATGCACGAAAAGATTGTGAACTTTCAAACCATTTGGAAATTTTGGCATTTCAGAATTTTGAGATTTGGAAATTTTTGGATTTGGAAACCTTTGGTATTTGGGAATTTTGGTACTTGGGAACTTTGGAATTTCGGAATTTTGAGATTTGGAAACCTTTGGTATTTGGGAACTTAGGAATTTCGGAATTTTGATATCGGGGGATTTTGGGATTTGGAAATTTTTGGATTTGGAAATCTTTGGTATTTGGGAATTTTGGTACTTGGGAACTTTGGAATTTCGGAATTTTGAGATTTGGAAACCTTTGGTATTTGGGAATTTTGGTATTTGGGAACTTAGGAATTTTGATATCGAGGGATTTTTGGATTTGGGAATTTTGGTATCTGGGAGTTTTGTAATTTCGAAATTTTTGGATTTGCGATTTTTGGAATTTGGGAATTCTGGGATTTGGAATTTTTGGCATTTGGGAAGGTTGGGATTTGGAGATTTGGGAATTTTTGATTTTGGAACCTTTGGTATTTGGAAACTACTGGTATTTGGGAGTTTTTGGCCTTTGCATAATTTGAGATTCGGGAATTTTGGCATCTTGAGTTAGTGGTCAAGAAATGTTAGCAGATTTCAAAAAATCATTTTTGGGCAGGACAAGTCGCTAGTATGTCAGCAAAGGTTCATTTCTACCCGAATATGCACGAAAAGATTGTGAATTTTCAAACCAAGGAATGACGGCTGCTTTCGAGGTTTGGCTCAGGTTTGAATCATCATGCAGTAAGAGGTTAACTGCGTGTGCGATGTTACATACACTGCAGCTTGAAAATATATGAACACTTCCTTAACACTTTGCACTCTAAGGTATTCTTACAGGTAGCAGATTGCAATTCTAAAACATTTTGATTGAAAATGTATATGCTTTGACCCGAGATTGAAATAATGTCTCTATCTCACGTGCTTCAGCGAAGTCCAAAACAAATTAATGCTTGAGCACAATTTAAAAATTTCCGTGATATGTGAAATAACTATGTAGTCCGTATGTGCACGCGTCAACGATGTCGCAGATGCTATAACATTGTTTACTCATACGTATACAGGTTCCTAGTGTCCATGTACATAATTCAATTTTCTTATAACACAATCTTCTAGTGTTTATGTACATAATTCAATTTTTGCTTAACATAGGCACCCGGTGTTTATGTACAGAATTAAATTTTTTGTGATGTAGGTGCCCAGTACCCAAGTACATAATTAAACTTTCTTGCGACAGTCTCCTAGTGTTCATGTACACAATTTAATTTTCTTGTAACACGGGCTGACGCTTATAGCGGTAATCATTCGAGCACGTTGCCTACGCGTTGTTCACCGTGACGATCGGTTTGACGTAATCGAATTTCGTAACACGACCACGTGATTTTACCCGAGTGATTCCTCGTGGATTTAACAAAGTTGAAACGCGAGCAAACAACGCTTTCAGCGCATAGAATTATGGGCGATACAAATCTGGATAGATATCTTGCTCGCGCAACGAACAGCCCTAGTTCACCGTACAACGAAACAGAGAAATCGTAATGCACCGATTACCGCACTCGTTATGTTGGCCCTACACCTTTACTTACCAGGGATATTCCGAGTGACGTTTAAAATTACTTCGAGCCGACCATCTGAGCTAACTACTCTGTCTCTTACACAAATATATACAGGGTGTCCCCGTTATGTCGCTAGTCTTTAGGATATTTTGGTAATGCGTTTGAAAAATGTTTTAGACTATATACACTGTACTACACGTTCGTATTCCTTCAGTGTGAAAAAATGCTTGAGTCGACCATCTGAACTAACTATTCTGTCTTTTATACGAATATATACAGGGTGTTGCAGTTATGTATATTGTTTAGAATATATTGGTAGTTCATTTGAAAAATGTTTTAGACTTTATTCACCGTACTACACGTTCGCATTCCTTCATTATAAAAAAATGCTTTTTACTTAAAAAAGTAAAGACTTCGACTTTTTTAATTTAACGGGGACACCCTGTATATGACACAGTTCGTTTTCCCGAGGTCATTGCACTGATAATTTAATTTCGAAAATAAATGTGGCAAAATGAAATTTGCCGTGTAATCGATTTTCAAGAAAATGTGTAGCAATGGATGCGATGAATATTCTAGGGATATGAGGGAAGATTCCCCCTAATACTCGTGAGCGTATACTATCTTATCGTTACGTTCTAAACATTGCTATTTGTTATATTACAACAATTATAAATATCACAAATATCGTCATGTGCTGTATTACACACGATGGTAACCGTCGCTACGCCCTATATCGCCATGCGCCATATATCGTCACGTTTCCTATATTGCCACACGCTGTATTTTACAATGTATTGTTATCGGTTTTGTAAGTGCGCGCGAGTGGTAAGAATGAATGGAATGACGAATGAGCGATGAGTGCGAGCGAATCTAAGATAGAGAGAGTGAGAGAAAGAGTGAGAGATAGGGAGAGATAGAAAGCGAGTAAAGAGAATAAAAGTGCGAGCTGCCGAAAATCAGTGTATACGAACCGAGTATAACCAAGTATAAGAAGTAGTAATAGAGCGAGTAATAAGTGGGATTGTACTGCGTAGAAATATTTCAATCATTTCTTTTATATTTTCATTTTATTTTATTTTCCTTTTTCTTGCTCTATTTCGCCACGTATCATATATATTGTCACGAGCTATATCGCCGTGAAGATCAAACGCGTTAAAAACAACGTCGAAACCGTTAGTTCACGATCTGAAAAATTAATGACAGCGTACCATGCAACTGCGGCAGCATTTAGGTTAAAAGCAATGGCATTCGGTATAACAAAGCATGAAACTAGTTAGGAATTCCAGGAAGCGAACAACTCGAGTTCCCAGGGTCGTTGCGTTGCACGATTCCAGCATTACGTGAAATGGTATTTGAATTTTAACTGTAGGAAGAGCGTTAACAGCGAGCGTTCATCATCGTCGACGCTTTTAGACGATACTATACATGTTTTCAGGAAATCGAGTTAAAGTTAAATCGAGTTTATGCCAAAGACGGAGATAAAAATGCTCAACGTTACGGATCCGTTAACTCTCGTGAGAATTACTATAAAGACACATTAAATTATAACGTACAGCCTCAAAACGATCATCAATGTGTATTAGGTCGAGTCATAAGTAACTTCTGATGTAGCTAAGTAGAATCAATTATTCGTATTTACCCGCTATGAGTTACTGGGACAACGAATTTTTTTTTCAGTATACATATACATGAAGATTTAGTCAATCCTTTGTTAACTGTTTTGTGTGATGCACATTACGTTAAATTGTTTTTCTTAACCTGTTAAATGGATAGTCAAAACGTGCATATTCGTCGTGTACTGCTTTGGGAATTTAAGCAAGGCAATAGTGATAAGGCAGCAGCGGGGAAAATATGCAATGTACACTAGTGGACACTTCTGGACACTTTGAATAATAATACGATTTTGGAGAATATGTATATTCTAAATTGATACCGTAATATTTTTATTGTAATCTGTAATGTTTATATTTACGCTCTAAAATTAAAAAGCAGTAATTACAATATAAAATATAAATAATATAGGCGATTAATTAGTTAGTTATGTGGGATTGGCGGGACCTCCATACCCGATAAGAACAAAAGGAATACGGAAAGGACGTGTATCAGGCGGACGCCGGTGGCTCAGTTGGGAGCGTCGACGACTCGTAATCTGAGGGGCACGGGTTTGATTCCTGTTTCGGTCCGGATATTTTTCCGTATTCCTACAGTTATGAAAAAGGGTCGGAGAGTACCCGGTTAAGGATTAGTGGTGGGGAGCCTTGCACTCCCGAACGTTAAGAAGCGCCCGAAAACAACCGAAGGTAGCGGCGGCCAGTGGCTCAGTGGCTCAGTGAGGAGCGTCGACGACTCTTAATCTGAGGGCTCGGGTTCGATTCCCGGAGTCTCCGCATTTTTCGTCCTGACGACTACAATAATTACATATTAAATGCGAAATTTCAGTTAAAGTTTTTTAAGTGTCCAAAATTAATTCCACTACTGTACAGTATACTCTCTATAAGTGTGAAAACTTCGGGTTTGGAGATTTACATTTATAGAATAGGTACTACATTCTTTGTCGTGAGACGAAAGTAGAAATGGATAGCGATACAAAAACAAACAGGGACTGAGGTTCGAGACGTTCGGCAAACATGAAAGACTCTGCGTGTTGTGTCTTTTAAATTCAAAAATCAAAATTCTTTATTTTTGGTTTTTCGTGAATTAAACTTGTACCATCGTATTCGTCTGGTTTTTCTGATTAAAATGATACCAAACACGATATAATTACGATCATAATTACCTGTGTAACAAGCCATAAAAGTTTCGGACGTTACATTTCCAGCAGAGATACTAATTCTTTAGATCATCCATAAATGTAACATCCGAAAATTTTATGGCTTGTTACTCGGGTAATTATGATCGTAATTATATCGTGTTTAGTATCATTTTAATCAGAAAAACAAGATGAATACGATGGTACAAGTTTCATGAAAAATTAATTGGAAATAAGAAAACTGCAATCTTTTTCTTTGCTTGCATTAGTATGTGTCTCACCGATATTCGATCCTCGTCGTTTCGGTAACAGATCGTGTTTAACGCTTGACTGATTCCGAGGAGGATCCCCCCAGTAGGCGGGATAAAATTTTTACTCTTACGGTAGAGATCTTGTTCACATTTACGGAGAGAATACTGTACATGTGTGAAGGGCAAATAACTCGTCAGGCAGTTAGGAATTGGTTTGCAAAACTTCGATCTGGAGATGCAAGTTTATCTGGCGTCGCGGCACTACGCGAAAAATGGCGAAAAATTGTTAATAATAATGTAGCATATTTGGTTTCAATGAAATCATTTTCACATAATAAAAAGAACGCCACGAACTTTTTCCCAGTCCCAATATAATAAATTAATATAATTTCGTTATTAAATGAGAACGAAATAAATGTGTGACGAAAAAGCGGAAGTTACTTATGACTCGACCTAATACAATAAAGTTTGCTGCTGTCGCTGAATTATCAATAGGTGCATCCTCATCCCGCTTCTCGGGCACGATTTATGCGATAACCTGCAAGACATTTTTCTCTCTTATCTCTCATAAAAATATTATGCATCGTTCGCGCGGTTCGGTCGTGAACTCGTTAATCTTATTATACCGCTTCGGTAACGGTACTCGAGGGTTTAGGGGAATCTGCATGGAAACTGGGGGAGAAAACTCGCCGCTTCGAGAGAAGCCAATGTTGTACGTTTTCCTCGATGTTATACGTGGGCGCTTTACTATTCGTTCGAGTCGTTCAAGTTCTCTTCATTTGCGTGCACGTTTACTTGTTCCATCCCCACGGTTTTATCGTGATCTTCGACGCGATTAGAAGTTTCATCGTCTGGACTCCTGGAGTCCAGTTCGAAACTATTCGGTGTATGCAGCTTCGAAACGGCTAACGTGCATCCCGTAACTCGTTCGTCAGCGGGGAGAAATTCGCCCGGGAAGGCTCGTAAAATGCAACTTGAAATCTCGTAATTGCGAGCGTTGCTCGAAGGCCGTTTAAAACTTGCCCGGAAACGAGGGAACGCATTATCATAACGTTGCTGCTTGCTGGCTTAATCGTATCGTTGCGAAACGCCGGAAACGCTTAATAAAATTTGTGGACATTACGTTCCGTTTGTTCAGGGGGTTTGTTTATACAAGCAGTAAACCGAAGATGCGATACGAGTGCGGTGCAACTTCGAACTATCAGTTTTTACAGATATCTATGAATATTGCACTGTAAATATAATTTTGAATTTCCGATTTTTATCAGGTTTTTTTTTATTTATTATCTAGTATTTTGTTTATCTCCAGATTTTTAGATCTCTGCATCACGAGATTTTTAGATTTTCAGGTTCCTAGATCCATACATTCTTCAATTTTTAAATTCTCAAGTCCCTAGATTTCTAGATTCGTAGACTTCTGGATTTCTATGTTCCTATATTTCTAGATTGCTATATTCCTAGATACGTACATTCCTAGATTTATATATTCCTAAATAGTTACATTCCTACACCCCTATATTTCTAGATACATATATTCCCATAGTCCTGTATTCATAGATACCTAGATTCCTAGATTCCTAGATTCCTAGATTCTGAAATTTCCATGTTCCTAGTATATCATATTTCAAGATTTTCATGTTTCTGAACTCTCACGTCCTTATAGTCCTACGTTCTTAGATTCTCGTGTCTCTATTATGATGCGTTTATGTTTCTATATACCCAGGTATCTGTATCCCCAGATTTACATATCTCTGTATCACTGGATCTCTGTAGCTAAGGCATCTCTATACCCAGATCTTCATATCATCAGCGTTTCATGTACGATATCATTTTATTTTCCTCTTGAAAGTAGATCGCAATTGCCACGAAAGGAAGCTGTTGTATTAAAGTTGAATTAGATCGACGAGTTAAGTGCGATCCTACTTGAAACTATGTTTCATAGCATACACGTTTGCTTTAGGAACATCGACCTTTTATGCATACCTTTTCTCTCGCGTGCTGGCAATCGTCATTCGTTGACAACACAGACACCATCGAGTTTTATTAACTCGCCTACTCGTTCGACCTTTGGCACCTTAAGACGCTTTCGAGTGCACCTCCGCTTGCATCGGACTCGATGTCGATGACCTCGTCACGAAAGTCGCTATTTTCATCTTGACACTCGGCCTTACTCGAACGGTGAAGTGGAAGAGGTCAATGTCTCGAGAGAAATCTTGCATCTTGAACCGCGTCAATCGAAAGAAATCATGTTCTTTATTAACGACAAGCGACGACGAACCAGCCGGAGGGGAAGGCCGAGTAACCTGTTTTAGATTTTACGCGTAATTTTAGCGCGTAACTCGTAGATTTCGCTGTTCGTGTTTCCATTTTTGCCTGGTAATCTCTTCCGTTGGTGGTAGAGCCTACCCGGGGCCTAAATTTATGGCAGGGGCCAGGATTTAGTTTACAATCGGACGCGAGTTTTCGTTTTCATTTTCGAGTGTGACGATAACCAGGCACCATAGTGGTCCCACCATTATCATGGGTTTTACTTTCGCCCACCCATGAGAAGTTTGTATTCCCCTTAAAAAAAGGAATCTTACTGGTTTCACACGTTGACTGCCACGCTAACGCAGTTGAAAATTTTATTAGACAGAATTTTTATAATTAACAAATCCTACATGTTCACAATATTTTGCTTTATTTATTATTCATACGTCCAAGTATTTACTACTAGTGTTTCCAATTAGATAAATCAACACATTCGTACTAAATATTCGGTTGTTCGGAAAGTAATTTCGTTTTCTTCCAACAGGCTTGTTTGAGAAGAAGTTCGATCTTAAATGTTCGACTCTACGCTATAGTCTGTGATTGATGTTCTATCAAATAAGGAAAATGAAAAGCAGCATTTTTGGAATATTTTACTTTTTTAAAAATGCTGTTCGAGCAAGAAAAAAAATATCCGATAAAAATCGTCTCTCATTTTCATAAAAAAAACAATGAAGTTATTTTCCGAACAACCTAATGAACGATCGATTCATATGGAAATTTAAGCGTCATCCATATGTGGATGACGTGGCGATGAAAGTGTTAAGCGTCACATAATATTGCTAACGCCCAATCCCGATTGAGTGGTGCTTCGAGCTAAGACGACACTACTGTGCAATATATTTGGGAATATCAGACATGCTCCTGTTCAGTTGTCGAGGTGCGTGTCCGTGATACGTTCGCGTGTCGCACGTTCGCGATAACGCTCGTTTTCTGCGATGCAAATGTCAGACACCTAGTTTCTCCGTGTTGACCCAGTCCGAACGTGCGCTATATTTGTCCCGGTGGCATTCTCGATTTACGCCGAAATGCTGGTTGCGGTTCGAGGAAAGCCTCGGTAATCGGCCGGTTAACTTTCGTGATAGGTGAAAAGTTCATGCATCTATTAGCGCTTCGTCGGGTAACGATATTTGGGATATGTCAGAGGTCGAGGGAAGTTATCAGGGGGAGGTTCCAGCCACCGATAAATCTCTGTCCCCGCTTCTCTGTGCTCGCTGTACAATTTTTCTTCGGTGCATTATTGGTCGACTCGACGTGATAAATATTTAAACCCTTTCACTGCGGACGTCTCTGTCGAGAAATACCTTCGCGCGTTTCCGCGCTAACGCGTGTGCCGCCGTACGAGCGAACATAAATCCGCGTCACGTTCGCGTATTGCAGGAAATATTCAATTCCACGTTCAACATGATCCGCCACGTATTACTGTCGTTTTTCCGCCTTTGTCGTCGCGATTGTTCGAATCAAACTCGGGCACGTCAGTGATGCGCGAGCGATACAGTTAAACGATATATGGACCATCGTTTTTCGTTTCTCTATCTGCTGTTGCTGTCTGATTCCTTTTAAATTGTTTATAAATATACGTCTATAAACATTCTTCGTCTTGCAGACATTTACGTATCTAGAACATAGAAATTAATAAAAGTAGTTGGATAAACATTTTCTAAATTCAACAAGACGAAGTTGCATAGTAGTGAAATTAATGTTTACAAGCACAGAATATCTGCTAGCACAACGACATCGAGTACTAATACTATTGATTTTCATGATACAAGTTCTAGTTGTTCTAGTTGCTTCGAAGTGGTATGTAGGTAGATACTACAGTACATATATGTATATAAATACGTTACAAATACACATATACAATTTGTATGACATAAATACAATACATCATAGAAATATACATACGTATATAAATTGTATGTTACAAATACGATACATGATATAAATATACATGCATATATAAATTCTATGTTATAAATATGATATATGATATAAATACACATACATAATTTGTATGACATAAATACAATACGTCATAGAAATATACATACATGTATAAACAGTATGTTACATATACGATACATGATATAAATATACATGTATATATAAATTGTATGTCATAAATAACAATACATGATATAATTATAAATACATATATAAATTGTACGACATAAATACAATCAATGATATAAGTACACGCGTATAAATTGTATGATATTAATACAAATTATAAATTCATAAAAGAGGCGTATAAGTTTCAAGTTGATCAATATACCGCGAAATCGTACGAACGTGTTTAAAGTTAACGCGAGTTTCAGCTATAATGGAAAAGTCGAATCTAAAACGACGAAGTGTATAATTATTGAGTCGTCGTGTCTCGAGCTATTAATGAAAGATAATATCGCGTCGGATTTGTCTTTGTCTCGTAAATATCTGTAAAAGCCGCATCGAAAGAGAAATCGACGTGGAAACGAGTAAGCTCACCTTCGTAATAGCACGCGTCTTAATCCGGTTCGTAAATTATTGCCGGCTAGATCGCAGATATCACGATATCATCCTGGTAGTCGTTCATTCGCGATGATTTGTCCGACAACTGTTCTCCACGAGCAAAAACGCTCACCATTCATTATGCCAGGCTGTTTCCTGAACGTCAATGTCTAATGACCGGCGTGTACGGGTTCATTAACGGGTCGGAAAGGATATCGTGCGATTATCGATCGATAATTCGATTCGTATCACGACGGATCGTTGCACCGCTAATTGTATCGCGTGGCCGTGCGAAATTATCGGAATACCGGACAAATATTAATGAACTCCGAAATCCGGGGAAAGCCAATCAATTTCGATCCACGATCGATATCTCGAGTTTCTTTTCCCTCCCATTCGGATAAAGTCTCGACAGAAATTGTTACTTTATGCTAATGGATAACCGTAACGAGCTAATACCAGATTATTAGCGTAATGGAGGATGTAATTCCTGCTGTTTAACAGCTTTAATTTTCAGATTTACGATATCACATTGTGGCAATGTCCGAACTCCTCGGATCATCAGAGTTAGTTCCTATTTCGGTTCGGTTTAACGAAGAGAAAATAAATGAAAAACTGGTCGTCTTAGACAACGAGATGGAACTATTGATTTACGAAAATTTAAAAGATGTATTTAACGCGATTGAACACAAAATACAGAATTTACAAAAAAAAATGAGAAACGAATTACAATTGTTGGAATGTGGTATGTTTTGTCAAAACAAGGAAATTTTCTAAAAAATGTTTAGAAACCGAAATCTGTTACCTTTCGCAATATTAAATCAATGAATATCGATATCAATCAGTCTGAATTACCGATCATGCTTTTATAAGCGATAAAGAAATCAGCGATAATACATAAATTGTATCGATATTGGTTTTGTTAGGGCCTCGATTGTTATGATTACTGGCACGCGATAATACATAAAATACTTACCAACATTGTCCATAATTTTAATACACATATCATTAATTCTGAATAAGTCATGCATTTGGAAGTTCATAAAAGCAGGCAGCATTAAATGAAACTTCATCTTACACACAAATCGTAGCTCTTAGCTCGATATCGTTTCTAAAGATCATTCATTAAGAAATCTTTAGAGAACAATATCGATTACCAGGTCACACCACGTGGAGGTGACTACGAAAGTGACCCACCCTATCTCCAAATCCCATCCACCCTCCAATTGCAACTACCTCATTTATCGGAAGGATAAATGAGTGCTTACTCTACTTAGCCCGCAGGCTCGCGTAAATATACAAGTTCTTCACTATGAAGTAGCAAACAATTTGTATATCACACACGCAACTTAAAACTAAACGCTTCCGTACTCTATGTTTGCACCCGTACTATCTAAAACGGTATACCAAGCAAAGGGGAGAAGAAAGTTAGAAGAACTTTCGCAAAGACATTAAAGGAGAAAGTTGGAAGAACTTTCGCAAATAAGTAAAAGAAAAAAGTTAGATATTTCGTAAATAATTAAAAAAAGAAAGTTAGAAGAACTTTCGCAAGTATGTAAAAAAAGAAAGTTAGAAGAACTTTCGCAAATAAGTAAAAAAAGAAAGTTAGAAGAACTCTCGAAAATGGGAGGGACAGCGTTGTCAATCAAGTGAACCCCGCCCACGCGAATGAAACGGTGATTGCATCGTGACTTACGTGAACCTCGGGCAGAATTGAACCAAAAATACTGATAAGAACCAGTGAGACGTCCGAGGTTTAGCCTAGGGAATACCCTAGACAGTAGATCGAGATGGTACATCAATCAATCTACCCCACTAGACGCCTCCATGGCGCTACACCAGCATTTTCAGCCCAAAACTTACAGAATTGAGCCTCGAATACCGATAAGAACGAGTGACACGTCTGCCGTCAGGAAACCCAATCATTCCTGCCCCCGTTGAAAGGGGGTCTAACAGAAAAACATGGAATACCCTAGCCGTCAGGCGATAGATGAGATGATGAGACATCATTCAGTGCTATCCATGCAAGACGTGTCCCAAGCGCTTACCAGCATTTTCGGCCCAAAACTTACCCGGACTCACCGCATTATGCAATCCACGTTCGATCCACGCGAGTCCGGAGCAATCGACAGACAATCACCGTGAATACTACTCTATCACGCGAACAATATCACGACCGGTCGTGAAAATGGGTGCAACTTAGAAACGAAAGCGCTTCCGCACGCACTTAACACTAATACAATGGGGCCCCGCGCTTTATTTTAATCGCACGCATACTTATACTAAACGCGAATGTACCTCTTGTTCGAAAATTGCACTTGTATTATTTACGTTGAAAAAAATAAAAGAGGGTTGGGGTGCGGGAGAGGGGAGGAAGAAAGTTAGAAGAACTTTCGCAAAAGGGTGGTTTAAGCATTCTCTGTCAAGTGAACCTCGCCCTCCTGGACCAAAAGACGGTTAAACTTACATGAAACACAAGAAAGAATCCAACGAAGAATCCTGGTAGTCCGAGTGATGTGATGGCGTTCGGGTTCCCATTTCTCCACAACAAAAAGGTAGAGAGGACACCCTAGTCCCAAGACGACGGATGTTGCATTCAGGATCCCGTTTCTCCACCGCCGCCGGGTGAGGGAGGTCTGACCGAAGAGAGGATCCCTATTCCTCAGACAGCGTTCGCGATCAGGCTCCCATTGCTCCACAGCCGTAAGGGTAGAGAGGCCGCCTCAGTCGTTATACGACAGCGTTCGCCAGCGCACCGCCACGCAGTCCACATCTCAGGAACTGATCAGTAATCCAAGTCCTCATCTGTCTCATGATCCCTGCAATATTTGATTACCTATGGCCATTCGGGTCCGGCACAATCAACAGAAAATGACTGAGTGACTCTATTTAATGCGAAAAAAAATTCACGACCGGTCGTGAAAAAGAGTGCAACCTCGAACAAGAGGCACGGGGACCTACCCGCCCGCCCACGAACTTAATACTATGATACAATAAGGTGCGCATCCCACGATGATCCGACGATTGTCCCACGATGATTCCTCGATGATCCCTCGATGATGTATTCCTCTATCTTCTTTCTTCGGGTAAAACCCACACTGCAACATTAAATAGAAATTAATTAAAACCTGAAAATAAAAGATATTAAGAACGGACTTTCGAGGAGAAAGAAGCCGAATCACTTGAAGTGAAAACCTGTGAGCCCCCATCCACCCGCCCACTAGCTCAATATTAATAAATGAAACCTGAAAATGAAATAAAAGTTATGATGGATTTTCGTGAAGAAAAAAACCGGATTCACTTGAAGTGAAAATTCCTTGAGCTATCCCATCCACCCTCCCACTAGCTCAATATTAAAAATTCAAACCTGAATATGAAATAAAAGTTATCATGGATTTTCGTGAAGAAAAAAGCCGGATTCACCTGAAGTGAAAAACCCATGAGCTCCCATCCACCCGCCCACTAGCTCAATATTATAAATTTAAACCTGAAAATAAAATAAAAGTTATGATGGATTTTCGTGAAGAAAAAAGCCGGATTCACTTGAAGTGAAAATTCCTTGAGCTATCCCATCCACCCTCCCACTAGCTCAATATTAAAAATTCAAACCTGAATATGAAATAAAAGTTATGATGGATTTTCGTGAAGAAAAAAGCCGGATTCACCTGAAGTGAAAAACCCATGGGCTCCCATCCACCCTCCCACTAGCTCAATATTAACCACAAGTTAATTAAAGCCTGAAAGTACTAAAAAAAACCTGCAAGTAATAGAAATTAGTTACAACCTGCAAATATTAGAAATTAGTTAAAACCTGCAAATAATAGAAATTAGTTACAACCTGCAGATAATAGAAACTTGTTAAAACCTGCAAACAATAGAAATTAGTTAAAACCTGCAAATAATAGAAATTAGTTACAACCTGCAGATAATAGAAACTTGTTAAAACCTGCAAACCATAGAAATTAGTTAAAACCTGCAAATAAAAAAGTTAAGAACGAGTTTGGAGAGGAAAACTGGATTCACTTGAAGTGAAAAACCCATGAGCTCCCATCCACCCTCCCACTAGCTCAATATTATAAATACAAACCTGAAAATGAAATAAAAGTTATGATGCATTTTCGTGACGAAAAAAGCCGGATTCACTTGAAGTAAAAATTCCTTGAGCTATATCATCCACCCTCCCACTAGCTCAATATTATAAATTTAAACCTGAAAATGAAATAAAAATTATGATGGATTTTCGTGAAGAAAAAAGCCGGATTCACTTGAAGTGAAAATTCCTTGAGCCATCCCATCCACCCTCCCACTAGCTCAATATTATAAATTCAAACCTGAAAATGAAATAGAAGTTATGATGGATTTTCGTGAAGAAAAAAGCCGGATTCACTTGAAGTGAAAATTCCTTGAGCTATCCCATCCACCCTCCCACTAGCTCAATATTATAAATTCAAACCTGAAAATGAAATAGAAGTTATGATGGATTTTCGTGAAGAAACAAGCCGGATTCACTTGAAGTGAAAATTCCTTGAGCTATCCCATCCACCCTCCCACTAGCTCAATATTATAAATTCAAACCTGAAAATGAAATAGAAGTTATGATGGATTTTCGTGAAGAAACAAGCCGGATTCACTTGAAGTGAAAATTCCTTGAGCTATCCCATCCACCCTCCCACTAGCTCAATATTATAAATTCAAACCTGAAAATGAAATAGAAGTTATGATGGATTTTCGTGAAGAAAAAAGCCGGATTCACTTGAAGTGAAAAACCCATGAGCTCCCATCCACCCTCCCACTAGCTCAATATTATAAATACAAACCTGAAAATGAAATAAAAGTTATGATGCATTTTCGTGACGAATAAAGCCGGATTCACTTGAAGTGAAAATTCCTTGAGCTATCTCATCCACCCTCCCACTAGCTCAGTAATATTTAAAAATTAATTAAATTCTGAAAATAAAAAAAATTGGATTGCATGTTTTGATTAGAAGGTAAAACCATAGATACATAAGACAGAAAGATCTTATAAAATCTCAGAATTGGGAAGAAACCAGATTGAGATATGAAAATCTCAGAACTCAAAGAAAGGCACAGTTAAATACGAAAATCTCAGAACTCGAAATAAAATTCCGTATGGGTTCGAAAGATCGGAACAACTTCCTTGAAAGACATAAAATCTTTAAGAGTTTTGAGAATCCTAATTGACAATTATTGTAAGCTCCCTAAAAACTTACTAAAAATGAAAATCTGAAACGTCCAAAATATTATTAAGATTGGAAATCAACGGAAGAGGATCGAAATTTTTCGCTATTCGAAGCGAAACATTCGAAAATAGAAAATGCGATGAAAATTGCGAACTCACGGGGGAAGAAATAACCTAACAACCTAACAAACAAAATCGAAAAACTGAAAAATGTAGAAAGCTTAAATGAAATAACAATCGACGCAAAGCGGAACATATCACGGAAATTTGAAACGGAAGTACAATTACCATTCTGAAGGGACTGCAGATTTCTTACCATTTATGATATACAGGGATTTAGGGAGTAAGAATAATTGATATTTTTTAAAGTAATGAGTGGAAAGAAGAATATAAAATTGCGGAGAATTCCGGAACTCTCAAACTCGAATAAAATCCCGACGTGATTCTAAATTTTCAAAGTTTGTACCAAAATCGCGACGTGAATCTATACTTTCAAATATCGTAACAAAATCGCGACGTGATTTTACATTTTCGAAGTTCGAAACAAAATCGTGACGCGATACAATATTTTCGAAGGCCGTAGCAAAATCGTGAAGAGATATGAAAATTTCAAAGTTAGTAACAAAATCGTGGAATGATGTAATATTTTCGAAGCTGGAAATAAAATCGTGGCACATTTCGAGAATCGCAAATCTCGATCAAAATCGCGAGATGGTATGAAAATGTCAAAATTCGTAATAAAATCGCGACGTGATTCTATATCTTCAAAATTCGTAATAAAATCGCGACGTGATTCTACATTTCCAAAATTCGTAATAAAATCGCTACGTGATTCTACATTTCCAAAATTCGTAATAAAATCGCGACGTGATTCTACATTTCCAAAATTCGTAATAAAATTGCAACGTGATTCCATATTTTCAAATATCATAATAAAATCGCGACGTGACTCTACATTCTCAAAGTTCATAATAAAATCGCGACGTGATTCTATATTATCAAAGTTCGTAATAAAATCGCGAAGTGACTCTACATTTTCAAAATTCACAATAAAATCGCGAGTCGTTGATCGTTTGCTCGTCAAGTTCGAGCAAAACACGTTCGACGATACTTTTCGTACCGTCAAAAAAACACACACATAAAATACAGAAAAATAATAGCGAGCATAGTGACAAAATGACTCTCCATCCTAAGATGGACAGCCATTGATAGTTCCCCTCTTCTTTGGCAAATTTTGCCGGGGCTCTTCGGCATATAGCCTCTTCTTTCTTCGGCTGGCAGCCTCACAAAAGTTCACTCGCGAAATTTTACGGTAACTCGGACATTCCTTGGCTTTGATATTAATTACATAAATTTTCGATTTCGTCGTCGATCGATCTCGAGAAACAGACAGCGGTCACTTTTATAGAAATAAAAATGAGCCGCTATCAATTTCCTTCGATCGTCAAGAACGAGATCAAAATTTTACGTAATCATACAAATTCGTTACTTTAAGAAAGGAAAGAAAATTGAAATTTATACGACCAGCGATTCTCAGAATGCGCTGTTCGTAAAAGAATATCCGAGCAGAATATTTATTTAATTTCATTGCACTTCACTTCACTTCACTGTATACTTCATTTTTGCAATCGGGTCTAGCACCACGACTGCGACTTACAATCTAAAAGGCTTGGCCTTACGAACAATCGAGTTCAAGAGAATATTAAATACGATTAAGTCGTATTTAGATTTTTTCTCTCGATTTTTCGTCTTTTACACTCCAGATACAAGCATCTCACGTGTATTTTACGGAGGACAGAGAAACATGAATGCTTGCTCCGGCCCTACCTACTTAAAAACTAATTCAATCACACCAGAAGTATGCTACCTGCCTGCCTGATGCTATATTTAAAAAATTGCAAAGACCATTCTCACAAAAACACACTCCACGGTTCTCACACAACCACCCGGGTGCAAAAATGCCTACTCCTAGAGAGTACGTCCCGGGACGTCTCCGACACCCGAGTTCAATACTACATTCACACTCTAATGTTTCATACCTTTTTCGCTGAAATCGATCGACACTCGACAGTGAATATTAATTGAACATTAACATATTTCATTTACTCATTCTTTCGAATATTTAATGTAATATGTGCATGTCGTAATAATTTTGTAATTACTCAACTTGTACAATTTTCAAATTAAATTTTGTTCAGTTGATATAACTTCGAAACGTGTACTGACTCTACTTGTTTATTTTTGTAATTCAATCTTATTGATTCTATACGCATCTTTCGATAGCGTTTTGCAAATTCGTGATTTTATAATAAATCAATGTAATTTTTAATCGACACAAGGTCCACGACCTAACCACACACACACACACACGTGTAACTTGTGTCGAGTATAATTCACTGTCAAATTGTCGATCGCCGATACATCTTAAAACTAAACCGTGTTCACCTGCCCGAACTCATGCGAGTAGCATCTAAGCACGCGTATGAGTTTCGAGCATAAAAATGAACACGGCCAATTGTATTTGGACCTACCAGTTTTCTTCATGTGTGCTAAAAATCCTGAGCTAAGAAACGTGATTAATAACATGCTAATAAAGCGTTCTCCTCAAAAAATGAACTTTAATATTAATGAATTTAATTATTATGAACTGAATTTTTCAAAAATGAAAATGGAGAAACACTTTGCAAAAATATCTACGTATATCGATTCTTTCATTCTCGACAGATTTCCGATATCAAAGTAAATTCGCTAAATAACTAAAAGTATTCATGATAATCAACTTTGATATCGAAATCTGTTCTTCGCGAAACTTTCTTGTACATATGTTTGTTTGAAAAGAGTTCACGCGTAGGACAAAAATTGAAAATGAATCGATTATTAAACTGCCACGAAATCGGAGGGTCGTCCGACTTCTATGCAGTTTTACGTTCGATTCGTAAGGAAGTTAAAACGCGATGTACAAGAAAACCCTATCCTGATCTAATAAATGATGTACACAAAAATACAATTTGTACGAATATCGCACGATCGTACAGTCGTGGTCACTATGCTCGCTTCAAATAATAAAATTACAACCGGTTCCCGTGCCGTTTCGAACCATTCGTTCTACGACATGATGGGAACCGGAGGAACCGTAAAGCATGCGACTCACCGATCGCAGACTTGCACCAATCCAAGGTTGGTTGCTGGATCTCGAACGACCATGATGTGGAAATTATTTCGTCAGCGTGGCAGGAAAGTGGCAGTTGATTCGTCAGCGTGGCAGGAAAGTGGCAGTTGATTCGTCAGCGTGACTGGAAAGTGGCAGTTAGTTCGTCGGTTGGCAAAAACATGACCTGCTGAAAGCACACAAGTCACGACAATTATTAGACTTCTTTTATCAAATCGCATTTGGAGCAACGTATTCGTATTGAGTCATGCAAACATGCAGTAAACAAGTTTTTGTAATTTTGAAAATGTTCGGTAAAGAAAACAAACACAAGGCATGCACACGAAATTATGTTTAAATAATTACACTACTAAACTCGGTAATAAATTTGCAAACGTATTTTAAATTGCACAAGTAACTACACCGTAAAACTTGCGAAGACACTCGAAAACGTATGTCAAATTAATTGAGTAAATGCACTATTAAGTACACTAAAAGTTTTGCAAAAATTTAAGAAAACCGGTACGTAATTATTTCACGAAACACACTATCACATTTGCAAAATTTTGCCAAAACACTTGTGTAACTATTTTATGTAGCACTTTAAAACGTTTGCAAAAATATGTCAAAGCACGTAATAACCACTTCGTTAAACACACCAAAACACTTGCAAAATTATTCCACAGCACTTGGGTAATTACACTATGCATTAAACTAAACTGTTTGCAGAAATATGTCAAAACACATAATAACCACATCGTTAAACACTCTAAAACACTTGTGCAACTACTCTATAAGTTTCACTAACACGTTTGCAAAAATATGTCAAAACACTTAATAACCACTCCATATATAGCACTTAAAACACTTGCAAAGTTATGCCAAAATACTTAAAACATCGCACCACAAAGCACACTGATATATCCGTATATGCATGCACAATCGCTTGTAGTAACACACTATTAAACACTGTGACACGTATGGGACCACACCATATATCGCGTTAACACACCCCCATATTTATGTAAAAAAACACTATAAAACACACTGATGTATCCGTGTATGCATGCACAATCACTTGTAGTAACACACTATTAAACACTGTGACACTTGGGGCACCACACCATAAATCGCGATAATACACCCCGTATTTATTTAAAAAAACATTATAAAACACACTGGCGTATCCGTTATATGCATGCACAATCACTTGTAGTAACACACTATTAAACACTGTGACACATGGGGGACCACAACATATATTGCGTTAACACACCCCCGTATGTACGTACAAAACCACGATAAAACACACTAAACACTTGCACTAGTACACTAGATAACACACAGATTAGCACACAATCGATGCACAAAATCTTTGACACGTACCGGTAAGTGTTGATGAGGTAGATCCGACCCCTACGGCACTAGCAATAAAACTGATCAGATATGACCTCGTCAAGTGCAATCGCGAACATCGATTGGCAATATGTGATGTCCAATTAAACATCGCCCATATGGACCAATACCGTGCACTTACCTATAATCGAATCTAATATTGTTATATAATAAACGATTTTACTATAACTTCTTATTTTGCAATTGTTTATTATTTAATTATTATTCTAATAACATTTTCGCGTGAATATGTTACCAAATGGTTAAAAATTATTATACTTTTATATAATATTAAAAAATGATTGTAAATTACAAATTTTTTCAATATTAATATTAGTTGTTTATACAAACGTTCAGTAACCATTACCGTTATCTGTTAGAGTTTATATTATTGTTTCATTTTTATGCATTGGGACGTTGTAATGTTTCAACTTAAAATTTTTGTTGTTATAATCGTTAATCTTTCGATCAATGTTACAATCATCAAGGTGTGCCATTTTCTATAATTACCAAAATAACAGTAGAAGCTATTCAAATAATTATATTGTCGCGCATAAAAGATAAAACGAAATGTGTACTATCGTTGTTTTAATGATCGACTGTCGAAGGGTTAATATTTTAGTTGTTTCTCCCTCGGTTCCTCTTCACCACGATCCTCGATTTATCTCTGTAACTACGTTCGAAGGGACGTTTGTCCAATCTGTTCCCCCTGTTTTCCCCTCTCCTCTTCACCCCTTGACTTTACGTTCTACTCATCCGTCGTTCTTGAGCTCCTCGGGGAGCTGCTTCCGTGTACATAATGCAACTTGGATGCAGCGGCTAATGTAAATTAAGCCGTGCATGCATATTAACTACGTGTTGTTCGCCGCGTAACGGATGCACAGCGATATAATCTCCCTGTAACACATTCGCGAGCGGCACTCGCACGTATTCCTGCCGAAGGGTGAGAGTTCCATTATTCGCAGCTCCATCTGCGGAACGGTACTTCGATACGAACAGACGCGTACTTACCTCACGCTCAAATGAACCGAGGCGTCGCGACGCCGTTTTGAACCTGACACTGTTTCGTGAAGTAAAATTAACTCACACGATTTTACTGTTAGAAACCCTTCTGATAAGCGGTTTTCCGAACATGTAAATTCTGAAATAGGAAGAATTTTAGGTTTCCAAGTAGCGAATTTTTAAATAGTGGTGTTTCAAATTCGGAATTCAAGAATTTTCAATTTTCATGCTTCAGGTTCTCACATCTCAAATTTGAAAATCCCAAATTGCCATATTTCAAATTCTTAAATCCTGAATTATTAAATCCCAAATTTCTCAAAATTTTATTTCTGATATTCCAAATTTGTAAATCCTGAGTTCAGGAATGCTAGAATTACCATTACATGCTTTATAGGATTAAATAGATTAAACCTATAATTCCGTTAACGGTAATTCCCAACCGTCAACAGACGGTTTCTCTTTCCGTATCATCAGAAGATTCTAGAACAATTTGAGAATAATATAAATACCGCTCCGTTACGAGTCTACTTCATCGTTTCGCTGTTTAATCGTTCATAGTGTGCGTGTTAAAACAAACGTGTTTGTCGACATCAATTGTTCACTCTTTGATTGTTCCTGCAATAAATAAGTTCCGCGTCAGGTTCTTCTTGCGAGTCCTCAAGAAAAGGAGCAACTCTATCTCCATCCGGGCAATCGTCCGCTCTTTGTCAGCAATCGAAACATCCTGAGTTCTAAGATTCCAAATTCACAAACTCCGTATTTTGGAACAAATTCTCAGATAGTGATTTCTAGAGTGTCAAATTTGTAATTCTCATGCTTCAGGTTCCCAGACCCCAAATTTTCAAACCCCAAATTCTCCAACCCTGAATTCTCAGAATTTCAACTTCTCAAACTTCAAATTCTTAAATGTCAAATTCTCAAATCCCAAATTCTTAAACCCCAAATTCTCGAATCCCGAATTATCAATTCTGAAAGTCTCAAATCCCGAATTATTAAATCTAAAATTTTCAAATTTGGAATTCTCATGTTCCAAATTCTCAAATTTCGTATTCTCGAATATCAAATTCTCAAAGAGCGAATTTTTAAATACTGAAATCTCATGTTTGCAATTCTCGAATTTGGAATTCTCATCTTCCAAATTCTCTAACCCCAAATTTGCAATCCCCAATGTCTGAAATCCCGAATTGTCAAAACGCCGAGTTCACAAATCTCATATTCTTAAATTCCGAATTTTCAAATCTGAAATTTCCAAACCCCGAGTTCCCAAATCCCAAATTCACAAATAGCGAATTTCCATGCCACAAATTCTCAAATTTTTAATTCCGACATTCAAAATTTTCCAATGCCGAGTTCTCAAACCCAAAATTTGAAAACCTAGAAACTCCAAATTCAAAACATTCCAATTCTCAAATTTGAAAATCTGCAATTTCCGAATATCAAATGTCCCGACCCTCAAATTCTAAATCTGTCGATTACAAAATTTCCGAATCTCAGAATTCCAAAATTTTCAAATATTTCAACTATCTCAAGTATCTCAAACATTCCAAATGCCCCATACACCGCAAACACCTCAAATTTCCAGTAGCACAAATTATGCATACCGAACTGAACCCACAAGCAAAGTTATCGATCCACTTTATCTCTGCAAATATGTGTTCGGTCGTTTCCGTTTGCACAAATTGCACGATCATGCGAACTGTGCTGAACAGTCGTAATTGTATACACATACGCGCATACATATGTTCTGTCACGAAGTTGCCGTAAGATAAATTTGTTTGGTTATGTTTCGTAATTAGTATCGATGGTTGCCGCGTATGAAAATCAGGAGGTACACAAACGTTGTTACTATGATTCACTGTGTGTTCAACGGCGACCGTTGATCACGCTAATTGCCACGAATTAGCCGCGATTCAATTAACTATCGGCGAGCCATTATCCGCATGTAGGTTAGCGAAGTGCTTACTCGACGATATATCATGGATTTTCACCGTTCGTGTAAAAAGTAGCGCGAAAACGTCGGTGAAACTCGATACGCCGATGCTAGATACATCGTATTCGCAGTTTATCCAGAGTTCCCTCGTTATTTATACTTTTGCTCGTTCGTTCCGGCAGTCGTTGATTCAATTAACACCTGCAGTTGCACCTGCTGCCGCGAAAACGTTAATTACGTTAAGACGCCAAAGAGAGAAAAAGAATGAACGACGTTATCGCGACAATCATTTTTCCGTCTTGGTGTTCGCTCGATGTGGAGCAACAAAGAGAACGTTGCCCGTGAACACGTTCACGAATCACGAGCATGGAATTAAGTCGAGCGTTAATTATAACTGTAATCAAGAATCGTAACGTGTCGGATGATGGTTCTTGTTTTCCATGTTAATTGCAATTCGACAGAGACTCTGATTTCACCGCGTAACACTTGCGTAGGTTAAGTCAAAGATGCGTGCAAACGATTAGGATTGAGGGATCGGTTGTTCGGGAGTCGTCGGGTGCGATCGGGCTCGATCGGGCTAGCGGGCGACTCGTATGTCCGGTGACGCGGTGATTTGGCGCCATGGGGATTATGGCGCGAACGTAGCGCGCGCGAAGGCAAGGGATAGTTCGTCTTTTGTTTTTCACGCGGGAATTCTGGGAGAACGAGGAAAACGGTGTGGCGTCGGGGGTCAGTCATGTTGTAACGCTCGAAGTAGCACGTTGTTGTCTTGTAACCTTTTTCTGTATATTTAGTTGTTAATTCATTAAATTCATGAATTGTCAACTCATTTTTTTATTGTTATCGTTATTTCAACGAAATCCGTCTACCTCGATTTATTCGACCCTACAGGATTATACGGTATACTAGATCGCATTAGATCGAAATGGTTATGTAAGGGAATACCGCGATATATACAAAATAAAACTGGTATGTATATACTGCATATATATAATAAGACTGGTCGAACCAGCGTTTAAAGTTAATGGTCTCTGTCATGGCGAGTTGGTTCTGCGAGGACTATCAACTCGATGATACGTAAAATTACATAATTAATTTACATAAATAAACTAATACTTTTTTTGTAAAGAATATGAAGGCGTATCAGCTGATGCAATAAAAAATATATGATTCCATTTAAAAAAACATTAATGATCTTCGCATCTCCTTTACACGTCCACCTACAAAAAAAATATATCATCAGAATGTGCCCCTCTTGTAACCATTCAACTTCATCTGAAACATTGTTTGCTATGAGTAGTAATAATGACGTAAATCTAGATGGCAAAATTTGGTGAACCAGCCTGTATATTTACTGATTCATCGCTTACGTTCGCCACGAAGGTGCTACGACATTTTAATAAGGTTGCAACAGCCAGGCGGGAGAATACTTGTTCGAGATTCATTTTATGGAGTTTCGCTCGGGGACTTATTGTGTTTGTGGCGGTTTCAAAGTTATTGGAAGCCGCGGTTGGATCGTTCCAGAACGATACTCGTAAAACGAGTCGCGGAATATTAAAGTCAGAAACAGTTGGCAGTGGTTCTACCTTGCGAGTCGCATTTAAACTGAAATTAAATCGTCTGCCTGTTACTTGGCAACCGTCGTCGCCGCTAATTTAGATGAAGCAACTCTCTCACACATTTTTCACGATTATACTACCGAAAGGGGCGGCGGGGCACATCGTTTTTCGTGAGAACGAGGCAATTAATTCTAAACACCGACGATGTGGGACGCATTTTCTTCCCTGGACGTCTCAATCGTTGTATTGTTCCGATGTTTACTTATTATACGTTCACCGTGTTAACTTTCTTAATTGCCGCAAAATGTGAAACGCGTTCGATACTTGAAACATATTCTTGATTCTCACGCATTATCGCGATCGCGGTAGCTGTTTCGCACGGTATATTTTTCTTAACAACATCGCAACTGGTTTAGAAAGAATGTAACAGTTTAAATAGTTCAGTGGAACGCAACCCCGTTTAGATTTTCAAACTTCTGTATCTTTAAATTTTCACAGATTCATTATTTATATTTCTGTGTTTATCAATTTTTTAATTTCGCGAATTTTCAAACTTTCCGACTTCCGTGGTACGATTACTTGGGTGACGCATAACGAGTACGATGTATGAGAAGTGCAACAAGTGGTGATGTTACGTGTTGAAATCAGAAACATCGGGAATACATCGTGTACAAATTTAGCACGTGATACAGCGTAGGGTGATTGTAACGCGTGGTGACATAACACGTGATATATACAACGCGTAGCAATTTATCACGTGACGGATACAACGTCGAATGCAACGTGCGAAAAATTAACACGTGTTGGTCTAACACGTGTGCGACGAATACAACGCGTGGTGATCTATCACATGACTATACTTCATACGCTAATTCAACACGTTACTCTTCTATATATAGTACTGCAACACATGACTATATAGTAACATAACACGAGACTATACCTTATACAGTAATACAACATATGACTACAGTCTATAAAGTAACATACCACATGACTATACCGTATATAGTAATACAACATATGACTGCACTCTATACAGTAACATAACACGTGACTATACTCTGTACAGTAATACAACACATGTCTATACCCCACGTAGTTACACAACGCGAAAAATGCATAGTAATACAACACCAAACTGTACTTAACACTAAAACTACAAACCAGTCAAAGTGACTAGTTTCGGATTTCATATTTTATATCAAAATTTTGTGGCCACCCTTTTGTGAAAATATCCCGTCATGTTTTATTGAGTTAATGGATGGTTGTATTGTATATGTTAGGTGATGCTGCAGTATTAATTTATTTATTTTTTTACTTTATTTTCGATTTTGAAGTAACTACACATTTAATGCCGGTACTTCTAGTGTTAAAAGCATAACCTACTGCAATCATCGAAATTATTTATGATAAACGAGTCGAATTCTACAGAAGAATTTTCAAGAAGGGACGAAATTTTTATGGAGCTGTTATTTTTATATTATATTACAGTAATAGGGGGCTATTTCGGTAAATGCCGCACAAAAACGATACGTGTCACCGGTAAATATTTCTTTTCACCGTGACTCGCTGCTTTCGAACGCATTATTTCGTCCCTCGATCCTGGAGATAGCCGAGTTGCGTCATCGTTACACGGGCCGGTGATATCTGATGTCTACCACCTAGTGTTCCATCGTGAGAATTCTTCCATGGAAAACGAAAACACGAGCCTGGCGCTTTGTCACGAACGCTTCTCGGGCTGCTTTCAATTAAATCCACGGTAGAACGGATCCTCGCTGGCTGCCCTCGAACGTGCGTAGATCGGTATCGAAGGACATAAAACCTTGGACCCATACATCCTTCTGTTTTATAAATTTTGTGCTTCTACGTGGAGCAAAAGAAACATGAACGCGTTCGTCTTCATATCTGATATTAAACACAACGTTGTGTTCGGACGCGAACGAGTATTTCTTTCAATACCGAGAACTTGACTGTTCGGACGCGAACGCATATTTCTTTCAATGCCGAGAATTTTACAAACAAAGGATAGAATTTCGCGAACGCCATGCTTTGTCAACGAAGGTTCTCGAGCAACCTATATAAGTTTATTATTAATCCGGCCCACCGAGATGGGCACGAATCTGCTTCCTCGCCTCTTTGGGCATACGCAATAAACTACCTATCGTCCCTCCCAGCTAGCCACCGCTTCCGGTAGGGACAAGGTAGATCTACGGCAGAGAAGACATTGCTTGACTCGGCACTTGCACAGAATTTTATTATTGTCTCAATGATCTTTCCGCCGGATACAGACTCCCCCAGCAAAGTTCTCAGAGTCGTGTAGCCCTCGCCCCGTTAGCCTACCGCCCGTAAAGAGCGGAGTTTCCAGGTCACACCGCGTGGAGGTTGGGGTTGGCTCTTGGCGCTACAGGGGCACCACTCCCTGCAGCACCTTTGTGACCCCAACCTATATAAGTATGTAATTATAATTCGACACTTACCTTCAACGTTCACTCCTGAACAATTCATAATTATATTCGACGGGTTTTTTACGCCGCAAGGCCTTTTCCCCTAAATCGTGTAATCAGAGCCAATAAATTATCATTATATTTCGGCTCAAATTCACCCAGATTATTTTATCTACCTTCCTTCTCAATCGTAATCGGAAATTATTTGAAACACGAAATTTCTCCATGTTGGAAAGATTTCGACGATACACGTTGCGTGTACTACCTGCTGAGAGCCATCCGAGCACGAAGATCGATTTCTACGATATCGCTATAAAGGAATTTTTATTGTTAACCTCGATGTATGTTTTCTATTTGATCCGACGTCTAAACTGATCGACCTATTTAATCGCGAAGAAAAATCCCCTTGGGAAATCCGTGTACAGTGAGGGACAAAAGTATTCGTACACTCGGAATGTAGAAATAAAAACAATGTTTGTATATTTAAACATATAGTATGTGGATGACATGGTACTCAAAGTGTTAAAAAGAAGTATTAGAAAGAGGTTGGTGTAATATAGCATCTGACGAATCTGACTCGCGATACACTCACAGGTTAAACGTAATAATTTGTATTACAATTTTGCACATGCTTATATATAAAATTTATATCCAATTACCTAGATAATCAAGGATAATTGAAATTGAATTAAGAGACTCAATTACACCCTCTTAGAATGAAGCTATTTTCCCAAATTCAATATTTGGATTTTCAATACATATTTATATTCGTTGAATTAATACCTTGAGTGTCACCCTAAACAGTTCCAATTTTTTTTAGGAAGTAATTTAATTTCCAATAAATTTTATAGACACTTTTCATAATATTCTATCCTGGTTTATTCGATAAGCTTTAATCCATTTGCAAACATTGTTTATACTTTGTTAAGTTAAATGTTTCAACTAAAATTAGCGATGGATTTATGTATGAATTCATACGTCACCCGTATGTGGATGACATGGCACTTAAAGTGTTAAACTTGTGCAATAAGCAACGAATAAATATTAATAACTGAAGAAATTTCTCATATATCCCCATGTAGTTCCTCGCTGTAGGTACATGTATATAACGTTTCTATCGAAGATCAGAAAAAGTTAAACGTTCGTTCGTTCCACGAAGAATACGCTATTCTTTCATTTATCTCCGACATTTTTCACCACGGTCGAACGATTACTATGATCGGACAGGATCTTACATTCGATCACGCAAGTTCGGTATTTGCATGGACAGCGTGCGTGTCGTCATAGCGACCACACGAAATTAACAACGAGACTCGTGTTCGTAACGCGTTAAAACCTTAACGATCGAGTTATTCAAGAAACAGAGACTACGTATACGCTTTCGATACCGTTTGATTGATTACCTGAAAGCTAAAACCTTCGAAGCCAGCCACGTTCCACGCGCGTTATATCCGAAGAAATTGATATGATCGGTGAAACGATGTGTCGTGCCGTAAACCGTGTAAAATCGAACGTTCCCGTTGCTTCGACATTGAGGCAAGAAAATAATAGTTCGTCATAAATTCTGACCGGCGTGGATCGCGTTGTAACAAGATCGTGTTCGGGGACGAGTTAAATAGATCGCGACGAGACACCGAGGGAAACTATTTCAAACAGATCCGATTCACGTGGACGTGTTCCGAATTCAGAACGAACCAGTTGGTCTCCGTTAAACCGGAAACTTTTCCACACGGTGCTCCACCTTCGAGCACACCGACACCGAGATACGGTTAACGATAGGGTTAAATTGGTCAGCGGGGTAGCACTCGATTGATCCTACGACTCGCGGAGATATCGTTATCAAGCATCGAACATCGTCCTCCGACCATGTAGATACGATAGGAATCTGTGAACCGTTGGATTCTACCTAATCGCTCAATTCTATCGTCTGTGGCCCTGTCACGGGTTAAACGAACAGCGATATCAACTACCATTTCCACCGTTTCACCGTGAAACCTGCTTTTGATTCCGCTGCACGCCACGCGAGTTGCACACGAGATGACTTCTCTGGTAAACTGAAACGACGCTAGAAAGGTGTGTACTGTGTTTTGCGCAAGAAAAGATTTAGGCGGATACGGGAGTGAACAATTTTGGTAAAAAATGTGATTGAATTAACCCCTTGAACTCGACAGGCGATTTACATTAGCCATTTGATTTAATGCAACTATTTTAAATAAATAACTTGTAACTACATTTGTAGTATTATACACGCGATGTTTGTATATAGTGAAACAGACAATAATGACGATTAATACTGATAAAATAATAATTTCAAAAAAGTTCAATAAACTCTTTGTCTAGAAAGTTTTATAGTCGCTATTTGCTAACAGTAAAAGCCTTTCGAGTGCAAAGGGATAAATTCAATTTTCATTTTTATTATAAGTATGAGATGTAACATTTCAGGCTATACATATATAATACCGGTTTCTTGTTTCTAATCATACATACACTATGCAACCGACAAGAAGACCGTTTTGGAGGTTTGGCCAGGCGTTCAGACGCGACGGCAGTAATTGGCCGAAAAAGAAAGATAGTCGCATCGAGTCTCACGCATTTTCGGCGGCGGAATTTATTGGGTCGCGCGGTCACGCACACTAGTTGACTCGAAGACCGTAAACAATCAGTAGTCTGCGATCGACAATCGGTGTCAAGTTTCGACGATTCTTGGTGGGGGTAGGAGGAGCGATCGCGTACGTCTTATGTTTCAGGACAACCTCTAAAACGGTCTTCTTGTCGGTTGCATAGTGTACATTGACATCGTTTGAAGGAGTAAAAATAAATCATCTAGTAGACCTCCGTTACGTCGCTGTGAATGATATTGACACACGGTGTGTGATTGCGTGTCTGCTACCATGAATTATGGGACCACATAGTGTTCCATCACGCGCTATGTCTAATTTATCATGCGTTAGGTCACTACACGTTCTGTTCGACGCGCTTTGAATCACAACTCGGTGTACTTGCCACGTGGTGTATTTTTCACTGTTGTATTTGCGATGCGTTGTACTTGTCACGCATTATATTTGCGAAACATTGAATTCGTTCCGCGTGATATTTGCCACGTGTTAAATAACTATGCATTGCACTTGTCACGAGTACAACCATAGTGCTTTGTATTCGTCGCGTATGGTATTCGCCACATGTTGTATTTGACAGGTGTTGTTTTAACCATGCCATGAATTCACCACGCGTTATATTCGTTTTGCGTTGTATTTGTCACGTGTTACATTCAGAACGTGTTGCATTCGCTACGCGTTGTTTCTATCGTGTGTTATATTCATCACGCATTGAATTCACTACGCGTTGCATTCGCCTCGCGTTAATTCTCCTCGCGTTTGTTCGCACGTTCTATCACCACACATACCGCGATAACCTTACGTGTGGAATCGCGAGTGTCACATCTTTACTCGCACTGCTGTATATTATATAATCAGCCGTTCCATTTCCACGCGTTATATCGTCGCGTGGTGCGTCACCCACATATCGAGCCACCAAAATTAAACAATAAATATCATACTTTCTCGAGGATCGTGTTTCACAAAGGATTCTTGGCAGCTCGGTATATAACGCGCATCGATTACAGAAAGATCTTCTTTATAAATTCCACAGGGCTCCTTTATAAATTGCCGATGTCGTTGGGCCATTTCCCATTCTTTCTCCGGGGTTCGCGTAAATATTTACAGGAATAGGCCCGCGATAAAAAGGATTCGGGCACGAAGCAACGGTCAAAGGTCAAGCAGCCACGAAGGAGTAACGATTCCGACCGATCGTACATCAGAATACTTATACACAGGCCTTTTCGGGGCCCGACCTCGAAAACAGAAAGGTCACAGATGGACCACACGCGTGGCACGTAGTACCTGATCCTTGGGTAGAATCCATTTTCGAATCCTGCACGTTGTAGCATTCTCGTTTCCATGTTTCTTTTTCATCGTGTTTTCATTCTAAACGATTCTATGCGTCCCTTGTTTTCAGTTTTCTTTTTCTCTTATTCTCCCGCTGTCTTCTGCTCGTTCTATCTGTCGTACCCCTCGGCTATTCGTGTTTTTGAAAGTTATTGCTTCATCCGCTTCTTCATTCTTGTGTCATTTCTAGTTTAACTATGTAGTATTCAAATTTCTTGTTTCTATTATGTCAACATGTTCGATTCATTTAATTATTCAATGACTGACATTGGTTACAACATTTTCATCTATTTTAACAAATTGTAGTGACAGTCATAAAGTCAATTAATTATTTTAATCTGATTCAACGTGAGTGGACATAGTGCAAACCTTCTTAACAGTTGATACATTTTTATGATATAATTTTATATCGCTTGATATACAGTTTTATGCATACGAATGTCTTACTTCTACTATATTGTTCTATCATGGGCCTAACCTAACTCCACATGGGCTTTAATCTGATTCAACGTGAGTGATCGTAGTGCAAACCTTCGTAACACTTGATATAGTGTTATGATATAATTTTATATCACTTGATATACAGTTTTAGGTTAAATCAGGTTTAGTCAGAAGGTGAATCGAACGTGGACCATCATTAGATTTTTTTATTGTTTTCTTTCTCGCGTCGTGTCGTCCATTTTGTCATCGTCGTTCCTGGTCACCGCGTTTCTCGCTCTCGCCGTTAAGACGTGTCTCATTGTCATAGAAAGGCGGCATAAACTATCTGTTAGACACGGTTAGTGCAGCGATGTTGTTTATTGCGGTGTCCACGAATCGCTATCGAAGTTGCAATACGCCATTCGCGCAGGCTTTGATAAATGCTCGAACGTTTAGGTACACGACCGTGGTGATTCCGCGTAAGAAATTATTGGATTTTCGGTATTACGCGTGATGCACGACAATGCAACAGCCATAGCGTTGAAGCTTGTCAATGGTACAAATGAGAGTCCCGGGATTCGTGTCATAAATTTCGCGAGTTATTCATCCGTTTCGAGAAGAGTAATGGCTATGTTCTTCCCGCATCCATGGACGTGAAATACGTCGTGCGAATTACAATAAGATCCCCCATAATATGCGTACTGCAGGTATGCTATATTCGGCATTGCCGTCTTATGATCATTTATTTGCAACGTGCAACGATTCCTTTATTTACGATACGAGGGCTGTCGGACAAATAATTGAGTTGTACTGGGATCATTTCACGGATTGTTAAACCCAGGGGATCAACTGTACGATTCGTCGTACATATATTACATTTCTGAATCTGAATATAGTAAAATTTGAGGTTTGTAGATTCATGAATTTATTGTGAAACTCTTGAGCCATCTAAATTTTAGAATTTTTTAATATCTAGGATTTCAAATTCGAGCATCTGAAAACTTGAATTTCTGTGTTTCTAAATTCTCATACTCCAGATTATCAGATCCCGAATTTGCACATTCCAAATTCTCCAACCCGGAATTTTCAGAATTTTAAATGCTCAAACCCTGAATTCATAAATACCATCAAATTCTCAAAATCTGAATTCTGATATCCCACATTTTCAAATCCCGAATTCTCAGATTCCAAATTCTAAAATTCCGTATTCTCAAATAGTGAATTCTTAAATACTAGAATCCCAAATTCGGAATCCTCAAATTTGGCACTCATTCTCCAGGTTCTCAGATACCAAATTTGCAAATCTCAAAATATCCAATCTCGAATTCTCGGAACATCGAATCTTCAAATACTAAATTGTCTTTCTAAATGTCTAAACTCGCAAATCTGAACTCACTGAAAAACTTTGAGATCCGAAAACGCGAAATTTAAAAACTTTGAAACTCTGTAAATACTGTATCTCTAAATGTTCGAATTTCTGTTACAGGTAAGGGACCGTATATATTTATCCTAACATCGAGACATCTTTCAACGTCCTCCTAAAACTTAGAACCACTAAGAAGCTTCGAACTGGTAAGTAGCAGAATTTTCATGACGAACCGTGATTTTTAAAGTAGAAAATCCAAAGTTGTTTCAAGTTTGCAACTTCGACATCAAAGTGTGCGATAAGTTACTGTACACGCTGTTATTAGATAACCGAGGGAACGTAAACTAATTAGATAGCACGTTATAGTTTGCGCAGCGTATCAGTGTTTGCCTTCAGCATAATAATAGGAGCTCCTATGCCAGAAAAATCAATATGGTGGCTAGCACGAGGCCATTGTTCGTCGGTTAAAACTATTTGACTGCGCTGTTTGAACGATTGATTTCGATTGAATTGTTGGCACCAATTTGCCGTATTCGGGATTGAATGCCCCAGACTTTAAATATTCATGGATATACGTTTAGAGACACGATTGGTTCACGTTTGGGGAAGAATTTAGATCCATTCTTTTATTTGTACGCGGTTGCCTCTGGTCTTTTTAAAGCCACGGCTGATACTTGTTTGGAGTGTTTCCATCTATTTGGAAACACCTTCTGCAGCTTCTGGTTTATGTTGAATTTCTGTGTTTACGATTTTCACCGTGTTAACGTAAAATTAGAAAGAGTTGGATAATATTGATGCGTTTGCGATTGTACCAATTCGATATTCTGTTTGTTCTAATTAATTATTCATAATATATATTAATTATTCCTTATGACTACGTTGCCGATGTTTATGCAATTATAATATATCGAAGTCTGCAAAGCAAATATAAAGCATGTAATTCGACGGTCTGTAGACTTTGTACATTTTATTTATGATATTTTATCATAAACGCAGGAACACAGTCTATTTATAATTTAAGATAAGATTCGCTAAAGTCACGGAGCAATTTTAATTGTTGGAAGCACGAAAACTTGTAAATCATCATTTATGAAAATGGTAACTCTTACAAGAAAATTCACACAATCTTTTTTGTAGAAAATCTCTTAACCTACAAAATTGGTAATAACTATTTCTGTCGTAGAATTAAATATATTCCGATATTCGCGAATAACTGTCATTTGTACCTTTGATCCGCTGAAAAATGATCAGCAAGGTTTGCACAGAATACTCGCCGAGATCTGTTCCTCGGAATGGTCATATTTCTGTGTTTTTCGGACTTAATTTGTTCCATCTATCAAAGAATAGTATCAGCTTTTCCAAATTTGCGTCAGTTTCTCGTTGCACAGCGGGCGCAGCATTTTCCATCAATTATTTCACGAGACAGTCTCGAGCAACAAACGCTGTGAAATGTCAACAGATTATGAGCTCGTTTTACCTTAAGATCAAAAAGTATCCGGAATTTCTCATTTAAACGAACTGCGCTTGAGATATTGTCAAAATTATTTTTTTTCCACGTCTGTGCGTCTGTCACTTGTTTACATGCCATTGTTAAGCGCACTATGTTTGTACACTATGCGGCCGACAAAAAGTCCGGTGAGGAGGTTGTCCTTAAACATAAGACGTACGCGATCGCTCCTCCTATCCCCACCTAGAACCGTCGAAGATTGACACCGATTGACGATCGCAGACTACTGCTTGTTTACGGTCTTCGGGTCAACTAGTGTGCGTGACCGCGCGAACCAATAAATTCCGCTACCGAAAATGCGTGAGACTCGATGTGACCATCTTTTTTTTCGGCCAATTACTGCCGTCGCGTTTGAACGCCTGGCCAAACCTCCTCACCGGACTTCTTGTCGGTCTCATAGTGTACGTCGGTAGTTTTAGTGTTAAGCCGAGAATCGCACGTATCGTGTATTATTCGACTGTTCCGAGATCTTTTGTTTGCGTTGCGTTCTGGTTCTCGATGAGCCACCGTTCAGGTAATTCGGAAAGCATGCGCGGAAAATGATGAATATTTCGTCGCGAGTCGAGCATCTAGGAAGTTCAACAAACCGTCGGAAACAGCGGAATAAACGGGCGTACCGGCCTCGTCTGAATTTCCAATTAGCAAGAAGTTTTAACGGGTCGGTGAAATTGGATGAAACGCGTCGATATCGTTGCAGAAGAGCATCGTAACAGCTCGACCTGGCAGAAAGTTGCCGGCAGAGTAGAAGACATCCGGTTAGCATGAAACGTTTCGCCGGGTTTATTTCGCGATTCCGTTTCGCTGTAACCGGGAACACGGTCACAATTTCAACTTGCCGCTTATAAATTATTTTACGAGCTCTTTCGTGTAGCCGGACCATTGAAATATTCAAGGAGCGATGTTTAATTATGAAAGCGTTTACGCTAGAAATGCGGAGCAACGGAATATGAACTCGAGTGTTCGAAGTGAACGCTGCTAAATTCATACAAAATACACTGGCGGATACAAGTGGAATACGTTTAGGCGAAAATTAAATTTTGGCGATCCCCTTCGATGAATACGAACGTTTGCTAATTAATTGTTGGAATGGAGATTGTATCGATCGCAATAATTTTCGTGACATTGCATTGGTGTACACATTTGTCGGGCAATAATTGGTGCAAGTATTTATTAGTACTATGACGTGTACTTCTTGCTAGATACCGTATAGGGCAGTGATCGATGAAGTTTTTTTCAAGTGGGTAATTTTTCAATTTTTTTTTCACAAAAATTTTCGCTGTTGGGTCACATCACTTCTGTTTTATTAAGTTTCCCGTAAGTTTCTTCCCTTTTTGATATGAAATAAAAATGCACTTCGAGGTATATTTTGCAAGTAATCTTCAATAATTTTAGAAAGATGAAATAATGAGGTTTCATGAGAGACGGAAGAACAAACCAATTCACATTTAATGCAACGAATCAATCATGAACTCCAAATATTATGTATTTATTTCGTATCAAAAAAGAAAGAAACTCATGGGACACCCTAATAGATTATGAATTATTACTGCATACAGAAAATAAAAAGATTATACAGACGTGATAGTTCAATATACCTTAAATATAGAATTTAAAATTTATTATCATCATACCTATACATACTTGCAACTCGAAAGAAATTGAAAAAATATTAGCAGAGAAGTAAACACCATAAAAACAAAATGATTGTTGGCAAGAATACCTGCCGATTGTCGTAATTAAGAATTGTTTACCGGGTCACTAAAATATCTCCAGTGAGTCACTAGGTCTCCTAAATCGTACCACATTCGAATCTCGCTAAATGTTGAACATATTTAAGATTACGAATAAAAAGAGCACGAATGCTTCGACCTATTCAGTGCTCATAGGCTTAATTGATTTCATTTCTGAATGCACAATAAATTCTTAGTGTCTTTATGATTAATAAATCATACCAAATATGTTCATAATATTTTGCTGTATTTATTATTCATAGGTCCAAGTAATTACTACTAGTGTTCCCAATTAGATGAATGAATAAATTCTTGCTAAATAGATGATTGATTCATTTGGAAATTTAAGCGTCACCCATATGTGGATGACGTGGCGATTAAAGTGTTAATTGGTATTGTATAAAATTGCTAAGCTAAAGTCTCAAACAAACTTATCAAAACTTCATATCACGGATACTTTGCGAAGTGGCACGATTTTGCTAAGTTTCCACTATCCTAAATATTTGAATATCCTTATTCTAATTCTACTCTTCGCTTGTTCCATTTGTTTCAACGCCAAGGTAACTGCCGTAAGTAATTCGTGCGATAGAGAATAACAATAATTGCATAATTGCAATACTGGGAAAAAAATAAATATTTAAGATTACAAAACGAAAACAGCACAGAATGCTTCCATCTATTTTATAAAACTGCTAAGATAAATTCTCAAACAAACCTACCAAAACTTCATATCACGGATACTTCACTAAGTGGCACGATTTTGCTAAGTTTCCACTATACAATCGCATCGAGTAGTAACAAAAGGAGAGCAGTTGAGCTCGTAGCTTCCGGTGGCACATTTTGGAATCCGTTGGTCGCATCGACGATCAAATGAAAGCACGTTCGTTCGTGGATAAACGGCATAAAGCGTCTGTCAGTCATGCACAGCGGATCGAGAGTCTTGTCAAGCTCGGTAATTAATTTATTGTTACCGAAGGACGGCATTCGTGCCGCAGGCAACACGGCACGGATAAGATAACCGTGTACAACGATTAATTTGTTCGCTGTCCGCATCAGAGAATGCTTTCGTTCCGTTGAAAACGGAGGTCGTCGATTCTTCCGCGCGGAAATGGAGATTCCCGAGCGTCGATTATTCGCAAAGAAAACCGACAACGCGTACACTCGCGATCGTCGACCGTGCAGACTTGAATGGAAAACGTTTTCAATGCGGTTACCAGATACGGAATTCGTTCACCGAAGGATTCGGTTCGGTGACTTTTCGAAGATAACGGGATACGTAGAGTTTAGATTTATCTGCAAATACATTTTGGACGAGCGAGATTGGAAATTTTGGTTCCTGTATGAGGGAAATCTTTAGCATTTATTAAAGAATCAAAATTCTTAGCATTTATTAAAATTAAAGAATCAAAATCTCTAGCATTTATTAAAATTAAAGAAGTACAATTTTTAGCATTGAAATTAAATAGTATTTTGTTATAAGATTTAGAATAATAGAAAATGTGGACAATTGGAAATTTTAAAATTTAGAAATTTGGAAACTTCTAAGTTAAATTTTAAATATTTTTAATTTCCATGCATTTAAATCATTCAAATCATCAAATCCTCACATTTCTAATACCCAAATTCCCAAATGACAAAATCTTGAAATTTCCAAGTCCCTAAACACCCAAATTCTTAAATTTCTAAATTTCCAATTTCCACCATCATGAAATCCTCAAGTTGTTAAATCACTAAACTCTCAAATCCCAAACTTTTAAGATCCTCGAATAACTAAATTTCTAAATCCCCGAGTCGCCAGATTTTGGTAACTTCAAATTTCAAAGTTTCAAATTTCTGAATCTCTAAATTTCAAAATTTTTTTATCCCCAAATTCTCAAATTTCCTAATCCCTAAATTCCGAAACCTTCGCATTTCCAAATTTGCGAATGCCAAAATTCTGAAAATTTTACACTCGCGAACTTTCAAATCCCTGAATCTCCAAATTTCGAAATTTTTACATCTCAAAATTTCCAAACGTGCGTGTTTCCAAATGATCGAATATTCGAGATCCCAACCAATAATTACAAAATTTCCGGGAGCAAGCAAATATTATATTCTCGTGATACAAGTCCAGTGCACGTTCATTTTGGCGAGAGAAAATCCGGTGCAGGTGTAGAACACGGTTCTGAAAAGATCTTGGTTTTTGCACGGGTTGCAATTGGGGTTAACCCAGCTCGTTCTACGTAACCACATACCAGTTCGCCTCTCGCTCTCCGTTTCCCATATCCAGCTCGCCATTTTGCTGCTTCGTCACTGAGAAAAGCAGGATTCGCTCGTGAATGACCCGTGCGATCGTTTGCGCGATATCCACGGCGTGGCTTCGTTGATTTTTGGAGCATGAAAACAACGAGAGAACCCTGTTTGCTTTTAATCGACCACGAAAACAACGAGAAAAAACCGTTGCCTCTGTCGTTAAAAAATACGGCAATAGTAAATTTTTAATAGAACCGTTTGAAATAGAACCATTTTTCGGAAATGCTGCGAAGTTCGGTCTGAACAATGAACTTCTAATAGCCACTACACACATAGGCCACAGAACGAATGTTTCTAATAGGTTGTTCGAAAAGTGATTTCGTTTCTTCCCAACAGGAAGATTACCCTGTTATAAATATGGAAAGTGAAAAGCATCATTTTGCTTTCTTAAAAATCCTGTTGAAGCAAGAAAAAGAGTGTCCGATGAAAATCGTCTCTCATTTTCATAAAAAAAAAAAAACGAAATTACTTTCCGAACAACCTAATGTTAGAAATTGTATGAAGAAAATAAAGAAAAACGAGGAAGAATTACACTTGCATTCGATGAAAAATTATTTTATCCTTAATGTTGGTCACACCAGAATGACGTTTCGAAGTCGAAATATTCTCGAAAGAATAATGCTCGCTCGATAAAGACAGGATTGAATCTGATGAAAAGGTGATGTCGATGAAAAAACGTTAACTTTTTAAAGAAAGGCACATTGGGTGACACATACCATAAACAGAAAGTACGAAACTAATGAACAATCGAATTAGAAAAAGAAAAGTGTACGACATGGTAAAAGGAAACACCGTGTGCGTTGGGATTTCCAACACACCTGTCGAATTGTGGTAAATCAAATGTTTTTGTTGGTCCTTGAGAAGGTTTGCGTTTAACGAAAGTTTTCGAGAGATTTAATGGACAATCTAATTAGAAAAAGAAAAGGGTGACATGGTGAAGAGAAACACCCTGTGCGTTGGTATTTCAAACACACCTGTCGAATTACGGTAAATCAGGCAACAGAGCTGCATGAATGTCGCGTGCGACGTTTTATCGGACGGGAAAGAAAAAATTCACCCCTAGTCATAAAATACTGAACGTTTAGCGTCGTTAATCGCTTAGCAGGCTGTTTAAACAGGATGCTGAAGATCTTACTAGTACGCCATAGCGGATTATCGACGCCTCGGAGGATCGTCCGTTGAATCGAGCTGCTTTCGACGCATGCACGAGCCGAACGGGCGATTTTATGGCGCTTAAAAAGTCTCCCAGCTTCGTGCTTTATCATCACCTGCTCGATTGTAATACGCTGTTTATGCCCCTTCGCAGTTCGTATTTTTCGCGTTCAACCGATGGGTCCCGTAGCTTAGCTACACTATGCGACCGACAAAAAGTCTAGTGAGGAGGTTTGGCCAGGCGTTCAGACGCGACGGCAGTAATTGGCCGAAAAAAAAAGATGGTCGCATCGAGTCTCACGCATTTTCGGCAGCGGAATTTATTGGTTCGCGCGGTCACGCACACTAGGTGACCCGAAGACCGTAAACAATAGGTAGTCTGCGATCTTCAATCGGTGTCAAGTTTCGACGGTTCTAGGTGGGGGTAGGAGGAGCGATCGCGTACGTCTTATGTTTTGGGACACCCTCCTCACCAGAATTCTTGTCGGTCGCATAGTGTACACGTGCAACGCTTGTGACCTTGGCTTCGTAGATTCGAACGTGGTCGCCACCGTGCAAGCAGCACAAGCGTTGAAATACAGTTGCCGGAAAAATGCACTTGACTCGCAGCGACTTATATGACCGATAAATCCTCGAGATGTCCACTCAATTTCTTACTCTATTAACTCCGTTTTATCTCGCTATTCTGTTCGAAAGGGAACGGTGTCCGTTTGTCCGGATGGACACCGAGTACTCTTAATGTCCTACCATGATATGTTATATCGCCACGAATTTTATAGCCGTGTGTGTATTACGTGTATGTCGGTACGCGTTATGTATTGCATGACCACCTATTACAGTGTTGGACATTGTGTAACAGTGCGTTTTATTGCCACGCGTTCTACAGTGGTTCGTTATATAGCCACGATTTGATAGCCGTGCATTAGCGTGTATTACGATGGTATGTGTTATGTATATGTATTGTATGTCCACGCGTTACAGTGTTGGACGTTGCGTAACCGTGCGTTTCATTACCATACGTTGTACAGTGACGTGATATATCGCCACATGTTATATATCGCAACGCGTTATATCGCCACGCGTAGTAACAACATGCGTTCAATATCGTCACGTGTTATATCGCAACATGTTCTAGATTCCAATGCATGATATTGACGCTAATTTTACACCACTACGTGTTATATTGCCGTGCATCCTATATCGCTTTGCGCCTTATATCGTCCCATGCACCATATGCAGTGTAGCAGTCTAACGAGTTATATCGCCACGCGCCATATATCGCCATGAGTTACACCGTTACGTAGTATTGCAACCCGCCATATATTGCCACGCCATTACCATTTCTTGAACCTCGATACTTTGAATTAAAATACGTGTTTTGCATTATAATGACCATAATTGTTTTCGAAACACTCTTACAAATGAATATGTATACTCCGATGTTTAAAAAAAAAAAAGAAATACCACGTGGAAAGGAAATGACGTTTTAAGCAGAATAAAGCAATACTTTATCTAATAAAAACTTTTTGCTCCAAATTACATTTTGTGCCATATCCCGTGTCGGTATCCCAAATATATCCTGCCACAAATTGACTTTTTCTGTTTCCCGAACTCCCAGAAAGGTTTTACCCGGTATCTCTCGTATGTTTCATATTTCTCCGAGTGTCAGAGGATCGACGTAAATGAAATCTGTAGTCGATACCGGCTGCTTCAGAATTTTCTGAGGGAAAGAAATACGCGCCGGCATCTGACGCCGGCAATGTCCGTTTTCACGTTTCAGGATTCTCGATAGGATTTGCTTTCTTCGCGGGTACCTTGTTCATCCTCGAGTATCTTCCCCGACGAGTCCCCCGGCGTCTGGAACGATAAGGCTCGGTCTAGGTGACACTCGGAGATACTGGAATTACCACTACCGGTTTTCCTCTGGAAGTGCATCGTGCAGAGTTCAAGGCACTCGTAAAACCTCTTCTAGGAAGCTCGTTAGGAAATCTTCGTAGAAAATTACGACCCGTTAGCGACAGTGACTTTCATTTATATTAGCTTAACAATTGACGGACGACCTAACCGTTCGCTGAATGTTTATAATTACCATTAAGATGTTCCGTCCATTAGAACGTCCCTCCTTGAATAATATAATACCTCGTGGAAAAGATATTACGAAAGTTGCTTAATTATCGCATCTTAAGGTTCGAATTAATCCACCCTTAAAATCTACCACCGTGTATCCTCGGTTAACGCTCGTTTCGTAATTTCCATAATAACTCGTATAATGGTTTTCGTGTTTATCGAGAGCCACGTTTCGTTTAGACATCGGAGATCCGAAAGATTTCCACGCGAGCTCCAAATGCGGGACTCGCTCCACCTTTCGTTGTTCGTGTTTCGTGGTTCGACCGAGCAAACAGAACTACATCCTCTGTCCACAACTTTTCGAGCTATCCCTTCTTTTGGTAAACTGGTTTCGGACTTTGTTTCCTAATGGGATTAGCGGGATTAGCATTGGATCTCACCTTGCGAGACTGGCTAGAAAACACGCGAGCCTGTCTGTGTTCGTTAGTTCGATACCCTGCCGGCGCACACGCAAACACACGCACACGCACGTACGGATGTAATCCAAGCAGCCTGTGGGAATAAGAACCTGGTCCAGCTTCTCCCGCGATCTCTCTAAATTCCGAGATTATGCCAAGAGGCTGCGAAAACAAATCTGGATTAGCTTTAAAATTCTGTTTTCACCCGCCTGCAATTTACAGCCGAATAAAATTATACGTTCGAACACGTCGAGCATGTTATACAATTTTTCAGGCGGACTTGTGATACGATTCGATAAAATGACGCGCACTAACGGAAACAGGATCGATCGACTTTCTCGATGAAGAACTGTTAACGCTCTCTGTTAATTGATTTAACACTTACCTTCCATCTGTTCGAACAAGTGATACATTAGGATGCCCATAAGTTTCTCCCTTTGCTTGTGGTCTAATAAAGATTTGTTCAAGTTTCATCGAGCCGATACTAGCATATTTTTCACTAGATTGCTAGTACATTCTCAAGGTCAGTGTGAAAATCCCGTACCTGAAACCAGTTGTTCCATTTTGTGTATTTCGGTTCAACTAGGCTTAAGTTCATGTACGTTTCAAAGTTTGTATTTGGTTATTGAGACAATCGAGCCAAGATATTCTTACTCTTGAAATACTAGGTCTGTTAACATGTGGTTGAATAAAAATTAGTGCGAGCTTCGGTGAATATTGCACGTGGTGTATCGACTAAAAATTTGTTTTGCTGTGTAATAATATAGCTATAATCTCGAAGGACCACTCCAAAGATTGGGAACTATACAAAGATATGTGACTATCAACTAGCATGTTGCAAGAGTGAACACACTACCAGTAACAGACAAGTTGTGAGAGTGAGTTTCTGTTGCTGTTAACGTGTTGTCTATTACTGGCTGATTGTTAAGAGTTGCGGCTGTTTTTTCAAACGAACTATTTTTACAAACGAAGTGTGAGGGAGAAGGATTGTTCTTAAAAAGTGGCGCTAGCAAGTAATAAAACCAAACAGTTCTTCGACAAGAATGGGGAATTGCAAACAAAAGATTCTATCGATAAACTTGAGGATTCTGTCAACCACATATGACTGGTATTAAACTAAAAATACTCGACAGAATGTAATGAATGCTTGGATGTTATTAATATTATCAATCATTTTTTCATTTAAAATAGGAAGTTCGGGAATCCATCATTTAACACGTTCCGTGCCAAGCCATTTTTGCTTGACTTCTTGTTCAGGCCACTTGATATTTTGACTAAAGACTGATATATTGTCACACAATATTCTATTACATTATCAACACATTAGTAATTCTCTTGTTTGGAGTAGTTAGAAATTGTTTTTTGTATAATGCCTCATTTTTTTGGTAGCAATATATTTTACAGAATTACATTTGTCATAAAATACATGTTTTCACTGCATTAAATAAATATGACTGCGTGTACCACCAATGGTTCACGTGGCACGGAACGTATTAACCCCAATGGTAATTTTAGCGTTAAAGAGCAGGAAACCTTCAAATTTAGAAAGGAGGCGTGCAATTTGAGTGTCAAAAATCGAAAGTATACGACCTTGAAAATTTGTGAATTTAAATATTAAAAATATTCGCAGATCCGAAGATTTGATAATATGAATTCTGGTACGTTTGAACTACTTGACAAGCGCCAACGGAGATACTGCATTCGCGTATTAAAATAAAATATATTATTGCCATGTTGCAGGATGCAGTATCGGACAGAGTAAACAACTTTGTCCAAGTAAAAAACTTTGTTCAAAATCTCTCGTCATTATTCTACATCCTATACCTAATGTCTGGTAGTGCCGGTAACAGAAAGGAATGCACGAAACGAGATCGAATCGCGATTTACGGGGAAATTGGATTTTTCCTTTTATCGACGCGGCGATAAAACGCGAGACGAAAGGAGAACGATTGCGAGAACACGCGAATCGAGAAGTTGTTCGTCAACCCGTTCGCTGGGTATTTGAATAAATTTGTCGTATACGATCGTTCTCGATCGAGGCACTCTTTTATCGTCTACTCTCCGTTTTTCGATTTTCATGCCCGTGAAATTTCTGCATGTTTTGCCGTATCGAATAACGACGTCGAAGGAAGAGCGTGGAAAAAGCGTTCGACCGAACAGCTTTTCGTTCTCCGAGCGTAAAATTAATTCTAGCAAAAGGGAACGGCTTTGCTAGAACCCGAATAATGCGACTACTTCGAAACCGGTGAATTTGGGGAATTTCATTTACTTTGGGGCCGATGTTTGGATACTTTAAACTGGCATTACAGGGCTTTAATTAGCGATATCGGAATGTCCGATAGCCTTTTAACTTCGATAAAGCGCATTTTGAATCGTTGTCGAAGTTTGGATCGTATAAACTGATTAATCGTGTGGAACGTAATTGGAATTACACTTTTCGAAATTTCTGGAATTTTGGATTTTGAGAGTTTTAGGTTTCGTATTTTAGGTCATTTGGATTCTGGGATTTCATAAATTTGAGAAATTTGGATTTTGAGATGTTAAGAGTTTGAAACATATGATTTTTGTGATATGCAGATTTTGAGATATTTTGGTTCTGGGATTTTGGGAGTTTTGAGATACGTAGACTTTGAAATAATTAAATTTTAGTATATTTGGATGTTGATACATCTGAATTTTGGGATATTTGGACTTTGTGGCCTTGTATTTTAGGTTGTTTGATCTTTGGGGAATTTGAATTTTGAATCACTGAAATGCTTGGGTTTCTACATTCGTGAATTTTTTATCTTTTGTATTTCTGAATTCTTGTATACTAGAACTTTGAAACCAAAACATTTTGAAAGTGAAAGATTGGGACACTGAAAATGAAGTTTCTAAAATTTCGAGAGTTGGAAATTTTTAGATTTATAGAGTTCGGTTCTGTGGAATACATTAATTTGGATTTCTTACTTCTTAAACATCCAAATGTTGATATTTTAGAATTAGTAGCCACGAAAATAAGAAATTAGGACATTACAAATGTTGAGGTTTTAGAAATTTCAATAATAGGAGATTTTGAATTTTAGGTACTCTGGTACTGATACATTAAGAAATAAAAATTCTCAATTCTGGAATTTGGAATTTCGAAATGTTATACTTTTAAAGTGTACAACGATTTAATGTTAAAACATTAAAAACCTTATATTTCTGAAAATAAATCCATCAAAATTTAGTGGACTCGAGAAACTAATCATTTCACAAAATTGGCTCCAGGTAATTAAAAGTCGAAGAAACTCTTAGCTACAGCATAAAATTAAACTCGATCATTGTCGGTGAATGATTCGACGATGAATTAATTTTATTACCCGTGTATCTATCAATATGAAGACCCACGTCCGAGCGTATAGAAACAGGTCCATTCAGTTCGATACAGGTTGAGAGTATTTCGTTACTTGATTGACATTCAAGATACGAATCTAAGGAATTCCTGATGTTCGACGATAGAACCTCGTGGTCTCGTTTCAGTGAAAAACGAGACACGAAGAAGACCGGGAATAGAGAGATCGACACCAGCAGCAAGATGAAATCTTGAGTGATTTTCGAGCTCTGATTTCATCGTCCTCTTTGTAAAGAGGTTCTCTCTTGCGTTAATAACGCCCTTGCTTGTCCTTCCTTCTTTCTGCTCTGTCCGTTTATCTTTGTGTCATCCGTTCACCTTTCTTGCGCTTTGTATCTTTATTTTACGGTCCCCTGTCCACAAGCTCTTGCTAAGTTCCTCTATTAATTTGGCCACGTTACACGTTCCTCTATTTTCCCTTTCTCGATTCTCTCTTCGAATTCTTCTCCGCTTCGCTCCGTGCACGGTGCTTTTAAAATAAATACTCCGTGTTATGCTTTAGCTCGTATTACGAGCTTTTGTGAGGACGATGAACGCACGCTCACGAGAGCAACAACTTCATTTGCTAGAAGTTCTTTCCCTTTGGTTTATAGCTCGAACGAAGGAGCTGAATTTTTCCGAAACTCGTGCGTTTTCGACGTTTTTTCGAGTCTCTTTAACGATAGAACCATCAACCGGTGAAAAGGACCATTTTCGGGTTTCACATTTTATATTACAAAATTTGTGTGCCTCCCTTCTGTCGAAATATTTATCATGTTTTATTGAGCTAATGAATGGTTGTATACGTTAGGTAGTGATGCAGAATTTATACATTTATCTTTCTACTTTATTCTCAATTTTAAAGTATGCATTTAATGCCGGTATTTCTAGTGGTAACGATGTATGGTATACGATGTATGGTGCAATACCATTATTATTATTATTATCATTATTATCATTATGGTGAACGATTACATTGAAGTTAAAAATAAAGCTGACAAATAAATGATCGAACGTCGAAACGTGAATTAATGCACATACTAATTCTGTGCCCTAATGAGAATCAGTACGGGTTTCAAGGAAACCGTCTTAACAAATTTTGTCATTTAAAATTGGAAATTTGCTAAACGAAAGGGAATTTGCTCGAGGGAATCGGAAAATCTCGTTTCACCCTAAAGAACGATTATTCCTTAACACATACATTTAAACAAACAGATTGTTGTACCTGCAAATCCTACACGATGAGATATAACAAAATCAATCGTTCATATTTGTTTCCGAACGAGTGAAACGATCAGGTATTTGTAAAATTGTTCTCAAGAACTTAGCTGGGTAATCGTTGAGTCGCGAATGCTTCAACGGATAATTGAATTTTTCTTTTGGAACATCGTTCTTTTCTATTTCCGTTCGCGTGTTTGATTTGTTGCATTACCGAAGAATTCAGAGTGTAACGTTTGTTCTTGCTGTTAATTGGCGGCAGCGTTTTCCTTGCTGTTTCGATTCGAGACACGCGGACGATTTCGTTTCCACTTCACGTTCCGCCATCGCGCCGATATCGGGGGCAATTATTTCTTGATCTATAAATCTCGGAGGGTCGTTTTATATGGCGGACTGACCGACTGGTCGTGCGAGATGTTAGTGCATTTCAGTGTCCCGGCACGAATGCCCGTCGCGAGCACACTCGCATACTTAAAAGAAAGCCTTGATTGCGTTTAAGTGAAACAGTAAACATAACGGGAACGGAAATCGAATGTCACGAGTGCAAATTAATTGAACCCTGCCCCATTAACAGTTCCTTCAATGTCTTTCCACTTTTGCACTTTGCTTTTTTCATTGAACACGCGTTCACGTTCTTCACTCATGACCTGACGTTGTTCGTTGGCGTGATGGCAAACAATTGTAACTGTGTTATTTATACATATATCGGAAACTTGGTGGTACACTGTACTATTGGCCTGTTTGATACAAAAACAGTGTTTGATTGTGGGGATCCAATTAACTTAATACTTATAGTAATGTTAATCGCAACAACTCGGAGATTTGGAAATTTAGATACGTCGATGTTTGGACGTTTGGGAATTTTAGAATTTGAAGCTTTCGAGATTTGGCGATTTGTGGATTCGTAGTTACGTGAATTTCTGAATTTTTGTATTTGCTGATTTCTGAACTCGTGGATCTCTGAATTTATGAAGTTTTAGATTTGTAGATTTATAGGTTCGTGGATTTGTGGATGCATGAATTTCCAGATTCGTAGATTGGTGGAATATTGTTGTTGAAGGCAGCAACGGTATTTTAAATTCCAAGAAATCCGTTACAGTTTGTTTTCTTACAATTAGATACCGTGCTACTCTCCTAGGGGTTGGAGATAATGATCCGGTTTTTGCTGGTGCGAACCTACTTCACCCCACCCACCGTCCAACTGTGCTCCGCTTGCCAATGTTGACACAACGGGTATAAAAATGCGAGGAATATCTTGTTTTGATCTGTACGATTTTCGGTGCAGACGAGTGCGAACGTAACGTTTTTTAAAGCAATGGTATCATATAACCCGTTATATCCAACAATTGTATTAGTGGGTTTAGGGATTGGTGGGTTAATGAATTGATACATTGGTAAATTGGTGGATGTATAGATTTTTATTATTAATAGATTGGTAAATTGATATAATTAGTGAATTGGTGGATTTTTGGATTGGTAGTTTTGTGGATTGGTGGATTTGTGAATTGGAAGGTTAGTGATTTGGTGGATTTGTAAATTCGTGGATTGGTGGTTTTATAAATTGGTCCATTTGTGAGTTCGTGGATTTCTAGATTCGTGAACTTCTATTGTAGATTCATCAATTTCTAAATTTAAAAACTTTTCGACTTCTAGATTTCAAAATTGCCACATTTATACATTTGTGGATTTGATAATTTGAACATTTGGAATTTTAAGGACGTGTAATCGAGATATTTAGAGATTCAAAAATTGTTGAATTTGCGAGTTTTCTCTCGAATTTATTTGAATGTTAAAATTACGTCTATCTACTGATATCCAAGACGGAATCATAGTCGTTCACGGCGTATGCATTTGCTCACAGGGAATGTCGAAATCGCACTTAATGACTGGTATAAAGCGATACAATGGAGAAAACGCGGCCGCTTTGTTATACTCATCTCGGGCTAATTATATTGCACCAGATAGATGCAGAAAGTTGTGCCCATGTCGGTTGTTACGTGGCGCGTAATTGCTAATCTCTTCTCGCTGCTTGCGATTCTGTTTTCATCTCCGTTGATTACTTCGGGGAATTGCTCCGCGCGAGTACCGTTTCGCGATTTGCTTATGCATATTTACTCCCCAAAGCAGGGATTCCCAAACATTCGCGAGCCAGAATGCATCTTCGAAAACTCTAACATTTTTGCAACTCATATGCCTGCAATGCAGAATTTTTTAAACTCTCGAAGTCCCCAAAGTCCAAAAATCACAAAACTTCGAAGTTTTTTCAATTTTAAAAAATTTCATTATATAATAGGCTTTGAAAGTCTCTGGTAAGAACTACCGCAATTCCGATGCTTCAAAGTTTTAAGATTATCATAGTTTCAAAATCTGGGTATCTTTGTTTAAGATTCAACTTAATGAACCACAAGGTAATTAAGGTGCAACTCGCCAAAATTCCACAATATCCAAACTCTGAAACCTTGACCTTCCGAAAACCCAACATTCTCAAATTCCCCATTATGTAATCTCAAAACCTCCAATACACCAGATCCAAAAATTAAAAAATTTTCTAATATCCAAACACAAAAACTAAAAATTATCAAATTCTCCTGTATCTAAACACCGCAACTTCCTACTTCCTAAAACGTAAAATTCTTAAATTCCCCAATATCCAAACCGCGAAAACCCCAGTATCCCCAAAACTCAAAATCCTCAAATTCCCCAAATCCCCGTATTTCAAATGCCCCAATATCCAAACCCCGAAATCTCCAACTCCGCAAAACACAAAATTCTCAAATTTCTCAAATCCCCAAAATTCAAATTCCCCAATATTCAAACCCCGAAAACTTGGTGTCCCCAAAACTCAAAATTCGCAAATTCGCAAAATCTCCAAATTCTCAAATTCCCCAGTACCCAAACTCCAAAAACACCCAAAACTTGTTCAACTTCCAAAAACTCTCGCATAAAATAATTTCGCAAACCACGCACAATTATAAAGCAATTACAGCAAAACATTTGCAAGTACATACACGAAGAAAATAAACGACGCAGGAAAAAATCTTTCTCCGTGACACACGGGAGAGCTTCAATGGCCGCATCGCCTCTCGACGCTGGCGAATAATCCGAGTTCGGCGTAATTGAAAGAATCTGAAGGATTTCCGTCAGGAGGAACAATCGAAGGGGATCTTGGAGCGGATACATTGGCGACGAGAGGGATGAGCCCGGACAACGAGACGGGTTAAGCGTACAGAGACATACGAGAAGTTAGTCCTGGTAATAACCGAGCGATGCAGTTGAATTGCCTCGGATGCGATACTCGAGGTCCAACCGGAGGCGGATCCGGTATCACGTCACGCTCGTGTATATCGTGATTGCGCCAGACCTCAGAGGATCGCGTGTTTCCTCGAGATCCTTGATGGATCGGAGTCTGGAAAAATCTACCGTACACTCACGATGTCTATTTGCCTCCGTGAATCGTCCGACAGCTTTGGATTCCCTTGTTTCTACCCCTTCCTCTTTTCGATTTTGTTTCTTCGTGTGTTCAGAACTCGAACTCTTAACGGTCGAGTCCTTTGGGTATTGCAAACTTCGTGCGGTCTATGTTCGAAAGACCACCCAATGACTTGGGAATAAAAAACTCGAAGAATATCTTACTGACTGTTTACTAAATTCTGATATGTTTCTAATTCGAGGCTTGTTCTAAATCTGACTTTTCCGCTATCATTTGGAATCACTGACCCTGGCATCATCTCTCCTTAATATATGAGAGAAGATGGGGCTTCAAAAGCACAGCCTTTCCTCGTGGTTCGAAGTTATAACTTACATGGAAAATAAAATAAAATTGCATTTAATACGAGGTCTCGTTTTTAAAACGAGTTTGGAAGCATTTTAGTGAAGCGCTGTCGGGCTCACGGTGATTTACATCACGAAGTGGGATAAATTGATTAATGAATCGCTTTCCATATGGCTAGAAGAAGAAAATAAAATTACTTTCAATGCGATATTCGCCTTCTAAAGTGAACGTATCGATATATCGTTCGAGCGGCTACCATTTACCCCGTCGACCATTCCGTGTTTCCCCGAACCATTCCGAAAGTGCCCGTTAGACGACGACGATTAATCAAAATCCTTTTCAGCGTCGGATATAGTCGCGTTCTCTGCACGGGTGGCTTCATAAATTTCAAGATTAAAGGAACCACCGTTTTCCAACGTTGTACGCGTCGTAATTAAAAGTAATATTAATTGGTCGTAAGTGGCCAGGAAGCTAACCACCGAGCTAGTCTTCCGCGAATCCGCATTTCGATCGTGCGACCGCATCGGGATGCTGCACCTGCTGTTGCCCGCGTTCGCCAACAAAACCCGGAGAGCCACTGAGACGACTCATAACGTCGGCTCCGGTTATTTTCGGCGATCGCAGAAACGCGAAGCGGCAGCGTCACACTGTCTGTCCGATAGAGCACACGTGCCAACGACTAATGGCTCATTCAGCGCACCAGCGTGAAAATTGAAATCGAACAACCAGACTGCGCCGCCTGGACAACCGGAAGGTCTTCGAGTATGTATTTGCTCGTCCTATATCGAGTTAACGATACCCAATAATTACGAATGCGCTTTAACCTTGTACGTTGTAGACTCAAACTGGTGTGAGAGACGGAGACAGAAAAAGAAGGCAAGTTAGTAACTATTAGCGATACTTCAAGGTAATCTATGATTTATTCACAGGAGTTGACAGTAATCTCAGACAACCGACAACTCGAGACGACAATTCGGAAAGCCAATATATATTATACGTTCTGCTCTGCTCGGATTGATTGAACTCTACACGGTTCGATCCGATACGATTCGGTTTGGTTATGTTCTGCTCAGGTTGCTTAAAGTGTACACGGTTCGGCTACGTTCAGTTTGGTTCGGCTCGACTCGTCACAGTTAAGTTCTACTCGACTCGACTCTGCTGAACTCGGCTTGGCACGTCTCAGTCAGGTTCGATTTGATTCGGTTTGGTTTAGTTCGGTTCGGTTCGGTTTAGTTCGGTTCGGTTCGGTTCGGTTCGGTTCGGTTCGGTTCGGCTCGGTTCGGCTGGAGTTGGTTAAACTCTACACGGTTCGGTTCGGTTCGGTTCGGGTTGGTTCGGGTTGGTTCAGTTTGGATCGGCTCGGCTCGACACAGTTAAGCGCTACTCGGCTAGGTTCGGCTTGGCTCGGCTCGGCTCGGCTCACGAGGGTTATGCTCTGTTCAGCTCGAATCAGTTAAGTTCTACTCGGCTCAGTTAGGTTTGATTTGATTCGGTTCGGTTCGGCTCTGTTCGGTTCCACTCGCATGGCTTGCGCTCTGCTCGACTCGATTCAGTCACCAGCCATGACAGCTCAGCTGTATCCAGTGTCAATGGGCCTGGATCTGTGTTCATACTTAAGGACAAATTAGGCCAACATGTTGCAGAGCCAGAGTATTATTTTTCCGTAAAATGGTCATTAGGCTTTTTATAAATTTTTGGAAAGTTCTGTACTCTTGGTTTAGTCGTTGAAACGCGTAGACGTCCTTCCGACTTGTTTTCCATAAATTGAATATTCTAAGATATTAAATTCTATTTAATTTATCATACAACCACCCCAGATCCCAATAATTGACGACACACAAAATATTCTAGATAAACGCACGTAGCAGATTCGTGTCAGCTTCGTAACTGACCTTCATAAAAAGTATATTAACTTAATTTAATTGGCAGCGTTTAGTGTTAATTTTTACTGCTGTTCGTTAATGAAGTGCAACGCACATCCTTACCGTGTTCGTGTATATTTTAACAGTCTTGATGTACCTGTTTGCTAAATACACGAGGAAGAAACGCTGCACGTTCAACCACCGATACATTAACATCGGAATTAATTTTGATAAGCTTCCGTATTTACGGTCGCGTCTCGCAGACGAGCGATCGGAGTTTAAGAACCTTTAATTTAATTTACTTTAAGAAGCTCGTTACGTGCGGCTAAAAACTACCCCGACATAAAGTACAGTTTTTAAGCGGATATTGAATACGGTTTCGATGTTACTCGTTCGTCGTTCTTTTTTTGTGCGGCTGTCGAGTTGGGAGATGCACGGTTACAAAAGACTCCCGTAGCTAAATTACTCTTCTGAATCATCTTTCGAGTACAAAGCATTCGAGACACGTTCCGAACAATGGTTCACTCCCGATACGAGAAGGATTACGATTGAAACGGTCAATAGGGAGATCGATGACCATCCGCGGGCGTTGAATGAATATAAAAGGACGACTCGAAGCTCGATCGGTCTCATCGACGTGTTTAGATTAAATTCTGATCCGCTGTGCGTGGCTGTCGAGTTCGATCGAGATACGACGCGTGTCTACTGCATAGCAATGTATCCGGAGAATCCGACAAAAGATTAATGATCTTCATTCAGTCGAATTTTTCAACTGCGCCGCGACGATGAGTAATAATACCGGAATTGACGTTATTATTATGCAGAGTAGCTACGGAGATAAGGATCTGGGCAGGTGGGCGTATAGGGAGATAGGGATCTAGGCAAATTAGGATTTAGACAAATATGGGGAGAGGAAGATAGGAAAATTAGGATTTAGTCAGATGTGAAGACAGGAAGATAGAGAGATAGGGAAATAGGGAGATAGGAAGATAGGAATATAGAGATTTAAGGGGGTTGGGATCTAGGGAGTTAGGGCTCTAAAAAGATATTCGTTTAGGGAGACAGAAATCTAGGAATATGAAGGTTGTAGCGATACAGGAATCTGAGGATCAAGGATATATGATCCTCAATAGGGATTCTGGGATCCTAGAATCATTTGAATATAAGGATATAGGGTGATAGGAATACTGACATCTGGACATTCAAGAATACCCGAATATAGGGATGTACTGAGATAAAGAATCAGGAACATAGAAACCCGAGATACGAGGGTTGTAGAGATATTGAAGTCTATGACTCTAAGGGTTCTAGGAATACAAGGATCTGTAGTTGCGAGGGTTCTATAATATAAGAATCTAAAAATGTATGCATCCGGGAATGTTGAGGTACAGAGTTCTTAAGATCTTGAGGCACATGTAGTCTTGCATGTACACATTGAAGTATGTAGAAAATGAATTTCAGGCTGCGAGGATCTAGAAATTTATGACAAAACTAAAAATTAATATAATTTATGAATATACTAAAAATGAATGTAGAAATTTATGAATACACTAAATATGAATCTAGAAACTTATGAATAAACTAAAAATGAATCTAGAAACTTATGAATAAACTAACAATGAATTTAAGAATTTATGAATAAATTAAAAATGAATATATAATACTTTATGATTGCACTAAAAATGAATCTAGAAATTTATGTATCTACTAAAAATGATTGTAGAGATTTATGAATAAATTAAAAATAAATCTAGGAATTTATGAATCTACTAAAAATGAATGTTAGGATTTATGAATGCACTAAAAATGAGTGAAGGAATTTATGAATATACTGAAAATGAATACAGTAATTTATGAATACGCTATATGTGCTTTTTATGCGAGCGATGGAGGAGGAAGAGGTGGATGCATACAGATTTAATAGATTTTGGAAGCGCATGTAGTTAGATACGTGATCAGCTATCGTACGGTACCTTTTCATCGACGGATTAACTGTGGCGATATTAATTAACGCCGATTTTGTCACGCGCACACAACCGTTATGAAGCTACATACGATGCGGTCTACTCGTCACCTGGAAGAACACCTAACCAGGCCTGCCTCTCGTTGCTCTAGGATAGAGATGAGATCAAGCCGCGTCTACATTGTGTGCGGCTTGTCGACGCGTCGGAAAATTGATACCTTTACCTAAGCTGATATGCAGATTTACGAGCAGTTAGTCGCGTAACACGCCGCTGATAACGCGGTTAATTCGAGGTAAATTGAAAACAAAAGTGATTGGAAATCGTCGCTGATCAGAATAACCCGCGCCTAGATAAGTAAGCTCGTAAACTTGATTTGTGGAGAGTATAAACTTGATACGATGCAGCATACTAGACGGCTGGACTTGGTCAGATGCTAACAATCGAATTACGGTGTACACTTCTCTTATGAAACCGATCTCGCGATCGAATATGTACACTATGCGACCGACAAGAAGTCTGGGGAGGAGGTTTGGCCAGGCGTTCAGACGCGACGGCGGTAATTGGCCGAAAAAAAAAAGATGGTCGCATCGAGTCTCACGCATTTTCGGCAGCGGAATTTATTGGTTCGCGCGGTCACGCACACTAGGTGACCCGAAGACCGTAAACAATAGGTAGTCTGCGATCTTCAATCGGTGTCAAGTTTCGACGGTTCTAGGTGGGGGTAGGAGGAGCGATCGCGTACGTCTTATGTTTTAGGACAACCTTCTCACCAGAATTCTTGTCGGTCGCATAGTGTACGTGATTGGGAATACGAGTAAGATCGATAATGGAATAACAACCCCCCATTCGAACGTAATAAAGTTTTCAATGAATAAGTTTGCGTAAGACCGATGTCTATTGAGATCGCAGGTTTTGACCAAAACTCGACAATCAAGAACGCGAATTTAAGTATTACGAATTCTATCAAGATAATTTAAGAGAACGCGATTGTTGTCTTGACACTAAAACTACATTGAAAATCCAAAAATTTTCACATTCCTCAATATCCGAACCACGAAAACTCCGTATCCCCAGAACATAAAATTCTCACATTTCCCAAATCATCAAATTTTCAAATTCCCAATATCCAATTTTCTAAACCCCGAAATGTCGAACTCTGCAAAACTCAAAATTCTCAAATATCCCGAATTCCCAAATTTTTAATTCCCAATATTCAAACCTCGAAAACTCCGTACTCCCAAAACCCAAAATTCTTAAATTCCCCAATATCCAGAACTCGTAATCTCCAACACACCAAATCTCAAAAATTTTCAAATTCCCAATATCTAACCCCTGAAACCTCCAGCTTCCCAAATCCTCAAATTTTCAAATTTTCTAACGCCAAAATTCCGAAAACTCCAACTCCCCAAAACTAAAAATTCTCAAATTCCCCAAATCCCAAATTTTCCAAATTTTCCAGCGTCCAAACCTCGAAATCTCCAACACCCCAAATCTCAAAATTTTCAAATTTTCCAAATCTCTTCAATTTTCAAATTTTCCAACGTCCAAAGCTCGAAATCTCCAACACCCCAAATCCCAAAATTGTCTTATTCCCTAATATCCAAACCCGAAAACGCCAAATCTTCAAATTCCCAATATCTAAGTCGCGAAACCTCCAGCTCCCCAAATCCTAAAATTTTCACATTCCCCAATATCCGAACCGCGAAAACTCCGTACCCCGAAAACTGAAAATTCTCAGATTCCCCAATAAGCATCGATCAAAGAACACCGATGACTTTGATAACTCCGGAAAAAATAACCTTTCGAAAAAAGATGACATTACTCAGTTACTATACCATCCTGTATAGCAAATTGATTAACTCCAGTTATCCAGTGTTAATGGACAAAGTGTTACGCTCATTTCAATGATCCGATCAGGCCCATAACTGGATAACAAGTTTGCACCCCTGTTTACGTACCGCGGTGTTCGCTCGACTCGTCGAATCCGTGGTGTCTGGCCGCGTTCGAAACGAAAGCACGAAATTTCCCTATCGCATCGATTGTTCGAAATCCAGAAATCAATTACCGGCTTGATCCCATCTCTAGCGAGACAGCTTGCACGTAGGTATCCACATAGGCGCATACGTGTGTCGTATTATTTATAGAAGCACAAGCCACGGAGTCTGATAGGCAATCAAGGCAGGGCGCGTGTGCAGCATTCCGCAGCTGAGTCACCGCCCGTACACAAACCAGTCTTCGGTGCCGCGACGATACGTCGTAATAATGGCGAACCCTCGCGTTGCCATTGTTTACGTCTATCCTCGGATCATCCGGGATCTCATCCTGCCGGATGCATCGTCGATACACCGATCGGGATCCTTGTACGACAAATACGGAGATTTATCGTGCGAACGGTATACGTGTCGCGGTACCACCCTTCCAATGTTCTGCACGAGTTGCTCTCCGCACGATGACAGACAGGGTTAACCCCCTCGTCACGGAACATCCTCGTAGATCCTGGCGATCGTTGGACGTATATCGTGCATTCTGTATGTTAACCAGTTAACTGTGGGGTATTACCCTTTTGTAAGTATACTCGTCAATCACAGAATAAGTGTCGGGTCTATTTTATAAAATAGACAATTTTATTACTAATATTGAATTATTTGGTGAACCAGTTAGCTGTGATTTAGGAGTATACTCGTTGCGACAAAAAGTTCTACCACATCTCCATAACGCATATAGTCGTCAAACACACTTAACTGGTTAAATGCTCGCGATTACGGGGGTTCGAGCTTTGAAGGTATTTTGCATGCTTGTGCCTACAAATTACAATAATCTAATACTCGAAGGACCATCCGAATTCTTGGGAAACTAACAAGACTATATGTGAGGTAGAGCTTGTCTAACTATACAATTTGTTCTATTCTCAAGTCTAATCTAGGCTATTATACAAGTTGTTCTATTCTGTTCTACGAGTCAATTGGTTCTAATTCTAATTGACTATGTAATTTGTTCTATTCGATGTCACCTCCGTCGGGTAGCCTTGACGGGGGTGAATTATTCTACTTGGGTACAAAAAATATACAAAATAGTGGAAGAGGAGCAAGGTTTACGCCCTTCTCAGGCCCTCTCCACTCGCAAATATCACAAATTTTTCTCTTTGACCGGTGGCAGGTAATAAAGGTCAGAAATCGGAAATTTTCTAATTTTCTAATATCCAAATTGTGAAATTTCTAAATGCACAAATTCAAAAATCTTCAAATTCGCCAATATCTAAACCCAAAACCTCCAGCTCACCGAATCCTAAAATTCTCAAATTCTCCAACGTCCAAACCCCAAAAACTCCAACTCTCCAAGTCCCAAAATTCTCAAATCCCCCAACATCAAAATCGTGAAATTTCCAAATGCACAAATCCCAAAATTCTGAGATTCCCCATGTCTAAACGTCGAAACCCGCAATTCTCCAATGTCCAAACTCCGAAAACTCCAAGTGCCCAAAACTTAAAATTCGCAAATTCCCCAAATCCCAAATTTGAAAATTCACCAACGTCCAAACCCCGAAAATTCCAACTCTCCAAGTCCCAAAATTCCCCCAATATGCAAATCATGAAATTTTCAAACGCACAAATTTCAAAATTCTCAAATTCCCCGATATCCTAATCTCCAAATTTAATCTTATAGCGAACTACATCCAACACTAGCTAATACAAGAATTTCTATCAAATATCGGAAAATAATTCCTATCTCCATTAACGTCGATTTCGTGATTAATCAAATATAAGCAATCTAATTAACCAAAACCTTACTCAAATCCTCGTCGCTCGTACAAACGATGCAGATGTCATCTCGTGAAAAAGCTTTACTGAAACAGGAAACGGAGGATCGTTGACCATTCCAATGACGCAGTTATGAATAACGGAGCACGAACGAAACCGATAGAACAGACAAAGAAACAGAGAAGGAGAGGGTGGGTCGTAAAGCGAATGCAATTAGAAATGTTCGCACCTTCTTCTAGCCGTTACTTCTCGGTGCGTACAGATAAAATGCATTTAATGGTTTCAAAGAGTCGTGCGGGAGAACGTGTGGGTTGCACGCTCGGTCGAAGAGTGTTTTTAATGACGTCGGCATTACACACACGTAATTTACGCCTTATTGTGCCAGTTCCTAGTAGGCGCTTATATTTATCGAATAATGGTCGGAGGTTCCTCTGACGGCTGATATTTTATTTCCACGGAAACCGCTAAACACTCGCTCCAAGCACCGAGTTGTTTCTAATTGAACGTTTAGCTCCTTTCCTTTATCCGTGCTCGGGGTTTATTCTGTCAGTGCGCAGGATACAATTTGCGGACTCTTTCTTCCGCGATTATTCAGGAATTTGCATCCGTAATTGTCGCGTATATTTTCTTCGATTATCGCACCGTGCTCGGCACGTTCGAATTTCATCGACGCGTTTCTCGCGACGCGAAATAAGAACAATGTATGCAAACTTAACACGTTCAATTGTTTATGTCATTAATATTAATATTAACCCGCATGCGTTTAATATTGATCCCTGCATGTGTTCGTCCATACACGTGTTTATTAATATTTATATATTTACATCCATCCATCTATTCGTATTAACACGTTAGGGGACAATAAACGTGTTAGTGACAATCGATCAATTAAACAATCGATCGTCGAGATAATAAATACAAAAACTGAAAGTTATACAAAATTAATTGAGTAACAATTTATCTGCATCGACCACGTTAGTGTTGAATATATGTACGAGAAATAACTGGAACACGATAAAGTACTAACAACTAAATATATTTGAATTATTATAATATTAGGATAAACGCGTAGTTTCACATCATGCTTAGGTTATAACAATACCGGAAGAAATAAACGCAATAGAAAAGAGGGCGCATTGATTAGAACACGCGAAATGCAATTTTACCAGTTAGAAACGCTTATGTTTCTAATATCTAAAGCTAAATAGCGTTACATTTACCTAGAAAATTAACAGTTCCGAGTGTTAAATAAAAATCGATTTTCAAGCTTGAAACATTCATCGAAGGGATCCACCCTTGAAGCGAACTCATCGAGAAATACGATTAAAAGTATAATCATTACGGATGGTTAATAGATTGAATTCAGACGTGAACGAAGAAGGATCACAGTCTCGTTTTTCATCCACGTTGCTATGTCCACTGTGACATCCTGTTCGCGATGCCGTGGCTCGAGTAAAGGTCATTTCGGGCACAGAGCATTTCTGCTAAGCAGATATAACAAGGCAGATAAAAGCGTGAACCGCGAATGATTTACGACGAGAACCTGCACCCCGCGTTCCTCCTCGTTAAGATCGAACTCGAAACGTGTCACAGGATTTATCCTTGCACGGGCTGCACGCGTGTTTCCGGGCTTCGTGTCTGGATCGTTCCTGCACGCAGCCTGCACACTGAAAACAAGCGTTAAACACTTTCTCCTCGATCCTTTCCACGCGATCGATCCTCCAATACGCGATTTCCAGTCGTGTTGCAGAGATGTTTCTCTTGTACGTTTGTTAATGCACGAACATTGCTCGTAAACTGTTTTTAACGCTTTGATCGCCGTGTCACCCATATACGGATGACACTGCAAATTATACAAACATTTAACAGCTGTATCGTTCAAAAATTGTTCAATCTTATAACCGAAGATACTCGCATCGGTTGGTCGAAATTATGGAAAATAAATATAACGAAGTATCGTGAAAATATTTGGTCAAATTTGTTAAAAATGAAAATATCTTTTAAACTAATGATTTTTTTACACAAATAGATTAATACTTTTTTTTGTAAAGAATGTGAAGGAGTATCAGCTGATGCAATAAAAAATATATGATTCCATTTGAGAAAATATTAATGACTTTCATATGTCCTTTACACATCCGCGTACAACAAAAAATGTACCATCAGAATGTGCTCCTTCCAAAACCATTCAACTTCATCTGAAACATTGTTTGTTATGCGTAATAATAATGACGTAAATCTAGATGGCACAATGTGGCGCCTCACCCTGTATACAATATGTATAGTATAATTACACACACATACACGTGCTCATACACATATTTTTTCTCTGTTTACATAGCGTTAAAATGCTAGAAAAATCCCTTCTTAATATTTTTGTAGCATTTTAACGCTACATAGAAGAGAGAAAAGTAACAGTATTACTCATAAGAGTAAATTATTTACAAATAATGTTATATGTATAACTTTAACCAGCAGCGCATAAGAAATGAAAAACTGATGGCGCGTTTTACTTTCGTGAAATTACAAATGCAATGTAAACGCGGGCGTCGCGTGACCAGAAAATGTAGGCGGTATCGTTTTTGCGGGAAATTTATGCAACCTTGTTCACGGTATCAGCAGTATTATCGGATGGATCTACCCTCTTCGAAAGCGATTCCATGATTCATTCCGCGACCTCGAACACAGAAGCTAACCGTTGTTTCGATACAACATCGTGCTACTCCGTTTTCGCGCGGTGCGATACTTTACAAGCAATTTCGAGCGGATTGCTCGATCCAGAGTCGCGTTCGATATCGATCGACCTAGTCAATGATCTCGAACGAACCTGGCCGCGCCGTAAATCGCCGTGGCTCCGTAAATACACTGCCGTATGAAAATTGCATGCATCGCCGACCAGTTTTACTTGCACGCTTTCGTATTTCTGTTTTGAGATTCTGTACTTTTTTTCAAGATTTCGCTTTTCGGTTTTGAGATTTCGTACTTTTTTTTCAAGATTTCGCATTTCTGTTTGGAGATTTCATATTTTTGTTTTCGAGATTTCGTATTTCTGTTTCGTTTTTTGTGTTTCGAAATTTCATATTCCTGTTCCGAGATTGCATATTTCTGTTTCGAGATTTGGTATTTCTGTTTCAAGATTTCGTATTTCAGTTTCAAGATTTCGTATTTCTGTTTATAGATTTCGTATTCCTGTTTTCAGATTCCATATTTCTGTATGGATATTTCGTATTTTTTTTTCCGATATTTCGTATTTCTGTTTATAGATTTCGTATTCCTGTTTTCAGGTTTCATATTTCTGTTTCGGGATTTCGTATTTTTGTTTCAAAATTTTGCATTTTCGTTTTCTTTTCTGCCATGGGTTACGAGGCCGCAAAATAGAATGAAACAAAGTTTTGACGAACTCGCATGTCAATGGAGTTTATGATCGTTACGTCTTTGTATCCTTTATTGTATCTCAAGAGTCTCTTTTCTCAAAAATTAGAAGCTCGTCATAACGAATACGATAGGTATCTTGATAAAACGCGGTTAAATTTTCTTCCATATTGTTGACAAAGGATGTCAAATAGTATTCATGGTTTGCAGTTTAAGAAAAACGTTAACAGAGACGAATAATTTTTGTACAACGTGCTTGGTAAACGTTTGTTTTGTATTCTCTCTTCAGACTCTTTACACTCGGATCTAGCTCGTTGCATGCTATGCCCGTTTTTTAATGAGATTCATCATGCACATGTGCACACATGTCACTGTCACACTCGCGGAGATGTCGCTTGCGCGTTGCACTCTGGTGTCAACTCCAAAAACTCTCATTTTCTAAACATTGTGCTCGCAGAGGCGATGCAAAAGCGCTTGTTGTACAAAGCACAGTTGCGTAAAATGAATTAACTTATGTTCATAAATCTAAGAGAAGTTACTTATTTGCTTAATCAATATTTGCTGTTGCAACCATGTTTGCTTAAATTTATCAGTTTGGATATTCTGTTATCGATTGCAAAAATAACCGTGATCGATGGTTAATTCGACGAATAATTTTGTTGGGCAATCATTTCATTTCTGTGTCTCAAACGACACATCGCGTTTCGATATTTTTCTTCCTCTCGTTTAATTTTCTATTAAATTCAAAATTCCGGTGAAAACGTTCATGATATACCAGCGGATACACTTTATATTTATTTATTACTTAATTTGAAATAATGGTTGTCCTCGGTCGAGTGACGAGAGAACATTAAACATCGTCGAACGGCATGAAGCGTTTATACGTTTATTTACAATTTCGAAGGTACACAATTTTCAATTGCTCAGGAATAAAATTCTTTCCTTCCACCGCAAACAGCGCAATTAAAAACACAATTATTACGTCCGTATTATTGAAACAAACTTTTTCTCCGTCCACTTAATACACAGTTTGCGCGCAAAACCGTAACTGTACATTTACTATATTTTTCTCATTTATAACCGAACGATCTCATTATTAACACAAACGAACTTCCCCGCAAATAACAATTTAATTATTCGAACAACCTTCTCTGAGAAATTGCATCTTTCCGGAATTCGGAACGACGATCGAACAAAAGTGACCTGGAATTTTAACGATGAACGAAATAGAAAATCGGTAAATTTGTTGGAAATGAATTTTATCGACGATTCGGAACAGACTGAATCGATACTGGATACGAAAATGAAAAATGTATGGGCGTTGCTCTTTTCTATCTCGTAATCGAGATGCGGTATTTTATCGATACGATATCCCGTCACCTTTAAACCACGTATATACACTCGGGTGCAACGTAGGATTTCTTCGAGCAAGAACAATTTTTCAATTCCCAAATTTTCAAGTTTCCGAAGCCCCACATTTTCAAGTTTTCGAAGGCTCAATTGTCAAGTTTTCGAAGTTCTAGATTTTCCAATTTTTACCTTTCCATGTTCTGAAATTCATAATTTTGTATGTTCCAAAATTGTTTAATTTTCGAATTTTCAAATTTCTGCATTATCAAGGTCCTCAATTTTCATATCCTAAACCCTTCAAACCCTAAAGTTCAGTTAATAATAGGATACTGAAAAACAAAAATTGATTAAAATTATTTAATCGATTAATTTTAAATTAGTTAATTAAAAATGATGAGTTCTGCTCCCAGTGGAAAATAATGATAACTACTTCAAGTGAACAATTAAAACACGAAATGACAATAGATCAAATTCCCAAATTTTTATGTTCCTAAATTATTTAATTTTCGAATTTCTAAATTTCTAAATTTTCATATCCTCAACCTTTCAGATCCCAAAGTTCGTGTCAACAATAGGATACTGATAAACAAATTTGACGAAAATCATTTAATCGATAGACTTGTAACTAATTAATTAAAAATGGTGAATTCGGCTCCCAATGTAAAATAATGAAAACTACCTCGGCCAAAAAATGAAAACACGAAATGACAGTAGATAAAATTTGGAAAGTTCAAAATTTAGAATTCCACCAACTAGAAATCAGCTGTACGGAAGCGTTCGATAATGGTTGGCACATTTCCTCCAAGGAAGGCATATTTGCTGTTGACTGTACATCCGCGTATCCGCGTTGCATCTGGTCCGATATGCATCATACGTGTGTTACGCACGTGCACGAACAGGGGCGTGCATTTCACGCGAGCTTACGAGACCGAAGAGGAGGAAGAAGCGAGCAGAAACATGGATTTATTCGGTCCGTTTGCGGAATTTATTGAACGCGATGAAAGGGGAATCGATAGAGAACGAATAACCGTGTTGGATCCTTTTTCTCCGGTTGCTTTTCTGTTCCTTCTTCGAATGCATCCACGCTAAATCGATTAGATTATCTACGCCGCTTCTGCTTTCAACAAACTACACATATTGTCAATTATCGTACAAAAATTTTAATCGGACGCACGCTCGTCGACCATTATCGAATTGATCGCGACGGTGCAATATTGTGAAAACAATGGTTCAGAAGAAAAGTTACTCGATAACACCGAGGTTAGGGAAATTGATTAATACTAATTGAACTTTGGCTTTTCTTCGTGTACAAATATTTAGACGAACTATAATATTTATTTATGGATGTGAAGATATTGTAACAATAATAATAATAACAATAACAATAATAATCATCGTTAATCGTAGTCGTTATTGATCATGATCATCGTTGATCATCATGATTATTATTAATAATCATTATTAATCGATAATCATGATTACTTATTGATAATTAATTTATTGCCGCATAAATTAAATGAAATTTTATTTCTTCATGTGCAAACGAATTTATTTTGTACCTGGAAAGTGGTAAAATATTTCCATCGAAGGTATTCTATCAACCTACGAAATATTTATAAACAAAATTGACTCGAAAACGATGGAAACATTTGCGCATTGCTACAAAAAAATAGTTAAAAATTTGCGGTGAAAAAATTTATAATACGAACCGGTAGTGAATTACAAAAACTAATTGGGCGTACGAAGGTACAGTAAAAGGTGAAATAAAGTAACGATGCTTTTATTAAAAATCATTTATTCTAGGAAACGATACCGTTTCCAATAAATTGACATGATCCGTACGAAATAATAACCGTCGGACGCACTCGGTGGATATTCAATTAACGACCAATGTATCGCATACCGGCGAAACGTTAATTAATGAACAGAAACCTAGTATTCTCGTTAAACAAGAAGCACTGCTACGCGAGACCGTTATTTTATTTCACGACAATGGCCGAACACATGTTGTTAATTGGACGACCGAAACACGATCTTACGCCGCGTGATTTTCACGTTTCGATTGTTGCTCGCGTTACCGAGAAACCTGCGCACGACTTACCGAAACAGCCTCAATTACCGTAATTCGGCTGATTAATTAACTCCGTGGGATGACTTCGTTAACGCCGCCGACAGTTTCGGGGACGTCGCACCTCAGGATTTCGTGCCAAAGAAAACGTTCGAAATTTTAAATCTTACTTTGTTATAAGTTTATGAAATAACTGGTTATGTGTTTTCGTCGGGATTCAACTTAATGAATTACGAAGTAGTTAGGTTGTAGAATCAGTGAACCCACTCGAAAGGCAAAAATAACCAAACAACTGGCGAAGGTAAAATGTGTGTGCTTTATTACAACTAAAACTTGATTTAGCACTTAAGAAAAATAGCGACACCTCGCAAACTGGCAATGGACTTCAAAGATAATTATAAATTAATTTCTACTCGGTTCAGTTCGGCTCACTAAGTTAGGTTCGGTTTGGTTCGGTTCGGTTTAGTTCGGCTCAGGTCGGTTAATTTCTACTCGGTTCAGTTCGGCTCACTCAGATAGGTTCAGCTCAGCTCTGCTCGGCTCGGTTCGGTTCGGTTCGGCTCGGCTCGGCTCGGCTCGGCTCGGCTCGGCTCGGCTCGGCTCGGTTCGGTTCAGTTCGGCTAGGTTCGGCTCAGCTCGGTTACACATTGTTCGGTTCAGTTCGATTAACTTCTACTCGGTTCAGTTCGACTCACTCAGTTAAGTTCGATTTGGTTCAGTTCGGTTCGGTTCGGTTCGGCTCGGCTCGGCTCGGCTCGATTACGCTTTACTCGGCTCAGGTCGGTTAAGTTCTACTCGGCTCAGTTCGGCTTGGTTCAGTTTCGTTCGGTTCGGTTCGGTTCGATTCGGTTCAGTTCGGCTCACTTAGTTAGGTTCGGTTTAATTCAGTTCACTTTCATTTTCTTCTACGCTAATAGCAAAAATAATTCACATGTTTAACCGAAACATCCCGTGTTGCACGCGAATGGATTATTTGGTTTTCCCATTTAATAGATTAAAATAATAGATCTGCATGAACAATAGAGTTTTATTTAAAAGTCTATGTTGCGCACACGTGTTCCTTCGCGATGAAGATTAAACAAGTACAACTAGCTTCAGATTAGTGGACTGTATTTGATGATGAGCGAGTGAAACTTGGAGGATAAGATTCGCTGGTATCTACTGATAACTTTTGTTGACAATCTATCGAATATGTTAAATCTGTTTTGTTGAATTTTGTCTTTAGGTTTCTGAGTATACATATGGTCATTATTGCTACTACGGTAGAAACAAACACAAATTTACAAAAAGCTATTCAAGGACCGTTTTAACAGTCCTTGTAAAGTGGGTTCGCTACGCGACAGCCTATATGCGAACGAAGGAGTAAGCAATTAGCGTTCTCCATTGATCGCGAGCTTCCGGCGAGAGGAAATTGCAAGCTCGAACGAATCGATGCTACTATGACAATCGATATCGGTGCCGTTCGAGGGAGAATGTCTCTCCGCTGTGTTTTTCGAGGTTTCTAGGCTGACGAGGTTCCGTTTTCAAGCGCACCGGGCCAATTATGGCCGCTTGACCGACCCTCGCCAGCAATCTGCAGCTGCATAACGAAATAACTCGTTCGATCGAGTAAAACGTTCACTTTGGAGCAATATGCGATTCGCATGCCGCGATTAATCCCTCGTTTCACCCTCGAACTATTCTAACTCGAATTTGCGTACATCCTAGACAATCTCTTGCGTGTTTAGATACACTACTGAAAACGATAATTTGTCACGGCCCATTTGTGTTCGGATTACCTTTTAAAGTTTCACACTTCCGAATTTCAACTATTTTTCAGTCAAAATGTATCAGGTCTCAAATTTCGACATTTTTAGGTTACAAGGATTGCAAGATTCAAAAATTGTGTATTCTCAAAATCTCAAAGCTCAGAATTGTTAGAATTCTATAATTCAATGACCGGGAATTCTCAGAGCCTAGAAATTCCGAAATCTGGACATGTACAAATCCTAAAATTCGTAGGTTCCAAAATTTCACATTCAAATTTAACATTAAAAAATTGTATACCTTCAAATTTCCAAACTTATAACATCCCAAAGTATTAAAATTGATAAAATTCCACTATTCTATGATCTAAAATCATGAAACCTCAAAAATTTCGAAATATCAAAGTCCCGAAATTCCAAGGTTCCAAGATTTTTGAAGATTCAAAAATTCCGGAAACACAAAAATTTCAAAAGTCCCAACATTCCAATATTCTAGGATCCCAAATTTACAAAAATCCCAAAATTCCAATGTTCCAAGATTGTGAAATTCGAAAGCAGTTCAAAAAATCCCAAAATTCCAGAAGTCCAAAGTTTCAAAAATTCCTCAGTCCCAAAATTCCAACAATTCCCAAAATCTGGAGTTCCTAGATTCTAATATTCTAAAGTCCCAAAATTACAGAAATCCAAAAATTCTAAAATTCCAACATTCGAAAATTTCAATGTCCAGAAGTTCGAAGGTCCCAAAAGATACAAAAGCAGTCGAACAGAAAACAGCGGTTCACGATTTATAAGCGTTTTATACTTCGATATTTGATATGGCCCAGACCCGCTTTAAAAGCGTGTAGCCAGAGGGTAGCCAGCTAATTCTCGCGACGCATCGTAGAGATTGGTACGTTTTCGAGCTAATTCGATTCCTTGGGGCTACGCGTTCGCTGGATGAGTCATTTTGCTCTTTATTACTGGAATTCGATTTCCATCGGCGCGTGATAGGCTAATATAATGTCGACGAGTCGCTTGCGAGAAAATTGACGAGCAATTGGTTTTCTGCTGACGTAACACGTATGGGATGGAAATTCACAAAGCTCGCGGCGCATGAAATTTTGAGGGTACTTTGACGTTCTGAGGGGATCGTAGGCGAAAATAAATTACGCTAGTGAGATGCAAAGACGTGCCTTCTATTCTTCTTCGCGCGAAAATTTTAGAAAATGAACTCGAAATAAACACTTTCGTGGTTCCAGATATTAGACAATTTTATCAACCACCGATGCAAAGTGGATTTCTAAAATAAATAGGCTATTTTGATAATCAATATACTTATACAACATTTGATGTAAATGTAAATAAATGTAAATGAGTGCAAGTAAAAACATACCCAAAGTAAAAGTATTAACCCTTTGCTCTCGAAAGGTGACTGACACTCACCATATTGTTTAATACAGCAATTTGGAATAGGTATTTTTTTAACAAAATCTATAGAACCACACATATGATGTATAAATACAATGAGACTGCTAACAGTGGCAATTAATATTAAAGAGATAATAATTACGAAAGATTTCGTCAAACTTTTCAACAAAAATGTTTTACACTTACTGTCTCCTACCCGTAAAAATACCTCTGAGTGCAAAGGGTTAAATGAGATACATGACTCCTCGTAATGTTCGTTTTATTCGACTAATTTCTAACTCGTGATTTTTATTTGTGTTTCAGGTAAGGAGAATCGACAATAATACTATTACCAGCCCGTTTCTAACGTCGCAAGACAGAATCGTGAGTACTTGATCTGCTAGGATATTGGTCGAGTGTATACATATGGATCGAATGCATATCGATCGACAAACGACGCGAACAATCGTACATTCGCGCGTGTAAACGTGAAAAATTAGTATGTACAACGAACAAAACATATCGACTGCCGAGTCGATCGAGTTTATGCAAACAGCTTGATATCGTTCATCGAACGAAAACTCGCCTAAATATTGATTTATATGCGGTTCCTTATTCATTCGTTCTACTTGGCGAGCACACGATCACGGTGTCCGATGTATTTTTGCATTTTCTCGGTCCCGCTATTCACTCGCCCGCGTATGTTTATTCAAACTCACACGAATGTTTCGCAAACCGTTATCGTGTCTCGACATGCCACGCTAAACAGCCAAACAAATCTCTTAAATGCAATCGGCGTTCGTTCGTTTAGGAACATCGACGAGCACACTTTCAAGAAAAACAACAACGCGAGAGAAAAACAGAGGTAGAAGATAAATCGTTAAATGATCCGATTTAAGTTCAAAGATTCGAGAATCTAAATTTTCTAATGTAGAAATTTAGAAATGTTCAGGTTCACGCATTGAGCTTTTTACGCTAGATTCACGGAACGAGCGAAAATGACTCAAGACACGTTTCTCAGTCAAAATTACAAAAATTATCAACGAGCTTTGATTAAACTCTATGCTGACTTTCGTCAAGATGAGGGATCATTGCATAAGTCAGTTTATGTATCGCACTTTATTTATTTTCTTTTTTACTTTGGTTTTAATTTAAAGGTAAATGGTCATTACACGACCGTCTAGTGTTAAAATAAAAAATTAGATAGTGCCTGTTACAGAGTAGTTGTTAGAAGTATTAAAATTATTAAAATTCAACTAGTCTATGATTTGAAATCGTCAAACTTCCAAAATTTCGAAATTTCGTCTCAAAATTCCAAGGTTCCAAGATTCCAAAACACGAAAGTAGCTCTAAAAATCTAAAAATTCTAAAGTTCCAAAATTCCAAGAGTCCAAAATTTCAAAATTCCAGAAACCCCAAAATTTAAAAAATCCCAACATTCCAAAGTCTCAAAAACTAAAAAAAAAAAAACAAATTCCAGAATTTCAAGATTTCAATGTTCCAAGGTCCCAAAATTACAAAAATCCCAAAATTTCGAGGTACCAAGATTCCAAAATTCGAACGGGGTTCTAAAAAGTCCTAAAATTCTAATGTTAAAAAATTCCAGAAATCACAAATTTCAAAAATCCCCAAATTCTAGAGTTCCAAGATTCCAATATTGTAAGGTGCGAAAATGATAAAAATCCTAAAATTTCAAGGTACCAATATTCCAAAATTCGAACGTAGTTCAAAGAAGGTATAAGAAACGTGTACGAGCGCACACAGGATGCAACGAGTATAGCGTTCCAATTTTCATCACCGATTTAAACATAAATCAGATGTCCATTAACATTCTCGTTTTGTTGTACACGCGTTTTCGTGTTGGTTCGATATCGAGCTTCCTTCTCCCCCTTTTCCCCAATGACCCGTTACCGCAACTGCCTCCTGGCTGCCAAAAATTTATCGTCCCCCTCATTTCGTCCCCCTTTTCTCCTCGCTTTCTTCGATAAATGCAACGGTGGCAGGACAGAATACGCCGTAATCGTCTTACAGTCGCCGCAGGACATTTTCAGGAACCCTTCTAGTTATCGTCGAGTATTATCCAGCCTTTCGATCCAGTTCAGGCCGTGAATATACATGTATGTATGTATGTATATGCCGACGGAGCTTCTTCTCGCGCAAAATCATCCTGCCGAACGGATAATCTCGTCCTGTCGGCTATTTTGCCGTAAAAATTGCCCTGCCACCGATCTGGTCTCTTTTTTCACGGCCAGGATCCATCAGGACCTAAAAGCTGGCTTCTTATTATGCTCCGTATCCGCGGCAGCAGCGAAAGACGGGGGATAAAAGCCGAAGAAACCTTCGTATGGCTTTAACCGATAAATTAACTCTTAACGGTCGTACGTCACCTCTCAAGTGACAACAGTACTTTGGTTTTGCGGTCTTATGTCATGTAGTAGGTGACAAGATGGACCCTGTGGCAATTCTTATCGGTTAAGCATCAGCAACGGGCAACTAACATTTCTGGAGATATAACAATGCCTTCTATGATCGGCATAATATACTGAGCCCAAGAAAGGAATACAGAAAATTTTGTAAATTTCTATAGCGATAGCAGCAGTGAATGTTTTTGATGATATGAGTGATTTTGTTCTAGCGACGAGGTTAGCACTTAAATTTGACGTGGAAATAGAAAATATTAGTAACTCCAGAAAATATTAGTAGTACCATGATTGGATTGAAATTGTGAATGATGACGATGATGGCCTGTTTATTAGATTCTTTAAAAAACATCATACATTAAAAACTTATAAATATTGTATTTAATTGAAACTGATATATTTGTAATAATCTTTCAAAAAATACATAATTTCTAGCAAACATGTTATTTTTATAATACTGAAAAGTCGCACATCCGTAAATCAGCTACAACCTAGCGAGAATCACATATAAGAAGCTAGCAACCGATAAGGGTTAATAATTAGTAACGTTGCAAGAAATACAAACAGTGTCGTTTAGTCTCGATGGATAATCGGTGAGTTGAGGTATTTTTGCTTGTCGATTACGAGATTCTTCTCTGGACGAGGAATTTTGTTTTCTTCCGCGAGTTACGCACGACATGAATTTCTTCCCGAAATAATTTCTCTTCTCGAAAGGACGATTTCGAGCGGAACGTTCGTTCGCGACGACCGACTAAAAATAATAATTTTCAAGGTCGTCACTGACGCAGAACGGATGGAGGGATGGCACGAAACCGGAAATGTCACGCGGGAGTCTCGAAACATCTTTTCCTGTTGGATGAAGATCGATAAAATTTCATTTTCCATAAAAGGTGCTATTAATTTCACGGAATGGTAAACTAGTTCATTCCCTTACTGGAACAGTGAACTAGCGAAATGGTAGAATGGTGGTGTAAAGAGATAGTGGAATAATTGAATTGTGGTAGTGCGAAATAATGAAATAATGGAACAGTAGAATGGGAGTATGGTACAAACGATAAAACAGTAGAATATGAAATAGTAAATTAGTAAGACAACAGAATGGTAAAAGTAGTAAGGTACAGTCGTAAAGTAACAAAATTGTGAGTGGCAAAATAATAGATGGATTAAATAGTTAAATAATAGAATAACAAATGAGTAAAATAACAAAATGGTAGTACTAGTAAGATAATAGTAAAGTAATAAAATAGAAGAATGAACAGTAGAATAATAAAATGGTAAAATCGTAAAATAATATAAGAACCTAATTCTCTCTGGTCTGTAATATCAAATACCAAGAAACTAAAGCTGTACAATTAATATTAACGATTGAACACACCAATAATTAAAGTCATTTTCCCAATAACTTTAATCAATCTCCTCCGTGGCATTTGAATTTCAACAATTCCACCCGTTTATTCGATATTTTCCCAGTGAAATTGCTAGTCTGGCGTTCGCATAACTTCCTGGCGCCAGCAACTGAGTCGTAACGTTATTCCACGTTCTTTGAAATTGCCTGCCGTCTCAAAATCTGTCAGATCGTGGGTTCTGCTCGCATAGTCGCTCACAAACAGACGGCCGAGCTATTGTTCTTTCTTCAGAAACTGCCTGTTCCGTTTTAGCTCGTGTCAACGCCAAGGACTACTCGGGCTTTCAACAATGTAGCCTGAGTAGTAGCTGTACGGCAGCCACACTTTCTATCGATCTTATCATATCTCACCGCGAACAAGGAGACCAGTTATTCTAACGTGGCCAATGAATAACGACTAATGCGAAGAGATTAGACAATGCTCGCGCAACCGTTTCGTTCGTTTCGTTGTTCGCTGAAAAAATTCGTTAATCCATTTCAGCAAACACTCTTGCATTATTATCCTCGAAAATGAAAACACTTTTTCACTTTTAATCTTTGTATGTTCTTCGGGATTCAACTTTATGAACCATGAAGCAATTAGGTTGCGGAATCAGTGAATCCACTTGAAAGACAAAAAATAACCAAACTGGCGATGGTAAAATGTGTGTGCTTTATTAAAACTGAAACTTGATTTAGCACTGAAGAAAAATAGTAACGCCTCGCAAATTGACAACGGGCTTTAAAGATAAATATAAATTAAGTTTTACTCGGTTCAGTTCGGCTCACTCAGTTAGGTTCAGATTGGTTCGGTTCAGTTCGCTTCAGTTCGGCTCGGTTCGGCTGAGCTCGGTTACACTTTGCTCGGCTCAGTCCGACTCACTCAGTTAAGTTCGGTTCGGTTCAGTTCGGCTCAGCTCGGTTAAGTTCTACTCGGATCAATCCGGCTCACTCATTGTCAGTTAGGTTCGGTTTGGTTCGGTTTGGTTCGGATCGGTTCGGCTCAGGTCGGTTAAGTTCTACGCGGTTCAGTTCGGCACACTCAGTTAGCTTCGGTTTGGTTCAATTCGGCTCGGTTCGCTTTAGCTCGGTTACGCTTTGCTCGGCGTTTATTATTCATGAATTTTCTAAAGTTAAAAATAAGCCCAATGGCTTTTTGATTCTATAAATGCGCCGCAACACTCTTTGAGTTCAAATTTCCTAAATTGCAGTACATTGTTTAACCTACATAAACATAGCTGGTTTAACCTACATAATAAAATTTGTTTAACCTACGTGCATAGTCTGTATAGATCTTCAAATATACAGTAAAACGGATTAATAAATAAAGAGATGAACAACATAGATTAATTTACAGAAGTCCATTATATTATTCTGTATTGGCGTACTTAAGAATAGAGAAAGTTCATCTCGTATTCAGCAGTGGACCGTTTTCCAATCGAGTGCCTGTAATCGACCGCGTTAAATAAAAATGTCATGATTGTTAAAATGAAACCGGTACGTTTAGCTAGAATAAATATATAATACACGTAATGCATCAAGTGTGCACGTGTTTCTGCACGCGCATTCTTTTTTAAGAGGTATCCACATGGTAAAAATACGCGAAAGGGACGCGAGCACAAAATGGTCGTCTTGATAAATCAATATCTACGACACAATTTTACCAGCGACGATCTCAGCGTTTATTCCTCCAACCTAAAAGCTTGTCCATTTCTGTGTTCATAATACATGCGATGCGTGCATACGTACACGTTTCCTGAGATATAAAGCACATCCGCGAGAAAGAATGCGTCCTCGAGATCCGGCGAACAACGGCGAAACAACAGGGAACACGCGAGGAATCCGCGTTACGTAAGAATTTTATTATGCGACGCAACAATATTAAAAATGTGTGGGTGGAAAGGATTGTTTTTGGTTCCCGATGAACACGAAGCATTCAAAGAGATTTTAATATCAGAAAAGCTCGCGACGAAACGAGAGCTTGCGTTCCCTGCGCCACCACGACGCACAACAAAAATATAACGCGCCCACTTTCATTATCTCGAAGAAAATGCTGCGAATGAAGATTGCACCGGCATAATGTTGCACACGCGATCGTGTATCGCAAGAATGCACTTGTTCCTAACTGTCTGACCACGAACGTTTACTTTACGAGCACGGTCTAATCACTTATGGCACCATTTCACTTGTTTTCGACGATGCGACGTAAGATTTTTTTTCGAGCGTTGCTATTTCTTTTTTTTTAACCCTTCGTGGTCGTAAGTATTTTTACCGGTAGCAAATAGAGGATGTAAAACTTTTTGGTTAAAAAGTTTGATCAATTTTTGGAAATAAACATATTTTCATTATTAATTGCCAATATTGTCTGTTCCACTGTATTCGAACTTCGCGAGTATAACACAACAAATGTAGTTAAAAATTATTTATTAAAAATTGTTGCACTTTATCAAATGGCGAGTGAGAGTCGCCATTCGTCCGCAAAGGGTTAAGCATTATCTATTGAGGTTATTTTGCATCATTTAACTTACACATGTTTTACATAAACAAAAATAAACGAAAGAATACATGAATTTTTTCAAAAAGCGGCATAAGTTCAACAATAATAATAATACTGATTCTATCGAAATGAGAATTCATAAATAAACGTAAGATAAACGACGAGAATAAAGCTATTAGATATTATTCTGCCACAATTTATGTACCGGATTTTTAAATATGTTTAAAACTATTTTCTCAAATTACATTCAATGAACAGCGCGAACGAAGTATGCCAGAAAAATCGCATTAGTATTCTGGCCGAGAATAAAATGGACTGTTATCTGTAAGCAGAAATATAAACGAACATAATCGGAATCCATGATGAGTTGTCGTTGGAATACAAACTCGAATCGAAAGTTAATGCAACGATTCAATTCTAATTATGGAGCCTATTGGACAATTTTCGAAAGCTTTTCATCCACTTTGCATTCAATATTCATCAGTCACCCTCTTTGAAACTTCAATTCATGAAATGAGTTTATTGTGCTCACGATACGCGCCCGTCCGTAACTGCTGTGTAATGTTTATACTCGCAATGAAAATTTTGCAATGTTATTGTGCATTTCAACAAAAGGATGCACCGCGATAGAATCCTTTTAAAATTATTGTTGAACGATTCTAAAGGCAATAGCTTACGCCGCTGTTACATTTAATAACGAAGTATTGTAATTCGTTCGAACGGGATGACTATTTTTAAATTAATAAATATTCAGTATGAGCTAGTATTTAAATCGTGTTGACGATGAAGAGCTTCAATCCAAATTTGATCAAACCACTAAACGAAAATTAAATTTGTTGTGAAAACTAAATTTGAGAATTTCAAATTGGTGCATTTTGTTGTTTGAATAAATTCAGATTTAGAAACTTACAAAATTAGGAATTTGGTAAAGAAAGTAATCTGAAAATTTTCAGATTAACGAATTTAGTGATTTATGAATCTTTTAATGTAGAAATTACCTCAATTGATCTGTATTATGAACTATCAGTATAGAGAACTTTCGGAATTTTAAATAAAGAAAAATGCGTATTTATTAATGTAGAAACTTCTGAATTTCGGATCTTTGGAATTCTGGAACTTTGGATTTTTGAATTTTGCAGTTTTACAATTTTGGGATTTAGGAATTTAATGACTTAGGGCTTTAGGGATTTAGGGATTTGGAGATTTAAGCATTTCGGGATTTTGTAACTCCGGAATTTTGGGATTATGGAATTTTCGAATTTTGGGACATAGAGATTTTGAAATTTAGAAATTTTGCAATTTTGCAATTTGGGATTTAAAAATTTGAGGAATAGGAATTTAGAGATTTAAGGATTTAGGGATTTAGGGATTTAGGGATTTAGGGATTTTGTAATTTTGAAATTTAGGATTTTAGGAATTTAGAAATTAAGAACTATAGGAATGTAGGAATGCAGAAATTTCAAAATTTTGAAATTAATGAACAGAAACTTAGAAATATATAAATTTCTAGTTTTTAAATTCTTATATCCTTCACCAATTAGCCTAAGGAGTATATAATAGTTCTAAAATCAAATTAATTTTTAAAAGAACCATCACGTTCCCGTACAGCTACTTTATCACATGTTCGGTCGTTCGTTCCTGGAGTTTCATTGCCTCCATTTTCTTACCCCTGCCTGTCCTTTGCCCACGGTTATTACCATTTTCTCGTGGAAGGTCCATGTGTGCAACGACACAGTCCCCGTTCGTCGTCGTTCGCGTCAATGGACGACATTAAACGGAAAACAGGGCAAGTATTTACTAGCGTCAGGGGCGACGTAAACGGTGTACTACCTCTCAACCATTCGAGGATCTCTTTTTTACAGCATGTTCGGGGGTTAGACATTAACGAGGAACCGCTGGCCGTGCAACGATTTACGTGCCACTGGCTACCAGCTACGGCCATAATTACGCCGCTTACGAGCTGGAAAAATCCTGGACTGACCTTTTTAATTTAATCGCTTCGATGTCGTTCCGTTCGAAAGTACTTGACGCTGAATTCACCGATCACAGACATCGAGGGTTTTTTTCACTCCGATTCGGTCGACGGTTTTTGCTTTCATTAGCTTTTACTTTGCTCGATTCCTTCTTTCTTTATTTTTTTCGATTCGAGATCGCGGCAGCGAGTCCTCTTTCCGATGAAACAGCCTGATCAAATTTCAGCAGACCATTGGATCCCGTACAGTCTCATTCGTGCGTTTACGTAAGCCTCATTAACGGCCTGATTAATTTTCATACGCCGTACACGTGGAAGATAGATAGCGCAAGGAACAGATTACGAGTAAATCGAATATTTGTCTTTGACATTTTATCTTGTTTGACTCTCGATGAATTACACGATTCATCGATAAAGGACAATAGAATTTCGTGCACAATGTCTAAAAAATAAACGCTGATGTATGTGGATGAAGCAATAAGTCTAAGTCTAAGTCTAGATCAGCATATTATTAAGTTGTTCGGAAAGTAATTTCGCTTTTTTTTTATGAAAATGAGAGACGATTTTCATCGGATACTACTTTTCTTGCTCAAATAGCCTTTTTAAAAAAGTAATATATTCCGAAAATGCTACCTTTCACTTTCTATATTTAATAGGGTAGCAATCACAAACTGTCGCGTAGAAATAATCGAAATTTTACACAAGCAAGCCAATTGGGAAAAAACGAAATCACTTTCTCAACAATCTTTTTTAATGTATGCACACACAATTCATTTAATATGACTCCATAAATAAGACGCTATTCTTTGCTATCCTAGACTCTCACAATCGGTTTGGTTCGGCTCGGTTCGGTCCAGCTCGGTTTCGCTTTGCTCGGCTCAGGTCGGTTCAGTTCGGCTCACTTCGTTAAGTTCGGTTCGGTTCGGCTCAACTCGGTTACGCTTTGCTCGGCTCAGCTCGGTTAAGTTCTACTCGGTCCAGTTCGGCTCACTCAGTTAGATTCGGTAAGGTTCGGTTTGGTTCAGTTGTGTTCGGTTCGGTTCGGCTCAATTCGGCTTGGTTCGGCTCAGCTCGGCGTTCATTATTCATGAATTTTCTAAAGTTAAAAATGCGCTCAATGGCTTTATGATTCTATGAATGCGCCGCAACACTTTCGACTTACTTTTTTTCCTGTAGAATCATCCCGTTTTCGCTCGTACCATCAGTTACCGAACACCCTGTATAAACGTTTGCGTGTCGGACGATGTTCTCGAAGCGAAGAATCATTTAGAAAGCCATGGTCGTCGGTCGACATCCACGGTGTTAAATTCATCGCGAGATCGTGGTTCTTTCGTAGAAATTTGCAACGACCGCGGTGTGGTCGACGCTGTCGGGTCGTAAAAGATGGTTTAGTGCGCGATGACCGATTTTGCGGTCGACGTCTCGATTTGCTACGCGTTGTTAATGGTCATCGTTAAATCGGACGTAATACGGCTTCGCGATTAACGCCGCGTCGCGACGCCGGATACGTTTACATTGCTTGCGGTGAAATGCAGCACCGTTCATTTTGATCTGCCCATATCACCTCCGATGCTTTGACACCTTTGATTTAACACTTACCTTCTATTTGTTCGAACAAGTGATATATTAGGGACTTATGTCCCATAAGTTTCTCCCTTTGTTTGTGGTTAAATAAAGATTCGTTCGAGCTTCATCGAGCCGGTACTAGCATATTTTTCACTGGACTGCTAGTACATTCTCAAGGTCAGTGTGACAACCTCGTTCCAGAAACAAGCTGTCCCATTTTATGTATTTCAGTTGTACTCGGTCGAGTTTCATATACGCTTTAATAAACGTTACAAGTAATAAAACCAAACATTGCTTCGACAAGAATGGTAAATTGCAAAACAAGAGATATGACTGGTAATATTAGGTGGTTCGGAAAGTAATTTCGTTTTTTTTTTATGAAAGTGAGAGTCGATCTTCGTCGGATATTTCTTGCTTGAAGGGCATATTTAAAAAATAAAATATTTCGAAAATGCTGTCTTCCACTTTCCATATTTGATAGATGGACAACTGCCGCGTAAAATCAATTGAACTTTTTCACAGGCAAGTCAGTTGGGAAAAAAGGAAATCACTTTCCAAACAATCCAATAAATGAAAAATACTCGATGAAATATAATAAATCCGTGGATGTTATTAATGACTTTGTCATTTAAAATAGGAAATTTGTAAAACCGTGATTTGACCCCTATGGTAATTTTAGTGATACAAAGTTGGAGACTTTTGAAAATTGATTTTTCAAAATGATTTTGAAAATTTGCGAATTTAAATATTAATAAAATTCCCAGATCCAAAGGTTTGATAACACGAAAACTTGAAAGTTTGAATTATTCCGTTTGACCAGCGTCAACGGAGATACCGTGTTCGCGTACTAAAATAAAATGTCATATTATTGCAGTATTGCAGGATGCAGTATCGGACAGCGTAATTGTAGAATAAAAGAGGTACTTAGCGATGCTTGCGAAATGTTTTCATTCTCCATCGAGTTGCTCAATGGTAGGCGCTTTCAGCGACGAAAAGAAATGCAAATTTTATGCCGGCATCTGGAGCAGATCAGGAAACCCGTCGGAACCCTAATTAAGATAAATCGTTTTGTCGAAACGGTTTCACTTAGCCCCGGTCGTGCGCCATTAATTTATAACCACCATGCCGTAGGTATTTGTCTCCATCAGATAGGAATCCGTTTTTCTCGGACATTTTTCGCGGACGGGAAAGGTGTTTTCAACGAAAGGTCGCGGCGAGTATAGTTTCTCACGGCACAGCCAGGATAAAATATTGTCGAAGATGCTGCGAATAACTATCGCCTCTCGCGATATTACATAAAATAATGCTTGTCTCCTCGTCTCTTTTACTTTATGCATCTGTCCGTGGATTGCTGGATGTTACTCGTTTCCTGGAGATTAAATCTTCTCCGGGTAGATTTGCATGCGTTTAATCGTTATTTTCTAATCAACTCGGTATTCGTTGAACGTGTTTCACCTAATCACTGAAACGAGATATTTTCCAATCGAGACTTTCGATATCTTCAAGATTATCTCAAGACGTTTCTGGTATTACTGCTATTCATTTTCACTCAGATGTTCAAGGTTTCTATTAGATAAGGAGGCAGGAAATTGGCGGAAATAATGTTTGTACTCCCGACTTGCGAAATCCTGTGCAGTTCTGACATGCTTATTTATCCATTAAACGTAATTGGAACATTTCAGATACACATCTGAAATGAAACATGCTCCGAAGAACTACTACGTGGTACAAAGTAATAAGACGCATTTGACAGTATACTTTAACGACGCGAAAATTTATGATATACGGACATTTTGAAACTATGAAACTTGGGATTCGAAGATGTGTCAATTTAGGCGTTTAAAAATTTGAATGTTGAAAGGTCTGAAAATTTGTCAATTTCTTATACTCTGTAATCGAGATATACCAGGACGAATTATCTTGTATAACCTGAAAATGTATTCGAAGTGAAAAAAAACTGGAGGGAAACAAAGGGCAGTTGCAGTGTAAAATTAAAACCTGAGACTCTGCTAAACCGTTCAATACAATAATTCTACGAGCATTCCAGTCGAAAACTTTTAACCAAATACTTCATGAAAGTTTTAATACATTATTCATAAAGGTTGTCATTGGTCCATATTCGCTTAACTTTGCTTCGTACATCTCTAACCAAATACTCCATGAAGGTCTTAATATATTATTCATAAAGGATATCACTGGTCCATGTTCCCTTTCACTTTTCTTGGTACATATCTAACCAAATACTCCGTGAAGATTTTAATATGATATGTTAGTCATAAAAGATGTGGTTGGTCCATATGTCCTCACCCCTCGTTCGTGCATCTTCAACGATATACTCCATGAAGTTCTTAATATGTTATTCATGAAGGATGTGACTGGTCCATATGTCCTCACCTCTCCTTCGTGCATCTTCAACCAAATACTCCATGAAGTTCTTAATACGTTATTCATACAGGATGTGATTCGTCCATATGTCACCTCTCCTTCGTGCATCTTCAACCAGATACTCCATGAAGTTCTTAATATGTTATTCATACAGGCTGTGATGGGTCCATATGTCCTCACCTTTCCTTCCGACGTTAAAACGACATGTAAGGACGGCGACCATACGTGGTTCACGAGTCAGCACATGATCAAGGCTATCATATTCGATACCGATGCTCGATCTTAGCGTGCACCGGCATGGACGATCAGCGCGCGATTTGTCGCGGGTTTCGAGCGAAATTGGATTTTGGAGGCGCGACGAACGCCGCCATGCAAATCGATTTATCCTCGTTGCATAGCTTCGCCGTGTTTATGGGGGTCGGCGTGACGTTTAAACAGGTACAAGTGGCCGTTGTGTCCGTATTAAGCCGCACGGTGAAATTCCGCCGCGTCTCCCGACGCCAACGAAGGATTATTCATGGCCTTCTGGCGGGCTTAAGTCGACCGTATTAATCCAGCGAAGTCGTAAGTCGTGCACACGCGACTTCGTTAATAACTCGTTTCACGGTGCGCGAGATTGCTTTCGCGATTTCGGCGGAAGAACGTATTCGACGCGGTCCACGGTCCGTTCACGAATCGTAATTACTAATTAGCCACGGCTACAGGGTTCCAGCTTCCAACGGAAAACCCTGTTCGATTCCCTTGAGCGAAACCCGTGCAAACTCGTCCAGATCGAAAGTCAGCTTCTGACGTTCTTCGGGTTTGTTCTTCGTTGTTTGAGTTCCTTTCGGGAGGAGATCATTCTTTTATTATGTACGAACTGAACGAGCTCCAAAGTGATTTCGTTAATTGTGAAGTCTTCGACTTTCTATTAATCAATGGTACTCATTAGATTGTATAATTTATACATTATTTATACAACATTTTTATAAGTTTTGATATATTATACGAGTATAAGTTATTGAGTGAATCTGTAATTTTGAAAAATTCTGGTACACTTTTATATGTATTATATTGTTATATTACTACATTTTTTTCAAGTTATCATGTCTGTATAATTTATTGTCAATATTACATGTCTCATTATGTTCATAAATCGTATGTACAACACTATAGATTTAGTTAAAAAATACCTGATTGCTGTATTAAAAAAAATTGTGAGTGTGGTCACCTTTCGAGTGCAAAGAGTTAATTTGCACGAGACTCGCCGGAACAAAATCAAAGGCGAATAATATCTTCCAAGTGCAAAGTAAATTTCGCATCACACGCGATCGAACATAACATAATTGACGTGTCGCGAACGATCGGCAAAGATGTAAAATTTCGAAAGTGCGGCGTTGCATACACATTTTCCATGTACACGTTCACCTAGCTTCAGATTAGTGAACTATATTTGATAATGTGCGAGTGAAACTTGGAGGAAATTTTGCGATGTGTTTATTTCAAGGCTCGCTGGTATCTACTGTCAACTGTTGTTAACAATGTATCGAATATATTAAATCTATTAAATCTTGTTGAATTCTGTTATGAGGCTGAATTTTTAAGATGAACTTTTGAGTAGGCGTTTACAAAAGTGGGCACGTACGCTATTGGTGGCTGAAAGTATGTTTTTTCCAAAAGTAGGGTGATAGTATATTAACTGAGTGGGGATCTTCACTCTTCATCCACGCTAATTGAGGTACCGTTGTACCCCGAGTGCCCTTTCGAGGGTGTCCAAATTTTCACTAATGACCGTAATAAGTAATAAATCCAAGGATCGCCTCGACTTCTACGCAACACGTGGAAACTATAAAATTCAGGGCTATATTCAAACTGATCAAATTCGGAAGAAGCTAATCAAACTATATCGACGAAGTACCAGTTCCTTGTACATTGTTGCTGCTACGGTAGAAACGATTAAAAACAGAATTTCACAAAATGGTATTTAAGGAGCGTTTTAACAATTCTCGCAAAGAGGGTTTGCCACGCGACACTCGGTGAAATTGTTGAGGTATGCCGAGGTCAGGTTGATCGACACGGACGCGAATAATCCCGATAACAATTCGCGAGCCACATCCGCGAGAGACGCATCTCGGATAGCAGTTTGTCGGTCGGTCTGTAATTTGTAACGTCGGCTATTCGAGCGTGTAACTCTGTAATGACGCGTAATGATCCGCCACGAGTCTCGAGTGTCGTGGCAAAGGCATATATACATATGCAATAGCTACGTTTCGTACCTCCGTCGTTTTGCTACGTACCTTCGCTCCCGTGACCGTTCATCAGGAAACTAGCCTCGAGTTCCGAGTGCCCAGAATTCCGTGCGCGTTCTTCGTTCGTTGCCAGGAACTCGACTGTGCTTCGAAATAAACGATAAAACACGACAGCGAAGCTTCGGCAAGAATGTTGTTTGGTCCAGTTTTCTGTGACGGTTTGAAGTTGGTCGTGTATGGTCGATTTCGTTCAAATAATTTGTGCACACAGCGAATGGTGGAAATATTACATTTATCGAGTGAAAAATGTACCGTCCAGATCGTATACAAATTAAAATGAAGAAAGTATGTGCCAGGTACATATATCCTAAAGTATATTGTTATATATCGAGATCCGTGATATATCTTTATATATCTAGTGATCTTAGATCATGTATGATTGCACTTGAAGATCTGTGATAGTCATGTATGGTCGATGTCGCTCAAATAATTTGTACACCTAGCGAATGGTGGAAATATCACATTTATCGAGTGAAAAATAGATCTAGATAGTATGCAAATTAAAATGCAGAATGTATGTGCGAAATATATCCCAAAGTATGTCTTTATGTATCGTGATATATCTTTATATATCTAGTGTACAGTAAAAGCTCTCGTCGTGGACGGCAGGTCGGAATCCAAAGTGTACTCGGCGAGAGCCGTAGAGGCGAATTTGATACTCGGCGGCCGTGCCTTCCTCGTCACGGGCCGCGGCCGACGAAACGACGAAGGTCAAATATAGGTGAAACACATACTAATGCAAGCAAAGACAAAGATTAAAATGTTCTTATTTCCTTGTATTTTGTTATGAAACGTATACCATCGTATTCGTCAGGTTTTTTCTGATTAAAATGACACCAAACATGGTCTAAAAGTTCTCCCCGTGGACAGGCGGCCGCAATCAAAAGTGTACTCGGCGAGAGCCGTAGCAGGCGAAAATGTACTCGGCGGGAGCCGTTGTTGGTGCGATCCACCTCGGAATCAGTCAAGCATTACATAAACACGATCGGTTGCCGAAACGACCGAATATCGGTGAGACACATACTAATGCAAGCAAAGAAAAAGATTGCAATTTTCTTATTTCCTATTATTTTTTCATGAAACTTGTACCATCGTATTCGTCAGGTTTTTCTGATTAAAATGACACCAAACATGATGTAATTACGTTAATAATTACGTACGTAACGGGTGAATAAAGTTTTTAACGTGAAAGAGGACGGCGAGTGAAAAAGACAGAGAGGCAGAAGGTTGAAGCGTTCGGAAAAGATGAAAGGCAGACGGAGCTCAGACCTTTAAATTAAAAATTAAAAATTCTTATTTTTGATTTTTCGTAAATGAAACTTTTGCCATCGTATTCGTCTCGTTTTTCTGATTAAAATGATACCAAACACGTTATAATTACGATCATAATTACCTGTGTAACAAGCCATAAAGTTTTATTTGTATCTCTGCCGTAATTGTAACGTCCGAAACTTTGATGGCTTGTTACACAGGTAATTGTGATCGTAATTATACCTTGTTTGGTCTTATTTTGATCGGCAGAACCTCACGAATATGTTAAAAAAGTTTGCAGTCAAAAAAATATAAATATTAAAAAATTATATTGCTAAATTTGAAACTGGAGATTTGTCAGCCCGCATCAAAGGGACCGCGGCGAGAATCGTGTTACACTTGGACTGGCTCGAGCGAGGCGAACACGGGCGTAGCGATGACGCACGCATTGGCGCAGGAAAAGACGTTCGTCCTCGGCCGGAGCCGACCAAGTAGTACACGAGGAGAGCTTTTACTGTACTTGGCCATCCTCGTACATGTAGATTCATATATGGTCCTTAGATCACATATCATTGCACCTGTAGATCAGTGATAGTCAGCTCACGTGTATGTGCTCGGAGCGATGAATAATAAACGCGATGTGCAAGGTTCTATACATGGAATATATGGATTGTAACCGCACTTTTAGGATGAGGCGGGTACAAATTAAATAAGAGTTATTGCAGGAAATAAAGCAAGATTTATCAACGCAATTTTCGAACTTTATGAAAGGAACAAATTTATTAATTGACGTGCTTGCAAAATAATACTTTAATTTTCGATTAACGTTTCCTTCGCTCGTCGATGAATTTATGTTTTACAAATTGATGTACGCACAAGGAGATTCTACGAATTTGATTCTACGCGTTTACGGAAACACGCGTTCGCTCGCTCGCCGGTAAAGGTCGCGTAACAAAAACAGTTGACGGTTGGAACGACGAAGTAAACGGTAAGACGATACGCAAATGAAAGTGGTTCTCACGCCGCGCTCACGCAAATAATAATTCGATTTTCGAGAACAAACTGAGATTGAAAAGAAATTACGCAAGTTAACGCTCACGTAAAAGCAAAACAAGATTGAAACGGAGTCACGCAAATTATACGGGCCGATCGGCGAAAAGTTTAACAAAGTTTTACAAGAAAATATAATTATAAAGAAACACAAGTTAACCAAGGAGTTTTATATGAATTTGGAAAAGGATTTATAAGCTTTAAGCAGTTACCCCCGAATTTTGGCTGCTGACTCTTCCACCTGTGACGGTACGAGTCGCAGGCTATTGACATATCTTCCGAAAGTCGAAACTTTCAAAGGGGGGATACGCACGCGCCTGCGCTATTATCACATAGATGTATGTATATCATATACATATATAAATTATATATTACATTAATGATATTAATTATTTAATATTTTCAATATTAAACTCAATATAAATTTACTTAGATTTACAATGGAGTTCTCTTATAGTCCATATTGAAAAGTTTAGTTTGAGTTTAATATTGGAAATATTAAATAATTAATACCATTAATATAATATATGTATATAATATAACTATAATATAATTATGTACATATATATTTATTTATTTAATATTTTCAATATTAAACTCCATATAAATTTAGTCAGGATTAAAATGGTGTTTTATATATACAATATTGTATTTATATGTAATTAACTTGAAAAATATTAAATTCTCAATGCTGCAAATACACTAAAGTAACAGAGAGCATTGTAAAACATTAAAATAGTAGAACGGTAGTATAGTAGTACAACACTATTCTAGAATTATTGGAACAGTAGAAAAATAATGAAAGTAGTATAGTAAAACAGTGAAATATCAGAATAGTGGAAAATAATGACAAAACACAGTTAATACAGTATACTGAAATTTGACGTTGTTTTATTTATTTGTTTAACACGAAACACCAAAAGAACAGCGAGTTTCCAGATTGGTCTAGTATTCTTGAAGTGTTTGCAGCGGATCTTCTGAAAACAAGAGAATAAAAAGAAAGAACGAGCGCTACTTTTCGAAGCGTGACAAGTACCAGAGAACAAAGGAGCCTTTACGAAATATGCATTTACATAAGTTCACACTTAAACGAGCCACAAAGGAACGGCCGGTTGAATTTAAATGAAATTAGCATTCGGAGATAGGATCGATTAAGTGTATTCTACTTGTCGCCGTTGTTTCGCCTACCGGTGCGACACCATAAGATTCCAATCGACAGTTTCTCATTTATAAGCAACGTCAAAGGAGCACGGACTAAATTAATGGAACAACCTTTCGGCCGTCTCGACGTGATCCTTTAAATCCAGCTCCCTCTGTCGTACCGTCTTTTTATCCGGCTCGAGTGCTCGAGACTGATCCGGAAATCGAGAGCTCGTTCACGACAATTCGAGATGACTCGATGAAAATTGCTCCAAAGAAACGAGAAGTGCCCGTTTGATGCCTCGTCGACGCGTCGATTTATAATTCGACAATCTACTGTTTCGTTATGATCAATGATATCCGATATTTCGATGCCCGAGAGTCTCCGGAGAAAATCGTTCAGAAGATACGGTAATCACAATCGATTCTCTGGTAAATTCTCGGGCGATTTCGCAAGTTTTTAATTTTTAGAATCCCAATTTTTTACTTTACCGAGTTTACATGTTTTCAAGTTTCCATGTTGCAAATTATCAAACCTATACTTTCTGAATTATCAAATTTCCGAATTCTAAATTATCAAATTTCCTAATTCTAAATTATCAAATTTCCTAATTCTAAATTATCAATTTTTTGCATTTCTGAATTACCAATATCGTAAATTCTGATTTACCAATTTTCGAAATTCTGGACCCACTGTTCTTTACATTTTGAATTGTCAAATGTCCGAATTCTAAATTACCAACTTTCTAAATTATAAATTATCAAATTTCCGAATTCTGAATTATCAGACTTCCAAATTCTAAATATCAATTTTTTGCATTCTGAATTACCAATATTCTAAATTTTGAATCACCAGTTTCCCAAATTCTGGACCGCCAGTTCTTTACGTTTCGAATCACCAAATTTCCGAATTCCAAATTATCAAATTTCTAAATTCTAAATTATCAATTTTTTGTATTCTGAATTACCAGTTTTCCAAATTCCCGACAGCTAGTTTTTTACATTCTGAAATGTCGATTTTCTAAATTTCTAGATCCCCATATATTCCACATATTCCATATAATGTATATTCATCCTGTAACCGTTCCACAGGTTCGTTGAAACGGTGACATAGTGTAAGGGGCATCATGTAATGAGTCCCTGCTATGTACATCGTCAGTGTTAATCTTCTGAGCTAAAATGCTCACCGTTCTATCGACAGGATGTTCTACGCGAATTTGCACAACGATACACTCCGCCTCGTAAAATTTACGACTTAATGATACGCGGATAAAACTCGAATATCCGAGTAAACAGAATTTAAACGGAACACTGGGTTTCTGGGGATTATAAAACCGGATTACTCATTCACTGTTTTTGACGATCAATTCTGGAAACCTCGCTGTTTTTAGCTTGATCGATGTTAGCAAAATTTATTGGACTTTCTCTCAATTTGTTTAACAAAGTAGGATTACGTATAGTGAAATTATATGGCGTGTTTCTGAATAAATGTTCAAATTACAATACTGATGAAATTGAGTACCGAAGAATTTAATGAAAGTAATATGCAATATTAATTTTATAACTGTTTTGTAATTTTCGGTGTTGAAAATTGTGTTCGTATCAATAATCGGTGATAAATATTAATTATATTTTTGCATCCTCCGTTAAAACAAAATATAGTTCAAATATAGTAAGGAAGGATTTAATGAAAGTAATGTGCAATTTTAATTTTGCAACTATTTTGTAATTTTCGGTGTTGGAAATTGTGTTCGAATCAATAATCGGTAATAAATATGAATTATATTTTTACAATATATTTCTGCATCCTTAAAACAAAATATAGTTCAAACATCTACATACTATTATAAAAATCGCAACATAACTACTATCGAATAAATGTTGCAACTATCTAATAAAAGAAAATCTGAACGTTGAACCGTCATTGTGACGCAATCGCGAAACTCATAATTAAGTGCTATTCGGCTTTCTTTGGTATCGCACGATTTAAATTTACCAAGTCGGTAAACCAGTTACAGAGTTATTTTCATTCCGCGACGTTTTAAATTACCTCATTTTCTGTCAGCACATTTATTTTGTAACTCTTATCGGGGTTTATTGACTAACAACTCGATACAGAAGAAACTCTAATCAATTTCGACCGTGCAACAAACTCGTTGATTACTCTACCGGATCATGCGAGAAAATGAAGTTGTCAAGATTCGAAATAAATTATTTCCGAACGGGAGGGAAAAAGAAACGCGAGTACATACATAATGATAGAAACGCGTGTTAACGGAAGCGTTTAAAGTTGCACTTTGCAGGCGGTGAAAGAGAAATCGCGGGGAGAACAGAAAAACCGTGTTCCGTCGATTCTCGGTTGACACTTTACAGAAAACTACGGTTAATTAACGCGTTTCTTTACGATCGTGCCGCGTACCCTGCGTATCGAATACCGTGAAAGTAACGTGTACAACATGTACCGCGTTATAACACTTAAACTACCGACATATAATGCACCATTCTTTTGCAGTTAAAAATGTGCACCATTATTTTGCTGTTAAAAATGTGCACAACTATTTTGCTGTTAAAAATGTGCACCATTATTTTGCTGTCAAAAGTGTGCACAATTATTTTCTGTCAAAGGTGTGCACAACTATTTTGCAGTTAAAAATGTGCACTATTATCTTAGAGTTAAAAATGTGCACTACTATTTTACAGTTAAAGATGAGCACCATTATTTTGCTGTTAAAAATGTGCACAACTATTTTGCTGTTAAAAATGTGCACCTTTATTTTGCTGTCAAAAGTGTGCACAATTATTTTCTGTCAAAGGTGTGCACAACTATTTTGCAGTTAAAAATGTGCACTATTATCTTAGAGTTAAAAATTTGCACTACTATTTTACAGTTAAAGATGAGCACAATTATTGTGGTGTTAAAAATGTGCACCATTATTTTGCTGTTAAAAATGTGCACAACTATTTTGCTGTTAAAAATGTGCACCATTATTTTGCTGTCAAAAGTGTGCACAATTATTTTCTGTCAAAAGTGTGCACAATTATTTTGCTGTTAAAAATGTGCACTATTATCTTAGAGTTAAAAATGTGCACTACTATTTTACAGTTAAAGATGAGCATAATTATTGTGGTGTTAAAAATGTGCACCATTATTTTGCAGTTAAAAATGTGCACACCTATTTTACAGTTAAAAATGAGCACAATTATTTTGGTGTTAAAAATGTGCACCATTATTTTGCAGTTAAAAATGTGCACATCTATTTTACAGTTAAAAATGTGCACCATTATTTTGCTGTCAAAAGTGTGCACAATTATTTTCTGTCAAAAGTGTGCACAACTATTTTGCAGTTAAAAATGTGCACCATTATCTTAGAGTTAAAAATGTGCACTACTATTTTACAGTTAAAAATGTGCCCAGTTATTTTGCAATTGAAAATACGCACAAATATTTTGCAGTTGAAAATGTGCACAACTATTTTGGGCTACAGTGCCGCTCAAAATACTGTTCTCTTTTGCGTGTGTTCTTGAACGAAATTGTTAATTTTCCTGTTAAACAGATTTTTGTTTTCCCTCTTCACCCTCATATCCTACAGAAATAATTTATGAAATAATTTCAAGCATTTGGTGGACACTTAGGATCGAACAGTGTTATTTACGCGGGGTATAGAAAAACATTAATAAAGGTCGGTAATCGTACACGCTTTCAGGCTTGTTCGGCAACCACTAACTCGATACGACGTATCGACGAGGTTCCTCGAAAATAAATCGAATCGTATCTCCCTTCGGATCTTTATCGGGGCAGAGGGAATTTTCGCGTTCGCGGACCGGTCTCCGTCGATATTATTAATAAAACGCGTCGTCGAGCCGAAAATAACGCCGGACAAATGCTTCTGATAGTAATTTAATTGGTCGTTCGATCGAATTTATCGGGGCACATCGGTCCTCGGTTCTCGGACGTAATTTCGAGTCCGCCGGAACTTTTTCGTGAACGATTCGTTCGGCGAATTTATGCTCGTTACACGAGTACGTTTCCAAAGATAATTACGGAGAAGCGGTGGGTAAGAAACGTCATCGCTCCGCTCAATAATTTTGGGACTTTATGTAACTATTAAATACGGTAATCGCGTTTGTATTTCGTGTTTAGCGCATGCTCGCGTGGTTAATTAAAATTCCGGTCCTTCGCGATCACCGAACTCGAAACGAGACCAAGAACGAAATCGGTGATGAATGCAAAACTTTCAATGTTCGAGATATTTTAGTAATTTAAGGAATTTCCGGTAAGAACTTTTCACTCGAATATTTCGGGTAATGTAGATATTCCAATGTTCCAGCTATACAAATTACTCGGGTTACATGAATTCCTTGAATTTCAACGCAAATTACTTGAAATATTTAATTTATCGAAACATACGATTTTTACTGCTAATTAAATATTCGACTAATTGGGCTAACGTGAATAGTCGAATGTTAGACTTATACAAATTACTCGGGTTACTTGAATTCCTTGAATTTCAACAACAAATTACTTGAAATATTTAATTTATCTAACCATGCGATTTTTACTCATAATTAAATATTCGAATAATTGGACTAATGTAAATATTCGAATAATTGGACTAATGTAAATATTGGAATATTTGAACTATACAAATTACTCGGGTCAATTGAATTACCTGAATTATTTAATTTATCCAAACATACCAATTTTACCGGTAATTGAATATTCGAATAGGTGGACTAACGTAAATAGTCGAACATTTGAGCAACGCAAATTACTCGAGTTACTTGAATAACCTGAGTTTAGTTGCAAATTACATATATGAATTATTTAATTTATTCAAGCATTCGAATTTTATTGATAATTCATACGTGAGTAGTTCATGTATTTGAACTTCAAGAATGTTGTACAACATTAACAATAATCATTTACTTATTTAAATAAACGAAATTTCATTGGCAATTTTAGATGTGAATAGACCATGTAGTTTTACGTCAAGAATGTTGGGCACTATTAACAATAATCATTTAGTTATATAAATAAACGAAATTTCATTGGTAATGTTGGATAAGAATAGTTCATGTATTTGAACGTCAAGAATGTTGTACTCTATTAACAAAAATAATTTAGTTATTTAATAAAGGAAATTTCATTAGACCGTAAATAATTCATTAAATTCCGGAAGACATCCCACGTTGGTAAGCTTTACCGTTTCCAGTGTCTTCGTGGCAGATGTTTGACAGAAATCGAGAGACGATCGGTCGTGAAAGCGCGCCTCGTTTTCGTTCAGGAAAACCAGTCGTCGTTCGCTTTCACGAGTTCTTTCTACTTTCCGTGCCGTAACGATTTATTCCACAGTTCGATTAATTAACGCTTTGATGTCTGCGCGTTTCATGGAATCTATGATTGCTGCAACTTTACGTTCCTTTCTATAACCGATAAAGATTATTACCGGTATTATATTACGGAGTTTCATATACCAAGCGCTACGTAAATATCAATTTTTCGAGAAGCTATACTTTAGGCTATTTATAATTTATGATTTAGGCTACTTGCTGGCTACTTTATAATTTTGTTGTATTTATCATCGAAGCGAATATTAACGTGCTTTTAGAATTTTTGCTTGTACATAAAAAATATAGGCTTCTATTTACAAGCATAACAATAAACACGGTTAAATTCTTTTTAGAAGAGGCAGCGCTAGCACAACCTAATTAAAATGTTATATTAACTGATCTGATTCTTTAAATTCGTTCAAAAGAGCAGTAAACGTTGCTTTCAATATATTATTTTAGGTTATGCCGAAGTATTTACGTTTCAAATCATAAACCCTACGATTACATGGCGTCCGCATACAACATTTAGAGAGGTTGTAGTACGATATTGACAACTTCCTTCTCGCATTTGTTTGTAGCGTTTCAGTATGTATATAGCGGAGCGCAAAGTGTAATCCCATCGTTGCCCCAAAGAGTTAAAGGAGGGAAAGAAATCGAAAATTTCCCCACAAACTTTGCTCCGTCTCTCCAGTTTCTCTGTCTGTGTGATTAATAACGTGGCACTGTATTCCGAGTACAAGAGGTCTTTCAAAATCATCGGCGATAGAGCGTACCGATACCGGAACGCGCTTCAGTCGCACGCCCACAAGTGGCCGCTCAAAGATCGAATCTTTCGGGACGAAAGCCGAAGAAACAAAAAACGGTATAATCCGCTCGAAATAGAGGAGAGTACGCGCCGGTTGTCGAGTGTCGCGTGGGACGAGACAACGATACGTTTTCTCCTATGATCGTCAGGGGTGTTCTGAAATCATAACAAACTCACCGATTCCACCTTCGCTCGCCCAACGATCCCGGATACCGAAATTTATCGATCACAATCGGCTCGCCGCTGCAGCGCATAAAACACGAGATACACGGGTACGCTCGTACGACATTATGGATGCGTGAGAGACCGAGAATCACGTGGGTGAGCTCCCACGCGGTCGATGCTCATATTTGAATATTTATCCGTTCGGGAATCGAGCCGAAGAGACTCGACGCCGATCAAAAGGCTCCGAAATGTGGAGCGTGTTTTCCCGATCTCGATTACGTCCCGTTTCGAGCGGAACACCCTGTTCGACCGCTATTTACTTTTCTCGTAAATCGTACGAAATCCACGGCCTCGAATGGAAATACGCCGTTAACCTTTTGTAATAACGACTCGCTGATATAGTTCGGTCGCATTATCGAGCGAGTATGAATACTTGAGAGTTTGTAAAATCACCGATGCCTGTGTGTTCGCATTTCTACACGTGTTCGACATTTTGAATTTTCATGTACTGCATTCTCGTATCTCGGAATCTCTAAATTTCTACACTTTTAACCAGTTAACTGTAGCGATCTCTTTGCAAAGCGCGATAATGAAGCGATAACGTGTTATCGCTTTTTGGTACTTTAAAGATAATCCTTGACAAATGCAAGAAATTGGAAAAATTTCTCGTACTTCATTCAAAATTACTTTTTCAATACATTCTGTACGGTAGTCATTAATTTAACAAGGTATTTTTTATCATGAAAAAACACCCTTTACTGTAAAAAAAAAAAAGAGAATTGGAAAATATTGAATAGGAATATCACTCTGTTCGTAATAGTGTCCAAACATTTTTTACAGTGACTGTATGTCTCTAAATTCTTTAGCTCCCAAATCGCAAGAATTCAAAATTAATTTCGTCGGTTCAGATTATCGACTTTCATAGTTAATTGCCATTGAATGCAACCGTACATTAGCTTAATTGTATGAAGCTATTATTAGCAGAAAATTCGCGATGGAAATGGACGAAATCCCACGTATTTCAAGATCTCCTCGAATTCTAAATATAACTGTTTCAAAATCCCCGGGAATGCAATAATCTAATAGAACGAAGAGATTCCGCCGGTTCATGGATGTAGTTTATTACGTTACCCCTGACCGTGATTAAACTGTTATGGCGTTTCGACACACGCAATCTCCGTTTTGCAACGCGATATTTATACACTCGACGTCCGCTATGAATTTCTGCGTCGGAGTCTGTCGACGAGGAAATGACTCACGAGCGAGATCAAATGTAGTCGAGTGGTATCAAGACTCGAAGGTAAAAGCGTTGCGCAATTAGAGTAACAAACGACGGAGTTGAGAGGAAGTCACTTCCTTTCCCGGGAAAACGAGCACGACACGGAATGGAGGAAACGAAACTTTATATCAACGTTTGCATTTGACTTCGACTTTACTTGTATTCGACTTCGATGTTACTTGTGTTCGACTTCGTTCCTTGCTTGAAAAGAAACTAGCGATTAGTCAACATACCTCTACCGATCATTCTCGAGCGCAGTTATTAAAACTTCAACATAGATATTTACCGTGACAAGCAGAGATAAGATTAGCGATAACTTTTATCTTGTACTTCGCATAAATTATTGTTCTTACGGCGTAGGTTTTGATTGTCGGTAATAATTACTAGCTGGTGAAAATTCCGATCAGTTATGGCTCAAACTATTAATTAAGCAATTTTTCAAATGCTGCTGGGGGTGGACATACGACTCAGTTAAAATTATACGATTTCATTGGTTGTGAGAAATTTAAGGGGAGTGGGCAAGAACCGCCCTTACCAAATGCTCGTTGCAAGGTCAATATGACCTCAGGTAAAAAGTACGAAGTCGTTTGTCACGTAACAGTTCGACACTCATAAATTGCACGTTGTAAAGAGCTGCAAAGGGCAGCTGTTGATTGTTTATGAATTTTCTAAAGTTAAAAGTAAATCCAATGGCATTATGGTTCTTATGAATGCGCTGCAACACTGCTCGGCTCGGTTCGGTGAAGTTCTTTTCGGTTCAGTTCGACACACGTAGTTAGGTTCGGTTTGGTTCGGTTTGGCTCTGTTCGGCTCAGCTCGGTTACATTTTGCTCGTCTCGGGTCGGTTGAGTTCTACTGGGTTCAGTTCGGCTCACTCAGTTAGATTCGGTTTGGTTCGGATCAGTTCGGCTCAGAGCGGTTACGCTTTACTTGGCTCGGGTTGGTTAAGTTCGGCACACTCACTTATGTTTAATTCGGTTCGGTTCGGTTAAGTTCGGCTCTGTTCGGCTCAGAGCAGTTACGCTTTGCTCTGTTCAGGTCGGTTAAGTTCTACTCGGCTCAGTTCAGGCTCACTCAGATAGGTTCGGTTTGGTTCGGTTTGGTTCGGTTCGGTTCGGTTCGGTTCGGCTCAGCTCGGTTTCGCTTTGCTCGGCTCAGGTCCGTTAACTTCTATTCGGTTCAGTTCGGCTCACTCAGTTACGTTCGGTTCGGTTCAGTTCGATTCGGCTCAGCTCGGTTACGCTTCGCTCGGCGTCGTTATTCACGAATTTTCTAAAGTTAAAAATAAGCCAAATGGCTTTATGATTCTATGAATGCGCCGCAACAGTTTATAAAGGTTATTCGTAATTGGAAAGTAACATTTTGGAAGAAATTTTTATCGGAACACCGACTTCGGTCTGAATAAAAATGAATTTTTATTGAGTGACCGTTCAAGAAAATGCCCGAATCGTTAGTCTGGTACCGTGGTTAATAGAGATGGCAAAACCGCGTAATCTATTTCGACGAAACCGCGAAACATCGTTTCCGTGGAAGTGGCACGAGCGCACGCCGTCCACGCGTTGCGTAGAAACAGAACACGACGATATTGAAATACCGTGTCCCCGTGGGCATACATGCAGAAACGGACACAGCCGGCGAATTAACAAGACCACGGTCACGTTTGGAAATGAACATCGGTCTGTTTTACCGTGGCGCGAGATCAAAGCCGATCGTTGGCGCACGGGAAAACGAACATAACCGTCTGGCCACCGTAAACACTTGTTCCTTGTCTAGGTGGAATTCGTTGCCGCGAGTTCGGTGGACGCGCGATTAATCAGCGAGCAGTTTCGTTTCGTCGCGAGGGGAACACGCGGTGAAACGGACAGGGAGTTTGTAGCCGAACGAGACGATGTTTAATCTTGCTAGTCTTGCTAGGAAAACAGAGACGAACGCGGCTGATTGCTGGCATTAATGGAAACGAATAAGTAACACAATGTCAGTTCGGTTTCGACTATTATTAGCGAAAGCAGCTTCGCCGTGGCTAGATCAATCTTCGGCCACGATATAGTCCCGCTTTATTAACACCGACGATGATACATCCGTGGGAACTTCTTCGAACGGCAGTATAGGGAAAACTTTCTTCGTACGATGCTACCGTAAGACGAATTATGACCCGTGGCGATATGTGACGAGCGGCTATATACGACGCAGGATAATTCATAAGGAGCGATGACATGGTGCAAGGCGATGTAACGAATAGCAATATATAACGTTCGGCGATATAGCGCGCGGTAACATATGAGACATGGGAATTTGCAACGTATGACCATGTAATGCGTGGCTATATGGGGCGTGACGATGTAACGCGAGAGTTCTTCCGACGCATGGTGATATAGCGCGTGATAATATATGACGCATAGGTATGGCGATATAACGCAAGGCAATGTAATATAGCGCGAGGCAATGTAACAGGATTTAAACATACTATTGAAATATTCCTATAACAAAACATGGTTTAACGTTAACCTATCTGAAATCAATAGTTTCCGAATGAATTTCACTCATAAAAATAACATTTCCACGGAACCTGATGGCTTAAGTATTACGAAAATTAAGCACTCATATTACTCTTCACAAATTGCAATTTACGGTTTATTATTTCAGCCGATTCTTGCGACAGGCAAAATTTATAGACACGATTGAAAATGAATTCTCTTCGCTTTCACATTTATCCGTTCATCGCATTAGCTGTTACTAAACAATAAATGAAAGGTAGAAACGGTAGAAAGTGTCCGATGATAGGGTCTTCCTCAATACTACAACCACCGACGTATAATGCACAATTACTTTGTAGTTAAAAATGAAGTTGAAAACTAAACGATTAAACGATAAATCAAAACACATATTAATTTTTTATATTGATGAGAATCAGCATAGATTTCAAGAAAATCATCTCAACAAATTTTTTCATATAAAATATTAGGTTTTTCGGAAAGTAATTTCGTTTTTTTTTTGTATAAAAATGAGTGACGATTTTCATCGGATATTTTTTATCTGGCTTGAACAGTATTTTTAAGAAAGTAAAATATTCCGAAAATACTGCTTTTCATGTTCCATATTTGATAGGGAACCAATCACAAACTGCTGCGTAGAATCAACTGAACTTGAAAAAACGAAATTACTTTCCGAACAACCCAATAGGAAATTTGTAAAACAATCATTTGACCCGTTTGATAGATTAGGCGTTAATCGAGATCTAGCGGTTCACGTGTCGATATTAGGGTTCCGAAACGGTTCCCCGAATAAATATTATCGCGTGACGAGCCGAAAAATCTCGAGAGAAGGTACGAACGGTAAGAAGACATTAATTCAGCATGGTTCCTGCGAATCGCGCGAGACGATTGCTCGTTATCATGCGATGTGTCCAACGATCGTCTCGAGTGCGTCCATTAAACGCGGTAAAAGCAACGCTCGAGATCGATCAAACGCGACGTGGCTATTAATAAACTCGGACGAGATCTATTAATAAAGAGAACGGAGGATTAGACGTTTCTTGCGGCGTTCTGAAAGGCTATTTTGCACCAACGTACCAGAACAGAGTAGACTCTGTCAACGATGCAATGAGTCACGTCGACCACCGCGAAAACTAACCCGACTATCCCGAGGGATTCGCTTCTCAGGTTATGTACCAGAGCGAGCATATGATTCAGCTGGTAGGTAATTACATTTCTCGGTGAGCAGGCTCGCGTGGCCAACGCCGTTCCCGAAATAGCTTTTCCGGAACACGGAAGAATGTTGCGGTCACTCTCGGCAGATGTTACAGGGTGTCCCATTTCGCGCGAAACTTTCATCTTGCGCGATGCAACAACAATGTGCACTCGGATACGTACGCTTTCTTACCACCTGGACACATTGTTGAACTAGAAAATTCCTAAATTACGGGAATCTCCTCTCTCGTAATTGTATGATGTTCAAGTTTGAAACTTTCTAACGTATTAGTGTAATATTGATAATTTTCGATTCCTGCATTGACAAATTTTCAAATTTTTTATCATTTTAAATATTTCGAATACGCGAATACGAGGATGAGGAAATTTCTAAATTTTCGAAATTTTCGAGCTTTGAACTTTCTGGGCATCTAAATATCTTGATTCTCAAATTTCCAAATCTTAGATCTTTGGCCAATTCAAGGCCTAATTCAAATTCATAGGCCATTCAAATTCCTAGATCCCAAAATTACTACATTCCCAAGTTCCTAGATCCCAAAATTCCTTGAATCCATAGTTCCCAGATCTCAAAATTTTTAGGCCTACAAATTTCTATATTCCACAAATGTCTAGACCTACAAATCCCTATATCTGCAAATCCTCGTTTGCACAAATCCCTATTTCGCCCAATTCCCATATCCCCAACATCCCAAATCTCAAATCTCAAAATTCCCACATTCCCAAATCTGTATATGTATATCCCACATCCCTATGTCCCAGATTCTTATATCCCGAAGTTCTCATATGCCCTAATCACCTTATCGCCATATCCCCAAATCCCTGTTTCTCCCAATTCCAGCATCCCAATATCTCCAAATTTCAAATCCCAAATCTCAAAATCCCGAAATGTCACTTTCCCAAATCTCTACATGTATCCCATATCCCTATGTCCCACATCCTCATATCACAAAGTCCCTAAATCCCCATATCCTCGTATCCCCAAATTCCCATATCCCCGAATCGCCACATCTCCGAATCGCCATATCCCCCCATCCCCAAATCCCCATATCCCCATATCCCCAAATCCCCATATTCCCAAATTCCCAAATTCCCATATCCCCATATCCCCATATCCCCATATCCCCATATCCCCATATCCCCAAATCATAACCCAATAATCCGAAACCAGTATCATACAATATTCCCTATATTCGGAAATCCTAAAACCAATACAATTCTCGAATTTTGTAATTCCGCGTTCAGGAAGCGTTTGCACCGTGCCCACGCTTAGTTGGTCGGACGATTCTGTCCGCGGAGCGACGGAACGGTCCGACGAGATGGTGCAAGTCGCGCGTAAATATCGACACGGTGAAAAATGGAACTGGTTCTATTCGTGCGATCCATCGCTTTCCGCGTCGGTGTCACGGAATATTACGCAAACGACGTCTCCGCGAATGATCTACGAGGGGTCGAGCATCGTATATCGTTCCCGTTGCGAACTTAACTTTAGTAGCAACGTTTCGCAAACTGGTCACAATTCAAGTCGTTCGTAAATAGAATTAACCTTTCCACCGCGGTGTCCCGGCGCTTTAACTGACATCCGTAAACTGGTTTCCCGTAAATACCCGCGTTTCGCCGTGAATATTCACGTTGGATATGACGTCCGGTTGATTGGATGTTGGACATCGTACTTGACACCTTGTAACTTCGAAAATTAACGATCACCCTACGTGCGTATATAAATATCCTTAGCTTTTTATTTTATACCTACTTCAGCTTGGTTTAAACACTGTGCTATTATAGGTAGGGATAATAATGATCAGTGTTCGTAACTCCGCTCCTCGATTAAATTTGTTTATTAGTCAGCGAACGGGTATAAGTTTGCAAATTGAAGTTTGTTAAAGGTTGTAAGTTCGATGACCTGAATATTTTAAATCGAAGAAGTCCTCTTATTTTGGCTTATGCGTTTGTTTTGTTTTTCGCGCTACATTTGGTGGCAGAGTGTGCTGTTTTTCTGAGTATTGACAACTTTGAACCTGCGTTGCCGTTTTCGAGCGTCTCATGATCTTTTGTTCCAAAATATTGTAATCGCGAGGCATGGTATTTCGGACACGAGAGTTCAGTTGCCTGCAGTCGTTCGGACCAAGCGGTTGCTCTCGGTTTGTCACTTATATTGTTTTCGTAACTTTATGTGCATTAAATAATAGCATCTTTTCTTTTAACTCTTTCGAGTCCTTTGCATCGCGTGTAAATATTTAACAAAGTTGACCTTTCGCGAGACTAAAACCCACTGACTGCACGCTGGTTACTTCTCCTCCACGAAAACTCATTGAGAAAAAAGAAATGAAATATTAACTAGAGAGAGAAAACTGAGAAAGTGGGAAAAGACCGAGAAGACCATTGCGAAATTCGGAAAGGGAGGGGCACAGCGAAAAAGAGTCATAATAAAAGAAAGCGAAGAGATTCGTAAGGGCCTAAGAGTCGATACTGACCAGGACCCGACGAGACCCTGTCGAAAACGTAAAATAATGGAGTATAAATCTAAAAAGGATATAAAACAGAAAAAAACTTTAGAAAACAGAAAAGATACAGAAAAATAGAAAAAGGCAATGACGTATGTGATGCCAAGGGCGCCACATAACAGAACAAAACTGCTCTCTAACAGAAAGGTAGATAACAGTATTTCCCGTCGAAGTTAAATGGTCATTCTCTAAATATTTCTTCCGATGATACCCGAGCGTGGTCGTTAATTGACGAAGTTATCTGAATAATTTGTTAACAGAGACCGAGCTAAAGAAATAGTTGAAGTCCGATAACATCGGTCAGGTCTCGTCGATCCATCTCGCGCGACATATGGCCACGCACGGTCCCAGGGGGTGCACACATACACACACGGATCGTAAACGTATCACCCCACCGTACATCGGTGTACGTATCAATTGGGGCAGATCTAAGATGGAACGTCGATCGAGTTTGAAACCCTCGTACCGCGGAGAAATAAAATGGAAAGTCACGAAGGGAAAGGATCGGCGTGGTAGAGAAAGGAAGGTTCGTGAGTGGCGTATCCGGCGGAAGTAGTTATCGTTCGTGCTCGTTCGAGTGTTTTTCCAAGCGTTCCGCTCTTCTTCGTGATATTATACGGCTTCTCGTCTCGCTGCTTTCGCGTCTCTTTCGTTCTCTCCTCTCCTTCCGGGTGTCGTTGAATGCCATCGAACACTTTTTCTCGCGTTATCCCGAAGCTCGATGTGTTCGAACAATTTTTGCATCGCGGTTCGTCCGCGAACGTCGGCAATCGCGGCTTAGGCGATTTCGTTTGCACGACCCATCAACTTTTATGCTCGGCTTTTTCTCCTCTACGCGGCGTCGAGGAAATCGTTCAAGATACAGGTTTGTAAAATTTTATATCGGCCCGTGAATATTACCTTTATGGTGATGGGGAACGAAATTATCGCGGATCGTAAATGTTTGTGTGCGGAACGACACCGTTACGTTAATCAGAAGACAAACCAACGTTTCTCTGCTCACGAACTCGAAAACGATATTGTCGAAAAATAGAGAAATAACAAAAAGTATAAAAATGGGTAAAATAATTGAAAAGTTGTTCTCGGATATATGAAAGTGTTTACTCTTTATGAAACGAATGTATTAAATTGTTCCACAAATTTCTTTTTTGACACGAAACGAATACAGGGACATATTTTTTTTTTCATCTGGACCGAGAAAAAATTTCGATTTGTCGACGTCATTGGAACGCGTCCAATGGCGGATCATATGATATTTCTTGTAGTATAAAGTTTTTTAATTTTTTCTATATATATACACCTAATTCTCTTTTTACACGAATTTTTTTACATGAATTTGATTTAACACGCATAAAATGTGACAATGCATAAAATAATATAAACATAACAAAATTTTAACTTTTTTTATATTCATGAATTTCAGATATTATTTTCTTTTCCTCAAAGTATAATTTATAATATATTTAATGAATTGAAATGTGTAAGCACGAAATAAATTAAGTTATCTCTAACAAGAAATTTTTAATATTGTTTGCACCTAATTCTCTTTTTACACGAATTTTTTGGGAACGTATTTATCGCGTAAAAAGAAATGTAGGTGTACATACATCGCTGTGCTACGCTTATCTAATAAGGACTAGCTGTCTCACGCTTTTCGTCTAGGCGTATCATGCTCGCTTTTGTCCCCCAGCATCTACGGACGCTCGTAACGTCTTCTGACTTGTATGGAACATAATGATCTACAGATTCCAGCGCGTCTTTTATTTGTCACTAATACTTTTGACGTCGCATACGGTGGCCAAGTAGCAAAGCATTTATCATAGGGCACGATAAAGTTTCAAATGGACCAAATAGTCGACAGGTCGATCGTTCACTCGGGCCGAGATTGAAAGATTCCGACGGCAGAGCTCGTACAAGAGGAGGAACGAGAGCGAGAAGGTCCACTTCTGTTTCTCGCGAGCCACTTGTTTCTTCGTGGCTCTTTCTTCGTCGTCGGCCGCGAAGACTTTTGACCCAGAACGAGGAGTAGCCGCGGAACGCCTCGAGTACGAGGAAGCGGTAAATATAACGCCCGTTTCAGCGGCGCGTGAACAGCTACCGGCGAGCGACATCGCCCGACCAGAAATAGTTGCGAGTGCCTCGGCGCAGGTGCCTTCTCCGTGGGAAGCGGCTCGTATCTTCCACGGATGTGTCTTTGCTCTTCTCGAGCTTTCTGCTCCCTTCCGCGCTGCCATAGGTCATGCGACCTCCTTACGATCGCGTCCGACGAGATCCGATCGGACCACGAATTTCACGGGGCATCGAATTTCCTTGCGGAACGAATATCGAGGCTGTGCCGTTTCTCTTCGCATCGATGCGAAGGGAATTTCGGGACGGGGAATGCGCTTTTCAATATTTACGAATTCGTACACTTTCGAGCCTTCCAACTTATCAGTTTTTAGATTCTTTGATTTTTATGTTCATGGTGTTTCACGTTCTTCGTTTTTTGCATTTACCGTGTTTCTGTCAGAGCAGGAACTTTAGAATTCTTTATTGTTAATATAGAATTGTTAATACTGCTGATTACAATACACAAGAAAGGTGTGTTTAAGAAATAATGACATGAAAGAAACACTTTATTGATAATAAAAATTTTCAACTGCGTGGTTTCACCTTTAGAGTCACAGATCGGATGAAGATGCAACACAAAAAGTAACTTAATGAATATAGCGCAGAAAAACAAAACAACATTGAATATTTAAGATATTTCAAATTTCTCAATATCTACGTTAACTATATTTAAAATTCCTCCTAGTGTTCCTCCTAAAATTCTTTCTAGTGTTGCACACATGATATCTAAACATAATGAAATATTAGACAGATGATAACTTTGAAGGAATTTATCAAAGCTTTTAATAAGAAAGTTTTTGAGTTCAAATTCCTCAATTCATGCATTTATTATATCTTACATTCATCGATTTTTACGTTTCTTATATTTTAAATTCTCGCTATCCCCAATTTTAAAACCCTCAAATTCCCAAATTCTAGGTGGATAAAACGATTAAAAATATGCGCGAAAAGCCAGAGAAAGGGTTAAAATGAAGTTCCGTGGAGAAGTGTAGCGCTATCGAAAGGAGGTGTCTGTTTATGCGACGTCGCCTGCAGCTTTCCGGCCGCTCGGCTTTTTCCCTGCCTCGTGGCTCTTCACTTCCGCTCGCAAATCCTCGGACGGACGCATTTGGAGCTCTTGGCAGCCGCTCAGACGTCCACGATGAAATATCTAGCACGGCTAACTTTGATCTTTCGCGACGCGTTTCGAAACGACCTGGAAGTCCTGGATGCACGGATGCGAGAACATCGCTCGCGAAACAACGCGCCCCGTCGTTCCTTCGGAATCAGGAAGTCGAACGAACATGTTGCAGATGTACGCGCGAAATCTCGGTTATAGTCGGGGGGAGCAGGTGCTTCAACAGATACTATATACATTGAATTGTTAATATGTATATACATAGAATTGTTTTTTTTAGAGGAACTTTAGTTCCATCTGTCGACCCTGACAAATACATCGTACTCTCAATCGCCATTTCATTCAACGCAACAATTTTTAAGGAATAATTTTTAACTGCATTTATAGTATGCACGTGATATGTGAATATATTGATATATACAATATTGGAGATTTTTGGGATATAGAGTTGTTGTGTGTTGAATTAAACAGAATTTAGTGTCTTAGGATATTCAATTTATTGAAGACGATTCGGAAGAACGTCTGTACGTTTCAACGATTGAATCAAGAGTAAAGAACTTTCCAGTGTCTATAGAAAATCTAACGACAACCACTGGGGCTGCAACATGTTGGCCCTTATGTATGAATACGGACCCAGACGCATTGAGTCTTGAGATAGCCGGGCTGTCATGACTGATGACTGAACCGAGTCGAGCAGAGCGTAACTCATCGGAACCGAGTCGAGCCGAGCCAAACCTAGCCGAACCGAGTCGAGCAGTGCACAACCGAACTGAACTGAACCGGCAAGAAATTCGATCGAACTGAACCACACCGAACCGAATCGAACCGAATCGGACCGAACTGTACGGAATTTAACTGAGGCGATCCGAGACGAGTAGAACATAAGTGATCCGAGCCGAGCCGAGCCGAACCGAACTGAACCGAACCGAATCGAACCTACCTGAGGCGAATCGAGATGAGTAGAAGTTAACTGACTCGAGCCGCTCAGAGCGTAACGAACCGAACCGAACCGAACCAAACCGGACCGGACCGGACCGGACCGAACCGAGCCGAGCCGAGCCGAGCCGAGCCGAGCAGAGAATAATCCAGAAGAACCGAACAGAGGTATCAATACAGAGTCAGTTCCGTTGATTTCGGTAACAGAGTCAAGATTTTCCTTACTAGAGTCCCAGTGCCTCTCCACATAAAGATTTATTTTTGCACATTCCTCGACTGACAATTCAACAAGTGCAAAATCGTACGATAAGAACATCGAGAGGAGTGTTCGTTGAATTTCTCGCCTTGGACTATTTTATCCGAAGCTGCGACAGTTACTGGAGTAACAACGTTAACGGTGGTCGCTCAAGTATTAAATAATGTACGATGCGTTCAAAGGATTACGGGAAGAATTTCGTTTGGCAAATTATACCGTGGCCTCCGTTTCGGCGTAACGTAAACGCGAAGCGTGCATCGTGCAGCGCGTAGCGGCGCTACTTTTCGTCGCTGGTATCGCGCGTTCCGCGTCACGCATACTAAACTTAACCAATTACCGAAATTGCTGACAGACCAAGCTACAAGGAGGCGTAAAGAACACGACAGCTGCGCGCATACGGAATCGTGGCCGAAATCTCTCGCTTGACCCCCTTCTTTCCTCCTCTTCTTCTTCGTCGTCTTCTTCTTCTTTCTGCTCCTCCCTCCCTCTCTCTCTCTTTCTCTCTGCTCATCACATTCACACGTGGAGGGGTGAATCAGCCTCCTCGGTGAAATTCTAAAAGCGCCCGCTTTCCCGAAAGTCTATTACGAACCACTTAGAATCATACGAGTCGGCATTTGCATGGCCCTTTAAAATGGTGCTGGCCAGTGAACTCAAAGCGAATCTCGCGAGCCATCGTCGCTTTTAGGTTCGTTAGTAATGGGAGTAACCGTTGTTTGATGGTTTTTCCAGTAGCCCGTGTAGCTCCTGTTCCGTGCCTCGGTATCGGCAAGATTTACGACATTCGGGACACCCGGCATTTTATGTGCGCTCATGAAGCGTTACTTTAATAAGCTGCTTCTGCCGCGGTTAAACACTCTCGTTAAGGTCGCTGCGACCTACGACGCGCATACCGGGAATCCCTCGGGAATATTCGGATGCACGGGAAGGACGTCCGCTCACGGTCGAGGAATTTCCGAATTTCGAACTTCGTACGGAAGTTTTCGAAATTAGTACGTTGGCAGCTCGGGGGTTTGAAAATTTGGGAGTTCTAGGATTAGAGAATTTGAGGAATTTTGATGCTTGAAGTTTTGGAAATTTAAATATTTGAGAATTTAGTAATTTCGGAATATGAGAATTTGAGGAATTTTTATGCTTGCAATTTTGGAAATTTAAATATTTGAGAATTCGAGGAATTTTGATGTTTGGAGTTTTGAAAATTTAAGTATTTAAGAAATTTGAGATTTTTCAGAAATGTTGATGCTTGGAATTTTGGAAATTTCAGAATTTGATCATTCCGGAATTTAAATATTTGAGAATTTGAGAATTCGACGAATTTTTACGTTTGTAGATTTACAAATTTGCGACTGTATGAGTTTGTGAAATTTTGGTAATCGCGGAGAATCTACATAATGAGTATTTTCCCTCGAAACTCTGCGAATAAAACCAGACATATTTGCAGGTAATCGTGCGAAATGATGGATCCCGAACCGTTTATCTTCGCTGTTCCTCGTAAAGAGAGCACGAACTTCGAGGAAAACATGCCAATTAACTATTTAAAAGATCGGAAACGATCTCCGATAGCAGAAACTTCATTAAACCGTTCCAAAATAAAATCCGACGTCGGTCAATTTGTTCGTCATTCGAATCGATGCACCGCTTTGAATCTCGATGGAGAATCTGCCGATTTCACGATCGAACGAACGTCCCTTAAAGGGTGTAAGAGGTCGTAAACAGCTGCTACGACTACCGAACAGCAATAAACGCGCGATATTTATTCGGTGATGCTTGGTCGTGATTTTCTCTCGTTGGTGGTATTATCATTAAGCACAGATTGTTCGCGAACACGACAGAAAACGTCGCGAAACAGATAATATTAATCCAGCTGGACGACTGTTCGGACGTTTTATGCTCATCGGGCTTTCGCTTCATTTTAAATGCTTCGAGATGTTAACGGTGCTCTGGTGGGCCGGCTATAAAAGATGCTGGTACGAGGTGAACGAAAATGCCACCGAGAGATAGCGAGAAGATATTGTCCTTGCTTTTCGCTGCTTTTAATGGGTCGTTCGAGGTGGCGTTAGATATAAAATGGCATTGATTTTATGGCGATGCTATCACCGTCGCTGAAAACGAGAGATTTATGCCTTTGAATTTAAGGCTGAACGAGATAAAAGCGAAGTGTACTTTTTTAATCTGTCTCGTTAATTATATATTGACAAAATTTAAGACTAACTGTTATCGATTTATACGAATTTTGTATTAAATAATACACATATATGCCATATGTACACATATATAGTATAATATATTAATTATGTTATATTTATATTCTAACATTAAATATATGTATTAATTATTATTAAATATATTGAATTTTGTAGGGTTCTATCTAAAGTTTCATAAAATAAAAATTATTTTTGTACTGCACTTATGCTTTCAAATATATAAGTATAAAAGAGGAAATTGTAACAGGAGAGGGAAGTGAATACACTCATATGTGATATTATAATCGTATTTAGTATCGCATTTTTCAATTTTATAAGTATTCACACGTAATTTCGTAAGCTAAGTAGTACATAATGATCACTTAACATCAATGAACCAGTAATTGTGACTAGAAAGAATAAAAAATAGTGTTCGTTTGGAAATATAAGATTTAAAGACGATTGTAGATTTGCACAGAGAAATATCAACGAACTACTCGAACGTTTATTAACAGAAAGCTTACTTTCTGCGGGTAAAAACAGGCGTTCCTTAAAAATACAATATCAACAACCGAAACGGACACTTTAATATCGTTTTAACAACAGTCGCGATTCGTGTCGTAAAATTTGTACAAACACGAGCGGTCGTAAAGATTAAGCGGACATTTTATTTCCGCGCAAAGTATTATAAAAGTAAACTCGTTACCGTTGCGTAATGGCGGCGAATTACCCTCGTCCGGTCGTGGAAGCGGAAGAGAATATCATAATGAAAGAATCGCCACCTACAAGGAATCCAAGAAAGTGGCAGAACGAAAATTTCATTCCCGGTCCCCCTGAAATCTAATTTGTTGCTCGCCGTTGCTTCGTGTTGCCGTCGTAAAAAATGTAACGGAACGTCTGGTCGAAAATCATACCGGAGAAACAGTGGCCACCAAGAAGGCGAGTTATTTCGCACTCAACGTTCTCCCGGTTGTAACTTAAACCGAGAGCGCGGGGGCTCTTTGATGAGACGAGGGGAGAAAAAAAATATAAAAGCTGCAACGAGGAAAAATGTGTGCCAGATGACGGTGCCGCGTTGCATTTTAGATAAAAAAATTGCTGATTGCCGAGCGTGGCTGCGGAATATAACGAGTGGCGAGCGTGAGAGGCCAGGCGTTTATTTGAACATTTCACCGACTTTCGACCGAGCAACTGTTGCGAATGAAGTTCGAGAAAATTTTTTGTTTTTTTGTCGAATTAATTCATTTAAATAGAAGATATATATACAGGGTGTTCAAAAGAAAACATTCAATATTTATATGGTATAAAGGATACACTGTACTGAGAGTAAAAATTTTTTAGTAAACATAGATCGAAAGGTAAACCGTTCCTGAGATATAAACACTGTTGTTCGTTAGTGTCATGATTGATTTATTACTAAATTTTCGATATTTACAGATTTTCCACGTGTCCACCTTCCATTTCTACTTGCGCGTGGGAGGGATATCTTCGATTAGGAGATTTTTTCCTGTAAAGTATGGAATCCATAGTATTGCGACGACTGCCACATCTAAGAACTCGTCAAGCGAATCCCTTAAACTTTGAAGTTGTACACAACATTCCTCATACTTTGTTAGTCACTCTATTCACTCTTCACCCCTCGATACCTACAATCCAAGAAATATAAAAGCCACTCGACCCTTTTTAGCGAGCAGTTTTGACCAGAGTCCCGAAAAAGATACATCTTCGCGTAAACTAGTTGTGCGAACGATTGCTCAACGGCACGAATGTGTGGAGTTGAATCGTCTTCACTTTAAAAAAAAACCGTTGCCCGTCTTTCACGGCGATGCACAATTGTGGTGGATGTTAATGTTAATTGCTACTCAGACCGGTTACCCGAAATAAAATGCAAGGTGTTATAAAATTTTCGCTGTATTTCACAGTTGGTTGCTTTCGGTATATACACGCGAAAGTAAGTACGCAGAGATGCGATAATTATAAGCAGATTAACGTATAAGCCCGAAGCACAATGGTTCGGAAACGGCGTAAGACACAAAGCGATACAAGGCAAAGCGATAGCAGCGGATCAACCCGAGACAATAGAGGCCCGCTACGGTTCGCGGGGCACCTTAAATAGGCGACGGGAGAAGGTTCGAAAACGCCGAAGAATCTCGAATCTTCCAAAATTCGTTAGACTCGCTCTCGCGGCCCAGCACCTCACACCGTTGACCAGGAGTGAGAGAGTGCGTGGCCCGAGCGAGAGAGACCGACGACAAACAATCGTGGAATTTAACCTTCGAGCAACCGTTTTCGCTCGAACACTAGTTGTAATCTATAATAAAGTGTTAAAGAGAGGAACCAAGTGTAAAAATGTCCTAAATTCCCTTTTTGTCCCCACGAATTTTACGTGACAGTATCCCCACGGCAAATATTTTGTCGAAGACGCATTCTTGTGCTGACTGTGAGCGTGGTAACGCGTCACAGAGTAAACAGTATATTTTACTCAGTTAAATCGTTGTAGCAACTCTATAATTTACCTTTCAGTCATTTTCTTTATCTTTCTCATACAGATAAATTTAACGAAGGGTTTATTTGTAACAGCGGATGATGTCGCAGAGATTAACAATATACAACGAGCGGAGAATTTAATTTCTTGGAAGCGGTCGGTGTAGCTCGATCGAGTGTCGCGTAACACGATGGAAGGCGATTCAATTAAAGGAAGAGGATGGCTCGGCTTTTCCTCTTCATTTTGCATTGCATAATCTGTGACGGCGAAGCAGCGCGACCAGTAACGGTACACCCTCGGTGCATATTTCTCGAATGAAGCCGGTGTCAGATGCTGGTGCATTAGCGACTTCGGATCCCGTCTCCGTGATGTAACGCAATATCCTTCTAAAACAACCACAACTTCCACTTGCGTAGCCGTCGAGCTTCTGCTAACGAGAGCCGGCCTGGAATTATCATTGTTGACACTCGGGTGACGAAAGTTTACCTCTGTGAAATCGTCGTGTCGTAAATAATAGAGGAAACACGGAATCCAGGTTATCCGAGCTTCCCACGAATCTTACAATCTGTTCGAGTCTCGTCGGTCATGTTGCTTGTATCTGGATTTGACTTCGTGTTCTGATACCCGGTTTGTTTTGATACCTCGATATCGCATCGAAGGAATAGGGAGATCACTTGGTATATTTAATTAACACTAGTGTCAAATCACTCGCGTTTACTCAAATGGGAGTTCGAGCTTTGTGGGTGTTTTGCACGCTTGTGCCTACTTACAATGTTCTAATACTCGGAGGACCACCCGAATACTTTGGGAACTAGGGAGACTATTTCTACGCTGCGCTTTTATTTATTTATTCTATACGCGAGGTACATCTGCTGTACCTAACTATCTATGTTTCTAGTCAATTTTAGATCAATTAGATCTAGTTTGTATGATCTATTCGATGTCACATTGGTCGGGTAGCCCTGACGGGGGTGAAACATTCTACTTGGCTATGCTAATATTATAAAATTGTCGAAGAAAATTTGACGGCTTACTCGGGCCCCTCCGTTCGCAAATATGACGAATTTTTCTCTTTGACCGTGCCAGGTAACAAAGGTCATGAAGCGTGCTGACCTTGACTAAGCATGCTACAAATAACGGGCTCGAAAGGTAAAAATAGTAATCTGGCGACCAAATGCGAACAATAACTAGAAAAACTACAGAAAAAACTCGCGGGTCTTTATGGCTGTCACGGAGCGGTCGTCGAACCCTTTGATGGGATGACGGTCTTACGGCTAATTACTATGTAGAAATTCTGAAATCTATTTTAAATGTAGACATTGTTGGCCTTAACAACTGGGTTTATGGAACGCGTCAAAATGATGATGATGATGATGATCACATTTACCATCTACCATAAACCCTGACCAGGCCAACTTTTATTAACATCCCCAACCATTAGGTGGGTATGATTTTTAAAACCATGCGACAAAAAGCGAATAATAACCTCTCATTCTCCCGTCCTCGCTCTTTTCTTTTTCCTACTTTTTCACCCCCGCTTCTACGAAAAAATCACCACTTCCTGACGCTATCAAATCACAAATTTCCTTTCCATTATCACAGCACAAATTCAGTTTCCATCAATAGTAAATAGTTTTTACCGATGTCGAGGTTCCCTGCATCGACGTTCAAATAAAGACAGACAGAATACTAGCAATATCGAAAACATATAGATCTTAGTAAAGCACGTAACACATAGTAACCTGTATCACAAATCACATAATATTAAATATACAATATTTATTGAAAAGAGTCTACTTATTTCATATATCACGCACATTCTTAAATTGAACTTCAACCATTAATTTGTTTCGGATTTCGCTGAGGCACTTGAGATCGAGACATTATTTATAATTATTTATAAATCCAGACACTATTTATTTATTATAAAACTTCTATCAAAATGCATTTAATTCTTCATCAAGATAAAGGCTCTTTCTATAAACTGGTATATGTATTAGCCATTAACAGCTTTCTGTTAATATCTTCTCTGCTATAAGTAACGTCTAATGGTGGCGTTAACAAGGTCAACTAGATTAAGCACGAATATTCTATATTTAAAACAACCGAAGAATGCAGAACGTAACATGGAGCCGCTGGTTTAAGTTCCATTCGCCACCGACTCTGATGCGGTGTACATTGTAGTATTTTAACAGTGACATTTATGTAACATCTGTGAACGCTGAGCAGCTAGTACGGTGAATGTTTATCCACGTTTTCTATTTTCCTCCGCTTATTTATAGTCGTTATGCAATGTATATCGCGGTTATTATGTTCAGGTTTCTGTCCAATTTTGAAAACGGATCGCTTGTCGACCAATTGCGGCCACTTCTTCAAACCACTGTCATTCGCTCGGAACTAAGTGTCCGATCAGGATATATATTGTCTCACTTATGTAAGAATGTGGCTCGATCGTTGCGTCATAGTCAGCTAGAGAAAATTATGGAATCGGTGAAATTTATTCCAACTTCTGCAATTTGTTGGAAATCGGGCAACTTCCATGTGAGCATTATTGTACATTATTCCATGAATTCCTTTCTCGTTTTAGACATTTTTAAGGTCACAGCTTCTTAACACGTTCTGTCCCACATGTAACATACCTGGTACACGCAGACATGTTTATTTAATGCGCTGGAAATATATATTTTATAACAAATTTAATTCTGTAATATATATTTGTCTTTTGAAAGAATGATACACGATGTAATAACTATTCTAAAGATGCTAAGTATTTATGGATTGATGAAGTAATGAAATCTTGTGTTACAATATATTAGTTTTTGTGAAAACATCAAATGGTCTGAATGACAGGTTGGGCAGAAACGAATTGGCATGAGACGTGTTAAATTATTAAATTGTCAAAGTATTAAATTTAGAATTCTTCAGATTGTTACGTAGTTAAATTTGGATGGCAATTGAAATTGTTGCATGTCTAAGTTTAAAAACCTGAATATCCAAATTTCCAGGTTTCTAAGTTCACACGTTTGCAAATTTTCAAGTTTCAAAATGTAAAAGTTTCCAAGTTTCCGAATTACCAGCTTTTTTAATTTCGACATCTGTAAGTTCCACAATCTTCATAATTGCAAAAATCCAAATTTCCGCATCACCAGCTTCTCAAATTGCCAAATATTTAAATATACACATCTTTAAATTTCGAAAAGACGGAAACTACCACAATGATAACTATTCTGGTCGAAGTCAAACATTTTTTCTGTAAAAAGGGAATACACGACGTAACAATATCCTAAAGCCAAAATTTGTGAGGTTCTTGCAAAGCACGAAACGTACGAGACGGTAGTAAAATTCCGTAGCAAATATTCTTCGAGGGTATTATTTCTCGAAGAATGTTGCCACTGCAAGTACGGCGCTCCAATTGTTCGCGTACAATGGAAACATCAACTCGCTGGTTGAGCACCCAGTGTCGTATCAAAGAAACGAAACGTACGGCGGGTGCCTTCTTTCCGGCAGTTGGCTTATTAAATCGGCAGCGGAAGTTTTCGCGAAGTCAAGACTCGCGTCGGAACGAAGCGAGGTATATCTGGGCAGAGAGCGAAGCCAACGGTGCGGATTGTTGCTGTTAATGCACGTTTTGTGAGAATTCACCGACGTCTAGGTTTCCTTTCCTCGGAGGAGTAGCGACGCTCGTCGTGGGTAAAGGCAAATGCTTTGCGGAATGGCGAATGGATCGCGCGATAAAACGCGGCACGTTAAAACGCCCTCCGGCTTCCACTCTCGTTCACAAAGGAAGCCGTTCGTTTCTCTCCAAAGCTTCCCGCGTTCCTTGCTCCTCTCGTCATCTGTTTCGCGAGAAACGCGTGTACTTTTCACCCGCAAACTCTTTCCAATCCGATTCTATTGCCCGCAGCGATACCCTCCTTCAAAGACGTTTTAACTGTCGTGGACCGTTGCAGTACGCTCGATAAATATCCGATTGGGGTACTATATTTATACGTCGGTGATCCGTTAACGATCAGGTTTTTACTCCTTTTTATTAAAAATACTCTGGAACCTTGAAACCGCAGTTACAGATACACTATGCGACCGACAAGAAGTCTGGTGAGAAGGTTTGGCCAGGCGTTCAGATGCGACGGCAGCAATTGGCCGAAAAAAAAAGATGGTCGCATCGAGTCTCACGCATTTTCGGTGGCGGAATTTATTGGTCGCGCGGTCACGCACACTAGTTGACCCGAAGACCGTAAACAAGCAGTAGTCTGCGATCGTCAATCGGTGTCAAGTTTCGACGGTTCTAGGTGGGGGTAGGAGGAGCGATCGCGTACGTCTTATGTTTGTTTTAGGACAACCTCCTCACCAGACTTCTTGCCGGTCGCATAGTGTACCTCATTTACTATCTCCTTCTTATTAACCCCGTAGAATTTATTTGTGTTATACATCAGCCAGAACTATTGACGTCAGCAGTATTAACCCATTAACCCTTTCGGTACCAGAGCCTCAGGAGAAAAACCGCCACCACAGCCTAGACGTCTTATTATTTAAATATGATACCAATTGTCATTTATTTTTGTGGGACGTATCTATAACGTTCTAACTAGGAACAGTAACATCCTGTATCTATTTTATTGCTTTATAACATAACCCGTCCGTGTCCAACATGATCTGGTGCAAACAATTATCATAAACTGATAACGAACACCCGTCACATATTTGTGATGCCGGGCTCATTGTCAGATAAGAAAATCAGGTCGCCATATGTGATGCTGGTAGCGAAAGGTTTAACTTATGATTCTGTCGGCAAGTGCGTCAGAAAGAACGATTTAATTTTATCGTTGTAACGTGAAGACGGACAAACATTGCTCAAACGTTAGTGATATTTTGGATATGGTGAACATTGGTGGACGATTTCAAATGAAAATGAAACTAGAAATTCAATCGTGGTGAAAGTAAAAGCAAATTCGACGCACTTCAACTGTTATGTGCGTCACGTTAAAACGTTAGACAGAACTAACTATTGATGTCCTCATTAATTGATGACCTCACATTAAAGATGGTGGCGGGGGTGGGTAAAGGTGGAAGTCAAATTTGACAAATTGTGCACAAAGTAGAAACTTTAAACATTAAAATGAAAAACGAATTTGTAAGATCTGACCATTTTTCGCGGAGTTACGATTACTTAAAGTTGAGTGAATTTTGATAAAAATTCTTTTTGCGCTAATTGTGTTGCTCAGTGTACATATACGCCCTTTGTACGTATTGAAGACTTGTGAGTGCGTATATATACGTCTTTCGTAGTGAAAGGGTTAATATCGCTGTCATTGGATTTTATAGAAATTTTCAATGGTAGTATATGAATAGATGGGTCCATACATACGAAATTTATTACATAACGAATAGATTTTTAATTCCGACGATGAGAATTGATATCGTACCGTGCAATTTAATGGCAATTAATTTAAGTAACAATGACCGAAACGTGCCGAAATTTTCAGGCTTGTACGAATGAAATGGGATACGATAAATGATAGAATTTAACGAAAACCGGGATCGTAACGTTCTCGTCGATTTTAATTCGGGATCGTTTCAACGGATTTCGCATTTGATCGCAGCCAGGATGTTAAAAGAGAGGTGGAAAGGTACGTCTGATGAAAATGCTCCAGGCAGTCTGTCAGTTGGTCCTACAAAAAGATGGACGAGTTCTCCATTTTTCTGTTTTCCAGAGATTCTTTCTTCCAGCCAGTTCGTTCGCGAATTAGTTTCTTGATGTTATTCGCATAAATTGTAAAAACATTTTGAATGGCAAAAATTACAATAAGAGGAGATATAAAATTTATTTAACCAAGCACCGGGCGTATCTGTGACACGATGAAATGCAATTTTCAATTAAGAAACTGATATTCATAGGAGACATCGATGCTACAATTACGTTCTTTTATCATTAAACGGTATCTGCATATTTATTAAAATAACCGCAAAACTGTTGTAGGGTCAAATATTTGTGAACGCGGCGACGTAACGTGCGAGATGTCGGTACCGGGAGGGAATCGCAGGTGTTCGATCTGCGTTCCCAGAGAAAACAAAACTAGATCGCTGGCGTGACGCGAAACAAAGGGCGGCGACACCGATGTCGCCCAACGCAACTAAATTGACACGTGCGAGATTCAGTCGTAGCTAAGACGCGCAACGATTCCATTTTTTATTCCGAGGCTCATTCAATGATCCCAATTCAGTGGGAAACACTAACACCCGAATAATTCCCACACTGTTATAATCTAACAAAATATATTTACGTAGTGTATCGTTAGAAAAATAGTTTCGACTAAATGAACATACACACGAATTCACAAATGAATGAGTTAAGAAATTGTGAAACATGAACATAGAATAATTTGAATAACGTCAAAAATGTCTTCATCTTGAAGACGATAAGTTGTAGGTGTTTCGTGGAAAATGTACAATTATCGTCAAATTTTTATTTACGAAATAGTAGTTAAAATTAGTTTATTTGGTAGAACGATCATTGACAATTTAAATATCCGAAGTAATAGCGCGCACCATGACAGTTTGAGTTATCGATCGATTATATCAGCACGGTAGAAAAATATAGCCCGAAGGTATTTGCATCGCGTGTAGACAGACGCTGCCTTTGCATGCGGTACACTTTGACATACATTGGATCCGTGTAGAAAATAAATAAAACAGCGAATCGGGGGAGACCCAGTCAATAACTCCGATCACGCACGTCCATCAGTTTCCTCCGCGATACATATTGCGATCATAGTTTCGGTCGTTGATGGAACAAAACGAAAATGTTCGCAACGTCGAGGGAAACACGTATGTATCCTCCACAGCGAACTAAATAACACGATCCGGTAACTAAATCCGTATCGTCTCGTTGCTACGTACACTCGTATTTCCTAGCTTTTAGATCACAATTCGATGCAGAATTTCTCTGATATCGTAACGGTAACTTTATTCGTTGTCGACGTAAAACCGGTTAGTCACAAATTGCATGCGATATCGAGCAAAATCAAATACGATGACACCCGCAAGACATAACTTCGACTAAATTGTACCAACGAGAATTAAAAAAAGGAGTGTGATCGGCGAGAACAAAGAAATATTACGAAAAAGTTATGTTTCAAAAATTGTTTATTATTAATTTTGTCATTCATAAATTTCGGAACAGGTAAATTGAAAAACCTCTGATTCTTACCCGGTATGTCATATTAGGTACATTTAATACAATGACAATATATTAAATATACTTGCAAGTGTATGAATACTTCCGCCCCTCAGTGTATATACATTTTTTCTTTCTTTGAACAAAGAAAGTTAACATTTTATGCGTATTTTATATTCAATTATTCTTGATTATGTAGAACATTGAATATGAATTTTACACATAAGCTTACTCAAAATTTTAGTAAGAATTATTACGTTTACGTGAGTCTATCACAAGTCAAACTGAAGTTCTATATTACACCATCCTCTTTTTAATACTTCTTTTAAGTGTTCTTTCAACGATTTGTCACTTTCATTTGTCGTTGTAAGTGTTACGTATAATATACAGCTGTGTTTAAATATACTTAATAATATAGAAAATATTGTTGATTTTATTTCTACATTTCAATTGTACGAGTACTTTCGTCCCTCGCTGTATTCTTTTTACTAACGAAAGAAGTAAAACGCTTTCCCGTTTCGAGAGAAAATTTTCACGGTTGACATTGAAACAGCTGGACGTTGCTATTCGATACGTCAGCGTTATGGCATCAGGGTAATGGAACGGTGTGTCTCACCGTGAAATGCTCGCAATATAATCCGCCCGGTGCAAATTGTTAAATTAATTACAAGTCCCTTTGATGAAACCTGTGTCGCGAAAATTCATGTCTGGCCTCGGGTCTCGGCCGCACGGCTGTTCGATCCAATTTTTTTTTTTATTTCCATCATCATGTCCCGTATCTCGACGCAAAATGAAATCCTGCACCGGGAGCCTGTGATGTCCGATACGAACAGTCGCGTTGAAATAATAACGCTTCACGAATCTACCGAGTAAATGAAACTTTCAGAACGCGAACGCTGATTTTTGCCATTTAACTACGAGAAAATTGCCTGCCCATTTTATAAGAACCTTCTCGTCGAGTTGTGCTATTACCAACGAATTCTGAAACTGCTCTCGTTAGCTCTTTCGCGATTAAATTTAGGTACATAGGTGTTTTAACGTTATCTTTACAGAACGAGCCAGAATAACTCATTCCTTATTTTAAATTAAAAAAACTATCAACAAGCTTGTGTCAAAATGAATGTGAAATTTTTCCAAGTTTGAGGATCATTGTACAAACCATTTAACGTATCATACTTTATTTATTTCCTTTTCTATTTTAGTTTCAACTTGAAAATAAATGGCCATTGCACATCCGTAAATCTAGTGTTAACGCGTGTTTCGATACTCAAAAAAAAACTGATCAACTAACCTGTTTCTCGATTTTAATGTTTCTGTGTTATTTTGAAACGTTTAGAAACAATTTTTCGTTTGGATTGATAAAGTTAAGTGTTTGTTTGAAACTCTTACATGTAACTGTAATGTATCGTCGAAATCTTTCCAACATGGAGAAATTTCGTGTTTCAAATAATTTTCGATTACGATTGAGAAGGAATATGGATAAAATGATCTGGACGAATTTGAGCCGAAATATAATGATAATTTATTGGCTCCGATTACACGATTTAGGGGAAAAAGCCTTGCGCGATAAAAAACCCCTCGAATATAATTATGAATTGTTCAGGAGTGAGCGTTGAAGGTGTGAACGATTTGCGTGTCTGATGTACGAGTATCTGTATGTGACCGCATGTGTATGGTTTTACAATGAATGTCGTATTTCTTGCAAATACTTCGCGACGTAAGTACAAATTCACGGTGACGCGGTGGCGCAACTCGCGATTACGTCGCAGTTCGAATCACAATGGACACACACGAGCGACAGGACACGTGGCGAGACACGATCCGACCCGTAACGGCTTCGACAGAAGACTAACATGTTTTTAGAAATCGGTGGCGTGCTCTCCGTTGATCCGAATCGCACGGAAGCCGGCAAAACAAAAACAAACCTCGATATAAACATCTATATAGGTTGCTCGAGAACCTTCGTTGACAAAGCATGACGTTCGAGAAATTCTATCCTTTGTAAAATTCGCGGTATTGAAAGAAATATGCGTTCGCGTCCGAACAGTCAAATTCTCGGTATTGAAAGAAATATTCGTTCGCGTCCGAACATGTAATAAATAAAGAGTGATAGTACGTTTTCATTAAAAAGTTTGTTTAAAGAAATAACGAGATAAGATTGCAAATTTACACATGATATTGTAAATTTTGGGAATGTATGTAAAATTGTAGGAAGAGTAAAAATGACTATTGTAGAAAATTCATTCACCAAACATTTCTCTTTCATACTTTGAATGATATTTCGGTCTTACATTCGCAATACAAAATAATTTTAAGAATACATTCATCAAACACTCTTCTTTCATACTTTGGATGGTATTTCGACCTTTAGTTCGCAATTAAAAATAATTTTAAAAAATTGATTCATAAAATTAGGAAAATTGGTAAGAAGTCCTTGCCAAAGTGTAAGTTCTGCTTTGCCGAAATAAAGAATCATTGCACGAGTTAGTTTACGCAATATCCATTATTTACTTATTTTTATACCTAAGTTTCAATGTACATATAAATGATCCTCGGTCGTCCGTCAATCTAATACTAACTGGCACCATGTACGTTGAGTTTTCCAACAAATGTTGAATTTCCACAACTGTTGCGATTAAAGGGTGTATTATACGGTGGTAAATACGTGGCTGCGGCGATACATCATCCTCCGGACGAGTCGGTTGGAAAATCAATCGAACAGCCTGTTCGATCTGATTGCAGACATCATCCGCAACGCTTCTTAATTGATTAATGAGAGATCTAGCGGCGTACAAGCAATCGTGGACGTTTTCAGAAGGAAAGCGGCATTTTAATTGAGATAAATACGTGTTAACTGCGCGCTGTAGAGATCACCGCTTCCAAAGCCGAGCGTAATTACAAGCGGCTGCTTTGGCTGAAACCCGCGATAATATACAGGCTTTATCAAGAGGAGCGATCCGTGGATGATTATTATTAATTAGCTACAGGCTCGTAACTACACGTTTCCCCGACTCGAGATCCACATCGAGATCTCCTCTCGTTATGTCGAGAATATATTTACTCTCGTCCGAGCATTAATCACGAAAATAACTGTCTAAGGAACTTGAAACCGAGAAACGAATCGCGGTCTTGATTATATTTGTCCAGCGGCTTCTTCTTGAGAGATAACGAACGAACGGAACAGAGAATAATCGTGGGTACATTATATACATGTATAACGCTTCTCGGCGTAATTAATTTAACGAAGTAATTAATTTAATTTAACGCGTTACCGCTAACTGGTCAATAAGTCCTGTATTAAGCGTTTCAATTCTTCATTAAGTAACTACTTTGAACGAACGTGTCTCACCGCATGAAATACAGTGGCAATTAAGGTTTGATGCAATAAATTTAACGCGTGATGCCGCACTCAACTGGATCACCCAACTTAAGAAATTTCACGTGCGCGTTCATATGGATAGTACGTGTACGCGATACATCGGTGATGAATTGCATGAGCACAGGCCGTGCACGATGCGTGCAGTCACACGAGCGTCGGAGATTCACAGAGATTTCGAACGGAGAATTCTAATGTACATTCACAGAGACATGGAATTCGAGAATTTGGAAATTTGATATTTCACACTCACAGCTCTCAAACACCGCATTCCTCGCATTTTTATATGTATCTGCTCCGTCAACACCAGCAAGCGGACACGGATGGACGGAGAGTGGGGCGAAGCAGGCTCGCGCCAGCGAAAACCAAATCCTTATCTCTCACCCCCCCCCCTCCCCGAAAGGGTAGCACGGAATTCTAAGAAAGAATCTAACGGTTTTCTTGCGGTCGTAATTTCGCGGAATCGAAAGTACCGTTACCGTATACCCAGTGAGGGGTTAAATCCTACTGTTGCGCCGTCATTTATAAATTAATAAAGATTAAAGTATTACCAGTTTATAAATTAAGATTTATATTTATCTATTGAAAATATAGAATTATAGAAAAATAAATAATTATTAATCATTTATTAATATTAATATTATAATTATTTAAATATTAATATTATGATATACAATTTACATATATAGATATAATTATCAAATATTTATGTATTATATAATATAATGTTTACTTTTATAAAGTTATATCTCAAATTGAGACATCGTCTACGTCGACAAGCATGCGACAGTCGCATATCATAAAGGAGTGAACATAAAGTTTAACAGCGAACTGAAACATTGTTACTGCAAAATTGTAACGGTAAATTCGCGAAGTTTCCCATAAGGTTTATTAACGTCATGATCGGGCGAACACGCTGCAAATCGATGCACCGGAGGACCGGTATAAAACGAAACGCATTAATTCTACGATTGCGCGTAAAGTATCCGAGGTTGTCGCATTTATTCGTCGAACTTATTAATTTATGTCACGTATCCAGGCGCCCCGAGTTGCGTTACGATCCGCTCGCACGAAAGCACGCTCGCTATATCGATTCATTATGCGGATAAAATACAAATATTTTATCGCATAAAATACAAATATTTTATCGCGATACAAGAGAAATCCAAACTGAATCGCTATTGCGTAACCTTTATCCGCGACGTCGTCTTTTCGATACGGGCAACGAGAATAGATCTGCCGCAAGGCGTGGCCCGCGAAAATGAATTTTGCATTTTAATATCGAAACGCAGCCCGCATTTGCAGACAGACCCGTACGGAGGAGACGACGTTTTCGAACGTTGCGCAATCGCGACAAACTGCGTGCATATGTACGCGTTTGTTGCGATAAAATACGTTTTCGCGACGCGATACGAGAGAGACGGTTCGTGCGAATATACGACGCCGCGCAACAATGTTGCTACTTACGTTATGTGATGCATAAGGGTGAATATCCTGCGAGGCACGTTCTCGGAATAATCGTTTGACTTGTCTACCGAGGATACCCGTTTTCCAATAATTCGAGCCGCGCACCGTGTAATTCATGATCGATCGGAGAGATTTTATTTTCCTAACGTAATTACGGCGTGGCAGGTTGAGCGATGATTTAATAAGTTGGAAACTCGCGGTAAAAATTTTAGATGCGGCGTTCGAGCGAGGATACGTTTTTGCGAGCGCCATGCACATTCGCTCGATAAGGTTTAGGTTGTACGTAATACTTTGTAAAATGCGATACGTTAACTTGTATAAATCGGGTGTAACATCGAGAATACGCCGTGTGGAATTACGCGCCTGTACGTTTCAACGTTCGAGCTTCTGCGCATGCTCGATGTCACCGAAGCGTCATGAAACAGGTTGATTTTAATTCTATAATGACTTAGTCGATCAATTTTGTTAACGATGCCTAATCGGTAGATTATTAAATGTAAATGTCTAAGGTATTCATAGTACGTATCGATAATTCACGGTGAAATTTTAAACGCGTAATCGGTGATCGATTTATTTCGCGGTGAATCTCACGCGACTTCGGGAAACGTTACCTTAGTTCCAGAGCTCGTTCGATCCTGTGCAAGATTTCGAATCAATTATTCGTAGATTCCGTGAACGGTGGCATGTTCGTGAACCGATAAATCATAATACGTGGCTTCTGTTAGCGGACATTGAACTTTGTAGGAAAACGTAAGAGTGACTCGAATAAGTTATTGGCTTCTAAATAACGATCGATCTAACCTGTGTTTCTGTGTGCTTAGGGCTTCCAGCGTCCGCGGACCTGATTCGCCCCTCAGCTCGGAATTGACGCTCGACAAGCCTCGCCCCATACCATCACCCAGGTAAGCTTCTTTGACTCTTCTTTTTTTCTTCTCACCTTTGAAACCAAATGAAAAAAAAGCCCAACCTCAATCTCGCGCGTAATAAACTCCGGGTTAATTGGAAAACTTGGCGAGAAAGTATCCAAGGACTTTCTTTCTCACGGTCGAGGTTCCTCGTCCTCTGAAGGGCGTTGACCTATATTAAGGGGTCTCTATGGAATCTTTGTAATGCGTTTTAATTGAAAGCGCTGATTCACGAAGTGGTCTCATTAGATGATCCTCGTGTTTTCGAGTGATTAAATGTTTATGGAAGATGCCGAGCATATTCGTAGCATTCGCAGTACAGTCGTATGTCTAATTCAAATATGTACAGTATATTGCTGTTTATACTGTAATAGCGAAACACGGGTGTACATTATTTGAAGACGTATATTCCTAGATTCTTATATTTTAAATTATGTAATTCTTAATGCATGTAATGAAATACTTTTTTTATTACTTTTATTATTAATTACTTAACAGGGTACTTACATCATATTATTCTAGGTACCGAGATTATATTCTTGTATCTATAGATTTTTTAATGCCACGATGCCAAGAGTCCTACATTTATAGATCCTTAAAGAATCAAATGGGCGATCCCGAAATTCCACAGCTATCGATATTCACACGTCCCTAATATCACCACGTCCCTACTCGTATAGGTACATTTTCGGTATTAAAATCAATAAATATCATTAACGCCAGATTTAGGGACGTTTAATGACCACTTACATCTAAATTGAAAATGAACTATAAAAATAAAGGTTATTACATAAACCAGTAGATCGAGAGATTCTTCATCTTGTTGAACGTTAGATTGTATTTGGACATAAGCTTTTCAACAACTTCCCTAATGGAAAATCAGAAATCCAAGATCCATCATTTTGACGCTTCCGTGAATTTAGTGTTGAAGATAACTTGGAGCCACTTTTCTGAAAATGATAGCCCCACGTACTTAAGGGGAATATTATACCCGCCGAGGGTCTCGGAATAGAGCGAAGTCTCGGAACATGGCCTATACATGGGTCACATGTATAGGTTCTTGCAACAATAGCTTTTACACTCCACTCCAAATATCAGTGCGTTTCGTATTCTATAGGTTTTAAAGTAACTTTTTAAACAAACAAAAAAAGAAGACTTTTTTGCCACCTTCCACATAGAGGCCCTTCCTTAATTAGACGTCGAAACGAGTCAGTGGCTGTAATTACGTCTCCCGATGCTTTTTCCTCGCGCGTTGCGTTCAAAGTGTAACGCACGAGGCGGTGCGCGATGAAACAAAGGAATACCGCGTGAATGTTCGATAATAAGTGGCTTAGTCCGGGGGGAGAGTGAATCTCGTCAGGTGACGAGAGTTCATCGGGGGATGTTCGGTTCGCCATCGACGTGGCTCGAAATATCGCGTGTCGGTGAGGAAATAAAATAAGCGTTCGAGTGTGTCACGGCGAATGGTTTATTGTGTTGCCAGGCTTATCGAACGTCAAGACTCCATCGAGGGGTGAATCTCGAGTCGGGTAGGGTGAGCGCGGATAAAAATAGAAGTTTCCGAGCACGCGTCGGGATGTACGGTTTATTAGCGCCTCGAACGCGGCCACGGACAGATTAAAGTTGACAAGAACCACGGATAATTAACTTCCTGTAACGACGCGATTTTTATTGTTATCGTCGGTATCGGCGATCTAATTGAACTCAATGTATTCAAAGTTACGCGACATCCTGCCATGGTAATGGCGAGATTATACGAGATTATGCGCGACGGGAACATGTTGGCAATATTAATAATATTGTAAAGTGAGGTCGAAGTACTAATTAAATTGTCCTCGAAACCAGCAAAATATTTATTCGTTCCTTATCCTTCAAAAATTGAAAATCGGCTTAATTTCGGCTGTCTATATAGAGGTCCCCCCGCAAGATGTGCTCATCATTCGCAAAAAATACCTGATGTTTGTTCGGGAAATTATCCGATATCAAAGACGCGTGTGAAATAAATGATAAACTCATTTTTTTTAAATTTTAACTTAGACCACTTTCATAATTATGGGTTCAAATAATAAGTTCCTATGGGGATTTTTTTGAAGTACACTCGGTAATGTATGAGAAATATTTTAAGTAGAATATTTGAGCATTGAATCGATTATTTTCTATCGTTATTTAAATCGGTGTTAGGCGGGCAATGAAGCTCTCGAATTTGCAAGATATTTTTAATAACAGATTGTAAAATTTAAATATTCAGAAATAACCAGTTTTTAAGTTCACGGAATTTACGGATGTAAAAATTCGTGAAGTGGAAACTCGCGTTCGTCGATGATCGATTCAGAGCGTACGGCAATCAATTCGAACGAGAAATGTGTGAGTTACTTATATGCAACGTTGGTAGAAAACGTATTGAAACAAAAAGGAGGTGTAAAATTTAACGGTACATTTGCAGCGGAGTTTGCACGCATTTACACGGTCATTTATTTCGTTCCTTCGTGAAATTTCCATAAATTTTCAATGTAAATCGCCGCAGTGAATTGCGTGCGGAGCAATTGCTCTTCGAGGTTTACCAAAATCACCGAACTCCGTTTCCATATTTTCGATAACAGAAAACTGGTTGGTAATTTGATGGACCGTGGTCGAACAAACATTATCTCTGAAATTCTCTTCGAAATAGTTTGACCAGTCGTCCCGCGTACTTGCATCGTTCGCATACTTGTTCCGCTATTTCTGTTCATCAATTTCAACTAGCTCGTAGCAAACGGGTCACGTGTAAAATAGTTCGCTCACGCGCTGCGGTTCGCTGTTTCAAAATTGAAAATTTTTCACATTGCTGAAGCAATTCAATTGTATCTACATACCCAAGGTGAAAATAAAGTAGGCAGATGCTTAGAGCATTAAATAAAAAGGAGTTTCGTAGTAATTTCCCATTGTTGGTTTTACAAAGTTTTAAACTGCAAAGTTCCAAAATTAAAAAATTCCAAAGTATCGAAGTATCCGAGACACAGAAGCATCGAATATCAACAATTCAAAAGTTTGAAACGCATCAGAGGCCTGAAACTAAAAATATTCCAAATTTCCAAAGTTTCAGTGCGTCGAAATTACAACATTTCAAAGTTTGAAGCTGTCTAGCATCCAAGTTCCAAAATTATGAATCTCCAAAGTTTTACCACTCTAAAATCATAAAATATTAGATTCCCAGGATTAAAAAATTGCAAAATCTCGAAATTACAATATTTAATAGTTTGAAGTTTTCTAGCACCCAAGTTTTAAAATTATAAATGTCCAAAGCCTTACAACTCCGAAATCATAAAACGTTAAACTCCTCCAATTCAAAAATTCAGAAGTCCTGAAATTCTAAAACCATAAAATTTGCCAACTCCAGAGTCATAATTCTGAAACTTCCAAATTTCCAAAATTCCAAAATCAGAGCATCTAGATGTTAAAAAATTCTGTATTTGTAAGCGTTTAGCACCTCGAAGAATCTTAACGCGACCCTGCAGATAGCCTCGTGGTATTTGACCGGTTTCGGTTTCACGGAGATACATTTTGCGATAAACTTGTCAACCGACGAATATTTGATGAAAATATTTTCATTCAACGGACACCTTCGTGTCTCGTTTAATTAAAATGATCGTCGGTCCAGAAACGGGACGGGGAGTACGTTCGAATTTAAATGAATATTTTTACGATCGATTCTCGTAAAATTTTCGCTGATACGAGCGAACGAAATTGCGCGAAAAAAGAAAACAAAGCTAAGCGTGATTTCGTGCGCGCATAAACGGTCCGCATAAAAATACATTTCCTGTTGCGTAATAAACACAAAATTTATAGTTATGCTTGAACTTTTCGTCGGTCTATTTCAAACCCGAACCAGCGTTGCATTTTAACACTGTAAATTTTACTGCCTCCGAACTCGATACAAATTTTAACGTCTCTGCAGATAACGCAGTTCGCATACACTTTTTAATCGTGCCCATTTACTGTATTAAAACGCGATCTATCTTTCTGAGAAACTTTATTTAGTTTTATCACCGCTAAAGTTATTTATATGTCGTAGGTGTTGGTCCGGGTTTAAAGCAGAATTTAATATCATTTCACGATATCGAATCTCCCGAAGTTTCTTTTTAACTCGTTGACTGATACACGGAAGCAAATTGCATTAGATAATTGTAGCGGACAAAACGAGGCACGACAAATTTTATATTTTCGCGAACAACAATTGGCGAGCGATATTCGGATGTTTCGTCTGGAGGTTGCCCAGGCCTCGACAGGAGAAGTTGGGCGAACGGAATGCAGGGTCCGGGGGTGCTCTCTCCCGAGCGGCCAAAACGCAATTGTTTTGCGATGATTCGATCACGAGCGTTTGCATGAAACGCGTGAATAAAAAGTATCCTCCGCATTCCTTCTACATTCATTACCTACACCCCGTTCACGTCCCCAAGTAATATTTTTCTTTTTTAACAAATCTTACCAAATATTTTTACAATACCTTGTTATATTTCCTCTCCATACTTTCAAGTAACTTACGCGAGTATTTTCAGTTTGAAAAGTGAACAAATTTTGAATAAAGCTGTTTAATCGACTCGCCTTTTATCAAGGTTGGAGTTACGATTTGAAAGTTCCCCGGTCTCGCGTTAGAATTCGAGGTTTATCGCGCGGGTGGAAACGGAGGTTTGAGACGAACAATTAATTTTCGCACAGTTTAATTTAGTACAATAAGGTTACGAAACGTTTGTAATAACAGTTAACACAATCAAGTAGACGAAATGCACATTCAACAATTAAACAAATTCAATATAATAGTCCGAGATGTAATAGTTCGAATGACAATGAAATATGAGTCCGAAACACAGTTCGATAAGAAAGTCCGAAGCACTGTTCGATAAGAACGTCGGAAGCAGTGTTCGATAAGAAAGTCCGATGCACTGTTCGATAAGAAAGTCCGAAGCACTGTTCGATAAGAAAGTCCGAAGCAGTGTTCCATTAATTTATACCTTAACGGGCAGCGAAGAGAACAGAAGACAAGAGTCAAGAGACAAGAGAGAAGAGAGCGCGGATCTAAGGCGCGGCGTATTTATAGGGCGTCGATAGAGCCTTCTGGAATGTTCCGAATTCTAGAAGAATCGCGGTCCTGGCACCGCTCCCCCCGTACCTCTGCCGCTGTTGGCCACCAGAGTGAGAGGGACGGGAGAGGAGCGAGACCTGCGGACGGTTCGTCCTGTTGTCGACAACAAATATTTCGAACGCTTATCGAAGGTTCTCAAATTTCGGCTATTTGCCCGAACAAAGCAATTGTCGAATCTGTGTAGAAATTTGAGTAATGTATGGGTAACATGACAGTCAGAGTATTGTATTAACGAGTAGAGTAGAACCTCGATATTTTCTCGCAGCAAGGGCTCTATGCGGCGGAACTGAAATTATTCTGCTGCGTAATTATTGATTTTATGGCAAACGTGAGCAATACATTTCTTAGGTGCTTAACCCCTTGTGCGGATTTATTCGTAGTGCGCCATGCATAATGAACTATTCACTGCTACAACATTAGGGTGACAGAGGAAAGTTCGAATATCAAGACTTCTGCATTTAGCCATACTCGACTGTGCAAATTACAAGTAGACTAAAATTTCACATTCAACCCTTAATGAAGGAATGCCACCATATTCGCAATATTATAAATATTCAAAAAAGTCGATTGCCTTCGTACAGGCGGCATGACGCGAATTTTTAAAAAATAAAAAAAAGAAGAAAAACGGACAAATATATGTATAAGTAATTATTTATTTTTTGTTACACTTTCTATTTTGTAAATTTATAAAAAATGAATGTATAAATGTATACAGACCTATAGATTCTATACACGTATGTATTCGTTTATTTCAAACCCGATTATTTTTCTGTAATTTTCACTTCAGTATTTTTTTTGTACCGTTCTGTTCATAAGTATCTGAATAGGCAGTAGCCTGTTATTACTATTCGTATACTTCTTATTATTATTGAAAATTTTCAATTGTCGAAACAAATTGAAAAATATCGTCAACAATTGGTGCGTTTTTGGCGTCTATCTTACTTTGATCATGGTTTAAACATATTTAAATGTTTACAATGTGACAACAATGTATATCATTTTACACGGGAAAGTTGACAGATTTGTCTCTCGTATAAAGCCACTGAATAGTAAGAGCGTGAAACATCAGCAAAGTTGAAAATTTGCAATTTTATTTAACAATAATTTCTTCGAAAACTGTACGACCTAGAGAGAAACAGATTTGAGATTCGCGTTCGGCTGGCAAAAGTCCATAAGAATTTCATAGTCGCGGCTACGAGTTCATTTGGCTGTCGTACAGTGTTTGTAGTATCCCGAGGCGGTTGCAAGTCCAGAAAAAAGTGGAAATTTGTTGTAACAGTGTTATTTATCTGAGAGTGTGCGCGCAACTCCTACATACCCGCAGCCTACATCGCATTGTGTATCGAGCCGTGCCTCAACAAAAGGATCACAGGTCCCCGTATTTTATGAACCAACTTTCAACCGATCTACCGCCATTCATATTCGCGACTCGTAGAGTCCGTAAGTCGTAAACGATTCAACTGTCAATCATTATCTCTATTAACGAGGGAATAACCCTACGGACAGATGTGGCTGACCGCGTGGATGCACGATATCGTTTTAGAAATCGATGCTCTATTAGTCGATCGCTTTGTGTTTCCGTCAAACGTTACATACTGAAGGAGATCATTGCGATCGATAGGTAAATGCAGTTCGTACGTAATCGGTCATCGATAGCAACGGCAGCGCATAGCGAACGAACGTTTTGCTACGGTGCTAAGTTGATCGTTCTAAGTCGGCCACTTTTCCGGTTGCTCAACCACGTTGTGGTCCATTAAAATGCGCGTGCAAGGAGCGAGCAATGTATTATACCGTGTCGGAGTTTCTTCAAGAATGCCACCCGTATCCGTGAGAATCGAAGCCATTAGAATCTGAAAGCGACATTTTTATTCGTTAAGTCTTAGAATACATATTGCAGCGAGAGGATTAGACCTCGGTCCAAGTTTCCCGCAATACAATAGTTCCACGGTTTTTTCGTTTTTTTAGATGCATATGTAGTTTAGAATAATAGTCTTTACCCGTAGCAGAAATAGGACCCAAGGAGTCATTATGTTCTAATAAGTTTTTTATTGATTCATTGTCAGTTACATCTGCGTGCCAGAACCTTTAGCCTTAACCGTAGACTGTTTTGTTTGCAGTTTCCCATTCGTGTCGAGGTACTCCTTAAGTTCATTACTCGCTACGGTCATTTTAATGAAAGCCCAGACAGTTTCGTACGTCATTGATATTTCCATTTCCACCCGAATTAAGCTAGCCAGAGGAAAATAGCGAACCGTTTCCCCTCACAACTTCCCAATATTTGTATGCCTACTCCGAGTCTCAGTAAAATGAAAAACATCTTCGGAGAGGCACTCTCGACGCAACAGTTAACGAGTACACGTCAAAATAAAATCTAGTCAACGGAAGTTCGATCCATTCATTTCGATAAAGTCTCCTTTTTCGCTTATTGGGAATTTACAGGTTCCACGCGTCGTTTAATCGTCGCTTAATATTGCTGACGCTGAGACGCATATATTAGGTCGAGTCATAAGTAACTTCCGTTTTTTTTTTATCAGACATTTATTTTGCTTTCATTGAATAACAAATTTATATTAATTTATTATGTATTCGCCACTATTATGCATGACCTTCTCCCATTTTCCTGGCAGTTTATCAATTCCTTCCTTGTAAAATGTAGTTGGTTTTGACTGGAAGAAATTTTCGACAGCCTGACTGACATGCTCTTCGGAATTAAAGGTGTTTCCATTGAAAAAGTTTTGTAAGGAACAGAAAAGGTGGTAGTATGTGGGGTAAGGTGGGTGTGATAAAACAGACTACTACCTTTCCTGTTCCTTACAAAACTTTTTGAATGGAAAACCTTTAATTCTGAAGAGCATTTACTCTTCCGACTTACTCTAACTGACTTGGTCAGGCTGTCGGAAATATCTTCCAGTCCAAACGAACCATATTTTACAAGGAAGGAATTGATAAACTGCCAGGAAGATGGGTGAAGGTCATGCATAATAGTGGAAAATGCATAATAAATTAATACAATTTTGTTATTCAATGAAAGAAAAATAGATGTCTGATAAAAAAACGTAAGTTACTTATGACTCGACCTAAGACATTATTCGAAACGTAAGAATCCGAGAGCGCAGGCGGCTAATAATATCGCCTCTCGCCATTCCACGGCCGTTTTGTCTCCGTATTCTTTACAATAACGCGTGATCGTTGTATACGAGACAAATAGGTGGGCCAGGAAATAAAACGAGTAACGTACTGTTTATCAATTTAGGTTGGTCTTTATTTAGCGGATTGCTGGAACGAAATGCCGGTTGCATAAAGCGATAGGGCTGGGCCAACTTTGACCTCGATCCAGAAAGTTTACGAGCTGTTCACTTTGCCTAATTAAAAATATGACTGCAGTTACTCGTTAACACCGCAATAGATTAACTCGTTACGAAACTTCAACTTGGTAAATTAACGCGCACTAAATTCAACGGCGACAGCTCGCTAGATACGCCGTGCTTTGGGCAAATACAGGGTGTTTTATCCACGTTTTACAGAACATTGCAAGTACGAAACGCATTGCGACGAGATATCTCGTTTTTAACGAGGCCAACGTTGTGATCGGTTTATGAGATATCTCGTCTTCATATTTCTTTGATCGAATCGATAATTCGAGCAAGCAAAGATAAATATTTTTGTGGCGCTATCAGGGTTACAATGTTTTGCACATTCTTGTGACAAATGGTTAACAAAATAAATGAATGTTGGCATCTCAAGAATGTAAAAACAATCAGTCAGTATAGTCATTACATTGGTAGATCCGTGTCGATCGTCTACCGTACCGTATAAAGCATATCATTGTTGTACCTAATTCTTTTATTTAAAAGTTTGTATGTAATTTGTGACGAAGTACCTCTTTAAAAATTGTTTGATATTTTTAATCTGTTACTGATAATTTTTAACAAAAATTATTTTATGAAATAGGGCTCAATTGTAGAAAAGCAGCAAAATGATGAGTTTTATTGTTGTACATCATTTTATAATTACAAAGTTCGTGTTTAAATTTGTAAGAAAGCACCTCTTTAAAAATCGTTTATATTTTCAATCTTTTACTGATAAGTTTTAAGAAAAATTATTTTATGAAATAGGTCTCAATTGTAGAAAAGTAGCAAAATGATGCATAAAGATACAGAAACTGAAAGTCAATGTGAATTGTTGTTTGATGATTGATCACATGTTGTGATAAGCATACTTTATGAGAATATAACACCAAATGCGAATGAAAAGTGAACTTATACAGGGCGTCCCAAAACGAAGGTAACATCCGGAAATGGGAGGTAGCTGGGGTCATTCTGAACAACTTTTTTCTTTGCAAAAATGTCGAACGGGCTTCATTTTAAAATTATTAAGGAAAAGCGCCGACCAATCAGAGTGTGAGAATCTCGCGCGCTCGGAGGCAGTTGTAGTGGTCGACTTATGTGGTCAGGAGCGAACACGGTCAACCGTGCACCGACCACTACGACTGTCTCCGAGCGCGCGAGATTCTCGCACTCTGATTGGTCGGCGCTTTTCCTTAATAATTTTAAAATGAAGCCTCGTTCGACATTTTTGCAAAGGAAAAAGTTGTTCAGAATGACCCCAGCTACCTCCCATTTCCGGATATTCCCTTCGTTTTGGGACACCCTGTATGTATCGTATCGCTTGCCATGCACGCAATATATTAACACTACAACTATTGACGTATAATGCACTATTACTTTGTACTTGAAAATGAAGTTGCAAAATAAATTTAAACCGCCATAGATTTCAAGAAAATCGTCTCAATAAATTTTGTTATTTAAAATAGAAAATTTGTAAAACTGTAATTTGACCTCTTTGGTACATTCAGTGTTAAACAATTGTTCAGTATGCCGCAAGATTCGACGTGATTCGATTCACTCTCGTGTATCTCCAACAAAATGTATCCCAAAATAATCGATTGTCTTTTAGATTTTTAAGTAGAAACTTCAATAGAGCGAAGTCATTTAAAACCAATCGATCATCCTTAATTCCAATCAGTTTCTATTAGAAGATTATTACGGTTCCTTTGATCAATATAGATTTAATAATAACGTGGTATAAACGACTTAATAAATGAATTTATCATTCGACGCCGCGATTATGAGGAAATTAATTGATTCTGAACACGTTGACTGCCACCTTTGGAGGTTGTCCTGAAACATAAGACGTACGCGATCGCTCCTCCTACCCCCACCTAGAACCGTCGAAACTTGACACCGATTGAAGATCGCAGACTACCAATTGTTTACGGTCTTCGGGTCACCTAGTGTGCGTGACCGCGGACCAATAAATTCCGCTGCCGAAAATGCGTGAGACTCGATGCGACCATCTTTTTTTTTCGGCCAATTACTGCCGTCGCGTCTGAACGCCTGGCCAAACCTCCAAAACGGTCTTCCTGTCGGTTGCATAGTGTAGATAAATTTGCTTAGATATATTTCTTGTTAATTTTACTGTAAAAATCGACATTTGCAGCTTAACACAGTTTCCAGAGGAAACACGGTTTTCTGGTAGCAAAATAACCCTGTTATCAAGTTGAGGGGATATTTGTTGTTTAATGTCATAAAAAGGAAGGTAGTTCGAGATAATGGTAATTCGGTATGTAGCATGCAGTCGTCATACAGTCGTCGAGTACTAAAACGAAAGGTGGAAAACGTTTTTGCTCGGTCGCGTTCGCGTTACAAAAGGGTCGGAAAAAGCGTGAATCGGATGAAACTTTTTTGGTCTTAATGGCGAGTGTCTGCCGTGAAAATTCAACTAGCGGTAATGTAATTTCCTCCGTGCCGTTTTTGCTTCATCGGCCACCGTCGCTTTTAATTCGTCGTGACCACATCAAGAAGCCTTCTCCGCGGTGTAATGGCGGATTCTGCCTCCCATATTTTTAATCTGGCTTTTATTAATTAATTCCGGAAATTATTCGCGTTACGCTTCATCCGAACGTTACGCGCTTTCTACGTTTATTATCGATCCGTCGAATATCTCCGACTAATTATTCCGAGATTCAACGGCGAGAGAGGTAATATTTTGTATCGACATTTTGATGGTCTTTAGCGTATTATTAATTCAACTTTGTTAACGCGTTATTCTCAAACTTACAAATATTACTATTTTTTTATTTTTTTATTATTCGAAGTACCAACTTTCTAAGTTTATTAATTTTCGTAAGTCTCCAAATTTCTGAATTTTTAAACTTATGAGTTTCTAAATTCTCGAATTTCAAGATTCAACAAATTTTAATTTATGTATTGGCGTATTCTCAAACACTCGACTTTCAAAATTCCCGAACTTCTAAATTTTCAAGTTCCTCAAAATTCTAAAATTCCCAAATTTCCAAATCCCTAAGTTATGTGAATTGATAACAGTTGGTTCTAGTGAACGAGATGACACGTTGGCAAATATTGATAAAAATTCACTTTTCTCGACAACGTTTCTACCTGGCTTATAAATTATAAATTTATTTTTCAATTTTCAACTTTCCTGTTTTTTTTTAGTTCATATAGAAGGTACGTAATGTTTAAAAATTTGTTTCAGTTATGTGGTTCAAAAAAGATATGGCTAATTTCTTTTATTTTCCAGTAAAGAAAATTCAATTTATAAGTTTTTATCGCCAATTAAACAACTAAATTGATTTTTAAATTTATCACACTGATTCAAAGTTAAAAGAAAATTGTACAAATTCATGCATTTTTCGGTATCCTAAACCACGTTCTCCCCTCAAGAATTAACTCGTGTTTAACCTCTAGTACTACGATTTATTCGGCAAGTGCGTCAAACCTAACCATCTATTAATTACTACAACATCAAGGTGTCTAAAGAAAATCCAAACGACAAGGCTGTTTTACATTCAGTGAACCTCGACCGTGCAAATTACAATTCGACCGAAATTGAACATTCAAAAGTATTGAATATATAAACAAATCTTACCCTGCTTGAACTGCATATTTAACGTCTGAGTGCGTGGATCTAGCGTAAGTATGTTTGTGTGTGTGTGTATGTGTGTTTTGAAAATGCTAAGTGAGACGATGTAACGAGCGCCGAAAATTCGCGAAACCTTTGAATAGCAGCGTCAAGAACGTTCGGGCGCCGCTAGGATAAAAGGGTGCGACTGCGACGCGACGACACAGTAAGATAAAGTGAGCGATACAATACGATACGAACGGCCATAAATCACGGACTACGATTACGATTATCCAGTTACGATTCCTAATTTCGATTTACGAGATTATTGTTTCTTGTGCGTGTTTGTTCTGTAACCTGTGTTCTATCATTGTACTTGAACAAAGGGATAGATCTAAAAAATTGTATCCTACACGAGTATAGCTCGTCTTTATAGCACAAAGGGTTAGACCGTTTTTGTTCGCGAAAGTTGGTCTCCGACGGAACTCCATCTGGAATCGCAACCCTAACACTTGCACCTGCTTATCGACTGTTGCAGACAAATTCATCCCCTTTACGGCGAGAAAGCTGGCCTTCTGGGGTACTGCGATCCGGTCGGTAACGTAGAAAATTTTCCACCAGCCCCTAATATCGTCGTCGAGGGTGGCAGAATCGAGTTTGTGCGCCCCTCGCAGGATGGCACCACAACACCCCGAAGGAATACCATGTCCAGAGGCTCGCAAACTTTCAGCGACGAGTCCGAGAAGTCTGATCCTGCGAAGGTAAGTCGAGTTTTTCTTTTTCCATCGGTTGTTCGACATCCGGCCTGTGTTTGCTCAGCCAGTTGCCTGTTTGCACGAGACTGGACTCACCGAGCTGCTTTTTGTATCTACCGAGACCACCTCCGAATTTTATTTCTTTCGAGTAAATAGAACGGAGACGGGGAAATCTTGGGTGGATAAATGTGCCCATAATTATGAAAGTGGTCTAAGCCACACATTTCTTGCTTCGAGATATTCAATGGATTACGTTTGAATAGATTAAAAAATATTTGTATATCGTGCAACATTTTGAAATAGAATTCTATTAGTCTCGATCAATGAAAATTTATTATGAACATTTCTCGTACAGAAATGTTGTTTTTCAAGTTTGAATTCACTTAGGCCATTCTCAAAATGAACTGAATCACCTATTGATGACTTACGGCAATAAAAAACTACGAGTTTCATTAGAAACAATAATTTCGATGATATAATTCATGAACATTTATTAATTATTTGTAATGAGTAATGCATTTTGGTGGGCATTCAAAGAAAGTCTTACTTTCACATATCTACTGATCATTTTTGCCCACACGGTAATAGTTATCATGTTTGAAGAAAGTAATCATGTTATCTTGTTTAATGTATAATAAATATGAGGTGCGTTATGAAAAAGTATATATCCAACAAATTGCACAATTCGAACGGTGTAATTAATCTAATAGCCAGTTACAGTAACCAGGATCGTGATTGAATCGCAAGGTAATTGAAATAGAATGTAACCGAATCACGGCGCAGAATTTTTAACGAATTTATGGATATTTATGAGCAATATCGTTCACAATATTGCCGAGTGTCGTTCATTAGAACCTGTCTGACAAATTGACGAAACGTCAACGTTCGCTAACACGATTTTCCGGTATTTGCATTCTGACAAATCGCGTTTGTTCAACCCGTTCGACGACGAATTCAATTACTTTGCGGTTCTTTAAACCCTTCATGTTGTATTCATTAGACGTAACCGTAATTGAATAAGTCGTAACGTGTGAAGTTCCTTAAACACCGCCAGCTTAACGGTGGACCCGTAATCGAGGCAGCTCGTTAGCTTTTGGCTAAAATATTTCGTTGAATTTTCTGTCTTTTTCGTATTTTTTGTTCGACGATCCTTTCAACTCTCGACTGACAACGCACGATAATTATAGCGTGCTTTCTTCGTTTCGACAATGCGTATTCAGTACCTTGAGAATTTCTCCCCGCGTTCATTACGTATTTCTTTCTTCTCACCCTTGTCATTAAGGTGTTTTAGCAGCACCGGTCTGAACACCGATCTTCGTCGAACTCTATCGACGAAAATTTCTTATTGTGTCGAACGCTTTTGCGTCTCTAATTTGTCCACATTCCCTCTTTGCAATTTTTAAGTCGTTAAATCGTTTCTTCTTCGACCATTTTACTGTTTCGATCTCTCTGGAAAATGCGTACATAAACTGCGTCGCGCAAATTCAGCGATGACAAGCATACTCGTTAAACACAGAATACTTGTAACATGAAATTAGGTTGTAATGAAATGACTTTTATTTTTTGTTTCATTGATCACATTTATTTACTTGAATTAACATGAATGTTTGGCGAATGAACGAAAGGAACACGGCAAATCAATTTCTTAATTTAATTCGGTGTTAGAGAATGCATGGTACAATGCATAATGAACTTCACAAGTTGAAAACCAATATCGCTATTCTTTGCGAATATTATTTTAAAAGCCATGTGCAGACAACGGTGACTAATAAAAGACGACATATTTATAAAAAATAGTTCGTAGTATAAACTCTTTATTCGTTTCCTTTATTTCGGCTTAGCATCAAATAATTTCAAACGTCTTGAAGTTTATGAATACATTTTGGTTTTCAGGAAAATTGCAATTTAAACTGCAAATTGTCATCATTTATTACTCACGGAGGATATACTAGTCGGAATACAAAATTTTGCACTTTTTTCATGACCAGTATATTCGACAAAAACAGTTAACCGATTAATATAATTTTTTTTATCTGCAGTTCTCGTATTTTTATACATGAGATTCGGCAACTTGTCGATTTGCAAATCTGATAATTCATAAAGTCAGAAATTTTGAAGTTTGGAAATTAAAGATTGTGGAACTTTTAATCCAAATCTGGAAATATTGGAATTTGGTTATTTGTAAATTCGGAAATTTTACAGTTAGGTCGTTTGGAAATTTTGGTACAAAGTTATTTAGGAATTTGGAAATTTTGAAATTCAGTCATATGCAAATTTTTGAATTATATCGTTTAGGAATTAGGAAAGTTCGGAATTAAGTCTTTTTGAACTTTGTGAATTTGAAAGTTTGTAAAATAAGATTATCTGGAAATTCTTGAATTAGGTCATTAGGAAATTTGACTATTTCGAAGGTAGTTTGAAAGTTGAAAAATTGTTCAATGAAATAATTTAAAATGTTAAAGCTATAGAAATTTCGTATATTAAGTTTTCTTCTTTCGACTTTCTACTTCAGGATCTAATTAAGAAAAAAATATAGTGTATGTGTCACTTCGCTATCAAGGTCCTATTCTAAAATGGTTTCATTGATTAGGCAAGAGAGATTTAATAAAGTCGTTCAGGATAAAGTCTGTCGCGGTTTAGGGCAACGTCCATAAATCGTGTTCGGCGACCTCGAAATTTTCACCCCGGTAAACGTTACTCGAACGAGGGAAAAGTGCGCGCAGATTCCTGCCGAACCCTTTAACCCTTCATGTTGTATTCATTAGACGTAATTGATTTTCTCGATAGGGCGTAGCAGGATTTCCATATTAAATTGGAACGCGCGAGCTTTCGTTGTCGCCTGGTGCGTCGATACGCGACAATTATCCTGAAATTAACGACGTCTCGCGTCGTGTCGCACCTCCGACGCCGGTAATTCTAACGATTTAACTCCTTGTTTCCGTGTATTCGTTCGTTCCACCTTGTTTAAGGTCATTTGCTGCTATTATAGGACGAAACATCGCGACAGCCGAGCTTAACGATCAGTAATTATAACCGAAGTGCCACAGCTATAATTACGCTTTTACGAAACTGCAAAACCCGACAATCCGACCCGGATTTCGATGAAACTTGTTTAGTTGCGGACAAAACGAGGTTTTGTTGCGGACAAAACGAGGCACGACAAATTTTATATTTTCGCGAACAATAATTGGCGAGCGATATTCGGACGTTTCGTCTGAAGGTTGCCCAGGTCTCGACAGGAGAAGTTGGGTGAACGGAGTGCGGGGTCCGGGGGTGCTCTCTCCCGAACGGCCAAAACGCAATTGTTTTGCGATCATTCGATCACGAGCGTTTGTCTGAAACGCGTTAATAAAAGTATTCTCCGCATTTCTAGTAGATTTTATTACCTAGTCTCCGTTCACATCCCTAAAGTTTTTTCAAATAAAATATTTGTCACGTATTTTTTTGATCGGCAATCGTGCATTTTAAGGGGGTGATAATGGTATGTCTTTTTTTAATATCTTGGTAGCTAGAAGGTGTGGTACCATATTTATTCTTCTAATTGTGTGTGATAGTATACAAATTTAACACGATATAATGTAGAAACTTATCACGTTATAATATAAAAATGTAACTCGATGGAATATAGAAATTTATCACGTGATAGTATGAAAATTTAAGACGTTATCATATTGAAATTTATCACGTTATAATATAAAAATTTGGCACGGTGTCATATAGAAATTTATTACGTTGTAATGTGAAGGTTTAACACGGTATCATATAGAAATTTATCACGTTTGTTGAAGGTTGTCAGTGCGATGACCGGAGTATTTTAAATCGGAGAAGCCCAACGCACCCAGCGTCTACCTGTGCACTCCGTTGTCAATGTTTTCAAAACATTATAATTGCGAAGCGTGTTTTGTTTTTTGTCCAGTCCTCTGCAATTTTTCGGAGCAAACTACTGCTCTCTAATCGCCATTCTTTTTGTATTCAATAACAGTTGTTTTCCTGTTATGACTCTGTGTAATATTCAACAACGTCGTAATATAAAAATTTAACACGGTATCATATGGAAATTTGAGAGGAGGCAAATATTGTAATCTTTTTGTAAATTTCATCGCGACGTTAAAAATTCGATGGAGCAATGGCAACCGTTCGAATCGTTTATAGGAAAAATAATCCATCTCATTTCTTCGTAGGAAGTATTAAACTCCTGGACGGTGTCGTCATGGAACATTTGCATGCGATTAATCAACCGTCTTTCCCTTTCGAGCTCGTTCAACAGGACGAAAAGTCGCGTTAACGAGCGTATTATGCCGAATTTTTAGCGCTGGACGAGAGATTAGGGGACTGCCAAAAATTTCCGCTCTATGAAGAAGAACACGTAATTTTCTTTGACGTCGATTAGAACGGGGAGCCCTTTAATTATTTCGTTCGGGTCTAACGCATGGGTGAACGAAAAATTTCATTTCGGCGTGCTTAGAAGTTTCTAGTAATCATATTCTTCTCTTCGGTTAATAACACTGTTCATCGCGTCTGTTAATAATGCTTTTTCTTTCTTTTAATGAAAAGTCATACACAATTTATTCTTACATCTCGTTAGTTTTGAAGCGATCATTAGATCGGATTAGAATTCATGTTTCTTATTAATTCTTACTGTATTTTGATGAATCTGATTCATGATGCACTCACAGCTGAAAATGGAACAAAATTTACTCAAATTTTTAATACTCTCCACCTTGAAGTTTAGATCGAATTATAATTCGTCCAGCCAAGGACTGTTGAATATAAAATACTCACAATATTTTAATGTCCTTCGTTCGTTTTAATACTACGGGTAAGAATATTTAGTTTTGTCTGACGCATCTGATAAATAAATGGTACGATGAGGGGTTGAACAGAAATAACGAATCGACCGGGAAATTTAGTATTCTCTTAAATTGATTCGAAAAAAAAATTCGTCAACCATTCGCATTGATTTTGGTCAACCGACCATTTTTCTCAGCTACGATGATAAATTGAGTGCGTGCAGACGCGATTGTTCGTATTCGTCTCGCTCCTCATTCTTATTCACGTGGGCGCTCTACGAACGAGAATGCAATCCGGTGGCTTTTAAGGGTTAAATAACATTAGTAAAAAGCAAGCGATTCTAACGAATCGAGGGTTCGCGGTCGGGTCAATACGAAACCGTCGACTACTTTCTGACACGCGCGTCGCCGTTACGAATAATAATTAATCGCGGCAGGAGAGTTGATTACGGCCCTATTCATCCAGTAGAACCGTTATAAATCACCGTGGACAGAACGTAGATTGTTCCTACGCGATCGCTACGACAATGTTGAGCAAGCGAGATTTCGTGACGTTGCTTTTGTCGAGCTGCTGTTTCGCGGCTTTTCGACACTGTATCGGTCGAGAGAATGCACATGAAGACGGTGTCAAACATGCGTGAAAATTTTCCAATCGATTTTAATCCAAAATATGTACTGTTGTCGCGTAACGAATCAAGAACTGTTAAAACGGTCCTTGAATACCATTTTGTGAATTCGTGTTTTTAATACTAAAACTACCGACGTATAATTCACAATTATTTCGATGCTAAGAATGAAGTTGAAAAATATATGAACAAACGATGAAACATAAATGAATACACTTATTGGTTCTTCATCTTGAAGACAATCAGCACAGATGCCAAGATAAACATCTTAACAAATTTTGTCATTTGAAATAGGAAATTTGTAGAAGGGTCATTTGACCCCTTTGGTAGTTTTAGTGTTAACCGTTTCTACCGTAGCAGCAACAATGTCCAAGGAACCGGTACTTAGTCAATATAGTTTGACTAGCTTTTTCCGAATTTGTCCAGTTTGAACATAGTCCTAAATTTTATAGTTTCTACGTGTTGGGTACAAGTTGAAGCGATCCTTGGATTTATTACTTACTACGGTCATTAGTGAAAATTTGGACACCCTCAAGAGGACACTCGTGGTACAACGGTACTTCAATTACCGTGGGTGAAGAGTGAAGATCCCAATTCAGTTAAGATACTACCACCCCACTTTTGGAAAAAAGATACTTTTCAACCATCAGTAGCGAACGTGCCCACCTCTGTAAACTCCTACTCAAAAGTTCATAAATATGTATACTCAGAAACCTGAAGACAGAGTTTAACAAGATTTAACAGATTTAACATATTCGATAGATTGTCGAGCAACAGTTGACAGTAGATACCAACGAGCCTTGAAATAAACATATCACAAAATTTCCTTCAAGTTTCCCTCGCTCATCGTCAAATACAGTCCACTAATCTGAAGCTAGTTCAACGCGTTTAATTTTCAACACGAAGGAAACCGTGTAAGCAACAACTGCAACTATCAACTAGTCAAAATGAATTTCAGGTCTCACGGTTTATATTAAAAGATTTTACCGTGCCATAGTCTGTCATTTTATTAAGACGAAGAATGGTTTCCTATGTTAGATGATGCTTCAATATTTGCTTATTCATTCTCTTCTTTCTAACTTTTCTCCGTGTTACGTCATTTTCAATTTGAAAGCGAGCGTGCATTTAACGCCTGTAGTTCTAGTGTTTACTTTAGCGTACAATGTTTACATTACCGAGTATCCTTTGCATAAACGTACATATTTTCGAAATAAATCTGATAAAATAAGATAGAAATAAAGCTCGTGTACCAAACAGTATAGAGCCACATGATCAATATAAATGTGAGATGAATATTAAAATTCTCTGAGAGTAACGGTATGCGAGAATGATTTACATCTTGGAGAGGTTAACCCTTTACCTTACAATATCGTGTCCCACGCGCAACGCAAATGTTCAAATGCAACAAATTTGACTGGCATTTTCACCACGATTGAATTCCGAGCTCAATTTTAACTCTAGGTTCACGAACGTTTAATGACCTCTTATGTCTAAATTGAAGATGAACTATAATAATGGGGAAATAATGGATAATACGTACATATGTATATCAGTTTATAGAACGATTCTTTATCTCAGCGAAGCTTAACATGCACCTTGACATAAGCTTCTTAATAATTTACGTAATCGAAAATAAAAAATCTAAGGTCCATCATTTTTACGGGTTCCGTAAATCTAGTATTGATTATGATCTATGTTGGGGCAATATCGTTCTTAAAACGCAACGCGGAAAGAATTGGAGATTGTCCCGAGAAAAAAAAAAAGAGTACGCAGAATTTGCCGCTCTTCCGACGAAACGCACACAATTTAATTGTAACAAAAGGTTTATGTACAGAGTCAAAATATGTATTTAAATATAACACACGTCACACACAATTCAAAAGTCTTTATCTAATTAACTACGAAATATAAAACAAAAGAAAAGAAAGAAAAGACTCCCGAAGCAGTACTTTTACTGTTCGTTGAGGTGCGCGATTATATCTTGCGAGCAAAGCGAAAAAACACCGGATTAGCTGTCGAAGCAAGTTCGAACAGGTCGGTTATAACAATAAGGGGGAATCGTCGCGGTGCAAAACATATACCGTTTGGCGGTTGCCGTCGCCCCCGTGTCTCCCTTGCCCCGCGGTTGAGCCGTCGCGCGAGTCCGCGAGCGAGAAGGAGACAGAGAAACGCGCGTTCGAATATCTATTAGCGGTTTTCTCGAACAATCTATGACAGTTGAACATTTTCTGTCCGACTTAATATTACAACATTAATTATATCGCACCGTCTCACGCACATGTCAAAAATCGTAAGTTAAGAGGTTAATGATAAAATTTACTCCTTGAATCGGTATAAATTGGTGCTCGTGACCTGTTCCATTTGCAAACTTGAAAGTAGCGAAACAGCGATACGAGGTACAACAGCTACAACCAGGCGAAGAAATAAACGCCTCTTCTAATTTATGTTAATCTTCGCGAGGAAACTTTTTACAACGCTTAATTCAATTAGTTCCGCTCTTTGATCGCTATAATTAGCATGTTCCACGGATCGTTTGGCTTTCAGTGGGCAGGTAGATAAAAACATGTGAGCAATTCCTGTATACGAGAATAATAGAGGTTCATATGAGACCTTATACTGTATTCGAATTTGCTTGTTTTATGATATATCAGGCGTGTCAGTCAGAACTAATTAATCACAGCTACAAGATTAAAACGGATGAAGAAAGTTGAAATGTTACGTTGACTTTATATTCAGTAATCCTCCACTGTGCGAATTATAACTGGACTTTAACTAATTTAGTTTATTCTAACCTGAAATTGCACGCAGCAATCCGCTGCAAAGTTGTTCATTGTTGATGAATTCCATAAGTGTTAGGTTTATTTTTATGAAAATACGCCTGATGGAATTATAATTCTACGAATGCGTGGCAACTGGGTTAACTGCACGTGCTTCAACGTGTTGGATATAACGGATTATATGATACTATTGCTTTAAAAAACGTTACGTTCGCACTGGTCTGCTCCGAAAATCGTACAGGGCAAAACACGACATTCCCGGCATGTTTATACCCGTTGTGTCAACATTGGCAAGCGAAGCACAGTTGGACGGTGGGTGGGGTGAAGTAGGTTTGCACCAGCAAAAACCGGATCATTATCTCTCACCCCCTAGGAAAGTAGCACGGAATCTAAGAAAACAAACTGTAACGGATTTCTTGGAATTTAAAATACGTTGCTGCCTTCAACACAACGAAATCGTGTACGAAGCAACAGATCGGTTGTTGAAAAGTTGAACGAAAGTTGTCGGTTAGTTATCGGCTTGGAGAGAAGATCGACAAAGTATCCGTGTTGGAGTTTGATCCGATAGAATCAAAACCGAAAGGATTCTCGAGGAAATTGGCGTAACCGAGTGAAGGAAGTTTTCGAGTACTCCGCTGAGTGGTTTCCACGGCCAATGATACGAAACAGGCGTAACTGATTGCTGTTCTAACTTTTCCGTCGAAGCTGCCCGTTCCACGACGGAGCGCGTTAACAAGAAAAATGTGTAAAAGCAAAATGCTCTTGACGCCGTGGCGTTGTCTGAAAGCGCAATAAGGGCGTAACGTGACTTACCTGTTTTCCCGAGTAGAAAAAAAAGTTTCTCAACTTCAAAGAAATGTAACGAGTGATCGAAGAAAAGTAATCCTTCAGCACGTGTCGTCGACCAAAGCTGCTTGTTCCGTCTCTGCCTCGTAATTTTATTTATTAGTTTTTTAATCGGTTTTTAATCATTTAACACTTTGACCGCCATGTTACCCAAATATAAGTGATACTCAAATTTCTACACAGATTTAACAGCCGTATTATACAAAATTTGTTCAATTTTCTAAATAATTCCGTTTTATAACTAACTGCTTTATATAGTACGTCGTTAAAATAAAGGTATTAAACCATTTTGCAAAACAACAAATTTCCAGTCAATTTATCAATTTGTACTTAATTAATACCTAGTTAGATACATCGAATGATTGTTTGCGAAAAGTCCCAAATTGAGAGTCAAAACTATACGGCACTAACAAATTGAAGTTTCTTACGTTTCTCGTTTATTCACATACAAAAAGCTGATGTCAATTTTTTACTTATTTCATCGCCTTTTCATAATATTTCTTTATGCATAAGTTGCGAGTTATTTTACTTATTTCTTCGCCCTTTTGTACCATTTCTTTATGCACAACTTGCGAGTGTCCGAGATTTAATAGGATCTCCATATCCTTGATATAAGGGAAGAGGCTCCATATCAGGTTAGGGTTGACCCAGGTGTAGGTTATCTGCGGTGATCATTAATCGAAGGGATTTGCTTCGGACTCGTCGTTATCGCGTAAGATTTTAAGAGGATGCCCCGAAGGAGCATAAGAAGGACTAAGTACGCGCATAAAAATGTACCACGTGATAAATTGTCCGCGCGCCTAAGTCGTTCTTGGGTAATTCAGATTTTACGAATGATGGATGAACCTTCGTACACAGTTTTAGCGCGCGTACTTACGCGTTGCTTATCTCGCATCGTTTTGCATTTTAAATTTTTACACGTGCCGCTGTATCACGCGGCTCTTCCTTTTCGCGTTTCCAATTTATTACCGTGCCGATAACGCTAATCTGTTACGGCCGACATTACGATCGTGTTCCGCGTAACATGTTCGTGTCTCCGAACCTCTTCCACCTTTTCGAAAAGCGCCGTATTCGAGATTCGATAACAGAAGTTCCGCGGGGTAACGGTAATTGACTTCGAAAGCGAGAACGAAGTTCTGCTACTCTCGACAGGCCGAGTGCATTTAACGTTCCACCGAATCGAGTTACAAGAACTTTCGGATATCTTCTTCGAGCGAAAATTTCGTACGGAGGGATTCAAAAATTGAACGGTTTAAAAGTTTCAGGATTTACTAGCCGAAGGGCTTTGAGGAATCATGGATTAACCATCTGCGGTGCTTAATTACCTACAGCTCTTTAATTGATTTATAAAATAGATCATGAAGTGGATTTACAATACGATGTATTGCAATAATGCACACGTAACAAACATATTTTTTATTTATTACAAGTGGCAAAGAATTGAAAACATTTTAGACCAAGCTATTTGTCTAAATTATTTCTACGGTCTGAAAGAAACGATACGTCGAGCCATGCTCGACATAGGACCGCAAAGGATTAATGAGACGAGTCTGACGATTTTCGGATACGGGAATCTATGTATCGAAGAATTTAGGAACTCAGAAACACAGAAATTTCCAATTTCAGAATTTCCAAATTGAGAAATCTAGCGAGTAAGATACGAAGAGAATTTTCGAAGTCGCATCGAATGTTTGAGTTTAGAAAAGGAGCTTCCAAATTTCGAACTTTCAAAATGAACCGATTAAATCTACAAATGTTCAGATTCAGGGCTGTAGAGAAACATGGTCAGGAAATAGTTTGTTACCCCACAGTGTTCCTTGATGACGCTAGAAGTCCACATATGATGCTAGAAAAAAGTCCACATATGACGCTAGCAGTAAGTCCACGTTTGACGCTCATCACGAGATGTCAATTGAACACGTTGTCCGAAATAGTCATCGAGGCGTTTTAATTTCCGTGTCTCGTGTCAGACGGGTTTTCATTTAGTCTCTTTGAAAATTACGCGTTAAAGGAGCGTGAAACGGGGTCTCCTCTGTTTCCCAGGACGTACGTCTGGCGACCGGACCGAATTGAATAGGTCAACAAATAGGGGTGGCGAGGTTCGGAACGAAGGGTGGTTCCACCCTCGGAAATTTTGGCGAATTTTCTTCGTGACGGACACTTCTGTATTGTGTCGCCCATAAGAGCGTGCAGCTTTGAACGACGGGAGCAATAATCGCTGTCGAGGCGATAGTATCCCCGTGTCGAAGTTCGTATGACCGAATGCAGCTGTCCGTTCCTGCGTCAGAGTACTTTGACGGCTAAAATTGTGCTCTGGAATCATCGTGATTGACGCTTAAACCGTTTGTATTAATTTCGTGGATGGTTCGGATATCGTCGTGTGCAAGTTATTGTGGCGCATTCATAGAATCATAAAGCCATTGGGCTTATTTTTCACTTTTTGAAAATTGATGAACAATCAATAACTGCTCTTTGCAGTTCTTTTATACGTGCAATTTGTATTCTTAAACTTTTTTTAATTTAGCACGATTTTCGAGAACCAGCGCTGTTTATTAATTTACGAATGTCGAACCGTTAGATGTCAAATGACTTCGTACTTTTTACCTTGGGTCATATGTACCTCAGGAGTTGTGGTCAATAACAATTTGGTAAAGGCGGTTCTTTCCCATTTCCCTTAAATTTTCCACAACCAATGAAATAGTTTTATTTTAACTCACTCGTTTGTTCACCCCCAGCAGCGCACCAATCCACACTACATACTTTTTTCTGGAGAGAACATTTATTTTTCTCTTCGTCGGATTTCTGATGAATCTCAACCAGTACACAACGAGATCTACTAACAACTTTCAAGGGATACCAAATTTATTTATAAAGTCCGTTGTCAGTTTGCGAGGTGTTACTTTTTTTCTCAAGCGCTAAGTCAAGTTTTAGTTTTAATGAAGCACAAAATTTATCCTCGCCAGTTGTTATTTTTCTTTTGTCGAGTGAATTCAGCGATTCCACACCCTAAGTAGCTCGTGGTTCATTAAGTTGAATCCCGAGAAGCATACAGAAGCCTAAATCGCGTTCGAGCGCACTCGAAATCATTTTCTTAAAAACTACCCTCCCTGTCGTGCCTGAAATTGCTCGAGGAACTGACTCGACAAACTAAAGAGAAGAACCTATTGTTTTTCCTTTCTTTGCTTAATTAACCTCGTGATATTTAAAGGAACAAAGCAACATCTCCGGTGGTACAATGTCCTTTAGAAAAATATCGTGAGTAGTCGGTATTAAGAGAAAAACCGTCGGACAAGTGGTCGAGCTCGCTAATTGCAATAACAATAGTCCGCCTTGAAACTTTCTCTTCGGCTCGAACGTGTTCTCAACTTCCGTGGGTCTTCTAATTAACGACTACACGAGGGACTCGTGTTGCGTCCTCATTCATAAATTCGTTCGCCATTCACGCGAAACCGGTGTATGACATCACTTGGCCAATTTTATCGGCGTGAATGAGTGTTAATATCGTGAATGGAACCAGTTCGCCAACCTTATCGTCGCGTATCGACATTGTTGCACCTGTTTCCCGGTTCGCGGAAGATGACTCGAATCTTCGGACAATCAGAATTTTCGATTTTATCGTTCTCTTCAGGTATTTCTTGGGTCTCTCGGTGGGTGTACTACAAGTATTTTTATATTAATCTGCGCTCTTTTAACAGATGTTATTTTATTTTTGTTGGTATCCAAGCGAAATTTTCAAACTTCTGAATTTGGAAAAATGTGAAATTTTCAAACTTCTGAATTTGTGAAATTGTGAAATCTTCAAACTTCTGAATTTGCGAAATTGTGAAATCTTAAAACTTCTGAATTCGCGAAATTGTGAAATCTTCAAACTTCTGAATTTTCGAAAGTGTGAAATTTCCAAACTTCTGAATTCGCGAAATTGCGAAATTTTCAAACCTTTGAATTTGGAGAAATGTGAAATTTCCAAACATCTGAATTCGTGAAATTTTCAAACTTCTGAATTTGCGAAATTGTGAAATCTTCAACTTCTGAATTTGCGAAATTGCGAAATTTGAAAACTTCTAAATTTGCGAAAGTGTGAAATTTCCAAACTTCTGAATTCGCGAAATTGCCAAATTTTCAAACCTTTGAATTTGGAGAAATGTGAAATTTCCAAACATCTGAATTCGTGAAATTTTCAAACTTCTGAATTTGCGAAATTGCGAAATTTGAAAACTTCTGAATTTGCGAAAGTGTGAATTTTTAAAGTTTATGAATTTAAAAATATAATAATCGGAAAGTGTGAATAGTTGCTTTTCTTTTATATTTTACTTAGGTAATTGTAAGCTTACCACTCGAATTATATGCTCGCGCATAAAACGATCATGGAAACGTAAATCCCGATACGCGTTACTGTACGTTCCCTTCTCCATGAACTTCGTGAACTCATAAAACAGTGCTGAAACCCTTCGATATTCGCGAAATAAAGTTTGAAAGGGAAAAGTTGCTCGATAGCGTGATATTAAAATACTGATATAAACTGGGACAAGCTCTTTGATGTCATTGCCTTTGATCTTATCGTGGGATAAATACTTTCATCGATCAAACCGACTATCGAACGGGACACGCTTATAATTCCCTTATTAATTAGTGATTTCTAATAAGTCACGAACGAGCTCTTGGCAATTATGCGTACGCGTCGTGCATTAATTAACGGTGACAATGAAGTTGGTCGGCTCGGATGGAAAAAAAATTTGATGTATGCGTGCTCGGTAACGGAGAATTTTAATTAATCGAATTCTCGCCGCCGCTAATTGGGAATGATTCCATCGTTGAGATACGAACACGGCCTGCGTACCTTTCGAAAATCGTATCGTCTCGGTAATCGTTTATTCGATGTCGCTTAAAACAATGACGTATAACTTGTGGGCATGAAACTGCGACTCACGTATACTAAGGGCCATTGGAGCAGTCGATTTTTATTTCTATGTTCCTCAATTTCTGAATTTCTACATTTTTATATCATACAATTATAAATTTCTGAAATTTTAAATTTGGAAATACGCCTATACTAATGGGCATTGGATTAGGCAGTTATTGTTTCTACGTTCCTCCAAATTTGCATATCTTAGAATTCATGATTTTTGAAATCCTAAATTTGGAAATATTCGGAACGACCAAATTTCTGAGGTACCAAATTTCTCAGTTACCAAACTCCTAACGTCCCAAATATCCCAGTAACGAAATTTCTAATGTGCCATATCTCTCAGATATCAAGTTTCCAAGTTATCCAATTGTTAAGATACCAAATCGTTCAGTTATCAAATTCCAATAGTACCAGATCCCCCACTAAGTCAGCAAATTTCGACATTACGAGATTTCTGAACTACCAAATTTCTATGTCACAAAATTTTTCACGTACCAAAATTCAAACGTAATAAATTCCAAAATGTCCAACCTATCGAGTCACGAAATATCTAAGCTAAAAAATACCAAACTATCAGATATCCAAACTTACATGTATGTATTAGATTGTTGCGAAAGTAATTTCGTTTCTTTTAATGAAAATGTGAGACGATTTTCATCGGATACTTTTTCCTGCCTGAACAGCATTTTTAAAAAAATAAAATATTGCACAAATACTGCTTTTCACTTTCCACATTTGATAGAGTATCAACTACAAACTACTGCGTTAAATCGATCGAACTTTTTCACAGGAAAGCCCGTTGGGAACAAAACGGAATCACTTTCCTAACAACCATCTGCCGTTCGCCTAACCCGATCTCGCGGTATCGAAAATAGCCAGAAAATTCATTCGCGCTATTTGGCCTCGATCTGGATCGCCGTCACTCCGCGTATCTCGAACTCTCCATCGTTTACTTAGCGCAAGAATATTGCCTAGCTGCTCCAATTAAGTTCCGCGGTTATCTGAAATAATGATCAAAACATTCGCATAAAGTACAGGTAGGTGAAATATTTTTGCGGGCACGGCTAAATAGGTAGCGGCGTCGTAACCGTTTCATTACCGGTTGACACGTTAACTCGGCTCTAGCTAGTGCTACCTGAACCCGAGGAATGTTATCTCGTCGACGACACTTGCAGTCCGGTTATCTCCGGCCCATTATCATTCCGTCGGTGGCTACTTTGCAAACGAAAGGCGTGCCCGATAATCTGGCTAGCCCGATAATCAGCCCCGCGTTATAGCGCCGAACGAAACGAGCCCGTTGCTCCGTTCTAGACCTCCGACTAAATTAAGCTGACTACGACACTCCGGTTTTTTACTGCGTCTTACCCACGAATGCCTTTAACGAACCTCCCATCGTTACCTTAAACGATTTATTCGCTCCTCGTTTTGCCCCGGTAACCTTCCTACTTGCCTCCCTATTCGATGCTTCCTGACGTTTCGGAATAGATTACAGCTTTTTGGGACTACCGATTAACTATTTGCACTGGAAAGATGCCTCGCACCCACGATTTTGTTTAACCAATTAACCGTGGCACTCCCTTTTGTAAGTATACTCGTCGATCACAGAATGAGTGTCGGTGTTAAAATATTGCACCAAAAAGATGGGTCTATTTTATAAAATAGACAATTTTATTACTAATATTGACTTATTTGGTGAATCAGTTAGCTGTGATTTAGGAAACTACTCGTCGTGACACGATATCCTGACACTTCTCCATGACGACTATACTCGTCAAACACAGCGCTGGTTAATGCAACAATTTGAAATTGGTATTGTTTAACACGTTGACTGCCATACGGTGGCAATTGAAAATTGCATTAGGTAATATTTACGTTTTTCACAAATCCTCCAAAATATTCTCACACTACTTTGTTGTATTTATTTTCCAGAGCTCTAAGTAACTAATGCAAGTGTTTTTAATCAGGCAAGTGAACAAATTTTTAAGATAGCCGTTATATCTTTGTGCATACTTGAGAGTCACTCATATATGGTTGATATAGCAAAGTGTTCACTAAATCTGTGGCGTTGCACGTAGGATGCATAAGATATAATGAAACTTCTAATAGTGACAATTAACAATAGACAGATAGTAACTTCGAACAAATTCATCAAACTTTCAGCCAAAAGGTTTCAGAGATGCTATCTGCTACCAGTGTAAATACCTTCGAGTGCAAAGGGGTAAATGTTGAGAATGATAAATTTCGAATGTCGAAATTCGAAAGAAATAGTCAAGAAAACATAGCAAAAGTCATCCAGTTCTACCCCATATTGTCAAAGTCCAAAAAGTCAATTTAACTCCCCCTTTTCATTGCTCACAAAACAATTGATTTTTATCAATTCGACATAGAAAATTTGTACAATACATGACAAAAGGTTGTTGATAACAAGGGTGCTTACATCATTGATTAAAAACAAAAATGTACTAAAAATTTATCCGTTTGACTTTACTGCAAAAAACAACATTACTTTCCGGTCCCCCTAATATTTATGTCTCATTCGCTAAAAATTAAATATTCCAATATTTTGTATCGCGAGGGATTGGAGGTCGATGATTCACTCGGGGTTTTCATAGGTGTTGTTAAACGCCCAAATCGGTATACCGTCGCAAACAAATTTAATTGTATACGTGGATTCGTTTGTATCTTCGTGCGAATTTTTCGATCGTTTCGAATGCACGTGCGGTAGTTAACGCCACGATTTAGCCGTTTATTAGCGAAATCACGTTTGCCCGGCAACACTGTGGATGTTCAACCCTTGCCCAGCTCGGAAACATGCACGTGTGTACGCACATATCGTTTTCGGCAAACAAGCGATTTGTTCGGGCGCGGAGTCCTTTGATGTCCGTAACTGTACTCGTATCACGCCCGTCTCTGCCATATTTCACGTAGAAAACGATACTAGCCTCTATTTTCGCGGGGCATCCCGTACTGCTTTACCGTTCTAATTACTACACCCGCTGTAATTAAATCTGGAACATCGTGCGGTGAATAGCATCGCCCCGCGTAGGTACTATATCGGATTTCTAAATCTTCGAGTTTTCGAACTTTTGCATTTACAAGTCTTCAAATTTGTAAATTTACGAATTTCTGAATACAGATTCGTTATTTGCAAATTTTTTAATTTTCGATATACTACGTTCCCGAATTACTAAATTTTCTAATTTGGAGGTTTTTAATGCTAAAGTTCCCGAATCTCTGAATCATACATATATTCTAAATTCTCAAACTGATACATTCTCGAATTTCTAAATTCTTCAATTTGGAATTTTCGTATGCCAAAATTCTCAAATCTCTGTAACATAAGTTCCTCATTGTTGAATTAATAAATTCCCGAATTTCTAAATTGCCACATATCAGAATTTCCAAATTTCCGAATTAACAGATTTTTGAGTTCCAAAATTTCTAAATTTCCAAATTTTTAAGTTCCAAAACTTTTCTTTCCCTGAAGTTGTGATACCACAATTTCTACTTTTCCCAGATACCACATTCCTGAATTTTCAAATCTACGAATTTCTTAATTCCTTACTTCTATGTAGAAGTTCCCAGATTTCTAATTGCCTAGTCCCCAAATTTCAAAATCCGTAAATTTCTCTATTCCCACACATCTAAATCTTTGAATTACTAAATTCCCAAAATTGAAATTCCCAAACTTCCCTGTCTTTCTAAATCTCCAAATTTCTAAACTTCCAAATAGTCAAGTCTCCAAATGTTCATATCCTCAAATCTCTAATTCTCCAAATTTCTATATCCGCAAATCTCCAATTCCCTAAATTTCTATATCCGAAAATCCATCAAACGCGTTCCAAAACATCAGATTCTCGACTTTCCGAATCACCGAATCACTCGATTAAAAAATCTCTAAATCCCGAAACAACGAAATAAATCCGCGGGTCCGTTACAGCGCGATTGAATCTACGCATATGATTGACAGGCCGACGAGAAATAAATATCGAGTGGCTTCGGTGTGAAACTCGGTATATCCTGGTGGTCATCACGGATCCACGTCATGTAACAACGTATCAGCTACGTGCACGTGCACGTGGATCATGCGATTCGATTGATTAGCCTAATTACTCGCTGCTCTATCGCCATTCCTGTCACTAGCAGCGTCGCAGGGAACGTGGGCGAATACATTGGCTTCACCCTCCTGCGGAGTTTCACGATCGAATTTACATCGAATCGCATAAAATGGCCGCTCACGCAGCCCAATGTCGTCCTAATGCCGCCAGCGTTAATTTAAGACGATGCTCCGCTGAATCGATCTCCTTTAATCACGCGGCTAATTCAGTAATTACCACGCGAAATAGCCGGCCTCGCTGGCGCACTAATTTTGGTCTGGATACTTTTATCTCAACCTACTTGCATATATTTCGTTAGGTCGTGGTATTACAGTAAGCGCCGAGAAAATTAGGCGACTACCCAAAGTCCCGTCAATACAATAGACATCGTTTTTCGTCCCTTCGAGCACTCTAGTTTTAGAAAGTCATGAGGTTCGCTGGAATAATAAGACCCAAGCAATCGTTACATTTCGTCGAGAGTTTTTAGCGTCCTGTTTGGTCCCATCTGGTTTTCAGAGTCCTTCAACTTAGTACTAGAGTCTTTTGTTGAGAATTTTCTATACATGTCAAGGTATTCCTTAAATTTATTATTCGCTACGGACATTTTGGAAACGATTCTGTCCCTCTCCACACTTCCATTTCCACTCTAATTTGTCGAAAGAACCAGAAAATACGTACAGTTTTTCCCTCACCTCTTCTCAATCCAAGCTTTCTTGGATTGTAAAAAGCTTCGGAGATTCATCCGACTTTATACATTCAACTATATACAGTTTAATATTCGGTAATTCAGTTTAATGTTGCAATTACAAAATAATTGTGTATGTTTCTATAATCTATAATAAATAAGTTAACATGGTAAAAAACTACCGCATAAACATTTTAATAATTTAGGAAGATATCAAGTATTATAATTAAAGGTATTAAAGTGTCCGAATATTAAAGTGAGTAACTGTACATTCAACTTTTAGACATTCGACTTTAGACTTCATACAGTATACATTCGTCCTTGCATTTTCATACAGTAGACATTCAACATTAGACATCCGCTTATCGCATTCTAGTTTAGTACATTTTAGTTGTACTCTAATTTTTATACACTCAATCAACCAATTTTGTAAGGAAGTATAATTGTTACTTTAATTGTTCGGAGTTACGCACAATCAATTCAATAGAGTCCACTAATCTTACTTGTCGGAATTGTTATTAATCCCGCGCGTCGTTTAATCGTCACTAAATTAACTGTTGGCGCTGCGACGCACATACATATTTTCTTTTACGGATGTATACTTTCGATACACACACCTGTGTCCGTAGGACGCTTGCGTAAGTGGAGAGGAATGCGACATAAATTATATGTGCGCTGCAGCAACAGTTTCGTTATTTGGTTTTACTGTAATCGGATTACGGTACCACCGATTCGATGTTCGCGAGTAACGAAAAAAGCACGAAACAAATTGAAAGGAGAAATGAAAAATAAAAATATTTATGCATATGGAGGTGAAATGTTTGTGCACGTTGTATACTGATGTAGGTTGCGTAGGATATGTACTTCCGCGATCACGTAAATGATAGAAATGTATTCTTTCGACCTGCGATCGATGTATTAGGGTGTCCCATAAGTGTCTCTTTTGACTCGAAATAAACACATAATATTCTTTGTTTATGGTTGATTTATCCCATTAAATATAAACTGTTCTATTCTTCCGTCTCTCAGGAAATCCGATTATTTTCTCTTTCTAAAATTATTGAATACTTGCAAAATATTCCTTGAAGCGCATTTTTATTTCATATAAAAAGTGGAAGAAACTTACGGGACACACTGATATTTATGAATACAGAATATTATATATATTGCATTTATAATTTACAGAAGTCACATTTGGTTTATTAAAGAAGGGATAGTTCTTTTAGAACGTCATCGATGGAGAGATACTTTTACGAAAATATATTGCAATTAAGAAACTGTTACTAAAGAATGTAGAATAAACTTGAAGATTGACACAATATACGAAGCACAATGTTCTATTTATCAATATAAGTGTTTTATAATAAAAACGACGTTAAGTCATAGAAATTATATAAATTAACGCCTTTGTAAAAAGTTGTCCAGAATAGACTATCATCGCTACGTAATTTATGTACATTGAATATCCGATGACTTATCCCTCTCCACGATGACTAATTGTGTCTCCGTATTTTTCCACGAAATCTTTTAATAGAATTCAAATGATTCGTGTTAGTTGAAAGTGGCAGACAGACCGGTGTAATAATTACAGAACTGGCAAACTCGTATCTTCGATTTGCATAATCGATGGTTTATCGAAGCAAGTATTTCCGATACGCTACAGACAATTAGCATCGCAGATGCCTCCTGCTGCGACTCGATACGGCCCTGAGGGTCTGCTGCACATGCAGCTGATTGTACGAGAGCAATTGCCTCAGGTCGCACAGGTGGTCGGCTAATAATAGCTCATATGCGTGTATGTTCGTGTATAAGGGTACGCGTGCGGATACGATCTAGCGCAGTGGTGCACACATCTTTTTATCGATTCAAGTGCATCGTTACATGTATTGATCGCGTTGCAGCGAAAGCGTTTTAACTCTTTGAGGCACAGAATTTCAGAAAATAAAATAGACCCGTGTTGCACAGAAATTTAATCGCATTTTGAATTTAACGAAATTGTTCTCGATATGAAATGGTTTTTCGAATTTATGCTTTTTGGTTTGTCGGTGGGACGGTAATCGGGATCGGTTTTTGATCGATAGATCCGGGGACGAGCGATTTCGGAATTCGGGGATTCAGTGGTTTGGGACTGATTGGGGAGAAGTGAAGTTTGTTAATTGGGGAATTTAGCGATTTGGAGATACGGAAGTTTGAGAGTTTTGGGGTATTGAAATTTGGGAATTTAGGAACTTGGGGTTGTGGCAGTTTTGAGATTTCGGAACTTGAGAGATTCGAGATTCGGAGATTTTGGATTTAGAGTTCTGGAGGTTTGAAGATTTTGGAGATCGGGAGAGTTGAAAGTTGGAAATTGAGGAATTTACCGATTTGACGATTTGAAGATTTGAGAGTTTGGGGGTATTGAAATTTGGGAATTGAGGAACTTGAGTTCTGCTAGTTTAGAGATTTCGGAATTTGAGAGTATCGAGATTTGGAGATTTGGGATTTAGAGTTCTGGAGATTTGAAGATTTTGGAGATCGGGAGAATTGAAAGTTGGAAATTGAGGAATTTACCGATTTGACGATTTGGAGATTTGAGAGTTTGGGGGTATTGAAATTTGGGAATTGAGGAACTTGAGTTCTGCTAGTTTAGAGATTTCGGAATTTGCGAGTATCGAGATTTGGAGATTTGGAAATTTAGAGTTCTGGTGATTTGAAGATTTTGGAGATCGGGAGAGTTGAAAGTTGGAAATTGAGGAATTTACCGATTTGACGATTTGGAGATTTGAGAGTTTGGGGGTATTGAAATTTGGGAATTGAGGAACTTGAGTTTTGCTAGTTTAGAGATTTCGGAATTTGCGAGTATCGAGATTTGGAGATTTGGGAATTTAGGGTTCTGGTGATTTGAAGATTTTGGAGATCGGGAGAGTTGAAAGTTGGAAATTGAGGAATTTACCGATTTGACGATTTGGAGATTTGAGAGTTTGGGGGTATTGAAATTTGGGAATTGAGGAACTTGAGTTCTGCTAGTTTAGAGATTTCGGAATTTCAGAGTATTGAGATTTGGAGATTTGGGATTTAGAGTTCTGGAGATTTGAAGATTTTGGAGATCGGGAGAGTTGAAAGTTGGAAATTGAGGAATTTACCGATTTGACGATTTGGAGATTTGAGAGTTTGGGGGTATTGAAATTTGGGAATTTAGGAACTTGGGGTTCTGGTAGTTAAGAGATTTCGGAATTTGGGAATATTGAGATTTCGGAATTTGCGAGTATCGAGATTTGGAGATTTAGGAATTTAGAGTTCTGGTGATTTGAATATTTTGGAAATCGGGAGAATTGAAAGTTGCAAATGGTATGGTCATTTGTGATATAAATAGTTGATAGATTATTGCGTACACGGTGTATCTAATTGATTTATCTAGTTTTGAATCGAAAATGTTTAAATTTCCAAATTGGCAAGCAACTAGACTTCTAAATTCTTGAATATGAAGATGAAAAACTAGCCTCCTTATCGTGTAAGAGCTTATATGCGGGCACATGATATGTTCATCACCACTACAGTTCGAAACGAGGCATGAACATTGTGTCATCGAGAGATCAAAGATAGACACTTGGAAATTCTGCCTACATACAGAAACGGTCTTCTAGGAACGCTTCGTAAAGACAAATCAGGTCTCTCTCATATAGAAATAGATCATGCTTCGAAATCGGAACTAGATCTTCGGAATCGTGATCCGGTTGAACGTTCATCGTCTCTTCGGGTTATGTTCGAACCAGCGAATGTTCAGACACACGTTTTCTCGAATTATTTCCGTCATTAAATCCGGCCACCGTTTAAATCTCAATGAACGGTCGGAATGTCGAAGTTTCCAGGAGCACGTTAATAACGATATGAATCAACGTGGCAGGATATACTCGCGTCCGATGTTATCTTACGGTATTCCATAAATAATCGAGACCTCGGTTGTACTTGCTCGGTCCCCTAAAAGGACTGATTAATCGGACGGCTACCGAAGGCGACAGAGATTACCGGCATTAACGTACCTAAACGTTACATGGATATAATTTATGCAACATCGTTGCAACCGAAATTATTTAGCCTCGTCGAAAAGTGCATACGGCTCTCGAGGAAATTGCACGTCGTTTCGCGACGATCTGAAAATTTATAATAACACAGCGAGAAATTACTCGGCCAACGGAGGCGTTGCACACAGTTCGATTACCGTGATCGAGGATTTTCTAAACACGTGCATGAAACGAAAACGAAGCGTAGATTTACGCAAACGTTGGCTGCACGGACCGTGGGATTTTCTTTTTAACACCAGATTATCGGATATCGGGCATAATTTTTGCCTGAAGTCGGTCAATTTGACTCGTACAGCAAAATTGAAGAATTTTTAAAAAAAATTTTGTTTAAAGAAACTGTTGGTATTAGATAATAAGTTATGCGTGGGAGAGATCGATGCAGTATATATGTTACAGTGAAATACCGAAACCTGGAGAATGTCGACTTTTACCGGTGAATGTCAACATTCACATAGTCCCCTTGTGTATGTCCGAAATATTTGCTAAATACCCTTATTTCTGACTTACACCGGTAAATGTCGACATTCACCATGCACTAATTGTCGACATACACCGGTGAGGGTCCGAATGTACAAGAATGTAATGAAATATTCGATCTTCCACCGACGTATTTGGTATGTGTTGACATTCACCGGTGAAAGTCGACATTTTCCAATTTCGGTCTTTCACGGTAACATATACAGGGTGTCCCACAATTATGGTACGAGCCGGAAAGGGGTGATAGGTGGAGCTATTCTAAACAACCTTTTCCTTTGCAAAAATATTGGGTGGGGCTTCATTTTTAAATTATTAAGGAAAAACACCGACCAATCAGAGCATGAGGATCGCGCGCGCTCGGAGGCAGAAATCTAGGCCCGAGTTATAGTTGGCTGTGGTCCCAGTCGAATATACGGCGCGCGCGATTCTCGCGTTCTGATTCGTCGGTGCTTATCCTTAATAATTTAAAAATGAAGCCTCACACAACATTTTTGCAAAGGAAAAACTTGTTCAGAATAGAACCGCCTACCACCCCCTTCCGGCTCGTACCATAATTGTGGGACACCCTGTATATGGCGCACCATTTGACAATGTATAATAGCTTAATCTTTTGCGATTTATATTATTTAACAACTATTCTGTGCATCTTTTGTATTCCCATAACTGCTTTTCTTTATCCGCTGAATGTGAAAAGTGTTTCCAAAACAGATACTTTATTCAATACAGTTCTTACATATATTCAGTAATTAAAATATATTTTCCGCAGATTTTTTTTATTACATTTAACACAGACGTACTTACTTCTATTTGTTATGTACCTATTTTCTTATTTCAAGGGAGAACATTTGTTAAGATGCTTTTCTTGAAATCTGTGCTGATTCTCATCGAGAAGAATTAACATGTGCATTCATTTATGTTGTGCATTGATTTATTTATCTACTTCATTTTTAACTTCGAAATAATTTTGCATTCTATGTCGATGGTTTTAGTGTTAAAAATGAACAAATTGTGAAACCTGATACTCTTGAATGACACTGGTCGAACTCGTTGCCTGTTGATGAAGGCATCAGTATTCATATTTGTCCGCGAGGTAATAACTCGATGTTGTCCGAAATTCATGGGCCGGCTATATCATCGAAACGAAGGGGTTACGCGTTCCAGAAGTTACATTTGAATGTACCAATAATAGTTGAGGAAGTTTAGAACGGTTTTCGTTGAAACACGCGGGAACAAACTCGAGCGTGTTGTTTCCAACGGACTATGGACTCCTTCCAGCCCCCTTGGTGTTTTGCCCCACGTGCAAAGAGCCGCGGGTTCTCGTAACTGTACGTTACTAATATCGATGCTCGAAAGAGGGTCTGAAACCTCAAAGGGTCGACTAATTACGGCCGCTCCTGGTAACCTGTGATGCCGATACCGATGCCGGTTATCCGCCGGATTTCCAAATGCTAGCTCGAAAATATTCCCTCGCAAATGATGCCAGCTAATTACTAATGGACACGCATAAGTAATTTCGTATTTCATTGAAAATTATCGCGTAATTATATGGGACGTACAAAAAGTTGTTTGCCACTAGACTGGCGCGATTAGAATTAACGCGAATTTACTTGTTGCTGCATATCGATAGATCCTGATGTACCAAATCGTGTGACGTTGCGTATTATTGATCGCAAATATAAAGATAAAAGAAAGATTGGTTATTGAAAGGGTTGCAAAGATTAAACTACCGTTCTATGATGTTCAGAAACATTCTGACAGATACATTTGTAACAATGTTAAGTCTCTAATGACCGGCAAAAATTCAGCAAAATATTCGACTGCCACCTGTTACCGAAAATTTTACTGAACAGCACTTTTATTTCCAAAAAATCTTATCCATCGTTATACGAATATCACTCCCAATGTTTAACACTAGATGTACCGACATTAAATGCATACTTACATTAAAATTGAAAATCAAGTAGGAAAATAAATAAATACTACGATCATTCATTACCTTAATAAAACATGGCGGACATCTTAACAAAAGGGTGGCAACAAAATTTTGTAATATAAATTGTCAAACGCAAAACTTGTCATTTTGATTGGTTGGTAGTGTTGAGAGAAAATGATATTTTGAATGTTTTCTTTTTGCATGCCTGTCCGTTGCGCCTTACGCCGTTACACGTCGACTCAGGTCGGGCCATAAAAGCCATGGGTCCGCTGACCATGGGGCAACAGTATATAATAAGCGTTTTTCCATTTTTCTAGCCAGTCGTGCGACAACCCTAAGCAGTGTAAAGGTTTCGCCTCCGTGCTTTTATTTTTTCCATAATATTGTTAGAGAAAACGGGGAGGAAAAGAAAATAAAAACCAAAATAGTGAAGAAACTGAAAATTGTAGCGTACATGTATTGAGATAAGGAAAACTAAAGAAGGTCTATCGTGTTCGCCGCTCTCTGTTAACGGCCTGATTTCTATCTGAATCTCCTAACTTCCTACCGATTCGCACCTTTGTTTCTCTCTCTCACTCTCTCTCATTCGCTCTCTCACTCTTTCTCTCGCACTCATCGTTCATTCGTCAGCCCATTCGCTCTTACCATTCGCGCGCTTTTACAAAACCTATAACAATATTAATAAACATCTCTAATTTTGCTACAAGTGATTGAGTATACTTTATTTCATTAAAGACCCTCAATAGGTAGTTCTAGTGTTAAACAGTTCCTAAAAAGCGTACGATGTAAAAGCATACGCTACGAACAAAATATTAAAAAGATCACAGTGTCCTTTGCGAGTAACCTAGTACAACAGGATACTAATCTTGCGTGCCAATGTGTCGTTCGCGTTTATAATACTATTCAACGTGGTTATCGGAAAAAATGGAAGAGCGGATGATCGCATAATCCAGTAATTTCGATTACAACGCGTCGCAGTAATTTTCACTGTATCAGCGAACGCGATAATTGTGAAAAGAAGGCAAATCGCCACGTGGGAAACGGATTACGCGATATTCTTTTTCGCGATCATTAGACGGAAGATCAAGAGCGCCTGCTCGATGTATAATGGGATCCAGAACATCTCGAAACCTGTTACATGTCGTATTTAACACCTATTTTCCCCCGGGGGTCTCGACTTACCACCGGCTGATCGTAATCGAGCGGCTTGCACCGCGAAACACGACTCCCCGCCCGATGAAACACGCGTTTATTTATTCCAAGGAAGCATTGTACGAGATTAGTCAGCGTCGCTTGTTATTCCTGTTACTTTCGAGCCGCTTTGCAATGGTACAACACATCCAAGTAATGCACCTAATTGATTTCGTAACAGAACTTTCGCCGTTTCGCGAGAGATTGCCCGAGTTTATCTAACTATGCATGTATTACGATTTCCCGTTTCCAATAATACGATTAGCGACGGTATTTATTGGCGGGTATCTCGGTAACGATGTTATAAATGTCTCGATAGCCGTTTATTGCTGTTGACGTAAGTATTAGGTTTAATAGATAGTTCTGGAATTTACGCTTTTCGGTTTGTCGGTGGAATGGTAATCGGGATCGGTTTTTGATCGATTGATGGGGGGGGGGGGGGCAGCGATTTCGGAATTCGGGGATTCAGTGATTTGGGAGTTGGGGAGAAGTGAAGGTTTTAAATTGGAGAATCTAGGGATTTGAAGATTTGGAGGTTTGAGAGTTTGGGAGTATTGAAATTTGAGAATTTAGGAACTGGGGATTCTGGTAATTTGGACATTTTGGAATTTCAGAGTATGGAGATTTGAAGATTTGGGAATTTAGAGTTCTGGCGGTTTGAAGATTTTGGAAATCGGAAGGATTGAAAGTTGGAAATTCAGGAATTTACCGATTTGAAGATTTGGAGGTTTGTGAATTTGGGAATTTAGGGACTTGGAGTTTTGGTAATTTAGAGATATCGAAATTTAAGAGTATCGAGATTTGGAGATTTGGCAGTTCAGAGTTCTGGCGATTTGAAGATTTTGGAAATCGGGAGAATTGTAATTTGTAAATTGGGGTATCTAGGGATTTGAAGATTTGGAGGTTTGAGAGTTTGGGGGTATTGAAATTTGGGAATTTAGAAACTTGTGGTTCCGGTAATTTGGACATTTCGGAATTTGAGAGTATCGAGGTTTTTTAAGTTTAAAAATTTCGCTATTTGAAGATTTGGGAAATCGGAAAAATTGAAATTTGGAATTTGGAGAATTTAGGGATTTGAAGATTTAGAAGTTTCAAAATTTGAAGAAGAACGGAAAAAAGGAAATTCGGTAATGAAGGATTTGTGCATTTGGGAATTTGAAGATTTGATCATTTGAAAATTTAAGGAATCAAGGATTTGTGAATACAGAATCTTGGAAATGTAGGGGTCTGATGATTCGAAGTTTTAATACCTCGAAATTTCGGAGTCTTGAATGATTCAAGGATTTTAGGATTCATAGGTTAGTGTGTTTGAAGATATGAAAACTTTGAGATTTAGGGATGTTGGATGTCTGAAATTAATAGTACACCTATTCGAAAAAGTAGAAGTCTATACTTCACAACATCAGGATTTAAGAATTTAAAAATTATATTTTGGTACTTAAGTATTTCAAAATTTAGAAATGTACAATTCAAGAATTTAGAGATTTAATTACAACGAAGTCTTTAAACATGATTACCTGTGTGATTGAGAACTTGCAGATTGGAGAATCCAAAATTTACGAATTTCTTTTAAATAAATTACAGAATCTAGATCCCCTAGAATTATCGTGCTCGACGCTGCATACTTGCGAATTTATTCAGCAGCTACGAATATCACGTTTGCAAGACAAAAATAGAATATACGAGACAGGAAAAAAGGAAAATGATAAATAAAATTAGCTCTGGGGTTTGTCCGAATTTTTGCTAATTTCTCATTGTTACGGTTGTCTGCTTTGACGTAAAACGTACGCAACGTTGTCGGACACATAGACAGTGGTCTGTGCCAATATCACCTAAAGACTGGACGATGGTTGCCAGAAACGTTGAGCACGAAGGGTGCCTCGTAATCATTGTTAATTAACATTTATGGGGACACGTACAGGCTCTCTAGACACTTTTAGTAGATGGACCCGCGTCATCGCGAAATGTTACAAAGGTACGACTACCAAAGGGCATAGAATAGCCGCCGTTATATCCTAATTAACGTTGCTGGCCTCCTAATGAGTTAAGGGTACTTCTGTAAAATTCGAGGAAATCAATTTTTATTCGTTGCTTATACGATTCTTTAACTGTTCAATTTCATTTTTTTATCGATAAAACATCGATCGTCTAATCAATCGATTCGTATATTGACTTATCAGATTGTTCTACAACGAAAGGATAATTTTGGGGTAGCAAGTGTTTGGTACAATTTGATGTATACGTAGACGCTATGGGACGTGTATGGAAACGCAATTGGATGCATATAGAAACGCATTTGGACGCATACGTGGACGCAATACGACGTATATTCACGTAGACACCATTTCGTACATGCATAGGTGCAATTTCACTCATATACATACACATTACGTGTATACGCAATTCGATGCATATGTAGATGCAATTTGACGCACATATAAACGCAATATGACGCACCCGTAGATTCAGTTTGACGTGTATACATATACACGCAATTTGACACATACGTACGAAATACGACGACATAAAAGCGGGAAGCTTAAACTTCGTCAAAAATGCCTCGTATAAAAGTTTTTTCTATGAACGTACTAGTTATTAAAGAACCATTACGTGAATTACTATGTACAGGATAAGATAATGAATTTGTATAATTAAGATGGTTAATAATGAAGTTTTCAAGTGATGAATACATATTGCTAATATGATATCGTCAATACATATTGAGACTCCGCATCACGCATACGTCCACATTCTATAATATACATGTGTATATATATAGTCATGGACAAATTAAGTGGACATTGCAGATATGTACACAAATTTTTCGTGTCATTACAATGCTTTAAATAAATTTTAAATTTAGAACGTGAAGTGTTTTTGTAAACTTGAAAAAACATTTATTTAATATACAATTTATATATTTAATGTATATAGTTGTGAAATAAAGTTTTGATTTATAGACATTATTAGTTACATTAAATTAACCTTTTGATATTTATGATATCTGTCCATTTAATTTTGTCCACGACTGTATATGTGTGTATAACACATATTATAGATGCACATAGTTGAAGCTAATAACCATTGTTAATTACGGAATTATAAAACTTTACCGAAACTGAGTCTTCTAAAAACACGACAATGTTAATAACGCGAGTATATTTCGATGATCAGATATTATACAGAACCGGTATTCATTTCATCAAATTTGAGGTACCTTAAACGAAACTATGATGTAAGATAAGCACTCGATGGCCCCCATCGTTCCTCTTATTAAAGCGAGTAATAGAATCCACTCGGTTCGACAAATTGTCGAAAACAACATGGGTACCTTTGATCTCGGGGCGTGTTTAGAATGCAGATAATCTCCGATGAAATGAAAGTGTATCGGTAACGTGCGCGTATAACAATAGAAGGGCGATTCGCGCCTCGTTCATCCCTCGAAATCGGAGATCAAAGATCGTGGTCCCTCATCGTCTCTCGTTCCGTCGATGTTTCTCGCGGCCCTGTCTCCCTTTCTCTCTCTCTCTCTCACTCTGCCTCTCTCTTTGCTCGTAACAAGCCTCGGTGTGCTTTCAGCTGGGCCACCGTATTTCCATAAATCAACCCCGTGAACCGCGATCGTTCCACCCCAAAGTCCTCATCGACGCGTCCCTTCTCGAATTCTCTGACGTCGGTGTTTTTGCTAACAGCCAGCCCGTTCTCTCGTTTTCGCGTTCAGGAAACTCCACGTGTCAGCGACCGGCGCTTCGTTCATTATGTTATCGCTCGGACATCGGTTGGGCCCGCTCTTTAGTTACGCTTTAGTGAAATTGAACTATTGGGATGTCGAGTTGTTGTGTGTTAAACTGAAGTGAATTTAGTATCTCCGGAATATTCGATTTTTTGAGGACAACTCGGAAGGACATCTGCAGGTATCAACGATTGAAGCGAGACTAAAGAAGTTTTTAATAATATATAGAAAGTCTAACGGCAGCTTCACAGAAAAATAAGGGTCTGCGCCTGCAACATGTTGGCCTAATTAGTTCTTAAATATAGATAAGGAGCCAGGCTCATTGACACTGGAGACAGCCGAGCTATCATGACCGGTGATTGAACCGAGCCGAGCATAATTTACGGGAGCCCGGCCGAGTTGAGCCGAGCCGAACCGAGCCTAACGGAGTCGAGCAGTGCGTAACCGAATAGAATGTAATTGAGCCGATCCGAGTCAAGTAGAACTTAACCGACCTGTGCCGAGCAAAGCGTAACCCAACTAAGCCGTACCGAGCCGTACCGAGCTGAACCGAGCCGAACCGAACCGAACCGAATTGAACCAAACCGAACGTAACTGAGTGAGCCGAACTAAACCGAACCGAACCTAACTGAGTGAGCCGAACTGAATTTAGTTAAACTTAACTGACCTGTGCCGAGCAAAACGTAACCGAGCTAGGCCGTACCGAGCCGAACTGCACCGAAACGAGCCGAACCGAGCCGAACCGAACCGAACCGAATTGAACCAAACCGAACCAAACCGAACGTAACTGAGTGAGCCGAACTAAACCGAACCGAACCGAACCTAACTGAGTGAGCCGAACTAAACCGAACCGAACCGAACCTAACTGAGTGAGCCGAACTGAATTTAGTTAAACTTACCTAAACTGACCTGTGCCGAGCAAAACGTAACCGAGCTAGGCCGTACCGAGCCGAACTGCACCGAACCGAACCGAACCGAATTGAACCAAACCGAACGTAACTGAGTGAGCCGAAGTGAACCGAACCGAATCGAATTGAACCAAACCGAACCTAACTGAGTGAGCCGAACTGAACTTAGTTGAACTTAACTAACCTGACCAGAGTAAAGCGTAATCGAGCTGAGTCGAACCGAACCGAACGTAACTGAGCTCATCCTGCCTCTAATGACAGAGCTAAGGTTTTCTTTATTTCAGTCCTAATGACTTTCTGCGCAAAGATTTATTTTTGCACATTCTTCGAATAACAATTCAACAGAAACATTTGCGCATCGGATCGCGCGCGAACAAATTTTTAGTATCACTCGTGATCTCAAGATTCTACGGTTATCGAAGTTTCGGACTGCGTGGAATTTTAGAATACACGGTCCAGCAATATTTTTTAATTTTTGAGTCTTGGAATTTTCGGGTCTTAACTTAAATTTTTGAGTTTTGAAACTTGGGAATTTTTAATTTGTCGATCTAGGCGTATATGGGTCTAAGAAGATGCAGGCATAGGTATTTTGTGTCCTTAGGGATATCGGGACATTGAGATTTTGGAATCTAGAAATATTGGGGCCTTGTGATTTGGGATCTAAGCATATTGGAGGACATTGACATCTAGAGATATCGGGATCTAGGGATACAAAGTGCTAAATTTGTCAAAGTTCCAGGGATTTAATTTGGAAACGTGGGAACATGGGTATTCGCTTATCTAGGATTTTCGAAGATTTAAAACTTATCTGAATTTAAGAATTTCTGAAATTTGATAAATTTCAAATTTGAAAATTTGTAAACGTAAATTTTAATTTATATTGCTTCTGCTGCTCTTCTATGAACACCAGTTGTGCACTAATATTCCTCCGAGTTAACTCCTTGCCGTACTTTCATGAGTCTGACTCATGACGCACACACAGGTCAAATGTGAAAAAATTTACCCTAATTTTTAATAATCCTCAACTCGAAGTTTAGGTCTACCTGTAATTTGTGTATCCATAGGGCGTTGAATACAAGGTCCTCTCAACGTTTTAATTTTCTTTGTTTGTTTTTACAGCCATGAATAGTTAGTTTTGATTGACGCACTTGACAAATAAATTGTACACCAAGGGGTTTAATAACCCTGGCTCGCGTAAAAGTTCAATTCAGCCATAAACATCGCGTGACCAGCAATTTCGCCGAGCATCTCGAATTCGAAATAATTCTCGAGGTAATTTCCCGTCCGTTTCCTGCCTCGTGAACAGAAATCCTGCGAAGAGGATGTAGGAAAATATTGCTGGTAAGGAGGATTTGGGATTAAAGTTATAGAGGCGGTGCGAACGAATCGTTCCATTTGGGACTTTAAGTAGATTGCGTCTAGTGAAGTATGGTGTCAGACGTCAGCGGATTTTGTGGACGCTATTAGAAGATGGTGGGTTATAAGAGTTACGACGTCCACGCACGATGGGTTCAGATTAAGAAAGCTTTTCTTGCTTCATTTTCTCCTTTTTTCGGCTGTATATTCATTTATTCTTGGCTGCATTCGTATAATCAAGTACTTTCGTTCCAATCCTCTTTGCGCATTCAAACTCATACATTCCTCCATATTTCCTGAATTCTACAACATCTCATATTCAACGGTACTCTAGTTATTTCTGTTTCGAGGTGGATACATTTTATTCGAAGCGAAATGAATAGTTATCTGAAATAAATAATTTCAAATACTTTATTGCATTTTTTAGATATACACAATGACACAAGTTTGTGTAACACAAGATAATAAATGATATATAAAAATGATCTGTGGAGTACATATAATGGAATGATATAAAGACTACTGATTTGTGTATTCAAATAAAATAGCATGTAGTTATTTCAAATACCATGTAGCCACATAAGACAATCTATTCTTTTAATTTTTCAGACATTCGCTCGTCAGAGACATGTATACATCCAATATACATATGTATATTTCAAGTACATATATTTCAACTTTGTGAACATGTAGAAGGTGGTTACACTTCTGTTAATTGATACAGTTAATTGATTAGTATACAAATCTATTAAGTAATTCTCCGGTACAGCGCTCGAGATCTAACATGATTCCATACTTCAACTAACCCATACCTTATCAATAAATTTCCTCTACTATATACTGTATCAACACTTTGAGTACCACGGACGCCTAGAGAAATAAGCTTGTCATCAAGATCAATAAGTGTATTCATTTATGTTTCCTCGTTTGTTCGTTCATTTTTCGATTTCATTTTCATCAAAATAATTGTGAATTGAACGTCGGTAGTTTTAGCGTTAATTACATCAATCCCCGCGGTACTAAAAATGTGAACCGACGAAATGCCGTTTTTCAAAAGGACCGTTCCGATCGGAATCCAGGAACCCTAACACGGTCGTCGTTTTTCCGGGAAGCATCGACGCAGAAACACAGGGCCGTCTCTATCGGCAGTGGCGAGCATCGTCGACCTTAAAACGCGAGTGCGAAAATTTCCAGTTCATTGCTTTGACAAACGCGTAGCCAGTCAATGACTCGTTGCTTGAAGGCTCTCGAGCAGACAGGAAGCATCGATCCTGTCTGCCGGGTGCACTGTACACCAGGAATCCCTGTACCAGCACCTTCTCTTCCCCCGTTTTCTCTCTTTCTCTTTTCTCTCCCTTTCTCTCTCTCTCTCCCTCTCTCTTTCTCTTTCTCTCTCGTTCTCTCCTTCTCTGTTCGATGGCCGACACGGTGCGTTTACGCTGTGGAAACCGGCTTCGCGTCCCGACACCCTCTGCCAGAATTCATTAGCCCGCCCCTCCTTGATGCCGGCGAGCCGCTCTAAAAAAGACTCCAAAGAGATTTTAATTGGCTACTCGGACGTTCAGGTGAAAATGAGCAGGCGTCTCGGTCTTCGGACGTTTGACATCTTCGGCTTCGTGAAACGAACTTCCCGTCGCGCTGTTTCGCCGTTCGAAATCGAACGCGTGATTAACGGCGTGGCGCCGTTGGCACCACATACGCCGTTACCTTTTTTCTGTTTGTCTCGATCTTTTCTATTTTCTAAAGTTTCTTTCTGTTTTCAAATCCTGGAAGTAGCCAGAAAAAAACAGGGTACACCATTGAATGTCCCCCGTCAGACAGAGCATGTCACGTTCAGACATTTTTTTCGAATAACGAATATTTTGCAAGATAATCGCGTAGAAATATTACAACGAGACTGTTAGGTCGTAGAATACATATTTGCAGCGAGAGGATTAGAACTCAGTCAAAGTTTTCTTGAATACAATAGTTTGAAGGTTTTTCCGTTTTCCTTAGATGCATTTGTAGTTTGGAATAATAGTCTTTATTCGTAGCAGAAATAGGACTCAAAGAGTCATTCTATTCTAATGAGTTTCTTATCGATTTATTGTCAGTCACACCTGGGTGTCAGAGCCCTTGGTCTTAACCTAGCGTCTTTGTTTGCACTTTCCCATTCATGTCGAGGTACTCCTTAAGTTTATTACTCGCTACGACCATTTTGAGGAAATTCCATTCATGGATTCATTTCCACTCGAATTCAGTTAGCCAATAGAAAATAGTAAACTGTTTCCCTTCAGTAACTCCCCCAATTTTGTACGCCTACTCCGAGTCTCGGAAAATGTAAAACACATCAAAATAAAATCTAGCCATCCGAAGTCTGACCCATTCATTTCGATATCGTCTACTTTTATCGTTTATTGGGAATCTACTGGGTCCACGCGTTGTTTAATCGTCACTTTCTGCTGCTGACGCTGCAATGCACATACAGAGACACCCTGTATAAATGTTTTCGAGCGCAAAGTGTTATAGTTTGTCGTCTAGACGATTCCCGTTCGATTCACGCGCGCGTCGCAGGCACGTCGATCGTTTCAGTTAGGAATCGGGACGGTGGACTGCGATGGTCTATCTAGATGAACATCGAGAAAGCACGGGAAGCTGGCATCGAATGGCGACGGTCCGGTAGATGTGGAAATTGCAGTCGCAGCAATGTATCGATACATTGTTGGTCGCAACGAGGCGCGAGGGTGTTTTATACGTCGCGAGACCGGCGCCGGTTGTCGCCTAGACGTTGAACCGTTATCAAACACCTTCCCGTTCTATCTTACTAGCCTTCCTGTTCTCTGTCTTCCTAGTTCGCCCTTTTCCTTTCTTTCTACTCGCGACGATCCACTTTGCTCGCATCTCATCCTTTACTCTTTCTTATCTGCTTTCGATTCGACCGCCTCCTTCCGTCTCTTTTCCCCCTCTCTGTTTCACCTTGCTTCGCGCGTTCTCTTTTTCTTCTTATCGGCACGAGGAAATGGATGAAACCGCGCAGAAATTCTCCTCTTATCTGCCTAAGCGATATTGAATCTTACTCGTTAGCCCACTGTATTGCCGGCTAACTTTATGATGAAGATTTGGGGATTTGGGAATTTGAAGATTTCGGGATTTAAGAATTTGCAGATTTCGGGAGTGGAGGATCTTTCAAGATTTGGAGAGTCGAGAATTGGAAGATTTGGGGATTTGGAAATGTGAAGATTCGGAGATTGAAGAATTTGAAGATTCAAAGATTTGGACATTCGAAGATTTGAAAATTTGAAAGCATCGAAATTTGGATATTGTAGAATTTAGAGATCTGAGATTTAGGGCGTATGAAGATTTTCAGGTTTTCAGAATTGGGGTATTTCGCTATTTGAGAATCTCGGGATTTATGAATTTGGAGGATTTATAAATTTAAGGTTTGGAGATATGGATATTTGAAGACTTTAATTCGGTGTCCTGAGTTTTCCGGAACTTAGGGTCTTGTAGATTTACGGATTAACAAATTTGGGGATTCGAGAATTGGAAGATCTCAGGATTCGGGAATTTGAAAATATCCAGATCTGGAAATTTGGATGTTTAGGATTTGAGGGATCTGAGATTTTGGGCGTTTGAAGACTTTGAGGATTTCAGAATTTGGAGATTTGCAGATTTAGAGAATTTATGGATATGGGGATTTGAGGAGTTGGTAATTGAAAGATCTTAAGGGAGATCGGAAGATCAGACATTTGCTTTCATTGAATAATAAAATTATATTAATTTATTATGTAATCGCCACTATTATGCATGACCTTCTCCCATCTTCCTGAAAGTTTATCAGTTCCTTCCTTGTAAAATGTGGTTGATTTGGATCGGAAGAAATTTTCGACAGCCTGATGACTGACTTGCCCTTCGGAATTAAAGGTTTTTCCATTTAAAAAGTTTTGTGAGGAACAGAAAAGGTGATAGTCTGTGGAGTAAGGTGGGCGTGATAAAACAGACTACCACCTTTTCTAAAGCTACCAGATAGAATCTGGTCATCCGAAGTTCGATCTATTCATTTCGATACAGTCCACTTTTTCGCTTATTGAGAATCTACAGGTTCCACGCGTTGTTTAATCGTCGCTTAATATTGCTGACGCTGCGACGCACATACAGGCTTGTTCCTCCTTTTCGTCGCCGTCGTTGTGTACGCTTCTCTCTTCGTTATCTCCGGGCGTTTCTGCGTTTCGCTTCGAGTACACGATGTCAGACTTCCAGAAGCCACAGAGACACCCTCCTGTCTTCTGTCAGGGACTAGTCACGCGCGTCCACCGAGATAAGGCTCGCCATCATCGGCGTCGACAAGGTCGAACAATACCGGCGAACGCCACCCTAACGCGAGGACCAACCAAGATCTTTTAGGTAGATAGGGCAACCGAGCGATGTGTCTCCCTAATAGTTCTTCCGTCGCTTCTGTCTCTTCTTTAGGGTACCTCCGAGAAGGTCGTGACATCGTGTCATTCGAACGAAGGAATCCTTCTTTTCCTTTTTTCTTTCCTTTTTCTTCAGAGAGACTTTCTCGGCTACGGCTAAGTCCTTGCTGGAAATCCTGCTGGGTCGAGTGGCGTCCACGATATTTGCTAAAGAGTAGCTTCCATTTTCTCGAAAGTTGCTTCGAGAAATTACGTTGTCGCGTTTCTCCGTGATATCTGGTTCGTGGCGAAAAATTGTGCTTGAAATTCTTCATGGTGGAATATTTTTTCTTTAAGTATTTTTATGGCTACGGCGGGGATCTTGTAGGTGGTTCTTCTTTATTCTTTCTACAATTTCTTTACTTCGTTCTCTTGGGAGTTTGCACGTTGATTTAAGTAGTTCGAAAATTTAGGTAGGTGATACTCTTGCTTTTAACGAGACTTATGGAGTATTTTAAAAAAATATTTCGTTATATTTACTATTTATAGTTCTGACTAGTGAAACAAGCATTTCTAATTAGAAATATGGAAATATAGGTAATTCGTATGAAATTTAATTGCAAGGAACATATAAGTGAAATGGCAGTCAATGAGTTGAAGTAACGGATATTTTGCTATTATATTTGTGCGAACACTGTCCACATTTTTTTTTTTTCTTAGAAGAACAATCGTTCTTAAACGTTTTATCGCTTTATTAACTCAGTATCCCACCATCTTGTTATTTTGCTATTTTACTATTCTATGTTACCACAGTTCTATCATTTTACAATTCCATTATCTCATTATTACACAAAAGTGGTAATTCTACCCCTATCCCACCTTTACTCTCTTTATCTATGACTTCGAGTAATTATATTATACATACCGAATTTCAAATGAACCAGACTATTATCATTAAGGAAATTCAATATCCAGAACGACTTGAAAGGAATAATTTTATTTTATTTATTATAATTTATTATAAACAAAATGTTTATTTTCAAAAATGGCAAAAATATTAGAGGCATTTGTACTTCACAGTTCGAAGTAACTAATGCGAGTATTTACAGTCAGAAAGGTGAACAAATTTTGAATAACATGGCTATTAAATCTGTACAGAAATTGGAGTGTCACTCACAAATGTGGGTGACATGGCACTCGACGTGTTAAGAAGAAAAGCGTTTATACAAACGAAAATCACGATAGGAGTAGCATTCCATCATGGCTGTCCGATGGTTCAAAGCAGCGGCGAGGGTTCCGGCAAACATTATGCTCGTTCATTAAACAGCGCGAGCGTAATCGTTGCGCGTTGAAAAAAGGAACGCGGGCAGGTCCGCACGGGGAACGTAGATCCTTGCCAAATTGAGATTACAGTTGATAAAAAGAAATGGCAGAGAGTACGGGCCGAGAGAAATCGTTGCCCTGCACAGTGTAATCCGTCGGATTCCATTAAGGTCGCCGCTCATATTCGACGCCGGTATCTCTTCTTTCCTGCGGGCTATCGAAAAATACTGTAATTTATCAAGCCGTGGTTACGGCACTGCCCCGAAGTTCCTCAGCAGGGACTTTAACCCTGTCTGGCTCTCTCTTCTCCCCCTTTGTGCCCGCGCTTTTTCTTCTTCTTCTTTCTTCGTCCTTTCAGGATCCCTCCCGTGGTTGTTAATGCATACGTCCACCGTGCACGGCCTCGAAAGTCGACGCCCACCGTTAAGGCTGTGCTTAACAATTCCGAGAAGACCCCGCTAACGTCGAGGGTACAACGATGAAAAGGCGACCCGAGTCGCGATTGTCGCGAAAAATGGGAACAATAGCGGGGTAGAATTTATTTCGATGCGTATGAAAATATCCCGTTGCTCGCTCGCGTGGTTAACGTCGTGCTCGCGGTGCCCAGGGCATTCTCTCGCGACACGTCTCGTTAATTTTTATTATCTCGTCACGGGCGTTGCTTTTTTTTCGGTTTACCGAGATGACGTTTTATGTCGCGTTATCGCGGGATCGAGCACCCGCGCACAGAGACGTTCGCAAATTTTCGTTTTACGGGTTCGGACTTCCACGTTCTCGGATATAATTATTTCGATGTGATTCGAGGGTATTTAATTTGTAGGTTTTCTACCCGTACAAATTTTCATTTCGCAGGTCCTTGCATTTGGAGTACCACGTTCTCGAATTTAGTTATTTCAACGTGATTCGTGATCTTTTTAATCTATAGGCTTTCTACGCATACAAATTTTCATTTTGGAGGTTCTTGCATTTGGAGTACCACGTTCTCAAATTTAGTTATTTCAACGTGATTCGTGGTCTTTTTAATCTGTAGGCTTTCTACGCATACAAATTTTCATTTTACAGGTTCTTGCATTTGGAGTATCACGTTATCGAATTGAGTTATTTCGACGTGAATCGCGGTCTTTTTAATTCGTAGGTTTTCTACCCGTGCAAATTTTGATTTTCAGGTTCTTATATGTGGACTACCACGTTCTCGGATATAGTTATTTCGATGTGATTCGAGGTTTTTTTTTTTTAAATTTGTAGGGTTGTTACAACGTGTAACCAATATTCTAACGGCAACGTTTCTCTTTCATTTTCAGGTACGTAATATCACGATACAATTGTGGTTTGGTCCCGCTTCGTGCAGCATGGTGTAAGTAACTCGATCAAGATATTTGATTCATTTAATTTCGGATCACGTTACGTATTCGTTAAAAAATAGTACGCCGAGGATTTTGCTAATTAACTCGCAAGCGGAGCTTAGAGATTCGTAATGGAGAGAGACAGAGAGAGATGCGAAATTATATACGGTATTCGGTAAAACGAACGCTGACACAACAAATTTTCATACGCGGTTATTACGCTCTGGCGCGGCCATTAAAGAATTAATGGTCTGGAAGCATTCGCAAGTTCGCAGCATGAAAACTAAATTAACCACCTCTCCATTCTACGCAAAAATTCTGTACCGCTTAATGGCCGTTTCGTGTTAAACAATTTTTATCAAAGTCGAAATAAAAAAGAAAAAACCGATCGCGATTATTTCTGTCAGGTTCGCGAGCCAACAATCGGCCATTACGCGTAATCGAGGCTTCGACAAAATTATTCCACCTTCGTGTGCCTTTTATTATATTTGTCGTTCATCGGCACAAGGTTCGAATGGTGACTGAAAAAATCGCGGTTATCTGCGATCGTCGATCTTTCTGTTCTCGCCGAACGAACTCAGCCTGAAAACTGGAGTAATACCCTCGTAGCACGCGACCGATACATTTATTATGTAAATCGGTAATTAGTAGAATTTCGAGCGATAGAGAAGATCGTTACTGATCGAAGAATAATCCGCGATTAATCACCCGGCGTAGCGTAATAGCGAAGGATATATTTACGACTAACTGGTTAAAACGGATTTGCTTCTGCGTGCACAGGATATACCGGCTGTTTCAGTGACTTTGTTCTAACAAGAACTTCTGATGCGGACATTTCGGAAAGCGAGGTATTTTGAGTATTTGTGAATTCGATGTTACGAATTTGCTTGGTGGAAAAATTTGAGAGTTTAGGATTTGGGAACTTGGACAGTTTGGGACGGAGATATGTGGGAATTTAATTGACAAATTGACAAATTGACCTTTTGCACTCGACAGGTAAGTCACACTCACCGTTCTGTTTACTACAGCAGTTCGGAGCAGATATTTTTTAATTATATGTATAGTGTTGTACATGTGATGTATGAATATAATGAAACAGCTAATATTGGTAATTACTTAAATATTTTTAGATGTTACTTTACATATTTGCGGATATGCTACTTTTCGTATTTGCGGATATGTTACTTTACATATTTGTGGATTTGTTACTTAAAATATTTTCAGACATGTAACCATAAATATTTGCGTATCCATTGTTACCCCTATAATTCGAATAAAAGCAAACATCGAATCGCTTCCGATTTCACTTCGCGTACTCCATTTCCTGTCGCCCCATTAACAAATTATTCGCACGGTATCAACGTTGATTTATTTATTAATTTAGCGCGTGGCGTAATTAAATTGTGCGCGACGGCGATCATAGTGGCTGCCAATAACGATAAAATTCATATTTTACGCGTGTAATTGGATCGTTTAATTACGATAATAAATAACCGGAGGCGGAATTTTCAAGCTGACACAGGGAAACGTCCGTGGATGGTGAAACGCGATGGCTCATCTAAATGGCGGTGCCTGTGGATCGACGATCATTATAAATACTCGAAATGATTTAACGATATTACCACGGCTTTTATGCAGGTAATCAATTTCGATTCAGCTTCTTGCTCTTGCTTCTTTCGCCGCCACTGTACCGCCGCGTTTTCCGTTAATGAATTCGCTGGCAACGATCAGATACCCCTGTCGCCGTTGGCAATCAATGCTTTCGTGTACTCTTTCTATATATGTATGCACATGTACTTATCACAGTGTACGGTCGTATATGTGTACAGAGTGGTTCTGTAGTATCTAATACAAATTTATGAATCGTCTGAATCCAGAATTACTTGAAAACCTACATTTTTTATTTGTAGATGTTCAATTTTGTAAAAGCTTGTAATTCTAAACTCAAATTCCAAAGCTTTCGAATCTTTAAATTTTTATATGTTACTGGCTTATAAGCTCTCGAATTTCTTAAATTTAGGAATTCTCCAACTTTTGAATTTTAAATTCTCAAATTCTCAAATTCTCAAATTCTCAAATTCTCAAATTCTCAAATTCTCAAATCCCCAAATTCTCAAATCCCCAAATTCTCAAATCCCCAAATTCTCAAATCCCTAAATTCTCAAACTTCTCAAAACCTCAAATTCTCAAATCCCCTAATTCCCAAATTCTGAAATTCTCAAATCCCAAATTCTCAAATTCACAAATTTCTCAAATCCTCAAATTCTCAAATTTCTCAAATCCTCAAATTCTCAAATTTCTCAAAACCTCGAATTCACAAATTCACAAATTCACAAATTCGCAAATACTCAAATTTCGCGAATTTCATAATTTTTCAATAACTCCACTTATTAATCCTTTGCAGTCGAAGATATTTTCACTAATAGCAGATAGCAACTCTGAAACTTTGTGGTTGAAAAGTTTGATGTATTCTTTCGAAGTTATTATCTCCCTACCAATAAGTAAAGTAACATATCTAAAAATGTTTAAAGTGACATATCTGAAAATATTTAAAGAAAGATATACGCAAATATGTAAAGTATAAAATATGGTTTATACGTATTGGTAATTATTGTAGATTCCCGATATATTGCCATTTTTTGGACCTTTCGGAACAATTTGACGCATTGTATTCTGATGGCATGTCGCATTTCAATGCTTTATACAATAATGTATTATTTACACGATTGTGTATATCAATGCATCGTGCTTCGATACTTTGTACATAGACGCGTTCTGTTTCGAAGCGTCGAATATCGACTCGTATATCGTCGCTATTTGAACGTTGTATAACATATATCAATGCCTTGTGTATCTTTGCATCAATTATCGACTCGTCGTAATATCAACGCGTCGAATACCGCGGGGTTGTATTTCAATACATTGTGTTCCAACATATGTTGTATATCAATGCGTTTGTACGTCGATACGCTGTTTCCTTAGATTGATACTCCGATACGTTGTTGAGCCGATGTATTCCCTACCGACATATTTTCAACCCGCGTCATCAAGTATTATATCGCCATTTGTTACGTTGTCATATTTCGTGTCCAGAGTTGTATTGTTACACGTTCCATCGTTAAATAAAATTGTGTGGCATGTTTATTCTTAAATTCACTTTGTATTATTAATATTTATTTTCAAATGTATATCGATTGAATGAATTGTTAATAATACAACTTTATAACTTTAATTAATTAATTAATTAATTTTCTGTTTGATTGTGCGTTACTATCTCACTATTCACAAAATGGAAATCCAATTAAACAACGAAACAGTTTGATACCGATGTTGTACAATTAATTACACATTGATTTCGATTAAAGGTTGTTCAAATAGGACAATGGACATTATTTACAAATTATCTACATTTACCCAACATTTACCCCGACCAAGATACCAAATTTCTGTAACCATCTATTACCCTAAATGGCAAATTAGTTTGCATTTCCCATGTCACCGAAACGGTATTAAATGTAACAACTACCTCGAATATTAGTATTTCTTACAACGACACTCGAACATTCCATCACGTTACGGATGCTCCCATGAACAAAAATGATCTCGATCATTATCGTTAGAGAGGTAAGAATTCGTGGTCTAAATAGCTCGATCGTTTGCGCCGTAATAACAGGGTGAGCCCTTAATTCCCAAGATTTTCTATCGCCTTCCATAAATCAGCCCTAAATCTCGTGAATATTAGGCTACCATCAAAAGATATCACGCTATTCGGCGATTACAACGAAGACGATGTAACGTCGCGAAACTCGAACGCGTGTACACGATATCCGTCTTCGGCTCCGTTCGTTAGCATAACTCCCGGTATGTACATTGATGCGAATCGAAGCGTGGTAAACGCTTTTTTCCGCGTAACTTAACCCATTTGCTGCCACGATCCCCAAATGGGGATTTGAATATACATTTTTACATACATTTTTCTTTTATCGCTTGCAACAGCGATACATTAAATGAGATTTGTATACGGTAAATGCTTACATTCTGGTTTTTAAAATGACTTTTTGCTTCAATGTTCTGTTAAGATGGATGTTCCTCGGGATTCAACTTAATGAACCACGAATCCACTCGAAAGACAAAAATAATCAAACAATTGGTGAGGGTAAAATGTTTCTACTTTATTAAAATTAAGACTTGAATTAGCACTTAAGAAAAAATAGTAACACCTCGCAAACTGACAACGGACTTCAAAAGATAAATATAAATATGATGTGTACTCTTTTAGAGTTATTGGTAATCTACTGAAGAGAAAAAATATTGTTCTCTCCAGAATGAAGTATGTAGTGAGGATTGGCGCGCTGCTGTGGGTGAACAATTAACTAAGTTAAAATTAAACTATTTCATTGGTTGTGGAAAATTTTAAGGAAAGTGGGCCAGTACAGCCCTTACCAAACGCTTGTCGCGAGGACAACATAACCTCGGGTAAAAAGTACGAAGTCATTTGTCACCTATCGAAAATTATGCTAAATTAAACAAAGTTCAAGAATATAAATTGCACGTTGTAAAGAGCTGCAAAAGGCAGTTGTTTATTATTCATGAATTTTTTGTAGTTAAAAATAAGCCTAATAAAGTTAAAAATAATAAACCGCGCAGGCCGTCGAAAGTCGTACTGAATTAAAAAAAGTTTAAGAATATAAATTGCACGATGTAAAGAGCAGCAAAAGACAGTTGTTGATTATTCACGAATTTTCTAAAATTAAAAATAAGCCCAATGGCATTATGATTCTATGAGCGTGCCGCAACATTGTTCAACTTGTAGAAGTATTCGATACATAAATTGACAATTCAGGCAGTAAAGTTGAAATAAAAATTTGGCAGTTAAGGCACGTCGAGGAACAGACATTGCGTGCCGCGAAGCGTGGCGATAAAGAGAGAGAGTGAGAGATGGAATTCATTAACAAGAAACGCCGCGATATCGGTGTAATGGTGGCGGTGGTTGCACCGATGGAGGCGAAATAAGCGAAGGGATGGGACGGCAACAAAACCGAGCAACGTTGGTTCGCGAGGGTGGCGGACAATCGAAACCGAAATCGATAACTCATCGTGCGCGTCTGCCTGCATCCCGATAGCTCTATCTTTTTCACAGTGGGCCCTTCCGTCTCCGTTTCCCGTCTCCCTTTCGACCCCCTGCGTGTCAATCACGCGACGCTACCCGCCGATATCAAATGAGCGAAACGTCGTCGAGAGACTTTTAATGACGCGTGCTTCCTGCTTTCGTCGACAGAGATCGCGCGTATCGACAACCAACCGTGCAACGATTCGTATCGAACATCGAAACAAACGACTTTGTGCTTTGAGCGTCTTTCGTCAGCTCCGTTACTCGGGCTTTTTTCGATGGGCGGAGAATTAGCGATTGATTGTTCGTGTTGGGGTTCAACCTCTCTGCGCTCGTTCGTTTCTTAACCGTCATTTTTTTCGGTTATCGACCGATTTTCGATTTGTTCGATTCTTTCGATTCTCGATTTTTAATTCTTTCGATCTTCAATTCTTACTATTTTCAATTTATTCGATTTTCAGCTCAATTTTCAATTTTATCCATGTTTCAAATTCCAATCTGCAATTTTTAATGTTTTTAATTTGTTTAATATTTTCAGTTTTTAGTTTTCAATTTCCAATATTCAGTACATTCAATTGTTGACTCTCTCATTTTTTACTACTCTTAATTTTCAATACTACCATTTTTAATACTCACAATTTTCAATTTTCAACTTTCAATTCTCAGTTTTCAATTGTCAACTTTCTATACTCAACTTTCAATTCTCAACTTTCCATTTTCAACTTTCAGTTTTCACCTTTCTATTCTTAACTTTCAATTCCCAATTTTCGTTTCTCAATTTTCAATTCTCAACTTTCAATTAAAAATTTTTAGTAATCTTAATTTTCAGTTCTCAATATTCACAATTTTCAGTTTACGATTTTGAATTTCCAATTTTCAATACACTATATGTTACATTTTCATTGCACATCTGAAATATACCTGTCGAAATGTAATCTTATTTCTACTTCAAAATCCTACAACAGCTATATGCAATGCCATACAGTCATTTCTTAAAAGTTGCAATTTATTAATTTAACTTAGCCCCATAAACCGCATTTCAATTGTAACCGCACAATTCAGGTATTCTTTCGTTTATACATTTGCTTATGCAAAATATACGCCAATTAAACGATGCAAAATAACCTCAATAGAGGTTGATAATGCTTAAATAAAAACAAAAGAAAAATAATCTTATTTCCTGTACATCACCATGTTCCTTAGGTCCCCCACCCCCAACGCCAATACGGAAATTAGAAATCCTTATTCGCATTATCCACGATGGATGCTGAGAACCATTGAATCACTTTACCGTCTCGAGCAAGCATTCCTCAGCAAAGACCATTAATTCGACATTAAAGCGACATTTCGAAGAGTACGAAGTGCTTTCAGCGGTTTCTTTCTTTTTCCTGGCGTTCCTCTTCGTTTTTTCTTCGTCTCGCGTCCTCGTCGAAACCCTCTGACGTCGTTCTTTTGCGTGCCAATCGTTAAAGAATTTTACGATGCCGTAAACTCTCTGCTTACTTGCCGACTGACCTTTTCTGAATGGAGCACTCATTCGTTCACCCTCTCGATAAGGTGGGGTGGTGTGCATCCCTGTGTCGTACATAATGCTCATCCGGACGATTTTAGAAGAGTCTCGAGAACTATGCTGACTGGGCAGCTTTCGGTTCCAAGCTGGCTTTTTAGTCTTCGGCTTTCAGGAAGCTATTTCGCGTACATCATCGAGAGGATTATACTACACTCTGTCTACCGGATGTTTCGATATCGTTGAATTGTTCACGTGGTTATAACAACGACGCACTTTGTTATTAACACTAGGTTTACGGAACCCGTCAAAATGACGGGTCTTAGATTTTTTATTTTCTATTACGAGAATTATTAAAAAACTTATTGCAAAATGCATGTTAACCTTCATGGAGATGAAGAATCTTTCTATAAACTGGCTTATGTATTGTCCACTATTTATTTGTTTTTATGGTTCATTTTCAATTCAGACATAGGTAGTCATTGAACGTCCGTAAAGCTAGTGTTAAATTGTTATGTACACAGTGTGAGTCAAGAATCTCGGCACAAGCGACTTGTCATGTGAGTAAAAATAATGAATAGGTTTTTTCTTTATCTCGTTGTAAAAAGACAGTGTACGACTTAATACATTTTGTGCTTCATTTTGGAATTTAAGCATTTTTTAATGTACTTTGAAGGAAAAAAGTATTTTCTACACTTGAAGTGTAGGAATGGAAACAACAATATTTTCTATATTATTAATTGTGTTTGAACAAATATGGCTGTATATTATACACTTATACAATTTATATTATACAATTACATCATGTAGAAACTTGAAACGACTTGAAATTCACGCTGCTGCAAGAAATTGCCGGGACAAAAACATTCGTACACTTAATTATTGTACGTGTTACATATTTAACACCAAACTTTTAACAAAGTCAGATTCCACATCACACAATTCTCTTTTTATTATTTGTCTCAAGTATTCTTTCGACGTTATGTCATGTTTCTTGCTGCAAATGTTATGTATAATATACAGTTATATATATTTAAATATAATTATAGAAAATATTATAATATAATTATAAAAAATATTGTAATATTAATGTAGAAAATATTGTTGATTTTATTTCTACATTCCAAGTATACGAATACTACTGTCTCTCACAGTATATGAAAAGTATTGTCCGTGACATTATTTTTATTATTTTCATTGTTGCCGTGTCCGTGACTGATGCAAGCGACCGATAATGCATCGGACTTCGGTATTTCTCTAGTTACACCGGTGCAGTCGGTGGGGAAATCTGGCTATTAATTCGTTCGTGTTTGATACGCGTTCTCACCGTATCAAACTTTCCACGTGGCGGTACATCGCGTCACGCCTCGTCACCGATGACAGCGTTTTTTATTTTTACCGTCTGACGTTAATGAGAATTGGCAGGCCGATAGCTGGAACGCGAACGCTGAAGAGCGTTAGGTAACTAACGAGACTGGTCACAATGCACAAAAGGTATTATTTCCCCGATAGGTTTGAATGGATCCGCCGAATCCCATTCAAGTCCACCTTTTCCCTTCGTTGCGTGACCGTTCTCTCATTCTCCGTGTCTCTCTGCCCTTTCTCCCTTTTCCTCGCTTTCGATCTACTATTTTCTCTTTGTTTATATCTTCATTTATCTGACTAACTATCTATTCGGTTTACTTACACCCTCTTCGTTCGATCCCTTTTTTCTGTTTCGTTCCTTTTGCACCGCTTTATCCTCGTTTGATCTCTACGTTGATGGACGCTGTTCGAGGGTGAATACCTTGTTGGAAATCGTGTTCGATGTTGCAGGGTGCTGTATGTTGTCGTAAATTCGTGTTTTGGGAACGTAAGGCATGACTGAAGTATTTGGTGAAGAGGCGATGATTATGGTAGGGTGTTTTGTAACTGACAGTGTCAGAGAATTATAGGTTTACAGTTTATAAATATTACTCGTTCTGTCAGTATCGGTTTATTGAAAAATTTTTAGGTATTTCTATTATTACCCTCGAAATTTCGACGTCTCAAATGACTAACTCAATGTATTTTCAGATTTAACGATATTCAAGTATCTACTTTCCATATTTATAATTTCTGTGACTGTCAAATTTCTACGAAGCCAAATTTCTAAACTCATCAATCTCCATTCCTGAACACATCAATCTCCACTATTTCCAAATCTTCCAAATTCTCAAACAACTAATTCTATCTATCTTCAAATTTAAAAATATTCAAGTACCTACTTCCTACATTTGTAATTTCTAAAATATTCAATGCCTAAATCCCAAATGTTCAGAAAGCACAATTCCTAAATTCATCCCCCATTCAATCCCTATTGTCTCCAAATCTTCCAAATTCTCAAATGTGTTAATTCCCTAAACTTCCACCACATCGAATTACAAATATCCAACTCCTCGAACATCCCCCTGATCTCTCCTCAATCGAGTTCCCGAATTCTCGACTAAATTCCCTAAAATTCGCAGCGATATATCCATTGACACGAAGCACGTTAATTATCAGAAGTACATTTATTTTCCCGACGGTCGAACGAGTCCACCCGTCAGCCACCCTCCAGAGAAATTGAATTCGTCCAGTGTCTGCCCTCTCAGACACGTCTATATGTTTTCCATTCTCCCGGTTCCCGTCTTTTTTTTCCGAGTTGTCGCTCTTTATACTCCTGTCTTCCCGTCGTGTTTGTCTGCCCTCAACCCCTCCGGCTATCTGTTTCGCCGATAGTCGAATAAATAGGCAGGTAGACGTTTCTCGATCGACACCTTGTCCACCGTGCGATCGTTCCTTTGTCATTTTCGTATACAGAACGATACGGGGAATACAGGGAATACAGGGAACCGGCGTCGTGTGCGCGACGTGCAGTATTTCATTCGGGCAATTTAAACGGGTTATTTGCCGGGCAACACACGGACACCTGGTGTCACGATGTCGGTACACCAAAAGCCAGCTGCGCTCTACCACACGGGTTATATCCCTGTTTTTGCGATTGAAATTCTTAATAATATCGAAGGGTACGATGATACAATGCCGTGGTTAAAAATCCGATAAACATCGTAACGCGTGGTGGTTTGTTTTTGTGTACCGTTGGTGGATTTTATGGCCGTGCGATCGTAAGATCATCCGGGCAGATTGCGAATCCGAACGATCTTTATGGGAAACGATGACGGTTCGCGGCAAAGTGCTTGCGATCTTTAGATATTCGAATCATACTTGATTCTCTTGATCGCCACGATCGGAAACGGAAGATTTTCACGAGCTGATATATCGTATCGTATTATTTCTGTTTTATATTGTTTTTTACATTTTATACTATTTTACATCGTTCTTTTTAATTTTTTTTATTATTTTCATTTTATATTACTTTTCTACATTTTATATTATTTTTTTTATTTTTTTATTATCTTCATTTTATATTACTTTTCTACCTTCTATATTATTTTACATTATTTTTTAACCCCTTAACCTACGATTTAGATTCGAAGATGTTGGGCCGAAATCGTATACAAGCTCGCGGAGATTTTTGTATAAATAAACATTTTGTAATACTTGCGTCTACCACAATTATTGCATCAGGCTGTAATTGCGTATCAAATATTCCACGTAATATTCACTTCTGGCCCGATCACCGTACGCGAGCTCTGCCCGTAATATTTACGTTTGGCCCGACCATCGTACGCGGGCTATGCCCGTAATATTTACGTTTTTGCCCGACCATCGTACTTACGCGGGTTATGCCCGTCATTGTAGGTTAAGAGGTTAAATGTTATTATTTTCATTTTATATTATTGTGTATTATTTTTCTACATTTTATATTATTGTCCATTATTTTTTTATTTTTTTAAATATTTTATACATTATATATTATTTTCCATTTTTTTTTTATTTTTAAATTAACCCTTTGCATTCGAAGGTACTTTTATTCGCATTAAATAGCATGTCTTAAAACTTTTTTGTCTATTATGATGAATTGTTTTGAAGTTTTAATCACCGTATTATTAATTGTCACTAATAGCTACATAGTTGATTGTATTTATACATTGTATCTGTAATAACATTAAATCGTAGGCATATGACAAAAACTTACTAAAGATACGCAGAATATCGTTTATAAATGGAATAAGTAAGTCACGTGGCACGCCAGAAGTAACAGCTAACACGAGAAATTACATTTCGCAATTTAAGATCCGCTTCTCAAGTAACTGGAGATCTAACTTAACAAATTACCTCCATAATAATACAATATGCATAGACTTCCCGATCCTAAGATGGTGAGAAATGCCATGGGTGTTGCGTAAAAGTCCATAAATGGTGAAAGTATCAATGTAACGAGAATCAATTTAACGCGTGATCCAGGATCGGTATTAAACGTTGAGCGATATTCGAGAATTCACGCGGTGAACTTTAATTTCATACACGCCTATGTTACAAATGAAAACATAAACCCGATATAAAATTTCCATTAAGCCGGCATAAATTCAGTATATTATGAAACTCTCTAAATACTTGCTGAATCGCAAGCAAGCGAGTGCTACAGCAACGTTTCTTTCTTCATTTTCTTTTGGTAGGAAATTCCTGACTCGCGTTGGGTAATTTAATAATTTGTGTTCGGTAATTGAGTTACTTTGATATTTCTACTTTGCACTCCTATGTCGAGCGTGACTCTAAATTAGTTTTAATTTCAAAAGCTCCTTTGTCGAAGTCCACTCGACATTTATTCGTATCCCAACCAAAAGATTACGCACACGTAATTGAGACTATTAAGAGTTGTAAAGAAAGCAACGAACGAGTTGAAAAGAAAGTATCTCAATTTTTAGCACAATTACTTGCACTGCTAAAAGTCTGAGAGTCGTGCACCTGCAATCGTTTAAATATTTGTAATACGTGAAAGGTGTGAATTAAAACACCATTGCTCCCTGGGAATTAATAATAGTCGATACTTGAACATTACAAAAGCAACAATGGTGTAAATAAAAAAGTGTGTTAAGACGAATTCCGAACCATCTACAAATTTCGGCGACTAGCTGTCTCGCTCTCGCGCTCGTCGCCCTCTCTCTTTCCGTTGGCCACCGGTAGGGTGGGGGGTTGGCGAGGTGGGGCAGCAAATTCGCGAACCCTCGAGACGGTACGCCCGTCGCGAATCTTCGTCAGATTTCTTCGAAATTTGTTTACAAACGTTCTAGAATTTACGCTCCTCTCGAACCTTCTATTTCTGTCACAATAATTAGACCGACAGATCCGTGACAGCTGTTCAGAGTTCAGAGTGAGCAAGACACAGTGCGAGTAAACCAGCGATTGTAAACAGAGCAATAAAACTGAGTTGTCACGTATTAATAAGTGCGCGCTTATCACTTCGATTCCGTTTTCACCTTAATCCATAAATGCATCGGGTCACATCCAGCCCCGCCTTTAGAGGTACGAAATTATTTAACCGGCCAATATAAAGGTGCGGCAATTGTTTCGTACAAAATGTATTTCATCTCTTATCACTTTGATCAGTCTGTCTTGTGACGAACTCATGGTTTAAACATAATAAATCTTACTATATTTTTAAATACGCTCATATGTAAGACTCGTATCACATTACAATCTACATAATCAAGGATCATTGAATATAAATACGCTTAATATTTTCACTATCTTTGTTCGTGTTAATATTGTATACATGTGGGGTGGTAGAGTTTGAGTGCGTTGCTGTGTGAATGCGTGTGTACGTATGGGTGCAAGATATGAACGAGCCAAAATGACCCGTAACACATATTTTATTTTAAATTACAAACACTATGAAGAATCATTGTATTAGCCAGTTTACGTATCATACTTTATTTATTTCCTCTTCTAGTTTAGTTTTAATTTAAAAATAAATGGCCATTACACGTCCGCAAATCTAGTGTTAACTTGTATTTTATTCAAGGAATTGCATCGAAATTCGTTACGAATAAACTTTTCTTACGAGTGCAAAACAGCCTACATATATGACAAGGTGTTAATTGAATTTCTTTCTTTCTTCATTTAATTAAATTGCCCTATTTCTTGGTCAAAGTAAATCGAAAAAAACACTTGCAAGCATTGAGAGCTGCTGATAATAAAATTTGCATAAAATTTGAAGTGTAAAAGGCTAAAGATCGTAACGAACGAAATATTCCTCAAAAAATAATATCGGTATCGAAATCATCGATTTCTCGAACACGAAATTCGACGATCAAAAATCGTGTCTGTAACATAAATTTCTCTGCGGGAAATTTGTTAAGAATTTCGTCGGATAATTTGGTGAAAATATCGACAGATGCTTCGTCAGGGAGGCAGGGAGTAATTGATGTTTCGCGCGGTCGTTTCAAAAGAGCTGCACAAGTTCTCGCGGAGGGAAGAAACTTTACAACTCTCGATGCCTTTGTGCCGGAGACTCATCAAACTCGTCTTTCCTGGATCCTCGTTCGCGTCAGGCTTTTCTTTTAGAATAGATAAACAGTCATACTTCCCTGTGGGATTAAACAAGGAGACTCGTTTCCCTCTGGAGGCGACTAGTAATTACGTAAACTGCACGGATAACAAGACCGCGCTCGTAAAGAAGTTACTTTTTCTCTCTGACAAAGCGCGAAGCCTTCGTTAAAACGCGAACGGGAAAGGTGACATGAAAGGATCTCCGGACAGGACGATGTTCTGGTGTCCTGTCGACCCTTGCCGTGTGGTTACATTTATTTTTTTTCTTCGTCCTTCTTTTATCCTTTTCGTTTTTACTTTTTTTTTGCGGTAACGTCGACCGCTTACGTCTCCGCCACGCGTAGCCGGCATATGCTCGACGACCGTGAAAATAAAATTTACGCCGTGTTAATTTTATTCACGTTCGCAAATTGGTACTTTTACCGCTTCTTTTCTTCGTACGATTCCGCTTTTTTATCCTAGAACTATCTTTTCTTTTCCTGTTATGATTTCACTCTTTTACCCTAGGCCTACCATTTCTTTTCCTGGTACGGATCCTTTTTTTAATCCTGGAACTAGTACTTCTTTTTCTGATACGATTCAGCTCTTTTCCTCTAGAACTACCAGTTCTTTTCCTGGTATGATTCCGCCATTTTTGTCCTTCAACTATAATTTCTTTTCCCGGTACGATTCCGGTTTTTTACCCTAGAACTGGAATTTATTTTGCTGGTACGATTCCATTTTCTTAGAAATCAAGTAGTAAGACTCACGTACTTAAGAGAATGTACAAAGATAATAAATACTTTTGAAACTTGTGAGTAGCTTTGATAGCGTGAAGGCTAAAATGAAATTGACATTAAACAATTTATAATCAGATGGTATGGAAAGCTGCCGAATTGAAAATGTTGAAAATCAAGCGTTCATAATCAATAGTTTTCAATTCAGGAGTTTGACTTGGAAAGTAGTGAATTCAAAGTGTTTAATTCACGAGTTTGAATCGAAAACTATTGCACTGAAAGTATTATTGAAAATGATATTTGTTTAATATATGAAGATTTAAAAAAATGATTTATTATCATTTATGTCATCGAAATAAGTGGAAAAGAATTGGATTTGGTACAATATATGTACCATTAATAAAATAGAAAGACTTACATAAAATAGAGATGTATTTGTCTAGCAATAAGATTAATAATCTTCGCTTAGTTTTGAATCGATTTAATTTTTCTACACAAAAATTCCTTGGATATATTCTTTTTGTTGCATCGTTAAGAAATATAATATTTGCAAGAAGAAGTCTCGTCGCTTGTGAGACGAATGTAAAGTCAACGACTTCTGTGTCGTTAAAGTAACATTAGGTTGTTATTATAGTTCCACTTACAATTGGGGGAATTCGATTGAGTCATTCACGCACCCCGTCACGTTTAAATTAATGATTCCTCTATTCTATTAAAGCGACATTGCCAGTGATCAAAGAACTATTAAGTGCAATTTATAGGACTAACTGTATTGATCTCGTACACCGTTGGATGTTTTCGTTGTAAATTGCGTGCAATGCGTTTTTCATCGATCCAAATCACAATTAACGATTTGTAATGAAGTAACTTCATGATTTTTACATGCAACACTAGCGATTTTATTGATTATTTTATGCAAAAATTGCAACCTTTTGCAATTCCAAAAATTGTAAATTGTAATCTTTTGCGATGCAACAAAGTGCAATAAAGCTTCTAGTATAATAATAACAAAGTGCACTTTACTGCCGTAGGTAAGAAACAGATATTTTAAACGAAGGGTATTCAATGTTCCAAAAAAAGAAATATTTCATACAAGAAATTGAAAGATCTCAGGAATCACTGCTTTGTTTTAATATACTACTTTCGTACCTTTTTATATAGAACATTTCATAACCAATACTGGAAAAAAAATGTAAGATTCCGTTTAATAAAATATTATAGTAAATTAGTATTTTATCTTTTCAACATACCTGTATACTTACAGTCGTGGACAAAATTAAGTGGACATGTATCATAAATAACAAAAGGTAAATTTAATTAACTAATAATGCCTATAAATCAAACCTTTATTGCACAATTATATACATTAAATAAATGCTTTTTCAAGCCTGTAAAAATATCTCACGTTCTAAATTTAAAATTTATTTACAACATTGTAATGAAACAAAACATTTTTTACATTTCTGCAATGTCCACTTAATTTTGTCCAGGAGTGTATGTTGCGTGGATCGATTCATCTTGTCGTCTTTAGTAAAAAAAATACAAACACTATCAATAAAATATGCCCGAAATGGACTTTTATAAATAACGACGAAACATCGAAATACTTTCGAAGGATACAACCTGAAAATCCGTATCAAACTTAACTACGATAACCCGTTTGGCGGAAGGTACAGGGATCTTAAAGGGATCGGGTCGTGAACGAAAATCCGATATCTGTTCATGCAAATAAAACAAACTCATCGAATTTTAAATAGAACAGCCGTGGACGGCGGTGTAATCCCTAAGGCGCAAAATGGGGTGAAAGGGAATATCTTGGATCCCAAAACTCGTGGGTAGTATTATGGAGGGGTGCAATGGCGGACCCTCGTTCTGTTCGTAGCAGGATACGTAAATAATGATGGCCATACGAGCCACAAGCATTCTTGCACCGGAAACATGATTTACAGCGTGGGGAGAAATTTTACGAGGCAAATACCGATATCCTGGAACGCGAGGGTTTCTCGGAGAAAAAATCTTTTTGTCTTTTAATATATGTTTTTAATAGACGTAATTTTGTTAATCCGCAATATCGTCGCACAACAATATCGACATCATGTTAGCGAAACTCTTTTTACATTCAGTAGATAAGGAAAAGAGTTGTGAGAGTATAAAAGATGCACAGTATGGTTCTTAATAATATAACAGATCGAGCTACGTTGTCAAAACGTCCATTATGTAAATAAATGTCATAAGACAACTGAATGGGCAGCGAGCTCTCTCATACATACACGTATTACCAATATAATACCAACATATTATTATAAATTGTGTGGTTTATTAAAACTAAAAAATACTGATTCTCCTTGAGAAAAAAATAACCAAACAATTGGCGAGAATGAATTATGTGCTTTATTAAAACTAAAACTTTGACATAGAAATTAAGAAAAAAGGAAACGCTAAAAGTTCAACAGGGATTGAACAAACGATTAAGTTAAAATTAAACTATTTCATTCGTTGTGGAAAATTTAAGGGAAGTGGGTAACAGCCACCCTTACGAAATACTTGTCCTGAGGTCAATATGACCCGAGGTAGAAAATACGAAGTCATTTGTCACCTAACAGTACATGGATTTTCTAAAGTTAGAAATAAGCCCGACGGCTTTATCATTCTATGAATGCGCCGCAACACCGCTCGGCTCGAGTCGGTTAGGTTCGGTTTGATTCTGTTTGGTTCTGTTTATTTCTGTTCGATTCGGTTCGGTTCAGTTCAGGTGAGCTTTACTCGGTTCAGTTCGGCTCGGTTCGCCTCAGCTCGGGTCGGTTCAGTTCAGCTCGGTTCGCCTCAGCTCGGGTCGGTTCAGATCGGCTTGCTTCGGCTCAACTCGGTTACACTTTGCTCGGCTCGGGTCGGTTAAGTTCTACTCGATTCAGTTCGGCTCGGTTCGGCTCGGTTCGGCTCGGTTCGGCTCACTCGGTTACGCTTTGCTCGGCGTTTATTATTCATGAATTTTCTAAAGTTAAAAATAAGTGCAATGGCTTTATGATTCTATCAATGCGCCGAGCAAATCTAATAAAATACTGCCTGGCGTTCGTCGAAGACATGTCTTGGTGACGTCAATGTCAAACGTCGCATGAAACGAATGACGTCTCCCACACGTCATCGTACCTCAATAGGTTAACCTCCACAGTTATTTTCGCTGTTTCCGAATACGATTCACGAATTCGAGGTAGCGGAACAACACGGAATTTCAAGCAACCCGCGAACGCGAAAGGAAGTCGACGAATTGGCTGATCGAAGCGGAACGATTCGCGGACGAACGACGGAAGTAGCCCGGAATAAACGATCTTAGCCTGCGGGCATAATTAAACTTTTCGCTTAAAAATGAGTAGCCACGAAGGCGCCATAAACAGCGAGTTTCGGAGAGGGAACGCCGCGACACAGCGAGCGCAGGCCAAGCGATAATTAACGTTCTGCTCGAGGAGCGGGCAGAGAAAGAGAACGAGCGACGGGGAGGAGGTCCAAGAAGGAAATTCTCCTCTCTGTTCGCCGTATCCTCGAGTGGCTCGCTCGAGAGGAACGAGGCGGAAAGGTCGAAAGAACCGGGGAGGAAAGACGCGAGGCGACAACCGGGCGCAGGTGAAGGAAATAATTTGCTAGCGTTGAACGGTGTCGCGGTTAGCGAAGATGAAAAAGAAGAAAACAGAGGAGGAAGCCAGGGATCAGGGAACCGCTTTAAACTGGGATGTATCGAGCCGTGAGATGTTTATCTCCCTCGATTCTTCCACGAGAAGATCGGTTTAATGTTCGCGGAAATTAGTAATCCTGTTTGATCGTTCGACAGATAGAATAACATTATGCGGCCTGAAATTCTGCGCGTTTCGACGATAATTCCGGCGATTCCGATCGAACGATTTCGACGTGAGAGACTCGCCGGTACACCATCTTGACTACAGAGTGTTTCAAAATGTAACGCGGACTAGGAAACGGTCTGAATTCGCACATAACGCGATGAGAGTCGATAGATCAAATCGCTGTTAGTACCCTTTGTATTTGAAAGATGAGTCAAACTTGCTACATTTCATACAGCACTTTCGAATAGGTATTTTTTAGCTCCTTGCGACACAATTTATTTTTCTGGCCAGTCGGAACAAACTATTTACAGCTACAATATTAATACGAACAAAGAAAGTTAAAATTTTATGTGTATTTTATATTCAGTGTTCCTTGATTATGCAAATTATAATTGTACATCAAGTCTACATGTAAGAGTACTCACACGTCAAAGTTTGTACAAGGGGTAAACTAAATCTATTGTGTTGCTCATATGAGGTGTGTGTACAATGAAACAGCTAGTGGTAATTAATAACAGAGCGATTGTGAGGTTAGAATGTTCAATTCTTGAAATCCTCGAACTTCTGGACAGCAGAATTTTATGAATGAATTTCACATCATCGAAATCTTGGTACTTTGAAACTGAAAAATTTCGAAACTTCGAATCTCTGGAATTTTGAAGTTTGTAATCTTTAGAATGTTCATCCGTTGAGTTTTCCGAATATCGAAGTACCAAGAATTCATCGCCTCAGAACTTGGCACTCTGAAATTTTGAAGAACCGATATTGCAAGATTTGTCATACATGATATTAATGAATTGCAAAAAGAGATTGTACAAAGCTATCGAAAGTACCGAATTAACCCCTCGAGCTATACTGACAAGCTACACTCGTGATGCACTCGCGGTTCAAATATGGTAAACCTTCTTAATATTTGTAATAAGATCGAATGTTCAAATTCAGTCAAATTGTAATTTGCACAGTCGAGAATCGCTAAGTGCAAACCGGTATTGACATTCGAACTTCCTTTACCAACTTTAATGTTGTAGCAATTAACCCTTCGTGCTCGAAAGGTGACTCGCACTTACCACTTTTAATATAGCAATTTAGAATAAGTATTTTTTAACTAAATCTGTAGTGCTGCATATATACTGTATAAACACAACGAAACAGCTAATAGTTCCAATTAATATTAGAGAAATAATAAAATATAAGAAAATTCATGAAACTTAGAAATCAAACAGTTTTAGAATCGCTATCTGCTACCAGCAAAAATATCTTCGAGTATAAAGGGTTAATAGTTCGTAATGTCTGACGCACTTGCCGAATGAATCATAGTACAAGGGATAAATATCGAATCAGGAAAATAAAATATTAAAACCAGCGGCACTACGATAAATGTGTCCATCGAACCTAACCGAGCAATCAGCAACCATTACCAAACAATAAACGTCCTCGTTTCACATAACCAGTAACGCTAATTTTGAACGATTCGATACAGAGTCTTCATTAAATATTTACATACAATTTGTAACCGGTATCGTCCGAGCGGCGTATCGAAGGAGCAGCTTGTCCGAGGGAATTTTATTGAATATTTAGTATCGATAATGGAGCCACATGAAAGAAGATAGAGGATCGAAACGGTCGGTAAAGATTAAGAAGAGGAGATTCTCTTTTAAGTCGGTTCGATTCCCTCTCGAGAAATTCCGCTCGTTCAAAGATCAGGGATAAAGAATGCGCGAAGCGAAAGGCTCGTCGGGCAACACGGTGACCTCTTCCGCCGATAGGATCTAAATTAAATGGCTAATTAATTGCACGGACGTGCATCGCGGTGCGCAATTAATTGCCTTATTTCGCGGCAGTGGAATTGGCCTGCGGTGACAGCCTGATGAGAATTATTACGCGATTAGGTCACGGGACTGAGCCGACGTTGCTGAATCGTAATCCTTGCACAAACAACATTTTCACCACGGTCAAAATTAACCTCTCTCCCTTGGTGTGCTTGAAAAATTTTACGTATGAGGTTGTTCCGTAAATTCCTTTTTTGTTTAAGAGAAATTGTTATGTCGTGCTCTTCGTTTTTGGATTTTTGAAGGTGGCACGGTAGATATTACCTTTTAGATGCGGGTAAAGTTGCGAGTATTAGTTTCGCGTGTTAAATGAAATTGCAGGTTATATAGAATTGGTTGAAGTTAGACTTTATTTGTCTAGTTCTGATAAATGGTTATCAGGTTATGGGTAAGTTATGGGTCGTTTTGGCTCGTTCCCTAAATCTCCCTCTTGCATCTCTCTGAAAATATTATTTACTTCTTGATTACTTACAAAATATTTCTCGAAGCGCGTTTTTATGTTATATCGAAAAGGGAAGAAAATTATGGGACAATGTAATATAATATTTCGAACGAGCGTGTCGTGTGTGTATCTTAACACTTAACGAACGGGCCATATAGATTTACGTTTTCCCATTGTGACTTTCTAGGCCGGGCCACGTAGATTCACATTTTCGCTTGAATTTTCAGCACGATGCGTCAGTTTTTCATTTTGTGCAGATTCTGTTATCCTTTCATGGTACCGTTAGTTATAGTACTATCTTTCTGTAGATATACGACACAGTTTTGCTTCTTGGCTAATATTTTTAAAAGTAATTTCGCAATTGTATAAATGGAGACCACGAAAGAGTTTTCTGCGGAAAATAACGAAATTTAAACGGCTAACTTGTCATATATAGGAAGTGATGACGAATATGAGGTCGTAGAATACACATTGCAGCGAGAGGATTAAACCTCAGTCCAAGTTTCCAGCAATACAATAATTTAACGGTTTTCTTCGCTCCTTTAGATACATTTGTTGTATACGGGCTAGGGCAGCACCGTACACGGTACTGCCGAATAATAATATGTATGTGTGTGTGAGTGCGAGTCGCGATGAGCTATCGCGGAAGGGATAGCTTATTAGATACCGAACCGCGCAGGTGAAAGATTCGCAACGATTATAGTGCCGATTGTAAGATTAATACGTAATACGGTAAAATAAACGCGTATAATAACGACTTGTACAATATCGCTAAATGACTATATATTCTTTAAACGACAAAATGTGGGCGATGTCGCATTGCCAATGATTCCCCAAAGAATGCCCTTCCTCGAGGCTGCGAAGGCTTTACTGCCCCTCGCCAAAACTCAAGGGCCTCAGTTGTTTACTGCCCTGACGTCACAATATTCGGGTCCCAACGCCTTGGTGGTCGTCGCGCTGGGACCGTATGCGTCCTATTTCGAGTTCGAATGCAGGTCAATTTGGAATTTTCTTACATATATTTAATTAAAACCTGTAATTTAATTATAAGACACGAAGAAATAAAATAAACGAATACACTGCGACAAACGACCAAATCCGATAAATTATTTAATCGTAACAAACGTTTAATTACAACGAACGATTCTACTGTAATAAACGATTGGTTACAATAAACGAATTATTGGGTTGTTCGGAAAGTCATTTCGTTTTTTCCCATCAGTCTTGCTTGTGAGAAATTCTTGGAATTTGGAAACCTAGGAATTTGAAACTTTCAGAATTTGGAAACCTGAGAATTCGAATTTTGCAGAATTTGGAAATCTGCGAATTCGGAATTTTCCGAAATTGGAAATCTGAGAATTCGGAATTTTCCGAAATTGGAAATCTGAGAATTCGGATTTTTCAGAATTTGGAAATCTGAGAATTCGGAATTTTCAGTATTTGGAAATCTGAGAATTCGAATTTTGCAGAATTTGGTAATCTGAGAATTCGGAATTTGCCGAAATTGGAAATCTGAGAATTCGGATTTTTCAGAATTTGGAAATCTGAGAATTCGACTTTTGCAGAATTTGGAAATCTGAGAATTCGGATTTTTCAGAATTTGGAAATCTGAGAATTGGAGAAAAATCAGTCTTGCTTGTGAATAAGTCCGAATAATTTATAGTTGTTACCGTATCGGATATGAAAAGTGAAAATTTTTTAAAAATAATGTTCAAGCAAGGAAAGAAGTATCCCCCGAAAATCGTCTTTCATTTTCATAAAAAAAAAAGAAACGAAATGACTTTCCGAACGACCTAATATAATAAATGATCACAGCGAAACGGTTTCACAGAGGACGTAACGTTTGGACAATTATTTCTATACTAATCAGGTCCTTCGACCGAAATCGGACCGTTTGAGTCGACGAAATCTGATAGGTTCGAACATCCTTCGGTCCCTTTTACCTCGGCATCGTCGAAAACAGACGAACAAGTGCCCTTAAAGGCCGCAGAATAGCAGAAAGACAAGAAAGTACGCGGTGAAATCGCTTTCGCGACGAAAGTGCCGGGGTTAAACGAAAGAACAGAGCTCCGGCGATGCTCATGGCCACGAGAGCATAAAGGACGAACGTTTCATCTCGTGGAAAGTACTTAATGAAATCCTCTCATCCGCGTGGCCATCTTCTAAAGCTGATCCTTCTCTACGGGTCGAGTTCTCCTCGTAAAACAGCATTAATCGTGGACATTTTCCAAAGTGAACGACCACTCTACGGACGATTATTTTTAACGGGTCGTGCTGGGAATTTCGGACAAATAAAACGGAAATGGTTTCAGGTATTTCCCTCGGAAATTTTAATTACAGACGCTAACGATTACGTTATTTACGGAGAGTTCCTAGGACGGTGTCTACCACCGGGGAGATTTTTCATTTAATTCCTTGTTAATGAAGTGTACAAAGTGGTGGGATTTCAGTGGTATTTGTTGAGCATTGATCGGCCCGCCACACTTTAATAAGTCACGGTCGTTTTGTTCGAGTGTTTCGTTTTAAGTTTGAAATCGTTCAAGTTTCGAAAAATTTCCATGTCTCTTAAATTTTGCGGGTAGAAATTGTTTGAAGTTTTAATGCACAAATTTTCGCGTTGTTAGATTCTTAAATATGGAAATATAAAAATTTACAAAGACTTACATTCTTGTATTCTCATGTGCAAATTTCTCGAAATACAAATTTACAAATTTGTAAATTTTTCCATTCTGAAACTCTCAAATATCGGAATTTCTATGAATCTATATTTCAAAGTTTCCGAATACACAATTATCTTACATTCAAAATTAAAAATCGTCAAATACCGAAATTTCCAAATTCTCGAATATTAGAATTTCTATACATCCAACTTTCCGAATTGTCGAATCCACAATTTCCCAAATTTCGAAATTCAAAATCGACAAATGCTCAAATTTATAAATTCCCAAATTCCAAATATAGCAATTTCTATGAATCCAAATTTCCAATGCCCGAACCCACAATTTTCCCAATTTCAAAATTCAAAATCGTCAAATGACCAAATTTACAAACTCTCAAATCTCAAACATTAAAAATTTTATAAATCCAAATTCCGAATTTCCGAATCGACAAATTCCCCAATTTCAAAATTCAGAATCGACAAATGCCCAAATTTACAAATACCTAAATTCCAAATATAGCAATTTCTATAAATCCAAACTTCCAAAGTTCGAATCCACAATTTCCCCAATTTCAAAATTCAAAATCGTCAAATGCCCAACTTTACAAACTCGCAAATCTGAAACATTAACAATTTTATAAATCCAAATTCCGAATTTCCGAATCCAGAGTCTCCCCAATTTCAAAATTCCAAGTCGACAAATGCCCAAATTCCCAAATTCCAAATATAGCAATTCTATAAACCCAAACTTCCAAAGTCCGAATCCACAATTTCCCCAATTTCAAAATTCAAAATCGTCAAATGACCAACTTTACAAACTCGCAAATCTCAAACATTAGCAATTTTATAAATCTAAATTCCGAATTTCCGAATCCAGAATCTCCCCAATTTCAAAATTCCAAGTCGACAAATGCCCAAATTCCCAAATTCCAAATATAGCAATTCTATAAATCCAAACTTCCAAAGTCCGAATCCACAATTTCCTCAATTTCAAAATTCAAAATCGTCAAATGACCAACTTTACAAACTCGCAAATCTCAAACATTAGCAATTTTATAAATCCAAATTCCGAATTTCCGAATCCAGAATCTCCCCAATTTCAAAATTCCAAGTCGACAAATGCCCAAATTTACAAATTCCCAAATTCCCAAATTCCAAATATAGCAATTCTATAAATCCAAACTTCCAAAGTCCGAATCCACAATTTCCCCAATTCCAAACTTCAAAATTGTCCAATACCCAAATGTTCAATCTCCCGAATCTCAAATATTAAAATATCTACAAATCCAAATTTCCTGATTCACGATTCTCACAATCTCCAAATTACTAAACTCCAAAATCCCCGAATCTCCAAATTACCAAATACCAAAATTTCTGAATTCGTAAAGGGGACAAATATGGTCGACAGTGTACAAGTTAGTCGAAAAAATGAAAAAGACAGGCACTCGTTTGCGGATCGTCACGCGTTCGCGTAACGCGTGACCAAATGATTCTTTATGATCGTTTTCCGCTGGCGCCATCAGCCGGTCCGTATATTACAAGCATGATCGCCGTTTCGAGCGTCTCGCAAATCGTCTTCTTTGCGCGTTTTTGTCGAAACGACACTGTTCGCTCGATTACGAGCTTTGTGGAAACACGCTGTTTCACGAAACAGGCCGTTGCTTTCGTTGGATCGATAAAGTCGTTGGGGTTTATGCTGAAATTATAGCTGAACGGATAATTACTAGCTGCTCGTGAAGGATGACGTGTCAAGCGAGTGCAAGTCGCTGCGAAAGAAGATCATCTTCGTATTTTAGAAGTTCCTCGTTTTTCGTTTGCATCCATATTCTTTCCATGATTGGATTTGCCTTTTAAGATTAGTAAATTGGTGTATAACAACTGGCACTTTCACTGGGAGTAAAATTACACTTAGATACGAATCATGATGTCGACGTAAAACACGTTTGGGTACTTCGTATCATCGTACTTAATTGCATTTTAATCGTTGTTCGATTTTCTTGAGTCGAATAGGATTGTGTGTATGGTTTGTCAGTTTGAAAATTTTCGTATTTTCATGTTACTGTAGTCGTCAGGATTAAAAATGCGGACTCCGGGAATCGAACCCAGGCCCTCAGTTTACGAGTCGTCGACGCTCTCCCTGAGCCACTGGCCGCCGCTACCTTCGGGTGTTTTCGGGCGCTTCTTAACGTTCGGGCGTGCAAGGCTCCCCACCACCGATCCTTAACCGGGTACTATCCGACCCATTTTCCTAATTAACTAATTTATCGCCTACATTACTTTCATTTTCGTACCCGCAAATTTTTGTTATTCTTAGATAACTGAATCTTTGTTGGTTTGTATTGGATCTTGTATTAAAATTATATATTTTCAAATTTGTACATCTTCGAATTCTCAAACTTCTAAATTTGTACATCTTTAAATAGTCGGATTTCAAAATTTTTACGTCTACAGATTTTCAAATTTTCCAATTTGAACACCTTCAACTTCTCAGATTTCCAAATGTGTACATCTCCAAATCCTCAGATTGCAAAATTTGTACATTTTCCACATCTCAGATTTCCGAACTTTTACATCTCCAAATTCTCAGCTTTCCAAATTTGTACACCTTCAAATTGCCAAATTTCCAAATTTCGTTAATGTAAATATTTTCTGTTTCTCGTATTCCCAAATTTTCACCCTCAAATTTCCAAATCCTCACACTCTCAAGATCCTACATTTCTAAACCTCCGATTCCCAAAACGTACAAATTTCCAAATTCTCGAATGACTAAATGTTCACATCTTCAAATTCGCGTATTTTGAAATTTTTTCACGTTTCGAGATTTCTAAATTCATACATCCCCAGATTCCCACCTTCTTAATTTTCCATATCTCCAAATTCTGGAATGTCTAAATGTTCACACCTTCAGATTCCCATATTTTGACATTTTTTCACATTTCGAAATTTCCAAGTTCATATAACCCCAGAATCCCACCATCTTAATTTTCCACATCCCCAAATTCTCAAATATTAATTTCCAGTAAACAGTTTTCACTGCACGCGAGATCTTGATTATCAGCTCGATTACCGTTTTGCACTGATTGCCCCCTAATTAAGAACTGATCTCACCCGATACCGTTACTCGTTAACGCGTTGTACATTTTGAAAGTCCCAACAGACCGTAAAAGTGAAACGCTCGTTAAAGCTCTACCGGTGTACATTGTTAACGACGTTTGGTATACAAAATTGATAATTATGTAGAATAAGCTAGCCACCTGCGATATCGATCACCTCGAGAACCTGAATGAGTCCAATCACTGTACACGTATGTAGGAAGGGTCGTTAAGTATCATAAAATTGATAATTATGCAGGATAAGTGAGCCACCTGCGTTTCGGTTGACCTCGAGAAAACCAAAAGACACCAAACACTATGTACGTATGTAGGAAGAGTCGTTCGGTATCATAAAATTGATAATTATGCAGAATAAGTGAACCACCTGCTATTTTGATGACCCCGAGAAAACTAAAAGATATCGAACGCTATGTTGGCGGGGACAGTTGTTCGATACTACAAAATTGATAATTATGCAAAATAAGAGAGCCACCTGCATTCTTGATGACCTTGAAAATACTGAAAGCCCTCTAGCAACTATGTATGTGGAAAGAGTTGTTTAAAACTATAAAATTGATAATTATGCAAATTAAGTGAGCCACCTGCAATCTGGATGACCTTCAAAAAACTAAAAATACCTCGACCAAGAATGTATGCAGAAAGAAGTGTTTAAAACTATAAAATGGATGATTATGCAAATTAAGTGAGCCACCTGCAATCTGGATGACCTTCAAAAAACTAAAATACCTCGATCAAGAATGTATGCAGAAAGAAGTGTTTAAAACTATAAAATGGATGATTATGCAAAATAAGGGAGGCACCTGCAATTTCGACATTCTTAAAAAAGGCAAAGACCTTAATCACAGTATATGCAGGAAAAGTTTAGATTTACAAAATGGACAACTATGTAGAATAAGAGTGGAAATAGAGATTTTCATAAACTTAAAGAAAAAAAAACAAATCGGACCACTGTATACGGGGAAATTTATTCGCTTCATTTATATAGGTTTTATTTTTTACTTCTCTATGTTTAAATATGTGTTGTAACAGGAACTTTATTATTATTTATTATTAATATAATATTTTGAGAACAGCGAATTACAAAACTTAAGAAACATGAATTTTAGAAATAATGGCACAGAAAAACACTTCAATAGTAATAAGAAAACTTCAACGCGTGGTTCGCCTTTATAGTCACTGATCGGAAAAGAAATGGAAACGCAAAAAGGTAACGTAATGAACATAGCGCAGAAAAAACAAAAGAACAATGGATGCAAGAGCATCTATGTTTACTTCAATCAATTACGCGGTTGATTTAATTTTAATATTCCTAACAATATGTATAACACATTTTAGAGTCACCGGAATTAGAGGTGGCTCTCCAATTGTGCATATTTATCGAAAAATTGATTAGAGCCAGTGGAACGTAAAAATCTACGCTTTCATAAAAACAGCGAGCAACTGCCCTCATTGTTCTCCCTCGAAATACCAACGTTCGACGATCATTAAGCCGTGAAGGATTTCGGTGTTTCGCGTATGGTTCACCCCTATAGCGCATCTATCGATTTACCCGCATTCTTTTAAATCCTCTATGATCGTTCGTCGCATCCTAACTGCCAGGATTCGAGTCACCCCCTTGAGACGGATCGCGTTATGTACCGGCATTGTTTCCGGTCAGGGCTAATTGCTTGAAAGAAATTATTTTTTACTCGGAGTTGTTAAAATTAGTTGAATCGATCGAGACATGGTAGCTTCGTTATTGTTGGTTGTTACTGTTGGATTTTTGCAGAAATCCTGTATGATATTTTGAAGGAATTTTACATTGCTCCGAAAACGTACGTTCAACGATATTTAGGTATAAGTCAGAGCCATAAAAAACGGTCAGCGCGAGCCCTGCGCCGAAGTCGTAGATGACCGTTAAGAGAAAGCAAGACTCTCTCCTCTAGGGGGTGCATAGTTGTACTTCCCCTTAGCTTATGCGAAAAATAGCCATTTGCAGTACAACCCAAGAAGTCGGTTCGGTAACAGCACATAGTAAGCACAGTCCCTGAATTTCCAGCGCGTTCAGGGCTGAACACATTGTACATTTTTCTATTTTTACTGTACAGTAAAGACCCTCATAGTGCGAAAGAGGCCAGAATCGAAATTCGCACTGAGTGGGCCAGTTGGAAGCGAAATTTTATGCTCGGCGGCTTGGTTGCTGGGGGGATCCCCCTTGGAATCAGTCAAGCATTAAACACGATCGGTACCGAAACGATCGAATATCGGTGAGACACATACTAACGCAAGCAAAGAAAAAGATTGCAATTTCCTTATTTCCTATTATTTTTTCATGAAACTTGTACCATGGTATTCGTTAGGTTTTTCTGATTAAAATGACACCAAACATGATGTAATTGCGTTAATAATTACGTACGTAACGGGTGATTAAAGTTTTTAACGTGAAAGAGGACGGCGAGTGGAAAAGACAGAGAGGCAGAAGATTGAAGCGTTCGGAAAAGATGAAAGGCAGGCGGAGCTCAGACCTTTAAATTAAAAATGATAAATTCTTTATTTTTGGTTTTTCGTGAATGAAACTTTTACCACCGTATTCGTCTCGTTTTTCTGATTAAAATGATACCAAACACGATATAATTACGATCATAATTACCCTTGTAACAAGCCATAAAAGTTTCGGACGTTAGAATCTAAGGAATTCGTATCTCTGACGTAAATGTAACGTCCGAAACTTTTATGGCTTGTTACACAGGTAATTATGATCCTAATTATATCGTGTTTGGTATCATTTTAATCAGAAAAAAGAGACGAATACGATGGTAAAAGTTTCATTCACGAAAAACCAAAAATAAAGAATTTTGATTTTTTAATTTAAAAGACAGAATACGCAGGAGTCTTTCATGTTTGCCGAACGCTTCAACCTTCTGCCTCTCTGTCTTTTTCACTCGCCGTCCTCTTTCACGTTAAAAACTTTAATCACCCGTTACGTACGTAATTATTAACGCAATTACATCATGTTTGGTGTCATCATCATGTTTAGTAGTTGAAATTGAATAGCAAAGGAACAAGTATAGGAATAGTCTCGAACATAATAACTCGTATCGTATTAAACATAAATAATTGTATAGTCCCGATTAATCGGGTGGTCCTTCGAGATTGTGATAAATAAACCTAGTCGGCACACCACGTGCAATATTCAACCAAGCTCGAAAGAATTTATTTCTACCACGAGCGTTAACACACATCCAAACGTATCCAACAGAATCGATTTATAAGCGATTCTCGCTTCAAATACGAAGTGCAAGTAAAAGCATAGCACAGTATCGAAAAAGTCAGCCACGTAAAAAACACGTGTAATAGTATAACGAATATATGGGGAATTTCTTATCGGAGAACAAGAGGGAGCAAAAACGTCCCTCGATTATGGGGGTAACGAAAAAGCCAGGGGTTCCCGTGATTAATAACCGGCTCGTTCTCGGAAGCAGGACACCGCAAACGATAGGTGATCAAGTCCAGATAACTGGGATGATCTAGTAACGACGGTAAGGTGGCTTCATTACTCGATTTTCCAGGCTGGTAAACGTAACCGGGCCCGGATCTTGCGTTAAACCCGCAAGAAATCTCTTCGACGGCCATAAATCGGGATAACGCTTCGAGGCAACCTTGTAGCCAACTGAACGGGTTAATATCGGCTAGCTGTTCCACGGTTTGGACGTGAGAACGAGAACGAGCGGATTTCGCGAGTCCAAAAGCCGGAAAACCCGTGCTTGCGTCGGTTCTCTCGGTTAGATGAGAAGCAATTATCGTAAATAAGACGTATATCCATCGCATACATGGGTGTTACGCTTGAGGGGACGTTTCTGATCCCGTCCCTTCCGGTTCCAGAGCTGTGGCTGAAAGAAGAAATATGTTGCAGGCGGCAATTTCATTCTGTACGTTCACGTTCTGGCATAGTGATGGATGTGTATGTCGCGAGGCAACGAAAGACGGTGGTTTCGAAAATATGGATATTTGAAATATTTTAATTTTATAACTTTTATATTTCTAATCTTTAAAGTTTCTAAATTTCTAAATATCTGAACTTCTAAATTTCTAAATTTCTAAATTTCTAAATTTCTAAATTTCTAAATTTCTAAATTTCTAAATTTCCAAATTTCCAAATTTCCAAATTTTCAAATTTCTAATCTTCAGAATTTAAAAATCCTCAAAATTTTAAATTTCTGGATTCTTAAATGACATAACTCCTAAGTTTACAAGTTTTTAAGTTTTCAAATTCCAAAATTTACACATTACCAAATTTTCAAATGTCAACATTCCGATTCTCAAATTTTCAGCTCCTGAAGCTCCTATATTATCAAATCGTCAAAGTCTCACATTTGCGACCCCTCAAGCCCCTAAACTTTTACATTTTCAATTCTTCAAAGTTCCGAATTCCCAAATTCTAACATTTGTAACCCATCAAGTCCAAAAATTCCGAAATCCTAGAGTTTTCAGCTCTTCAATCCTCTAAATTCTCGAATCCACAAAGTCTCCAATTTTTTACCCTCCAACCCTCCAAATACTGAAATCCTTAAGTTTTCAAATTTTCAATCCCTTCAACCCCAAAATTTTCAAATCCTCAAGTTTCTAAATTGTCAACTCCTAAAAATTCTCAAATCTTCAATCTCTGAAACTCTAAAACGTTCAAATCCTCGTCGCCTCGAACCCAAAAATGTTCAAATTCCCGAATCCCAAACACACTTTTATACACCGAATAAAAAATATCTGAATACCTTCTTGAAGACGTAATATTCAGAATATCGTGATACCTGTTACGTTTCATCCGATAAATTGATGTACCTTGCATATTCATTACTTTCCTCTCGAAAGTCTCTTCTCTGAAACGACTTTAAACTGTACTTTTCGCATAATTACGTTGTACCGCCTAGAATTAACATTTGCATTACATTCAAATGTACATGTATTTCCCGTAAGATACGGCTATCGCAAAAGGGATGTCTATTCACCACACAGTCGGTGTTGTTCCCGTGATTCATTGTTCTTTCTTCCCCGTCGAATGAAAGTGAAAAAGGAACAGAAAGGGGAGGATGCATCGGAAGGCAACCCTATTCCGTTTATCTTGCCACGGTCACAAATCTGCGTCGATCAGCAATGTTTAAATACTCTCCCTGCACGACTAGCTGTTTCTTTGCTAACAAATATACAGGGAGTTTCATAAATAGTACGTATAACCTTCTTTCAACAATTTCATTAAGCATTGTCAAAGATTTTACATTTTTTGTTGCTGTCGACGAAATTCAATACTTCTTAACATTCTCTCATTAACTAACATTTCTATACAATTCTTCGTTACTGTGACATTTTATCTGAAACTATTTCAATTCATGCTATAACAGAATTACTACGACAAGGTTCATTATACTCATACTTTGCCATATTGACCTACACTCACATATTCGTTAATAAATTCGTCAACCGCATATAATTATTTACAATATTCATTCTCACAAGTTCAAGCTCGAATATAGGGTAATTGAAATCTAATACAACGAATATAAAATAAAGTTAAGAATAATATAAGAGAAACCGAGTGCAAAATATTTCCAGTAATGCTGCTAAAACACGATGATCTAAGTAGAGGAGCCTATATTTTGTGAAACATCCTATGAATCCTATTGTATTTCCAAAAAATGGAAAGCACCCTTATCAACAGGAATTGTAATTATTAGATCGATCGACAATAGTAACGCAATGCTTTTTACGAGTATTCTTATCTCCCGCATCTGTCGCAATAAGTCTCGGTACACGTACACGGTCTCGTTATCAAGAAACATTAGTGTGCTCGTAATGATAGCAATGAAATGTCAGCCACGCGAATAGTGCAAACTGATTCGCCTTTTCTCTTCGCGTAAGAGTCAACGGGCACGCAATCATACATCGTCGTAAGGACGTGCACGACCCCCCCCTGACAAGGAAGCCTAGGGTCAATCTTTTGTTTAGCAGCGGCCTTTTGTTTCAGTATCTTGCAATTACTCACGTATACGACATGCTCGCAAATTGGGGCCACCCCTTTAGCGTTGCTTTTTCTCTTCTTCTGCTACCGCTTTTACCCTGCATTCTTACGAGGATCCTCTTTTCTTGATTGACACCTTGGACCGGCTGCTAATTGCCGAATGTATTAAGCAACGTTCCACCTGCTGACTAATAATTACGACTGTAAAAATTCTTGAGCACGAATTCGGTGAAAATATCGCTGCTACAGTGATCGGTATACAGTTGGAGACAAAAGCGTGCGTACACTGAGAATATAGAGATAAAAATAATCATTTTTACATCCAAGTGTAGGAATATTTTTGTTCCTCACTGTATATACGCTCATGGACAAAATTAAGTGGACATTGCAAAAATGTAAAAAATCATTTGTTTTATTACAATGTTGTAAATAAATTTTAAATTTAGAACGTGATATATTTTTGTAGATTTGAAAACACATTTATTTGATGTATATAATTGTGCAATAAAGTTTTGATTCATAGGCATTATTAGTTAATTAAATTTACCTTTTGTTATTTATGATACCTGTCCACTTAATTTTGTCCACGACTGTATATTTTTAATTTCGATATATGACAATCTTCTTTAGTCATTAATATTTACTCGTTGCTTATTGCACAAGTTTTATCCGACGAATATAAATATGTATTAAAAATGCTGTATAGAATTTGGGAAAATAGCTTAATTCTAAGAGGGTGTAATTGAACACCTTGCCATAAAACGTATTTGTCTGGTGCGTCAGTCGGAAGTAACTATTCACAGCTACAATGTTAATAAGAAAAAAGAATGTTAATGTTACGTGTACTTTATATTGAATGTTCTTTGGTTATGCAAATTATAATTGTATATCAAGTTTATATGTAAATAATTGGATATAAATTTTACGTACAAAATTGTAGCAAGAATTATTACGTTTATTCTGTGAATGTGTCACAAGCCAGACTCGCCAGGTTCTATATTACACGATCGTCTTTTTAATACTTCCTTCAAGTGTCCTTTCAACATTCCGTTTATTTATTGTTGTAAATGTTACGTATAATATACAGTTATGTATGTTCAAATATACTTAATAGTATAGAAAATAACTTTATTCTTATTCCTAAATTTCAAGTGTATGATTACTTTTGTCCCTCGCTGTACATCATGTTTCTATTATTTAACGTTTCGCTTTAGAGGAAAATAATTGTAGTTTTCTCGCTCGTAGGATCGAGTTAAGTCCGACCGGGTTTCATTCAGTTTAAATTAAAATTTATTTGTTCGTGCCAGTGTGAATCATATACATATGTATACTCCTCTTGGGTCAGATACCCTCATATTGTGTTAGGGCCGTATTTACTCGTACGATCGTGGACTGAGTTAAATCTGGACGCGGTAAACGAAGTTAGGTTAAGTTTATTCACGGTACAGAGTGGATTTTAGGTATTCTTTGAAGTAGAACGCCGAGGAACAAATGTTGTACCGGTTCGTTTATCCCATATTTAGAGTCGGATTATCGCGGTGAAACATTAACGAGCTACAAGGTATAGGACAGGGACGCGGGGTCTCGTGAAAATTTCAAGGAACAAAATTCGTTTTCCAGTCTGCGCCCCCGAAAGCTCTTTACAGATGGTGAAAAGGGTCTCGTGAGGTCTCCCTATACGGGATTCCGCGAAATGTTCACTCTTTCGACGGGTTTCCAAGTGACCGTTGCCAAGGGATGCAAGAGACTCCACTTGAACGACCCTCGGCTGCTTCCTAACCCCTCTCTGTCGATGTAGATCGAAATGCTGGCCGGCTGTTTTCGAAAACGAGGAAAACAGACGAACATGCCCGAAGAACGAGAGGTTGATCGTTTCCCTCTCGAGTAGGGAAAAAAGAAAAACGCGATATCGATGAAGGGAGCAACGTCGAGAACGTAATTTGTCGATCAGTGACTTCGGCCGTTTTCGCCCCTCGAGCTTTTTTCTTACGTACCACCACCCTTTTTTTTTCTATTTGACGCTTTTTTGGGGCTCGTTTTCCCGTCAGGAATATCTGTCGTCCATCGACCTCGTCGTTTTGTCATTTCATCTTAACGCTTTATCGTTTTACCAATTTACTACTTCACCGCCTTATTATTTCACCGCTTCACTGTTTTATTGCTTCACCGTTTCGTTGCTACCTTTCTGTTTTCTTGCTTTGTTAGTTTACTATCTTATTATTTTACTACTTGGTTACTTAGCTACTTTAGTATTCCTCTACTTCGCTACTTCGATATTTTGCTACTTTGTCACCTCGCTACTTCGCTACTTTGTTGCTTTCTCACCTCGTTACGTTGCTACTTTGCTACTTCATTACTAAATTACCTTACTACTTTGATATTTCATTATTTTATTCTTTTGCAGTTTGTCAGTTTTTCTATTTTGTTGTTCTGCTGTCATATTATTACACTATTCTGTCATGTCATTCAAGAACTTTTCCACTATTCCACAGTTATACCCTTACATTCTGTTATACTGTACTACCTTACTACTTTGGTATTGCATTATGTCATTCTGTTGCAGTTTCTCAGTTTTTCCTATCTTGTTATTCTACTATCATACTGTTATATTATTCTGTCATGTCATTCAAGAATTTTTCGGCTATTCCACAGTTGTTTTTCTCCCACTCGAAAGAAGAAATCTGTGA